>OX383904.1:58960-5058960 GCA_947532125.1 Saturnia pavonia | reverse complement strand
TTTATTATTATCTTCTAGAATCAGCTCCTAAGAAAATGTGTAAATGTAAAAAACAGACAGACAAAAACTTTGAAAACACTTGTTTGAGTCTTGTAACGTGAGAACAATCATATGAGCTTAAAATAAAGCCTTTAGTGTGGGTTGTATTTATTTACACCAATAGCACGCGTAAAAACAATCGGATAAAACACACTCACAGCAATTATAATAATTAACGTGACTACACTGTGTCAAGGACGATGAAATACAGAGAGAGTGCGACGTCATTCACGAGCGCCGCGAGGCGCCACGGTCGTCGCTGATGGGCTACTCGGGATATCATCAGATCTAGGATGCGTTCAGAAACGCGTCGTGCTACATCCTCCTCCTCCTACGAAATTACCAAGGAGGGTATCGGCAAAAAACAAGAAGCACGATAATTCTAACTGGCTACACACCGAGAATCTTTGCGCGGGCGAGCTCTTAAATGACGAGGTTGTATCGGTTGTAGCGTACCGGCTCTCTCCGATACCAACGCGGTAAGCTCAGAAGTGTTCAAACGACCTAACACTTGACTGTCAACAACCTCGCTAGTGGTCGGGCTTACAACCCTTTTAATAGTATATGGTTCATTCCTCAGAGGCATCAGCTTCCGAGTGCGACCCTTTGAGGCATTACTAAATGCATGCGTATTTAACAGAACTATGTCACCAACCTGAAAACTAGGCGACGGGCGACGAGACGCGTCTACGTACTCCTTTCGCAGGTCCTGCTGTCTGTCGACTTGTCCTCGTACTTCCTGAGTGAAGTCACAAATGCAAAAGATAAGGCGTTACCTGAGGAATGAAAGTTTCCTTGGTAAGAATAGTTCACAAATCATGATGCACGTCAAAAGGTATGTGTATGTTGCGTCCAAATGTCATATAAGCGGATGACAGACTGGTGATACAATATGTAGCAGTGTTGAGTGAGAAGCGAATCTGGGACAGGCATGCTGGCCACGTACGATGTTCACTCTGGACCAAGATGGACAGCTGTGTTTTTTGATCCCGGTTTTATCTCTCAGCTGGATTAGCTTTTGGATGATAGGGTGGTATTAGATTCTGCCTTATCCCGAACAGGAACATACACTGTTACATAGCCGCAGAAATAAACTGTACACCGTTGTCTGATATAACTCGCCGGGGAAAACCATAGCGTAGAAAATATTACTTGATCAAAAGCATTGCACAAGCTTCAGCAGTAGCGTCCCGAAAACATACAACTCCATCAAACGAGTGGAAGTGTCTTCTATAACCATAATTCATTTCTCACCTGTTTCTGCTTCAGTTAAGGTCTAAAAAGGTGGACAGCAAGCATTTCATCCCGTTGCTGCAGAACTGGTTTCTGGCAATCAATACATTTTTTGAGATATGCTACGATGAATTTACGCATTCCAGTAAAATAATATGTTTGTCGAATTCGGTCGATTGTACGATCAACTCCCTGTTGCCAGCGGTGGGCGCGTCGAAATGGGCATTGAAACGGGTGCCACCAACTGGGGCTCTTCAGAGTACGAATCTGGCCCATAAAAATTAAGAACGCCCTGGTCCTTGAGGTAGCCTAGTTCCAACCAACGAGCAGTCACTGTAGGGTTCGAAGGGTGTTCCAGATCCTGAATGATCTTGTTCACTTCTGGACCATCGAGTTGAGCAGACCAAAGTTCAGCAATATTCATAGTTGGTACATCTATAAATGCCAAACAGAGTCCAAAACCACCTGGAGAGCCTTCGTCACAGGCAGGACGGCTTAATGTATCCGCCACTACATTTGATTTTCCAGGTGTGTACTCGTACCGTATATCAAAGGCTTGTAGCTTAAGTGCCCATCGCATCAGACGACCACTAGGTGATTTCAATGTTATAATCCATTTCTGAGGCTGGTGGTAAGTTCTGAAAACCATAGGATGTCCTTCGATGTAAGGGCGATACTTCTCAAGTGCCCACACTACAGCGAGAGCTTCGCGTTCCGTAGTGCTGTACTTACTTTCAGAAGGACTGACTAAACGGCTCTGGAGAAGTTCCGCAAGCTTTTGACGTTGATGACCGGTGAGCCCCTCATAATCCCTCACAGGGTGGAAGACACAACCATTAGATGAGCTTGCATTGGTTTCTTGTCTTCATACTCGAGCGGGTAAACCAAACTGCTTCCTGAAAAATACCAAGAAGACGAAGCAAAGTCTAGGATCATACCAGAAGCATGTAGGAATTCAATTTCCAGAAGAGTCTCATTATTCGCATCAGGCAAAACAACAAAATCTAACCTAATAGTTTTGTTCGGCGTAATGGTAACATCCACAGGGTAGACCAAAATCTCCCGTGGCCGAACAACTCCATCAGCAAGCTTGGCATATACCTCTTTGGTTTGGAAGGAAAGTCCCTTCTGTTTGAAAATATTATAAAGAGTGTAGCCCGCTATCGAACATTTCGTGGTGGTATCAATCAACTTAAGATCGGTCTCAAATTATTTGTATTCATAGTCATCATTTGCATATCAATTGTAAATAAAATAAGTGTGCTTACCAGGACAGACAGCAGTAACTTGAGACGTTTGCTCAGTGCCAAGCATGGCCGAAGACAATACTGTAGGCGCGTCAGGATGGCCGACCACAGGAGCCTGAGGAGACGGGCGTGCGTACTCCCAATCAAATGATTTATAACATGCGGAAGACACAAGTACATTCACCCTGTAAGGTAAAACGTCATTAGTATTTTCCTTATATGATAACCTATCAAAACTACCTCCGTGTTTCGCTTCCACAGTTCCATCTAGTCGCTTCCACAACGATTATAAGTGTTAATATTTGTTTCTTTCTCGAACGTTTTAAAAAAGGGAAATTTCATACCAGTACACTCAGTGCATCTAGACCGAATGACTCCCTTCGCAACATATCCATAACAATAAACAGAGTGCGGGAATTACGAAGGTCAGAGCCGGAGGATCCAAGTTAAACCAAAATTACTTTAAACTTAATTTATTTAAAATTACAGACTAGCCTAAAACTAATGAGATGTGACTGCTGCCGATGTTATACTCACAGTAACGTTTAATAATTAATACAAACTTAAATATAGTAAGGAAGGAGTCGGGTTGCCCAACGTTTCTTCTACCAAAATTGCTGACTCGATTTCAGGTGCACCGTGGGACTGTGAACGGAACTCGGTTCCATGTTTACTCTTGGTCAGCAATTGTGATTCGTTGCGATGGCGTAGCACGGTGTTACATTATTATTATCATTACTACTAACACGATTAGTTTTTACACATTCATCACGAGAATGACCATACACTACCAATAAATACAGAGAGCTTTCGCGGTTTATGTTTTGATTGTTCTTGTGTCCCTAGTGATAACGATGACGTAGATGTAGTGGAGGGCTGTCCGCTAATTTTGAATCACCGCGGATGCGCGGCGCCAGCACCGGCGGCGGCGTCGACGTACTCGGTGGAGACCTCGATGACATATGGTTTCGCGGCAGGTACTGTGCGCTCGTACTGACCAGCACAGGACTGCACACGTCTTTGCAAGATTCCCGGATAGTTTGAGTAATGTGCAACATCTCCTCTAAAGTTTTGAACTGCTCCCTTTGTAGATGCTTTCCCACGCGTCGGTCCTAAAGATCATTATACTATATCCAGTTTTACTTTAGTCGATAAGTCCTCCGGTAGAATTTTAGATGTAACTGCACGACATGTTGCAAAAATCTATATTCCCCACGCCTTGACGATATTGACACAATTCAATATAAATTCGGTTCGGGGGCTTTCTATTTCCTAGGTACTTTGTAAAATTTTCATAGCTTCTGACTACGTAGTAATTTATTTTCTTACTCCCTGCCACCAGACGGCGGCGTTATGTGTCAGTAGCATTGAGAGGCCTCGTAGTCCATTTTCATCATCTACGTTGGCACATTCCTTAAAACTTTGAACTGTGCATCGATAAATGCGTCCACAGATTCGTCGGCGTCACTGCCATAACGAGCGGTGTACAGCGTAAAAGTACCAGGGCAGATGGATGACGGCAGCGACGCGGGCGCAGACGACGAATAACCAGGATGATCCAAAACCGAATTTAAAAGCCGCTCAGATGCTTCAATCTGGGATCGCTGCATAGCCGCCATCACGGCGGTTACTTGGTCGGTCGAATACGACACGTCGCAGGTGTCGTCGAAATCTTCAACATCTTCTTGTTGTCATCGAGAATGCGGCATAATTATCGGCACAACGTTGGGCAGCCAAATTAGCGTGGGTTTTATTTATATACACGAATAGCACACGTACAAACAATCGGATAAAACGCACTCACAGCAATTATAATAATTAACGTGACTACTACTACACTTTCTCAAGGACGACGGAACACAGAGAGAGGGCGACGCCATTCCCGAGCGCCGCGAGGCACCACTGTCGTCGCTGATTGGTTACTCGGGCTACATCATCTGATCTAGACTGCGTTCAGAAACGCGCCGTGTTACAAGCCTCTTTTTCTGAATTTCAGACACACACAACAATTATATTTATTTGTGTAAATTATGTAACTAAATTCTTAAAGTTTTCTGTGTTTTGGTTTTGTTAGTGTTAATTTCGCGGCTAATAGTGGCGACTGTCACTTAAAGCAATGATGGCTTAGTGACACCGTGAACAGACATCTGTCGACGTGAGTTCGAAAACCTGCAATGAACGTGAGCTTCCGGTGAAGGAAAACATCGTGTTGAAACCATAGCATGGTGGTAGGACTTTTAATAATGCCTGCCTGGCTAGCTACCAGCTTCAAGTTGAAATTCTGTCGCCAAGCACCTATAGGTCTGTATTCCGGCAGCTGCACTTGAGAGACAGTCTTTTCACTAGGCCTTAGTGTGTTACCATTTTGGGACACATCGTCACTTAACATCAGTTGAGGTTGTGGCCAAACGCTACACCCATACCTAAACATAACACAATAATATAAAAACTTGTCTATGAAATAATTTATGCATTTTAACTTTTATTCTCATTAGATGTTTATTTATTAAAAACGTAAAGTCCGTCCATGAAACTTGGAAATAATTATTAGTTTTTTTTTTCATTTAACTCATTTTACAGTCTGCTTGTTTTCAAAAATATTGTTAACATTATATCGTATTCTATTATTATAACCATCCACGATTATACTATCTGCATCAGTATAATATGCTAATGAATTTACTAATTTCAAGTTAATTAGTAGCACTGTCAACTGTTATTTGTTGAAATCGGAACAAATAAGCAATGTGCTAGTCTTTCAATCTTATACTGGTATATAAATTTAGATTTCTCGGCATTTCACTGACACTTTGAAACTGCTGATAGTATTAGAATACTTAGAAAGAAAGTATTGGCAAAGTATATTATTAGAATTATAATATCAGCAGCCTAGTATAGTATAACCGAACTTATAGTAAAAACCTGGTAATCAAAAGAGCGGTTGTTTTTTTTTTTTTTTTGTGGACATTGCAAGTTTGTAAACTATGACGAGAAAGAGCGGATTTACACCTGCACTCAGCATTAGGTAGATGTGGACTGATTCCACAAATAGATATAAAAAACAATCAAGAAAATATAACAGTTGAATTAATTACCCACCTTCTTCTTGTTGTCAGTTCGAAAATACCAAAAACGCGCATTCAAGCACTTTATAATTATATTTGGTCTCTTTGTGTGTTGTATAACCAGTTGTGTATAGTCGTATAATTTTACTAATTAGAAGGATTTCTTTGTTTTAGATTCACCTTGATCTATCACAAACGTCTCGATCTATTAATTAGAATATTGTATAGTTATATAGAATTATAAAAGTATATAATTAATAACTACTGACAGTGTCATTTAAAATAAATGTTAATATCATCAGGAAAACTTTTTACGGTGCACATAGGGTAAAAGCGAACAATTTTTTTTTAGATTATTCCCAGTATTCCTCTGATTAAAAGAGATAACAGGGGATGGAGCAAGTGCGTACTCGGGGTGCACTCAGTCTACTGTCACGCAGGCGGAGAGGAAATTGTATCTCATTTGTCCCTTTTAAATATCCTGTAATCACAGCACAAGAATGTAATCGACTGCTCTAACTGGTACCGAAGGCCTCGGGTTTGCCGTTTGAGCCACGAAGACGTAAATCTCTAAAACAAAAAACTCCGGAAAGACTCACTGTAAGGTTGAAGGAAAAAAAGTCTTAAAAAATTACCGAGGAATAAAATTTTCAAATAAAATTGTACCGGGAGACTGAGGGTGCGGTTATAAACTATTTCTAGTCGAAATTCATTAACGACTTTACTAGTAAATTCAATTTCACTTTTAACTAAACTACCTGTGCCCCGCTGTTTCACCTGCGTATAATATAAAATAAATCGCCGATTGATGGTTTATGATACTTCAGTGCAGACAATTTTTTTTTATCATTATAGGTTTTGGCGTAGTGGCCACAATTTCACCTGATGTTAAGTGACGATGTGTCTCAAGATAATAACACGCTAAACCTAGTGGAAGACTCTGGCTCTCAAGTGCATCTGCCGGAACACACCTATTAGTGTTTGGCGACAGATTTTTAACTTGAGGGTGGTAGCTAGCCAGCAAGCTCAGGCTCATTGCATGGATTCGAACTCACGTCACTCGACGCGAAGTCGGACACGCTACCACTGAGGCATCATCGCTTCTATAGGGCTATATCTAGTTTATAGGGCAGCCAGGGTTTTCGTTACAACTCACACGGCTTCTTCGCGCCAATACACCTATAGTAATAGACCCGAAGTGATGAGTTATTTTAATTTTACAATATCTCCCAAACTATGCGTCCAAATAACATACTATAAAGGTAAATTTATCTTTATAAAATTGTCTTGATGATAAAGTAACTTTCGTTCGTAAGAATTAATATGCCTTGCCTAATAATGCTCATACATAACTTTTCAACAATAAAAATTAACATAATACCTTATTGTGACTTATGTATAAGATATATCCATATGGTATCGCATATTTTTTTAGATGACTAAGAAGCAATATTTTTGTAGAACATTTTATTTACATATCGCTAATTATTACACCAGCGCGCGTGGATAGAGCAGTTCGGGTGCGCTGTTTCTTCCGACTTACTTAACAAAAATAAATATTTAAGGCTTGCTCAGTGATGTAGCCTAATTCTTGATAGCCTATACTATTCCTCATGAATCTGGATATCATGTACAAAAGGAATTTTTTGAATCAGACCGGAAGTTCCAGGGATAAGCGTGTTTAAACAAACAAACAATCAAACAAAAATTTCTTCCTCATTATTATATTATACTCGTAATATAGTCTACCATTTGTGGGGTATTTAGAAAGTTAATGTATAGATCACTAAGGGATGAGGTTAACTAAAGTTTTATTTGGTCTTGACAACCTCAAAATCGTAATCATCAAGTTTCCGTCGAAGTACTTTATAGCAACCAATTTCTATTTTAATTTTACCTTTAAAACCTCTTTGGAGATTTCTCTGTACTTGGAGCAGCTCGGTATTTCACCTCCTACCTATACAAATTCGCAGCCAATTAACTTTTTGTTGTGTTCCTGCGATGAAGATGGTTTTCAGAGCAGAGAGGGAAGGAAGTTTCAAGGACGGCTAGTGATAGCTCTGATGTGAACGTGCTCTAGAGAGAAAATGTCCGTTCTTTGTTTTCTAATTATTCCGTTGAATTCTAATTATTTTTATAAAAAAAAGTAGCCTAAGTTATGTTTTATAACATCAGCTATCTGCCAGTGAAAGTCCAGTCAAAATCGGTCCAACCGTTACGAAGATTACCCGGAACAAACAGACAGTCAGGCAACAATTTTAAAACTGTATTTTTTGTTATAGGTACAGTGTATACTGTCATATGCATTTAGTAAAAACCTGTTATTTTGACATTTAAAACAGACAATTAAATTTTATTGTATATATAGATTTATTATTATAAGTTTCTTACAACTTATTTACTATTACAATTTCACCAACATTTATATTTTCATAAATATTGTTATTTAAAACATATTAATTTATGAAATATTAAAATATACCTATTTGAATCTGTAATTTTTTTTTCTTGTTCTTATCGTTCTTTATGTAGGTCTTGGTATTTTTTTCGTATTCTGCTTCATACATATTTGTAGAAAATATCAAAATTTGGAATAATAGAAAGGAATTTGTTGACACTTTCCACAAATTTGCCCATAAAAGAGTATATTGCAGGGTACTGTGTGACGGCACTCACTCTCTTCCAATTTTCATTGATGTATTTATGAATCTTTTTAGCTGAAAGTATATTGTTTTATAATTAATTAAAAATTTTATGGCAAGACAGAAACTTAATCGGAATAATCCGAAAAGAAGTATTTTAGGATTTTATATTAATACTAGGTATGTCCCACGACTTCACTCGTGTTAAATTTATTCGACCACGTCTTCACCGCACCGCCACTGCCCTGCCCTGCCAACGCACCAGAGTGTATTAATTATTGTTCTCACTTCTCGCACTAGGCTACAGTTTGCCAGATAGCTTGACGTTCATGATTACTGATCCGATCCAAGGGTCGAAGCGTGATGTTATTTATATAACTAAATACTTTTTCAAATCTTCTATTTGTTTGAACAATTTCGGAACTTTATAATATTAAAGTATAGATTAAGATTTATAGGACAATATAGAAATCTCATAGGAAAAATTCTAAAATAAAGACTAGGATTTTCTAATAATATTAATTTGTACATCAAATATTAATTATCATATCTGTAACTTCAAAACTGAAAATAATCACTCAATTTGATTTCTCTTTTCATCTCTATAAAGTTTTAAAATTTTTATTTCTTAGTACATTTCTAGTATAGTCGCAAAATAGGCTTAGTGTAAATTTTGGTTTCGATGTTCAGTAGCTTAGGATCTGCATAGGTTTAACTTAATATAGGACTTTTAAAAATGAAAATAGTATATTAAGTAACTTTACTGACTTTTTACTTACATTTTTCTTCATCGCCGTAAAATAAGTTTTGAAATTCATATACAATGTTACCACGTACATCCAAAAGGTCTATTTCATATTTTTTAATGTGTATATGAGGATTTCCATCAGAATCCAGGACGGTTTCTATATGACCTTCAATTCCGATGTGGTAATCACCTGAATGTTAAATACAGCGATATGGAGTGTTCGCAAGAATTACTTTTCAAGATTTCATGGTTTCGTAAAGTGCACATTTTTTATCGTATAAAGTGACGGTACATTTAAGGAAAGGGATATCTATCAAGAGAATCCACCTGACAGTCCTGAGTCCTGGTTGTTTTTTTAAAGCGATGATGCAAATTCTCCCACAATATCACTACACTATACTGTCAATAATTGCATGCGCTCCGTGTTTATCGTAATTTTATGTTTATGCGTTCTATTATTGAGTGTGTAAAATTTTGCAATCGGTTTTTATCGATTTCATGAGATCATATCAAAGACATGTCACAAGTTAGCTTGAAATCGATTGCAAAATTAGTACCGAGCACACAAACAAACTATTAGATAGACAAGAAAGCAAGTTAATATTACATTATCATCCAGACTCCATTTCTGAGTTATGCTTAAAGTTTATTTTTAAGTCTTTAAGCTCGTCGGGAAGCTAGCTTAAAATCAATCGTGAAATTTGTACAGAATAGACTAAAAAGCGAGTATATGAAAACGGCGTAAAATCGAATAACATATAGGTATGTAATCTCATGCAAGCGTTTATGCTGGTGTATCTAGTCTAAAATAAGTATTATACTGAACTTTTTGTGGTGAAGTTTCTATTATAACAATTTAAATTAAAGCATCCAATTATAGTGATAAATTCCGAAAATGTGAGACAATAACCAGTTTAATTAGTTCGATCCATACCTTGAACAATTTTGCATTTTCCGTTTCCTTCGACGTGCGTAGAAGCAAAATGGCAATTCAGTTCATAATCTCCTTCGACGATCAGCCGTGGACACAATATATAACAATTTACGGAATTGTCAGGATTGAACCTGATAAGAACAGTATAATTATAATGATAAGACTTTCATTAATAATAATATTAAACGTTCTTAAGAATATCTTCGAAAATAGTAAATGGTAGTGTGGAGTATGTGGATCGAATTTTAGAATAAGCTTATGCGTTTGGTGAGGAGAAACATGATGATGCGACTACAGAAAATTGATCGGGCTTATTCTAGTGCCCGTATTGCTACAAGTTATTAATCTGTTACCAAGGCACTTACTGGTGTGTTCCGAAACTTGCGCTTGAGAACTTTATTATCTTATTAATTGAAATCAAATGCTAGCTTTGCAAAAACATATTTAAAAATAAAGAAAAAAATATCGTATAGTAATTAAAATAAGTAGACAATCAATTCGATATCAGTTAGGGCCAAGTAAATTTTAAATCGTTATTTTTAAAGGGTTGACAAAATATGGAATTGTTCATATAAGCCTTATTCATAAAAAAGACTTGTAAAAACAATCTACAATGTATAAGGTTTATTCAGAGCATTTTGTGCGAGAATCAATTGTGATTAGACTTCATAATCGTATAAACATCTAGAGAGAAATCAAGCATGGCCTTATGAAAATCGCATCTCAAGAATTTTCCCAATAAAATATCGCAAATAACAAATATTTATAGTAAGAGGAAGTATTGAAAAAAATTATTGGCAAACAATTATTAACTATTTGGCTATGGTCACCAGTCTGCCTATATAAGAATCTATCTACAAATAGATATAGATAGGTAAACAACAAGCGAAGTAATTTAATTTAATCGGCACTACAAATCCTTGAAACCGTGCATGGATGCATTTCTTAGTATATATGTTGTGTTTGGTAGATCAGCGTTTATAACATCTTGATACATCGGATCTAAACTCTCTATATTATATGTAGGATTTCCGGATACTATAAATTTTGTTAAATGTTTGGCTGTTTCGGTAGTGCATTCTACATCTGTTGTTGGGCATGAAACTTTTTTGAGACCTGCAAAAGCAAAGTTGTATTTTTCTAAGTTAAAAAAACCTATGGTGCTACCGGAGCACTTATTTCTGTCGTCATAATATTTAGCGACACGAGAGTTTCCGACTAATTCTATAAAGATTGCAACTTATCAATAATCAATTATTATAAATACAACTGTTGTCATATTGAGTTTGTATAATACGGCTATAAGTTGCAGTGTTTAATTAACATAAAGTGAACGGTTGCTATTTGTTCCTATAATTATTCTTCCTTTATTCATTTTTTTCCTGTAAATTTGACTAATTTCTTAAAATATAATATACTCTAGGAATATAAATTACATGGTTATCTATTTTTTTTATATTATGAAATAGTAATTATGATAGTTACCTTTATCAATAAACAATTAAATTATAACGAGAAAGGGTCTTCAATTTTACAGTAAATTTTAACAACTTTTTGCTTTAAATTTTACAGTTAAGAGAATGGTGATTTGATCAAATGTGTTATATAGAAATTTATTTTTGTATCATCTCAAACAAGAGCAAATAGGTAAAATTTCACTAAACAGTAATCAGTATAAAATTATTTTACTTACATATTTCTTGAGATGGATAAAAGAATAATACCACTAATATTATAGATTTTATAAACATAATGCCAAATACCAACTAGGGGATTATGTTTATTGAACTCGTATGTCTTAATGCTCCGAGATTACTTGTGCGCTGAAATATAAAGCTCAAAATTAAGTAAAAAAAAAAAACAATGTTGTGTACACTCGTAATTAATTTGTCCCACGTAGTAGATGTTAGAAGTAGAGCGATATAGTTTGTGTACCCTTTATAATTTACAATACACACGTACAAGTACACTGAAACACAGACAAAGACAATTTATCTATCATCATGCTACCTCCCCACTGGGGCAAACAAAATGATTATAACCACTTCGCACTCAATTGGGTTTTTTAATTATATTTTTTTTGTGATGAAAGGAAAGATCATATATAAGTTTTATACCAAGACAATTTTTTTTTCGCAGTATATTAAAAGTTGTTTAAAAAAAAAAAATTGAATTCAGCACCGAAGACACGCCGACTGCTCCCGAACAACCCCGAGCGCGTGTGACGTCATTATTTTATTTTCTATTCACGACACACGTCTGATACAACAGTGTTTTGACACTTAATCGATGAAATTCCTTTAACATTATGACGTCACAAATCTGGCGATCAATCGTGGCGCGTTCGTAGTCACGTGATTCTTTTAAAAATATTACACTTTTCAATTGTTTATTATTAATAAAAAAAAAATGTTTTAAGAGTTTTTCAATTGACTATTATCATAATTATGATGAAGCTTTAAAATGCATAAAAAAATCGATTTTTTTTTCAATTACTCAATTCCACACTCATTAATTAATTTATGCTTCACTGTATCAAAGTGCTTTTTAGTTTTCTTATGGTTTCTTATTTTTAATATACACATACAATCACACATTCACTTAATCACAATATCGCATATTGATAATAAATGAGGATCATAATCAAATAAATCATGTATTAGCGATTAGCACTCTGTTCAGGATTCACAGTCTCCGAGGTGTAGTGGAGATGACACTCCCGATGTAATCCCTAGATTTAAGGTCGCTGTGAACGAATTCCTTCTGAACACATTCTTCATTATAAAAGGAATGTATTGTATAATGTTTTAATTTTGTATCTTCTGGTAATACTTTACGTACTAAATATTGTATTTGCGATTTATCTCGAGAATTTTTTTGTTGATAATTGTTTTTAAATTTATTTGCCGTCAACAATACAGTTTTTATGACTTGCGAGTCACATATTTTACCTAAGTTGATGTACCTACTATACTTGTAACCTATACGCGGGGGCCAACAACGACTGTATAAAGTTGCATCCCAATTGGAGTAACGAACCAAGAACCCGTAGGACATGACCACACAATCGTATTTTTTTGTATGTAAGACTTCTTAGACCCCTACTTAACAGTGTAATGATATGTAGTATAGACCTTTCTTCGGGTTTCGTCCTGAACAATGTTTATAATATTGAAATCATCTTTGACTAAACGAATATGTTAATTATAATGTACACTAGCTTGATTTTATAGCCTTTGATATGTATTATAATTTTTTTCTTGTCCTAATCCCAATAACTTTTTATTTTCTTCCACTCTTCTCTATCTTTAAAAAGTTAATAAAATAAATAAAAAGTAAATAACTGCATGTAATTTATGTACATATATCTTTGAAAGCTATGTTCATAAAATTTCATGTACGCCTAATTAACTCAGCCAGTCCGAATTCTCGAAAGAGTACAGAGCAAAGAACATTTTAAAAACTAAATTACCTGTTTATACATCATATGATAATACAACTAGTTACGGCGTTTACTAGATCTTTGTTCAGTTATCGTTTCATGGAAAATATATAGTTATGGAATATAGTTAGTTATTACAACGTTATTCGTTTTGCCATAAAAATAACGCAACTAATAACCACCCACTTCTAGTTCTGATTTGTAATTTTAACGGCATGGGTATTTCTTTCGATATTACCAGTCATTTGGTCTTTTTGAAAACGCGGTTTATCTTTACTTCACCTGGTGTTAACTCCTTTTATAAATATAATGTTTCCTTCTTGATGTCATACGATGTTTCCCCACCTCACTTTGCCTTAATTTTTTCCTTGTGTTCAATTATCTACCTGTTATTTGTAGAGGTATTTTGTTCGCTTCATATGATTGTTTACTAATTGTTGCGTGTATTGTCTATTAAACTTTACTTCAAACTACTATTAGAATCAGTGTGTCAAAAGACAACTCGAATCGGCGTAAAACCGGTCGTTCGCTTGCTGGTTTGATTTTATGACATAATTGCATATAAATAAGTCATATCGTTGGCCACGTCTGTTATTTTGTGTTCATTTTTAGCTAAACGATATATTCCTAAATAAGTTGAGTGAAATCTTTCAATCAAACCCATGGAATTAGTGTTGTGTGTGTGTTTCTCTGTTTCTCATAGTTTAGGATTTGGCCATAAAATACCTTCTAAAAATTATATTATCCATTATTTTCACCTATTTCAAACAGTTTCAGATCAACGCATGGCGTTAAAGCGACCAAACGCCATATTACTTAATTAGTAAAATATATTTTATTTTGATTTCTTAAAATTTACATATATTATTCTATTGTATGTTGTTTTGTAGATCTTTTACCGATTAATAATATTATAGTAAATTTTTTCACCTACTGCAAACCTTTTGATTAGCGTATGCCGATAAAGTGGCCAAAAGACAAACTAATTATTACAAATATTTTTTATGTATATCGGACTTTTTTTTTTTTAGCATACAATAACATTGTTATACATTATTTTTATCTATTTCAAACAGTTTAGTCAGTGCATGCCGACATAGTTGCGAAACGGAGTATTTTTCCCGACTTACAAATGGACCCTAATATTTATTACAATAAAACTTAAACAAATTAAAACATAGCCTATAACCATCAGGGAGAACGTAACTTTCCATTAGTGAAAGAATTTGTAGAATCCGATCTGTAGTTTCAGAGATTACCCCTTACAGACAAACTCACAAACTCACAATCATACTTGACCTCTTCATAATAGTAGTATAGATATCAAAGAAATGTGTAATAGTGATTTCAATCATATTAATTGGTACTTTGATGATATACTGCCTGAATATAATTTACAAAATGTAAATTACTATCAAGGTAACTTATATGTTTCATGAAAATTATGTATAGTCATCATTGATTGTCGAGAATGTGGTCAATCGTCGAATCCAACTCGGCTGGGCAGCGTTCGGGAAGCTACGTAACATATTCGCGTCCAAGATACCGCAGTGTCTCAAGACGAAAGTCATTGACCAGTGTCTGTTGCCAGTGATTACATAATTATGGTGATGAGACGTGGTCGCTAACTACGGGCCTCATAAGAAAGCTCAAAGTCACTCAAAGGGCAATGGAGAGGGCTATGCTCGGAGTTTTTCTGCGTGATCCAATCAGAAATGAGGAGATCCGCAGGAAAACCAAAGTCACCGACATAGCCCGAAGAATAGCTACACTTAAGTGTCAGTAGGCGGGCCACGTAGCTCGTAAAACGGATGGCCGATGGGATCAAAGAGTTCTCGAGTGGCGGCCACGTACCGGAAGACGCAGCGTGGGCAGACCAGACCCGCCACAAGGTGGTCCGACGACCTGGTAAAGGTTGCGGGAAGTCGCTGGATGCGGGCAGCACAGGACCGGTCGTTGTGGCGATCTTTGGGGGAGGCCTATGTCCAGCAGTGGACGTTATTGGCTGAAATGATGATGATGATGATGATCATTGATTATTTAACGAGGGAATATAATAGTCGTATTTTTAATATTTTTACTTAAGTTAATCTTACCATAAAAACTTGGTTGTATTTGTATATAACACAGAATTTAGTTCATCAAGGTAAAAGTCAAAGAGAAATTTTGTTTGAATTCAAGTTACATTTTTTATTATAAAAATTTTCGAGATAAATCGCAAATACAATATTTAGTACCGTAAGTTTATCAGAAGATACAAAATTAAAACATTCCTTTTATAATGAAGAATGTGTTAAAATAAAGTGAATGCCTTGGTTTGGTATACTAAACTTAAACTTATTATTTCCGTATCTAAAATTACTCTAGTTATTAGTCTAGTACAAAATTTCAAACTTAAAGTTTTGAACAACCGGAATGCTAGAATTATGCATTAGGTTAATTGAAGGTTGAAATTTAAAATTACTAGAATTGTTTGTGAAACTAAGCGTGAAGGGCGACTGAGCTGATTTCGTATTAGATTTATTTTTATGTTTGTACTGGGATTGAAAATTGACCTCATCCATAACCACACTAAGCGCGTTTTGTAAATTGAAGTATTTGGCCGTTAAAATTTCTCAATATGTTTTTTGTTTTATTAAATTAATTTTAAAGTAATCTGATCCCTACATAACTTGTAAATTAATTTTCTAAGGTCTTTCCATATTAACTTAATCACTTCTCTGCATTTTAATATTTATTTATTCATTTAATCAATTAGAATATAATATACCTAATGCAATTTAATACTAATTGAGTTTTTTAATTTAAAATGCCTACCAATATGTATGCAGAAGTCAAATAAATTGCAACACTTTTTGTTTGAAAATTATAAAATATATTATCCCACAGAAACAACCACGGGAAATAATAAGGCCGATATATATGTATTGTAAAAAGTTTTACTTATAGCTGCTAGATCTTATGCCTTGTTGAATTTGCTCTCATAGACAGGATACCTCGGTGTACGGCGTTAACAAATTTATTTAGTTTGTGGATAGCCAAAACCACGCGCGAGACCTATTTGTAAGTGCAAACACAGGCTTACTCCTTGGATATCCTACCGGCTGCGCCAGTTAAGTACCCGTGGTGCTGCCGAGAGTTTTTAATAATAAGACACGAGTAACTCTCGAAAAGTTTTACTACAGAATATCGACAAAGAAATCGGAACAAATGAGAAACGTGCTAGTCTTTCCATCGTATAATGGAAAAGTAAAGAAATTTTAAACTTTTTACTGACATTTACAGAGTTTTTTTTATTTTTTCGAACTGACTATACTGTTAGCCTTAGGGGCCCTGGAGCCTTTACGGCTTTTACAGCTTTACCGGGCTTGAACCATTTACAGAGTTCTGTTAGTAGTATAATATAAAGAAAAATATTGGCGAATACTGTCATATCAGCAACTGAGTAGTGTATAACCAAGCCTATCATGAAATAGCTGTAGAAATATTTTTGTTATGGACTTTGCAAGATTGTAAATTATGACGAGAAGACAGTAGGTACGCCTTTACTCAACAGTAGGTAGATATAGGTTGATTCGACAAATAGATAATAAAATTAATTAAGAATATGACCGCTTAATTAACTACCTTCCTGGAAATTGGTTGGAAAATACCAAAAAAGTGCATTCATGCACTTTATAAGTTCACAACCGCTAGTGCCCGCGGTTACGCTTGCGGTTATTACGCAGTCATTATTTTCGTCCCGATACCATTCTTCCCATTCGTCCCATTTTAACAGATATTAATCACAATTTTTATAGTACATGAAATGGAAAATGAATTATGTAATTCCTGTGTACAAAATTTCACCAAAATCGGTTAAGAACAATTTTTTTTACGATATGTAAATTTATTATCGACTATTCTTATAGCCTATAAATTATGCAATGACGTATGGTTACCGTCTACAAAATTTTATCGGAATTGGTTAAGAATTGATGAAAATTGCATTTTTTCGTATTTTTTTAACGATTTCTAAAATATTATTGACAATTCTTATAGCCTATTAATTTTTAAATTACTCATGCTTCTCGTCTACAATATTTCATTCGAATGTCTTAAGTTGTTTTTTCTTGGTTTTATAGTTTTTATCCCTTTGGGTTACGATAAGCTAATGGGATTTGCCAATTTGGCCGCAAGATGACTTCGTTGCGGTGGTGCTGGTAATGCCCCACTTTGTCACGTACACAGAGATGGGACTGGTGGTAAAGCACCTCCGCAGCAATTGGGGGGCACCTGGCTCGGACGGGGCTCCGGGCCAGATACTAGGCGTTGCGTTGAACCACATGGGGGGAAAGCTTCGGGAGTTATTCGAACGGTGTCTATCGCTCGGACGGTTTCCAAAGCTCTGTAAGGAGGGGCGGCTCTGTCTTTTGGAATAGTAGGGTCGCTCTCTGGACTGCCCGTCATTATACCAGCCCCTGGTGTTATTGAATGACACGGGGCTTACCGTGTTATTCAGCACCTGAGAGAAGTGGGGCCGAAAATATACGACGTGCAGTTCGGTTTCCGGAGGGGGCGATCCACCCTGGACGCCCTCACCACTCTGAAAGCGTAATCTGTAGAGGAACCGGTGGAGGAGGTAGATTGTTGGCGGTGGATCTAGACATCGCCAACGCATTCAACATTCTGCCGCATGGTATCATACGAGAGGCGCTCCGTTACTACGGAGAGTACAACCCTCGTGGTCAGGCACATAGAGTTGTTGGAGGGCCAACCGCCGAGGCGACGTAGTAGAATGCTACCAGCGGCCCTGCGTCGCCTCATTACAGCGGTGGATGGTACACCATGGAGTTTTACTGACTAAGAGCGAGTGTATATACAAGACGGGAATCTCCACATTAAAAAAAAGGTGAATCAACGCATTTTAATTGAAGTAACAAACAATGAAGTTGTATGCCGAAAGGACGTTAGTATTGCCTGGTTTAGACAATATAGCATGGAAGGCGCTCTGATCTCACATATTGAGACTAAAAAGCCTTACCAGACTTTCTCTCTCTATTTTGTTCCGGACACATTCCATCAAAACGTGGTACATATCATGAACTTTATCGCATTGTTCACAATTAGGCGAATTATGTTTTTCCGTCAGTTAAAAATAAATATAAAAAGCCATGTACCCGGAACGCAACCTATGGGTGATAACAATTTGACTTCTGGACAAATTTCACATTAGTGGATACCGTGGGGTATATGAGGAGGCTCAATTTGCAGTGTCTTTACCAAATTAATTTTTACTTTGTTTTAAAGTCGAAGTGATTTTTCCATTCATTAAAGGATAAATATTTATAACTTGCTAAAACTTCGGTATAATGAGGAGCACTACTAAACATAGTTCCAATAGTGAATGCTAACTGAGCTAAACGATCAGGCTCATCTTTACAATTTAAAGCAACGTGTGAAGGGATCCATTGCAACTTCAAATTCAAACCTATATGCTCTATATCATGGGCTTTATGTAATATAATATAAGCTGTCTGGGTGTCTCCTTGTCCAGAGGAAAAGAGAGCTATATATACTGTAAAGCACTTTTATTGTCAGTAAAAATAACTATATGTTGTAATTTTAGTTTAAGGGCATATAATAAGGCTTTGTAAATTGCAATAAGTTCCAAAGACATTATCGAAAATTTGGACGTAATTTTATATTTCTCATGATAATTCCTGATAGTTGATAATTAATAAAAATAATGTAATATTTTAGTTTTTTTTACAATTTCTCAAAGTATCATCATAAATTCTTATAGCCTACCATTTGACCAAGGACGTAAGCTTCCCGTGAACAAAATTTGGACATACAGATAGACAGACAGACAATCATTTAATTTAGCTTGATTTTGTCAGACACAAAAACGTAGTTATTTTCAATTATAATAATGCATAATTAACTGAATTATTCAACATCAAAACACTAATATATATATATATATAATTAGTAGCTACTGACGAGTAGTTATTGTGGGTGTAGTTTAATTAATATTAATATCAAGTAAACTTTTTTATTGCAACCTCGAGTAATATCAGTCAAAGATTATCTGGTGGCTTTAATATAACCTATACTCCCAGAAAAGGCGGACTCTGCGTGCACTTAGCATGCCGTCACGCAGGTGGGGAGAAACTTGTATCTGTAATCAAATACCCTGTAATCATAGTCTCACAATACAGGAATGTGACGCTCCAACTGGAAATGAGGGTAGCGGATTTACTACATGGGCCAAGAAAAATAAAAAAATTCAAAAAAAATACCCAGCAAGGGCACATTGTAAGCCTGAGAAACAAAACTTCATCAAATAATAAAATATCCCTATAAAATTGTACTGGAAGACTGAGGGTGTAGTTATAAGCTATCTCTAGTAGAAACTCATTAACGTCTGAATATTTACTAGTAAATTTAATTTTATTTATAGCAAAATATTCGCACTAGCTATTATAATTTATTTACACTGAACAAAATATAACCAAGCGGCACTGCATAATACTGCAGTCGTCCGTTTGTAGGCTATATAGAAAGTTAATTTCTAGATCACTGTGGGACGAGGTTAACTTAAATTTATCTGGTCTTGAATGCCTTAAATCCGTGATCATCATACTTCCGCCGAAGTACCAAGTAGATTTTGTTACAACATAATTCTATTTTATTTTTTTCGTTCTCTATTTCCCCCTAACACATAACAGGTTTCTTATTGTGTTTAACTCCTCCGTCTTTACAATATTACTTTTATTTCCTAGCTAACCTAGTGGTGCCTATCTATCACAATTAACAATTTCCCATTTTATAACATTTTAAATATTTCCTTACGCTGAACGATAACTTCTGTTAACTTTTAAGAAGTCTATCTTACATTTACTTAAGATTGTTACAGTTCTTATCTCAATCTTATTAGGTATTTATTTTTCTTATGAGCTACGTTGCTTACGTTTTAATTATTACATTTCTTAATTTACCCATGTCGTCATTAAAAGCATTTTATTACAAATTAACAGACAGAGCCAGAAATAAATATCAAAAACTAACGAAATATATTCTATCCATGATTCTAAAACCCCCGTATAATTTTTTATCAAATATCTTTAGTGTACAGATTTTGAATCTTTGCTCTTTTATTATATGTATAGATTTATTATTATAAATTATCTTACAACTTATCTACTATAATTTTGGTGATGTTTAATATTTTCAAAAATATTCTTATTTAAAATGTAATTATTTAAAAAAGTATTTGGATTTGTGAAATCTCTTTTTCTTTGACTTCTCGTTCTTTTTGAAGGTCTTGATTTTTTTTTCGTATTCTGCTTCACACATATTTGTAGAAAAGATCAAATTTTGGAATAACAGAAAGGAATTTGTCGATATTTTCCAACATTTTGCCCATAAAAGAGTACATTGCAGGGTACTGTGTGACGGCACTCACTCTCTTCCAGTTTTCATTGATGTATTTATGAATCTTTTTAGCTAAAATTATATTGTTTTTATTATTAATTAACAATTATAGGACAAGATATAAATTTTATAGGATTACTCGTAAAATAAGTATTTTAGGATATTATATTAATACTAGCTATGTCCCACGATTTCACTCGAGTTAAATTTATTCGACCACCTCTTTCCGCACCGCCACTGTTGCCAACGCACCTGTATAGCCTACAGTTCTTACTTCCCGTACCAGCCTATAGCTTAACGTTCATGATATCTGAACCGCTTCAAGGGTGGTAGTTTGAAGCTACATAACTAAACATATTCTCAAATCTTCTGTTTTTAAAATGCAAGAAACAATTTGTGAACTTCATAAAATTAAAGTGTAGATAACAATTAATAGGACAAGATAAATATCTAATAGGAAAAATTCTAAAATAAAGACTTTATAATTTTCTAATAATATTAATTTGTAAATCAAATATTAATTATCATGTCTGTAAATTAAAAACTGAAAGTAATCACTGAATTTGATTTCTCTTTTCATCTCTTTAAAAGTTGGTTTAAAGAAAACTATTTCTTGGTACGTTTCTACTAGGGTCACGAAAGAGGCCTAGTGGGTAAATTTCTTATTCGATCTTCAGTAGCTTAGGATACACATAGATTTAACATCACATAGGAATTTGAAAAATAATAACAGTATATTAAGTAACTTTAGTGGTTTTTACTTACATTTTTCTTCATCACCGTAAAATAAGTTTTGAAATTCATATTCAATGTAACCACGTACATCCAAAAGGTCCATTTCATATTTTTTTATATGTATGTGAGGATTTCCATCAGAACCCAGAACGGTTTCAATTTGACCTTCAATTCCGATGTGGTAATCACCTGAATGTTAAATAAAACCATGTTAATATAACAGGTTTTCGCAAGAATTACTTTTCAAGATTTCATGGTTTAGTTAAGTATACATTTTTTTATTGTATTGCGGTAAAGTGAGCGTACATTTAAGGACAGGTATATATATCAAGAGAATCCACCTGACTATGCTGACTGCTGATTTGTTTTGAAAGTGATGTTGCAAAGTCTTCCACTATATCACTATACTATACTATCTATAATTACATGCGCCCCTGTTTATCATAATTGTAGGTTTAAGTTATTGTATTTTTTTCTGTATAAACTTGACATAATATGTTTAATTTAAATCATTTTCCGTAATTTATTATTGGGTGTGTAAAAGAGACACGTGACAAGTTAGTTTGAAATAGATTGCAAAATTGGTACCGAGCACACAAACAAACAAATAGATAGACAAGAAAGCAAGTTAATTTAGAATTGTCATCCAGACTTCATCTTTGAGTTACACTTAATGATTCTTTTAAGTTTTAAGCTTATAGGGAAGTTAGTTTAAAATTTATGTTGAAATTTGTACAGAATAGACTAAGAAGCGACTAAACGAAAACGTGGTAAAATAGAATAATATGTAGGTACGTAATTTGATGGCTAAAATTATAGATTAAAATAAGTATTATTCTGAAAATATTGTGGTGATGTGTTTTTTATAATAATTTAAATTATAGCATCCCATTATAGTGAAAGATTCTGAAAATGTGGGACGATGACAAGTTTAAATAGTTTCATCCATACCTTGAATAATTTTGCATTTTCCCTTCCCTTCGACGTGCTCAGAAGCAAAATCTCCATTAATTTCATAATCTCCTTCGACGATCAGGCGCGGACATATTATATAATAATAATAGGAATTATCAGAATTTAACCTGAGGAGAGCGATATAAATACAGTCAAACCTGGGTAAGTGAGAACTGGATAAGTGAGAAAACTCTATAAGTGAGAGTAATAGCCAGGACCCGTCATTTTAAGCTCCCAAAACCTCTATTAGCGAGAAACAGAAACCTTTGCAAGAGAGAGTCGTTTTTCCCTAATGGACCTCCGTAAGTGAGACTGCTACTTATCTATACCTCTATAAGCGACAGTCGAGCTTTATTTATTTATATTATTTAGGAGGAACAAATTACAAAACAAATTACAAATTTAACATCTGCTATTTTATGACTCATTATTAACTTTCGTGGAACTTCGTACCATTGTTTTTGTATTGTTTTCTCGTCAATATTGTACCTATTCTATTTCGTGGAACTAAATAGCGTTTTTATTTTATCGCATTCTTTTGCCTCTATACCTCTGTACCTCTATAAGAGAGAAACGCTACCCATGTACCTTGCATTAGAGAGAAACTCGAGTTAGTGGGAAACCTCTATAAGCGAGAATGAGATTGTGCTCCCTTGAACTCTCGCTTATCCAGGTTTGACTGTATAATGATATGATTTTTATTAACAATTAGCTGTGACCGCGACTTCGTCTGAGTGGACTTCAGAATTGGGCCTTTACTAGGATAAAAAGTATCCTATGTCTTAATCCTGATTATAAGCTGTCTGAGTGCCAAATTTCATGTAAATCTATTCAGCCGTTTTTGCGTGATTGAGTAACAAACAAATTTATAATATTTCGCCTTTATAATATTAGTAGGGATTATATTAAACGTTCTTAAGGATATCGCCAAAAATAATAAGTGGTAGTGTGTAGTAAGTAGTTCGAATTTTAGAATAATAAAATTTTTAGAATGCGTTTGGTGATGAGAAACATGATGATGTGACTGTAGAAACTTGATCGGGTTTATTCTAGCCAGTATTGCTACATGTTATTAATACCAAGTACCAAGTACTAAGGCACTTACTGGTGTGTTCCGAAAATTGCGCCTAAAGCTATATTTGCTTTTGAATTGAGATTAAATGCTTGCTTTGCAATGATATTTTAAATATAAAAAAATACAAATATAAATAAATGACCCTTTAGTAATAAAATTAAAGTAGACAATTAATTCGATATCAATTAGGGCCAAGTAAATTTTAACTCGCTATTTTTATAAGCTTGGCAAAATTTGGAATTATATATAAGACTTATTCAAAAAAGTGCGAGGAAAGGCTAATAAAAAAACAATCTACAATGTATAAGATTACTTTGATAGACTTTGTGCTTAGAATCAATCAATTAAACGTTATGATCTCATAATAATCTAGAGAAAAATTAAGCAAGGTCTTTTAAAAGTCGCAGATCATTTAATGGTTCTTTGATTTAATATGAGTGACATTAAAGATATATATAATTCCCCAATAAGAATATTGCAAATAGCAAGTTTATATGGTACGATGAAACATTGTAAGAAATTCTGTAAACCTGTGGATATAAGGTTAATAATTATTAACTATTTGGCTCTGGTCACCAGTCTACCTAGTTATGCAGTCTGTACTCTTCCATATTATAAAGTGTTAATCGGTACATACATATGGTACATATTATATACGATACATATATACGGTACAAAGATACATAGAAAATGCTGACGTTACATATTTACCCGTATGTTATGACTACGATTGGTGATTACCACCTGTTGTTTAGACTAGATGAATTGCGACATGTTTTACCCTGTCTTATTATGTCGTTTTAATTTGGTGCATATGTAAAAATGCTGATAATCGTATATTTGCTCAGGATGTTTTGACCACAATTAGAGATAAGCCCTGGTTGGTATTTCGTCTAGACGTATTGCGACTAATTTTTGTTATTCAGTTATAAACAGCACCTGGTGTTTGTTTGTTGTACCAGCGACCATTGTAAAAACAAGCATTCATTCTGTAGTAAAATCTCTTAAGAATCACTTGTAAGTAATTTTTAAAACCCTCGACGCCGACCATGACATTAACTACCTTTATAAAAATCTATTTACAAATAGATATAGATAGGTAAACAACAAACGAGGTAATTTGATGAAATCGGCACTACAAATTTACCTCAAAAGACGTACTTCGCAATCCTTTAAACCGTGCATGGATACATTTCTTAGTGTATAAGTTATGTTTGGTAGAACAGCATTTATAACATCTCTATACATCGGATCAGAACTCTCTATATTATACGTAGGACTTCCTGTTCCCATAAATTTTGATAAATGTTTAGCTGATTCGGTAGTGCATGCTACATCTGTTATTTCGCATGGAACTTTTTTGAGACCTAAAAAAGTTAAACATATTAATTCCTTTGCTAAGTTACAAACACCCATGTTTTTACTTGAGCAATTATTTCTGTTGTCATATTAGTCAGCAACACGAGAGGTTCCGAAACATTCTATAGAGGTTGCAACCTATAAATAAATGGCTATGAATGGCAATTTTCTGAAAACATAATAATACATTACAGGAATGTAAGTCACAAGATTGTCTGTTTTATTAAAAAATTTAAACGTTATCAAATACTAAATATGATTATTGTTAGTTTGATATAAATGATTAAATTATACTGGGAATGGGCCATGAGTTTTTCTGCAACGTATTAACAACTAAATTTATGCTTTAATTTTATCAGGTAAAAGAAACGTGAAATAATTTTGTCAAATATGTTATGTAGAAATATATTATTGTGCCATCTCAAACAAGGGCAAATAAGATTTCACTGAACATTGTATAAAATTGTTTTACTTACATATTACTTGATCTAGATTACAAAATAATGCCAGCAATATTATAGTTTTCACAGACATAATGCAAATACCAACTATGGGATTTTGTTTATTGAAATCGTGTTTCTTAATGTTGCGAGATTGCTTGTGCGCTTATATATAAAGTTCAGATATAAGAAAAAAACAATGCTATGTGTCCAAACGCTCTTGATTTAGTTGTCCCACGTAGTAGATGCTAGCAATAGAGAGATATGAATTGTATACTCTTAACATTTACGTTATTTTACCTACAAGCACACTGAAACACAACACAGATAAAGTCTATATGATTCATCAGAGATGAGATTGTGGACACAACGCTAAACTTATATCGACAAAAAAAACTGGGGCAAACAAAATTGGTAACACTTCACACTCATTTTCACGGTATCATTAATTAATTCATAGTGCGCTGGTTCCGAGTGTTTTTTAGTATTTCTATGCTTAATATTTTTAGTATACACATACAGTCACGCATTCACATAATCAGAATATTGCATATTGTTAAGAAATTAAGAACATATTCAAATAAAACACTTAATGTATTAGTGATTTTGTTGCTATGGTTTCAGTGTTAGGACATCTTGTGGATTGACATACTTTCGGTTACCTCCATCTTTACATGTAAAAATAAGTTGTATGCCATATATTTGCCAAACTGTGAAGCTGTAGAAATATTTCTTAGCTAATGTGCCGGCCAGCTTCCTTCAATATATGGTCGTGCAAACACATTTGAGCAGGCCGGTATGACAATAAAAAAAAAAAATATATATATATATATATATATATTTTTTATTGTCATACCGGCCTGCTATGTATACAAGCGGCATGTATGTATACAAAATCAGTTGCTATAATTTGAATATTTATATAAGTGATTTTGTTCCACATTTAATTAGGTAGGCGCAGCAGTACAAGAAATTACGCCGGCGTAATCGACTTAATTTTTTCATCAAATCTTCAATCATCAAATTTCTGTCAGATTACTCGTATTAACTGGCGATAAAAATTGACTGCTGGTAGCGGGGTACATCACGTGTAGGTTACCCGAAATCACATGCCAGTCTACGGAGTCTACTTAGCGTACTTTTAACATAACATAATATAGTATATCATGGAATCTCATAGTAAGACAATGTAGGTAGTATTGTTATTTTATTTTAAAATTATGTTTTTACGTAGTGTTTAATGATTAAAATATAGCAATATATTATTTTCTATAATTACATGTAATTATAGTTAGTAAATTTTGTTAAATGGATTTAAATGAATACTAGCTGTGCTCGCAGCTCCACGCGCGTTTACTACGCAGTAATTATTTACTTCATACACTTTTCACTCATATTTCATTATTTTTAAGGTTATATTGATATTTCATTGCCTATAATTTCGAAACGAAATATTATTAGGTACTATCTGTGTGCAAAATCTCATGATATTAAATAAAAATATATTTTTTTTTATTTATTTCAAAAGTTACTATTGATAATGTATATAGTTTACCAATTGAGGAATGACATACACTTAGAAAATTTAATTAATATCTGTAAAGTCGTTTCATATTTAAATCCAGACACACAAATGGACAAATTCGAGATTGTGGCCCATCTATAAAATATCTATCTATACACATAATATATACGTACAGACATAAATACAGATTCTGTATATAGATAAAAAATATGAACATAAAAATTATGACGTCATTAGGTAAGGACGTTATTATGAATGTAAGATTTACCAAGAGTTTCCGGGCACTTTACAAATTCGCACGTTAATTTTATAATTTATTTCGTTTTTGCCAAGTCTGACTATTGTTATAAAGTAACACTATATTTTTATTCTTCTATATATTAAGTAAATATTGTATTACGTGTAAAAAATCATGATTTAAAAAATGACTATAGTTTTATAAGGATGTTTTATATTTGAGCCGTATTATCTTTGTCGTGGCTTCTCAGGCTTGCGATAACCAGTAATTATATCTTACAAAAAATCTTAAAATGTATTATTTTAAACAAAAGCTAAAATCTATTACCAAAAATCTTATTGTATTGTATGTAAATGAGGATGATTTAAGAAGTTATGAGAATATGTTATTACTTCTTTATTTAATAATTAATTATAAAAGCCAACTTGTAAATGACCCACTATTGAACAAAAACCCGTTTATAAGAAAAAGCCACAGGCTTAACTATCATGCCAGCTCACGACGTATTAGCAGTTTTAAACGCCGAGAAACATATTATACATATAGCGCTGTGTTATTACCCACCAATTTGTGGTATATTTTTTAATATTTCTCAAGGTATTCAGGTTTTTTATACCATCATCCTATTAAATTAAAATAAATGAATGCGACTTTCTTAAAATTTGTTGGTATGCCTAGTTTCGAATTTGCGAACATTAGTCCGGCAAATAAAAAATAAAAACTATACAGTATATTCAATTTCACTTTATAAGCTTAAAGCCGTAAGTAACAAACAAGTTAACTACCAGGAAACGACACAATAAAAAGATATACAAGTTGCAAATAATTTATTAGATACAACTAAATAAACCAATAAACCACAAGGAATATTTCAAAACATTTTTATCTTTATAGGTTTCGCCCAAGATGATAACATGCTAAACCTAGTGGAAGATTAGCTCTCAAGTGCATATCTGAATATTTATGACTGACGAATAAACAATTGGTCCTGACCTTCTACTAATTGGCTCACGGTTTTCCAATTTTCGTGTGCTCTCTTTAGTAATATATCAGCTGTGGGCGGAAAAAATTATACGCTTGAATTAATCAATGAAAGAAAAATATATAAAATTTCTGACCAAATTTAGTAAGCCAGAATATAGTGCAACTGAAATTAAAAAATCCGACAAGTAGCGAGTAGAACTCGCGCCCAAAAGGTTCGATACTGATTAAATTATTTACCTTACATTATTGTACCGTCTTTTACATAAATATTGTTTATATATTATATTTATATTCTTTTATGTATCTCAAGCTGTCCGTCTGTCGGTCTGTTAGTGAGCTTCGTGAGAGTGAGATTTCGTTGAATATTTGTTATTATTTTTAGATGTTTTTACTAAAAATGTTTAAGCTTATCAAACGCTATTTAACAAAATATAAGGTAAAAAAGTAAAGATAAAATAAAATCAACTCAGAAAAAATCACTACTAGCACGCTTTCTTGTAATACGGTGCCAAAAAATAGGACAATAGAAACAGAATACAAATAGGTGATAAAGAAATCTTCTTATACAATATACAAGATATCTGCGAAAAATAGAAAAATCTTAAAAATTGTACACTATAACTGACTTTAATATTTAAACCACGATAACTTATTTAACGTTACGGAGGAAATTTGAAAATATTTATGTTATATTAAAAACTATACGTGAAATAACAATAAATTAATTGTACGCTCAAAAAGGCGACCCGGATCATTGTTTACTATTAAATGGATAACTCGTAGGAGGGATTTCAAAATTGTATGTCACTTCGAAGTACTCTGTGTGTAGGTTTTGATAATCGGTCAATGAGTGCGACTTTTAGACATTTAGTATGAAGGGCTGTATCTCTCTATTACGTTAACCTAGAACTATTGACTGTTTTCAGCAGTGTAAGAGCAGTGTGTCTTGGTATTTATTACCAATTTCAAGTGTATACCTGAAACCTTTATTGAGTTAATTTAATATGATTTTCTTGCATATAATATCAAATGGGATCAAATTCATTATTTTCGGATTTATTCCTTAACTTTTGTTTCAAGACCTCTCTTCGTGCCAAACAAGTCTGTGGTAAGCCTGCGGGAAATACCTTATAGGTTTTAATAATTAATCACTGAGTGCGACTTTTAGACTTTTTTGATAACTAAGAGACCAGGTTAACTAAATTTATCTGGTCAACCTCAAAACCGTGATCATCATGCTTCCATAGAAGTACCATATCGATTTAATTACAACCTACTTCTATTTAAATTTTACCTTTGAAACCTCTTTGAAGATTTATTTCTACTTAGAACAGGTCGGTTGGAGAAATACCTCCACTCTATAGAAAATCGCAGCCAATTAACCTTGTTTTTTGTTCCTGCAGTGAATAGGGTTTCCAGAGCTCCTCGGGAAAGGAGTTTCAAGGACGGCTAGTGATAGCTCTGATGTGTTAAGGTCAGGAAAAAAAATGACTGTTTCTAGTAAATTTAATTTATTCATTTTCATACTTGTTCATACATTTTTTATGTGCATTCTATTACTTCTTTATAAACTATAAAGCAGCTACTTCGCATTGTAGTTGTACTTTAATGTTCTTTTATATATATTTGTGTTAAATATTTATTATTATAAGTTATATTACAAATTATTTACTATAATATTTATAATTTCAAAAATATTGTGATTAAAAACTATTAATTTATTAAATTTTAAACTATAAGTATTTGGATCTGTAAAAGCTTATTGTTTATTCTTCTCGTTCTTTATGAAGTCTTGGTATTTATTTGGGTATTCTGCATCACACATATTTGTTGAAAATATCATATTTTGGAATAATAGAAAGGAATTTGTTGAAGTTTTCGAATAATTTGCCAATAAAAGAATATAATACAGGGTACTGTGTGACGGCACTCACACTCTTCCAGTTTTCATTGATGTGTTTATTAATCTTTTTAGCTGAAAGTATATTATTTCATAATTAATTAAATATTTTATAACAAGACGGAAATTTAACTGGAATAATCCGAAAATAAACATTTAAGGATTTTATATTAATACTAGCTATGTCCCAGGATTTTACTCGTGTTAAATTTATTCCACCACCACTTCACCGCACCGCCACTACCCCGCTAACACACTCGTGTGTATTAATGTTCTCACTTTCCATACTAGCCTATAGCTTGCCAGATAGCTTGACGTTCATGATTACTGATACGATCCAAGAGTAGAAGCGTGAAGTTATTTAACTAAACATTTTTCAAATCTGAATGATAGTTTCAAAGATTAGCGCGATCTAACAAACAATTTTTGAGCTTTATAATATTAAAGTATAGATTAACATTTACAGGACAAGATAGATATCTAGTAGGAAACATCCTAAAATAAAGACTATTATTTTCTTATAACATTCATTTTTTAAATCAAATATTAATTATCATATCTGTAACTTCAAAACTGAAAGTAATCACTGAATTTGATTTCCCATTATCTCTTTAAAAGTTGGTTTAAAGAAAACCATTTCTTAGTACGTTTCTACTAGGATCACGAAAGAGTCCTAGTGGGGGTATATTTCATATTCGTTCTTCAGTAGCTTAGGAATCGCATAGATTTAACTACACATAGGAATTTAAAAAATAAAAACAATATATTAAGTAACTTTAGTGGTTTTCTACTTACATTTTTCTTCATCACCGTAAAATAAGTTTTGAAATTCATATTCAATGTTACCACGTACATCCAAAAGGTCCAAATCATATTGTTTAATGTGTATATGAGGATTTCCATCATTTCCCAGAACGGTTTCAATTTGACCTTCAATTCCGATGTGGTAATCACCTGAATGTTAAACAAAACGATGTTCATATATCAAGTTATCTACCTGACTGTGGTGACTGCTAATTGGTTTCGAAAGTGATGTTGCAAAGTCTCCTATCAGTGATGAAAATATTGAATATAAACATATTCACATTTTTACTATTATTATTTAATTTTTTTTAGACATTAATTTATGCTTTTTTTTTCAAATTCAAACATTTTATGTTGCAGGTAGCTGAAACTATAATTCATCTATTGCAGGAATAAGTAGCAAAGAAATTACGGTTTTTTTTTTTATTTTCGTTTATAGTGATAAATACTGAACATGTGGGACTATGACCAGCTTAATTAGTTCCATTCATACCTTGAACAATTTTGCATTTTCCTTTCCCTTCAACGTGCTCAGAAGCAAACTCTCCATTTATTTCATAATCTCCTTCGACGATCAGTCGCGGACATATTATATAATAATAAAAGGTATTATCAAAATGTATCCTGAGGAGAGCGGTATAAATATAATGATAAGCTTTTATTAACAATTAAATTAAACGTTCTCAAGGATATCGTTGAAAATAATAAGTGGTAGGGTGTAGTGGAATTCTCAGTAGGAGGCCGTGTATCTGACTGCGCCAGACAGTCTACAAACAGAGAGAGATGGCGGGAGATCGTGCGGAGAGCTTTGTCCGCCTCTACCACCGACGTGGACGCCTCGATGTGACCACGACCGCTCTGCCAAGAGCAAAACGACAGAGAAGAAAAGAGTGTGTAGTAAGTGGTTCAATTTTTAGAATAAGCTTATGCATTTGTTGAGAAGAAACATGATGGTGCGACTGTAGAAAGTTGATTGGGCTTATTCTAGTGCCCTTTTTAGTACAAGTTATTAAATTGTTACCAAGGCACTTACGAAAGTTGCGCCTAAAGCTATATTATATTAAGTGAGATCAAACGCTTGCTTTGCAATAATATATTTATATATAAAGAAAATTTAAAACAAAAAAAAATTCTTATAGTATTAAAATTATGTAGACAATTAATTCGATACCAATTAAGGCCATGTCAATTTTAACTCGTTATTTTTAAAACTTGACTTATTTAAAAAGGCGCAGAGAAAGGCTAATAAAAAACAGTTTACAGTGTGTAAGATTTTTCATAGCACTTTGTGCTAGAATCAATCAATTAGACGTTATGATCTCTTAAGAATCTAAAGAGAATTCAAGCAAGGTTTTTTGAAAATAATAAGGCTAATAATTATTAACTATTTGGCTCTGGTCACCAGTCTACCTATATAAGTATCTATCTACAAATAGATATAGATAGGTAAACAACAAACGAAGTAATTTGATTAAATCAGCACTACAAATTTACCTCAAAAGACGTACTTCGCAATCCTTTAAACCGTGCATGGATACATTTCTTAGTGTATAAGTTCTGTTTGGTAGAACAGCATTTATAACATCTCTATAAATCGGATCAGAATTCTCTATATTATACGTAGGACTTCCTGTTTCCATAAATTTTGATAAATATTTGGCTGATTCGGTAGTGCATGCCACATCTGTTATTTCGCATGGAACTCTTTTGAGACCTAAAAAAGTTAAGCTTATTAATTTCTTTGCAAAGTTTTGAAAAACTTATGTTGCTATTTAAGCACTTATTTCTGTCGTCATATTAGTCAGCAACACGAAAGGTTCCGACTCATTCTATAAAGGTTGCAACCTATGAATAATAATAACCTAGGATTAAAATTACTATGAATGGGTATTTTCTTAAAATATAATACACTATAGGAATGTAAGTCATTTGATTGTCGGTTTTGTTGAAAATTTTAAATATTATCTTATAGTAATTATGGTTATTGTTAGCTTGATATAAAATATTAAATTAAACTGGGAAAGGATGATAAGTTTTTCAGCAACGTTTTAACAACTAAACTTATGCATTAATTTTACCAGGTAAAAGAAATGTGGAATACTTTTGTTAAATATGTGATGTAGAAATATATTATTGTGCCATCTCAAACAAGAGCAAATAAGATTTCACTGAACATTGTATAAAATTGTTTTACTTACATATTACTTGATCTAGATTACAAAATAATGCCAGAAATACTATAGTTTTTACAAACATAATGCAAATACCAACTATGGGGTTTTGTTTATTGAAATCGTGCTTCTTAATGTTGCGAGATTGCTTGTGCGCTTATATATAAAGTTCAGATATAAGAAAAAAAAACAATGCTATGTGTCCAAACGCTCTTGATTTAGTTGTCCCACGTAGTAGATGCTAGCAGTAGAGCGATATAAATTGTGTACTCTTAACATTTACGTTATATCAGCCACAAGCACACTGAAACACAACCACAGACAAAGACATCTATATGATCTATAGACAGACTATATGATTGTTGACAGATGAGATTGTGGACATAACGTTAAACCTATATCGCCAAAAAAACAACTGGGGCAAACAAAATTGGTAATAACCACTTCACACTCATTTTCACGCTATCATTAATTAATTCATGGTGCGCTGGTTCCGAGTGTTTTTTTAGTATTCCTCTGGTTAATATTTTTAGTATACACATACAGTCACGCATTCACATAATCACAATATCGCATATTGTTAAGAAATTAGGAACATAATCATGTATTAGCGATTTTGAAGCGATGGTCTCAGTGTTAGGACATATCGTGGATTGATATACTTTCAGTTACCTCCATCTTTACACGTAGAAATAAGTTATATGCCATGTATTTGCCAATCTGTGAAGCTGTAGAAATGTTTCCTAGCTAATTTGCCGGCCACCTTCCTTCAATATATGGTCGTTCAACGACATTTGTGCAGGCCGGTATGACTATAAAAATATACCTATAAATATGTATATAAAATCAGTCTCTGTAACTTGAATATTTATAAGTTATTTTGTTCCACATTTAATTAGGTAGGCGCAGAATCACAAGAAATTACGCCAGCGAAATGTTTATTTTAATGGACTTATTATTTTCCTCAAATTTTCAATGATCAAATTTCTGTCAGATTATTAACGGGCGATAAAAATTGGCCGCTGGTAGCCAGAGTACATCACGTGTTTACCTGACGTCACATGTCTACGGAGTCTACTTATTATACGTGTAGTTTTACGTGTAAAAAATTAAGACGTACATTTTGTTCTCACGATATATTTATTCATTAGAGACGGATTAACTCCATGGCAATCTTAAGTAGGAGACTAATTATTAAACTATTTTTTTAGTCTATTTTATTTCCGAAATTGATAATTGATATACTCTATCCGAATTTATTATATTATTTCGATAAGACTGTGGAATATTTTTTTTCCAGAAATTAATGTGCAATATATTTCCTTCACTTACATACTCCATTAACAGTTCAAATCCAAACACGTGTTTTCATGATTCTAAATGTAATTCAAACCTTGATTTATCAATGAAAAGCACCAATACCCGTTAGTGAACTACAGTAAATGTTCTTGAGCTGTCAGAAGTCGCCACTCGCAAATGCAGGCTCAAAAATACGGAACATAAAGCGATCTGTTGTGAAAGCGAAAGAGTCAAGTTATTACTTCTCTATATAATCATTAATAAAATTATAAAATACAACTTGTAATGATCAACTATTGAACAAAAACGGCTTTATAAGAAAAAGCCACGGGCTTAACTATCACGCCAGCTCACGACGTATTAGCGATTTTAAACGCCGAGAAATATATTATACATAGCCCTGTGTTATTAATACCCACTACTATGTGGTATAATTTGTAATATTTCCCAAGACATTCCGGTTTTCTCACGATGTTTTCCTATACCATCATCCGATTAAATTAAATAAGTTGATTAAGACTAATTAAATTAAATGAATGCGGGTTTTCTTAAAATTATGCCAAGGTTCGAATTTGCGTACATCAGTCCGGCAGTTGAGGATTCGGTTTGTTTAATTATATGTATGTATCTTATTTTATTTTATTTATTTAAGCAACCAACAAGGCATACGCATCAACAAAATTGAAAAAAAATAATACAAAACATACTTAACTTAGAATCTAAGTGTTGCCTTAATTAAAGGTAGCTCTGATATGTACAAAAAAGTAGTGTAAATGAGTTTATATGTTCATGAAATCAAGAGATTACAAACAAATAACATAAGTACTTAGTCACTACACATATGTTTCAAAACATGGTCTCTGTAGCATTTGTAACTCTTTGTATTGTTTTTGGATTCTATTCACACAGGCGAAGTGCCCCAGATTATAACCTGTCTATAACCTATATAAAATTGAACCGTAGTCCTACTTTACGGTAAATCGTATTGTTAAGTGTTAATCTATAGTTTACAAATATAGTGTATGAAGTCAAAACATTTTAGTTTCTAGCCTTATGCTGCAAATGTACAGAAAAGGAAAAAATAAAATAGAAATAAATATCGGTTACCAATAATTTATTAAGTATAACTTGGTAAATACACAAACAATGTAGTTAATTTTTAAAGGTTTTACTATTGAGTAATAAATAATTGATTCGCAGGAATATTTCCCAGGTATTTATTTATATTAGATAGGTAAACATTCAGGAAAGCATATAACCTTGGACCTTCTGCTGATTCGCTCAAGATTTTCCAATTTTCGTTTGCAACCTTTTGCATTCTGTCAGCTGTGGATGGAAAAATTAAACGGCTAAATAATTAATGGTGAATAGAAAAATATAGATCGAAATTTTTGATATATTTGCCTGACTTGCACTGATACATTATATATTAGCTAGTGATAAATAAACTTCAACTTTAATATCCTTAGATTAAGATTAATTTCTTAAATTATTTCAATAATTCATAAAAGTATCATGATTTTCCTAAGGTATGGTGAGAGTGTACAGTAAAGTAAATAAATCTGGAAAAAAATCAGTCGTCAATCTATAAAACAAGTTGATTAACCAGAGATTAACTAGTTCATCGATGGAAGTTAGCATTGCACTATTAATAATATATTAGTTAATCAATTTTTATCATTTAATGAGAAATTATGCATCATTGAAAGTGTAGACTAAGGAAAAAAAGATACGTTTACGTACCCTTTTTCTGGTCACCGTTATATAAATTTTTGAAATCATATATGACTTTACTTTTGGAGTTTACGACTTGTTTGAAATCTTTAATTACGTAATGCTCTTTGCCATCTTCTTCCTTTATTCTTCCATAATAAGCGTTGTAGGTCAGATTTAAATCATCTGAAACATAATATAAAAGAAGGTTAATTTTTGGTAAAAAATCTTTATTAAATTATTGTGTAAGTTATAGAATAAATCCAGATACTGTTCCCAATTGGTGAAAAAGTAATAGGATATATTATATTACAATATACAAGATGAAAACATTAGTTTTTAAATATTTATAACTATTAATGTTTAATCATTTTTACTTTACATAAAATATATAGTCTTCCTAATTATTAATTATTTTAAGTTTTTATAAGCAGGTCACTAAAATGTAATTCTCGCTTAATTATATGACTTCAATACAATATAAAAAGTAAAATTTAATTTTTGTAATAAGTTTTTTGAGGTTACATTTTTTTCATATTTTCTGCATTTTCATATATTCATAGTAAGCGAGCTAAGGCAATGAAACTATAATACATAAACATCCGAGAACCTAAATGTGAAAGCATTGAATGCTGTAGGAAATTAACCCTTAAATAATTACGAAGTGAACACTAAATAATATAACAAATTTTATACTTATCAACATTTAATAAAACGAGTAGACAGACTTCCAACTGATCTGTTACATAATAAGAATAATATTGTTGTCTTTTTTTTCTAGCTGTGTAAATTTTAGTAGAGGACATTTATTTAATCATTCGAACCGGTTTTGTCTATATTTAACTATTATATTAAACTTGTTTGTATTTGTAGGTAATTATCTGTAGGTATGATCGTTTACATTGAAAGTCATTTGAATACTCAAAATAGATTAGCTATTTTTATGACTTTCGTTGGAATTTTAGTTGAATAATATTACGAAAAGGTCACTTCATACGTTCATGATATAAAATGTCTATTTTGTTATCCCGCTATTAGACTTGTAGAAAATACACATTTGGATTGGAATAGTATAAGAAAATCTAGGAACTCACTAGATGTAATAGAAAAACATCCATTCCCTTGTATGGGTAATGATAACACCTCTCCAGAAATCTCATAATGTCCACGAATTATCGTTCGCGGACACAGTATGTTCAAGGAAAATTCAGCTTGGTCTATATTGATTCTAAAATAATAAATATAATTGGTAAATGTCTTAAAAAAATATGTGTGAACATCATTTATATTACTATAACTAAATTTAAATATAATGGTTCATTCTAAATTTGTTAATCTATTTTTTTTTAATTTTGGGACGTAAACGCTTGTGATTGTACCAGATTTTACTATGAATTATACATTCTTTCAACAAAATTCATGAAAAAAAAACCTACATTTTTGTAAATAAAATAATTGAAGCTACAATTGAAAAAAAACACTCACGCGAAAATGGATATTATGAAAAATAATAATTTCCGTAACATCCGTCACATAAAAGAAATCAAGTATGTTATTGTAAATTAATTATATTTACAGTTAATATTATTACAGTGGGTATACAATTATGTAATGTGTAATAATGTAATATAACTAGCGTTGCGCCCACGGCTCCGCGTAAGTAATTATCCTGTAATTTTTAATTTATTCATAATATTGAAAATTCTTAAAGCCTATCAATTATGGAATAAAGTTTGCTTTCCATATGAGCAGCGTTTGAGAACTGATGAACAGTACCATTGACAATATTCATTGCCCATCAAGTATAAAATGACGTATACTTCCCATGGTATAAAGCGTGGAGCGCTTTTTGGTTGTGTGTACGTTATTTGGATTCACCATTGGATATAAAAGAAATAATAAGCTTACTATTAACTAACTAATAAGCTTACTATTAACTAATGAAGATATCTATTACCCACCATGTATTATAAAAAAATATATGTTTGCGTTTTCCTTCAATTAAGTTAAAATATTGGCAAGGATAAAATGCATAGGTACTTATATATATCGTAACTAATACAATTCAATTTTATAATTTATAGTGCGTGATAAAAGCGTGTTTTTTTAGTTTTGTTAAACTACATATTTTGCCAATAATTACATTTTTTCTTTCTTTAAACTCTATGATAAAATTATAATAGAAAATTAAATTGCTTACTTAACATCTTTGACTTCACATTTCTTCAATTCTTTAAATTCTGCATTTGTAAATGTGTAATTAAATGTTGGAAATGTACCAATAAGTTTATCTTTGTAGATGGGATCTAATTTCGCAAGGCACATGGATGGAATTCCTTCTGCTATCATTTTGTGAATTTTTTTAAATGTTTCAAGTACACAAGTGCCGTTGTTTATGTCGCAGGGTTCTGTTGCCAGACCTGGAATTATCATAATAATACCATCAATCACTTGTCTAATGACTTTCAGGTGACTTAAAATAAAATTATTAACGTTAATTTTTAACATTCCTCATTTGGAAGAATGTTCGATAGTATTTATGATAAACACTTCACGTTAAGTTTTCGGTAAATTAAGTAAATTTAATAATTGTAAATAACTTAGAATGGTTCTGTTGGGGTAACTGCTCACAGAAGGATGGGCGTTCTAGCTTGTAGTTATCTTTATTTTAGAATGCACAAGATCTTTGACTACGTTAGAGGTGTCGTAGGAACTTTAAAAAAAATCCTAGTTCTTTTTTCTTTCACCTAACACCTTTCAAATAACACCTATTGTAAAGAGAAATAATTTGAAACGAAAGCTCAGTGGAGGCGCATCTGGATACCGAGTCGGTTGATGTGGGTTTTAAACTTAGAACAAATGGACATTTTCAGTGAAGGAAAACATCGTAGTACAATTATTATAGAGTTGTAGGTAATTTTCTACACAAGTATGATCCTTATTTTCAAAATCTGTCACCAATCGTTTCTAGTTTTCTGGAAGTCTTGAGAGCAAGACCCGGCTCAAGTTTTAGCGTATCTTAACGTCACGTAACAACGGTTGAGATTCAATTTAAACACGAACGTAAAATCAAAAATGCAAAAATTGCACACAAATCCTTAGATTACTCACATGACGTGCCAAAGATAATAGATGAAAATGAAATAAAAAATAACATAGACGTCATCTTGCTAACTATATCTTAATACAAGTAATGCATTGCGTGTAATGTAAGCCACTTTATATACAAATTTTATAGATAATTCAAAACAATGAATATTTATAGATAGTTAATTACACTGATCAATAGTGTTCATGCCACACGAACTTTCGCAGGTAATTGTGTTTTAATCATCTAAATTCATTATAAAAACGCACATTTAATCACCCCAGATAATTGTTAGGGTTCTGGCCGAAGCAAAGAGTTTATTCGTATTAGAATGCTGTAATTTGGTATGGGTATACATATTAATATTAATATAGATAATAATATATGAATGTACATATTAATTACGCCGATAAAGTGGTAAAATTAAATCTTAAAAAAAGAATTGTTCTGGGTACCTCCCCTACACGTAAAGTGGAAATTAATATTTTTTCTCATCTATACTATCGTCATTTTTTCAATAGGTAAATAAATTGATAGGTTGTTCAAAAATATATAGGGTCTGTGAAAACCGTTTTTCGTTTCAGGGACCCGATTGCGAAATATCAACATTTAAAGTGCTAATTTTTGATAGAGTCAAGTGTCCCACTCCCCCTGGCAGCGAAATGGTTATTTGGAAATGTGAAAAAAAATTGTAGTATATTAACACTTCTTTTTTTTTAACAGGATTGAAAGTGAAATGGAACGTAAGAGATGTGTGAAAGGGATGGATGTATGACGTTTGAGAGGGAGAACCATTAAGACGGAAGAGGGACGTGTAGCACTTAAAATTGATTGTATTAAAAGTAAATAAAGTATTTCAAATAAATAGAAGGAAGAATCATTATCCTACATATATAATGAGTTAAAAAGAAACCTATCAGAGATAAGTATACTTTACAAGTTAACGAGTAATAGTCGATCAATTTGGATAAGTAATTTCGTACCAATTTTATTGAAAATTATTTAAAACCGAGTTCTAAGTCTGCATATTGTTATCGTTTGTAGGCTCAACGTTTTGGCCACAATCTCACCTGATGTTAAGTAACGATGTGGCCCAAGATGGTAACATGCTGTCTAGTGGAAGGCTGGCTATCAAGTGCAGCTGGCAAAACACACCTTATAGGTGCTTGGCGACAGAGTTTCAACTTGAAGGTAGCAAGATAGACGGGCATTAAGAAAAGCCCTACCACCGTGCTGTATTTTCACCACGATTTTTTCGTTCACCGAAAGCTCAAGCTCATTGCAGAGATTCGAACTCACGTCGATTATGATGTCGTCATATTGTGATGAGCAACCATGGAACCCTACAATGCGCGTGGGGCGACATGTGCTTGGCAGTCTTTTAGATATACAAATGAAAAACGCTTGTAAACGGCTGCGAAAAGACTGTGAATATGTATTTATTTTTATTGATGTTTAGATAATCATTAGCTTTGTGTGAATACGTTGAGTTGCATATGTATCGGAGTTAGTAAACATGATGAGAAATTGATAAAACCAGTGGGTATGCGCATCAGTACATACTAACTACTTATTTGAAATTCGCGTACATTTACTAATTTCAATTTAGTAACTATACTCCAATAAGAATAAAGAACAATGTCGCCGAGAAACCGTTACGAAAGAGAAATGTTCTAGTGTTTAACTTATAGTGAAAAAGTTCTTAAAACTCCATCAATACGTTGTGCATTAATAGAATGATTAATCCCGTGGCTTCCTTTAATGAGATTTTTTTGCACAAGAGTCTCAAAATTACATAAATTATTATTGTAAGCAAAATAATTGCTAATTACGGGATATTAGCTGCCTAGTAGACGACTGAATTTACAGTACATAAATAAAATAAAAAAAACGATTGCAAAGTTTTGGTTAAGGATGTCACAAGATTTAAAACTATTACGAAAAAAGAGGATGGACGCCTTTACTAAACAGTATGGTATGTAAATGTGGGTCGAGTCGATAGAGAAATAATACATTCAAATGAAAATCATAAAAATAAAACCGTTGAATTAAGAACCTTGAAATAGGTTGAAACAAAAATGAAGCAAAAACGTGGGTTCTGCCTTTTTTATACGAATTCGATATTTATCGTGGGTTATGTAAATAATTATGTATTTAATATTACTAAGTAGGTACATTTTGGATTATTTTGTATTTGCTTCACTGTTATACAACAATTTTGTTTGGATCAATTGTTAGTTCGATGTTATCAGAGACATAAAAACGTAAGTAAGTACCTACAATAACATAGTTGCTTAATTATCTTAATTGATTATCGGAATGCTGTTCGTTGGTAAATGCGTAACTTGAGAACGGCTGAAAAGCTTCGTTTTTTTTTTAAATGTTAGTAATAGTCCGAATAAGGTTATTGAAAAGAAAAATTTTTAACTACACAATTATTGTGGCCGTTAATATATAACGTAATTTTCGAAAGATCTGAAATTATAATACGCTATTTGTACTAATTATTTTACGGCATTGAAATCTTAATGTATTAGTAAAAGTATGAAACAAGATTAATAGAGTAAGAAAGATCTTCTTCATATTTAATGGCAACTGTGTCGTCTACAATTCTGCCAACGTCACGTGAATAGAATATTCTTCTAATTATTCCTATAATCTTCAAACATAGCTCTAAAAAAATGGTGGCTCCATTGTTAAAACTGTCCAGTGAGTTTTTGTGTCAACTTAAAATACATGTTCCTTGTTATTATTTTTACTCGTAATCTAAATCAGTTTTACACAGTAATCAAACTACATCACGTAAAATGATGGCAAAATTACATAATTTAAAGACAAGTAACATAAGTTTATGAATTAAATGAAAATCCACCACAAGACAGATCCAAATCCAGCCAAAAACTCCGGTAAAAAAATAATGACATGTACAACATTCCGCATAATAAAATAAAATGGCAGATTTTAAATATATATTTTTTTTGAGTCCCGAAAATAATATAAAAGTATGTTCTCGTATGTTCAGACAAATAAAAGGTAATGTCAGTTATTAGGAATATATTAATGTTATTTATTGTAAACTTAATTATATAGATTTCAAACTTGATGAATAAACAATTGGTCCGAAGGCACACTTTCCAGGTACTTGTTTATATTTGATACGTAAACCTTAAGAAATCCATAAAGCGCTGGGTCTTGCCTCCCTTGGCTCACTTGCTTCCAATATTTGTTTATACTCTTTAGAAGTCTATTAGCTGTGGATAGAGAAATTAGGAAGCATGATTATAGAACCAACAGTTAAGAGCGAAAATAATATTCAATTCTTTTGTTAAAATGAGAACAAGTAATTTGAATTGTTAATAATTAGGTCTACGTACCATTTTCTTGGTCACTGTTATATAAATTTGTGAAGTCATATGTATCTTTGCCTTTAGAGTTTAGGGTGTGTTTGAAATTTTTAATTCTATAATGTTCTCTATCATCGTCACCCTTGATTTTTTCAGTGTGTGCATAAAATGTGAAATCCACGTAATCTGAATAATAATTATAACGCTTTTCAAATATGATGGAAGAACTTATAAGCAAAAATCTCAAACCCTAATATATCAAGTCTTCTTTGTATATTACCTTTCTTTCGTAATAATTTGGGAATTTGATAGGGTAAAATATTAAACATTTTAGAAGAAACAGATGCTAGTCCATTTCTGTTTTAGCAATTTTATTAAAGTTTTTAAGTAAAAGCATAGTTTTAACGGTCAAAAGCAAAAAAGTGTGGTGGTCGAGTGATTCAGACCAGCGGAATGTCAATTCGATGTCTGTAGGATCGAACCCCAACGAATTTTTTGGAATTCGTGTATATTACTCATTCAAATTTGTAACACTATTGAATGATTGTGAACGAAAAACATCGTGAGGATGAGGATCTTAAAAAATGTTCTTGTGCGTACCACAAGTGGAAAAATATTTATTGGCCTTTGAAAACGTCACTACGTCGTGAGCTGACGTGGCGGTTATGACCGTGCCTTCCCTTGAGAAGAGGCGTTATTACCCAGTAGTATTCAGTAATCTTAAACATTGAGTATAAAAGTATTTTGAAATCAAGATTTTTTGTATTTGCTAACAGTGATATTATTAATTGCATATAACATTATGGTTCGCTACTAATTTTTATTTTTTTATATATGGTTATATCTAATGTATTTTGTATTTAGTTTATGATAATTTGATGATCAACTATAATTTTCTATGCATCTTTTGTTTCATTCTTAGATTTTGGAGGATGTAAAAATAGTGTAATAACTCACCAGACGTTACAGAAAAGTTACCATTTTCTTTTACCTCTACAGACAAAATCTCTCCAACAAGGTCATAATGTCCACGAATTATTAATTGGGAACACAGTAAATTCATCGCAAATTTGCTTTGTTCTATATCTATTCTGAAATAATAAGATTAGGATGTAAAGTTTGAAGAAATATTATTAATAAATACATTTTAATTATATTATTACTATGACTATAAATAATGCTACGGTCAAAACTACTTCTGTCAAAGGTACTGTAATAATCATTTACACATATCTAGTATATAACTGAATTCCTCAAAGACTCCTAAATTAAGATTAATAGAAAACTATTTCAAATTTACTGACTGTAAAATTCGTCATCAAAAAAAAGTTTCACAATCAACTAATTTTGATTATGGCTGGAAATGTAGGTCTAATGACGATGAAGTAAGTAATGTGAATATAATAAATGGGTTAGATTATTATACCGTTTTAGTTTGTAGGGATGCATGCCAGAAATATACGAATACAATTATTATAGAACAAAAAAAAAACAATAACACAGCAACAACAAATTTACAAAGATTTGTAAAGGTATACTATAATGTCTCTTTAATAAACGCTTATAATCAAAAAATGTTTAGAGTATTTTCTTATGTTTATATGAATTAATGTTTATATATTCGTACATAAAGAAAACAATATTTATAATTTTAATTATTAGCTGTAGTAGAATTATTTTTAAATATAAAAAATTTGAAACCTATTATTATCTTTAAATGTATAAAATTTTCATACTTAACATGTTTGACTTCACATTTCCTCAATCCCAGCATTTTTGCATTCGTTAACGTATAATTTAGCGTTGGAATTATACCAACTACCTTATCCTGATAGATGACATTTAATTCTTTTATGCCTAAAGATGGTATTCCCTCTGTTATCATTTTATGGATAACTTTAAATTTTTCGAGTAAACAAGCGTTATCGTTTAAAGAACATGGTGTTAAGGAAATACCTGGAAACAATCTAAATTTAATATATTTCTATTAGTGCAAGGACATTTTACGTAAAACACAAATTTATAATTTCCAGCTAGCTTAAAAACCACCTAACTATAATTTATTACGTCGGTTACGATGACTCAAAATAAAATATATCCATACGCATAAACCCAAATAAAGAAATGTACTGTGCCCTGGGTTCAAAAGACATATCACATGTAACGGCCTGAAACACCCAGATTATAAAACTCAGAGTACTGTTCTCGATGCTAAAGACAAATATTCTACTGACTATAGAGAATTCGATCATCTTACAAGAGTTGAGCGTTTGTCACCAAAAAAAAGATAGTTGTAGAAATTTCAAGACAACATGACGGATAAAAAAAAAAGCTGAGCTGAAACTATTGAGCAAACCGATTTACTAGAACCACTTATACTAAATTATCGTAATATTTTATGGCGATGTAAAGAACACAAATACATCTTATTGATTTTCTCTATGTTCTTCTTATTCTTGAATTTATCCCAAGTAAGGTCGGCACAACATATTTTCCTTTTTCACTCTCCTCTATCAAGTGTAATCTCAGTATTCACAACTTTTATACACATATCATTCCTCACACAATCTTTCCATACTTTCTTTTGCCTTCTTCTACTTCTATATCCACTCACCTTCATGTTTAGGACTCTTCTACTTATATGAATTTTATCCTACCTCATGACATTTCCATATCACGCTAACTTCTTTCTTCAACTTCTCTGTCATTGATGCTACTTGCATACTTCCCCTGATATACTGATTTCTAGTTACACCACACATCTATCTAAACATTAGTATTTCTGCCATATGAAATCTTCTTTCATCCATGTCTTTCCTTGCTAAGCCCTTAGATCTGTACTACACGACAGGTCTTATGATGGTTTTATTTGAATTTCCCTTCAGATATAGGGGCATTCGTGTATTGATACCCAAGACCTATTGCTATTTTATTTACTCTGCATGATATTCTTCACACCCCGGTTAATACTGTCATCGTTGTTTTGAATAAAAGAACCGAGGCCACGAAAATTGAAAAAAAAAGAGATTCTAAAAGCATTTTTAAACGAACAATAATAATATCAACAATAAATACAATTTTTTGGATAAAATCATGTACAGTTGTAACACATTTGGGGAGTAAGTGGTGTCGAATAAGATTTCGATAACTTGGACACCCAAGCCAACTCACCTGCACATGATGCATAATTATATATACTAATATCACAATAACCCACAAATATGTATATTAATTTATAATGGATACTTTGAATAGATAATTTATTAGAAGTAAAGTAATTTCTATAGACTAACATTTAATAAATAACTTAACAATAAATAAAGTTATACTATAAATTTTATATAGTTTTAAAGACTACTTACATAATGTACTCAAGATGATTGAGAAAAACGAAACATTAAATAACATAGACAACATATTTATAATCCTGTTCGATTACAAATGCTATTTACGTTTAGCTCTGGAAAATTTATAGAAACATCTTTAAATACAACAACCTTTGTATCGTCTTTAAAAGTCATTCAAGATTTTAATACGTTTTTTTTTCTGATATGGATCCATTTTCTAGTTAAGTCTGGCGCCTAGCAATTTATTTATAATTCCGATATTTTTTAAATTTGTGAAATACTAGTAACCCGCCCCGGTTTTGCACGGGTGGCAGAGTAATATTGGTTTGCGTGGCACAAGCAGCAAAGCTCCCAGTAGGCATGATTTTTTCGTCATTTTCAACAATCATCGTCATATTTCAGCCAATTTACATAAAACCTTAATAAATTATACACTGAAACCTTCCTCGTGAATCACCTTCATGAAAACCGTATAAAAAAATCCGTTCGGTAGTTTTTGAGTTTATCGCGTTCAGACAAACAGACAGACAGACACGGTGGGAGGACTTTGTTTTATAATAGCACATTTTTATTTCATAAACCACACAAAAAAAGTATTCCAAAAGCGTAAACTATTAAGATTTTATCTAAAAGGTCATCTCATACGCAGACTTTTATGTTTCGTTTGCTCAAAATGTTAATGTTAGATTTTAATACTTTTATTGCGTTTATTTTACGTTTAACACAGAATACACAATTTCATCTCTTCAATTTAAAAAAATAGCTAAATAATTTAAAAAATAAGAAACCAGAAAAAAATATCAATCCCATTTTATTCAAGATTATATTTTACCACTTTGTCGGCGTGTTTAATATGTTTACTCATACCATACCAAATTACAGCTTTCTAGTACTAAGAATCTCTGAGCTAAGCCGCGGGCATAGCGAAACTATAAGGATTCTTGTTGACTTCAGATCCCTAAAACCCTTTTCTTTTAGTTGCTTTATATTTATGCAGATATAACACAATAATATATCGGTGCAATGACCTGTACAATACCAGTCAAGATGTTCTATACGGAATGACTGCTATTCTTTGCGCACCAACGTTTGTTCATTGGACAAACATTTGTAAAAAAATAATTTTAATCACATTTTGTTTTATTTTGTTATCGATATTAGCACAACAACTTTATTAAAGTAATATTTATTCCCGCGACTTTGTCTGCGGTGTTTATTTTATTAACACCACGTCAAGAATATACATTGCTGAAAGCGTACTGCCTAAAAATATGTTTCTTGAAAACATTATTAATAATAAATTAAATTAACAAAATTAAGTTAAATTAACTTTACTAACATTTTTTTTACTTACTTTTTATTGAATGATTTTTTATAAGGACCAAATATCTAAGGAGTAAAACAAAAATAAATTATCAAAATCTATTCAATAGTTTTTGCGTGATGTGCGCTAAACGGTAACCATCTATTATTTTATTTCTTTATATATATAGAAAACTATCGGCGTACCATGGCTCCGCACACGTTTATTACGCTGTAATTATTTTTCTATAGTAATTTTATTTCTACTCATGTTAATGACAGTTCTATAAGTTTACAAAGACTACACATTGAATATTATGTAAAAAAATACAATTTCCAAAAGTATTATTCACAATTATTATAACTTATCGATTATTAAATTTCATATGCTTCCCGTCTACAATTTCATAAAAATAGGTTGAGAGATATATATATTTTATATTTTTATAATATCTAAATTATATTGACGATTCTTATAATATATGAACTGAGCAATTGCGTAAGCTTCTCGTGTACAAAATTTAAATCAGGACACAGAAACAGACAAACACAAAAAAAAAACATATTTGTGATCGGTGGCTTTTATATAACAGATATCTATCAATACATCTGTAAAAACGACGTACACAGACATAACTACACATTTATTAATATGGAAGGTGTTTAGATAGATATTTAAATAAGCCAGTATATTTGTTTTTTTTTTTTAAGGTTATTTATAATAATGATTCGCAATCTTATTATATCAGTATAGATAATATAAGACGTAAATAATGAATAAACATTAAAATCAATTTACATAATGTTGATAAGTTTGATAAAAATTGAAAAGAAGGACGCTCCTTATCATACGCGAACAGTGACTTGAAAGATTGAATATAAAATAGAATTTACCAAAGTTTCACGTAGACGATAAACCTATACAAATTTCGGGCGTTCGGGCCTATCCTCGGTGGCGAGATAAAAGGAAAGTTTCACGAAACTGGATCGAGACAGTAACTGTTATCTGATTTTGGTTGAATTTGTTCAGCAAAACACATTTACGAGCGCTATCTTTTTACAGGAACTTTTTCTTTATGCGATACCGTGGTTTTTAATTAAATTAAGCCGTGTATGTTAACCTTTATTAGACCTCTAGTCTATCCCACGTAGGTACTATTTAATTAGGGGAATTGAAAATAATTTTATTTATATTAAAATCAAATTTGATTATTCTAGTTCTAGGAGGAATTCTATTGGGGGGAAATTGATTCTTATTATGTAATCTCCTGGATACCTACGTGAGAAAAAAAAAATCATTTTCTTATAGATTTCGTAATATATTCTTACTAACGTTCTATTAAATATAAACAACAAATTGTTGTAATCCCTGTTAAATTAAATAAAAATGTATATGTAAATGATTCAATTTACCTATATCACAAGTTGTTAAAACCACGAAATAGACTGAGACAAGAAAATAATCTATTACTTTTTTAATAGAGGATAATCGTAAAATTTACGAGTTTTTATTATAACACTTTGAATTATTCGAATTACTCCGTAGGTAATTGTAAATATATAATTATTCTTATGTGTACGGATTTCATAATAAATTTTACTGTCAGCATATCGATAATATGATTATAACGCCATCTATACGCTGAATCTCTAACTAAAAACTATAACAGCCTTCGAATAGGTCAGTTGTAAATTTGTCTTTAAATTTTCCACTTCATCGTAAGTTAAACAAATATTTAAAATTATAACATATTTTTATAAAACATTATATAATTTGCTTTTCTGCCACAATAATATAAACTTAGAAATAAGCACAAATTTGTATCAGGTCTGTATAATAATCAACATCTACAATGTTATCATTATAAAATCTGTGAGTTAAAAAGTTGCTTTTCAGTTTAATCAGAAATTTAGTGCAATAAATCTTTCTGGGTAGATATATATTTGGGTTTTGTTAGTGAAAATAAGTGCCTTGGAGCCTGGGAGCCATTCAGCATCATGTAGGAGTCTCGGCGACGAAAGGTAAGCGAGCTTTCTTCTCGAATGTAATTCTACGTATTTGACCAATAATTTAGCGCGGTATTTAGGGGGAAGTGGGGTGCGCTCGACCGACATCATTCTGTAGTCCACGTGAGCGAAGCCGCAGGCAAAGCTAGTTAAGCATAACATAATAATAGGAATGAGAGAAGTAGGGCACAGAACAATTTATTTAGAGATTTCTCTCTACTTGATACAGTCCGCCTGTTGAAATACCTCCACCCTAAAGAAGATCACAGCAACATAACCTTCTTTTTTTTTAATTGTTTATAGGCTAGTGTTATAGCCACACCTGATGTTAAGTGACGATGTGGCCCAAGATAGGGACACGGAAAACTGGCTCTTAAATGGAACTTCCGGAACACACCTATAGGTACTTGGCGACAGATTTTTAACTTGAGAGTGTTTGCTAGTAGCCATGCGGGCATTAGAAAATACCCACCACCACGTTATGGTTCCATCACGATGTTTTCTTTCACCGAAACCTCAGGCTAATTACAAGACTTCGAACTCACGTCGATCGACGCGATGTCCGTTCACGCTGCCACTGAGCCATCATTGCTTCAATGTGTGCTTTGTTTTGTGTTCCTGCGGTGAGTAGGATTTCCAGAGTTCTTTGGGGAAGGGGGTTCAAGGACGACAACGTGCTAGTGATACTAATGGTGTAACAAGCGCCCATAGACTACTACTTACTTACTTACTACTTACTAGTACTAACTTACTTATTACTACTTACTTACCATCATGCGGTTAGTACGCTTGTTTGTCGCCTTAACTGTATAAAAATAACAAATGAAGAGTTCTTGTAAAATAAATTCGTAAGTAACGTATTCTGAAATACTAGACAAGCAAATGCATTTTTGCCAATGCCTTTTTAAAACGTTATAAACTTATTACTGGATAAACAGATGTCGAAATTGTCGGTCGCGTTTTTAGCCAAACATAATATTCATATGTTGTTCATTCGAATTGTAAACTAAACTTGTCTAGTTATTAAAAATATACGATTAAGTGAACTAAATCACAAAGTAAAGTTCATAAAAACATTTGCTATTAAATGTCACTGCAAAAACTGCGCAGAGAAATGATGTACGGCTTGCGTCTACGCACGTCATTGTTTGGTAATCCTCATGGGTTGTTAGTCCTGCAAAAAATGTGGGAAATATTACAGTGGTATAGTATAGTGTTGTGGTAGTTGTTTACGATTTTTTATGTCGATAGAAATGTATAAGCGAACTCTATGATAAGAAATTACTACTATTATAGAGTGTCCTGTCCGGGGCAGTTATAAGTATGACCCGCATTAAAGGCGACCTCTTCTTTATAATCTTTCGCTTGATTGACAATCTGTAGAGATGTGATTGGACCAACGATCCCAGCGGGAATGTTGATTGTATTTATTTTTTCGAACGGACCAATGCTGTTGTAGCCTTAGGGGCCTTAACAGCTTCAGCAAGACATAGACAAGGATGCAAAAGAGTTTGAATCTCGGCTTGGGTTGTTTAGGTTAACAATAAATATTTAAGAATATGCGTTTATATTTATTTTCTGTATGATGATCTCTGAAGTATGTATGAGTTTATTTGGTAACTGTTTTCTAAGTTTATCTTTTAAAAAAGGTCCCTTACAGAACCTATGTTCCTACTTACAGGATGTGCAGGTGTGAAGTGCAGTGCGATGTATTTTATACTAGTGTATGATAGTCACTCTATGGGGCAAACAAAAGCCTGGGCACCATTCCAGAGGATCGAATCTGATGTAGTTTGTCTCAGCTGTCGTTCGTATTTATATGTAATATATCCGAAAAGTATTACAAAACATATTTTAAAAATTAATTACGTTATTTTTAGCGTAGATGATGCCTTGGTGCCGACATATAATATGTTTTTTCATGTCAGTGGACAATCCTACAAATGGATATTTGACTCCGACTAAGTGTTGCTCGTTTTGTATTATTATGAAAATATTGTTGAACAGATAAAAAAAGCTTGTTGAAGTTTCTCCTCCTCTCCTCCATCTTCTTAATGTTAATTATTGTCTCACGTGTTTTTTATTTCCTATATTATACGATTTTTTCGTTAAACTTTGTTGTTTAGTAAATACGATCATAATTAAAGTAGCACATATTTTTTTAACGAAATTGTTGAACAACAAAATCTAGTAGTACAAAATCTTTTCAAGTTCAAAGCGGAATCGATCTTCTATATCACGATTTTGTTTTCTTTTTAACCAGTAAATAATTGTTTAAAAATTATATACTTATATTACTTCTCCAAGGTATTTTTCCTGGAATCGCCATATCTCCGTTAATTCTTCATCAAAATTAATTATTCAAACATTAGTTTAAATCATATATTACCCGCTATTGACAAATAGTTAAATGTTTCGTGAAGAAAAAAAGTTTAAGAACATTTCATTCCGATTGCCATCTGTTGACGATAATTAATATATATTCAAGCCGCCATCTATTACCGATCTGCTTAACTAACATGACAGCTTTTTTCATTCTATAATTTGCGAAATATTCACACGGAGCAGCTACGTGTGGTAATAAAAAAGTATCGTTCTTGAAATACATATTATTTTTTTAATATTATAGAATATCAAATTTTATTAAAATTCCCAGTTCATTAGTAGAAATTATGTACTTAATCTAAGTGAGCTAATATGACTGATAAAGGTGTTACTTTTCGGAAATCTAACGAAAGTACTTTTGTTTACTTTGCTATTTAGAGTACCAGGTTCACTACATATACTAAAAATTTGACTTGAATAAGAATTTTTTGTAGGCAAACAAAAGTAAATTTTAGTACACATCAAGTTTCGATATGTTAATCGTATTTTTTTAGTAATTGCCCCAACACTAGACACCCCAAACGCAACACGTCGTTTCGGCTGACGGAATAATGACGAGCCCACCTCCGCCGTCCATTCAGAATCCACATTGACAATAGCATAGCAAATAACCATTATTATGGACGCAAAGGCATACCCTATTAATAGAAATGGACTCTGGAAGTGGGCATGCGTTAAAATTTGAATTTTAGCGAATACTTAGCAATAAATTCTGGCTTTGTAATAAAATGGATTTACGCTTTGCATTATCGTATAGTAATAAAATTTCTCTAAGTATATAAATAACTTCACATTAGTTAAAAATAAGATAAGATAAAATAAACTTTGATTTATTTGCTACTTATAAATTAAATCCTTATTACTATATATTACTATAAAGTTTTATATTTTATAATTGACTAATAATAAATCAAAAAAATACTTTATTCAATTTAGGCCCTAAAAATGCACTTGAAATGAACCTCAAACACGGTTCGGAAAACATCCCAGTCATGGAGAAGAACCGACAAGAAAATCGACTGGGTTTATATTTCAACTGTATAAATAATATTTAGAGTTAATAATCACTATCACAATAATCATTATGATATTTATAATTTAGTGGATGCACAGAGAGGGAGTCACTTCCAGACATTACTATCATCCACACAATGATCGAATAACCTTTTGACAGTCAAACATGCTTTACATGGTCCTTGAATTCATTGTCTAGCAAATCAGTAATGTGCTGGGCAACAATCCTACCTTTTGTGTATAATCAAATAAATAAATAATTATCTTTTAATTGAAATTTATTTAATTATCTATAAATGAGCACAAAATTATCTATTGAATGAATGAAAGTTACTCGTATGTCACTATTTATTCCTAATTGAATAACTATTTTATTCCTTATGTTATTTTAACGTTTTGATAGATTTCATATTATATTTACATTATTTATTATTCTTAGAACTCTTACTGGTGCAAATTAAAAGAAGTAGGAATAGGTTTTAGAATATCAGTATTTACTAATGCTACTAACTAACTATATACATTTAAAAAAATAATTGTTTCACATTTATAAATAAAAAAATAATAATTTCGAAGGGCCATCATTCTCCCGTCAAGGATCACATAAAGAATTTTTTGTTCAATTGTGCATTGATCACAACAGACCATAAATAAAACACGCCTACTTTTGTCCTTCGGATATGTCGGGGCTTTCAATTCAATTTTATCAAAACACTGTTTTGTGGGAAGCTGTGCAGCAAAACAAAAGTTAAACATCCTTTGATCGCAAAAATAAATACGATTTGTCAAAACAAAAACAGGGGTTGGAGGACTATTTCCACTGTTTCTCACCGAGTAAAACATACTACACCTGATTTGATTGGACAGAGGTTTCCTGTTCATTCAGATTATCAAATTTATTTAACATGTTAATACCATATATTGTATTGCCATTTTTTGACAACAAACAGGGACAATTAAGTATAAATAAATATGATGCAATAATGGTACAGAGGAAGCACCCACGGAGGCATAGAGAAATGTGTTTCAAATTCTTATGTCTCAAACATTTCGTTTACGTGGACTTCAGAAATGGGTCTTTCCAGGAAAAAAAGTATCCTAAATCTTAATTCAGGTTATAAGCTGTCTGTGTGCCAAATTTCATCTAAATCCATTTAGCCGTTTTTGCGTGAGTGAATAACAAATAAATAAACTCACTTTCGCATTTATAATATTATAGTAAGGATATAGCTTTTAATTGTACAGCTACTTTTCTAAAGGCAAAAATAAATCGCTAAATTTTTTTTTTTTTTTTTTTTCGAACTGACTACACTGTTAGCCTGAGGGGCCCTGGAGCCTTTACGGCTTTTACAGCTTTACCGGGCTTGGGGGCGAGCGCTTAGGGCACTCAGCCACGAAAGCTAAGCAACAACATCCGAGGGTGCCAAAGTGGCCGGACCTCGGCTCGGACTGTTGCGCGTATGCAATTAAGTCACGATCTGACTAATTCCCTATCCGTAATTCGATCTAAACTAACTATACATATATACATATTTCTGCCCCCTGGGAGGAGGGAAGGAACATGTGATGTGTATTTAGTGGTCTGAAATTTTTGTCTACTCTAACTAGGCAAAAAAAGAAAAAAAAAAGGTCCCTTACAGAACCTATGTACCTATGTGTGTTGTGCATGTGTGTATAATGCAGTGTCATGTATGGCTGTGAAAGCTAGTGATTGTACAGTCACTTGTATCGCGCGAGCGGCTGCTTGGCTCAAGGGCTCCATGCCGATGGATCGGACCTAGGCTTGAGTTGCCGCAGAGGAGGGCGGTCGTGGCGGGTGTGCGGGAACGAAGTTAACCGTACGTCCCCTGCGGAGGGAACGGTGGTTTCGCGGGCGTGGGCGCGAGCACGCATATGTTGCGGGAGCGGACGCGTAGTAATTATTAGCTTTCTCGATGTCGTCGTCGGGATCGACAAAGAGATTTCGCGGACGGCGTTTATAACGTTTGGCAACGGGGATCGAGTTGTCTGGGACGTAGTTCACGGTGGATTTTACGAGCGGGTTGGGGTGATTCGAAGCGCTATCGAAGTATCTCCTGGTGAGATATTTCACATAGGCTTCTATCGAGGGAAGCCTCATATCCCTGTGGAGGTCCATGTTCCTAACGAAGGCTGGAGGGTCAAGCAGGCGACGGAGAAACCGATTTTGGACTCTTTGCATGCGGACAAAGTTATGTTTGGACATATGTGCGAACGCTGCGCAGCTATATGTCAAGATCGGACGGACGCACATCTTGTATAGTGTAAGCTTATGTCTTAAGGAAATTTTGCTTACCGAACTGAGCAGGGGCCGCAAGCGGGAAAGGATCCAGACGGCCCTATTCCGGACTATAGTAACATGTGCGTTGAAGTTAAGCTTCGAGTCGAGGGTGACACCCAGATATTTAGTCTTGGTGGCCCAAGGGATATTCCTACCGAATAATGAGAGGGGTCCTACCGTGCGTGGTAGTTTACATGTATGCGGTTCGAACATAATCGCGGCGCTCTTTACCGGATTAATAGCTATTCGCCACGTTCGAAACCACTCCCCGAGAGTGGTTACGGCACGTTGGACTGCGCAGGCGAGATTTTTTCTATGTCTGTTTGACGCGTATATGACTGTGTCGTCAGCGTAGAGCCCTACCTCGACCCCGGGGGGCTTCGGGAGGTCGCTGACGTACAGATTGAAAAGGCAAGGCGCCAGAATGGAACCTTGCGGGACGCCTGAGCGTATAGGGTGGGCGGTAGATAGTACTCCTTCCACTCGGTAGTGGAAGGTGCGGTCGCGTAGAAAATCGTGAACTAGATGAACTAACCTATCCGGGACTTCTAATTGATGTAGCTTGTGGACCAGTCCGGCGTGCCAGACCTTATCAAAGGCCTTGGCTACGTCGAAAAAGACCGCAAGCGTGCGGGCGGGAGCAATATTGCTCTTGGCGAAGTTACTCGTGATGTGCTCCGTGAGGCGGTGCACTTGATGTGTACACGAGTGACGGGCGCGAAAACCGAATTGTTCGGGCGGGTATAAATTCTTGTCGTCTATAACGACCTTGAGACGGTTCAGAAGGATCCGCTCATAGAGTTTCCCTAGGGTGTTTAGGAGACTGATCGGGCGATAGCTTTCGGGAAGCGAAGCTTTTTTGCCGGGCTTGCGAATACCTATAACTATAGCTTTTTTCCAGACGGCTGGAAAATAGCAGTGGGCTATGGCTGCATTGAAGATGCAGACCAAAAGAGCTATGAGGTGATCAGGAAGAAGTTTGAGTACTTCATTCCTGATACCATCAGGACCGGGAGATTTCCTAGGCTTAAGGCCTTTGATGATAGAACAGACCTCATCTGGCGTGACCAGGGTTAACGTTTCCGCGGGGGGAATCAACGTGAGTTCCTGAACGGCGGTCTCGATAGTTTCGATGTGGGCAGTGTCTACGTTGTCGCAGTTTGGGGAGCACTGACTCTCCAAGCTTGCGGCAAGGCATTCTGCCTTATCGTCGCTATCGAACGCGAGTGGGAGATCGGGGCCCCTTTCGAGGGGCGGCATCTGGGCGGAAGCTTCTAACTTCAGAGAGCGGGCGAGGTTTCAGTAAGCCAGATGGGACGGCTTGAGACCCTCTAAGAGGCTATCCCACCGGTGGCCTCTGAACTCGCCGATGCGAGTTCTGACCTCTCTCTGAAGTCGTCGTAACCTACGGGTGTTATCCCTCGTTGGATAAGAATCGTGTGCACGTGTCGCGGCGTTCTTTTCCGTGATTAACGCTCGTAAGCCGGAAGGGAGTATAAAGCGGCGATCGTTCGCCGCTTGCACCTCTCTCGAGGCCTCCCTTACACCGGTTTGGAGGTAGTCGACCAGGGAATCGATCGCTAAGTCGGCGTCTGCTGTTGACTCTAATACGTCGGGGATCCTAGCTAAGCTAGACGGGGTCGCGTTATCCGTTAGGTAGCGATTTAAGATCGCGTAGTCAACTACTTTGACTTTTGGCGGACTGGGGTCGAACGGTTGCCCGAGTTGTAAAATGACCGGGCGGTGATCGGAGTCTAGTTCGTGTACGACTTCTATAAGTCGTAACCGAAGCGAGACACCTTTGAGGAGGGCTATGTCAAGTACTGTCGGGTGACAGTTATCTTGAAAGTGCGTGGGTTCTAGCGGGGCTATAACGTCAAAGCCGAGCCGAGTGTGACCGCTATTGAGGTCGCCTGCTATTATGACGGATTGTCCGAGTGAGAGGAGCGCCTCCAGGTCGGACTGAATGAGTCTTTTACTCGGGGAGAGATATGCAGAGACAAGCGTGATTGACGGATGGCCAGTCATGCCTATTCTACAAACTGACACTTCCATATTGGTAAGTGCGGGAGGGTCTATTGGCATGCAATAGAGGGAACGCTTGTAGTAGATGAGCGTGCCGCCGCCTCGGGTGGCACGGTCATTTCTGACTATATTGTAATTTGCTATCTTAGGGTCGCGCCTACTGGGTTTTAGAAGTGTTTCTTGTACTAGAAACACGTCTATCTCCCGTTCCCTAAGAAAGGTGGATACTAAGTCCCGTTGTGGAAAGAGGTTTCGCGCGTTAAAAAAAGATATGTTTAGGCTTCTAGGCTTAATGCGTGCCATTGATAACCGATATCTATTTCCCGGCACGGGCCAGGCGCATTAGCGTCGCTGTCATCAGGGGGAAACGCCTGATGGATTCGCCGGGGCCGTACTCAGCGACGCACTGTTCATACGCCAGTACTTCCTGAGGGTTATGCTCGCGGAAGAGCATGACCATGTAGTCAACGCCGCGGCGCGTGTTGACGGGGGGGGGCCTGAGCCTTAGGAGGCTGAGGGCGGGGAGTGGAGACCCATGCTGCTTGAGGGGCTCGCATGGCCGGAGGGGGTGCGCGGGGCGCGGGGGCGGCTGCCACCGGGGCGCTGGAGGCGCCCGGCAGGCTGGGGAAAGCCTCTGGCGTGAGCAGGGGCTTTGGCTGTCCTACGGCGGGACGTGTCCTCTGAGGAGGGCTGTGTCGCGTAGGGCGCATGGGTCGCGTAGGGCGCGGGGCACTTAACGCACCTGGGACGGAGATGGCAGTTGCGTGCCGAATGACCGTACAGCTGGCAGTTGTGACACTGCGGAGGACTGCGGTTCTTGTGTGGGGGCTCTACGGCTATTCCGGAGAGCTCACACACTTTCCTAACGTTAAAAATGGCTCTGCCCTCGGGGGTCAGTTCCAAGATGACTAAGACCATGTCGAGAGGTCTGTTTTTGGATTGTCCGCCGTGCATTCTGTGCACTTCGCGGACAGGGAAGGCCTTGGCTAAGAGGTCAGTTTTGACCTCCTCGGGTGTGATTTCCACCGGGATGCGGCGGATTACAACCCGGAGTTGACGTTCTTCCTCCAGGGAGTACGTGAAATATTCGAGGTTGCTGTCTCGGAGCAACCTGGTAAATTGACGGTGTTCGTCCGAGGTGGAAACTTGGACGCGGATACCGTTGGCCGTGTTACTGGCCTGGGTGTAGTGGATACGGAGTTGTCTCAGTTTCTCTGAGAGTTTTGTCCAGACCGATTTGTTCTGGACCGTGACGGGGGGCGGGCGACGCGCCTTTCTGCCGGCAAAGGTACCTGCAGGCGCTGAGGGCGCTGCGGAGCGGGGGGCGTGGCTGTTGAGCCCGGTTTTTTTGCGCCTTTTGTGGGCGGGACTGAGTCTCCGGAGACTCGGGACGCGAACGCGGTGCCCGTTTGGCGGGCTTATTTTTTTGAACGAGGGTGAAGCCCTCGTTGTCTGTTCGTATTGCCGTGTCCATTTCGATGGACTCGGGTTCGGGGTCCGGACTGACGGGCGAGTAGCTAACGTTTGTAGCTACTGGCGTCGGCGTGTCCGCTTCGGGAACTAGCGACGCAAACGAATTGTTTATTGGTAGCGCAGAGGGCGCTGGGGTCGGGGCTTGAATGCCCGGGGAACGTGAGCGCGACGATGGCCGTTTGTACGGCGTCTGACGGTGAGCGCGGGGTGCCGTTGAGCGGGAGCGCGGGGTGCCGTTGAGCGGGAGCGCGGGGCGGGCTTCTTTTTCGTCGCGTGGGTCGCGGCGGGGTCGCTGGTGGCCTGTGCGATAGCAATGGCGGGTTGCGCGGCCGCGATGGCCCTATTGAAATCCGTCCATATTGACGGGTGTAGGCTTGTTGCGAACGCAACGAAGCTTTCTAAGTCTGGCGAGTTTGCCATTCCGGCGGCGGCGGTTGGGCGGGCGGGGGTGAAGTTAAACCTCCCTGCCGGAGAGGCAGGGGGGTGCGCCGAGTGAATTTAAACGGCTATCCCGAGCCGTGCAAAGGGACCTGCGGGTCACGGTGTAATGACTCGCAGGAAAAGAACCTACCGGGCCCTACGTGGAGGTCCCTATCACGCCCGAGGCAGAGAACGCAGCCGGTATAAATACCTAGCTACGCCCAAACAGACACTCGGGGATGGATGTGTAGCAGGATCGGAAGGGTGGGAAGGAGACACTCAGGGCTTGACTATGACTCTATCAAGGGCCAAGGTTCCTGAGCCCGACCAAGTACTATCGTTTGCCTCTGAAGGAGGCAACCGAGGGGCGCTTGGGTCGGGCACCCACTTGCTTTAGTTGGCACCGTCAGGTATCAGGCAAGTGACCACTAAAGTGTGGATTTCGTCGAATAGAAACAAATTGCTCTTAAAAGAGCATTTTATGTTTGTGTAGCGTACTAAAAGTACGCGACACAATGGGTGCGAGCGAGACGGCGATACGCAGGTGCGGCGCAGGTGCGATGCAGGTGTGCAGCAAAGCCGGTCGGTCGTAAAACTACACAAAGGCGGCAGAGAGCGGTCGTAAACACGTCCGTTCCCGCCGGCGGTCGTGATCGGTCTCCAAAATAAGATAGCTAAAACTACGCTTCCATCGCAGATCAAATCGCTAAAGATTTAATACAACACAGTGTATTTCAGGCGCATTTTAACAAAAGGTATCATTGTAGTAAAAAAATATTGATAACTTGTCATAATTTTGAACTCGGCACGTATAAGTAACAAATTTCTAATACAGTTCATTTAGTACTGATGCTGCTTAATTTGTTATTTAAACCTGGACCAGAGGTATATCATTATTTGACAAATTCCATTAATCGTTGACTATGAGCACTAGTTCATTTTCACTGACCGATTTAACAACGTTTAGAAACTACAGATTTGATTCTAAATGTAATGAACACTAGAATGATACGAATATGCTGTTTATAATTCTGAAAACCTTTTGAAGGTACTTGAAAAGCGCCAATAACGTCATATGGATTACCTGACAAGCAATGTTTTGTTAAACTGCAATCTTTGTAAAGAGATTAATTTTAATGAACATTCTTCATTCTATGCACAAAGACATCTGCGGGATGTTTGCTTAAGGGAAAAAACGATGGCAAGGGACCCGACGCTTTCTTACCGCGATTAATCCGTGCGATAGCAACCGCAGTGCTACAAATGTGTGCCGAACAGATTTTAGATCGAAAGCTGATAAACTTACTTGTGAGGTAGACAATATATTTTTAGAGTATTATCCTGTTATCAGATATCTTGGGCACTGTTGGGAGCACGTGTTTTGACTCGTTACTATAACATTTTTGCGATACGCGAGCGGCTGGTTTCAGTTGTATGATGCATACATCTGATAGTATCTTCTACGTTACGGCATCTGAGGTTAAGTAGGGTCACAGTAAGGTAAATATTTCATACATTTTTATAGATGTTACAAAACGAAAACTTGTTTGCAAGATGGACGTTGGACACCATTAGTAGATATGCCTAAAAGGTAAAGTAATGTGGTTACTTTTGTTTTCTTTATATATCTATATAATACCTTATTTCATAGGCCAGATATATGAAGATAATAATTGAAATTAAAATTTAAGATGATAAATGAAATTAAATTATAAAAAAATCTTGACACACTTAATTTGCATAGGAAACGATTTACGTACATTTTTAGTAGAAATAGAGAAAATTATTTTATAAAAGGTTTTATACAGAATTAACATTATATTTTAAGGTATTTAAATAAAAAAAACGGGTTTTTCCAGATTTTGTGCTTGCCAGATTCGAATTGAAGTTAGACTTTTGAAGGTTTGTCCAATTACCAATCAATAGACGCAGTCACTTTGCAATATACGTATCATTATCCGATTTTGCTAACAAAAGAAAAAAAAAAACAGAGAATAAATAAGAAATACTACGATTAAACTGTAGAAAACAACAACACGCGTGATATTAATTTAAAGTTAAAGAGGTACGGACCACCTACGTAAATAAAGAATAGTTAACATTAAAAATACATTTACATGGAAATACACTTCGAACGCAATGTTAAATATGATATTAGATTTTGATTAAGAACATTAGGTAGAAGGTAAAGTTTACATTGAATTTAGGCAGGACAGATGATATACACATGCTACTCGGTTTTATATATAAAAATATTAGAAATGAAAATGTGGGCAGAAAATATACATTCAGTTATCCTCTGCATCCACTTAATGTACCTCAATCATAAGCATATGCTTTAAATATGACGTTTAAACAGAACTTTTATAAATGGTTTAGATTAAATCTCAAAGAACACAATGTCAAACATTTTAATCGCATTCTAAAAAGTTGGATCAAGATTTATTCACTAACAGTGTCTGTGACGTCATTTTACTAGATTTAAGCCTCGTATTCTTTTTTTTTCTGTTTTTTTACGGTTTTATGAGCAACATTCGAAATTATTCACTCATTAATAAATAGTTTCGTGCGTCTTAATTCACCTCTACATCAGGTAACAGTTTTATTATAGCCCTTCAAAAGTGTACATATCTGCATCTAGTGGTTAATTATAGAGTAGGTACATATCGTACAGGAAAAAAATACGTGACATCTGAAATAGGATTACATGGACTGCTATAGCACCAGCGGTATACATAATATTTTTTATACAAAGCAGCATAACGCTGTGGTTTTGTGGTACAACCCCGACTGTCTCCCAGACGGCTGAACCAGTGCAATGGGAAGACAGGCCCCCCAACCCGTCTCTCCTTGTTTCAGCTAAGGCGGAAGAAAGGACGAGAAGTGCCCCCTCCTACTACCAATCGTCTACGCTAGACCCTTCAGGGGGTCTTGGTGGTGACAGTCTCCCCTTTTTAAGAGGCGGCCTGCACTTGGCTCTTCAAGTGACCTTTACTAACTCCTTATAAGACTACGGCCTTATTTGTGGTAGTTTCTTCTGGACTTCTGTGGCAATTTAGCATCAAGAAGACTGTGTGCTCGTTACTATTTGCATCATCTATAAAAAATAATATCTAGGTGACCGAGCTATACTCGGTGTCTCAAAAACAAAGACACTGGTAGGTAAAATTGGAATGTAATATATTATCTAAATAAAAAAAATATCCAAATTCTTTGAGCCATTTCCTAAATACCAAATATATAAAAATTGCTCACTTAGACGTCCTCCCTATATGTAAATTTTATATTAATGTGGATAATAGTTTATTAGTAGCAGGGGCATCGTGTGTGGCTGCCATTTGACGCATCACTGATCGGAACAACGATAATGACCCAAACTTAGTGAACGTTACAAAATCCGCTCCGAGTACGTCACGACGTCATTAAATACCATAACTTTGTCCTCCTACACCGAACCTTGATTATCTAAATGCTTTTGATACAAAAGATTAGAGTTTGTTCCTATTTTGCCTTAATTATCTATTGTGTGTGAGAGATTATTAGTAACTAAATCTCTTTTTTAAATTCTAGTTGTTTAGTTATGAATGTAATTTCTTGGATGTTAATAACAGCTTTATTTTAGGTACGTCATAAATATTCTTTTTTTTATAGGAATACAGTATCAAACAGCTCAAATCCAAACGGAAGGTAAGATCAAACTATGTTTGGAGTAAGTAACCACTGCAGACGGTAGTCATACGGGTTGGATTTTGATTTAACCAAACCCGGTAAAGCTGTAAAAGCCGTAAAGGCTCCAGGGCCCCTAAGGCTAACAGTATAGTCATTTCGAAAAAAAAAAATTTGATTTGAAAAAATTTGGTTTGATTTTTTGAACTGGTACTTTAATCGTTGTGTCTACATGAAAACGTAAAAAAGAATAGAAGATTTTCAATAGCTTAATAACTGTTTAAGCAAAACAACTACGCTTGTTTCTAAGTAAAGTCACACACAGATAGGCTGCTATTCCAAAGAACTAAGTTGAAATTTTTCTTTTGCCAGTAATATTGGATTTTATTTCCATTTTCATAAATATACCTAAAACCTATATATATATATATATATATATATATATAAATATTGACTATATATATTATTATACTCGTTCAATAAAAACTAGAATTTAATTATCGAGTATCTGACAAATAAGAAATTCATTAAGTTAAAGCTTTCAGTTATACAAACATATTTAATCAAATACATATCTATAAATAAAAAAGCGGTAACAATAACATTTAATATAATAACTGCCTTAATATTGGGTTTCAAAAGTTTCCAAATTGATGTTATTACATACTTCGGTAAGAAGAAGTTTATATAATATTATCATATTATTGTGATTCTCATAATACAAGGTTTTATAGGGGACATCGACAGATTCTTCAAGAACGCACATTTCATGTATATACTTTATTGTGTTAAGGAAAATACAATTTTTGCGAATAGACTTGGATCTGTTATTGTATGAATATATTTGTGGCTCGGAGTGTTTATATAAATTGTTCTGGCTCGAACACATTGTTGATACGTCCTCACGTTGAGTCATTTAATATAACAAAAATGTTTTAGTTGGAATTGTTAGATATAATGATGTTTATTTAATCTCTTGTCTGATATATTTGTAAGAAATGTTTAGTATTTTATATATTTAGATACACCTATAGAACACTTTAAAGCATCGAGATTTTTAGTTTTGTAATTTTAAATACTAATTCCGCTAACTGTTTTGGATATGAGCTAAGAAGAATAATCATATACGCAATCATATTTTTATAAAGTTATGTAATTTGTGTAAGGTTCAACCGCTACACCTAATTCTGCCATAAAGGAGGTCCTTCTAGGGACACTGGTTGAACCGTCTGCCATAGACGAAAAGGCTAATGATGATTAAAGAGCTCCAATTTAGTCCTCAACAATAACAGCTTACAATAACTGGCATCAGGACAGCGGTCCTTTTGAAGTTTGTTGAACATAACTATGGACTGACCATTTAAGATCAACTTGACTAATAATGGCCAAATACGTTTATTATGTTTAGATTATTTTTTTATTAAATTGTGGTCTTATAATTTCTATCCTTCTTACTTTAACATAATCGTGTCAGCGTGAGTAGTACTGACAATTATTATGAGTTACGAGTTTCAAATTATAGTTGAATCCCTCGCAACCTTCATTACCCCAAGCTGTTTGAAACTGCAACAAAGATTTTATTCTTATTTAATAACCTATTTAAAATATATAATTTATGATAATATCAGAAACTCTAGTTTTATACTCATTTTCGTAGTGAAAACAAAGAAATAGTTAATATTATGTTAATTCGAAAAATAGAAATCCATATCAAACTGAAAATTAAAACGGAAATAATCGTAAAAGTATTTGTTTACCGGCAAACTATTATTTTAATGAACGTTTTAATGAGCTTCAAATAAAAACATGGTTTATGGCGTTAACATTTATAAGTACAGCATGACCCAGATTTAAACGACGTTGGAGGTAGCCGTTCCCGCGCGACGTGACTTGTGCTGATATAAACGTTTCTCTTTATGTTGCACGTCCACGCGATTAACTTTATTCGTTTTTCTTAATAATTTTGTCTGCTAACATGTTGTTATTATTAAATGGATCGAATACGAGCATCGAATAAATAACGATAACTTGTAAAAATAAATTACCTACAACTAGTTTTTGACATACAATGTAAGTTCTTTTTTTCAATTATATTCAATTTGCTTTTTTCAGGATATAAATATATATTGCAATTTTTAAAGAAGTTTGCATATATAAAACGAACAAATTACTGAACAAATTAAATTAAAAATGTAGATTGTTTGCTGAATTTATTATCTCAATATACATTCCTATTCACAAAAGCGATCATAATCATGAAGTATTTTCGAATAACCAATGATAGACGATCTCTCTACGTTTCCACAAGTCAACATGAAATAGTTAAAGGAATAGCTTTAAAATGGAAATCTAAGTGTCTAATTGAAGTGGTCCAGTTGGTAACCCAAGCACGTTTGACAATTAATTCGAGTTGTGAACGGGCGGTTCATTAGAGAAGCACAATTGGCGTATGCCGTTCAATGAGTTAACTAATTATGTATAATTTTGTGTACAGTATTGAGTACATGGAAAAATGTACTGTTGGATGAAAGCAATGCCGTTCGTTAATTGCATTCAGAATGGTGTGCAAACTATAGATAATATCGACATTCCTAAACAAATAATTTTGGTAGTTCACTGAAATTGGCAGTAAATGGATTTTTTACGATTTTTGTTTAACATTTTTTTTTCTCATGAAGTAGCCAACAATCATGCATTCCCTGTGATGCTAAGTGGTCACAGCATACTGTAGCTACTTAAATGTAACCTTAGAAAAACCGAAGCCCTAATTGAAACTAGAGATCAATATGTTGCTGAGGACTAATTTCGAATGCCTCGTGTGCCATTGTGAATTGCCTACCATTTCTTCCGGACCAGAACAAAGCAACGCGTGAAACTGTACTGGTGGTGCTACAGTAGTCGGTCCTTGCACAGATTATACCACTTTTTATAATAATAAGTCTTTATATATAGTTATTGAGTTAGTGTTTTATATGGAAAAAGTAAAACGAAAATAATATCATGAAATTATACATTTAATCAATAGAAGTATGTACCATTATTATCTATGCACTTTGTGTACTGAATAAGTAATGCTTATTTTGGTTGTGATATAATAAAATTGAGATGTTTTACGGGGTTAATAAAATTTATTATTTTACTGATTTATAACGTGAGATAAATTTTAAAGATGCATCCGGTATCTTATTTGATAAGCTTATTACGTAAGAATTCTTCTGTACTGTGGATATGTAAACTTGGTCTACCTAATACAATTTTTTTTCACTAAAGAGCCATCAAATTAGACTTACTTGTTCTCTTTAATACTGGATGAACATTATCTTTAAATTAATATGAAGACATCAATGAATTAAGATTAAATGATGAAGTTCGGAGAAAGGCTGGATCTGTGTCCTAGGCAATAAAAGAGATAGATGAAAGATGATTGAAAAAGGCAAAGATGCAAATGTTAAGGTAGATTTGTGATGTAACTAGAGGGAACAAAATTAGAAATTATTACATCAGAAGAAGTATTTTAATATAGTTGACAGAGAAGTTGAGGGGTAAATAGGTTAGCGTGGCATTTCATGTTATGAGAAGGTATGAAAGTCATATAACTACTTATAGAAGAATGCTAAGTATCAGGGTGGACGGATAGAGGAGAGTGGAAGAAGCAAAAATGTTGCGGCGACCCTACTTGGGTATGATAAGGGTAAGAAGAAGAAAAAGAATCAAGTAAGACAAAATATTTCAAAACTCAAAAACCCAAAGTAAATAGATTACATCCATTTAATTTTAATTAGGCTTACATGATCAAAATTGATCCTTTACAATTATTTGTAGTTCTATTATAGATACGCCAATAATTCCTCTAAATCAGAATGACAGCTAAGCTATGAATTATGGGACGTGAGAGCTAGCAAGTTGATATAAGTGGAACAAACATTTTGATCGCGATGAGACCTAATGACGGGTCCATGTTGATTAGTTTACGAGTCTGATTGAACTCATGACAAGCACAGGGGATCAACTGCGATAATACTTGTGTATGTTAAAAATATCCATTATATATTGGGTCTCGATGCCAAGGGTATAATCAAATCATAGGAAGTTTAAATGCAGTAACTTTTAAAAATTAAATGTTTTCAAGTGAGCATGATTACAAAATTATAGGATAAACATTGAACTTAACAAAAGTCTTATAATATTGACATATATAAAACAATAAAATATTTTATAAATATCATATTTTTAATTTAGATCTCTTTTTGATATTTATTACGCACGTACCTTCTGTTATCAGATCCCAATATTTGCTGGAGGAATAATTGTGTATTTGAAATGGTATCTTTCGATGTTTACTGACAGCATCTTTTTTTTTTCTTTTATAATGATTAAATACAATAATAACTGAATGTATTTTCAAAATAACAAATATTGGGAATATATTTATAAATAATTAAATTCTACCATTTTCTTTATTTCTATTATCAAATGACAGTAGACAAATTACTTTTTTTTGTAATGACCATTGATTAACAAAAGCAGTCAAAAACAAAGTGAATCCGAAACGTTTGAATAAAGGATTACCTGTAACCTTTCCCATAGCCATGATGATTCGTCTATGTACTGTCTCATTGTTAGGATCAGTTTGAAAGACACGACCCAAATATTGTCACAATGGACTGGAGAGCCTGAGGGACAAAGAGCTACGTATAATTAATGACTGACACCAAATAATGTCGCTCTCTTATGCTACGATAAAACTGGGAAAGACGTTGAATAGCAAGTTAGCAATAGCAGTATCCTATCATTTTGTTTTAATATCGAATGATAATTTGATTTTCCACATATTGTCTTTATAAAGTGTTACAAGTGTAAAGAAAAAGTGGAAAAAGGATATATTATTAAACTGCAGGTCCGTTACTTATCCCTAGCATTATAAAGCTTAAGAGATTATTTACTTGTTTGAACGGGTCAATCTCTGAAACTACCAGTCAGATATGAAAAAAATATTTTTGCATTCTATAGAATATTTATTTAACAAGTTTATAGGTTATATAATTTCGCGCTACGACTCTAAGGAGTAGAGCAGTAAATATGAACGTGAAACAATCTGACAAGCTGTAGGCAATTAAGGCAAGTTATAACCAATGATAGGTTACACGTATGAGTTAGCGGTTTGCTGCGCGGTGGACAGTTGGTGTAATAAAAAAACACGGACGAAACTTTTGGACCCAAATAATGGTAAATAAAAGTAGTCGAATAAATAATGATTCTGCTATCTCATTCTCTGGTCCTTGTGGATAAGTTGCTATTCTCGTAATATTAAATGTGCGTATATCTTCACGAGTGTTTTCAAGAAGTCATCGAGTATTTAATTTACTAGAATTATAGTCATCTTGCTTCGTCAATTATACATTGAAAATAACATTACGAACGATTTTCTAAAAACTTTGAAGAATAATCCTCTCTAAAGGTTTTCTGTGCTGCTGTTCGGTTCATATCTTTAGTTTGTGATAAAAGTAAAACAATAATCCTTTTCATTTTATTTAAACTCTTTTATTTAAAGTAACTATGAATGAGATGGGTAACGTCTTCATATCTTAGGATGACGAAAACATTTGTGTGGGTTGTACTTTACTACACTCTTTATGTCTTTTGTTGTACTATGTAGGGATGTTAAGAGGCAAATAAAACCTCATGTGAGATACGGTACTAGTTAATGCTCAAGTTGTAAGCTGATTTAACAATTCGTTCATTGAATTTAAAATAGCCTACTTTTACGTAATGTTTGGATACTAGAATTTTTAACTTTTCTGTCTTCCTCTTCGAACCTTTTTTGACCTTTCCGTTCCCAGGTTCCGGTCCCAGTAATTAGTATTTGCCTGACTTACACACTCTCGGTAAAAGTGATACAGATCTTTATTCCTTCCTGTTTAATATTTTTTTAATATAATGATATATTATGTAGTATTTTTCAATCGATTTTTTATGTTATAGTGATGCTTTTAAGAAAGTCACTGATCCCACGCTAACGAATGTGATCGAAAACTTAGAATTGAGACAGTGTTAACTTAAAATTAGAGAAATTTCATGCATTTTAATGATTAGTATATTGTATTGTGTTAGCATATTTTTATACTGATTATTTCTATGTTTTGTTTCCATACAACGCTTTAAGCTCATCGCTTTCATTAGCTTTAGCAAGTCTAGTATTTTTTATTTCGATCGTTATAAACAAAGGAATATTTATGATGGTTTCAACGATTTTATGATACAACCTCATTTGCGGTACGTATCAGATTATTTATGATGATTAATGGTTATGAAAGGAATGTTAGTTTTATATGAGAAAATTGTATTTACCTCTCATAAGCAACTTTGTTTCAAAGCATGATTATTAACTATAAGTATGAATTTAGGAAGTTATTATATGCACATCTAACATCACTCCAAGGCTATACTGGTGTAGTCTGAAAGCATGGAGCATCACTTTTCTGTATCTTTGTGAAACTGTTCTGCGTCCTTCAGGACTTTTCATGTATCGGTAATTCAACATCGTCATCATCATTTCAGCTGGAAGACGTCCATTGCTGGACATAGGCCTCCCCCAAAGATCGCCAGAACGATCGGTCCTGTGTTGCCCGCATCCAGCGGCCTCCTGCAGCATTTATCAGGTCGTCGGACTACCTTGTGGCGGTTCTGCCTACGCTGCATCTTCCGGTACGTGGTCACCACTCGAGAACTCTTGGCCCCATCGGCCATCTCTTCTACGAGCTACGTGGCCCGCCCACTGCCTCTTAAGTCTAGCTATTCTTCGGTCTATGTCGGTGACTTTGGTTCTCCTGCGGATCTCCTTATTTCTGATTCGATCACGCAAAAAAACTCCGAGCTTAGCCCTCTCCATTGCCCTTTGAGTGATCTTGAGCTTTCTTATGAGGCCCATAGCTAGCGACTACGTCTTAGCACCATATGTAATCACTGGCAACACACACTGGTTAACATTAATCAGTTTTTGATTTCGTTTCTTCATCCCTTTCTATATTATTTTCGAATTATAAATCTATTCAATTGTCCACGCGACAACTTCTTTAATGCTGCTGATATGTATAGAATTATTAGATAAATTAGGTATTATCATATGATAGGGTATTTATACCCAACAAGTTATATCATGATCACACACAATAAAAACTAGATATAGGATCGGTTATTTGGACGTATCTCGGACGGGTATTATGGATCGACAATTTTTTATCGACGGCCATCTATTTTATTGAACTATGATTTATTTTCGGTAAAGAGTATGCAATTAAACCAGAATAAAAAAAAAACTTGTATGTGTAACTCTACGTGGCGCTTGAAGTGAAACACTTCTTTGAATATAACGGTATAATTATACTGATCATTATACTCTTTATTATATTAGTGGCAGTGGTCGGGGTACGTAGCTCGTACAACGGATGGCCGATGGGGCCAAAGAGTTTTCGAAGGGCGGTCGAGTACTGAAAAACGCAGCATGGGAAGACTCGCCACTAGGTGGACAGACGAAGTTAAGTTTGCGAGAAGCCGCTGGATGCGAGCAGCAAAGGATTGGTCATTGTGGCGATCTTTGGAGGAGGTCTATGTCCAGAAGTGGACGTCTTTCGGCTCAAATGATGATGATGATGAGGATGATTATCAACTTATACAATAATACAATATTATATCGATTACAGCTTTGAAATTTGTACATTAAGGACCATACTTTAGTTATCTAATCTAAAATCTAAAAATCGAATCTAAAAGGACTAATATTATGTGTAAATGTATGCAGTTGTTTTGTTAAATAAGTACTTAAAAAAAAATGTTTGTAAAATTTAAAACCTGACAGAGTTAATTGCGAGTTCACAAAGCAGCATGCGCCTTAGATCTCTTTACTCGAAATTGCATGGAAACATCCATCCGTTATTTACCATCACTCCTACCTGCGGCTTCTTAATAAAGCAAAGGTGTTTAATTGGCTGACAAACTACAAGCGAAGTAATTACGTCTTAGCTGGCAAAGGTTCAAATAACGCGTCAATCTACCTCCTGCTAGTGATGGGAAATATTTTACGTCCCGTTTTAACGTATTTCATGTTATCCTCAATTTTTTTTAAAATATTAACTACCTAATTCTAATAGCAAAATAAGCCATGGAAGGTGTAATATTATTATAGTATTTAGTGATAAATATTCTGCTTTCTTATCACTTTTGTTGTCAAAATATAAGTAACCGATCAAATATCGCAGGATACCATGAAATAATGTTTGTGAATTTATTTTTAAACTTAATAGCTTTAATAGTAAATAAATACTTCCGTGATGGTATATTGTATATTGAAAATATTAATTTTGATTGTTTTGATAAGTAAACCATTCAACATCTGGGATATTATGGAATTAAATGAATTAATTACAGCTAAATATAACAAAAAAGGTTGTCATGAAACAGTAAGACTTCATAGAATGACGTGAATCAGAGAAAAATTGATTTCATATTTTCTGGAGTGGAAAAGATTTAGTTATATCATTGGCAATAGTATTTTAACTTTATCTAAAAATAATTTAAACAATTGAGTTTTGACGGGATTATGATCTGGCATGTGGTGGATTTTATTTCATACATAAACTCATGTTATTTGACCCTATATTATGTAATTTTAGCTGCATTATACATCATGTAATTTGGTTATTTTACAGAAATGTAGTGGAATATTAATAGTAACTAGGAATATGCGTTTTAAGTTTCCACAAAAAAATGTATAGATAGTTTAACGAAAGAATTGCCATCTTGTTAGAGCAATATTTTAAGATTTCAAGAATAATTAGAAAAATATTTATTCCCGTTACGTTGACAGAACTGTGGACGAAAACAGTTGCCATTAAATATAAAGAAGTCGAAGAATTCAAAGAAATTTTAAACATTGTTTTTATTTAGACTATATCGATATCGCGATTCAATCACTATTCCCTTGCGGATTTCACGACGAGCTCTTCAAGTGTCAAAGAATAGCTTCATAGAACGGCGTCGCGTGCGGTTACAAGCTATTACTGGGAATAGAGGTACTGTTGTGAGGAATCGCTTCGTTGCTTGTAACAGCTATGAGAGTGTATCGTGAGCCAATTACTTTTTGTACTTCATTATTGTAAAAAAATATTTAAAAAGTTATACGAGTAGCTTGAATAAGGAAACATAATTTTTGATCATGTTTCAGCATAATTACAGCTCGTCGTAAATATGTTATCACTGTAAAACTTACTATGTAATTGAATGTAATGTGGCTAATTTGCAAAACACGCACATATCTATACATATTATAAAACTCCACGTCTCTCTGTCTGTATGTCTGTTTATGTTCTTTTCACGCGAAAACTACTAATCCTATTTACATGGTTTTTCATTTAATTCATAGATATGTTATCTGGCCAGATTATCCTTACTAATATTATAAATGAGAAAGTGAGTTTACTTGTTTGATACTCAATCACGCAAAAACGGCTGAATGGTGAAACGATTTGGAAAAAAAGACGCTTTTCGGGCGCTTAGATGGCTTACGCTGACTAAACCATAAGATATATATCAAATGAATGTCGTACATAGTTGTCGATCTTGAAAATACCTACAAAAATGTCTGTGATAGCATATGTCTGTCTCTTATGAATAACCATAATAAGCATTTTGAGGAAGCACAATTCGCGCGTGCGCTCGACCGACAGCATTGCGAGCAGAACCGTGAGCACAGCTAGTATATAGGTATATATGAAGAAAGTAGTAGCTATCCGGGCGAGCATACGAGAACTTCCTACCACCATTTTTTGTTTCAAGTGCTGATGACGGCACATAACAATCTAAAAAATGTGGTAACCACTGAGATATCAACAATCCATCTTAAGTCGTCACTGTCATGCAGAACTGAGTAAATAGAAACTTTATGTGCTCCGGATGATTAGGAAGCACGACACGCATAAGCGAATCACTATGACGGGCTTTTCACCAAATGCATGGTAGTCTCACAGTCGAACGTATAATCCTAAAACACCAAACTCTAAAACCGTAAGAATGTAACATTCCATATGAATCCATATAGGGTTTTCCACAAAATATTAAAATCTAAAAACGCTTAGGGCAGGTTGCACGCTGAACACTTGGTGCACTAGACACTATTATTCGGTGAAGCTTCAATGGCATAAAATATTACTTTAAAAAAATAATTCATACATTAAGTGTTGTGTTTTATAAGCATAGAGGTCAGTTAAAGCTTACCCCACTGTAGTAAATAATTCGAGCAAATTTTTACGAACAGCCCTTAAAATATTATGCGTAATGGTGATGAATACATTAAAATTATCTAAACATTATTATAATTATATTCCTTCCCGTCCAATAATAAACATATTAAATTATTCAAGTCTAAAACCGTATAAACCCTTAATACATCGGTTCTCAACCTTTCCAATGTCGTGACCCTCTAAATAGTCCAACAATTCTAGTAAAAAATGACCCTCACTACAAAGTGTTAATTTGACGTTTCTCAAATTTTTAGTTTAAAAAGATTTTATTAGAGAGTATTCACTTCTTTTTAACGTGAAAACGTCTATTCGCTCTTTAAATGTAGTGATAGCCGGTCAAACTTTCTAGTGTTACAAAATACTGTCAGATTTCGATCGCTAATAACTACGTGGTTAATAATGCGATAACGACTGTTGAGGTCACAATGGATAGACTATATCTGTACGTGTTTGTCGTGCAGCGTTTGTTTTGCCCGTGACCTCATCGGGATAGTGAAAGCGCCTGCGCGTGATTGCTGTGAGTTAGCTTTGTGTAAAGTTATAAATTAATGTAGCGTGAGAACGCATTTAGCGAGAAAGTTGTTTCGAGTATCATTATAAAGAGTTTAAGAAGCACTACTAGGAATCAAAGTGAAACAATTAGATTTAAAATAACAAAAAATATTAAACAGGTCGTTTCATATAAATATGCTCTAAATTATAGAAAATGCAAATCAGGAAAAGGAAATTAAAAAACCTAAAAAGTCCAGTGTTGGTCAAATGCGAGAACTACGGCAGCATCGAAAAGGAAATGAAAACGACGTTTTCACGGCAAATCTACGGCGCAGACCTTGATTACGCCTTTTTTATTAGCTTATAACCTTTTTTGACCTAGGGAAACGTGAAAAAAGACTCTTTACTTTATTTTATGGTTAGATCCCGGGAGCAAAGTTTTTTATTAAAATTAAATTAAATTATATTAAAAGTTAGCAATTAATGATAACAACGTAAATTTATTTTACTGACTTTTCTAATTTAACGGTGTACAAATAAACATTATTTTAATTTGATTAACGTTAAATGATTTACACATAATTAAATAGAGTCACTAAAATGAATTCGCATTATTATCATTATCATCATCTCTTAATTTTACGCTCTACTAAATACTCCAAAAGAAGTATAACTCCATAATATTTCAATAAAAGGATGTTTGGTATATCGTTTTGTTTTATTTTTTTACACGTTGCGAGCCTTCATATCCTTAAACGTGCACCCCGCAGGTTGAGAAATTATGCCTTAAAACATAATTGAATCCTTTTTACTGCCGTAATAAAACGTCGGATAACCGACACACGTGTTATCACGTGTTGCAGGCTCCTTCTTAATTATTTAAGGGTTACGTATATATACGTAGCGTGTAACATTTGTTGTTTTATTATCAAATAGTATTAAATATTCAAAGTAAACTTTCAAATACATATACATGTATTCAGTTTCATAAATCGTTTTTTTTATTTTGATAGGTATTAATCGTTTTTGATGAAAATAAAGAGTTTTTTTTATATATTTACTTAGGTCCACGTTTGTGCAAAAACAGTGGTAGCGTGTATGACTTCGCGTCCATTGACGTGAGTTTGAATCTCTGCAATGAGCCTGAGCTTTATTAAACAACGAACATTATGCTCTTTAATATTAAACAATTTGTCTATTTTTTGCCAACAAAATGATAATTTTGATGAAGAATTAAGGGAGATGTGGCGTTGCAACAAAAAGCACCTCTAAGTAATCATATATAGAGATAATACTACTACAACACTATATTACTTTCTGCTTTAGTTGAAAGCATTGAATTTTCCGTTAGGCCATACGATTTATAATAATAGAAATAAACACGTCTGACATAAAAACATTATCCTGTCCACAGCGAAACGGCGGCGCGGTGGCGTAATATAATCGGTCTTTTTACATTCAATAAACACCGATAAAGTGTACAAGCCACACAGAATGTTGTGCTAACAAGCCAATATAGCCGAGATTAGTGTTCACCGGTCGGTGGCAGTCCTAACGAGTGGACGCCGCGCCGGTAGCATCGAACGCAATACGATGTCGTATATCACATCAATGTGAATTATGTGTTATGATCCTAACCGCAATAAAGGTGTCCGCTAAATCCTCCGTATTTTGGTCTTGTTAGAATACTTCAATAATTCAACACAGATATTCTATTTGGTTTTATTGTACGAAGTGATAGTGTATTTCAAAGACTGTTAGTTGTATAAGTAATGTAATTAACATGATATATGAGTATCTTGGCGACAGACATTCCCTACTTGTTTTGTAAAAAAAGACACCTGTGTGGTTAAACTTTGAAAGTAAACTATTATCTTCATACAAACATTAACAGTCCGTTCCAAGAAACCTATTACATATTTTCTAAGTATATAAAAGGCAATGGCACTGATTGACTCATTATCACCCTGCTTAAAGTAATAAATATATAAATTTTGCCATTCAGGAATGATGTACGCTTTATGTTGATCAGGTATTTCTCGAAATTCCATCCTTAAGGGGTTAAAAAAGTGGCGAAGTTTGTATGAGAAATAATATTTTCGGTACAAATTTATTATTTGTATTGTGTTCCATAGCTAGTTCCAACAGCAGACTGGTGATTCTAGCACCAGACAATGCAACCACCAATGTGGTATATAAAAAAGTGTGTTTTATTAAATTGTAACTTTCTGTCCGCAGTTTTATTTGCATAAACTACGTACCTACCATAGATAATTAAAACAAGGTTTTAATTATCTTTGGTACCTACATTGTTTGTACAATATTTTGATGTATATGCTATATATGAACAACATATAAAAGTAATTTGAATTAAATATCTATGCATATCTTACAGTCTACGAGAGCGTAGTCGCGGGACCAAAAGTCAGTAGGTACCTATGTATATAATACAAGAATTACTCACTCAATAATATTAGGTAATGAGTGACAATGGTCCCAAACAGGATGAAGGCGTAAAAGCCGTCTGAAGCTTCAGAGCCCTTCGGCTAACAGTGTAATAGATAAAAAACTATAGAAAACGAAGGTATCAATCGAAAATTAAATAATACTATATTCACATTTTATCTAAAAAAAAGTGAAGTAATATTTAAAAAAAAAGTCGTGATGTTCGAATGATTAAGACCCGTAGATACAATCTCCGCTAATCACATATTAATGAATTATTCGTAATTCACTTATATTTATTAATAACTTGACTCCCTTGGCATTAATGCAAATTTTACACACATTTTGTGTGACGTTGAGAGACAAAATATTAATCTGAATTTAATATGCATGTATGTATTATGTATGTAATATTAAGGTATATCTTAAACTTAAAATATTTGTCTATTTCAGGAAACATAAGCTTTAAAATTATGTTTGAATTATTAATTTTGATACAGACTTAAGGGTGATATGCCGTTGCCACAAGAAAAACATCTTTGATATTGAATAATTATAAAGAGGTAATGTTTCCAATAAGTTATCTCTTGAACCGCTGATCAGTTTCTGAATATTCTTCCACTAATAGGTAGCTACGTTCCCTCCAATTTTATTGTCATTGAAGTTTTATATTGTAATTAACACGAAAGAAATCACAGACTGTAGCTAGTTTGTAACATAATAGAAAAAATACAGAACAATGGATTTCTAGGTGTTTGAAATCACCAATTCGTCAGTGAGCCTTTGCCCAGCTGTATTTAATGAAAATATTTAACTAATTATTACCTACTGGTAGTAATAAAGTAATTTAAGATAATAATAATACTTTCAAAGTATCTATAGATATTTTATGTAATATAATATTAAATTTCCTAATTAATTTCGAAGTAAAGATGTAACAAGTTATGCTCGTTAATAAAATTTAAAGTACTTAAAACCGTAACTGAATTGAGTTTCAAAGTATTCTGTTAAAAGTAAAACTGTTTCCATAAACTACAGTTTCTTTCAGTCACCTGTCAGATGTGATATAAATCTCAATTATCGCTGTAACTTTGGGTGTTTGATTGTGTCTAAAACTTATTTCATTAAGTTAACAACAATGATTTATGTGATGTCATTATTTAATATATATATATAGTTATATTATTCAATTAATCGTATTAGGAATCTTCTTTGACGTATTAACTCAACTAGCACACGTTATTTTTTTACTTATGGCTCTATAATATATAATTTTGGTGTTATTTTATGTGGTATAGTTTATTGTGCACAAGTGAAGTGAATTATAAATAAGTAATAACTGGGAAAATGCATTTTGGAATGTCACAAAAACTCCCTGGAAAGTTTTAACCAGGGGCCGCTATCTAGTTAGAAATATGTCTGAATCAATTTTGAGGTATGCACGTCATTTATGGCATTACCTAGGCATTCTAAATAATGGCAAATGAGAAACCGGAAAAGTATGACCGTGGCGCTCACCGGCTTCTGCCTCAGCAGCCGACTCACTAGTACTTACTTAATAGGCGATCGCTACAGTACTCCGAGAACGACTATTCAGAGATCGAGTCGTACGAGCACAATCGCCTTCTCAGGACCTTTTTTTATACTTTGCCTAAATAGCTTTTGGCATTTTGACATAAAAATCAAACTATATCACATAAATTGCCGCCAAAATTATATATTATAGGGCAAAATAACATTACTGAAATAAATTTTCAAATAACATTAATATTTAAAAAAAACCATCACATGACATTTTAATCCCGCCAAAAACTCCGACGTGATATTTTAAACGAATCGGAGATGTATTTCATACTTTGCCTAAATAGCGTTTGGCATTCTATAGAATGCCTAAACAAAGTATGTAATAATTATCTTTATTTCATACATAGCATATACTATACTATATTATATATACTATATTAATTATAATCGTCTCGCGTCTTGCCATCCTTTCAGCTTACTAACTTATATATTATTAAATATTATTTTTATATGGGCTAATTTCTCCCATATAAGCAACGAGATGCAACCTATGTACAACCTATAAGATTTTAAATTATGGAAATCGGATGCTTGCAGTAACTTTTGCCTTCGAAATCAGCAGCGAAATTACCAATTACAAGGAAATTACCAAAATCGAAGTAATTCGCCTAAATTTACCGGATAATTGTTTTTATGAGTTAAGCGTCAAAAACAACAATTACAAAAAATACAATTGTAGTATCACAACTGAAGAAATGACGCCACTGCTACTGAACAAAAATGTTATTTACAGCAAAAAGTACGACTAAAAATTATTATTGACGGTATGGCACAAAGAAATCCCTATGAAAATTTCTCACTACTTGGGGCCAGACTGATGAAAAACCTCCACCCTACAGAAGAACACAGCTAAATATCCTTGTGTTATGTTCCTGTGGTGTGAAAAGGTGTGAAAAGTTTCCAGAGCTCCTTGGGGGATGGGGGATTTTCCAAACGTGTTTTAGTGTCAACGCTTTATTGCCATTAATTTTGCAATAAAGTTAATGATTTAAACATAATTTTAAAACTTATTTTCGCCGCTATTGAATAAGTAGTCTCAGATACGTTTTCTTTAAAAAGAAAAACAATACAGCTGTTAGTTCGATTATTCGAGTGACTCCATGTCTGTGCATCCATAAATTAATTCTTAATATGTTTATAAACTGTAAATATTGTTTGTAAAAGTTTTTTTTAAACAGATCGAGTTTCTTACCGGTTCTTCTCGATAACTGAGATACATTCCGAATCAATAGTAGTGTATTACGTTCATAAGTGCCCTCTTGTAGCCTAAATTGAATAAGGTATTTTTTATTTTCATTTGGGTTTATTTTCATTTGCGAAATATTCACACATTCTGCTTGATCGTTATATTTTTGTCTATAGAAGTGTATTTTTAAATTAAACAAAAAAATGAAATAGCGCGAAAATAGTACCTACTCTATTAAGCTTTTTAGTCTATTCTATTATATATATTTCAAGTTTGTAAGACATATTTGTAAATGTATACATAATAGGTGTAAGGAACATTAATAACTACAACGACAGTTATGAAACATAGCCCATTCTAGAGTTTCCAATAATCGTGTGGCAGATGTCAACAAAGAAGGCAAACTTCCGAAAGAGTTGGGAAGTAATATCGTTCTCTCACGAGTATTGAGTCAATAAACAAAGGGGCCGGTTGATACACTTGTGAACTAATATCCTCGCCCTACGATACGCGTATAATAAACAATGCAGTATCATCATACTTCAAAACAACTACAAGGGGAAGTTGTGATTGAATTTTTCACGTTACCTTTGTAAGTAACATTGTTTTACTCGTACAACTCTTAGTATTTATCACTCACACTTGGGTTTAGCTTGTCTTTTAGAAAAGTCATGTTTCTTTTGCTGTTGATAAGCCGAGTATAATTCAAAAAAACGGCATTCACCAATACATCAGCTATCAATAGCTGGTCGCCGCTGTCGTAGCGGCCAGAAGTTTATTGGCAGACCCGACAAACCAGAAGAAAGTCACTGTAGTGATGCAGCCCAGTTAGGTACAGATCCCCCCCCTCCTCGCTTAGTTACTGAATATATACTGGCTGATACTGGAACGTGACAACGTGACACTCTTAAGCGTGTCACTATGGTAGAAATTACACCTGGTGTATGCTCAGACACAATTGTCCAATATCTCTTGGACTAATGGGTTAAATACCAAATATCCGTTAGTTGCTCTTGACTCCATTGACCGCCGAACTCGTCAGCTTGTTGACTATGAAGCGCTGATGATGGCAAGATTCGTCATACTAGAGCCTCGACGTAAGTAATGGTATAGTTGTAGTGTCTTTAAATTGTGCTATAAAAAATCTCACTTTTGAGACAAGAGCGTTTCTTCAATTTCGAATTGACGAGCAACCGTATCAGAATTCGTGCACAAATTTAATAACAATAAAACACTTAAGCCTACAACTTTAACATCAGCTTCAACTTACTTTTCTATCAGTAAAGGAATTTTGGATCGATTTAGTAGTTCCAGAGGTTACCTCTGTAATATATATATTTATTTCGTTTTGTTTCTAGGTTTCTAAACAACAAAATTCATAAGTTTTTCCTCTTTAAAATAGTGGTGTTAATAATAAAATAAAAATACCCCAAAACTAAGGTCATTGAAGGTTTTAAAGTAATCTATACTACTATTATAAAGAGGTAAAGTTTGAATGTGAGTTTGTTAGTTTGTCTGTAAGGGGTAATCTCTGAAACTACTGATCTGATTAGTATTAGAAGCTACGTTCTCTCTAATGGTTAGAGGCTAAATTTTATTTTGATAAATCTTATTGTAATGAATGTTAGGGTCCATTTGTAACCAAGTAGGAAAAAATATCCCGTTTCGCTGCTATATCGGCGTGCAGTGACCAAACTGTTTGGAATAGATAAAAATAATGTACTACAATATTATTGTATGCTTAAAATTATACAAAAAAGTCCGCGAGGGTATATGTGTAAGTTGTACATATATAAATTTACAAAAACATTTGTAATAATTACTATGTCTTTCGGCCACTTTATTGGCATGCGCTAATTAAAAAGTTTGCAATAGGTGAAAACTACAATATTATTAATCACTAAAAGATCTACAAAATAACACAATAAAAAATATTTTATTAATTAATATGGCGTTTGGTCGCTTTAACGACATGCGTTGATTAAGCTGTTTGAAATAGATGAAAATAATGTACTTACGATATTGTTTACTGCTAAAAGATCTATAAAACAATCTTAATAGTTTATTTCGTGTATCACATCATATGGGGTGTCATTGGATAGGTCGTTCGAAAATATTGCGGGCCTGTGAAAACCATTTTTCGATTCAGGGTTCCATTTGCAAAATATTAAGCTTTAAAGTAGAGCTAATTATTGTTAGATTCAAATGAAATAAATAAATAGATATAGATTTATTATTATTTTTATACAAAAATGCTAACGTATTCCGAAAATTTTCTGTTATTTTCCATATAATTCATATTGTCCTTTACTTGTTTGATGAATCTGAACTGAATTTGAAATATGTACGACCGGCTTTATACCGAACTTTCAAATAAATTTAGTATTAAATTTTCAACTAAGTGCTTATAGATTAAATCTTCAAGGGGTATACAGATATTTAAGTGTAAATACAAAGATATTGGAATATTAATAAATTCTCTCTAAGTACTAAAATTATTAAATTAGAAATTGCCAAGTTAGAATGACCCAATTTATTGTCCTACGCTAAAATTCTTAGTAGTAGCATCAAATAGATTAACTTAGAAGTTCCATTAATGGATCTTACTTATCAAAATAACGTAGGTACCTTGGCGAGTAATAAACCCAAAGTTGTGAATTTAAATAATCCAGGAATGTTAGTTCAGTTAAGATGTCACTGAGTTTTTGACGGGATCTTTGGTCATATTGTGGTTTTACTTTGAATCCGTAAATTTACGTTATTTGGCCCTATATTATACAATATTGGTGGCATTTTGAGTGATATCGTTTTTGTGTACAAGTAAATTATAAATAATAACGAGAATCATGAATTGTAAGTTGCCAAAAAAACTCCCTGGGCAGTTTTATCAAGAGAGCTACAATCTTGTTAAACCATTGTTTGAGCTTTGATAATTAGAAAATATTCAGGTGACATTGGCATAATAATTTATAAACACACGTTGCCGTTAAATAAGAAAAAGAAGATGTCATTTTTTATAACAATTTCTTTGAAAACTTTGATGGCGGCCCGACGACCCGGTGGGCGCGGTTGAACGAGTTAATTATTTACAATCCGACACGGAACTTGAACTTTCTACTTAGAAAAACTGTTACGTGAAATTTCATTTCCTATGTTTGCTTTGTCCTTACACTAAATAAATCAAAAGGGTTCCCTTGAGTGTCTCGCCTGTGATTGATAATATCGATACAGGTAAATCCATTGAATCGTGACGGAAAGTTCCATTTTTAAAATAATATAGAATACAAATTATTTAATCTACCCAAGCACGGTGAAGCTGTAAAACTCCAGAGCCCCCCTAAGGCTAATAGTATAGTCAGATTGAAAAAAATAATATAATAACCGCTCGCGGTTCTGCACGCGGTGAATTTTGTACCTAGTAATAATTATTTCCGTCTCCTAATTTTATTGAAAGTTGAAAATTTCATTTAAAGTATCATTGAAAATATTAATAGCCTATGAATTGACGAATGATATTTCCCGTACACAAAACTTCATCAAAATTGGCTAAGAATCAATATTTTATTTTTTACGATTTCTAACATTATTGTGAAAATTCTTATAGCCTGTGAATTGATAAATTGCATACATTTTACTTGTACGAAATTTCACAAAAATCATTCAAGTCGTTATTTGAGTTAAATCCAGACATACAAACACAATAAACTGGCTAATTTCTAGAACTACCAGTTAGATTAGAAAAAATCTTCAACTCTAAGTAATGGAGCAGTAACCATAAACAATAATCTAGTTGGTAGAATAAATTTAACACGGGCGAAACCGTGAGGTACAGCTAGTCCATTTATATAAATCCGACTAGCAATCGACGTAATTCGGTCACGAAATCAAAGTATGGATAATATGAAAAGAGAATAATTTAAAACAAGGCGCGTAGTATGTATTGTAGTTCGTGTATTCAGTGGACGGGGACGTACTGTCGCGTGATCCGGTCGCGTGTTTCATGCCAGGCTCAAATTAAAACCGAAGCGATAAGACACCATGCACCTCACGACTGTCGCGCGATGCGTCGGTTTTAATTACGCACCCTATATATACAAAACTTATCTACCCTTTTAAATTTCAAATTTATAAAGCTATTTGTACTAAAACAGTCGCTACGATATATTTTTAGCTATATTTGTTTTGGCGCGTTTAGTAGAGGTAAAATTGTGAGCTGCGCGGCCATCATATAATGAAAGTGCGACATGATGAAGTTTGCCGGAAAACTTTTTTTCATAACAATGTTTTCCTTAACCAAAAGATAGCTCTGGTCATTGCGAGGTATCCCTACACGCTACCACTGAACCATAATTACTTCATCATTGCAGAAACCATGTTAAAACGATGATTATAAAATGCTCTACCAACATGCTATTGTTTCATAAAAATGTTTTCCTTAACCGAAAAATAGCTCTGGTTCATTGCGAAGTGTCCCTATACACTACCACTGAGCCATTATTGCGCAAAACATGTTAACAAACAAACTTGAATGAAGGGCTATTACGTTGCATTTTGCCTGACGTCAACATCCTACAACCGCTGGCGACATCAGAGATTTAGTTCGTTAAAATACTTGAGAATATTTTCTGAGCAAACCACATCTGACAGTATAAAATTAATGGTATCGATTAACAGGCGTCGTCTGTTTCGAGATCGCGTGCGAGTGATGCGAAAGCGAACACCTTTGGTAGCTGTCTATGTCAATTTTAATTGGGCCAGATATTTTTGCTCTTATTTCGATGTAGTTTGCGATTATTTCACAAAAAATTATAAGGTGCGATGTTACCTACCTTTTTAAGATCGTGCGAAATAAAAAAATAATTATATCGTATCCAATTTGTTTAATTTTTGATAAGAAGTTGTATTAAAGTTGAACCGCTATATTATCTTTGAGATTAGATCATCAATTATTTCGTTGATTATAAAGTAACATGTGAATATAAAACATAACATAAAATTGTTAATAAAAATAAATGTTAAAGATTATTTTAAAAGTCTATATAGCTTGGTGGTAGTACGTTTATCAAAGTGGGCTTAAATCCTACATTTGGTCTTCGCTTTCATAGAAAAAAAAACCATAGCATATCAATAAGGCAGTTTCTAACGCTAGTCAGTCTTGAACTATCATAGCCAAATGGAAGATCTTTCGCTAAGCACCTATGAGTGGGTTGCGGCAACCAGTCCTAATTCTAGACGTAGTGTATTAACCACCTTCATAACACCGTATGAGATTGTAGTGAAATGCTTGGTTATAAATCATCAGAGAAAAAAAAAATGTGTGCAGCAGTTCACATGTGTCAGAAGTGAACGTTCAGAAAAAAATATAAACATTTTGTTTTTTAAAAAATATTTTTAAATGTCCTCAATTAGCGAACTAATCGATAGTTCGTACTGCTTATGAAGTTTGGTCACTAGGCCAATCCGACGACGATCACAAATATGAAAATCAGGACTTGCATTAACCGTACATTATGTAAATGTATTCTATCTCATTCTCTTGTAGGATTAACCTATAGATGTATATGGTTATCTCTTTTTATTGTCGCTTTTTTATTTCATCCAGTTTCAAATCGCAACGGTGCTAAAGAATTTTTTCACTTCAAAAATAAATTGCACTATGTAAATTTATTAAGTTTTGTTTAAATATTGTAAGATATTTTCAATTGTATCAGTTTCAGGCGAACACAACTTCGATGCCAATTATCACGGGCCCATATATCTATTTTTATGAAACAATATTGAGGTGAACCTATACCTAGAACCTAGATATATGATAAAAATAACCTGGAATACAATTATAGTCTTAGATCAAACTTAGATCGTCGTGTAATGAACAGGACATTTTATTATTATGTTACATTGCAGAACAAACGTTGGACAACATTCTCCTTTATATCGAATATTCTCTGGATACAGTTTCTTAATATTTTTTTCTTCTTCCTTTGGTAAAGTTTAAGTTAAATTTTAAAAATATACATCACATATTCATTTTAATGTACTTAAGTATATTGTGAGTAAATCTGTGTGATGTTTGGTTTGTTAACCAAATAGATAAAAAAGGTACTTGAACTATATACCTACTTCAACGCTTTACCCACTAGACTATAAAGGATACATCGTACAAAAGTTAAATTATTTTACGACTTAATTTATTACCTTAGCAAAGCATGTAAACAACTCATAAGATTTTTATGATTCAGCGCATGGAGAAATAAAAAAGATTTACTAGCGAAGAACAATAATCTAGTTTCTAGCTGTATGGTCCATTCAATGCTCGATTACGACTAAGCAAATTGGATCATTCATTGCCGGAACTACAGCTTCGTAGCGTCTCAAAGTACCCTATTATCCGAATGAGATGGTTATCTAAGTATTAGAAATAAAACGGATCTTTTTACTGCCTAATATTAAATTATTTACTTGGATACAGTATTTAACTTTATTTAATAAAAGTGGTCATAGATTACTTTAGTTTTATTCCTCTATGATCAGTAGCTGATTAATTTTGTAAAATATGTTTTTTTTTATGTTTCAACTTTATTCTCATGTCCATGTTAACGAGTGTTAAGAGTTCCAAATCGTTATCTAAGAGACATTATGTTTTAAGCACCCAATGTTTTTCGATTAGATAGTATTAATGAAATAAGAGTGACTGTACCCCTGCTGTTTGTTAAGTTTAAAGTGAATATTAATTAGGTCCTTACATATGAAATTGGCGTTTTGTTGAACTGGCCAAATTGATCTTAAATTTCTGGCGTTTGGTTAGGAATTCCAAATTCAAATTGAGGCTTGTGTATTTTTATGTTTCGAATTTAATGATTCATTTGTTTTTGCACCATTTGATTTTTCTTTGACATCGTTATTTACACAAAATGGATTTATCGCGAACCACGTCAGAGTTAGCGGTAGGCTTCGGTGGGAGTAATAAAATAATTTTAATTCACTTGAAAAAAATTGTAAAAGTGAAAAAGCTCGAGAAATTTGTACCGCATGAATTGACTGAAGCACACCGATGAACACACATTGTATGCTGCGTTACATTACTCAACCGTCACAATAACGAGGGAATTTTGAATCGTATTATTACTTGTGAGAAAAAATGAATCCTTTATGACAATCAGAAATGCTCAACACAGTGGTTGAACCCAGGAGAACGGGGAAGCGAAAGCTGACTTAGAAAAAGGTACTGGTGAATGTTTGGTGGCCCAGTGCTGGTGTCATACACTATAGCTTCCTAAGATCTGGCCAGACGATAACGGCAGATCCGTATTGTCAACAATTGCAAACAATGATGGAAAAGCAAGCCGTTAAACAACCGGGACTGGTCAATCTCTCTAACCCACTGCTGCTTCAGGACAAGGCTGGACATCATATTTCACGACAGACGGTCGCTAAATTAGAGGAAACTGTACAATATCTTGCAAGGAAAAATTTCAATTCCGATGAGGCTGTCCAAAACGCCTTCAAAGATTTTATTGATTCTCGCACCCACAATTTTTTGATGTATTGTAAAAATCATATAATCATATGAATAAAATTTAAGGACCCAAAAAATTGTTAAATAAATCCAGTCCTCTATAAACAACATTTTCAATAATAATATATATCACCTTGAAAATTACGACTTTATTTGATTATGGTTGTTTAAAATTCAGGCCAGATAACTTTTTATTTCTTATCTAATACATCTTGACTTTAGCGATCTGAAATGTTTTCTTTGGCGTGGATTCTAATTTCAGCACTTTCTACTTTACTACGACATCTATTTTCGGGAGTGCCTCGCTTTACTCATTGCAAACTTACTCAGGGGATTCGTACAAACGATTTACAGATATCCATAGTTGTAAATTTTACTTTTCTTTTATGTTAGTTAAATTTATTTGAGATTATTCTTATGCTTTAGTTTTATTGAAAGTAAATCGAATAGAATTTAAAAGTATCTTCGCAATACTTGATTGTACCTTTTTCTCCTATTACAAGCTGTTTAATGTAATTTTACATCGAGATTTATATTTACTGTCACGATTTAGTGTTTGGGTTATAAACATATGTTAGAAATTTCGAACAAGGTAAATTTTAAAACCCCGTCACAAATAGTCTATTAATTGAGATATTCCAATGAGTCCAAAATACGATACCTCTACTGTAAGTTGGTGAGGAGTCAAGGAGATTCCATATGATGCTGCAGCACCGGGTCATAGTTACCATGTTCATCAAATATCATCGAAGTAACAGAATACCAAATTTCGACTCGATTAGACCCGTGAAAGATAGTTACAACCATTTGTCAAGTAGAAAAGAGCTGATAATCTTCAAATGGCTGAACAAATTCTTGAATCATAGCTAAGAACACTCTCGATCAAGTCACCTTTCAAACAGAAACAAACTAGGTCCTAATCGGTTCAGCCGTTTGGGAGCTGCGATGCCACAGACAGACACACAGATACACACATTAAACTTATATCAGCCCTTCTTTTTTCTTCGGAGGTTAATACAATATAACTCGAGAGTAGATTCATTACATCGAACTTGAAAATGCAGTATTTACATACATACAAATTTTAATAGTTATATCGCTTACATATTAGTAACAACTTAATAATGGTACTAATAATACAACTTTTTTTAAAAACATTATAAATTCTTCAAGCACCTAAGGCTTCTTTTACTTTCTTCTTTCAATGTTTGATAATTTTAAGTAAACTTCATTAAAGAGTATTAGAGGCAATTTTGCTAGATTAACTCTGCATTTATAAACAGTCAATAACTCATATTTCCTTTGCGTTTCTAATCGTGATCTCATGTTCTTATGATTCTCAATAATTCAAGAAACATTTTAGTGTATAAACTTTAACAGCCTTCATCCATGAAACTTTTCTTTACTTGAATACTGTAACGGATACTAACATAAATCTTTACATTACATGCATAGGGTTAAAAGTTGGAACAAACTTTTACAAACTTTCGTCCTGTTCTGCTGATATAAATAATATTATGGCTATAAATTAACTTATCGTGTCATATTCGAGAAAACCAGTCTCGTATGAAATATTGATATTCAGAATCATGTTAGTTTTATTACAGTATCCAATCAAAACATGTATACAAATGCTTTCGAAATAAGTTCCCGTAAAGTTTATGATATTTTATAGACAGGGCATCTGTATTACATCACACTTAAATATATAATTACGAACACTGGTTTTAAAAACTAATAAAGTTATATGGCTGTAAACAAACGACCACGGAAGGGCAATTCTGATGTCTTAATAATTATAAAATTCCTACTGAACTCACTAATTGGGACTATTCATCTGTTGTTAAAGTATAAAAAACTGTTCACACAAATATCAATAAGGCCGGAAAATTTAATTGAGTTAGTGATAAAATTTGAATGTGTAAATTTTATGTCATAAATTGTGTATGACAGTAACTTTCCAAGTAATTTTTATTGTTTTTATTTCATTATTTTCTTTTATTTTGTATTTAGCTCTGCTATAATGGGTCGAAATTAAAGTCCACGAAGCAACTTTGAATGTGTATATATATATTTATACTACAAAGGTGGCAAAAACGCATACGGCTCGCCTTAAGGTAAGCGACTACCGTAGGCTTTGGACGAGTGTAATATCATCGGTATCGGTAGAGCGTTGCCGACTTTTTTTTTTTTTTTTTATTTTTTTTATTTTTTTTTTTTTTTTTTTTTTCGAACTGACTACACTGTTAGCCTGAGGGGCCCTGGAGCCTTTACGGCTTTTACAGCTTTACCGGGCTTGGGGGCGAGCGCTTAGGGCACTCAGCCACGAAAGCTAAGCAACAACATCCGAGGGTGCCAAAGTGGCCGAACCTCGGCTCGGACTGTTGCGCGTATGCAATTAAGTCGCGATCTGACTAAACGTTGCCGACCTTGAACCCCTTACCCAAGAAGCTTTAGAAAGCCTACTTACCACAGGAAAACAACACATGAGTATTTGGCTGCGATCTTTTGTAGGGTGGAGATATTCCACCAGTCGGGCTGCCTCAAGTAAACAGAATTTTTTAAAGAAATTTCTCTGTGCCCTACCTTTCTTACGATTGAATCATAGATAAGAATAATTTAATAAAGTTCCTAAATAAGTATTTAATTTAGACTTTCTCAGAAAATCCATCTTACATTGTCTAATTATAATACAAAAGTTGCATTATATTGTAAACATTATATCTTATAATTTAGAGCTAGTTAAAATAATAAGACTTTTTTATACAAATTAAACTTAATATTATTATGTATGTATATTATTAACTGCTTATTATCTTGAACAACAAATTATTTTACTTACTTGGCTACTGTTTTGGTATTTACGTCCAGATTCACGCTTTGATTCGAATTATCCGAATTATACTATTAGCGGCGCTCAGTACGCACCCACATTACATAAATTTCGACCCAACACTAAAGTAAAGTGTAAGGACTGCAGTACAGTTCAGTCGAACAGAGTGAGTCTTCGGATCGCGAAATCTAGTACGTAGTACACTTATAGGTATCGATGATATCAGCATTTGATATAGTTACCATTAGACAAACTACGCTTTTTTTTTGTTTTAAAGCCTTGAATCCTTGAGGTTATGTCGGCCTAAAAAACTACACTTAATTTGCGATTAAATGGCCGTGTGTGAAATTGTGTTCCAATGTTTGTTTATTCAAAGAATACAAACAATGTAAATTATTCGAATAGTCCGTATATTCGATTGGAAATTAGTTTCGGTTCGATTATTATTCGCAAACACCCCAACTGTAAACTAATCTTGAATAAGTTCATCTTCATAAATAATCGTTTTACTTTATTATTATTTCGATATTTCTCACAAAATTTATACAAATGCAATTCACATTTCTCATCAAAGCGTGACTCAGTGTACAAAGTTACAAAATATTAGTTCTTCCTGATTAAATTAGACCGTGTGTTAAGATAAAACGGAAGACATTAATCATAAAGAAACCTAGTCAATTCTGGTTCGTCATCTTGTAATCTGGAACATGTCGTTAAGGTACGCCCTTCACCTTACCTACAGCAGCGCTCGTCACTCAAATACGTCTGTCACTGTGCCCGTTTTTGAGCGGATAAAAATATAAAAGTTCATTAGCGAGGCATCAGCATTGAGGGTGCGTCAATTTATTTTGCTCGAAGGTTGACAACCACGCTCATAAATATAACTGTTGGTAAAAACAGGTAACATTTTTTTTACGTGTGTATCTAGCAAGTTTATTATTATTTTACTTTTATGGGACAGAAGTAACAAGGGGTCATGCAGACTACTTGGTATTAAATTGTGATCGAAGTCCAAAGCTACATTTATTAACACTAACGTCGATTAAGACGTATTCAATCCAATTATAAATGGGATAGCTTTTCTATACGAGGTCAATCACTGACAGGACTATGTTGGAACGCCTCATTTACGAATGCAAATTTTTTTATTACACTGCAACATATACTTTTACGTTGTATCCTACGTAACAACACAGGCAATTAATTTTAATTGACTGTGTTTTTACGTTTATGATTACGAAAGAATACTAGGAGGAAGAAACACATCACATAACAAAAAAAAAGATATGAGAGGTACAATCAGTTGATTAATTTGTCATATGTGATATAAAAAATTGTTGTCAAGTTCTCCTTTAGGAATTTAATAATAACCCAACGATCTATAATAAATACAACCTTCTAAATAATGTTCATAAACTCTTAATTTTTCAAATATGTATCTTCAATAAGCTTGCTTTAGCTTACGTATAGCTTTTGTCCACAATCTTACCTGTTGTTAAGTGACGATGGGGCCCAAGATGGTAACACGCTACGCTTAGTGAAGAACTGCTTCTCATGTGCATCCGTCGGAATGCATCTATAGGTGTTTGGTGACAGATTTTCAACTAGCCAAACGGGCATTAGATAATACACTACCACCATACTATGGTTTCATCACGATGTTTTCCTTCATGGGAAGTTCAGGCTTATTGTAGTGATTCGAAATCACTTCGATTGACGCTGTGTCCGTACATGCTACGACTGAGCCATAATGGCTTTGCAGATACGATATATCTACAACAAAACATTGAACGATAAAAAATATGTTGTTATGTTAAGAAAATATCACTGTTTCCCCAAATTTACGATACCTTAGTACCTACTGACGAACTCACGATTATGGTCACAAATCAAACCAATTACACGTCGCGTGACACTGGCGTGATTAGGACACATGTTACAAACGTGATGTAGTGTCCGGAACAACCGTTCCCGCTTGCAACAGGCATACGTAGACACTGTTCAGGGTGTGTCTAAATTTAGTTTCTTATCTCAATTAGAATCGTATTAATTACATCGGCCGCTTCATTCAAGATTTTGTTTTATTATTTAGATAATTATGTTTTTCATAGATATTTGCGTTTCTCAGTACTACTTCAGTTAAAAATATATATGAAACTTAAACATAAACGCTAGGTTACGTTACTTTTACCTGGAATTTCAACAATTATATACTTATTTGGTTTAATATAAAAATGAACTCAGATTTTACCTCCAGCTGAAAAGCTTCACTTATGAAAAATTATATTTAACTTCATAGTAACGTATAATTTAAAATACAAGTTTAAAATAATTCGTTTTTTTAACCAAACTTAAAATCTCATTTAAATAGTAGAATGGTCTGAGATGTTTCGTGACTACGTACTGGGCAAGAGAAGATCTAATTGGCTTTGTCTTAATCTAGCGATGTATGGGGCGCATACAGTTTAATGTCGTCACATATATTGTCGTAGGCGAAAGAAATAAATCTAAATTAATTTGTCGCATAGACCAACAATACATACTTGTTTTGTTCATAGACATCAATGTTGCATTTTCTGAATGATTTAATTTCAACGTCGAATAAGTAATCAGATACACGTAAGAACGTAATTTTAGTTTACGTAATTTCAAGATCTACGTCATATAACAACAACTTTTGATATTCATTTTAGGATATTAAACTCACACGTTTTCTGGAAGAAATTCCAAAAATTCAAAAACTACTTATTACTGAAAACATAAAAATACATATAAAAATGTTTTTTTTTTAATACAAATTTACAAAATTCTTTATATATCAAATATATTAATATTAAATCACACGCAAATATCTGCAGACTCCAGCACCTGGAATACAGTAGATTTTAGTTAGTCTGTGAACGGGGTACATTAATTAACAACACTCTCTTGCATGCAATACGGTATCATGTATTCCTTGGTAAAATAATTAATCAAATTAAATGAAGCTTATAATTTTTATCATATACTCTTACTATGAAATATATATACCAATCCAATTATTAAATATTATCATAATTGTTTTAATAAATAGTCATAGATTTAAAAATGTATTAGATATAATAAATAATAATTAATAAAAAGATGAATATAACGAAACGATATCCAAACGAATTTGAAGAGTGGCTTACAAAAAATGCAAAGTTGGTAATCCGGTATTAAACTGGTGTCAAAATTTACTTTCGTTGTGTACAGGTCAGAGATAATTATAAATTTAACACCACATTATAAATTTCAAGCAAAATAATTATTGAACTTTAACAACATTACAAAAAAAATATATAAATAATTACCTATCTGCTGTAGAACCAAGTTTGAAATCTGTATTAAAAACTGTAGAACAATTATTAAAATCAAAAATTCTAAATCAAAAATATTTTATTCTTTTTTTTTTTACTTTACTGTTAGTCTTATGGGCCCTGGATGTGGAGTCTTTGCGGCTTTTACAGCTTCACCGGGCTTGGGGGCGAGCGCTTAAGGCACTCAGCCACGAAAGCTTTGCACATCCGAGGGTGCCAGAGTGGCCGAACCTCGGTTCGGACTGTTGCAGCGATTGCAAATAAGTCGGGATCTGGCTAATTCCCTATCATTCGATCTAAAATAACTTTACATATATACATGTTTCTTCCCCCTGGTAGGAGGGAAGGAACATGTGTATGTGTATTTAGTAATCTGAAAATTTTTGTCTAACTAACTAGGCAAAAAAAGAAAACAAAAAGGCCCCTTACAGAACCTATGTGGCGTGCATGTGTGTATGATGCAGTATCATGTGTGTCTGTGATAGCTAGTGAATGTAGCGTATGTAGTGAAAGTGTCACTGTATCGCGCGAGCGGCTGTTTTTCTCAAGTGCTCCATACCGATGGATCGAACCTAGGCTTGAGTTGCCACTTTAGGCCCTAAGAAGGCAACATACTACTACCGATTTGGAAAACATCCCAGTCATCGAGAAGAACCGGTTAGAAACTCGATTGGGATTCTTATATATATTTTTTTATTGTTTTTACAGTATTTGTATTGTGTACAATTACTGTAATTTTTAATGGATGTACAGAGAGAGAATCACTTCCAGATCCTACAATAATATCCTTTGGATAATAAAACTTGCTTACATGATTCTTGAATTTATTATACGACAAATCGGCAATGTGCTTAGGTAGGTTATTGTAGAACCTAACACAATTACCTAAAAAACATTCATTAGTCTTACTAAGTCTACAAAATGGAATGGCTATTTTATATTTACTTCTACTATTAAAATTTTGCCTGTCATTTGCAAGTTCAAAGTATGTAATTTTTTTTGAACATACATTAAATTATCCAAGATGTGTTGGGAGGGCAAAGTTAAGACACTAAATTCTTAAAACTTGTTCTTCAGTGAATCGTGAGGGCCCATGCCATTATCATCATCATTTCAGCTGAAAGACGTCCACTGCTGGACATAAGCCTCCCCCAAAGATCACCACAACGACTGGTCTTGTGCTGCCAGTATCCAGCGGCTTCCCGCAGCCTTTACAAGGTCATCGGACTACCTTTTGGCGGGTCTGCCAGAAATTGCTCGAATTGCCCGTAATACAAATACGGTATCTACCTAAGCTGCTGAACCTCAAAGTAAAATACCGTAGGACATTAAACTTTTTTTAGATATATTAACCAATACTACTGAATATTTGAAAATTATATCCAGGACAGCGATGAGAACGGTGACATCAACCTGGCATTCAATATTCTATTACATCTACTTAATTATTTCAACAAAATCTAGTGTTAACCTATTTCATTTAAATACCATATCTGGTAAGGAATGTCAGTACTTAACTGATGAAGTTGAGAAGCGATGGGTGGTCGTGATACTAACGAGGTGGAACGAGACGCGTGCTTGGTACGTGATTCGGGTCGTGTCACGAGTCATGACTGGGTGAATCGAGTCATTTGACTCGTACGCTTACACTTACGTGTTCGAGGTCAGTGATGGGATGATTGTGTTAGTGCGGTACGGTTGCTATGGTTTACATAATTGCATGCCACGAATGCATGAAGCATGATCAGATGCTTTTACACGAAACGTCTCAGTTTAAAGAAGTCATGCTAAGTAAACATTTTGCTAAATAAGAAATGACAGTGGGTTCATAAAACACTACTTCCTAAGTAGATGGCAATGGCAATTCACATGCTCTTTAAATTATCCAAGTATTCTATGCTGTGTCGCGTTTTAGTACCAGCTATCCAGAGGATTTTGTCGTAGTATATGCAACTGGTATGGTATATGCGAAAGTCGAGAAATTACATGCCATCTAGAACTATTGTCGTTAATTCAAGTCACACCTTTCATGTCAAGACACTACGTAGTTGGATATACAACAGCTATTGTAGGAAAGTGATGACATTGGTCTTGCTTATTGTAAGAAATAGCAAACTTCCACAATTTAAAAGTGAAATAGTCCTGAGGCCAGACAATAATAGAATGCTACCCATTAGGATTGAGTTGAAATGTCTCGTTTAACACTACATATTTACTCGAGCTCTAAGGCAAAACAACAATAAGCGATGCAGTGGTGCTTTCCCAAAAGAATCTTACACAAATTCTACCACTCTTAAAAATTTCACAATTATATGTCGTATATAATAACAGTACCAGCCTATAAATGCCCCACTACTGAACAAAGCCACCGCCCGAGGGAGAAACAGGCTTAATCACTGTGTCAGCCAACGACGAATTGGCAGTTTCAAATGTAGAGAAACTTATGCTATATTTTTGCACGATATAATTATATTACGAGTACATTAAGTTAAAGTTTTCTCACGACGCTCTCTTTCAATCCTTTAATTCACTTGATATTAGTATAACTACAAAAAAATACATACTGTACATGTATGTAGGCATGTACATGCTGAACCGCAAGAAGTAGTCATCGGATCGTCCTTTTACTAATCATAGTCATGCTACCATAACGACTTAAAAATGATATACTGAACGCTATCTAAATTCAAATTTACTTTTCACGTATCAAATTGGCATCCGCTTTATCCGCGAATAAAGCACCGAGGCATAAAACATTAAGCTAACAAATTCAGCACCTAAAGTAGGGCGGCGTGTAAAAAATTTATTCAATTAATCAAACAGTCACACCGTGACTTGAAGATGTTCCCGATGCGAATTGACGACATTATTAGTCTTCCCCTGTAACGAGTCATCGAAGGGCGTATTTCAATTTCGTCTAATGCAAATTTAATACGCCTCCGACCCCTGAAGGGTTCCGAATCGAGTTTCTTTGTTTTCCTCAATAAGTTTCGCCTTGGGGCTGAAGAAAAAGTACAGAAACAATGCGATTGAGCGTTAACTTAATTACTATTCTTCTGGGAGTACTTTTAAACTACTGTTAATCATGATTAACAGCGTTCCAAATGAGGTTTGTTTTTAATTACGGTGTTAAATAAATATTTATTTCTTTTAATCTCGTTATCTGTAAGTATAAAAAACGTTTTAAAAATGGAACTAATTAATTCTGAGATGTATTTATAATATTAATCACTTTATTATATATATATATTTACTTTAATATTGTATTTTTAAAATAACATTTAACACACTAGTACTCGCTTGATATGTATCGTAAATATTTTTTTATTAATAAATTGTCAAACTTCCTAATAAAATTTCTATAATTCACATCGAAATTTCTCTTTAGTCAGTTTGTTTCTGTTTTGTTCTGTCCGAGAGAAATATGTAAATATTTATTTAAAACATAAATAAATTCCTATCAAAAAAAAAACAAACAAAAAGATCTCACTCCGAAATTTGAAACATCATAGCTCAGTAGCTGTGCATAATAAATAAAAACCTTTATTATAAATATAGTGTTATTTGAAAATTGTCCGTATAATTCCAATTTGTGTCTATAAACTTCGCAAGTTACATTGTATATTCTACGGAGTTTATTGTATAGCGGGGAGAAGGCCGGAACTTCTTAGGGCTGTAGGGACGCGAGTCGGAGAACGCCCTTCTAGGGACAAAGTTGTGGAGAGAGACGCTAAAAGAAATATTTACATGTAATTTTAAAAGACGAGTAATTACCTTAAGCATGTATGTTTGTTTTAATTTAATTTAAATAAAAGTCCAATTAATATTGATAATGGATATTCTGACAGTCAACTACGAAACCCTACACTACCCGTAGCTCGACACGCACTTGGCAATTTTTTTTATAAAGTCTACTTATGAATGTTGTAAATTATTTGAATAACAAATCATTTTACAATAACGACACGAGATCGGTTCAGGTTATTTAAAATAATGTAATATGCTTATCCTGTAACAATAAAAACTTTTGTTAAATATGTATTCAACTCTTTATGTCCATCAGCCTATAGTAGTACACTGCTGGGCCTATGTCCAGCTAATGAGCTATGCCTATGCTATGCTATGTCCCCTAATGAGTGCCATAGCGCCCTGTCTTCAGCTTACCGCATCCAGCATCTGCCTGCAATCTTTCGCAGATCGTCATCCCATCTGGCCGGAGGGCGTCCTACACTACGTTTGCCGAGTCGCGGTCTCCACTCAAGAACCCGTTTACCCCAGCGGTTATCGGTTCTTCGCGAGATATGGCCAAGATACCATGTATCCATCCGAAATTTAAACGAATCTTACATTAGCAAGTTAGATGTTTAAAAGTCCCTTTATTTCGATACTAAAATTATTTGATCATACCAACTACGTGATTGCATTTTTTTTATGTCAACCCTACCACTTTAATTTTCTTAAGACACGAAATTGTACTCACATACCGAAAAGAGCTAAAAGTTGTCTCCATATATAATAACCCATTGAAATTTAACCCTCAAAATATACCCAAAACATGGATCTTATCTGCATTGCGGTGCTTCTTCGGCTGCCGTATAATGATGTCAACACATTACGGGCATGCCCTTACTGTAACGGGATAAATATACATAGGTATAATAGATTGTTACCATTTGTCGAGTATTTCAGTACATATTCTTATAGTTAGGATTAAGTGTATCATTACGGGTATAACTTATAGTATTACATATTTTCTATGCTTATTTGAATTAGTATATTTTTTTATTTTATATGTATCACTGTAAGATACATAAAGCCGTGATATTTTTTAACTTGTACGCATGTTGTTCAAGTTAAAAAAATTATATTAAAAATAAAGCTTTCTTTTCAAAATAGTGTTCAAAATAAGTAGTTCAAAATAATAAGCACTAAGGCGACGGTTGATTAGTTAATATTTTCTCACAAAATATAGCAAAAGTTATACATTGTTACTGACACACACACACACACACACACACACACACAATATATATATAATAAATTGCGACCAGATAACAAATTATAACTTTATAATATCTAAAAAAATGCAACGAAAAATGTAATATTTTAAGAACCAATATAATCTATGAAATGTAATTTAAAAAGTTACAGAAAGGTACAATTTTACCAAGTAATTTACATGCTTAAAAATCTCTATGCTCTTATCTTCTAACACCTATAAAAGCATGGTCATAATCCTTCCTTCCAAATAATCCGTACCTTCTCAACTAGTGAGTCATAGTCAAAATTGTAAATATTGCCGCAAAACAATATAATTTCATAGTAGTGCTAATGTAAGGGACAGATAAGCTCATCTGAAGGGTTTGGGTAACACCGGATGTCAATGCTAATGGAGCGTTAAGTAAATTATTACCTGTGTTATTATGTATTCTGATGGAAAACACTTGGCGATAATGGTGGCACTGTTAACTACACGGTATTTTTGTTTATGTACACATATATTTATTTTATGTTTTATGCTCTATGTACAACTTTCAGTAATTTACAATTTAACATCTTTAATTTTAAAGTGATTTCAATTATTCATTCAACAATATCAACTTAAATGTCAACACAGTCGTATAAAGTATAAATGCAGATCTGGATAAGACTATGAATGATCTGAAAATAACTCTTTAAAACTTAACCCCACAAAGTCTAAGTACATGATTTTAGGTAAAAATAAACAAATTAAAAAAAAGATAAGCAAATAAACGTCTCAATAAAAAATGAAAGTATAAAAATAGTGTCTGTTACTAGAAATCTGGGTTTAATTTGAAACGAAAAAATTCGTTTTGTTGAACATATAAATGCTTTCTTTATGAAATTCAATACATTTCTTTCAATGAACAATTCTTTATGGAATATGAAATTATTTAAAATTAAATTTAAGAAATCTTCTCTGTGATCTATATAATATATCTATATAATATATATATATATATATATCTCTCTCTAAAATGAACAAATAAAAATGTATCCAAAACGCCTCAGATATAAAATTCTGCCAAAATGTACCCAAATGGTAGCATATTTTACCGATTATTAATAGCAGAAATATATTAAATGTATATGAAATACATTAAACTTATATTATTTTTAAATTTTATAAATGAGGGGCATAGTTTTAATACTAGTCACCCGTGTTTAGACTTATTACCATAAATAAAACTTTTCTAGTTAATTGTGTTAGGTTCTATAATAAGAACCCTAATTACATATTATTCGATTGCACTGTGATCAACATCAGGTACAGTGATGTAACTTTGCCGTGATAGGTTTAAAAAACATTACCGATATGCACAACGAGTTCACAAACCATGTAAAGCAGGTTTTAATGAGAAAAGTTTATTATAGGGTGGATCATTACTTGAAATATAGTAATGTCTGGAAATTACATCCACTAAATATTATGATGAATTGTAAACAATAATTTTACAGTTAAAAATAAAGTTATAAACCCGATGGAGTTTCTTAACGGAAGGCACTTCTCGATGACTGGGATGTTTGCCATAGTGCTCCTGGATATTTTTTTGGTAAAAAGTTTTTACAAAAATGCAATATAGTGCGATAACATAAATAGCTTGCGTGTAAGATCCCTTAAGTATGTAGCTCGACGAACAACACGACTTTTCCATTTTTCCCCGTCGCGAACATAGGTACATCGCGAGAAATTTTTTAAGGTTCCACAAGCATTCAGTTTATAAAAAGTTTTAAACAAAATTACATAAAGTTAAATTCTTAATAATAATACCTGGAATAATTTTAATTCATAATTATGTTATCTGGCTAGATTATAGGAAATATTTTGTAACATACAAAATAAGCAGTAAAGATAATGTTGAATCAAAACGAAAAAAAAAGCACTCTCGGGGCGCTTAAATGGCATACGTTGGGTAAACCATAAGAGATATATCTAATTATTGTAATCTATAATTGTAGATCTTAAAAATATCTACAAAAAATTCAGCGATAGTATATGTCTATATTATAAGGATCGTTCACAATAAGCATAAAATAACTAGCGGGCGATCGCCGTGTCCTCAACCGACAGCATTCTGTAGTCCACGCGAACGGAGCCGCGGGCACAGGTAGTTTTAAATTACAGAAAGTGATTGGTTATCTCGCTCGAATTCGGCCATATTTCATTGATACTTTAATAAGTGCTATGTAATTTTATGATTATCATTATGTAGTTCAAGGCACTGAAAGTAGTTCGAAAGTATGAAGAAAAACAACTACTTACTACGTCAGATGATAAACTAAAATTTCTTAAAATATAAATATTGTTGACAATTCGGCTTATTTTTAATAATTCATTTATTATCTATAATAATGCGAGTTATTAATTTAGAATTGAAGTTCAATAATATATCGAATAATCTAAGTAAGCTTCACCCGCATTTTGGTACAACCCTGGTAAATTATAAACGAGAAATGACGTGAATGCAATCAAGAGCGCTTGCTAGCTGAATGCCAACCGGCATATGCATGGCAAAAGCCACCGATTGTAAACACTTCGACGCGTTTAGTTTCATAATCAGGAACACATTCCAAAAACATATTATATTGGTATGTTTATAGTCTGATATTAGAAACAGTGGCTGTCGATAAATCCTTATTTTTCGACTGTCGAATAATTAAATACTTATAAATACAAATGTAATAAAGAACACATATAATATAGCACGTAATTTATTATACAGAACCACAAATGTACGAGTATTAGTTCCTTCAACTATACTATAGATAAATGGACATACTTTGAGTAGTATATTCGAGAGAGTTCTCAAATGTCGCTCCACTCAAAGAAAATTCTTCTTATTACATCTTTTACTAGTATGCGCGAGTGATTTATTCAAACTATAAAACAAAGATTTTTCAAAAAAAAATATACAATAATAATAATTCGTTAAATCTACACTAATATAATAAGCGGAAGAGTTTTTTGTTTTTTTGTTTGTTTAAACACGCTAATAGTGATTAGCGTCTGAAACTACCAGTCGGATTCGAAAAATTATTTTAATATATGATAGCCAGATTCACGATGAATAGTATAGGCTTTTTTATCGTTATAGGTTTGGCGTAGTGGCCACAATCTCACTTGATATTAAGTGGAAGGCTGGCTCTCAAGTGCAGCTACTGGAACACACCTATTGGTGCTTGGCGACAGGTTGTCAACTTGAGGGTGTTAGCTAGCCAGGCGGGCATTCAGAAAAATCCCTACCACCATGCTATGTTTTCCTCACGATGTTTTCCTTCACCGAAAGCTCAGGCTCATTGCAGAGATTCGAACTCACGTCAATCGACGCGAAGTCGTACACGGTACCACTGAGCCATCATTGCTTCAACCTCTCAGCTAGCCTTAAATATTGATTTTTGTTAAGTAAATCGGAAGAAATAGCGCACCCTAACTACTTTATCTGTGTCCGGTGGCGTAATGGTTAGTGATACGTAAATCCAATGTTGCACAAAAATATTGCTCCTTAGTACATCTAAAAAAAAGTCCGCAATACCATATGCTTATCTGTTATACGTAAGCCACAGTAAGGTATTTTGTGAGATTTTTATTGAAAATTGACAAGTAGTTAATGTGTATTATTATTAGGCATGGCATATTAAATCTTACGAACGAAAGTTAATTATATAAACTTTGCCCTTTATATAATTATTTAGACGAATAGTTAGGGAGATAATGTAAAATAAAAATAATTCAACACCCCGCTCGGGTTTGTGATTATAGGTGTAGGTAGTAGTGGCGCGAGTGAGCCGTGTGAGTTTTGACGCATAATCCTGGCAAATATTGTCTATACTGAAGTATCATAAATCATCAATCAGCGATTTCTTTTAAATTATACGCGGGTGAAACCGCGGACACAGCTAGTAACTAGTTATACAAGCACCTTCTTATCTGTATAATTACAAATTTATGGTTCTTAAAACACCTCTCCCACACTTAGTAGTTAAGCAAAGTAGAGCGCTGATTCAAAAAGAGTGCACAGAGATATTTCTTTAGAGATTTATCTCTACTTGAGGTAGCCCTACTGTTGAAATACTGGAGGTACAAAAATCGCATTCAAATAACCTTGTGTTATGTTCCTGCAGTGAGTAAGGTTTCCAGAGTTCGGGAAGGGGAGTTCAAGGTTGACAACGCGCTATAGTGATAACTCTGGTTACAAGCGCTTACCATCATGAGTTCGCCCTAAGCTTGTTTGCCAACTTAATAATTATAACAAAAAAAAAAACATAAATTGGAGTACTAAACACACCGACAGATAGAGAGATTTTCCGTTTTTTGGTAATATGTAAAACTTAGCCACTATTGTAAATTAATATTATTTTTACAGTGATAATTTAAACAGTTATTTATAATTGTTTTACTCATACGAGTTTTGTTTATTAGAATTTCGTGCTTTCTGTTGTCATCCACGCATATACCACATGAAAAATAATGATTTTTATAATCATTAGTTTATTTGAAGATTAAATCGATTTTAAATTCATAATTATTTTGTATGTCTTGTGCTTGAAAATTTATTTAAAAGTAAAAGTTATCTAAATATGTAATGCATATTTTCTTGTATTGAATTAATTATAATATTTATTTAAATTTTATGTGTTTGAAACAATGCAAAATAAAATTGTCTTTACCCTATGGGATACTAAAATTACCTAACTAGAATGACGCTATAAGAAAAGTTTAATAACTATTATGCAAGTTGTTTGAAATTAACTACATCCATAGCAGATCTATTTTTATAGGATATCTTAAAAATCAAGTTCTAATCAGATTAATTAAATAAAAATTAAGTTAAACGATTTAATGAAAATAACTTTGTGGTAAATATTTCATAAATATGAGAAATTCTGACTTTTGCTTGTTCTTTAATAGTCCTACTACCAAAAAATATTAAATTAAAATTAATGTATAATTCTATTTCTATTTTCACATTAGTGATTAACATAAATTCAATATTTAAATTTACAGAATATTTGATAGCATATAAATTTTTATAATAATAAAATTTTCTTTAGGTTTACTGAAAATCTTTTGTTATATTGGCATACAAGAATTCGTTTATACATATAAGCCACAATGGCTTTTCTTAAGTAATCCGATAAGTCCACTAAAAGTACAATATTTTGATTACAATATATGTTTCTCAGTTTTAAACTTTTATCAGATTACAGCTAGCGACATCTGTTGATAAATAGATTATATATTTCTTTATATTATAATAATAATTATGTTATTATTCGCGTCTTATACCAGTTTTGATGGGTGGGAGTTAACGATTTCTGTGACCTTAATATTTATTTTGTCAAGTACATGATTTTATGAATTTGTTTATCATTTAGGTATATATTTTGAACTTATTGTTACTGAATATAATATAGATTGTTGATAAATCATAAGTGATAGATTTGTTATCAACATTATCTTATACGTTTGTGCATAAATCATACATAATAACGCATAAGCACGTATTTTATTTTAAAAGTTGTTGTAAATACAGTAGTATATTTTTTTTATACTACAAAAGTGGCAAACAGGCATACGGGCCGCCTGATGGTAAGCGGCTACCGTAGCCTATGAACGCCTGGAATATCATAGGTATCACAAGCGCGTTGCCAACCTTGAACCCCGTACCCCAAGGAGCCCTACTCACCGCAGAAACACAACACTAGGTCATTTGGCTGCGATCTTCTGTAGGGTGGAGGTATTCCACTTTTTAATTATTTATTTAATCATGTCGATCACGTAGGTACGTAAGTACGTAATGTTGTAATTGCATTTTTATTATCGCTATTCAATACTAGATAGCGCCACGAGTTGTCCAAAGCCATAGGAGAGCTTTTACGGGCGACGCAGCGCGGTGGTCGCTGAGGGGGGCTAAGTTAGGCGCCCCCACTGCTACTTCTACGAGTCAAACGCTAATCACGACAGTCGCACCGCAACCACGCCGCGAGGAGGTTGTGATACAACACGCGCCAGTTTACGTCACGTTATAAATATTTAATACACAAACTAATAAAAGGACGGACAGCTTTTAATGACTTAAAAGTATAAAACCAGATTTCTATCAAGGACTTATTCTACATCTCACACTTCGGACTTCAGTGAAGTGAAATGCTAGGAAGTTTTTCTTCAGCGTTCAAGTGTACCGCGGACTTTGTTTCGGAAATGGTGATATCGACCCACTGGGTGTGTTTATGAGACGTTTTGTAGTGAAATGAAAAATCTGTGATAATGTACGGTATTGCGGTTATTATTTGTGCGGTGCTTCATGTCGGGTGGACTTTGAGTCCCAGTGGCTCGGAGAAATGCATTCGGACAACAGACAGGAGTTCCGAAGTTCTTTGCAGGATAAGAACTCTTGAAGGCGAAGGAACCAGCATCTCTTCAGTGACTTCAGATACCAGCCGACTATCCATAGAGTGTAACCATTTGCTTCTATTCGAAAGCACTCTAAGGGCTCACTATTTTAGCCCTCTCCATAGTCTCACCGATCTTACAATAAATAATTGCAAGTTGCTCAGCATTCCCGACAATACATTTCAAGGTTTGAGAAAACTAAGAAGGCTAAAGCTGCGTTCTAAGAACTATGAATGGAGCCCTACCAAGAATTTAGAACTGTCTTTGAACACTTTCAATGGATTGTCGGAATTACAATCGCTGGACCTGGCTCAAAATAACATCAAATTTATTCCTTCTGGTGTATTTTGCGTTCTAGATAATTTGAGTACGCTGAATTTAACACATAATAAAATAAAAACTGTTGGACAAGTTGGATTTGGATCAGCATGCGGTTCCAGCTTACAAAGTCTTGATTTAAGTCACAATATGATTAAATCACTACCTGATGACTCGGAATTGCTTAAATTAAGAAGTCTGCAACATTTATATCTTCAACATAATAATATCACTGACATATCAAGTGAATCTTTCAATGGACTTGTTTCCTTGAGAGTTTTAAATATATCACATAATCATTTACATACATTACCTGAAGGACTTTTTTCTAATGCTAGAGAATTAAGAGAAATATACCTAAATGATAATACCCTTTTCGAGTTAGCTAAAGGCATATTTCACCGTTTAGAGCAGTTGATAGTGTTGGATTTGTCAAGTAATCAGCTTACCAGCAATCACATAGATGACGGCACTTTTTTAGGTCTGATACGATTGATAGTTCTGAATTTATCCAACAATGCCTTGACACGTATCGACGGAAAGACATTTAAAGATTTGTTTTTCCTACAAATATTAAATTTAAAAAACAATTCAATCGGATACATAGAAGACAACGCATTCTTGCCTCTTTATAATCTCCATACATTGAACTTAGCTGAGAATCGCCTTCACACAATAGATGAAAATTTATTCAATGGCTTATTCGTTCTCAGCAAGCTGACACTCAATAATAATTTGTTAGTAAACATTGATAGAAAAGCGTTTAAAAATTGTTCGGATTTGAAAGAATTGGATTTAAGTTCAAATCAATTGCTAGAAGTTCCAGACGCATTATGGGAGTTATCTTTCTTAAAAACACTTGATTTGGGAGAAAATCAAATATCTGACTTCAGAAATGGTTCATTCAAAAATCTTAACCAATTAACAGGATTGCGATTGATCGATAATCAGATTGGAAACTTGAGCGTTGGAATGTTTTGGGACTTACCAAGTTTACAAGTGCTCAACATTGCGAAAAACAAGATCCAATCAATTGAGCGAGAGGCTTTCGGCCGGAATTCACAACTGGAAGCAATTAGGCTGGATGGCAACTTCCTCTCCGATATCAATGGCGTTTTTTCAACACTGGCCAGTCTCTTGTGGTTAAACTTATCGGAAAATCATCTAGTGTGGTTCGATTACGCTTTTGTGCCTAGTAATTTAAAGTGGTTGGACGTTCACGGTAATTTCATTGAACATTTAGGAAACTATTACAAGTTACAAGATGAAATTCGTATAAAGACATTAGATGTAAGCCATAATCGTATTGTGGAAATATCACCAATGGCAATTCCTAATAGTGTAGAACTTTTATTTATAAATAATAACTTTTTAAATAGTATTCATGTGAACACTTTTTTTGACAAAAAGAATTTGACGCGTGTGGACATGTATGCAAACGAAATTGTACATTTAGAATTGAATAGTTTGCGTTTATCTACTGTGCCGGGAAATAGGACTCTGCCCGAATTCTACATTGGTGGTAATCCATTTCAGTGTGATTGTACTATGGAGTGGTTACCTATTGTAAACAATATGACTGCTATGAGGCAGTACCCGCGTGTGATGGACTTAGAAAATGTTCTGTGTAAGATGACAAATAGCCGCAGTGGTACACACGTGCCCTTAACTAATCTTAAAACATCTGACTTTCTTTGTAAGTATGAGACTCATTGTTTTGCCATCTGTCATTGTTGTGACTACGATGCGTGTGACTGTGAAATGACATGCCCACAAAATTGCACGTGTTACCATGATCCTTTGTGGAATACTAACGTAGTCGATTGTTCAGGACAGTCGTCCATGGAAATACCGCATAAGATACCGATGGACGCGACTGAGGTATTTTTGGATGGCAATAATATACGAGAGCTACAAAATCACGTTTTCATCGGACGACAAAAGATGAGATCTTTGTATGTTAATAACAGTAATGTAGATAGTATACAGAATAGGACATTTGCTGGCTTAAACTCTTTACAAATTCTTCATTTAGGTAATAATAAACTGAAAGAATTGAAAGGATATGAATTCCACCAGCTGAGTAATTTGAAAGAATTATTTATTCAAAATAATCTTATCAGCCATATCGCTAACATATCATTTTTATCCCTGAGATCATTAGAAACGTTACGTCTTGATGGAAATAGATTAGTCGATTTTGGTATATGGACTTTTAACAATAATGTTAATTTAAAAGCATTGTCTCTTGGCAATAACCTATGGTCTTGTAAATGCCGATATTTACAAGAATTAACTGCATATTTGGCCGAAAATGCGCAAAAAATTATCGACATAACTGACGTATGGTGTTGGAACGGAGACGCGAAACCGCCACAGAAAAAAGAACTCAACTTAAATGGTACGGCCTGCAGCGATTATTATGCTGATAATTCAGTCCTCGGAAACATGTTGGTCTCAAACTATGTTCCCATGATGGTCTCAACACTTACAGGTTTTATGTTAATTTTATTAGTCCTTGTTGTATTATTTCTTTTTAGAGACACACTTCGAGTCTGGTTGTACACAAATTGCGGTATAAGGGTATTTTCTTTTGCGGGAAGTTTTGAGGAGAGTCAAAAATTATATGATGCTTACGTTTGCTACAGTCCTAAAGACGAAGAGTCAGTCGTACAATCTTTAGTAAATGAACTTGAAAACGGCAATCCTTCTTACCACCTTTGTCTCCATTATAGAGATATTTCACATCACGGGGCTCAGTATATGCAGTGCGCACCACCTGTAGTTGAGACCGCGGAAGCATCAAAACGTATTATCATCATATTAACTAGAAATTTCATGCAAACGGAATGGTCTAGATATGAATTCCGTCAAGGGTTGCACGAAGCTCTAAAAGGGAGTATTTATAAGCTGGTTGTAATAGAGGAATGCGCCGCTGTGTCGGATGCTATGTGTGACCCTGATTTACGTCTATACCTTAAAACGGGTTCTCGTTTAAGGTGGGGACAAAAGAGATTTTGGGAGCGTCTCAGGTACATGATGCCTGATTCTACACAGCCAAGCCATAAAACCAGATCTCATAGTTATAGGAAGAGCATAAATACTTATACATTAGATTCTTCTGTACCTAATGGAGGGAATCGTGCTGTAACTTATCCTAATAAATCCCCGGTGTTAGAAGATATCAGTCAAGGCGTGAGCGCTCCGCCTGAGTATAGCACTGAAGTGCGAGAGTCACCGTCCGTTGCTAGACAAACCCAAGGAGTTGTGTACGGGCCGGACGGTAGGCCAATATCAGATCATATCTATTCCTCGATTGACTCAGACTATTCGTCTTTAGAACACGGCATGGCTCCAGGTAGGCGGCGAGACATGCGGCAATGGCCTCCGCCGCCACCCTTAGTTGATACGGGCAATGCCGTACAAGCCTACCTAGTCTAATGGGTTAATAATACCCAGCTTCCAGTCAAAATTGTATATATTGTAGATTCTACTTATTTTAGTGCTGTAAATATTGTAATTATTAATATGTAAGTGCTATACCAAATCTATGTAAGAGGACTATTAATAATTATTGCCTGTTATCCTGTGTATAGATTGATAAAATTTTAAAGACTGCTGTAGTATAATTATTATGACATTGTAAATAGGGAAACAAGTGATCGTACTATATTATTATCATTAAGGTGTTATTTATACAAATAAAGTGATGAGGAATTATTATTTAATCATTTATTTTATTTAATCTCCTTTTAGCCATACCACTTATGAAGTCTTACATGTTAAAGTAATTTAGAAAATCATAACACAATTACATTACCAAATTTATGATTACCTCAGGCTACTCAAACATTTATTCATTAGGTAACAATGGTATTTAAAAAAAAACAATTTAGGTTAATAACATATAAATGGTCGTAAATGAAGTTCATTTCTAATAATAAATATTAATTTGAACCGTTGAAGTGCAAATGTAAAAAGGATTCATATAATTATGAATCTCATTCATGTAAATAACACATGTAATATGAAACACATTGCCACAGAATAATACACAATTCATATTAAATGTCAATTGTAATATTGTATTCGGTTGAATGCTACATGTGAACAAACAATACTTAAAATTAATCAGTTTGGTACAATAATTAAAATGTAAAAGGTGCTTTATTTTGCCTTTTCATTAAAGTAAATTATCTTTTCTAATTCATTTTCAAGTGAGGTCACGAATTTTTACACTAAAAAACAGTAAACTGGTCTTTGTTTAGATAATACCCTACATTACATTTTTACACCAAATATATTAGATACTAGCTATTCCTGCGGCTCCGCTCGCGTGGACTACTAAAAATGTTTTTTTTATTTTTTGTGCGCAACTCTAATAATTATTCTAAAATAAAAGTAGTCTAAATTATTCCTTATAACTTATAACTGCCAGAAGTCCCGTTAAAATCGGTCCAACCGTTTCGGAGATTAACCGGAACAAACAGACAGACAGACAAAAATAAAAAATAAAGGTTTTTTGTTATAGATATCGGTTAAAATAATAAACAAAGTCGCCTCAATTTACCACGTTTTACCACTTTTTATTTTATTTTATATTTTTTTTACTAGCTATGCCTGCGACTTCGTTCTTCGTGGACTTCAGAATTAAGCCTTTACCATGATAAAAAGTGTCATGTCTTAGTCCGGGGTATAAGCTGTCTTTGTGCCAAATTTCATTTAAACGCATTTAGCCGTTTTTGCGTGATTGAGTAACAAACAAACTTATTTTTGCTTTCATAATATTATTAGGATTAGTAAGGATTATTGTAAAATGTAATTCTACAACTCATTAATCGAGAAATGTAAATAGCTAAAATGTTATCTAAAAATTAACAGTAATTCTAAAGATATCTGGTTAAGCACTCTTAAATTTGTTATCCAAACTATTATTATAAATGCTAAAGTAACTCTGTCTGTATGTTTGTTACGTTTTAAAACCTAAACAGCTGTACCAATTTCGGTAAATTTTGTTATAAAGATAGTTTGAACATTGAAGAAAGACGTAGGCTACCTATTGCCACGATAACAAAACTTGAAGGGGTGAAATAGGGGATGAGATTTTGTATAGAGAACCCATCATATATTAAATTAGGGATATAGGGGTTATTTGAAAAATCATCCCTCAAGGCAGTCTAATAGGGGTGATCTAATTATTTTTTATCTTTGTAACTATAGTCTATACTAAACCGTTGGCAGAATTTCAACATTTATTGGAGAGATATCCCAGTAATATTATATGTGAAAGTTTTTATGTTTGTTCAAAAACGGCTGAACGGATTTAGATGAAATTTGGCTCACAGATAGTTTATAACCTGAATTAACACATAGAATACTTTTATCTCCGTAAAGATCAATTGTGAAGTCGACTCAGACGAAGTCGCGAGCAGAAGCTAGTAAAATATTGTATAACGTTACCGTTCGAAAAATATTAAAAATTTATACCGAGAATTGGTAGTAATAACACTCATAAAATTAATTAAGTCCATATTTTATGGGAATTTCAATTGCGATGTCTATAACTCTATATCAATAAAACTGGCAGTATTCCATAAAACTATTAAATTGAGTGTCCGTTCTATAAGTTTTGGCAGGAACCTATAAAATAATGTCATAACTATGGGGAAATGATATTCTTTATCGTTAGCAGAATTTGGTACTGTTAGTACCGGTCTATTATTATTTACCATAATCGGAAATTCACTTTGGCTCTGGGCCAGTACAGATTCTTAGTTCATAGGACAGTTTCAGAGTATTTATAGGTAATTTTTTTTAGTCTGTAGTTTTTGTTATTTTAGTGCCTGATTATTGATATTAAATGACGAAGTATCACGTAAAGTCTATAAATAGAATTGAGGGTGTGTCAGCTGTATGTTGCTGATGATGAGTACAGACACTACTGTCCAGTAGCTGATAATTATTAATGTGAAAGATTTATTCTATCACCCCAAAAAAATCGTTCATCTATCGAATGTCGCATTACATTACAATGTCGCAAATAAAATTGAATTTTATGCCGTGCAGTCAAGGATTATAATCGTAAATTGGGAAAGTTGTATATGTTAATGTGTTATTTTTTTTTAAGTTGCACATTCATCATGGTTTCATAAAACCAAACAATAATAATTATTATATTGTTATTTACAATAATGATCGGCTTATATTTACTATTTAAAATAATTATTATAAACCTAGTTTGCACACTTTGCATCGTGCAGCTGCCCAAAATTGTTATGTCTAATACCTAATATCAAAACATCCACACAAAAAGTTCGTTCTGGAATCTTTATACGTCACAAAACTGTCTCTTGAGTGGAATATAGTCAACTCCACGGTTGCGAAGTCCTCAGTAGCGAAGCGGCGACAAAAACATACACAAATTATATATATATGTACCTGTAAAATATTTCGTTATTGATGAAGAAATTAATAGTAATTCAATTAATTTAACATGAGTATTAATGCACTATTTTTATTAACATACAAGTCTATAAAGAAGTGAGGTATATAATACGTTATAATAATTTATACAAGTTAATATAAAGTTTTTGTTTTTGTCGTATTAAAAGTGATCACAGTTCTACTAAAGTGGTTGGCTTCCAACTAATAACGGTTACGTTGATTATGCCAATTATATCTCGTTATATGCCAATTCTCGTCTCACTCTAACGAGGGTAATTTCATTTGGATTCTTTGTTCGTATGAAGATTTTCGTATAACGTTATTTTTATTGAACGTTTCATTTTATCGACTTGTGTGCTCTTACTATGTTAATGTCAATCGTTGAATTTCCGTAATTTTTAGTGTTACTGAATTAGTAAATACATTGTATTGTACAAAGTGTCTATAATACCATATATAGGTAATATTATAAAGCTTAAGAAATTATTTGTTTTTGTTTGATTGAACCCACTAAACTCTGGAAGTCTCAGTCAGATTTGAAAAAATATTTTTGTGTTCTATTAATTGATTGAGGAAGGTAACTACAACTTAACGCTATGACCCTAAGGAGCGGAGCAGTAACCATGAACGTCAACAAATCTGACAAGCTTGAGGCAAGTACGTGAAGTATGAACAACGATAGGCTGGCTACACGGGTTCATTTTGATAAAATATATATCGTGTTAGTAAAAATTGCTAGATATCTTAAGGTTTAACTAACGCGTACGAAGTCGCTACGGTTGCTAGTAAAATATAAAATTATAATGTATTTCAGATATAAGATTTAATCTTATTTAACATTTAAAATTAATTTTAACACGCTTATATTAGCTTTACTTGTAACTAACAGTGTAATAAAATCTTAAAAGTCAATTTTAACCAACTTCTAATTGTCGTATCGAAATGGAACTTTGTATGTATATGTAGTTAAGGATGACAACACTATAATTTGGTAACTTGGAACTGATCTGATGATGGAACCAGAAGGTGTGGAACGCAAGACAGTGGAACGCATCAGCTTGAGATTAGGCTCATTCGTTTTGACAAGAAATAGATTGGGCTTGGTAACGAGATGTTATTATAAGACTAACAAGTTTTATAATTTTTAGTGCGTAGTTAAAGCGTGTGTTTAGTTTTTCAAATATTTTTTAAATTACATCTGTGTATTATTTACAATTATTGCAATTTAAAAGAGATAATATATTTTTTTACTATTACCAAAACTTCTCCAAACATTGAAGAGAAAACGAATAAAAAAAAAAAACGTTTACAATCTTTTTAAAATACAATCTACTTTATGCGATTTCATATTGTAAAAGCGACATAAATTTATCATTTTATTATCTCTAACTCGCGGCTTATAGAATCGTTTTTTTGTCTATAACCCGGTACAAAGACACCGGACGCGGCATCCGTTGTGGAGCGTGACCAGAGTAACCTTTGCGTCGGCGAACACAAAACTATTAACTGCTCTAGGACCAGAATGTTTAATAATCTATTTGCTTATAAGTTGTGCTTCGAATGTCAATACCTATTCCGCTACCGGAACATACGATTTTACGATACGATACGAACATTACAATAAGCAAATATATCAACATCTATATTAGTCTTATCTGTACACTGTTTTTCCACGACTCTTTTTGTGTCGTGACTTAACTCAAAAAAAGCTTGACGGATTTTCATGAGATTTTGTACATGCTGAACTTGTTATTTATAAATAAATTAAAGAAAATATTCAGAAATACTAAAATAAGACTATTTTAGATATTAATTCTCCACCGATTTAAATTGCATTTTGTACATGAAAAAGATATCCCATTCCTCAACTAAGATAGGCTATAAGAATTGCCAATAATATCTGCAAAAATAAAATTACGAGAAGAAACTAATTACTGCATAATGAATGCATGCGGAGCCGCGGGATATCTTTATTTTTAATAAATCTGTTCTAAATACAGCGTTCACAAAAATATAAATATATGAAAAACAAAATTAGTAGGTAGTTTGGTCTTGTACATACATATATACGCACACATACATCATCGGTGATTCATTACTAGGCCTTAACTAATAAGCTAAATATTAAGCAGATTCAATATTAAAATAATATGTAAGTATGGAATATGAATAACAGAAATGTTCCAAATTGTAATAATTACTTTAAGATTTAATGAATGTAATGAAAGGACTGGAGTAATTGGATTTCACAACGAGAAGGGAATTTATGAAAATTTACTTTTTAAAACTGTGTTACAAAATACTTTAACAGCTGGTTCGGCCGAGTTTCATTAATATAGTTAATTTCAATTCTGAAATTTAGTTAAACTTTTAAAATTGTTTTAACGTGAAACTAACCTTCTATGCATTGATTTAGTTATTTCCTCTTTACTTTGGATTTCAAACTTGATCCCTTGCTATTTTTTTAAATATATTTTACATTCTGGATACTTTAGCAGAAATAAATTTATGGTTGGTGCTTACTTTGTCCAGTAGAAAACTATGTTCTAAATCTTACTTTAAATGAAGTGTTTCAATTTAAAACTTAGGTAATTCGTTAACGTAAGTTGATTGCATGACCGCGTCTTCAAACTGTTAACTGATCATTGCAGTTAATGGGCATTTATAATTACTCCAAACAAGCCTCTCCAAGTCTCTAAGTTACTAGTTACTTACTCTATAGTAAATTAAAACCCGACTGGGTCGCGGCCACTATTCATGTGGTTATAAGCCCTTTACAATGATACTCTTTTGGTTTGTCACGGTTCGGATCAGCTCATCCAAGATGTACAGAGATGTCACTTTTCCATGATACTACCTATATAAAAAAAGCAGCTGGGACAGCTATAAGAATATCACGTATGTTTCGACTGTAGCTCTGTATTATAAGTAGTACCTACCCCTATGCGATTAAAAGCAAACATTTTTTTTTTCGTTTCATACTAATGAAGTTTTAAATTTTAAAGTTTCCACCCATAAGCGTAGACTTGTACATTAAATTATCATTTAAATTCATAAGCCATTATAAATATTTAAAGTGAAATTAAAATCACGAAATAATATTTCACGGACTATCAAAAAATTAACACAAAAATCCTTAGTTTCATATACGAGTAGTTCATACATCAGCAATTCGAAATACGATAGAAATTCAATTAGTTGTAATTGTTGCCATAAAATCTAAACTAAACGCAGATGAAGACGGTTCTGTTAATTCTATTTCACTAAAAAACATGCAATTGGCAATATTTAAACAGGTTTATAGTAGCCGTAGTCCGTTAGAATATTGTGTGTAGAAGAAAATGCAGATAAAATGTAAACTAATTTGTGCCTTATATCAATACAATTTACGTCGATATTTCAATAGTATATCCTATGATTAGGAGGAATATTTTACGGAAAGTCATGTGCTCCAATAAAACTAGAATTGAAATAAAAATTACATGTAACACCGTAAAATAAAAATATGCTTTTATATCAGCACATAATCCTGATTGTTGTAAACCATGAAATCATTCAATGAATCGATCAATTTCGAAACTAATTCACTATAATTAATGTCATTTGAATTTGATTGATGGAACAATTTTACGTTGATTTTGGTGTTTTGTTGATCGCTCACATTCCGTTATAAATACTGTATACTGTTATAAAGATGTAACAATTATTTAGTTTATATAAACCGTTATTCATTTAGTGTAAAAAACGAGAACGTTTTCTTTATGATGTAAAAATATCTTTGAAAATACTAGTTATTCGATTGTCATTATCAATTGTTTATTCTAAAAAGTAAATAACTCCAAATATCATTTATATCGGTAAATATGATAACATGGTTTAAGATTAAGAAGGAATTCAAGTAACGACTGCGTATTTTTCATACTATATTGCTCTCCAGATCCTATGCTATCTCTATACTTAAATTCATTGCGATCGGTTTGGCGGCCTAGTCATAGAAAGGTAACAAAGAAACAGACAGACAGAGAAACATAGACAGAGGCATTTCATTAAATCTAAAAATAATGCGTACGGAATTGTGTAATCTTAAATATCATAAATTTTATATTTATGTAAGTAGAATTTATTAGAAAATATATGCGTATAATATACATTTGAAAATGTCATAAATTAATACACCATAAGCAAAAAGTCAATACAAATTCAGGTTTATTTGAAAAGTTGTTAATATTCGCCATGACACACCAACTTCAACTGTTTACAGTAAATTATTGATGTTTGACCACAACGGTTGGTAAATAGCGATGAACGAGTATAAGACGCAACGCAGGCTTGGTTCTGTACCGGTTCTATTAAAGTACTTAATTACTACTTTCTGTGTGCTGATAAGATGGTATGTATTGAACGTGAAAGAGGTAAAAGTCGTTGTTATGTTTACGGGGTCTACTTTTTAAACGAATCTTGGATTACCTTTGGTATACGTTTTTGTAAAGGATTTCTTCTATTCAATTTATGCCATTGGTTAAATTTATCGACCAACTCTTAACCGCGCATCCGTGTAGCCTATCGCTGTTCACAGTTTCCTTACTCCCCAAGCCCGGTAAAGCTGTAAAAGCCGTAAAGGCTCCAGGGCCCCTCAGGCTAACAGTGTAGTCAGTTCGAAAAAAAAAAAAAAAAAGTTTCCTTACTCATCTATAGCTTGCCAGATTACTTGACGTATATGGTTGCTGCTCCGCTCCTTACGATCGTACCGTGAAGATTCATAGCCTGTGACCTATATATATATATGAACAGACTATAGAACACAAAAAGAATAGAACACGAAGAAGTTTTTGAAGTGAAAACTTATTTAACACCGTTGTGGTTTGAAACTCGATGAAACGAAACCGCTACAGTAAAAAGAAACAAACATATACACCTATAGGATTTAACCCACGAGCGAACGAGATAGAATACATTTACATTATGCACGGTTAATGCAAGTCCTGATTTTCATGATTGTGGTTGTCTTCGGATTGGCCTAGTGGTGTGAGACGACCAGACTTCATACGCAGTACGCACGAGTGGTCGATAGTTCGAATCCCGCTGATTTAGGATATTAAACAGAATTTTTAAAAAAACTTTTTTTTTTCTGAGAGTTTCACTTCTGACACGTGTGAACTTCTGCACATAATTTTCTTTTTCTCTATTTCATTACTATTTATTGTAGCTTACAATTTCGGGAGATTTTTTGTTATTCTTAGTTTTCTTATATTTTAATTAATTAAAATATATTTTTTATACTTAAATACTAGGAATAAAATACATCACAATGCAAGCAGTAAAATATATTATAATATGTATTGAAAATAGCACTAAAGCTGTAAATCTTTTTTTATGGATATCTATTTACGGAATCCTAAACACATTATATGTAGGTATAGTAACAAAACGTGGGAATGTAATTTCAAGTGAAATCATCTAATATTTACCTTCAGTTATCGGCATAATGAAGGACTCTTCGTGCCCAGGTGGTCATGAGACACGTAAAATATTTACTTACATCTTCAATGTAAACTCTCATCTACTTCTTTGTGCAAACAAAATGTACGTCTTTGTATGAGTGGATCCAAGGTAACTAGAAATCATTTTGGTTACCACCTACTTTTAAAATGTAGGTACATTTAACGCACAATGTCCATTGGCTAGAAAAACAAAAATTTTATATCACATGCCAACAACGTGATGAAGTTAACCATATATCTATCTATATGTATATATATATATACATAATAAAATTGAAGTGTCTGTTTGTAATATCAAAATAACAGGTTTTTACTAAATGCATATGAAATTATACACGGTGCCTATAACATATTTTAAATTTTTGTCTGTCTGTCTGTTTGTTCCGAGTAGTCTCCGAAACGGTTGGACCAATTTTGACAGGACTTTCACTGGTAGATAGCTGTTGTTATAAAGTATAACTTAAGCTACTTTTATTTACAAAAAAATAAGTAGGTTTCCGCACAAAAACTAAAAAGATGTTTTAGTAGTCTACGTGAGCGAAGCCGCGAGCACAACTAGTAAATAATAATGTAAATACTTTTTTTAACTGTGTTAAAACTATTGAACATTGTACAAATAAACATAATATTAACCAAATTATTATTTTTATTTATTTATACACCGTTCATGACGACACGACACAATCATCTTTCATAATCATCATTCAATCATAATTATAACAGAGAATTAATTACAATATTTAATGAATATAACCATTTTATTGTACATCTCTGATTCAATTTTCGTCGACGATATAAAAGTTCCCACTCGAATAAAAAGTCCGACCGCTTCATTCACTCTGCGGTTTTGGAAATTTAAAACCATACATTATAAAGACGTTACAAAATTTGTTACGCTCCAGTAGGACTGTTTTAGTGTATGCATTGTATTTACTTTCACTGCATTCAATAAAACATTACTAATTTAGTACACTTTCCATAGTTTTTAAGGTGTGATTAAACGTAGTCACGCTATACATCTGCATTGATTTGAATTTAAAAGTGTATACCTTGTTCAACATATGAAGGCTTGCATGACATATCCACAGAATGTAAATTGTTACGTCGTGCAACTAATGACATAACCTAATAACAATCATGTCGACTATTATTTAACATAAAAAAATTGTTACTGATAAACATTATAAAAACATTTTGCACGGCAAAATCCTAAATAACATTCTCTATACAATTTTTTTTGTGAATTTTCGTTTTTTTTTGTTACTACGTGCAGCGTCGGTACTTTCTATGTTACTTAAAACTAGAGTAGTTAAACCAACATATTAAAACCAAGAAATTGAAGATTCAAAATTCAAAAAACAATCGATTGCCATTATATATTTAATTTATTAGTATCTTTTTCATTTCGAATATATTTTTGTTATAAAATACTGCTCGTCGTTTGGCCTCAGTAACACGTTGTGAAAAGTGAAGACGAGGCCAAAGATGATACGCGATCGCTCAGTAAAAATTGATTCAATCTTCTTTTGAAGACCTCTGTGTTATATGAATTAGGAAAAACAGGCGCGGTTAGTGAGTGAGTTCCATTCAATATTTACGTAATTCCTACATTTTCACTGCAGCAACACGCAACGAAGAATATTGCCTGGAAGAATTAATCTTGTTGTTTGGGTTCAGGCATTAAATAATTCAAATGTTCCAGACGCTATTTCAATTGTTGCTATAGTTTATTTTTTTATTTAATTTACACAGCTTACACGTCACTCAATTGTTTTAAGCATAATTGTATTATCGATTACATTTAGTTAAAGATAAAGAAATCGATAATAGTAAAATTAACTTCCAGTTTAAATTATGCTACATCTCTAAAATACACATTTGACATGTGTTATGTAAGCTGCCATCTTACTATGAACCAAGTAGAGTTAATTTTTTTAGTTGTTTGATAAGAAGTATATATAAATACAGGCTGTGCCCGCGGCCCCGCATGTGTATATTACGCGATTTTCGCCTCGTGATTTTATTTTTAGGCATATTATGTTACGATTTGTAAATTATATTAAGAACAATTATTATAAACTATCAATTTTGGAATTAAGTATACGGTATACAAAATTTCATTAATATCGGTTGTGAATAAACACTTTTTTATTGTTTCTATAATATTATAGAAATTCTTATGGCATACCAATTGCGAAATGTAATACTTCCCGTGTACAACATTTTATTCAAATTTAAGTTTTTAACTTAACTCAAGACATTACAAGCAATGTACTGACAATAAAAGACTGACATATACAGTATCTCTCAAAATTTGTTCTAGTTTTAATATATGTATATGCTGTTTACTTAGAATATATAAACAAAAGTTGAATTATGCATATGCATGTAGGTACATGGAAGTAAAAACTCAAGACGTCCGACATCGACTTTTGCGGAAAAAAAGAGTACTGATCGTAGAGGTTTCTTACCATGGAGTAAACCGTAAGATGCATGAAGGTTTAATGAGTCTAAACCGAACCAAAAGAGACTCACAACGGTATGAAAAATGTCGCCTTATTCTTCCTGCCTACTTCAGTAGGCACATAGCGCAATGATAAATAAGTATTTCAAAAAATCACAAGTTAAGGGTTATCGTTATTTAAACTAAAATCTAATTTATCTTTTAGCGTGTTGAATAAAGTTATTGAAATGAATTCCATTGTTAATACAATAGACAAATTGACGCGTATAATGTTAAAAATTTCACCAACGGAGTGTGCTTATTACACATTACTTATTTTGTAACTTTTATATTAAATCTAATTCAGATATGCGAACCTATTACAGGCATTCACTACGTTTACAAAATATAAGATCATAATTATAATGTAGTAACAAAATATCGTAGATGAAATTTTATAAAATTAAATTAGTCTAAGTTTCTCCTTATAACATCATCTATCTGCCAGTAAAAGTCTCGTCAAAATTGGTTCAACCGTTTCAGATATTAGCTAGAAAACACAAGCAGATACACAAAAATTAAAAAAGGGTTTTTGTTGTAGTTATATATATATACTTTCATATGCATTCGTAAAATTCTGTTACTTTGACATTACAAACAGACACTTGAATTTTATATATGTATAGATAATAAAATACAATGAAGACAGGATGTTACTTTTTTGTATGAAATATTATATCGTATAAGTATGTAATAACAGAAATTAAACCAAATGAACAAACACTTTAAGTTTAAAATAATTTAATAAAAGAATTGGAGTTTTTAATGACGAAAAAGAGACGGATTTTAAATCAAACATTACTCTCTATCTTTTTGCCGCGCTACGTTGAAACAATTGACCATAAAATCTTCCGTACGTGTTACAAAAAGAAAGGCTCGTCCATTCTAATGTACCGTTTCTAAGAACATTATGTCTTATTTAAGAGATGTGACAACAAAAAAAATCGCTCTCGCAGCGAAAGAATAAGGCGAAATGGGCTATAAACGCTGGCCGGGTCCGAAGACAAAAGTCGTGGAGCTACCGGCACAGAAATATTTGGGATGTTGTAAACAATTTCTATGTTTATTGCGACATTGTTATACATAGCTTCGTTTTTTTCTTCTTGTTGAGTGAGTTTTGACAGCGGAACAATGGTGATTTCAGCTTCTGTTTTATAATGAGAGGGCGACAAAAGCTTACGATGTTCTCGGCCCTCGGGCTATTGTGTTTTAAAGCAATGTTTTATTACGATATAAATTTAGACTATTTTTAAGTCTCAAGGGAAAGTCAGTTTTTTGGAAACCGAAAATGTTTTAGCGGTGCAGTAAAGTTAATTTTTTTTAATACAAAGTTGTTAAACTAGTATTCGGCCCACCTAATGGTAAGCGGCTACCGTACCTTATGGACGCTTGTAATACTATAGATATCACTAGCGCGTTGCCGACCTTGAACCCTTGAACCTTCTCCAAGGAGCTCTGGAAACCCTACTCACCGCAGGACACAACACAAGGTGATTTTGCTGCCATCTTCTGTAGGGTTGAGGTATTCCACCAGTCGGACTGCCTCATGTAGAGAGAAATCTCCAAAGTAATTTATCTGTGCCCCACCACTCTTAATATATAAATTAGTATTATAATATTTAAAAATGTATTGAACTCAAAGCCGTTTCGAACACGTAACCTATATTTTAATCTTATTTCTTAAGCCCGGTGAAGCTGCAAAAGCCGTCTGAGGCTTCAGGGCAAAATCTTATTTCTTTCTTTATTTTATTAATACAGTCATGATTTACTTTTAATTCAAATTGCATAATAAAACCTAGTATAATTTAAATATCGAATGTATAAAGATACATTGTTAATTAAAACACCGGATAAGTCTTATGATACAAAACTTTATATTTAATACACTAGCCATTCCATAATCAACAACTCTGCATACTAATATAAATACCGTTATATGACTTATAGATCTGAATAACAATTTGTATTTTTGCTATAATGACTTCGACAGTTGATATGAGGTTAATATTTTATGCAGTGACTCTAAAATAATAATAATGACTAATTACTACACTGTAATACATTATAAAAATCCTTTGACTTTGTTTGTAAGCAAATGGTTCATAACAATTAGTTATTAGATAGATGGATAATATAGATGAAACTTATTACTATTTATGGCTTATTGTCATAAGAAAGGTGTTTATCATGTCTACATATAAACATGTTTCTTGCCTCCTCCTAGAGGAACAAAAATCCAAGCCCGGTAAAACTGTAAAAGCCGTAAAGGCTCCAGGGACACTAAGGCACAGTATAGTCAGTTCGAAAAAAAAATTTATATGTTAGTTAGATCGAATTACGGATAGGGAATTAGCCAGTTCGCGACTTATTTGCAACTACGACAACAGCTCAACCGGAGTTCGGCCACTTTGGCACCTTGGAGAGCTAGTTGTCGCGGTTTCGCGGCTGAGTACCTTAAGCGTTCGCCCCCAAGCTTGGCGAAGCTGTAAAAGCCGTCGGGGGCTTCAGGGACCTTATGGCTAATAGTATAGTCCGGTCGAAAAAATAATAATTGGTGTATCTGGTTTTTGACTGTCAGAACAAAATTTGGCTGGTCGGGTAAATCTTGTCTAGACAAGATAAATTTGAAATATAGATAGTAGACATAAGCCCGAATTGAACTTCTAAAATTTGCAACTCAATTATCGAATAGTTATACAAACCATTAACCAATGGGAATTAAATGGTGGTAACAACCAGCTCCGTAAGCTATCGACAGGATATCTGATAAAAATCTCATATTTCACTGGTTTCACTTACGCTACTTTCGATTAAATGCCAGTAACTAAAAAGTTGTTTTTAGGTTGGCAAGTTACTTACTCGAGTATATTATTCTCAATATAACAAAACAAAAAAAAAGTTGGAATTAAAAAGGCGGAAATAGAAATGGTTAGCATAACTAATACCTTTTTTTATCGTTGTAGGTTTGGCGTAGTTGCCATATTCTCACCTGATGTTAAGTGATGATGTGGCCCAACATGATAGCATACTAAATCTAGTGGAAGACTGGCTCTCAAGTGCAGCTGCCGGAACACATCTTTCTGTGCTTGGCCACAGATTTTCATCTTTAGGTTCGTAGCTAGCCAGGCGGGCAATGAAAATGCCCTACCACCATGTTATGGTTTCCTCACGATGTTTTTCTTCACCGAAAGTTCAAGCTCATTGCAGGGATTCTAACTTACGATTATCGATGCAAAGTCGTACACGCTACCGCTGAGCCTCATTGCTTCATACGTGACTATATATGAATTAATCAACATCCCAATTGTTACATTTTAAAGAGTATTTAAATTAAATATTTGACCTTAACACTAGTTTTATAGAGGCATTCTTAAAAGTAAATCGAATTAATAAAGTAAGAATTTGCATTTAATATCGGAAGGTTCATTAATACTATTTTTAAAATACCGAGAATTTATCTTGCAGAGATGAACGATAGCGGCGGCGAATTAAACGACAAAAAACGCAAAAAGGGTTGCGTTTAATCGTCTTTTTTGTAACACTACGTACACATTACCAAGGCAGAATCGACAGAGCAGAACCATAGTCGAAGCTCATGCATATAAGCAATGTTTTATTCTTGAATATTGTAACAACTTAATCAGTAACACAATTTTTGTGAGATGTTTTATGATTTTGTTTTTTCACAAATTTTTAATTGCCTTTAAATCTTTTTTGTTTTGGTATTTTGAACTTTTATTAATAATCCAATATTGAATAAAAATTAGGTTATATCTTTCAATTCATTTAGTATATTAGTACCTAACTAACACCGTTCCTCTATAATACGCTAATCTGCCATAAATGCGGAAAGGCCGACTGGGGAATTTGAGTATAGAGGTAACAAAACCATAGATAATTCTTCATATATATTAAAAAAACTTTAATGAAAAACTTCGTGAAATCACGTTTAGGTACAATTAGACGTTCTCGGTCTCTTTGTATATTCAAATTTTATGAAGTTTTGACTTTAACTCTTTTACTATTCACATAGGTAGGCCATTATAAAACTATGTGAATGTAATTTTATAATTATAAACGGTTTTTTTTTTTCAAAGTATATCCTTTTTATAATGTGTAACTAAACTACCCTGGGTAACTAAACTGGGATATGATCCAGTGGACCGTCCTCGTTCTTTAGTCTCTGTACGAGATTAGTCTAAATATTCGTGATGTGTTAAAAAAATATTCTATTTTGTATTCCACAAGCGTTAAGTCCAAACTCTTGCTTGCGTATATACTGAGTTCATTTTGACTACGCCGGTAGCGTACGTGGCTGCGTCCTGTTTATTCCAAACAGATATTTCTGCCCTCGACCGTTCGGTAGCAGTCGGTCGACATCAAATAAAATTTAATTTGTCCATTGTCAGTGAGGGTTGGTTATGGGGTGAAAAAAGGCTATGAAAATATCATAAACATTTATCCTTTTTATGGAATGCACGTAGAATATACAATGCAATTTATCGTTTATGCTTAAAAACAGTTTACCTAAAAAATAATATTTATATATCTATTATAATAACAACTGAATGGTGTAGAATAATGAATATTTCGTATCAAATTAGAATTTACAGACTGTATGTTTACCAAATAAAATAAAATAACTTACAACCATGTAACTCAAATATGTACTTGTCTATAAATATTTTCAAAATGGCAGCATGGTATTTATTAATTAAATATTACTCAACTTACTTATTAGTATAAGAAACTTTTTATTAGATAGACAAAATTACTGCACATAACCTGATGGAAAGTATACGCTATAGTTCAGAAACAATGGTGACTGTCGGTCATAAATTCCATCGGTAGTCGTTGCCGTCATGTTGGCTTGCACAAATGCCTCTTCACGCCTCATTTGAAGATCATGATATCGTAGAAGAGAGGGACACTCTGAGCGGTAGGTGACTTTTCAGTAAAGGAAAATATAAGAATTTGCTAACTTCTTTATTCTTGTTGAGCTGGATACTACCGTGTCGACGTGGCTTCGTATACCAGTCAACGGGGTTCTTTACTATAAGTATAATTGTGTTTTGATATATAACAAATTTTGATTAAGCACATACATCGTAAATGCTCATAAAAAATATACATAATTCGTGAAAAATAAAATATTTAATTTTTTATTTGTCTCCGTATATGCTAACGCAGTATGATTGTGTGTTTGACTTTTATTATCAGAAAATAAAAAAATAATAACAAATCACATAACTGAAATGTCATCGCTCTCTTTTTGTTCTGATGTCACCAACCCAATTAAGCAATATTCCAAAACATTACGAGAGAACTACTGAACACATGTTTACGTCTATTCAAAGCTAGTTTATTTGAAAAGTTTCGAACAAATTTTGTCCCACTTCTATCGTAAATCATTGAAGTGCCCCTGTTGCTTGCTACCGAAGTTCGCCTGTTCGTTTTATGATTCTTTTGTTTAAAAACTTTTATTGGTACGGTCCGTTACGGAAACTAATTTATTCAGGAGCCTGGGCGGGTACTCGCCGCCTGCCGCCCGCGCGACCTTCGAACTTCAACTTACATTTGGATCGCCATCCGTTTTTTATGTATTTTTATTCGAAATTATATTTAATTTCATTTTGCTCGATATTGAGTTTATAAGCAGTTAATTAAGACAATATTTTTTGTAGCTAAAACACATAGCTATATAATACATAATTTATTCGAAATTTCTTTGCTACTTCCGCCTGCAATAGATGAATAGTAGTTTTATTTACCTACAACATAAAATGTTGAATTTAAATAAGTTTTCTCAAGTTCAGCAAGTACAGAATGAAGGTTATTTTTTTATTATTGCTAATTAGATGGGTTCTGTACCTCATAAAGCAAAAAAAAAACAGAATCCTTATAGGATCACTTTGTCGTCCACCTCTCTTTCTGTATATCTATTAGAATGTCAAGACCCTTTTTCTCGAAAACAACTTGAGGTATAAAGTTAACATTAATTTTGAAAACTAAGATCTATGAACTCGTATTAAAGTATGGAACTCTCAGAGCACGAGTTATTCTCGCTAATTATAGTAATACGCTAAATAGTAGTAATTTGCTTACCTTTTAAACAAGACAACAATATAAGTAATATTAAAGTATGTTATTTATGTTATACCTCCCACTTGCGATAACATACGTAAAATTATCTGAAGATATAGGACTAGATATAGGACTAGGATATCTAATACCGTGTATACCCACGCATACCCGCCGACCCGCGTCCCGCCTAGGGAAGGTATTCTATACAGTATATTATAGCGGACGAGCTATAGCGGGCGAGTGAGTGCTGGCGAAGGCTTTGCGAAGGGTTTCCGCAAATAACGCCTTCGTCAATCAAACATCTATAATGTTAAAAAGCTCAAAACATTGTTTGTTTGGTTTAACGCGCTAATCTCTGGAACTACCAGTCAGATTGGAAATATTCTTTATGTATCGGTTATATATACAACTTCACGCTAAAAGAAGTGGAGCAGTAAACTTGAACGTCAGTTAATCTGGCAAGCTGTAAGCAAGTACGGGTAGTGAGAACAACGATAGGATACACGGGTAAAACCGTGGGTCAAATCTAGTATAATATAAAGGTAAAACTTCTACATTAGTGCTCAAGGCCCTCAAGTGCTCAAGGGCTCGAGTGCTGCAATGTTCTTGCAGGTCACCTGTCAGCAACTGACTTCTAGTTTGATTACAGTCTGGTTTCACATGAAACAATCCAATAACGTTAAAAAGTATAGCATCGACCTAATAATATAATCGGTTTACTAAACGACCTTTTATCGCCTGATGAACATAATTTAACGCCCAACAAGCAGTAAATCGAAAAGTAGTTAATTGCGCAAGCGTCATCGAAAACTTTTATCACTTGACACACAGGGCACTAATAAAATTTAATATGTCACACGTACAATCACCATAACTTAGATAAACCGAGTCTTCATAGGAATGACTTTATATAAAACGTTGACACCTATGAGAAAGCGAGAATGTAATTACGTTAGGGTACATGGATTTATTAGGTTGGAAGCACAACGAACTAGGGGTAAAATAAGAAACCTATTCCACCTGTTCCACAAGTTCTTGTTCCAACCAACCAAATCCAAAAACACATCCAAAAACCTGTTCCAAAATAACAACCTGTTACTAGAGGCTATCTCTTTGTATTGTTATAAGTGAAAAGAGTAAAAAGCTTGATCCAAGTCATTTTTTTTGTATTTTTCTCTAACAAAGTAGACTCTCTTAAGCTTGAATAGAGAAGAGCATGTTTCAAACTGAGACAGTTAACTTTTGTGTCACATACCATTATGTGGAACAAGTGCCTAGTATTTAGTAACAACTTTTTCAGTTTCAAACTGTTACTTGTAAATACCTGTTCTTTCAAACTGTTCAGATACATACAACTCACTCCTACAACGTTTATTTTTAAGACCCACGTGGCAAACCATCATCCTAAACTATTATGCATTTTCTTTTATACAACTAGCAAACAAGCGCACAGCCCGGCTGATAGTAAGCGATGATCGTAACCTATGGACCCTTGTAACACTAGAGGTATCACTAGCGTGTAGCCAAACATTTAACCTCCTTTATACAAGGAGATCTGGAAACCCTGTTCACCGAAAAAATACAACACAAAGTTATTTGGCAACAATGTTCTGTAGGATGGAGGGTATTTTACCAGTCGAGCTACCTCAAGTAAAAAGAAATTTCCAAGAAGATTTCTCTGTGTCCTATAGTGTGTCCTTCTCTTCTTGAACCCCCATTCCTTAAGGAGCTCTGGAAACCCTACTCACCGCAAGGGTCAAAGAAGGCTATTTTGCTGCGATATATTGTTTAAGGTGAAGGTATTTCACCATTCGGCTGCACAAAGTAAAGAAAAATTTCCAGAGATTATTTGTTCATTCGATTTTTTCGTTATAAGCTACCATTTGACATGTCTTACTTGATTTTATGCGACGTAATCCTAACCAAGAGTTGAATAGCACTAAATTTCAAATGGAGCTCTCAAAATAAATCTACTTGCATGTGATTATTAATAAGTTATCAATACAACGGTAGTACTAAAAATAACCTGTAGCTATGATTTCCTTACGGTATATATTTACATCCTCGATGCTCGGACCGTTTGCGGCTTTCTTAAATGCACGTAATTACTTAAGATCATCGTTGATGATATACTTACATAAACGTATTTGTTTTTCGAAATGTCTAGTATTTCTATGCTCAACTTATACTATACACAGCTTAGGGTCTCAGTGTGCATCATTATCAGCATCAGCCTGTATACATCCATTACTGGGCATCAGTCTATCTCAAGGATCTCCACTATGCCCGATCTTTGATCTTTTGAAACCAGTTAATCAGTATTAATATGCAAAATTTTGGAACCATCTTCCGGTCAGTTTGTTTGTTCCCTCCGTCGTATTATATCGCCTTCTTCAAGTATAACATGAAGAGATACTTATTCACGCCGGCATGACAGCACGACCATCGATGGATTGTCGATCGCTCGATGTTCGCCGTTATGTTTGTATTGTACCTTGGTTACCATCAGGAACAGTACCGTCAATCTGCCAATCTGCCAAGCTACTTTAAAAAAGCTCATAATTATGTCAAACCAATATTTGTTCTTTTTAAAAGGCCAAAGTATTAATAAAAAAATGAAATCTCAGTGTAACTCCGACGTTACTTAATGAGTTTTTAAAGTTATTAAAGCAAATTACCATCGAAACGAGGCGAGGGACGATCAATATAGTCTGTAATAAGTTAGGTTGATGTGTAGGTGGGCGTACTTACTTTCTCGAAGCTTCTGATCTTTGGACTGATGGCTTCCGTGCACCCGATTAGCTAAATGATTTATTGGCCAATGTTTTACCTTCATAACCGTTTCTACCGTTGCTCTAATAGGTTAAAAAATACCAATTAAAAATTTTACTAGTAAAAAACATTAAACAGTTTTAGTAGGTAAACTTAAATTTACAGAATTGCTAATACTTTATTACCCGTGAAACTTTTATTCGTAATAATAGTAATTTAGTGCCAAAGAAAAGTTTACATAAAAAAAACATTTTAAAAGTTAAGCCCACATATACAATTTGGAAATGGGATATATTCAGCAGATGCTATGTGACGTAGTAACCGAGCTTTTCAGTCTGCCCCATACTCTTATAAAACAATAACATTACGCGCAATCAACAACTGGGATCATCAGATGATATTACAAAATAAAAATAACAAATAATAAAAAAAATAACTATCATGACAACTACTTTTTTTTTAAATAGTCGAAGAAGAATTTATTAATGAAGAGTGCGCTGGTATTTAATAAAGATATTTTATTTACTTTACATTAACATTAATGAAACCATATGCGTTCAATTATCTTCCAGTTTAGATATTTTGAAGTGATTATGGTTCACCGCTCTTTGAAGTCGCGTCAAGCCAATTGGGTTCTCATCGTACAGTCTAAGCTTTCAGTCAAGGAAAATACGGAGTTGAAACTTTATCTCAGTGGTATGTATAGTAATTGCCTGACTAATTTTATTCTTAATTTTGTAATTAAAACCAGTCACTTTTAGACTCAACATCTTCTGATACGTCATCGTGTACTAATTAATAATGTGTGAAAATAATACTAAAATTTGATACTTAATCGTCTGATTATTATGTCCCTTTCTCTTATATGCACAGGTTACAAAAGTAATTGAATATGGGCAGCAATATTTTACATGAAAATTTTCTCACCTAACTTACTCCTATATAACTAGTTTGACATACAGTATAAACATAATATGATACATTTATTATATTATAATTGTATATCGTTAACAATAAATTACATTTATAGAATACAACTACGAGTAACTGACCCCGCAGACTTTGTTCTGCTCTTTTCAATAATCAGTAATAAGATCACAGCGCCATCTATCGCGTTCAGGGATAGCATAAAAACCTTCACTATGAAAACCACTTAGATAATAAAACACATGTACAATTGCTACAGGACTCATGGCAGAGTGGTATTAATACCTATTATTGAACCAAGGTCACGGGTTAGATCCCTGCACATTACTGACTTTGTAATATGATGCGTGTTTGGGTGTTATATATATGTATAGTATATTAACATTATTTTGAAGCAATGATGATTCAGTGGCAGCGTGTACGACTTCGCGTCGATTGACATGAGTTCGAATCGCTGCAATAAGCCTGAGCTTTCGGTGAAAGAAAACATCATGAGGAAACCATTGCATGGTGGTAGGGTATTTTCTAATACCCGCCTGGCTAGCTACTACCCTCAAGTTGAAAATCTGTCGCCAATAGGTGTGTTCCGGCAGCTGCACTTGAGAGCCAGTCTTCCACTAGGTTTAGCTTGTTATAATCTTGGGCCACATCGTTACTTAACATCAGGAGAGATTGTGGCCATTACGCCAAACCTATAACGATGAAAAAAAAAACAATTTTATTATAATAACAAGCTTTGCTTTGTTTAGAATTTAATGACCGTGTGTGAAATTGTGTTCCCATATTAATATTATTATTATGATTATATTTGTTGTATTCAAATACGATTCATTATATATAAATCTTTTATTAAAATAATATCCAATTCATAGAAATGTTTCAATTCATACTCTCAGTAATATATGTACACATGTATATACAATGTACATGTGCATACATGTACACATACAATAAAACAAAAATGGATTTTTTATGTAAAAATATAATGTAATACATTTTTATTCCACGGTTATATTTATGAGTGACTTAATTACCGGTTTACTATGATTTATTACATAATGTAGGATTCATTTTTAATGCAAACCAATGACGTATGAGTGCTCTCTCGGAGGGAACAGGTTATGTCGCCGCCGGCGTTACGGAGGCAAACATTGAAATATTTGACAAGATAGCCCTTAGTATTCTAAGTATTAATGCCTAAAAATAGAGTTAATTTGTGAGTCATGATTATTTTTAATATGTCATAGCTTAATATGTTATATATGTCTATATGATTGTAGAGTTTATGTTATTTTATTTATCAAAATTCTTTATCGATATTTCATTCAAAGACAATTGGTACTTGAACAAAATGTGCAAATATTTTTTTAATAATTACTTAATTTCAATTATTCTTGTAAGGGTTAATGTACACTTAAATTATTATATCTATGTCATCAGTCAATCTATAACGATTCATAAAGTTTCGTATGTTTTCATTGACGCTTGAATTTTTCCTTTGCATTTATCTCCAATCAATTAGAACTTGATTTGTAAATACGCATACAATATGTGTTAAATTAACCTATGTCATTTGTAACTAAAATATGAAAAAGTACAACGCGAAAGGATAGTCAAAATTAATAGCAAACTCTACAAAGAATTCACCCGTCTATATAATTAATCTTTGGTTCCGTAGCATTCAATGACTTTCTACCGCTGAGCCTACGTTGCTCCGGTTATAAATAATGCCATAATGACAAGGAATTACCGTGTTCTGCTCCACTACATGCTAGTAGACATTCCCGTTCTTTGGATACTGGTTCATTATATTCAAGGTCTTTGCCTTCTTACCGTTCTGTAATGTTAAGTATAGAACTGGGATTTAAAGTCTTTATTTATAATGATGTCTTCGATTATTTTATATTTATTTAAATAAAATGATTATTTTTACTAAAATTAATTACATCTTTTCAATATTATTACAGATTTATCTTTAGCGAACAAAATTAGATTTCTTCATTATTTTCCCTTTATTAAATTCGTTGTGTTATTTTAATACGATTAAACCTGGTAATGAATAGAAGTCACACAATATAAACACATTCCGAGTTATTTAACCACAAACAATCTTCAATTGTTTGCGTTCTAAAAACAGAATGACGTCATCAGATTGTCTTTCTCTCCGAGTGTACGTTCGTCGAAATGAAACTGAGGGTGGTAGGTACATTATAACAATGTCCTTATCCGTACGCAAGTTGTTTGGTTATAAACAAACATGACGCACTTTTTCCAGCCTATATTTGTTCTTTGCTTAATCGCAGAACTCGTGAGTTTAAATCTAAATAATAAAAAGTATCGTTTGTATTGTATTTAGTCATTTCTGCTCACAAATCGACTTGTATTATCATAATAATTGAATCTACATACTATAATTGAACAATGAAATGTATGCATATAGTATTTATTATGTATGTATTATATATTTATATAGTATGATATATTTTTTATAACTGCAGTACACTTGATAGTTTGTACAATGGTTGTTATCAGATGACATCATGCCAACTTAATGACATAGCGAAAGACACCCAATAAATTAAAAGTTATGATGGCTCTTATTATGGTATCACGTCTAATAATACTAAATTTTGCTCAGCACCTAAAGGTGCCTAAAGTACCTCATACGCAATTGTTCTTTTAAAGGGCGCATTTAAAAAAAAGTAAAGGAAAACTCGCATTTCAATAGCACCCACAACAAACAAAGCAATGATGGTTCAGTGGTAGCGTGTACGACTTTGCATCGATTGACGTGTGTTCGAATCCCTGCAATGAGCCTGAGCTTTCGGTGAAGGAAAACATCGTTTTTCTAATGCCCGCCTGGCTAGCTAACCACCCTCAAATTGAAAATCTGTCGCCAAGCACCAATAGATGTGATCCGGCAGCTGCACTTGAGAGGCAGTCTTCCACTAGGCTTCTAGGTTATCATCTTTGGCTACAACGTCACTTAACATCAGGTGAGATTGTAGCAACAACGTCAAACAAACAACGATACATTTTTTTTACAAATAAGCAGTTACATTACTTGTACTTTATTCCATTAAAAAGCTCTTTGATAGATTATCAATCCGTACGAAGTCTTAATGTAAAACAGGTAATCATGTCTAATATTAAAAAATGTAATATAATTTTTCTAGACGACACTGTAAGCTATATAATAAATATCAAAATAGATCCGTTCGAAGTCCATTTATAAGCTAACAGAAATACATCGGTGCATCTTATAAGTATGAAGAAGCAGCGGCAGACGAAGAAAGCTTTAATAGATCGTAAAATTTGTAGAACTCAGAAAATAATCACATTAAATTTATATGAGAAATAAAACATCGTATATTTAAATCGAAAGTCGAATGTCAGAACTTCCTAGATCATCTTGTTTTTATTGTCGAAAACACTTCCAACCTTTGCCTCGGCAATGTGATTAGAGATGCTTAGTTTTTTAAAGCTTGCTCAAGTTGCTTTGTTCGTGCATATACAAGTATGTAAAACTCAAAATTTGCGATTTAGGGAGTAGAATTCCTTGATAGTGGGACATTCGAATTTGGGCTATTGTAATAATTGATTTTCGATCATTTTGATTATTCTTTATTATTTTATTCATTTAGTCAAATTTATTTTGCGTTGTTCATCTTTACGTGTCTTCATCTGTAATGTAACGCTATGATTAAATTCTTGGTATTTTGTCGTTCACATTGTGAAACGTTAATAATTACTTATTTAATGTTAATATTTAGAATTTTAGTTTATTATTGTTATGGATCAAACTCCATTAGATGTCATAGGTTAATTTAACGCATGCGCTTTTCGAGGCTGTAATTATAAAAAGTTTTTATATAAAATAAGAAGGCAGTAATAATACACAGATTGTTTGGAATGACTGGAGGAATTTATGAAATTAGATAATTATTTGAAGAGAATTAAAAAACAATATAAATTTTCTAGAGAAAGGAGATTGATCAGGAATCTGAGATGAAAGGTCGATAACAATATTAATAAATAAATAATATATATACTATCAAGCTTACGAATAATAACTACAACATATAGTGCAGAATAATAGTCAAATCTGAAATATTTATCTATGTGATCTAGTTGAGACCTGCGCATCTATATAATATATAAATAACGAGGACACATATATTAATATTTGCATTGATCATATACTCAATTTAAATAAAGATACATAGGTAAAACTCTATGAATAAATAAGAAATAATAATAAAGAAATGAGAAAATAACTACAGTAATATAAATATATAACAATTAAAATTAAAAATGATTGATAATCTATCATTACAAACCCACTTAAAATCGGCTTTAAAATAGTTCAGGCAGAATTTTTGTAAGTTGGTATAATCTAGGATAAAATTTGTAAAAGTGAACCATGAACTAAACTGCTAAACTGCTGGTACACTAAAATACTAGCGAAATTTTATTAACAATGCATATTCATTATTTCATATTACAAAAATTACTCGAATGGAATAGTGCTCGGTGAAGATCCGCAGAACATGTTAATAATAGCTATCAAATAAAATACTTAAGTACTTCTTATTAAAGAACGTAAAGATGATAGATTACGATTGGCAGTCGATGTTTCACAATCGGTATTCAAATTTCTTTAAGATTCTAGAATCTCGGCTTCAACGACTAAGATATAAAATGGTTTAAATTATTTGTACAATCTAAGATAAAGCATTTTCAAATACACATGAAGGTGGCCATTGTATCCCACTTTTATCTATAACTTCTCATCACGTAGGAATTTATATCAGATTAAAGCAATGAGGTAGTTGTCGATGGTTTTTGACGTTAACGAGTTGTATACAGAGTTTAATGTTTCTAACTCTTAGAAAATTATGCGAGAAAATAAAATGTTCAGATATAACATTATGATATTAATATCCAATATAGTATCTACAGTTTCACCATCTCTTTAGCTGATGCTCAAAATCCGTGGCTGAGTTTCCAAATAGACTACTTAAATAATATGGAATGCGTTTTATGTAGATCAGAGGTAGTGGTTTTTATATTAGTTCGCCTTTCGTCTGTTGCCTAGGTTAAGCTTCAATCACAAAAGCTGAATTTAGCATTCAGCTGTAGTCTTTTTTCTTGTTTAGGGACTTTTATTATATCGAAAATATCAGCCCCATTCTATCCTATTCTATTTCGTTGATCCTTATTCGCTGATTAGATAACACAACTAGGTTATTGTCACGTGGACTATTCAATAGATTTAGGTGACGAAATAAAAACTTAAAAGGTTCATGAAATTAATAAAATAATTAATTTTTACATGTATTACGAAGACAATATTATTAAAGTTACTACCGAGTTACCGAGTACCTGAATTTTTATAGTCTATTAATTAAACTGACTGAATTTGACCTTCACTAGTAAAAATAGTTCACGTGATACATCTAACCGAACCAGAGCTGCTTGTAAAAGTCTATCTTGAGAAGCTTGTGTGTACACAGAATTTGGTAAATAAGCATCACATATCCATTCCGCTCCCTTTTATATAAGTGCATCGCCAAGCCAGCATGAATGAATGCGTCCGCCAGATCTTTCTTTAGTTTAATAATCAATTTTATAAATCAAAAATACATTATAAGTAAATTCCATGGTACTTAAAACTTTTTAACATTTATGTACTTTCAGACTGCTGATGGATTAGTTATCGAAAACCTTCAATCTTTCAAATTCCTTTTTTCAGTTTCATTCTAAATTTATAAATTCAAAAGATTCTTCCAGCCATTCAATACTATTTGTGAATACGGTCTCCTTATTTACAGGAGAATCTCTTTAAATAGCCTCGGATAACGCAAAAGAAGTTTGCCATACAATTTCTAAATAATAAACGGCCTAAAGATACCTTCGGAATCCCACCGAAAAACATAATAAATGAAAAAATTAGAAAATAAATATATAACAAAAAATATAAAAATGATTGATAAGCAATCATTACAACATACCACCTTAGCATCATTCGAACAAGGTCCTGCCAAAATGCTGTGACGAACACCTATATTTTGACAATTTACAACTGTAGCTCTTCATGAATATTATTATTCGTATTGGTTTTCTTTGATTACTTATATTATAATATACATTTAGGTACAAACTTAGTACGAACGTTGAAAGTACCTTTAAGATACTAAGGGTTGATTTTTCAACCGTCAGATAATTGTCAGATAACTTTATTTGAGAAATAATTTTGACGTTTTGACGAATAATGTATTGAACAACTGTCAAAACTCAAAAATTATCCATCGAATAAAGTTATCTGACGATTGAAAAATCGGGCGTATGTTGGTTATGTTGATGGTGGTTCATTTTTAATGCGTACAAATTTAGTGCCGTTGAATTCAAGTCTTACAATGTAATTGTACTTTCGTTTTAGGAAAACAACGTAATGAGTAGTAGCATATTATTTATTATTCGCCTTGGTAACTACCAGCGTGCAGTTGAAGATTATTTTGACAAAAGTCTTTGTTACAAGTCACGTGATGTTGGTGAAAGTTTGGCTTATAATACAATACCTCAAAAATTGTGTTATTATATCGACACTCAATTTGTTTTTATTTTAGGTGTCGATATTTTTTGTGTTTATGTATAATGAGAATGCTCGCTTGTAATATGCAAGTTCATATCTCTTCCGCAACTTGTAGTGTTCATTGTACATAGGTCGAATAGTGGACCCGTTACGATGTGGACTCATGCAATTTGCGGCAACGCTTTACATTTTAGTCCCCTGCATAACGGGATTTCATGTTAAGATACAGTTTGTACAGTAATTACGCTTGAAGCGTACTATCTTCTTACCCATTTAATTACCACACGAAAACTAATGGTAAGTTTGATATATTTGTAACCAGCTGCGACAGCAAGGGTCGTCGATAGTCATCCACATGATACCGGTGAGAAAAATCACGATACAAGCATCTAGGTAACTGGATACTCGGATAAACACATGCTGATTCAGAATCACATGGTAATTTACTTTTAAGTCGTAGTATGATAAAATAAATATTTTTAGGTTATAGTTTTGGGTTCTACAATAACCGATTACATTACCGTTTTACAAGCAAGTTTCATTGGCATTTCGTACGTGAACGATGGTGATGTCTGGAAGTGACTACCTCTCTGTACATATACTAAAAATTACAATAACTCTAATAAATACTTATATACTTAAAATATAATCATTTAATATAGAGTTCCTTACCGGTTCTTCTCGATGACTGGAATATTTATCCAACCGTTGGTAGTGTTTTGAATTTCATAAGTGCCTTCTTAGGGCCTAAAGTTTCGTATCAATATAATAGGTTTATATGTAAAAAGTACTTAAATGTTAAATTAAACTTGTCACTTTCATTTATTTTTCATCTCATTACTGCAGACAAACATCTGATTTTAAGAAAAGTGCGGGACTATTCCTATAATCCTTTTCAAAATAAACGGAAGCTTAGCAACAGCTATCTTATAAATCGGTATAAAGTTTATTCATATTCTTTCTAACTTATTAAGTCCTTGTTAATTATTTAGTATTAGTTTAGTAGCTTTTAATCACAGATTTTGAAAGTAAATTTTTAAATACAATTCCGGCATATTCTTAAAGTATCACGGTAAAGTGATGACACTGTATCTGTTAGTAAACACAGTATAATCAAAAAACAACTGAAATCACCGAGAGAACGTCAATTCATCCACAGTCGACGCTGTATTGCCGAACTGTAAACTTCTTGACAGTTGGATCCTGAAACGCGACAAACTAAAAGAGAGTCACTATGACAGGTTTATCTCATGTGTATGCTGCTTAATCTATACTAATATAACAAAGCGGAAGATTTTTTTGGTTTGTTTGTTTAAACACGCTAATCTCTGGAACTACCAGTCGGATTGAAAAAATATTTTTGTATATCATAGCCAGATTTACGTGAAACAGTATAGGCTATATAGAATTAGGCTAGACCTCTCAGCTAGCTTTAAATATTGATTTTTGTGAAGTAAGTCAGACGAAACCGCGCACCCGAACTGCTTTATACGCGTGCGCTGGCGTAATGGTTAGTGATACGTAAATACAATGTTCTACAAAAGTGTTGCTCATAAGTACATCTAAAAAAAAGTCCGTAATTTTATATGCCTTTCTCTTATATATAAGCCACCATAAGGTATTTTGTGTTTATTTTTTTTAATTAAAATCGAAAAGTGATTTATAAGCATTAGGCATTATTATTATGCATGGCATTAATATGCATGTAATAAGGATTAAGATCCTTACGAATCAAAGTTACTTCATCATCAAGAAAATTTTATATACATATACTTTGCCCTTCGTAGCATGTTTTCGGACGAATAGTTTGGGAGATAATGTAAAAATAATAAAAGTCGACACTCGGCTCGGACCTATGACTATACATTTAGCAGTGCGAACGAGCTGTGTTGTGACGCATAACCCTGCCCGCTCGATAAAAATATTGTCTATACTAAAGTATTATAAATCGTCAATCAGCGATTTATTTTAAATTATACGCGGGTGAAACTGCGGCCATAGCTAGTTAATGGATATACACTGGTTTAACTCGGAACGCGACATACCTAAGCGTGTCACTTTAGCGAGTGTTACACATGGTGTATGGTGGTTGAACACAATAATTCTTGGGTCCTATTATCCCTTAAATATGTATATGGAGATATATTTTTTTACTAATTTTGAGTTCTACTTATAGCTTTTAATTATCTAAGTTTGAGATATTAAACAAATAACACCGTTTTCATGAGAATAAAATAATTAACGAAATGTATTTTATTCTTTCAGCTTACTTCAAAGTATTTAAGTTTGATTAATAGGTACATCAATTTAATCAACTTTAAAATTTGTGTGTGGTCGTATCACTTGCGGCTTTATATGGAAGTTGTAAGACGACACCACTTACTTGCCAAATGCAAAAGGAATTTATTAGTGTAAGCGATACTTACATATTTCAGACGTAATTATCAGCGACCACCGACATTGATAATGTGTATTTGTAAATTGAATTAAATATAACTATTAATTTAAGGTAAGTAGAGATTATTATTTAAATATGTGTATGTATTTATGCATTACTATTTTATTGGGTATAGTTATCATTAAAATCTGTTCTTTTATTTAGTACAAGCGGTACAACTTGTCCTTGTCTATCCCTATCTATCGTCCCTATTTTGGTAAATGTATTTTTTCATATTTTGTGCTAAATAGCTATTTTATAGAGAAATGATGTCCAATACGTCATTTAAAAAAAAATTGTCTGATTGTATGTATGGATTTCACCCAAAAATTGATTGTCTGATTCTAAATAAATTTTATACACGGGAAGTATAATATAATGCTATTCTGTAATTGTTAGGCTATAAAATTTATCAACAACACTTTTATAAATAGTAATAAAATCTCAAATAATTAAAATCTTTATTTTTTTTCAATCGTTTCTAATTAAATATATTATATCGTTATTAATCATAAAAAAATACTTATATAATATGCACAAAAAATAAATTACGAGACGAAAATAATTAGTGAGAAGCCACGAGCACAGCTAGTTTAATAGAAATCGCTTAGTGAAAAAAAAGTACAAACAACATAACACATGATATACTTAGATGTTTTGTTACAAAATATTTTTATTTTAATGAAAACAGTGAGACATTGTTAAAATAAACTGTCGATAAATGTTTAATGTTGACTTATAAGATTATTTACTTGCAAAATAACTTTATAATAACTTATATTCTATACCTTATAATTATAGTAGTTTATTATGATAGAAAACACATCGCTAAGAGCAACGGGAGTAGACTAATCAATAAGCCTACGGGTTAAAACTAATCTACTGATTGCAAACAGACCGGCTAAGCAATTTTACTCAATCGTAATGGGTATTCAACCTAATGCCTTCATCGGCTGCCACAGGATAAGAGATGTTATATTAAAAGAGGATTTGAATTACATTTATTGAAGCGAAATTATTCTTATCCGTATTAATAAATCTGTAGTTGTGTATGAACGAGTATTTTTTTTTAATTTCCGGATAGACATCTGTATAAAGAACACTGACCACAAATATGCTCTGAAATATTTTTTGTCTGTCTGTTTGTATGGTCTAATTTAACTCAAAAACGGTTTGGCCGATTATCATGAAATTTTGTGCAGAGGAAGCTTATGCCATTAGTCAATTGATAGGCTACAATAATTTAATAATAATACTAGTAGAAATCGAAAGAAAACGAAATGTCGTGTTGGATTAATCCATATATTAAATGAAAATAGCCCATATCTTATTGAAAAGATTGCCCATTCAGTGAAGTTGGCATCGGACGTGAAGTCCTTTCAACTTTGGTGCTCACCAATCGTACTGATGTAAGGAGTGTGTTTTCATTCACCTTTAATTGATTACTTGTACATTCTACTAAAATATGCTTCAAATAAGGTTATTTTTTTTAGTAAAAAGACACCGTCATTTTGTTAAAACCTGAAGGAGAATATGGCTAAAATGTAATCGGGTCTTTTTCATAAATTCTGTTGTACTGTTTCTTCAGTGTAATAAATATATTTTCAATTTGTAAACATAATACTTTCTTAGCCAGCTTTTCTCAGAGTAAAATAAATATATAACTTAATGACCAGCAGAAAGTTAATAACAGGAGAAAACAGCGTTTGTTTGCTTGGATTAACCTCCTCTGGACTAGTTATAATCTCCCCTTGTCAGTCTTCACTCAGGGTCTACCGCCTTCATGCAGGGGATTTGAGTGTCATTGATGTGGAAATTGATATAAAACCCAAGAACTTAAGTACGTAAATGTTTAATCACCTGTGTGTGAATGGATAAAACCTTTGCGCAATTCTTTTATCAATAAATTTATTATTTAATATAGGTACTACAATTAATATGTTATTGCATTACTTATAAAGTTCTCATTACGGTTATTGTAAAAAAAATACTTATACAACAAAATTAAAATTAATACATACCTAAATTTAAAATTATAAATGACCTAATATCCGATTAATCAGGTGCAACGTATAATAATATTTAATTTAAATAATTGCTATTACATTTAATGTTTAATTTTAATTCTATTTTAGTTTCAATTTCTCTAATCTTTTTTTATCCAATTATCTTATCATATTATTCTTATTTATGTTAAATCTTTATATTTAAGTTTTGTTGTTTTATATGTATATAAATCTATTACTTAAGTATGTTGTCTGTGCATGTCGTGTTCACCTGTAAATATAACATCATTTTAATTTTATTATATGAATAATTTCTATCAACCATGTATCTAAGTTATGTTGGTGAGCCATAATAAATAAATAAGTGTTCTTATTTCTGATGTAATTATAACAATTTATTTCAATCTATATAAATAATTCAATTCTATGTAAATTCTATTTTAACAGTTTGCTCTTTTGATGTCAAACATATAATGGCGCGTTTGGACAGGAGTTAAAGCGTTCTGGAGGAACGTCGCGTCATATCATTTTTTTTAATGGCTGCACATCTTATTTATTAATAACATTTATTACAAAGTATCTAACGATATCAGATGTTTATATTATTTGACAGAAAATGTTTTATTCATCTGTGACTGGCAAAGAAGAACTTTTTCTTAAGGCTTTTTCTCATTTTTAGGTAACAATGTATACTGATTCTATCTTTATTGGATTTCAATAATTAATCAATAAATTTATAATAACTTATCTAGACTACGATCTATTAAACAATATGCCTAGAGAAATTTCTCTAAATTAGGGAAACTATACATTATTGAATATATCGGGAAGTTAAAATGAATAATAGATTGTTCACATATTGTAACCATTTCCTTATTGCAAAATAAGCATTTTTTTATTGTTATAAATATTTGAAAAGCTAATTCCAATATCACAATTACTTATAATACCCCTGTACACAAATTCCCACCTAACTCAACTTTGTTTAAAAATAAAACTGTACTATATAATTTTTATAATTATATTTAATGCTCCATTAAAACCAAATTATCAAATAGAACTAAAGTTTGTATAAGAATTTTCGTTCTTAACGTATGTTTACTCTATAATTAACTAAATGACCCTAATTTACGGCGAGTTCCAATAATCTCACTTTTTTACCTGGGCTCACGTGATTGGCTAATGATTCGTTTCTTAAAACAAGGTTTTTGTATAAAACAAACAGACCCTTAGTCACGGATACATTTAACATATACCACGTTATGAAAGCTATTATTTATTTTTATATTTATCAAACCTATGCGAAATATCCTATTATATTTATATAGTAATCCAAAACATAACTAGTATTCCAAATTCATGTCATATATATAGGAAACTATTTATTTTCAATTATTGTTAGTGACAGACAAAAATATAATAGCAGAAACATATATTTGGGCAATAATCTTACGAGTTTTAATGCAAAGATGATTATAATTTTAAATATTCTGTGGAACCAAATGCTGATAATATGTCTGTACTTTCAGTATTTTATATTTAAAAACTAACGGGTCCTACAGAATTATTGTTTATGAAAATATCGTAATATTTTAAAAATTATAAAAAAATTAAAAAATAGATCAAGTACTTTTTACGTGATGCACGCAAAAAGGCGGAACTCACTCATTATATTTATATAGATAAACATTTATTCAATATCAACTTAATCTAGAATTTTAGGTAATATTTTTTATTTAATAGTATGTACATCGTAATATAATATATTGATTTCATAAAAGCAAATAATAATATAATTTTGATTTCAAGATCAAAGACACATGATACCGCCAATTAAAAACGAATAATTTGACCCTCGAACGTCTAATCCAGAATGTGGTTTTACATAGTGTGTGCAAAATGTATCTTCCATATCATTTCAACTTTGTTATTTTAACTGTTAGGAGAAGTTTAGTGTTTGCCTGCGAGAAATATGTAGATAAGGGTCGTTCAAAACCGACTATGGGTAAATTAATTCAGTATATTGTTATGTTAAATTTTGGGATACAAATAGTTTCTACAATCCCGTAGTTTCTATGCGATTGTTATGATAGAGTTGCTCAACGAATATGAAAAATACTTAGAAGATTATACGTTGAATTATTACAATTATAAATTTAATTTTATTATAACCCTTTTTGAAGGGGCTTTGAGTCCGCAACAGAATCGTGACAAAGGTAGGTTTAAAGGACAACATGTTTTGTGATCAATTTACAATATGCCCGGATTTTAAACAACGTGTGTGGGGAGGATTATGTCTACCTTACTAAAATTAATTCAATATTTTATTTTATTTGATTAAAGTATGAAAGGGTGAAATTTAGGTAGATTAAACTCCCAAAAATATCGTATTATTTAATATTAAAGCTTTTTAAGCACTGTTGAAATTTAATACAAACAGACTCGTTTTTATCTTTTATGACTGACTAACTGTAACCCGCGGCTCCGCTCGCGTGGACTACAGAGTGCCGTCGGTTGAGCACATGCGCGATTGTGCTGCCCTCGCAACACACGGAGATCAGCCGCCAGTTATTATAAAGACAAAAAATATTATTGTGGGTGATCCTTAGGAGATATACATATGCTATATTTGAGTTTTTTGTAGGTCTTTTTAAGATCTACAATTATGTAGTACATTAAATTGATACATCTCTTATGGTTTGAACAGCGTAAGCCCCACAAGAATTTTTTCCCTGACTTGATTCACCATTATCGTCACTGCTTATTTTGTATGTTACTTTATCTAACAAAATATATCCTATAACCTGACGAGATAACATATCTATGAATTAAAGGAAAACCCATGTAAATCGGATAAGTGGTTTTCCCGTGAAAACAACATAAACGGACAGATAGACAGAGAACGTTGAGTTTTATAATATGTATAAAATATAGATAAACGATAGCGCCTTAGAAGCCTCGATAATCACGCGGTTACGAACTTATGAATTCTACAATGACTCAGATTCGGAGAGAAGAAAAACAATCTAATGAAAAATAGCATGCTCATAGCTCTTAGGGTACCTATCTGTGCGTAGAAGCTAATCTCAACATGTACCTATTCATCAGCTGCTAACGATAGTCAGTCCCCATCCGTCCAGTGTCACCGACCATAATTATTAAAATATGATGTGATTATTGTTTATTATGGTCCGTCAGTTGACAAATAACACACCGAAAGCATGCAACGCAAATATTCTGTTTTTTTTCTGTTCTCTTTCAGACTGGACTATTTCATAGTTATGGCCATAGATATAGTGTAAGTTATATATTATATAATTATAATTAGTGTAGATATATCTGTCTATCGTTTTACTATGCATAAGTAGTCAATTTATACATCTACGAGCGCTTTGGCCGCAGCTAAGTTTGCGTCATAGTTATGTCCCATTATTAACTGAATTGCTAAATACTAATTTTCACAGATCTCTCTTCAAAGATTCCGATTATTCATACAAACTCTCATCCCCTATTTCATCCCCTTAGGGGTTGAATTTCAAAAAATCCTTATTTAGTGCTCATCTACAATGTAAAATAAACCCTCGTGCAAATTTCATGGTCATATCCCCAGTAATTTGCGCTGTGTCATTAGTTATCCTTTTATGTATATATATTTGTATATTCAGATAAAAAAGTATAAGACACGCCTACTCTAATGAGTATAAAAATCAATTAATTTATCATAAGCTCTTTCACTAATATTTTCTCGGAATATTTCATATACGCTAGAAATGGATTCCAAAGTCCCTTACATTAATCCCATGAATTCCGAACAAATTCTCCCGGTGTCCTTCCAAAAACTTAGGGTAACGACATAATGACAGTGAAGCGACGGCTATAAAACGCGACTTCTACCCAAATAGTCCCGGATTAATGTCGATTTAATTAAACCTGTATAATTTTGATCCGAACGGTCTGGGACAGGGGACATTCAGTATAAAAATTAGATGTATGGATGTGGCATTTTCAATTATAAATAGCACAGGTAGGAACAACACATATCAATATGTCATTTTTATGAAAGTCTTTGCGTGGACATGGATCACATTCAATAGATAAAATTTTTTTTTCTTTTAAAATCTATTTTTTAAAGTGAAACTTTTATTCTATCGCCCAAAACATTTTCGTTGTTCGTTTCATGCATGTCGCATTACAGCTGGCCGTGGAGTAGGGATAAAGTGAAAGGCGCATGGCAGATGATTAGATTATATATATTATAATATATGTTATTTATTGAAGTATAATTGAAGTTGACAACGATTCAATGATTAAAATAAATATTGCCCTTAGTTTTCAATATGCGTCTATCATCTAAATGATTGTATTAATTATGTATTCCGTTCTCTAATCCGAAAATTGAAATTAAATTTTAAAATTGAATATTTTGTCTACACTATTGATTTCCTATTATCATATCGTTTTTTTTCAATAATTAAGTTAAGATTAAAAACGCAATTTTAATACACTAAATCAAATAATTTTCCAAATATGTTTAGTTAAATGCCTACAAACTGAAAAAAGGTTCACTTGCATCGTGGTTTCATAAAACCACAAAAAAAAAAATTATTTTCTCTGCATTGTCAATTTTATTAAATACGAAAATAGTAAACAAAATTACAAATAAAAAACTGGATGCGTTTACTTTGAATAGTCATACTCGATTCTCCACGATAAAACAATAGGTTTATTTAGCAAGCGGCCTCGTAGTGTAAACCTTTCGTTACAATGTGTAAATCGTAAAAATTCACTCTCATATTTTTTTTCATAGCGCGCAAAAACAAAGTACACCTAACTTCAAAAAACAAGAGTTTTCATTGATTTCGTACATTTAAGTTGTGCGTAGTGAAGGAGTGTGTCTAATATTTAATGATGTGCGTATCTGGAGTATTTAATTAATACAGTTAGTCGATCCAATAAAATTCTATATTTATAAGAGTGACAGATTTCAGAAACGGCAATGTGAGTGCGGTGATGATATTTACATCCAACCGAAATAAAACAAACGTGTCTTACCATATAATCAAACCCTCGTTAATCAAACTGAAATACCGTATCCGAAAACAACTAACGTGATTTCCTCTTCTTGGATTCTAGTTTAGATGGAAGGTTGCGTGGGTTCACCCTCAAAGAAAAGGTCCGTGTTGTAGGCGGTTCGACTTTATCAAATTACAACCTGTGCCGTTTTGTTCGCCGACAAAGGGACCGATATTCTTTAGGCCACCTTTCCGGTCCGAGAGCAATTTCGTGTGATGCAATTCTAACGTTGCGTAACAATTCTAGCTTTTTGTTTTAAATTACAAACGTGACTTTAATAAAATGTAAACAAAAAAATAATAAAGGACAATGATATATCATATATTTTTGACTAGCTGTGTCCTCGGCTCCGCTCGCGTGCACAACTAAAAACTTTTTATTTTTATTTTTGTGCGGAACCCTAATTATTTTTCTAAAAGAAATGTAGCTTAGTTATGCACTATAACATCAGCTATATGCCAGTGAAAGTCCTGTCATAATCAGTCCAACCGTTTCGGAGATTACCCGGCACAAACAGACATACAGACAAATTTTTGACAGATACAGACAAAAAAAAATGGGTAATTTTTATAGGTATAGTGTATACTTTCATATGCATTTAGTAAAAATCTGTTATTCTGACATTACAAAGAAAACACTACAATTGTATTATATGTATAGAAATAGATAAGATTCCATCATTCAATTTCATCAATTAATGCATATTCAAAGACTGCAGTAGTAGTTCATGGATAGCTAAGTAGACAAAGAATAAATAATAGAAAAATATGTGGTTTTAATTTAACAGGCTATTTTATGTAGGCCTTTATATTTTAAATAGTTGTAGTCTCATTCGTTTACCTTCTAATTGAGGTTATTATACATAACATTTTCGAAGTGAAACTTCCTTAGGCACAGTAAGGAAAAATTTGTGGTGTTTAACGATAACTTACGCATTAACTTACCTGATGATATAAAATGGAAGTTTCACTTCAATCGCGTGTAAACGTGACTCTCCTATATTTTTGTTTATCCTTCAAACCAGTCAGATTAATTAACGGATCTCATTATCAAAGTATTTGCATATAATTCACACGCTATAAAATATTATACAATTAATAAACAAACAAAAAAACGTTCACACCCAATTTAAAAAGTTATTAAACCATAAAGAATCACTAAAGTTTTTATTAAAACAGAGGAACACCTACAAAAAGTCCTTTATACCTGTCATGTTGACCCAAATAGTTTTATAGGTCAATTCGACAAAGTGACCTTTATTCATATCGAGATTAGGTTGCTTTTCGCTTGAGAAATTCATCGGAAACTCTCCGGTGATATTAAAATGTTGACCCACGTTTCTTTCCTGTGAAAAGAAATTAATGTTAGGTTAAGACTTCATTGCAAAGAGAGATCTAAGTTATTAATACAGCGTTTATTATTATTTGTATATATTTATGTATAATATATGTATTTGCTATATTTATTTAGTGAATGAATGAAAGAAGATTGACTAGACAGATTTATAAGATGAGTGTAATTGGGAACGTTGGAAGAGGAAGGCCTAGACGAACGTTCCACGATCAAATCGGGGACGTTTTGAAGAAAGGTCAGGTCCAGAGTACTCTAAACCGACAAGCATGCATGAAAAGATTGATGAATGTTGAGGAAGCGAAAGTTGTATGTCAGGATCGTAGCAAGTGGAAGGACGTGGTCTCTGCCTACCCCGTTGGGAAAGAGGCGTGATTTATGTATGTATTTAGTACAGTATATTATGATATGTAAGTGCGCTGCCGTTTATAAACAACTATATATCGTGAGAGAGAACTCTTCATGATGCCAAATTCATAAGCATTCATCTTTTGGTTTACAAGTAGTCAAATGCGACGACTCCTTTCAGAAATTTGAAAAATAAAAATGTAGGAGATAACAGAATGAGATTATTAGGACTTACTAAGACAAGGAGAAATTAAGGATTGCATAAAGGTCTTTGAACAGTAGTACAACACGTATAACATAACAGTAAAATAATTGTATAACATCATTTGTATTCTCAGTACGACTTTAAAGATATCGCTTGTTATCTAGATAAGAAGAACAGAAGAAGTATAGATATTGATAGAAGTACAGATTTCTACCTATATCTATAAAGAAGTAAATTTTGTATCTTTGTAAGAGGTAATCTTCGGAACTACTGATCCAATTCTGAAAGCTCTTTCACAAATAGGAAGCTACATTATCTTTGAGGAATATAGGCTATATATACGTTTTCTATTGTAATTAATGGAAACAAAGTCGAAGGTGTTTGCTGCTATTTTATTATTATTAATTATGTATTAAATAAATAAATAAAAAAAGCAAACTTGTTTTATCAATCTCTTTCCACAACATGATAATTATGAGTATAAAAATCGCCGTCGCTTATTAGTACAGTGTGACCTTATGCATAGATTTTACAGCTGTGTGCGCAACAAACATACCGGAACAACTGTGATAATGCACAAAGTACATAATGTGCATTTTGTGTTGATGGCCACAACAGACACGCCAAGCTTTCAGAAACTTTCTTAGGTTCTATGTGTCTTTTAGTTTCCCATATTTACAATTTTGAAGACTATGTTAAATTTATTTGCATACTTAGTTTCGTCTCCTATAGTGATGTATGGATCTGCGTGATGAAGCAATGATGGCTCAGTGGTAGCGTGTACGACTTCGCTTTGATTGACGTGAGTTCGAGTCCCTACAATGAATCTGAGCTTTCGATGAAGGAAAACATCGTGTTGAAACCATGGCATGGTGGTAGGGCTTTTTCTAATGCCCGCCTGGCTAGCTACCACTCTCAAGTTGAAAATCTGTCACCAAGCATCAATACTTGTGTTCCGGCAGCTTCACTTGAGAGCTAGACTTCCACTAGGTTTAGCGTGTTATCATCTTGGGCCACATCGACACTTAACATAAGGTGAGATTGTGGCCACTACGCCAAACTTATAACAATAAAAAAACTACGAAATATACAACTGACAGAAATGTGAACGTTAAGATAGATGTGGGGTGTAACTAGAATGGATAGAATTAGGAATTATATATCAGAGGAAGTTTGATAATAGTACTACTGACAGAAAAGTTGATGGATAATATGTTAGCGTAGGCAAAGGCATCTTATGAGCGGGGATGAAAGAAATTAAAAATAAACTACTAAAATAAATTCACAACGGCGATCGATTAATTCGATTAATATTCGATTCCTTGGTTTTATTATTTTGGTCCACTCTAGTTTTAGGTGATATAGAAAGTAACGCTGCACGTAGTAGAAAAAAGTAAATGCCAAAATCATTACATAGAGGAAGTTATTTAGGAGTTTGTTGTGTATAATGTTTTATAACCATTATCAGTATACATTTTTTAATGGTAATTGATAGTCGAAATGCATGTTTTTAGGTTTTAACAACGTAACAATTTACTTTCTGTGGATATGTCACGCAAGCTTTCATATGATGAATGTAGTATAGGAGAGTGTTAATTATAAAGGCGGACATAAAAAGGAGTAATGGATTGTGTGAGAGATAATATGTGTATAAAGGTGTGAATTCTAAGACGACAGCTGGTTGACGAAAGTGGAAGAAGATGTCTTGGATTAAATACACATAGTTTTAAATATATTACAACGTGATAATTAATTAGATGCCAACTTATTATTTTAATAAGTTGATATAGTAATTACCAACAAATCTAACCCAACAAATTCCAGCCATTTATAAAATGTCTCAACACCACATTAATTAAATTTTATTTTAAAGTACGTATAATATAATGAAGATGAAACAGCTACACAATAAAATTAAATCTCAGTATCAACGTGTGAATGCGTTTGACCTAAATCGATGTAGCAGGCGGCTTTCATAAGTTCTTGTTCACATGTTACGTAATAGTATAGAAATATAGATCGAAAAGTGTTACCATTGCCTTATAAAAATTATATTATATTTTTATAATTATTGTTATGTAACAGCATTAATTTAAAAGATTTTTTTAAGTTTTACTGTTTTTGTCGTGTGTATGTACATATATTTGTCGCATCATGTAATGGAATTGCGGCATTATGAAGTTAACCGTTAATGATTATAACGTGAATTCATGTTATTGACTTTTTTTAACTGGGTTAAATAATGCTTATTTACACAAGATTAAATTATTTTTCAACAATTAAAAAATAAAAGTCATGTTATTCGCACGCAGGATAAAATTTTTAGGCTTATTTTGGTTTTGTGTTACGACATTGTAGGTTAGGTTCTTACATGCGTACTAGAACACACTTTTTTTTCTGCAAGCCTTTTAATGCTTTTGCTCATCAATCGGTTTTTCTTGTTAATGTGTCAACAAAAACATTAAAATTAATTATTATTTAAAAAAAACTTTATTTTACTAGAATATTGTAAGGTGCACATATAGTAATGAACTTTTTATGAAAATGCAGACATTCACACTCAATGTTTATTTAAATATATATTTCTTGGGAAGATTATAAAACGTTAAATATTTAATGTTATAATAAATACAAACATAAATATGTTCTTTTTCATGATTTCTACATATTTATAAAAACAATATTAATACCAGCCTGCATATCATATCCCACTGCTGGGTAAAAACCTCTTTCGCAAGGCACGGGCGTAATTACAAAGTCCACCAACAAATTGTTAGAGATTTCAAAATTAAGTAATAAAGTACATATATGTATATATGTTCCCACTATTCGAAGATACTACCAAACTATTTAATAAGAAATCCGTTGTCGTCATTATACTCCGAAAGTAACTAATTAAATTCAAAAATCCGTTGGAACATACCAAGGCTCGATCTTGCAAACATTGATTAATATTTCACTGGCCTTAATAATTCAGCTATTCATTCTCATTATCTATATACTGATACATATATCTATACCCACTAATATTATAAAGCTCAAAATACTGTTTTTTTTTGTTTGAACATGCAAATCTTTGGAACTGCCTGTTCGATTTGAAAAATTGTTCTTGAATTTATAGATTATATAACTTAATCCTATGCTCTAGGGAATGAAGCAGTAACTATGAACGTCAACTAATCTGGCAAACTGTAGGCAAGTATGGAAAGTGAGGACAACCATTGGCTACACGAGTACATTGGCGCCAGCGCAATGAGCGCGAGAAATTTAAAACGAATGAAACCGTGAGGCACAGCTAGTATATATAAAAAAATAATGATTGTTTAATTGTTTGTACCATATACGTTCTTATACTATTCATCCGACTGTCTTGAAACTTTGATAAATTATTGTGCAGATTTTAGAATTAGTACAACCATTTTACAATAGATGGCACGTGGGTCGTTCCTTTCTAAGACAACGGGAATAAATTCGCTGGCATAAGCTAGTGTACATACAAAAAAAAACATTGGTAAGTTAAAAATGTGACTAAATACAAAACACTCTATCTATGGATTGTAAATTCTCACAATGTTAGCTTTAAACAGTTTAATAAAATTTTTACACAAATCTATTTAGCACAATAGAACCGCGCGTGCCACGAATAACCGGAGGACTAATAATGGCCTAAACAGCTGAAAATTGTCCATCGACATACATGATTTAGTGACGAGCAGAACTTGCTCCCGGTAATTGGACGTGTAAAATGTCACACCGAGATTTCGTAATTCTCTACTTCGTTAAGAATGCCGGTGTTTACGCTTACATTATGACAATTTGTGGGCACGTGTAAACGATCGAATTTACACATTTCAGAACCATCGACGGCTTGTATTTGTTTAAAAATACGTATTTTTTTCGAGCGTTTAAATAAAAAGGAAGTTTACTAAAACACTTACCAAATGGTTACAAAATGTAATCCAGTTTGGAAGTTCGGCTTTCATCATGTTCCTTATCAGCTAGCTTGCCTTATACTGTATTAATTAATCGGTGACACAGTAAAACGGTCAGTGATACATATTTTATTTATCAAGCTACGTATGCGCCACAATTCGTTCAAATGATCTTCATGCCACTGTGTTTAAAATGTTTCACTTTAAGCGTTAAATCTTGAGTATTTGTTCTCTGAAGGGCGTCTAATTATATCTCATATGGAACTAAGGCGTGTATAGACACTTCTCATATGTCGAGCAATCTGTAAATTTTACAATAAATATTATTTTCATATAGGTACATATAATTAACACGTAGATGCTAATTTTATGGACTAATATGAATAGTAAATTTACTCATGAATAAAAACAAATATACGTATAATTATTATTTACAATATATGTTTATTATTACTATTGTAAAGAGGTAAAGTTGGTATGTTTGTAAAAGGTTTGTAATCTCTGCAACTACTGATCTGATTCTAAAAATTCTTTCACTAACTTTATAATATTAGAATGGATTTAATAGCAAACACCGTTAAACTTGCCCTACTAAAAAAAGCGAGACGTATTAAAAACGAGACTTTGAATATGTAATACGGTGGTTCTTTTTAACTGCACTGCGTAACTCATGAATTATCATGAGGTTAATAGTTGCCGATGAGCTTGGAGTAATTATGTAAATATGGTTGTGGTGCGCAAGCGCAATGAGACCGACCATCGCGTGTGACCAAAGATTAAACAACTGAGACCGTCAGTTATTTTTTATGTAATGTTAAATTAAATTGGTTTATTTAGATTATCATTAAAAAATTAAATTGTTTCTTTGAAAGATCAGACATAGAAAAAGAAATGTTTCTTTTTTCAAATATTAATGTTTGATTTGAAACCAGGTCCATGAGGCATCCGAGAATAATACTAATGAGTCATATTAGATATATCAATGAGATTTTCGCGGCATCTTGATCTATCATGTCGCGGTATTTATTTTGTAATAATTCATTGGCCGTATATTATGTTATTTTTACGGTTTTTTATGTAATGTATGTTTAATTATTGTGCACAAATGAAGTCTATCACGATTAATAAAACCGGTTAAGTGCACATCGGGTCACGCGCAGTGTAGTGTTCCGTAGTTGCATGTCACCATGGTATTTTATTTTATTTTTCCATAGTTTTACGTCGTTCTTAAACTTGTATTTACTATCTGAATTTGTAGTAGGATTTACTTCTCCAAGTAGTTTATATAAGTTGGTCGACTATTACTCGTCTACCTGTAAAGCCTACTTAGCTGTGATAGTTTTCCTTTTAACTTCATTATATATACTACTGTTGTGATTTTTTTCAGATATCCAAAAACAACCGCTTATTGAGCAGAGGGACAGTTGAATCTCACGAAAATGAGCACTATTTAATATTTTGCAAACGGTCCTTGAATTGATAAAATGGTTTTTACACATCCGCAATATTTTTGAACATATCTAACGATACCCCATGAGATAGACGAGGAAAAAAACATGCCCTCTTTATCCCTAGGACAGGTAGGAACATAGATAATTAAAACAACCTTGTTTTAATTATCTATGGTAGGTACAATAAACAATTTTTTTTCCAGCTTGTATTTTACCACTTTGTCGGCGTGATTAATATGTATACCCATACCGCTATACTAAGCCGCGGACAGATAGACGGATGGAAATTGCGAAATTATAAGGGTTCCTTGTTGATTACGGAACATGTATATTAAGTTGCCTAAAAACTCCCTGGACAATTTTAACAAGAAAGCTGTATCTTGTTATGTTATGTTATGTCCATCTGTATCTGGTATCTTGTTAGAGATCAGTAAAAATGTTGTATTTATGTCATTGTGACGTTGATAGAATTGCATTTGCCATTAATAAAGAAGAAAGTCTACGAAAACTGATCGAAATAACGTCGTTTAATCCGTATTTTTTATAAAAACCATTTAAATTGCTACCCTAACTATAGGTTTGTACGACAGTCAGTATAAAACTTTCTTAAATTAGATTAAGCCAGTTCTAACCTTTAACTTCACATTCGAGTTGTTTTTTATCCGACATACAAATTTATTAAATGTTCGGCGTTGAAAGATTTATTCAGTTCAATAAAAAATAACGTGTGAATATTTTCAGAAGAGTGAATGTTGCGCTACTTCTATTGATGAACCTCTATTTTCGTATGAGATGATATTGTAATGATATTTTGAGTATATTCATATGCGAGACTTTTACAGATTCCAATGTCTCATCAAGACTCGCTGGACTAAAATATTCGGGAAAACTTTTCAAATTTATTTATTTCGAATTATGAAATAAGATTTTGTTCTAATGCAAAAGTATAAAGACAAAGTGGCAAAAGGGTATTACTGTTGCTTACATATTAAAAAAAATCAGTAGCGTGGCTAGTTCTAATAGAAATGAGTTGAAACGCCTTGTGTGTTAGAGCGTATTGCCTATCTCACGCTTCAGTACGGAATACAATAGCACGAACACTCTGCTTTACCGCAGACATAGGTATGTCGGTGGTAATCCCGCAATCGAACCTTGCACAGATTCTTTATTCTTACTAGCTGGCCAGACAAATGTTCTGCTGTTTCCAATAGTTAATAACTCACCTATCCCGAATTTGTTTTCTTGTAAATTTCGGCAGGATCATAACGAACAAAACAAAATAAGATTTACGTCTATCCATCGTTCGAATAGTGAGTTATAATGTTGATATCGTACAAAATCCAAAAGAAGTAGTTACAGTTTTTCGAAAATTTGCAATTTTCCAAGAAACTTTCCAATTGCTCTTTCTCTAAATACCTTATTCGGAATAATACTAACTTTAAAAACGAATTAGCCAAATCGGTAGAGCCGTTTTCTAGTGATCAGGTTATCAACTAACAGCATTTCATTTATATTTATTTCAGATCAAAGAATTGTAATGTTCTGGTTACATTTTGTTGACAAAATTAGTGGTAACTAAAGGTGAATAAATGTGTAGATCTCACGTGTAAATATAATATAGCTTATGTGTACATTATATATACATTATCTTTATATCAAAAAGTAAGAAACTGTCTGGCTGAACGATCAACGCACTGCCTAAACTACTGGGGCTAGGACCGCGAAAATTTCCATTTACACTATAGGTGAGCACTAAGGAACGATTTTTGGAAATTCAACCTCTAAGGTGGTGAAAACGTATGAAAATCTGTCTTTAAATTATTTACTGCCCGTGTGAAACAGGGGCGGGCCGCTAGTTTACTATAATTATATTGCTAGGGCTATATATTTTTTCTTCTTGTTAAATAATTTAGGTGAAATTATATTTATTGCCTGTATACTTTTCTACACTTTTGTAATTAATTCTATGAAATCCACTCAGAAGTTATTCGCCTGCTAAAATCTTAGGTACAAATAATATGAACACCTTATATAGCCATGTCGGAAACAAACCAGTTGTTAGTAGCCTGAGAAAATCTTAGAAAACATCGAGGGAACTTAATCATAACGATTCATTCTGAGCATTGCTGAGATCAGTCCGGGTACTTCAACTTGGCTACAACATATCTTGGAATCACAGTCGACCATAACACAGATATTACTACTTTGTCTCATGTTTTAATAATTGGTGTGAAGGAGATGAAAGATTATATTGTTAGTCAGACGGTGCTTGTTGATGCGCGGAATACAAGACTCGACAGGACAAAAAATAGGCGACGTCCACGCTACACGCACTCAACGAGTCCTGATCATATACTCACACAAACGTATATATAGGATTAACGTCGGACAACCCGTTTCCTGTTACCTGCTTTGGGAACAAAAAATAAGTAGGTATGTTTAGTAATTAAAAATCATTTATTTGGAATATAGATCACAATTGACTTAATGCCGTATATACTAGTAGATTACCGTTGCAACGGTTTAAAAATTGAACATTGTGCTAGTTTCAAGTACTTCAATGAATTTATAATATGGTTAATTGAGGTATAGTGCGTACTATGCTAGATAAAAAAATATATTTCAACTGTATCTAAAATTAATTAAGAGAAGCACTCACGTAATGTATAGAATTCAGAAGTAAAAAAAATCAGATTATCATTTTATTTCCCGTAAAAAGATTACTTATTTCATGTTAATGCGAGTTGATATTCTGCGAGTTTTATGTATCACCAAAGAAGATTATATTATTATTTTCGTTCTTCATAATAAATTACTTTAAATAAACACGTATCGTTTTAACAAAAAATACCACCAAAATTAGATCAACTAACCTGTTCAATTTCTAACATAGGTACGATCTAACAAACGTTCCAAAGCTCAAATCTGCACTCCGGATTAAACCTACAGATTTTAAAACAAACAATTACTCTGCTTTATTTGAAAAGTCGAACAAAAAGCAAAGCAATCAAATCATTGCAGGTACTGTGAAGCAAAAACTCCCGGGATGTGCTCGGCCGTTGTAACGGAGCGAAGCGTTGGACGTAATAAGATAGGCAGTAGGAGCTTTCTAGGTTCTTTCTGTATAACTAGATTGAGTACAGACTATCTAAATAAGAAAAGTTATATCGTACTGATTATTTCATATCAGTAAACGAATTACAAAATGATAGAAAAAATTGCAATCGAAGGTAATCTAGTGTATTGGAACCGTGACAGCGCGTCATATGTAGTGTTTTCGAAACCTACATTAAGCCTGAGCTTTCCATGTACTGATACATAATGATGACGTCATATCATCGTGATAGGATATTTCCTATTGCTCGGCTGGTATTCCAAGTTTAAAACATCGACGATTAACATGAACTGACAATGTCATCGAAATACTAAGCTAAGATAAATTGCTTATGTTTATAATTTTATCCGATATCTATGGCAGAAAAATATCCTTAGATTTTTTTTTCTTTGGATAATTTTTGATCCTTACTGGCTTGCGCACTCTTTGTCTTTTTAATAAAGTTCAATAGATTATGTCGAACATGGCGTTACATGTGAAGATTTACTTGGGACCATTACGCACTAATTAATAAATATAAAAATATACAATACGAAAATAAATAAAAATTATTTCAAACAAAAATATGTACCTACTTTAAAAATACATGTTAGTAAAGATTATGGTAATTTTCATTTTACAACTAATAAATAAATTAAAAAGGTAATTAACTTAATTGGTAGTTAATCCCAACATTAATTTAAAATGTAGATCAAAGTAAGTATGCCTTAGACTGCCAGTAATAATAGAGTTTCACAAACTAGTATATGATTTAGTAAGTGATTAGGCCAATCATGAAAATGCAAACTACTACTAACTAACTACTACTAACGAAACCTACAATTTAAGGCTATGATCGAAGACCATGCATCAGCTGGGAATCCGTATCTAATTCTAGGCAAGGTGACACACTTTCAATAAAGCCCTACCTGGTACATAGTACCGTGGCAAAATGACTTCGGATTTCCATAAATAACGCATAACATCAACGAACAATAAATAGTGTGATTCGCTGCGCTCGAACCAGCTGCGCTAAGGAGCGCGCTGAATCGAGCAATTTGATACGCGCCTCCATCAACTTGCCCTTTGTCGAAGGTACGATAGTAAAGTTTAGCAGATGTGATTTCTTAACGAGACACTAACAAATGGTAGCTGTGTACTACTGCGATGTGATAATTTCATAAAATGTTGATAAAGTTATAGCCAATTCCTTGATACGAATTTATTTTTTACTACAATAGAAAATTAGCACTAAATTTTGGCCACTTTTTCCATTAAAGTTTCTTATATGTATATGGAGCAATGTAAATGTAAGTTAGCTGTGATGTTCGATCGTGATGATATTTGCTATTTGATACATTTTGTCATATGTGGTTAAACTCGGTAAATTACTGTGAATGAATGGTATAAATTGATGTTGATGATTAATAATATACATGAAATTAAAATATGTAATGACCAATATGAAAATTTTAATTTTAGGCCACTGCCTGCAGATTCTTTAAATATAGATGTTTGCGATGTATAGCACACTAATAAAGAATAAACGTATATAGTGTTGAATGATAGAAAAGCCAATATTATAATAGGTAGTCTATATGTAAGTAATATAATAAATTAATTCCAAGGGCGAAATTTAAATCAGTGTAATTTTTAAACACTTTGTAAGATTTGTTACAGACTTTTCAAAATGCACGAAATAAAAACTATACTTGTAAAAATGGAATAAGGAATCCGTTTCAAAGTATTTACAAATGTAAGAATTAATTAAGAAGCGAATCGTTGATGCTGCTTTGCCGCAGGCCTTTAGAGAATTTTGTAACACGAATCTCGCAAAAAAACATTCGTTGTTTTTTATATCAGCGCTATCGCCACACGATCGATAATAACAAGATATTTAAAGGGGAAACTTGTATCTAAAGTCCATTCGTGGAATTCCTTTACAACATTCTGATACGGACAAAGAAGCAGAACTGCATCATTATAGCCTATTGTGACGAATTTTAAATTTTCTATAAGCGAATTCGTCAAACGTAAAACAATTCGATACGCGTTCGAATTTGTTGTTCGAGCTTCAATTCAATTTCTTCGTCGTCCGGACCGCTCGCGTGAATTGGGCCGCGTAAACGGGTCCGCCCTTTTGGGACCAAAACGTTATTTTTTTCACATAGATTGCGCATTCTTTGATCTCTCAGAATGTGTGCGTTAAGCGTTTTCTTCGCTTTGTCCTGACTATGTGTGTCTTGTACCGACGATTTCCGACAACGACACCCAGCGGGATGTAAAAGTCAAGAAAAACCTATACTCAGCGATTTTTATTTTCCACTGTTTAATATCGAAGAAAGGATTTGACCTAATGTAAAACACACAAATGTTTTAATATTTTACTACTCATTTATTAATTCTATTGATAAACAGTTTTTTTTAATATATGCAACTAATTAGTCAAGCGGGTAATATATGAGGTAAAATGCAGACGTACAAAGATCTACTGCAGATCTTATTATTCAACTTGATATATCTCAACTTTATGGATATAACTACATCTGTGCATGTAGGAGTTTAGCACATCGTAAACCGCTGAATCCATTACGCGGAAGAACTCCAGATAATTCCCATAACACTTTATGAGCATTGAACAATGTTTTATATGAATACATACTTTATTATTCTGTTGAAAATAAACTGTAACTGACTAAGATTTACTTTGCAATGTCCATGCAAACTACTAGTTCAGTTCGATAGGGAAAAGTAACGCAATTGAGCTCAGCGCTGTGAGAATTTGTGGAACCGTTAACACTTCGAGATTATTTGAAATATAGATATAAGTTGGTAACCTAGCGTAAGTGACAGGAAGGTTCTAGAGAACCTTACTGCTGTCGCGTTTCGGCTAGGTTTTAGAGTGTGAGTATGAGCAGCCAGCCAACGGCGGAAAGTGCGAGTTTGGAACGGTGATGAGGGCACCATATCAAAAAGTTCCTCAGAGCATTCATCAATTAAATATATAATAAATAGTATTATTATAAAAAATATACAAAGTTTACAATTTGGTTCCACTGTTTTCATCAGCCGATACTGTTATATTTATTATTATTACGCATAATAATTTATTATTCCAGAATAGTAATGGATATCCTCGAGATGTTAAGGTCGTAAATAATTACAAAAAAATCATATCTTACAATTATAATATGAGGCATGAACATAAAAAGCTTTTCATGGTGTGTCCCACACGTTCCCGTGGGGTCCGAGGCGTACAATATTTTATTATAAATAGTTGAATGGGTACCAAAATACGCATTATTGTTGCGTGAGGTCTCGCTCCTTGGCTCAGGTGACATTAAGGCGTTACTAATTTTACACAGATTCCAGAAAAATAAAATTATACTGAGAGCGAAACGTGTAAATGAAACAGAATTCTTTTGTCAGAATGTGTTGTTTGGTTCATCGACGGCTCACACGCTGCGCGCCAATATTTCGCTGCTACGAGGCTAAGTTCCTCATATAGCACTACAAAAGATACTCCGTTACAAATGTCAGCGTAGAAATTAATGGCGACAACCTTTTATTTGTAACCATTGTCTCGGATGAAGTTCCTTTTGTCTATTTTGTTAGCAATAATGGAAGTGTTTAGCGTCAAATCTATTGTCGGACCCAAAAAATAAAGTCTCAACTTGCTGAATAGCTGGCATGGTGTGCGAGACGAGACTTTGAAATCTAATTTTCTTCGCACATTAGTTGTATACTTAAAATAATAAAATTTTTGTAAAAAAATTTTGTAGATAAAACATCACACATAGCCGTAGAACGCTACGTTATTTTGTTTTAAAGTAACAACTTTCCGCGACTTAGTTTGCGTTAATTACAATATTAAATTTATTGGTATTTAAGCCTATGTTCCGCAAAGAGAAAGTAGCTTTCTTAATAATGAAAGAACTTACAGAATAGGTTTAGTAGTTCCAGAGATAACAGAGATTAACCTACAAATAAACAAACTTTACTTCTTTATAATAATATTATAGAACAGTATTAATACATCTTAATAAAGTCAGTCAATTAAATAAAATTATTCCATTGGTTATGGAAATTACAATTTAACCTGAAAGCAATTAATATCATTAGTATAAAGTCGTAGTTACTAGCCATTACGGTTTTGCAGAGAAACTTGTTAATGGACATACCGTGAGCTCCAATTATAATTTTGATATCAAAGTGGGCATTACAAATATGCAGATTACTGTGATAATTTCGATTACCACGCTCCGCAAATAGCTACAGGGTACCGGTATGCAGTAATGTAAATATTGGAAGCAGGAAAGAAGTTATAATGGAACTGGTGTGACTCAGGAAAGGCGTACAGTCAGTGATTATTCGTATTCTAGAGCGCTCTCTATTTATCGACACCGATTTATTTTACCAGGTTTTACTTATGTATTGCTTTTACCTTTTGGTATGTTATTATTTTGTATACATATATTGTTATTTACGTAATTTGTGGGATAGCTAATGTAATATTTTCTGAAATATAATAGTACTTTTTATACTTTTAGTTTTTTGACCTTATGAACAGCTAAGGATATACATTATGTAGGTAATTACAATTAAGCATTAGTGTACATAGTTGTATAAATCTTGTCTAATTAATTTATATCATTAACATTCATTATGCATGTAACGTTAAAATTAGAATCAGTGAGTCAAAGTATATTTACTGCGTAGTAGGACACGAAAATTGCGTGAGATACACCAAGTGAAACACCAGCCTTAGTGACACGCTTAAGCGTAATGCGCTCTGGCATCAGCCTCTGTGTGTTCAGTATTCAAGAGAGGTGATAAGCCCGTCACTCTGGCTCTCTTATTATAATTAGCAAATTAGTTAAAACTAAAAACAAATGTTTCTCTATTTTATTAATAGCGACGTTGGTATTATTTATATGTTATAAACAATGTATGAAATGCCGGCATTCTATAGAATGCCTAAGAGTACCCAGCAATGTATGAAATAAAGAAAATTATTACATACTTTGCCGAGGCATTCTATAGAATGCCAAATGCTGTTTAGGCAAAGAATGAAGTACATGTCCGATTCGTTTCGAATATCACGTGGGACTTTTTGGCGCGATCTTAAAGTGTCATGTTAATGAGACAAATACGTACATCTATAGCATTTAGTCTGCGAGAGAATGACATTTTATATACACGGTTAATGCAACACGACTGTATTCGTCATCGAATTTGTCTAGCGGTGTGACGACCAGGCTTGTACGAACTGTTCTATTAAGGTATGCACGCCATTTATAACAGTTCTTGCAAATTATGTTGTAACCGAGGCGCTCGCCGATAGCTCCCGCGACCGGCTCGCTATTACTTCACAAATCCAACCTAACCTAACCGAGCATCGTCGATATTTTATAACTTACATTCTATAGAATGCCTAGAAAATCGTATAAATGACGTGCATACCCCAATACAACAGTTCCTACAAGTCAGGTCGTTACACCATAAGGCCAATTCGACAACGAATATAGTTATGAAAATCAGGACTTACATTAACCATGTATATCCTAACTCATTCTCTCGTAGGCTAAATCCTATAGATGTGTGTGTTTCTCTCAATCATATGACACTTTGACGCCCCGCCAAAAACTCTCACGTGATAATCGAAACGAATCTGAGATGTATTTCATACATTGCTGATTTCTCACTTCATATTCTATAGACTGCCTAGGCAATGTATTAAATATGAACTATTTCATACATTGCCTGTAACATATACAATAAATATAGTAAGATCACTACGATAAATGCCTTCCATTAAAGTAGATTAAATAATACAAAAAATAAATGATTCACAACCAAACTATGCAAATAACTCAGGACTGTTACAGAAATTGGATATTAAGAAACAAGATTTCGAATTAGTTTTTCGTAGAACTGAAGACATTATACGAATGTATAAATTAACAATCAGAACCATAAGTCATTTGAATAGAGATTAAGAATCGAAATCCTATTAATGACTAATCAAGGATAAAGGGAATCCTTTGACCGAGCCTCGATGCGGCGGTATAATATTTTTCAATATCTCTAAATCATTCGTACGGATGGACATTCTCGGTAACCCCACTAAATAACAATAATGTCACCATAAAACATCATACATATTATGTAAATTATATTTTGACACAAGAGCTAAAAATGTCATCTCCAATCTCTAAGCAATAAATTTTTCATGTAAATTTCGTACTATTTTATTTAGAACTACATTTTGCTTGCGGTTTTGTCCGTGTATGCTTGTTTAAGTTTCAATGACTAAGAAATATATATTAAGTTATTATTTCATATACCTATTAAGTTTACATGTTATCAATAAAGTTAAAGGTGATGATTAAATATGATATAATACACAAAGTGTAAACATATATAAAAGTACGTAAAAAGTGTAAAATAATAGATAAGTCAGATCAAGTCTCTTACCAGCTCTTTTCGACGGCTTCCATGTTTTCGGCACCGGTGGTAGTGTGTGTGAAATGCCTTCAGGGACTAAACTGTATAAAGTTAGGTACTAACTAAAGTTTCGTACCTAACTCATTTCTAGCCTCTAGCCATATAAAAGCAAGTTGAAAGTTATTGGATAGGTGTATGTTTATAATTGATTCAGCTATTTAGTTATGGATTCTTACTTATGTAAGATTTTCCAGGTAGACAGCTTCAGTGTTTAATAATACTCGGTTCAAGATACTGATTGACCAACCTTTGCACTAAGATTTTTAGCAATAGGTTCCAAATCATATAGCACGTTACTTACGTGAACCGATTGTGGAATTTACACTAATACTAGCTGTGCCCACGGCTCCGCTCGCGTGGACTACAAATTCCGTCTATCGAGCACACGCGCGAATCGTGCAGCTCCCACTCCCGCGCACGGCGATCGCGCACCGGTTATTTAGAAGGTGAAAGGACCCTAAGACGCTGAGGGGTGGAGCAGGAACCCTGTCAAGCAATCTGGAAAGCTGTAGCGAAGTACGGACACTGAGATAAAATGATAGGTTACACGGGTGAAACCGTAGGGCATAACTTGTTGTATTATAACGATGACCATTTCTAAACAACTTCTTCAACTTTCTTTAACTTCTTTACTTTAATAATCATAAATATGTAAGCCAATCACTTCGTAGAATACAATACAAAAAGTGACTGTTAAAATCAATAAAATAATAGTCTAAGAATTCGACGCAACGAACTTTGAACGTTCCGCCAAGAATTAGCATAATTCATTGTTATTCTAACAATAATTTATTGTTGTCTTTGAACATTCTTTAATGAATGTGACATAAAACATAATTAATACGTTTGTAGTATAGCTAGTAGTAGTAGTGCTCCGCACGCTTTAATTACGCAGTAATTATTTTACGTGATTTTGGTTTCACTCGTTATCGTTTCCCAAATAACTCCATGTTTCTTTTTTACAATTTCTAATAATCAATCTAGTACAACATCAATTGTGAAATGATATTTATAATATTATATTCCCGTGTACAAAACTTCATCGAAATCGGTTGAGAATTTTTTTTTTTTGATATTTATCTATTTTTGCTACTTTTATAAGAATAATTTACAAATTTAACATACAAAATATCATGTACGTGATCAGTGTCATTTACAATAGATATCTATTAAGAAAGAAAATAATACTTCTATAATGAAAACTACAGATTTATTAATAATTATAGACTGATAAAGTTCTTTGTAACCGAGGGTAACTAATCCAATGTTGTACAGACAAACACCCCTTAAGTTTGTTACAATACCTGTAAGGTACAACGCATTAATGAGAATCTCAACAAAGATATGATGAAAGCTGTTCAATAGCTAATAATTTCCTGTTAAGATAATATTTTAGCGAGTTTCTTTAAAGCCAAGATTAAAAGATAGTAGAAGTGTAAAGGAATTATTATTGTAAGAAAGTTATTATCTTTTTTAGGTATAGAACACGTCACACGCAATAATTGTAGCTGTGAAACAATGAAGAATTTTTTCCCAACGTTTTTTTAGCGAATTCTCACTTCTTATCGCTTCAAAAACTTGCTCGTTACCTTATTTTCTTGTTTACCACAACGCTGCATAGAAAGATCGAAGATAAAATGTTCGCTTCGTAGCCATATTTCTTCGTGCGTATAATATGCTTTATTTATCGCGTCTTACCATCTCAATTGTCCATACATAGTGTTACAAAGTTAAAAGTTTAAAAAACAAAACAATTCCGGTACCGGGAATCGAACCCGAGCCTCCTGGGTGAGAGCCAGGTATCCTAGCCACTAGACCATACCGGAGGACGACGTTATGCTTGAAGATGTCTGTAATAATATAAACTATTGAATATTTGAAGTTTTCTCTTGTATGTAACTAATCTAACGTAATTGTTTTTACCCTTTGGCTCTCAACGTCACACAAAATGCGTGTCTAAATGGCATTAATGTCATCCATGGGAGTCAAGTTATTAATACGTGATTATAAATATCATCACTGTAACCTGTCTGTATATATCTACTCTATGTACATAATCTCTGTGTCAGTTTAGGATTTATTGATAATTTCCAATTCCGAAGAGTTTATAATTTTGCATATCTTTAAAGAAGGCTGTCCTACGTGAAGTTTCAATCGACACGCTTCCTAATTACGTATTTCGCAACAGCAAAGCGATAGGAACAATGGAAAATTCGTAGTATGTACCAGCCATAATATACCAAATATAATCCGAATTTGATATTTTGTAGTCCATATTTAGCGTTTTCTGCTATCAATATGCTCATGGTATTTTTCTTCGTCATGAAAAAAAAAAACATGATTTATGTGGCAATCTATCTTTACACATTTAAGGTTCCCGGTATTGACCAATTCGTTTAAAATTAATTTTTGCGTTACTAAAATAATTTGTTATAAAATAACAACTTACCTGTGTTGTTCTTGCCTCTGTCTGTCTGTATAGAAATGTATACTTTATTTTTAGCTATGTAAAGATATTTTCAAATATTGTTTCGACATTGAAATATTATTAAAGTTAATCAGTAATCAATTTAGCATTGTTCCATTTATTGATATAAAGACGTCCGATGTAATTACGAGCGGATAACCGTGTTAGATATAAAGGAACGACCACCCACTAAGCCAGTATGTACTAAGTACTATTGTACTCGATGCCGGCTACAGTACGGTGCGATGTTGCTGTGGGAATGTACCACGGAAGCCGGCTGTGTGATTAGATTAGTGTGAATGAGTGATTTTGTTTGACGTTTTGATGCGTTCAAGATTGGAATTAAAATTCTCGGGCGTTTATTTAAATTGTTATGTGTTTGTATGTCAATAGAAAGTTAGTTTTGATTTTCTTTTCTTCTCTTTAGTGTATGTATATGTATCGTGAACATTTCTATTTTTACTCATAACGGGATATAGCCATATTTACCAATCGCTACAGGTAGTGAGTGATATTATACAAAATACACAAACAAAAAAAACTCTATACTCTTAAGAAATTTTGGTTATTGAAATAAAATCACAATAGAAATGTAATTAGACAAAAAGTAGACAAAACTCTTACGAAAGTTGATTATTTATATAATTTTCTGACATAAAACGGAACGACGAACTGCGCAAGACGGTTGGAATCGACTGGATGCGAAGGGCCGAAGTTCGGATCCAGTGGCGATCAGACAGATACAGACTGATGGTAAAGGATATAAATGGTGGTAATTTTGAATAGAAATGAAATTATTTGCATTGTTACTTTGTCAACATCGCTTTAGGCGGAGCGATATGTAGATTTTTGCATAGCTTTCTAAGAATGGAATAATTCTTCGTTCCAAAGTTTCCTCGGGGGCACCGGGACGGAGAATAACGAGAAAAGGGACTGTCCGATTAAAAATAGGACGTGTAGTCACGTTATCAGTTTAGGTGCACGATTATTATAATACATATAAAACAATGTATAAAAATGTTTGTGTCGTAAAGATCCTAATCATATACATATATTTTAAATTGATATCGCTTTTAGTGTTAATTATTATGTACTTTCATAATACCATTAGGTATTACACCATTCATTCTGATCCAAATACTAATTAATTAATTTCGAAATTGTTTTTAAAATACAGAACTGTAAATGATCTTTATAAGTGCTTATTAAATTTTATTAGCTGTGATGAATTACTCATGCACTCGTAACAAACAAACATATGTTAGAGTCTACTTAAAGCCAAGAAACCAGACGTCACGTCAATCAATGGAAGCTTGCTCCAAACATTAAACATATGCTACGGGCGTGAATAACCACATTATTGAGTACCCCTACTATTGGGCATGTCTCATTTATTATGCAATAGTTACAATTGTTCCATAATTATTATTTTGTGTAAATCTACAGGTGGCATTGTCTTTAATTTCTTTCGGTAGAGATGTAACTAGTGAAAAATTACGGTTGCTCAATAGCAAATCTACAATATATGGATGCCTACCTCTATAATAACAAAATATGGTGTTTTAGATTTCATTAAATTTTTCCAAACTTTTATTTAATTTTAATCTTTTAACAAACATAATAACACGTATCTTGTTAAACTTGGAAAATAGAACATTATTTATATACAAAATTTAGTCAAAAATGTTAGAGCCGTTTCTGATAAACCAGTTACATATTTTAAATACAAGAAGTGCTCACTTAATCGTATATGTTTTCCCATATGCCAAAGCCCTCCTTTTGGTTACGTGAACAATATTGTATGAGTTTTTGAAAATGGGTAAGTGTGTGTGTGTGTGAATTTGTATGTGTGACATATTAAAAAATATCTTTTTTTGTATATAAATACTTTTTTGTCTGATTTCTCACATAAATATCACTTATTTAAATGAATTCGATAACGAATATGTTGCAGTTAGTAATGAATTTGATATTAGTTAACCTATAATGTTTCGACCTATTTATCAAATACGAATTAGTAGGTGACATCGAAGCGTATAACATATGCCGTATTACACATCAGCTTAATATTATTGAAGCCGGGTGTATCATTATGTTGAAATTAGGTGCTAACTAAAATTATATGAATCAGTGGTGTGTGGAAATTTGTCTACCGATTTCGACTGTGTTGCCATCCTTGACATGTATTGGAATAATATATGAGTATTATTTTAATTCATTATTTTTATAAAAAATTGACGGAACTTCTATGACATTTTTTGTTAGTCTTTTCAGTTCAATATCGATCGTACATATCTTAAAATGCAATGCGTATAAAAAATGCTCATCTTCTTCTATATAAATAAAATGATTGAGATTTTGATTTTTTTTTGTTTTACACCTTAGGCGCTTAGTCCATCTCTAAGAAAAAAAAAAACATAATATCTTCGTAAACAATAATTCTGTAGTTAACGAATAGGGAGCCGCGTGCACGGCTAGTTTTTAAATATAGTGAATAGTATAATTTAAAACTAGATTACATAAATTAATATATTATTAGGAAAAGATTATGGATAGATTAAAAACAAACAGATATAAATCCTTATTAAGAACGAAATAGATTGCTATTGAGAAACTTCCTTTTTTTGTTATTTACTATGACATTGTATTGAATTTTCATTCACAAAATTATTTTAATATATTTCGTCCTGTTTTATATATGCAGTATTCACATAATATATAGTAATGGATCGATTGTAATGATTCTTTGAAACGAGCTTGTATATTCTGAGCCATTTTTATCAATTCCGTTTTGTGATCCTTATAACTAAATAAAGAAAATTTCATTAGGCACTAAGGCATCGTATCACAAATTTTCACAAAATTATTTATTGAATAACACTCAGTAAAACAAATTTATGCCTCTACTGGGACGATCCTCCGACGGTGTCCATTACACGATATCCTTCTTGATTTATTGAAGTGGATATCATGGCGCGAATAAGCACATAAAATAATGCTGTGAGGTCCGGTAATGAAATGTGGGAGGCGGGTTTGTCTCCGAGTTGATAATCTACTTTGTTTATTGGTTTGAAGTTTCGAGATATGCTTTTAGGTCCGTCATTAACAACACTGCAGCCGTGGTATTCTTTACAATTAATTACAATCATTATTGTCTTTGATATGAGAATTTTATTACCAGTGAGTGTTCTGTGGTATCAGCGATAGATCTGAATTCTTTACCCTCATTCAAAGATATTGTTTTATTGTAACAGGCTTTTGTTTTAACTATTGTAATATCGTATAATATTTTTCAAGCTTGCATTTCACAAGTCAACTTAGGAAAAATATTGTTTTGTTACTTTTTTCATATAGCTTTTAATTTTTTTCTTTTTGTTATAACAAAAATAACAGCATGCACTCCACTATCCACCTGATTTTAAGTGGTCACTGCAACTTATATTTGTTTATAGCTAGAGCTGTCATCTGTGTGGATTTCTCCGAATTTGTAATAGTTTGAAAGGCATCCGGGGAGTGCCTTTTGCGTCCTGGGAAAATGCAATAATTAGTTTACCAAAAACCAAATAAAAAATAAGCCAATTAAATGATAAAAGAGAAGTGAAAATTAAAATTCTTTACTTTTGTTTAAAAACATTTTATAAGAAGTCTGGGGCAAAAACTCTTTTTTACCCAAATATCCGAGGATTTTCCAGCATCAACAATTTAGGTGATGGTAGCTACTTATAAACTACCTCAGAGAGAGTGAGGCCAGTAATTAATAGGTTAATTAATTGACTCTTGAGGACTGAGTTAGGGAAGCACCTCAGTTTTGCTTCAGAAAAAGATGTGGCGGAGGAACTCTCGCAGTCGAACTTTGTTCTCAATCAGTAGAAATAGTTTAATAATATTAATTTACTTAAAATTACTTAACAACAGCGACGTAATTTCGAATTAACCATTAAATCTGCTTATTTCTATATCTATCTTCTTAGAAGTATCGGGTAGTAAGCGAATAATGAAAATTTATTCATAACACGCTTTATTTACTTATAGCATCTTTATTATTACGCTACATCTTATTGGGGGTAAGCAGATACATTAGTGATGAATATTATATTCACTTTGTGTTCACTTTTGTTTCCTTATGTAATCAGTAGGGTAATTATGGTTCTGAGAGTATAACATATTTAGACATTTCGGTGTGTTTACATAATGTGATAGTTTCTTTGCTGTTTTTTTACAGTGCGTTTCCTGAAGTATGTCCTTAATTATACTAAAAAAAACGATTTTACCTAACTGAACTGAACACATTGTTTTCATTTTGAAATAAAATGACTTATTATTTATAGTCATTTTGTTAAATAAAAGGCTTATTTTGTGAGCTTCTGAATTAAAAAGACATACAGAACATCCATAAAAGTGTTAATTATTTATTTAAACATAAATAACATAAGTGGGTCTTTTGTAGATTAACGCTGACAGAGTGTCACACAATGACGAGATAATAAGATCGATGTAATATTATCATATTTGACTACAGAGTTGAATAAAATTGCATGTCCGTAAATACAATAATAAACTTGAAATAACCGAAAAACATCTCATTGGCTACGTTCAACGATGAGTAACTTCTAAATCATTGGAAATTTGTAACTACTGTTAAATTATACTTTATACATGAAAAACAGTTATTCATTGTTGTCTTTGGATCTATACAGCTCGTAAACGTTGATCTTATTCATTAGATTAAATAGGTATTTCAAACAAAATAATGTTTATAAATAGGTGTAAGAATACTTGACGTCGCACCAATTCATCATGCCTGAGACTCGAGACTCTCGACAGAGCAAGCCTCTGAGATTCCACTTCAGTAACAAAGAGAGTTTATTGTCTGAAAACAAAGCCGCCGATTTAGGGCTTAGTGACAGCGTATAGTCGAGATAATAGGGTTGCTACCGTTGCTACGTTTTCCGATTTAGTAGGAGATTTAGTGAAGTTTCAATGTAAACTTTGGATCTTTGGGATTCAAGAGTTGATACTTCTTCTTTCTTTCTCTTTGATTTTAAATATGTAGATATATTGTGGATAATTTAATGAACATATTTTAAAATTATTTATGTAAATAATTGTTATTTAAGACAGCGAAGTTATTAATGACTTTTTGTTAATCGTCAAAGTGCGAAGATAAATTTTTCGTCTTCTCGCAAAAATATGAATCGTTAGTACAGCTTAGGAAATATAGCAATAAACGATATTGCCCAACATGTTTTCCATTACCGAAAGCACTTACCTACCGAGTACCAAGCGCGCTACCACCAAACCGTGTTATATTAAAAATTCATTTGAGCGTCTTATATTTGTTGAATTGATAAATCAATTTATTCAGGTTTCTTGAATCTTAATTTGACATACTTATACAGCGTAAGCTTAAAGCCAAACAAGTATGGAGCATTGATTGATTAAGTACATTGAGTGATTTCTATAAACGTAAAGAAGAAATTAAAGATTGATTGGTTTTACACATTTACTAATAAATTATTTAATATTGAAATTACTTGTTTCATATTTCGGCAACATACTATATATATGTTACTTTATAGTTAAATTATTATATATTTAATAAGCCATCACGCCAGCTTACGATGTGTGGGCGATTTCAAACATGGAGTTATTCACAATTCTATATTATTCTAGAACATTCAAGAAAATCACAAAAAGAAGAACGTTTCTCTAGCCTTTAGGTTTTACCAAGATGTTTTCATTCACCGTCAGCCGTTAGTGTTGCCAATTCAAATGAGTAAATGTTCGAGAATTCTGAAAAAGTTGTCAGGCTCTAACCTGTAGATGTCAGAAAATTTCTTTTGTTAATTTCTTAATAAAAATTGGTGCCAATCGTAGAAAAGACTCAAAAGATGGGTAGCAAAAATGGCATAGTAAGGCAAGAACGAATAACAGGTTGCAGAGACGGTCTGTTCGCATTGTTAATGATGCAGACGTTCCCCAATGTATTGAGCCGCTTCAGCTTCGCAGGAACATCGCCTCGCTAATTGTGTTCTACCGTCTGTATCATGATGAGTGTTCTGAAGAGCTATTTAATCTAATTCCCTCCTCTCCTTTCTACAACAGAAACACACGCGCTGGGCTTCGGAATCACAGTTTTACGGTAACCTCCATCTCAGCATGAACTAAAAAGTTCTCTATGTCTTATCTTTGTCGTGCCGTGAAGCTGTGGAATAATCTCCCGGCCAATGTGTTCGCTCCTTCTTATGACATCGAGTCTCTCAAGCGTAACATGAAGAGATATTTATGCAGGCCAGCATGACAGCGGCGACCGCCGATGGATTTAGATCTCTCGATGGTCGCCGTTGTATTTGGATTGTACTGTGCTTACCATCAGGGACAGTAAAGTACAATCTGCCGAGATGTTATAAAAAAGATGACAAGAAAAATAACGAACATCAATATATGATAGATAGACATAAGTGTGAAATTAATATTTACAAACCATTGACAAAGATTTAGCGATCAAAAGTGAATAAAAAACCTACAGATGTTGAATCGATATTCCTACTTTCATACTTGAGACTTCAAAGCCAACCTCATCTGCATTTGGTATACATTGCTGAGTAACGAACGAGGAAATGGCGATAGCGTGGTTCTAGGGCTACTTTATCGTGTCATGACCACTATATAGTATATGGTGAAAAGTCTGTCATAGTGATTCGTTTATCCACTTCTTGTTTCGGGTAATTTCGCTACATATCCAGTTTCTATTTATGAAGGCTGGAATAGCAGTGTTATATATGTATATATAGGGGAGAAACGGGTAATGGGGGTCAGCGGGCAATGGTAGTCAGTACAATAATAAGAAAACTAAAAGACGTTGACAAGTGAATATCGAGCGAAATGATCGGACATACTACACCCGGTACCCAGATCTAATCACCGTTTTAATTGTAACGTGATGTTTGGACGAAAAAGGTATATTATTGTCCGCCGCGATTTCATTATAATTTTTCCTGTGTATAACATAAGAGATGAGATATTTATTTAAATATTTTTTTAATTATAACTTTTCTTTTTATTTTAGTAAATTACTAAATAATCTTTTTGTGAGACATTTTTAATGAAATATTTAACGATTTATTTTCATTTAGATTTTTTAAATTTCATTTCTATTTTGGGGTAATGGGAGTCAGTTGACCCCCACGGAATAGAAAAAACCGCAGCAAAGCAAAAAACCTTTAGGCAAGGCCAAGGGACCTGTTCTTCAAGATAAACACTCCTCCTGAGAGTCAGATACAAGTTTCTGTAATATATGTGATGTCGATAAAAATGACGATCCAAAGTCGGTCCTTGATTTGTGATGAGCTTAGTTGCAAGAATGAGTTATGGTAACGCGCTGGTACACTTCGTGTGGTTTATGGGCACACGCTAACTGCTTCCGATGGATTCAGCAAAAGGTTATGCTTACGACAAGTGCTGAAGATGTGTTGACTCTCATTGTCTAATATGATGACTACCATTACCCGCATGTCAGGGCAATGGTGATCAAAATCGTTATTTTTATAAAGTGTAATTATAAGTATATTACTATCCAAAAATTTAAAAAACTGCTTTAAATTGATAAATTATTAGTTATAGTAATAAAATATGTTTTTTTTATTAACCCGAAACAAATAACTTCAGATTTATATCGATTTTTGCTTAAGTGACTCCCATTACCCCATTTTCCCCTATACATTATGATTTTATACAGAAATGGATAAATACTGAAAAAAAAACAAAGAATAATATTCCCCGTCATATCTCTTAAACTTTGTTATCATTAACCCAATTCGAATTATAAGTTTAAAAAAAATAGACTGAACCGAAGTATTTTAGAATTTATTAAGTTAGTAACGTTCCTCGTGCATACTTGTAAATGAATAAATAAGGTTTTGCTAGTCAGTTTCGTGCCTCTAAACGGACTGCAAGCGTTCCATGTTTATGAGCGCACATCGACCCGTTTGTCTTTACAATGTACTGCTTCCTCCATACCATGTTTTGTTTGATCATATTTATTGGTCGTATCCACGGTCTCATTACTTAACGAAGGTTTATGTCTATGTTCTCTCATTAGATAATGCATTCGATGCACTACATTCTGTTTATCAAGACTCGAGCATCTGATAACGTTTGAAATACATGAATGGCTTATTGTCTTTATTAATTAGCTTATTGATGGATTATCTTGCGGTTAAATAGATTCTGTTGTTTATTATGTACATACTGTAATATACATCGTGTCTCAAATACGTGAGAATATTTTTTTTTTGTAGTGTAAATTATTTGTAATGTTGAAACGTTTTACGACGTGATTTTTCTGACATAAAGAGGACGAAAAACATAAACTTGATCAGAGAGAGAAAACAAAAAAACTATGTTATAAGCTAAGATAGATAAATGAACGCAATAAAATATGACAAGTATACGCACGTGTAAAATGACAAGTAAATAAAGTATTAGAAAAAGCCAAGGTTTGTTATTTGTTATTTAATAATAACATTGTTGGAGTTTCACATCTGTAAAATGTATTGAGTTGTGCCTTAAGAGATGTAACGTCCAGAGTAACTTAAATGATTTTTTTGATATTTGGAAGTTCGCCTAAATAGTTATCACCTTCAAGTTGCGAAATTGATCGCTAAATACCTTATGGGGTTTCCCAATAGCTACGGTGGCTTCCGCGCTCCCAGAGGAAAGAAATATTTATAGTGTTTAGATCGAATTACGGATAGAGAATTAGTCAGTTCGCGACTTATTTGCAACTACAGTAACAGTCCAAACCGTGGCTCGGCCACTTTGGCACCCTTGGAGCTTGTTGCATCGCTTTCGCGGCTGAGTGCCTTAAGCGCTCGCCCCCAAGCCCAGTGAAGCTGTAAAAGCTGTCAGGACCCCTTAGGCTAACAGTGTAGTCAGATCGAAGAAAAAAACTTGAGAACCAGTTCCATATACTAGTGGGAAGACTTAGCGTAGCTTTTAGCTTCCACTACATTATCACTTTAATTTCAGGTGAGACTGTTAACAAATGATAACCAAGAAATAATGAAAAAATGATAAACTTTATGTACGCATGTAAGGAGTTATAATTCTTTGGTGTAAATAAACAAAAATAACTTCAAAAATTGTATATCACGTACCAACAAAATGATCAGTTAGCCATCAATGATAAAATGTAAATGCATTTTGCGGATTTTTTTATTGTTAAATAATTTTTAACGGTGTATAAATAAACGAGTTTAATTTCATTAAAATATGTGTTTATTTATACACAATAAAATTATTTTGGACCAATAACAGAGAGCATAAAAAAATTAAATTATTATCAATGGTGGCTAACTTCAGCCACATGATAAGCGCGCAACTTTAAATTTAACCCCCTACTAAACGCACAAAAAGAAGTGCTCAGAATATATATAAGTGCCCAGACGAAGTGCCAAGAAGTTCCCAAGCCCGGGTGAAGCTGTAATAACCGTTTGAGGCTCCAGGGCCCATGGCTAAAAGTATAATCAGTAGGAAAAAAAATTACTTAAAACAATTTGGAGATCCATTTCATATTCAGATCTCTAATATTCACAGACTTTAACAGCAACAAAAATATTCAATTATTTATTCATATTAATGTATTATTATTTAATTTTCACATATTGTTAATATCAGCTTAATACTCTTGTGATAATCATCTGTATTAATTCGTTTCCACTAGAAATGCGTTTCCAAATTGACAGATGGTCCAGTCCGTTACCGGTTGAAAGGGTTAACGTATTTTTTTATGTTACTTACTGAAAGACAAACATTTTGTCACATAAAACAAAAAAAATGCTGTAGACAAAATTACTTAGAGATAGAAACTATAGGAACAGGCGCCGATCATCAGATCTATAATGTCTTTATAAGTGCCCGCAGACGTAACTTTAATGAAACGGCTATTTTGTTTCTCTACCTGCGATTTGACACGAATATCGACGCTCCAACCCTGTATTATGTTTTTCTTTAAATTATTTTCTTTCTCTCTTTACTCCTATCTTTTTGATTAGTCAGAAAAGGAAGGATATACACTTAAGTCATGTTTAAAAGTATGGCCATTTTATTTTAAAAAGACCCCCATCATTTGATAAGCCTGTATGACGTTTTAGCATTAATCCATTAGAGACTATAAAAATATTTCAACAATTTTCAAATTAACGTTTTTTGTTGAATACCATTGTAATTATGACCTCTTCCATTTGTATTAATATTAATTATTCAATGAACAATATAATATGTATAATAGTGAAAAGGTTAGTGTCTATTCATTATTACGCAATATTCCTACTGGGATGTGATAGAAACAATGTAGCATCACTTCTCTCTATATTTTTATATAGAGCTATATTTTGTTTCATATTGATTAATCCCTTCATATATTTTCTGTTGCAGCCGCGTAATTTAAATCCGGTTTTTGTAATTAATTATTATTTTGTCGTCGCGAATAATTATGATATCCAGCGGGATAATTTTACGATTTGTCGTTGCCACTCACACACTCGCGTCGAAGTCTCATCAAAGCACTTTCGAGTCTGCACTCGAAAACACTGCAAAAACACTGCAAAAACACACTCGTCTTCGGATATTCCACCACAGCCACGCGCTCCAGGATCGACTACTATTGAGCCAGTGTACGTGAAGGTGCATATATATACTTCAAGACCTTGACGGCGTGGACCAGCAAGTACCACAGAACGCAGAAGAGGTGAGTTGGCATGACATTTTAAACATACTTTCGCTGGATATTATCGCATTGTCGTAATTCACCTTTCAGCTTTGCATCACAGGTCGTTCTCATATTCGCGTGGGAACCACCATTTTCACTATTTCAAAAGTATTATTTACTTAGAATACATTCGGTACTTTTGATTCATAAATATTACACTTGTTCAGCCCCTGCATTTTATTAAACAGCAGGAACTAAGGCTATAGCAACAAAGGAATATTGTACCTACCTATTAGTAAAATAATGTTTAGGATCTGATTAGTACTTTCAGAGTTTTTAAAACTTAACTTTCACTTTCAAACTTTACCTCTTTAATTTTTATAGTGTAGTATGGATAGTTGTTATAGTCTGGCATATAATTTTAAATTATATGACTTAGAATATCTCGTTTATGTTTCCTGATTCTCCACAAGTTTTCCCAGTATTAAACACAAATCGTACAATAAACACAATACACAATTGTATTGTAAAAACACGCTATAATTACGCACTAAAAATATAAAACTTTTTAGTCTTATAATAACATCTCCTTACCAACCCTAATCTATTAGACTTGTTAAAACAAATCCTATGAACCCAAACTCGAGGGGTTTACTAGTAGCCACTGAAGCGTTCCACTATCCACCTCCTGGAGCTCCATCATTAGATTAGCACCAAGATACCAAATTATAGTGTTGTCATCCGAATTACATATACATACAAAGCTTTATTTCGATACGACAATTAGAAGTAGGTTAAAATTGCCTTCTAAGAATCTATTAGATACATTGTTAGTTAATTACAAGTGAAGCTAATATAAGCGTGTTAAAAATAACAATAAATAATCCATAAACAGCCAATATAAATCACAAAATGAATTATCACATCATCTTTATAAATTTAATTTTTATCACAATTCATATTTGGAGATCAACAAGCTGTCGCCACAGCCCGCATGCCAGACAATTGATGCAATCATCGCCAATGGGATTTTCGGGGGTGGGTAAAACGGAACTATAATTGCATCGGCCACAACGAAATTATTGTTATAGTAACTATTCGATGATAATTTCGTTGCATGCCTGCGGGTGATGTTAACGCAATAATTCCGACGTTCTATGAAACTAAATGGATTTTGGAATTGTCAAACGAATTCAACTTATCGACATTGAGAAGACATTCCATTTCAAAGGTATAAGAGCAGACTAATTGTGATAAATTAGAAAAACATTGTAACTCGTGCTTTATATAACATAATCTTTGTGACATAGAAAATATTTGAAAAATGAGTTAGAATGGAATACATCAGTCAGAAATAAATAATTAATTACTAGTCGTGTGCCAAACAGAAATTCCCATCGGCAGCATTTCAGGAATCATTTTCAACCCCTAAAAACAAAAAAACGTAATACATTGGGCTTCTTTTTTTGTTGCTTAAATAATTAACTTTATTGTTCGTTTTATGTTTTGTTTATGCAAGACCCATAATGTAAAAAATGAGCATAATTTTTAAATCTGTTTAATTTAAGACGCGTGAAAACCTTTCAAACAGCAAGTATACCACCAAACATCAAATTAATAAACTATAAAAGGTAAAAATAAAATGAATGAAGAAATATTTCCACATAAAATGAATCGTAAAACCAATACAGGTTCTCCTATCTGTTACTTGTTTTGGTTTGCATTGTCCATATGTTTTATAAATAAGCTTTATTCATATATAAAGATATGTAATCTCCAATAAACGACAGACGTATAAATCAAAATGCCGTTAAAATCAAGTTTTGGCTCGGCGATAGAGTGTCGCTGTTAATTTTTTATGACCTAGAAATATTGGTTCCTGTTTGATAATTCTTTATAGCATATATCTGACATAGACAATAAAGGTTATTTTTTTTTATCCACTCTATACTGTCACTGGCCTTGCCCCAAGGTTTCATCCGTGTAAAATTTATTCAACCAACTATAAGCCGATCGCTGTAAGCGCGACCCTCCCAATGGTTTGCCGGACGCGGAGCGGAGGGTGTGCACGGATATACAAGATATTGTTATGATACCCTATATCTGAAGATCAATACCTTATGCTTGTTATTGCAACGTGTATAGATATACCATAACAAAATATATATTTACTACATATAATATTAAATTAAAAAATTAAAATACTAACTAAAAAAATTAAAACTTATTAAAATACTAATAAAAAAACTCCTATATTGAAAGAAAATTGTGCGTGTAACCTATACACGCAGTTGAAGTGAAACTACTATGAATTTAATAGTATACATTGACGATATAATTGAATTAAAACGCGTTAAAACATTACTTTTGATTGACTGTATAGTTTTATTAAATGTTAACGTGAAATTCCATCTTGGTAAAATAATCTCATGTGTAGCAGTCACAAAAATAAAACTGAATAGGCCCATATTATGTTAAACGTCTATTGCATATTGTGTTTTTTTCTTCTATGCCTATTATAAATATGACATATTTCTCTCTTTGGTTAGTTTTTGAAGGGTAACAAAAATAAATATAATAGTCAGCTACAGCTAAAATGTAACCCTAAATAGGTTAATTACAGCTGCTACTGTTTACTGAGCATTTCTTAGCAGTACTAGAAAATTAACTATAGGTAAGTAGTACAATAAATCATGCTTTCATTTATACTTTAAGTGTTTCCTAAGAGTGATGACCTAAACCAATGTTTTTGCATATTAATACACTTGACTTATCCCTTTCATACAACTGTTATATCTTACGCGTACGTATTTGGATTAATTTTTCTACCATAAATATACATCAGCAAATTGTACATGAGATGCATTGGAACAATAAACATAGTATTCACGACTATTTCTTACAATACATCTTAGCTTACAACTCTAGGGGTGCGTAGTCCGATACCGAAATAGGGGAGCAGAGACATTTATTTGTATCTAACCACAAAATGTACGTAAGTGTCTCACAAGATTTATGCTCTTATATGTCGTCATTTCTCCCATGGGCGTAGACGCATTTGTCCGTAACACAGAATGGTGGGAGAACCTTGTATATTTACGGTTAAAACATCCTTGATAATCTCGGGTCGGACCTTCATACGAAGATAAAAGAAAATATGTTAATACGTGAAACCCATATGACCTAATAAGTGATTGGTTTACCTCGCAGAATATGAACACGCGAAGATCTCTCCAATGTTTACGAATTGCTATATTGCCATATGAAAAAAAATCTTATTCGATTATTATATACATTTTGATTAGACTCCATCCGAATAAGATTCCGTTTCGATACGATCCTTCATGAAGTGAAATTGGATAACGGTGGTTTATTAGCATTTTCGAAAACAATAAAGAAAATTTATCCGCGAACGAAATTAAGGTTGTAATGTTACAGAATTAAATAAAGGAACGTCGTAAAAAAGTCACGGAAGTAGGTCAAATTATCCGTGATATAAATCCACTTAAAGATGCAAAATATTACCGTAATTGGATGCCCTTTCTTACAATATGGCGCCACTAAAATTTCCATATTTTATGAATTATTAAGGATTACGTAAGAGGCAGTTTCATAAAATCTAATTTTAATTAAAAAATAAGCAAACTGTAATTAATTTTCCCCGTCTCTTCAACGGATACAATGGTGAACAAATTAAACGTGAGTCGTAACGCGGCGAGTGAATTTTTGGCGACCAACTTTTTTCCTCCTTTAATATTTATTTTTTCAATTGAAATTATTATAAAAGGAAAAATTAATTTCTTTTACGTTTTAAAAGTAAAACAATTTTCTTTATTATTCTCGGTTTACCTTCGAAATTACTTCGAAGTTGATCCTGAATTAAATTATAGTATTAAAATTTAAGAAAAAGTTGATAATCACTCGGCTCGTTCGGAAAAACTAATTTTGTTGTTTCAACAGATTTAAAACGACTCAATTCTCAACGCCTCGGGTGATTTAATTTTATTTGTCAGCATATCGTTCTAAAATAATTAGAATGGGAATTTATAGATGTCATCGGAGGGTCGTGATTTAGAGGCTAGCTAGGATCGCTCGGCCATGTTCCCGCATTGTTTATGGAACGTGCGTGAAGTCGATCGGATATGTGTCGTATGTTATCAAATAAACTGGCATAATTATTTAATTCCTGGTTTATTTGAAAACTATGATAATACGTCAGTAAGTTTGAATCACCATATCGAAAATTGTAGCTATGAATTACGACTAATTCTATTTGGTACCATCTGATAGTTTCGCAAGTTTCTGCAGGTGTTTTTTTTTTCAGAATTGTATTACGGTAGAATCACCGCCATACCTATTTTGACAGCATATAACAGTTTTCAGATTCGCATGTTCTGGATTAAATCATGTGGTCAACAACACGCACTGATATAGTAGTTGCTTCAGTTCAATCCTGTAGCGTATCAATATAGCAGTCATTGATCTTGAATAGTAATGCAGTCTTGTATAAGTTTTTTTTTATCATTGAATTTTTATTTTCTGCGGAATTGTATGATGTTTAACCATATTTTTTATTGAAAAAACAAATATATTTATAAAAGACATTAGTTTTACAGATTTTAACTATGATTTTATTGTACCTATCATACTTTTATATTAATAAATTTATACCAACACAGTTTACACTGAATAAGATCAACCTAAACGAAACTCTCAGCGCTATGCGGTTAACCCATTTTCGACAAAAATGACGGTTATTGTACAAGGTATGTACTTTTTAGCACAATATTTTTTCCTAAACTAGAAGCAGAAATGTTTTAACAATTTTACTTAATTAACAATAACTTTTAAATAACCGGTTTTTAAATAAGATTTTAATAAATACCTATCTCCGTACTAACTTTTATAGATACTCTAGAAATAGAGAAAGTAAATATCTAATAGCCTTAATTAGTTCAATGTTCCAAAAGTATTGCTTATTGAAAACAAATTATATTTTAGTTCATGGATATAAAAATATTAATTGTCCGATTTTTGCATAAAGCGGTTATAAAATATTTATGGAAAAAGATGAAGAACTCGTGTTGGTCGAATAATTCAGATAGTTGGAATTAAATGTCCGCTAGTTCAAGTCTCTGTGTATAATTACACATAAGTATTGAGACAAAGAAGTTCATTTAAGTACTAAGACTGCTGATCGATGTTAAAATAAAGCACCGTAAGGAATCCTATCTGAGCAAAGTTTTTGTAATACGAATTATGCTATCGATTTCTCGACCTTTGAAATTGCTAAACGCCCACTGATGAAGCGCTTCAGATCCTGCCTTCCCTGGGAAATAAACTTTTGCCCAGCAGTAAAGAGTTTACAAACTGTTATTATTATAATATGACTTAACAAAAATGCATTTAGTTATACGTTTTTTACCCATGTTACCAAATATGCGATACAAGCGATGATGGCTCAGTGGTAGCGTGTAGGACTTCGCGTCGAGTGACGTGAGTTCGAATCCCTGCAATGAGCCTGAGCTTTCGGTGAAGGAAAACATCGTGAGAAAACCATAGCAATGGTGGTAGGGCTTTTTCTAATGCCCGCCTGGCTAGCAACCACCCTCAAGTTGAAAATCTGTCGCCAAATACCAATAGGTGTGTTCCGGCAGCTGCACTTGAGAGCCAGTCATCCACTAGGTTTAGCGTGTTTATCATCTTGGGTGACTTAACATCAGGTGAGATTGTGGCCACTACGCCAAAGCCTATAACGATAAAAAAAGTATACTTATTTTTAAGCCTTCATTTAGACCACTATCGAATACGATGTATAAAAAGGTTATATATGTAAGGATTTACAGGTTTTTTTTTTGTAAGTGTAAGAGGTGATACATTTTCTGTGGCATTTTTAGAATATAAGGTATACTTGAAGGACTCCCAGTACAAACTGAACTAAATAACAATACATATATGTTTTCACCACTATATTTTTACCGCCAACGAAAATAGGCTGTTTGCGTTAACGCGCCCTGACACGATAGTTCTATTTATTTCGGGGACTCCCCCATCATTTTGAACAGTCCGTTTTGTCGATGATCTCAGTTCTTCGGGAGACTTTTTGTATACAGCCCGTCATGTGGATTATCAGATTTACTTCTAAACTGTCTATTTTGAGGGACAAAAAGTACCCCGAGGACTGTTCCTCGTCTGCGCAGGCCTTTATTCATGGTTTTAATAAAACCCACAATCACCAGTTAGTTTAAAGATTATTGGAAAAGATTTGAATAGGAATTTACATTTTAAGACATCTAAACGGTTTTCTCTAATTAAAGGTTTGTGCATTAAGTGTTTCTTGTGTAGTTAGCCATTCTTCTGAGTACATTTGCGTCTTGTTTAGGATATAAGAAATCTATAATAATACCTCAGTCAGCTGAATTAGTTTTACCTGCTGCATTCGATATACAATGCTGAATAACAAATGAGAAAACTCTGACAGCAGTGGCAGCCGGATCGAAAATACCATTTTGTTGTGATAAATGCGTCTTAGCATAGACTAGGCACATTGTATTTGCCTAGACATTTTTCACATGCTTTGACATGTATTGACATGCTTCTATGATGGTAAGGACTGTTTGTTTCATTTTTATTTACAGTAATAAACTCATGCAAATTATTCTAGGGACTGTGAAAAATCGAAATGCGTCTGTTTGATTTTACCTTTAGAACGAGAAAGTCCGGAACTACTGAATCAGATGGCAATCTTTCAAAATGACAAATGTCGCGCGCGGCCCCTTATTTATCGTCCACAGTCTACGGTAAAATTAACTCGATTGGAATAACGAAAGATGCTATATTAATCACTGCCTATTCTAACAAATTGTCGGTGAGCGCCTCACGATTTCGGTTACCGGGAATGTAAGCAAGATTGCTTTCGTTTAACACATTCCTTTTGCTTGCATCTCCTTGACTGAAGTAGTTTCTTTTTTATAAAATGAGGTCAAGCTTGGTTTATTACTAAGCAAAAGAACCATACTAATTAATTATTTTTCTGGAAACTCTACTCACCGCAGGAATATAAAACAAGGTTATTTGGCTGCGATCTTCTGTAGAATGGAGGTATTCCACCAGAGGAGCTGCCCCAAGTAGAAAGTAGTCTCCAAAGAGATTTATCTGTGCCCTATCTCTCTTTGAATCCACCCTTTCCCAAGGAGCTCTGGAAGCCCTACTCACTGTAGGAACACAACACTACGTTATTTGGCTGCGAACTTCTGCAGGGTGGAGGAAGAAATTTCTCTGTGCTCTACTTTTCTTTCTCGGTGCCTTACCTCTCTTTATCAAATTAGATTAATAATAAAATAATTAGACTTTTTTACGCATTGAATTTGTGCAGCGCAATCTTCAATTTATTTATGCAAATAAATGTACTATATAATAATTTTATTATACTCGTAAATATGAAATATGACAGGTTAGGTTAATTCATTAATTTTGTATTTTCACTTGAAATTCACACTTATCGTTTCAGTTATTGCTTTATTGTTAATCGTGTATTTTATCAGTTCAGATCCTACATCATTATTACTATATTAATAGAGATAATCATGCTGGCCTGTAAAGTATTTTTTGATATTGATAGTCGCAATTGTATTTTTTTTTTATCACATTTTGTTTAGTTACCTTTAAGCACAGTTCCGTGCTACTATAAAAAGCATCACTTTGATCTCTAAGTGTCATACATAACAAAATGTATCCAGTTCTAGTGCTATATTATCATAAACACACTTATGTTGCTTACTACCCTTCACATATTAATATTATTTCAAGAACAAGAACATTTCAGAAATACACTAAATGAAAATGTATTAGACTTTCTGTACCATACAACATTTATACGAAGACGGATAGACGGATATCTGAACTACACGAAATTAGTACACCTAGTTCGATAACCGCGCAGGGAAACTTTAGTAATAAATTATTTACACTAGTTTCTATCCCTAGTAAGAAACTCGAGGCATTAATGCACATTACAGTACCTTTGTCTAGCCTTGTATATGAATTGTATATACATTTTGTTTCAAAAATTGAATACATTGGTAGACTAGATGTCTTAAAGAAAATTGTGGCATGTTATTTTACTTCTTAAAATATAACTATTTGTTTGTTTATATCATAAGATCTTTAACCTATTTATACCCACTTTGCGAATTAAAAATTAGCGTACCCCAAATATAGAGTTATTTAACAAAAACTTGTTGCAACTTCATTGCTACTAGCGTAGCACACAGCGTCACGTGACACACGAGCTAGTAAATCCAAGATAAATAAGACAATAATGGGGTAGAAATTAATAATGTAATTTTAGTAGTTATTTGCTATAAAAAATCAATAACTGTAAATTGAAATAGGTAGGATTTTATTTTCATAAAACTGGCGAATTACTTATCAAGGAAATATTTTGATGTACCAGTGTCCTCCTTGACCATCTTAATGCCCCTAACTTTCTCTGATCTCTATCTCCCTGAAATCTTCTACCTCCTACGCTTCTGCACTTTGAGAAAGATGCTACTATTCCCAAGACTTCGTTCCCGTTGTCTTCAAATTGAAACGATTAAGGTGCCGCAAATTGTAAAAAGTTTGTATTAATTTAGAAACGTTCACGGGCGTGCATTCAATAACTGTCTGAAAATTTGTAGCTATCGTATGAACGGTTTAAGAACGCATAGCACAAACAAATAACAATAAAACATGGAGTGATATTTTTTAATTCACATAAATCAGCTATGAAAATTACATGCAAGCACAGTGTTTAAAAAATGAATGATAATAAGTACGAAATTAGTTACATTGGAAACAGTATATGCTGTTTTGAATTGAAATTCATCAACAAAAAAAAAAAAAATTTGTTTCTTTACAATTCTCTAAGCTGTGTGATGGGTTACTTTTTTCCTTTACGAATGCGTAGTCGCGGGACAAGTAAGTTATGAAATAATTCTCAGACAAGAATATTTTATTTTCCATACGGATTACCATGGACACCAGTTAGCCGTTATAAATATAAAACCTTGCAGGAGCCTTACCCCTTCGCTTAAGGCTCAACACAAGCGGATTACAGTCATTATTCATTCCTACCGTCCAGACTGCCTTGGGCTGTTATCGAACGAGAATGTTAGTGTACAAGTATTCTTGTGCAGTTTTATATTAGCTTTGAATAGTAGGATTCAGCCATTGGTAAGTATTTGAATTGGACACTTAGATTTATATAATCATTAGCTTTAACCTGTAACTTCATTCCCGTTGTCTTCGAAATGAAACGACTTGCTCGCCACCTATTGTAAAATGATTGTACTAGTAGAGAATCTTCGCGAGAGTTCGCACAATAACTCACCAAAGATTTTTTTAGATAGTGAGGAAACTGGCTCTCAAGTGCAGCTGCCGGAATACGTATAGCGTGACTAGCCAGGTAACCCTTCCATCTTGATATGGTTTCATCACGATGTTTTCCTCCATCGAGAGCTCTGATTCATTGTAGGGATTCGAACTCACGTCAATTGACGCGGTATCCGTACACGCTTCCACTGAGTCATCATTGCTTGTATTGTTTTATTGTTTGCTTATAACCGGATGAATTGTTGGAAAACCCATAGCGTAAAAACAAACAAACAAACATTCACTTATATATAAATAAAGATTGTAACAAATATACACATGGAAAGAATTGACTAAAACAACGACTTGTTCATCAAGTAAATTTAAAGACAGTATTAATCAAATTTTATGTACTTTAAGTAAAGAAACCTTAATAAATTTGGTTAACCGGGATGAATAGAGAATTAGCAAAATTCTTTACAAACTTTCATGTTTTAGTTTATTAATGATTTAGAAACATTGTAATAGACCCTTACATGATGGATATACCTATTTTTCCCTCACTACCATAAATAATAAATTCGATTCCTTTATTATATATAAAAAAAAACCTTTAATGTTAGTAGCAGCAATACATTTGTCCCATTTCAGTTGGAAACACCTAAAGGTTTCATTGATCACACGGTCCATGTTCCAGTTTTATTTGGCCCTAAAAGCGTATGAGAAGGTATGTTTTAGTAAAAAGGTTCCGCCGCCCTTTGATTGTTTGCGATACATTTCACAAAATTTCTTACCTTACATTTTCTATACCTCAATATGACTATGATTTATTCATTTCTTTTTTTATCGTAAATAAACCTACACATCGTTTAGTTCTTTACAAATTTCCGTAGATTGTAAATTAATATTCGTTAGGATTTTTACTTATACCAGTACTGATGCAAATTCTATTTATATATTTTTATAGGTATCTAGCTGTGCCTCACGGTTTTACTTTTGTTAAATTTATTAGACCAACTCGCCACCCAGCCGCTGCCAACGCTCTCGTGTATTTAGTGGTCTGAAATTTTTTGTCTAATCTATCTAGGAAAAAAAAGAAAAAAAAAAGCTCCCGTGTATCCTATAGTTATTCTCACTTCGTGTATTTGCCTACAGATTGTCAGACTGCTTGACATTGATGCTTACTGCTCTGCTTTATAAATTCGCAGCGTGAAGTGGCATAGCTTAAAACCTTCATCAATTAATAAGATAAAAGGCAAAAATATTTATTAAGATAAAAACAAAAAATAACCTAGGTATAGATAGTGATTTAAAGCAAAGTTATTAATAGCTTAAGTGATACTACAATAATGTTAAAATTACTTACTCGTTACACTTTACAAAGTGCGCAGTTAGATTTTTTTATATCGTTATAGGTTTTCGCGTAGTGGCCACAATCCCACCTGATGTTAAGTTACGATGTGGCCCAAGATGATATCACGCTAAACCTAGTGGAAAACTGGCTCTCAAGCGCAGCTGCCGGAACACACCTATTGGTGCTTGGCGACAGATTTTCAAGTTGAGGGTGGTAGCTAGCCAAGAAGCATTAGAAAATACCCTAACACCATGAAACAAACCATGTTTCCTCACGATGTTTTCCTTCACCAGAAGCTCAGGGTCATTGCAAGGATTCGAACTCACGTCAATCGAAGCGAAATCTTATACGCTATCATTGCTTAAGAAAGAAAAACAGAAAGAAAGTAAAAAAAGGAAATATCGAAATTCAAGTGAGATAGCCTGATCGGATACCGCGTTTTTCGACATAGATTCGAATTCTTCAATGATCCTGAGATTCTGAAAATAGAACAACAGAATTAAACCATAGCACGGTGATAGGCTATTTAGGATCGCTTGGCTACCCAACATTTCAAAGTGAAACATCTGTAACCAAGCATCTATCGTTCTATTCCAGCAGTCACACTAAAGAACCAGATATCTTTCTAAGGTTAGAATGTCTGTAACTAAGATAAAAATGTATCCTAATGGCAATATATAGCTTTTTTTTTTGATCTGGCTATACTGTTAGCCATAAGGGCCTGAAGCCTTGAATGGCGTTTACAGTTTCACCGGGCTTGGGCATTATGTAGTGTGCTACCATTTGTGGCCTGAGAATCACCTTTTTTATACTTAAAGGTAGCAAACAGGCATACGGCCCGCCTGATTGTAAGCGGCTACCGTAGCCTATAAACGCCTGCAATACCATAGTTATCACAAGCGCGTTGCCAATCTTGAACCCCCTACCCCAAGGGGCTCTGGAAACCCTACTCACCGCAGAAACACAACACTTGGTCATTTAGCTGCGATCTTCTGTAGTGAGGAGGTATTCCACCAGTCGGGCTACCCTAAGTAGAGAGAAATCTCCAAAGAAATTTCTCTGTGCCCTACCTCTCTTTAACCTAACCTTAACCGGATTATAAACTATTTGTCAGAAACAAAAATTGTTGTTTAAATATTAAATTTTATTTTACTCCAACATCGCCAAGGCTAAATAATTATTAAAATTACATGTACAAATATTTTAAAATATTTCTAAGCACCTTGGATAATTATACGTTGTTTGTATTTTATCTTTATACTCATTATGCCCATACAAAGTAGATGGATAATTAAGTGACCTTTACTGATAATATAGGCATCCACATTAACCAGTAACTAATACTTAATATAGATCGTTGTTAGTGGGCATATTGTATTCAAAAAGGGTATTTTTATACAAGTGGGATGGCAAATATGCATACGGCTAGCCTGATGGTAAGCGGTTACCGTTGTCTGTGGACACTTGTAACATCAAATAAATCACTAATGTATTGCCGGATTTTGGATCTGCCGATCGCATCTGCCGATGGAGGTTTGAAATGTTTATTTATACTAAAAAAGGGCTTAGGGTCAAAAAAAATTGTTCAACGCAAACTTTTACCTAATCTCAACTGAAAGCCCTTCTATTCGCATGATTTTAGAATATGTCCTCACACTTTTGTCTTGTAATCCATTTGCGTTTACACAAAAGAATCTATTTGTGTGGCATCTACTAACAATAACGATGTCGAGAAATTTATGATGTGTACTATCGAGAAAGAGTTGGACAAAAGATTGCCAACGGTGCTTTTATTTCTTAAGGCCTCTAAACAATTGGCACGTTTGACTTGTCTTTGACAGACGCAACTAAGCGATGAAAAGGATTGTCTAGTTGCGCGTGTTCAACAGATATTTATTCATTCATTTTAAAACTCGAAATCTATGAAGTCAACAAATACGGTGGAATTGAACAATTTTTTTACTCTTTCATGCAATTAATTAAAATTGTACTTTAATTTGTCTTGATTGCCATAATTTGTAAGGATACTGTGATCAATTTTGATAATGAATTAATCGAAAAGTTGCTAGTTATTAACAAAAATATATGGGTATAACTCCCGTGTAACTCTTAAAAGAAACCGCGGGATATTGTTTTATAAGTATAAAACATTTAATGATAAATGTCGTGCAAAAAGTGGTTTGAAATGTTGTTTTAGTAGTCTGATGTCTCGGGATAAACAGTGTCCTTTGTATCGTTTTTAGAATAAATTCAATCTGTCGAATGATTTTGCACTAGGCTTTGTACAAACAAACCCACTCAGGCCGTTACAAATTGCCTTTTGTGAGATCGATTGACACTTTCTTGCTATTTTCGACGAAGATGTTTTTGCTTCTAAAATAAATACGCTCATTATTATGTTTAGAGCTTGAACAAACACGTCGTATTTACTATAATAGAAAGAGCAGCCCTTTGAATTGAACTCATTTCCTGCAGTGAAGAAATTTCATTTTATATCATATCTTCATGCTTTTAAATAAGGTTTAAATTGTAACAAAAATCAATAGCAAATCTTATATGATGGTTATTAATGTTTATCTTTGAATATTATAAGCGTTCTTGTACTCCAATCGTACAGGCTCTCGACGTGACATCAAAACTATTTGTCTTTGAAATAACTGTGCGATTTTGTTCGCGCGAGTGTCTCGGTTAAAGATGAGTTATGGCGGTATCCTCTTGAAACATAGGTTCATGTCGGCAAGTCACGACGTTATTATATACCGTGTTAAACGTCATATTCCATGAATCGGGTTTAATCAGAGATAAAAGGAAAATATCAAGCTTTACCTTTTACAGTGTTACTTTATCCGTATTCAGACTCTCTAAAATATCCTATTTTCCTATCCTATATTATTGGTAACACTAACATTTTTTTAGGTATGACTCAACAACGTCAGTGTTTATTTGGATTACCTTTGGAATCAGATAATTTGCTTGCTGTCGTGTTAGGCTCCTTGTTGTTTCAGTTTTTAACGATGTCACAGATTAATTGATGAAAGTTGAATTAATTGTTAGGTGGTAGTAGGTATGCAGGCTTCAACTGTTTTTATATCGTAAGGGCTATTAAAGCTATTCTTGGATCGATGTGTCTGCGTCTGAATGGTGTATTTGACAACAGGCATTCCAAATCTGATCTCAGAAGAAGCCACTAAATGTAACAAAGTTTGGATATGACTGCTATCGTCTTTAATGTTATTATTATTAGTTGGATGCAGATGCAATACTGTTCAATTAACTACAGTTAAACTGCGTTCAGGATTGTTGTTTACGTTATATTACGTATGTTATATACTATTAACGTGTTAATATTTTACTATATCTGTAGTTAAATAACAGTATCACTAAAGACGCCTGAATAAATAGTAAATATTAGAATACCAAATTAAAAACCATACGCCATATACAAGTAGCGTCTCATGCCTTTTTAACGCGTGTGATTTGGACGAAAGAGCGAGATAGGCAAAATTAGTGTTTTTTGGCATCATGTAAAGAAAAAGCTAAGTTGTCAAGTTAGAAATCCCGTATCAAAGAAAGTATTTTTTTTTTTGTAAATGAATTGATGATGCACAACGCCATCTATTAGAGAAAATCCACATATCTATGGGTTGAAACGCTTTTGTAGTTGATGCTTATTATGATTATTATTTTGTTTAAAAACACAAATTATACTTTTTTAAATATTTGGTGCTTGATGTAAATTTTTCAAGTATCTGAACACCTAGAAGTGGTCTAGATTTTTGATGAGTAAATGAGTCAGTGAAAATGATTCGTGTAAATACACACTGGCCGTTGTGTCACCCGAACTTGGCTATTAAATAGCCGTGTATCTAGATATTTCAATTTTGTATTCGATTTAAGGAACTAGAATCCATTTTCAGTTGGTGAGAAAGCATTAATAAACTTTTTCTTGGATCTTGGAATCTTGGATTATATTATTTTCATTACAAATATTATAGTTCGGTGTTATTACGCACTCTAACCTGACTAAAAGAGGCTGTTTGTTCTGAACTCTCAATGTGTGATAAAACGCGGTGATAACCATTAAATTGTAAATCTGATGCCAAGCACTTATAGATGTTTTCCGGCAGCTGTACTTGAGAGACAGTCCTCCAATAGGCTTAGTGTGCTACCATCTTTGGCCATATCGTCACTTAAGATCAGGTGGCATTGTAACCAAAACGATATACATATAAATAATTTAAAAAAAACATGAGTATACGAACCTACACTTGTCGTACTAAACTTACCGCTACAGCGTACTGAAATAAAGCGATGTAAATATCGTGCCTTGGGCGATGGCGGTTGAACGCACAACGAAGCCCGGTTATTAAATCGGCTACGCTATGTCATTATTTTGAAAACAAAAAAAAAAAGGAGTGAATCGTAACAGGCCGCTACATATCATCGAGGGAACTGGCACTTATACGCGTAGTTTCTATCGTAAATCAAAGATATTAAACGGGATGGCGGAACCTCATTCGAGTTCACATAATAAATCACGAAGGCGCAAGAAGACTTGCATGCCACCAATAGGGTCGCAAACGTGCCCCGTTCATAAATCGTAAGATAAAAAGTACAAAATATGTGACGATAAAGTTACTTAACGCCGTTTTATTGTCTGTTCGTATTAAATCTATTATTTGTATATGGTATTCTATGGATTATATACAAATATTTATATGATAAATTAGCTGAGGTCGCGGCGCCCGTCGTCTTTATTGTGCGGTAACGTCTTCCCAATTAATTGACGAATAACATATACTACCCATGTGCAAATTTTCCCTAAAAATCGATCAAGCCATTTTAAATCCAGTGATATAAACAGACAGACAGCCAGGCAACATTTTTATATATACTAAAAATTAAATTTTTAGTTTTTTTTTATATTTCTTAAAATATTGTTGACAATTCATATAGCCTGCCAATTGTGGAATGCCATAAATTTCTTGTGTACAAAATTTCATAGAAATCAGTCAAGCCGTTTTAAATCCAGAGATGCACACAGACAGTCAGACAACATTTTTTTTAATGTCATATTCATGATTATTGGCTTTTAGAACTTGGCTATCACAAATATATTTTTTTTCACATGATGTTAAAAAAACTACAAATTTATATAAATTTAAATAGATATGAAATATATAATTTTGTAATAGATTAACTTTAATTTCAATATTTTAAAAATATCCTTGCAAGAAAATTCTAAATAAATAGGATTGGCATTTTCGAAAAGAGTTTTAAATCCTGTAATAAAATATTACTATTATTTTGACTAACAATGAAAAACCGGAAGGAAGTAAGAATAGAAATAAAGTCTCTATTGTTGTTGCTACAAATTACTTACATTTTACCAATATTAATTCTACCGTTTCTAACTAATAATTAATTCTTTGTCACTCATTCGTTTGACAAGTTTAAATGAGAATTGATTTCTTTCTGTCGATCGAAAAGACCCACTGAAATTGCTTCAATTGTTATCTATTACACCAGCTTACTTTCTAAACAGAGTGACATTTCATCTATTATTAGAAGTGTTATACAATTGCGGATAGATATTGTGTTTCGTAACAGTAGCGAATGTTAATAATATTATGTTTTTCAAGTCATATTTCTTTTTTAGGGTTGCGCGCGCATCGTATGATAGAAGTGCGACATGATGAAGTTACCCATACCTAAGGGATAATAATATGAATTCATTTTATTGACTTACCTGACTTATAGACTGATGGTAAGTAGGATAGTATAATCGAAAAACAACGTGGACCACTGAGAGATCAGGATTCTATCGGCGGTCATCACAGTCATGGGCTTGAAAGTATCTCGGCAGCTGGATATACGTTGAATGATCCCAAAGCGCGACATACCAAAAGTGAGTCTTTATGGCGGGCTTATAAACACGTGCATTTGGTAGCGACTCAGTCTGGTAGAGATTCTATTACGCTTAATCTATACTGTATTAGTAAAGCGGAAAAGTTTTTTTGTTTCTTTGTTTATTTAAACACGCTAAAACTACCAGTCGGATTCAAAAAAACATTTTGGTATATGATAGCCAAATTCACGAGGAATAGTATAGGCTATCTACCATTAGGTTACATCTCTCAACTAGCCTTAAATATTGATTTTTATTTAGTAAGTCGGAAGAAACAGCGCACACGAACTGCTTTATCCCCGTGCGCTGGCGTAATGGTTAGTGATACGTAAATACAATGTCCTACAAAAATGTTGCTCCATAGTACATCTAAAAAAATGTTTGCAATATCATATGCTTATCTCTTATACATAAGCCACAATAAGTTATTTTGTGACAAATATTTATTTAAAATTGAAAAGTTAAATATGAGCATTATTATTTTTATATTACTTATATTAGTATATTATTAATCCTTAGAAACGAAAGTTAATTCATCATCAAGACAATTTTATGAAGATAAACTATGCCCTTTTAGCATGTTATTTGGATGTATAGTTTGGGAGATAATGGAAAATTAAAATAATTCAACACTCGACTCAGGTCTATGATTATATTCGTAGGTGTAGTGGCGTGAACAAGCCACTGGATGATAGTGACGATCCAGTCGGACATAACTGTCATGCAAAAAATGTTTACGTATTTCCATTATTTATTATAGAAATATTGTTATTAAAGCTATAATGGCTCAGTAATATGATGTTGATACTACATCGATCGATGTTGGTTCGAATCCTATAAAAAGACAAAGTTTTCAGTGAAGGGAAAACATCGTAAAAAATCATACCATCGCGATAATTAGGTTTCATCTAATGCCCACCTGGGTATCTACCAACCTCGAAATCAAAATTATCGCCAAGTACCTATAATTGTATTCCGGCAGCTATACCTGATGAAAAGTTACTCCCTCTAAGTTTAAAGATAGGTTTTAAGATCCCGAAGCACATTACTGATTTGCCAGAAAATGAGTTCAAGGACCATGTCAAGCAGGTTTTATGTCAAAAGGTATTTTTGGTTGTATCATTATGTGAATGATAGTGATGTCTGGAAGTGACTCCCTCTCTATGCATCCATTAAATTATTAATATGACTATTACAAACATTGTATTACTACTACTATATGCCTATTTACTGTAAACATTGTAAAGTTGGAATTAAAAAAAAGTTAAGCCCGAATGAGTTTCTTGCCAGTTCTTCTCGATGACTGGGATATTTTCCGAACCGGTGGTAGTGTTTTAAATCAAGTATTTTTTCATTTGATTTGATTTGAACGAATGCCTTCGGCCACATCGTCACTTTATTAAGTGAGATTGTGGCCAAAAATGAACCTTGTATTGTTTATGTGATAAGTATCATTACAACTTTTCTATTTCCATATTTATATATCTCAAACTCATGCCACGTAACAAAATCATTTTTAACAGTAAACCGATTCCCAACAAAGGTCGTTAAAGGAGGCAATGTACCGCGGTGGCTTCCGACCGATTTATCGCGTGAACGTGCGCCCCACCGCCATCTATCGCCTTTTATCTCGCGCTAAAAATGACGGCTTCATGTCTCTCCACTCCACACGACATTCGACTACAAATAAGTTTACATATTTTTTCAATTTAAAAACCAACGGGTACACTGTTATTCGAATGAACATGAAATTTATACACATATAATTACTTGTAAATATGACATTAGCTCCTTACAATTGAAATTGGCGTTTTGTTGAACAGGCCAAGTTGATCTCAAATATCTAGGCGTTTGGTTAGGAATTCCTAATTCAAATTCATTTTATATTTATGCTTGTGTATTTGTTGTTTCGAATTTAGTGATTCATTTGTTTTCGCACCATTTGATTTTTCTTTGACATCGTTTTTTTCACAACATGGAAAACTTGAAATATCGCATTATTTATGAATATTAGTTCCACCGTGGCATCAGTGCTGCAGAAACAGCTCGAAGGATTAATAATATGTATGAGAAAGCTACTGTTAAGAAAGGCACGGTACGTTTTTTGCTCCAACGTTCTCGTTCTGGATATTTTGACCTACGAAACAAACCCCGTGGACGGCCGGAGACCTATTTGATAATGAAGAATTAAAGATGGTCATGGAAGTGGATCCATCGCAAATCACGTCAGAGTTAGCGGCAGGCTTCGGTGTGAGTGATAGAATTATAATAATATAATAATAATAACAAAATATAAATATATAATAAATATAAAATTCACTTGAAATAAATTGGAAAAGTGGAAAAGCTCGAGAAATGGGGACCGCATAAATTGACTGAAGCACACCAACAAACACGCATTAAGTGCTGCGTTACATTACTCAACCGTCACAATAACGAGGGAATTTTGAATCGTATTGTTACGTGTGACAAAAAATGAATCCTTTACGACAATCAGAAATGCTCATCACAGTAGTTGAACACAGGAGAATCGGCCAAAGATGACTCAGGAAAAGGTACTGGTGAAAACGCTAATTTCATATGTAAGGACCTATTATAATTATTTTACAATGGTTAATAATTTTTACAATTGTTATTTAAACATTAGAGAGGATATTAAGATCAACCTAAAAACGTAACGCGCATGCCATACGAATTCATCATGGATTATTTGATGATGTATGCGCTTGGCCTCGATCTCACCTAATGGTAAGTAAAGATTAGGCTGATGATGGAACATGCTTACCTATCAAATGCCGATTCACTTTTCGTTTGAAGACTCCCAAGTTATAAGTGGCGGGCAAGACAGACGCCGAGAGTGAGTTGCACACCTTAGCCGATTGCATAATAAACGACGAAGCGAAACGCTTCATGCGAATTGGGGGTATGTCCACCATAAAGGGGTAGAAATTCAAGCGAAGTTGTAGGTCTATAATATGCATATACATCATTCATGAATAACATCCATAAATTTCTAGTTCGTCTTTTTATTAGTCGCATCCGTCTGAAAAAAAAATAACAAATATATCATACCGTACTTACTTCTTTTTATATTTTTACATTACATGTTGAAATAAACATTTTATCGCCTGATTGTTTTTAGAACTGCTTAGAATGAGATTTCTTATCGGTTAATTCCGATTAACTGCTTAATATTTATTTACCCATTTAAATATTTTTTATGGCTCATTTTTATTTAGTTTAGTACTCAGTTTTTAATGCCAAACTTGTTAATAAAGATGCATTTTGTAATTGATAACTTGCCAAAACTAAAATAAACAACTGCAGCTTTAAATCAGCGCCTTTTATAAAATCTTAGGTACTTGCAAGGTATTTATTGCATTGGTCTGTTATTGGGATTATATGAACTTGATTTGAGCTGTATTTATTTATTTTAAGTAAAATCTTGAAGTAAAATATCGAGTTTTATTCTCTTTAAGGAAATTATATTTTTAAATGAACAGGCAATTTATAAAAAAAGAATTGATTGTACTGTAATTATTTGATAGAATTATAGCTGTAACTCTTCTCATTATTAAATACTAGGAACCTTCCGCGATTTTGTACGCGTTAATTAAAATAAAACAGCAAAATATAGCCTATATAGAACTCATAGATAATAGGGCATAAAAATATTTTTCCGAATCGAATGAGTAGTTCCAGCGATTGTCTTATATGTACATCAAAATTTACAAACTACTTCTTTATAATATTATTAGCTGTGCCCGCAGCTCCACTCGCATGGACTACAGAATGCTGTTGGTGAAGCGCACGCGCGAATCGTGCTGCCTCCGCTCAAAAGACTGAAGGCGAAAATGCTTATTGTGTGTGATCCTTAGAAGATAGATATATGTAATCGCTGACTTTTTTTAGGTATTTTTGAATACAATTATGTATAACATTAAATTGATATAACTCGAATGTTTTACTTAGCGTAAGCCATTTGAGCGCCCCAAATGCGGCATTTTTCCGAATTGATTCACCATTATCGTACTGATCATTTTATATGTTACTTTATCTTACAAAATATGTTATATAACCAGGGCAACTACCAAAGCTATGAATAAGAAAAACATGTAAATCGGGTAAGTGGTTTTCGCGTGAAAAGAACATAAACGTACAGACAGACAGAGAGACTTTCAGTTTCATAATATGTATAGAAGTATAGATTGATCACCAACAAATGGAATTTGAGATTTCAAAATGCCTTAAAATAATATAAATATTGTTTTCTATGATAAAACTTATTACTTTGTTACTTACACGCTTATTAAATATACCTACAATTGATAATATACTATAGGATACATGAAGTTGAAAAAAGAAGATTAATGTACACAACTACAAATACCTTGCACACTATAATCAAAGCACATAAATAATTGATTATTACAAAGAAAACTATAAAGTTGTCATGTAACATTATGTATTAAGACGCAACAGTACACGTATAACATGTGAGAGGGCGTCGATATGCGTTGTTACGGCGACCGTTACCTAGATTAATGTGCGTGCCACATCGTATGTGAAGAAAGATCATTGTGGGAACCGCATTTGAAAATGGAGTGAAATGTTTGTAACCATGGCCGTGAGGTTTAGTCAACATATATGTTAATTAGTGTTTTCTTTTTACGTAAGAATGATATATATCGATGATTTAATTCTTTGTTATTTTAAAAACCGTTTCTTTTGTTTTACATATTATCCAAAATATTGTAGGAACTTGTTTGGGTTTGCTTTGATTAAGTCATTTAATCATTTATGTTGTTAAACTTTCAACATATTGATTTTATTCTCATCGACTGCTTCTGCGTAAGTACCTATTGCTAGCTGTTCTTGCTCGGCTCACACTCGGCTGTGCTTACCATTCTAACCTAACATAACGTACTCAACTTATTCATCTTATGTGATAAAATGTTGTCGGAAACTGCGTTTGAAAGATTCCTTTACTCAATAATAAATTTGATTGAACAAATGATTGTAGGTAAATGTTATAACCGTAGCATCCTATGCTATCCTAATTTTGGTAAATATAAGCTTATTCCCCGAAAGACTGCTTAAGATTTATATTACCTTTTACACTGTAAAAACAATAATTTATCATTGAATGAATTATTTCTGAAATACCATAATCCTTAAATGTTACAATTTATGTAGACGCATCTATTTTAATTATACGACGCTATGTTCTTCAGATTTCAAAGCCGTGTGTAACTTTGTAGCCTTATATTATCGTCCTTTTGTCTTTGACACTCCCTCACTATTTGATTTATAGTTCTGTGCGTTGACTGCTTGTCTCTTGCGAGGCTTATTAATGAATTTATTTAAACGCTAATGAACAAGTTACGTTCGGGACAAGTGAAAGCAATTTATCTGGATTCGAAATTAAGTATTTACTTCGAGAATATAATTGAAACGTAAATTCTATCCGTACTTTTGTGTCGTGGTTATATTTAGTAAGTATTGTTTGTTTAGTAGTAATATATCTTAGCAAAATAGATATTTTGAAATTAATTCTTTGTATTTTTTCTAATGAAAGATATTTAAATTCTGTAAAAAATGAGAGAAACTTAATTTGTGCCTTGTTATTTATAAGTTGCAATTTATGTATTAAAAAATATATATTTTATATTATTTGTTTTTTATAATATACGCTATAACATACTTATGTATTCAATTTGATAAAATTGAAAACATCTAGATTTCATAGGTTTCATAAATAAAATGCTTTTCAATTTATTATTTGCTTATGTAACAAAAATTCCGATATTTTAACTTCAAAATATCTGCATTATTTAAACATTACTGAACATAAAAAGTAAAATTTGTGTCGTCAATTTTAAACATACTAAACTGCGCACTGCAGCGGAGTTTTCAATCAAAGGCTTGAGCTTTTTGGTAATTGCTTTCAGAAGCTTAATTGACGCCCTCTGTAGCGAACAAGCAAAGTGTTTAAATCAAGCGAGAATATTTAACTAACCATATTGTATGAGTACTCTAAATATATTATAAATGTATTGCGAAGTACAATAATAGTAGCAATTTTGCAAGGTTTAAAAATCTAACAAATATCATTTGGTAAATACTTATTAAATTTATTATATTTTCTCAGAACTTATTGTAACTAAATTTTGTAAAACTTTAATCCCTTGCTTTACCAGAGTTGTGCGTACAATTTTTCTTTAACCAAGTAGAAATCGAATTATTTATTAAACATAACCAGGATATTAATAATTCGTTGTTACTTCTTTAAAGTAGAAATGGAGGAAAATTGTTTAATAGAAAACCCCAATAAATCATTACTTGCCTTCAATATTTACACATGTTCTAATATTTTGAATAAAACTCTTTATAGATATACCCTAGAATTTATATTTACTAAATACGTTTAATTCGTTAATAAAACCATAATAATATTTTCTGTGGCATCGATTTACACCACGTACATAGCTCATTTCAAAATTCAATTAAAGTTTCCTTAAGCGTATGTAAGCTTAATTCACAATTAGTAACGGCTGGAGACTAAATTTCAAGCGAAGACTTATCACTTGGTAAGAGCATGTGAGAGAATGCGAGGCAAATTCAATTCTTGGCGCGGAACCCATCCGCTTCGAGAAGATTTAGGGTTCATTTTACTCGGCGTAAGTTATTTGCTCATGAACATCTGGAGCGACCAATTTTAGATTGAAATTGTTACTCTTACCATAGTAGTAAGTGAAAACTTTAACTATTTAATATTAAATTTTGTGCTAATTTTAGTGGTGTATTTCGAAAAATAAAGCAACTGAAATAATAAAATACATGGAAAGATTATTTGCAATAGTTACTCCATCCATCAAATCGGTTATTATTAATAGTTAATTTATTCATTCAGCTAGCTCTATTCTGTCGTTGTCCGCACATAAACTCCAATAAAATGAAACGTAAATAGACTGCAATTCCTCCAATAAAAGGGAAACATCAAAGGGTTCCTTCACGGAAACTCTTATTGAGTATAGTTGCTCTCCGTCGTCGCTTGGTTGACTTTGTCTTTTTCGCTCCTGTAACTTCCTCTGCGATTAATTAAAAAATTAAATGGATCTCTAATAGTCATATTGTGATAAGATGAATAGCTCTTAATGAATTCCCATTCTGTGAAGTGGGTCGTAGTCGGGAAGTCGAGTAATTGGTGAAAAGTCGAGATCGGTGACCGCGGCCTATTTGAGAATGGCTGTACAAATTTTAGGTTTATTGTTTCGATAATTGCTGCCGGGAAATCTGCAATAAGTTTATTCAACTTCACTTTAAACTTTTACTCTGACTAAAACCACTATACAAGTTCAACCAGCTTTCTGTTACCCGAATTGAACTAATGCTTGCGCCTAAAGAGTATATTTTTTGCATTTTATTTAAAATGTTATTGTAATTATACTGAAGCATGGATGTCTCAAAATTATAAGGATCCTAAAAAAATTGTTGTGTCGTTTTATCAAGTAACTAGCAACCGCCCGTGACTTCGTACGCGTTAGTTAAACCTTAAGATATCTAAAAAAAATTGTATCAAGATGGTAATGTTTAGTAAAACCCCTTAATATTATTTAAAAAATATTTAAATATACAGGTAGGTATCTATAAAGGTTTCTAGCATAGTACGGTCAACTTAGGTAAAAAATGTGACGCGCAAGTCATAAAAAATGTATTCTATATGGCAAATAAAATAAAAAAAATTGCCAAGTGCGTGTCAGGCCACACGCAGTGAAGGGTTCCGTAGTTGCCCGTCACAATTGGCAGACTTAAGGATGCTTATGTTACACCAGGCCGTATTTGGGGCACGGCTAATTATACTAATAAATTACTTCATACAAAAGTATACTATAGATGTTTGACCGTGTCCTGAGCGGCGCCTTCCTTGATGTAACATGACAGAATCATCCTTTAGAGAGAGTTTTAAGTAGTTTTGTACGACATTACTTCTCCAAATACATTTTATAAGTAGATTGACTATTACTCGTTAACTTGTAAAGCCTACTTACCTCTGATTGTTTTTCTTTTTATTTTATTATATATACTAATAGCATGCTTTTTTCACATATTCAAAAACAACGAGTTAGCTGGCGGGATAGGGGAGGCACTCTAACAAAATTAGCACTTTAATGCTTAATATTTCGCAGACGGATCCTTGAATCGAAAAATGGTCTTCCCAGACCCATAATATTTTTGAACAACCTATCCACACGATGGGATAGACGAAATAAAAATCATTCCCACTTTACGTGCAGAGGAGGTTAGTTTAGGGTAAACGATTTTCTACCTTATCTCTTTACTAAATTTTGTTATTATATTTTCAGTTTGTTATTTTGACCTTGACTAAAATTGTTCCAATTTTATACGCTTTTCACCAGAGTAATCTCTCGATTGTCTCGCGTCTTTTATATCTCGTATTTTTTCATACATACTGATGAGGTGGAACTAGATAAGGTCTTCTTTCCTACAAATTTTATACCATCATAAATTACATTATTATGTATACATGAGTTTTTTTGTATAGGCACACATTTCAATAATTTTTCAAACGATACATAATATATTAACCATTCAAAGATAATATTCCATAGAAATACCAATAAATCGCAATACGAGCTTTCTAGATAAGAACAATAATGAAATCGTATTATTCATTCATTTCACAAACGTAATGTGGATATTAAGAAGACATATCGTAAACTTTAACCTTTAAATATTAAAAATTGGCTTTAAGCGGCAGCAGGCTAATCTAAGAGAAATTTTATCGTAACGTTGACTAATGTGTTCATACGCGTTCTTGGATTATTACACCATTTAACTGAGCAGGCACGTTATCACAAATTTCTACATTAGAAATGAACGACGATAAATCGCGTCCACTTAATATCGGGCCGTGATCATTCATTACCGGGGTATTACCTTAATATATTTTGGTTGATTCGACGTCTGAGTAGATTTCCCTTGGTAAAGAGATTAGGGACACCCACGTGTTTTATCAATAATCCATTATGCGTACGCCAAACAATGAGCTGTGTTATCGGAAGCTTTCGTATCTGAGTGGAATGATGTATGGTCATGGATGTACATTAGGAAATGTCAATAAATAAAATGTTAATATCACTGCGACCATCTTTAGGATGACTGGCCGTAGAAATTTGATATGGGATATGGAATCAAGTGAACGGAACTATTTACACTTCGAGCTACTTTGAGTTTTAACTGTTTACTATTTGGCATTATACTTCCAGTATACAACTTGTCTTTTATCTATGTACTAGTTGTGCCTCACGGTTTCACCCGTTGTTCAATTTATTCGGCTAACTCTTAACTGTGCCGCCGCCGTCAAGAGCTTGCCAGATTGCTGGACGTCCATGATTACTGCTCCACTACTTAGGGTCATAGTGTGAAGGTATTTAGCACATAAACACGAAATTTATACATAATTAACATTAAAATGTCATTTTAAATCACTTATTCAAATAAATGTTAATTAGAACCTTTGTGAAAAGTCATAACCTGTATCAACTAATTAAAATAGGTTTCTATAGAATTTATAATGAGATATTTTTATTTCAGTAACTCGTATACTATTTCAAAAATAGATAAATTAACGTTCATTACGCCCACATATACATACATAACGTGGGGTAATAAACCTTGGTTTATAACAAAGTTTTTTTTTAATTATGAGTAATAAAAAATATTGACCAAATAAAGTGTGGCCATTATCACGGAAACATTCATAATGAGCGGTGGAACTTGGAACTGGTAGCACCGTGGTGAGATAAGTAGAGTTATGCTTTGATAGTGTGACCAAAGTTTGTACGTTCGTCAAGATTAGTTTATTTCATTTTGTTCTTAATAAGGAACACGATAATTTTAGTTGTAGGGTTAGAATTTTACCACAATCTCACCTGATTCTTAGTAATTGAAGATAGTAGCACGATAAGTCTTGAGTAAGTGGCTCCCAAGAACAGCTGCCGTAGCACAGTTATAGGTGCTTGGCGACTGATTTTCAACTTGAGGGTGGTACCTAGTTTGTTCTGTGTTTATCTCCTATGCGTTCCTAAACTATTCATACTATAGCAATGATACATCGGTAAGTTGTTGTGCGAGGACCCGTGAAGGTTTGGTCGATATTATTACAACCAGTTAAGTGGTGCGCAAATCGTTTCATTTCAAAGACAACAGAGACGGAATCGCGAGTAAAAGCTAGTCAAATATACAAAGTGGGATTGAACAGAATGGTGCGGTACAGCGAGCCAGTTCAATAATATAGATTCCGATACTACTATGGTTTGGAGTTTTCGATAAAGGAAAACATTATGCTTCCATGGTACCATTACGCCCATAGGATACATGCAATGCACATGCCCCTAAATAAATTTTGCTATCTGATGAAAAAGCATACTTCGCCTAAATGTAAAAAATGCGATAAATATCCATCACGTATTGATGGAATGTGTCCGAAGCAAAACAGAGGGGGAAAGTCTGGTAGGTTAACTTGGTCTTAATATGTGGGATCAGAGTGCTTCCATGCTATATTGTCAAAACCTGTCAGTACTAAAGCCCATTCGGTATACAACTTGGTTCCTAGTTACAAATAAAATGTGTAAAAATTACCCTAGAGGAACAAACCAAAAAGAAAAAAATATAATTAACCACTCAATATCAAGTGTGACTGTTATCAAACGAAGAAAAGAAAAAATTATGAAAGCAATTAAATACGTAGTTATGCAGTCTGTACCTTCCCTTATTAGGAAGTGTTAATCGGTACATACGATACATACATACATACGGTACATAGAAAATGCTGACGTTACATATTTACTCGTATGTAATGACTACGATTGGTTATAACCAACTGTTGTTTATACTAGAAGAATTGACGCTGTACCATCTCTAATTACGTCGTGTTAATCGGTACATATGTAAAGATGCTGACGATCGTATATTTACTCAGGATGTTTTGACTACACTTAGAGATAACCCTTGATGTATAGTCTAGACGAATTGCGTCATTTTTTTGTAATTTAATTATATACAGCCACCTGGTATTTACAGTATAAGAGGTTATATATAAGACCATTGTTAAACCTTTCATTCATTCTGTAGTAAAATCTCTTAAGAATCACTTGTATATATTTAATTTTTTAAAACCCTCAGCGCCGCCCTATAATCTAACTACATGTATTATTTCATATTATTAATTTATTATTGATATAATACTTTAAAATACATAAATCCTGGTTACAATGGTAAGCACCATTCAGTTCAAGTTCAACATACAGCATAACGTTCCTTTCTACGCGCTTAATTTGCTTCAACAAACTAGTCGGTCTGTTTTCATTTGAACCATTGTCGGTACTCGTTTTAAAATGTTTACTTTGTTCTTAATATCCGACGTTATACGAGATACTTTAATATACAGATTACATTTGTTGGCCTTAAAGTTCTTTGTTTTATATTAACGTAAATAATGTTGAATTTAATTTTTAATATTATTACAACATTTGGTTTACATATGATTAATCTATTTATTTTAATAAATGAATGTTTCTGAGTTCTTGTGGGTTTCTAATCCATTCATCCTATGCATGGTTTTATATGGCTTCTGCTTATGCAGGCAATTTCGCCAATATCAAGTGTGACAAGTACACGTTAAAGAGTTTAGTTGCCAAATGTTAGATGTACTGTAGAACAACATAAAAACCAAACACATAATGATACAACAAACAAAACAGAAACAAATTTATAAATAACTAGCAACCCAGGCGGGCAAGCCGAGGCGGGACGGCCTTGCACGGGTAGCTGAGTAATACATTTAACTCTATTGGTTTACGCGGCGTATGCCAGTAAAGCTCCCAGTCGGCATGATTTTTTTCGACATCAAACATCATTATATTTCAGCAAATTTACACAAAACCTTAATGAATTATATACCTAAACCTTCGTCATGAATCACTCCGTCCATTGATGAAACATGTACTATAATCAGTTCGATAGTTTTTAAGTTTATCCCGTTCAGACAGAGAGACAGATGCGGCTGGGGGACTTTGTTTTATAATATGTAATGATAATATTGTGCAAAGGGAATCTGCAAGGATATTATAACATATAAACAGAGAGTATAGCTATAAAGATACGAACGAAGGTTACTTCACAATTTATATTATTACGATGTAAAAATATATATAAGTAACGCACTGAAATAAACTTTGGTGAGTTGTTACGCGCACACACGTGCAGGTTCTGTATTAGTACAACCAGTTTACACTAGGTGGTGCGTGCGTCGTTTCATTGCGAATGCAACGGCAACGACAGCACAAATAAAGTATTTAATGAAATAAAACAATATAATTATAACTACATATAAAAGATTTCATTTAAAAAAGTTTATTATTACTTCTTCATATTAACTCTGGCTCTAAAGATAAATTACATTGTTTACATAACTTATGTAACTCCTTTCATGATTACTTCTCATTATCACAATAATTTAGAAAACAAATAAATTGATTACACTAAAATTCGTCACTCTATTTTTACACTCGGTAATAACAATATCGAGTCAATCGGTTTTTATACATCAAATGAATTATTTACAAAATAATCTATTATGGTGTCAGTATTATATTATTATATTTTCCTTTTAACTCAACGCGGTAACGTAACTATGATCTAATACATAAACAATAAATAAAACAATCTATAATATAAATGTTACATAAGTAAAATACCATTAAAACGGCTGAATCTGTACTTTTCAAAGTTTTTAATTTAAATTTATTTAGCAATATGAATTTGTCAAGTACATAGTAGTCGTTAACGTTTCGTTTTTTGCTTGAGTTATAGTTAAACCACAATTTGTATAATAACTAAGTATAATATCCAAAAAGCTTTTATAGAATTCTTTTTATTATTTTACCGCAATATATTTTGGCATTTGGTGGATAATCTTTGCATTTTGTAGTTTCCGCGCTCGTAGGTAAATAATTGAAATATTTGTGATTAATTGTATTGTATTTAGTCTGAAACCTTATTTCTTTATTGATATTGATCTTGCCTGTTGTTCAAAACGGATACGAGGAGTAACATAACTTCTGACATCGTCTTGAGGCACCGAGTTTTAGTATAAACATATTGGTACATTCGCTTTTTTGATAAAAATAAAAAAATATTGATTAATTACAAATGAAACACAAAGTAAACGTAACAAGGTCAAAACTGGCAAAAGCAGCACATATAATATTTTATGAGTAATTAATATATTTTTAAATATAATCTTTAAAAAACCATCCGTATAATTCCAGAATTTAAAAAATATACAATGTAGAAAAGGACGCTATTAAACCACACAACGCATTTGTAACTACAGTAATCTACCTTTATAGATAACTTTTAATATCCTTATCAATAAAAATCTCCCTATGAAGAATGGTCCTACCTACAGATGCGTGGCACATCGTTAAGATTTTATCCCTTCAATGAAAACTAATCTGTTCCTGAGACGACCTTACAACCACAATGGGTAGGGTTGAATAATGGGGCTATTATTTTTTTAATAATTTTAGTGTTCCTTTGTTGCATAAGAAAAATTTTAATTCATTTATGGACCAATCAGCAAACATTTTATAAAAACACAATATAATTATCTGGAGTGGTAAATAAAAACTGTTTTATCTTGAACTAAGGTAGAAATTGGTACAATGTAGCAGTTAGTTGAATAAATTTACCACGGAAGAAACCGTGAGGCATAGCTAGTTAAAGATAAGAGTAATTATATTTATTAAATCAAATTTATATTTGTATATTAATTCATTTGAATCGAAAATTAAATAACGACATAATGGTTTTCGTAAACATCTTTAAAAATTAACTTAATAGCCTAATTTGTTGAAAATGGCTGCATCAGAAAAACAGTAAATCATAAACAATTCAGAATAAAAAATAATATGACGTCATTCTAAATAAAATAAAAATGAGTGTGTGCTTAAGACCGCACGGCAGAAGTGAAAACTTCACAAAGACAATTATTACGTATGAATTGAATATTAAACACAGCGACACAACAGCGAAGAGCAGCTGACTGTTTATTTCTCGCTCGGGTACACTCGGCGGATCCGAGTTCACCCGATCGAGCCTTTCTCACCTTAGAGCGTGACGGATCAGCCTAACTTAGTACCTATGGAAAATCTGTGTGCGGTGCGCCAAAAGAAGTTTTCACTTCAATAAAATGTCTTTATTAACATTTTGTAAATCAGAAACGGTTGTGAGAATTCCATTATAAAAATAAAAACCGACAGAACACTACAGACAAGGTTATATATCAAGCTTTTCTAGTTTCGTTTGCACGAAACCCTTAGGGACGTGACGTTCGTACCTCTTATGACGGATCGATCTCGTTCAATGAGGATAAAAAATATTGTCACAGTAAGTGGATACCTTGGAAGATTTCTCATGCGTTTTATGACTATTATTGTACTCGCATCGTCCACTCTACCTGCAGGAAATTTTATATTGTATTTTTTATTAATTTTAAGGTGCATTTTTTTTTTTAAATACATTTCACTAGATTTCTTTTTATATAACTAAGTTGGCCAACAAGCCTACGACCAGCCTGATGGTAAGCGGCTATCATAGCCTATGGATGCGTAGCCATGGATTGCCGACCTTGACCCCCGCTTCCCCAAGGAGCACAACACAAGGTTATTTAGTTGCGATCTACTGTATAGTAAAGGTATTTCACCAGTCGAGCTGCCCCAAGTAGAAAAAATCTCCAAAGAAATTTCTCTGTTCCCTACATCTTTTTGATTTTTACAATCGCCCGCGATATATTTCACGTTAATTACAATATAAAATGTAATAAGATTATAAAGATATAAAGACTATAAAGATATAAGACTATACCATTCAGGGATAATGTAGCTTCCTTTCATGAAAAAAAATAATATGATTGATAGTTCCAAAGATTGGAAAAGTAAAAACTTTAACTTTGTTATGTTTTAAAATTACTACAAAAATGATGTGAAGTTCCTATAAAATATATAAATAAATAAGAATACATAATAGATAATTTATCTTAATTAAATCATCATTTATCATACCGAAACGTGCATAAACATCCGCCAAAGTTTTTTTGGAAGCGGTAATCGTGATGCAAACAATATTAAACACTGGAAATAAAACTACTAAAGTCATTGCTTGTATACTTCATACGTACCGCTACATAAGCGCAACTCTTACAATCAATGATACGGTCATAGCTAATTTAGGTAGCATTGTGAACCTCACAAGAGGTGCGCTTGAATAAGATTACCACGAGGCTAAAACCCGTTGGGAGTCATTGGTCATAAATCATAACCCATAAAACGAGACTGACAATCACAGAGATTTAACAGCGCTTCCTAGAAAATCACAAAAATGATAAAAAATATACTTTATTTATTAAGTATGAAGGTTCATAATCATGTTAGGAGCATAAGATAGTGTTTGACTTAGCTAGAAAGTATGATAGTTAAAATGACAAGCAAACTTAATATTCCGTTTGATCAGACCAATTGTTACTATTGTGTTTACTGACTATTTTAGAGAGGTTTATAACTGTACAGTGTATGTAAGGTTGGAGGACATGTATCAATCATATCGGACGTCACTTCATTTTCGGCTTATCCAAAGATTCTAAATGTACGGTTGATCAATCGAAAATTGTTTATAATGAGGTCCGATTCAGTATATTACTATCACTTTTTGCGCTCACAATATAATTGTATTGTGAATGACAGGCTCCTATCTTTTTGTTAATAATATTTTGATAGCTGTTATTTCTTTATCTTCTATCAGCAAATGGTTTTTATAATTTAAAAAGACTGTTTGCAAATAAACGATTATTGATTAAAGTGAATTGATAACAAGTTTGCGTTATCTATATCAAAGTAAGATCCATTATATAAAAGTCCCATTAAATGGAGAACCTACTATTAAAAATACCAACAAGACTGCACGAAACAACACAATGGCACTATTAAATTGATTTTTGATAACATTTCCTCGACTTTCAATTATTTTTGTTTATTTTGAAGCCTCTCCCAACTCCCAACTAAATTGGAACTCGTATACGTCATTGTGGTGGGAGGAATTAGATCCACTGCATTCAAAACTCAGACTATCCTATTGAGACCTCTCGGAAGGGAACCGAATCTGATAAGGCAGATCGTTGATAGGGACCCTTTTTCTTTGCGCGACACCTTTGTCATAACAAAAGGGCTGTTTTGCCTCAACTGTGGCATCTGAATAGGCTTGCAATAATGCGTCCTGGCCCCAGAACTCGAGTCCCGCGAGATCGGTTGCAGATATACACTCTCTAAAGATTTATTAATCTTTCTCGTTCACTGGAACAATAAGCGCTTTTGGTAGACACCAGGTGCTTTTTCCCGGTCGTTTAAGTATGCTCAAACCGTGTACACAGTTTTTGCTTGACACTCGAGTGACGTAAGTGGAGAGTGAAGAGTGATTGTGACTACTTTAAGTGGCTGCCTATAACAGTTTCAATACAGTAGACAACTAATAAGGTTTTATTTTCTTTCACATCATGGACGATAAAAGATTATTTTAATATTTTATAGTTAAAAAAATATTCTCTCGTGTGCAATTTTAGTGTAACAATTAAAAAAAACTATTAATTTGAAAAAGGAATGCAGTAAATTTAATTATAAGTAAGGCATAGTTGAAAAATAATGATGATTACTACAAGACTAGGATAGATTCTAATCTAACGAAAAGGTTGTTCATGCTTCGTTGAAAGGAAAATCTAAATTCTGTGTTCACATAGTCTGATTTTGACACTCGTCCGAACGCACCTGATGTTTTTTCTATCTAATTAATTTAAAAATGTTATCACTAAAATATCAAATTGCATCACTATTATATCGTATATGAATATTTTTTTCAATGTAATTCATTTCGCCCAACCGAAACTTATTCAGTGTGCATCGTCAGATCGGGTTACTCGTTTAATTTGTCTAGATCGCGTGCTATGGGACAGGTATAAATAAATAATGTTTTTTATCTCGACATTGTGTTGGCTCTAGGCAGAAATTCTTACACGTTCATTCGCTGAACCAACTTTTTATTTTAATTTTCTTGGATATATTTATAGTGTTAACTTAAAATATGATAGCGTGTTGGTGATATGATTAACTGATAGTAAACAAACTATAAATAACTTACTATTTTTATTCAACTGCGGTATACTGTATATTGTGATGGTAAGAGATGAAAATAATACTATTATGAATCATATTTTTACGTTATTTTCATCCATTAAAAATTATATTAATTGTAGACGACAAAAATACAGTAAAAACAATTTAAATAAAATGGTTATAAACCAGATCGAGTTTTTGCCCGTTCTTCTCGATGACTGGGATGTTTTCCAAACCGGTAGTAGTGGGCCTAAATTGAATAAAATATTTTGATTTTGAAAATAATCGTTTTTCCCATATTATAGTTACATTTTTAATGTATCTAAAATTTCATACAATTTTATCATAGCCTATATCTTTATATATATAATTATTATTCTGCAAGTGTGTATGTGACTGAACTCTCTTAAACAGCTGGACCGATTTTGATGATTTTTTGTGTGTATTTGCGTGGGTCTCTATATGGTTTAGATTCACAATTGGACCCGGTGTGTGTAGTCCACGCGAGCGAAGCCGTTGGCACAGGTTGCATACAACAACATATACAAAAATAAAATGTAGTTATAAGTATATTAGATTCCTAAACTCCAACATCGTTTGACCGATCACCATAAAAGTTGGTGGATCGACCTACGTGTTTTTTTTTCATGAAGAAGATTTTTATGATATCTTTGAATGTGGCGCTGTGGTCGAGTTATTGACTACTATAAACTGGAAAAGGCAAAACAAAGTTTGCTGGTCCTATCTAGCTAACTATTTATTATCTATCTTTGTAGACTGTGTTGAAATTATTGTGTCAAAACTTTCATTATTATTAAAGTAAATTTTATACAACATGATTCAGCTTCAAGAAAAAAAATGTAATAATTACATAGTCTCTAAAAACAATAAATTTCAATATAAATATGTAACACATTTTAAAGCAATGTAATTCCAAACAAACGAGAATTCAACACAAGGACAATAATATGAAACTACCCCCTGCCTATAAAAATGATAAACTACTAAACATTATTTCTACTTTAGAGGACTTCGTACAAAACGAATGTGTGGCAGACGCGTACAAAATGCAATGTGCATTTTATGGACACCACAATACTATCAGCTGCGTAGACAGTGGATGCCATCTTGATAACGTACCCACATTTTGGCAAATACATCTCAGCGGGACGCCGTCACAATATTTTAGTATCTACGATTGTATCTGTATTGTCGATTGAGATTTTTTGTATCGCGTCTCCAATAAGTAAGAGGCAATTTGATAAAAGCATTACTTTTGACTTCTGTTTCATTTATAAAATGCCATTTGAAAACAACACAATTATCTTCTTTTTATCTGCCATTCTGCTTTCATTTAAAGAAGTTTTTTTTATGTGGAAAATATAAATACAGATATTAATTTATTTAAAACCCATAAACTTACATATGTATATTTTAACATGAAATATATAAAATTGTGTATAATCTTTATCATTTTATTTATTATTTAATTTTTATATGACTGTTATATAATAACTTTTTTTACCTCGAATATCTACTTAGGCCATATTAGGTAAATACCTAAGTAAGGTGACACAATTAAGAAAAACAAAATATTTATAAATACATAGTATTAAAAAATAAATAAAAATAAGTAATACCATTGACGGATAAGTTTGTTGTAGTATGAGCATGACATCATAAGGGATGTAATGATTGTTTATCAATCATTTTTATCTTTTAATTATATATGTATATTTATTTTACCTTAGTTATTACCTCATTACTTCATTTCAGTCTCTTTCTGAAGGCATTTTTAGATTTATAGGTCATTTATTATTTAAATATTGTATGACAATCTTCTTTTACTTTAAATAAGAAGTCTGTATACAAAGATTGTATTTAATGGCTGGAAGAACCTTTTGAATTTAAAATATAGAACGATACTAGAAAAGAATTGAAAAGAGACATCATTCATTCTGACTTTCGGAGAGACATCGATCGCTAAAAGAAACGTACAGTCTTTAACAAGATTTGTATAAGTTTGTTTATATTTCTGATTGTATATTATTATTATTTGGAGTCACACTAATCGATATTGATTCCGTACAGAAAGTTAATTTGTTACTGCGAGAGATTCCTCGCATTGTAATTGATATTCGAAAACATTGAAACTATTAATTCATAATTGACAAGAGCCAAGATTGTTATAAATTAAAGGAAAACCTGGCGGACGCTTTCATTCATGCTGGCTTGGCGATGCAGTTTGGAATGAGCAAATTTGTATACACACAAGCTTCTTAAGACGGATTTTTATCAGCAGCTCTGGTACGGATTGATGCATAAAAATTGGACTAACTTTACTAGTGAAGGTTTAGTAAAATTAATAGACTATAAATTAAGGTACTCTGTATTTTATATCTTACTTTATTGTTTAATGCCTTCGGAATATATATATAAATCAATTTTGAATTTCATTTCATTAACCTTTTAATATAATTTTTGGAACTTATAACTATACTATTGTCCACGCGACAGGGATGAAAGTCATTAGACTAGTAAAATATTAAGTATGATGTTTAATTGATGTAGAACATTATGAGTATAGGGAGACCGAGGAAAGTATTGATTATGTGGAGTCATATGTGTATAAATGGTGTGAATACTGAGATGGCAGATAACTTCATACTTATTCCACACATACTGGTGTGTGATACAAAAATAAACTGTTTCAGTTTAAAATGTTCTTGTCTATTCAGTATTAAGGATCTTTACTTTGTTAGAAATAGATACAAATAAATATGACTTGGAAAAGGCTATTACATTATATTTACTCTTTTCAATTGTAGTAATAGAAAGATATAAAAGAAGTTGTTATTCTAAAAGAGGAAAAGGTGTTTCCTTATTTTACCTGTGAATACCTCACCCCTACTTAGGAATACTAGAAAATATCCTAGCAGCATCTAGTGATTTAATCACAATATTTTTCTTCACCAAAAGACGACCTTCGACGATGCACCAGAGCGTTCTACCATTGAACCATCAAAAAATATTAATAAATAATAAGGTACTTAATTCTTACCTAAAAAAAATTGTTATGCCTCCTTATCATCTCCATGACGACGAGTTACGAAATGTATTTCAATCATTTAGTTAATTTTATTTACTAGAATTAAACATCGTGCTTTTATATGAATATCGTTTATGTGTCAAAGTTTGTCGAACATTTCTAATAGTAAATTATAAACCAATGACTTTATTTTATTGAAATATTTCTTAAATATCAAAGCTATTGTTTGTCGCTGCGTTGTGTATTGTTCCTGACTTCTCTACACTATATCGTCCAAATATATCACATACAAAGAAAAAAAAAAGCTACAAAACAAACAATAACGATATGCCAAGATTAAAATAGTAGGAAATATTATTATAACCACAATTCAGACCATTATATAAAATACGGTATACGATCAGATAAGTGTCTCACAATAGAACCTCGACATAAAGACATCATATCATTCCACAATAATAAATTTAGAATGGGGCGGTTTAATGTAACACAAAGGATGAGGTTTTGGGACGAAACCGTAGTTTTTACGAGAACATTTGAAGTTGTTTCACGTCCCCTATCGTACAATGGCCCGGGAACAAGAGGAGTGATCAAAACAAAACTTTTCGTATGGTATAATAATTTATAGTTTTTGTTTACACGGTCCTGGGAATTGTCGTATAAAATGTATTAAATATCGCTTCATATTGACAAGTAAAACGATAGAAGCAAACATCTCTTTACATAATATATATTTCTATATATTATTCAGCTTAACTTCCAGATATCCAATAAAATATTTATTCATATAAAAATTACATACATACATAAATCACGCCTCTTTCCCAACGGGGTAGGCAGAGACCACGTCCTTCCACTTGCTACGATCCTGACATACAAATTTCGCTTCCTCAACATTCATCAATCTTTTCGTGCATGCTCGTCGGTTTAGAGTACTCTGGACCTGACCTTTCTTCAAAACGTCCCCGATTTGATCGTGGAACGTTCGTCTAGGCCTTCCTCTTCCAACGTTCCCATTACACTCATCTTATAAATCTGTCTAGTCAATCTTCTTTCATTCATCCTCTCTACATGCTTAAACCATCTAAGCATCCCTTCTCAATCCGTGTCACTACATCTTCTTTCACACCACAACGTTCTCTTATTACACTATTTCTTGACCTGTCACTCAATTTCACTCTCTATCATACTTCTTAGCGCTCTCATTTTTACTGCATTTATTCTACTTTCATGTTTTTTTCTGCCACACCCAGCTTTCACTTCCGTAGATTGTAAAAATTACATAATAAACTACATTACAATACAACACAAACACACAACATTACAATACAAACATATTACATTAATATATAGTTGATAGTGCTTTGCTCGGTGTCTTGAAAAATAAAACACCTATGGAGCTAAATATGGACAGTAAAACACTATCTATATAATAAAATTTCATTCAAATCAGTTATAGTTGTTTTTGAGAAACCAACATAATTGCTTACTAAATAGGATTAGATCATGTACAAGATATCTATCACATAATTAGGGAAATAACATGTTTCTACACAAAAAATACAAAAGTCCATAATATCCTCATAATATTGTTATTTTTATGGTTCCGAATTCAAAAGGAACCCTTATAGTTTCGCTATATCTGCTATGTCTGTCTATCCGCAGCTCAGCTCAGAGATTCTTAGTACCAGAAAGCTGTAATATGGTATGGTTACATATATTAATCAGGCCGACAAACTGGTAAAATAAAATCTTGAAAACAAAAAAATGTTTAGGGTACCTCACCTACACGTAAAGTGGGAACTTTTTTTTTCTGGCCTATCCCGTCGTGTGGGGTGTCCATAGACAGGTTGTTCAAAGATATTTGGGTCTATGAAAACTACTTTTCGGTTGAGGGATCCGTTTGCGAAGTATTTAGCTTTAAATTGCTAATTTTTGTTAGAGTCTATTATCAGCTAAATGGTTGTTTTTGGTAAGTAGGCTTGACAAGTTAACGAGTAATAGTCGATCAACTTATAAAATGTATTTAGAAAAGTAATTTCGTACAAATTCCATTTAAAATTACTTAAAGACCTCTCTCTAAAGGATTATTCATGTTACACTGGGCCGGGCGCTAGCCGGGATACGGTTAAACATTTATTTTATATTTCCGTATGAAGTAATTCATGCTACACCGGGCCGGACCCAGACCGACGCCGGCCCGGTGTAACATGAATTATCCTTAAGTCTACATACTGTGACGGGCAAATTCGGAACCCTACACTACGCGGGGATAAACAAGGACTTGATTTTTTTTATAAATAATTAAACTTGATATGTGTAAATAGTCTTTTCACTAAAGCTTTATGAAAGAACACTTTTTCACCAAAACAGAAAAGAAATAAAACCATCTCTCGGCCGAGCAACATATCGTTTTTACTCGCGAAAAATCACCATCAGTATTGAAAAATTTTTTGTTGCAATATTTTACAATTTTAACCTGGAAAATTATAATGGAACGATTTTTCAGCTTTTGCATGGGCTTAATAGGGATATACGTCATGGAAATTTTAAAAGTAATGGCATGCTCATACGGAAATATGGAATCCCTATAGTGTATACTTTAAAGAAAATTTAGCAAAAAGGAATACACATTATTAAGTATTATTTTTCTATGTAGTTTCACGTATGTGCTAATATTAATTTTAATCCTGTATATTTACATTAAAATGATCCTGATGTTCATATAAAATGGAAAAAGATATTTATTGTCACATCAACACACACATTCACAAAATATCGAATTAACAATTAATCATTCACAAGTTACGAACTGTGTGAAGTGTATATTTACAGATGTGCACATCTTATTATTATATGCTGCAGCACGACGACAACGAAAACAAATTACAAATATCAAATTTTAAATTGAGTGATTAACACGTTAAAAAATTCAGTTAAAAATCAAATTCGCGACAAATTAAAGAGCGTATAATCGATATAATTTAGAACGAAAATTCAATAACGAGTAATTAAAGATGTCAATATCGGCATCATTATTGTTAACTTCGTTGTATAATTCTTTAAGACGACGATAGACGATATGCCACTATAGCGGATGTTATACCTTGTGTGTAGTGGTTGCCATCCAGTCGGACACAGTTGTTGTTTGCTATTACCAAAATATTAAGCTCGAATGGCCGTTCATAAGCTAAACAAATGTATTGTAAGTACTTAGATGTATACTTACTTTGTATCGAGAGAGAGAAAGACAAATGGACAATATTAGTTTCAAATCTGTATACAAAACCGTCAAGTTGCCAGATGCAGTCGACTGTCGGCTTTCGTTTGCGGTCTCCTGCAAATCCGTCGATTAGTATTCTGCGGTCGCAAGTCTGTCAACGGCTCGCGTTATCCTTGGCTTCCAATATACATTTCATTTTTTTTAAACATATCAAAGTTAATTTATTTTCTTATCTTCTTGTGATTACAAAACGCTTTTGTTTCTTTATTCCTGAAGTCTCAGTTTTGTTAGTTAAATATTATTAGTTAACTCACAAGTTTTTATTTAGTAATACTTATTTTGTCACGTTTAGTAGAGAATAAAATTGAGAGCTGCGCGCTCATATTGTGACTATAAATTAATATTTAACATTATTTTAATCCATTAAAATAATTACTTATTAAAAAAATTAAAAAAGTCTGTAAATTATTGTCATAGATTCACCATGTTTTTGGCACGCTGGATAAAAAAGAAGTTTTTTTTTTACATAAATGAGTACATAAGTACGCATAACTATTTTTTTACCTGTAGATACTGAAAACTAACAATTATAATATTTTACCACTGCAAATTGTTCAGAAATGTCCACAGCGACACATCTGCATTCTGGGCTGAGCCAACATCAACCACTACATTTGTTGCAAAAAAAAAACTTCTTAAATAATTACGTAAAACAAATGTATGTGTAATATAAGCTATTGTTTCAATTTGGTGTATAAAGACCACAATCTAAATTTTACTAAAAGTTCTCGATACAAAATCCTTTAAGAATCCGGCAGTCATTTGTTCCGTTTCCCACAGTTCTTATTGGATGTTACCAGTTTAAAATACCTGCTAATCCTGGGTTTCTTAGTGAAGTTTTATTCGAATTCGCAAGTCTGCTTAGATTAAGTCAATTTTAGTATTCGACTATAAACATGTTTCCATTGTGAGATACAATACGTTTTCCAAAGTAATTCAGTTATTATTATTTTTTACTTCTTAGTGATATAATTTTGCCAGCAGTAATTTGTTCAAATATATCAAAGTTAATTATCGCAAAATAACATAATATTTTACTTTATATTGAAATAGCTGTGCCTGCGGAATCGTGCTACCCCCGCTTAAAAGATGGAAGACAAAATGCTTATTGTAGAAAAAAAAAGATAAATTTATAAAAAGATAGATATATGTTACTGCTGACTTTTTTTAGGTAATTTTAAAATATACAATAATGATTAACATTAATTTGATATATCTCGTATGGTTTATTCAGTGTAAGCCATTCAAATGCACCAAATGCGTCTTTTTCCGAATTGATTCATCATTATCTTCACTACTTATTTCGTATGTTACAAAATATATGTTATAACCTAGCCAGGTAACATAGCTATGTATTAAAACGTATTAAAATCATGTAAATCGGATAAGTGGTATTCGCATGAAAAGAACACAGGCGGACAGACAGACACAGAGACGTTGAGTTTTATAATGTGTATGTAGTATAAGATTAGAGTACCCAATCCACAATCAATCTCACATTTCGGATAGCATTCAATGAACACTTTCACTGTTATTATAACGTTGTTTTCTGTTCTTTTTCTAGACGTTGTGTTTACATATTGTATAGGTCACATAGTTTGCTCAAATGGAAAAAGAATTAAATATACTTAAGACTTAAAATATCGATATTCTGTTAATATTTGCCATTATTTCAAGTCTTACTTTGTATACGATAAAAGCTTAACGAATTATTTTGTGAAAGTGGATTGATTTTCGTTAATCCCACTATTAGTCAGAGGCCTCGTATTCGAGCTGGACTATTTTAAACTATGCAATGATATTTATAAATCACCCAATATTTCATTTAAATTCGAATAAACTTATGAAACAACTTTTAATAAAAATATATTTACTATATGTATTTCTCTTCACAAATCTTCTATGATGTAAAGTTCAGACCACATGATGACTAGTCATTAATTTAAATCTATCGATACGGTAACTACTTGTAATTAAGCCAATGTTCTATGGAAACGAATCCGCCAAGAATATAGTCCAAAACCGATCGAGTAATTAATTCCAAAGCTTTTAATTCTACAGATGGAAATTATTAGAAACCGGTTCGGACTTTATTCCTGCCTATAACACATTAACTGTTTAAAACTGGGAGCTAAATGTTATATTTAAACTACTCTTATCTAGTTTATGTGAATGTGGAATTTAATCAAATGATTGGAAACTTTTTAATTTGGCTTTCGGATGGGTTTTATTTAGAGAAATGTGGTTGATTAAGGCGTTTAATTGATATTTAAGTAAGACCCTCTTTGAAGATATATGGACTAGAAAGTTTTTTTTCTCTGGAGAGCTGAGTGTATTGAGTGTTCCCAAATGCGATGTATCGAGACGGTTAATCAGAACTGTCCTGCTAAGCCGCTATAGCAATTTTTATATGTTCTTCAGCACTTGGCAGGGCGTACATATGATGATTTGAGACTGGCAAAGCTGAGATAAATATTATGCAACAGATTTACATTGCATGTTCAATCTACACTCAACGTTCATATTCTTTTTTTATTTTCATAATAAGAAATTAGTAAACCCTTGTATTCTACAGGGATATTTTCTTGTTTTTTTGCCGTTATAGATTTAGCGTTGCGACCACAATCTTACCTGATCTTAAGTGACGATGTGGCCTAAGATGGCAGCACGCTGAGCCTTAGTGCCTTGCCTGTCATATATTTTTCTCCTCTTATTCTCTCTTCCCCTTTATTGTCTTTTCACTAGTATTTAATTAGATAATTAAACGTTCATTAATTATATCTCATGAATAAGACAACAGTCTCACTCAATTTATGTCGATCTATTGAACCGGCTTTATAAGATATTAACATAAATACTGCATTGCTAACGCTTGTCCTATGTTTCAACATAACTAAGCTTTGTTCCAAACATCGGTCATGACCGTGACCATAGGCAAATCATGTTTGCGGTTGTAGAAATTCCAGAAAACCGAATTTGAACCTTGGGTATCATGGTTTAAGATTGTAGCATATTTTTTTTGAGTTTTCTAAGTGTGGTTTTAGTCAAAACCTGTGCATTTGAATAATGTAAACCAGTCTCAGTGGATGCTTTTGAGATGACTTGACATAATACAGAATGAAGTGTAGTAAGCACTGTATAAGTTGATATAGAAGGTGATAGGCCAGTTGATTGTTACTATGATATATAATTATTAAAAGTGCAGTAATACATTCGAGAGTTTTTCTGTAATCAAGGAAGTTAGATATTTATAAGTTAGTAAGTTGCTTTTAAACTCGTGTTTTATAATTAACTAGATATGCCCGCGGCTCCGCTTGTGTGGACTTCAGAATTATTGTTTAGGGTTTTTTAAAACCAATTTATATAAAAGAAAACGAATACCCTATTATAATCAAAATTAGTAGCTGCTCGACAGTAAGTGGAAACTGAGTGAATTCCATCGTTCGAGCACACGCACGAATTTTAATGACAAAAATGCTCATTGTGGGTGATCCTTAGAATATTTCCATAAGCTATTATGGAATTATTTATAAGTATTTTTGAGATCTACAGATATGTTGAATATTCATTTGATATATCTCTTATGGTGAACTCAGCGTTAGCGCTCTTAAGCGCTTCAATAGTGTCTTTTTTTAAATGGTTCACCATTATCGTTAGTGCTTTTTTTTTTTTCGAACTGACTACACTGTTAGCCTGAAGGGTCCTGGAGCCTTTACGGCTTTTACAGCTTTACCGGGCTTGGGGGTGAGCGCTTAGGGCACTCAGCCACGAAAGCTAAGCTACAACATCCGAGGGTGCCAAAGTGGCCGAACCTCGGCTCGGACTGTTGCGCGTATGCAATTAAGTCGCGATCTGACTAATTCCCTATCCGTAATTCGATCTAAACTAAACATATATACATGTTTCTGCCCCCTGGGAGGAGGGAAGGAACATGTGTATGTGTATTGAGTGGTCTGAAATTTTTGTCTACTCTAACTAGGCAAAAAAAAGAAAAAAAAAGGTCCCTTACAGAACCTATGTACCTATGTGTGTTGTGTATGTGTGTATAATGCAGTGTCATGTATGGCTGTGAAAGCTAGTGATTGTAGAGTCACTTGTATCGCGCGAGCGGCTGCTTGTCTCAAGGGCTCCATGCCGATGGATCGGACCTAATCGTTAGTGCTTATTTTACTCGTTACTTTAGGTAATAAAATATATCCTATAACCTGTCCAGATAACATAGCTATGAATTATATTAAAACATATGCACCTAAATCGGATAAGTGGTTTTTGCATGAAAAGAACATAAATGAGCAGAGAGACGTTGAATTTAATAATACGTATAGGTATAAAGGTAATAGGTATAAGTATAGGTATAAAAGTAATAGGTATAAGGTAAAAGAAAATGTACTACAATGAAATTAGAGTTGGTATTAGGTTATTTAACTTCTAAGCATGAATGTTCATCAAGAGCATATATAGATAGATATTGTATGAGTCCTTAAACTCGAAGTCGAAATTCCATAGCTATTTTTGGCTCATATAAATCCTTTAATTGTACTTCGTTAGAAATCGGGCCTACAGTTAATTAAGAATTGAAGTACTCGTATACAAAAATTCAAAACAATTTTTACTGGTATAATATCTAAGTAAAATGCATAAAGTTTATAATGAAAACGCTGTTATACTTGTAAAATTTCGAGTAACATATATACAAAGAATTGTTAATAAGTTTAATAAAACGTAAAAATGTTATCTTATTAAGTTGCCATGAAATTTATTACAAAATATATATTACCCAACTTTGTTATATTTTAAAACTATATTTTATGCTTTGTTATAACATTTTAATTATAAAATGCACTTACATTGTTTTATATTTTCACAATGTTTTGTTTTCATTTTATCAGAGAGCTCGTGGGATTTTTTGCTTGCTTAATAATACAAAAACAAAATATGCAGTACTTTGTAATAGTGGAAGCAAAATTATTACACGCCACGACCACCCTCTCCTGCGGCAACTCAATCCTAGGTCCGTTCCTCCGGCATGGAGCCCTTGAGATGGCAGCCGCTCGCGCGATACAGTGAAACTGCATTCACTAGCTATTAACACACACATGATACTACAATTCAACATGCACACCACTCAGGTACATAGGATCTGTAAGGGACATTTTTTTTCTTTTTTTGGCTAGTTAATTTAGAGAAAAATTGCCAAATCACTAAATACCTTCCAAAAGGCAGGAACATGTATATTTGTATAGTTAGTCAGCTCTCATTTATACAAATAGGGATTTAGTCAGATCACGACCTTTTCTCATGATCGGCAATAGCCCAAGCCGAGGTTCGGCCACTTTGGCACCCTTGGAGCTTGTTGTCTAGCTTTCGCGGCTGAGTGCCTTCCGCGCTTGCCCCCAAGCCCGGTGAAGCTATCAAAGCCGCTAATGGCTCTAGAGCCCTTAAGGCTAACAGTTATAGTCAGTTTGAATAAAAAAGTTTTTTTTTTTCGTGTTTCTCAATATGAGTTTGTTAGTATGATGTAATTTATATAAATTTTTTAGATAGTTCTTATAAATTATGAAAAAGTGTAAAATATTTATAAATTACGAGGCATTTTGCCATCCATTTAATAGTTTAATCATAGAAAATATCTATTTAAGGGACTATATTCTGTTATCCGTTCCGTTTTATTTTATTCTAAATTTATTTTATTTTAATTTTACGTGAATTAAAATAATTCTTCTACTAAACTAATTAAACTAAATCAAAATAATTGTAATATACAATCCAATATTTTTATAAGCCATTATTAAATGAATTCGCACAATTTATTTTATTTGATACTAGCTTCTGATGTGTACCCTAAGTTTCATTATTCGTGGTCTTACTCAATGATGGATATCTCAAAAAATAAAAAAGTCACATGTAATCTAAGTCTAAGTTTATCGATTACCTTACGTTTTAAAAGTTACTTCGCTTAATCTACTATATACATGTCAATATATAGCTAGTTGGCTTGGGGATTTCAGTGAGAAATATTTGAGCGTGATTCATTTGAGCGTACCTATTGAATATTGTAAGCAATATGTACCTATGAATAATTATGTTATAAAGATGATATTTTATTGACGTAATATACACATCAAAGGAAATATTCAATAATATCCATACTATGGCATCACACACTTGATCCCAGGAGCGCACCAACAAATTATTCCTCCCACATACTCGAGCAAATGCACCTGAATCAATCAAAACATACATTCGTTCCGCCTTTTATGCGTATGTTGTTCGCATTATGCCCATTGATTTCATTTTATGGACTATGAAAACGGTAATAAACAATTTGTGTGTTGAAACTGTCATTATTTTACGGTGAGTTCATTCATTTATCGAGTTCAGTATTCAATGGCTCGCGGGGATGATTTGATTGATACAAAGTAAAAAAAATGTTTTGATATTCACGATTATTATTTAAGGAATCCCCAGGTGGATTGCATATATTTATACTCTACTTTAAATGAAAGTGAAAGCTGGGTGTGGCAGAAAAAACATGAAAATAGAATAAATTCTGTGCAAATGAGAGTACTAAGAAGTATGGTAAGAGTGAAATTCAGTGATAGGATAAGAAATAGTGTAATAAGAGAGCGGTGTAGTGTAAAAGAAGATATAGTGACACGGATTGAGAAAGGGTTGCTTAGATGGTTTGGGCATGTAGAGAGAATGAATGAAAGAAGAATGACTGGACAGATTTATAAGATGTGTGTAAATGGAAACGTTGAAAGAGGAAGGTCTAGACGAACGTTCCACGATCTAATCGGGGACACAGTACTCTAAACCGACGAGCATGCATTAAAATATTGGCGAATGTTGAAAAAGCGAAACATGTAAATCCGGATTATTGCAAGTGGAAGGACATGTTCTTTGCCTATCCCGTTGGGAAAGAGGCGTGACTTAAATCTATGGTGATCGCTGACTTTTTTGTAGGTCTTTTTAAGATCTACAATTATGTAGAACATTAATTTGATATATCTCGTACTTACTCAGCTTAAGCCATTTAAGCGCCTCAAGTAAGTATTTTTTCGAATTAAATCACCATTACCGTCAGTGCTTATTTCATATGTTAGATACTTTATCTTACAAAATATATCATAAAAGCCAACCAGATAACATAGCTATATTATGTCATATGTTATTCATAGCTGTGAATTAAAATAAAAACCATGTAAATCGGATAAGTGGTTTTCGCGAGAAAAGAACATAAACGGACAGACAACAGAGAGATGTTGAGTTTTATAATATGTATAGACAAGTATATTATAATATACAAGTACAGTGATGTCCTGTCTGACTGTCAGTATAAAATAATAGTATTAAAAAAAAAATTTCGTAGTGAAGCGATAGTAAAAAATATTTCTGAAAAGGATGGTATGAAAATTTAGTCCTCCCACCGTCATAGAAAACCTTTAGTGGTAGTAATAAATCTACTAGGACCTTTTTAGTGACATTTTCGTACTTAATAAAATACTTGGCTCAGACCTAAATATTTCAAAGTCACATTACATATGGGCGAACTTTAGTTTCGAGACACTTAACAGTAAGCTTTGAGGGTGTAAAATAAATTACGTCTAGTGGTGGCAATAAAAAAGTTGAAAAAGGTCAATAATAATGAGAAAAATAACTTCTTAAAGACGTTTCTAATAAGGAGATATTGTCAAACCTTCACCTATAGGTTCATATTTCGCATGCAACTTCAGTAAAATACTCGTATGTACGTTCTGAAACAATAACATGTGCAAATTATGCTGTATTTCATGTGATTGGCGATCAATTCATACAGGTCCGTTCCTCCGGCATGGAGCCCTAGAGCCAGCAGCCGCTCGCGCGATACAGTGACACTTCATTCACTAGCTATCGACACACACACATAACACTGCACTTTACACATGTACACCGCTCAGGTACATAGGTTCTGTAAGGGACCTTTTTTTTTCTTTTTTTGGCTAGTTAGTTTAGACAAAAATTACCAAATCACTAAATACATATACACATGTTCCTTCCTTCCTCCCAGAAGGCAGGAACATCTATATTTGTACAGTTAGTTAGCTCGAATTTCTATGGATAGGGGTTTAGTCAGATCGCGACTTTTTCGCATGATCGGCAATAGCGCAAGCCGAGGTTCGGCCACTTTAGCACCCTTGGAGCTTGTTGCCTAGCTTTCGCGGCTGAGTGCCTTCCGCGCTCGCCCCCAAGCCCGGTGAAGCTGTAAAAGCCGCAAAGGCTCTAGAGCCCTTAAGGCTAACAGTATAGTCAGCTCGAAAAAAAAAACAATTCATAAAATATGAACGCATATATTTTAGTTAAAACTAATTAAAAATAGAAATGAAAAATAGATAAAAGATAAATAAATTGTGCGGTAAAGAGCGTTAGAACATTGCATATTCCTACATAGAATTATTACACACACAATATATTTTAAATTATGTTCTTTTAAAATAAAAATATATGTATGTATCTAATAATGTATGAAATATAACAAAAACAAATTATAAGTAGGTAAATAATTAGTTCTGTATTTGTAGTAAAAAATAAAAAAAAACATTAATATTTTGTTTTTTCGTTGCTGGCTGTACAATAATCAAGTGAAATTTTGTATTCGTATGAAGTTGGCGTGGTCGCTAGTATCTTCTGAATTTACACGCATAATAATAAATCCATTGTTGTATAAAGAAATAAATAAAATAAAACGTATCTTGAGAGAATAATATTGGCTTTTGGTTAGGTATATCTCTTTTTCACCTGGTAATCATCAAGTTTAGTAATTCTCTAATTTGAAAAATATTTCAACGGCTGGTGTATAACGAACACTTTGGTAACAAGAGAATTTTGAGATAAGGGTACTTCAATGAATTATGATGAGAGAACGCTAAAATAAAATCGAGCCTTCTGCGAAATATGTAATGAAACCAAACTTATTGAAATATGAATATTAGATAGTGGTTTCGGCGAATTTGAATATTTCACATTTTAATAAAAAAGTTCATAATTCTGGTTAAAATATTTTATTGGATACTTTTTGGTGAAAAGCGGCCAGTATATTATCGAATGTTAATAAATGAAGTAGATCAATCAGTTTATATGAATGATATGTACAAAATTATTCAACTAAAAAGTCTGCAGTTTTCATAATTTTGCCAATCAAATTTCATAAGATTTTCAACCGTAGAGCTTTATTAAGTTAAACTACATAACTTGGTAGCTTATTTTTAATTCATGGTAAGTACAAATGTTTTTAATGACATTTATTCCTGTTAATTGTTAAAGTATGCTGAAGACCAATAATTAAGCTTAGAGAAAAATACGAACTTAATTTTTTGGTATTAATTTTAGGTGTTACGTGATATAAGCAATTTATATGAAAACATGAATATCATATAAAGGCCTCGTGGTACAGTGTTAGTAAACCCTAATATTGAGTCAAGTGGTCGCGATTTCGATGCTCGTACATGAACGACTTTTGTGTGTGATTTTTGTCAGTTGTGTGTCTGGATGTTGAATATCTAAATCTGCATGGTATATCAGCTGTTTGTACCATAATACAAACTTTGCTTAGTTTAGAATTAAATAGCATTGTGAGAATTTTTTGTCCCATATATAAAAATATATATATATATGTATATATTGCGTTGAGATAATGTTTTTATGTATTTAGAAGTTTTCAGCCTTAAGTAAAAAAAACAATGTTTTTTTATATAATTCTAAGGTGGCAAATAAGCTTACGGCCCGCCTGACGGGAAGCGGCTACCGTAGCCTATGGACGCTTTTTTTTTCGATCTGACTATACTGTATTAGCCATAAGGGCTCTGAAGACTCAGGCAGCTTTTACAGCTTCACTGGGCTTGGGCTTATGGACGCTTATAATACCATAGGCTACAATACAAGGTTATTTGGCTGTGATTTTTTGTAGGGTGGAGGTATTCCACCAGTCAGACTGCCCCAAGTAGAAAGAAATCTCCAAACATATTTAAAGTGAGAAAGAAAATTATAAATACCAATTAGGTATCCCAACGTTGTGTTTGCATGCCTTCATTACACTAAAGCCATATATAACATATTCTAAGGTCTAACGATTCCCTTTGAAGACGAATTACTAAAATTTGTGTAGTTTATGATCTGAAAACTGCGCTTTATAAAACCAGAGAGCTATAAAGTCGTTCAGACACTTAACTAAATCGGTAAATTGCATACAATTTTGCGATTATACTAAAAATTTTAAATAGGTGTATACACGTTGAGCAAATATGTACCAGTAATAAATATGAGTTATTAGTAAATTTATATTACCTGGGCAATAGATAGAAGGAATAATATTCTGAATTTGATTGCAGCTACAACAACTCTTTTTTTTTTTTTTTTCGAAATGACTATGCTGTTAGCCTTAGGGGCTCTGGAGCCTTTGCGGCTTTTACAGCTTCACCGGGCTTGGGGGCGAGCGCGGAAGGCACTCAGCCGCGAAAGCTAGGTAACAAGCTCCAAAGGTGCCAAAGTGGCCGAACCTCGGCTTGGGCTGTTGCCGATCATGCGAAAAAGTCGCGATCTGACTGAATCCCTATCCATAGAGATTCGAGCTAACTAACTGTACAAATATACATGTTCCTGCCTTCTGGGAGGAAGGAAGGAACATGTGTATATGTATTTAGTGATTTGGTAATTTTTGTCTAAACTAACTAGCCAAAAAAAGAAAAAAAAGGTCCCTTACAGAACTTATGTACCTGAGTGTTGTACATGTGTGAAGTGCAGTGTTATGTGTGTGTGTCGATAGCTAGTGAATGCAGTGTCACTGTATCGCGCGAGCGGCTGCTGGCTCAAGGGCTTCATGCCGGAGGAACGGACCTAGGCTTGAGTTGCCGCTGGAGAGGGTGGTCGTGGCGGGTACAACAACTCTTCACGACTGCCCCACGCACGTTATCTTTATAAAAACTTTTGTTTGAAAGAGTAAAAAATATAAGAAGGTTAAAAACAATAACAGCATGAACAATCATCAATGATTCCTACATGGTAACGCTAAAATACGCTAAACAAAGTTAGGAAAGTAAGAAATAACATTTAGACATTTTATAAAATAAATGTCTATGTAAGAAAACATAATTACACAAGCAATAATAGACTTTGTGAATGTGTGCGTCCAAGTAAATTTCGTATTTGCTTGTATAAGATTGTAAAATTTCCTCTTTGTAGGTACCTATATTTTAATTGCTTTAGCCCAGATCTATATTGTTTTTACATTTATAAAGGACAAAAGGTAAATATTATTCACTATGTTAGCAATATTGTATAGGTGTTTATTAATAATATAGTATTAAAAAAGCCATGAGTGGCTGTTCCATGGGTAGTCAGTGAACAAATTGTAATTTTATTGCACTTTAAAATTAGTTTGTACTCAATAATTTTATGTTTCCGAAGTAAATACCATTTCAAGTACGTCATTACCGTACATTTCAATAAGTATTTGTATATTTTATAGCTTTTTAGTTCTATTTAATAAGCACTATAGGTAATATATAATGATATTATAAGTTATAAATTTATTCCTAGTTGAGATCAGAGATTCACAAATAAATAAATCTATTTCAAAACGTATACTATTGCAGAAAGAAATCATACGGTAATATTTTTAACAGTAGCAATATTATGTTTAAAATAAATCTGATTTTTTTTTGGAGTGAAACTTCCATAGTACCTTTGTAATTTAAAATTCGATAAAACGAAAAAGCGACAATAAAATGAGACAACCATATACATATATAGGATTTAGCATGCGAGTGAATGAGATAAAATACATTTACATTATGCACGGTTAATACGAGTCCTGATTTGCATGATTGTGATCGTCGTCGGATTCGTTTAGTGGTGTGAGACGACGAGACTTCATACACAGTACGCACGAGTGGTCGATAGTTCGAATCCTGCTGATTTAGGATATATATAAACATTTAAAAAAAGCATATTTTTTTATTTGTTTCTGAAGATTTCACTACTGGCGTGTGAACTGCTGCACACATTTTTTTTGCAGCTGCCGGAACACTCCTTATATGTGCTTGGCTACACATTTTAAACTTGAGAATAGTGGCTAGCCATGCGGGCATTAGAAAATGTGTTACCACCGTGCTATGGTTTCTTCACGATGTTTTCCTTCACCGAAAGTTCAGGTTAATTACAGGGATTCGAATCATCATTGCTTCATCATCGAGATATCATTCCTTTTTTGTCATTGGATATTAAAATACCTGATCAGATGCGATATGTACAACAAAGTTAAATAATAAATCCTATTTAATTATATTGAAAAGAAAAAAACATTAATATAATAATTTAGCAAGAGAAAGCTCACACAACTCGAAATTGTTTTTTGATAAATTGACACAACAGTTTTCTTACTTAAACAAGTTTCATGAACATCTACAATAATAACCGTTGCACGTTACTAAATAGCCCAGGTTTACTGCTAACAAGCAATTTAGTACATAACATCTGTAACAAAGTAACTTACACGGTAATTTACACTCTATGTAACCGCAGATGCATATAGGTATAAATCGCAAGCCACCCTTCATTTACAGTTAGGTTACAAGCATGGATTATTTAGCAGTGTTATAGCTTATTGTAAGTAAACGATTATTAAAAGAAAACGATGTGATAGAATCTCAAATGTTTTTTGAAGGATTTAGAATCGTTTCGTCTAAACTCTTAATATTGAAATAAAAAATCAAGTCTTGTGTTTTGAAGCAATGATTGATCAGTGGAAGCGATTGACGTAAATTCTAATCTCTGCAATGAGCCTGAGTTTTCATTGAAGGAAAACATCGTGATGGAACCATAGCGTGGTGGTAGAGTATTTGCTAATGCCCGCCTGGCTAGCTACCACCCTCAAGTTGAAAATCTGTCGTCATGCACATATAGGTGTGTTCCGGCAGCTGCACTTGAGAGCCAGTCTTCCACTAGGTTTAACGTGTTATCAATTTGGGCCACATCGCCATAACATCAGTTGAGATTGTGGCAAACCTATACCGATAACAAAAAAAATACCACCCACAAATTGAAAATCTGTTGCCAAGCACAGACCTATAGGTGCGTTCAGGCAGCTGCACTTGAAATCCAATTTCCCCACTAGGCTTAGTGTGTCATCTTGGGCCACATCGTCACTCAAAATGAGGTCAGTTTGTTGCTAAAACGCTAAACCTACAACCGGTAAACAAAATAAAAAATTGACTCCTCAGAGAAAATATTTCCACGTAAATTCATTGTTATTTCATCATGGAATAATGTAATTTGTATTTTACTCTTATTATATTATTGACACATTTTTATTAGCTGAATGATTAAACTAGTTATCATTTCTGGATCAATCAGAACTGTCTATATTCTCGCTGCTTATCGACTTTAGACATTATACTTTCTAACTGTTCTTGGATTGAATTTTTTATGCATCAGATAAAGTTGCGGATTGAATTAAATCGTTTTGTAAAACCAGTATAAATTGTGTTCCAACTGATAATTTTATAACAATTTAACAAATAAAAATAATTGTTAAGATTTGAATATGAACGAAACTAAAAAAATGTTATTGAATATTGTAACTAATATAATACTTTTAACCGTAAGCAGGGGGGCGAGCATGTGAAATACCGAATAAGTATTAAAAGATCAAAGGGAAGCTTGAGGGGTGACACTAGCTATAAAAACTTTGTGTTTAAGTCTTAAAGTGATGTGGGTTTGACAGACTATTTTTGTATGGCTTATAAAAATTCAACAGTTCAAGTTATTGTTAATTAGTGGTAAAGAACATTGTTTTTTTAGTGAAAGTTATATAAGGGGTGTTATTTAAATGTGGTATTCATTCTTTTATTGAGTGTATTAATATTGATAGTAAATACAGTGCAGTCCAAAAGTAGTAGTGATTACCAAGAGATCGACAATCTATCGTCGATTGTCCCTGTCATGTCGGGTTGTAAGCCTATCGGTAGCTGGATATACACTGGCTGATTCCGAAACGCGACAAACTAAAATAAAGTCTATTTGACCAGTTTATCTATATAGTATATTAGTTTATGGTGGTCGTGATCCAATGGGGTACAAATCCTTACTTACACCGGCTGAACCTAGAATGCGACATGCCTAAACTGTTGTCGTCGGATTGGCCTAGTGGTGTGAGAGGACTAGACTTCATACACAGTACGCACGATTGGTCGATAGTTCGAATCCCGCTGATTTAGGATATTTAAACAGAATTTACCAAGTCCGGTAAAAGCCCAGCTATTAAAAGCCGTAAAAGCTCCAGAGCCCCTAAGGCTATCAGTATAGTCAGTTCGAAAAAAAAGCCTAAACTGTAATGGTCGTTACACCTGCTGTATGGTGGTCGCAATCCAGTCAGGTACAACTGTTGTATCCTATCTTCCAGCATAGTGTCTTACAGTCAAGCAAATACATTAGTAGATAAGAAGTTTCCAATATCAATAATAATTCCAGTGGAAACAAGCCTTATATATCTGTTGGATGATCCTGCGGTCCTGGGGTAGAGCGGTTTGCGGTAGCTCTAGTCACCAGGTAGCAAGGGGCACCAAAATGGCCCCCAAGCCCGGTAAAGCTGTAAAAGCCGTAAAGGCTCCAGGGCCCCTAAGGCTAACAGTATAGTCAGTTCGAAAAAAAGGTGACAAAATGCGAAATTATGAGCGAAATATGTTTTTTATGGCGCCTTTTGACTGGCTTGGGGATACTTATGAAATTACCCCATATGAAAATTGTACCGGCCAAAATTAACCGGTACAGAAGTGGTATAGAACCTGGGTAAAGTATTCCCAATTCAGACGCCTGCGATTCTGAGTGTACTAATACGTGGTAGCAGATTCACCCATCCTAGCAAAAATTAAGTATCTAAGCCCACTCACCTGAATATTTCTTAGCGCTGCACCTTGTAGCCGCCGGCCGGCGAAACTCACAAATATCTCAATCCGTAAAATCCATACCCAAAACATTAATCCAGACCTGCACTGATATATAAGTCCTTTAAACCCGTTTTAAAGCATAATCAAAACGACTTCAAAGTTAAAAGCAAAGTTTTCTTATTTTGTATGTAAACGAACAATGTCAGAAGTGAACTCTAAACTAAGACAATAATTGGCACCGCGGAGCGAGCGGCCGGAGTTCTCAAATACACCCTGGCTGATGCTGGACACAGCAATCGCGCGCGTAATTTGTACAAGCTCATAGCCAACTTCTACTATGAGAAGAAACCCTGACAACCACATCCCTTTTGACGCGAACAAAAATGAAAATTTAATTTAAAAAAAAAACTAAGCATAGGAAGAGATCTTTACGCTGCAGTGAGAAACAAGCTGATATATTATATAGCTGCACGGCGCCTATACTTCTTATGGTGTGATACAAGGCAATTTATAGTGTAAAAGCGTCGACCAAAGGGCGCCCAAAGGCAATATCGCTTTACTTTGATAAAAGGCTAGTGCCTGTGCTGTTAGGCATTCGACTAAATTGTAATATCTGTACTGTAATACATATTGCGTACACAATGTTCTTACTTAATACATTAATGGTTACATTTCTCGGACTCATGTTCAAGTTTAGATCTTATAGTCGTAAAAATAGCGTTTATATTCAATAAAACGATGATACGAGAGCAGACACATAGACAAGTAAACTAACTATGAGCGAAAAACTATGAGCGATGTATTTCATAACAATAGCCCTATATAGTTAAAACATACAAATAAGACGTACATTGGAAATCGTCTCTAGCTGTTGAATACACGAATCTTCATTGTCCTCAGCGGATTGGATCGTATTGTCTCATCGATTGAGCCTATTTATAGATGTACAACGTCATATGAACATTCCTTGTTGGTCTAAAGATAAGAAGAATAACCTGTTCCAAATAAAAGGAGAAAACGATATTTTAACTGCTACGCTGCATGCAAACCGATTCAAATGGTAAGCTAATAGAAACTTTTTCATTATTTCAGTCAAAAGACATGCTGCCACCACATGCTAAGTCCACTGCTGGACTTAGGCCTCCTACAAAGTTTGCCACAAAGACCGATTTTTTGCTGAGATTTTTTTTATCTGAGTACTACTCGTCATTAGGAAAATAATATATAAAAAGTAAGTAGTAGGGTATCTTTATTTTAAAAGTAATAATTACCTAACCTATAATCATAACCAATTTTTTTTACCTTTTGATTATTAGATTCTAAGTTGACATCAATTTTAACTTTATATGAAATTCAATATTCATCATACGATTTGTATCTTGGTAAATGCCACATTTTTTTGATTGTACTGTGGCCATCAGGTACAATTTATACATTTTTCCGACCTATTCCGGGATAAAACGTATCCTATGTCCTAGTCTGGGTCATGGTCTATCTTTGTACAAAATTGTATTAGTATATATGCAAATATGTTAGTCCTTTATTCCTATACTAAATACATGTCTATACGTTAGTATACTTACGTTATTTTTCACAATACCGCTTGTTAGATGGAAGCTGGTCTTTTGATGTTAATCTTAGTATTGTACAAAAAAAGTGTAATAGAATATTCACTAATATATCAGATATATATTATAACCTCCATTTCAAATTTCATGAAAATTCGTATCGTGATTCATTTACCGATGTTGATATAAACTTGAAAATGGTTACAAACCGCTTTCATTTTATAACTTGAAGAACGACGTTAAGAAAATATATAATTGTGACTGCGTAACGTGTGTGTCTTCGACACATGGCTGGCATGGGTGGGTCCTGAAGATTTGTAGTTGACAACTGAAATAAAGGATGTCATTTATCGCATCTATACAGATTTACGAAAACAACTTTACTAGCAGAGCTGGTATTAATTTGAATTTATTTAAAAACTCTGTCTCTTAAAGTTGTAAAGCAATGATGGCTCAGTGGTAGCGTGCACGGACACGGCGTCGATCGACGTGAGCTCGGATCCATGCAATAAGCCTGAGCTTTCCTTGAATGAAAACATGGTGATGAAACCATTTTGTAATGCCCTCCTGGCTAGCTACCAACCTCAAGTTGAAAATCTGTCGCCAAGCGCATATGGGTATGTTTCAGCAATTGTATTTGAGAGCCAGTTCCCGCTAAAATTTATAAAGAATAACTTCAAATGCACCAAACATATCAAGAAATATAAATGTATTTTGCACCGGATCAATAAATTCATTGGTCTTCGTAACCGACCACCAAGTGACCCTTTTAATATCATTTTAATCGATTCCTATTATGATGTTATTCGGCTTACTAAAGCATCTATACGAAGAGTAAGTATAGTAAAGTGTATTAGATAAGATTAGATTGATTATTTTATAACGTAATAAACCCTTAACGAGAATTTATAGGCGACAATTTGAGTAATAAAATTAATGATTTATATTTCACGCTCTTGATAAATATAGGGATTAAATTAATTTGGTGATAATTTTGTTATACATTTTTTTTAAATGAAGCGGATTTTATGTATGGGTAGGTCAGTTTTGAAATTCCCTGTCGATTTATTCGTAGCATCACAAACCATTATTAAAAAAAATGAATTAACTGTAATAATTTAATTTTTATTAGTATTTAGTAAATACTATGTGTATTTAGTAAACCAATCACAGTAATTATCTTTTAGTTTGTAGCGTTTCGAGATCAGACAGTGTATATTCATCTGTTGAAAGGTTTGCCGACGTTCGACGATGGATTACTGAACGATGGATTACTGATATTACAATGTCACCATTACCTTTGAATAGTATTGTACTTACCATCAGAAATGGCACCATCAATTCGCAGTGTCACTGGAAAAAAAATTAGGTTATATGTGGTATCTAAGATTTTTTCAGTGGTGTTATCGTTTCAACCGTGAAATTTGCGATATCAAATAACTCGTCATTTCTAATTTTTTTTAGCGAAATATTGTTAATTTCGTTATGTAAAAATTATAAATACAACACGATATTCCAAGTAAAGTTGGTAATATTCAGAAATACAAAATAATTCCCAAATTTTTCGGTTACTAAAAGTTTCGACGAGGTAAGTAAATATGTGCTCAGTAAAATTATTTATTCTGTAACAATGTAGGTGACATCTACGTGAAATATATCTGTAAATTCTGAAGAATTTACGTCAACCTTATCTATGCATAGACAATTTAGTGATTTTGTTTCTTGAAACAATTGACTTTTTGTCTTATCGACACGTAAGTACAATCACACATGGTAAGGTCAAAAAAGAATTATTTCATTACTCCGCTCATACATCGTTTTCTCCAATATATTCATACTTTCTGTTTTATTATATGTGATTTCAAACTATGTTATTTATGGTAGCACGCTTACTACTGACTGTATATCTCAAGAAACTATGTTTTATTTCCAGAACAAACCAAAATGAGCGAATAAAGAATATTCTTCTTCGATAGATTTAATTTTTTGTCTAATTTTTGATGCAATTCTGAAATATATTTTCGATAATATAGTAATTCAAGCTTTGAGTATGGTATCTTTAAAACGAATTAAGTAGTAATCTAATAATAACAAGTACTTTTCTGGGATCAAAGTGGAATAAGATTGAGATTTTAAGAAACCAGATGCTTTGAGTTGGTATATATTTTTACAAAGAGCTAAGTAGTAATCTAGTAACAAGTACTCTCCTGAAGTCAAAATGGAATAAGATAGAGATTTTAAATAACCAGATGATAAAAATCCATTCATCAAAAACAAATCATTTTGTTCTCTAATTTACTATTGTGTAAGATTGTCAAATTAATGTTTTAGTAAATCAAATTTTATTTTTCACACTATTAATATAATTACGTTTTTCTTTTAATTCACGTGTTTGTAATGTCTGCGTTTTGTAACAAAAAAATTGAACTTGAATTGAAACGATTACATTTGTATTTCTCACGTTTAAATCTCGCGTCCATTTACGTATTTGGTCAGCTTTAATCTGATTTTAGTTGACGTGGGCGTTATTACTGTTAACTCTGCTACGTTATGCTCCATAATAAATGCTTGATTAAACAAATTAATCCATTTAGGAAGCCTATAACTTCTCTATAACGAATTTAGTGTTATTATCATAATACGGTTAATTATTAATCGTTTTTGGCATTCTTGCAATGAGAATCTTCTTACTTGTTAACATTTATTCGATATCAGGATTTAAGATACCCAAGCCAAAGGTTACACTTGGTGCATCCTGCTAAGTAAAGAACGAGGGAGAGGTGATAGCTGGATGGAATAGCTGTACATTTGGTGAAAAACCGATTATAAAGATTTGCTTGTGCGCGTCGTTAACTGGTATGTGGGGGCCGGATACTAACTTCGGCAAATTAAAGCTTCGATAACTTCGTAACTCGCTGATCCTAGAACTTCCTATACCCCACTAAACAATAAAAAAGGTGTGTGTGCGATTCACAGGCGATAAAAGTGCAACTTCATTTTAAAAAACATTTTCTATTTTATTTAAACGGTGTGCATTATACATACACACCGACATTTACTCTCGCTCTGGCTCACACAAAGAGAGACCGATAATGTGCGTTAAACGTTCGTTTAACGCTTGGAAGTCGCATAAGAAGTTTCACTTCAAAAACTAAAAATTTAAGGAAAGTTTCTAGTGGTTGATATGGTGCGAGTTCGAATTCTTTATCATATTTTTCTTTACTTACATACAATGGCTTCTGCTAGGAATCATCTACTAATCTAAACTTAAGCAAAAAAAAATAACAATATCACATTATTCAATATAACCTGATCATTTAATGATTCTAATGGAATCAATAGAAATATATAGATATACTAGCGGTGCGCCGCGGCTCCACACGCATTTATTGTGCTGTAATTAGTTTCATCTCGTAATTTCATTTTTAAGCAAAATTTTATCCAACCGATTGAGTTTTTATTTTGTGATTTCAAGTACATATGTCAGCTTGCAACCGTTTATAATTATTTTAATTTAATTTCTAGCCTAATTTTAATTCAATCTGTCAAGGAACCTGCATTTTGGTAGTTGGTTCCTAATTTGGTAGTTTTAGTAATTTGGTAGTTGGGGACACTTAAATTGTAGTTTTTGTTATTTCGATAAATAAGCATCTTTTGTGTTTAATTTTTAATTATCATAGCTTATTAATTATTGAATAATATATACTTCCCTTGTACAAAATTGTATCCAAATCGGTTGATTATTATTGTTTTTTTTTTTTTTATTAATCAAAAGTACAAATTTCTTAAAGCAAAGAACTTAATCTAGGCATCAGAATCTTAATCGTATTAAATGTTTATTAGGCTAACAACGCCTATTTAAAATTTATAAAATAATGTTAAAATTTTAAGACAATAACAATTGGATCAATTTAACAATGTAAAAAAGTAATATTTGCGCATCTCGTTAAAACTAGAAGTTACATTTTTAGCAGGTAAAATAAAATGTATAAATAAAAGTAAATAAAATGTATAACATTAACCAAGGTTAATTAGAAGAAAATAAAATTATTAATGAAATTGAATTTTTAGATATATTTTTATTGGCATATTCGTAATCTGTAGCCATCATAATAGAAGTCTATCGAAAAACAGTCAGAACTAAGGATTTATTAATATTTATTTATCATTGCTTCAAATATTTTTATTTTTAAGATATAAAATTTAAAATTAAACTTATTAGAAGTCAGATAAAATATATGATTATCTATATTTTGATGACATTGTTCACTTTTTAAAATATTTGACAAAAAATATTATTTACAATTCTTATCAATTGACCCATGACATAAGCTTCCTGTGAACAAAATGCATAAGAATCGGTCAAGCCGTTTTTGAGTTAAAATCCGACACACAAACAAACAGACAGACTGACAACTTTTTTATGGCATATTCGTGATCAGTTTCCCTTATATAGGATCTGCAGAACTACAGATTTATTAATGTACATTATGAAAACAAAAAATTACACAGAATAATAGATTTTTGCCTTCATTAAAAGTTAGTTTTAATAGGGTGCCACCGATTTATTCGAGAGACACAGAAGTAAATATTTGACCAATTGACTTTTACAATAAGCTTAGCCAATACATCTGTCAGTATTACAAAATCTCGTACTTACAAAAGTGAGCGGTTTACCTGACTTGAGGTAATTTCGCCGTCTACTGGTTCTGTGTAAAGGAAACGAACGTGTCTTTGTGCGGGCTCCGAGACCTGTGTTGCCTCAAACGTTGTCTATTTGTGTTTTTCTTTTGCACAAGCACCTGAAGCATGAAATAGATTATATTATTACAGGAAGAAAATTTTATTCTTGTCGTAAAACTGCTACTGAATTTAATGAATGAATATAGCATTAATAAAAGAAAAACGTTTATCGAATATGTCAAGTTAAAATTAAAATATAAATAACATTATTTGATAAGCCTTGTATAAAGCATACTATTATTATTATTAGCATCATATGTATATGGTTGAGATATATGAGTATTAATTTAAGATTTAGTTTACTTTTTAATACATAGCTTAGCCGTGTTGCCAATGTTCGGCGTGTTGATAGTAGTATCATGATAGAGGGGAATTAAGTAAGATTAGTTGATAATACTGTCTTCTTGGGTATTACGCTTTATTAAAACAGTAGGGCCACATTAAACCACATTAAAACATTGGCGGGAAGATTAAGTTCTGCTGCATTCGCAGTACGTATTATTCGCCAATTAACAGATATTGCCACTGCTCGGTTAGTCTACTTCGCTTACTTCCATAGCTTAATGTCTTACGGTATTTTGTTGTGGGGTTCTGCAACTGGGGTAGACACCATATTTATATCACAAAAGTGGGCAATTCGAGCAATATACAACATGAGACCTCGCGAATCACTAAAGAACAAGTTTCAGGAATTTAACATCTTAACTTTGCCCTTCCAATATATTCTTGGTAGTTTAATGGATATATCTGAAAACTTTACAAGCTTTATTTTGTCAAAGGAAAAGACATTTTCAATTCTAGAAATAGACATAAATTAGTTGGACTATGTTTTTGACATAGTAAGACTAATAAAGGTTTTTAGGTAATAGTGTTAAGTTCTATAATAATGCCCCGACGCTTGTTATTGATTTGCCTGCCAATGAGTTCAAGGACCAAGTGTGTTAGAATTCAAAATATATATATTTATTTTCTATCTATACATAGATACCGTTTCAATCTTCAGTAAGTGCATACGTACTTCGTTTGTTAATCGATCAAAAACGTTGTACTTTAATAATCTATTCGTCAATAGTTTTAGATTCCAACGGAAGAAACCGGAGCGGTTCACTCCACAAACATCATTTAAATCACAGATGAAACCGCTTGGTTACATCTCTAAGTGAATTCGATGTTCCATGATACTCCGATATTTGGAAGTCAAATAAGTTGGTTGTGTCACAGTTAATATTGTTATACATTTCTCAATCTGTTTGTTATATTTGTGGTTGATTCACTTTGTTCAACTAATTTATGGTAGAATAAAAAAAGAATTTATAAACCAAATATATATATATATCAAATATATTGTTATATTTTTCCAAATTTACCCTAACATCAACACGTGATATATTTTCAATCAAAATAAAATTACTTATTTGTACATATTAGATATCTACGTATCCATTTTTATTATAAATAGATGAAGTCTGTGTATACGTTTGAGGATAAGCTGTGTGTGATACTACTAATCCGATTCTTAAAATTCTTCCACTAAATAGGAAGCTAAGTACAAGGTGATAGGCTGTATTTTATTGTTATTAAGATTCTAATTAACGCTGCTATTATTGCTATTATATTATATTAATAAGGAACTTTTTCGATCTTGTAATTTTATGAATAACTAACTTTCTTGTTCTTTTCCATTTCGTTTGTTATAATAATTGGATATGAGTTGATTCTCTGTCATACCATTGTACTATGTTACATTATTATTCTTGGATGTTATGGTATCGGTTAAACGAAACCATATCATTGAATTTTACTTATTTATTTTCTATGTTTACACGTGTCGTCAATATGTTAATTGCGAGGGCCTAGATATGTATCGTGTGTTTTTCTGTAAGCAAACAGTTAATAATTATTTTAAAACTTCTTCATGAATATCTGCTCCAAGATATTAATACAATAAAATTTAACTTATGGTATGGTATGGTTAAACGTATATGCTATTAGAAATATAAGTAACCTTCATTTACAGGTTAAATATTACACGGCATACTACCTATGGCCACTGTTAAGCATTCAAAAGCTTTATAGGATAGTTTAAATATATATGCGTATCACCTTTTTCCGTGTTTTAAATTAAACTTCTTTGAACTTTGTAGAAGATATTACGATTATACCAAAAAAATAATTAATTCATGTTAGAATTAGAGGTTTTTATTTATTCTCATAATAAAATAATAGAGTACAAATCTGTTCATTATAGATATTTGAGAAGAAAACCTACGGAGAGGTTTAGAATAACAGACAATTTGCGAATTGCGATAACAGACAGCGAATTTGATGAAATTTGGTATGACTGTAGTTTATTGTCAGTAACATTTTAGTAACACGTAAGGATATTTATATGGACTAAAATTGCATTCAACTTATATATATATATAACTATGTATCTATATGTAATACTGTAATATAATTTAAATGTATAATGAAATGAAGTTAAATTCTATGAAATTAATTCAAATTATTTTATCTTCACGTAATTTACAGTAGAAATAAATTGGCTTGATTTTTATATTTTGTAAAGCAATTAGAGGAATTTTAGTCCTTGGATCAATAGTTAACGTCACAAAACGTTCAACGCGGAAAAAGATTAGAAAATAGAATTAAGATGTGCTGGTACAAGTGGAGATCGCTCTCTGGTATCCTCTGAGATACAAAATTACCAATTAGAACGAAAGGCATCGTGTATAGACCCGGGAAACTATATGGTTCCGAGTGTTGGTGGATAAGAAATTGCTATGAGCAAAAAATGCATGTCACGGAGATAATAATGCTACGATGGACAGCTGGCGTCACAGGACTTGATAAACCTGAGTTTATAAAGTTAATAATAATAATAAAGCTTTATTTAATTCCATGCATAGGTACATATTGAAAAATAAATTACATTACATTTGATAAACTAAGATGAATTTGGTTTCTAATTATAAATTATATTTTGTTTAATTAATTGGTTTGATTACCAACTACCTGATTATTTAATGCATGGACCCCGTTCGGGTAAAAGCCTCCCCCAAGGAATGCCATTCTTCTCTGTCATTAGCTTTGTTTAGCCAACATCCGCCCGCGCACGCTATAATTTCGTCTGCCCATCTGGCTCTTGGTCGACCTCTTGATCTGGTGCCTTTTGGCCCAGACCACTTTACTGACCGTAAAGTCCATCTATCGTCCTTATAACGGGCTACGTGACCCGCCCATTTCCATTTAGCCTTCATTGCGAAAGATAAGGCATCGCATACTTTTGTCCTCTTTCGAATGTCAACGTTCTTTACCTTATCCTTCAGTTTTAAAGTTATATACATACTTTCCACAAATAAAATCGCATAAAAGTACCCCCCAACTGCCAAACCACGCTAACTTGTGTTCGATAGGTGGTTCCTTCCCAAAATAAGATGAAAGCAGTTACATGACTTATTTATTCCATTTTTATAGCTTTTTGGATTTAACTACATTATGTTACTAGGCTCTTCTATTTATTTATAAAACCTAGTAATCCTTAGCGCATATGAAGTTCAGTTTATATCATCTGGTTGCTACATTTGTCAATTTCAAAATTGTTTGAAAGTAGCTACTGCCCACTCTACTGCCCATTTCAAATATTTTTTTTACTAAATCGGATCAAAATAGATAAAACTTTGAGAGACCTAATCGGGTGAGGTGAGGTAACTAGCTGTACCCCATGGTTTGACATGTGTTAACTTTGTTCCACCACCTCTCTGACGCGCCATCATCAGCGCACCCGTGTAGCTTATTGTCACTTCCAGTACTTGCCTTCAGCTTGCCAGATTGCTTGACGATCATGGTTAATGCTCCGGCTCTTAGAATCGTAGCGTGAAGTTCTATAGCCTTTTAACAATACTCAACCAACAGGCTATAAAATCCAAAAAATATATATTTCTTACTGGTAGTTACAGAGATTAGCGCGTACAAATAAACAAACAATCTCTTGTAGTAAGTATTAGTATACATTATAACTGTTACATACAGACAACTTCGTTATATAATTATTTTCTTAACTCAAGTAAATAGAAAACAATTTATAAGTTGTAAGAAAGAAAAACCTACAAATTACCGGTTAGGTACTACTAACTTTCTCGGCTAATTCATCAAATTAAGTATATTTAGCGGTAACACTATCGTGTTTCCAACCGCGGCTGTCCTTAATGACCTTAGTGGTTCCGTTTCTGTAATTTGTAGGAAATTCTGGTTTTTTGACCTGGCTTATTTATGTTTACTTTGTAAATACTATTGAAGGTACTTTAATATGATTATGATGTAATAAACTAGGTCAATGTAAATCACTTTTCCCATTATAACCAAATATATTTATTTTATCTAAAAGCTTTTTGTTTATAAAATTACCTCAGCCAAGAATTGTACATAACGACATGTTTGATATTTTAGATTAAAGAAATGAATATTACTGGATAAATAACCTAAACCCACATTTAGTCAACGCTTATAATAATAATGTGTGACCATTTTCATGAATTTGAGAAATTATATCTCTCACTCCTTCAGTTGAAGCTAACAGTAAAATAATTTGAACCATTTGTTTACGTTCATTTGTGTTTCTCGTGGCAAATACAGTTCAAAATTACTGCGACTGCTTAGAGTAGTAACCAACTTTGTTTGTAATCACATTCTCATTAGTTTAGAGCACCAATTTTGCGTTTCAAGTTTCTTAATCCAGTAGCTTGCAATTCCAGTGACTTTTCTATGAACTGTATTAAGATCATACCTTAATTATAAAGTACAACAATAACAAGATATCAGCCATAAAGTATTTTTCTTGTTTTTGAACTGGACCTTTGCATTATATATCACCAAAAGTTAAATTCATTCCATGGTTTAACTACATCAGTATCATTTAGAAAAAATCTACGTCTAACGATGAACTTATACAATGTAATCATGATCATGAAAAATTTTCGTGAGATATGATCAAACTTCCGTCTAGTTTTAATTAAAAACGATATAAATCTAATATAAAACCAGGTGTTAGCAACGATACTTATGTTGATTCATAACAATGCATAATGACTTTTAAATTCTTCGGGTCCATTAAAACAATTTAGTTTCCCTATTGTCGGTGTGTGATATGAACCCGAGGCTTCCCGTAGCGAAATATAATGAGATAAAACTCAAAGAAGTGTTACAACAAATGAAGCTATCATTTCTATCAACATATGTTTGGATAAAAACACATTCGCTGTACAATTAAACGAATACATTCGTGTTGCTTTTTTTTGCTAGCGTTATTGATGATGCGTCGAGATCATTTGATAATCTTAAATCAATTTTTTATACATATTTATTTTTAATAGCTTTAGAAAAAAAATATGTACTCAGAATAAACAATTATTATCATATTATGTATTTATATAAACACAATTTGTATGTTCTAAATATTTTACAGCCAGTAGCATTTGTGACACATCGTGGGCTGACGTGTTAATTAGCGCATGCCTTCGTTCGGCATAAAGTTGCTGTCAAAAAATGGGTGACTTATTCTATTATTTTTATTATTTGATTATATAATATACTTGAGCTTATAGATAAAATATATTATATCTTTATAAACTGTGTTACTTCTGTTGTCATGTATGGAATATATTACACCAAGTAACGTATATTTTTATTTTTTATTAAACCTATGTAAGTTTATTAGACATTGTAATTTTATGTAATATTGGTAGTTTGCATGTTATTGTCGGCAATTGTATCCAACTAGACCACGATCACCATATATATACTAGGTGTAACATTCCCTATAGTGACTATAGCTTAGGCGTATCCCATTCCGCGATCTGCTAGTGTTTATTCAATATCAAGCGGGGTGGTAAGGATCAGTATTCAACTTTTTTTTATCGTAGCATGGCAAAGTAAGGGTAAAATACTTGATGGTAAGCACAGTGTCATCCAGCTGCGTCGGTGTCAACCAACGGATCTACAATCCATCACCAAACTGAGTCCTGGTCACCAAGTGCATGGTGATAGACCAGTCACAGTGACTTTATTTGGGTTTGTCGCGTTTCGAGATCAGCGCTTCTTGATTATATAACGTATATTCGTAAAACCTTTGACAAGCTAAATTTTGTCAAAGACCACAGTTTTAATACTAGAAATTTATATAAATTAGTCGTACCGTGTTTTAGACTTAGTAAGACTGATAAAAGATTTTTGGGTAATAGTATTAGGTTCTATGATAAGTTTCCGGAACACATTACTGAATTGCCAGACAAAGAGTTCTAAAACCATGTCAAGCAGAATTTACTGTCAAAAGGTTATTATAGGGTGGATCATTATGTGAATGATAGAGTTAATCTATGTACAGTTGGAATTAAAAAAAAAAAAAGATATGTCCGATCGACTTTCTTGCCGGTTCTTCTCGATGACTGGGATGTTTTCCGAACCGGTAGTAGTGTTTGACGTTAATAAGTGCCTTCCTGGGGCCTAAATTGAATAAAGTATTTTTTGATTTTGATTCCATATATATCCGGCCGCCAATAGTCTTGCAGTAGGACAGCGAGGTCCGTCGATGGTTTACAGATCTCTTAGTGATCACCGTTATTTTAAAATTGTAATGTCTATCGTGATATATACGGTCATTTCTTGGTGGTCGCCGTCGTCACTGGATTTGATATAAAATTGTAAATATTATAATCTTATTTCTTAGATGTACCTACAAAACCAATAAATGTTGTGAAACGTTCTAAAATTTAATCACCATATGTACATGTGTATCCTGTGTAAAAAATGGTGTGTTTAAGCATACCTATATATTATTTAAGTTGCAAAATGTGTTAAGTCATGATAAAATATGTTTAAAAGGAGAATTGTTAACCAATTGAAACAATGAGCAACTAAGTGAAACAATGTATACCAAAGAAAATAAGATGTAAGCACGAAAATAAATATGTCCCAAAGAAAACAATGCTTGAAACAGGGCTCTGGTATTAAAATACTTGCAGTGTTTTAAGTTGGTACTTCAAAATGTGACTTCTCACCGCGTGCGGTAGGCAATGTCTGAGGCATTCGTAAAATGGGCGCATATTATGTTTAAACTCGCCCACACGCAATGGTCGGTACGTGCTCTGACAAGGAAAAAAAGAAAATAGAATTTTTGTTACACGGAAATTGTCACGTAACTTAAGTTCGATGACCCTTTCAAAGAAATTAACATATTGCTATTTAAAAATTTCCTCCCTTGAAACTTGCTAAAAGAAACCGTCTTGACATAACATACGTCTCACTTTTTAAAATTTATTATAAAAAACTCCCTGAACTGCCTTCCCTGGAGGACATTTGGAAAAGTAATCTATTCCGATAAGCCAACAAGGAGACTGTTCATTTTTATTTTGTCCATTCCCCGAGGCTTAGAACATCTTATGTTTGTGGACCAAATTAATAGCTTCGAGCGAAAAAATATATTTTTTTACAGACTCTTAAAGTCTAATTTGTCTTAAATCGGGAATTGACTTTATAAGAACCGCTGCTATTGATGTAAATGAATTCCAATATATATTTTGCATTTTTTTTGTTTGTTTGAAGGGCGACTTAATCGAGTGTGTTCTTAGCTAAAACCCAAAAAAACTTATTCCGCCATTTGAAGATTATCAGTTCTTTTCTAATTGATGGATGTGAGCAGTACCTATGTTTGTTCGACTCGAAATTTGATATTATGTTACGTCAATTATATTAGACTAGCTGTACTGCGGCTACGCTTGCGTGGACTATAGATATATTTATGTTATGGCTAACATTTTTGTAGGTCGTTATAAAATCTACAATTATGTACTACATTAATTTGATATATCTCGTACTATTTGCTCAGCGTAAACCATTTAAGTGCCCCAAATTAGTCTTTTTCCGAATTGATTCACCATTATAGTCACAACTTATTTCATATATTAATTTGTCTTACAAAATATATCCCACAACCTGGCCAGATAACATAGCTATTAATTAAAATAATAAACATGTTTTTTCGAATATTTGGTATTCACTTGAAAAGAACATAAACATACAGACAGGCACAGAGACTTTAAGTTTTAAAATATATATAGAAGAAATGATAACCTTGACCTGATGCAGCAGCGTCATCTAGAATCTACCCAACTCCTTACCAACTAGTACTAGTATTGTGTTTAGGCTCATCGGAATGGTCTCAAAGAAGAGGTAATATGTACCTGGGTCTTCAAAAATTTTACATTTATTTATCTTGTTTTATATCGACTTCAAGAACAAGGCATAAATTTATTAAAATTTAAAATGTTCTCTCTCGTGACTTGTACCACATAAACGGAGGCATGACGATGCATTCGCCTTCAACCACAGGCTTAATCTCCCTACGATGTGGCTGTGATAACATTTGTGAAGCAACCAGAGCTCTAGTAAAAGATCACATAAGCATACATGTACGGTTATTTGTCGATTAGTTAATAATCATGTTTGAAATGGAACCACCCGCTTTCTAGGTCTACTAAATAATTAAATTATGAAGTATAGGCATTACCTATAAAGACTTTTGCATGGAGATAGAGAATTTATATTGTACGTCTGGCTAAAAAATCAAGTTGAATATCTTTGGTTATGTAGGTATATATTTGTGTGCTCCGGCAGCACTTAATGTTCTAATTTTTAGCTTAGTTGTGACCTTAGACCACATTATAACTTAACACAAAGTGAGACTGTGGTCAAACGATAAATATATAATATTTATAAAGATGGGTGAATAAAAAGACAAGTATAGCTATTAATAGACGAGTTTTATATCAAAGAGTATTAAATGTAATCTTTATGTTGCCATTATAAAAACACGACATTTCAAAAGACGACAAAGAAGCGGAAGCTATCCACTTTTAAATATTTAAATGATCCCGTTGCCTCGAGTTAAAATTCATTAGATTTCAAATATCACCCTTCCCGACTTCAAATAAGGGTATAATGCCCCATTTAATAACAAATTCGATCTAGCTGTATTTTAATGAAATGAAACAAAATTCACCAAAACGTATCCCAGCGTACGAAAAGGATCTTTTTTCTTCCGACACACAATATACTTTTTGCTTCGATTTAGATATGCTAAAAGAGGATCTTTAGATCGTATCACTACGAAAAGTGCTTTGCTCAAAAAAGGATACAATATTTTTTCATTTCTTAGTGCGATGTCTGAGAAGGGAGGTTTTATATTTAATGGAATCGTTAATATCCTTAATCAGTGCCTCCTACAAATGAAGCATATCTTTAATAAAAGTGTCTGTTTGTAATGTCAAAATAACAGATTTTTACTAAATGCATGAAAGTATACCTATAACAAAAAAACCCATTTTTAAAACTTTTGCCTGTCTGTTTGTTGCGGGTAAACTCCGATACCGTTGGACCGATTTTGACGGAACTTTCACTGGCAGATAGCTGATATTATAGGGCATAACTTAGGCTACTTTGATTTTAGAAAAACAATTAGGGTTCCACATAAAAAATAAAAACCTTTTTAGTAGTCCACGCGAGCGGAGCCTCGGGCACAGCTAGTAATTAAATATTTCATCTAAAACAATAGGGCAACTAACGATTGGGTCTTAAGTTTATGAAAGGTCTACGTACACAATTATATTCCTTAAAACTACCAAAGAGTTTATTATACACTGGTTGCTTTATACTCGTACTAGCTGTGCCCCACGGTTTAATATGTGTTAACTTTATTCCACCGACAATGCACCACGCCACCGCCGCTAACACACCTGTATAGCATATCCTTCTCATTTCCCGTACTTGTCTATAGATTCTTTGACATTCATAATAACTGCTCCACTACTTAAGGTCATATATCAAATTTATAACCTATCTCAATAAATAGGCTATTCAATACAATAATATTGTTTCAAATCTGATTGGTAGTTTTAGAGATTAACGAGTTTAAACAATCTCTTAAGTTTATTAATTTAACAAAGAGATCTTGAAAGTCATATATTAAAACAAATCGTGATACTAGTTATTAAATGCGAGATTTTACACTCCTTATTATTAATGTTTTGGTTTAGGTACCATAAAGCCTGTTATATGAAATCTTAACGAAATAGTCGAATGGTAATTGATCATATTAACCATAGTATTAACTGAACATTAGAAAATAAAAATAAATATAAGAAAAAACTTAGAAAGCCTTGGTAAGTTTCTTGCTAGTACTTCTTAACAACGAAAATAGAACCATTGGTAAGATAACAGTAAAGTCAACTTTCAGAAAAAAAAATTATCCTCTTAAAACAGGTTGGAAAAATATTTTTAAATCTAATAAGTAGTTTAGGCGGTTAAGTCGTTTTGGTGGGTCAGAGTCAAATTACGATTAGGCAAATTGATCTTACGCTTATTCGACACGAATATGGAGATCCAGGAAAATCATCTGCGCTCATATGATTACAGGTGAAAATTTCCGAGAATTTTAGAGACTGTATTATAATTTATTTGAAACTTTGGAAACATTCCCGAAAATTATAATCTTTACTTATATATGATACTTATAATGATTACTTATATGACCCGCACTTTTCAGGTATAATAAGTATTACTATACATATATACTTCGATCAATAATATACTATATACACAATCCCAAGCAAAAGTTCTCTTAAAACTGTTATCAATTGTGTTTACGTAATTCTGGTTGAAATAAATATACATTAATGTAAATTCAACCTTAAAAGCAATCATGAAAGTTGCATTCACAATGTCAGTGTCTGCAGTGATATTCAGTAGATGTTTGTTACAATAGTTGGCGCGTTATTTCAAACGTTGGTCAAACAATCATATTATTTGGTAATTGATTCATATTTACTAGTTTATTCTGTTTTTACTTTAAGGAAAACACTTAATGATATAAACTTACGGAAAAAAGATATTCCTTTCAAAATCATTTGTTATGATAATTATTTGCATAATTTTTGATCGCACAATGCAGCATTTTGATGTATATATGTTGGCTATTATTGGACCATATTAATTTGAAATAAGACCACAACCGTATTTGTGCTCTAATTTTTCGGCCGGTTTTTGAAGCGCTTACCGGGATTCTAGTCTGTATTATTGATCGAAACATATATAGGTAATTTAATTTAAAAATGACGTCAGTACCTCAAACGATTCAAAGTATACATTACACCGTAATCAAGGAAAACGATAATGTCATTTAACAGGTTCTTTGTGGCAGAAAGGCCAGGTCAAGAATTTCACTTTTGCTCGGAAAGTGGGTGTCGAGGTTTGGATGTGTCATAGCTTTTAATTATTACCTGTTACTAACTATGAACAAAATGTACAGTGAGGCAACATTAAAAAACCTTTAAAAGTGTACATATATGTATGTACACTTAATAAGTGTACTTATAGGTTTTAGCGTTTAACGACTATCTTTCCTCATATAAGGTGACAATGTGATCTAAAATGTTAATACGCTAAACCTAGTGGAAGGACTGGTTCTTAAGTTGCCTGAACACACATGTAGGTGCTTGACGACAGATTTTCAACTTGAGGGTGGTAAGTAGTCAGGTGAGTATAAGAAAATGGCCTACCACCATGCTATGGTTTCGTCTTTATGTTTTTTTTTTCCACCGAAAGCTCAGGCTCATTGAAGTGATTCAAACTGAAATCGTCCAACCACCACTGAGCTATCATTGATTCGACTATTATTCTAATTTTATTGGCTTTTTTAGTATGTGTTAATATAAGTTACAGGTGCTGTTCATTCATGCATGAAGATCATACGGTTTTTTTGGTTGTTTATCTAACTGTAAATGCTGACGAAATAACTTTGTTAACCTGTTTTTTTTTAATCATCAGGTTAAACAGAACAAGTTCATGAGAAGGGTTAATACGTAACTTCTACCTCCTCAAATATCATGAACTTCCTACTATATATAATAATATAAAATAGAAGATACTTAGTAACCCAATTAGTTAAAGCCGCAGATTACGTTTCTGACCACGGTCATCAGATAAGGCAGCATCTTTCTTAATGTTCGCTATCTCAGATTGATAGCAATAAAAGCGATATATTCTATTATGAACTGACAAATCTCGCGAAGCTCCCAATGGATTTATCCCCGGCACCTAAATCGAAGAGGTGGGTCCTGTCATATTATTTACCGCGGTAACAGTACAAGCCGACGCACATACCTCCTTATGCACTAGCCTCTATCATTCAGAGATACCGTATAAAACGAAAAGAGAAACAGCGTAATTTGTTACTTCGAAAATAAAAATTACTTATCCTTCTGAATCTGGTAAAGTATCGCATTGATATTTTTTCCTTTCAAAATCACTCTTCCGAATTTTTTTTTAACTAGAGCACAAAGGCTCATATCCTATTTTAATCTTTATGGTGGGTTTTTCATTGGCAATGTATTTAATGAAAAGCTTTTTTTCAATGTTTTTACATAATATAAAAATGACCGTAACTTTATCGTTTATTCACTATACGGTAACACGGTATTTTTTATCTGGCCGGCGATCTATGAGGGCAACCGGCCACTTCCTTTATGGTTAAGTTTCTTAACTGTTATACTTCAACAATATGCACAATATCGTATTACTTGAAATATGGTATAACACGTACTCACGGTATGACATAGTTTTTTTTCATTAATACCAATCTAACAGTTCATTATTTAAAAAAAATATACGAGTATATAATAATATCATACATTTAAACCGCTTTAGCAACGAAATCAAAATACCTTAATCCATATATCTAATACTATTAAGTTAATAATACTTATATACATTTTCTATACATATTACAAAACTCAACGTATCTCTATCTATCTGTCCGTTTATTTTCTTTTCACCCAAAAACCACTTATCCGATTAACATGTTTTTTAGTTCATAGTTATGTTATCTGGGTATGTTATTGGATATATTTTGTAAGTTAAAGTAACATACGAAATAAGCAGTGAAGATAATGGTGACTCAATTCTGAAAAAAGATACTCGGGTTACGCTGAGTAAACCATAAGAGATATATAAAATTAATGTACTATATAATTGTAGATCTTTATAAGACCTTCAAAAGGTCAGCGATAGCATTTTCTATTTTCCAAGGTTCACCCACTTTAAGCATTTTTGTCTTTAAAATAACTGGCAGGCGATCGCCGTTTGTGTGGTAATGGGGGCAGTACGATTCGTGCGTATGCTCAACCGACGGAATTTTGTAGTCCACGCGAGCCGAGCCGCGGATACAGCTTGTATATATATAATTAATATCGTGAAACGGCTTTAATGATTTGAACGAAACTTTGTATGTTTTGCTACAAACAGAGCTAAGCTCAATCGCCCAGATATTTATCATATAAGTTAAACATTCACATCTCATTATAATTAAAGTAAACTTTTTTTCAAAGTTTAAACCGAATCTGAATTAAAATGGCAGTATTTAAAGTAAAGGCGTATTAAATTAATTAACCAGAGAAAATTATACAGTAAAATACACATTTAATAGATCCGAATAGCCGTTTAATTAGAGAATTGAATGTACTGATAGAATCCGAATTAATTAGTACTTGCGAATAGGGTCACCACAGAGAAAGAAAAAAAACTTACTCGCTTCATCCGAACAAAAACCTAAAAAGTTCACACCGTTCGTAATATTCTAAGAAAGTCGCTAGCTTTATAAATGGTTATCGCGCCATCTTATCTTACCACATTAGTTTTACGTAACGACCACAGAGCTTCAGTGAGGATCCCAAATGAATTTTAATCTCGAATGTACCGCGAATACATAAAGCAAAGAAATCGCATAACTCCCAGCGAGATCCTATCGAATCATCCCGTGCGTGTTTGTTTTAAACCTTTAGACATCAGATTGTGGGTGATGTAAAGGAAGCCGAGGTGCAGGCCTCGATGATTTACATATATAATATCTCCACATACATATTTAAATTTGGATAGATAGTCGACTGTATTGTTAACTTAACATTTTCCATATTATTGAGAATTCATAAAGCGTATTAATTGAGTAAAAATATATTCTTTTCGCGTAAAAAATTACATAAAAATCGGCTGAGAAGTAATACATATATTTTTTATTTTTTTTTACTTTTTCTAATAGCCATTATTGCCAATTCTTATAGCTCAATGACTGAAAATTTTCATAGACTTCCCGTATACAAAATTACATAAAAATCAATCAAACCGATTTTATGTTAAATGCAGACATACGAACAAACATACAGACAGAAAAAATACATATTCATGATCAGTGTCGTTTATAAAAGAGAAATTTAGAAAAAAAATTACACGTAAAGACATAACTACAGGTTTATTGCTCTTGTTGTTTTAAAATGAAACAACTCGCGCGTCATCTATTGTAAACTCGTTGTACTAATACATAAACATTCACGGGTGTACGCACATTAACTCAGAAAACTTTCATCGCAATCGGGTGGATGTTTTAGTAACGAATAGAGGACAAAGAAATAAGAAACACTCTATTGGTAAAATAAAATCTTTATAAGTTTAGATCTTTAAAAGTTTATGGTACCTCCCTTACACGTAAAATGGGAATGATTTTTTTCTCGTGTATCACATCGTGTAGCGTGTCGTTGGATAGCTTTGTTGAAAAATATTGTGTGTCTGATTGAAAACCATTTGTCTATTCAAGGATCCGTTTGCGAAATATTAAGCTTAAATGTGCTAATTTTTGTTAGTCAAGTGTCCCCCTTGCTCAAGGTAGTAGTATATATAATGAAGTTAAAAGGAAAACTACCAGAGGTAAGTAGGCTTTACGAGTCAACGAGTAATAGTTGTTCAAATTATAAAATGTATTTTGAGAAGTAATCTCCATTTCCAATTCCATTGAAAACAATCTAAGAATCTCTCTCTAAATGATGATTCATATTAAATTAGCCCATTAAGGGCCCAGCTCCGGCCCGGCGTAACATAAGCATCCTTAAGTCTGCATATCATAACGAGCATCTACGGAACCCTACAGACTCTCTGACACACTCACACAGTCTGACATAAACTTGGCATTTTTTTTTAAATGTAAATCTCATTGTCATTTTAATGTTATATAATTGATGTCATCAAGTATAGTAGTATTTACAAACAAATGAATACATTTATCGTGTTTTTTCTACTAATATCAAGTGTATTTTTTAAACTCAGTTTTTCTAAAATCTAAACTATGATCAACATATTTTTAATTCCAGATGCGAAAGAATATATTACAATTGATGAAGTGTCAATTGAAATATTTTTCATATATAATGAGTTATAGAAAATATATAGTTATAGTTTCCATAAACTTGGATCAATTTTATTTTAATCATAATTTGTTTATCACGCTATAGAACTTGTTTTCGACTAGACTAGAAATATAACGAACGTTTTCATGCCTTCTAATTTATAACAAGCATTAATCTCGTGTGTCAAAATAGACTAAACAAACCATTAAAGTGAGATGGTTTAAAGGTTAAAACTAAATCCACGAAACACATTAACTAGTAGCGTTATATAAGAAAACCCACGGTGGACTAAAATTATATTTAAGTTCTATAAAAGAATTGTTCGTGAGTTGAATTTTAATTAAGGGTATATTATGAATTACTCCGAGGAATAGATTTAGATTAAATGAGAATGAATTTAGTTGGTTTCAAGTTACGAGTAAGCCTTGAAAATTATTCAAAGTCTTAGCAGCCTTTAATAAAACTGTTTATATTTCGTTACTCCCATTATAATATTTCATTTTTTTTCTTTCTTAAGTTATACTTCTTTTGCCGCATTATGAAATAATTATAAGAGTATATTTATACTCCTTACCTAATAGATATTATAAATCGTACTTGTGTTTCTGCGATGCAGTAATTTTCCCAAGTTAGTAACAAAAACGTACTACTCAAGACATACGTACATATCTTAAAATACCTGAAAGGTAATTTGACATACGTTATATAAAAATATAAGGTAACCGTTACACATGGCACTATAGAGCGTGTAAATAAATAAAACAATAATGAGCCTTAGACATAGTGGCCTCATTACACGAACTTATGCCGTGATTGAACGACATTAGTAATTTAATTATAGACAAAAGCGGCCCCGCGAGTAACCCTAGCTTATTGTTATTGATCCAAATGAGGTTGCTTACATAAATAGAAGACATTTATTATGTAGACAAGGTAATAAAAAGTGCGTAACGAAAAACAATCTATATATACCTATATTATTTCCCAAAAGTTTTTTTTTGTGGCAACACCATGTCCCCCTTAATTCTTCATCAATATTGATGACTCAAACATCATTTTAAAGCTTATATTTGCTGCTCTTGACAAAAATAAAAATATAGTTTATTTATTTTCTTTAAAAATACTGATAAAAAAATCAAGAAACATCTGTGATGTCTTTCCAAATGAAAATATATTCCACTAATATATAAATTAATATATCAAATCAAAATCTAAAATATTTTGTTCAGTTTAGGCCCTAAGAAGGCGCTTATGAATGTCAATACCTACTTACTAGGAAGCGCCATCTATTAACAATGTGTTTAACTAACATGACGGCTGTTACATTATTTAAATTCTATATGCGTGCGATATATTTGCACGGGGCAGCTAGTATATTGTATTTAAGTTTTTATATTATTTTATTTTTATTTAATATATAATTTATCTTTATCTTATTTTTAATTTGTTATTAAGTGTTTTCTATGTTTTCCTATATATATATATATATATATATATATATATATATATATATATATATATATATATATATATTCCTATATATAATAATATTCTAGATATATTTTAATTATAACCATTAAATTATTTGTTTTACGCATGCTGTGATTGGCTATACTTAGTTTTTCAATATTATTGTTACCTGTATTTGTTCTTATTAGGCTTTTTTTTTTGAATCACTGTTGACAATCATTATAAATAAATAAAATATGTAAAAAAAGTACTAACGTAATCTTCTTATTTAATGGCAACGAGTGTTTATAAACAATTCTGCCAATATCCCCCGTGGATAGAATAGGTACTTTTTCTAATATTCAAAAATCAATGAACGCTCTCACAAGATGGTGGCTCCCTTGTTAGAACAATCCAGCGAATCTACATCACGTAAAAAATTACCAAAATTACATAATATAAGGTCCAAAAACATCACTTTATAAATTATACTACTAATTATAATACCACAGGACATGATGAAATTTGAGCTACCCGTGTACAAAATTTTCATAAAAATCGGTGAAGTTGTTTTTAATTTAAATCCGGACATAAAAACAGACGGATAAAAATAAAATCATGTTAACGATCAATGTTTTTTACAATAGATGAAACTTGGCAAAATTATTGCATGTTCCTACAGACAGAATTACAGTTTTAGTAATATAGATTTAAAAATATTCCGTAAGCAAAATTGTTTGACATAAAACTTTGGGTCAATAAACAGTGGACTATTTTATTATATTGTTTAGAAACATATGTTCTGTTCTGTTTTTTTAAGAATCTTTAAGTTTTCGATTATGAAAAACGTCGTGATACAAAGAAGATTTCCAACTGGAGTCGTTAAAAAACGGAATTCGAATTCAAAGTTTATGAATAATATGCAACAATAAATACAAACGTTTCATCGTAAACAAAAGTGATATCGCAAGCGAAACATATCTTTTTATTTGCCAAATAAGTTCCGATACTTGGCGCTAAAACAAACACGCCTCCAACACTGAGCCCGTATATAAATTGTTTACGGTACACTCCAAATCATCCAAATGTTTCAGATTGAAGCGATATCATAAAGTTTGGTTCCGAAAATTGTTGACAGAATATTAATTTCAATTCATCGATTATCGCTCCCGGTTTATTTTAAAAATAAACTACATACAAGACAGTTAAAATTTGAGGAGATAGTATATGTTTAACTATGTATGTTTCTTCGAAAGGCTGAATTCAAAATACATCAAACAAAATTACTGATGCATTTAATATTCCTTCATTATATTTTTAAAATTAAATGCAAGAAAAATAAAATGTATATTGGGATGTTTAACATTGCTGGTTTATCTAGATATAAACTAAAAAAACAATATAATTTTGTTGTATCTACGAATATCTAATATTGAAAGATTTTAAGCAAGCATAATTGAAATATAATACCTACTTTAGTTGTTTACTATAACTATCGTTTAAGTCTATAAGTTAAAACACAATAGATGCACGCGCTATCAACACCCTCCTGTAGAAAGGCAGTCTACCATGAAAACTCATGTTCACTAACCATCGGCACTAAAACAAAAGTCACACTACATCCGCACATAATACATCACTAGGCATCCCGGCGGGCGGCAAATAGCCCGTAGTGGTAAATCGTGCGTCGAAACGCGCAACATCAATGGTGCAGGACCGTCATTATATCGACGCTCGATTGCACGCACGCGTCGATTTGTCGACCTTGCGTCTAAGTTAGCAAAGAATAAATAAAAATCATAGACACGAAATGTTTTTTTTATCGTTATAGATTTAGCGTTGTGGCCACAATCTCGTCTGATCTTAAGTAACGATCTGGCCCAAGATTAACACGCTAAGTCTAGTCGAGAAACTGACTCTCAAGTGTAGCTGCCGGAAGACACCTATATGTGCATGATGACAGATTTTTAGCTTGAGGGTGGTAGTTAGCTAGGCGGGCATTAGAAAAAGCCCTACCACTATGCTATGGTTTCGTCACTATTTTTTCCTTCACCAAAAGCTCAGGCTCGTTGCAAGGATACGAACTCATGTCCATTGACATGATGTCAAGTAAAAGATAGGATTATCTAAAATTTGATGGAAGCTGTTCACCATTTTGACAAATATGACCAATATTATTGTCAATTCTTATAATTAAGCCGTGACATAAGCTTCTCATGTACAAAATTCCATAAGAATCGGCCAAGCCGTTTTTAAGTTATTTAGTAAATACTAAAGCAATCCCTGCAATGATCCTGGGCTTTCGGTGAAGGAAAACATCGTGATGAAACCATAGCATGTTGGTAGGTTTTTTTTTTAATATCAGCTTGGCTAGCTACTACCCTCAAGTTGAAAATCTTTAACCAAGCACCAGTCTTCCACTAGGATTTTTGTGTTTACCATCTTGCGCCACATCGTCACTTAAGATGACGATTGTGGTCATAACGCTAAACTTATAACTTAGAACTTTCTTGTCAAGGCAATAAACGCTATATTGTTAATAACATAGAAGTATTAAATACCAATACCGAATTGTATCCTAATGGAAGAATGATAATATAATTAAATGTAACTACAAAAACAACAGCGACTGTGTAAACAGTACAATAATCACATAAAAATGTCTAAACTAACAAACTTTGTAACAAGAGCAGCCATTCAATTTAGATTTCCTTTCTCCTCCGTCCTATTGTTTAGATTTCCGTCACGGATCCAAAGAAATGGCGAGTCAAACAAAAAGTTCCCTTGCCATGAGATCGCTCAAGCGTAAATCTTCCGAAACAGAAAAGTATCGAGGCGTTCGGAGTACGTACTAAAGAATCTGTAAGTAATTCATCGGTCATGATTACATTTACGACCACACATACTTTTAAGTAATTATGAGATCAATGTCACGTTTGCTTACGAACTGTTAACAATATTTTTACTTTGCACCCAGCTTGACCAATTAGTGTATTTAACTGCATTCGAGTACGCGGCAAGCTCACGTTTACATTACAATGTAAACCCTAATAGCAATACAAACTATGAATCTACATCAACCAATTCCAAGTGCTACTTTCTTTACGATCAATACCATACATGAAGCCGTTTCTGTTAAAATAGATTAAATTATTGAAAACAAATTTATAGTTAAAATAACTAAATTTAAATTGGAGTTTTTGCCGGGATCTTTGTCTGTCGTATAGTGGTTTTATTTTTACACTGTGTTACACTGTTATACAACATAAACTGTTATATTTAAGATAGTAATAACGTGGAACATGAAATGTTACAATCACTTCTAGGAAAATTTTAACAAGGTCACCACCATTATCACAGAAAACTGTAGTCAAACTACCTTTATCTAGATAACGGCAGAAATACTCTACAATAAAGAAGATCAGTTGCAAAATAAAGAAGAAGAAATAAGTAAAAAATCTCTAGCCACGTTTGTCCCTTCGAATCCAGTTGGTTACGCTCTGTCACACAAAGACCCGGGAATCGTGTGCACTTGCAAAAACAAGCAAGATACACTTCAGTCCTCTCAGTGCAGTAGCATTTACGGTTAAGTGGCCTTTACATCACTTTTCATACGGTTCTATGTTTTCTATTTTTAAATGCAAAATTATACAAAGTGTAAAGGAATGCTCGTTCTTTGATAAGATTAATATTGACTGATGTTATTTGAATACTTGATTACGATTCTGTAATAATTTGGATATCAGTACTTCCATCTTCGTTTCATAATAATTTAAAATATCCCGCGTTTAATATTAAATTGTTATTCAAATAAATGCAATTTTCATAAATATTTTTTTTACTTTATAGAGTTATTAGTCGATTACTTGAAATAAAAAAAGTATTACTGTATTTAAAATGATAATTAATACCCGAAAGGATCTAATTTCTTCCAAATCAGTTACTAATGAAGTACATCGATATACACGAGAAATTGGTTCATTTTTATAAGGCTTTGAAATATTGAGCGAATTGCTCCGAATTAATAAATCACTTGAAGTTGGTGATAAAAATGTAAGCGTTGCAATCGTATATGAGTTGGTTAATCTATTAACACTTTTTAAATGGAAGGTACTGGATATGCATATTATTTCAAAGCATACAAAAAATACCTATATTCTATTAATTATTATACCTTACGAATTCTCAAAAACAAATACTTATTTACCTAAATAGCGTGACGCGTTCATTTTGTACAAACTCTTACAAAATCGTCAAAATTACATGTATACAGAATATTAACTTATATTATAAAATAAAAACATGAATTAGAAACAAAAAATATTTACATACGTACAATTTAGTACACTAGGCAAAAATATATATGAAATGGCATTGGGTAGGACATGGACATGGTATGGGCCAGACAGAGTGATGGCAGGTGGACTATGATGGATTGGTAGACACGTATAGGTAAACGAGGCGTCAGACGCCTACTTGATGGACCTGTCAGATCTGGATTAGATTAGATCAAGACCGGCATGAGAAGCGTACAAGAAGAGAGGTTTATGCTCACCAGTGGGCGATTACAGAGTTTACAATGATGATGAACAAAAAATATTATTGTAAAATAACTGCTTAGCATATAAACAGTTATTTATTAATAAACAACACACCTTTTTCAATACTTTACTCATTTGTGTTGCTTAATATTATACTTGCGTATACTTGTCTAAATCTATTACGTTAATTTCTCTCTATCAGTTTATTACATAGTTCTTTATTTTTCTCACTCTGAATAATCACCTATTTTCCATCCTTTTTGCGTCAGAATCGTTGCGTTGAATAACATTGCATATAAAATGTAGCATTAAAATTAATCATTTGAATCGTTTTCTAATCGCCTTCAAAAAAGTTTATCTTAAAAAAATGTTCAAATATACTAAATTAATCGATAAGCTATAATTAAATACCATTTGGTTGGTTACACTTGTGGTTTAAGACGAGAAACTTTACTCAATGGTCTAAAATTACATCTAATTGCCAACGTCATCGTACCGCAAAATGCTTTAACCAATAAAGCTGAATTTTTTCAACGGATTCCCGCATTCGGGCATTCACTTTTTGCTTCGTCCAGCTATCGAGATGTCGATGTAGTTTTTACTGGACCCAACGACGAAGCGTTCGAATTTTTTGTTACATGTGGACTCATCTCATCGAGTCAAGGGCTCATACATTTCTTCGACTACCGATAGTATATGTAATTGATTAAATTCACTGTAAATAACCTTTACTTTTGTCGAATTCTATATAAGGATTGATTTAAAAAATCAGAAGCTGTGTATAAGTTCGACTTTTTGTTAAACTGGATGTTTTTCGATATAAAAAAGGTGAAACATATTTTATTCATTCTTTTGTTTCAAGTTAGTTTCAAATTTATTAATGTTTCGATTATTTTACTTTTAACAAAACCTCGACGTGTTGCTGCAAGAAATACTGAAAATGTCGAATACCTACTCCGTCACATAAATACGAACATGAACTTATCGTACCCTTCCTGAAATATTTACGTGCATTTTTTTCCATGTATGACTAAAAAATTACTTCTTGTTAAAAATCATCATAAACAATGAAGAAATAAAATCAAAAAAACAGCTTAGAAAAATCACTGAAGCAATATGGCTCAGTGGTAGCGTCTACGGACATCGCATCGATCAACGTAAGTTCGAATCCCTGCAATGAGCCTGAACTTTCGGTGAAAGAAAATATCGCCATGAAATCATAGCATGGTGAATGGGCTTCAATCTAATGCCCGCCTGGTTCTAGCTACTACCCTCGAGTTCAAAATGTGTCGCCAAGCACCAATAGGTGTGTTCCGGCATCTGTACTTGAGAGCCAGTCTTTCACTAGACTTAGTGTGTTACCATCTTAGGCTACATCGTCACTTAAGATCAAGTGAGAATATAACCATAAAGCTAAACATATAACGATAAAAAACTGTGTAAAAATAAAGTAATCCAAAATACACATAATATTATATCTTATCAATGAAATCATATTAAAATTAACATAGAAAATGTATAATAATTTTATTCTTCACCTAGCTGTGCCGCGCGGTTTCTCCCGCGTATAATTTAAAAGAAATCGCCTATTTTTGATTTATAATACTTCAGTTTAGACAATATTTTTATCGGGCGGCCAGGGTCACAACTCACACGGCTCGGTCGCGCCACTACATTTATAGTCATAGACCCAAGCTCAGTGTTGAATTATTTTAATTTTACATTTTCTCCCAAACTATTCGTCTAAATGAAATGTTATAAATGGTAAAGTTTATCTACATAAAATTGACTTGATGATGAAGTAACTTTCCTTCGTAATGATTAATATGCCATGCCTAATAATAATGCTCATAAATCACTTTTAAATTTTCAATATACTTTGTCACAAAAACTACCTTATTGTGACTTATGTATGGCATATGGTACCGTGGACTATTTTTTAAATTTACTAAGGAGCAATATATTTGTAGAACATGATACGTATCACTAACCATAACGCCAGCGCATGCGGATAAAGCAGTTAGGGTGCCCTATTACTTATATTTTATAATAGCTTAGAGGTGCTCAATACTTAGCTGAGAGGTGTAGTCTAAAACTAGATAGCCTACACTATTCTTCGTGAATCTTTCTATTATATACAAAAGTAATTTTTCGAATCCGACTGGGTGTTTAAACACACAAACAAAAAACCAAAAAAGCTCTTCCGCTTTTTTATATTATAAGTATAGATAAATAGAGCGAAATACCTATTTTGTCTATATTCTTTATAGGCTTAGCTTTTGGACACAATCACACCTAATGTTAAGTGACGACACGATAGTAACATGAGGATGGTAGCTAGCCAAGCGGGCAGTAGAAAATGCCCTACCGCCATGCTAGGGTTTCATCAGAATATTTTCCTTCGCCGAGAGCTCAGGCTCATTGTAGAGATTCGAACTCAGGTCAATCGATACGGTGTTCGTACAAACTACCATTGACTGATCATCTAGGACATCATTACAAAAAGACCGTAGGGTAAGTTCAGATACCTATTTAGGTACTATTACTTAATTAAGCAGCCCTTATTTACAACTGTGGACTAAAACTAGACTAGAATATAAATAAATGCGAAGGAAAATTAAATAAATAAATTTGATTTGTAAAACGTAGTACCAATATAATATTCCGACTTAATTCTAAGTACTTATGGCTTTATTCCAGGAACCTGCATTACGTACTCAGATTTTTACCCGAATACGGTAAAGCCAAATATTTATTTCAGCAGACTATGTATTTAATATTTATATGAGTATGTTTATCTGTTGCCGCATGTTTTGTAAAAACCTATCATAATATGACAAAATATGTAAATGAATGAAAATGAATGTAAATCGAATAAAGTATTTTTTTATTTTTATTTCGATATGTAGACTTAGAGAGGTGGCTTTAAGTAATTTTCAATGGAATTAAAACGAAGAACATTTTATAAGTTGATTGACTATTACTCGTTAACTTGTAAACTCTACTTACCTACACACTAGCATGAAATTTTCACATATCCAAAAACAACAATTTAGCTGGCAGAAAGGGGCCCTTAACTCTAACAACTGTTAAACTGTCTAACACTGTAAAACTTAATAAGTCGCAAACGGATCCCATAAACGAAAAATGATTTTGACAAATCTGCAATATTTTTGAACGACCTATCGAACAACACCCCACACGATGGATAGACTAGAAAAAAAATCATTCCTACCTTTACGTGTAGGGGAGGTACCTAAACAATTCATCTTTCAAGATTTTATTTTACCAATTTGTAAGCGTACCTAATTAATATGTAAACCCATACCCACACCAAATTACAGCTTTTTAGTACTACTAATCTCTGAGCTAAGCTGCGGACAAACAGACGGACATAGCGGAACTATAAGGATTACTTTTGACTTCGGAACCCTAAAAACAGACTGACTTACGAATCGAAACCGTACATTAAATAAAACCAAATGTATAAGTCTCTATAGTATAAAAGATTTACATTCGAGTTATCCACATATCGTGATAACGGATCGATATTACGATAAGAGAAGCAATCAAAGAACTCCAATGGGCGTTACTAATAAATCATGGCGACTATAAATCGAACAAAATCAAACATATCAAGCATTTGCGGTTATATTGATTCAAATCGCATTATTCAATTAAAACTCCTCACTCCGTACATGCAAACGATCGAGATCCATATCTGTTTTAATAACAGACGGAAAACGGGCTCCCGTATCCGGAGTTCGCTTTTTCAACGCGAGAAAAAAATTCTCGAAACCCCTCGAAAAGCAATGATAATAGAAACAACGGGAGCCCCTCTGTAAAGGGTTATTCGTATTTTTATTTGCGCCTATAGAGGTCTTTTTAGAATGCGTTAAAAGGAAACGACTCGATCCAGGAGAGCGCAAGTGAAAAATAATAATATACTCTGTCGTACGCTGTTTACATTTGTATGTACTAGTACATCCCGTTTATATTTGGAATATTATATAGCTATTAGAATGATGTTACGTAAACCCGTGAAAACAGAACGTTGGTATTAATAAAAGGATAGTGTAGAATATGCGATTTTCTTGGAACGTCAAAGTTGTTTGTCGACGGCATTATGGTCTATTCTAGCTACCACGGAAGATTGTAAAGGAAAGATTAATATTACGCTATTATAAACTACGATGAAAAAAGTCTCGTGATAAAGTTATAAAAATAAAGAGAAAAATAATCTCTGGTCGGAATAAAGAAATCTTATACTTGGTTCCAACACTGATGTTATCTTTGTCAACCTGATCCAAATTAAAGATACAATCTTTTTAATAAATAATAATTATCGTTATGTTCATATTCAAGGAAACCTTCAATGATATATAATAACTAGGTGTGACCAGCAGTTTCACCTGTGGGGACACAGTGTAGGTACTCGAATATAATTTTGTAGAAACTTACAGTATTTCGGCGTAAATCACATTTTAAGTTTTGACATTCACATTTCGAACCTTCTCGGTAATGCTCGGTTCAGCTCGGGAAGCCAGCCCGTCTTCAGTCCCCGATACCCCGCGCTGCACAACACAGCCAGCCTGCACTATTCCTTTGTTCTCGCGTAGTGTACTATTTGACCTAAATTTTGTATGATAATTACTCCACTCATGAGGGTTGTCGCGTGATATTAGATAGCCTATCACTTTTCTCAAGAAATAAGGTATAAAATAACAAAATAATTCTTCAAAAATGTCTAGTAGTTCCAAAGATTTGTGAATTCAAACAAACATAAAACAGATGAAACAAAACGTATAACTTCTAAACTGGAATACAACTGAGACGCATGTAGTAAATAAATAATTTAAGCCAGTTTGAATTATTTTAATAAATACCTTCAGTGATTATTTCCACAAGAAACTCGGCCTAATTGTCGAGTCGAGCACGCCATCGAGCGTGACCGTTGTTGGTGACAGTCTGAATTCTTAATTACGTAAAATATAGTAATTGGTCGCGCCCGGTATTATTGACAATTTGCTTTCTGTCTGGGAAAAATACTTTGCAATTATATAGGTGAAATAACGAGTGTCTGGACTCCAGTTCTTATAAGACAGCTCATTTATTTGCAACGCTTAGACTACTTGGGATGTATTTTTCTAATTATGTGAAGTTCTTGTGTGAAATCTATTCTTTTGTTTTCCTATTAGTTATTATCTTATAAGAAGCAAAAAAATGACACTAATTAGCATTTGAGTAAGAGTTATTCTGAGTTAGTTAGTTTGAGAGAGTTATTTATCATTTTGCCCACTACTATCAAAATTCTTATTGATTATAGTTATTTTTTTATTATAACTTTAGTTTTGACATTTGTTAAAGTTACCATTCGAGAACTTGCTACTCTAAAATTCTTGTCTTTAACGGAGTACATCTTACTAACTTTGGACTTTCAGAACAATATCATTATTAAACTTTTCTCATTGAACATTGTCATTTTATTATGGATTCCGACTTTGAGAGAAACCATATTTAGAGCATTTCCATTAGTCTATGTACCATGTACATAGTCATTAGACACCACTAACAAAGAAGAAGCTTTTTCACTTCACTTTATACTGATGGCTTTAATCCTTTTTTTAGGGGATGATATTTCAAAAATCGTTAATTACTTCTCACCTACGTTATATAAAGAACTCCCGTGTAAAATTTCATAATTCTAGATTGTCCTAGACCCACCAGCTTAAGCTGTGTGTTGATAATCAGTCAGTTTTAAGAGTTTTATGAAGAAGACTGGCAGTGCCACGCGGCTCCGCTCGCGTTTAGAATGACTTTTTTTTTATTCTGATATTCTCGTTTTCTAAAAGTATTATCGAAAGTTATTTAACCTATCAATACGGAATGACATTCGCTTCCCGTCCATAAATTTAAACAAAATCTGATATAAGCATTTTTTTTTAATTGACAATTCTTATAGCTTATTTATTATTAAATTTAAGCATCAAGATAAGCATTTCGTTATTAAAAATAAGAGTTTGTTTTTGAGTTAAATATGGACATACAAGCAGACGGACAACTTTTTTATTGACATCTACGTGATCAGGATCCTTTATATAGATAAATATATAATTATTATAATATATTTCCATCAAGAAATGTAGAGAAAAAAATACAGAGACAGAACTACTAATTTATAAATATAGTTAAAGAAAAAACATTGGTCATTACCTACTCAACAATCAATGATAGATTCATAATAAAAATATCTTTTTAAAAAGTGAAATAAATGATTGCTTCGCTATCAAGCTTATGAAATAATTAACATTTCATAAAGTATGGTTCTACTAAAAACGTCGAGTATTTTTAATACAAATATTGTAAAAAAAGAACATTTATACAGGTGATCGAGACCGCAGATTATAATAAATATTAATGAATGCATAGATGATAAGAAGGTCGTAAATACCAGCTTTGAAAATGCTCTTTCTGGAACGCGATAACATCTTTTAAGCTTTTTATACCAAAAAGGGTGCGAGTAAAAAAAGTAACATAAAAGTAGGGTCCTTGCCCCGTTGACGGCCTCAACGAGTTTTATTACATACGACATGTTGACGAATAGGGCGTAAAACACTACGGTACGGTGGTCAAAGATTAAATAGGTGTGCTTACATGGCTAACAAATAACGTAAGTTACACTTACACTGTTCCTGCGTTATTTTATTTCCGACCGTTTCGTACTTGGATGTGTCTAGATAAAAATATTCAGTTCGGTCTATTCTATTCTAAATGTCTACGATAGATGTAGATGAGATAAATTATAATAAACTGACATAATATAATGTTTCATAATTAGATAGTGGTAGATAGGTAGTGGGCGGGATTTTCTGAGTATTACATTACTTTAAAAAAGGGTGAGATTCGTTCGTTCACAGGAAATTGGGGAATACCGTCAAGTGAGACTTTCTGCTGAACGGAGATACTAGGAAAAAGTTTACGCTCCGTAGTAACCTGTAGGGAACTATGTATTAGGTGACTAGGTATTAGGATGAGAGGCAGGTAATGAGGTATGTGTAGGCGTATGACAGAATGTCGATCGATCAATAGTAGTGAATATGAGGCTAGGCTTACTGATAACTGAGAGTATCACGCTGCGTCTCAGAAATCCGAGATATCCGCAGGCATAACTATTAAAAATACGAAGTATTATAATACCTACCACATATTACCTTATAGTAGTAACATGGTTTTCCATGGGGAATCATTTTTATCTCATTACATATTGATATGTAATAAAAAAATATCAGTTAGATGAACTATTTTATCATAGGATTTAAGTATATTTATCAGAACTGTTTGGTACTGCTGTCTGAAAACTGATAAAGCAGTTACTAAGTACCTGTTCCACATACTGTCGTGAGACACAAAATTAAATTGATTCAGTTTGGAACATACTCTTCTCTACTCCTTATATCCTTAAGCTTTTAAGGATTTTTACTTTGTTTGAGAGAGATATAAACATATACGACTTGGAATAAGCTCTTTAATCTTTTCAATTATATCGTAGTAGAAAGAGATAGCATCATGTTACAAGCTGTTATTTCACTGATGCAGGAAAAAGTGGAGCAGTCGTTTTATTTTACCTGTTATAGCTGTTCATTATTTAATATTTATTTATTTCATATAATGTGTTTCACCAACCTATATTGGTAATATCTGTAATAACTATCTAGCTGTATACAAAAAAGACTTATCGATAAAATATGTTAAATAAAAACATAGAAGTCCCATGCTACGTTACAGCCTAAATCTTTAGAAGTTGCAGTACTATTCTTGTAATAGGCGACAGTGTAATGTTTATTTTGAGTGTTTTCCTTACTCTTTGCTAGCCAGGGCACGGCATCGGCCACAATATTGCGTGACAAAACAGTACAGCACGCACACTGTCAAATGATAACTTCACGTCTATCAATTTTCAGAGGAACGAAACACAATGGTGTGCTTAGTTTAAAGCTAGGGCAAACTGCTCACATTTCACGTAAAGCGACGCGCGACAATACACTACTACGTCACGTCAGTTGTAAACACCCACAACTCGATGAACGTCGCATCGATCATGCGAAAGTTATGTCCGTCGAAAACATCGGCTCCTACTCTTTGTCTTGTTATTGTTACATTCGTATACTGTATTCCAGTAAAAATACATTGACAGAAACATGAATTTTTTTTCGTATTATAATATTTATACATTAATTTTCATATGACAATTAATGAAATGTCGTTAAGGTATATTATACTTTAAAAAATATAATGATATAAAATACAATAATTCTATTGCAATTGTTATGAAAATCTACAAAAATTTAAGTTTATGTCATTGCTCATGTCAGTTAAATGCTTTTTCTTATGCTGATCTTTTCATTTGCATTATAAAAACGAAAAACAAGAGTTAAGAAAGTCTTTTTATCTGTCTGTTTGTTTGCCCGGCATTATGTCTGAAATAGCCGCACCAATTTTGCTGGGATTTTCGTTGGTAAATGGAAAAAATTGTGGAATATTATCTAGGCCACACGTCATCACATTTTCTATAACGGCTAAACAGTAATGTAATCTTGATTTAAAAATAAAAAAATAGTTTAATCGAGATAAGACGCTTAGTTATCCTGGAACACAATTTTTACGTAAAAGAAGTCGCAGACACCAGCATGTATTTAATAAATGAATATTGTGAAGATGAAAAATAACCACTAATAATGTAAACATAATTAGTTATGCATTGAAATATTTTGTTAAACTAGACTACTCATTACACGGCGTGTTCAAAGTTTGTCTAAATTTCCACGACCTCCATAGATAAGCCGGCCCAATAGAATTTAAGCCACTGCGGGTAAAATAAATAATGACACATCGTTTGTTTTTGTCTTTAAATAATGTCTTTAAATAATAATAATATTTGCGTTGAATGCACGTTGATTAATTGATAGGGCTGACATCGTTTGAAGGATGATTAGAATGAATACCATATTTTTTACTTCGAACTGACGAACGCTGTTCATCTGTTGGCTTTAACAGCATCACAAGGACTTGTGGCGAGTGCTGAAAGCACTCAATTGAAATGGCAACTAAGGTAAGGATGCCAAAAAAATTGACTGAACCTCGGCTTGGGCTGTTGCCGCGCATGCACATCCGCGAGTTAAATCATACTAACCAATAATTAAGATAAATTAATTAAATTAAAAATAGTAATTAATTAAACTAAAAACAGAAATTAATTAAATTAAAAATAGAAATTAATTAAATTAAAATTAGGTATTTAATTTGTGTCTTATGTCGCTAATTTTGAATAGGTATATAATACAAAAATAATAAAATTATACTAAAATACAACCATATATAAAATTAATTGCAAACTCGTATTTAAAATGAAATAAACCGATAAAGCTAACGTAGTACCTGCCCTACGCTGTCCTTTATCACACGAAAATATAAACAGATCAACATAGAGAAACAGCGTTTCAATTACGCAAAGGGTTCACTAATTATCGGTTCAAGGTCACACGCGCCTCCTGCGAACAAACGAAATACCCATCACTGTTCCCTATATTTGCTGTGCCCTCACTTTTCATGTTAGTCGAAACTGTTGAGGATAGATGACAAAAAACGTCAATATTCATTCCAAGGCTGAAAAATTGAAGTGATATGTTTTTTTTTCTATATCAAAATTATAATGCCCATGAGATAGCTTGGTTGTTTGTTTGATAGCGTTTTAAACTGTGGAACTGCCTCTGTTATGCTCGGTAAGCAAAATGTCCCAGAGACATAAGCTTACACCATAGATAATTAAAACAAGCTTACACTATACAAGACATGTGTCCGCCCGATCCTAACATATAGCTGCGCTGCATTCGCAAATATGTCAGCATAACTTTAATCAGCTCCACAGAGTCCAAAACAGATGTTTGGGTAAGGTTGTCGATGCCCCATGGTTCGTTCGGTACGTAGACCTCTCGTAGAGATATGAAACTTCCTTCTATCAAATCATATGGTTAATTCCTCGCGAGATCCTATTTCGACACAGCGTCGAATCACCCGAGCCTGATAATGGTAACCGTGGCAAATTACACCACAGTCCCAAACGCCCCGAATGACCGCGGAATATCTTTAACGACCCCCATGACGAGATCAAGAAAGCCAACGCGTATTACACGTCCATCACCGTTCCCTCCGCAGGGGCGTTTAACTTCGTTCCCGCATACCGCCACGGCCACCCTCTCCAGCAGCAACTCAAGCCTAGGTCCGTTCCTCCGGCATGGAGCCTTTGAGGCAAGCAGCCGCTCTTGCGATATAGTTACTCTACATTCATTAGCTACCAAAATATAAACATTACACTGCATCTCTGAAAAAGCCATCTGAGGATCTGGAACTACCAGTCTGATTAAAAAAAAAAAACAATTTTCATAAACGTCAAGCAATCAGGCTATCTGGCAAGTGAGAACAAAGATAGGCAATATAAATAGATAAAATTACAAGAGGCACAGCTATTTTAAAATAAAGATATTGTGACGTAGTTACGTTTAAAAATAAGTACAATAAATAAGAATTCTCGAGAAACAAAAAATTACAGGCATCTTTGGGGAACTTTTCCTCTCCGTCGTTAATTAGAACAAGTTAAACCTCGTTAATTCTGGACCTAATCAGATTTTTCACTTTCGTTTTGCAAATTAGTTACAACACTTTGTACTTATGGTTTCCACGAACAAATATTTTAACGTCTAATAAATAAAAGAGGGAAAAGTTAATACTGCTCAGTGAAATATAATGATGGCTCAGTGGTAGAGTGTATGGACATCGCGTCGATAGACGTGAGTTCAAAGCCCTACAATGAGCCTGAACTTTTGGTGAAGGAAATCATCGTGATGAAACCTATGGTGGTACGGAATTTTTTTATACACGCCTGGTAAGTTAGCACCTACAATTTTAAAATCTATCGCCAAGCACCTATAGGTGTATTTCAGCAGATGCAATTGAGAGTCAATTCCCCCACTAGGCTTTAGCGTGTTACCATATTGGGCCACATCGTCAATTACATCAGGTAATATTGTGGCCAAACGCTAAAACTATATCGAATTAAAAAAGAAGTACAAATCAATATAAAATAAAGTAATTAACACTGAAAGCATTGTTGTTTAAAAAAAAGAAAAACAATGTAAGTAATAGAAAACAAAAACAAACATTCTAATTTCAAACGTGTTTAACATCATAAAGAACAGTAGAATAATTTCAGAATTAAACATTCAAAACAAAGGTTTACGCAACAATAGAGGACTAGGCATTGTAGTCGGCAAATGTTATATTATTTTGGAAGTTTGGAAAAATTATTTAAAAAATTTAATTCCAAATCGACCACCCCGTGCGCCGCTCACGTACGTTTTTTGTTCGTGTCTGTTTCATAATTACTTAGTAGCGTCGCCCGAGTGTTGCCGCGCCGCGCCGGTGCATTTGACAGGTGGCGCACGAGTAATTGCCGCCTTGGGTTAGTGCGGTTTTCAACTTTAAAACGTTTCGAATATTTAAAAAACATAGCACAGATTAAAAGATCAATCGAATGTTTCATAAACTCACTAACCGTTTTTAGGGTTTTATTACTAAACTAAACATTAGGTAAACTTTAAAATAATATGTAATAAATTGCGAAGGAATTATAATTATTTAATGATTATCATGACACGGTAGGTCAAAGTAAAATCACATAACTGATTACAATTACACAATTTAATTAGAATCTATAATATAATATTGAAATTCAAATTTATATGTTGATTTTTATTTTTTATTCACTCGAGAACCCAACTATAACTTATTATCATTATCCATTAAAACTGTAACCAAATATAAGCAACTGTAAAATTAAATAATTCAATTATAAAATTAATAAATTTAAATGGAATTGCGAAAAATAAAATTGGAGACATCCAAGCCAACCTCACTTGCACGTTGTACCTACACCCTACCGAGTAATAAACGGAGAAAAGGCGATAGCGGGGTGGTAGAACCTGTACAACTGTACAGCTGGACTGTGTTGCGAACTACGTTAAAAACCCCGTCATAGTGATTCACTATTCACGTGATGCACGTCACATTACGGGATTAAGTGGTGCATATCCCAGTTTCTTCTTACGTAGGCCAGCATGATGGCGACTGGCGGTGGATTATTGATCTCTCGGTGGTCGCTACTGGTTTTGGTCGCCACTGTTGCTGCAGTTTACACTAGCGGCACGGTGTGATGGTCGTTTTGACACATTACAATAGTGAGACGAAATGTTAATTTATTTTTGAAAAAAGCTTATCAAATATGAATTGTATCTATAGTTTTTGAGCATTGAGTATTGACGCGAGTTTGTCTGAGGTAGTAGTTTTACTGGCCAGCGATCCTATATGTGATGATCGTATTAGATGATTTTTATGAATTTGAAATTTTTAATTACATAAATGCCGAGTTATGTAGTAAATAAGTAGGTACAGTATTAATTATAATCCGATAGGGATTCTGTCAAATGGCTCTGTTTTTTTAGTAAAACATAAAAAGATTTGTTCGCGGGACCATATTATATAATTAGTCCATAAAGTATATAGTTTAGAAATCAGTGTAAAAAAATTATTGTGTTCTAAAATAATAAATTCAATAAATTTTATGACTATTAAAATTAAAGAACAGCAATTTTTTCCATCAAACGTAGTCATTAATTTATAAGGAACTTCATGAGCGGACAAATGTCAAAACGACCACGCTATAGTTATAGCTATAAATACTTTGACTCTTGTGTAATGATAATATTTTATTTTATTCAAAACATAAAATCTGAACTCTTAACTCCCCACGTTTCCCTCGAGTGGGGTTTCTTAATTAGTTTTAGGTCGGCTTTATACTTTAACGTGTTAATGAAAAATTGTTTTGCATGTTAATGAATTAACAACAAACCCTAAATGGATATTTGTTGTTTTGCATTATCGTTATTTGTTTTTTATCTACTTCTCCATTAAAACGTAGCTTGAATATGAACTAAAAAATACACATTTATTTATTAACCACAATATTGTTTTGTATTATAAAGTTTAATAAACGAAGGAACTAGCTAATCTAAAGAAAATATATTTGCATGAATATACTCGTACAAAGTAGAGCTCCATTCTTTCTGCTTACCTACGTCGTGGCTTGGTGATAGTTTTTTTATATTATGCGCTATATAACTTTTACTTATATTTTGACGGTTTTGATGTATAAATCTATTAGAATATTCTAAGTGAAGGAATGATTACCATTCAAGGTAGGTGTACCTACCAGAAAGTTTCATATTTCAGGTATACCTAAGAATTAAATCTGACTGACAAGACATCAATGCAAAGTCGTATTTTTTATAATACCCCTGCAAAATGACTATATAGCACCTGATGAATACAGTCCACATACAACGGCGACCGTCGGTGACATTGAATTTAACGGCAGTCGTCGATGTCATGCTGGCCTCCTGGAATGCCTCTTCACGCCTCGTTTGAAAGAACTCCACATTTGCACGGTACGGCAAAGGTAAGAATCAGCGAACTTCTTTATTCGTGTCATGATGGTACAAATACTAATTTTTGACTTGACTATAGGTTCATATTATGACTTAAGGAGTGATTATTATTATATTTATGAAAATACTAGCTAAGCCGGTAGATGTTGCTCTACTCTTTCCGATAATTAATGACTCGATGACACTGCCACCTATCGGATCTTATGATGTCTATAAACCATCGTGCTAATAAAACAAATATTATATAAATATGAGCTCAATCGGTCAAGTCGTTCAGAAGTAACACGATCACTAACATGCGCACACAAGGCTTTTATATCTAGCTGTGGACGACAGAAAAAAGCATGGTGTTTATAAAAATCGTTGTTTCTTAAAACTTTAATAGTTATTAAAGAAGATTATTGAATGAAGATATCGTGATTTTTTCATAAGGACCAAGGCGTAAAAGAAAAATAAAATTGTCAAAATTTATCCAGTGGTTTTGTGTTGCGCGCACAAAGACAAGACTCAATTATTTTATTTATATAAATAAGAAGATAGCTTGAGGTGAAAAATGGCATGCGCATGTATGGAAGTACGATCATTTTGAAGTTAGCAACAAGGAAATTGCTATTTATTTTCCAAGTAAAGAAACATTACTTGTTACAATTAAAATAAAAAGTGATATTACAGTAATTATAAAAACGATAAAGAATGAAGACTGGGGTGAAATAATAGTTTAAATAGCAATATTACACGAACAAATTCACCGATTCAAGCAAGTAAATTATATTTAAATAATATCTGTATTATTAAAAATTTCATACTGAATACATATGAATGTGTAAATTAACTTTTTTCTATCGGAGGCTACGAAACCCTAAGTTCCACGCTATATTTCTTTGTGTTTCATTGAAAAATATTGTCTCAAAGAGAGAAGCACACTATATGCGGTGGAAGGTAGTGCGCTTTTGCGGTTTCGTTGCGTGCAGGAAATTTGCGAATGAATCGGTTGGACCCGTGAGATCACTTAGGGCGACTTCGATTTTTTGCAATTCCTACGATGCACCGCTTATCTAAGGCTTTCTGTTTATACCGTTTACCTCGACTTCAATGAAAAAATAATACAGTGAGATTTTATTTTATATTGCATAGCCACGCCAACGTGACAACGGATTTATTACTACGTGACATGGTGGTACCCATAGATCTCTAACACCCCTTGTACTGATGCTGGAACGCGACAAACCTTACTCTGCCACTATACCAGGTGTTACACCTGGAATATGTTGGTCCAAACTCTGTGAAGCTGTCAAAGCCTCTAATGGCTCTATGGCCTTAATGGTAACATAATAGTCAGTTCGAAAAAAAAAGAATATATTGATCACGATCAACTTGGATATAATGGTTGTGTCCTCCCAATTTATGGTCCTACTTTTTCCAAAATACTCTTAATTCCAATTTATTATTGTATAATATACATGAATGGATAAAGCTAAAATGATGGCTTGGAGTGATAGGCCGTCAAACCTATTTCATCCGCAAAGCAGCAGTGTTCGAGTTGTGCTATGTTCTGCTCTAATCCTTAGGAAGAGAAATATATTATCACTGGTCTCAATGAAGATTGCGTTCCTTTTGAGGTTGGTTATAAATCTCTTTAATTATAAATTAAGGAAAATAAAAGAAATTTATACTCAGTTCAACATTCACACATATAACCGTATAAATAAAAATTAAATGCTATTCATCGCTAACCGCATCACGAGAAAGGCTGGATTGATCTGCCGTTTTTATTTTCATGTTATTAATATTCCATATAAGATATAAGATAATATTCTAATAAAAGGAATAAAAACCACTAGTGAGGGCCAAAATATGTATCGTTTTAAAATTCAAGACGAAATAATTAATTGCTGTGAATTATTTAAAATGCAATATTATAAATTCAACGAACCGTTTTCTTATTTATAAAATTTTTAATCAGTTATAAAGTGTACAATGAAAAATATTTTACAAGTTTTATTAAATATTCACGACGTGATGTGGTGTAACTTTAATAAATATAAATTAATCATTCTATTAATCAATCAATCAATATATATTAAAAGCCAGTCTCTATTCGACTTGAATTTATTTCGTAGTTTTATAAAGTTATTTGTATTTATTACTCAGAATAAGAAAAAACATGTTATTATATTTTAAGTAATATATAGAAGTATTTTTTATATTACGTGTAGTCAAATGATTAAATTGTTAGTTTTCTTGTTAAAAGTACTCATTTTTATATATCACACACACATAGGTGGTTTTAGTTGGGGCACAAATAAATTTCTTGGGAGATTTCTCTCTACTTGGAGCCTTACTGGTGAAATACCTCAACCTTACAGAAGATCACAGCCATATAACCTTGTTTTATGTTCCTGCGGAGAGTAGGGTTTTTCCAAAGCTCCTTGGGGGTAGGGGAGTTCAAGGTCGGCAACGCGCTAGTGATACCTATGGTATAACAAACGTCCATAGGGTACGGTAGCTGCTTACCATCAGGTGGGCCGTATACTTGTTTGACACCTTTGTAATCACTTAGTAGAAAAAAAAAGAAACATCGAATCGAAGAGTGGTAGTACCTGGGTAAGGTTTGGCTATGGTAGTTTAGCCGCTGCAACTACTTCTGCCGCAAATAGTAATACTATCGCTGCTGTATCTAAAGGGTGCGATTGGTAACACACTGGTATATGTTACCTTGCAACTTAATCCTTACAAGTAGCAATAATTCAAAAACAACCACAACCAGCGAAAGATCATTGATCAAACACCGGCCGCCAAACAAACCAAAAGATAATCACTATGATTTATCAACGTGTGTATAGGGGTCGTGACCCAGTAAGGTACAGATCGCTTCCACTCCGTTTGATTACTGGATATACACCAGTGGACCCCGGAATGCGATACGCCTAAGCTTGACACTATGTCGGGTTACACTAGATCTATACTGATTCTGATCCAGCCGGACACAACTCTCGTGCTTGAATGTACATAAGTTACATTGACCATTTAACATCAAGTGCACTGTATACATGACATTTTTCGCAATGGTCACACGTCGTAAAGAATGCTTTAAAAACTTGTCTCTAATTAAATCAAAACGCAATCATGGTCATTGACAGCTGGTAACTGTATTAAACCGACATTTATCACACTCGAATGAACCAGCGTTATATTATAATCCGGTGGTCTTACAAGTTTAACAGTTGCTTTGATTTAGTTTAATCAATGAATTTGAATCATTGAATGGTGTTAGAAGCAATGATGGCTCAGTGGTAGCGAGTACGACTTCGCGTCGATTGACTTGAGTTCGAAACCCCGTAATGAACCTGAGCTTTCGGTGAAGGAAAACATCGTGAGGAAACTATAGCATGGTTGTAGGGCTTTTTCTAATACCTGCCTGGCTAGCTACCACCCTCAAGTTGGAAATCTGTCGCCAAGCACCAATAGGTGTGTTCCGGTAACTGCACTTGAGAGCCAGTCTTCTACTAGGTTTAGCGTGTTACCATTTTGGGCTACATCGTGACTTAACATAAGGTGAAATTTTGGTCAATACGCCAAACCTATAACAATAATTAAAAAATAAACTATACTTTAAGTAATATAATATATCGAACTGGAGAGGATCACCATAAACATACTGACTTGTTTTTTGTCTTATATTTAGATGGGATCAGCAATCCAGCTATAGGATTTTGGGATGGTCACCGCTGTCGATGAATATTCATCTCTCGACAGTCGTCGTTACATTGTAATGTAAATTATTAAAAATTCATTGATAATCTGTGTAGAATCAGTCGGTATAAAACGAAATCAAACCACTAACGTTCAAAATAGACGGTTTCATTAGTGAGATGCAGCGATGCAGTGATGCAGTGAGGTTTTCAGCTAATTTGGTTCTCTTAAGGTCATTTCTCCTCTATATTTTCTTACTCCCTCTTGTCTCGCGTGCGTCACGGCACTTTTTATCTGACTACACTGTTAGCTGAATAGGTCCTGAAGCCTTAGACGGCTTTTATAGCTTCACCGGGCTTAACAGCGCACCGGCACGATCACCGTTGCCACAACAGAATTATAAGAAAATCAAAAACTGTGAATCTTATCTTTTTACTTTTTCTTCTGGAGTTAAAATATTTATTTTTTATATAAACCCACTTAGCTGTAAGTGAAAGTCAACACTAGGATCACTCAGAACAGTGGCGGATGCTTATGCTGAGTTGTGCGCCCTTTGCAACCAAGCCCGGTGAAGCTGTAAAAGCCGCAAAGGCTCCGGCTCCTAAGGCTAACAGTATAGTCAGTTCCAAATAAAGCGCCCTTTGCAGTGGTACTGCGGCACATGGGATTATATGATTACATATTGACTTTCTTTAATCTTTCTTCGTCAGTGTTAAACTTTTATGTTTTGTTAATTTTGTCTATTAAAACTGTGTGCTTGTATATTCTCTGCAATAAATTAACTTTCTTTCTTTTCCAGTGTCCTGAACCTTGCCTTCATTAACCTAATATAATTTTATTCTACCCAACAATTTCAATGGTTATATTTATTTGGTATATAATATAAAATACATTTCATTATATTGTAGCGATGTCTTTAAAATACATTCATATAGAAAATTATAAACATATCAATTAAACACGTAACACGTAACACAAATTTGACACGTATATTGTCAAGATATAATTACTTATGTGTTATCATCATTACTGATTGATGTATATATGTATCTTTATATATGTATGTACTATTTATCATTTAACTCAAAAAATATAACGTTTTTTATATATGCAACGTTTGGTTCTTAATTATCATTGAACTCACTAGATTACTGCTCATATATCACCAAATTGCTGTACACTGCTGTTGTTTGTTTACTAGCGGCAACAATACTAGTGAAATTTCAGCAACATTACCACCTAAGATACAGGTTTACCTATTCCCGGTGGTAGTGAGCATCTTATTGTTAAATCAACCACGTTTTTACTTTAAGTTTGTTGACCAATATTTTCTGATGTAACTTTGTGATTTTGTAATTTTATCGTGAATAAATTATTGTTATTTTTAATTATTTCTAATGTCCGATAATTAACATATGAATTTTATTTTTAGGTATAAAACAATGGAACGAGTGTTTACATGAAAAACAACACTGAAATACAAGAAACCTTAACAGCGGATATGACAAAAGAAAACCATCGCCTTTTTGTAAACAATGAATGTACACTGTCACGTACATGGATTTAACCGACACAAAAAAAAAACTTTTATGAATTATAATAAAAATACGATATCAGCAAAATCGTCACGCTCGCATAATAAAAATACCTATGCACATAAACACTGGTTTTATTGTACGGCGGTAAAACACACGGATCGGTGAAAAAAAATCTATGCATAGCTTACGCTATAAAATATAAGGACGGGGGGCCAATAAAGAAAACGCTATATTAGGTACAGAGAATAAGGGCTGTGCCACAAATGTACTACGTTCCGGCTGACTTTTATAGGTAATAAACCGGGATAATGTGTCGGAGTGAGTGTATTTCGGAATGGTACAAATTTAGCTTGTAGGCGCCGCGCGGGCCGCTCTCGATATTAGCCAATATGTAGCCACACTCAATGCGAGTGCTTCTGGGCTTTTTACAGCGTACGGGAACGATATGTTTATCGTATGTCCTCCTTGTGCCTTACGTCTTAGTTTATAGGCCTGGAGGCAAAGTATATTATACCAAGCAAAATATTGTATCTTCATACCTGTTTCAGCTAGGCCTTAACTTATTTGTAGATAATCTAGTTGTGTTAACGGGAAAATCCTTTTGAAGAGATGCGTAGATTAAGTCATATCAGCACCTAGAATGAGCTTGATCATAAATGAAGGAAAAATTACTTACTGGATTAGATACCTCCTACCCAAAATGAAAAAAATAATACAAAAAGATAATTGAGTCTAAAGTTTATAAGAAATGAAAAAAAGTTCCGTTCCTTCGATAATGATGGGCTCTGTTTGTAAAAGGCACAGTAGTATGTCATAACACTTTACACTTCGCCAGGCGATTCGACAAATGGGTGTTGATGTGTGAAACGACTCATTTGACACTTCACGGTGTTAAATGCGAAGATACCTGTTTATGGCCGCTATAATTTGTTTTAATAGAAGCGGTACGTGGGTAGAGTGTATGGTGAAAAATCAACTTTTTTTTGTTCTACTTCGGCAAAACGAGTATATTTCATCTAATCGCAATTACATTTCAGTCAAAAAGCAACGGCGAACATCACTGATAGATTCTATCAACAATCGCCCTGCTAACTAGTCTGACAAAAGATACATTATAGAATGTGAACATTCTAACAGTGTTCATGTTAGTTAAAAAGATTTTTAATAGATGACGCCTTGAATATATCTTCAATGGCATCAATAGATGGAAATCGTAATGTTTTTTTTTTTATTATTTGTTTTAACGAAAACATGTTGTCTATGTTTCATCATTAGTAGGCAACCTAAGCTTTAAAATTATGTTTCAATCATTAATTTTGATGAAAATTTAACGAAGATTTAACTTTGCCAGGAAAAACGCCCTTGAAAAATATAAATATATTTCTAGTCTCGCATTCTATAAATCGCGCGCTTCTGGTTATTTTGTTATGTTTTGGACGGAGTTCAATTATCTATATTATGATATCTTCGTCTATTGTAAATATTAATCCCTGATTTGTATATCCAATCAATTTTGTATACAATATATACTTGAAAAAAATCAACGCTGCATCGTGTGATTTAAAAGTGCGCATGGCCTATGCATAACCGTGCTTAGATCGACCCGGGCGGTACTTAGGGTAAACTTTGCGAGGAAAATCGCAGTATTTGTCGGTTGTTGTTTATTGATATTTTCACTGCGACAGGATTGGGCAGACTTACAATTTTCTTGAAGAATGTTTACAATCTACTATTCTAAAACAGCTAAAAAAAGTTGAGTCTCTGATAGTAGGAATACAAATATGTAAATTGAAAATTACAGGTATGCACTTTGTTATTTATAATTATTAAAATAAAACATATAAAAATTCTTAACATATTTAATATAACATATTTATATAATATAATATACATATAATTACATATAATAACATAACATATTTAACATATAATAACACATAACAAAATTTCTGCAAAATAGGCACTAACACTAAAATAAGAAAAAAGTAGGTACATTTTCATAATAAAACATTTTTCATCACACAGGAGTAAAAAATTGGATAATGGTATTAAAAAAAATGGTAATCATTTCTGTGGCACATAAAAAGAGAGCGTTATATAAAGAATTCGACATTAAGAATCACAAAAATAAAACAAGGAACAATAAGCGAAAGGCCAAAAGAATGTAGATAGGTATCGGAACATCAACAAAGTACCCCGAACCCCTGAAAGCGTGCCTCGTAAAAAGCGACATTACCGACGTTAGTATATTTTAATGACGTCATATTTTTCACTATGCTTCACGACTCCGCGTTAAATGTATTGATGTAACTTCAAATATTTAGAGTTCGTGTTATGGGGTATAAAAATTACGTTAAACTCTCGTTCGTTATCCTTTATAGTAATGCATGCTGTTTCGCTTATTGCTTCGTAAAGTTGATACATCAATAGATTTTTTTCGAAGAAACATTCAAACTCTTGACCTAACCAGCTTACGGTGCCTACATTGGTAATATTTTGTTTAACTAATACCGTAGGATAAACTGGATACTAAAATTTTTCACAAATCAAAAATATAAAAAAAAAAACTCTACGGAATATAATATCTACCTGAAATAAAAATTATGGAACGAATTAATTATATCAAAGTTACATTACTAAGAACACGTGTACATAATAATAACTTACAAAGGGAGTAAAAATATATTTGGTGATATGTAAAGTGGTCACTCTGTTGATTAACAGACAAACAAATGGTGAGACCAAGATAGTAGTGCATTTGTGTTCAAAAGGATTGCGATCACTACATAGACAGTAAAATACACTTTATCATGAGTTGTTTATGTATAACACTTTTAGTATTCCAGTTCATAAAAGTAAATAATATAAAAAAATCCTGTTGATAGTAATTACGTTAAAAGTATGTACAATATTTATTTCAATAAAATTAATCCAAATATACGAGTACCTACCTCCCATACATGTATTCACCCAATCAAAGCACTTATACTTCCGGCTACGAATAAGGCTTCGGATAATCATAAAATATAAAATAAAATACCCTCATCATGTATAAATTATTGTAGAAAACGGTAAACGATTTTTATCGTGAATTTTTTATCATAATAAAAACGTCCTAAAAATGAAGTCCGAATTACATTTACTGTTGACTTCAAAAACGTTATTAACGTTTAAAATGATGAAGGTCGAGAAAGGGTAGCCTCAAGGGACACAATAAGGCCAGCTTGTGCCACAAAGCTAATACAAAAGTTGCTAAAGTCCCTCTAAAAATCGCTAACTGGTTTATAATTTGGTTACTTATAATGCGAAATTCAATAACGTAATTTTTAATGTGAAATACTTAAAAAATATTATTGTTTAAATAAGGGCCAATAAATAAGGTTCTCAAATTATCTTAATAATAAAAGCACCTTTTTTTTATTGTTATAGGTTTTGCGTAGTGGCCACAATCTCACCTGATGTTAAGCGACGATATGGCCCAAGATGATAACACGCTAAATCTAGTGGAAGACTGGCTCTCAAATGCAGCTGCCGGAACACATCTATTGGTACTTGGCGACAGATTTTCAACTTGAGGGTGGTAGCTAGCCAGGCAGGCATTAGAAAAAGCCCTACCACCATGCTATGGTTTCCTTACAATGTTTGCCTTCACCGAATTCTCAGGCTCATTGCAGGGATTCGAACTCAAGCAAAGTCCTATACGTTACCACTGAGCACTAAGTGCTTTAAGCAATTAATAAAACATCATCACATACTGTAGATATTACTAATAAATTTTACCTATTAACTTACAAATTTGAGGAACAGGAATATTATAGGTACTGATTTTTGTATCTACGCATTTTGGTTCTTTGTTATTCATTTTTATTTTCTAATTCTTAATATAAAAAATGTACTGTATTTAAAAGAATTATGTTTGCTTTTTATTTTCTTATTATTAAATTGATGATGTTGATCACAGAAATGAAGGCTGAAGCAATGAATTAGTAACGCGTCGATTGACGTAAGTTCGAATCTCTACATTGAGTAAAGGACATCGTGATGAAACCACAGCATGGTAGTAGGCCAATTTCTAACGTCTGATTGGAACCACCTATATGGGTGTTCCGAGGAGCTGTAGCCAGCTGAGCGCCAGTTCCCGCAATAGGCTTAACATCTTGGACTATATCGTTACCTAATATCAGGTGAGATTATTATTATGTATTTCAAATTCTCAGAGTTGTTTTTTATTTACAATATTTAATATACACTATTTGGTGAATAGCCATGTTGTTAAATCTTAACAAACTAATTACGGTGGGTTTTAATATGTATACTTATATTGTAAAGCTCATGATATTGTTTGTTTGAATGCGGTAATATCTGAAATCAGACTTGAAACATTGTTTCTACGTTTTATAGCCTATTTATTAAGAAATTTTATACGCCATATAACTTCTCGCAATGAACCTAAGGAGCTGATTCAGTAACCATGAATCTGACAAGCTGTGAGCAAGTAATGAAAGTAAGAATATCGATAGACTACACGGGTGAAATCATTGGGCATAGCCAGTATTATTATATTTTTACAGACAAACAAATGGTAAAACCAGGATAGCAGTGTAACTAAACCAATCAAGTACATACACTTGATTGGTTTAGTTACACTGAACAGACTTCTGAACTAATCCGAACACGGACGATCACACAAAACGTGACTGTACTGCAATCGGGCGATAATTTAAACCTTATATCTGACCGTTGCCGCTTCTGTGATATAATAATCAGTTTTTATTTGACCTCAAACTTTAAAATCCAAAAGTTTATAAAATACAAATTAATAAACAAGAAGCAACAATAAATGTGAGGTCTGGAGTCTGAAAAAGGTACAATGAGCTGAGAGATATCCAGACCCTCGTTTTCTTAATTAATTACACGTTATTCGTTATGCTATGTTATAAACATAAAATAAATGCATTATTAATAATTCTTATCCTATACTCAGTTCCCTGTTAAAAGTAATATTCAAATAGACAAAGAAGTATTTAAGGTTTGTGTAATTTAATAACAAGACAATTTATAACAAAAAAGAAGGCCAACTTGAATTACTTTGAGGAGGTCCCTGGTGTATCTTTGAAGTCAAAGGTCAAATACCAATGAAATTAAAATAGGTCTCCTTGAGGTATCCCTTTTCCAACGAAATAGAATCACCTAAATCGGCTCATAAACATAGAAGTTATGGCTGAACATCCATAAAACAAATAATATAAAATTTTCTATTTCTTATTTCTATTGTAGTTTTATCTGTGTATGTTCTTTTTTTAAATTTTGTGGTAGCTATATTATACAAGCCACAGTTCACGAATACATTTTAAAAATATTTTTATCTGTCTCTTAGTATGTTTGTATTTACCTTAAAACGACTTGACCGATTCTTATGAAATTTTGTACACGGGAAATGTATGTTATTCTTCAAAGTATAGGACATAAGTTTGATTGTTAATAATACTTTTATAAATCATAAAATACGAGACGAATTTAATAAACGCATGCGGAGCAGAGGGCACAGCTAGTATACTATATATTTACAAGCGGGCCGGTGAACATTCGTCATCACATCAGAATCATTTCGCCGAGCCAGAATAAAATACTAATAACTTAATTGTTATCATCCTAAAAAAGTTTAGAGTACCTCTCCTACACGTAAAGTGGGAAAGATATTTTTCTTGTCTATCCCATCATGTGGAGTGTCGATGAATAGGTCGTTCAAAGATATTGTGGGTCTGTGAAAACTATTTTTCGATTCAGGGATCCGTCTGCGAATTATTAAGCGCTAAGTTAGAGTCAAGTGCCCCCGCTGCAGCTAAATGATTATTTTTGGATATGTGAAAAAATTCATGGCAGTAGTATATATAATGAAGTTAAAAGGAAAACTAACAGAGATAAGTATGCTTTACAAGTTAATGAGCTATAGTCAATCAACTTATAAAATGTATTTATATAAGTAATTTCGTATAAATTCAGTTGAAAATTATTTAAAGACCCCTCTCTAAAGGATGATTCATGTTACACCGTTAAATTATTTTGACTTAATTAAAACAAAGTAAGTTAACTTAATTTTTGTTATTATCATTGACGATCATGATTCATCATGTTGCGAAAAACGGATAAAAAAGAAAACTAAAAACGTTTTTAATGATTTACGCGACTCAATGCGCGATGGGCCAAGTTACCCGAATCTATGGTAATTACCCAAAAATAACAATTCCATCTAACAACATCTCAAGTATAATCTGTAAAGGCAATTTTCGTAAAGTCAGCGTCACAAACTTTCAAATCGAATTGCCTCTCTCATAAATTTTAACTCTCATCAATCATCTCTGGACATCAACAAATATATTATTATAGGAATATTATCGCAACAAACGATATCAGACACAAGATCTCTTTTTGCTTCATAAACATCATTAATAGCAATTATAATACACACATTTCTTCGACTTCTATCGTAAAGATTTTTATCTATACGCAAGGCGTGAGACTCATTATAATGAATAAATATTTTAATTGGTGCACACAAGTTTTATAAAACACGTTACGACTTAATCGTATAAGGATTGACGGTTAATGAGCGGAAAGATTGTAAACGTATTAACAACGTGGGTAGTCTGCGATGAATCGGGATCCCGATGCTACCTGAGAACAATTCAGTGGTAAAAAATTACGTATGTTGATTGGAATTGTCGAAATATCTTATTGTTGTTTGTTGACAAAAACAACAAAGGAACTAATTTTTAAAAGTTCATATAAAGACTCGAGGAAATGTTTGAATCGTTTAGTCTACACAAACGTATTCCTTTTTTATCTCTTGATAATGGCACTAGGGCAAATATTTTTGTAATGTACAATCTATATCTACCATTGTATGTTCCTGTTTTTCTTTTAATAAATTAGTAATTATAAGGACAGGGAAGCTTCTAAAATTAATCAAATTGTCCAGCTATATTACCGTTATCATACATCCAGCAAACAAATTAATGAATATAAAAAAAATATGTATAACATAAAGGTATAGCCAAAGTCCTTCTTATAATATTAAAGAGAAAATTAAGCGCCCTAATTTTGGAGAAGGAAACAGCAGAATACGACATTACGATTTCGTCTATTTCACATAGACTAATAATTCAGAACTACTGCTGTCTCGTGCTCTATTTGGGCTTACGGACATAGCACGATAGCAATAGATTTCTTTTAAAATTTACTTTTCAAATGTTTTGCTGATCGCATTTCGTTTTAAATCATTCATTTAAGCAAAATTTTAAAATTAATTTATTTTCTAAACAATATTATATAATAATTTTGTAACATCTGAACGTTTTCTAGCCATTTAAATACCCATATTCTTAATATAGTCATGAAGTTAGCATATGTGACACCTTTCATGTAGTAAAATAAAGTACGCAGCGGGGTTCTTTGTGATTGTTGTAATCTCGAAAATCGTAAAGTGCATTTGGATACGGGTTTCATTGTTAAAACTGTTACTTATATTTAAATCGATCAAAGACATAACAGTTGCGAATAAACAGCATTAGACAATCAAGTCGATGATAACATTTTTTCCATTGACATCAAAAATCATTATAACGTAGACGAAATGATATATCCTAGGCAGCAAATATAGATAAATATCGATCATTGATATTTGAATCCACGGCTCTCAAATTTCAAATATTACGCTATAACGATAGTAACAGAAAAGTAGCAAAACACGCACTTATTTACATTTGCAGAATATATTAATTTCAAATTGTGAAAGCAGCACTCCCAAAATCTTAAATGAATTTGGTGACCATAAGCTTTTCATATTTTTGAGCTTTTTTGACATTTTTATACTAATTACTTTTTCATGTAAATGAAGTCGACAACAGGCGTGAAGTCAATCTACTTGGTTTTAGGTATTCGTCATATAGCAACTAGCATTAGCTATGCTACCCAGCACGTTTTTACCTCAGGCCTTTGACATGGGAATCTTTAAAAATGGATTGAAATACGCTCTCTAAGTTCGGTAATATCCTTGGTGTTGCAGTCTACAAGTGACCGGAACCATTTACAATAAAATAAATCGTCTACCAATTTGCTGTCCTTTGGTATAATTATAATGATCTCATACCTTGCACAGGCTTTGCCACCTCAATCATAGACACATGTATAGAAAAGTGCAAACCATAAAAAAAAATTAGAAGATATCTTGGCATGTACAACTGTTGAAAGCAGAACAATAATTAATTATTTATCCAAACCCACAACATAACTCGGCATCTTTATCAAACAAAACAAAAGTCACGTACTCACATTTACATACCTTTAGCTAATGAATGACATCGAATATATGATACGACCGATGCTGTCATTTATATGAAACTTAATCGAATAATTGATTATAAGATGGGAACAATAAAGTGATTAGTTTAACAAAAAGTAAGACAATGAATTATTATTCAATGGATAGATTTCTATTGTTGGACTTTAGACAGAGGAAGGAACGTTTATCTCAGAGCATGGTTCGCTGACCGATCGAGGCCTTGATTTGTTTATACGATCACCGAACTTGATATCAATCTCCTAACGATGAGCAATGAGATTCTTTAAACAGATATTTTAAAGGTTACTTCTGAAATTATTATATTTATAATTTGTCACTGGTATTTACAGTTAGACTATCATCGAAAATTTTAGTAAATTGCAGCTGTTGTTTATAATTCTAATAATTAAGAAATGAACCTAAGTGATGAAATTCTAAAAGCTTAAGAAGTATTTAAAAAGTTATTGTGCAGTATGTTCGTCAGTATTATCGTCAGTTTAATTTTATTAATAGTCATAGTATATGATGATGTTTTTTTTAGTGTAGATCATTTTATCTTTAAAATATTTTTTTTATAAATAAACTAATTTTGTACTTGAAACCAAATTAATGAGTTATGGAGTTAGTGCGTTTATGGAAGATTAAAAATGAAATAAATTAAGCATTTAGCTAGTTGTGGATATTTATGTCTTCGACATCCCATTGGAAGAAAACCTGTAAACGAGAAGAATATATATCAGTATTTAGGCCCACACTTAATAAGTTGTTCGACGCTAAGCGGATTACCGTTCCAGTAGTGCTTGGTGCAAGGTAATAAATTTTAGAATCTTTAGATTATTTTTTAGTTCCCCGGCGATTCCTTAGCGTCATAAATTGAATATAGTTAAATATGCACTGACTCAATGTGTGCTTAAGTAAGCATTATTTCCAAAGATAAAGTTGTTATGTTACCTCACGTTGTATTCATTTATGTAAGTATATAGTGGATAGTTATGTCATATAACTTTACTGCTTATACCAGACTTAACCCTTGAGCACCAAACGTAAAGATATCGAGATAGAATTTATTGCTGCACTGAGGTAAATTTCATTGTTAAGTTGAAAATTTATGTGTTTCTTTTAAAATGTTATTGTGATTATTGTTTAAACTACTCTAAAACAAACTTTATGGCTACTTGTGTATTTTGAGACGATAGTGAATATGTGATAGAACTTTGGAAGTGTGATTTTACTCCTATGATCAGCCGGACTCATTTATATCATTTTATGTGGTGAATCGTAGTGTTCGTCTAAAAAGCTACAATATTTAAGTTAAATATATTTGGAGTGCGCCTGAAAAACAAATCAGTCACTAGATATATTTGTTTACAATCTTTAACCAAATCTTTAGTAAATATCACACGTGATTATGATCAAATTTTTACGTTTGTATCTTCACGAGCGTATTGAGGATTTCTTAACTCTATGTCATCATCAGCTGTACCAGTCTGCATGGTTCTATAGTGATAGTGGAGATGATGGAATAACGTCAAACAATCGTATGTATGTATCGACATCTCGGAAAGAACATTAGTTTTGTGAATTTGTGAAATGGCCTCTGTGCCAACATGTTCCCTCACTCTTACGATATCGGATACTTCAAACAAGGCGTAAATAGGCATTTCTGCAGATCATCATGACGGCGCGGCGATGACTGGCGGTTGCCTTTATTTTGGATTGCACCGTACTTGTTATAAGGTTCAGTGCAGTCATTTTACCGAGCTGCTATAAAAATGCTAGCTTAATATATTTTAGTAAAATAAGCTTAGTCTCTATTATATGGTAATCAGACTATAGAATAAAACGTAAATGCAAAATAAGACAACTTAGTTTTGTATTAGATAAGGCTTACCTATGTTAGTCTTAAACTGCTGACGTTCATCCTTATTCGACAATACATAAATTACTTATCCTATACAACGAGTATATAACAACCTATGAAGATCATACTAAGTTTTAGTAACTGTACTGCAACCAATAAAATCATTATTGCTACAAGGTTGTCCAACAAAGTTATAATAAGCAATTAGAAATTAAATTTCAGCTTAACAATTTTTTCCGTAGATCGTTATCTTTAAGACAACAAATGCTCCCAATAACTATGAATATGAATAGTTCTCATTGGGATGGTATATTCCTATTCGTGTCGAAGCAATAAACCCACATGCCTTCTATAATCGTTGTAAAATGTGTAATGCTTGCGGCGGTCGCTCCCCGCAGAGCTCCACATCTCGCTTCGGCGTACGCTACAAACTTTATAGCTTAATCTCCTACACGCCATATCAATAAATAAACGGTTGGGAAACAAAGTAGATAAATAGTTTTTTATTTAACATGAAAAACAAACATATCGTTGCGGCTTAATTTACGAAGTTTGGATAACGTTCAAGGGTCGGACATTATTGGATTACATTTTTAAAACCACTATACCTCACTAACTTTCGTATCGTTGGTTTTTTTATTTTTAATGTCTTAGCAGTAACTCCTTCGCATTCAATGATATAAAATATTTCGTGATAAGTAACGTCTCAGGGAACATATTTTTATCTATTGAATAAAAGTTATAAATAAAATTGTAAATTCGTCGTCAATATAATTGGGGCATAAATGCAAGTTTGTATTATATATTCGATTCTATATTCACTATACAATAAATCGTCGAAATCCCTCAATGTATCTACCTAATACTTTTTTTAAAAACAACCATAGTATATTAAGTTCAAAGCATATCAATGAAGTTATCCAAACAAGATTACTAATAAACTCACAAATCTTTCATCAGAAATGAACTTAAGAATATTTTCAAACGCAATCCAAATTCCTATTATAACTAAAATTAATCCTTCTCGATTCTTAAAACGCATCAAATACGAATGATGACCCAAAAAGTCTATAGTGACAGTATAGTCGACAACTTAACAATACAAATATAAGCAGGAACACAAAGATGACTACGAAGATCCCTATCACGTGGGCAAAAGGTTTAAATTTAAAAATATATTTGTCATTCTAAATCTAATATAAATTGGTAACTGTAAAGATGTCACTCATTCAAAGTTTAACGATGGACCTAATAGCGTTTTTAAAGCTGTTCCCGAAATCCTTGAAACGTGACTCTAGCATCAACGTATTTAAAAATGGACATGTCAACTTACTTTATAATAAACATTGACGTGCCTTTGAACTTCTGCACATGATGTTTCAAAACGTGCTTTCAATTTGTTTACGTGTATTGGGTACTTTGGATTTGGGATCTACAATTAATTTGGTATAAAAAAATTTTTCGTTTTACTAAGACAGTTGCATTTTATTATAAGCGTCAACATTGTATAATTAAAGGCATTAAAAAGGAGAAGAATTTAACAGATAAACTACAGTGATTTCTGAGTAAATGTAATATTCCATATACAACTTCCATTTGCATCATCATCTTATTCGAAAGACGTACACTACTGGAGATGGGCCTCCTCCAATAAACGCCACAATCAGCAGACCTGTGTTGTTTGTATTTAGCGGGTTCCCGCAAACTTTACTAGGTCGTCGATCCTCCTTATGGAGAGTCTGCCCAGGCTGCGTTAGCTTAAAGTTATTTGTAGATATATTTTATTACATTAGTTTTTATCTCTCCGAAAGCACTAAAAACAATCTGACTGGCTCTCAAGTACAGCTGCCGGAATACACTTGTAGGTAGTTGGCGACAGTTTTTTAACTTGAGGGTAGTAGATAGCCAGGCGGGCATTAGAAAATGTCATACCGCTGTGCTATTGGTATCATCACGATGTTTTCCTTAATTGATTGCTTAAATACTAACAATTCTATTTCGTGTTTACAAGTTTCTTAAAATTAATAGACCACCTACTTCAATATCCATGTAACTTTTTCTTATTGTTTATGTCCTAAAACTACTTGGTACTCGTGGTTTTGACTCAATATAAATTAAATCCTTGGATGCATGGTACCTCGACTTAAAGGAATAAATATTGATATGATTATCCCTAATTAAAGGTTGAAGAACATAATTGGCCGTCATAAGAGATCAGTTTCTTTTCGAGCAGATTTTAGGAACTCTTATATTTTGTCATACCTTTGCTTTTATTTTTATACAAATGAAACAAAAATACATTAATGTTATAACTCATTTCTCAAAGGAATTATTGTCTAAAATAAAACCAAGCGTAAGATACGTTTGTAACAAAGTTTTGAATGTTGATATAAAACAAACAATATGTTTACAATTTTTTTTTACAATAAGTCGCTAAGAAATATAAAAAAGTTTCACTTGAGCTCAAGTTTCATATGACAATAGGGAAAATGTAAGCGTGTTTACAACTCAGGAAGTTTTATTAATCAAAACAACTCTAAGGTACTTATATTATTAATAGCGTCATCGCTAACGCACCCGTGTAGCCTATCGTTCTTACTTCTCGTATTTGCCTAAGCTTGCCAGATTCCTTGATGTTCACGGTTACTGCTCTGCTCTTTAGAGACGTAGCGTGAAGTCATATAGCCTACAACCTTCTTCAATAAATTGGTTATACAATGCAAAAAGAAAATTTTCAAATTCTTTAGCTTTATAGTATTAGTAAGGATTTATTATATTATACCTTTTTATATAAAAGTACAGTGAAGTGACTGAATTATATCTAAGAATAGTATAATTGAAAGAGAATAGCGATAACCAAGATATTGATAATTCATAGTCAGTAGTCGCTTTCATGCCGGCATACATAAATGCCTCTTCAAGTTACGCTTGAAGGACCTAACGCTATAAGGAGGGAAGCACTGACCGCGAGACAACTCTATAATTTTATAGTATATAAAAATGATATTGTTAACTTTTTTATTCGTGCAGCAACGTCTTGCAATCCAGCACGTGTAGTTTTGAGTATAAGAATTATAAAACAGCGTAAAACGCTAATAATTAATTACTCGGTTACTTCGTGTTTTGATTTTAAAATGCTACAAAAATATATTCGCAAATATTTATATAATTTACATAAATATTTTGTCAAAGTTCAAACATCTAAGCTAAACGCGTAAAAGTTACTAAAACGTTTAAAAAAACCCACAAAACCTTTCGGAGAGGGCAGAAACAAAACATTTATGAAACGAAATGACAACAACAACGATAAAGCCAGACATTCCATGTATAAAGGTATTAAAAAGATAATGAGATTGTTTGTTTGTTTCAACGTGTTAATCTCGTTTAGTAATAGTCTGATTTGAAAAAAGTATGTATGGATTTTAAAGCCTATTTAGTGAGGAAGGTTATAGGATATATGATTTTATGTTCTCTAAGCAGCGGAGCATTGACCATGAACTTCTTTTTTTTTGAACTCACAATTCTGTTTGCCTGGAGCCTGTGCGACAGATTCACCGGGCTTGGGCGCGAACGCTTAAGGCACTCAGCCGCGAAAGCATTGCAACAAGATCCGAGGGTGCCAAAGTGTCAAAGTGAAGTCGCGATCTGGCTAATTCCCTATCATTCGATCTAAACTAACTATACATATATACATGTTTCTTCCCCTGGTAGAAGGGAAGGAACATGTGTATTTAGTAATCTGTAAATTTTTGTCTAAACTAACTAGGCGATAAAGAAAAAAAAAAGTCCCTTACAGAACCTATGTACCTATGTGGCGTGCATGTGTCTATGATGCAATGTAATGTATGTCTGTGATAGCTAGTGAATGTAGAGTCACTGTATCGCGCTAGCGGCTGCTTGGCTCAAGGGCTCCATACCGATGGATTGGACCTAGGCTTGAGTTTCCGCAGAAGAGGGCGGTCGTGGCGGGTATCCATGAACGTCAAGCAATCTTGCAAGCACTAGGCAAGTAGTGGAAGTGGGAACAACGATAGTCTACACGGGTAAAATTTTTGGTCGAATAATATTATTACGGATGAAACCATGGGTCCCAACTAGTCAGAAATAAAGCTCACTAAAGTATATTTTTATTTTACATTTTTAGCATAACATCCACTGTGAAATATCCCAGGGCATTACGAGAATTGTTTTGTTATACTTCAATATGCAGAACACGCGTTTCTGATTAAAGAATGTAAAACTTCGCTCGTTGACCTAGAAAATGTATTTTCGTTTTGTATTCGCTACGTTTTTACTCAAGGAATGTTGACCTCAGATAATCATGAGAATTCTCTTGTAGTCAAAACTTCGCGCTCCGTTGGTTTTATACTGGTCTAATGAAGAAATAACATGAGTTAATATTATAAAAATGTAGAAACTCTGGTAAAGTTTTTAGGGTTCCGAAGTCAACAAGGAACCTTTACAAATTCGCCATGTCCGTCTGTCTGCACTCGGCCTAAATCAAAAATTCTTAGTACTAGAAAGCTGTAATTTGGTATGGGTATACATAGTATTAATCAACCGAATAAGTCACAAAATAAAATTTTGAAAAAAGAATTGTTCATGGTACATCCTTTACACGTGTAGTGGGAGTGTTTTCTTTTTCTCGTCTATCCTACCATGTGTAATGGTGCTGGAAAGGTCGTTAAAAAGATTGCGGGTGTGTGAAAACTATTTCTCGATTCAGGGAACCGTTTGCGAAATATATTATTAAGCTTTGAAGTGCTAATTTTTGTTAGAGTCGTGTCCTCTTGCCAGTTACACTGTTGTTTTTGGATATGTGAAAAATTCATGGTAGTATATATAAAAAAGTTAAAAAGGAAAACTATCAGAGTTAAGTAGGCTTTACAAGTTAGCTAATCAATTAACTTATAAAATGTACTTGGAGAAGTAATTTCGTACAAATTCCATTGAAAATTACTTAAAACCCTCCTCTAAATTTGCATGTAGTGAAGGGCAACTACAGAACCTAACTTTTTTTTTTTGTTACGTGTAATTTATATTTTATGCTCTAAAAGGCCCTATGTCATTTGTCCTGATACTAAATATTTTTTCCTAAATAAGTACTTCACTTGTAGGTTTTTGTTCACACTATAATTGAGTTTAGAGATGATGATCAAAAAATAGACATAATAGAAAGAAGAAGAAATGAAACTTGTTTTTCGTGTATATTGATATTGAGTTGTTCAATATGAAAACTATCGGGCTTTTACCAATATGTACATAATGGTTGCGTTCCAGTCGGGATCAGAGCTCCCACTACCCCGCTTGAAAACTGCCAGAACTGATTCGACACGCCTAAACGTGCCACTATAGCGCGTGTTATATCTGGTGTATGGTGATAGCTATCCAACCGGTCAGACCACCCACCTATCATTTAAACAACATTATTGAAACTGACTTAAAAACAGTTTTACTTCCTTGATAGCTTATTAAATAAAGGAAAAACCTGTTAAAAGCTACATCAAGTACATTTAAACTATGAACTGTATTGATTCAATATTTTTAAATAATATTATTATCAAAACGAAAATTATCTTCTACGTTCCGTATAACTTGAGTTGTTATTTTTAATTAGTAAACTTTAATGAACTAAGTTAGCTTTAAAGAGACCCTAATGAAAATTTAACGGTTAAACTTTTCAGTTCTCGTGTGGGAATATGTTAATAAAAATACTATAATTATTTCATATTTTCTAGATATCGTTATCTTAGTTTCAAAATGCTTTTAAGAAAGTTTCTCATTAGAACGACAATATTTTTGCATATTTACATCTGCCGGGGCCAATTAGGAATTAAGAAAATATTTTTGTAAATTTTCTACTAAGAAAGATTATATAGAAATTATTTAGAAGTATCTTGTTGAGATTTCCATGATCGGCTGCAACGGCTAATTTCATAAAAATAGTTTTTAAACAAACTAATTTTTTTTTCAACTTACTCAAACGAATGAAGTTTTGGATTTAAACTTTTGTTATTACTTGAAAACATTTTTTTTTTTCGAACTGACTTCGTTAGCCATAAGGGTCCTAAAGGCACAAACGACTTTTACAGCTTCCCCGGGCTTGAGGGCGAACGCTTAAGGCACTCAGCCACGAAAGCAATGCAACTAGTTCCGAGAGTGCCAAAGTGGCCGAACCTCGGCTCGGACTGTTGCAGCGATTGCAATTAAGTCGCGATCTGGCTAATCCCCTATCATTCGATCTAAACTAACTATACATATATACCTGTATCTATCCTCTGGGAGGAAGGGAAGAGACAAGTGTATATGCATTTAGTAATCTGTCAGTTTTGTCTAGACCAACTAGTCACAAAAAAAGAAAAAAGTCCCACTTGAAAATATTATTCATTTTCGGTTAAATATGCATTTTATCCTTTGGGAAGTACATTATACCTATGAAATAATTGACTTCGTAGTCGAAATTTCTATACTCGTTTCATTTTAGTTAAAAGTGCCTTTTGTTATACCATGATGGTGGCAAACAAACGTGCTATCCGCCCGATTGTAAGCGGTCACAGCGGCCTATGGACACTTGCAACACCAGAAGCATCACATGCTTAACCGGTGCTTACACATTATAAATATAATGAAATACTTGCTACCGTGTGAATAGGTTTTTAACCTATTTGTTTAATTTTCATCAATAGAGGAGGTTAGTCCTAATCTTTAAAACTATTTTTCAATCATTAATTTTGATAAAGAATTAAGGGAGATATGATGTAAAAATTAATTAAATTATAACTTGTATCAATTTATCTTATTACATTACATAAAACATTTACATAACAGAATTAAAACATTATCATAGTAACGCTTACGGTACCTACCATGTAATACGAAAAAGTTTTAATATAAAACTACATATTATAAAAAAATGAGAAAAAAAAGAATAAAAGTAGGTACCTACAATTGTAATATATCGAAACGATCGCTTCGACGACTGGGAATTTCATTTCGCAACGTAATCGGTTCAATTGAAGAGTTAGATGTGAACTTTACCAGGGAACAAATGAAATGAATCGTATTTGGTATCTTACTACGACTACCGTTTTGATTCCGCACTTATGACATATTCTATAGTAAACGTATTTTAAAGTGTACACAGTAGACATTTAGATTCTTCAAGGGATATTTTTTAAGTTGTACTATGTTAGGCGCCTTATAAAAAATGATGAGTGAATTTTTACACGTTGTAACTAACAAAAAGTCTATTCCATTACGTTGCTTTCGAAACCTCTTGTTTTGTTGTGGTGAAAATAGTCAGCACACTCGTTATTATTCCCTAATGAAACTTGTGATAAACATATTGGATAATACTAGATGTATTTTTTAAAATGTTGTATCAGTTTCACATTTCAATCCTTTTATTATTTAATTTAAATAACGTAATTTCATGTGAATTAAAAATAGTTAAACTTCTAAAACAATTGTCAGATTAATTAAATATATGTATATACAGTTAGATCGAATTAATAGTAAGATTCAATTCGCATAATCGCATGCAAGGCAACAGACCAAGCCGAGGTTCTGCAACTTTGGCACCCTTGCGCTTATTGGCATTTCGGCTGAGTGACTTCTGTGCTAAGCACAGAGTTCGGTGAAGCTGTTCCTTCACGCCTACAGCTATAGTCATACAAAAAAAAGTATTTTGCAGTATAGGATTTTATTTATTTGGAACGGATATTATCTGGATTTCAAATGTAATATAATATTTAAAAATAATAACTGAATATTTAATTTTTTTCTACTGATCCGAAAGGTTAACTTAACTTAATCTTTTGAAGCGCATATATTCAAATAGTTGGGAATCAAAATAAGTAATAGGCGGTAAAGTATGAAATTGCCGTTTTATATAGAAAATATCAAATTCTTTTTTTTAATAATATGTATATTTTTTTACTATTTATCGTCTTACGTTTGACTCTACCTCGCCTGATCGTAAGTGATGTAGTCTACGATGGAACACGCTTTCCTAGAAGATACCCATCCACTCGTGACTTGATACATAGGTTGTAATTATCGGGAAAAATAAATTCTGGACAAGAGTTCCACTCTTTAGCAGTACGCATGATAAATGCGTACCGCTATATCTAGTATATATTTCATAAATTTTAGTGCTGGCAAATTTAACTAACAACAGATTTTTTAAAATAAATGTCAAAGCTAGATTATAAAATTAATATAACTTTGCAATTTTAAGTAAAATAAAAGATATCGATATTCACACTAGTCAATATTAAAAATCGGCAATTTTATACTATAACCCACAATATTAAAACTGAACAGTATTATAGGTAATTCTTATTTAGAAATAATGAAATGATATCCTGATTCCTTATTTTTTAAATAATGAACAATTAACAAAAAGGAAATGTTGCCTTAATTTCATCTTATCAAAATCATTGTACTGGAATTCAACTCATCATTAGGGATATTATCACTTTATTATGGCCGTAGCTGTATTATCTTAAAGTACATAAATCTTTTACTAGCATAACGTTACTGGACGAATAATACTATATCTAAACAAGAGCATCGATGCATTTAAGATGATAAAACGGGTCGTGCAGTCACTGGTATCGGCGACAGATCCGACTCGCTCCATGTTTGTCGTGGAAACGATACCACTCCTTAATTAATTCCCATACGAATTGAATTGTACGACGTTTGTTAATGCAGTCGATTAGTTTTTTGTTTAAATTAATCTAACTTTATATTTTGTTCTACTTATTTACTCGACATTGACGTTTCTGTTTTGACTTATTTTTATGGTAAAATAGAAATGAATTATGTTTCGTTTATATACAAGTGTGGTTAAATATTGCACATCACCTGAAATTTACAGTCCAAATGCCGAGCTGGAAATATCAAGATGAAAACACATAATCACAGTACTATTAAGTAGTTTTATAATACTTGTGTGTGGATACCAGAAATGTAATTATTATGTTTATTAATTATGGTAAATAGTTTTATTAAAAACGAAAATAGTAATAAGTGGACATTCCCACGATTTGCACGAAGCGTTTCGCATCGTTATTTTTAATGCGAACAGTTACAGAGTGGAACTCTCTCCCGGCGTCTGTGTTTCCTTCGACAAACTTGGGAGTTTTTAAAGGGACCTCATTATTCATTTACCATCAGGTGAGATTGAGGTTAACTGCCTGCCTGTATCTTATTAAAATAAAACAGTAACGAAAACAGGTGTATTAAAAAAATATTTTTATGTAATTTATTATTATCAACAACATCTTTGGTGTTGGAGTTTGTTTTATTAGTTGCCATAAAACAGTTTTTCGAAAATATCTTGTAAATCGAATACGAGTAAGGTCCTGGCAATTGCGAACAAAATATTTAATGTAATAAAATGTGTTGAATCCGCAGTGGCATATCCCAAGCGAGTGTATGGCAGCTTGGGTTCACACCCGCACCTCTATCACCTCATAAACCCCGCACAATTGCTCCATATTGTCATATTCGTTGTCCGTCTATTTATTCAGGCTTCGATGAAAGACATTGGTTGATCCCGAAATGACTTGCTATGTCGATATTTTAGTTATGTGTGTAGTGATCTCGACGCAAATACACACGATTGTACTGCCTCCTCACTGTCACCGTTTTCTCATCCTCTTCTATCGGTCACCAGTACTACCTTGCTTATGTCTAGGTGATTTATATATACGTCTGCGATGTCATTCTGCATCTAAAAATGGTTATGAAATATCATTAATTCGACACTTTTTTTGTACCATAACTTCTGCCTTTGCATGCCATTTCGCCAGTATCGAGATAAAAGACTTTAAGGAACATACAATTTTCGAGTAATAATTAATAAAAGTATCACAGAATTGGTGAACAACTTTAAGTGACCAAAATATTATATAAATTAATCTTAGCATAGTAAATGAAATTAAAATCTATTACGGCCATTGCACAGCAATTAAGGACGTACAGTTAAGCTCCTGTTTCCTTGGCCTTTAATTTTACTATCACGGACTCTTAACACGAATATATAGTAAGGTCTATTAATTAATGTCTAGGTACACTTGAGTACCTATTACCTTGTAGTACCTTGAGTACTTGAGTATATACACGGGGCCACACAGTTCACGCATATACACGTATTGGATACCACATACACCCTAGATAACCTTCGTTTCAACCTTCCGACCTTCAGACTATTAAGAGGACACATTGCATTCTGCTAAAGGATAAAATCGCGATAGCAAAGTGTTAGAATATTTAGACGGCATTGCCAAAGGTCCCAACTACCCATAAGCAATGATCGCTGAGATAGTCGTCAATGTTTTTGGATCTAATTTTAATAGCCATAAGGTCTTTTTTATTTTAGCGTGACAAAATGAATACACAGCACCTGATGATAAGTAAAGTAATAATAATAAATATAGTGACAAATCCCATCGGTTGTAGTCATCACCATACTAGGATACACCCTGCTAAAATGCGCGCTTACTCTTCGTTTAAGGGACCTAATATCATAGGAAGAAGAAAACATTTTAACATGGAGACCATTCCACATTTTCACGGTAAGGCAAAGGTTCGAATTTGTGATCTTTTATTGGTATTTATTACATGATATTTTTTATAGTAACTCAGTAAAATAACGGTGTCCCTGATGGAAAGCACGGTACAATCCAAATGCAATGCCGACCACCGAAAGATCGGCAATCTATCAGCGGTCATCGCCGTCATGTCATATCATCTCTTCACGTTGCGCTTGAAGAACCCAATGTCGTATGATGGAGAGGAACACTGGCCGGCAGCCGGGAGATGGTTCTACAGTTCAACGATACGGCAAAGATATGATATACCTAGAGAACTTTTGTTGGTATTTTTTATATATTATATTACACACTAAATAGAATCTACAAGATATTAAATGACATGCTGAAACATAGTTAGTATTGTACAGCTTGATATTAAGGGTCACGCTTTAATTAAAAGCTGTTTAGTAGACTGTGAAATCTTGTCAAGTGTACGTCTGACAGACAAAATTTATTGGTAATATCGATAGGAGAAGACAAGCGTGTGATTCGGGTGACCCGTTTCTATTCTGTATTTAAGGGTGAATTTTATTAAGCAAACAGCGTACTTATAAAAGACGGATACTAGAAACTATTACAGCAACAGAAAAAAAACTTGAGTTTTTATTTGTTTTTTAAATGATTATTGTAGAAAGCTAAATTTAATATACTGTAAACGACACTCATTGGAAATGTTTTTAAAAGGTAAATTTCTAAGTAATTTTTTATACATCTTTTTTGTTTGTTTCAGTTTCTAATGGCTATTGAATATTTAAATATTACTAGGCAATTTCAAACGAAATTGTTTCTGAAATCATTGCTTTGATTAAACATCTAGCTTTATAAAGCATTCTATAAATATCTAATTTGCAAAAAGTGATAACAAAAACTCTAAAATATTACAAACAGAATTTCAAATTAGGAGAAGTTTATCGCTATGCATAAAAAAAGGAATATGACGAAATAATTTATGTGTAGGCATTTTAAGATAAAAGAAAGTTTTTATAGTTCCATTATTTATTATTTTGCATTATGCATATACCTTACAGATTTACTTTTACTTACGCAACGTTTTGTCCTGGTTACACAGCCCTTGGTCATGAACCGACTCAAAAAAAAAGTTTTATTTAAATACTAGTATCTACGATTTAGACTTTGACGTATTCAATAGAAGAACCCTGTGCTATATTTTGAATTTATTTTGTACTACATACATATTTTAATAAAATCAAATGTTTTTATACTTAATTATAGTAAATAGATTAGTCTATTAGTCGGCTGTACTCATGGCTTCGTTCGCACTGGACTCCAGAATGCAGTCGCATCGAATCGCGCTGCCCCCGCAGACAAAACGGAAAACAAAAATGCTTAGTGTGGGTAATTTCTAGAAGTGAGATCTATGCTATCGCAGACTTTTTTATTATACTTTTTAAGATCTACAATTATGTAGAACATTCATTTGATATATCTAGTAGGGTTTACTCAGGGTAAGGCATTTAAGCGCCCATAACGCGTCATTTTTTCGAATTGGTTCACTTATCGTCACTGCTTATTTCTTATGTTATTTGATCTTACAAAATATATCCTATTACCTGGCCAGATAACATAGCTATGAATAAAAAAATATTTAAATTGGATAAGTGGTTTGAGAGAGACTTTGAGTTTTATAATATGTTAAAAGACATAGATGGATTATGAGTACTTATATTTCATTGACATAACAAAAAAACTTCCAAATTGTATATCGCCTGCTAATAACATGATGAATTTAGCCATCAATACTAATAATGCAAATACAAATAAAATAATTTTAGTCAAATTAAAATAATGTTTATTTATACAACGTTAAATTACTTGTACACATTAAAAAATCTGTAAAATAACTACGTTCATGACTAACTTTATCATGTCCTAAGTAAATCTAAGTATAGATCATGCACGTATAATGAAATTGCCCCTTAATAAAGGTAGTTAGCACCATATAAGGGAGTGCGAGTAGCTGTTGAAAGTTTGTAAGTGTTAAATTTCACTGTGGTTTTAATATTTCTTGAGACGCGTCTGATAAATTAAGGAACGCGTTGAATGCTCGTGAAACTGTACACTTCAATAATTAAATCCAATTAGAGTCTACACAGAAATAAGTGAGTGTAAACGAATAAATTACAACTTACTGAAGACTATGTCAACTTTTAAAAGTAAGTGTCGAGAATTTCGTTTTTTTTACAGTTTTATCGTTTTGCCATAATCTCACCTGATGTTCAGTAACGATGTGAACCAAAATGTTAACACACAGCTTAGTGTAGAGACTGGCTCTTAAATGCAGTTGCCCGAACACACGTATAGGTGCTTAACGACAATTTTTCTACTTGAGGTTGATAGTTAGCCCAGCGGAAACTTGAATAGGCTCTACCACTTTCATGTAAACATTTGGAATTATTGTTATGGAATTTAGATAGTTTAAATGTCATAGGAAGGTTAGGTACATTAAAATTGATAATCTTATTTTTTTTCGATCTGATTAGCGTTAAGAACCCTGAAGCATCAGAAGGCTTTTAAAGCTTCATCGGGCTTGGGAGCGAACGCTGAAGACACTCAGCCACGAAAGCGTGGTAACAATAACAAAGGTAGTGGCCGAACCTCGGGCTTGGGCTATTGCCTTATTATAAAATAAAAAAAGAAAAGCAACGTTGACAAAATAAGTAGAAATCTTGTATTTAATATTATAGTAATTGGGTATTTCTTCAGTGAAACGTTGATATTTTTGAACACGCACAAACCAATTTACCTGCTAACATAATGCTGTCAGAGAAGAAAATTTTCTTCTTAAAGACAACGGTTCTTGTGTAATTTGATATGGGTAACTCATGAAAAGTATGAGGTCTCGGTCCAATTAGTATCTACTATAGTTTCGATTGATTTGGATCAATTGTCTACAAAGATGTCAAGACAAAGTTAGTATTACAAATTTAATTATATCAATATGAATTATTATGTAATTTAATTACAAATAATTGTATTATAAACCCATTTTAGGAATCCAAGAATAATGTATTACGTATTACTAAAGTATTAAGTATTAGAACTAAAAAATAATAGAAGAGGTAATTTAAAGAAGCGTCGTACATAGGGCGCGCGGGAAACGAACAGATGGCGTTTATACTTTTATAAATTAACCAATCAGATGCGATATAATAACAATCAGAATCGAACTACTTTTTTCTTCCAATCAAATGTTAATATTTCTATTTTTTTATGTTAAGTTATGTTTTATGTTAAGTTTAATGGATTCGTTTCCATTGTAATTGCTGTATTAGACAATAATATTCACTTACTTTACGAGTCTACTGTAATTAAAATTATCGAGACTATAATCGTCAGAATTTATTAAGAAACATTCCTAATATTTGCCATTGAAATCATTATTTACATAGTTTTTTTTTTACAAATCAATGTAACTAAACATTTTTCTTATTTAATTTTTATTCGTTCAGAAGTAAAAAGAAAACCAATTGAGTACAATCTTAAATTACACTTAAACTAGAACTTAACAAACTTATATTAAAATTTATCACAAAGATTCACTAAATCTAACCTTAACCCCTTTACTGAGGAATTACGTAATAAATTGTAGGTGGTTGGTAAAATTAATCGTTCTTTTACAGTAAATGGAAAAATGGTAGACTGAAGGAGGAAATCGGATTTTTTTACTTTGATAGTGAATAGAAAAGTTAGATTTTTATGTTTATTAAATTATTAAAAGAATTCCTTTCAACGAAATACTTTTTTGCACAATTTAATTTCCCAAACGAGTGTATGTTCAGATGTTGCTAGGCTAGGCTTGCAACGACATATAAAAATCACTAAATGTAATTAATAATTGTAAACAATACTTATTCAGTAAATAAACTGATAAGTCCGAAGGAGTTTCTTTTCGATTAGTGGAATGTTTTCCAAAGATTCATAATTGCCATCTCAGGACCTAAATTGAATAATGTTGATTTTCATGCAGCGTCCGGTGAAATTACCACGATTTACCAACACCATAATATTAAGGACATATCAAGAGCTAAAACGAAATGCTCAAACAGAATCCGTACCGTTATTAACTTTACCGTTATAAATAACAAACATCAGTAAAGCCGCTTACAAAACGTTACTTTTATAAATCCCCAGCGGACTATATCCACGGTCATGAGATTGACGTCTTGCGTAAGTTATAAATGAAATAACTAAGCCTGTCAACTTGTAAGTAATCCGATTAAGCTAAATTGAGAGATGTGTAACGGGACGCAACGAATAGCTTTGCTACAGATAAATAATTTATCACAGCAAATGTATTAATAATATTTTTAAATAGATATTTATTTCGATTAGCGTTGTATATTTTTTAACACATTTGCTCAAAAAATACATTTACATTACGTATAAATTGTTCGAAAATAAAAAATTATGCACCATACAACGGAGCGTGCGGTAAAATATGTCCTCTCATCTAAGTACCTGTTTTATCGCACGCTCCGTTGTATAGCGCATGTCTTTTCACGCAAAAACTGCTAAACTAGTTAACATGGATTTCTTTACTTCATAGATATATTTTCTGACCAGGTTATAAGATATATTTTGTTACATAAAGTAATATATGTAATAAGCAGTGACGATAATGGTGAATCAATTCCGAAAAAAATCGATTTTGGGTCGCTTAAATAGCTTACGCTGAGTAAACCATAAGAGATATATTAAATGAATACCTTATAATTGTAAATCGTAAAAAGACCTACAAAAAAGTCAGCTATAACAATTGTGGCAATTGGGGCACTACAATTCGCGTGCGCTCTACAGACAGCATTCTGTAGTCCACGCGACCGAAGCTGCGGGCACAGCTAATTTAATATTTAAAAAACAATAAGAAATCTTATAAAAACAAGATTTAAATGAGTACTTTTCTACTTCGGGTGTGATTGAAGTCAGGATTTTATAAAAAAATCTGGATATATATTGACTTCAATGGTTTTGTTCAATTAAAATTTTGTTGAAAAATTACCGTCGATTTAAGAATATAAAATATCCTCCTGCCCTGAGAAGACTACTGACCGTTTGTTAAGTGAGATCCGGTGATGGGCAGATGTTAGTTAAAGGCACTTGCTAAATGACGTGCTTGCTATTGCTGGCAGTTGAAGTGAAGTGTAGAAGATATTGAATGTACTATCTGTATCCAGAGAAACTCTAAAGAACACTTTGGTAGGAAGAGTATAATGATAAATTAAGACTTTCGTGGAAAAACCACGTAACTCCTAGTTCCTTTTAAAATGACTGAAATTATTGAGTTATTACGCTGTATTTAGACATTCAGTAAACAAATTTAATAAATATTAAAAAAATATATACACATAGCCAAAGTATTTGAAAAAAACATTAAAATTGATGCAGTTTCAGAACAGGAAAAAGGAGAATACGACTTTATAATTTCGTCTATTTTGCATAAGTATAAATCAATCCGATCTGCAATTCAGACTTTCGCGCTATATTCGGTCGTACGGGCATAGCGCGTTAGCAATAGACTTCTGTTAAAACCTACTCTTCAAATATCTTGCCGCCCGCTTTTTCTATTATCAAACCAGAGGATTTCAAGACAAATCTGGTTACTAAAATGTTTTTTTTTACAATTTAGTGTTTAATCGAGGTTGTCATACTGATGAACATTGAAACCGGTTTAGTCAGATTGACGAGTCTAACTGTACATCACTATATCAATTGACACTATTTAATTGAAGTTTTTTATTTCTGGTGGCCAAACGTAGCCGCAGAACCGATACTTTGAGTGACAAACGCAATATGTTAACGCCTTTCATAACACCAGATTCAGTAATTAAATATGATTTGAAATGCTATACGAATGGATGACCAGTTTTTTCACTTCAATCAATCTGAAATTAGTGAAAACATTACGACCGTTTAAAGAAAATATTGGTGATTGTTAATATGGAATGTTGCATTAAGTTTTATTATAATAAACTGGCTGTGCCCACAGCTTCGCCAGTGTAAAAATTAATTGGCTCAACTCTGCTTTACAGAATATAATTATTCTGACCACCACAGATTATATTGTGTGTCACCACCGCCACGCGCCTTCGCCAACGGACCCGTTTATGTCTGTCATTATTCTCAACTTCCCGTACCTGCTTGAGTTAAGCTTGCCAGATTACTTGACATTCATGGTTATTGCTCCGCATCTTAGATTAGCGCGTTTAAACAAACAAACAATCTTTTAATCTTTTGGGTTTACAATATTAGTACTTATACATGTATAATAAAATAATCTTCCAACAAGACAATTTTTAAGAAAAAATAATAACAACTTCAATTATTTTGATAAGTTCCCTGGTCAATGAAATTAAAATGGGACGGACCCCCTTGAGGTAACCCTTTACCAAAGAAAAAAGAATCACCTAAATCGTTTCATAAACATAGAAGTTATGGCTGAACATCCATAAAAGAAATAATTTGAAATTTTCTATTTATATCCTCAGTTAGTGTCATTATTTAATGATGTTGTTAAATTATTCACTTCATTACTTAATTACCCCGATACCGGGAATACACTGAACGCCCCTCGTATATATATATTATTTCTTTTTAATTATTTTTTTCAAAGCGCTGAATCAATTTCGATAAAATTTATATGGGACCACATCTGAAGTATGACCTACAAAGAAAAAAAGAAAAATCAAAATCAATTCATAATTGGTGGAGTAATCGTAGGTACACGTTAGTACATACATATAGTACAATTGGTGACCTCCTCCTTTTTTTGAAGTCGGTTAAAAACTACATTCGTTTGTTGTTACATATTATAATTGACACTTTTATGGCGATTTTTAAATCCAATTTGACAGAACTTGTGTTTTTTCTGAATACAAATAAAATCGTTATTTATATCTTTAGACAATCTACCAGTTTCATATCATTTATTAAGTTTTTTTTTTTAATAAATTGATATGTATCCATATTAAGTTTTTTGTTTATCAACTTTGAATTGAGTAATATTAGGCGAGCCAGAGTAAGTTATTCTAAAGTTTTTTTATTAATTAATCGATTGTTTATTTATTGTATCGCTTTAATTTATGAATATAATATAATATTATTATTACAGTTATAAGTAGATAAATAGATCAAAAATAATTATGTAATAAATATTTCAACATACAAGTGTAGAAATTAAAAGAGATAATGATAGGAAATATTTTTTTTGGAATGCATTAGGATCCACAGTAACAAGTTATTATAATAATCAGGTAATATTTATACAAATTCGTAAGAATAAGAGGCAATTTAGTGAATTTTCTAGAAGTATTTTTTATATCAGTTTTATACCACACCGTGCTCCGTGAAGCATCTCGCTCGTCCGTCACTCTCGGTAAGCTAACACGCGATCAAGCTTGATTCATACGTCCAGCCGTTTAACTTATCATCCATTTAATTGGATGTTACGACCTGCGTCACTCAATATAATCCCTTAACGGTATCGCGAATCGGGATCGCGGAATCTGCATCTGATACCCGTTCGAGGATCGACTCGAACTCGAATTACTATTATTCGATACTAGGGTTGCTGCGTTCAAAATTGTTTCTAACATTAAACTGTATATTTTTTTAATATATAGGTATAGTGGATAGAATATATTTATAGGAGATATTTATATTTATACTCTGGATGTACTGCTGAGATTCACATTAATATTGCACTTATAGGAAGCTGCATTATCCTTGAAATATATAAGATTTTTTTCATTTTTATGTAATTATATAAGTGATTAACGTTAATAAGTTTGCGGGGGTTTCTTCCTTTTTTTATACTAAAAACGGTGGCAAGCATGCTTACGGCCCGCCTAATAGGTAATTGGCTACCGTAGCCTATGGACGCTTGTAATACCATAGGTATCACTAGCACGTTGCCGACCTTGAACTCCCTACCTCAAGGAGCTCTGAAAAACCCTTCTCAGCACAGGATTCTCAACACAAGATTATTTGGTTGCAATGTTATATTGGGTGGAGATATTTCACCAGTCAGGCTGCCCCAAGTAGAGACCAATATCCAAAGAAATTTCTCTGTGTCCTACCTCTCTTTGAACCCACCCTTCCTCAAGGAGCTCTGGAAATCCTACTCATCGCGGGAACACAACACTAGGTTATTTTGCTGCGATCTTCTGTAGGGTGGAGGTATTTCACCAGTCGGGCTGCCCCAAGTAGAGAAAAATCTCCGAGGAAATATCTGCGCCCTCTGCGCCCAATCTCTTTATACAATATTGCTAGTTGCAAAATCTTATGGCGCGACTTACCTTTTCTATATTTAATAAAAAAATTGAGTACGAAATGCATTCAATTAAAACCCAGAATATTAAATTTGTCAACTTTTTAATTTGTAAAATAATTTTAAACAGAATTTCTATTCCGTTTATTTACCATAAAGTTGATGAGGGGTATTGTGTATTTCTTATATTTTATAACTTGTTATAATGTTGATTACATTCACCTTTACAAGCTGATACGTAACTACTTTGTACGTACCGTACGTACCTGCCTTCGTAACATTGTAATAACTCTAAAAAAATTATAATAATATAAAAGTTATTACGAACGGTTTCTATATAATATTACATATCATATCTTAGCGTCAATTTCATAATTAAATGAAAATTCAATATTGACATGGAATCTTATAAATATTAATGACATACACTTTACTAGTAAGGAAAACAAAGTCCATACATATGTATGTATGTCGTAAAAATATGTCATAAATTTTGTAGTTGCTGTAAATAATAATAAATCAAATACACTAACGATTCTGAATAACGTCACAATTTATTTTCATGCAGTTTTTTTAGACAACCCTAAAAACAACATGGTACTAATTGACAGCGTGCGCTCGTACCGATTTATTTTTCGCAAGTTTTCAACATACAAAATACGCTTTTAATTCACACCATCGCTTAGATCTGCAGTATCGTTAAGGAAATGCGAACCGATTAAGGTTTTATACGCCTTCTAAAACACAGATTGCTTATAACATTATCGCATTTCACGTCAATTAGTGATATATTTAATATTAAGCGGTAGACAAATATTAATTTACTGTACTGTAACGTACGGTAATTAATGTAATTGTGATATCGGTTTAAAGAAATGTATTAGTTGTTATATATAGATAAATACATAAGTGCTCAATATTAAAGTCGATTTGTAGGAAAAGCGATTCAACCTTTACTATAAATAGAGTTGTAAATATTAACAAAATAAAATAAAATTGTGATATAATTACAAAATATAATCATATTTTCCATTTTTGATAATAAATAATTATTACAACAAAAATAATATTAATTATAATATTCCCAGCATTTTTGATTAATTTAAAAAGTTAGGTACCTAGTATTAAGATTAAAGTTTCTAGAATTATCTAAATCTGATACTTACTAAATATTGGAATATATTTTAAATTAGACAAAATTTAAACGAATGCTCAACAACAGAGAAATCGTAATTTCTTAAATCCTTAATGAATTTTTGTTGAATAAAGATATCGTATTTTTTTTAAGGACCTAGTTTTATAAGAAGTAAAACACAAAAAAAAAACATACTCTATCCAGTAGTTTTTGCGTGATGCGCACACGACGGCACACCTCAATCATTTTAGTTAATCTATTTAGATACTTTTATCAAATAATATACTAATATACTAAAGTAAAAGAGTTTTTTGTGTTTCAACACGCTAATCTCTGAAACTACCAGTCGGATTCAAAAACATATTTTTGTATATGATAGCCAGATTTACGTGGAATAGTACCGGTTATCTAACATTTAGCTACTCTTCTTGGCTAGCCTTAAATATTGATTTTGTGTTAAGTAAAATCGGATTAAATACCACATCCAACTGCTTTACCCGCGAACGTTGGCGTAATGGTTAGTGATGTTTAAATACTACAAAAATATTGCTCCATAGTAAACCTTTAAAAAAGTCCACGATACCATATATCTATCTCTTATACATAAGCTACAATAAGGTATTTTGTGACAAAGTTTTATTGATAAGTGATTTATGAGCATTATTATTAAGCATGGCATATTAATCCTATACGAACGAAAGTTACTTCATCATTAAGACAATTTTATGCAGATAAACTTTGTCCTTTATAGTATGTTATTTGGACAAATGGTTTGGTAGATAATGTAAAAGTAATAATTCAACACCCGGCTCAAGTCTATGACTATAGCTGTAGTGGCGCGAACGAGCTGTGTGAGTTGTGACGCATATACGTAGCCACCCGATAAAAATATTGTCTATACTTAAGCATTATAAATCATCATACAGCGATTTATTTTAACTTATATGCGGGTAAAACCGCGGAGCGCAGCCAGTAAATGTATAAAATAATGTCAATACAGTTTGATAACAAACAAGCTTATACTGAGCCGGTATGTTATGATATATCCACTCAGTAAAAGAGCGCTAGTACATTCATTTGTATTCGTATTTGTATTTTAAGGCCACATTGTTTAGCATATTTGTAACAAAATGACATATTAATTTTTACCTTATATTATCACGTCAAGGTGACGTCACTATGCCTAGTTAATCGCCGGTCGCCGCTGTTATGCCGGCCTTCAAGCAAATCAAAAGAGAATCACTGTGACGGGTTTATCACTATGTACATGGTGGTTATAATCCTTTCGGGTACAAATCGCTACCATCATGTTTGATTACTGGATATACGCCGGCTGATCCAACGCGACACGCCTAAACGTTACACCTGGTATATAGTGGTCGCGATACAGTTGAAAGCAATAGTCTTCTCCTACCACTCAGACATACCTAATTTAATATATCAAAATATCAGTTGTATCCTTTCTCCTTACGACGGTGACATAAAACCGTATAAAAGTATCAAATTCAAGTAAAGCGAATAAGAAACAAGGTAAATTGAAAATTTAATAAACCCATGGGGGTATAACCCATTCGTTGCGACCATTCCAATGAGCCCAAACACGATATCTCTGCTGTAAGTTGGTGAAGAGTTAGATATCCTGAAGATTCCAGATGATGCTACAGCATCAGCTCAATGTTGCCATGTTCTTCTAATATCACTGAAGTAACAGAATAACAAATTTCGACTCGATCAGACCTGTGAAAGATGCTCACATCGATTTATCAACTAGAAAAGACCTGATAATTTTCAAACAGCTGAACATATTTTCTTAAATCATTGTTAAGAATACTCTCCATCAAGTCACCTTTCAAACAAAAAAAAACTAGACCAAAATTGGTTCAGCCGTTTGGGAGCTACGATGGCACAGACAGACACACGCACACTCATAGTGATGAAACTTATCCCTTTTTGTTGCGTCGGGGGTTAAAAAATAAAAACGTAAACACAAATACTCGTACAAGTGTAAATCAAATGACAATAATTTTAAATAATCATAAAACATCAGAGAGCGACAAGAAACGCTAAGCACTTAAGTCATATTTAAAATCAACATATCTAATTTACAAGAAGGATATCATGGTAGCAAGCAATAATCCATATCTAATAAGAGAACGTGATAAAGTCACATCAAAGGAGACGTTAAACAGCACGCTGATGTTTACAGCGTGCTATAAACTGGATCTTGTAGTTTTAACTTCACCGTATCGCCTCACAAATTGCGTTTTATTAGGGCATGAAGAATTTACGACGCGTGATATATGAGGAGCGAATAAGTGTACATAGTTGATGGTAGTTCATCATTTTGTTAGCTGTAATGTGACTTTGTTGCTCGGAGACTGAATAAAGTTTCACCGAATTGTAATAAGTTTCTTGGAGAGAGACATTTTATATGTATATAATACTTCAAAGATTTTATATATGCAGTTGGATACTTTCATTTTTCGATTTTTCTTGGTTTTGTTATTTTAAACCACAGATCTAAGTAAAAGGCAGATGGTTCTGAAAGAATACGAAAATGTCCCTAACAATTCTAGTATTAGTATCCATATGTGTCAATTTTGAAAGGAAACGTCATGCAATGTCAGTACCCAATATGTTTTAATATTATATAAAAAATTGCCGTCTTGTGTGTAATTGCACAGTAAAAGTTCTTCCTGAAGACCAAAAAGGAAGAGGTAAAATCGTTTTATAGGTAACAACACTTATTTTGATATTATTTTCCGTGTTCTTTGTTAATGATTAAAAAACTGCAACAGTGTTGCTAGATTACAATGAATATTTTCTTGAAATTGTAGTGAAATATATGCATGTAGCGTTGAAAGATCATTTTTATACAACCTAACTATCATGAAATTAAAAGTAGGGTAATAGTTGTCACGTAACAGTTTGTTTGTTTGACAACGACCTACAAACACACAAAAAGATAATGTCATGGTTCCAAAGTAAAAATTATAGAGAACCCTGGACAATTTAGTGCACCAGTCAAAAATCTAAGTTTGTCGCCAAAAATTTCAAATGCTTACGACATCAGAACCATTAGGCATAAGTATGGTAAGTTAAAACCAAAGTAAATAAATAAAGATAAACGAGAAATATTCATTGAAAAGGAAAAAAAATCAAGATATAAGTATAGTTGAAAATTAGTATGTAAAGGTCCTTGTGAGGGCCTCAAGTACAAAATCAGTTTTTTGATGAAAGATGATGGATTAACGACTACATGAAGAGGTAAAAAAAATAGTAAAACTTAGTTTAACTACCCTGGCAACTTTATTCACACGGTCCTACGTGTTGTTATCTGATTGCCAAGGACACACAGCTAAATGTATGCCCCACTTTTGTTGTTCGTAAGGCTCCATCTGCCTTTATCTCAAATCTGTGTTTTCAACAATTATTAACTTATATGATTTAAATTACATAATTAGAACGTTATAGTAATGTCATATAAAACTGTTTCTCACACATTTTGGTTATGTTTTTAATTAGTTTTTCAACAACAAAATTAATATCTGGCATGTTATTGGTTAATATCTCTGAGAGTATAATCAACCTACTAGCTTCCTTCGGGCCCTCTGTAGTAAAACGCTTATTACGTACTACGTGATAATTAAATATTCACTGATAGCTTATATCTGACACAAAAGTGTCTAGACGTTTGTGTAGCGCCTTAAGTAAGTTTATCTTCAACTGAGCCATGGATTGAAACGAATTATTATCTCTACTGCAGTATTTTAAGTATTGTGCTAAAAATGAAAATTATAAAGGTGCATAAATAACATCTGCCTATTAAAGGGTAATATACGAAATCATTAGAACAGCAATAAACGTTTTAGTATAGAAGGCGTGCCGAAGGCTAGTGGGGTGACTATGCTCTCAGAGAAGTTAACCAATCAGATGCCAGATATTATTTTGTTTCTTATCAGTTACAAATATCAAAGTCAATGTGTAATCATTAGTAATTCTAAATATTAACTCAATACCTGATATCTTAGAAATATCTTAAACGAAGAAATAATTTCTGATAACAACGTACAATTACGTCGTGGTACATTTGCCATAATACTGTACATAGTATGTGAATACAATGCTGTGATTACTTTGGCAGTTTATATAGAAATTTATTACACAACTTTGCAGCGATCAAGTGAAGCGAAAAAAAATCTAGGTATATAAAGAATATTTCTACTACCTATTATACCCCGTAAACGCCCGAGATTTATAGCGAAATCAATGTAATTACTACGAAATGTACAGTATTGAATAAAATCTATACCATAATATACCTATATATAGCTCAAGAAATTGTTTGGTTGTTTGAATGAACTTATCTCTGAAACTACCAGTCAGATTTAGATTTTTTTTCCAATTTATAGTATACTAGCTGTGCCCGCGGGTCCGCTCGTGTGGACTATAGAATGCTGTCGATTGAGCGCACGCGCGAAATCTGGTCCCCAAAAAATTCTTAATGCAGGTGATCCTTAGAAGATAGACATATACTACCGCAGACTTTTTTGTAAGTCTTTTTAAGATTTACAATTATGTAGTATATTTATTTTATATATCTCTTATGGTTTACTCAGTGTAAGCCATTTAAGCGCTCCAAATGCCTCTTTTTTCCGAATTTATTTACCATTATCGTAACTGCTTATTTCGTATGTTACTACATCTTACAAAATATATCCTATAGCCTGGCCAGATAACATAATTATGATTTAAAATAAATAAAAAATAAAATCGGATTGGTGGTTTTCGCGTGAAAAGAACAAACACGGAAAGACAGACAGAAAGACGTTGAGTTTTATAATATGTATATAGATTTATTGAGGAAGGTTATAGGTTATATAAGTTTACGCTACGACTACAAAGGGAGAAGCAGTAACCGTGAACGTCAAGCAGTCTGGCAAGCTGTAGTGTAGGCAAGTACGAGAAGAGAGAACAATGATAAGCCACACGGGTGTGTTGGCAACGGCGCGTATAAACTTAACACGGGTGAAACCGCGGGGCTCAGCTAGTCATCAATAAATCCAATAAACGTATAATCATTTTCACCAATGTATTCAAATATGGAAGTCAAATAAATAATAATCATCAGACTTTTTATCAAATAACATTACCAACGGCAACACAAGCCATCTTTGCGAGCGTACCGCTAAATTATACACCCGAGGTCCACGGTACCCCATTACATAGGAAACGCGCACTAATGCATCTCATTCTCTATTTGTCAAATTATAGACCGCTCTGTAGTAGTAATCTCACGAAATAAGATAATAGCGTGAAGTGAGAGTCGTTCGGAATCGCCTCCGTCTTGTTTTGTTGACGGTCATCTGACATTCGCACTGGGTGAAAGTATTAAAGTACCAACCAAGTACCATACCAACGGAAACAGCTTAGTGCTATGTTTTATTTTGAGGAAACTTTTATTGTATTATACTTTTTGATTAAAAGTAAAATACCACACACAGCACACGTCTGTATGCACAGTGTAAATTTAATATACTTAGTTATTTGTATGTTAAATATTTTGCACATTATACAATGTAAACAATCTAAGGTACACAGATTGTCTTAATAGATGAGTAGACCGCATTCTTAAATAAAAAGATTAGCATTAACTTTTAACTATAAAAATGGAATAGTTTTATGAGTAAAATATGTATAATTTAAACAGAAACATTGAGGTTATTTTAAACATTGTTGAAGATTTAAAAGTATGTTATAATTTAAATTGAACTTTGAAAATACTTTTATGATTAGCCGTCATCAGTTTCTTTTTAATTATTTACGTTATATTTATAAACCTAATATACTATATAGCTACAGTACTTCGATAGGAATACTTTTTACCTTATGTTAGTTGAGGATTCGAAGTTAAATATTTGAGCAAGTTGACATAGCGATGCTAATCATTAAGTATTATCGTTGGATCAACTCTCTGTGATCGTCGATAATAATTTAATTTGCAGTTTTAAAATCCTTCAAGAGGTCCCATTTTTAATATAAAGTTGTCAGATCAAATCAGCAAAGTAGGAGTCTAAAATTATGGTGTAACCATGCCTAATATCAATTCGATATCCACAGCTTCGAACCATGATTCGAAAGTTAGCAGCTATTGGTGAAGGATAACATCGTGAAGAAACATGATCGCTTGAGAAATACTCCTGTAGTATTATTATACGTGGGAATGATATCTCTGTAGATTTCTCGGCGTATGTGGCAAAACGTCACTCGTGAGCTAGCGTGTTGATCAAACCCATACCTTCCGCTGGGAAAATGCCTTTACTCAGCATTGGGACGCTTATAAGCAGGTATTATCATAGTCTTATTTTTATATATAGTTCCACGATAAAGTGACCTGCATAAGAACAGTGAAATCCATAAAAACGGCAACCATTGAGAAATCAGAAATCCATTGACGGTCGCAATAGCAACGTCGGCCCACAAGCCTTTTGACAACTGAATGTATACTGGCTCATTCCGAAACGTGGCAATCCAAAAGAGTCACTCAGAGAGTTACTGTGATGAGTTTTTCACTATATGCATGGTGGTTGCGACCCTTCCGGTATCACTTCGCTCGCCTTTGCGTGGCATTATAGCAAGTGTTACATTTGGTATGTGGTGGTTGCGATAATAAGCATATTAATGTATGTGAGATAAAGACATGACCGGTAAATTTTTAATAGATACACACCTTTCACTGCGTGTAAAAGTATGTATGTTACAGCACAGTTTTTAACATTCTCAAATAACGAGTAAACGAGAAACACTCAGGTGAAATCACTTGTTTACCTGTATCAAGAAATATGTGTCCAGGTAACTGTACTTGAACCATTAGCATACAAACAGTACCTACTGCAGTGGTAGATATACAAGATAAATTGTCCAGATAAGACAGCGGTGAAAGAACCACAAACTGGCGTAATTACAAAGCCGACCACGTCTAGGTGTTAAATACCGGAGTAAATCGGCCGTTCGCTGATACAACGTGACGTCATCCGCTATGTTCTATATTATCGAGTTCTATAATTATAAATAATGTTCCTTTAACTAAGATAGTGTTTATAGAGTCATTAATTTAAACAGGGAATATTTTATTGAGGTCGCATTTTTTTCAAGTTATACTTTTTGAAACATCAAATGGCACTTTTGGACCGGAGTAAAAACATTCAGATGGGAAGTCGCTACGAGCATTTCGGCTATAGTCATATCAGATCGGCTCTTTCCGAATCAAAGCTCACTTCTGAACATTGATATTTTATAAAAAAGTATCCGGATATTATTTTTTTAATTTATTAATACCTATTTTAATATTAAACTGTGATTAAATTTACATGTTTCATAACTGCCAGGCATCCCGTATATTTATATCTTTATTTTAGGGTTTTGTATTCCAAAAAAGTTATATGGTAACCTAAACTTAATATTTATAAAGCTAACTCAGTGCGCTTATAACAAACTTTTATACAGTACCTGATAGCTATTCTCGCGTTCATTGAGGTAAAAACAAAATATAATATCAGCTAACTTTTCTTTGACTCTCGTCCGTTAGTGTCACTCGGGAAATCATTTATCCTACTATTTTTTTTATATGTATTTACGTGGTCACAATGCGAGTAAAACCACTGATACACGTAATTATAAGTGTTATTAAAACAAAATTTGTGTTATCTTTTACTTCTACAAAATCAGCTTTGCGAGAAAACGGTGATTTAGTGATTATTTCAACAAAAGCGGCAGCAAGTTTTACGTAAAACAAAATTTATTTTACAGAATTATTTATTGATACAATGCTTATCTTTTGAGTCTGTCATGGAGTCATGGGTCATGGGTCATGTCATGGGTCTTTTGATTTATCTGAAACAATCTAACTGATTTTCCGTTTATGTTTTGAAAATTAGGTGCAGTTACCTGCTTTGTTTTTAAAGATACTTTTGAAATTAACTAAGATTTTAGAGCGTGGATAAGAAAGACCATAAATTTATCATGTTAGATTTTATACTAAAGTAATAAAGACAATTTCTATAATAGTGTTGTTATTTATTTCTTCCTCTACGGTAGCGATATATCAAAGGTAATTTATCTCAGGTACTTCCTTCCCGTACTTGCATACAGCTTTCCAGATTGATTGACGTTCATGATTACTGCATGTCTCTTTAGAGGCGTAGCGTAAAGTTATATAGTCTAAAACTTTTCTTAAGGAATAGGCTATATAATAAAAACTATTTTGTGAAATCTGACTGGTAGTTCCGGAGATTAGCGCGTACAACAAACGAATTGTTCGTACGTATATACATAGATATATGTTATAAAACTCAACGTATCTCTGTTTGTCTGTCCGTTTATGCACGCGTGAATCACTTATCAAATGTTATCAGATTTTTTATTCATAGTTATGTTAGCTGGCTAGGTTATAGGATATATTTTGTAAAATAAAGTATCATACAAAAAAAGCAGTGAAGATAAGGGTGAATCAATGCGGAGAAAGACGCTCTTGGGACGCTTAAATGGCTTACGCTGTATAAACCATAAGAGATATATCAAATTAATGTACCACATAATTGTAAATCTTAAAAATACTTGCAGAAAAATCAGCGATAGCATATGTATATCTTCTAAGGTTCACTCACAATAAGTATTTTTGTCATTACCGTGGGTTGGAGCGGGCGTAGTACGGTTCGCATGTGCGATCAACTGACGGTATTCTGTAGTCCACGCGAGCGAAGCCGCGGGCACAGCTAGTATAATATACAATATTAGTTTAGATTAATTAACATAAATGGTCCACTGAATTGCTATGATTATCATAATTAACAAGTTAGTATATTTATTATGTATCCATTACACACTACACTACACAGCTACACTTGAGGAATAAAGCAATCAATTTGCATATTTGCACGCAAACATTATAATGTTCACGCACGCATCTCTACAAAATCCATCGAGTCTCAACAAGACTATACAACTATTGTTTGTTAATATACTTATAGCAATTGATATCATGCATTTTTGAAGGAATGACGTATACGGACACTGCGTCGATCAAAGTGAGTTCTAATTTCTACAATGATCCTGAGTTTTCTGTGAAGGAAAACATCGTGATGAAAGTATGATGGTAGAAAATTATCTAATGCCGCCTGCTTAGCTACCACCCTGAAGTTGAAACTGTCATCAAACACCTATAGATGTTTTCTGGCATCTACACTAGAGAACTAGTTCTTACACTAAGCTTAGCGTGTTACTTATATTGTGTTACCATCACTTAAAATCAGGTGAGGTTGTGACCAAACGCTAAAACTTGATTTTTTTTTTCTTTCGATCAAACTATACTGTTAGCTATAAGGGCCCTGAAGCCTCAGACTGCTTTTACAGCTTCACCGGGCTTGGGGGCGAGCGCTTAAGGCACTCAGCCATAAAAGCGTGACGTGAAAGTGGCTTGGACTGTTGTCGTAGTTCCAAATAAGTCGTGAACTGGCTAATTCCCTATCCATAATTCGATCTGACTAACTATACAAATACAGATATTTATTTCCTATAAGGGGAGGAAAGAAACATGCGTACGATTATATGTATTTAGTAATCTGTCAATTTAATCCAAACCAACTAGGCAAAAAAAGGTCCGTTACAGAATATATGTACCTGAGTGGTGTGCATATATGTAGGGATACAGTGTAATGACTGTATGTTGGTAGCTAGTGCATTCACTACAGTACACTACACTGCATTCAGTGTCACTGTATCAAAACCTATAAGTAAAGGATTTAAAAAAATACATCTTATTTAGTGTAGAATATGTGAATGAAAGTGTTACACACAGAAAATAATTGAGTACAAAATAAACATACCACCTAAATAGAGTTAGGTAAACATTAGGAAGAGCAATCAAAATAGAGTTATATTTATTTGAAGTGATATTCGTGGTTTCCGTTCCGGTACTAATGGACTCGACAGGTGGCGCGGCGGTGACGACGCGTGGTACTGCTACGGATAAAATAAAACGTCCACTTATTTATAATCTTAAAAAAGGTCCCGTAGAAAATATATTTTATTTGTAATAATTAATATTTCAAATTTAGAATATGATTGTAAGAGCACAATATAAGTCGATTTTTTTGATTGAAACACGTGAAATTGACAGCTCTGTACCTGATAATAAGCACAGTACGTTCCAACAACAACATATTTTAAAATAACATAAAACGGATTTGAGTGTTCGGCACAAGTGAGTTATGGTTTTAATGTATGTATGCCATTAGTTACTGAATTATTTTGCTTTAAAGCTGAATTTAAAAAATGGTTTCAATACGAATCAAATGATAACCCTAATAAAAAGACGTATTCACGCGTTCGTTGACGGGTGTGACCAATTTGACATCATGTCAGTGCTGGCACCTGCGGCGTTCGTTTGTTTTAACATATCTATACAGTTAAACCGCCTTCAGTGGCTAACGAATCGTATTACCAATTATAAATACTGCATGCCCACAAGCATTTCTATTTAATTAGGAGTATATTGTGTGCCACACAAGAAAATAACTGCTCGAAAAATGTTCTCTTAATGCCACTGTCAAATCGAAACATACAAATGATGCTTGGTATTTAAAATGACCGCTAAGTTACAGGAAGAGATTTTTGCTGAAAAATGCGACATCTACAGGCTGAAAACTTTATTATTTAACTAGCTGTATTCGGTCACGCATAGCTGTGGCTCAGTCTGTTTTTTCTTATCAAAAAATATATAAAAAGGTGCGTATTCGATCGCAACGTTGTGTCAACATTTTAGATTTTGAACAAAGGAACATTTATATTTTTATTTACACAGATGAAACTGATTTGTTTTTAAAAAAGCAGTAGCCGCTATTAAACTTTATCTTATTTAGGCTTGATTAATTTTTTAAGGGTGAGGAGCGAGTCCTGTGACTTTACCAATATTTCCTAACCCGTTTGTGGGAGGGGAGATAAAGGTTTTAGGTTAAGTTTAGGTTTCTGTAAAACATAATATATATAGTCTCTCTCTATTTGAAAATAAATCTATATCTAATATAATATAAAAAATAATCATATCATAGAATATTAAAATGGTCTGTCTAACAACAAAACTTAAATTCATATTCACATGGATGTTTTGGTTAATAAATACAAAATTACCCAATAAAATTAATATTCTTGTGGTGTTCATAAAATAATATCACATTAATTCGAATTCTTTCGCAAACAAATTTCAATAAATCACGGTCATTACAATTATAATGTTTCTAAATACAGGTAATAAAATGAATACGGCATTTTAAATGAAATATTATACTAGATTTTTGTAAGCAGTAGTTAACATATTATGAATGTATTCTGCATAATGTATTACATTAGAAACGGATGCAAAATATCTGATTATCGTTACATTACATAAAAATATTCGAAACACGTACTGGGAAAACATCTCGTTACAACCAAAAACTATGGAAGTCTATTATCATTGAACGTGTATAACCAAAATACATTTTCGTTTTCCAACCACAAAAACTTTGACTTGCTAATATATGAAAGGTCAAATAAGTTTGGTGTCGTTATTAAACCCATAACATTCAATCAGAAGTGAATATTATACACAACATGCTATGAAAGTCACAGTTGTTTGTTTAAGCATTTTTTTATGGTGAGCATTAAATATTATGTAAATATATTTATGTTTAATATTATTTTTTATTTAATGAAGTTTTCAAATTGACAGCTCCAGCTGAGTGTGTCAATTAATACACGGGAGATATGGTAAGTTGGTATTTGTTTTAACATTGTTATTACTTTAGAGATGATTGTTATTTTTGTAAAATAAATTAATCTTCTAGTACTTAAAATTATGTTTAGAATAAATGTGTCAGTGATTTAAATAAATCTAAAAAATAGTTGATACTTAAATTTGTTGATGCAACACTTACGAGATAATAGAATGAAATGTTATATACATTAGATCAAAAGTATGTCATAAATGTTCAAATAATTTATATAGATAGATTTTAAAATTTACAATATACCAGTTGTCAGTTGTCCATTGTGATAATTCATAATTGTAATATATTTATCATGGAGTATCTTGAAGTTCTTTTTATTTTTATCCCAGTTAATTAGGATCGGCACAACATGTTTTTCTATTCCACTCACTTCTATCAGCTGTCATCTCAGTATTAACTCCTTACATAGACATACTATTTCTCACACCATCTATCCATACCTTCTTCGATCTTGACTCCTATAACCATATCCCTTTATACTTAATAGTCTTCTAGTTATATGACTTTCATCCCTCCTTATGACGTATCCACCCCACCCTGTTAATCTCCAACTTCTCTGTCAATGGAGCTATTTACCAAGACAGTTTAATAAAAATAAAATATTATAAAGACCTATTCCATAATATAATTTAGGAAATATTAGCAACATTCTTCCTTCCAATACAAGTAACCTGTGATAACGGATGAATCGTCACATCGTTAAAGACCCCATCTATTTGACGTTACGATAAATAAGTCTTATTGTATAAAGTCCAATTGCGAAAGTCACTCCCTTAACCGTGCTGGCTCCCCTTTGGGCTTCAAACATCGAAAATTATGACCTTTGTTTAGGGTGCGACTTTGTTAATCGTACACACTTTGTTTTATTTAATGGCATATGTCCTGATTGAAATAACGTTTTTATAATAAAATATTAAAAAACAAAATAAAACATATTTTAATTTTTGATACTTCTTTGGTTAATTTAATTTACAAAGTTTTATTTATCCATTTTATTTAATGTACATCAAAATTTAAGATATATGAAATAATAAATGTCTTAATATATAATATTAAGGGTTTATATATTCCTATACTTGTAAGTGTTAGAAGGCCTTGAAGGTGATGATTGAATGGCTATTTAGCTGTCGTCGGCTAGACAGAGGCAAGAGAACCCAAGGAGGATTGACGTCAGGTAGGCCGGTCGTAAAATACTAAGCCAGTTCATAACGTGAAGGAAGAAAACATATTAAGGTTGATATATCTTTACCCTTATTTTAATAACAGAGAGAAACATTGTAATTTTCATATATATACATCGAACGCATTTAAAGTGGATTCTAATATAAGTTTTGAAAAAACAAAAAACAATATTAAACGTTTCGTATACTGATTCTACTTCCTACGCTCTTCCGATAGACGCTCTGTTATTTGGTGTATCAAATTACTAGATTACTTTGTGCATTTATAACAAACGAATATTTCGGATTTCTAATATTATTATGGAGTCATTAAATCGCTTCTCGCTTCGCTCTTCTAATTTGTCGGTAACCTTACGATTTCGCCTTACACCCGCACTCTTGAGACCAACTGAAAAACGCTAACAAGCCATTCATACAGTTTTTTCTATAAACGAGTTACGCGGTGCAAAGGAACCAACCCTCTAATGAGTTATACAATTATTTATAATTGGATAGGTACTTATATCGGTGTGTCTGGAGAGATTTTCTATCGTTGCTAATTATCGGGAATGGCAAATATTTGTATTGTGATTATTGAAGTCAGTTAGTTATGGTATTGACGAAATTAATTATTCTTTAAATTTTGTATAAGTTATTCGATTAGAATTTTGAGCACTTATGTAATTTAATAAAATGATATATTTTAGTTTATCAAAAATAAAGGTGATTTCTTTTATTTGATCTTGTACTTTTCAAATTTCATAACTCACTTTTGAGTTTAGCTCACTTGGGTTTCCCCATACAAAGAGATATCTGATTCGACTGTATTTGTCTGAGCAATGATGGCTCAGTAGTAACCTGTATGGGCATTACGTTTATTGACGGATGTTCGAAGCCCTGCAATGAGCCTGAGCTTTCGGCAAAGGAAGGCATCGTGATGAAACCATAGCATGATGGTATTTTCTAATACCTGCCTGGCTAGTTACTATCCTAAAAATGAAAATCTGTCACCAAGTACCTATAGTGTGTTCCGGCAGCTGCACTTGAGAGCGTTTAGCGTGTTACCATCTTGGGCTATATGGTCACTAAACATCAGGTGAGATTGAGGCCAAATGATAAACTTATAGAATTTAAAAAAGACGATGTTGTATAAAATAAATCAATCACAATTTAGATTCATATTTTGCAAAAGGTTTTGTACCACAAAAAATAAATCACAGTATTAACTTGACAGCAAATCAGAAATAATATTCCGCTTAATATCACATTGTTTCAATCTAACTTCCGGAAACAAACTACTTGATTTATTATCACCGGATTATTTATGTTGAAAATTATCTCCCATCTTCGATGTATTAGCAATAATGATCTGGCATTAACTCGTCGGGTCTCAGATGTAATGGGCCGCAGTTTCGCTAAGTAGGCATCTATGTTTCCGGAAATAGAAAGATATTGTTTACGATGATATTGTGATTCGGTAGTTCATTAATCATAGTTAGGAGTCGGTAAAGATAGAGCTGCCTTGAATTTCCTAACCGCATATATGTACTATATTTCATAAAATGTTTATAGCATTTAATAATAAAATGTTTACACTCGGCTATAATAAATTGTTGAAGCGAGAAATATAACGCATGTTTGTTAATAAGCTTTTGTTTTTATTATTTTCACTATTTCATATATCATATATATATCGAAACGAGCTGTGTCCGCGGCTTCGCTCGCGTGGTCTACAGAATGCCGTTGGTATTGTAGTGACCGTCGCTTGCCGGTTCAAAATGCTTATTATTTTATTTGTGCGGAAACCTAATTAATTTTCCAAATAAAAGTAGCCTGTTACTCCTTATAAAATCAGCTATCTGCCAGTGAAACTCCCGTCATTAAATGATTTTTGGTTATTAGTCCCGTATATACTTTCATATACATTTAATAAAAAGATGTTATTTTGACATTACATACAGACACTTCAATTTTATTGTATGTATAGATTACAACAAATAAGTTTGAAGCTACACAAGGTAGACAATATTTCATGGGAAGTCGTTAAAATATTTCTTGGTAAAATACAAAAATGTAAATGGCTCTTTTTAAAACGGGTATACTTACATTCAGTGAGTAATGTCAGTAAAACAAATTTAAATAGCGTATGCAAAATGCCAAGAAAAAAGAAATAAAAATAGTTACATATCACAGTTGTTTTAACAATTTTTAACATAAAATATTTAGTTAAACACGGAACTTAAATTTAATAACTTCTTTCCGAATTATTTTAATTCTTTCTTAGGGAAGGCGTAGTTTATGTTTGGGAAACAAAACATTCTTGGAATATCAAATTAAAATTATTGGAAAAAGTAAGTGAAACATATAAAATATCTTTCAATTGTTATGGCAGCACAAATATTTACGTAAACATTTCATTTTAAATAAAACATTTACCATTTGTTCAATAAAAGCAATATAAAATGATAGCATAGTCCTAGGCTTCTCGTGATATTGAAGAGTACTAGTTACTCTTCAGATTTCAACTTAACAAAATTTCGTTTTTGCGAGCCTGGCATTCTGGGGACTATACGCCTAATAAGGCGCCTTTATAAGGCTAATCACGTTATACTCTAAGCTTTCTTGTCGACTAGTTGCGAAAGACTATGCGGAGTATATTTCCTTGGTACTCATGAGTACTATGAGCAAAAATATCGTCATTAATATCTCCTATGCGCGCCTTAACGAAATGCACATTTATGAATAACTAGGTGTGCCCGCGGGTCCCGTCGCGAGCTCACGCGCGAATTGTGTTGCCTTCGCTACCACACACGGCAATCGACCACCAGGTTTACCATGTTATCATCTTGGGCCATATCGTTATTTAACATCAAGTGAGATTGTGGCCACTACGCCAAATCTATAACGATAAAAAAATATATTTTATAGACAAAAATGCATATTGTTGCTTATCCTTAGGAGATATAAATATGCTATTGCCGACTTTTGTGTAGGTCTTTTTAATATCTATAATTATACAATACATTAATTTGATAAATCTCTTATGGTTTACTGAGCGTAAGCCATTTAAGCGCTCCAAAAGTGTATTTTTTTCGAATTGATTCGACATTATCTTCACTGCTTATATTGTATGTTAGTTTATCTTTAAAAAAATTGGCAAGTGCGTGTCGGCCACGCGCAGTGTAGAGTTTCGTAGTTGCCCGTCACAATATTCAGCGGGCCGGAGCCAGGCCTTGACACGCACAAACATGTATAGTATAATTTTTATGAAGTAATTCATGTTATACCGGGCCGGATCCGTACTACCAGTAGCATGAATTACTTCATACAAAATTATACTATAGATGGTTTATCGTCTCCCGGTCGGCGCGGTGCCCGGCTTGGTGTAACATGAATCATCCTTTAGAGAGGGGCCTTTAGATTGTTTTCAATGGAATTTATAGAAAATTCTTCTCTAAATACATTTTACAAGTTGACTAGCTGGCCCCGCGGTTTCGCGTATAATTTAAAAGAGATCGCTGATTGATGATTTATAATACATCAGTATAAACAAAATTTTTATCGGGCGGCCAGGGTTATGCGTCACAGTTCACACGACTTGTTCACGACACTACATATAAGAGATAGGCATATGGTATCGCAGACTTTTTTTATCTGCTTTATCCAGCGCACGCTGATAAAGCAGTGAAAATATTTTTCTAATCAGAGACTTGTGTGTTTATTAAAAAAAATAACAAAATAAATTCTTAAAAATAAAGTGTTATATTAGCATACATTGACTATTACCCGGTAACTTGTAAAGCCTACTTACCTCTGATAGTTTTCCTTTTAACTTCATTATATATACCTACTACAACTATGAGTTTTTTCACATACATTTCACATATACAACCATTTAGCTGGCAGGCGGCACTTACTCTAACAAAAATTAACACTTTAGAGCTTAATATTTCGCGAACGGATTCTTGAATCTAAAAATGGTTTTCACAGACACACAATATTTTTAACGAACTATCCAACGACAGCACACACGATGTGATAGACGAGAAAAAAAACACTTTACGTGCCTACCTTAAACAATTTTATTTTACAACTTTGTCGTCGTGATTATTATGTATACCCATACCAAATTATAGGTTTCTATTTATATGAATCTCTGAGTTAAGCCGTGGACATACAGACGGACATACCGAAACTACAAGGGGTTTCTTTTGATTATGGAACCCTAAAAAACATGCAAATCGGATAAGTAGTTTTTGCGTGAAAAGGACATACATGGACAGGGAGACTGAAAGACGTTGAATTTTATAAAATTTATAGAAGAAAATTTTGATACAGTTACAAATACATATATTAAAAATATCCCCACTAACCTGGTAATACAATCACTGATATTAAACAAATTGAAATATGCAATATATCAACAAGCTATTTGAATTTTAATACTGATTGAGAATCTACCCTCACTTTGAAACCAACTTATATTTCCCTTGAGCATAAGCAGTTTCACGGTAATCCTCCCTCCGAAATAGCATGACATATGTCCAAATGACTACTGCTGTCTTGTTCAATCAAGAGGAATGTAAAAGAGACAACAAATTAAAGGTGGTAGGATTTTGGAGAAGGTTCGGCGTTCGGACCAAGTATATATATTCCCATTATTCCCGACATGAGGCGAAGTCAACCCTAAAGTTCTAGGTTCCCCTAATAAGTCCGATGTCTCACCTTAGGGATGAGGAACGTCATATACCATAGATGAGGTAATGAAGTTTTAAGAGAAGTCAGTATTCTGATTTATAATTAAATTAGTTTTACACTTTGAACGTACGTCTTCTTTCAATATTTATCCCGATCAGGTTTTGTTTGAATTTTAATGCTTTTAAACACAATTTACATAAACATTTGTAATTAATCAGGTTTACTAATATCTACATTTTAAAATGTTTAAAAATATTTTCATCAGCCCGACAGTTATATTACAGAAAAAAAGGTAACTTATAATAAATTTATTAAAAATTGTGCCACGATATTACCAGATAAAAAATCTGACCTTATGGCAATTTTCTAAAGAGAACTTTTGCGTTACTTAGTCAATCTAAAATGATGATTCGAAACCAATATTTTTAAATAAGCCTCCATATTTATCATAATTGAAGATAGTGACATCTCTTAAGAATAGAAGTGTTTTCACATTAAATCATAAATACCGAAATCTTACTAGTATAGTAAAAAATACATTCCAACCAAAAAAAAAACAGTAAAAAATATAATAAATACGTTATAAAGCTGCTCTTATTATTTATTTCATATTTTATATAATATACAGTTCATTTGCATATCAATCGATCAATAAATATAATGAAGCAAAATCAAATGGTAGCCGATATGCGGAGGCAATTGAGATCCTATTAACTTTCTTTATAATTATGGACTCAATCAGTATTACTGTGTGATTGCAAGCGGCCACTTCAGTAAAGACACCTGCATCTCAAATCAGATACTTATCAATAGACAATTAATGTATTAATAGTTACTTGATTAGTATTTAAGAATTATGTTTGATATTTGGAATCTCATACTGTGTTTTTTTTAGATATTAGATGCCTTATTTCCACCTGGTCGTGGACCACACACAATGTTATTATGTAGGAATTTTATTGTAGATTCTATTGATATTTTTCTTGCATTATTCACTTTGTAACTTTTTAAATTCGTATAATAAACTATTTTTCATTTTTAAGTAGATAAATTGAATCGATGATAGAACCGAATCATACAATAAGTCAGATCTTTCGGTGAAGTAAAATGTAGTGATGAAATCACAGCATGGTGATAACGTACGATCTAATGTTCGTCTGGTTAACTACCAACCTTAAATTCAAAATCTGTCGACCAGCCTCTATCTTGGCAGCTGTTTTTAAGAGACATTACACATGCTATAAAGGTATTTCAAGTATGTACAGACTCAATTTGTAAAAGAAATCCAAAACGTACTTAATTGTCACACCATTTTAGACCTTATTTGGCCCTTTATTGCCCCTATTTGGCCCCTACTTATTCCTACTGCCTCTTCTCTCGCACGCGCACTGGTATGATGACCATTTCCAAAATAAGAAAATCGAAAACTGTGAATATCGTTGTAATTGTAGTTTATCTGACAATCCACAATGTATGTAATTGCATAAAATCTTTGTCTTTCCACTTAAGTATATTCGGAACAACATTTTTTTTCATTCATTCTTCTCCATCAGCTGTTATCTCATTATTCACACCTTTTATAACCATACCATTTTCTCACGCAATTCATCCAAATCTTCTTCGGTCTTCCTAATTGTACGAAACTTAATTTATTTTATTATTTTTCTTTAATCTAGTACCCAATCATTTTGCACCTCGAACTAAATTAATCCACTATGGCCTTACCGTTATTAATCTATACAGCAGATGTCATCATTGTAGAACAATAAATAAAATATCCGTACATATAAGAATTAAAATGATCGTTTGTACTCATCTGTCTTTAATTATTCTTTGCAATAGGGTAAAGGTGAGGTCACGTGATTAATGTGAGGGGTTCCGTTTCGCGGAATATAAACACGCGCCTGTGATTATCAACAAGTTGCAAATTAATATTGTGCTCCTAACGATCTCGAACCTTTTATGTGATACACCTACTTACATCGATCAGTTTTATTTGTAATATGGTACAACTAAAGTAATGTGACATTGGTGATGAATGAGAAGATTATTAAAACCGCTTAACCCCTCAACAAACGATCAGTATTTCTTAAAAAAAGATAAATCTAGAAGATAAATTACGAACGAAGAAAAATGTAATACCTTAAGTACGTTGAGATGGAATGGTTTGTTATTTTATTGTCTGAATGACCTTCAGTTTTTGGAACGAAGTTCCTTATGGCGCGTTGCGAAAGGGGGCTAGACGAAAAAAAATAAGACCAAAAGTTGTAACGACACTTTTTGCTATAGTTGTAAGCCGTGCGGCGTGCGTGTGTTTCTCTGTCTGTCTCTCTCTCTCTCTCTCATAGAAAGCAAGTCAGTTATTTTCGTTTCGTCTTTCTATTTCGCATTGTAAAGTGTGGTTTCGCGACGATTATTTTTGTTGAGTGTATACAGGTTTTTTGTATATAATAAATAATAAAATTTAGATAAACTTCCACTCATTTTGGCCGGTGATTTTAACATCAACTTCAGTAATGAAAAATCAAAACCATTGCTACAGTTTCTAGAGGAAGAATTTAATTTAAGAATAAACAATAATGCAGCAGAATCAGCAACAAAATATAATACTACCATTGATGCAGTTTTTTCAAGACATTTAAATAAAATAAAATCCCAAACATATGTTTGCTACTTCAGTTACCACAAGCCAATTATTACTAAAATTGAGCCTACTGATTAGGTTTATATTACATTGTATATTTTAATAAAAAAAATTTATTATAACTTAAAAAAAAAAACCTTATTACAATTCCTTCACTAATTAATCGAAAGGAACTTCGTTCCATCCGGGTGTCCCTGGACACCTCTCAAGTTTTTTTTTTTTTTGTATATATGTAATTAAAATAGCAGTTGTATAGGTTATGCACTGTTTCTACCATGTTTTATTATTTTGTATGTTATGTTTACACTATTGAAACTAATTGTGATTCAATCGACTATATTGAAAATAATTTCAAAAGTTTTATGAACTTGTCATTGACCATCTTTATGTATGCCTACTGTTTATTACGGTTAGCTTTATATCGTAATATGAAGAGCATCCAAATATACTTAAATTGAACATCAAAATAATTGAAACATTTAAAACCAAAATAAACTCTGAAAGAGTATCCATAGTTGAATATAACAAATTATTGTTATTTTCTCCTACAAACGGCTAACTTCCTCAGCACTGTGAGGTCTATTTGTAACCAGACATTTAAACTTGCAGACAGATCTATTTTGTCCACATAAATTACCTTTCATTATTTAAGAGAATGCTTTGCACTGCATGATGCTGTGATGGAGGCATAATATTATCAAAACTGGTTATACTATTTTTTGCAATGCAGGGTGCAGCGTGCTAATGGCTCATTGCTATAATGTTCGCAAAAAGTTGGACGTCCCATTTGTGGCTTGATTTAATTTGTTATTCAAATGTATTTTCATATAAAATAGTTACGTTCTCATTATGATGTGAAATGTCGGTATTTTTGTCTTTTGGCTATAACCTTCTATGGAAAGTTTATATCGAATTCGATTTACAAAAACGTTTAATAAAGGAAAGAACATATGTTATTTTTTTTAATTAATTTAATCAAATATCTAACAAATTTCAATATGTCTTTCAATGAAACTAGTATAGGTTCGACTGAAATAACTCCGGTCTTCAAATTTTTATTCTATAATTATTCCAGAGTTTAAATTTATATAAACTCACAGCGCAAAATGTACCTTAGCGTGGACATATTTACGTGTCATTATATCTATAAGCTTCTTGTTCTGTCACATAGATATTATAACAACGGTGGCAATATCAATTTGTTACAACTCATTCACATTAAAACAAAAAAGTTATCAGAACCAATATTTGCCTAATGTTTTCCATGAATAATTTGTGATGTAGTTTCAACTCGTGTGTGTATATTCTTTTGCGTTATTTTTTTCCATCCAATTACTTTACTGTATGTTGGTAATTTAAAGAAAAGTAACAGTAAAAGTCTTTATAATATAGCAGCATACAATTTATTTAACAAACGTCAACTTTTGCTTTACAATAATAATTCTTTACGTCAAAAATATATTTACGTCATAGCGTATCCGCTTTCCAAACGTACAGTCTAGTTGTCGCAATATTAGAATAAGAATATTAAGAGATGATCAGCAGAAAGAAATTTCTAGACTTTATAAAGATGATTTGGATTTTCGTACGAATTTATCGATAACGCTTCAGAGCCGTGACAGCGCTCCCCTCTGACATGACGGTATCAAAAAATTATATCACATATTTATTGACATGTAAAGGTGAATCTGTTTCCAATGTCACACGGGAAACTGCAACCAGATATAATCAAAATTACTTCTAACAAGTCTCTAATTTCTATTCTAATTCCTTACGAATTTGAATCGAATTAACATTGCATACCAAATTACTACATTGATAAATAAACATAACGAACCCAGGCAAATTTATCATTACTAGTATAAAATTATCTATATCCTTGTCATAAAAAATATTAATGTTGCCAACCCTAATGTAACTCATAAAAAAGCTCTAATTGTATATTAATAAACAAACTCAATATAAACATTTTTTAGATTATTTTAAACGAATTGAAAATAGAACTATAAAAATAACTGCCAAATATGTAAAACTATAAAGGGGGTGAAAGCTCACGTACGTTTCATCACCTATACTGTCGCCGCTGCTGTTTGGAAAACTTCCAGGAGCCAAGGCACTTTCCCCCAGCCGCCAAAACCCAAATATAAGCATACCATCTACATTTATTATACCGAAATTCCAAATTCTGAGTACACCGTTTCATGTGCCAGTATCCGAGCGATTGGCAGTAAAAATAAAAATAATTTTACTACTAACCAATTAATGAGCCAAAAATAATTTGCCTCATAAATAGTTTAAGCACGTGTAAACGTTTTTTCTTGGTACGAACTAAAAGTAAATAAACTGTTCTATGCAATTATAGAACCTAAAGAAAAATAACCGTATCGTAACAAACAATGGACATAAACATAATAAAAAGGGCTACTGCAGAATCCGCAACGGAACGGGCTAACGTCATTTCACGGTTGTATGTCACGCATGCATATTTCATTGTAGTGAACAACAGTGGGATTTCGCCGTGGGAAATCAGCCGTGTTGTGTGGGGATGCGAATCGGGGTTGAGATAGGTGAGTGATGTAATTACGCGTTGTTTATTATATTCCCTTTATATACATCGACAGTTTGATGAATTGTTTATTGCGCTTGTCGCTTCGTGCCGTTTGTATAGTAGTTCAATTTAAAAAAGTTCTGTTTATTTGAATTTTTGAATCGAATCAAGGTAAAGCTTTTATTTGTTATATTAGCTTTTTGAAATGAAAACTTCTTTAGCAACGTTGCGATATGAAATTTAGGAAAACGAAAAAGCGACAGTAAATGAGAAAACCATATACATCTATAGAATTTAGTCTATGAGAGAATGAGATAGAATACATTTACGTTATGCACGGTTAATGCGAGTCCTGATTTTTATGATTGTAATCATCGTCGGAATGGTCTAGTGGTGTGAGACGACCAGACTTCATACGCAGTATGCACGAGTGGTCGAAAGTTCGAATCCTGCTGATTTAGGATATTTAAAAAATATTTTTTAAATAACATTTATTTTAATTTTTTTTTGAGGCTTCTATTCTGGTACGTGTGAAATGCTGAGCACATTTTTTTTTGGTATATAAAAAACTTAAAACTTGAAACTTTTTTAAAATATATAGCTCTGATGAAATAACTGAATTCATTTCTTCATTTTCTTTTTTCTACTTTTGCAGCCAATATTCTTTATTGATGATTATTATTGATGAATGGGTAATTATTTCATTTTACAAAGTGCCCTGTGATGATTTCAGTTTTCCAGAGAATTGTTATGACATCTCAGAATTCACGTTCCATGTTATTATTTCCTTCCGTTATTATTGGTGGACAATAACTAAGATATATCAAGCAAAACGCCACAAATATTAGACAATATAAGATCAATTAATGCAAGTCCACTACAATGCACAGTAAGATCTCGCTATAAACTCTGGATTCAGTCATTAGAAGCTTATTCTCCTGATAATATAAAAAGAAAAGATAGGTGTGTTCCTTTTTATCTTCTTTATATTAGCCTTCACAGTAGATAGCCACTATGTATACTAATAATTTAGACGTCTATAAATTGTTTTTTTTTCATACATAAAAGAATCCAGTCTTCAAGCAAAACCTAATGCTATTTAAGAACATAAATCACAAATAAATATTAAAACAATACAGTATATAGCTGGTTCATATTACAATCAACCTTTAATAATCCAAATAAACCGTGAGCTTAAACCATTAGTCAACTACCGATCATAGATTAGCACATCGGGCCCAGTGAGATTAACGACCTGACTGCGACGATAGTTAGCAATAACATGTTCTATAGACACAATTAATTGTAAGCTCGTCCGTACTGTTCATTGAACCGTTTGGAAAATTATGCTTTGATTTCATAGAATTTTCTAAGCAGCAACAAGCTTTATTGTATTCTCTTTTATCTCTCAAGTTGAAAAATAAAACTTGATAGATAACCTTTTGTTAAACATGACTTATTAAATTTCAAATATTTGTATACATTAGTTATAACAGACATGATCTATACATAATATTATGTATCATAAAACTCGACGTCTCTATTCCTGTCGTCGGTCCGTTTATATTCTTTTCACACAAAAACAATTCCTGCAATTTACAAGTATTATGTTTTAATCCATAGCTATGTTATCTGGCCAGGTAATAGGATATATTTTGTAAGGTAAACTAACATACAAAATAAGTAGTGACAATAAAGGCGAATCAGTTCGGGAAAAATACGGTTTTGTTGCACTTAAATAGCTTATCCTGACTAAACCATAAAAGATATGTCACATTAATGTTCTACATAAATGTAGATCTTAAAAATACCTACAAAAAAGTCAGCAATAGCATGTATCTATCTTCTAAATAATCATTCCAATCCATCTATATCCCCCAAAATAATCATTATTAAATTCCGTCTTTTGAGCGGAGGCAGCACGATTCGCGCGTGCGCTCAACTGACGGCATTCTGTAGTCTATGCGAGTGGAGCCGTAGACACAGCTAGTAATAATATAAAACTTAAGAGATTGTTTTTTTTTTGTTTGTTTAATGCAGTCATATTAGAAAAAATATTTTGCATTTTATTGCCCATTTATTGTTATTGGTTATATAACATCAAGCTACTTATAAGCAGAGTAATTATGTCACATATTGTAGGTAAGAAATTACGCTAAGCGAGAATGAAGTAATACTGCAGGCGCGCCATACTCTGCGGCGCGAGGTATCGGGCTGAGGGCGAACTGCCCTCTCGACGTTCGAAGGTTCGAATGTGAATGCCTAAACTAAAAATAATATTTACGCTGAAGTACATACTGTAAATGTTCTATGAGTATTATTATTTTTTAATTAAGCGTAAGTGGAACTGCGGTGTACTGCTAGTAATTAAATAAACGAGTAAAGAATCAATAGATAATAAATTGGGATTCGCACATTTAAGTAATGTGCGACCTTAGAACATCAAAGTTAACTTATCTTTGTCCGAACATATATCCGAATACAGGTATCTAATTTGATCTTATTCATGAGGGATTCTGAAAAATTATTCTAGATAATAGTTATTTTTTTCACTGTATTAATAAAATAACATTTCATTGACCCGCTTTTTAATTGTTGTATTTTTTATTTTCAAAAACGTTATCTGTTAAATTTCCATAGATAAAAAAATCTACAAGATATATAACATTTGACGTTCAAAAGCAAATTGATAAATTCTACTAAGGACATAAAAAGTAAACATATAAAACCCATTACGTAACGTTACGTGAAATGGGTGAAATTAAATATTCAACTCAATAAGCATTTAGGGAGATATGAAATAAAAATACGTAATACATGAGGCGAGACGGAGCCCGTTTAGACCGGCAACTCTTTGAAGTGCTTTTTATGTATGTATTTGAAGATACCGTAATGTGAAAAAATGAATAAACATAGGTTGATAATTTTTATAAGGGTGTAGTAAGTACTGTTTGTGGATGTAGTACTGAATTGCGGCCAAAATACATTCAGGTGAAAGCCTCACCTACTTTTATATATCATATAATGGTTACCTACGTATTATATAGTCATCTAGTGACTTTTGCAACTGACGAAGTTGTTGTCGCTGACAGTAACCATCATATAGATATTATGGTCACGTTTCTACAGTCAGTGGTGCTCTTCAATTTACATTTAATCGCCTCAAAGGCGTCTTTTTTACGAATTGATTCGACATTATCAAAGGTGCTTATTTCATATATAACTTTATGTAACAAAATATATCCTATAACCTGGCCAGATAACATATCTATGAATTAAATGTAAAACTATGTAAATCGGATAAGTGGTTTTCGCGTGAATAGCACATAAACGGACATACAGACAGAGAGACGATAGGTTCTACAATATGTATAGAATAGATATAGAAGAAGACGACAGACATGGTTAGTAATGATCAACAAAATGTTCAGATATGTACCAACTACATTTATATTGGTGCTAGCTGTGCCCCGTAATTTCACTCACGGTTTTTCAAATATGACAGGTAGTTACATAGATTAGCACTTTTAAACAATCAAGAAAAAATCTATAGCTTTTTATGTTACTAGTTAGGCCGAAAAACTTTGTTCTGCCTTTTTCGGTATCAAATCCTAACATATCTATAAACCATCATCTCGATAAACAAATATATTATGTAATTATGAGCTTAATCAGTCACTAACAGATTTTTATATTTCAGATATAATATAATACAAATTCCATTAATAGCTCTCGTAGATAGAAATATTAGCATCAAAACATTATTTTCTTGTATAAAAGTATACAGTCTAATAAAACTGAATAAAAGCATAACAGTTTATACAAAAAACGAACACTTTCAGCGTGTACGGCTATTTAATATCTTACTAACTGAATTATTTTGTACAGAGCACTCATTTGTATTGCAAATTTAATACTCTTAAAGCAGTACGGCTTAAATGGTCGCGAGCACATCGATTGGAACAGCTGACGTTTCACAATGGATTTATAACCCGTTTTAACTGCATTTCATTGTTATTTATATTATTATATTTACAAATTATCAGTAAATAGTATTATTAAATTAGTGAATTGTAATAGGAGCCTATGTGTCGTATTGCTGGGCAAAGGACTCTTAAGGAAAGAAGCTTATTACTGCGCCAGTTTGCGACGTATTGGCGATTTCAAACGCTGAGAAATTCACAGTTCTATATCATTCCTACATACAGTTGTAACTTCGGCAAGAACATCTCTCAAGTTTTCAAGTTTCCTTCGGATGTTTTTCTTCACCGCTATCCAATAGCGTTACAATTTAGTGTTTGGTTTGAACCTGCGGATATCGAATCGACATGACTTAGTTTGAAATAGTATTATTATTTTACTGTATTATTTAGATAAATAAGTAAGAATTGTTAATAATTAAAAAAAAACCAGCCGTCAATCTATCTTTTTAGGTACCTAGTTGTTTGTGTACTATTCTGTTTTTTATCTATAAATGATTATGCTTTATTTTTATTTTATTTTATTCGGGTCCTTAGCGTGACCACAACTCATATTTAGAAAATTTTCATTACCCGTTGTCCTATCTTTATTGCTTACATTACAATCACACTAATATTTGACGCTTGCAAAGCCATTTAAGTGATCCATGAAAAAAAAAAAACGAGTTTCTTATATAGGGCTGCGGTTTAATATTTTACTTTATAATACTTTCATTTTTTGCTAGAATCCCGGCCATAACTAGACATATACTGTGAAAAGTTTCAACTGGCTACTACTTATTACGGTTCAAAAGATACTTTTCTGAGAACGGAATCCTAAAAAAGTAAATAACAGTAATATAAAGTTAAAACAAATAGTAATATATAATCATAGATAACATCTTACAAGCTAACAAGTGACACATGGATATCATAGTGAACAGTATGTAACCACCATAAATGAACAATGCGCCATAATTATTGCCACAATGAACTGTCATACAGGATCAGGCAATGACAGCCGCAGGGGTGAGAATCGTAATGTTTCACGGGAGTAGTAAAGCTTTAAATGTATGGTTTAAGTTACAAAAGAATGACATCAAAAGCAAACTTCACATTTGTATAGGGAAGAATAATTTTCCAGTTGAAGATATGTGCAAAATATAATTGTAACATAAATACATATTACTATTTAATTTCATAAAAGTAAATAAAATAATATTTATATCTATAATTTAATGTACACTGAAATCCAAACAATTAAGTTTTGAGACGAAAACCTACATACATTTTGTCTATAACCAAGTAATACATAATTTTTTGCTGATAGTTTCATTAATAATAATTAAAAATCATTCTGAAACTATTTATGTGTTTGATATTTTATGTTATCAATAAACTTGTTTTTACTTACATTGACATTCATCAAAAATTTTAAATTTATTATTGTTAAAATGTCTTTTACGTCTCGTTCGAGTATACAACCGAATAGGAAACATAATTTGATTTATAGGCACGTACGTGACGATTTTTATATACGTAGCAGGTATATTTATTTTAAACATTTCATTATTTTAATTATGCTTCAGTAACAATCACTATTGATACTTCACATTTGCCAGGAGTCTGACGACACGAAAATTATATTAAATCACTAGAATCACTAAGAATAACTACATAAAATGTTACCTTAGACAATGAAATCGTATTTGTAGATCATCACTTCATCTGGTCACTTGGACCGCGACAAATTCCAGAGAATTTGTATCACTGGCCCACGTAACTCGAGCCTCGATACATATGGTCTTTATTCATACAGACAGCAAGGGCTGGCATTAAATTTATGTCATATTCCAGAAACTCAAGTTCAATGTTGACATTTATATTAAACAATACAGCATGTTCATTGTTTGGTTTTATTGTCGAATGAAATTATATAAAAAGGTCAGTCGATATTATGGACGTTGCCAGACATTGTTTCCGGAAAATGTCAGTTATTCATTAAGATAATGGAACATATTTTTGTCTCTAAAATATACATTTTATCGATTAATTCAAACTATTGTTTGTCGGATAGTATGAATATGTTTATTAAATATCTAACATTTTGTTTTAAATACCAATGCAAAACTTATTAGTAGATAATACTGAGGAATATTATTGAGCTTTAATTTCATATAATTAAAATATAAAAACAATTTTAAACTATTTTGTTATCAGTTTTGTGATATATAATTATTATAGAACACACTTTCTTTTCATGAAAGAATCATTTGGATGAAAATAATATTTTCTTATAATTACTCCAATATTTTAAACTTAAAGAACATATCCTAAATTAGTTCTAAATTAATAATTAATACATTTTAAATTAAAATACATAAAAGGTAATCAAACGAATGACTAGTATAACATTTCCTAATTCAAAACCATCGCTTGTATTTCCGGGAACAAAGACGTCGATAATTTTGATAAATGCACGAATAGCGTGTTGCTTAAAATGATCAGCCTGTATAATATACAACACCAGTAAAACTGGCCAGTAGTTCCCTGGTGCGTAGGTTAATCATTTTATTCAACAATATACAGTTACACTGAGTTATTATTGACACACCAACTGTCAGGGGACGTGCCCAAATTGAATGTATGATTGGAAAATCAATACGAGACATACGACTACAATGTATCATTTGTATATACTTCAGTTGATTTGTATTATATCTATAAAAATATATGTTTAATAAGGTCATTAATCATTGAATTTCTATTCTTGAAATACTTATAAAAAGATCTCTACATTTACCTCTATATTTAGTCTAATAGTGTTTTTTTTTTTTTAATTTGACCATCGATTTTAACTTTATAAGTTTGTTGAAATCGGTAAAATTATTTTACAGTTTAATCTTAGTCACGATGGACATGGACAAGATGGATAATGTAAACTGATTAAATTTAAATTAATTAGTATAAATATTTTACCCTGACAGCGCAACATTTGTAATCTCTTATTTAAAATATGGCAATGGTGTTTTTTCCTTATTCTGCCAATCTCATGTGAATAGAATACTTTTCTAATATTCAAAGTTCAAACAACGCTCTAGAAAATGGTGGCAATTTTTCTAGCAATTTTTGCGGCAACTCAAAATTCATTACATATCCTTGTTATTATTTAATTCACTTCACTTATCTACAATAACTAAATAATTCTAATTATATAGTAAGTATAACGTAAGTTTATTAATTAAAATTAAAACAAAAATAAATATCCCGCCAAAAGCCCTAAACTTTAATATAAGCTTTTGTTAGTCAAATGAAGTTTGCTTTCTCATTAAAATATATCTTCAGTTGCTTCAATTTTGGAGTATAATGCCGGACTGACCAGTTTTTTACTATTATACCAGTTGACGATCTAAATTATTATCAGACTTTAGTTTCATATTTATAAAGCAGACAAACGGGCCCATAAACTGCGATGTTACCCAAAGTGATAAGTGAGATTTTAGGTGATCACATATCAAGTTTCCACTACTGTTAAAAAACTTGACACCCTGATACAATCAGAGCCTGTCGGTGAGACAACGATTCCTGTAACCTTAATTTTGTAGAACAAAAAAAGCAGCAGAACGGCTTCCGTGTATTCAAATATGATTGTGAAATTATCTTGAGTGTTCTTAACGTGTTTGTTTTTTGTCCAAACTCGGTAAAATGAATGTCTTTCACCTGATGGAAAGACGGTGAAAAATCAGTATCTACTGCCGAGTTGTGATACAACATGCCGTCTATCAAACCTACTTCACGATGATGAAGCTTCAGATACTTGATGTTGATATTATTGTAATTTTTTATATCTCTAATTAATTATCTCTTTTTTAATCTACGAGTACATATTTTAAAAAATTAAATAGAAATGTTTCTTTGTTGGTTTCTACTCTACGTGTTCCTAAACTATTCATCCGAAAGTAATAAAACGTTGGTGAATTATTCTGCACAGTCCCACAAAGGTTTCTGTGTTAGTACAACCAATTTACAACTGATGGTGTGAAAGTTAATTAATTTTCAAGACAACGGAAACGAAGTCCCGGGCAAAAGCTAGTATATTATAGCTATTATAAATTAGATGTTCCCCGCGAAATCACCCTCGTATAATTTGAAAGAAATCGCTGATCAATGATTTATAATACAATAGAATAGACAATATTTTTATCGAGTAGCCAGAGTTATGCGTCACAAGTCACACGACTCGTTCGCACCACTACACCTATAGACATAGACCCGAGCCAAGTGTTGAATTATTTTACTTTTATATTATCTTGCCAACTATTCCTACAAATAACATGCTATAAAGGGCAAAGATTATCTACATAAAAATGTCTTGATAATGAGGTAACTTTCGTTTGTAAGGATTAATATGCCATGCCTTTTGTCATAAAATACCTTATTGTGGCTTATGTATAAGAGATAGACATACTGTATCGCGGACTTTTTTTTAGATATACTAAGGAGCAACATTTTTCTGGAACATATATTTACGTATCACTAACCATTACGTCAACACACGAGGATAAAGCAGTTCGGGTGTGGTGTTATTTTCGAGTTATTTAACAAAAAACAATATTTAAGGCTATCTGAGAGATGTCGCCTAATGCTAGATAGCCTATATTATTTCACGTGAATGTGGCTATCATATACAAAAACAATTTTTCGAATCCGACTGGTAGTTCCAGATATTAGCGGTTTTAAACAAACAAAAGAACTCTTCCGCTTTATTATATTAGTATAGATAATAATAGTGTTTTTTCATTGTTTGTCCTTAAAATGACGTTCGACTGATTCTTTGAACTTTGTTATAGGAGTCATTTAGGTAGTGGATGGAATAGGACATAGCATTATTTTATTGTCCAGCGAATTGAGCTGTCAACGGTTAGCATGTAAGTAATCTTGTGGTAAATTTTGATTATAAGTTTTTTTTGTAGTCACTGTTTGGTTCATTAATCATTAAGTAGATATGCATGCCTAGTTTGTATGTTTCAGTTAAAATTCTGCTCATTGGCTTTTTATTTATTCTATATTTTTACTGCATGTCATTTTATTTATTTAACAATATACTCGTATGTATATCACAAACTTATATAATATAACCTTTGCTATGAAATTCGATATTACCTTGTAAAAAGAAAAAAAAAACCATTTGATATCGAGATCGACTTCCACAAATTGTTATCAGCCAGTTTCATCGATTCACATCGACGGAATAAAATCAATTTCAGAGCGAGTCTGTACGCTACGGCGGTCAACATTTCCAGTAGGTACCGTTCTTCATTAAAACGATTTTATCGGGATTTTTTAATAATTACTGTTCGCTTCAGATTTTTGAAGGAACGATTAAGAACTTCGTATGATAAATCTTCGATTTCGATTCTGCGAATAAATTATTATGCTCAAGAGGTTATCAGCAAGTTTTGTTACATTGATATTCATAAATATAAATACACTATCTGTGCCTTGCAGTTTACTCGTGTTTAATTTTTGATTTTCGCCGGGCGGCTATCTTGTCCGTGGCTCCCGATATGACTTCGTTTTCGCTTAGCGTACTTTCTGACCGACACTTTGAAAGGTACCTGTTCCAATCCTAAGGGTCGTAGCATGATGTTATAAAGCCTTAGCCTATAACCTTCCTCAATAAATAGGCTGAAAAATGTTCAAAGATAACTGATAGTTCCAGATTTTAGTGCGTTTAAACAAACAAACAATCTCTTAAGCTTTATAATATTATTTTAATATTATAATATATATATATATATATATATATTTATATATAAGCGAAATAACACTCATCATGAGATCTTCAAAACTATATGTCCGATTGGCTTGCTAGTATAGTTACTACTTTCGCGATGTAGACGCTCACTAAGAACGGATTTTGAAAAATTCAACCTCTAAGGGAGTAAAATGGGGGTTGAAAGACCCGCCACGACCGCCCTCCTCTGCGGCAACTCAAGCCTAGGTCCAATCCATCGGCATGGAGCCCTTGAGTCAAGCAGCCGTTCGCGCGATACAGTGACTCTACATTCACTAGCTTTCACAGCCATACATGACACTGCATTATACACACATGCACAACACACATAGGTACATAGATTCTGTAAGGGACCTTTTTTTTTCTTCTTTTGCCTAGTTCGATTAGACAAAAATTTCAGACCACTAAATACACATACACATGTTCCTTCCCTCCTCCCAGGGGGCAGAAACATGTATATATGTATAGTTAGTTTAGATCGAATGATAGGGATTTAGTCAGATCGCGACTTAATTGCATACGCGCAACATTCCGAGCCGAGGTTCGGCCACTTTGGCACCCTTGGATGTTGTTGCTTAGCTTTCGTGGCTGAGTGCCCTAAGCGCTCGCCCCGAAGTCCGGTAAAGCTGTAAAAGCCGTAAAGGCTCCAGGGCCCCTAAGGCTAACAGTAAAGACAGGGCTACAGAAAGTTTGTATGTAGTGCATGAAAACATTGTCTTTTAACTTGTTATTATATATAACAAGTTATTACAGTACAAGTTAATTACATCCATTACAATATAATTTAAATTGAGAATTGTATTTTAATAATTTCTATTTTTGACTTAGGTACATAACATTTTTAAGGGTTTCGCAACTTTCTTTATGCTTAATTTGAATTTTAATATTAATTTTTATTATTACTATATTATTTATTTTCATTTCATTATATTATTATTATATTATTTATTATGTTTTCTATATACTATTATCATATTTTAATGTCTCTTTATAATTATTTTAACACAGCTTTGTTAAACCTTTAAATAAATTTAAATGTAAATACATAAAATACTATTTGCAGTAAAATAATTTATTTCAATAAAAAGACAAAATTAGAACATACTCATAATTATAGGTGTTCTCAGTCGCAGTACAGAGAAAACTCCTATATATTATTCTGTGTTATTGTAGTTGCACTACGCTGTGGTTGTAGTCCTCGTGTCAATTTTTTCCATTTGTCACTTCTTGTATAGATTATGATATCCAAGATAAAACTGTTCTTGATCAGAATGTGGCTCGTTTATATACTATAATTAAAATTAAGTTTCAATGCGTGTTATTTTTACAAATTCTTGCTTAATTACGTAATCGGACCGATAAGGTTTCAATGTGTGCGTGTCCCGCCCGAGTATGACGCTTTATATCTTTCTATGACTTTTTATACTCGATGTCTGTAATGAATTATATACTTTTCTAGATATTCCTTTAGTGTTCAAATGTAGTGCGTTTTTTATACAAATCGCAAAATTATTAAATTAAAACGAAACAAACAAACTTTACGCGTTTCGGTGAAACTTTTAATTAGTATCCACGACGTAACATAAGACCCATTTACAAATAAAAACTATAGAAATAATAAATTAGTAGAATATTATAGAAATACTATTAACTATTAGCAGAGTACAAATATAGAATTATATTAAATATATAAAAAGTGAATGTCAAACATTACGCAATACTTCCTTAATTAAATTATTATGGTACAAGTCATTATTTTAAGCAATCAAATCTATGTGTACAGGATATTATTACATTACTATATCCTTGCCTCATAAAAATTGTACAAATAAAAACAGACCGTTTACATCATTCCAACATCCTATCGTGATTAAGTGTATCAATTTATCGTTCACCTCACAATTATTTTAAACATTAATTAAATAAAACCGGAACCAAAGTGTAGTATAATCTTATCGCCAGTCACTTTTATAACATCCGATAGTAAATATCAAATAGTTCTTTCCTAGAGGAATGCGTGCAGTTTAAACGTTAGCTTGGTGTATAATTTTAAAATAAACCATGTACCCAAACTGTTTTCATTTTGATATCAATTCTCTTTATCTGATTCACATCAACAATTGAGTACATTCGATATGTCTTGCATTTTATTGTTTTAAAATCATTAAGATTTTAGTGTGTCATAGTATAATAATAACTACAGAAGGTTCGGATATTATCTTATATTATCCTTACATATGAAATTGGCGTTTTGTTGAACTGGCCACCTTGATCTCAAATATCTGGCGTTTAGTTAGGAATTCCAAATTCAAATTTATGTTAAATTTAGGCTTGTATATTTGTGTTTCGAATTTAGTGATTCATTTGTTTTCCCACCATTTGATTTTTCTTTGACATCGTTCTTTTCACAAAATGGAAAACTTAAAATGACGCGTTATATATGAATATGAGATCCACCGTGGCATAAGCGCTTCAGAAAAAGCTCGAAGGATTATATATGTGTATGGGGAAGCTACTGTAATAGAAATCATGGTACGTTTTTGGTTTTCTTTCTGGAAATTTTGACCTACGAAACAAACCCCGTGGATGGCCGGAGACTCTTGTTTGTAATGAAGAATTAAAGGTGATCGTGTATGCGGATCCATGGTTATTTTATTGACGTTTAAATATTTTGGTTTCAAAATATTAAGTATAAGAGTATTTCTTTTCAATTTCGAAGACTATTTTCGACATCATTAAAAATAAATATTTGATTTTGTTCTTTGCATAGTTCCATATTTAAACTACAGACAATACTATCTGCATATAATAAATTGTGTGATCACAGCTCGCGTTGAGAGATTTTATCGAAAGCTAAATGTTTTGAGAATAACATTGGTCGATCGACCGATCGATACATCCCAGATCCTATCAAAAAAATGTTTCATAATTATATATTTCTCGCCAACTTTTGACGTAACTTCGTATAATGCAATGGTTAAAAGGCCAATATTATCGGTTTATGAACGTTTTTAACGTACTTTTTATCCTTATAAATAACAAGCAAGTTAATAATGAAATACGATTTGCATAGTCCGAGATTATTATCATATGGCATAATGATTTCCGAGATAAGCATTCAGGTTTATTTTTATGAGAACACAACATAAAATATGTAATATTATGTAATTAGGGTATCATTCTAAACATTAGTATTATTACTATTAACGTCTACGTTGCATCTCAAATACTTTGATATAACGATAATATACGACTTAATCTATTAAAGCTTCCCATACATTTATCGAAAATCCGTACAAACAAGGTGTTTAACTATTTAGCTAGCAATAATCTACACATTATAAACTTAAGATTAAAAAAATAAAAACTTACCCGGCTACCCACGCGTTTATTAAACGGTAAATATTTTCGTATTACGATTTCTAAAAGTAATTATTACTGTCAATTATTATGCTTAACAAAATAATTTAGGAATGAATAAACTAAGCATGTACAATTTTTCATCAAATCGGTTGAGAAATAAAGAAATAAGACTTCTAAAAGTATTATTAACAATTCTTATAGCATATAAATTAACGAATAACTTACCTGCACTTCCCGTGTATAATATTTAATAAAAAAAAAGTCAAGCCGTTTTTGAATTACATACAAAAGATCAAACAGACAAAAGGAAAGAGTTAAATACATATAATTACCACCAAAGTGAAAAAAAAGTGTAACATTTTCATTAATATAAATAACGAAACTAATTTAAAAAACAAACAATCTTAGATTTCACATATCAAAAAGTACCTTAATAAACATTTATACGTAAATATCATATGAGAGGTGATAATATTAAAGTATTTATTACCCCGTTACTTGTTGTTACTACCAGAAAAAAACAAATATTACAACTTCATTAAAAACTGTAAAACCAAGGCCACAAAGCTGTCCTTTAAATATAATTTTATCGAAAACATTAAGATTTCTGATTATATATGAGAAACCATTTAACTGTTATGAATGTTACAAACTGGTTCGCACTCTGTTAAAAAAAGATATTTTAATACTTATAACTTACTAGCAGTGACCCCCGGTTCCACACGCGATTATTACACAATTATTTTTATCGCGGAAATTTATTTTTACTTCTATTTATAACCAATAAATTATTACGAAATGACGTATGCATCCCGTCTACAAATTTCATCATATTATATTATAATATTGTGAAATATTTTTACGATAGCCATCTAAAAGTATTATTGACAATACTTATAGCCTGTCAATTGAAGAATAACATAAGCTTTCATGTACAAAAAGTCATAAAAATTTGTCAAACTATTTTTAGTTTAAATCCTGATATAGAGGTATCTATAAACAGACACACGGATAGAAAAAAAATAATTAATGCCAATTTGTGATCAGTGTCCTTTAATCCTAATAGATGTTTATTAGGAAATTAAACATATATAGTCAGAACTATAGATTACAATTAACTTTATGACGTAATACAGAATACGAGCAATCAATCTGACAACGTTTTATTTGAATAATTAAAAAGACATTAATAACAGAGAGGGCTGTTGTGTCTCTTAATTTACACAAATTTTGAGAATTCGTCACTTTGCCGGTTTGCTAATTTCCCCGTTGACACACGTTCGCTCACACGAAGCTTATTTTGTTACATACTGATGCATAGTTTACATAGCAATATTAAATATTTTTTTAGTAATGTTCTGTGTAACTAACGTCAAAAATAATAGGAACGCGGAAAATATTCTGATCACCGAAGAGAACCGCAAAGAAATAAACCTACATCAGGATCTATAAGTCTGTAATATTAATGAGAATGTTTACATTTTAACATATAATAATAATCTAAAACTAAATAATAAATACAAGATAAAATAACAATAACAAATTTGTTAATATTACTTTTATTATAACTTCCTTATGAATAAAGTATAAATAAAGAAGTTCCTGTCACGTGGTATTTTAAACAAAACTTTTAGTGTATAACCCTTTTTATGTATTTACTGTATACCTGTTTTACAGTAATAAAGAGACCATAGATGTTGGTTTCAATAATAATTTCAACGTTATTCCTCAAGTCACTTATAAGAATTAGGGACATAGACGCATGAACAACACAGTAACCTAAAAAGGTTGCGCTTTTTCATTTTAGGAACAGAACACTAACAAACAGGATATTATAAATATTTCTTGATTTTTCGCAAATTAATTTACAAAAACATAGAATATTGCTTTTAAACGCATGTAGTGAAATTGCCATTCTTGACGACAGTGTGCTTCGTACAAACATCGATTCGCGTGATTGCGAAGGAAAACATAATGCCTTCGCTTTAGATTTTAAAATTAAAACCTTTCATGAAAATTCACTACCGAACAAAGCCGATTGCGGGAATCGCTCGGCTGGAAACTTCCTAATACTCTCGAATTATTAACGAAGTCATAGCAAAATTAATTGGCTGACGATATAATGTTATATTATATTATACGTTATAACGTTATATTTCTTACAGAAGGTACGTATGTAAGTACATTTCGGCGCTATGGGCTGGAAATAATTATTGTATAAAAGTAGCAAAAGTGATCTTACATACAACATTTATACTAATTTGGTCGAGTTACAACAATTTAACATTATTGTTACCGAGTTGGAAACAAGAATGCTCTCTGTACGTGTATGTGTGTATACGCTGAATAATATTATCTCCGTAGAGAGTCAATATTATGTTCTAATATACTTAAATATAAGCTTCTTATTTTTAAAGGAAACAACTAATGGCATCATATATTTATATGAAACATTTTATAAATACAAATAATAAAGTCTTCCGACTTGTATTAATTATGAAATTATTGTAAAACAATGATATATAATTTACTACAAATTTATAATAAACTAATATATATAAATTATCGACAATTTTATCAATTACAATAATGGATAATTCATGAAACTGTTTATAAAGATATCACGTATAATTAATTAGATATTAGTTATACAAAATTATAATATGTCTAAAACATTTTACGATAATTTATTATGTAATTAATACATTGTCTAAATAATTATTTCTGAAGTAATAGAATACTCACGTTTTTTTTTCTATCTAACTATATTGATAGCTCTAAGTGCCCTGGAGCTATAAGAGGCTTTTACAGCTTCAACGGGCTTGGGGTCGTGTTCGGAAAACGAGACAAGAAGCTCAAGGGTGCCAAAGTGGTCGAACCTCAGCTTGGGCTGTTGCCGTACATGCAAATAAGTCGCGATCGGACTAATTCTCTATTCGTAAAATTAGATCTAAATAACTAAATATATAATACCTGTTTTTGCCTTCTGGGAGGAAGGAAGAAACATGCGAATATTCATTTAGTAATCTGGCAATTTTGGTCTATTCTAACTAGCCAAAAATGAAAAAAAAGTTCTATGTGCCTAACCTATACCTATGTGCCTGAGTGGTGTGCATGGATGAAGTGCGGTGTCATGTGAGTGTATTGGTAGCAAGGGAATGCAGTGTACTTCTGGCGCAAGGGTGCCATACCGGAGGAACGGACCTAGGATTGAGTTGCCGCTGGAGAGGGTGGACGTAGCGTGTAATAATGATACTTCCACTACTACAAAGTACTGCATATTTTGTTTTTGATTTCACACGATTTTACACGTGTTGAATGTATTCGATCAACTCTCCATCGCATTGCTAATGCACTCGTGTATGTGTGCCATGCCTATATCATTGTTCCCACTTGCCTGCAAGTTCCTACAACTTGCCAGGTTACTTGACGTTCATGGTTATTGCTCCGCTCCTTAGGATCTTAGCGTGAAGGTATGTGGCATATAGCCTTCCCCAATAAGTGGACTATAAAATACAAGAATATTTTTTCAAGTCTGAGCGGTAGTTCTGGATATTAGCGCGTTTTAAACAAACAAACAATCTCTTGAATCTTATAATGTTATTATAGATTTTTCTATAAAACTTCTTGTTTCTATGCAGCCTTGTACTCCATGATATTATAAGTAAAAAAAGGTGCTTGTACTACATAACATACGTACGGCGTGTATTAGCTCACCGTCGCGACATCTTCCGGTGACATTGTAAAGGTCGTTTATATAATTCGCCGTCGTGTATTTTATAAAGCAATTAATCTGAGCAATAACGACGACAAGTAGTTTAGATACAGTAATAATTAATATCATGCATAAAATTATTAGTTCACTAATTTATTTTTCTTTACAAGCCTATTAAAATATCAGGATTTTATTTTAAATATTATCATAAAAATACCGGAAAATTAATGTATCTCTATAATCTATACTAATATATTATAATAAAGCGGAAGAGTTTTTTGAAGTTTGAGTTTGAGTTTTTAAATATTGATTTTTGAAGTGAAACTTCTTATGCAACTTCCAACACGTTTAACGCACATTATCGGTATCTCCACTTTGTGTGAACCAGAGCGAGAGAGCAATATATTATCGGTGTCTCCTCTTAGTGTGAGCCAGATTCAGAGCAAATGTCGGTGTCTATGTATATTGCACACTGTTTAAATAAAATACCACTTTTAAAATGAGGTTTCACTTCTATCGTGTGTGAATCGCACACACACCTTTATTTGTTAAGTAATTCGGAAGTAACATCGCACCCGAACTGATTTATCCGCGTTCGCTGACATAATGGTTAGTGATACGTAAATATAATCTACAAAGATATTGGCTCCTTAGTACATCTAAAAAAAGTCCGTGATACTATATGTCTATCTTTTATACATAAGCCCCAATTAGGTACTTTGTGATATTTTTTATTGATTAAATTGATATGTGATTTATGAGCCTTATTATTAGGCATGACATATTAATCCTTACGAACGAAAGTTTTTGCCCTTTTACTGAAAATGTTTGCCCTTTATAGCATGTTATTTGGACGAATAGTTTGGGAGATAGTAAAATTAAAATAATTCAACACACGGTTCGAGTCTATTTCTATAGGTGTAGTGGTTCGAACGAGCCGTGTGAATTGTGACACATAGCCCTGGCTGCCCGAAAAAAATATTGTCTATACTGTTGTATTATAAATCATCAATCTGCGATTTCTTTTAAATTATACGCGGGTAAAACCGAGGTGTACAGCTAGTCTATACATACTATAAAATTCAACGTCTCTCTGTCTGTCTATCCGTTTATGTTCTTTTCACGGAAAAACCACTAATCCGATTAACATGGTTCTACCTTTAATTCATAGATATGATATCTGGCCAGGTTATTAATTTTAATACAATTTGGAATAAATATTTTTTTCCAATACAATTTGGAAAAAAGACTCACTTAAGGCGTTTAAATGGCTTATGCGGAGTAAACCATAAGAGATATATCAAATTAATGTACAACATAATTTTAGATCTTTAAAAGACCTACAAAAAAACCAACGATAGCATATTCCTATTTTCTAAGTATAACCTAGAATAAGCATTTATGAGGCAGTACAACTCGCGTGTGCGCTCGACCGACCGATAAAGAATCGCTTGGGATCAGTTGATAAAAAAGGAAGAATGCGCGCCACTCTGGTAAGTGATTCACATGGTGTGTGGTGGTCACGATCCAGTTAGACAGAAATATCGTGTCCTACCACCCAATTTAGTATTCAACAACAACACTATTAGTCAACGTTTCTATTATTTATTAAATCAAAATTTCTTATTCGGTGGCACTGTTCAGTCCCGAGTGTCGTGTAAGGATTTGATCGAATGGGAAATGACGTGCTTCGCATTCAGTACGCTCCCATTAACTCGCATCGCTTTGAAATGCAAATGAGACTTTTTTTTTTAATAAAAAACTCTTCATTGAATATTTCAAACCGCGCCCTCTGGATAAGTTATTCTCGTTTCACGTGTTGAATTTTGAAGAATCGATAATTTAGATTCAGTTATTAATAAACTCTCGCATCGTCTATTGTATTCACGCTAATTATAATTTATATTAGAATCTAACTCATAATCAACCATAACTTCGAGTGTATATGGAAAAATTGATCAGGTGTGAATCAGACTCGCACATCGAGAGTTCTTTTTTACAACAAAATAGAATATATTTGTGTTATATATTTAAAAAAACTTTCAGTCTATGGTCGGTTTTTAGGGTTCCGAAGTCAAAAGGAACCCCTATATTTTCGTTACGTCTGTCCACGGCTTAGCTCAGAGATTTTTAGTGTAGTGTAGTGAGTACTAGAAAGCTGTAATTTGATACGGGTATACTATACATATTAATCACGCCAACAAAGTGGTAAAATAAAATCTTGGAAAAAATTGTTTAGAGTACCTCTCCTACACGTAAAGTAGGAATGATTCTTTTTCTCTCGTCTATCACATCAAGTGGGTTATTGTTGGTTAGGTCGTTCAATAATATTGCAGGTCTGTGAAAACCATTTTTCGATTCAAGGATCGGTTTTTTAAATATTAAAGCTTTTATTAATATTAAAAGCTTTAAAGTGCTAATTTTTGTTAGAGTCAAGTGTAAGCTAAGTGATAGTTTTTGGATATGTGAAAAAACATGGTAGTATAACATAACATATATAATGAAGTCAAAAGGAAAACTATCAGAGATAGGTAGACTTTACAAGTTAACGAGTAATAGTCAATCAGCTTATAAAATGTACTTGGCGAAGAAATTTCGTACAACTGCCATTGAAAATTATTTAAAGCCTCCTCTCTAAGTTTGCACATTATGTCGGGCAACTACGGAACCCAACTTACGCTGCGCGTGGTTCGACACGCAATGAGCAAATTTTTATTATTTGTTACTTGTACAGCTTGCATTGCAATATTAACATGTTTGAAACTTGTATGCTTTGCCGTTTTTACAATAGAGCCAAAATACTTTAAAAAAATAAGTTCCGTGTATGGTAGCCTCTTATTTTAAACTTTTTAATGGGACAGACAGGCCAGTTACATTTTTTGCAAGAAACGATAGCAGAAATCACAAATTCATTTTGTTTTGGCATATATAGGGTTGGCATATATAGGTTTTGGCATATATAGGGTTTAGGCATGTTAGGGTTAGTAAATAATACGAATTTGCCATTTCAAATTCGATATAGGTTCATAGTCGGTAGGTGGAATAGTCGGCAGAATAAAAACATACATTTTGAGAGAATTTCAAATGGTATTTATCAAAGTTAAACAGTAAATGCAGTAAAGCGTAAGGTTTCCATTTACGGGAACGGGACCCTACAGATGAAAACAAAAGTAGAAATCGTCAAACATAATACTCATGACATAATTTCAATATTCACTGCCACGATAAAAGTACGCGGACATGAATAGGGTAGAGGTACCGATGATCGTCCATTGTGCGAGCACACGCCCCTGGCTTCATGTTGTCACATAATGTCAGTATCGGAGGGGCTCAAAGTGTCACCCTCGCAGACGAGTGCACTTGCTACATGTTATCCAGATATGTTGTGAATTTGCCTCGGTACTTTGAATGACGACTAATTCCATTGTTAACGCGCTGGCATATGGCCGACATGACAAGAGAGGTTTAGCGCAGATTGCCAATATTGAGAGCTCGATTTTGTATTACTATAGCTTAGGATTATTTGTACTGCTTTCACTTTTAATCACTCAATTTAAGCAATGAAACTTGTAAAATTCAATTGTAAATAGTGCATTTTTTCAAACATAATTGAATTTTTCAAAAGTAAATCGGACACCTTTAATAAATTGACCAAAATCAATACTAATATTATACAGCTCAAGAGATTGTTTGTTTGTTTGGTTGATCGCGCTAACCTTAGAAACTACCAGTTAGATTTGAAAAAAAAACTTGTATACAGCTCTAAGGAGCGGAGCATTAGCATTAAAGGTAAGCAATCTAGCAAGCTGTTGGCAAGTACGTGAAGGGAGAATAACCATAGGCTACACGGGTAGGTAAGCTCGGCGTCTCGATGGAGAATTATTTGAATAAATGTAGCACGGGTGAAAACGTGTCGCACACTTAGTCATATCCGCCATTTATATATCCGCTTAAAACTGTATCGATGTGTTGCAATAATTAAGTTTTAAAAGTTATTCAACAATTTTAGATTATGGCCCGGTTACGAAAAATAAAGAAACAAAATTGATAAAGTGGAAGCGACATCGAGCCGTAAAATAGCAAACAAAAACACAATTAGCACCGGCACAGCAAGGGCGAGAACACAATAGCGGTTGGGACACGGTTCACTTTTAGAACAGTTACCCTAATTTGTTATTACTGTCAGCCGCTCGGTTTGCTTGCGGTTTACTTATGCCAATGAACACGTGGTTGGTTAGATAATTTGAGGCAAAGCTTTTAATATCATTCATTTAGTTTTATCTATTCTCTGCTTATCTTTAACGGAATTGTTCATGAGGAAATTATTCCTTGACTAAAGTCAAGGAGGTTCTACTGCGTTTACATTCATGATATTGCAGTTAAAGAAAAAAAAATGTGAAAACAAGTGAAACCTTCAGAAAAAAAATGGTCTTTACAAATCCTAAATCAGCGGGATTCGAATATCGACCACTCGTGCGTACCGCGTATGAAGTTTGGTCGTCTCACACCTCTTGGCCAAACCGACGAAGATCACAATCGTGAAAATCAGGACTTGCATTAACCGTGTATTCTATCTCATTCTCTCGTAGGCTCAATCCTATAGATGTATATGGTTGTCTCTTTTACCGTCGCTTTTTCGTTTCATCGCGTTTCAAATCACAACGGTGCTAAAGAAGTTTTCACTTCAAAAATATTATTTAAATTTACTGTAGAATAGATATTTCGTTAAACCACACTTGAATAGTTGAAACCAATCTCATTTTTGGGCTTAATGCGTTACATATTTGACTGCATCTTCACTTAGGATTAGACGAGATTATTTCCATACGTGGTCCTATAGAGACCCGTTAAAAATTTACATTCGCAGTTTTCGACGTGACATGTCGAAATGTACCTACGTGAAACACATTAGGCTTCTAAATATTATTAAAGCAATGCATATGTTTTTTCTTGCAAACCATTTGCCAACATAATGTTTCGAGATAGGAAAGCAACAGAGAACAATATTAATCTCCTGGTGATTTATCCTTTAACGTTCAAACTTGCATGTATGTTCAGTTAATGGACCATAAATCACACAACAAGCGAATATAAGACGCGTGTATGTTATGGGTCTTCTTGTAATATGTAAATATAATGATTCTATATAATGATTTTTGACTAATTTTTAAATATTTTAGTTGTGTTTGATAGCAGTTCTATGTTATATAATGATAGCTTTATTTATATATGGTAACATTCTCACTCTAGAATGAGAACTGACCACGAGTGTAGCTATCAAAACAAACAAAGAGATGCTTGTTGACAGATTTGAGTATACTGCATTTATATTTGAGTATACTTTTCAATACAAAGACAAAGGCGATCACAAAAAAGAGAATGATTGTCGACAGTAATATTTGTTCTCATCAAGCCAACTTGCAAATAACCCTGTAGAAGCCTCGAAGTAATTTAAATGCAATAATTGGTCCCATTTAAGCCCAGCTTCATACAGAAGACTGATGAAAATAAATATTATGATTGCAACAGTTATACTTATTTATCATTATAACATTAATAAAATATTGAAAGGACAGGCACTACATACATATATAGAAAATAATAAAGAGAATAATCGTATATAATAATTGATACCAAAACATGCATAAAAAGTGGGTTTAGAAAGATAAAGTCACCATAAGGTTTATCCTTTGATTACGGACTTAAGTGATTCAATTTTTTAATTAACGGTTTTAGAATATAAATCTATAGCATTTTGCAATTTCAAAAGAGATATCTACAAATTGCTGTACTAATGAATGATTTTAAAATTATGGTATTCTAAAATAGTACAAAGGTCTTTTTATGAACATACCTTTATACCACTTAGTAACATGATAAAAGCGAATCAATAATCTCTTGTACCGTGCCAAGATGTAATAAACGCATGAAAAGTGAACCAAACTCCACTATTTGTTCAGCTCTGTATTTCCTTTACCACGAATTGTATGTTTCTTATATCAATACATTAAGGTCCACAATAGCACGACGTGTCTGTCGGGTGAACATAACTCGGTACTACTATGAAATTAATGATGTCAGTATCGCAAATAGTTTGTTCTGCTTCGGAAACGTGGCGTGGTAGAATTTTACGTTTATCATATTCTATTAGGTCTCTTTAGTTTGTTTATAAATTGTTAACGTATATTTATAGTGTTATGATATTCAAAATTAACATTATTAATATCGTTATAAGCTATTAGGTAAAAGTAAGTAACATTCTCATTTTATACGTGTAAAATGCGGTTGATTATGAATTTTTTTTTATACAACTTAGGAGGCAACAGGCATACAGGCATACAGTCCGCCTGAAGGTAAGCGGCTACTGTAGCCTATGGACACTTGTAATTACCATAGGTATCCCTAGTGCCTTGCCGACCCTACTCCAGGAGCTCTGGAAACCTTACTCACCTCAGGAACACAACACAAGGTTATTTGGCTGCGATCTTCTGTAGGATGGCGGTATTCCACTAGTCGAGCTGCCCCAAAAAATATCCTGTATAGGTTAAGAAATTAACTGAAATAGCTATTGGGTAAACACAAGTTTACTAATATACATATACTGCAGCCCTTAAAAGACCGAACTTTTACATCTTAATGTTTCTAATTAATGTATTCTATACATATTATAAAACACAACGTCTCTTTGTATGTCTGTCCGTTTATGTTCTTTTCACGCTAAAACCACTTATCAGATTTAAATGTTTTTATATTTTAATTTATAGTTATATTATCTGGTCAGGTTATGGGATATATTTTGTAAGATAAAGTAACACACAAAATAAAAAGTGCCCATAATGGTGAATCAATTTAGAAAAAAAAAGCATTTGGAGCACTTAAATGGCTTACGCTGGGTAAACTATACGAGATATATTAAATTAATGATCTACATAAATATAGACTTTAAAAATACCTGCAAAAATGTGATGGGTAGCTTATGTCTATCTTGTAAGGATCACCCACAATAAGCATTTTTGTCTTCCGTCTTTTGAGCGGGGCAGCACGATTTGCGCGTGCACTCGACCGACGGCATTGTGTAGACCACGCGAGCAGAGTCGCGGGCACAGCTAGTCTGTAATAAGATACATAATTAAAAAAGATAATCATTTACATAGAAAACATAAGGTAAATTTTATTTTGCATCAATTCTACATACTTTTAATTCCGATCATAAATTATTTGTGTAGGTGTGAATATCTTATGTCAAATGTTGTAAAGTTTTTGGTACTTGGATAAGGCATTAATCTCTCAAAAAAAAAAACAGTATAACTAACATCCGTAAATTCACTATAAGATCAATTTGACCCAAACATTGGTATTGATGAAGTTTTGGCGAACTAGACATATATATTTCTATATGATGTCAAGTTTGTACCATCAGACAGACTTCACGTAAATAAATGGCGCCTCCAAAATATTTTATCTCATTATTTAACACTAAAGGATGCACTTTTCATTTTTCGTGAATTGATAATGCTGGTCCTAAATCAGCCGAGGGACACACCGCATTTGCATACGAGTGGGGCGACAAAGAACAAAGGGATGTGTTGTTTTAACCTTTTTCCTGTTCGATAGGCTATCGGCAGAGGATGCGGCATAACTCTTACTATCTCCTGCATAAATCATTTACTTTTTAAAATATATTGTATTTGGTTTCACGTATTTTATACCGATATCAATGGTCCGAAAATGTTGGTTCGTTCGCTTCTTACTCTTCGTCATATCGTGTAGTATATTTTGTTTTAAAAAAGTTTTACCTGTGTTATTATTCATTTGAGTGACACAAAAATGATAAGTACGTTTTAAGTTATCTGCATTATGTGAGGAATAAAGATTTGTTGCAGAATTCAGGATTATAGATATTTATGTATAAAAGATTAAAATATGTACCCAGACTTCCATTATCAATAGTGCTTAAGAGTCAAAAAGTTAATAATTTCCGGTGTATATTATAGAGTGATAAAGTTTCAGAAGGTCTGCAAAACAGTTTTCGATAAAATATAGCCTATATGTGACTAATATTACCTTAATTTTTTTTTTTGCTGGCATGCAAATGTTGAAATTGCTTTGAAACCATAGCCAGAATTTAATAAATATATTAGTTTAGTTGATCTAACAGTATATAAAAAATCCTTTTTCGTCTTCTTAATTCTATCCAGAGGCTCTCATGATAATTTACGTTTTATATTTTAAAGCATAAGAAATAATTTGGGGTTAAAGTGCAAGGATATTTAATAAAAATTGTAGCAGGATCTCCTGCAGCTTGTTTATTGCAGTCTAATGAGACGGTGATAACAATTTTAGAGTAATGAATCTTGTGCAAGATTCGACTGCAGAAGCACCAACGTCACACATATGTCTGCCATAAAGCAGCACTCTTCGTGCTGCTCTGATCTGATCTGAAGGGTATGGTCGGCAAGACGTACTAGTACACGAGATTTTTCAAGTCAGTCCTCAGGAGTAGCACAACTTATTATTAATTGACCTCAGTTAAATTCCGGTCTTTGTATTGTTAATAGATTTAGCGTTATGGGCACAATGTCACCTGACCTGAATGAAGATAGTGACACGCTAACTCTAGTAGGAAAACTGGCTCTCAAGCGCAGCTGCCGGAATACACCTATAGGTATTTGGCAATAGATTTTCACCTAAAAGATGGTAGCTAGCGAGGCGAGTATTAGAAAATACCCAACCACCATACTATGCTTTCATCACGATGTTTTCCTTCCCTGCAAGTTCAGGATTATTACAGGGATTCGAACTCACGAGTCCGTACACGATACCACGGAGCCATCATTGCTTCACAAGGTCTTTGTAAGGTTGGATCATTTAAATGGCTATAGGATGTAATGCCCACTTAACAGTTGGACTGCTGTTTTATAATACCTCGGCCGATCCAAATTCAACCAATTTGTCATGCTGGCCTGTAAGTTTCTTGGCAGCTGAATACACGCTAGCTGATTTGAAACTCGACAACTGTGACGGGTTTACCAGCATCTGAAGGGTGGTTTCGATTCCGCTAGACGCAGATCCTTACCATTTCTCTTGATTACTGGATATACACCGGTTGAGCCCGGAACGCAATACGTATAAGCGTGCTACTATTCCGGGCGTTACACTTAGTGTATGGTGGTCGCGATTCAGTCAGACCCTTTTTTATCATTATAGATTTAGAGTTGTGGCAACAACCTCACCTACTCTTAAGTGACAATGTAGCCCAAGATGGTAGCACGTTAAGCTTAGTGGAAGACTGGCTCTCAAGTCCAGCTGCCGGAACACACCTATTGGTGCTTGGCGATAGATTTTCAACAAGAGGGTGGTAGCTGGCCAGGTTTAATCACGATGTTCCTTCACTGAAAGCCTCAGGCTCATTGCATGGATTCGAACTCAGGTCGACCAACGCAATATCCACACTACCACTAAGTCATCATTGTTTCAATTTCAATTATCGTGCTTACTACTTTATACTATAAAAAACGTCGTTGTAGAACAACTACAAATAAGTTGTAGAAATAAGGGGGTAGAAAACATAACACAGTGACTCGCTTTAGTGTGTCATTCAAAGTATTGTCATTTTGTTCAACACATTTAGAGTGAGTTGAACTTATACAACATGAGTTGAACTTATATGACATACAACATGAGTTGAATTTAAAGCAATTCTTCACTTCTGTTACGCAAATTATATAATACTGTACGCGATATCTATCCAATTATATATAACCGATGATATAATATTCCGTGATGCAAATAGAGAAAATGTATATTATGTAAAAAAGTTAACGTAGTAAGAATAATGAGTATTCGAAGTTGTCCGTGTACTTTGAAATCGATTTTTTTTACTTCATAGCACACGTCTAGTATTGTGTCTGGAATAAATAAATAGACAAGAATGATATTAAGAATGTTTTTTCTTCACTAATCTTGTAAAGTCAATCACGTATAGACAGACGTTCATTTCATTTAAATCATAGGTGTCTGCAATTTAATAAAATGTATAAGTTTAATAAAACATAAGTTATTTTGGTAACGTATGCGATATAAGGAAGATTAATCGAGGAGGGTCGGCGAAAGAAAATTTTAAAATGCTTAAGAGATATACATTTTTTTATATTCGTAAAATTATAAAATATCGTACAAAATAGAAATATCATATTTTTTTAATGAGTAAGTTAATTTTTAATTTTTTCCCATTTAAATATTTCTTTATTAATTATTTATTTGACGTCGATTCAATTTTATTGAAAGAGCACGGTCACATTAACTTCGAACGTGCGAGTTAATTTTCACTGCACGCGAATGGTGTAATTGCGAGTAAAAAATTCAGGCAACCGCAACCACTGCCGCACCGTCGTACCGCCATCGTAACCGCACCAAGTGCTCTGATAATAAATTAATTAAAACTTGAAATTTTGGCGGTTTTTCTTTATAGCGTTTAAGTTGTACTTTTTGTGGCGCATTTGGTAGAGGATAAAATTGAGTGCTGCGCGCGCATCATGTGACGGAAGTGCGTCATGATTAGTTAAGTTAGCTATCAATAACACAATACTAACAATAACAACAACACTGTTAAATAATTTTCAACACATTTGGTCTCAAAATATATTTACTTAGCCTGTATACCTTGTTCGAAAGTTAAAAATTACGCACGCTCCGATGTATAGCGCCGTGTGTATCCTTTACGGTGTTAAATTAAAAACAAAGTTTAATCTTATATAATATTATTCCATCTCTCAGTGTATTTTATGCCTAATACAATGTGACCTTACTCTTGAACAATATTCATTTTACCAATTAATCACAGAAAATAACAGTTAGAAAACATCATTAGCGTATTTAAATATCTATACATACTTTTAATAATATGTTATTACGCTAAAGATTTTTTTTTATGTATTCTAACCATGAAAAAAGATTAAAATACTTCATAAAATGTTCGTTTTATGAACACATGCACATTTTTTAACTTACAATTATTACATTTCTGGAATACTAACTACTGTGTTTATTTTTAAGGGTTGAAGTTTAATTATTTATCATAAAACAATATTTTAGTTCCTTCATACGCTAATTACACGCTAACAAATTAACAGCCGCGCACGTGGACAAAAAGAAAACACTGACACATAATTAAGTATTGGAAACGGTACTCATTTCTACACTGTAGTAATTTTTTTTATTAAAATGTAAATTTTGCTAAACACTACTACTGTCTTGGTAATAAGGGCCATATTTGATAGACTAAATCGCATAAATTATTTTGGTAAAATTGAAGGAAGTCATCCGTCAAGTTGTTTGGACATAATAGACGTGTGCTACATTGTAATGAGCGGTAAGTATATTTTGTTGTTATAAGTCTTAGAATTTTCGTTATCTAATAAAAAATATAATATGATATTTTATAGTTGTTGTAAATCAATATGATAGAGCTTCTTGTATTCGCAAAAAAAGATTACTTTAACGAGGTAAACTGAACATTCAAGAAACACCCGATACAAGTAACTTATTTATTGGGACCATTCCAATGAGCCGAAACACGATATATCTGCTGTAAGTTGGTGAAGAGTTAGATATCCTCCAGACTTCAGATGATGCTGCAGCAACAACTCAATGTTGCCATGTTCTTCTTTACCATTGAAGTAACAGAATTTGATATTTCGACTGGATCACACTTGTGAAAGATGCTCACACCTATTTATAACCTAGAAAAGAGCTGATAATCTTCAAATGGCTGAACGGATTTTCTTGAATCATAGCTAAGAAAACTCTCGAGTAATTCACCTTTAAAAAAATAGAATATAATCGGTTTAACCGTTAGGGAGCTACAATGCCACATATAGATACAACTTCGGGACATATAGATAAACGGGTTCTTGAGTGGAGACCGCGACTCGGCAAACGTAGTGTAAGACGCCCTCTGGCTAGATGGGATGAGGATCTGCGAAAGACTGCAGGCAGATGCTGGATGCGGTCAGCTGAAGAAGACAGGGCGCTATGGCGCTCATTAGGGGAGGCCTATGTCCAGCAGTGGACTAATATAGGTTGATGATGATGATACAACTTACACTTAGATACACACATTAAAACTTATAAAACACCCTTTTTTGCGTCGACCGTTAAAAATGTAAAGCTCTTAAGGCTCCTCAAGCTAGTTGCGACGGTAACAAAACAAATCTAGCCGATGTACCTAATTTTCTCAAAGAAATTTCTTCTACATAAAATGCCATTTAACAGCGGATCAAAAGTCGACGAACCGATATTAAGCACATATCAAACCATTAGCTTAATAACATTTCAATTAAATAAATTCACAAAATAATAGGTAATTTATAAAAAACACACACATCTCGTATGCATTAATCAAATTGTTTTCGATTAATTTTAATGTGATTTTAAGAAAATTATCTAAATTTAAATGAAAAATAAAACCATGAAATTGTTAATTGATTAACGTGAATAATTATGAAACTTAATAACTTGCACCATTAATATTAACTGCGCTATACTAAACTAAATCTGGTTTTTAATATAAAATTTATACATAGAGCAAATAACTCATATTGGGTTCAAACGGCGAATGAATTGTGATAGGTACTGCTGGAATGCAATTAAAATGGAAATCAGGACATTGTCGTCCGCCTCAGGTCGGGTAATGTGAAAAAATGAACAAGATTAAGCCGACATTGTAGATATCGGCCTTAAAGTTTCTCATGAACACAATGCGATCTTTTGTTACTAATTAGCATGAACCACTGATTTATTACATACTACACAATGTCTGTATACGATTAATTTTCAAAATACTTTTTCTTTATGTACACCAAAGTAAATGTAGGCATAAGTACGGCTGTATTTTTTTGTCAGAATTTAATATGAACATATATGTATTTGTGTCAACAAAAAAGTATTATTTAATGTTATATTTACTCTCACATTTCTTAATTCAATAACTTTCATTAAAACTGGCCAAGTGCGTATCAGGCTACGAGCAATGTAGGGTTCCGTAGTTACCCGTCACAATAGGCAGACGTAGAAGGTGTAAGCTTTAAGTAATTTTCAATTAAATTTGTACGAAATTTTTCTTTTTATTTACTGCTCCAAGTAATTTTATAAGTAGACTATTACTCATAACAATGTAAAGCCAACTTAGCTGTGATAGTTTTCCTTTTAATTTCGTTATATATACTGCTGCCGTGGTATTTTGTCCGAGAACAACCATTTAGATGATATGATTTAGGTGGACATTTGAGTAACAAAAATTAGCGCTTTATAAAGCTTAATATTTCGCAAACGAATCCCTGAATCTAAAAATGGTTGTCACACATCCGCGATATTTTTGAACGGCCTATCCAAAGACATCCCACACTATGGGTTAGACGAGAAAAAAGAATCCCAATTTTACGTGTAGGGGAGGAACCTAAATTTTTTTTCCAAAATTTTATTTTACTACTTTGTCGGCGTGATTATGATGTATATCATACTAAAAACAACTTTCTAGTATTAATAATTTCTGAGCTAAGCCGCGGAAGGACAGAGTGACGGACATGGTAAAACAATAAGTGTTGAAGCCGCCTCATTTAAATCCGTCACGTATTAAAGTAGGTACTTGATATTAATTATCTTTATAATATCCAGTGGGGTAGTTTTTCGATTTATCGTTGTCACCAATCACTCGCGCCGGAGTCTCTTCAAAGCACTGTCGCGTCCACACGGTGCAAAACTCCCTCGTTTCGGATATTCCATCATCAGCCACACGATCCAAGATCGAGTACTATTGAGCCAGTGTACGTGTAGGTGCATATATATACATCAAGACCTTGTCGGCGCCGACCAGCAAGCACCACAGAATGCAGAACCGGTGAGTTGGCATACGACATTTTAAACATTATACTTTTGCTGGATATCCTCACATCGTCGTAATTTGCTATTAGTCGCATCACAGGTTGTTTTCATATCCGCGTGGGAACGACCAATAAGGGTTCCTTGTTAACTACGGAACACTAAAAATGGAAGTGATTATTCCGAATGATCAATCTAGTAAGTGCAACTTAGTTCACCATTGTAGTCTTCTTTGTTTAATTTTGTGTTTTGACCAAGTCAAAAGAACTTACAAAAAAAATTTTAAATTGAGTTACAGATTAATATTTGGTCATTAATCATAATGAGAATTTATGCCGAAGATGGTGAAAGATCAAACAAAGAAAGAGTACTGGTTCTTAATGCAGTGTTATTATTAATCCAATTTATTTATGTACAAAAACCAAATATAATTACGCAAAACGCCACCGATATGACATAATACATGGTAAAATAAAGTAAATTAATGAATAAAGGTTCTGCCAAAAACTTAATTAATTAATTATGTCGCCGATTAATTTTATAATATTGTTTAATTGTTCTGTATTCAAACCTCGAACTTGAAATACCGAAATACTATATATACTAAAGTACAAACAGGACATGTGCTCTGAATTGGTAATGAACGAAGCTTACATACCGTTATCTGCTGCACCCTTCCATTGAACGGACAGACAATATGTCATAATTATTTAATTAATTCAGCCGCACCCCGGGGTTATCTCCACTTCATAATTCAACTCACCTACATGGGCCTTCGAACGACACGGTAATTCAATATTCAGCTTCAATACGTACATAGTTACGATTACACGATAAGGAGGTTCCTTGTGGTTATGAAATGGGTTAGAGACTAGCCCGTATCTTACTACGATATTTAATCTCCTTATACCACTGCCGGGTATAAATGGTCTTTTATGTATGTTGTATAACATTTATGTAATTCGCTGATCCTGAATTCATAGTTTTTGCCAGATAATAAAATGAAATTCCAGTATACTTCATTTATTTAGGCCCTAAGAAGGCTCTTAAGAACGTCAAAATACAGAGAATAAATTTGTCAGCGAAAAGAAAAAAAATCGTTGAGGCTTATCAACATTATTACCCTTATACTGGGTCCCAAACTAAGCAGACAATTGGCCTATATATTCGTGTTTGCGTTTATGATGAAAAATCGTAAAATATTATTAGTAAAACGAGGGCAACAATTTCTTCAAATTATTTAACCTCCTTCCTCCCTATTTAATCTTCATTCTTCGTTAATTTTGATCTCTCTAACACAAAGACGTATGTAGATTGAATAATATTTTAACTTGATTTCGAAGTAAAAACTCTGGCTAACCACTTAAGCAGTGATATAACTTTCTTCAAAAACTTTTTCTTATTATTAAGTGGCTCATACTGATATCTTGTTTCTTAATATTATATTATTTAGTACATTTGAATTAACATTTTTATATAGTATTCTAAGTTAACCGCTTTAGTTTTAAATCGTGGAATCGCGTCGTGCCATGCGGATCTTAATTACGCGATTGTATGTCGAAACACGTGTCAATTAATTGCGGCCACGATTCGATTTGTTTTACTTGTCGATTCTTTTGTTGAACGATGTTATTATGCTTTCTTTTTATATCGATCGGCATTGTTCACTTTCTTTGTGTGGGTGGCATTTATTCGAATGTTTTATATTATGTAGGTTACATATTTTTTAAATATTTAACCGGGAACCCTAACGTCAATTACGTTGACCGATGTGTGGCCGACAGGTTAAAAAAAATAACGTAGGCGCTTTTTGATTCCATTGCTTGCGGGGCCCGATAAAAAATCTAATTCTATTAGGGGATCTTTTGTAAGCAAAAAGTCCGTTAAGTAAATGTTAAAGAAATAGTCGGCTGGTTTTTAGTGATAATTTAAAATTGGTGAAGTAGATTGATTGGCAATCGTTGATGTTTTTTAACAATAAATTTATATACTTGCCTTATTGTTGTTCCAGTCTTTTTTATATCAAAATGATAACAATAGTTTGCACTTCTAATTATTCTTAATGGGAAATATTTGTTGAACATCCTTTTTATTTAGCAACATAAATACTGATTATATATACTTTCAGCTGCTTCCTAGATACTCTACCAGTAGTTTGCTTGTCGTTGAGAAATAGGATATAGAAAATCACTTCTTTTATTTTTTTAAGGAGTATTAATATACCTTTACCATTCAATGTTTCAATCGAGAAGTTGATTTTTATCTTCAATGAAGTTATTTCCACTGTATCCAATCCAGCTTCACCTACTGCAATGTTCTCAAACCTTGATAAAATTATGAAATAAGAATATGTCGGAACGACTAATAGAAGCAGGACATGCTTTTACTTAATAAAAAAAAATTTAAGTGTAACACCTATAACCTATATCATTCCTAATTTGTTGTTTGTTGACTTTATTATTATTTATTATGAAAATCTTTCAGATTTTCTTATTTTTTATAGAGCCGATTATGGAACTCGCATATGCCAACTTGATCGTAGCATAACCCTAATATTCTAATATCGTAATATAAATAATGTTTATTATACATTTCATAATAAAGATCGATTGATTTGAGCAGGCTAGCCGCCTCATGAATGGACGTATCACCCAATATTTACCTATACATGCCAACGTCTAGTCTATTCAAACAAAAATCACTCATTAAGTTCTACCTAATTGAATCGAACCGGATACACTCCATGAGAATATGATAAATAACATCGACCTTTTGACATACGTCACAATTTTATTATATATTTAGACATATTTATAATATGTCGTAGTACACCAGGGTATACGAGAAGGCTCAAACTGTAACGTCTTATACCAGCTTCATTTCTCATATGATCGTATAATTTCTTATTTGTAAAGACAAACACTTATAATATTCCAATACTTAAAATTTTGGCATAACTTTAGTTTAATTGAACTTCTATCAATAATGAAGAGAAATGTTTTACTTATTAAATTATAATTCCGCGCATTGAGTTAAAGATCGCAAATACCAAAATAAAGAAATTCATATCTTTTTAACGAAGGTCAAATCTGTTCAAACGATGATGAGAACGAAATGACTCAATATCAAAGAGCGAAACGAGAATTCAGATCAGTCGCGACCTTTGAAAACATCTGCAACAAATGTCTACGTCATAAGAATTCTTTTGCGAATCAGATGTATTCAAACCAGAGATTTTATTGCCTACATTTGGAAATCGGTCTACGATCTTTTACGCTGAATTGTCCGTATATTTACATACCTATATATATTAAATGTATAAGTTATTTTTATCTCTTATCCTGATTTGAAAAATGTTTAATTTTTTCGTAATAACATCTTTTCTTCAAATTATTTTTCTGGTGAAATATTTTTAGGTAATTGATTAACAGAGTCTGTTTGATTTTTGTGAATAATATAATATGTGTGTTTGAGTACTATATTGCAGCATTATATATAATAGCAGTATTACACCAATATATCAACAAAAATAATTGCTTGAATCAGTGGCCAAATAACTACTGCTTTAAGGAAATTATAAAAATAACAGATATACTAATCCAACTGGTTTAATAACACTTAGTAGTAAGTAACTTAAGTTTAAAGATTACGAAAAAAGAATATAAAAAAATGATTATGGTTTGCCATTATGCGCGTATCATGCAAAAACTAGTTGTTTAGATTTTGATATATTTTTTTTGCTTTACTCTTTATAACCTTGTACTTGTAAAAAAATATCACGATAACTTCATTCAATAAAAGGTTTTAAGAAATTAGATTTCTTCTGCCTATGAGAGTGAAGTGACTTTTAATATAAGTTATTTTAAAATAAGGGTAGTTTAACTTTTCATTGATCTTTTATGAACTTTATGATAAACGGAAAACAAAAAATATTAGTATATCAAAACGTCATAATACGTTACGGTTTTATAAATTCTTCTAATAGCGTTCAGCAAAGAAGATTAAATTTATTTGTCTCCGTCGACCAAACAGCTTTCTTTAGCAATTCACGTAATACCATCCTCGCATATTTGCGAATGAGGAGTCCATTTTTATCCTGCCGATGCAGCATTTCCACGTCCCAGTAATTGGTTGAAGTTATCTACGTCATTACATCTCGACTCTTCCCTTTTTTTCACTGGGTTTATTTCTCTCATTCGTACCGCTACTTTCGTTTGTTTTTGATTCAATTACTTTTAATGCCCGCAGATCATAATCTAGGGAATCGCAACTCTGGAATATTGTTAGGACTTAATTTTTTTCAATTTGTTTAAAGTCAACAAATCATTAGCTACTTTTATTTTTGCCTGAAAGATATGTTTGTTTAAATATCAAGCACTTTGAATTAAGTTAAATAGATAGTTAATGTCTATTATAAATTATTTTAAAGAGTTATGAGAGAAGAGTCATTCAATCTGTATTTGTTCATTTCATCCAAAATAAGCTATACTTTGTTTAAGTGTCAAAATATGATTAAACAATTTAAAATATTAGTTATTTATGACAGACATTCTTATTCATAGGTACTTCATAAAAGAACGCTGACTTCTTAAATACAAACAGTTAATGTTTATTGGACTATGATATCAATTGAGTAATTAACCGTAGCAAGGAATGACCACTCAATAATTAAATTAACAAAATTTTATGTTTCATACGTCAAATTAGAATCAAAAGTATCCTAAATATACTTCTCTTCACTTCTTAGATTTACTGTTAGAAATGATCAAGTTACAATTTAAGTCCATATTACATGGGTACATGACACTGTAGATTTTTATAATTTGTAGCTATGGAAAACAAAAATAACAACTTATGAAATTATGAAGAAAAAAAAAATTAGTCTTAAAACATCATACGTCTGATATATAAAATAAAATAAATTAGCTGAATAACACTGATCGTAAACTGTATTTTATAACATAACAATACAATCACTCATAGATCAAGCTCAACAATTTATAGCTATACCAATCAACACAAACAATTATTGAAACAAGTCAGTTTAATTCCTTACTTTGTAAATCAACATCAGATGCCTCTCTATTATTACCTATAGTTGCTAGAACAAAACTACACTTACACGCTGATCTAGATAACCTTACATTTTTCTCGTATAACCTTGTTTATGCGTCCTTTCTTATGGCCACAATAACTCATACTGTATCGCAACTAGCCATCGGTATTTCACTAAATGAACGCGTACCCACTGTATTTATAGGGACGTGCGACATAATTTAATAAACAAAACAGGACCCTGCCGACGCTTTAATGCCACCCCGGTCTTAGGATCTGATAATGCATCATAACTGGTTTCAGAACGTGGTAGATAGCATTGTATGAAGCTAGTGCTTCGTTACTAGCTCCCGGTAAAATGTGGTGTCTTGCATCGTTAAACGTAACCCCTATCTGAGTGGGCACTATTAATAACATTACATTAATATCAGATACGAGAGAACTTCGTATTTTGTTATGCATTTATTTTTCCTACATTTTTAAAATACAATTTGTTTGAGCGCAATCTAATTTGTTGGTTAAAAACGCTTACAAACATCTAGAGAGTAATTAGTTCAAATTTTTTAAAAGTGTTTACTTTTATTCTTGCAATTTAAATATAATATTTCTGATGGTCGGGCTAATAGAATTTTAAACGTTATTTTCAATACCTTAACAATGCACAATACACATTGTTCTATTAATTCAGTTTTGTCATTGTTATTTGATTCGAATCTAAAGTACATCATTAAAATTATTATCCTTTTTTGTATTCTGTAAAGTAGCATAACACTTTAAAGTTCTGTTAGGGATTATATTTAAAACAGAATTGCAAATTTTTTTAAATCTATAAACAAGGAATGTTTTCCACTTTATTTGGTTGATATACCAAAAGAACTTCATAATGTTATATTAGTCTCTGTAGTGCACTGACTAATATAACATTTCTGTACTTCAGTGATTAATTATACTCCAAGCACTATAACAAACACTGTTGGAATGCTTTCAAATCAGAAGTTACAAAGAAAATTGTTTATAAGTTTATATTTATATCTTGGAGCTCTGATTTACAAATAATTCTGCCAAGAAAAATAAATATTAACCAATTACAACAAATTAGTTCATACGTTACATTGTGAGCAATGCCTCTGGAAGAATTTAGTGAAATATATCTATGACTAACAATATATAGAACTGACGTCTCCAAGAGATGCCTATCAAACTGGCAGGAATCTCCAAAGTATAAACATTTACATTCGTGATACATCCCATCTTCGATAAAAGATCGTGCCTCAATTTTGGCCTTATCTAGCCGGCTTTTGTTTACTTGACAGGTGCATTAGGGCACTATCACAGAACAATTAAACGTGTCTGTGATGCAGCGTCACCGTGAGTGGGTGTTTGTTGCCAGAAACTAGTTTTAGACTATATGTGTATACAAAATTGTTTGGGCTAGTAACCAGAGATATTTGTGATGAGATGAATATGATATCTGCTGTGATAGCTTAGTTGGTTTTGATTATTAAAACGATGAAACTACTGCTAGGTGTTAAGCTCAAGTACCAAAAATTAACATTTAATGATAAAATAATTACATCAGCTTCATTATTTGCGTATAGCTTCACCTTTTTTCATCTCAAGCAATTATCTTTATCGACTAACGTATAATTGGTACAAATTTGATAACACTTTGAAAATAATGTTGGGAAACTTAGAAATCGATTATCTGAATTTTGTTAATTTTGCTGCAGGTAAATGTAAAGTTGATACTATAAAAAAACTAGTATTAATGTCACAAAATCAATAACAAATTTGCATAAACATTGCATTCTTGAACAACATCGCTATTATCGGAAACTAAATAAATAAGAGCAATAAGAAAATTTCAACCGAATGATCATAATAGGAATAAGAATAATGTTTTAGATTAATTTAATACTTAGAAATATCACCTCGAGATTGCTGATTCTGTAGTTGCACATCTCTATTGGAAAGTATATTGACCGGTAGATTTTTGAAAGGTCATACTACCGCTCGTTCCGTATTCATTTTAAAATTACGTTCAGATTAAACAGCGTCTTATAAAGCAATTTAAACATATTCGAAAGCAAACACCCGTTTAAGTACAGAGCCAGAGGGTCATTCCTTTTATTTCTTAATTTCTACTATTAAAACACATACTATTTTCACGCAGCCGATATACGAAGTTCGAGTATCTTTAAAGGCATTTTTATTACTTTTAAATCGTAGGTAACAGTTCGTTTTGTGTGTCGTAAAACTTAAGGTATCAGAACTGTCTCAGGGCATGTTTTTAATGGGTCGATACAAAAAAGTTATTTGATATTTTAGTCAATAGTCATAAAGCAAAGTTTTGTTAGATAATTATTACTTTTTTCTATTATTTTCTAGACACAGAGGTCTATTCGAATATTCGGGCTCAAATTTTAGCTCATGAGTGAAAAATTCGTATTGAAAGATAAAAGATAGAGTATTTTTTAAATATAGTGATAATATAAATATTGCGCCAATAAACAAGTTTACCATCAAAAAACTATATAAGGATTGGATTAAAATGTAGGACGTATGAATGATGATCTTTGCTTATTTCATAAATTAAAAGTTATAATGTCTATGGTGTGTTTTGTCTTTAGTACAGAATGAACTACGGATTCAAAGAAATGACGTTTTGAACGAGTCAAGAGAGTGCGTGAAGGAAATTATATAAAGTTATGACTTGATAGAGAAGGACAGGAGGTTTTTCCAATACCAAAATATCTTGGAATTTATATCTGTTATAATCAATTAGTTATATATCTCTGCTTGTACAGAATAGTGTATTAAATAATTATAAATTTTCCTAAATTTTTCATAAGATCACTTTTTGATTGTCATTTTTAAATGAACTCTGTATACCTAGTTTAGTAAAAAGATTGAACCATATGCATAAAGGTGCATATATTTGATGAGGGCGTACCATTATTACAGTCCATTACAAATATAATATCTAACATATTTATCTTTATTTCTTCTGAAGTAACTAACAACTTAAATAAACTACTTACTTTAAAATTTGTTTATTAAATTAGGAGGCAATTATTATAGTTCACGAAGCAAATATTCAGTTATGCAAGTTCCGCTCGGATTTATACCGTGCAGCCAGTTTCCGTTACACGAATGGTCAGGGCAAACAAAATATCGAAGCTTACACCGACATATTGTTCGAAAGCGATCGTGTTTAGAAATGTATGTTCGTTGAACGAATAGTATAACTGAAAAACAACGAATTGTAAAATATGAAATATATTAACTTTTCTTCTCGTATCTAATAGAGCATTACGACTCTGGAGTTTTATTGGTTATTCAAGGATCGATAATAATGTCATCGGTCAAGGGTTCGTCAAAATTGCTATTTCAATTTCTAAACTAAATATTTCCTTTAGCAATCTAATTATAGTAACATTATTTGAATTTATTTTTACAAATTGTTTTTATTGCAAAATACCAACAATGATTTTTTTCACAATATTGCTGGTTAGCCAGAAGAAAATACATCATACCATTAAATTCGCCAGGGTACAAGCCAAAAATTGCTATATAGCATTTATTCATGCATCAAGATGGATCTTGGAAAATTCTTCTACATCAGTTTTATTACTGACGCATTTTCCTCGCATAGTGAACTGTACACCGCCAAATGACAGTTTATTAATTTTAAAGAAACAATGTAACATGCTATTAATTAATTCATATGTCTTCAAAATACATTGAAACAAAATCAAAAGCACAAGAAATACTATCAATTAGAGACCTAGGAAGAAGAAATTTCTATAGAGATTTCTCTCCATTAGGAGCCATCCGACTGGTGGAATACCCCATCCTACAGAAGATCACAACCAAATAACCTAGTGTAGTGTTCCTGCGGTGAGTAGGGTTTCCAGAGCTCTTTGGGATAGGGAGGGTCAAGGTCGGCAATGCGCTAGTAATAATATCTAGGGCATTACAAGCGTCCGTAGGTTACGGTAGATGCTTATCATCAGGCGGGCCGTAAACTTTTTTGCCACATTTGTAGTATAAAAATAAAATAAAAAATATATACATATATCTGTAGTAATAGTTTTATGAAATATTTATTATTTTATTTTATTAAATATTCAAGTTATACCATTTATACACGCCGGTGGTCCATTAAAGGTCAGTACAAGTGAGCTATAAATAAGGTATTTAACCCAGTGTGTGTGGGCCAGACCTTAACTGGTGGCACGATGTTCATGAGAATGCCTCGGGTTGTTACAATAGTTCCTATGCATTTGATCCTTAATTTAAAAACTCCTACATATATCCCCTATGAATTTTAAAGGTACTTAACGTCGCTTTGAAGATTTTTAGTTAATAGTAATATTAAAAATAAACACGGGAAAAGAGTTTGTATGACCTGTGGCCACATACGACCAACAGTAGATTAGAGATCTGCAAGAATCATTACGGATTATAATTTAATATATTTCACACTAACTATGACCCAAGGATTCAAATTTCAACCGTGCTATGGGTTATATAGAATCTTCTTCAGAATAAAATATAGGGATAGGGTAATATAGCTTCCTATTAGTTAAAGGTTTTCTGAATCAGATCAGTAGCTCCGTAGATGACCTCCTACATCCAAGCTCAAAAATTGTTTACCTCTTCAGTGTAGTCATTATATATTATATAATTTCTAAATATTAGGGTTCTAAAAGGTTCAACTCTAGCTAATCTTTTGTGGAAATCTAGATTTGATGAAAAATAGTATTGTGATACCTTGAAATTGTGGTAGTAGAGATTTTAGTGTTCGCCTATTTCGTGTATCTATAGAAGTTGCATTAAGAGTTGATTCCATTTTGAACAAGATTCATCAATTTCGAGCACATCATCAACTTTTTTTTATCGTTATAGGTTTGGCGTAGTGGCCACAATCTCATCTGATGTTAAGTGACGATATGGCCCAAGATGATAATACGCTAAACCTAGTGGAAGACTGGCTCTCAAGTACAGCTGCCGGAACACACCCATTTGTGCTTGGCAACAGATTTTCTACTTGAGGGTGGTAGCTAGCCAGGCGAGCATTATAAAATGCCCTACAACCATGCTATGGTTTGCTCACTATATTTTCTTTCACCGAAAGCTCAAGCTCATTGCAGGGATTCGATCTTCGATTTTTATTTAGTATATAATCATACGTTTTGCTCTTTATATTACCTATATTAGCTTCGCTGGGATTCCGCTTAGATCGATGCTAGTGGGTTTAAAGCGAAATGCATGATCAAATGTCAATACTCTCAAAACTCAGACTTCCATCCGTTCATTCGGGCAAAAGACAACCACTACTGGACATCACAGCCAGTGAGTTCCTGCAACCTTCACTATATCGTCGGTCCACCTTGTGGCGAGTGTCTGCCTGCGTTTTCAATTACATGGCCACCATTCGAGAACTCTATGGCCCTTTCGACTATCCGTTCTACAAGCGATGTGCCTTGCCCACTGCCACCTAAGTCTAGCAAATTCTGAGAGCTATGTCGGTGACTTTAGTTGTAAATAATTATCCCAATTTTCTTTGCTACTTCATCTGCCTTCGTCAATCAAAGAATTTAGTTCTTCCGCAATATTCTCGTTTTTCAATCGATCACGCAGATAAACTCCAATCATACCTCTGCATTGCTCTCAAATGGCAAACTCAAACTATCCCCTCTGCTATTATTGTGTTCATATACTTTAAATACTAGCCTTATAACTTATAACACAATCATATAAAACCTAACAAACTAAAACATTCCTACCCGATCCTGTAACTCATAATTTACGATTATATAAATAGGGTGAAACCTTATGTTCCCTTATCGTTTTTTATACGATTTTGGTCAAACAATACAAGGCTTGTATTATAAATAAAGACGTAAAATAGAAAGCCTACCAAACAATACAAAAGGTAACGCGATAAACGCCTGCTTCGAATACCATAAACAAACGGAAATATGAATCGAGATTAAGATTATATAGTACCTATATCGTGTTGAGGTTAAAGAATAATTATTTATAGATAGGACAATTTAATAATTTAGTAAATTTTATTGGTACTAATTTAGTCTTATTCCTCCTTTTTTATGTAAGACATCTTTAGTTGCGTCTTAACTAGTAACTTAGATATTTTTTCAGTAAAATCTATAGACAAAATTGCTTTTGTTTTATTTTTATATACTTCTATACCAATACAACACTACTAATAACAATCATTTAAAATCATTAAATAAAATAATGTTACTTCTCTTCTTCAGTTAGATAACCGATTATGAATACGTAAAACACCATAATAAAATATTTGCAAAGTATTATATTTTAAATGAAATAAAATTAATTTAAACGATTAAAATTAACTACTGCGATTTATACGATAATAATTATATTATTTGTATTATTAGGTATTACAGTAATCTTATAAATATAAATAATATAATAATAAAAAATATATAAATAAGATAAAGTACTCGCGATCAAATGTCACCTTACAAGATTTGAATAATCTATGTATCACAGTCGGACCGCTCCGCGCTCGTAGCGTGGGACGACGCGAATGGACGTGAAACGAATACTGGGAGACAGTGCATCATTTGCAATTACATGTTATTGTGCCTTTGTACTAGATTAGTTCGGCCGCGCAGCCTTGCTTATAAGTGTGTTATAAGAATGTGGCATTGTAAGCAAATAGTTCACAATTTATTTATAACAATATTTATATCACTTCTATAAAGAATAATCGGTGTGTGGTACTTTTATATTGACAATTTTATTATTTTTATTTATTGTTGAAATTATTATTAAATTATTACATATTATAAAAGGCAATGTCACTCTGTCACTCTTTAGTGCACTCTTGTCTTATAACTCGACGACCACTTTAAACGATTTACGTTATTCTTTTTTTTAATACATTATTTATGGCCAGAATTTAATACCTATATTAGGTATGTTTTATTACAATAGGCAATATATAAAACAACTTGATAATTTTAAATTAAGTCGACAAATAATGATCACTATCACGTTCTCGTGCTGTACTATTGATAAACCATTAAATCGGTTATTATCTTTGTAATTTTATTGAACACGACAAACTGATGATATACGATTTAAAAACATAATTTATTACCGAGTGACAAAATTGACAACAAAAATGAAATCAACGTAACAGTTTCAATTACGATACAATTCGATTCAGAAACTTTTCATGCAATAATAACACCAATTAGGCGTTTGCCGAAACAAAGTCGTATAACTGAATAAATCAAAATCCCGTGTTGCGTGCGTCGAGTTGTCACGCAATGAAAGTAAAAAATATTTTATTTGTTACACCGGAATTTTAGTGAAATATGTGAGTACTCACGGTTGTAGAGGTGATCCACGTTAACCACACGCTAAATTCGTGTGTTGTAAACGAGCATTTTCTTAAATCACGAAGCCACTTATTTTATAATAAGTATGCATATCCCAAAAACCTTTATTTTAAACATTTCGCTAAGAAGTTGCAATAATTCAAAATAAAGAAACGCTTTAGTAAATGTGACCTACATTGAGCTTTCATGAAAAAATAAACATCTTGACGAAACTCTAAAAAAAAATTTATATATAATAATTCACCCTAAGAAGTCACTTTTGAAAATCAAACTCTACAACCGTTCCGGAGAACATTCGAGAAGAGTCGGAAAAATGTAGACCAGGTTTATAGTTATGGGTTAAATATATTATTTTACAGGTGTTCAAAGAGGGAGTCACTTCCAGAGGTCACTATCATTCAAGTAATAATTCACAATTTGGCAGTAAAACCTGCTTAACATGGTCCTATCGTCTTACAAGTCGATGATGTCCTTATGGATATTATTATAAAACCTAACACTATTACCTAAAATACTTTTATACTTAGGTAAGTTTTAAACACAAAATGACTAATTATTTATTTCTAGTATTCTAGCTTACCAAAGTTTTTGCAAGAATAGATTACATACATTATATTGTCAAGAATGTATATCAACTAATAAGAGTGAAAGCAAAATTAAGAATTGATTTCATTTTTGTAATATTTATAAAAACTTTCGTTACATTTAACACGACTATTTTTACTTTTAAAGAGATCAAATAATTTATAATAATAAGGAATTAATTACAAAGTTATATTTGAATTATATTATTTCAACATTTTTTTAGACTGTCCTATCGGAACCACAAATTGCATTCTTTTGAAAGGATTTTATTACACTATTTTCTTTTTTTTAATTTATCAGATATATTTATCCTCTACGTCCACGTTATGTCTTACTAATTTTGCATACATATGCTATTTCGTTTTATCTGCTATAATTTAAGCTATTACACTGTTAACCTTCATACCTTCTTCTTCGCTTTCTTGTATTGGCGTTTGCTATATGCATTGCCTTTGTTTTCTGGCACTATTTTCTCTTTCTTTAAATTTACCACAGTAAAATGTAGCATATTTTGCTCTTCTGGACAATATATATTTGCCTTTATAAACGTTTTATTTAACAGCGTTAAAAGCGCTCGTTTAGAATACGAGCTACCGCAAGTGGGCCAAACTCTAGAACACATTAAAACTTGTGATGAATCGCTATTTTCGTTTCTCTCACTCAGACTTCTGGTTGCGGGGCATTCACTGTATGTGTGTGAAAATGTAAATACATCTCAACAACTTCAGCGCTTGCTAAGGAAATCAGACGACGAATGTTGACAGAGACTTGTCGGCTTTTCGTAGTGGATTATTTGAAGGATTTACTTAATGCTATATGTTTGCTTGCGTAAAGGATTAACGGGAGGCAAAGTTTGCCTAAGCGATTACAACACATGAGGTTTTATGCATCGATGTTTTTGCAGGCAAATGGAAATTTAGTGTGCGGTTTGAGTACGGAATGATTAATGAATCCAATGATACCAGACGGCTAAATTGGATAGGTAAATTTCAGATTGGTAGCGTGAGGTTATAGGTGATAATCTTTGGAATTATTGATACGTTTCATTGTGGTTAATAAATAAGCAATAACACCATTCGTTTGTTATGCTGAGTAATAATTTATGGCCACACACGTCGTGTTATACTTACTGAGTTATCTACGAGCTTAATTGATATTTTATTCATAATTCTATTTCGACATAGTTTTGTGTTAACGACTTTTATAAATTAAATATTTAATTTATTATACCTAGTAATTTACAAAGAAATTATCGTTGTCGGTAACTAATTAGAATTATAAATCTTGGTAATAGTAACTCACTAACCCATTTAGATACAAGCCTAATATGTAAAGTTGCTGAATTTTATTTTATTTTTAATGTGAATTTCAGAAGTTAATATTAAATCCTTGCTGTAAATTTATTATTTTACTGGAACATAGCGTTGTAATACTTATTAAATATTACATACAATATAGGCACTTGTTGAAATGTAGGAGTATTTGTCTGGTCTCTGTAATTTTATTTGTAAATAAATGCATTACGTCTATAATTAAGTACGTAAATTTATTAATAATACATACATTTCGTTAAAATATTCTTTACCAGGGACATATTTTAGTCTCATTAACATGACTTTATTCCTACTGATAGCTAAATCTAAAGTATTTGCTATAAAATTGGCTGAAATATGATGCCGAGATTCAGCTTAGCAAAATGGTATCGATTACCAGAACTTTTACAACCTGCTACTACAGCTGTTGGTGTTAAATCAGCGAGGTTTTATTACCAACAAACCGTTGGCAATCAGTTAAACTGTCTGTTGCAGCCACATAATGATTTTGTTAAACGTGATGCATAAAAGTAAATAAGTGCATGGTATAAATCGTTCTAAGTATCTCGAACTCCGGTAGTTGCACCATTGCCGCTTTTTGTTCCTTCTGGCGTAGTTTATATCATCTTCACTTATTATTGTTAAAGATACCGATAACTTTTTTTATTTTAACAGCTGTCATGTTTTTGAAATAGTGTGAATCCTCAAGCCATGGGTTGTATTTGTCAGTCGTGGTATTAATACCAACCAGAAAGTACGTAGTACAGTCCACCCATTATAAAAAAGTCTACAATCATTAAGTATGAATCCGAACAATTGCATTTCACAAAATGATAAAATAAAAATTTGTGACATTTTATCTCAATATTTGAACATATTAATTAACTATTCGGAAATTGTACGTTAAAATCTCGTTTATTTTTCTTACCGATTATTTACTAAGTGATCATAGGAAAAAAAGAACTTAAATGGCAAATCAATGGTTACTGCATATTGCTATAGCGACGTAACGGTCTCGAGGAGATTCCGCCATTCGATTTGCGATAAATCGCGGGTTTAATTGTCCGAGAAATCACCGGACTAAGCATCTGGGGCTAGTCGATTTTTTTGCTGTAAACTGATTATATGATAATGCATTTAAAACAAAGTCTACGTATAGGTTGGACACGACAGAGTGGTAGGAATTGTATTCGACTGGACCGTGACCATCATACAACAGGTATAAGACACACTTAGGCGAGTCGCGTTCTGAAATAAAAAACAAAAAATTAAAATCAGCCTGTATTTTTTATCGTTATAGGTTTGGCGTAGTGGTCACAATCTCACCTGATGTTAAGTGTCGATGTGGCCCAAGGTGAATACGCTAAACGTAGTGGAATACTTGCTCTCAAGTGCAGCTGCCGGAACACACCTATTGGTGCTTGGCGACAGATTTTCAACTTGAGGGTGGTAAGCTAGCCAGGCAGGCATTAGAAAATTCTCCCACCATGCTTTGGTTTCGAACTCACGTCAATCGACGCGAAGTCGTACACACTACCACTGAGCCATTATTGCTTCAAATATATCCAGTAATAAAGCGAGGTGTCCAATACAACTAGCGATGCCCCGCAGCTCTCCACGCGTTTATTACGTAATTTAAGTACGTTAAGTAATTAATTACATCTCGTAATTTTATTTTTACTCATATGAATCGGAACTTTGTTGAAACGTAATCAATATTTATTTTTCCAAAATAGCTCAGTGTAAGTAGGTTAAAAGTTAAAAGGGTTAAATTCCAAAATGAACAATCGATTTTATTAGAAAATCTAATTTATTATTAACTAGCTGTGCTCGCGGTTCCGCACGCGTTTATTGGATGGAATCTTTCGCTCGATTTTTTTTATTTCTCTATGTAATATTTTCAATTCTTATAGGCCTAACCTTCAATTCTCTAAGAATGTCTTAATTTGCTCGTCTACAAATTTCATAAAAGTCAGGTTGTTTTGAATTCCGGACATGCAAACAGTCATTTTTTTTAATGTTATTTTAAAAATCAGTTTCCTTTAGAAATTTGAAAAAAAAAACGACACGTTAAAGCAGAACTACATATTTATTAATATAGGTTATGTGATATTGCATAAAATGTCAATAAACATCTCAAGCCGCTAATGTGCGCGAAAAAAAACAACAACATTTTATGCCAGCAATAAACCATTTCAACTCGTGTTTACGTGTTTTGAAAGCTAAACTAATAAGGGTATTAAAATTATACGAGTAAAGCGCAACAGGACGTCCACACAAACCTATAACGATTCGACTTATGTTTTCAAATACACGGCTCGTATAATTTTATATCGGTGTTCTCGACAAAATTATTCGTACCGTCCAAAAGGTACCATAATTGCATTTATGAACCTTATTTCGTCAGATCCGGACTTACGAATTATGATTTTTATTTCATTCGACAGTCAGCTTGGTATTGGTAAACGGAAAAAGTAGCGAACAGTGGCGTGGCCATCTTTGTCAATACCGAGTGAAGTAATCCCGGCAAAGGTTACATCAAACACGTACGCGAGAAGTCCGTAATTTCATTGTTATCCAAAATCCTGCGTAATAAAACTTTACGATGAAATTTTTATGATAAACAAAATGCGAGATTTCACTTTTATTACGTGGATACAGATGTACGATGATTATGGTTTAATAGTAATACAGATTTATATATCGTACTATATGTACCCTAATGGTTTAAACTGTGCTATTTTTTTTGACGATCTCTCCACCGCGCCGGTTTCGTGCCGACAATGCACCTGTGTTCACAATTCCCGTACTTGCCTACAGCTTTTCAGATTGCTTAACGTTTATGGTTACTGCTCCACTCCTTAGACCAGTAGCGTGAGCTTATGTAGCCTTTTTAACCTTCCTCAATAAACAAACTATAAAATGTAAAAATGTTTTTCAAATCTGACTGGTAGTTCTAGTGTGTACCCTTCGTATATACACAAACTCATAAATTTCGGACTGTTTCTTTATAATAATACTAGCTATGCCAGCGGCCCCGCTCTTGTGGTCTACGATCGAGCGCACGCGCGAATTGTGCTGCCTCAATAATACTTATTGTGGATGGTCCTTAGAAAATAGGCATATGGTTAACTCAGCGTAAGCCATTTAATTGGACTAAAAGCTTATTTTTCCGTTATCACCACTACTGTCGCTGCTTATTTCGTATGAAAGAAAGAAAGAAAGAAATCATTTATTCGCTAAGCACAGTGAAAATAAGTTGTTACATAAGTTAAAAGTAGTGTGTATGCTTTGTCATTATTTGACATGCGAAATTAGAGAAAGAGAAAAGAAGAGAAAAAATATATTTTAATGCAGCAAAAAGCTTCCCCCTCTCTCCTCTCTTCCCCCTCTATTACTTTATGTAACAAAATATATCCTATAACCTAGCCAGATGACATATCCATGGAATAAATGAAAAACCATGTAAACATATATATATATATAGAAGTTATACTAGAATAGGCTAGACAAGAAAGTGACGAGACACCGTATTTGAGTCAATATAAAAACGTTTTCAGAATATCTTTTCTAACAAATAAATCGCGGTAGTCCAGTGGTTCGAGTTCCAGCATGTTCCGATTTTTTTTTAAGCCCATATATTTACTAATTTCGATTGGGTATCACTAACTATTGGTTAACGGTGAAGCTAAACATCGTGAAGAAATCTAAATGCTTGAGAAATATTCTTGTGGTACAACTGTATGGGGGGAAAATATAGAACTGTGAATTCATTGGTGTTTGAAATAGCCAATACGCCGTGGTTGTTAAGCCTGTGTCTTTCCTATGCAAGAGGCCTTTACTCTGCAGTGGAACAGACTTGTATTATTATTATTTCTTACAAAAATAAAACCTTTCAAACATATAGCTTTGACGTCGAAGGCAGGAGACATTTTTATATGCCTGTTGGATTATATATAGTTTAAAATATATATATGTCATCGGAAAATTATTTTACAATCGGTAGAACGGACACAACAAAAAAACATTCTAACAGTTAGATTTTCGTAGGTTTATAAACTAACTAGATTGGCTAGGTTAAGTTTAAACTGTGATTATAACGATCGAGCCGAGCGAGCGCGACGCGGTAGTGCCCGGTGAGTGCCAGAAACAAATTAGCCGTTAAAAATTCTCATTTTACAAGTCCTAGTATCATGATTCTGTTTATTTAATATAGATGAGCTCAAAAATTCAAAATTATCACTACCCGTTTATAATCTACCAAGAGTGTACAATCTAGATAACAATTTCAAACTTCGTACAATTACAAATGTAATGTACAATTTATAATGAGTAACAGAACTAACGAACAACCTTCCGAATACAATATACAATATAAACAAAACATAAACTAACAATATAAAAGAGTTTACACACATAACGATATAACACAGCGTGTCTCAGCATGACAAATTCATAATCGGCGTGACCGATGCATCGTATGTATTTATTGAGGAATTTATATTCGTTAATAATTCCGTCTCGTTTTCCTATAGTGTTAACAAAAAATAGACAGTTCTATTGTATACAATTATATTCCAAACCTTAATAGCTTCGAGAATCATCTTAGAACCGCGAATTCTGTTTGTTTTTAAAGTGAAACTTTTATTCTATCGCCCTAACATGTTTCGTTCATCTATCACATGTTGCATTACAGCTGGCCGTAGAGTAGGGAACTGTGAGACTCGAGGCAAAGCTGAAGTTATTATTTTTTTTTTGTTAAAGTGAAACTGTTAATCTATTGCCCCAAAAATTTGCGTTCATCTATCGCATGTCGCATTACAGCTGGCCGTAGAGTAGGGACCTGTGAGACTCGAGGCGAAAATGAAGTAATTTTTATTATTATTATTTTTAAAGTTTCACTTGCATCGCGGTTTCGTAAAACCACACACGAATATTTCGAACAATTCGAATGGATACCATTATTGCAATCGATAATCGAATTGTATTCGCATACGCCTAATTAAAATGCATTGATTGATATTTAATTCAATAGGATTTTTTTTCTACATATATAAATATAAAAATAGTCAACAAACTACATATAATTACGCTGTGTGATATTAGAAATATTATATTTTTGTGAGCATTGATATTAATAGATTTTCATCAGACACAATTATAATGAAAGTGCATTAACATGGGAATTTTTAAAACATTAATATCATTATTAGTAATTAATATAAGGAAACTCAATATGGTTAAAATATTTAGATGATCTATTTGTCATTTGATTATTTGATTTGATATTGATGACTCGTTTTACACGTCCTAAAAAAAACTTCAACTTTTTTTAGAACGTCTGTTTTATTTATATAATAATCTATATCTATTTTTTAATACCACGACAGTGGCAAACAAGCGTGCAGTCCGCCTGATGGTAAGCTATAACCGCAGCTTATATACACTTGCAATACCGTCAGTGAAGATGTAAAGATTTTGAAAATATTTTTAGGAAGTAAACTCGTGCTGCGATTTAAAAAATATATCCTTAATAAGAAGCTACAGTATCCTTGAGTGCTATAAGCAATATTTTTATTCTTGCTAAATTTTATATTGTAATTAACGCGAACGAAGTCGCGGTATTTTGCTATTATTATATACTTACGATTCAAACCTTAAGACTATAGTTCTTTCTATACATTCAACACTCTATGGAACAGTCAAAATGTCTCAATTAGACTTGATGCACGCATGAACCTCAAATGCGATTTTTACGACTACTTTTATGCCTCTTACTGCATTACTGAATAATTATTCTTAATATTTAGTGTTCTTTATAAATATAGATTTAACATTTATGTATTTTATCCATTCAACTTTACAAGTATTTAAACGTTCTATTAATTATTATTTATCGTTCTTTTTTATATCTAAATGCTTTAATGTCGAATAAACGATTCCCTTTATAATGTAGCACGGCAAATTTACTGTACTGTACTTGATGGTTAACACTGCACTCCTTAAATATCGGCGACCACCGAGAAATTTATAATTTATCGTAATGTTGAGTAGGACTTACAATAACCCGTACATTTGTACCGGTACATGAAAAATAATCTTTACTGACTTGGATGACGAGATCGAGAAAGCCAACGTGTACTACAAGTCCGCCCTGGTAAACCAAGCGTGCTCGCGCCCACGCCCGCAAAACAGTGTTCCCTCCGCAGGGGACGGGCGATTAACTACGCTCCCGCACATCTGCCACGTCGACCCTGTCCTGTTGCAACTCAAGCCTAGGTCCGTTCCTTCGGCAAAGAGCCCTAGAACCAAGCAGCCGCTCGTGCGAGAGGTTCGGCCACTTTGGCACTTATCTTTGGCATCTCGTTTAGCGTGTTCTATTATACCGTCTGTATCATTTCCTTATATGCAAAAATCGCGATCTTTTTAATTCTCTATCCGTAATTTGATCTAAATAACTATACATATATACATGTTTCTTCTTTCTGGGAGGAAGGAAGATGCGTATATATATGTATTTAGTCATCAGTCAGTTTTGGTCTAAACTACCCAGCCAAAAAAAGGAAAAAGGTCCCTTACAGAACCTTTGTAGGTACCTGAATAGTGTGCATGTATGAAGTGCAGTGTAATGATTGTATGTTAATAGCTATCAACACTGCCATTCACCAGCAGGTGAATGCAGTGTCACTATATCGCGCGAGCGGCTCTGGCTCAACGGCCCATGCCAGAGAAACGAACCTAGGCTTGAGACATATCAGGAGAGAGTGCTCTTGGCAGATAAAGTACTTCGAAAGATGGTTTCGATGGTTTCGCCTCACTTGAAGTGCATCTTTGTACTGCCTTAGTATAAACAAGAGGATACTCTTACAATTTCAATTCATAATCGTTTTCTACTCGAAACTAATTCATCGCCAGAAGTCGATGTCATGCCGACCTGCTCAAATGTCTCTTCATGGTATGTTTGAAGGACTTAATAACGTAGGAGAAAGAAACTCACTGGCCGGGAGACAGCTTCACAGCTTCATAGTACGGCAAAGTTATGACATAGTGAATTTCTTTGTTCTTACCGAGATACAGGTTACCTTAAAGCTGTGGCTATAAAGGAGGAGAAGATAATATTGAACAGCACTTCAAACACTCATCACGATACAAACGGTTGAATACGCTCAGTGATGCAATGCCCCTGGGCAGCTGACGCGACTCGATTTAATTATGGTTTTATTTGAGTTTTGTACAGATAACTGCGCTAAGATATATATTTTGTAACGTTTTACTTCTCTGAAACCATAGTAACACTTAGATACTTTATTTTTAACTAACGGATGCTTAATTTCTTCTATCAGTACATATATGTTTTAAATTTAATGAGATTTTATAGGTACCATTATTTTTTTGTTTATCCGGCCTGCAACGTTACACGAAATGCGTGTACAAGTGGTATTAATACCGTCCATGCCAGTCAAGTTATTAATTCTCATATTTCAGGGCTTTGTAATCAATTTACGCATAAATAATACACTCATAATTATGTATCACGTATACGTTTCACGGATAGATTAGTCTACAGATAAATAACTTGTTCTCAAACTGTACCTTATGTAATACGCTGCGAGATGCGCAGTAAGACGGTGGAACAGTATTTATTGTAGTTGATTTACTAACTGAGGTCTTCACGATCCGATAGCTCGACCGAAAGTGTCTTCAAGCAGGTCGACGTTACCTGCTTGAATGTTGCCCCTGTTGCTATCGCGCACAGCCAATGGTGCGGGTCAATAGTAAAGTCAATAGCACGAAAATGAAGTCATTAGTACGGATTCCATAATCAAATCTACATGATTCTCATTCAAGTTTCTTATTTAATATAACGTGTTAGTAGAACAAGCCGGTCCTTGTAACACATTATAGATACAACCGTATTATACAATTTTCATATTACAAAGTAGTGCTCCTGTATTAGAGTTGTTTGAGATCTTCTAAGAAGTTTGATATATTGATGGCGAAATTTGATGGACAGTAACATTTTATGTGTGACGTAAGACGTAGTATGGATATTCATAAAGCTAATTTTATATAATATGTTTAAATGACTAATAATTATAAATAGTAACTTTATTCACTGCGTGTCTTGACAATTTTTATTGTAAAGGCACCTTATAAGTATTAAAAACAATGTTATATATGTTTATTCGACGTACATACTTTTAGTATATGTATAAATTTGTTCCCTTTGTTTTGCGTAATATTTGAAAGCACAGTCTGAAGCCTTTGATGTCGCACTTCACAATTTTATTATCAAACCTGTGTATATTCATTGATTATTTTCAAAAGCGACTTTTGATGTTTCGCCGAACCTAACAACGTGGTATATTAAATGTGCAGTACAGTAACTTTATTTTTTTTTATATTTATTGGTTTGGCGTCGTGCCCACAGTCTCACCTGATGTTAAGTAACGATGTGGCCAAGGATGATAATACGCTAAACCTAGTGGAAGACTGGCTCTCAAGTGCAGCTGCCGGAACAACTAATAGGTGTTAGTTGTTTTCTTGGCGACAAATTTTCAACTTGAGGGTGGTAGCTAGCCAGGCAGGCATTAGAAAAAACCCTAGCTCCATGCTATGGTTTTCTCACGATGTTTTCTTTCACCGAAAGCTCAGGCTCATTGCAGGGATTTGAACTCGCGTCAATCGACGCTACCACTGAACCATCATTGTTTCAAAATTGCTTTCATTATTTATTTGATATCAATTGCAATATTTTTTGATATTAAATAGTAATGATATTAATGGTTATATGATATTGTATCATACACTAGCTGCGCCTTATGTTTTCACCCGTGTTAATTTATTCAATCAACTCTCTACCGCGCCATCGACAACATTCCCTTGTAGCCTATCGTTATTACCCTTACTTTCCTACAGGTTGACAGATTACTTGGCGTTCATTGTTACTGCTCCGCTCCTTAGGGTTATAGCGTGCAGTTATATAGCCTTTAAAGTCAAGTAATAATATCCAAAAAAAAATTTTTTTGTCTTATTGGTAGTTCCAGAAGTTGGCCCAGTAAAGGGCATTCTTTCATACATCCCACATTATGGAAATTTCAATATTTAAAGTTTTTTTTATTTTACCAGGTAACAGTATAGAACTTCATTAATTTTTTACATGACAAATCTCTTTCATAAATAACAGTAATAGCTCTCAGAGAAGATGCCTTACTACTTTTTCTCGACATTGTGATATCGAGCCGATATGAACACACGCATTGTAGAATAAAAAGCATTACTGTGTAGAAGATTAAACGTATTTGATGTTTCAATTTATGCTCCAGTGGTAAGTTTAATGGATTTATTCCGTTCTTCGGATTGTGATAAAGGAAAATTATCAGGTTTGCGTTATGAAATTTGTAATGATAAGATTTTTTTTTAATATTTATATAATGTTAACTTACTTATGTTAAGTTGAAGAAATTCTATTATTAAGAAAAAAATGTTATTAAATGTTTAATGGTATATTTAGTTTGAGTACTTATCACATATTTGTCATATTTATTTTTCCTACATACTGTAATATGTACATACATGAAACAATGCGTTGCGTTAACTTCATAAAGTTCTTATTTAAAAAACCCTTACGTTTTATTAATTATTTAATAAATATATGTATGTGGAAACAATTTCACACACGGCTATTAAATTCTAGTATAAGTATGGTTTATAATATAGAAAATAAGCGGCTGATATACTATTATACATAATTACATGTGTGTATATTGATATTTAACACACAGACAAAAAACTAATAATAGTTATGCTCATCACACAAAAGACAATCATGTGCGAGGCTTAAACCCGCAACCAATCCGCTCAATAGTAGGGCCTAGTACCACTGCGCCACGACGCCAGTTTATTATATCTATACATATGCTTTTAGGTTCCACTGACGAAGCACCAACCAAAGCCTAACCTATGTCCCCGCCCGTACGCTTGCGGTCTTTTTCGACGTAGCTAAGGCCTTCGATAAGGTCAGGCATGCCGGACTAGTCCACAAGCTACATCAATTAGAAGTCCCGGATAGGTTAGTTCATCTAGTTCACGATTTTCTACACGATCGCACCTTCCACTACCGAGTGGAAGGAGTACTATCTACCGCCCACCCTATACGCTCAGGCGTCCCGCAAGGTTCCATTCTGGCGCCTTGCCTTTTCAATCTGTACGTCAGCGACCTCCCGAAGCCCCCCGGGGTCGAGGTAGGGCTCTACGCTGACGACACAGTAATATATGCGTCAAACAGACACAGAAAAAATCTCGCCTGCGAAGTCCATTGTGCCGTAACCAATCTCGGGGAGTGGTTTCCAACGTGGCGAATAGCTAAAGGTAAAGAGCGCCACGATTATGTTCGAACCGCATACATGCAAACTACCACGCACGGTAGGACCCCTCTCATTATTCGGTACGAATATCCCTTGGGCCACCAAGACTAAATATATGGGTGTCACCCTCGACTCGAAGCTTAACTTCAACGCACACGTTACTATATTCAGGAATAGGGCCATCTGGATCCTTTCCCGCTTGCGACCCTTGCTCAGTTCGGTAAGCAAAATGTCCTTAAGACATAAGCTCACACTGTACAAGATGTGCGTCCGTCCGATCTTGACATATAACTTCGCCGCGTTCGCACATATGTCCAAACATAACTTTGTCCGCATGCAAAGAGTCCAAAATCGGTTTCTCCGTCGCCTGCTTGACCCTCCAGCCTTCGTTAGGAACATGGACCTGCACAGGGACATGAGGCTTCCCTCGATAGAAGCCTATGTGAAATATCTCACCAGGAGATACTTCGATAGCGCTTCGAATCATCCCAACCCGCTCGTAAAATCCACCGTGAACTACGTCCCAGACAACTCGATCACCGCTGCCAAACGTTATAAACGCCGTCCGCGAAATCTCTTTGTCGATCCCGATGACGACATCGAGAACGCTAACAATTTCTACTCGTCCGCTCCCGCAACATATGCGTGCTCGCGCCCACGCCCGCGAAACCACCGTTCCCTCCGCAGGGGACGTACGGTTAACTTCGCTCCCGCACACCCGCCTCCTCTGCGGCAACTCAAGCCTAGGTCCGATCCATCGGCATGGAGCCCTTGAGCCAAGCAGCCGCTCGCGCGATACAAGTGACTCTACAATCACTAGCTTTCACAGTCATACATGACACTGCATTATACACACATGCACAACACACATAGGTACATAGGTTCTGTAAGGGCCCTTTTTTTTTCGCCTAGTTAGAGTAGACAAAAATTTCAGGCCACTAAATACACATACACATGTTCCTTCCCTCCTCCCAGGGGGCAGAAACATGTATATATGTATAGTTAGTTTAGATCGAATTACGGATAGGGAATTAGTCAGATCGCGACTTAATTGCATCCGCGCAACAGTCCGAGCCGAGGTTCGGCCACTTTGGCACCCTCGGATGTTGTTGCTTAGCTTTCGTAGCTGAGTGCCCTAAGCGCTCGCCCCCAAGCCCGGTAAAGCTGTAAAAGCAGTAAAGGCTCCAGGGCCACTAAGGCTAACAGTATAGTCAGTTCGAAAAAAAAAAAAAAAAGAAAAGCCTCACCTATGTCATACACTTACCAGAGTGTACCCCAAGCTCGGTAAAGCTGTAAAAGCCGTAAAGGCTCCAGGGCCCCTAAGGCTAAAAGTATAGTCAGTTCGAAAAAAAAAAAGTCATACACTTTTCAGGAAGATATTGGTGAGAGACATCACAACTGTGTATTTGTCAGCTTAATGTTACTGCATGGCTTAATTCGTTTTAATAAAAATAGCGTTGAGATATTTTTTATAAATAAATTTACAAGCGACGGTATTCAGGTCTTTCATATTGAATTGCTTATTCAAACTTTACAAGTGGTTAGTTTGGTACAACAGTTACTCTTGAAAATGTTAACTCGTCACTTGAACTAATTTGCATAGACCGAACTCGCTGGCTCACTCGACATTTCGAAGCTACAATGATACTAATTTTAGATATGTTTATATTCAATATCTGCCCGTTTAAAATATTTTTCTTAAAATATGTGACATAGTGTGAATTTTGAGTTTGACTAGAACTTTGTGTGAGTATTAATATATATTAACTTCATAATTGTATGGACTTTTGTGAAAAATAAGCGAATACGTAATAAATGTGAAGGGCTTACAGAGTAGCGTGTGGGACGATATTTGTCGATGTTTGCATACTAGAGAAATATTGTTTGTATTATTTTTACGCGTACTCTAAAACACTTCAATTATATTTTAATACGGGTAAAAAATACATAGTGAGTAGGCATGACTAACATTTTATGCATCACTGCTATTTTTCATATGATGTGAAAAATAATTTGTCAATATCAGTGCTATTTTGTCATTTAGTATGATAATTGGGAATGAATATGTTTACGTAACTGTTATGTTTGATGCGGTTTGAAAAGTGATAAAGTAGGTACTTTGTTATTTTATAGAAGGGCTAAAAAATAGTCGCGTATGATAATTCGTTTGATCGACGAGCCAAAAAAATCTTTAGCATGATTTCGTAAGATTTTTTGCCGTCATACAAATGCATGTGCCTAATTCCTTTTAAAATACAGCAGACTTTCATTACCAAGATGTGAAAATCAATGATATTTTTTTAAATAGCAATCATTTCTATGCCTAGTAGTGAGTCCTTTAAAGTGATATCTAATGTGTACCATATTTTAATATTATTAAACATATTTTTAATCACTCTTAACAACTTTATGTGATACTAATGATTACATAATAGGTTTATTGTATTCCAAACCATTGTAATATAAAAATATTATAAATAAAATGTTGAAACAATTCAGCCGTGTTATTTTTATAGGCTCACTTACAAATAAGCAAGTTGTAGCCAAGAATTTCTCTATTTTTTAAGAGTTTTAATGTACCAAATTCAATAGCCACACGAAACAAAGTTTGAAAATGGAAAACTATGGTCAAATTACGTAACTAATTGTATGCAGAATACATGAGTTGTAGCTCTGAAGTCGAAATTCAATGAAAGATAATCAAAGTTACGAATTTGGTACTAACTATATCGAAATAAACAAATTAAATATTTATTTTCAGTTATAAAATAAACTGACACTCACAGTCTATATACAGTCGGATACGTTATTCAAAGTTTTCGCTATTTCAGTCATATAAGTTTATAAAGTCACGGGCAGTCATGGTCAAAGAACGATGCGTGTGATGTACTGGAACAATTAATAAGAGTCAGCGAAAATCAGTAAAACTATTTTTTAAATTTAAATTCCAGTTTTTTGTTTTCATTTTCTAAAAATTAATTTAAATAACACAAAAAGAGTTGTTCACACCACCTAATTGGCACTTTTTCTATTACTACCAATCCGCTTCAAGGGCTGTTTTTCGCTCCTTTTCGGTGACTGTATATGAAGCTGCTTGTCGTTACGAGCAGTCTGTGTGCAGCCGGACACGTGAAGACGTCGCGTCATTATTATAATGCCACCCTGCTAATAAGAGCACGTGCGCCCGGACGGCGCATAAACGTCGTTGGAAATTAACTACCCGCGATATTAACAAACGGCTCTCAGCTTTCGTTTACGTAAATCCGCAATACAGTTCACTTAACATATATCGAAGAACGCGCTGTTGGTGAACTGACTATCAAAGAACATCCAGCTATGGAACGAGGAGGTGTAGTCTATTCCCGGGCAGCACCGGTCAGGAAAACAGTTCAGTCAGTGCCTTTATATTAGCGAACATCCTGCCGCTGACGCGCTCGGCTAAAAAGCATAGTCGCCGCATTAACAAGAGTTTTTGACGGGATCTTGATCCCTCATGTGGTTGTTTTTATGTTAATTCAGAAACTTACGTTATTTGACCCTGTTTTATGATATAATATTGGTGGTATTTTTGTATGACACAATTTGGCGATTGTCTACAAGTCAAGTGAATTATCTATTTACATATTTTAAAACTCAACATCTCTCTGTCTGTCTGTACGTCATGTTCACGTGAGAACAACTATGTTATCTGGCCAAGTTATAAGCTACATGGCTATATTTGAAGTAATGATGGCTCAGTGGTAGCGTGTACGGACATCGCGTCAATTGTCAAATGTCGAGTGATCCAGGTAGTTCGAATCCCTGCAAAGTGTCTGAGCTTTCGGTGAAGGAAAACATCGTGAAGAAACTATAGCATGGTGTTAGGGCTTTTCTAATGCTCGCCTGGCTGGCTACCACCCTCAAGTTCAAAATCTGTCGCCAAGCACCAATAGGTGTGTTCCGGCAAGCTGCACTTGAGAGCTAGTCTTCCACGGCTTATCGTGTTATCATCTTATCACTTATCGTCACTTAAGATCAGATGAGTTTGTGGCCACAACGCTAAAACCTATGAAGATTAAATAAAATGTTTCATAAAGTTATACATATTTACTGTAGCACGAAATAAGCAGTGATGATAATGGTGAATTATTATTATTTTATTCTTATTTATCTTATAATTAACATACCTAAGTAAATTATAAATAATTCTATAAAACTATAATTCTGTAGTTCACACGCGTAAAGCCTCGGGCACAGCTAACATATAATAACTAGAAATATGCATTTTGAGTTGCCACAACACTCTCTAGTCAGTTATAATATGGGAGTTATGGAAGTTGTTGTTCTAGTTGTTGAAATGCTGTTAGAGCGATGTTTGAAGATTAGTAAAACTTCGTGAGTTAGGTTAAAGGAAATATATTATATCCAGTATATAAATAAAATAAACACTGCTTGTAGAAAAGAATCACAATTACTCCTCAACGTATACGAGATATTTTATTATACTTGTAAAATAAATTAATAAAAATACATTCTTTAAATACCTCGATATGCACGGTGTGAATTATTTCTGTATATACGACAACCAAATTGAAGAAATAAAACATAAATAAAAATGAAGATATAAATTTCTTATAAAAACTGTTTTTACTTTAATGTGAGCAAATCAACTTACTTTGATTCTTCAGCGGATCTCCTAGTTTCTGATTCAAAAACTCATGGGTACGAGCAGCACAGGAACAATCGCTCTGGCGATCATCGAAAGAGGCTTGTGTCCAGCAGTGGACGTCTTTCGGCTGAAATGAAGATGATGAGCAAATCAACTTTTTGGAAATCTTCGTTTCCTAATTTCAGGGATTGCAATCTTAAACGATGCATTATCATCCACTATTTTTAAGAGGGAACAGTTCTGTCATTTCCTCTATATTTTGCACCAATCATAGGACAAGAAAATATTCAAACAATCTAACGCTTCTTCCAGGCAACCTTATAAATAAAATTAAATCGCTTATCGCTCGTAAATTACACCTCGAGTAAAAGAGAAGTAGTGATACGGCTCTCGCATCATCGGTCAATTACAAAAAGGTAATCCCGGGGAGGCACTTAATGAATCATTATGGCCGGCGGCTCTGCCAGCTCGACGGTTGATGCGACCACGATTTATAGTCGAGAAATTTTATTTTATTTTGCGAGTAGTTGTAACCGACTGATTCTGTGATATGCAATATATTCTCAAGATATTGTCAACTGTCTAATATATACTGATATTATAAAACGTAAGATATTGTTTTTTGTTTGCTAGTTTGAACGTGCTAATCTCTGAAACTAACAGTCAGATTGGAAAAAATATTTTTTGAATTAGTTAACCTGTTTATTAAAGCAAATTTCAGGCTATATAATTTCACACTATGACCTTAAGAAGCGGAGCAGTAACCGTGAATGTCCTACAATCTGTAAAGCTGTAGGCAAATGCGTTGGCGGCAGTGCGTTGGAGATTTGGTCGAATAGATTTAACACGGGTGAAACTGTGGAACACAGCTAGTTACTTATATACTATTTTATGAATTTATTACTGTGATGGCAAGCTGACATTACGATGGCTATAAGTGTTCAAGAATGTACGTTTCTGAGCGTTAGACTTTTTAACTGTATTTATTATTTATAAGTATACTAGATGAGCCCGCGGTTTCGCCCGCGTGGACTACTAAAAGCCATTTTTTTTTTCTAAAATAATAGTAGCCTAAATTATACCTAACATCAGCTATCTGCCAGTGAAAGTCCCGTGAAAATCAGTCAAATCGTTTCAGAGATTACCCGGAACAAACAGACAGACAAAAATTTTCAAAATGGGTTTTTTGTTATAGGTATTGTGTATACTTTCATATGCATTTATTAAAAACCTATTATTTTGATATTACAAACAGGCACTTCAATTTTTATTATATGTATAGATTTGATGCAAATATTTTTCGTGACATTATATAAGAATGAGGTATAAACGTAATGAATTTATGCGGAACAGTTTTTTATCTATCAATAAAACTATAAATAGGTCTATGCCCCAGGCAAGATGGACGTTTCAACGACTCAAAAGTCAAAGGCTACTCCCGTCAACATCAGTCATGTGGTGCGACGTTGTTGCGTCGGCGTGAACTAAGCGTCACTCGAGTCCAGTCGGTAAACATCTGACCAGTGTAAACTGGGTTTTAGACAGTTTGTAAAGCTCCAACTTTACTTATTATCGATACGGTTTGCAAATCGGAACTGGATACTCGGAAAAGCCGAGTTTGCTTCTGATTTTATTTACAAACATTCTCTTAATCAAATACCTAACCATTGGAACAATGGAAAATGACTGGCAGACTTTATCAAAAATTTGAATCGCGGCATTCTTCAACCTTGTTATAATAGGTAGCTAGGCTATTTGTTAGAACTTTACAAATTTTGGATTATTTTAACTCTAAAGTTATAATTGCTAAAAATCTGTAATAACCTTTTTTTAACCTTTTAGTAGATATTATAATTATACCAAAAACTAAATAAGTAATTTTAGAATGTACTGATACTTATTTATAATATAATTTAGAGTCAGGGTAGTTATAATATCATCTACATTGTCAAATAATTTTACTTCAAACGCGCATTACACACACATTTTTTTTAATTTATATTTCTCTTTATTTTGCCAGAATGAAGACGGTACTGATTTTATCACAATAATATTCAACTTCTAATGTGCATATTAATATCGGTTTGTTTCCCTTGACAGAGCATTTTAAATTATGTTTTGAATATTTATTAAAGAAGTCAGATTATGAATCGCATTAACTAGGAGAATCGCGATTTATCCGCTTTTTATCATGGACGTCTTCGAATTAATTATTTAACAAGCTTTTAAAGAAACAGAGCAGATGTAACGAGCGCTTAAAATTATCAAGGAATTTGTTGCTCCCGTGAATACAGAAGTAGACTTAAGAGCTCTTGTAATTCAGAGTATTTTTTTTTTACTCCATTTTATGATAATATTTCGTAGCAATTTTCTACCTGTAATTAAAAATGATATTTCATGTAAAACGATCGTTATTTACTAGTCACAATACTTAAATAAAATATATTTAATTACAAAGTAATTTTTTGGCATATCTTTGGTACTGCGTCAATATAATATTATGATTTTAACAAATATTGAGTGTTTGGACAATATTGTAAATATTGGACAATAACAACTACCACTAATCAAAAATGTATGATACTTAATTTTATCAATATTTGTTAAACGATGTGCTGGACACAAGACGATGGAGTCCGAATGGATTGCGACTTACGGCCGTTTTCAATAACATAACTGAGCTTATGGATGATGGAGCTTTTGAAGCAATGATGGCTCATTAGTAGCGTGTACGACATCGCGTCGATTGACGTGGGGTCGAATCCCTGCAATGAGCCTGAGCTTTCGGTGAAGGAAAACATTGTGAAGAAACCATAGAATGGTGGTAGGTAGGGTATTTTCTAAAGGCCGCTGGCAAGCTACCACCCTCAAGGTGAAAATATGTCGCCAAGCACCAATAGCTGTGTTCCGGCAACTGCACTTGAGAGCCAGTCTTCCGTCAGTCATTCTTCAGTCAGGTTTAGCGTGTTATCATCTTGTGCCACATCGTCATTTAACATCAGGTGAGATTGAGGCCACTACGCCAAACGTATAACGATAAAAAATAGATCCCTATAAATAGATCTCTCGATGACAGATAGAAACGTTCGATAAGAAATACTATTTATCGATAAGTTATTGAAAAGAAAGTGAAGGCAAAAGGATAGATTTGTCTATCTTTAGTAACTGAAACAAAGGATTAGAAGGATATTAATAAAAGCCGTTAGACGTGTCGCTTTTCGGCATCTGCCAATGTACATTTTTTATATCCAGTAATCAAGGGAAGTGGGATATGTACCCGACTGTTTCGCGAACACCATGTACATGATGATAAACCGGTTAAAATGAGTTTTTTTTGTGTTTTGTCACCTCTCAGGATCGATCAGTCAGTGTATATCCGGCTGCCAAGAGGGTTGCAAATTGATATGGCAGCGATGACCGTTGATGAATTGCCGATCTGTCGGTGTTCGCCATTGCTTTTGAATTGTACTGCATTTGCCGTCAAGCACAGAGGTGTCAACTTGCCGTGATAATTATATATCACTAGCTGTACCCGCGGCTTTGCTCGCGTAGATTACAGAATGCTGTTGGTTGAGCGCACGCGAATTGTGCTACCCCAAAAAGCTTATTGTGGGTGATCCTTAGAAGATCAACATATGCTAGCATGAACTTTTTTGTAGATCTCTTTAAGATCTATATCTATGTAGTATATTAATTTAATATTTATCTTATGGTTTACTCAGCGAAAATCATTTGATCGTCCCAAAAACGTCTTTTTTCAGTATTACAACAGTATTATGTTACTTTATGTAACAAAATAAGTCCTATAACCTGACCACATAAAATATCTATAAATTAAAGGAAAAACTATGTAAATCTGATTAGTGAAAACTTCACGTGAAAAGAACATAAACGGACAGACAGACAGAAAGACGTCGAGTTTGATAATATGTATAGATGTAATGTTTCGGAAACTGCTTCAAAGATTTGGTTGAATGAAATTTTGTACTTAGACAATGTTTACTTTTCAAGTTTACCAATATAAGTTTTTTGAAAAAGATGGCTCAAATATTGGAAATAATATAAAAATGTAAAAAAAACAGCATGAATCACAATAAAAATTCTAAATTAGAAGTCATTTCAATCTACGTAGGCTGGATCTATGACACAAATATTTAATTTGGTGTTGTCTTCAAAAAATTGCTCTAAAATTGAACTATGAAAATACCTCAAAGCATTACTGAGTATTTATAAGATCTTAGAATTAAAATAATTAAGCTCGTGTAATCATCATTTGCTTTTTGTTAGAATATTATTGAGGTTTGTTAAAAATACTTTAGTTTCATGATGTACAATTATTACGGGATTTAGCCTGAAGCTACTAAATAAATGTTAGTTATAAAACAGCTACCAATATAAAATGAGCTCTCTTTATCTATACTTTTATTTACAGATGCGTACATTAAATATGTTTATTATAACTGGTTTTATGTATGATCGTTACGTACGTGTTATTTACAAAAATGATCTCTTTATTAGACCTATTATCATTATTATATGGTTCATATGTTTTGGATTACGAGTAAATAATAAGTCGAATAATTCTATAATTGCGTAATACATATCTATATGTAATATGTATGTATAGGTTACATATCTATGTTCAAGCTTAAAAACATTTTGAATGTAAAATTCAAAGTAATTTCCTTCCACGGTTCTCCCGACTTTAATAAAGGTTCGCCTTTTTACTTCGTCTTGCTTCATTCCGTTTCATTCATCATTAATTTAAGCCGGTCTTCTGTTACCGTTTTAGAGTTATTGGTGATATTTGAACGCATAGTAAGTCTACTTATCCAAATTTATCACAAAATTGACTTCTTTTATCCTCGATATTTTTGACACAAGCATTTGTGCTCGTGAAATTGAAAGAATTTGCTAAAGGCGGGGAATAATAAACGATTATCAAGTTCAGTTTCTAGAACACAACGTAAGGTTTCTGGAAATAGATATTGAAGCTGAGAGTGCTAAGTATCCAGAACACTATAAAGTTTTCATCCTCTTGCTTTACATTTTTACATTTATTTCTTTTTCTTGGTCTTATGGCCTTTAACCCTTTGGGTTACGTCGTCCTAATTGAATCACAATAAATAAAAAACAATTAAGTTGTATGCCAAAAAGGCGTCAGTACTACATTCATTTAAAAATTACAACTAAACTTATACAGCCAAAAATATTAAACATTTTCATAATAATGTTTTCCTTAACAGTGGCTCAGACTCTTTGTGTGATTCGAATCCTAGTTAATCGACGCGATGTTCAAGCGAGCTACCATTGAGCCATCACTTTGAAAAAATAATTGTTCGGGTACGGTGCACGTGCAATACACCAAACTTGTAATCTTTAGCGTATAGTCAACAATCATCGTGGAGAAATGTACTGCGTAAATTGTCGCCGCAAGCACTCATCGGGTACCCATTACGAAAAAAATGTTACGCCTCGAGGTCGTATTGGACTCAGTTGTACTGATTAGGGTTCTTATCGAAATTCCATTTTATATATTTAATATAGATGTTGAATCACGTTTCACATATCAGATTCCATTTTTCATTTACATTTTAATTTATACCGAAGACTTAAAGAAAAATGTTTAAAGTGTAGAATCTTATATTGATAGTATGAAGCAAAAAAGATTGTTTTTTGTTAGTTTGTTCTTTGAACGTGATAACCTCTGAAAACACAAGTCAGATTAAAAAAGAAATTGTTTTGCATTTTATAGATTAATTATTGAGGAAGGCTACATAACTTCACGATACGACTATAAGAAGCAGATCAGTGACTATGAACATCAAGTAATCTTGAAAACTGTAGGCAATTACGGTCCTATGGCAAGTAAAAATAACGGGTGCGTTAGCGGCGCTGCGGTAAAGTTGATTCAATAAATTCAACACGGGTGGAATTGTGGAGGATAGCTAGTTAGGTATAAAATCACGAGAAGGACATCTTTATCGCAGTACATCATATTATTGTTGTTGATTTCTTAATGTAGTTAAAAAAAGGTTATCGATAAAATTATCAAATAACATGTTGGATTCATACAAAAATACTAGAGAGACTACCGTTATTAGTTAGTGTATCCAATCTGAATTATATTATAAAAGGGAAGTTATTTCAGCAAAAGTATGTTTTGTATAGTTATATAACTATACTGTATATAGTTTTGATAAACAGGAATTGTAATATAAAGCATTGTTGAATCATGCTGTTATGCTGATATTTAACCTGCGACCATATGCTGCTTATAAACATAACAATACAAGTTCATAGTCATTTGGAGATTTCAACTCAATATTTAATTGCGTAGTCTAGACTGTTAGTATAAAAGTAAAACATTAAAATCTAAAAATACAGTCTTCTAATTCTCTTTAAACTGTTAAACATTTGCACTAGGACGTCAAGTGGAAAGTAAAATTTACTTATTTCAATTTAATTAATACTATGAATTATATACAAATGGATAAGAAGGGACGGTAATATACCTAACTAACGGTTAAGGCAAAACATCGTCAATCAAGCTTTTTAATAAATATTCTCCCAGTATCATTATCAAGTGGTAAAATATAGAATTTCTTAGTATTTGCATAACATTAGCCTTCGTTGTCAGGTAGTTTCATCTTTTACTAAATGTGACCTTTACCTTGTAATATACCACTAATCTAATACTGTACTGTACCGTACCATGTACAAGAATATAAAAAATCATAATAAGAAGTATGCATGTTTATATTAAGTTTTTTCTTTATTGTAGCATCGCATATTGACAGCTCTTTGCCTGATGGTAACCACAGTTTAATTCAAAAACAACGTCGATCTCCGAAGGATCTGTAGACCTCGTTGGTTCCGCTGTTAATCCGTCCTGTAAGCCTCACTCTCGGCATCTGGATATACACTGGCTGATAGGTGATCCCGAAACGAGACAAACTAAAAGAGTCACAGTGACAATTTTATCACCATGTCGCAACCAAGTCGTGAACTAATCCCTGACATCTCGCTTGATTACTAGATACACAAAAACTGATTCTTTTTTTTCTCTATCTGACTATACTATTAGCATTAAGACCTTGAAGCCTCGGAATGCTTTTACACCTTCTCCGGGCTTGGGGGAGAGCACTAAAGGCACTCAGATGCGAAAGCGTGGCAACAAGCGCAAAGGTTTCAAACTGGCCGAACCTCGGCGTGAGTTGCCTTATATGCAAACATCGCGATCTAGCTAATTCCCCATTCGTAATTCGATCTAACTAACTATAAATAGGTATAAACATGTTTCTGTATTTAGTAATCTGTTAATTTTGGTCTAAACTAACTAGCCAAAAAAATGTCCCTTACAGAACCTATACACCTGAATGGTGTGCATGTGTGAAGTGCAGTGTAGTGATTGTATGTCGATAGTTAATGAACGCAGTGTCGCTGTATCGCGCGAGCGGATGCTGGCTCAAGGGCTCCATGCCAAAGGAACGGACCTAGGCTTGAGATGCCCCAGGAGAGAGTGGTCTTGGCGGGTCGGCTGATTCCGGAACGTGACACGCCTAAGTAAAGTGACACGCGTATCACTATAGTGGGTATTACAACTGGTGTAAATTGGTACCGTTCCAGTTTAACTAAATTTACATACATATAAATATTACTGTTATGAATTATGTTTAATATAGAAAGAAAAACAATTTACCTTGCTAATGATGGCGGAAGAAAATGAAACCATAATATTCAGTGTTTTACAAAGATCGCTTCCAACGATGCATTATTAAAAAATATACCGTAAAATATAAAGAAATGTGTTGTAAAGACATAATTGGCCGTTCTCGTAAACAATGGCCGGGTGCCGGAGCCTCAAGCCACGGCAAATGAAGCATACTCTCACGTAAACCAACCAATTTCCAAAGATCCCTAACAACCATCGCTCTTTCTTCTAAAACGATAGTTTTACTTGAGAACTTCAATATACGACAGGTCACGTCAAGCTGGAATACTGGTCCTATAGTAACAAAATCCCATGTAGGTAACAAACACGTCGGAAATTCTGTAGCACATTAAAAGTATGCCCACGAAAAGAAAACGTGAGTTTTATTCTGCTGTAGTTGTACAAAATTTGATCACAATATTTAATTCAAATGATTTTGAAAGAGTAGAACCAATAATGGTAATTGTAATAAGATATATCAATACTGATGAAGAATAAAAGTTACTGACCAGAATGTAAATTATTTTAATACTAGCACCAGCCTGCAACTTCGTGCGCTATGTGTGTAATCGAAAATTTGATAAAAAAAATTTAGCCAATATCACATTAATGTTTATTATACTAATCGATTTTAAGAGAAACAGTTCATGGGTATGTGTTGGCATTAGTTTGTGCCGCGCTTATTAAACTACCCTGCCGATAGAGTCCTAACTCGGAACGCGAACGTTGAGAGATTGTTATCATTATTATTACTAAATCGCAATCCCCGCATGTGTCCAAAAACATATCAGAAAATTTACAAATTTTACGCTCTCCTCATACCTACTCCTTGCGCAACGACTGAGCTCCATAACTGTTAAGTGTTATTAAACAGCCAGATCGTCAGAACGCTTAGGGAAATAGGCAGATCGAGTTGACACGTTCGCCCTAGCTCGGGACCCTTACTCCCCATCGTTTATTACGCCAACTTGAATTATAGAATAATTATATAAAATTATAAGGCTCCCTTGAAATCGTTTTGTTCAATAAGCGATTCACTTTTGCGATTATTTTTATTCTGTCTCCATAATATTAAAAAGAAACAACAAAGATATGCCAAGTAGAAAACAAAGAGAAGTATGTGAATGATGAGTGTCACATCACAGCATTATGTAAATTTAGTTTTTTTTTTAATCCCCAAGAAGATCTAAACAAAATTGTACAAGAACCCGCCTGGGACCTATATATGAATGTTCTTAACCCTGTAAACATATCAGCCCCAATATTAGAGACAGTACAGTACTTTTTTACTCTCTTTAGACAGTTTTATATTCTTTTTACGCTAAACAAGAAGACGTTACAGTGATGCGCCATAGATTAAAATGCAGATAGTATAGTTTACTGTCAATAAAACATTTACTTTTCAAAATAGTCTATGTAAAGCTTAAAAATTTTACCAATATGTAAATAAAATTTGATCTAGCAGCTATAGTAACAATTGCCAACGGTATGTTCCGTGCTAATTTGTCAATATATTATATTCATCAATTATGGCATTTGCAAGAGGTGTAACATAGATTAATATTTGGTTTCCGCGCCGTTTTAATTACTACTACTTCGACGTACTATAAAAATGCGGAAAACTACGCCGAATCGGCGAGTCAGTGTAATACCGACAATACTGTCACGTTGACAAGCCTCATTTCAAATAGACACTACACAGTACGATATTAAGTTTTCGTATTCTAGGAGCTATTGTTTGTAGGTAGCGCGGTATTTAGTTGAAGCGCCTTAGTGACTAATCATTAATCTATGAGTATAACTACAAATTAATTTGATTACTTTATAGACTAGTAGAACTTTTAAATGAAATTTGACCGCTCTGGAATACTACGTACATTATTTATTCTTTGGTAGAAATTTAGTTGGTTAAACGTCTCCCAGAGGTCTCATAGACGACGGCGTTTGTTTAATCCGCTTATGTAAAATATTGCGAACAATGTTTATTAATGTGCCGTATGTTTATTGCTTTATTTGTTCAATATATATTCTTGTTGGGAAGGGTGTGTAGTTCGTGTGTATTATATTTGTACACTAGCAACCGCCCGTAACTCCGTACGTGTTAGTTACAATATGAAACTCAATAACATCAAAACATAGACTATTGTCATCAATGTTATCATCGTTACCATCTTGGGCCACTTTTCACATCAGATGAGACTGTGGCCAAACGTTTTATTTATCATCATTCATCGTACTTATTTATTACGAGTGTTATCTTCTATACATATTATAAGAATCAACGTATCTCTGTCTGTCCGTTTATGTTCTTTTCACGCAAAAACCAGTTATACCATTTACATGTTTTTTTCTTAATCATGTTAGCTATGTGAGCTATGTTATCTGTCCAAGTTATAGAATCTATTTTGCAAAATACGAAATGAGCATTGATTATAATGGTGAATAAATTCGGAAAAAAGACGCTTATGAGACGCTTAAATCACTTAAGCTGATTAAACCATAAGAAATATATCAAATTAACATACTACGTAATTTAGATCTTAGAAAATCTACAAAAAAGTCAGCGATAGCATATATTTATCTTCTATGGATCACGCACAATAACCATATTTGCCTTTAAAATGACCGACAGGCGAAAGGTGGGAACGAGGACAACTCGAATCGCGCGTGCTCTCGGCCGACGGGGTTCTGTAGTCCACGCGAACGGAGCCGCGAGCACAGCCAGTATTTTTTAAGAGAAAGGTACTACAACAAGTCAAAAGCTCTCAAACTTCGGCTACTACTAAAACACGCTCATAATATAATCCATTACAGTGTTAGCCAACAGTAAAGTTTACAGCACCACAATACTTAATTAAAACTTAGAAAGCCAAATGAACTAATTAAAATTTAATAAAACGCCTCTAATACCTCTGAGTAATAAAAATAAAAACAAGTTTTACTGTTATTGTGTTATATATCAAAAAGATAGCGTAATCAGGTTTATGTGGTTAATTTAATTTTAATATTATGCAATTTTTCTAAAACTTATTATTCAAAAGCCGAAAATTAATTTTGTACTCTATTTTGTGCAATCTTGGGGTAATAGCGGTTTTTTTTTTGAGACATGTTGTCGTGACTTCGTTCAGGGCATGGTGATTTCAAATCAGCTAATGTAAGTACTGTTAAGTTGCTTAGTCAATTTTGTAGCGTGAAGTCTGTGACTGTCGACATAACCTCGATTCTCCACATTAATCGTACTTTTTGTACTACCTTGTATTTAACTTCAATTGTGTTATATCAGTTTACTGAACGCAGTTAAAAAAACACTTTCGGGTATCTAGTGAACGTGAAACTATAAAAGCGCTGTATAAGCTGCAGTTTTATATTAATTACTATGTTTTTCCGTGACTTTGTTCCCGCTGTCTTTGATATGAAACGACTCGCGTGCTAGCTACTGCAAACTGGTTGTACTATTACAAAAACCTCGCAGATGTACGCACGTCAAGTCACTAAAGTTTCATCGCAATCCCATGAATGGTTTAGGAACGCACAGGGCACAAACAAACAAAGAAACATTAATGTATTACATTATTTACCGTTATCTTTCCGAATTTTGATCTATACATCTATCTATACATATTGTAAAACTCAACGTCTCTTTTTCTGTGTGTCCATTTATGTTACATTTCACGCGAAAACCACTTTTCGATTCAATTTACATGTTTTTTCTTTTAATTCATAGATATGTTTTCTGACCAGGTTATAGGATATATGTAATAAAGTAACATACGAAAGAAGCAGTGACGATAATGGTGAATCAATTTGGTAAAAATACGCTTTTGGGACACTTAAACGCCTTACGCTGAGTAAATCATACGAGATATATCAAATTAATAATTGTAATAATGTAGATCTTATAAAGACATACATAAAAGTCAACAATAGCATATATGTTGTAAGGATTGCCCACAATAAGCATTTTTGAGGCAGTAAAAATTGCACGTGCGCTCGACCGCCAGCATTCTGTAGTCCACGTGAGCGGAGCCGCGGGCACAGCTAGTCAAATACACTGATCAAGAATGCAATTTTTTGTTTGTCTGGATTTAACTTTAAAAACGGCTTGATTGATTTTTGTGAAGTTTTGTTCGCAGGAAATATATAATGTCATTTCGCAATTGATAGTCTATAAGAATAGACAAAAATACTTTTAGAAATCATTAGAACTACTGTGCGATTTTTTTTACCAAGGCTTCTTTTTTTAATGTCACAGAGAATTTCTTCTTATTATTTAATGACAACGTGTTTTATACGAAGTTATGCCAATATCACGTAGACAGTATATTATTCTAATATTCAAAGTTTAAAAAATTATTTAACAAAATTGTGACTACCTTGCTGGAACTTTTCAGTGAAAATTCAGTGTCCTTGTTATTACTTTAATTCACTTCACTTGTGTACTATAATAATAGTACATTACACAAAACGATACCAATATTAAAAAACTATCTGGACAAGCGATAACTTGACTACAGCGACACCTAGTCAGATTTCTTCCTAAAATCTTATCCTGGATAATAACGAATAAAACAAAAAAAAAATACACACATCCAGTGTTCTAATCGTCTTGAGTTCTTAAAAAAAAATAAAAAAATGACGGGTTTTCCAGAATTTTCAAACTTTCCGGGCAATATTTCAAATCTTACTTTAGCTAAAAACCTTATTCGAATTATTACTAACATTTCAAAAATAAAATTACGCAAGTTGGTTCAGCCGTTCTCCAGTAATGCGCTTACAAACGAACAGCGTTTTATTTTGAGTTATATACGTAGTTATAGGGTCAAATAACACAAGTTTATGAATTAAAAGAAAAACCACCACACGTCAAATTAGGATCCCGCCAAAAACTCCCTCAGAGCATTTGACCCAGTTTTTCTCACTAACGATGGTGCTTCATCTCTTGGCTTTCGAGCCATTGTTCACCTGACAAGGTTCAAGATAATATTGAAATACCACACGTGAATAGAATATTCATTCATCTATCTTTTTATCGCGGTAACTTCTGATACTCATTGTCTTGTAGAACTGAAAGTGTTTACGATAAACATTTATTAAGCAGTGATATCTCTATGGTAGCGGTTACGGACACCGCGTTGGTCGACGTCAGTTGGAATCTCTACAGTGAGCCTGAGCTTTCTATGAAGAAAAATATGGTACTAAAATCATATCATTGTGTAAGAAATTTTCTAAACTACGCTTGGCGCGTAGATGCAGGTGACAGCACCACTCATGGTCCTATTATAGCAAGCATTCATGTGTCGGGGTGAAATAGAAAAGAGACGGGAGGAGCTTGTCATTGAGCTTACCCAATACTTGCCCCGCGTATCCATGCTACATGTGCAACAAGTACCTTGGTTGAGTTCAATGCCAAGAAAACTTTTTTCAGAAACCTTTGCAAGTATGCGTACTGCGTACAATCAATCACCAAAGTTCATCGCAATCAGATGAATGGTATGGAAATGCATAAAGAACAAATAAATATAGAAACGCTCATTTATGTAAGGAAAGCTTTGCGTTTATCAATCAGGATCATGCTTTCAAATACTCAAACAAGAGGCCACAAAATCAACAACGGTAAACACAAGGACAAACTTATACACTAGCAAACGAGGCAATCCAACTTAGTCTTTGGCAGGAACCTATGATACTGGCATCAGGACTGTGGTCCTTTTGCATTGTACATAGCTATAAACTGCAGTGGCCGCCATACGTCATACGTCATTTCATATTTCATAAATAAAATAAATAAAATAGGTCTAACGGATAGATGAACTAGAAGACGGTGTGTGATGATATTTCTTGCAACCCGTATGATTAGCTTATTGTCCGACCGCTACCGTTTCATACGACAAGGCCGATGTAATAAGTAGGTTCTATTGATATATAATTACAAGAGGCTTTCATATGTCCGTCTGTTTTGAAACTGAATTGTATAGCTACAGTCTACAAAACTATTGGCATCCTCATTGTTGTATGCATACATTATGCAAATAAAATATTCAATATTGAAACGGCTTAGTAATGAATGTTTTTGTTAGTTTTTAATTGAAACCTATTTGATTCGCTTTAGAGGTTCTCATCTCAGATCTCAGAGGTATCATTTTACAATCAAATTTAAAAATAAAACACGTTGAGCACGCAATATATAATGCTTATTCGTTTTTGAAAATGTAATATAAATATAAAAATATTTACTTAATCTAACAGAAAAATCCAACATAAATGTTTTAGAAAGTTCTAATCGATTTCTTAGCAACTAAACGTGGGCATAATAATTTATGAAATGTTATTTAGATTCGGTTTCGTGATTTACCGAGAGAATGGCCTAAAAACACTATCTATTTTCTTTTTAAACACTGAGTATTATATATAGGTTTTCTGTATACTTTCAGCGTTTTCAATGCTTAAGATGAAATAATTATTTTTCTTTTTGTTATTTAATAGCAAAGCTTATAATATTTTTATCCAAAATATTTTTACAACATCGGCGTATTTTCTTTACAGACCACATATCAAAACATACAGTTAAATATTAACTTAAAAGATAAATAGATAGGTATAACAATACTGTATTATGCTCATATAATATCAGTCGTTGTGCAGATGTCAAACTGACCACCATACCCGGTTAAGTATAAGTTAATTGTATCCGTAATGGACGCTAACATATAATTAGTTGGACATTTTCTTGACTCACCCCACTGTGTTTACACGTAAGTACAGATAATAAAACGTATTATTTTCTTTTTCTCTTTTAAAGACCCTTTTTATAAAGACCTGAGGTTATTATCTGACATTATTATAAAGCCAATATATTTTTGATACAATAAGGCAATGGAAAGAAAAATAAACATTCGTAAAACGTATTCTCAAATTGAATTGGATTGTAGAAAACATATATCTATAGTTATAATAAAACAGTAAAGAGTCGAAATCTGTACATTATATATATTTGAAAAATATACTATGTATAGTAGTATGACGGACAGAAAATATTTCAACAGTTTTTGAAATTCTTGTCTGTCTGTCTGTTAATTTGTACGCCAATCACGCAGATACTACTGGCCGGAATTTGATTTGTATGATTGTAGTTTATAGTTTGTAACAATAAAATTACATGTGAACGTTTGTATTTTGTATAAATTGCATTTAACTCTTGTACGTATAAAAAAGGAATGTATGTATATGTAATATTGTAATATATTTGAAATATATAGCGAAATGATACAAAATTAATCCAAATTATTTTATCTTCACATAATTTTCAATAGAAATAATAAACAAAAGCGTATAAATTTATTGTTCAGTTTTAATCATAGATGGCGCTATACGTATTAGGGAGGGCTCCGAATTCGTGAAGGCCAGGTGCGAGTTTCCGCCGACTGTACGACTGTACAGTACTGACTGTGACTGTACTATTGCTTCCATTGTCTCAGTTTTAAGATAGTTTTGATGATGAATGGCTTTTCAAGTCACTTCAATGATGTTTATTTAATTGGTTTTTAATACTTTATATGTTGCAACTTAAGCTATAAAATCTCGTTTTAATTAATATTGGTTAATACACAGTTTAGGTATTAGTCGAGGACATAATTAAATCATTCACCTCAATAACACGTGAGAGAATTAAATTTAAAAATGAAATTAAATGTTAAATGAACTCTACATAAAAACGATAATTTATTTGAATTAAAAGTAATAATAGATGGACTAAATAGAACGTAGTACCTACATTTCAAGATATCGTTGTCGAAAGACATTTTATACAGTATATAAATATCACCACGGCAGCAATTAGTACAGATATAAAATATAAATATAAGAGTCGCAAAATTGTGGTGAAACCTACAAAGATAAAAAAAAATGGTTACATATTGTACCTGACCCATCTACGTAAAAAAGAATGGTTACAAATTGTCACCAATACCCATCTACATTAAAAAGAAAGATTACAAATTGTTACCAATACCCATCTACGTTAAAAATAATAGTTACATATTGCTACCAATACCCACCTACGTTAAAAAGAATGGTTACATATTGTTAACTATTCCCCACCTACGTTCATAATGCAGTATTAATATTTGCAGAAATAAGGCGTATAAGAGGAATATTCATAATATGACGATATCCCTTGTAGCAGCCCACATAACATTTATATTAATAACTCCTTACGTCTATGATTTAAAGAGATAATAATTAATTATCAAAATGTCTGAAACAATTTATAAAAATTATCAAATTTAATAAGTTTAATACTTTCAAAAACTAAAAACATTCTTTAACTACGCACTAAAAATTTTAAAACTTTTTAGGTTTATAATAACATCTTGTTACCAATCCCAATCTATTTGACTTGTCAAAACGAATCATATGAACCTAAACTAGAAGGGTTTGCTATTAACCACTGAACAATTCCACTATTCACCTCTTCGCTCCATCACCAGACCCTTGTTATTAAGCACAATTTATTCGATTTGTCAAAACAAATCATTTGAACCCAAAACTCGAGGGTTTATTAGTAGCCACTGATGTGTTCCACTATCCACCTCCTGGCTCCCTCATCAGATCAGCTCCTAGATACCATATTGTAGTGTTGTGATCTGAACTACATAAACATACAAAGTTTCATTTCGATACGACAATTAGAAGTAGGTTAAAATTGACTTCTAAGATTTTATTAGATTGTTTGTTCATTACAAGTGAAGCTAAAATTATAAGCGTGTTAAAATAGCATTAAAGTTTTTTGTTGGGATCGACTATATAGTGTATATCCAATTGCTGAGAGGCTTTTTTTTTCGAACTGACTATACTGTTAGCCTTAGGGGCCTTGGAGCCTTTACGGCTTTTACAGCTTTACCGGGCTTGTGCTGAGAGGCTTGTAAGCGCCCATGACAGCGACAATGGATTGTCAATGTTTCAATGGTCGCCGTTAGTTTAGGAATGTACAGTGCCTTACCATCTGGTAAAGTGCAGTCACTTTGTCGTACTACGATTAAAAAAACTTTCATTAATTTTTTCGGTAATGCACATTAAACAAATTGAATTTGTGAATATTATTTATAACTTGTGACTTAACTTGTGACTTGTGTTATAACGGGACTTTTTTGTGTTGTGTCTTTATGTGTTTTGTAATTATATATTTTGTTTTTAGGTTATTGTACAATATACTGAACAGTTGGCTACTAAACGTGTATTTGTTACCATGATGTAGGCGATATTGAAAAAATATTGAATACATAACTCTATATTACGTCCACTCTACAATAGATCTCAACCTAATAACTTTGTATTGTGTTCCTGCTGTGAGTAGAGCTTCCAGAGCTCCTTGGGGAAGGGGGGTTCAGAGAGAGGTAGATCACAGAGAAATTTCTTTGGAGATTTCTCTCTACTTGGAGCAGCTACTTAGATACTGGTGGAATATCTACCCTACAGAAGATCGCAGCCAAATAACTTTGTGTTGCGTATCTGCAATGATTAGGGCTTGCAGAGCCTTTTGGTGTAGGGGGTTCAAGGTCGGCAACGAGCTAGTGATATCTATGGTATTACAAGCGTCCATAGGCTACAGTAACCGCTTAACATTAGGCTTGCAGTAAGCTTGTTTCCTACCTTAGTTTATTTAAAAAATGTTTATATATAAAGCTATTTATTGAGTTAGGTTATAGAGACTATATTCTAACTTCACGCTATGACCTTAAGGAGCGGAGCAGTAAACGTCAACGTCAAGCAATCTGGCAAACTTTAGGTAAGTACGCTACTTGTACACGGGTGCGTCGTCGGCGGAGCGTCGCAAAGTAAGGAGTTCAATTTTAGAATAGGATCCCTTTAGAATGGATGTGTTGAAGAATAATCTTTAAAGTCTTCTTAACAAAACTTTTCGAGATGTTTGAATTGTCCACTGTATATCCATAAGAATGTTTTTGAGGCTAATGTAAACAGCTATTGAAAATTTCTAACATCTGATTTTAAAATTGATTGTAACTACATGAAAATTCGGCCCTGTAGTTAGAATGGCATTACCATAATAGAGTTATGTTAGAAAAATCAGGCATGCGTTGAGGGCCTGGCCGCCCTGATGGCTTGTTTTGAGTCCACAATGCACCACACTAACGAGTTGCACGTCTGAATAAAACATTGCCAAGTATCAATGCAAGTTATAGGTGGGAGCGATTTTTTTTTAAATTGTATATTGTAACCATTTATATCTTAGATATTAATCTCTACTAGCTGTGCCCCACGTTTTCACCTATGTTAAATTTACCCATGTTTATATTATCGTTGTTCTCTCTTATCGTACTTGTCTACTACAGTTTTCCAGATTGCTTGATGTTCATGGTTAACTGCTCCGCTTTGTAAATACTTACCGGAACTTAGTGCAACAAACAAAAAAAAACAATCTATCAGCTCTATATTTTGGATATAGACATACTATCATTTCTCAAAGGTGTTTCTCATTTAATTATTCAAGCATTATTTTAAACTTTACGTTCTCCGCTATTGACGAGTAGTTTAAAATTAATCCTCCGTTATATTCTTAATATTTTCTAAAGTAAACTAGAAAGTAAAAGTATTGATTTTATTAAACGTAGCATTAAGGAAATAAATAGAATACATTTTAAAGTATGATTTAATTGGAATTTATCATAATAGAAAAGGTTTAATTTTTTTTACCTGAATAGGCTTAGCGTTTCACCACAGTCTCATTTAATGGTAAGTGATGATTTGGCCGTCGATGGTAATACGCTAAGTCTAGAGAGGGACTGGCTTTCAAATGCAGCCACCGGAACACACTCATAGAGGCTTGGAGACAGATTTTCAACTTGATAGTGATAGCTAGTGTTTTGATGTTCATAAGTGCCTTAATATTAAGTAAGTAGTAAGATTTTGAGCTGTTTGAAAACCTAATTCCTTCTGATTAAACCTTGTTTTAGTAAATACTAGCTGTGCTCGTGGCTTCGCTTGCGTAAACTCTATAGTCCGTCGGTCGAGCGCACATGCGAATCGTACTCAAAAGGCGAAAGACAAAAATGTTTGCTATGGGTAATGCTTACAAGATAGACATATTATTGAGATCTACAATTGTGTAGAACATTAATTTTAGTTACCTCGTATGGTTTACTCAGCGTAAGCCATTAAAGCGCCCCATATGCGTCTTTTTTTCTGAATTAATTCATCATTATCGTGACTCCTTATTTCGTATGTTACTTTATCTTACAAAATATATCCTATAATCTGGTCAGATAGCATAGCTATGAATCAAAATAAAATGTAAATCGGGTTAGGTTTTTACATGAAAAGTACACAAACGGACAGACATACAGAGAGACGTTGACTTTTATAATATGTATAGAAAAAGTATTATGTTATTTTGTATTGGCATTTTTTTTCTCTTTTACATTCCAAGCTTCCGATTATGAATTCGAATGACACCGTAAATATATTTGGTTTAAATAACTAAAGGTTTACAACATGGGTCAAGCAAGAAGCGGTAACGTTTCACTTTACACAATAGACTTGGTTTGGCTGTAACCTAAATATCCGATTGCGGTGGCACAAGCGCCAGAGACGTCGCTGCTTATTGAATTGGAATAACATTTTAACTTATGGCGCTGTTAAAGTAAACAGCTGTTAATCGTGTACTGAACTATAATAGTGAAATGGCTTATTCAAAATTTAATAAAGAAGTGATTGACGGGGGAATATTTAGTTTGTTATTTACTAAAATCATGCCATTTTAGGAATTTGTGCATTCTTATCATGAACTGACATCATTTGCTAGTAGAAACGTTTCCAAAACACTTAAATAATAACGAATTACGAACACCGTGGGGTTTTAGTAAGTTCGAATCTGAAGCAAAGCAGCAATTATGGCTCAGTGGTAGTGTGTACGGACATCGCGTCAATAGACGTGAGTTCGAATTGCTGTTCAGGTATATGGTATCAAGTTTATATGGTCTAAATTTCCGCAACTCGACGTCTATGTGACCTTATTTTGCGTTATGCTGGTCGAGTTTAATCGTGCCAACCCAATTATTCCAGGAAGTCCACCAGTCGCCTGATGTTGTTTTTCCGGAAGAGTCCTTGGCGTGCCAAGGTATTTAACCCGGTATTGAACCCACTCTGAACGCACTCCAAGAGAGCGTGTTTGGCTGTGTCCTCTACGCCCATGCACGCTCGGCAACACTCAAATTAAAAAGATGTTAGTTATGGTGCCCATGTCCTGTTAAGGCTGCAGTGACCATTCGTGCTTAAAGTCTATTCAAGTGTATGAAGGCTTTGGAGATCTTGGTATTAGCAACAGGCAGTAATTTCCTAGCCTGTCTACAGTTTGTCAGCCTGTTTCACTCTATATCTCTGAGTCGTCTCGTTATCGCATGTATTTCTGCTATGATCCAGCAAAAAGGAAGAGGAATCATTGTTTCTGGAATCCAACGCTACCATCGCTATCGTGTCGGATCCCCTTTTCGCCAGATCGACCGCTGTGCTATTACCCCGTTATCCGCTATGTCTTTTTATCTATTGAATGGTTATGCTATTATGTAAACATATTTGAGTGAGTAATAGATGGCATTCTTGAACTAGGCTTGAGTTAATTGTCTATCTCATAGAATGCGGATTAGCTGGTCTTTACCTTCCTTGAGATAATAGCTTGTACTGCAAGTAAGATGCCCATACATTCAGAAAAGAATAGACAATGTTAGGTGCACCTAGTGCCATAGAAATAAGGACGTTTAGGTCTTCTGAGAAGACACCCGTGCCTGTTCTAGCAGTTTTCTTGGTTCGAATCCCTGTTATAAGCCTGAGCTTTTCGGTTAAGTAAAAACATCGTGATGAAACCATATCATGGTGGTTGGTTATTTTGCTTGGCTAGTTGCCACCCTCAAATTGAAAATCTGTCGGCAAACACATATAGGTGTGTTCCGGCAGCTGTACTTAAGAGCAAGTTTCTAGGGTCAGCGTGTCACGATCTTGGGCTGCATCATCACGTAACATCTGGTGAAATTGTGGCCATAACGCTAAACTAATAAACGTTAAAAAAACATAACTCGCCCTTTTTGCGCTGACCGCGAGGGCAGATGTCTTATGTAAGATTTTTCTACCTAAAAAGATAATAGTTTTAAATATATTATGTTTGAAAACCTTTATATTAATACAAATTGGAGAAAGTACAATGTTTTTATAAAATTATGGTCTACATTCAAGTCTATTTTTAAAGCGACACCTGGCTTCGTTTGTGATAACAAGTTAAGCCGGTATTCCTTGATAGTCTTCAAGTCACTGGATGACACTGACAAGTAGGTATAATGTATTGATTACACGGCCCGATACGATATATCGTGATAGTTACTAACAGAGTCCATAATTATAATTTAAGAAAAAAGGAATGAATTAACATTTGTATAAACGGATATGGTAAGACATATAATAAAAATAATAACTCTAAGTGAAAGTATTTTATTCGGCTTTTATTTCTAGGTTAGGATAACGTCACTTATGGAACATTCTTTAAATCCAGATAAATTCAAAGAATATCTATATAATGGTTTAAAAAAAACAGTAATTAAGAAGAGAGGGCCAGAAACTCGACGTGGTTTTTTAATAAATTAAGATACAAAACACAAATATTTTTATATGCAAGAAAAATTGTACATTATATTCACATTTTATTGTTTCTTGTACAATTTATTGTACCTTACTTCCAAATATCACTATCATTCACATGATGATCATCTCTATAAGCAATGTTACATAGTAAATCCTGTTTTACATAGACTGATTTTTTTATGGTGCTGTTGATTGCGTCCAAAGGTGGCTTGATTGGTTAAAACCACAATAGATACTGGTTCAGGCTATGAGTCAAACTAACTGGATGGATGAGTGCAACTTACAAATTTTCGTTTATTGTATTGTTAAGAATAGGCAGATATAACTACTGCATGTTTTGCAAATTTTAAGAGCTTAAGATATTCACCAATATTCATGAATGAAATTAGAAGTCATCATGTTAGAATGTAATACTTTTGCAAGAATAGACCAACATACTGAGAGAAGAATAATATGTATGTATAAACATTCTCTGTGGATTTTTGTAAACATAAAAAAATTAGAATATAACTATAACCTAAACATAAAACTATAAAAATATTTTATTTAAACGAAGTCGTTGAAGCAATCATTGCTCAGAGGTAGCGTGTAGGGATACGTCGTCGATCGAGCCTGAGCTTTCAGTGAAGGAAAACATAGTTATAAAACCATACCGTTGTGGTGGGGCATTTTCAAATAATCACCTAGATAACTACAACCTTCAAGTTGAGAATCTGTCGTCAACCTATAGGTGATAGGTGTGTCCCGGTAGCTACCGGGGGTGCAGCTGCACACGAGAGCTATTTTCCTCTCTAGGCTCAGCGTGTTACCAATTACCATCTTGAGCCACATCGTCAGTTGTGATTGTGGCTAAACACTACCTATAAAGAAAAATATCGTGCCGATAAATCGTTAAGTATAAAAGTTTACACAATTTAATTTGAAGAATTACAAGAAAAAACATTAAAGAAAATTGAACGTTACTTGTTTTAATATGACATACATGCAGTTCGACCATCTTGATCGGTATACGGCAGGTGCTCAAAAGAGCTGATTTCTGCTTTTAATTATTATTACGCTTGTTGTTTTGTTAAGAAACTACTTTGATGAGCTGCATTTTTAATATCGTATCTTGTTTTAATTAGTTTAACAAGGTGGTCGTAAACAGGATATTTTGCTATTTATAACTTTAAAATTTCTAACATATGATTTTTTGCATTCCATGGTTTTCTTTTATTGATCATCTATCTTACCACTGTCGTTATGTATATCTTCTATTGAATGTATTGATTTATTTTAAGTTATATGTAAGTAAAACCAAATTATCAAGTATGTCGAATTCATCTAAATAATCGATTTCTGTGTCAAATTTCATTACAATCATTCAAAAAAACATACTTTCACATCAATTATCTGTTGTTTTGCTACCTATCGCATTAAGGCATATAAAAACCTTTTTCATAGTGATCAGTCAATCGGTTTTGGCGTTAACCATTTTATATACATAGATAGATATACTTATAGAATTAAAACTGCAACCATTGAATTATATTACCCCTATAGTATCGTTATGAACCGATCTGTACCTAGAACGGTAACATTTTCTGCAATACTTTTTGTCGGCTTCTGTCGCGCCAGTTTGTGAGTAATTGTAGAAAACTAGTAATTTAACAAGCTTTTTTGTAATTAACAACCTTTATACTAACAACTGCTTGTAAGACTTAATTACATAAGGTACTTTAAATTTCTGCTCAGTACTCTGGAGTGATAAAAATACGTGGAAATGACGTCAAGTTTTTGTTTTTTCAAAATATGTTTATCGAAATACCAAGATTTATTAAGAAATTACTAATTGATATTTCAGCAAGAATGTGAATTCAAACGAAGATATCTGAATTAAAAATAATTATCTTGTAAATATGGGATATTTCAAATGATAAACAGATTAAAATATTTTAGTATGAGTTGTAGTGCTATTTTTTTTTTTCAATTGACTATATTAATTTGTTATTTTATCCTATTGTAGAACATTGATGGTAGTAAATAATGTTTGATGCCCTTTAATATATATTTTTTCATTTGTAAATATGAAGTCTATTGTGTATTATTTGTGAACTCAGTATCCCGGAAATTTATTTTGTGAACTACAAGTGGCGAAATTGGTTGTACGCATCTGAATGTAATTATTTATAGCTGTTGGTCTTCCAAAGATATAATATATAAAAAAAAAATTAATTATAAAATGCCTTGATGTAACCATGAGTTTTCAGCTTACGTTTACTCTCTTTTACTGATGGAATATTTACTTTAAATCTTGAAGATTTTGTCTGTTTACAAGATTATTTGAATTATTTGAGATATGCAATTTTTATAAAGATCTATGTTATATTAATCAAATATTAAAAATAGTGCTAAGAAACCAAGGAAAAACGAAATGTGTTTTCCTCGATGGCTACTGTTAATAAGAACAAGAACATCAAGAAATAGACTTAATGCCGATTTCATACATTATCAGTCAAAACTGATGTAAATTATTCTTCAAATAAAGTTATCTGACGACTTAAAAATCGGCCCTTAGACGATAATTTAACATTTTTATAAAACATATCAAGCAGAGGCTATAAGTACTACTGATATATATGTATACTAACTTTATACTATAAGAATTGTAAAGACATATAAAAAATAATACCATGAAAACTCATATAAATGTCGACTACGTTCTGGATTGGGCGCGGCGCGGCGCAGCTCTGGCAACAAATCAAGATCACAGTCAACGCGTCCAGATCTTGCAAAAAAACCGTTCGTATACCGCCATTAAGGCCAACAAAGTGCCGTGGACGTCATAAAATATATTTTCCGATAGTCAAATTGCAGCATCGGCGTGAGCCACAAATCTTTTGCGATAAATTTTACCGCACACACTTCGAAAACTCACTCGTTTCTCGGTCAATAATGTTATGAATTCATTCTGAATATTAAGTTTATGAACATTCATCATTTTTGTAAAGCAGTCTACTACACAAAATTGGGTTGCGCCTTATTTCGTTAATAAGCACTTTATCTATTTCTTGTTCCAAAAAAAAAGTTGTCGACGAAAAGAAGTAAGTGACAATATATTTTGTCACAAAATTGATTTTATTCTTGTACTATTTCAAATTGTTATTTGACAAGTTTGACATATTGACAAATAGAGAATACGCTTGATACTATGTATATCTAAAGATGTTCTATGAAAGCTCTTATTAAATACAAAACTATTTTTGGAATTAATAACATAAATTTCTAAAAAAAAAGACATTTATTCTGTTCTACCTGAAAATGCTAAAATAGTTTTTGCTGGAGTCGTTTTTGTAAAAATTCCATGTTATAAAATATTAACTAACGACTTGATGTGATTTCAAATTAATATATCGTAAAGTGAGTTTTTAACCTATAGTAGAGGTTGTTTTTGACCGGCGCGGCGCGGCGTGGCGGTTCGCGCGGTCGACCTGACGCTGTAAATGCATTTCGTGAATTACGACCGTTGAATGTGGTGACTGGTGAAATTGTTGGCACACTCCAAATATTCCGATCCTTCACACCTGTGCCACTAACGGTGTTTAAGGGAAATAAGTCTTAAATTCTTTATAACTGTTACGAAACTTTTAGAAAATGACTAGCTGTGGCCGCGACTCTGCTCGTGTGGAATACAGAATGCCGTCGGTCAAGCGCGTGCGCGAATCGTTCTGCCCCCGTTCAGCAGACGTAAGGCAAAATTGCCTGTTGTGGGTGATCCTTAGAAGATAAACATATACTAATGCTGACTTTTTTGTAGGACTTTTTAAGATCTACAATATGTAGAACATTAATGTGATATATCTCGTATGGTTTACCCAGCGTAAGCCATTTAAGCGCCCTAAATTAGTTTATTTGCCGAATTGACTCACCATTATCTTCACTGCTTATTTCGTATGTCATTTTATCTTACAAAATAAATCCTATAGCCTGCCCAGATAACATAGTTATGAATTAAGATAAATAACATGTAAATCGGATGAGTGGTTTTTGCGTGAAAAGAACATAAACGGACTGACAGACAGAGAGACGTTGAGTTTTATAATATGTATAGATGAATAAATGTAACAGAGTTGAAAATGGGGAAGTTCTTTAAAAATACATACATATGACTGAAAAAATTGTTCCGTATGTTACACCTATTTCTGCCGTAAAGCAGCAGTTTTCGCGTTCTGTGTTCCGGTCCAAAGGCACACCCTTTAGCAAGATACAACACCGGCACACGTGGCGTTTAAACTTCTTTCTCAAAAGTTGGAACATATTATGGCTTCATATTTAATGCACGATTATTTGCTAATTCAAACAACAAAAAAATTAGGTGCGATTACTTAAATACGCGGGTAGAAGTTATGCTTCTTTGAATAGTCACACTCGATGTTATGTGACGCATAAGCAAGTAACTTCATAATGTAGTCTTTCTGTTACAGTGCGAATGCGCATCGTAAAAATTCGCTCTTATAATTTTTTCATAACGTGCTTAAAGAAGTATTAAATTTTAAAAAATTTTTTTTAAAAGAATTCCATATCGATTCTTTTCTTTACCTTTAGTTTTCATCTCGGCGAATAAATCATCTCGCTATCGGCCCTCCGATCACGTATACTATCATAATCAGAGGTCAGGGACTCTAGCCAAGTTGCCTTTATACAATCGTTAATGCTAATAGTGATTTAACTTTAAGATATGGCAATTCCATACATTACTTCGTCTTCCTGTTAGCGTTAACGATTGTAGAAAAGCCATTTGGCTAGAGCCTATGTTATACCATGTTGCTTTCGTGTACGTAAATTTTAGCAAAATTGCATTAATACTGTTGCAAAATTATATTAAAGGCGGTCACCACTAGAATTGTTTAACTCGTTTTCTTAACAGTTGAACTAATTCATTCATTATCTAAAGACATAAATATACGACAGTATTACACAATGTTACGTATGCTTATAGGCAAACTTGTATTATAGGCGTAACGTTCACTAGACTAAACTATTAGAATAATAGTTCCTTAAAACATATTCTTGTCTGTTATAACTCTCGAACATAATTTTCATTTTATTACGTAATTTTAATTGTATTATGACATAAAAATACGAACAGTAAATAAAAATAAAAATAGAATGTTTAATTAGGTGACGTCATTTAATTAACACACAACAACACTGAGGTGACTTTTGTAATACAGTCACCAAAGAAATACAGAAAGAAGACGGACACGCGCAGAAGCGGCGAAAGAAGACAACACAATTTTGGCGCGGCTATTAAGAAGAGAGGCTTATTTTAGACATAGTCTTGTCATGCTTCTACTTAATATTCTTATTTGGTGCATTACAGTTTCATAAATTTAATTGATTTATTATTTGAGAAGCTAAATGTATCTTAAATTTCTTATTTTTCTTTCCTGATATAATATGCATTTGATAAGTATTGTGTAATTAGGAAAGCGGGTTTCTTCGATACATTTTCACTTTTTATTTATAGATGCATATTTCACCACGGTGAATTTCTTTCGAAGCTCTGCTAACACGTACGCAGGTTCTAACCGCTGCTTACCTTAACCAAATGGTAAGATTTTATTTCCTTTAATATAATATCAAGAGTTCCCAATTATTTTTTAATATTACTACTACTATAATACTACTTTTAAACAGATATCTTATTGAAGATTAGTTAATTAAACATGTAATAGGGCACCAATTTAAAATTGCCCTTGAATAATTTTCTAACCAGTGAATTTATAAAAAAACATAACACAACATATTTTTAGATTATCTTATTATGTACAAGAACATTAATTGATCATTTCAAAAGCTAATCCGTTAACGAGTTATGAAATTGTCATAATATTTTACGGGAAAGTAAAATTACGATGCGCAACATCTTTTCAAGATCTCATATTTTAAATGGATCTATCTATATTTTTATATTCAAAAACAAAACATTAATCTAATCGTGAATAAGTCTGTGTTTTCACCACACCCTAATATGTACAATTTGTGTTTACGAGTATTAAGTAGCAGTTTGATTATCATAGTACAAACTATGCTTAGTTTAAAAATCAAATTGGTGTGTTCGTGATAGCCCCCTAATTTTATAAAAATAACCATAAAAGTTAGCTTTTCAAGTAAATGCTTGTTCATATAACAAACAATTTAATTCAACCCTGTAAACTGAAAATAAGAAAGGTGTATGTGCGATTCACACACGATAGAAGTGAAACTTCATTTTAAAAGACATTTTCTATTTTATTTAAACAGTGTGCGATATACATACACACCGACGTTTACTCTCTCGCTCTGGCTCAGACAAAGAGGAGAGACCGATAATATATTGCTCTCTCGCTCTGGCTCACACAAAGAGGAGAGACCGATAATGTGCGTTAACGAAACGTTAAACGTTTAACGCTTGGAAGTCGCATAAGAAGTTTCACTTCAAAAACCGACTCTAGTAACCTATTCATTAAGACCATTCCAACGAGCCCAAACACGATATTCGAGATAATTCTGCAGCTTCCAGTCAAGGTTTCCAAATTCTTCTAATATTACTGATGTAACAGAAAACCAAATTTCAACTCGATCAGATCTGTGGACCATCCTCATATTGATTTATCAACTAGAAAAGAGCTGATAATCTTCAAATAGCTGAAGAAATTTTCATGAACCATTACTAAGAACACCCTAGACCCTTAAACAGACCCTTAAACAAAAAGAAACTAAATCAATATCGGTTCAGCTGTTAGGTGGGTACGATGGCACAGAGAGACACAGATTCCTGTGTTTACGTTGGGGGTTATAAAACTCACTAAAATTATTACAGCATATTTCTTCTTCATCGTACCGTTACAAAATTACAACGTTACAAATTTTGCAAGTCATAAACGATGGAATTGGGACTAACTGCACAGGCTGTGCCGGACGTACTCGTGTTGTTACTCGCGGAGGTTCTTTTCAATGTTCTATCTACTATTGCATTTATTTAACATTATTTAAGCCATTGTTACGAGAAACCGATGTAATTCGAAAAAATAATAAAATTTTTGAATACTTCTTTAGTACCGTTGTGATTTGCAACTCGATGAAACGAAAAAGCGACAGTAAAAAGAAACAACCATATACATCTACAGAATTTAGCCTACGAGAGAATGAGATAGAATACATTTACATTATGCACAGATAATGCAAGTCCTGATTTTCATGATTGTGATCGTCGTCGGATTGGCCTAGTGGTGTGAGACAACCAAACTTCATACGCATGAGTGGTCGATAGTTCGAATCTCGCTGAATTAGGATATTTAAAAAGAATTTTAAAGAACATTTCTTTTTCAGAAGTTTTCACTTCTGACACGTATGAACTGCTGCGCTATGCAAAAGGTATATAAAGGCACATTACTGTGCCTTTCAGATAAAAAACTTTTTCAAATTGACATTTAGATCTGTCTCATTATGAATCGATCGTGAATACAAAAGTGAGAGGTAACCATTCAATTTAACGGCTGCCATTCTATTTGTCACGCATCGTTTGACACCATAGGCATTTCTTTATAAGGTTATAATAGAATGCAATACAAGTCACATAACTGAATATTTAATACAAACATATATAAATTAATTTGTCTAGTTTTTCGAGTTGTTTTCACCCTCTGTGTATTTTATACCGTGTGGGGTACAGTTTTAGCTTGACCGCCTAATGGTGTGCGGGATGCGGGAGGGAACAAGAACAACCTATAAGCTAGTCTAGTGCCGCCCGCCGGCAGCAATAGACTTTTGACGTATTACGTGCTTTTTTATTTTTATGACACACATGAGATTATTTTACCAAGATGGAATTACGGACGCTGCGTTTAATAAAATTATACAGTCAATCTAAAGTAATATTTTATTCATTTTTATTCATCTATATTATCAATATATTAAATTATTGTTAAATTGAAAGAAATTTCACCTCGACTGCGTGTAAAGATTAAACGTCCATCTTTTTTAGATACCTATGAAATTATTTTATTCGATTTTTTATAAAGACTGCACTATTATTTATCATAAGACATCTGTACCAGTTGCAGTAATTTTCATAAACTATTGATGTTAAGATATAGGGTATCATCTCAATACGATGTATATCGCAAACCATCAGAAAGGTCGCCCTTACAGCTGTTGGCCTATAGTCTTTCCTTAGGGTCCGCTCCTTAGGGTCGTAAGGTAAAGTTATATAGCTTATAACAAAAAATAATACAAAAAAAAACAAATTAGACTGGTAGTTTCAGAGATTGGCGTGTTAAAAAAACAGTCTATTGAGCTAATATAGCAGTAATGCTGCCCTACTCTTGAGTAGTGATAAAAACCCATCACAGTGCCTTAGGTTTTCAGGCTCGGTCAGTCAATATTCAGCTGCAGATAAGTTTGTAGGCTGGTACTACTGCTGCAACCGGCGATGGATTGCTGATCTCTGAGTGATCTGTACTGTTATAACTGTCAGGTTGAACCAATGATGACTCAGTGGTAGCCTGTACGACTTCGCGTCGATTAACGTGAGTTCTAATCCCTGCAATAAGCCTGAGCTTTCAGTGAAGGAAAATATCGTGAGGAAACCATGGCGCATGGTGGTAGGACTTTTTCTAAAACCCGCCTGGCTAGCTACCACCCTACATTGCAAATCTGTCGCCAAGCACCAATAGATGTGTTCCGGCAGCTGTAGGGGAGGAGGAGGTAAGACGGGGTAGCGGGTAAGACGGGGCACAGCACCCACACTCAGAATATTGACCTGATCAATGAAGCCAGAGCTCATGGTGTTATAATCCTATATATCCTTATAATCCAAGCAGAACAAAATCCATCTGACCAGCAGACGCACTCACTAAAACCAGCTGAAAACCCTGTATGTCAGAAACCAGACACATCACAACCTTCCACTTCCTCTTACTAAAAAATCCTCTCGTGTTGCTAAAAAGCATGGAAAAACAGCCATTATCACGTTGCCTCCCTACAAACAAGAATTGGAAGTCATCGCCCAGAAAAAAAATATGGCGAACTGAAAAAACTAGAGAAAATAGAAACAAAAAAGAGAAAAGATGAATTACAGAAAAAAAACTACTACAAAAGCTCAAAATAAAAAAATCAAAGAAGAATAGCCGATTAGCGAAAACAGCAAAACGACGAAGAGTCTCATCATCTGGAGTTGAAAGTGAAGAAGAGGGCGACACACCATGTATGTATTGTGAGGAAGTATATTCCGTTTCCATATCATGCTCATTATGTGGAAGATGGGCTCATAATAGCTGCGCAGGAGTAGATGATGATGATGACGAAGCCACCCATGTCTGCGAGTTCTGCCAGCTCAATTAATCATCTTTCTTTGTGATCATTCTCATCACCCCATCTTACCTCAGGGGGGTACCCCATCTTACCAGCACCATGGGGTAAGATGGGGCAAAACACCTTTTGTTTATTTTATTTTTTGTCTCTTAAATGTGTTACCAAATGTTCCTAATGACACCAAATATTAGAATAATATTAATTAGATGTTAATTAAAAAATAAATATGATTGTTTCACTATGTATTTTTTTATACTATTTGCCTTTAAAGCTTAAGTACCCCATCTTGCCACCCTGTCCCCTACTTGAGAGCCAGTAGGCTTAACGTTTTACCAACTTGGACCACATCGTCACTTAACATCAGGTGAGATTGTGGCTACTACGCCAAACCTATAACGATAAAAAAGGATAATGCAGCCATTTTACCGCGCAACCGTAAGAAAATTAAAAACTAGCAAAATACCAGAAAGTTCTAAGGTGGTCCTTATTTTATATATATTTGTAAATAGTATGTGCTTCGAAAAAATTAAAATTCATACTTACTTAGTTTTGCTTGTACGTATTTTTGGTCTGAATATAATATTGAAATCAATCAGATTTGTGATAAGCACGATTTGTAGAATAGCGTTAGCGGATTAATCATAACCTTAAACTATTTGCTAGGAACACCTTGGTTTATGCGTCTATATTTACTTATTCCATCATTTTTTTTATTGTTAAATTTTTAAGTTTTACAGTTTGTAGTTTGTAGTTAAAGTTATAAGTTAAATATTTCGAAATTATAACTGTTTTCTCATACTAGTCCATAATACATCAAGTGTTATCAAAGTGGGATCAATTATTAACTTTTGAAGTACATTTGACTTAAATATTATTAAAATTGCGGTCACTACAGAATCAGAATCAATTGACATTTACCAATATTATTAGAGTCTAAAATATGCATGGTAGTAGGTTCTTGGATATATTTAACAGTATTCAATTACAAAATTTCTTATTTAATACTTAAAAGTGCGATTTTAAAGCTACATTCGAGAAAAAATCATTTTCTCGTAACAGTATACGTACAGTATTCGGCTGTATCACCGCTAACCATTACATGTGATTGTGCTAATTCAAACAATTCGAGACGTCATGGGACTTGTGACATGTGGTATCTAAATTTAATAATATTTTATATTGAAATATCAGTAAATAAACCAAAAAAATAACTCAAATAGTTATGTATAAAATAATATATCAATGTTATTTAATAATTTTATGATAATGGCATTATTATTTACAAAGAATATCTAATATTTTAAAAGTAGTTTTACGGTCTTTTTAAATTCACTTAAACTCACTCATATACACGAATAACCTATAAGGTTAGCATAAGAAACCACACTGATACACTAACACACACGTAAATTAAGTAGTCAGTGTGTCTAGTAGAGAGATAAGCATTCGGTATAAATGTTGAGAGGGAAGCACTGAGTTGGTCTAGGTCCGATCCATCGGCATGGAGCCCTTGAGCCAAGCAGCCGCTCGCGCGATACAAGTGACTGTACAATCACTAGCTTTCACAGCCATACATGACACTGCATTATACACACATGCAAAACACACATAGGTACATAGGTTCTGTAAGTGACCTTTTTCTTTCCTTTTTTTGCCTAGTTAGAGTAGACAATAATTTCAGACCACTAAATACACATACACATGTTCCTTCCCTCCTCCCAGGGGGCAGAAACATGTATATATGTATAGTTAGTTTAGATCGAATTACGGATAGGGAATTAGTCAGATCGCGACTTAATTGCATACGCGCAAAAGTCCGAGCCGAGGTCCGGCCACTTTGGCACCCTCGGATGTTGTTGCTTAGCTTTCGTGGCTGAGTGCCCTAAGCGCTCGCCCCCAAGCCCGGTAAAGCTGTAAAAGCCGTAAAGGCTCCAGGGCTAACAGTGTAGTCAGTTCGAAAAAAAAAAACACTGAGTTGGAAAGAGCCGAACAGATGCTGGCCGAATGGCACGTAGCGACGTTCCATTGAAACACTTTTACCCTCGTCCAAACTCGTTATTAGATATTTGTCATTAAGCAAATCTAAATATTCAGCTTTGTTTTGTGTCTTAGTTTAAAACCTTAATAAAAGTGGGTAAGCAGAAAGCATTTAAATTCACATTGTCTATAGTTCTGAATAAATTTACATCACCAAAAATGCAGATGAGCTATTAATAATAAATAAATGCCAATAACACTGTAATCTATCCAATCGAGCAATTTATAAACTGTATTGTAGGTTTCATTTAAATTTCAATGATACACAAGTTAATATTTATGTGTATGGTATTTTTGAGTAAATAATATAAGTAATAAGTAATAAATTGAATTCACAAGTCATAACGTTCATAAGTTATTAACGTGAACATAGATGTAGATTTGTTCTTTGTAAAATAAAGTGTCCAACATTTTAATTCCAGTGAAATTTGTATTCAATGTCTGTAGAATCGACTCTGGGCATGCACTAAGCTAGTTTTGAAATTTACGTATATTTACTAGTTTGAATTTTATTATTAATCCTATCGGCTGGTGATGATTTAAAACATTGTGAAAAACATGATAAATATTTCCATAGTATCTTTAATATAGTTGGTGAGAAAAAAACTGTAGATGTATCTATGTTGATACGTGGTTGACCGGCACGGCAAGGGAAGAGGCATTTGCCCAATTGTGAGACATAAAAAGGCTGGTATTACTATTATTGAGTTTGATACTCGTTTGTTAACAAATAATAGAAAAAAAAAGTAGAATAAATGCAGTAGAAATGAGAGCGCTAAGAAGTATATTAGGAGTGAAATTGATTGAAAGGATAAGAAATAGAGAACGTTGTGGTGTGAAACAAGATATAGTAACACGGATTGAGAAAAGGATGCTTAGATGATTTAGGCACGTAGAGATGATGAATGAAAGAAGAATAACTAGACAGATTTATAAGATAAGTCTGAGTGTGAGCTTTAGAAGAGGAAGGCCTAGACGAACATGCCACGATCAAATCGGGGATGTCCTGAAGAAAGGTCAGTACGCTAAACCGATAAGCATGCATGAAAAGATTGATGAATGTTGAAGAAACCAAAGATGTATGTCAGGATCCTAGCAAGTGGAAAGACGTGGTCTCTGCCTACCCCGCTGGGAAATAGGCGTGAACTTTGTTTGTACTATTAAATAAGGAATTTATTGCAAAGTCATAAGTAAACCTTTTATTGTATTACTTTAAATCTTTCATGATTTTATTTATAAATAATTGTTATTTAATAAAATATTTGTAGTGAGTAATCAAAAAAGTACTAAAGATCGCAAAACACTTTAATATCAATGTGATAATATTTCATATATTTTATAAGCAATATCAAAGTACTCTTGTAAAAGCTGTTGCAAAAGTTTTGCGAATGGAGAGATATTCTAAGTTCTTTATTGAAGTGCATTATTAAACCAACTTGCAAACTAAGTGGACTCGTAACTTTTGGCCTAATGAATATTTGGGTGACCAACTTAAACAGTGAGGCCAACGTTTTAATTCTAAAGTATTAACTATTAATTTCGTCCATAGTTATCTAGTGAATTTTACGAACGTAGATAAGGTTTTCTTAAAAATGACAACAATAAGACGCGTTATAATAATGTTATAATTTGTATAAAATACAAAAAGCCAGATTTTTAAATTTCATTTCTATGTTAAGTTAATACGTTAATTAGTGGTTAACAAGTGGTTGAATGACATTAAATAAACAACAATAATCAATTCATTAAACTAAGTAAATCTATTAATTTAGAGCTAAAACACATGAATACATAAATATTCAAGGAGCTCTAGAAAATTCCTTTATCCATTTTTATAAAGCATTCCGAACGAGGAATTCAAACTTTATTTTAAAGTCAATGGTGGAGTTCTTATTTAAATATTTTAATCTTTTTCTAATTTCACGGACAGTTACCGATGAAAATAATGAGGGGCTTAAGGGGGAACTTGATACCGACGACACATTACGTATTTCAAAATGCTTCATATAATATCGGAGGACTTAGAAAACCGATCCCGAGAGTCGAAGTTTCAAGCTCCATTGTGATAAACGTCGAGCAAACTTGGTTGAACTTAGCGAATTTGGTCGAAAGGTGCACCAGTAAACAAACTCTCGTAAAGTTTTAATTGCAGTAGATTGCATAGTGCCAGCACGTTTGTATGTCTCAACTATGTAATCTTGTACCATGTTTCGTATAATATACAAGTTTTATTGCAATAACAATACGAATCTTTGTATGATATCACAAGACTCTTGGTTCTCGCTTTGTTTCGCAGTTTTTGCAACTCAGAAGTTTTCGTTTTACCTTTTACGAAAATTAGCATAACTAATGTATTATTTTATATAAATAAACCGTACATTTTTTACAAGCTCTAATTTAACTTGGCTTGTTAATATGGGTCAAATCTTGCAACAGGATTATAAAACAGTTAACTCCAACCGATTGAGCTGAAATTTTTCATACAAATTTAGTTTGAATGACAATGCATGGTTAGGTTAGGTTAAGTGATGTTATTTGTAATCCAATATGGTGGACTCCCAAAGATAGCGGTTTAGTTATTTTTAATGCCCATTATATGGATATCAAATGACCCTTTCATTTGCTAAAGTGAATACGAAAACAAAACGTCAGTTAAAATTCAATATGTTGGATGGTTATCACTCCTTTCATTTCAGTACAGCTGAAATATTGAATAAAAACGTAGTTTTAAAAAGCCTTTAATGATTGTTTTTTTTTACTTTAGATAAGAAACATTGTTACAAATTATCTTTTTAACTTAAGTGTGTTTAAATGTCTTATATTTGACCATAATCAAACCTAGTGTTACTACAGCTGCGGTCGAAAAGACGATAAGTCTGCAAAGAGAATTGGATTTTAATTTCAGCTGCATACAAACATACCGAAAAATGCAGAGAGAGAGATTTTAACTATTATGTAAAAAATACCCTAATACCAAGTCATGTTACATATTTAGAAGGAAAGAAAGATACAAGACACAGCGATACATATTACATACAGATTTAACGTGAAGATAAACAGGAAACTACGAACACAACAATACTAATATGTACATACTGATAAGACATATATAATTAATACTAATTAACGTGATTCAACTATGTGTCTTGTTATTACGAAAAGGCGATTAGCACAGCATGTATTGAAGTGCCATGTGCCATGGGGCACTCAGTCCTGATCTTTACCTGGAACCTATAAGTAAGTCACGGTGCGTCAGGACATAATAATGAAAATCGTAAAAACTGTGAATCAATAACAATAAAGTTAAATAAATATTACTTCTAGTATAATAAATATTTATTAAAACAATAAAAAGTGACATAAATTAAAAAAAACGACGATAACAATATTTTATAATATGAGTGATGGACATTTAATGGGATAAAAGCAGGCAAATAAAATATCAACATGCACACAGATTAAACGTTCAGTAGGTATAGAAGGCATCTACGAAAATGGCGACATTAATATACGTGAAACTGATAGCGCATTTTTGTAACGAAATCCACAAAGTTGGTAATTAATAATACAAATACTCTCTATTTACATGAATATCGACTTATTCATCCATATACATGACAAAAAAAAACGATGGTAAAATGAATGGGACACGTCTTTACCACTAACAGTTACGCATCTACTTATTCAGGTACTACTCTAACTACTATTAGCGTTACTTACCGACTTTAGCATCAGGCCGGTTGGAGAGGAAAGTTTTTAAGTAATAAATTATACTCCAGAGTTTCCTTTTCTCATAATGAAATTATTGAAAAATATGCATTTCAATGCGCACTTCATTGAGATTCTCTTCAGCCGGGTAAATGTAAATTAGTGAGGGAATTCCAATACAGCTATTAAAATATACTGGTAGATAAAGAAGCTTGTAACTGTTTAAAATAAATTATGATTTATTAACATCATTGTTGATATTGAATTTTATTATTAACTAGATTTTCACAACGATTTTGATCCCGTTCTCTTCGGAATTAAACTACTCGTTTGCCACCTTTTGTAAACTAACGGTTCTAGTACAGGTTATTTACGGGTGTATTCAAAGCAACTCGCCAAAGTTTCGCCGCTATCGGATAAATGGTTCAAGAACGCATAGGGGTCAAACAAACGAAGAAATGTTAATTTTGCAGTGAATTATTAGTTAAAATTAGTTCAACGTAATATTATTCCACATAATTTCATTTCTATATCATCATCGTTTTTATAAGGCTACAGATCTGTCCACTGAGAAACATAACTCAATAGGCGCAAGTAATTTTGTCTTGTAAAATGGTTACCACCTACATGAAACAGGTTCAATGATTTATAAGCTGGCTTAATTACTATTTCTCGTTTATTCACCTTGCAATTGTATTTATGATGTTTTGCAATAAGTGACAATGATGTTATCGGCCCACATGGCCTCGTAATGCTGCCACACAAATTTATGGCTTCATTTCGAATAAGCATACCTCATACTATGTGGTAATCAAATAGAACTAGTTTAAATATGAAGAAAGTTTATACTTCTTTCGCCGTTTTAGTAGAAGGTAAAATTGAATGGTGCGCGCACATCGTGTGATGAAAATTCGACATGACGAAATAAGCCATCATTGATGATAATGTGAATTATTTTCCTGACTTTTTAATGATTTTTTACTTCTGTTAAAATAATTTAACCGTGTATAAATATGCATTATTTAAATCAATTTGCATTATTATCATTGACGAATCGTGTCGTTGAAACGCGGGATAAAATTTTTGGAGTTATTTTTGATTTATCACGCCATACAAGTATAACTTCTTACATGCGTGCTTACGTAAGTGGACACAAATTTTTGAACACGAAAATTATGATTTAGCCTGTTTCTGAAAAAAATACCTATTAATGTTATAATATGATTTTATGAGATACATATTATATTTAAAAATTTACAATCAAAATACAACGAGTACATTTTCTAAAAAAAAAATACAATAGTCTACTTATAAATGGAAATTAAAGTTTTACTCTTTATTTGGCGTATTTATTCTCCACCTAAACTACTTGAGACCAAAAAGAATTATAATAACGAATAACACATTTTCTTAGGTTCCGTAGTTAACAGGTTTCACCATGTCGCCCGTCTGTCCGTTAGCGGCTTAGCTCAAATATTATTACTAGTAGAATGCTGTAATTTGATATTGCGAAATATTAAGCTTTAAAGTATAGCTTTTTTAACATCTAAACTATCACAGATAAGTAGTAGGCTCTACAAGTTAGTACCTAATAATCAACCAACTTATACAATGTACTTGGATGGAGTACATATATAGAGAAACCATATGGTCTTTCTACTGTCCATTATCTTGAGATAATGTTATGCACCTAATTATAATAAAAAAACCATATCGTATGTGTATGTACAACTTATAGCATCTCGTTTAAACATCCTTGTACAACTTTGCGAGATTGCACCAAGACAAATGCGAGATACCTAGTGGGCTTGTACCGGTAACCGCTCCAGTTCTCAAGCTTTGTCGCTCCGACTTCTTTGTGACTTGACAGTATCACATAGCGCTACCGCCCGTTGTTTGGTACAAAATAAGAACTTACGCACTATTTTACAAAATAATTTCAATTTTCTTTTCATTGTTATAATTTTGACGTTGTGGTCACAATTTCGCCTGATCTTAGGTGATGATCAAGCCCATTATGTTAGCACGCTAAACATAGTGGAAGACTGGCTCTCAAGTGCGGCTGCCAGAACACACCTATTGGTGCTGGGCAATCGATTTTCATCTTGAGGGTGGTAGCTAGCCAGGTGGGTATTAGAAAAAGCCCTACCATCATGCTATGGTTTCATCATGATGTTTTCCTTCACCAAAAGCTCAGTGTTATTTATAATTTATAGATATAATACCTATATACTGACATTGGTCTAAATCACTATCACTATACAATTAGTAAATGTGTTATACACTGGTTTGCTTTCTATCTCAGATTCAGCTAAATATCTAGCTTGCAAGAGGTATTTGCCGTGATATTTGTACATAGCTTTTCTACTCTTTAATACATCAAGTACAGTGTAATATTTATTCCTAATGATCAAAACTAATTCACTATTTATCAGATTTATTAAGATAAAAAGTATAATTACAACATATTTTTCTTTGTTTAACCTCTCTACAGGCCGAGCATAAGAATTCTAATAATGAAAAAATGTTTTGTAAAATTAAACATTAAAATTAAGCTTATAATAAATTACTAAGAGTGCCCCGTGGCTTCGCATGCGTTTATCTCATAATTTTATTTTTACTTATATTATTGACAATTAATTTAGTACTTCCCGTGACCAAAATTTCAATATAGGGTGAGATTTAATATAAATATATATTTTTTGATATTGTCGGTATTATTAAAAATTCTTATAGTCACATCTTTAACTTCCGGAAATAACTTTTACTTCTGGTGTAGAATATTTGATCAAAATCAATTTAGATCATTCTTGGGATTTCTTAAAATATTATGGAAAATTCTACTAACATATCATTAATATTAGCTGTACGTGTACAAAATTTCATAAGAATCGGTCAAGCCATTTTTAAGTTAAATCCGGTTATACAAACACAAAAAAACACAGACAGACAAAATGTTTTACTATCATATTCGTGATCAGTATCCTTTATAGAAGATAGATAATCGGGAAATTTAGAAAAAAATACATGTATAGGCAGACCTACAGATTTACTAATATAGATTGTACTAGAGTTGCGCCCGCGGCTCTGCACGCGTTTATTACGCATTAATAATTTTCATTTCGTAATTTTATTTCTACTCATATTATTGACAATGTATATAGTCTATCAATTGAGAAATGACATATTATACTGCCCGTGTATAAAATTACATCAAAATCTTTTGAGAACATTTTTATTTACGATTCCTAATTGTATTATTAAGATTCAGTCAAGCCGTTTTTGAGTTAAATCCGGACATATAAAAAGGCAGACATACAAAAAATTTAAGGGAATTTTCATGATCAATGTCTTTTATATATAGGAGGTCTAGCAGGAAATTTGGGGAAAAAATTACATATAGGTATATACAAAAACTACGTATTTCTCTTTTATATATAAATGATAAGGAAGAAAAAGATAATCTATTTAAAATTCAAAATAATCAACTTGAGAGATGGCTGAATTTAGCGGTAGGAATGAATCCCAGAAAGAAACTAAAAATAAATATAATAACAATAAACATTTAAATAATATCCTAGTAAAGAGATAATTATTGCAAAACCAGAGTTTTAGTACCAATACAAAATTTACAAAACTTTAATTTATATAAAAAATATTTACGGAAACTAATAACCGCTTACGTTCTTGTATTACGTCAAACATTGTAGAAAACTTCGCTTACACTGGAGCAAAATTACACTCGCGACCTTCCTTTCTAATAGTATACCCAATTGCAATGTAATATATAATTTTAATGAACCAATAGTAACCCAAGGTTTCTAGTTCGATGCCGCAGATAACGTTTTGTTACCACGTGATTTTGCAATACTTCACTATATAACCAAAGTTCACGTTAAATTAATAGACTAATAGTTAGTATATATTTTTCTATTTTTATTTCTTTTAGAACGTATATGAATCATGAGCATATCTAAAAATGTATTCCTTTACAAATACATTTTACTCCAATTTCCGTAATTAATAAGTTTCGTTGCTATATAGCTTCGATCAAGTATTATTGATGTAGAGTGCTATTGATAATTAAATGCTTCAGATGCCAAAGCATGAATTACTTCACACAAAAGTATACTGTAAATGTTTGACAGAGTCACTTCTTTAGTTTTATGAAATTTTAAAATGAAATCTTAACTCCCAACTGCATACGAAAATAAACTCTGATAGTGTAATACATTCTACATCGTTTATTTGAATTTATAGGTTAACAGGAATAAAAATAATAATAATAATATGTTATTCCCTTTTTATTCTCAACTGTTTATTCTATAAAGTTAATCGATTTGGCAACAAAGTATTCATTTTATTAACGATATTTTATTAATACGTGTATTGTGTTGTGTAATTTGATGTATTGTGTTAGATATATTAGCACCAAGTGTCTGAAGATGTACGCGAGATAATCGAAATTCCCGTCGTCGCGTCGCCAACACAATAGAGTTGCATGTCAAATATCATTATTCACACCGTCGTTCTTGTTCTCATAGTATATCGTAATGCTATGTAAGCTATCTCACGGTATTTCCTATAGAATAGAGTTGTTTTTAATTAGATCACATCTAAATAATATACTGCTGAGGGAATTGCAGAATTATTAATAGTACCTAATGTGTTTTAATTAATCTACTGGAGTAAGTTATATTAAAATCAGTATAGATTTGTGTATTGGCCACTTATTTGGCTCACAGAATACAAAATTCAATAAATTATATCAGAACAATAACAAATTAAGTTCACTCAAAGCGAATCAAACTCACAAAAAAATACAAAAAAATACCAATCTATATTTGCTTGCTCATAGTTAGACAAAGGTTTTTTTCTGGAAGGGAAGACTCCGGCTTAATCCACGTTAGCTCTACACTCATTTAAAGCAATGATGGCTCAGCAATCGCGTCTACTTACAAAGCATCGATCGACATGGGTTCGAATCCTTGCAATCAGCCTGAGTATTCGGTGAAGGAAAAACACGTGATAAAATCATAGCATGGTGGCAGGGCATTTTCTAATGCCGGCCTGGCTAGCTATCACCCTCAAGTTAAAAGTGTTTCGCCAAGCACCTATAGGTGTGTTCCGCCCGCTACATTTGAGTTCCAGTCGCCCCACAAGGCTTAGCGTGTTACCGTCTTGGGTCACATCGTTACTTAACATCAGTGAGATTGTGGTTAAAACGCTAAACATATAAAGCAATTTCAAAAATCTTTGTTGAGCATAAATTACAAATATGATGACAAAAAAATTTAACAACATTTCGTTTACAAACATTTCAGTTAAGTTGTGTAGTCAAGTTTAACTATAGTAAAGCGATTTACCCGTGGTAGCTAATCCGGTTCTCCTAATTACCATCGGCTACTGAGGGTGACAGATAAAATCTTCGCTTCGCTTTTGTCGTTTATCTCTCCGTCTATTTGTTCATTACTATCAAGATTACATTGGGCAACATTCTGCTTTCGATTATTGTGTAACTCCAGTCAGTTAAAATTCATTTTAAAATAATTATATTTAATGAATACTGCACAAGAGTTCCGATTTATAATATATCGACATAAATTACGTAATTGGGATTTTGTAAAAATAAATGGAAATATCACATATTGCTTTAACAAAACTATTTTAATTATTTTTTGTCGCTATAATTAAAAATACATTTTTCAATACAGTACCGAAAACGCGCCGATCGTTCCCGAACAAACCCGAGTGCGTGTGACGTCATAATGTTAATTTCTACTCACTGTAGCACACAGCTGATAGTGTTTTGACTCTTAACCGATGAAATTCCTTTAACATTTTGACGTCACACACCTGGCGAACAATCGTGGTGCGTTCGTAGTGATGTTATTATTTTTAAAATATTATCAATTTCCAATTGTTTAAAATTATTAAAAAAATATTTTAAGAATTTTTCCAATTTACTATTAATATAATTATGATAAAACTGTAAAATACATAAAAAATATTTTCAAAAACCCAATTACGCTGTATTTCTTAACAAGATTATCTGAGTGGGTAGGACTTGACACGACGCTAAGGTGTATCGAATTCTGGGATTAGCGGATGTATATCCAGGAATCAAGTGGGATAGTAGGGATCTTACCCGACTAGATCGTGACCACTATACACGTGGTGATAAACCCATCACAGTGACCTAATTGGTTTGCCCCGATTCGGTATCAGCCAGTGTATATGCAATCACCAAGAGGCTTGCAAGCCAGCATGACAGCGACAAAGGTCGATGGATTTCCGATATCTCCGTTGTTTTTTGTTATGAAGTATGCTTACAGTCAAGCACAATGTCGTCACTATTCCAGGCTAAAAAATATATATATAGAAAAAACTTCTTGTATCATTGGAGAAGTAACAATAATATAAAACAGATAATAATTTCCAATGTTATATTTTAAAATAGTGAACTAATAAAAAATTTCATGCAAACCATAAATAAATTAAAGAAAAACACATCCTCTGACAATCGAGAGATGAACCGAACCTATCATTACCGGTACCATAATACCGGCAAACAAATAAAACGGAGAAAATATCATTTCGACTAGTTCATTCAAAAATTCGATACACCGAAGTGCGGCAATTATTACGTTGATTACTCCTTACTTTTATTAGAAATTGTTTAGGGATAAATAAAAGGAAAAGATAAAGGGTAATTATAATCCATTAAGTTAAAAGGATGCGAACACGAAAGAAGGATAAGTAATATAAAATCTCATGGAATTCGTGGAGGAAGAGACCCTGAAATGGTATCTGACGATGTTTTGACGCGTCAGCAACTATTGGCCACTTATTTTGAATGCAGATGGTGAGGTGGCGACGTTATTTCAGAACGGTCAGCGGGCATAGTCATCTTGAGGCGTATCTTCAGTGAGGCGTGAAGCAACCGGCAGCTAGTCTGCCTTGATGATTCCCGTTGACAGGCTCCTCATGGTACACAATATTCCACACTAGGTATAAAATAATGGGTGGTCTAAACCGTAACAAAAATCCCATCATCATCATAATGTTAGTGTACTAATAGAATAGAAGTTGAAAGACTAAATAATATTTAGACTACTAAATAATTATCTATGATTAATTTTCTCAGAACATACATCAAAATAATGTGACACATAACACATATAGAGAGTTTAATCGCAGACAATTTCAGTTCACCTCGAGGTAAAAGAAACCTGTCAAAGATATTACAATTATGTTATACATACGTGTAGGTACATTCGTTGCGACCGCCACGAACTTAAATAGTTTAACTACGTTCAACTTTTGTCATAACTGTCAAGGATTAGGGCGAGGCATAGAGCCGACAATTGTCAGTTCGATATACCGACAGTAATTTAGATATTCATGTTATAAATACTTACATTTATACAATACAACATAAAAATATATATGTTGAAATGTTATCGGCAAAATAAATTCACGCCTCTCAGCAATCAGAACGAGTTTATTACGTTAATTTATTTGTGTACAATTTGAATATGGTACCTTATTATATACCTACTATCCGTATCCTACTCACATCACTGAGCGATAAAAAAGTATTCCACAACCTATTCCAAGACTTATATTTCTATTTTTTATGTTCCCATTGTTTTCAAAATGATACGACTTGTGCGCCATCCATTGTAAAATATTTGTATTAATTCAGAAACCTTCGTAGGAGTGCTCTTAACAGCTCCCCAAAAATTTATTGTAAAAAATAATGGTTTAGGAATGCTTAGGGCACAAACAGAGATAAAAACATTATTTTTTTATAATCAATATAAGATATTATTGTACTAGGTTGCATAAATAAATGAAATGGTTTTATGTTTTTTCCAAGATTCTTTATACTATTAGCATATCGTTACATCTCTTCGAATAAATAGAGAAAATAGAGACAAATATATTAATGTATTAAATGGTTATTATGATGGTAATTGATGAATGATAGCGATAACTCTGAAAAAGTTTTTTACCATTGTAGCTATAATGAACTTAAAAAAAAATGCATTAAATATCACAAAATTTTCCCAAGTGTTACTAGTTCTTTACCGAATCAGAATATAGTAACAAATCGATAAAACATGTTCAGTTGTATTTTACTGGCATCGACATTTGAACAAAGATTACGGAATAAAAATTCCATAGAGACTTCAAGAAATTGCCTAATCAAATAATATAATAAAAACTGTAAGAAATTATAATACTAGAAAAAAAACCTTTCGGATATTTTTATCTCTAGATAATTGAATCTAAATAGTTTCTTATACCAAATCCTTGTCTGATGAAATAATTATACAGTGGTGTCGACGTGATATGTAATTACAAATCTTTATTTTGCCCACTGACTGTGTGAAAAGATAATGAAAACAATTAGACGTAGAATAGACTGGCGTCGTGGTGTATTCGTGGATTTAAAAATACTGGAATGGTGACAATACTTTTAGTAGAAATAAAATGAATGATTAAGTGTAGACACGACTATCTACAGCTAATAGCTGGGTGATAGAGAAAGAGGAAAAATAACGAAAAATAATACAGTCAGGAAGTTATGTCAAACCAGTTTTTTTTAAATTAGTGATCGTACGAAATTTGTAGACGTGTTAAATAAGTCGAGTTCAGATAACTCTTCGAGATTAGTAACTAAGTTGGCTGATCTTATAAAAACTGAATTTTGCCTATAATTGGTAGAATTTTGAGTATTATAAATATAGGTGGTAGTTTGTCGTTCAGGTCTAGTTGGTACTTTAAGGATTATTTTAGAAAGCAAATATGGAGAGTCAATTTGGCATTGTGCTAAAAATTCTATCTCATTCTCTCGAAGGCTAAACTGTATATATATATGTGTTTGTCTTAATCACATGACACTGAGATCCCACCAAAAACTCCCACGTGATATTCGAAACGAATCGGAGATGCATTTCATACTTTGTCTAAATAGCATTTCGCATTCTGTAGAATGCCTATGCAAAGTATATATTATTATTTTTTATTTGATAAATTGCCGGGTACTCCTTATCTATAGAATGCTGGCATTTCATACATTGCCTAAAACATATATATCTCGTATGACTGCTACAATGTCCTTAGATAATAAAGTAATATTAAAAATTTAATATAAAACTGCGGTTTTTATCTTGGTAGAGGCGTGGCATATTATATAAAATGTACAATACATTTTATGAAAAACGTTATTCCTGTTTTTCTATAATCTAAGGTATAAACGGATGTAAATTGCTTACATTATAGGTAATTAATATAAGTGTATCTATAATGTAACCGCTACTAGGTATTTCCTCCTTTATTATCAATATAATACATCAGTATTCGTCAGAACGGTATGTGGTCATATCGTTTCGAAGAAAACCAAAACATCAAGCTTATTACATTATGATGGAGATCGTTAAAACGCTGTGGTCTAGTTGTGATGACATATATGAGTCACCCGTCTTTATTGATTTTTAACACGATTGTATTAGCTTCACTTGTAACTAACTAGCTACCAAACAATGTAATAAAACCTTAGAAGTCATTTTTAACCTACTTCTAATTGTCGTATCGAAATGAAACGTTGTATGTATATGTAGTTCGGATGACAGCACTATATTTGGTATCCTGGAGCTGATCTGATGATGGAGACAAGAGGTGGATGGTGCAATACATCAGTGTCTACCAGTAAACCCCTCTAGTTTAGGCTTATATTATTGGATAGATTGGGCTTGGTAATGAAGGATAGTGAAACTCTTCAGTGGTTTCTAGCAAACCCCTCGAGATTAGGCTCAAATGATTCGTTTGGAGGAATCAAATAGCTTGGAAACGAAATGTTATTATAAGACTAAAAAGTTTTATATTTTTTTGTGCTTAGTTACAGCGTTTTTTTTAGTTCTTTATACTATTTAAACTTATTTTGGCGCGTTTATAAGAGGGTCAAATTGAGAGCTGCGCGCACATCAGGTGACGGAAGTGCGACATGATAAAGTTTAGTTTTATAATAATTGTATAAAAATAAATTAAACTCGTATAAATAACAATGATTCAAATTTAAAAATACGAAGAAAATATCATTTTATTTATACACCGATAAATTATTATTTCACTATTAAAAATTAATAGAAGTCTGTAAAATGATCTTACATTGTTATCATTGATGGCTAATATCATGATGTTTGCTTGTGGGATAGATTTAAGAGTTATTTTTAATTTATCACGTACGTAGTAATAATACTTCGTTGATATTATTTTTCTTACTCTGAAATAAGGTAAATCTTACCAATTAATTTTAATATCATATCCCTATTTGCTGAAACAATGGAGAGTTTTATGAATTAATTTTATTCAAATTAGATGTGATACGTAATAAAAATTACATTGGAACGTCAAAGTACAAATCCTTATTATTTTATAACTACATGTTTATAAAGAAAATTAGTAATATCTTTTTTCTTTACGCTCATATAATATTGTCAAAATATGCAGCTGATATAATTTAATTAGGTAATAGAAGTTCCAAACGAGGAAAGTACAATATTTTACTGTGAATTATGAGTTTTTTTTGTGTTTTGTAGAAAATCACAGTACACAACACGCACGCATATCACACACACGGACAGAGATACACATAGTTACCCACAAATACAAATATAATTTCAAAACCACAGACTCGCACGTACATCACGCTTATGCACACAAACACACACAAACTTATGCACACGCACTCACGCACGCGCTCGCGAGTACTACTTGTACACTAATATCTACACTCACGCACGCACGCACTCACGCACGCTCGCGAGTACTACTTGTACACACATATGTACACTCACGCACGCACGCACACATATCAACACACGCACATAAATAATTGCGTTTTTTGTACAAAATTATATCCAGCGCCTCTTAACCTCACAGATACAAACTGCGCTGTTAAAAAAATCTTCAATGTAAGATTTTCAACAAAATGAAACATACAATTACAAGAACCTCTTTCATAAACTCCATTAGAAACGTCTAAAGCTAACAACCGCATAAATCTGCTAACAATACTTAAATAACGTTCGACAAGGGACGCGACGTCATACGATAACTGTGATCATACAAGATCTTATTGGGTTCGTTACCAACAATGCTATAAATTGAGCCTCGTGTCAACGGAATACATTTTAGTTTTGAGTATATCTTGATGCTTTGTAAGACCCCGACGGTGTGTGGGACGGGACGTGCTTACGCAGTGCATCGGTGATTAAACATTAAGGGACTCTAAAGAGAATAGTTTCCATTGCTTGATTTATCGTGAGCTTGTCCATTTAAATTGAACGTACTGTCGCTAGAATAAACAAGTAATAAAGATTTCTTTACATTTTTAAAGACATTGTATATAGATAAATCAGTATAAATAGTTTTCAAATAGATGACTAAATTATAAATACGTTATTACTTAAATGATATATATATATACTTATGTACGGCTATGAGCACTAGTCACTAGAAAGAACAAAATCATAGCCGACAAGAAAGTGCTATCAAGAGAAACGATGGCACTGGAGGATCCGAAAGAATGCTGAGATTGATGAGTTGGTAGCAGTCAGAAGAGCATAATTGGGACGGCTAACTGGTCCTTGTTCAATTGGTCGGCCCAGGTATCGCTGGCGTGATACTGTAGAGGCGAATCTGTGTCAGCTTTAAGTTGACAATTAGCAAGAAACTACGCACGATCGAAACAAGTAACGTCCTTTCGTTTCAGACCCTCTTTGGATCACTGAGCCAATATAGTTAGTTATTAATTGTAGTAATAAACATTTTGATATTATAATAAAGGGTATTAAAACATGCCGCTTACTTTTCGTAACTCGTTTTTTTTTTAATTAGCATCAGTTGTTATCCTTTAATGTTACCTGCTAAAGAAACTTTAGATCTGGGAGAGTAAGTATTTTCATATATATCACACATTTGTATTCCAGAAATGGGATCAACCATCATTAACATGTCTATTGTCGCTGCTGAGGTTAATTACAATGGGGAAGAAACAAGACTTCTTAATCCGTTCGAACCTCTTTCGATACCTCCTGATTTATTTGTTTTATCGCGGACGGATATCGCGTCGATCGACTTAGGTGCGAGTCCCTAGAGTGAATTATCAGTATATGAAAACATCGTGACGAAACCATATCACGGTAAAGTATGTTTTAGTACCTAATTATCTGACTAGGTAATAAGTCACGGTAAACTATCAACAAGCCCCTGTAAGCGTATATACCGGCAGTTGCACCTAAAATCCAGTTCCTATAAAATTTGTGAAATGTGAAATTCACCCACATCATCGCTTGAAATCAGGTGAGATTATGACCAAACGTTAAACCTTTAAATGATTAAAAACCATTATGCACTTGTACCAATTCCAAGCTATTTTTATTTTTCCTTCGGTTAATACTTTTAGTATTTGATTATCATATTATGTTCCCAACAACCAATATTGTTTTTTCAAATACATTCGCAATATACAGAATAACTATTATTTGTAATTTAATTGATAAACACTACCCGGTCTAACCACAACTTTTATGGTTATTGGTTTTCTGCTAATGAAAAAAGTAAAATTATGCTTAATATTGATACCAATTATAAACTTTTCTATGTTATTCAGTTAAATATTGCAACGATCTAGATTTTTAACTATGTAATGATCACGCATTCATTAAAGGCATTTTTACATAATTCAATCCAAGTAACTTAAAAAAGCGTGTACCATCCAAAAATATGGACCCATTTACGAAAAATATTTGAAACGGAAAAATATATGATGTTTCACGTTAGTGTCTATTCGGACTGTACTGAAAATAATAGCCTAGAAATCTTTCACATGTAATACCGGCTCTCGAATTCCTATCGATGAGTGGAAAACAGTGTCATTAATTGTTGCTGTCTCAAAGTCTTATACGCGAATGGTCAGCGGTCATCCATTATAACCAGATCTTCAATCTGACGTCAATACATTACGCCAGCTAACAAAGGAACCAATCCATAAATTGCAGGTTGACATATTTACTAGACAAAAGACTAGTTTGATATACCTTTACGGGTAGCACCATAGCTTGAGATATGATAGCTGGAGTTAATTATTTACCTTAAAGTTTGTTTAATCACATTACTTGATAAAGCTACAACGTCTATTTTTATGCTATTACAACAAAAAATAATGTAATTCAAGAATAGAGATTAGCAACAAAAGATGGGTATTTACTAGGTGTCTACAATCTAACATAATTGAATCCACTAGTAGGTACGCTAATGAATTATCAAACGCGCTGCGTTGAAGTAACTATAAAAGGTGTTTTCCATATGTGTATCCTGGTTGCAGTCTAATCGGTTCTTGTTACGTTTTCTTAAATGGGCAAGTTTGACAAAAATTAGACAATTATTCTTAAAAGCTAGTTGATAACAGTTGACGAAGAAAATAAAGGCAATAAACAGAGAAGCTTTATGTGGCTGATAATATTCGTAAATCAAGAAATACGAGTAAAGACGCCTCCCGAAATACAATTTTAGTTTATCTTTAAACTAGCTGTGCCCGCGGTTTCACAAGCTTATAATAAAAAAATTGTTGATTGATCAATTTTTATAATTCAATATAGACAATATTTTTATCGGACGGCCAGGGTTACGCGGCTCGTTCGCGCCACTGCTGCTAAGTCATAGACCCGAACCGAGTGTTGAATTATTTTAATTTTCTATTATCATCCAAATAAAATGCAATAAACGGCAAAGTTTATCTACATAAAATTTTCATGATGATAAAGTAACTTTAATTTGTAAGGATTAATATGCCATGCCTAATAATAATGCTCATAAATCACATTTCAGTTCGGAATAAAACTTTGTCACAAAATATCTTATTGTAGCATATGTACAAGATTTAGAAGTATATTTTTTGTAGAACATTGTATTTACGTATCGCAAACCATTACGCCATCGCACGCGGATAAAGCAGTTCGGGAACAATGTTGCTGCTGACTTACTTAACAAAAATCAATATTTAAGGCTAGCCGAGAGATGTAGCCTAATGCTAGATAGCCTATACTATTCCTCGTGAATCTGGCTATCATATTCAGAAATAATTTTTCGAATCCGACTGGTAACAACCTTTAGAACAAACAAACAAAAAAACTCTTCCGCTTTATTATATTAGTATAGATTATAAATACATTGAAAAATATCAAATAAATGGAGTAACGCCATGATTCAATGTATGCGGAATATTAACGAGTGGCATCATCCTCTCGGTGATCGTTTCAGAGTAATTAATTAAAATTTAATATTATCGATACACAAATTAATGTGATTATTGTGCGAAATACATCAATTAAAAATATTTACATAAAATAATGAAATTCCAATTTTATTAACACAGTTTACTGAATAAAGAAGAACAGCTCGCTGTCATAAAGTAAAAAAATATTCTGCATTGTATCTACTTTAATAAAATTATTACACAGAAATAGAAAGGTACAAAAAGGTACAAAAAAAGGTACACAGGTATAAAAATAGATACAAGTATACATATCTTTCCGATTGACTTAAACGATGTTATTATGTTTAGCTAGCTGGTAAACAGAGATAATGGAATAAAATTTCAGAGATTTAAGCTAACCACATTTAACCGTGTCGGTTCACCTTTTTGAACACTAACTGAAGGAATAACAGTAGCAGAGTGATATGACATTAAAGCTTGAATATATAGAGACAACTGATAAAACACACATACATAATACAGATCAGCATCGTTAGTCGCGTTCGGTATAAGCCAAGTTATATTTTGGTGAACAGCCATAAAAAAGGGTCAAAAAGTAATATAAAGAAAAAACTTATAACTTATTATTTAAGTTTATGACAACTGAGGTCTACTGCTATATTTAACGGAAGAATCAAAGCAATTTTATGTTTTCCAGTAGAACTTTGTAAAATCTCTAAAAAAAATTCTAGATAATCATTTAGACAATCCTCATGCAAATTGACAAAATTACTACTACACAGACAAATCTTTATTTGCCAAATAAGAAGAAACTTTTTTAGTAAATTATGAATTTTCATATCTTCAGTTATAAATAACTGATAGTAAAGTTTATGCACCTAAAATTTATGTAGTACTTTAAAAACAAATTTGAAAATAACAAATTTTCAAGTCTCCCATAATGGTCCTTTTGATACAAAACAAACAGTATCCGGTGCTCCCACGAACGAGACTTCATTGAAGTTGTAACTCAATATAACTTCTAAAAGATTTGGGAGTTGATTAGAGGGGCCACGGGCAACGCAAACATTAGCGTTATATGAAAGGAAGCAACAAGTTATAATATAAATCTTGTGCTTTTGGCACATTTCTGTTTCATACGATTTCAACTTTTGATAATATATATTAATGTAAACGAAATTGCAAATTTAAATTCATTTGTAACTTCAATTTGAAATTATGTTCTTAAATAATCAAAGAATATATTACGTACACATTTTTCCGCTTATAAATTCATATATATCGTCCTCTTTTACGTTTCCGTTTATGGCGAACTTTGCTATCTACAATTATGAGCGCGTAAATGACTAGCAAAGTCAAATTTTGTCTTAAAGATTCTATTCGCTTCGCGTCTAGATCTACAAGATCTTCTCTTCAAAAGATCGCCTTTCTTCAAAATTAGCAATAGCCTTATGAACAGAGTTACGCCACGCTCGCCTCTGTTGCACGAGCTCTTCCCCACCTTCAAATGAGATGTCACCTGCAGAAAGATGGCGCTTTAAGAAATCTTTATAACGTAAGAACTGACCTCCAGGCGTGAGCTTTCCTTCCTTCAGCTGTGAGTAGGAGACAGCTTTAGGCAACCTGGAGTCATATATATGCTCAAAATGTCCGTACCATACCGCCTAAAGTATTTATAAAGTTCCACTGGTAGACTATTCTAAACCGCGGATTTACCATTTATAAGATAATTAATTGCAGCAAAAAACTCTTCAAAATATGGAGGATTATCAAGCTCTGGAGACGAAGGTAGAGTTATGAGAGAATTATAATATAAGTGAGATCCACACCATGACCAGCTGGGTTCAGTACCTCAGTGAAGTGCTCAAGCCCAGTGATTTACTACATCACTTATCACGTGAGTAGATAGGTGAGGTTTTTTAAAACGTTAAGGGGCTTGAAAAGAAACCTGTTTGTTTGATGTTACCAAAATAATCCGACTCCAATGCTTTCATCATCCACCAGATCTTTGAGATCCTAAATTTTAGACTGGAGCTAACGTTGAATAGTTTTTCGTCGTAAGTGTATTGTAGAAAATTTCATTAAACGCCTTGATTCTTGTACGAATGCCATGATCTCTCAGTATCGGAGTCATCAAACCAATCTTGATTCTTCTTCTCCGGATTACTGACTACTCATTTGTCTACATTGTGAAGTGATTGTGCTAAGGTACACCAATGTTCGTTTATATTTAAGGATGTTGAGTTGTACTCGACGACGGCTCGAAATTCTTCTGCATTTTTGGTGAGTAAACCAGTCTTGCAAAGGCCAGTCGTGTTGGAATTTTATGCCTTGCTCGGCCAGGCGGTTTATAGTTAAGATAGACTTTCGACCTAATCAATCGGTGATCAGTAAGTAAGTCAGTAAGTAAGTAAACCATTAATACCTTAAGATGTTTCTACAAGGTCTTGACGATGCTATTTTGAATAAGAAAGCCTACTCTCCACTCCTTGCTTGTTCATGCGAAGGTCTGCCTATCTAGTAATAAATATACCCACCGCGATCTTCACAAAGTTCACCGCTATCTGATAGATGGGTCTCACTTAAGGCAGCTATATTGATGTTGTATTTATGTAATTCCCTTGGAATTAGGGCAGTCTTTTGCTCAGGACAGAGTTTAGTTGGATTATCCAAAAGAGTTTGAATATTCCAAGTCGCGATGATAAGAGAAAGTGAACTTAATTTTTTTATTTTTCTATTTATTTTTCGACCACAGTGACCGCGGTTTGCCATCCGGGTAAAAGGAATGAGGCGGACTATGTTTCCACCACCTTTTCTAGGCCTCTCCCTTAGTAGGAATAAGCAGAGCGATCCTAAGACTGCTTAGTCGTCAGATGTACTGCCGAACTCGTCCTCCCGCCCCAGTCCAATTCAAGAGCGACCACGCTCATCTGACCGTCTATGTACAGGGAAACAGCTAACAACTGGATACACCGTTATCCAAATTCCTACCACCATCGCCCCATCGCCATAGTTCTTTAACTCGTAATGAAAAAGTAAAGCCAAGGTTCATTTGCGCGTAAATTGTTTAAAGTGAGTAAGCGATTGCCCTGGTGCAAACCCACTCTCTTGTCCCTTTCTACCAGGATCAGATACCAGTTACCTGGTACGAACGGTGGTAGAAGAGATGTAGTTAGTTGATCACCAACCATAAAAGATCTTGGCTGGCACCTTTAAGGTATATTACATCACTTTGCTACAATGCCGTGGTTAACAGAAGCAATTGCCTATCAACGGTGCCCGCTTACCACGCCGTTGCAGACTTTTGTACTTTTCGGAAGATCACTCGAGTTAACTAAAAGGTACAGCCTCCTCCACTAGGTTTAGCCTACGGATCGACGTGGTTACCGGGATGTGGCCGTTGTGTACTCTACAGCTACGTGGAACCACTTGAAGAGAGATTATGAGCGGCTAGTAGCGATGTCAAGAGTTGTTACCTCGCTAAATAAACGAGACGACCAGCAGCTCTCTGGCAACAAAAATACTACTAGACCCCCCACTACACCCTTAAACTAATGTGACTTATAAACTAATGTCATGCTGTCAAACAATAGTTTTAGTTATTTCTTAACTTTGATTAAAATGAAGATAGAAATAATAATGTAACAAAAATATTTAAAATACATAATATTAAGTCCATTATAAATGAAGGCAAGCGATATAAATCTTATCTACAGGTCTTTGAATTCAAAGCTATATCAAATCACGTTGTCACATTCGAAATTATTAAAACAATTCTCTTGACCCGATTATTCGATTGTGTTACGCAATATCGATATCCGGTTCGATAACTCACATTCGCTCTATATATTTTTAATACCGAGATAGCAATAGAAATTAAATTGATAATTGATATTCTTGTCACTCATATAATATATTTATCCGTAATTAGGGATCGTAATTTGTATCTAGCAATCGTATATATGAGAACGTTCAGAAGGTACCTATCTCCTTCTCAATCACGCTTACAAAACTCGATTCGCTTCGAGACATATTTTTAATAGAGCATTATTGCAACATCAATCACATTTCACCTCATGCATTCATGCAAGACTTCGAATGGTTCTGGTAGATGCTTCGGATTACGTATCGTTGACATTTTTGTTCGGTGCGTATTTGCATAAAATAAATAGTTTAGAGGCGTGTTTGAAATGTTTCTATGACAGCCCAGTTCGAGTCTGACCTTATTTATATTATGGTTATTTTAAAGTGAATTTCAGTTATAATATTTTAATTATGAAAATTATTTTATTACAATTGAAAATAAATACATTTCGTATATTTTAAAAATATTGTTTTGTTTATGAAATATATTTTATATCAGAGATTCATGTACTTAATAATGAAGTAAATAAATAAAATCATTTATATTTATAAAATAATGGTTTCATTAAGAGTAGATGTTATTTTAGATTTCAATTAAATTCTTACTTTTTGTAATGAGTATCAAAAATCTCATGCGTGGGCATTCATCAATCCCGAGACATGACATTTATAACAACCTCAGTATCAAAGAACATTTTACAAATAATTTCTGTAATTTTCGAATATGTTCATGACAAATTCCTACTTTATTTTTTATTAATACAGCATTAGGTTGCGTGAATCGTCCATATAAAATACCCAAGTCATGGATAGGAATTCTGTTGTTATGGTTTTTAGGTTAAGGTCTGGACACATTCCATCAAGAAAATATGGATATCTTATAAAAATAGTTGAATCACCATTTTGCAAATAGTGTAGTAAAATTGACGATATCCATCATTTGTTAATGGAGTATTCAAGAAATAATAATTATAGGATATGTATCTTTAACCAGTAAGTATAAAATTAATGTTTGGGATGCTAGTTAATATCACAACATTCTAGCAAAACCGACATCGGATATTTCCAGAATGTTGTATAATTTATTTAAGTCTTCTTCTAGATAAATAGGTATATTCTTAATATTTATATGTGTAGTTTAGTTTATACTTGTTGGTATAAGTAGTAAGTACAAGTTATGATGGGACTGGCATATCTTTAGCAATAAAAGTCCCTAAATAAAACAAGGTTATAAAAAAGGATTACTAGCGTATCATCTCAGCTATAACAAATGTAAGAAAAAAGCATATTTCTGTGCGTACTAAATAAATATGAATAATAATAAAACTAGAGACTCTGAGTATGCATTTTTAGTAAATATCCTCACCTATCTTCAGTATCTTATCTATCTTCAATAAATATACCTAACATGTACATTTTATTTAAAAAAGTGTTACAAGGTTTTCAAAATGCACGAACCCTTTGCTGCGGACTGCAGAGTGTGCATTTTTGTATAATAAGAAAACTACCAACCGCCCGCAACATCGTTCGCTTTAATAACAATTAATATTTTCTAAGTATAGCCTATTTCACTCAGATAAAATGTAGCTATTTATTAGTATAAACTGTATCTCTGACCAGTGTTTTCGCACATTGTATATCCTACAAATAAGCCACAGTATAAAAACACCGAATAAAGTAAGTAGTTCACTATTTGTTTAATCCAAATTTTTAGAAGAAAACAGAGCTAAAGATAAGTATTGCTTATATTTAATTATAGTTCAAAAGTAATGCCGCCAAAGTTTACCTCTTTATAAAATAGGTAAGCATAATATCGTCTTGTAGGAAATCGTATGTAAGTAGTAAAGAAACAAAGTATAATTACTTCATTTTAAATAAACTAACTAACTTTAAACGATAAGACGAAACCGTAATAATATTTTAAAGAACTAATGAAAAGTAAAACATACTTGCCGGCTTCCTTGCTGGAGTTTCGTGGATAAGCGCTTATTTAAGTCTGAAGTTGTATGAGATTGTTATACTTTCTCTTAGGACTGTAAGGGAGTTTCCATATCTTTGTCGATTTATAGTTTTTGAATATACCGTGTTTGAGTTTTTAATAAATATCCTCTATTAGAGTTTTTATGCTGAGAATTAGTAAATTTATCTGTGTTAGAAAATGTAATTGTAACATTTAATCTACGTGTGCGTTAAAACTAGTCTCTAGATGACTTCTTTTATAAATATTTAAAATTTGGATCATTGGAATAACAGGAAAAGATCCAAAATCGAATTACTATAAGAGTAGATTATATTTCGCGCATTGTAGAGTGTAAAAAACAAACAAACAGATGTCTTGTTAGTTAAACAGATTGTTAATAGATGGCGCGCCTTCCATTTTAGTTAAATGTAATTTCATCTATTGATGAAGTTCCTAATGTAAAAGATTTCTTATGTATAATTTTAACGAAAACATTAATTGTAGACAATTTCGTTAATAGCGAGGAACATATGATGTAAAATTATATTTGAATGATTAATTTTGATTAAAAATTAAGAGAACTCTGGCATTACCACCAAAAATACCTTTGAGAAATAATATACAGCAATACGTAATAAACGAAGACATTACAGCTATAAATAAAATACTAACTGATTTTATATTAAAACGAAGCCGAGTTTATCTCCAGATTAGGATTTCAAAACAATGTCAACAGAGAACCCAACGACCACAATCGAATAGCATTCACATGGTGTTCTTATCTAAAGTCTTTATGCTTTAGTGCTGGAACCTGTTCCACGAGCAAGATCAACAATAGCTGCTGGCTATCCACCTCTTTATTGCCACTTACTTCAAGAACAAAGTAATAAGAGGGAAGCGATTTATTTATGAATTCTTTCTTTTTTATATCATTGTATTATTTTAGGTTAGCAAATTACAAACAGGCATTTTTTATAACGAAGAAGAATTCTATCCAAAGGATGAAGGATGCTATTTCAAACGTCACAAAAATTAACAGATATTTACGGTACCTATAGATTTTTTTATTATTGTTGTTTTAAGTGCACACTTTGCAGACACTTAGACAACCTTTACTTACTGAATTATGAAACTGTGAATACTACATAATAAAATGTGAAGAGTTACAAACACAATTTGCTACTCGTATATATAACAAAAGATGCATTTTTGCAATACATTAATTTATTAAAAGTTATACACATTTTACCTAAATAAGTAGGTTCTTAAAGTTAAATCAGTTCAGAATATACTAGGAGACTATATTTTTTTTTCTGAAACTTGTGCTTTTTGCGTTTTTAAATGATATACAATTTAAATACTTATGAGTGAAGTAGACCATTAAAAAAATGTAAAATTATATTAATATTCAAAATCGCTAATACCTTTTATTTGGACCACCAATCACCATCCTATTTAGAGCCATTTGGTAGTACAGAAGATCGCAGCTAAATAACTTTGTGTTATGTTCCTGCGGTAAGTAAGACTTCCAGAACTCCTTCGGATACCTATCCGAGTTCAAGGTCGGGTACGCGCTAGTGATACCTATGGACCTACAAGCGTCCATGGGCTACGGTAGCCGCTTACCATCAGGCGGGCCGTATGTTTGTTTGCCACCTTTGCTGTATAAAAAAAGGGATTTCACTAAAAAACAGCGCCGTTCAATGACTACCTTCAGCAATACACTGACACCAAGTTTTTTGTCACTCACCCTCTTTTGTGTTTTGTATTTTTTTTCTTTTAATTATTAATTGTTATAATGAATCTTTTTTTTATTTTTTTTATATATTTAAGAGCAAACTGAATTGGTAATCTGATTAGAATACCGTAAAGTTCTGATTTAAAGATCATCGCAAATATAGAACCTATCGTACACCCACACGAAACCGTGTACTCCATTTCACTAAGGATCAAATATCCTATGAAGGTATCTAAGGAAATTGTAGTTTCTGGGGCTTAAGAATTGTTTAGAGATTAAACTTTGATACAAAGTACGATGTAATTTTAACTTTGTTACAATCATTTTCATTGTTAGCAGTTTGCGAAAGTGCTGATTCAGATTTATCTTGTTTTATGTAAAATAGCAAGCAAACACTTGAAATTCGATAGCTAAATTCATAAACATATCTTCTTATCTGAGGAACAGGTACTAATCTATAATTAAGGATGTTTATAAAATTATATTATATTCATTATTAAAATAAAAAATCCTTTATTAATTTTTGCTTTTACAAAAGTGTAAGAAGATGAGATTGAGTTATGCCGTCTAAGTAGCTACCTATAGGTACTAAAATCCGTAAAGTATAGTTATGATTACGGACAGTTTTTTTAAATAGCAGTATGGCAAAGTGACGGTGACGGTAAATACAGCTCAATCAAAAAACAACGGCGAATACAGAGAATACGGTCGTCGATACCATGTTGGCCCAAAAGCCTCTCTGCAGAAATGCAGTAACTGATCCCGAAATACGACAAACCAAAAGTGAGTCATTGTGGCAACTTTATCACTGAATTACTGACGGACGGATTACTGAATATGCACCGGACGTTCCCCGAACGTGACAGACCTAAGTGAGTGAGTATTGTGGATATGTACAATCCATTCGCACACAATTGTCACGACCTAGCAAAATCTGAGATGGCGGGAGATCGTGCGGAGAGCTGTGTCCGCCTCTACCACCGACGCGACGTGGACGCCTCGATGTGACAACGACCGCTCTGCCAAGAGCGAAACGACAGAGAAGAAGAGAAGCAAAATCTATTTAGATAGAAGCAATGAGACATCCAAGAGGTATTATGGATCATTTAAATTTCATTGCTATAGTCTACATTCAACCACAGTAGAAAATCTTTAAAAACTTAAAGAGAATAGTTAATTTTTGCAAAAATAATTTTAACTTAATAGAAAAATTACATAAGTATAGACAACAAAACTTTCCCTATTGCTTGTGTTTTCTCAGAAAATATTCTTTAAGTCTGTAAGTCTTTGATAATAAATTTTAACTATGATCTAAATCTGCAATTTTGATATTATCAACGTTTAACTTACGTAATCCGATACAATAAAAAAATGTGAATGGACACCGCAGATAACTGTCATTTCAACTAAACAATCTAGTTGACATTTCGGGTGTTATCAAATTTCAAGATAGTTGCAATATTATAAGCAATACCCGACCACATCCGGTTTTTTAAATAATATTACGATATCGGATAATTCATTTTGAATACCTAATTGAAATGATTCATATGAAAGTGTATTTAGAAAATAGGAAGTTGACTAAATAGTAACCATATGAGAAAGATTTAAATTTATAAATCGTTTCCTGTGTTTGTCAGTATTAGGTTTAATATGATGTTATTAACCTGGTTTGATATACTTTTACGTTTGCCAAAACGAGCAAAAAGACTCTTTATTACATGGACGATTATTAATCTGTCATATAGTGCAAAAACAAGCTCTCAGATTTAAGGTGATATATAGGTTTCCAACTGTCGAAGCATAAAAATAATTAAATAGATAGTAAAAAAATAAATTATCTAAATTAACGTATTTTTGCAGGCCTTAACTAGAATCAGATTTGAAATACTTTGATAATATATAATACCTATCCATCCTGAATATACCTATTCCACGCGTATGCAGAAATTTTATTGCCAAATTTCTGCCAAGTACGCCATTCCAAAGTCTGAAAGGACACAATTATTATAGCTTCGTAGGTATAAAATTTCTTTGACCTCGTATCACTTACAATCATATTTTCTAGCTATATTTGATTTATTAAAAATATTTTATATGTTGATAAAATTATTATTGAATATATGGTTATTATTATTTGTATGGAATTATTAAATAACAAGTTGAAACAAATTTGTGAATACATTTTAATTAACGACACGGACAAAAATCCGAGAAAAGATCAGACTTACACTCATGTCGCGCCTAAAGAAGTATTATTACATTTTTTCTAATAAATACTTGATCCTACGTAATTGTTCTTTAATTAAATAAATCCTGTCCACTATTCTCAGCAAAACGTTTCTAATCGAATATCTTGTTCTAATATTGCTTATGATTGACATAAAGTAATTGAGTAACTGCATTTTTCTATTACTTTTTTCTTCTTCGAAAACATCTAACGTGAAAGGTCGTAAGTTCATTGATATTTTCTATAACAATAGCATAATAACTTTTACTTTCTGTTTCGCAATCGATTCCCTTGTATTATTATAAAGCGGCATAAATTTGCTTCATAACCACTTACTATGACTTGATGAGGACAAAATTATTGGTTCCTTTGTATGAAGTCCACTCCGTTCTATAATTACATTGCAATAACTCCCATTGGCATTAAATATAAAAGATTGCGAAGCTACTGTTGTATACTTTACGAAATATAACTGTGACAACATAACATTAATTAATACCTATCATTAATTCTTTGTACAATATAGAATAAATGAACTTTTGCATTCTTAAATAGCCTCTTAATTTGATTTCGTGATTGTGTCAATGCCTAATAATGTTAATGGATTCCTATAATTGTCTTAAATTTCGATGTTGCATTCGCTTTACTTTATTTTGAACTAGCTTTTGCTACAACTACCAAATTTTCACAGCAATACGATGAATAAGGTTTTCTTAACTTTTGTGTGAATGTATGTGGCAAGTATTATATTAATGTAAATCCAAAATTAAGTCAACCGAAAATAATTTTATTTTTTAATATTTAATAAGAATATCTTTATTTTATAATCTGTATATTGTTCTAAAGCAATGACTCTGATATCAAAAATCATGACTTAAATAATATACTATTAACTATATCTTCGTGATCTAATATTCTACGTGTTACAATTGTAATCAAATTTACAACTAAGAAATAATCGAAGAATATAGCTTCGTAAATATAGGCTAAGCTTATCATAATGGCTAGCATAACGCCATATTCTTCATCTTAGTTAAACTGTGATTTTAAAATTTTCTCGTGAGTATTTGAGATTCTATAAGAGAAGTCGTAGTTGCAACAAAGAGTGAGATGGCATCTGTTGGACGTCCAGCCGGAGGCAAACTCGGTCTGTAATCACCCGACATTTTGAGGTACGTAATTGGCCCACTAATGAGAACCCGCCTTAGGCGAGCTCCAGTTTACGCAACGACCGACTGTGTCACTTGCGGTAAAGTTTTTCTTAGTAAATACATTAATTTCATATGGGAAATTATAGTCGAAGTTCACCTGTTGTAATGTCGATTTTATAACATAAGCTACAGAAGGATAGGATAGGAGACCTATATTTTATAGACTTATCTCGTAACATAAAAGTAAATAATAAATCTAATAAATAGACCTCGGTATACGAGGTGATCTTTTCAGATGGGTTCAATCTTATACTAAAAACAGAAGACAAGCCGTCGTACTGGAAGGAAAACTTTCTAATTTCTGATTTCATGTATTAGATGCAAAGCTTACCCTCTCCACACACATTGATTATATTGTTGACAAGGCCTATAAAGATCATGGATTCATATTCCGAGTAACTCGCAGATTTATTGACGCCACATGTATAAAAGTACTCTTCTTCGCCTACGTCCGCAGTACACAAGAATATTGTAGCACAATATGGAACCCTTTACCTTGTCACACATAACCATGCTATAGAACGCCTAAAGAGTTTTTTTTTTAGTTTTCAAATATCATTTGTAAACTCCCGTATATGAGTACGGTGAAAGTAGGTAGTGAAAAACATAACCTATTATTGTTACGCGACAGATGCATCCCTCAAGATATTTCTCTATTACATGGCGTATGCTCTAGCGAACTCGACTGTCCCACACTCGTTAACGGGATATTACGACTACATGCACCAAATACCTGCACCTGACACACACAACTCTTTCACATTTCTACACATCGGACTAACTATGGGGCTAATAACTTAAAATCTAGATTACTGCGTACATATAATAAAAAATCTGCGGCATAGACCTTTTTAATATAAAAACATCATAATAATATTATATATAAAAAAAAATTAAAAAATCAAATTAAAGTTGCTCTTATAAGCTCTGGTAAGTTAATGGTAGATGGTTTAGATATGTATGATTACGTGGTATATATAGATAATTTGAATAATAAAATTCTTTAAAGGCTAAATTATATAAGTACTATAAATTTAATGTAATGTTATAGGTGTTCAAGCTGTGAAATTTGTTAATAAATAAATAACGTGAATATTATGTGAAGAATGTGCCTATTCATGTGCAAAATAGTAAATATTTTGAGAATACGATAACTATATTGGTAAAATAAATTTATTTACCTCTATGGGTTGGTTGCTGTGGAATGTATTTATGGATCTGAAGACTGGCCAACCAAAGGAATAGGTGAAAGATGAGTTCGTGAGGTAAATATGCAGAAGTTTAAGTAAGTGCGTGGTTTACATATTAATCAAGTCAAATATCACTATTTTTTACGATATAGCTAACAATAAAAATGTATACATCCATTACATTATATCAAGATACTTAACTTTTAAGACGCTCATTCAAAAACCTTTTAAATACCCTTTAACCTTTACCGCTGTCAAAAAATACGTAAATCTAAATCTATAGATGACAGAAGTACACAAAGGTCAAACAAAATAATGACCGACCGACCAAATACAAAAAAAAAATGTTGACTAACACCTCCAAGTGTTCGGATAGTGCACACAAAAATTGAACAAACATTTGTAAAGCTAAAACGTATGTAAACAATACTTCTGGGATTATCAAAGCCATTTCAACAGCTAAGTAAATAAAACTACCTAGTTAAAAGACATCAAAAACCAAAGCATTCAGATCTTTGTAGTGACTGTAAATTATGAATGGAATCTTTTTACTGTATAAATTCCTTAGTCAATTAACTTGGCTGCGAATAATAAAGTAGAAAAAAAAAGAACTTTCTACAGATGATAAAGGTAACTACTATTTCGATTATAATTGTGATTCTTTTTAAGCCCCTGGTAGTCAGTACCTTGTACATATATTTCATCTACAAAGTATAAAAAAAAACAAGGTAACAAGTTTTTAGTTAATAAGTTACTAGTCACAAGTCCTATCACCGCCTATAATTAAATCTTCCATGTTACTTTTATTAAGACCTCTGTAATAAAGTATACTAATTTAAAACAGTGTAACTGCTGAAATGTATTAAAATTTATAGGTTTATTATTGTACAAAGCGATCTTCTTTTTGTTACCCAACGAATCGACAACATTATGATGCAAGCATTGTATTTATTTTCCTTCTTAAGGGTCATGATCGAAATAATTATTAGCTCAAATTGTAGTTTTTCACAAATCACTATACCTTTTAGTTTTCTTACGAAAAGTTACGAGCAAGATCTTAAACACGTTTTATCGAAATAGCAGTTTGAAACAATTCTCTGTTGCCTGCCAAAGCTCTAACGGCATTAAAGTCTTAACCTATTATATCCTCTACCGCAATTCACCAGCACTAAATCTGAATTTACAATTATCATTGTTCATAAACTACACCCCACGTTATGTGAAATCAAATAAACGGGAATATTTAAGGCAAGATTAACAAATCAATTCGAAGTATATTGAAATTTACTGATAAATAATCTGTTTAATTTCAACCGCAATAAACTATTGTGGTAGACATTGTTTATTATTATTTAATTTAATACAATAAATTTGGTATTTTCATTTCAAACAAGTTCTTTGTTTTTCTATCATAAGCATAGATAGCTGTATATATATATATATATAAATAAAATTGAAGTATCTGTCTGCAATTCCGAAACAAAGGCTTAATGTTGAGCTCATATATATATAAAAAAGAAGTTGGTCCGGATACATCAATTATAAAAAGAAACTACATGGGTTGGATGAAAATCGACTTTTTCATATCGGCATACATCATGTTGTGACTATCAATTACTCGGCGGTTGCTGACGTTTCCAAACCACATTAGCATCGATCAACGTCGTATTAATTAGATCAGATACACCCACTTACATTACACTCGGAACTGTGATCTCTGTAGATGTTGAATTTAAGGGATGTCAGCTTGATGACACTTCGTTTCTACTATAAATGATAATATAATATTCATTTTAGTATTATGTGTATAATACAGCATCAATTGAAAGACTGCATTTTCGAACGCTGAGACGATCTCCAGGTATCTGACGGTATTTTCTGTGTGAGTTAATGAATTTTTTTGAAGCAATGATGCCCCAGTGGTGGCGTGTAAGGAGCCTGCAATGAGCCTGAGCTTTCGGTGAAGGAAGACATCATGATGAAACCATAGCATGGTGGTAGGGCTTTTTCTAATACCCGCCTGGCTAGCTACCAGCAACAAGTTGAAAATCTGTCGCCAAACTGCACTTCCCACCAGGCTTAGTGTGTTACCACCTTGGGGGACATAATAACTTAAAATCAGGTGAGATTGTGGTCATAACGCTAAACTTATAACGATAAAAATATATAATATAAGAAATCTCTTCCAAACATATTCAACTATTACACAAAACTTAAAATCCAACATTTACTTCAGTTAAAAGAAAACATTGCTATATAATTCTATATTAATAGAAATGTGTTGTTGTATTTATATATTACATGAATTATATGTAACTGAGGTCACTTTTTTAACAAAAGTTTATTTCAATCTCTCTGCAGCGATTTTCTACGATAAAGCTCTTCTATAGACTTACCGTGGCTGTTGAAAAATACGTTTCGCTATCCATGGTCGCTTTCGTATTCTTACAATTATCACGACAAAACTTCTAGATATCTGGATATATGTACTTAATGCTCATGAAACAAAATTTTAAGACAAATTCTTTTCATTTTTGCAATTGTGATTCTTTCAAATATGAGTGCTTTCTCGCAATTAGGGTTTTTACTTGCATCCGATAAAATATTGGTTTGATGTTATTTGTTCAGAGCTACATAATTTATTAACGTTTTGTTATGGAATTTTGTAGATTTAATAGTTTTAATTTCGTTAATACCACTATCGGCCGTACTTGCTTTACTAGGCAGAATTTCGGCCTTGTTTGGTATACCTTTTGGACCTCTGGGACGGATCCGTAAAATACCTCCTCGATGCCCAGAACTGTTTGCAGAGACAGGCTGTCATCGTTGTGACGGACGGAGACGCTACTAAGTAAATCGTAATGCTTATGCTGCGTAATCTATCGTTTATATCATGGCGATTGTTCCGAAGTGCACATTCACTTAAACCGCATTTTACGATTTTTAACGGCAAAATGTGAGAACGTTTAACATCTTCTTTGACCTTTAATATCGTATTCGAATGACCAAAAATAACAAACTCCAATGAGAAATTCAATACGAGCTCCATTCAACCGTGTCTTGCACGGTACTGTATTTTATGCCATTCTATAGTAAGGCTTAGTATGGACAACAAGTTACAAAAATTTAGACGAAAATTATTATAAAATACGGTAAAAATTACAGATTGTTTTCTTATAATACAAGCTTGTGAACCACAAGTTTTAAAGACATGTTATGATTTAGATTTAATTGAATTAACCGTTACATGTAATACCAAGATTACACAAATGATTGTAAAAAACCCCTTTTAAGATTTTTATATAATGACAACGTGAATTACTCTACCAAGTATTTTTTAATATAATTGAAATGTATTCTTTTGATTTCACTTTTAATCCTACTTATTATGCCTTTTGGATTCATACAAAAATACTAGCGACTTCCATTATCAGTCAGTGTATCCGGTCTGAATTATATTATAAAGCGGATTTCGGCGGCTTTCAGCACGCCATCTGTGCACAGTTTGGATATGCAAGACTTGTAATATAAAGCATTGTTGAAATTAACTGAGAACAGTACGGTACAAGGAATACAAGTGTTAAGATGTTGTTACGCTGTTTCTCTGATGCTTATCCTGCGACCTTATTATATTTGTATACCTTATCTTAGAAGCGATGATGGCTCAGTAGTAGCGTGTACGACTTCGCGTCGAGTGACGTGAGTTCGAATTCCTGCAATGAGCCTAAGCTTTCAGTGAAAGAAAACATTGTGAGGAAACCAGAGCATGGTAGTAGGGCATTTTCTAATGCTTGCCTGGCTAGCTACCCCACCCTCAAGTTGAAAATCTGTCGCCAAACACCAATATGTGTGTTCGGGCAACTACACTTGAGAGCCAGCTTTCCACTAGGTTTAGCGTGATATCATCTTGGGCCACATCGATATAACGATAAAAAAATACCTATAACAACTTAGTAACATTTGTATACATCTATAAATTAATAATAACGTGAAGAAAAATGTTTGCAGGCCGGCATGACAGCGACGACTGGTGATGCATTGTCTATCTCTCGGTGGTCGTCATCGTTATTTGATTGTATTGTGTCATATTTGGACTGTATTGTAAGTGAATGCACATTGACATAACTTTAACGTGCTATAATACATAATATTAATTAATAAATATAATAATACTTTGATATAGTATAATAAACTTTATAAACAAGCGAATCGGAGGCAATGCATCAATAAAAATTATAAAGTTGTTTAATTGCAACGTTAATCTTTACGCAAAAACTTAAATAGATAGACAACCCATGACATATTATGTGACATTAATAGTTATTTAGAATGTACTCCATTATTTAGAAATCGAAACAGCACACATACATGTCCATATGTTTCTTAAAAAATGCACGCAGTTTTTACAGTATCTCGAATAATAGCGCTTTGAAAAAATTAACCCGCGCATTAATTATCATATTCACGGAGCGTATCTAATTACGTACCCTTTTTAATTAATTTTTAGGCCTCGACGCTTTATTTTCTTCCTTACAGAGGCTATTTACGTCTTCCAGAGCACGAACCCTTCAGTACTTCGATGATCCCTAAGGAGAAACCGATATTAAAGTAGATTTTTTAAACACTTAATCCATTTATGATGTTATTTAAAAATCATTAAATAAAATCATAACGTAAACAATAAATTAGAAATCATCTTAAATTATTATTGTTTTGAAAAACTAAATTATTTATTTTGTCATATTTTTACTGAACCCACAAGTGTCCAGGTTTTACCTTTTGGCGCTCTTTAAAAACCAAGTCCGAACACTCCGGACGTTTTTGAAATTAGTATAAATCTGGAAAAACCCGGCCGAATGGAAACCCTATTCAGAAGACGTAGGTATGACGTAGACATAGACTGGCATGACACGCGATATTTCACCGTATTCTGTAGTCAACGCGTATTCTCATTAGAATATGTTAGATGTGGTACTAGTTTGGTAGCAGATAGACAAAGATACCGGCGTATCGGATATCAGATGTAAACTGCGGCGGGACAGGTTAATAACCTGACGGCATTCCGGCCTGCTGGTTTAATGACGTTGATTTACATTGAGTGCGCAGTTTGGTGTGTTAGTAATCATTTTATTGTGTCAATTTATATTCTAGTATTTGAGTATTCTAAATAAATAGTATACTATCAAAAATTACACACGAACAATGTTCTTGTAACATAAATATAAAAACTAGCCAAAGTGACTCCCTTCACCGGATGATTTCAGGATAATATATCTAGTCTTTTGAAAACTCTCTAAGACATTTGAAAAGCTAAAAGTGACGATGCTATGAGCGGTTTATGTTTCTTTAGCTGCACATACTTTACTATTCATTAGGTGAAGCGAAAAAAATAGCTATAATGTTCCGACTACATTGAACACATTATCCTCACGGTGTTTTTGAGGGAAAAGTTTTGATTATAAACTAACAACTGCCCACAACTTTGTTCGCGTTAATTATAACATAAATTTATTAAGAAGGAAAATTACCTATATCACTAAGGAATCATCACCTACAAAATACGAACTTTACCTATTTTTGTAATAGAAATATTGGTTGTGCGCGTGGATAATTATGGAAAGTAATAATAAACTGCTGAAACTTGTGCATCCTAGGAAGATTGTAGGTAAATATTATACCGCGCACAGTACCCTAGGTGTGGTAAAAATTATAGCGTATAACTATTTGAAACCGCTACCGCCAGCCGCCTATAGACGGTGGCAAAACATAATGTTGCATGCAGCACGGAGCAACCATGTGATCTACTGTGCTCGCCGACCGCGCTCTCCAAGTTGCATAGCACATCAGTTGGCTACTTTCAGCCTTGGTGAGTACACATGGTTTCTGTATTTATTGCTTTATTTAGAAATTCATATTAACTAGCCACCCCGCCCACCTTTGAGTATTCATCATACACCTTTAACCCCTTTAACCACCCGCTCGTGGACAAACTAAATTATATTTGTCCATAATACACCATTAGTTGGTATTTTCTAACCGCATAGTTTTCTAGTAAATTTATTTAAAATTAGATTCAATCGTCCGCATTATATTAATTAGCCCATTTGTGTCTCCCCGCACTATGACAATAAGTTCACTATTTTTTGTTTAAAAATAATTTATAGATAAAAATAACTAGATTTATTTTATCTGTGTGTATGGATTATTAGTTTTACATTTTTTAATATACATCCTATCATTTTACGAAACAAATTTCCTTTGATGTATAAATACTAAATTTATAAAATAAAATTATAAATTTCCGTGTCTGTTTGTAAGAACGCGTATCACTTGATAAGTTATGCAATAATGTGAATGTAATTTTAAAGGTGAATATAGTACCGAACCACACGGATGATATACGTAAAATGTTATTACCCATTTGTATAGGGCGGCAATAGTAAAATTACAATATTTTAATAAGTATTTCATAAATGACTGCAAAATTATTTCATAAAATGATAATGTTTATATTTTCAAATAAAAAATATTGAAGTGATTGTCTGTAGTTGCAAAAAAAAAGACTTTTTCTTAAGCTCACAAGGCTATGTGGGCGTTACAAAAACAAAAACGAACATAGACAATCTATCTATTTGTTTGTCCGGGCTAATCAGCGATAGGGTTGAACTGATTTAAAAGGGACTTTCATAAGCAGGTAGAAGACTTTTTAAAAGTTATTTAGCCTATATCATTACGCTTTTCTCTAGCAACTAAACAGTAATAATAAAATTACAAATGAAAAAGTAAAAACACCTACCTCCTATTAAAAATTAATCTAGTTCATCATCGTGGAACAGTACATTCAAGTGACAAAGTCCCAGGCTTGTGCTCATACTAATACAAATTAAGTACCCAAAGCACCCAAATTCTTTCTATTGTTGGAGCGGATGCAACAACTCTATATAATGTATTAATTATTTCTAAAGTCTCCGTACAGATAATATAGAATTGGATCGCTGTTTACTGGCTATTAAATGTGAATGCGATTCAATTCCAGAGAGGTGTACGTACGGTAACTAAGTATGTGCGATGTCGAAGCATCGTAATGAAACGGGGGTGACTTGCCGATAGTGAGATGAGTACATATTAGATTGACTATTCATGGGTTATTTTCACTTAACAAACGATACGTATTAAGAAGGATATTACGAGTTCGATTGTATTCGATAATAGTGGTTCACACATTATACTCCATACATAGGGATAGTAGTCATGATGTGTATGTTAATTAGTTCATGTACATGGACTAACACATTTGCTTGAGGTTTATTATTTAATAATTTTTGATTATTATTTTTTGTTCTTGAGACATTTCTAGCCCTTTGCATATCTATGTTAGTTGTTCTTAATTTGAGATATAAAGGCATCTTTACTTTGCCAAACCCTAACCAATTCAGATCCAATACACATTTCGCTGGACAGATTAGCGATGATTGTTTGCGTTGAATGAATATTCAAAAGAACAATTTGCGATGTATTTAGAAACTTAAAATTAACAATCCAAGAGGCAATGAAAGCCAATAGCTATGTAATTTTTATCAAAGTCTTTGAACACTTAATTACGGAACCGTGAAAACTGAGGGTTGTGACATTTATTATATTTATTTTATATTGTACGGGCAGGGGAACATCAAACAATAATTATTAATTTATAGGTAATTATTCACATGCTCTACTGAATTCGTCACTAACAAAGATCTATTGCAAAAATTCTATGAATCCGTTATTCTTTTTACGATTTAAACAACCCAAGTAAAGGTATCTAAAAATTTTGAAAACTGACCTTAATTTCCAAGCCCGGTTAAGCTGTAAAAGCAAATAAATAATTAAAGTAATAACAAAATAAGGCTAACAGTATAGTCAGTTCGAAAAAAATACTTTAAATAATATAGTCCTTAAGAAGGCACTTACTCGTATGAATGTTACAAGGGTTTAAGAGCCTGCAAGAATCTCGATCGGTTCTATCATTTATTTCTTTTTTTTTAGTGTGTAAACAATAATTGTTTACAATTAATAACTACATATATTTAGTGGATGTACAGAGAATGAGTTATAGCCAGACATCACTATAATCATTCACGTAATAAAACTTACTTTAGCAAAGCGGTAATATAATTCAATTTAAATAATTAAAATATTTAAGACGCTAATTTGCCTCATCGTTATTGTTCGTAATGTCACTTTATCGGAATGTCTATAGGACAACTGGGAGGCAATAATTCTCCGAAGTTTTGCATAATAACTCGTTCAAAGTTATTCAGACTTTCTAAGCTCGCATCGCTCAGCGTTTAGTCTCAGGTGTTGGGCTTACGAAACGGTCTGTCCGTTCTAATTCGCACAACAAATGCAGCTGTTATACAAAATTTACAAAACAGGATTTAACTTTATTACATTAAGTTACCTTGTCTAGATTTCTTTTATTATTGCTCATCTGTGGTTTATTATAAACAGACAAATTATTTTATACTAGCCGAGTTTCACCGGTTTCACCCAGGTTAAATTTAGTCAATCAAATCTGTACCGCTGCCGCCGCTAACGCACCCTATTTGGTCGAATAAATGCTTACCAGATTGTTTGACGTTATAATTATAGTTGATATTTACGCTCGGGTCCTAACAGTCGTAGCGTGAAGTCGTATGACATATTACCTTCCTCAATAAATAGGCTATATATAAAATGAAAAATGTTTTTTTCATATCTGACTGGTAGTCTAAAAATCAGCGCATTCCAATAAATAAGCAATCTATCAGTCCCTTGAGTTTTATCTATACGTATAATAAAATTGAAGTGTCTGTTTGTAATGCTATATAATACTAAATGCATATGAAAGTATACACGACAGATATAACAAAAACCCATTTTTATAATTTTTGACTGTCTGTCTGTCCGTTTGTTGCGGGTAATCTCCAATACGGTGGACCGATTTTGAAGGAAATTTCACTGGCAGATAGCTGATGTTATACATAGAATTATGAATGTACAGTTATCTAGCGGATTTTATTACTCTATGATGTTATAGGACATAACTTAGGCTACTTTGATTTTAGAAAAATAATTAGGGCTCCGCACAAAAAATAAAAACCCTCTTTAGTAGTCCACGCGAGCGGAGCCGTGGGCACAGCTAGTACATAATATTAGTATAAGTTAAAAGCCCTGTAAAAGTAGCCTACGTGTCCGACTATATCGCGACGATAAGACACCAGGGGCCCAAGTCTTCCAACAAAATAGTGTTTTAATAATGTGTCTACAGTACCTAAATAGATATTTGGTGACCATTTGGTAGTCTCCTATTTGTTTACCATTCTATCGGAAAACCACTGACTCATTTGGTATTCTGCTCTACAAGTGCGTCTCAATGATATTTCGATAGTAGGTAAAATTATATTCTCTTAAATATATGACAACTTTATCAATCGTACTTCTATGGTGTTTTGACTACTAAGTAGCCATTGAACAACAACAGTTTTTCTAGTACGATTGGTTACACGTTTCATAAAAATAATATCAAAATAATATAAAATTTCGTCATCAAATTCATCGAATCTATAAAATGTTACTAATGTTAGTATCGATTAGCAACACTGAATCCATGGCATATTTTGATAGGCAGCACCAACGACGTATAAATATTGCCATCCCACTGACACACTATCACAACACTATAGAGATTCTATCGAGACAGCAATGAAATTTTAGCAGAATTTCAGTATAATATCAGTAGAGTGTCGATATAATGACAATGGTATATTCTTAAATGTGAAATATCGGACTTGGACCCCGGGTGTAACACCAGGTATAATAAGTAGCATGATTGGGTGTGTTATGTTTGGACAAAAAATCAGTGTATATCCAAATATTGAGGGGTTTCCAAGGCGGCATGATAGCGAGACCGCCAATGGGTTGCCGATGTTTTTGGACTGCACAGTACACAGTCACTTGAGCAATTATTAAAAATTAAAAATAAAACTGATTTTATTTTCCGTAGTGCATAAAAATTAATAAAAATCACTTTGAGAAAGGGAACAAGCATATTAGACATTAAATAGCAACTTATTCAATGATACCTTTATGAATATACCTTTAAACTATTGTCAAAACATTATTTTATTTGTACCAAAAATTTGTTGCACCATAGTAAGACTTAGATACATATTAACACGAAATAATTGGATTATGAAATACCAATAAATATTCAACTATAAAATATTCATGATTTATTTTGTATTCCAATAGAAGATATGAAAAAAAATACAATTTCAATATACATATTAACACAAAATAGTTGGATTATGAAATACCAAATAAATATTCAACTATAAAATATTCATGATTTATTTTGTATTCCAATAGAGGATATGAAAATACAATTTCAATCACAGTTTAATTGCTACACAGAATTTTTCTACTAAAATATATGCTTTTATTTACGAATAAAATACTTTATGGAAATAAATATTGAATAATAAAATATAATTCTTCGAGATTGCTTTATAGCTTATCTTAAAAAAATGAAACCTTATCAATAGTAGAAGAAAAAGCTAAAGAAAAAAATTTGTGCAGCAGTGCAAACGTGTCAGAAGTGAAACCTACAGAAAAAAAAAGTTATTTAAACGCTCATTTTAAATTGCTTTAATCAGCGGGATTCGAACTATGGACCACTCGTACGTACTGCGTATGAAGCATGGTCGTCTCATACCACAAGGCCTAGGTCCTATCCATCGGTATGGAGCCCTTGAGCCAAGCAGCCTCTCGCGCGATACAGTGACTCTACATTCACTAGCTATCACAGACACTCATGACATTGCATCATACACACATGCACGCCACATAGGTACATAGGTTCTGAAGGGACTTATTTTTTCTTTTTTTGCCTAGGTTGGCAAAAAAAAAACAGATTACTAAATACACATACACATGTTCCTTCCCTCCTCCCAGGGGGAAGAAACATGTACATATGGATAGTTAATTTAGATCGAAAGATAGGGAATTAGCCAGATCGCGACTTATTTGCAATCGCTGCAACAGTCCGAGCCGAGGTTCGGCCACTTCGGCACCCTCGGATGTTGTTGCAAAGCTTTCGTGGCTGAGTGCCTTAAGCGCTCGCCCCCAAGCCCGGTGAAAAACCGTAAAGGCTCCAGGGCTCCTAAGGCTTACAGTATGGTCAGTTCGGAAAAAAATCCACAAGGCCAATCTGAGCCCAACCATGTAAATCAAACTTGCATTAAGAATGCATAATGTAAATGTATTCTATCTCATTCTCTCGTATGCTAAATCCTATAGATGTATATGGTTGTCTTGTTTTACCGTCGCTTTTTCGTTTCAAATCACAAAGGTGCCAAAGAAGTTTTAACTTAATATATATATACTCTTGTGCTATTTATGATATACTTATCTATATAATAATATTAAAAAGCTCATGAGTTTCTTTGTGTGTTTGTTTGAATGCGCTAATCTCTGGAATTACTGGGTAGAGTTAAAGTATTATTTTTGTATTAGATAAACTATGTGTAAATATTATATGCTATATAATATCACAAACGTCAAACAATCTGGCAAGCTGTACGCAAGTACAGGAAGTGAGAGCAACCATAGACTACAACCGGGTCGCCGGCGGCACCGTGGTGAAGAATCGGTCGAATAAATATAATACGGATGAAACCGTGGGGTACAGCTCGTAGAGAATAAAGAACTCTAATCAAATTCTAAACGATAGTTACTCTTATTAGTTAGTTTTAGTCTTAATAAGTATAAAAACACGCTTTAACTATGCACTAAAATTATAAAACTTTTTAGTCTTACAATAACATCTCGTTACCGAGCCCAATCTATTTGACTTGTCAAAACGAATCAAATGAGCCTGAACTCGAGAGGTTTGCTAGTAACCACTGAATAGTCCCCCTATCCATCTCCTGGCTCCATCACCAGACCCTCGTTATCAAGCCCAATCTATTAGACTTGTCAAAACAAATCGAGACCAAACTCGAGGGGTTTACTAGTAGCCACTGATTTGTTCCACTATCCACCTTCTGACTCCATCATCAGATCAGCTCCAAGATACCAAATTATAGTGTTCTCATCCGAACTAAATATACATAAAAGTTTCATTTTGATACGACTATTAGGAGAAGTAGGTTAAAATTGACTTCTAAGATTTTATTACATTGTTAGTTAGTTACTTACAAGTGAAACGGATAAGAGGGTTAATAAACGCGTATTACATGCAAATATTTCTAAATATAAACACTTTTTGTTATGGAATTATCATTAAATACTAATTGAAATCAGCGTTTTATTACTACCACAAAGAATATAATTTTACGGCGCATGTACAAAAAAATCTTTCGCAGGAAATCAGACTTTAATTTCTTTTTAAGAGATTTCCACGCTTTGACTTTATCGAATTCAGACGACGAGAGTGAAAATGAAACAATTATGCAAATGACCAACAAAATAAAACTCATTTTATTAATAATCAAATAAGCGACAGTTCGCATTCTCGCAAATGAAATAAAATTTCGTAAATCGTGGCATTAATTGTCGAGGGTGGGGAGAATGTCCCCCTTCTGGATTCTATCAAACAGAAGTTATCAAAGGGGAGACGTTTTAATAAAATTGCCAGTGCCTCGAGCTGTTTTACTCGAATCCTTATATGGCATATCTTGAACGCTCTGAAAAAGTAACAACTTAGGTGGAAGTTTACGATTGAATGGATTGCTTTGAACGATTTCAATATTGTGATCTGTTATGATCGTTGCGATTTCTGTATTTGATCTCATAAATATGAATCGTACTTAAATTTCATTCGTCTACGATTTTATTATACTTTTTTTTATAGAATTCTTAAAACTTTTTATAGTTTATGAAAAAAATTAATAAATACTGACCCTCAACTACATCTTACTCATTTCAATCTTGTTCATCTTTTCTTGAATATGTCCTAGTCTATCTTCCTGTTAAATCTACTCTAGATCTTTTTGCTCACATTTTACTTTCTCGTCTCATAAGCTGTATTATCCTTTTCTGAATAAAGATGGTGGTAGAATAACCTCATCAGTAAAATTACAATAAGATGATTCGTGTTAAATTGGTAATTAGTGTGATCTACCATGGGCCTAAAAGTACGTTAGTTGAATTTGTCCAAAGTACCCGAAACTAGTAAAGGGTAGAGTAGTGTATTATTTTTAACCGACTTCAAAAAATAAGGAGGTTATCAATTCGACTGTATGTTTTTTTTGTATGTTTGTTACCCGATTACTCCACCGGTTGCGATTTGATTTTGATTACTCTTTTTTTGTTTGGTGGTACGAACTTTGGTGGTAGTACACATAAAAATCAAATATAAAATAACTCAGAAGTGAAACTATATTAAATTGTAATAAGTTCACTCATCCGTTAATTTCTAAGAAGCCTAAGTAATACTAAGAATATTAAATAAGTATCATAATTTTTCTATTAAATATTCAACAGAGGAATATTCATCCGTTTTCCGGGAATTTGGACATAAACAAGGCAAAAACTCCATTTACCCGCGTACCTACACAATTACCGAGTTTCTCGTAACAGATTGAACATCAAAGAGGTCTTAATTAAGGCTTAGAAGGGCCATAAATAGCGTCCAAAGTACTGTAACATTTTAATTGAGTCAAACGAAATTTCTTATGATCGCTTTGATTAGCAAATATCGTAAAGATTGTCGTCCGTTCTGAGTATAAATAATATTAATTGCTATATTAATTATTAATTGAATTGATTTTATTATAATTTTATAGGTATTGAAATAATCTTGCTTCTTATTTAATTAATTGTTTAATTTATATATATTTGAGTTGAATTTGAAAGTATAATAACTGTGGTTTAATTTAATTACTTTGAAGATTTTAACTGTCCGTATTTAGAGCAATATCAGGGACAGTTACGTTAAATTTATTAAACAATCCTCAGGGTTCCAAAATGGAACCCTTATATGATAACTTTTTTGTTCATATGTCAAGGCCTTTCCTCTCAAAAATAGCATTAAAAAAAACAACTTTCTAGGTTAACGCAACAAAGAGATAAGGCTAGTATAATAAAAGTTCCACTCACTAACCGATTATTAAAATCTTTAGGGTACTTTCAGGGAACTTACAGTTTTAAAATTTATTTAGCATAAGTTAAGGAATAACTCCTAAAGTAATGAATATTATATCCTATGAGGAAATATTTGCTGTTAATTTTGCGTTGTTTTTGTTGTTCAGCGCTCGTAAAAAAATATTTGTCATTCAACATCGTACTGTCACGCATTGTTGGAGCGGAGAAGTTAGAGAATGTGAGGATTATAATATATAAACAATATTTATGTAAAACATGTAATAGTACGGAACCCTCAGGATGCAAATTCTACTCTCATTTGCTATGATTTTAAAACACGCTTATATTAGCTTCACTTGTAACTAACTAAAATGCGAGCCCAAAAACCCATGCGAGCCCCTCAGGCAGCACGGGGCCCCAGGCCCCGCCCGCAACCTCCCAAGGCTCAGGCCTCCCCGCTATGTAGTCAACGCTTCGGCCTCGACTATATGGCCATGCTTCTTCTCGAGCACGACTACCAAGAAGTGCTAGCGTACGATCAGTGCGGCACTGAGTACGGCATGATTGAAGCGATCAAACGCTTTCCCCAGCTGACAGCCACGCTCCAGCGTGTGTCCCGTGCTGCAGCTTTAAACACACCAACTAGAAATGGCTCGCATTAGACCTAGGAGCCTCAACATATCTTTTTTCAACGCGCGAAACCTCCTTCCACAACGGGACTTAGTATCCGCCTTTCTTAGGGAACGGGAGATAGACGTGTTTCTAGTACAAGAAACACTTCTAAAACCCAGTAGGCGCGACCCTAAGATAGCAAATTACAATATAGTCAGAAATGACCGTGCCACCCTAGGAGGCGGCACGCTCATCTACTACAAGCGTTCCCTCTATTGCATGCCAATAGACCCTCCCGCACTTACCAATATGGAAGTGTCCGTCTGTAGAATAGGCATGACTGGCCATCCGTCAATCACGCTTGTCTCTGCATATCTCTCCCCGAATAAAAGACTCCTTCAGTCTGATCTGGAGGCGCTTTTTTCACTCGATCAATCAGTCATAATAGCAGGCGACCTCAATAGCGGTCACACCCTTTTCAACAACCCGCGCAACACCCGTAACGGAGTTATACTCGAACTACTATGCGACGTGCTCGGCTTTGACGTCATAGCACCGCTAGAGCCCACGCACTTTCAAGACAATTGTCAACCGACAGTACTTGACATAGCCCTCCTCAAAGGTGTCTCACTTCGGTTACGACTTATAGAAGTCGTACACGAACTAGACTCCGACCACCGCCCGGTTATCTTACAACTCGGGCAACCGTTCGACCCCAGTCCGCCAAAAGTCAAAGTAGTTGACTACGCGATCTTAAATCGCTACTTATCCGATAACGCGACCCCGTCCAGCCTAGCTAGGATCCCCGACGTATTAGAGTCAACAGCAGACGCCGACTTAGCCATCGATTCCCTGGTCGACTACCTCCAAACCGGTGTAAGGGAGGCCTCGAGAGAGGTGCAAGCGGCGAACGAACGCCGTTTTATACTCCCCCCCGGCTTACGAGCGTTAATCACGGAAAAGAACGCCGCGACACGTGCACATGACTCTTATCCGACGAGGGATAACACCCGTAGATTACGACAACTTCAGAGAGAGGTTAGAACTCGCATCGGAGAGCACAGAGGTCACCGGTGGGATAACCTCTTAGAGGGTCTCAAGCCGTCCCATCTGGCTTACTGGAACCTCGCCCGCTCTCTGAAGTTAGAAGTTTCCGCCCAGATGCCGCCCCTCGAAAGGGGCCCCGATCTCCCACTCGCGTTCGATAGCGACGATAAGGCAGAATGCCTTGCCGCAAGCTTGGAGAGCCAGTGCTCCCCAAATTGCGACAACGTAGACACTGCCCACATCGAAACTATCGAGACCGCCGTTCAGGAACTCACGTTGATTCCCCCCGCGGAAACGTTAACCCCGGTCACGCCAGATGAGGTCTGTTCTATCATTAAAGGCCTTAAGCCTAGAAAATCTCCCGGTCCTGATGGTATCAGGAATGAAGTACTCAAACTTCTTCCTGATCACCTTATAGCTCTTTTGGTCTGCATCTTCAATGCAGCCATAGCCCACTGCTATTTTCCAGCCGTCTGGAAAAAAGCTATAGTTATAGGTATTCGCAAGCCCGGAAAAAAAGCTTCGCTTCCCGATAGCTATCGCCCGATCAGTCTCCTAAACACTCTAGGGAAACTCTATGAGCGGATCCTTCTGAACCGTCTCAAGGTCGTTATAGACGACAAGAATTTATACCCGCCCGAACAATTCGGTTTTCGCGCCCGTCACTCGTGTACACATCAAGTGCACCGCCTCACGGAGCACATCACGAGTAACTTCGCCAAGAGCAATATCGCTCCCACCCGCACGCTTGCGGTCTTTTTCGACGTAGCCAAGGCCTTCGATAAGGTCTGGCACGCCGGACTGGTCCACAAGCTTCACCATTTAGAAGTCCCGGATAGGTTAGTACATTTAGTCCGCGATTACCTAAGCGACCGCACCTTCCACTACCGAGTGGAAGGAGTACTCTCCACCGCACGTCCCATTCGTTCAGGCGTCCCGCAAGGCTCCATTCTGGCACCTTGCTTATTCAATTTGTACGTCAGCGACCTCCCGAAGCCCCCCGGGGTCGAGGTAGGGCTTTACGCTGACGACACAGTCATATACGCGTCAAACAGACACAGAAAGAATCTCGCCTGCGCAGTCCAACGCGCCGTAACCATTCTCGGGGAGTGGTTTCGAACGTGGCGAATAGCTATTAATCCGGTAAAGAGCGCCGCGATTATGTTCGAACCGCATACATGTAAACTACCACGCACGGTAGGACCCCTCTCATTATTCGGTAGGAATATCCCTTGGGCCACCAAGACTAAATATCTGGGTGTCACCCTCGACTCGAAGCTTAACTTCAACGCACACGTTACTATAGTCCGGAATAGGGCCATCTGGATCCTTTCCCGCTTGCGTCCCTTGCTCAGTTCGGTAAGCAAAATGTCCTTAAGACATAAGCTTACACTATACAAGATGTGTGTCCGTCCGATCTTGACATATAGCTGCGCAGCGTTCGCACATATGTCCAAACATAACTTTGTCCGCATGCAAAGAGTCCAAAATCGGTTTCTCCGTCGCCTGCTTGACCCTCCAGCCTTCGTTAGGAACATGGACCTCCATAGGGACATGAGGCTTCCCTCGATAGAAGCCTATGTGAAATATCTCACCAGGAGATACTTCGATAGCGCTTCGAATCACCCCAACCCGCTCGTAAAATCCACCGTGAACTACGTCCCAGACAACTCGATCCCCGTTGCCAAACGTTATAAACGCCGTCCGCGAAATCTCTTTGTCGATCCCGACGACGACATTGAGAAAGCTAATAATTACTACGCGTCCGCTCCCGCAACATATGCGTGCTCGCGCCCACGCCCGCGAAACCACCGTTCCCTCCGCAGGGGACGAACGGTTAACTTCGCGCCCGCACACCCGCCACGACCACCCTCCTCTGCGGCAACTCAAGCCTAGGTCCGATCCATCGGCATGGAGCCCTTGAGCCAAGCAGCCGCTCGCGCGATACAAGTGACTGTACAATCACTAGCTTTCACAGCCATACATGACACTGCATTATACACACATGCACAACACACATAGGTACATAGGTTCTGTAAGGGACCTTTTTTTTTCTTTTTTTGCCTAGTTAGAATAGACAAAAATTTCAGACCACTAAATACACATACACATGTTCCTTCCCTCCTCCCAGGGGGCAGAAACATGTATATATGTATAGTTAGTTTAGATCGAATTACGGATAGGGAATTAGTCAGATCGCGACTTAATTGCATACGCGCAACAGTCCGAGCCGAGGTCCGGCCACTTTGGCACCCTCGGATGTTGTTGCTTAGCTTTCGTGGCTGAGTGCCCTAAGCGCTCGCCCCCAAGCCCGGTAAAGCTGTAAAAGCCGTAAAGGCTCCAGGGCCCCTCAGGCTAACAGTGTAGTCAGTTCGAAAAAAAAAAAAAAAAAAAAAAAAAAAAAAAACTAACTAAAAATGTAATAAAATCTTAGAACTCAATTTTAAACTACTTCTAATATTTGTATCGGAATGAAACTTCATATATTGATATGTAGTTCTGATGACAATACTATAATTTGGTATCTTGGAGCTGATCTGATGATGGAGCCTGGGGAGGATAGTGGGTTGAGTCAAACCCCTCGAGTTTGGACTCATGTGATTTATTTTGACAAGTCCAATAGATTGGGCTTGGTAACGAGAGTCTGGTGATGGAGCCATGAGGTGGATAGTGGAACTCTTCAGTGGTTACTAGCAAATCCCTCGAGTTTAGGCTCATATTATTCATTTTAACAATTCAAATGGACTGGGCTTGGTAACGAGATGTTATTATGAAACTAAAAAGTTTTTTAGTGCTTAGTTAAATTGTGTATTTAGTTTTTAACTATCTAAATTATTTATAACTCAAAGTGAGATCTGAATTTGTGCAATAAAAAGGTCGATAATAATCGATCACAAATTGTACAATGTTTGATGATAATTAGATGTATTATTTTAGTGGTATTTGTAGTATTAGATTTATTGCCTCCCCAATGGTTGTTTTTACTCACAACTACTCACACATATTGCAATATATCATATTCATCTGATGTTTTATTGAAGTGAAACTTCTTATGCGACTTCCAAGCGTTAAACGTTAAATGTTAAACGTTAAAAGTTTAACGCACATTATGAGTCTCTCCTCTTTGTGTGAACCAGAGCGAGAGAGTAAATGTCGGTGTGTATATATATTGCACACTGTTTAAATAAAATAGAGAATGCCTTTTAAAATGAACTTTCACTTCTATCGTGTGTGAATCGCACACACACCTTTTTTTGATTTTACGTTTTACTGATATTCTATTTTGTGTTGTTTTAATTGTATTTTTGTTGTTTCGTTCATATTTAATACATCCACCGACTGAACGTCGTACGTCGTAAGTCACAAGGCCTCTAATTGTATTTATTTTTTAACGATCTGTCTACTCTGGTAGCCGGTAAGACCCTGAAGCTTCAGACGGCTTTTACAGCTTCACCAGGATTGGGGGCGAGCGCTTAAGGCACTCAGCCGTGAAAGCGAGCCAACAAGCTCCAAGGGTGCCCAAGTGGCCAAACCTTGGCTTGGATTGTTTCCGTAATTGGAAATAAGTCGCTAACTGGCTAATTCCCTATCCGTAACTCGATCTAAATTAACTATACAAATATACATGTTCCTGTTTATTGGCAGGAGGGAAGAAACATGCTTATATATATATTTAGTAATCTGTCTATTTTGGTCTACGCTAACTAGCCAAAAAAAAGGTCCCTTACCGAACCTATGTATCTGAATGAAGGCTTCTCATTAAAAATCAACGCTGCAAGTACTGTAATATTTTTATACTGCAGCTTGTAACTGAAATATAGCCCATTATTAGCGCAATGCTAGCAGATATGAATGCTTATGTCATGGTTTATTATTAGTTTTATTTGGATTTTAGTATTGTACAAGCAAGAAAATATATTTCTCGGCATACTGATGATTCATTTGATAGTAAATAAAGTACGTTTCAAGAACAACAGTAATTATTAATGAAAACTTAATTCCATATAAACTATGTATTTAATTTCCTACATTTTTTTAAACATTTCTCTTAAGTTATAATTACGGTTTAGGCTTTTTATCACAAAGAAAGCGAAAAATACGAATTCCATCAAGATTTACTTTGCCAATTACGCTCCCTACAGGTTACTAATCCACCCGCGCCGCACAAAAACTTAATTAACCAAAATATATTATGGGAGTGTGTAAACAAACAGACGCCGCCGCAGAGCTACTCCCTTCTCCCCTGGGACTTTATACGGTGATACTATTTCGTGTAATGACTCCAAAATGAGGATACACCTCCCTGCAAATATATAGGGCTATACGATTTAAGATTTTACTAGATGTGATAAATCAGAATTATTACTTTGGAGATTTCTCTCTACTTGGGGCAGCCCAACTGGTGGCATACCTCCACCCTACAGAAGATCGCAGCCAAATGACCTAGTGTTGTGTTTCTGCGGTGAATAGGGTTTCCAGAGCTCCTTGGGGTAGGGGGGGTCCAAGGTCGGCAACGCGCTTGTGATACCTATGGTATTGCAGGCGTTCATAGGCTACGATAGCCGCTTTTCATCAGGTGGGAAGTATGCCTGTTTGCCACCTTTGTAAATTAAAATATATATATATATCGATGAACGCTATTTAAATGATTATGAAAACTAAGATTCGGTAATTTTACTACAAATTTATTTAATAAAATAAGTGGATACTTATATTATGTACGCTGTTAAAGTTATACTTACAATCATAACTGCTATACTATACTATACTATACTATACTAACTGCTATATCACATACTGAGCTGAGGTACTTTTGGATGTTGTACGCGGCATTTGTTTAGCAACGTTACTATATTATAGGTAATAACTGTAATCTATTGTCATTTCGTATTTATAATTATGTCCGTGTTTTCAACATCTAATAAATCATCTTTCATTCTTTCACCATAATATAATAAGCGGCAAGAAACTTCATAGCGCCAGACTCTTTGTTACAATGTACGCGCACGTCGCTATAAGTTCACTCTTATAATTTTTTTCATAACGTGCCTAAACAAGTAGAAATCAAAAAATGCATATAGTAAAAATGTGTGTTTGATTTGGAAAATAATTAATAATATGAATGAATGTAATTATTGAATAAAATATACGATATCTTATGAAAATTGAATTAGAAATAAATTGCAATTTGCAATAACAAAAGATATTTTCTTAATGCACAATTAATTATTAAGTTATGGTTAATTTTAATTTATTAGTAAAATATCTAGTATATAAACAATAAAACAAACTAATCACTAACAAGAGTGTGTAGTCAAATCAGATACTGGTCTGGCTTAGCTAGGATATCTAAGACAATGGGAATTCTATATTGTTTTATAAAAAAAACAGGATCGAAGTCTTAAGGCAAAAGTTAGTAAAGTATAAAAAATGATGGGTAACAACTTTAAATTTATTTGTCAAAACTTAAAAACCAAATCTACGTATCCATCGAAGCTATATCTTCGTTCTTTATTCAAGGCAACCTCCTTAATTCACACGCGTCACGTGTGCGCGCGAGGCGTCGACTCGTTCCAGTGAAACGAATGACGGTAACGTAAAATGAACGTAACATTAAAATATCGTTTTCATCTCTTATTATTAAACCGTGTATTAACGTGTCAATTTGAGAATGTCAATGTATGTCAGCCTTAGTTCACTAATTATTATGAGATTTGGACTAAATCGGGGGCGTTAAATACGAATAGAAGTCTTAAGTTGACTCCAGTGGGTACAAAGAATTTAACTTATTTATGTAATTATTATAAAGATTTCATATTTTTTGGGGGGAAAATAGGGGGTATCTTCCATTCTCACCAGTATATTGACTTTCTTGCCCAGCTTCGAACTTCAGGTTCATCGCTTTTCAGGGGCCAGAACTCTCGACAAAATTCATTACCAATAAACACATTATCTATGTTAAGACAAAATATTATAGTTTTACAATTAGTTAATAATAGAGGCGTATCCTTATAAATATCAGAAAAATTACATTTTCATTATTGTCTTAAAAAAATAAAGTTTTTAACTAAGAACAATAAAGCAAGATAAACAAGAAAACTATCACAGCCGCTGGACTAGATGTCTGCTGAATTATTCAAATAAAATTTATCACAACATAAACAATATTTTACGTATCTTCATAACTCGCACAGTTGTGTAATTGAATTGAGAATTTTCACTAACTCAGTGCTGCCCTCTATACGCAGAGCACGTTCGAGTTTGATATATTTCTTAAGCCGCGTCTACAGAATCTCAGGTATATCAAATACGTCAATTTTCATTAGGAGCAAATAAACACGTTTTGTTTTATTGACAATACAGCTAAATAGCTTAAAAGTGATTATTTTCTATTAGATGGTTATATGTATATGCCATTTTATGTTATACTAGCAGTGATTCGCGGCTCTGCACACATTTGTTACTTTAATAGTTTTCGACTGATACCTAATTTTATTTTAACTCATATTACTGACGATTATTATGGTCTATCAACTGAGAAATAATATATACTACTAGTGTATAAAATTTCATCAAAATCTATTGAAAATGAATATTTTTTGACGTTATCTAAAAATATTATTTACGACTCATATAGCCTATCAGTTAGGGAAAGACAAATACAGACAAAATTTCTTTAAAATCTTTGAAGCGTTTTTTGATTTGAATTGGTGCATTATATACAGACAGCCAAGCAAACAAATATATTTTCATATTCATGATCAGTGTCCGTCATAATAGGTGCCAAACAGGAAATTTTCAAAAAGAAAAAGAGGGATATATTCATTAAATATGAAAATTGCAAGGTCTGTTCGAAAGTTTAAAATTTAATATCAGTAATATTAAAACATCGAGCTACGAAAATTTATTCACATAATTTGATCATCTTTGAAAATATATAATTATTTAAAACAAAACAAAGAATAGTTAATTTTACCAGTGTTATTTACTCGAGCAATGCAAACGAAGCTTTACTCACATATTTGTCTCAGTGGAAACGGAATTATGAGTAGAATACCCCTTACTTTTATGGGACGGGACAAAATTTATACGCCATACCAGTTTCAGGAATTTTTCATATGACGCGAAGCAAATTACTATATTATTTTTAAAATGGGATGCACCGTTTGTATGATAATATATTTAGGGTTACATTACAGCCATATAATAAACAATTTTGTCCGCATGTAATATTAAATATTAAAACTTGTTGTGCCTCACGGTTTTACCCGTGTTGGCGCCGCCGCTAGCCACCCGTGTAGCATATGGTTGTTCCCACTTTACCCACTACACACACTGCACTCCATTACACTATACTCCACTACAGCTTGCTAGATAAGATAATAGTTACTGCTCCCTTCCTTAGGGTCGTAGCATAAAGTTATATAGCCTGTTGTAACCTTTTCAATAAATAGGCTATATTATAAAACTCAACCTTTCTCTGTCTGTCTGTCCGTTTATGTTCTTGTCACGCAAAAACCACTTATGCGATTTACTTTTTACTAATTTTATTTCATAGCTATGTTATCTGGCCAGGTTATAGGATATATTTTGTTAGATAAAGTAACATACTAAATAAGCATTGACGATAATGGCGAATCAATTCGGAAAAAGAAGCATATGGAGCACTTAAACGGCTTACGCTGAGTAAATAATACGAGATATATCAAATTATTGTTCTACATAATTGGAGATCTTAAAAATACATTCGAAAAAGTCTGCAATAGCATCTATTTATCTTCAAAGGACAACCCACAATAAGCGCGTTTTATTCTAAAAAGAACGATGCCTAAGAAAAAACAAATGGTACGAAAACAAATGTATCATTAAATTCAAAACACAAATACACAAGCCTACATTTGAAATAAATCTAAATTTGAAATTCCTAACCAAACGCCCAGATATTTGAGATCAAGCTGGCTAGTTCGCCAATTTCATATGTAAAGACCTAATATTTAAGAAGATCGAGATTTAGACGAAGAATTGAGTTGAAAATTTGTCGCCAAACGCCTATCACCTTTTTCCACCGGCTGAACTTGGGAAGCAAACTTTTATCTAGGTTCTGTTACCAGTATCATAACTTTGACATCAGGTGAGATTGAGTTGAATAAAAAAACATTATTTATTAGTTTATTTTCTTTAGTACGTAGCAATTATAACAGTGCAGACGAATAAATATAATTCAAGTTTGTGTATTTCTTTCAATTACGTCTATGCCATATGTCTTTCACTTAACTAAGTCCAATGACACGTAAACAGATGAAATTACGAACAATAAATATTTCATAAATGCACGACGATGCAAAGATCTTTTAATAAAAGGGGCTAATTAATCCAGGGCGACATCTGTCATGTCAAGGCATAGTACGGGTGCCTCGGGCCAACTTGCATTAAGAGAGAGAGTGACGTCGAGTAATTACAACTGTTTAATCAACATAAAGGTGATTACATACATGTTGAGAAGTGCAACTGTGAAATAAATTGTAATAATATTAATAATGTAATTATTCCCAGACATTAACAATACCCTCTAGAGTTTTCATCATAATATTATAAAACATACAAACAACATATTTGTTTTCAAATAATTACATTATTTTTACGCAAAATTCAAATTGCATAACGCGTTGCGCAAACGTAGACACTTTTGTGTTTTGTATCCGACACAAGCTACCAGTGAATATTTTATTTTTATAAAATCAATGATCATAAAATCAGCCAGTGCCTGCGCAGACGTAAACACTGTTTGTATCTAAATGCTTACAATTAACGCACACGGTTTGCCTAGCAAAAAGGGCTCGGTTTAAACAACTAGATCTTTTGGGGGGGCTTATATTCAGCAGTGGACGTCTTTCGGCTGAAATGATGATGATGAATGAACTTAAAAAATACCTATTAGTGTCAACTATAGCTTCTTAACCTATAAATTCTGTAAAAACACGACAGCGACAATAACATCGTGCCTAAAATTCGCTATTCAAGATCTCTTGTTTCCATCATGAGATCCTGATCAGGTACTGCTAACCAACTATTTATTGAGACGAACCTAGCGAACAGAATTTCAATGGTTTTACGTTAAGGCAATGTGGAGTTCCTATCACCCCCTTCCGATTTAAAAAAGTATAATTATTCATAATTTCAACCTTTGTAGTATGTATAGTTGAATAGTATTTATATTGCACATGATAATTATAATATTATATTGTAATCATTTTGACAACTTTAAATTTAAATTCTAGTCCAATTATAACAGCAACATTGTCAAGAAATTACATCTTCACTTTTATGAAATAATTACATTTTTATAAATGAATTGAAATGACTTATATATCTATATGAATCACAATACTTACTGATGGAATGTAATCTTATCCTTACTTTTTTTAGGAAGTAGTTTTTGTAAGTTTTCATTACACAAAATGCCATTTTAAATTATAATTGCGGGAGCAAAAATACTATGGCGCGCTAAATGTACTGGCAGCTTTTCAGAGCCTAGTATTTATTTTTAAATACTATGAAAAATACTACTTTGAGGACTAGGAATCTAGACATGTATATAATCAAAGCCTTTAATCTGGTCGTAATTTTGTTGTAACTGTTGCTGTCCAACTTTTGGTGTCAGTTTGATATCTATTTGTGACAGCAGTTTGACGCTAATTTGCAGAACAGTTCGAGGCCTTTTTTTCTACTAAAAGGTTATTGGAGTAAATAGCCAGTCTGAATACCCTTAACTTTTCACTGTTTCTTAATTTTTAAACTCATAAACAATAATAATAAAGAAAGAAACGTTGTATAATAATGCCACAATCTTCAACTCCGTGCAACCTTAGAAAGTCCCTGACGATACGTATATTGAAGTGTAACGAAATAAATAATGAGCGACAAGTTGTTCAACATTTCAAAATACTGGTAATAAAAATGTTGCAAAATGCAATAGAAACAATAGATGTTTGTTGTGAAAAGAATGAGTACACGAGTTCAGTCTGCAAACGTAATTGCGATAAGGCAAAAACACAGTGTTAGCGTATTGGGTGCCTTTAACGGTTTCTTTGATATTATATAAAAATATTTCTGTTAAATTATATCTATTTCTATTGCAAAGAAGCGCTACCAATTTTTTGGGTGATGAATGCAATAATTGGCTACACACACTTGGCATGTAAGACTTTCAGAGTTATTGACGGGATCTTGTTTTGGTTTTTTTATTTTTATTCATTAACTTAGGTTTTTTGACCCTGTATTATATTATATTGGTGGTATTTTGCGTGGTGTAATTTAGTTATTGTGCATAACTGAAGTGGATTATAAGTATAAACGGGGAACATGTATTTTGAGTTGCCACACAAACTTCCTTATAAATAGTTCTAACAAGGGAACCACCATGTTGTTGAACTTACTTTGATGATTAAGCTTAAAGGACTAGTATTCAATGGCAATAATAAATTTAAAAAATAAACATGTCAGGGAAAAACCAACGAGACAGTTATAAAAGGATGACGTTATCTTTATCAACAATCGTTGCTTAGATCAAGACCAACTGATTAATAATAATAATAGTAAATACCTAAACACAACAGGTACTGCAATATAGGTCTGAGTATATTTACGGAATATCTGTAGAGATGTGAACGGTCCTCGAATCCCAGCGAGAATGTACCCTACAGCCGCTGTCATATTTACTCGTATATGGATTTCACCGACATAATTTGAGGGAACATTACAAAACGGAACACTTTAAAAAACATGTTTTAGACATAAAATCCATTGATGGCAGTTGCAGTATTTTTAGACCATAGATCAAGCCTTTGCACAGACATATATTTTTCACTCCCGTTAAAGATTCAACCCGAGACTAACGATGAAGAATGCAGAATTTCTAAAACTGTAATAACATTACATAATAACATACTACAGACAACTTCCGACTGTCACTTCTACATGGACAGTGATTATTTAATCTACACACAACTGCATCAAAAGAGGTTATTTGCGATGCAAATTACATAGCATGCATTCAACAACTTCCTGACTAATGGCCAGCACTCGCCATAATAACCTATATTTTATTTTCATGTCGCTCGAAGGCTGATAGAAAAAGAACGTAATTACACAAGCGGAAAGTCAAAGAATTGTGGAGCGTTTCTGATATTGTATACCATAATTTTAAATAGATATACTTTTGTCCAATCACACTAAAAAATAACTATTCAGTAGTATATAACAATATGTTAAGTGATCGATAGTTGATCCTGGTTCTATATAGACGATTGCACCGGCAAATTTACATAGAAGAAAAGCAAATAATGTAAATTATTGCGGCACTAGTTTGTATTACTAAAAGCTTATGGTCACGTTTGATTACGTTTAATTTTTATTTATTGTTTATTTTATTAAGTGCTATTATATATAACTCTTAGTTTATCTATGTTAGTCTCTGTCAAAATAATGTCCTCAGTATAACAAGACTTACAGTGTTATTGTCAGTTAATTGTATCGACACAGACAGCTAGTTACATGGATTCTCCCGACATTTATTTATTGCTAGTTTCAACTGTGTTGTGATACCCATCACAAAGACTTCACCTGCAATTTGATTTAGTTTAAAACTGGATGTTGCAACTTATTTTTACGTGATGTTTGTCCAACGATAAAGACAGACACACTTATTTGAAAAATGGTCCCATCATTTTTTGTTCTACTTTATAATGGCATTAAGTTTTTATATTGAATAGTGCACCCTGATACGTGATTTACAGTTTCATTTTATTAACATAAACTTATCTTGATCTATGGGTACAACATATAAGCGAATTACCACTCACTCATGACGAGATCTTCGAAAGGTTCGATTGACTTAAAATTTAGCATAGTTAAACCTTTTGGATTTCGATGCCCATTAAGAACGGATTTAACGCAAATCATATTAAAAAAAATACACGGGTGAAAGCGTGGGGCACATCTAGTATTTAAATATAGACAGTTGTAAATAAAGAGATACTATTGTAAAATAAAATAATAATTGTCTCTTTATGATTTTATTACATTTAATTATTATACTTTAGCATATACTTTAACACATACTTTAGCTTAAAGCGAAGTTAACAGTAAAATGGAAAATATAAACTGAAAATTAAAAATGAATGTAGACATATTCAGTAATAGAAACATAGTATGTATTTCTTTGTTTAAAAATACAGTAAAACCTGGATAAGCGAGAGTTCAAGGAAGCACAATCTCATTCTCGCTTATAGAGGTTTCTCACTAACCCGAGTTTCTCGCTAATGCAGGTACATGGGTAGCGTTTCTCTCTTATAGAGGTACGCAGCAATAACAAGTCACAGCAACTTTATAAGGGTACGTATCAAGATGCTTACGAAAACAAAACAAAAATTCATGGACTTTAAAATTCAAATTTTATTTTATTTAGAACTTATTTACACTTAAAAAATCCGTCAATTTCGTTTGGGTTTCTGTTTTTGTATTTTGAACGTTTTTCTCTAACTCATAAATTTTGTCAAATATTGCTTGATCAACAACTGCCGCGTATTCAAAGTACGAATGCGATAAAATAACAACGTTATTTAGTTCCACGAAATAGAATAGGTACAATATTGACGAGAAAACAATACAAAAATAATGGTAGGAAGTTGTGGCAGATGTTAAATTTGTAATTTGTTTTGTCATTTGTTCCTCCTAAAAAATATAAATAAATAAAGCTCGACTATCACTTATAGAGGTATAGATAAGTAGCAGTCTCACTTACGGAGGTCCATGAGGGAAAAACGACTCTCTCTTACAAAGGTTTCTGTTTCTCGCTAATAGAGGTTTTGGGAGCTTAAAATGACGGGTCCTGGCTATTACTCTCACTTATAGAGTTTTCTCACTTATCCAGTTCTCACTTACCCAGGTTTGACTGTATTCATAAATTATATATGCTATAAATATCGCATAACTATGAATTTAAAAGGAAAACAACTCGCCATTCTGAGAATAGTTTATCAAATAATATCATGATATTTGTCAATTCAGTTAAAAAATATCATCCCACAAGAGTCCAGACTTAAAATGATTTTTTTGCAACTTACAATGTCCTAATGGAAACAAAGGATAACATATTTCATCGTTCGCTCGTTGGGAACTATCATAAGAATCCTCTTTGTTTTCAATACGCCCACGAGTCTATAGAGTACCTTGCAACTTTTAATGCATTTTAGCCGACGTTCCCAGTTTTCAATTTATTGACAGGACCCTTTAACAACGTCAACCTGCGACCGCTATGGAGAAACGTATCTCGTTATCTGTGAAATACAACAGTGCGAGTGAGGAGTAGAAATATTAAATTATATTGCTGGCCTTCACACAAACCAATCGCGTGGAATAGTGATCGGACGCGCTCCATTTTTAAATCGATTCTTAGTAGACATTATCGATACAAGTTCTGCCATACTTTGATCAAATATTGATCCATACTATGTTTTATAAATTCGTAAAGTATAAAGCCAACAACTATTCGTTTTCTTCAATATTTTATTTTTAATTGATTTCCTATATTCCTACCTTTTATCTAATTCTTGTATGCATTGTTTATATCTATACTATAATATTATAAGGCTAAAAATATTGTTTGCTTGAACGAGATAATGTCTGGGACTACCAGCCAGATTTGAATAATTATATTTGCCTATTTGTTGAGGAAGGTTATAGCCTACATAAATTCAAGCTACGACTCTAAGAAGTAGAATAATTACCTTGAACGCCAAGTAATCTTGAAACCTGTGGACAGGTAAATGAAGTGAGAAAAATGATAGAATGAGGCCGGCGCTATGGATAGTTAGTCGAATAAATTCAACACGAGTGTAACCATGGGGCACAGCTTGTTAATAATATATACATGAAGGTTTTTAATTACAAAATAATATATCCTTCATTCTTTTTATAATCAAAGTTGTTTCTGCATTAGAGAGACGGGAATACTTATATTAGGGTACGTATATTAAGTTATATTGATTACAAATTAATTGCAAGTTTCACGGCCACGCGGCTATACAAATCGAATGCGAAATAAATAAATCGATTATAACAGAAATGTACTAGTAACACTAATATAGTACACTAATAGTTTATGCCGTTACTATGAACCGTAGCTATAAATATTACAGACTGCTCACAATATCGTTCAGCCGTTTGCGGGAAAGGCCGTCTCGGAGTAATAAACGACTTTACCAAAGTTAACATGGATTTGACTGAGAGATAAGCGAGTTAATGGTTTCGTTGGCATGTTACCTACCAACAATTTTAAGTGCCAACAATTAAATTAATGCAGTTAAATTATTAGAAGTAAATGCTCGTTTCATATCTATACTAATATAATAAAGCGGAAGAGTTTTCTGTTTGTTTAAACACGCTAATCTCTGGAACTACCAGTCAGATTCGAAAAATTATTTAATTATATTGTCGAACAAAATATTTCATCGTTTTGTGAATGACAAAGCGAAGAGACATATTACTCGTATATTTATTAATCATTATTTTAATTTCTTAACAATGCTTAATAAAAATAAAATTTTAAGAAATTAAAATAAATATTATAGAACTTTCATTAATTGATTGACTTTATTATAAGTACAATTAATAAAATAATGAAATTAAAAAAAACTTGTATGGCCAGCAGATGTGTTTGTTAAATCGTATCATGGCTTTCAAGATACAGGCTCTGCCTAGTTTGGAAATTACTGTATATATTGTAATGTAAACCTGAAATGCAAAATAACTATATTTTAAATTTTAATTTAAGATATTGAAGAATAATTCTAGATTCTTCAACGGCGACACTGCCAAGTCTGCAAAGCCATCTTTTTTTTTTGAACTGTTGCCATATGGACTCTTGAGCCTGGAACGGCTTTTACAGCTTCACCCGGGCACAAAGCCGTCTGAGGCGTCAGGTTCTTATAGCTAACAGTGTAGTCAGAACGAAAAAGGAAACGGAGACATTGCTCAAAATCTTTCAAACGATAAATAGGTATAACAAAGACTTTTTTGAAATATCACTTGTTCATAAAAAGGTTTTGTTCACGCTACATAACACAAATATTGATAAGAAAAATCAATATATCCGACATCACGGTCTTAGTAACCTTTTTCACAGCGAATGCTAAAGCCTGCAAACACGTTCACTGATCTCTTTGAATTTTATTCATAAAAATAATTCATTTTAAAATAAGCTCTACATCACAAAAATAAGATCGAATATTAATCAATAGCTAAACATCAAAAAGTTCAATATTGTTAAGCTTATAATAAAGCTAGGCGGCGTACAGAAAGTTATCGGATTCACGATTTTTCGTCCCCTTCAACGGAAATTATGGGACTTTTGTGAAATATATCGAGGCCTAGAGCTGTCTGTAGAATTAAACTTTTGAGATCGTTACATTTGAAACCTTTCATATAGTTGCTAACATTCGAAATGATCATGAATGAAATTGCCGAAACTATTATATTTAGTATTGTTAATGTGTCTCTCTGCAAATATTTCTATACAAATTGCAGTAGACATCAAATTTCACCTTGAATTTTTAATTATATTTTATTCGTGATTATATCTGTATATAAAAATGATTTTTTCAATGATTGTTTGCCCTCTATGAGCTTCTAAATCTTAATTGGTGAATTGTTGTGTGAAGGCCCCTGAAAATTTTTAAAGCCACCATTAATTTACAATAATTGGTGCGTGAGTATTTTCATTTTGAAGTCATCAAAACTTAGTTATGTGCCTATATATAAACAGGTAATAGATTATTTTTTCTCTTCTTAAATGATAGATAAATTGAATATAGTAATAGTAGGAAAAGGTGAAAAATGTTGTACTTAATGGATAAAGCATTCACTAGTATTTATAAAGTATACTGAATTACAATAAATATTCAGACTGGTAAAATTAACAACAAACCGAAAATCCTTTTCTTATTTACCCTTACCCATCCAATTAGACGTACGTTCAAGTGAATCTGAAAAATAAAAGCAACAATAGGACCCTCGATATTGCACGTTAAAATTCACCGAATGCACGCGGTCCTACAATTAGCGTTTATATTATTTGAATTAACTGTAATGTATAATTGTTATTGTTAACTTCAGTTTAGAAAGTTTAATTAAATAATTGACCAAATAATTGACATACTTATGAACATCTTAAATGTTGGTTTACAAATCCCAACGGTTGGGATAACTTTCCTGTTATCATGATAACCTCAATCGAGTTCCACTTATAATGATGGACTGCTAATGTTTTTTTTTAATCTTTTTTACAAAGATAGAAAAAAAAACTAAGGCGTACCCATATTAATTTCTATAAATTGCTCTTATATTGGTTCGTGAATTTTCATTCTATGAATTATGTAAACTGCATTTTTTTATACTATTCATATCAACTCTAGTGTAAATCACCACATTGAAATAAATGAGTACACTAACAAGTAAAATAAATGTAGAGAAGTTGTATAGTTAAAAAATTTAACCAATAAAATTTCATTATTACTCCGCCCTAGCTATATATTTTTTTTAATGTAATATAATATTATTTACTCGCCGCTATCACTCGAACGTACCCCGAGTAGAATCCATACAAAGAGCCAAGGCTTGAAATACAACGCCAATTAAAGTTGACACCCCAATGACTCCGTTTGCACCTCGCACGAAAGCAATGGTTTTCACGTGACCATCGGCTTGATTTTTTTTATTCAAGTTAAATAAAAAATATATACTTTTTTGAAGTAATAACTTTTTATGGGAGGGTAAACCGCTTCGTAACGTAACTCGTTACGGCGCCAGGCTGTCTGGCTTCTTTTTTACTCACGCATACGGCAGCGGTAGGTAGGCTCTTCCTCTTCCTTCCTCTTCCCGATCAGAATATCTGTGCACCTCGCTGGAATGCACCTCTCCGCGCACTCCCCGGTACGACAGTACGGTTAGCATCTTCGTTGCCGATACTCGTCCCGATAATTTTGATATTTTCGCTTTGTTGTTGTTTTGTTTTTTAATATTTATTGTTAAGTTTAGACTGTTTACTGTTAATTTTGGACTGGTTTGGTTGTTATTAAAATTGTTGTAGCTGTTAAACAGAAGTTGTGCGTCTGCCACCTTATCATTGTGACCTAAACCCTATCGATTATATATGGAACTTGGTAAAGCAAAGGGTGGCAGATAAAAACATTGACCAATCGGAAAAGAAAATAGAACAACTTACAAAATATGCGATTAAGTCAATTACGCCAGCTGACTGGAAAAAAGAAGTGAATCACGTGGAGAGACTACAGCGAGAATACTGGGAAAAGGATCATCTAGCAGATGACAACATCACACAACTTTTAATATCACTAGGGGAAGACAGTTCGGAGAGTTCAGAAAGTGAGAGTGAGGAAGATACAATGTCAGGCATAGAGTCAATAATTTATTGTGACTGAGTTTAATAATAATTTTTTTGTAATCAAACTTATTGTTTTTTAATAACAAACCCTTCATCAATAATAAATTGATTTGAAAAGGTTAGTATTTTTTTTACCTCCACATTTCTCGAAATAACAAAAAACGAAAAAACTTCACACCGTACCGAGACCGCCGATATGACGTCACGAGGTCAGGTGCACAGATATTGTGACCGGGTTGTATATATCAACAACTAACCAGCAAGCACCTTTCTTTCTCTCTCTCTCGTATTTAAACGTTTAATATTTATTTACAAATCATTATTTTAGCGCTATTCAAATGGAAGTAATTGCAGATGTTTATCAGCATCAGCAAATTAAATAGTTCAACTTAGATTAGTTTAAGTTATCACTTCTGTCGGGCGTCCCGAGACGCACACGTAGTTTTTTTTTTCAAATACAAGTTAATAAAAGAATCCAAATTTTGATATATTAGTTTTATGACCTTGTATGTTAAAAACCTTGATTAACAATCTATGTCGAGAACTATAACAATTTAATTTACCACGTTTCGATATGCATTAAAAAGCTCTAAATTTAATTTATATTTCTGAACTACTGTTTCACGTGATAATTAATCATGATAAAGTAAAAAGTAATATTATAGAGTAATAAAATATTTTTACGGTAAAATATGTGTTGATTAAAAAACACCTTTATAAACAGCTATATTGTAATTATTTTTAAATAAAGCACTGCGCAAAATTGACTTCAGGAAGCCAATTGCAGCTAAATGGAAGCCTGCAATATACCGCTTGTAAAGAGAACTTCAGTCAAAGGCATATTACGTTGAACGTTTGTGCTTTTATTTAATTTACTACATGGAAAATTATTTCAGAGATGACATTTTTATGGGTGTGCCGACATTTTGTAAATTAATTAACAGTTTTACATTTTTTTTAACATAAGTGACCAGTATTTCAAAGTTGTTTGACATAGAGATTTAAGATTTAATATATTACAGTTATAGGTATTGTGTCAATAAAATAAAATATTACCACTTATGTTTATACATATTTAAAATAATGAATTAATTCTTATAATATTTTTTAACCTTAATATAAATGCTGAACTATAAAAAAATTTTGGTTTCGTATCATGTATATCATGCAACGACCGAATAAAAAATGAGTAATTAGAATATAAAATAGACGAAATATTAATATCGTATTCCTCTGATTTCTGCCCCGAAATTGGGTTTTTATTTTTATTTTCTACATATAAAGGATTTTTTCTATGGCTATGTGTATTGCATTTAATTTTTAGGGTTCCCAAGTCAACAAGGGACCCTTATAATTTCGCCATGTCTACCAGCCCGCAGCTTAGGTCAGAAATTCAAAGTACTAAAAATCTGTCGGGTGTACATATTATACCGAAAAAGTGGTAAAATAAAATCATGAAATATTTTTTTTATGATACCTCTCCTACATTTAAAGTTGGAATGCTTTATTTATATCTATCCAATGGCATGGGATGTCTTTGGAAAGATCGTTCAAAAATATTATGAGACTGTGAAAACTATTTTTTGATCAGGTATCCATTTGCATAATATTAAGCTTTAATATCCAAATTTTAACCAACTTCAAAAAAAGGAAGAGGTTCTCAATTCAAATGTGTTTTTTTTTATGGATGTTCAGCCATAACTTCTTTGTTTAAATGGACCAATATAAATTTATTTTTTTTCTCGTTGGAAAGGGGATATGGCCTTAATGGTTGTCCATTTTAATTTCATTTTCATGGGACCTTTCACTTCGAAGATACACCGAGAACAAAATATTTTCGTTAAAAATTGTCTTCTTGTTAGAGTATGGTACTGCCCCTCCCCCCAGCTAAGTGTGTTTTTTTTCTTTTTTTAAGGCCTTTAACCCAACTAAATGTTTGTTATTGTATATTTGAAAAATTCACGACGGTAGTATATATAAGGAAGTTAAAAAAAACTATTACAGCTAAGATCTTTACAAGTTAACGAGTATTAGTCAACGAACTTGTAAAATGTACTTAGAAAAGTAATTTCGTACAAATTCCATTGAAAATCACTTGAAGCCCTCTTCTAAGTCTGCATATTGTGACGGGCAACCACGGAACACTACACTGCACGTGGTCCGACATGCACTTGACAATTTTCTTTTATATTCGTCAAATTTTATTTGCTGGATGTCTGCTAATACTGGTATATTATTTGCTCTAGTAAAATTTTCCATGGATAAAATAGAGGAATACTATTGTATGGGCAAAACGCCACCCGTATTTTCAGTTCATATAAAATTGTTTATGTCTAAAAAAATATTTCAAAGTCGATCGATGGAAAGTGAAATCACAGGTTGAGGCTAAATTGCTATAAAAATATTTAATACTAGCAACTACCTGCGAATTCGATCGCGTTAATTAGAATATAAAATGTAATAAGAATTCATATAAAGCCTTTGGCACTCAGTGATAATTAAACTTCGTATTACTGAAATATTTCTTGAACCAAAACATTGGTTTCGGAGGCTGCCTTTCACGAATATATTCACAAACTTTTCCTGTTTATAATAATAATTTCATAATTTTCCGATATACGATTAGTTTGATTTATAAAAAATGCTATGAATTTTATGGTTTCAGATGTAGTCCTTAATGTTCATATTTCAAACTTGTATTAAACTCCCTTGAGGAGTCGACGTCGCGTGTCATAAAGAACGCTTCATGCAAAGTGGATTAGAAAGTTTTCGCATGAAATAACATTTGAATTTGAAATGACGTCACACTACACACAAAGTAGGATGGATGTTGTCTGCCTCGACATGCGAGATTAATGATATGAGTCATTTTTTTTAAATATATTTTCTATTATAGCGATTTCTACTTTCAAATACATTTGATGGTGAAATGTTAGTAGTGGTCATATAAGTTTTTGAAGTGAAACTTCTTTAGAATCGTTGTGATTTCAAACTCGATGACATGAGAAAGCAAGTCCATAGAGACACAAACACGTAAATGTACAGGATTCAGCCGGCGAGAGAATGAGATAGAACACATTACACGTTCTCGGTCTCCTCTTTGTTCGACCGTCGGGATGGTGGTGACCGTTGATATGGTGGTGACCGTTAGGATTGTGGTGACCGTTGAGATGGTGGTGACCGTCGGTAAATTTTTAACTTAATCGCCATCTCTTATAACGGCAAAGAAGTTTTACTTCAATCGCGTGTGACGGTTACACGCTTTTAATATTATTTTTTTGTCGAGGAATTTATTATTCTGATATTGAGTAGTGCTATAATCAAAAATGGAAACACGATAAGTCAAGAAACTGAACTGACTCTCTCTTATACGGCTGCCGCGTCGTGAAACAACAACATACGAATGACAACAGATTATCAAATCAAAGCTATTGTGATCCTGCGAGCATTAACCGTCCTTTCCTTATCTTGCCTCTAAACATAGCATCGTGCTTAATATATAGCGTCATTATATATTAGAATTTGATGATAATTTATTTTATATTAAAAATTAGACAAAAAGGGCAATTTTCCAAATTTCAAGTTAGCGTAGTATTGCTAGTGTCGAAATAGACTATAACAATACATTATTTTTTTAATGTTAATGTTTGTTCCGGACATATGCGCGTTCTAACAAAGAAACAATATTTTGAGCTTTATACATATAATATTATAATAATTATAACATTAAAAACTAATTATATATAAGAAAAAAAAAATATAACAATATAGATAATGGATAATTTTGCCACTCAAATGTAATTCATAAAACTTCAAAATCAATATCAGACGCATAAGGTTTAAAGATAGATCGTTATAGTTTTTGCAGAATACCTATTTCATCACGATTCCCAGATATGATGATACGACGATAATAAATTACGGGATCGGTTTTATAGCGATGGTTTACTATAAAATGGCTGTAAATTTCTTGTTCCATTTAAAGGTTGAGGTTGGAGTATCCATAAAATACGCTTGTATTTTTCATGAGATATATCTTAGTTTTTTTTTAGATTAGATTTTATTTGTTTTATCATTTACTCTAACTCTATATCGTTTAAGACGAAAATTAGTTTTATTGTAAGGAAATCAGTTTCAAAATTTCTTTACTCCACGTCCCTGTAGTCTTCTCCCGCACGCCACCGGTTTGTAATATGATTGAACGAATACAGTGCACAGAACTCACTAAAGTTTCATAGCAATCGGATAAACGGTTTAGGAACGCACAGGCGATAAAAAAACATATATATGAATGACTGTTTCTTCGTTCGTTTGTTTGTCACCTATGCGTTCCTAAACCATTCATCTGGTTTTTATTTTTATTGAGTTACATGTTAAATATTTATTATATATATATGCGATAATGCTTAATAGTCATAATTATTTTGCATGCACACTGTGCATAGAGGAATTTATCTCCAGCTATGTTTATCATTAAAATCGAGTGACTTAAACATTTCATTAAGTTTAATCCCACTATCCCGCAAACGCAATCACTATTTATCAGAGGTGAACTAGTGCCGCAGTAAAGTGAACTCATTCGTTCCATTTAAATAATACTAATTAAAACTCGAGTTCGGTACAACTAAGGATGTGACAGATACAATCGTAAGTGGCCAAATACGTGACGGTAGTTATCTTGTTAGCTTTTAATTGAACACGGACGAAACGGCCACAGTCGAACATTCGAGCTACACGACAAGCGAATTAAAAATTTTACTAGCTGTGTCCCACGGCTTTACTCGTGTTAAATTAATTTAGTTGAAAACCATCAACAGATGGCTTATCGAAGAAATACATGCTTTCTAATTATTACTATTTTTTTCATCAATAGCGGGGAATATAACCTTTAAAATAATGTTTAAAATATTAATTTTAATGATGATTTAAGGGAGATATAGCGTTACCACAAAAAACACCGTCGTGAAATAACACTTATAAGCTTTAAAATTAAACCTTGTTGTGCACATCAGTAAGGAACTTAAGACTTGATTACATTTACCTAGCTAATTACCTCTCTTGAGTTGAATATTTAATGTCGGAAAACATACCAGTGTGTACTGGCATTAGGAATTAGACCCATCTCTAGACTAACGAGTTACTATATTTCCAGTTATATCGTCACTTAACATTAGATGAGATTATGGTTAAAGCTTAACTTATAAGTACATAATATTGGTAAGACTCGTACAAAAAACATATAACCTATCGAGCACTAAGGAATTATCTCTAAATGTCTAGAATTCTCTGAATTTAATAAAAACCGTGTACACATTCTCAGAACAAATAAGTCACCCGGTCGTCGGGCGTCAATTCGCTTAACGCACTCATTTTTCCGAAGAAATTTTATCTCTAAAAGTAGCTATCGTAAATAAATAAATCAAACGAGTATTACGAGAGCCACAGTCCGACTGTACGTACACTCTTCTAGTTTGGACATCGAAGAATACTAGAAGCGAGTAAGATAGGTCTTGAAATATTTTTTTCCGAAAATTAATTATTTAATCGCTATACACTGCATTTTTGTTGTTCATAAAAGTAACATTATAATAAAAACAGAAATGGAAGGATATTACTGATAAAACAATAAAAATACGCTTGAAAAAAGCGATGAGCGTCGACATATACTTTAAAAGTAAGAATCCTTGAATATTATATTACTTATATAACAAGTTATTACTTACGTTTTTTTTTATACTACAAAGGTGGCAAAAAAGCATACGGACCGCCTGATGGTAAGTGGCTACCGTAGTCTAAGGACACTTGTAATACCATAGGTATCACCAGCGTGTTACCGGCCTTCAACCTTGAAAGTGCTCTCGAAACCCTACTCACTGCAGGAACATAATACAAGTTTATCTTCTGCATGGTGAAGGTATTCTAGCATTCGGGCTGTCCCAAGTACATCTGCAAAGGAGTTTCTCTGTGGCCTACTTCTCTTTGAACCTACTCTTCCCCAAGGAGCTCTGGAAACCCGACTCACCGCAGGAACACAACACTAGGTTATTTGGCTTTATCTTCTGTAGGGTGGAGGTATTCCACCAGTCGGTCTGCCCCAAGTAGAGAGAAATCTCCAAAGAAATTTCTATGTGCTCTAACCTCTCTTACGTGAATTATTTCAACTTACTTTCGATAATTTAATCAATGAAATTTGAAAATAAATGAAGTTATACAATGAGAATTGATATGTGTCATAAAACCAATTAAACATGAAACTTCAGTTTGTCAATTAAAGCCACTTAAAGTTTATTCATCGATAAAGTCTGACAAGTTCTCAATTTCAGTTGACACGAAAAATATTTTAATCGAATTTAACAAACAATTTAAAATCATAAGTAGTTAAATTATATAAGTCTGTAGTTGACTTTGAAATAATTTTGAATCGTATCGTTAGAGAATATATTTCACAAGAATTCATTAGTTGAGTAATATTCTCTTCTCGCAACGGCATTGAATCGCTGTGGTCATTGTGTATACCGAATAAAATAAATAACCTGTCACGCAAAATGGCATAGACAGCGCCCGTCGCTCAATTGTATACTTGATTATAAAATAATTTGACTCCTACGATTTCAAACCAGTCTTAATTGATATCTCATAGGTTTCTTATACATCAATTTTACAAACAAATTGAAGATAATATACTAAAGTTATCGCAGTTCTTTCTAAACCGGTCGTTTTAATGACAGGCGGGTGAAGTGATGCTATGATGCGTACTTGGATTTTTAATTACCTTCCATCAGTACAAAGCAATAATCAATCAACAAGTCAAAATGATTGATGAACGGTACGGTAAAATCAATTCTGCGATGTTGTGTTTTGTTCTTTAATTTGACACTAAGTGTATTCAGTATTTATCTTTTATACTATCCTTTAGCAATACTTTTATCTTTAACGAAGTAATTTGAATAAAAATTTTAAAGGGATAATGTGACAGTGATCAGTCGGCGGAGCGTATTCTATCGAACGTCCAATCTCGAAGGTCAGTCTGAATGGCACAATCAAGTCCTAAATAACGTTCGCGAATGTCGGTGCGGCGCCTCAGTAGACATCGCGCTCCGTGCCCGAGGAGTGACGGACAATGCAACCACATTGACTGCCTTGCCAGCGGTATTCATCCAACCAGCTAGCCGTGCGGCGGATAGAAGCGACCGCATCCGCATTTATGGGTTATTCGAGTGAGAAAAGATAAGGTTTTTTTATAGTGAATTGAAATGTTTTCGTATTAGAATATTTTCTCGTTTTAAATAAAATATTCAAGTCAGGTTTCCAGAGGTGTACGATTTTGATTATTCTTGAGGTACTCAGCTACGTTGGTAGAATAGAAGAAACTTTATTCGAGTGGTATAGGTTACATAAATATCTTATCATCTATGTGTATTCGTACATAGCGCATAAAAACTTTATTTCAGTACATATTATATCTATCTATCTATGGTAAAAATAAAGGTTAACCACCGTTAAATGATTTAATCATAATCATAACAAGTATTGTAAAGTGTTCAGCTTTGTTCGCATACATTCGACTTCTATCATAGAAATTCATATAAATATGGTCGACAGCTGCTGTAGTGGGCATTTTCTGTGGAATCGTAAACCGTTTACATCTCTGCAAATGTTTCTCATAGTTAACCAATCGATTGATGATAAATATGAGTTCTCCTTGATGACATCATATTGTTGCCGATACCCCGGTTACACTCTCTCCGTCATATCCAATATTACTAAGTATGACTTTGCCTTAATAATAGAGATAATATTAATAATGTTGAATTTTAACAATAGAAAAAACTTTCTTACGCTTCTAACGATGTTTGCTTATAGTTAACTATTTGACCGAACTAACAATAATAATAAATCCCAGCTTAAATGTGTCGGTTTTCCATGTCATATTAATGTTATTAAAGCGCCACAACGTAAATTTAATTGACGTATTATGACATGATATCGCAAACAAAATTATAATGTCGTGATATCAATATACTTAGGTGTATTTAGAAAATAATGTAAATATTAGTTTTTTGAAATCTTCACCATTAGATATTATTCACTTGTGCCAGCGCTTCTTCCAATACTCGAAACCCTTCTCAAACTCGGTCTTTGGGATACGCTTTAGCTCTTTCAGCGATACGCTTTTAATGTCATCTATGCTTGTAAAACGACGGCCTCTTAAGGTTCTCTTTATTTATGGAAATAGGACACATGATTTAAGACTTTATTTTAAGGAACATGGCGAATATGGAGATTGGGGCATCGTTACAGTATAGTTTTCGGTTTTTCAACAATTTTGGAACGAATTTTGCTGCTACGCGTTTCATACCCAAAACATTCGAAAAAAATTCAAGCCATGAGCTAATCGATATGCCGACATCATCAGCGACTTCTCTGATTGTGACTCGGCAATCGTTCATAACTATTCAATTCTTCAATTCAATTATTTCAAGTTTTCATTGGTTGTCGATGTGCTGAGATGTCCGAGGCGCGCGTCATCTTCAATGTCTTCACTGCCATCTTGGAAACGCTTATACCACTCGTAAACTCTTGTTTTTCCCATAACAGACTTACCTTTGTTAACATTTCATACACTTTGCTACACTTTATTTCCTTTTTTACGCAAAACTTGATACAAATTCTTTGATCTATTTATTTTAACAAACGAAAATCGGCGTGCTCATGAACACACATCTAACCTTGCCGGCTGCCACAAACAAAGTAAACAATGAATACAGATGAAAATTTTATCATACTTCATTTTATGCCAACATAAAAAAAAATTCAGACTCTACAAACCCGTGTAATTTAAAAATTCCCGTTATTTTCTTAACACAACTCATATATATAAGCGTGTATTTATATATTTCTAAATATTTCGAAAATAGAATATTTATATAATATAATTTGGTATTGGGATTTACTTGGAAATGAATTGTATGTTTTTTACTCTCACCTGATGTTAAGTGACGATGTGGACCAAGATGATAACACGCTTAACCTAGTCGAAGACTGGCTCTCAAGTGCAGCTGCCGGAACACACCTATAGGTGCTTGGCGACAGATTTTCTACTTGAGGGTGGTAGCCAGCTAGGCGGGCATTAGTATCTAATGTGATAATTTAAATTTAATTAAGAAACTTTCCTTAGATTTCTTAAGTTATCTTTGCGAAGAAAGTCGCAAGGATGAAAACGAATTTTATAAACGAATTAAAATGATGCGGATGAGATCAACAAAAAGGCTCCATAATGGTATTGCAGGGGTGTGTCAAGTGATTCTCGCTGTGCTATCTATTATAACTAACTGCATCCTTATTCTGTTCGTTTCAAATTCATAAACATTTGTCACAAAGATACTCCAAAAATTGCATCCCACATTCCAACAACACGATGAAGTTAGCTATCAATTATAGTAATATAAATTTATGTTGCATACGTTTTTAATTATGTAAAAATAATTTAATGGTTAATACTATATACTCAAAAAGGAATTTGATCCTCAAGTGCAAGAACCAAAATAAATCGATAGGTTATCAGCTGAAATTCTCTACATTTTCTTGGTTGCATTTAATTGTTTGCCTTCACCAAATGAGTTTGTGCTCACTACGGTATATCACTGGTTCTTCTTTTCAGTGCACGTTTGCACATAATGTTACCATCATCACGTGGATTGAATATTTGTCTAATCTTAAAGTTCAGAGTCAGTCCTCTTTATTGAAGACCATTACTGCCATTATCGAGTTAATATAGAGTGCACTGTCCTATGATGATTACAGTATCCTAACAAGATGGTGGCTCCCTTGTTAGAACTTTCTAAGGAATTTTTGTAGCATCTCAGAATTCATAGAACATGTTTTTATTTCCAAATCCACTTTACTTGTGCACAATAATCAAGTTGTATTATGCAAAATTCCACCTGTATTACAAAATATAGGGTAAACAACAGAAATTTGTGAATTGAAAACAAAAACCACTACATGACAATTTGTGATCCCGCCAAAGACTCCGATGAATCAGAATCCTGCCAAAAACTCCCACAGTATAATATATATAATATATTCCACGTTCAGATATAAATCTAGTTTTAGTTTAAAAATGGAAGGTTTGAACCTAAAACTAAGTTTCAGAATAAGACCAAAATACATATAGCCAGAAGCTGCATTCATTAACTAATGTATAGACTTTCAAAATATTTGCACATAAATTTCGCTTAAGGGAAGGGAGGCGGTGGCTGAATAACGAATGGTGTTCTGCGATCATTATTTTTGCGTGAAGTGTTTTGACTTGAGGTCGTTGGCTTCGTGTAATGCATGTTTTACGCAATGATGGCTGCGTGGTAGAGTGTACGGACACGTGAGTTCGAATCTCAGCAATGAGCCTGAGATTTCGGTAAAAGAAGATATCATGACGAAATATAGCATAGTGGTAGATTTTCTAATACCTGTCTAACTAGCTACCATCATCGAGTTTGCCAAATCTATCGCCAAACACCTATAGGTGTGTTCTAGTGGCTACACTTGAGAACCAGTGCCCTCCTTAAGTTTAGTGTGTAACTATCTTGGGCCTCATGATCACTTAATTAGGAGGAGATTGTGGCCAAACGCTAATTCTATAAAGCAACAAAATTGTATGACCACTTTATTTGAAATCATGAAATGGCCAGTCCTCTGATCGCAAATAGCCAGCCGTAGTTTCCAGAAACTTGTACTAGTTAGTTACATGTTATGAAGACAATTCACCCGTTCGGTAGACTGATCTTATCACACAGTGCTGTTACATGAATTTCCACGAAACCATACATTTCCACAAAGCGGTAAGGTCAAAGAGCTCTAATAAAAAAGGAATATCAGTCATTATTATATAATAATGAAGAAGAATATTACATTGAAAATATTAGTACAGAAAATATATACATGGAATAAATTTAAGTGTGAGAGTTACTTCTATTTTAGAAAAAAAAAAATTATACTCCGTTTCTTAATGCAAATTATATTATTATCCTTTCAATTTTTTAACTGACGCGTAAGTACAAATACTCTGCTACCTCATTATATAAGGAAGGTGCGATGAAATCAATCTAAATAGAAGATTCATTTTAGTTTGATTTCTCTTAACTCTAGAGTGCTCGCGCTATGAGCATTTTGCCGCCTGCGTAGGAAAAACTTGTATTTCTTGAACACAGTACATTTGTCAAGGTCAAGCGTCTTAATAACTACCCCCGTTATTCACATCTTCATTCACATTGTATTTACATGTGCCAGGACTGTTTTGCTGAAATAAATGTTGTAGATAATGAAAACGTTTAATTTTGTCAAATAGTTTAGGTTTTCTTTTTTATGTAAATTTAATCAAAGAACTTGTCGAAAATAAAAAAAATGCAGCAATAATTCCCAAATAATTTTTTTAGAACATTATGTGTAAAACTATGTGAATGTTACTTTTTCTATTAGTTTATGATTTATTTTATACTATAAAAATATTTGCAAATTTATTTATCCATTCTTTTATACAAAACTCATGTTAAGTATGGGCAGCAAAGTGCTCTCCACGCGATCACTCGCATTTCGCGGAAAGGTGCGACGCGACTACTCTAGAATTAAAAGTGTTAGACAAATCAAATTAACTTTAACAATGATTTTTCTAATCTTTTCCCGTAAATTGAATTAAACTGCTCTGTCAGACGCACAAAGACAATTTTAACGTGCTTTTAACTCGGGTAAAGTCATTTAGTGCGCACATTTTAAAACTACATTAATAACCTGGTAGAGAGACGGTCTCCAACTCTGAAAGTTATAACCGTGAATATAAATTTGACAGGATGTGTCTCTTGCTATATTAAACAAGGAAATATAATGATTTTGATATGAAAATACCACAGCTTTACGTTAAACCTTCATCTCGGAACTAACAAAGAGGTTCTCTAAATAATATCTTTGTCAGTGTGTTCCCTCCTTCCTACAATATGGGATCCTTCAAACATAATGTGAAAAGACATTTGAGCAGTCCAGCATAATAGTAGTGATAGGTGATGTATTGAAGATTACTAGACTGCACAGTGCTTACCATAAAGTACAGTAAATAAAAAAAAACTGTTGATAGAGAAGTCGAAGAGTTATAGGTTAGCGTGGTATTAGGATTTCATGAGGAAGGGCGAAAGTCATGTAAGTAGAAGTATGTTAAATGTGAAATTGAAAGGATGTATGGGTTGGAGAAGACCGAAGAAGGTATGTATTGTATAGAGAAATTATATGTGTATACACGATGTGAACATTAAGATGACAGCTGATAAAGGAGAGTGGAATAGGAAAACATGTTATGCCGACCCAACTGAACGAAGACACGTTGGCTGTCGTGGGATAAAAGAAAAAGAAGAATCGATTTTTTTATTCTTCTCTATAAAATAATATTTTGCATCGGGTTGTTTAATCTATGACAGCAGATACATTCCCCACTCGCCTGCCAGGCGCACCTATACTAAGTTTTTGAAATTTTACTTCTTTTGGTGCGTTTAGTGGAGAGTAAAATTAACAGCTGTGATGGCAAGTGCGATGTGATAAAGTTAGCATAGTAAAGTGAATTCGTTTTACTGATTTTAAATTTTTCAATAGTGTAAAAATTGATGACTCAATTGTGTAAAAATTGATGTTACAATTGTGTAAAAATTGATGTCATAATTCAACACCTTATTGGCACGGGACATATTTTTTTAAGTTATTTTCATTTTTATACGAAAAAGAAATATAACTTCTTACGTGGGTACGTACGAACATAAATATTATTTTTAAATTTAAAATAGTCATTCCATTACTTTGGAACTAATGTAGTCATTTCAGTGACCTACTTGTATCAATGTGAATAACGTATTATTTTCAGGAATCTTTGGAGTCCAACTCGATAATAATTCTCCGATGGCATTTCTTGCGCTTTATTTCGCTGTTCCTGAACAACTGCGATGAGACAGAGCAAGTCTAATATCTCAAGGTGTCATGTCGAGACAGCTCGGCGCGGCGCAATCAGAGTCCTCGTCTATGACATGCAGCGCAGTCGCTTTGTTGCACTGACATTTTCTTGTTAACATCTTCGCTTACTGCGCCTGCCTGCCAGCTGAACTAACCTTAGTATTGGAAAACTTTACTAATATTTCGATTGTATGAAATCCATTGGGATATTCCAGTGTTTTGTTTAACCTAGATTGTTATCGCTATATTATTATTAAAAAAAGGCAGATCAATCGAGTGTCATTTGGCGCATATACCTTGCTAATGGTGTATTTTAATATAATTTTTCAACAAAAAGTGTCGGTTATTCTGTCGACTGTATATTCGTCTGTATTCTGAATGAAAACTTTAATTATTAACGTATTTATGGATTCAAATAAATGTACAAAACGTCCACACTACTAACTACATGTAAAAAAAGTTGTGTAATATTTACATTTGCCGGTCGCTCGAAAACATATATGGTACACTAGTAAATACGTGAGTGACCTCTATAAAATAAGATATAAAGTTTAAAAAATCAGAATACTTATAATGTCAACCGTAGACAATAAGCACACGACTAGAAAAAAAAATTGCCTCGTCATTTTATAGGTATTTTAAATTAAAAAAAGAATTGGGCGACCTTTAAATATATTTTTATCGATTTGATTTTTGGCTGTCAGTTCTTAAAACGTGTTATTTTAACTTATTTTCATATGATAAATAAAAAATAAACCTTTTTTTGAACCACTCTTAATGTACATTGACAATGTAGATGTACGTTTAGAAAAATAATAAGTTTTCAAGTCTTAGTCTCGTAAAACGTAACACAGTTTAACCTTTTTACCAGTTTTAACCTTACATTAACTTCTAGCAATTGTCCGCGGTTTCGTTAAAAAAAAAAGAACTAAATAACTACCTTTAGCCAATAGTATTCAGGGGTATTGTAGGTTCCTATATGTATTTCCTTTTTTTTATTTGATTAGTAGTTGCAGAGATTATTACCTCCTACAAATATAGAAAGTATTATACCTTTTAATAATAGTATTATTTAAAATCAAAACATATATTTGATATTTAAAATTAATTCTATAATCCATAAATAAATTTAAAATTATATTTATTTATACAAAGATTATTATTTTTCCACGATAAAAAAAAAACATTTAAATGAACTTCCATCGTTATCATTATAATGATGGCACACGGGAAAATATTGTGGACTTACTTTTATTTGTTACGCCAAAGAAGAATAACTTTTAAACATAATTACACAGAAAATATTATTACGGCTTATTATTCGTATTTAAGAAGCAGTTATTCTCAAAAACTTTTCGCTAACATATATTTAGCTCACATGTACAGTGTTTATCTATTTTTTTATTTATCTATTTAAGCTGTAAAAGTAAAAATGTTGAATAAAACATTAAGAAACTTTTCTTCGTCGCTAACTTACATTGTACATTGTTTATGTTTCCTTAACTTGACGCGGCCGTTTTTCTACATCAACCTTAATCTGGATTACAAGGAACACGCCTTATATACTTATGAAACGACGTAAACAGGGGATTAAAACTTTCTCGAAGCCATTTCTTCAGGTATTTCATTTAATATTATTAAACATTATAAATTTACCGTTTATATATAACATTTTATTTAACTTGTAGTTACATATTAATCTATATGTATTATTTTTCAATATTTTTACCACCACTAAGGTGGCAAATAAGCATACGGGCAGACTGATGGTAAGCGGCTACTGTAGTCTATGGACGCTTGTAATATCATAGATATCACCTTGAACCCTTTTACGCCAAGGTACTCTAGAAAACCTAATCATTGCAGAAATACAACACAAGGTTATTTGGCTGCGAGCTTCTGTAGGGCGGAATACCCGATGTAGAGAGAAATCTACAAAGAAATTTCTCTATGCCCTACCTTTCTTTGAACTCCTCCCCCTTCCTTTTTTGTAGCAAAGTCATATCTACCTTAATTCTTCATAAAAATAAATGATTCAAACATAATTTTAAAGCTTGTGTTCCATCTGCTGATCGCATTTCTAACATATATTCAAGTAACAAGTCGGAGACGACATTTATTAATAATCTTTTTGACTAACATATAAGATATTAGATTATTTACATTTTAAAACATGCGAAAATTTCGCAGCTAGTATTATTTATTTTTTAATTGTAGCACTGCAAAACGGCTTAACGGTAAAAACCAACATAAATTAGCAACACATTAAAAACACAGCACTATATTAAGATAACGTCAACTGAATTCACTTAGAATCTATTAAGGGTAAGGCACTCGTTGTGTTCATTACACATATAATATAAACTATTAAATAAGAAAGGTAATTTTTGAATATTTACACTTAAAAATGATTTTTTAATGCGTATGCCATTTTGATAAATATATATTCAAATATCTCATTGCGAGAATAAGTGTAAGAAATATATGTAGAGTCAGATGAAATCTTCTACATCTCCAAAACCGATATTTATCAAGCTTTCAACTCCGAGCCTTTTAATTTTTCATACCTTGAGAACGTTATCAGGTGTACGTGTTCGGATTTTGGTATTTGGGATACTACTCACGATTGAATTAAACCTACAAAAATATGCCAATATTGCCATGTTAAAAATTTATTCAGCATTTATTCTGGTACTCAATATTAAATCGCTTGGAGGTCTACACCAGCCGCAAAGGTTAAACTTTGAAGACAAATATCGGGATAAAATCGTAGAACGGTGATAGGGTATTGAACACCAACAAACTTGAATGTCTTTCACATTTGTAATCCTATATAATACATTATGTATATTTCAAATCGAAAACTTTTAAACTATATTGTATCGAGAATTATATAGGTTACTTTTAAATTTACATGTTTGTTGGAATCCAACATTTGTAAGAAATTGTTCGTAATTTAGGCCGCTTATTTCAGAATCGGAATTTACGTAGGTAGTAGAGAAAATAGGGTCTAACTACATGCGAGGAAATTCCTGAACAGTCACGAATATAAGTAGAATTATAGTTAAACACGATTGCTGAACGTTTTTGTAAATTCCTAGTTATAAAAAAGAATATTAACGTAAGCAATGATACGTTAGTAATAATAAACATTGGATATATCGATGTTACGTAGCCAAAACATTTGTAAAAGTATGACGACACTAATTATGACGTCATCTCCATCATCACTCGCGTTGACCATGTTAGATATCTACAAAGGTGTGAACGGTATAAAAACAATGACCACCTAGTATTCCTTGCACCGATATATATAATTTGTGTAAAATACATATGCGCCCTAAATTGTCTTTATTCCAAAACTTATTACTTGTTATTTGGGATGTTGTATAGTGTGTGTTTTCTCTGATGTTAAATTTGTCCATAATAATATGAAAATACGAAACTAACACCATACTAACTTATTACCGGGACATAAGCGATGATGGCGCAGTGGTAACGTGTACGACTTCGCATCGATTAACGTGAGTTCGAATCCCTACAATGAGCCTGAGCTTTCGGTGGAGGAAAACATCGTGAGGAAACCATAGAACCAAAAAGAAAAAAAATAAGGCATGCCAGAATCATACCGAGATTAGGTTGGACACCATTCCACACTAATTATTATTCCACGGATTCTATTAACTTTGTAGTGTGTATAGTGATGATATCTCTGAGTCTCATACTGGTAGGTATCGAAGTAGGAGCAGCAGTTTTAACTATATTGTCGACAAATTGTTACAAAGAACTGGCTTCTTCTATAAAAACGTCATAATTAATAAGATACTATTTAAAATATGTCGGAGAATCGTATCGATGTGATTATGGAATCCGTACTAATGACTTAATTAATATTCGTACTATTGACTTTACTGTTGACCCCCGCACTATTGGCTGGCCGTGATAATGTGTGTTTTGTAACAACACGCATTTAATAAGCAGGAAACGACCGGCTTGAAGTGATTCTCACACGAGCTATCGGATGGTAAAGACGTCAGTTAATAAATCGACTACAATAAATACTGTTTCTGAGTGCCGTCTCGCTGCATATTATAATATCTTGTCACTAGATATCTGAACATTTGCTAACTAGATTAAAGCTTTAACTCTAAAATTTTAAAACTAAAACTCGATCTTTAACATCTGGAACCTTAGTTCGACAACGAATTGAGCTAGACTCGGTTGATTTTATATTGATTTTACGAAAACAAATACAATTTCTAGACACATGTAGCAATATACGTTATATTGCTATCTATAAAATTTCTAACTTCAAAATTAACATATCAAAGTTGCAAACAAATAAGAGAACATACCAATGTCGTTCGATATGACAATATCGGAAAACTAAAGAAGTTTATGCGTCTGTCGCGTGACAGAAATCACTGACTGCATTCCACTGCACAAATAAGACACGGTTCTCTATAATAGTTTTGAAATGAAAAACAAGTTTCCACGAATCGATGGCTATGAATTTTAGCACCTTGTTCACCGATGCGCTTGCATGTCTAAGCTACATAGAAGCAAGCTTTGCACAAAACTTGTGATATTTCTTAATGTTCCCATACCGTTATTCGTGTTTATTGTGTATTTACATGTTGAGTTTATGCGATAGAAGCAGTGCCTTTGTTAAAATAAACATTTCTGTTATGTAAATAAATAAATATATATAAGCTGCAAATTAATTTACAAGTTTGCAAACCGTTCTAAAAATGTTAAGAACAATAAAGTTCTATTTTAGTCATTCATTTTGCTATTAAATGTTTTGTATTTCTATTTAATTATTTTTAAAGTATATAATTGTATAAAATAATAACATACAAACATTGCTATACAAAAAAGCCCTTGTATATCAATGCAAACAAATATAAATTATTTAAACAACAATAATCGAAAAAGGGTTTTTTTAAGACATACATTTTGTTTAGAAACATTTTGCTCTCTATATGACGATAAATATGAACGGGGAAATACAATTAATTTGTGCCGAATAAGGACAGCAGTGTAAGACGTAGCCGCGGCATTTTTCTTTTAAATGTATATAATTATGTCGGTGTTATCATTATATGTACACAATTGACCAGCAATCGTACTATTGGTTTAGTGTTTCATACAAATGACTAACATTATTAACCCGTACTATTAACTCAGTTTGAATAATAGAATAGAATAGATGGTGGTATACTTGATCTTATCCACCTTGAGTACTGCGTCATATATAAAGTATGATAAGATGTGTAGTTTCTTAAAATGTTTTTCTTCACCGTCGAAATGGTGACGTCACTATCACAAGCGTTTGCGATTTAACCAAAACACCGGGAGCCATTTTCTTAATAATGTATTTTTGAATTTTGTTTCTCCGCATACACCAACCTCTTTATACTCTATAACCTTTGTTAAATATCATAGGTACAAATATGGATTATTCATAAATTTTAACACTAGCTGTGCCCCACGGTTTCATTCGTGTTAAATTTATTAGACCAACTCTCCACCGTGCCTATATCAACGCGCTCGTGTAGCTTATCGTTGTTCTAACTTGCAATACATGCATACAGCTTGCCAGATTGCTTAACGTTCACGGTTACTGCTCCGCTCCTTAAGGTTGTATCGTAAAGTTACATTGGCTTCCACCATAAACTGACTATAAAATATTAAAACATGTTTTTTATCTGACAAGTAATTTCAGAGATTAGTGTTTTTATAATTTGTAATTATGTCCGTGTTTCCAACATTGAATAAATATGTTTTATTTCTTTCAAACAAACAATCTCTTCAGCGTTATAAAATTAATATAGACTTCACATCCCTAACCTTAACAATTCCCAGAGCATAATGACATTACTGCAAATAATATGTTATCCTTTAACATTGTGACGTTAATGACGTTGAAAAATAAGCTCGGCTTAGCCGATGCAAGCCTTCGCGCAATAGAGAAGGGTGGCTGTTGATGTATTACGGGTCATATTTCTAACCTTATTACTCCATCCTATAGTGACTCGTAAAAAAATGTAAAATTATTTAATATATCATACATAACTCTATGTAAAATATCACAGTAACGCTTTAAGAGTGATACCAACACTATCTACAAAAAATATAGTGGATTTTGTAAATTCAAACGTTTATTTTTTGCTCGTAAAGTGTTACTAAAATGATGAGGTTTTTATTGTGATTCCTTTTTTTTAAAAAGGCTCACTATCGATATATATGTTCTACGTACTAGATTTCGCGATCCGAACACTCACTCTGTTCGACCGAACTGCACTTCAATCCGTGCACCTTACTTTGGTGTGGCTTCGACATTTATGCAGCGTGGGCGCGTACGGAGCGGCGCTAGTAATACGATAATTGAGATAATTCGAATCAAAGCGTGTACCTGGACGTAAATACCAATTCAGTAGTCAAGTAAGTAAAATTATTATTTGTTCAAGTAAATAAATAGGTATTCATATCTTAATACCTTAACATATCTTAATAATTATTAACTATAAACATTACCTGCACAGTTAAAAAAAATGGCCGAGATCCTTGCCGGTTCTTTTCGATGAGTCGGATATTTTACGAACCGGTGGTATTTTTTTAAAGTTCATAAGTGTCTTGTTAAGGCTTAAACTGAATAAAATATTTTTTTTATTTTTACTACTATTTTTATCATTTCTTTCGTCTGGACAGTTGTAAATTATCTATAGTATTCACTCTCGCATGAAACAAACTTGCATCTGTTTCAGGACGCATTCAAATTATCGAAAATAGAAATCTATAAAATGGAAGTTTCTTAAAAACTAAATTTAAAAACAAAGTCATTTTACTTGTTGCTTATTATTAATAAAACAATATACTTGAGATATTTCAATTGAAATCAAATGTAATAATCTATTTTTAAGCAAAACTGTACTATTTTTAAAAAATTTAAAAATCTGAGCGGTCTTTCAAAATAATAAATTAAATTTCACATAGAATTTTAAACATGAACATAAAATTTCATTATGAAGAATATGGGTTAAATGCAAACAACAGGTGCTTGCTTATTGTCGCATGAAAAATCATTAACTCTCATACAAAAGTATGCATCGGTGTCTGTTTATTTAAATGCAGGTAAATATTTTACATTTTAAGCTCGGCACTGCCACGGCGCGCACGATTGCGCGGTCCGCGTCTGATTCGCGGGTCATGAAACATGTTTATTTATTTTATTCATATAACAGACAAAAAATTTACATTATATTAAAATTATGAATGTATTATCTAGGAAATACTTAATATTTAAATACAATAGGATATATTTTAACAATAACTTTTATTCATAAAATGATTTAAACGACATACATACTTTAAAAATAAATAAATAATGCTTCTTATGAAGAAACTAGCTCTGCCCCTCGGTTTCCCCCGTGTATAATTAAAAGAAATCACTTATTATCGGGATAAAAAATAGTCTATGTGTTAATTCAGGGTGTCAGCTATGTCCATATCAAATTACATCATAGTTGGTCCAGCAGTTTGAGCGCGAAGAAGTAACAAAAATACAAACACACTCACAAATTTTCGCCTTTATATTAGTAGGACAAGTAGAACTCCATTTCATTGATTAAAATTTTAATAGCTCGGCACATTGACGGTACTGTCCTTGATGGTAAGCACAGTACAATCCAAATACAACGGCGACCACCGAGAGATCTAAATCCATCGGCAGTCGCCACTGTAAAGCCGGCCTGCAATGCAATTTATGATTTTCACAATGATGTAAAACTATGTCTTAAGAAAAAAAAACATTCATCATTAGCCCGTTTTAAGACAAAAAAGCATTAATGATTTTAAAATAATAACTATTAAAATTATATTTCTACCAAAGAAACATGTATTTAGCAATCAGCTGTCTTGGTGATACTGATGTGTAGTATACAAAATCCAAGGAAAAAGAAGAACGAGATAGATATGAAACTGGTAGATGTAATTTAGGAATTATTTTTCCACCCCAATAACTTGGACAGCGTCTATGGCCAGACATGTCAACTTCCATCGTCCGAGAGGAAAGTCGTTTCCGCGACGAAAGCGTAGGAATTAATGACGCTAATAAAATAAATGTGCGACATTCGTTTACACGTCCCTCTGTTTATGTCTCATTTAAGACTACATATACTTTTACAGCTTCGTCGTAAAATGTCCCATGTGGCGTACTATATATCAAGCGGTCTTTAAGTAGTCAATTCGTATGCCTCCTAATGACTCAGAATGACCGACAAAGTGAATTCTGATAAGTGTTATGTGCTACGAATCCAATCCCCGATATTGGAATGTAATCGTGGGTAAGTTTTTGATGGGTTTTTATGTTTAATATAGTGGGCATGGGAAGATCATACAAAATTGGCTTTCATCGTGTCAAAGAAACTACAGTTGAAGAAAACGGAAATGAACTATTCTGATAATATCATTATTTGCACATTTTCTTCTAAACATTTAAAATATTTGCTATATAAAAATAAATAAAGGTACAACTGCATAGATGTACAATGAGTAAAAAAAATGAATAAATAAATAAAGAAAATTAAGGTCTACATAGTGTAAGCACTATAACACAAGACTATACAAGGATTAAATTCGAAAATTCAGAAGTATGACGAGAGCTCATATAGTACCGACTAAATTGCTGAAACAAGCTTACAACACTAGAATCAAATACAGTAAACAGGCAAAATGAATAAATCATAAATCAACCTAGACCAACCAGAAATGGGTACTACACACTACAATTGATGTTACAAATGCCAACCCATCCAAACATAAAAGGCATTCATGCAAACATTTTGAATCTACGAGTATTTCTGTATGTCCGATGACAGATTTGAGAGAAAAGGTAGATAAAGCAAATGGGACATAAGTGTGTAGGCAATAAAGTAAATAGTAACTCGTGTCTACTTTTAACAAAACATCAAGAATTGACGTACCATCAAGTTGGAAGACCACTTTATATACTACCTGGTTATCGCAAAAACAAAAGGAGAGTATTTTTTATTAATTAAAAATGGTCTGTAAATACTCCAATATATAGTGGTTATAGAAAGAACCCTGGATAATTTAGTGTCCTATTAAAAAAAGCCAAGCCAAGCGCTTACGATGTCCCAACCGTTAGTCATAGGTACGAATTTTTAAAAGAAAATCATAGGAAGAAGTAAGAAAAAATAATTTATAATGAAATTGTATAGGGGTTTGTATGTGTGCATAAGCTAAACTGTATAAATATTGGTACGCGGCTGCGATCGGCAATAGTTCGCTATCAGCCATGGCAGCTAGCTTGTCTAGTTACTGCTCTTGGCATACTGTGATGATCTCTCTGACAGAAGATGGCATCCTGGATAGCCAAAAGTTCTTCAGTGTTTGCTCTGAAACCTGCTCGGCGCAGCCTGGGTCATTCATTCGGCGTTAAAGTTATGTAGGTTTTTGTGTACCCAGTTCCAGTTCCCCCAAGAGCCTCTGGAACTGCCGTTTGGTACTCTCCTCGTAGATCTGCAGAAGCCTCTCTTTCAGCGTGGCGTACATGTTATTCTCTGGTGGTGACATCTGTAGGGGACAAAAGAATCAAAATGATGGCAAAATTTTTGGTTGATCTGATTTGCTTGAAGAAATAATTGGTATTTAAAGTTGGGGTCCTTGATTTCAAATTCAAAATCAGTTTTTGATGAATCAACAATGACACTGCTGAAGAGTATCTATTCAATAAAAATAGCGGAACTTATATTTTATTACCTTCGCTACCTTTGATGCACATATTTCTACAGTATTGTCTACCAGCTGGTCAAGCACACATCTAGATGTAGATCCCACAGTTGTTGTTCCGCTTGTTTCTAAAGTCTCTGGTCGTAATGATAGATACTATGGTAACTATTATGTTCATATTAGTATCACGGGCTTCGTATGCACTTACTTATAACAGGTCCACTCTCTCCAAATACTCTCGTGCAGTTGACGCCAGACACAATTTATTGACTAGGTTCGTGTCTAGGTGTAGGTATGATTACAAAATAGTATAAATATATACCTACATTAAGGTATATTATAATTTCACAAACACTACAGTGACTACAGTAGAGTCGAATACTTTATTAATTATATTGGCTATATACAAAAAAAATTGCGGTGAAAGGGGTTTCCAAATGGGAAATATTTTAAAAGACTATAACTTGTACCTGGAATTTCTTAAAATGTCTATAAAAAACATAAGTATATAAAAATTACATCAATTTATTAAAATAAGATAATGATATATACTTTTAATTTCAAAAAAATTATATTCATAACTGATCACAATATACAGCAAGTATTGAACAAAAATAAAACGTTTTCCTGTAATGATTTATAATGTAGAATTAGCACGATTTAAGAGAATCACGTCGCCATTAACGAAGCGAAGTCATCCATTACAACGCCTATAAATATTTCGTCGGACCATTGCGGAGCTGTACTCGTAAGTGTTGCGACAGGATAAATGCGCCCTCTACCGTAGGTTCCCAAATACTTTCATAATATTATTTAACCTGATAAAATTACTTTAACCTGGCTTGTAGGTAAATAAATTTAACACAAATACAACACGCTGTTCCATGCATATGTTATAGAATTCCTGAAGCTAGTTGGCAATGTATGAAATGATTTATAATTCATACATTGCCTAGGCATTCTATAGATTACCAAATGAGTAACCGCCAAAGTATGAAATGTATCTCTGATTCATTTCGAATATCACGTGAAAGTTTTTGGTGGGATCTCAAAGTGGCATGTGATGGTTTTTGTTTTAAATTCATAAACTTATGTTATGTGGCCATATATTATGTAATTTTGGCAGCATTTTATGTGATATAATTTGGTTATTGTGCACAAGCGAAGTATATTATAAATGGGAGTAAGCATTTTGGAATGTCACAAAAACTCCCTGGAAGGTTTTAACAAGGGGCCTCCATCTTATTAGAGCTATGTTTCAACCAGAGACAAATACAAACTGTTTGAAAATCAAGATCATATGAAACTCTTGTATGCTCGGGTATGTATTGTAACTCAGGTATGCACGTCATTTATAACATTCCCTAGGCATTCTATAAAATGCCAAATGAAAAACCGGCAAAGTATGAGACCTTGACGCACACGCCGGCCGTTGCTGTGGCCGGCTCGCTAGTACTTATTCACAAGTCCAACCTAACCTAACCGAGCATTGTCGGTATTTTATAACGTACATTTTATATAATACCTAGGAAATATTATAAATGACGTGTATTCCTCAAAACTACATCTTTTTCTGGATATATAATAAGTGTGCCATTATTATAAAATCTCATGATCGCTACTCCGAGAACGACTATTCCGAGACCGAGTTGGACGAGCACGATCGTCTTATCAGGATTTTTTGATACTTAGCCTAAATAGCATTATTTTGGCATTTTGGCATAAAAATCAAACTATATCACATAAAAAGCCGCCAAAATAACCAAATTGGGCCAAATAACAGAAGTTTGTGAATTTAAAACAAAAACCACCACATGATATTTCGAGATCCCGCCAAAAACTCCCACGTGATATTCGTAGCGAATCGGAGATATATTTTATGCTTGGTCTAATCACTTATTAATTATATTTACACAGTAGCTATGTAAATTTTATATTTGTTTTAGTAAGTAGGAAAATATTGACTGCTTTATACATTTTATTATGTAACATGTACGCATAACACACCTTTCAATTTTATTTTTATTCTTTTGGTTATCTCTTTAGTTTATATCGTTTATCATGAAAGCTGTGAATTTTAATTAATAAATAACTAATTCATATCGCGGAATTTTTAGACAATTGAAAAGTTTCAAAAGAGAGGTAGGGCACAGAGAAATTTATTTAAAGATGTTTCTGTACTTTGGACAGTCCGACTGGTGGAACACCACCACCCTACAGAACATCACAGCCAAATAACTTGTATTCCTACGGTGAGTAAGGTTTCTAGAGCTCCTTGGGGTAGGGGGGTTCAAGGTCGGCAATGCGCTATTTGATACCTATGATATAATAAGCGTCCATAGGTTACGGTAGCCGCTTACCATTAGGCGGGCCGTATGTTTGTTTGCCACCTTAGTAGTATAAAAAAGTTTTGATCCTTTTAATGTTTGAAGTCATTAAACATATTAAAACAGTCTTCAGCTGCGAAGTAATTTTTTAGCATGTGTAGCTCATACTTTTGTATCTTTCGCTTGTTTTCTAATAATTATTAAGTACCTTAGTATATTTTAATCATCACTAGTCTAGTAAAATTTATAATAAAGGTGTGCATGAAAAGAGCTTCTGCGAGAGATGATACGTGAGTATGACCGGCGCATTCTGGGCAGTCAGTTCCAATTCCAACTTCACTGACTGGCCATCTTTTCACCACAGCACGACTTTTTATTTAAAATATTATGATTTACGCCGACACGAGGAAGAAAAAGAATTAATAATAAATATATAATAGCATTTTTGGAAATAAACTTTGCAGCTAAACACCCTTTGGGATCATCCATCCATCCGTTCAGCCATAGTTCTCGAACAAAGTCACCATCACTAAGTCGTCGGTCCACCTCGTAGTGGGCTGCGTACGCTGCCTCTTTCAGTACGTGGTAACCACTCGAAAACTCTTCGGCCCCATCAACCATCCATTCCACCGGCTCCATTCTACGAGTAATGTTCTATGATTTGGGAGACTATTATTATATAGACATATCATCGGTAAGTTATATTTATACATCGACGTTTCAAAAATTACTCACCGAGTGCTTTATGTATTTTAAAATATAATTAAATTCAATATTTCGCATTATGAAATGAATTGAGTATTCATATCAATATACAACCAATAAAAGATCAATACATACGCAAACGTGAACAAAACAAAACTCGATAAGCAATGAACACAGCGCGGATCCAAGTGAAACTTTGTAAATAATGTTTGTTTATCTAAAGTCTAATCGGGTTCATGGCGTGCACCACATTGATACTGCGTTATTGGGTTTAAGAAAATCGCAAAAATCTATTGCTGCTTCTATAAAGTTAAATATTGTTTTTGTTTAAAATTGTTGTTGTTTTATGTTTATTTCATTGAAATACAATTTAACCAAGCGGAACTAAATTTCATTGTCATATAGTTTTTTATTAAAGATTCATCTCATTGACATTCTTAACTGACTTTTTTTTTAATTATATTATAATCAGCAAACTATCACTAATCAACTACAATCGAATTTGGTACACCTTGATTCTGTAAGCATCATCGTTACAACAGAGATATGACTATTTTGACGTTATCAGATCATTCCATGTTTTTAATTGCAATGTAGAATTTAAACTTTATACCGAAAAAAGTTTTTTTCATCACTATAGGTATGGGCGTAGTGACCACAATCTCATCTGACGTTAAGTGACGATGTGGCCCAAGATAATAACACGCTAAACCTAGTGGAAGACTGGCCTCTCAAGTGTTGCTGCCGGAACACATCTATTGATGCTTGGCGACAGATTTTCGATTTGAGGGTGGTAGCTAGCCAGGCGGGCATTAGAAAATGCCCATGCTGTAGGTTACTCACGATATTTTCCTTCACCGAAAGCTAAGGCTCATTGCAGGGATTCGTACACACGCTACAACTGAGCCATCATTGCTTCCTTGTTCCTTAATTAAATACTTTTACGTATATTTGCACTATTCTTGGGATAATTTAGTGAACTTAAACATATCCTAACATTGCTTCAAATTTAACTAAAGTATTATAACGTAATATTGACATTTTATTTTGTTAACATTATCCATTATCCATCGCAGAACAACAACGGTTGAGAATTCAGGATCTCTCATTTGTCGCAAAAAATCATCATAATCAAAATTTTGTAATTTGTATAATTGTGTAAGTTGTAATTGAAATAAGTTGTTTATAACATGACAATAATGATTACTATACAGCATGTTATTTTTTTTATAAAATATTACAGTTCATTAAGTTTTTTATTTAATTTAAAACGGAAAATAATACACAAAAACTGTCTAACATACCCCTAAGGTTTTTTTTATTACGAACCTTACTCAGTAGGCGAAAAATTTTCCTCACTCACAATTCTTTTCACGTCTTCAAAATATTATAATAAAAACGTTGTTACTAAATTTGAATAATGTATTCGGCTGAATGCTATCGTATTTCACACTTCCATTAGTAACTCCCCATTTTCAATGTTCAGTTGAAGTCTACATGTCCTTATTTTGACGGAAGAAGGTCGAATTTCGTAGTCTATTTGCACTTGTCATAGCATGTATTAAATTATGAGGTGGATGTTAGAAATGTGCTATTATTTTGTCCGTTGTATTTACCCCCTAATGTAGTTTGGATGTGGTTAGAGTCTTATTAGGAGTATAGCGGAGGAACTTAATCGAATTTGTCATAATATTGTGAGTCGTGAAATGGATTAAATAAGAAAAATATTTTGATGCTCTATTAAGAACTCGTGAATGTGATTATATCAAAGCAGGTTTAAAAATATAAGTATTCTTCTGAGCAGGTAATTAGAAAGATAAAGCGCATATCATTTTAACAATCATGACTAATTAATAAAGCCAATAATCATATTATCATATTTAGTGGATACACGGAGAGGGAGTCACTTCCAGACATTATTACTATTATTCACATAATGACCCACCCTATAATACTTTTGACAGTAAAATCGGCTTCAACTCCTTGAACTCATTGTCTGACAAATCAGTAACGTGCGTAGGGATCTTATTATAGAACCTAACAATATTACCTAAAAACATATAATAGTCTTACTAAGCCTAAAACACGCTATGACTAATTTATGCCTATTTCTACTATTAAAACTCTGCTGGCCTTTGACAAAGTCAAGCTATTCTAAGTTTTTACGAATATACATTAAATTATCAAGAATATATTAGGAGAGCAAAGTTAATATATTAAATTCCCGAAAATTATTCTTTAGTTATTCGCATGGTCTCAAGTTGTATATTGCTCGAATTGTCTGCTTTTGTAATACGAATATGGTGTACCTCAGCTGCTGAACCCCACATCAAAATACAAGCAGTCGGATTTGAAAAAAATATCCTTATATATGATAGCCAAATTCATGAGGAATAATAGCATATGCTATATAGCTTCACGTCACGACCCTAAGTAGCGGAGCAGTAACTACGAACTTCAGGCAATGATGAGAACTGGAATAACGATAGGGCTACACGGGCACGTTGGCTGCGGCGGCGCCGTGAAGAGTTTGTCGAATACATTTAACACGAGAGAAACCGTGGGGAATAGCTAGTATTATAACACATGCGACCATTGAAAATAAAATCTACTGAACCATGTGAAAAGCCATCACAATTAATTTAGAACCCTTTTGACATACCTTTTCGCGTTAAATGGTGCGTGAATAAGTTCTTTCTTGTTATATTTGACTGTAGATATCGATAATATTGTTTCTATATTCCCGATGAAATCCATACATTGTAAAGCTAAAGATATTGTTTCTTTGATTGAATAAGCTACTATGGAACTACCAGTCAATCTATTTGTATATTTGTAGGCTATGTAACTTCACGTATCGCATAACTGAGGAGTGGAGCAGTAACCTTAAAGCAATGCTGGCTCAGTGGTAGCGTGTAAGACTTTCAATGTTCAATGTTGAGTTCGAATCCTTGCAATGAGCATGAGCTTTCGGTGAAGGAAAACATCGTGAACAAACCATAGCACGCTGGTGGGGTTTTTTCTAATACCCGTCTGGCTAGTTAGCACCGTCAAATTGAAAATCTGTCGCCAAGCACCAAAAGGCGTGTTCCGGCAGCTACACTTTAGAGCCAGTCTTCCACTAGGTATTAGCGTGTTATCATCTTGGGCCACAATGTCACTTAGCATCAGGTGAGATTGTGGCTAAACGCCAAACCTATAACTATAAAAAAACCAAGAACGTCAAGCAATCTGGAAAGCTATAAGCAAGTTCAGAAAATGAGAACGATAGGCTACACGGATACGTTTGGAAAGTTGGAGGAACAAATTTAATAAGTGTAAACCGTGGGTTATAGTGTGTCGTATTCTTGTCGTATTTACAGCGGTCGTATTTAATTATACCGAAAAATGAGAATCTGTTTTCATTTATTGTCGTCATGTGCTTACAAATAAAAGCCTTAATGTAAATGAATATACTACATCGATATCTTCAAGTTGTTTATTATTAAAATTAAGTACTCATTAACATATGAATAACAAGCTCTACAATTACTTTCGACAAAACATCACAACTTACTCTCCATGAACCCAACCTTGTTTTTATAAACAGAATCTCTTTGATTTTATTCTTGCACGTACTCAATTTCTCGCCCCACTGGATGTCGTAGAGAATATAATATATTAATTTACATGAATAAATAAAATTTGCATTAACAGCGTCCGAAGCGATGCCGACAAAGAAAACTGTTACTTAAGTGTGTCTAGTTTTAAGGAGAAGTATTCTAAGAACTTATACTATTTGTGTAACTTTATTTACAAAAAAAAAGGAAATATATGTCACGCACAACTATTCAATTAAAACCTATACGAACTCCATAATTACAAAATACTTTTATCAATCTCATGTTCCTTTTTTGCTTCCTTCAGATTAATTAATTACTTCTTATCATTTATTACTTTCTCTATTGTCAGTACTTTCCATTAACATTTATCTCGGTTGACTCTGCCTTCTACTTCCACGTGCATTTGCATTGTATATCATTTTTGTCATTCAGTTAGCACTCATCCGTTTCACTTATCCAACACAACAATGTATATCTTTAAACTTTACGTTGATGACACTCTCTTCAAGATCAGTTATTTAAGTAATATTTTTATTCTTAGTGCAATCTGTTAATATAACTTCACATTTGGAAAAGAGAAATCACTTTTCTAATGATTTCAACTTATTTTCATGATTCTGTTTTTATTTAATCAGTCCATTGTTAGGATCTTGAAAGACGCCAGAATCTAATGTTTTTTTTTCTTCATAAAGTTAAGATAGTATTGTTCAAATGTAAGCGAGATTCATCATTTTAATAACAAAATCGCTCATCTACAACTTAATTAAACTTATAAAGTTGAGTGTCTAAAATATTGACAGATTTAAGGTAAAAAACTCGTGTTCGTTTAATATAAAGTAACGATTAAGGTAGATGAATATAAGGTCATGGTGGAACATATACCAGGTGGTAAAATACGACAATTGTCGTGGGATCAGCTCAGCCGGTATATAGTCAGTAATCAAGCGGTGTGATAAGTATCAGTACTTAACTGGATCGCTACCATCAGTCACAGAGACATCAGCCAGTATATATCCACCTGCAGAGAAATTGCAGGCCGGTATGACAACGACGACTGGCGATAGATTATCGATCCTTCAGTGGTCAAAGTTGTTTTTGGATTGTACTGTGCTTACCATCAGGCATAGTATCGTGACTTTGATGAGCTTCTATAAAAAAAGGGTAATAGAGATATGGATTGAATGGGCAAAGGTTACAAAAGGTATATTGGTCATACTCATTGCTATGCAGATGACAGAACCATTCATGGGTGCTATTATAGCAAGCCTTCATGTGGTCGGGAAGAAACAGAAAAGAGACGGGAGGAACTTGTCATTGAACTTAACCAATGCTTGCAACGTGTATCTACATGGGGAGCAAGTAACTTGGTTGAATTCAATGCCAAGAAAACTCAGGTGTGCGCATTTTCCTCAAAAAAGTCTCCGTTTTCTCCCCTCCCCACTCTTCAGAACGTCTCACTAGCAATTCGTGAAAGCCTTAATATCCTAGGTGTGGATATTCGCAGCGACCTCAACTCCAGGGATTACATCGGGAGTGTCATCTCCACTACATCTCGGAGACTAGGGATCCTGAACAGAGTGCGACGGTTTTTCACGCCCGGTCTACTGTACCTTCTTTATAAGGCACAAGTTCGGCCGTGTATGGAATACTGTTCGCACCTCTGGGATGGATCCGCAAAGTACCTCCTCGATGCCCTGGACAGGTTGCAGAGACGGGCTGTTCGCATTGCTAATGATGCAGATTTTACCCATTCCATCGAGCCACTTCAGCTTCGCAGGAACATCGCCTCGCTAAGTGTGTTTTACCGTCTGTATCATGGTGAGTGTTCTGAAGAGCTGTTTTATCTAATTCCCTCTTCTCCTTTCCACAGCAGAACCACATGCGCTGGGCTTCGGAATCACAGTTTTACGGTAACTTCCATCTCGGCACGAACTAAAAAGTTCTCTTTGCCTTATCTTTGTCGTACCGTGAAACTGTGGAACGGTCTCCCGGCCAATGTGTTCCCTCCTTCTTATGACATCGGGTCCTTCAAGCGTAACGTGAAGAGATATTTAAGCAGGCCGGCATGACAGCGGCGACCACCGATGGATTTATTAGATCTCTTGGTGGTCGCCGTTGTGTTTGGATTGTAGTGTGCTTACCATCAGGTACAGTACAGTCAATGTGCGAGCTATTATAAAAAAAAAGGTATGAACACTAAGATAATAGTTCATAGAGGTGAATCGAAAAGGAAAACATGTAGTGTCGACCAAACTTAACGCAGTATAAGAACAAAAAGAAGTCGATAAAATAATGATAAAATCGAAGGGTTTGATAATAAGCACATTTTAAAATTGCATTCCGTATGTAGTGTCAATGAATTCGGCGCAGTATAACATTGTTGCGAATTTTGTTATTTTAGGACGTTCGGGCCGGGTAATCTCCCGGTTTTCTATTCCGGTATTCCCTTAGGGGCCATGTTAATGTATTTCGTTCGAGCTAATTCTAAATTTTATACATTTTTTTTGTCGACGTCCGGGGATACGCTAATGGAATTTCTGCCTTGCTTTCGTTTCTAATAAAAATGTTATCAACATTAAAGTTTAACAACATAGATTTTCAAATATCAATTAGACCTTTTCAATTATTTTTGTATTTTTTTACTTCGTATTTCAGAAGCCAATTACCTGTAGACATATAAAGAATAGTGAAATTTCTTTTAGATTTAGGCAACAACATACAACACTTCACGCTCGATATTAAATTAAATATATATTTTTTATCGTTATAAGTTTAGCGTTGTGGCTACAATCTCACCTGATCTTAAGTGACGATGTGTTCCAAAATGATAACACGCTAAACCAAGTGGAAGTCTGGCTCTCAAGTGCAGCTGCCGGAACACACCTATTGGTGCTTGGCGACAGATTTTCAACTTGAGGGTGGTAGCTAGCCAGGCGGGTATTACAAAATGCACTACCACCACGCTATGGTTTCCTCGCAATATTTTACTTAATCAAGGTCAGATTCATTGCAGGGGTTTGAACTCACGTCAACCGACGCGATGTCCGTACACACTACCACTGAGCCATCATTGCTTCACTATATATGTATTTAAAAATTAATGTTCCTTTGTCTGTTTTTTTTATTTATTTATTTAGGGATACATGGTTAATTTACAGCTAACAAAATAACACATATATAAAGAAAAAAACATAAAGAAGGCCATTTAAAAATTCACAGAGATATAGAGTAAAATAATTGTATAATTTTGGTTGGTAAACTTAGCTGAAATAATACTTGGTTAGAGTTTTCTCAAGTTTGAGAGAACTGGTTTGAAAGATCAATGCCAATGCTATTGGAAATCAAATTAACTTGATTGCTAGCTTTGACTAAAAATGAGTTGTTTCTATATGATGATTTCACTAACGGTACGTGTAAAGCGAAATTGTTCCTGGTAAAAAGAGACCCTAAACATTCCTAAACAATTCATCCGTTTGTAATGAAACTTTGGCGCGCTATTGTGCGCACACCCGCGAAGATTCTGTGTCATTACAAACGTTTGAAGTAATAATGGCTCAGTGGTAGCGCATACGGACATCGCGTCGCGTCGTTCGAATCCTTGTAATGAGTCTAAACTTTCGGTGAAGGAAAACATCGTGATGAAACAATAGCATTCTAGTAGGGTATTTTCTAATGAAACCAAGCACGATGAAGCTGTAAAAGCCGTTTGAGGCTTTAGGGTACTTTCGGATAACAGTCTAGTCAGATCAAAAAAAAATGGAAGGGTTGCCTATCCAGCTACCAATCTCAAGTTGAAAATTTGTCGCCAAGTTCCTATAGGTATGTTCCGGCAACTGCACTTGAGAGCCAGTCCTCCACTAGGCTTAGCATGTTACAACCTCACTTTACATCAGGTGAGATTTCAGCCAAACACTAAAACTTATAAATAATTGTAAGAAGTTTACGATAGGTGGCGCAAGGGTCATTTCATTTCAAAGAAACGGGAATAAAATCCCTGTTAAAAGATTTCAAAAAACTTAAGAACGCAGCTGGAAACTATTTAATTATAATATTTAACCTAAATGTTTCTACTCCCTACGTTACGTGATATAATAATTTACTATTATTAATATTTATATAATAACATCGAAATAACGACACAACAAAAGACTTTAATTAATTAATCACTTAAACGGCACGCCTCACTTGCACCCTTTCGAATATTAATTAAGTTAATACATAAACCCAGTTAATTATTTTAGGTAATTCAAGTTAAATTTAAGATGGCGATGTTGTTTGAAACGACTAGTCGAGCTTCATAAAGTTAATTAAATATATGTTTACTATATGCGTATATACGTATATATGCGTTGGCCCGCGGCTCGGCGAGTGCTTAGTATACAGTAATGACCATTCTTATAGCGTAACAATTAAGGAATTAAATGTACTTCCCATCAACAATAATTCATAAATACCTGTTAAGAATTATTAAGTGTCGCGTGGACTACATAATGCTGTCGGTCGAGCGCACGCGCGAGTTATGCTAGCTCAAAAATGCTTATTGCGGGTAATCTTAAGAAGATAGACATATGCTATTTGTAGATCTTTTTAAGATCTCCAATTATGTTATACATAAATTTTATATGTCTCGTATGGTTTACTTAGCGTAAGCTATTTAATCGCCCCAAAAGTGTCCTTTTTTGAACTTATTCACCATTATCGTCATTGCCTATTTCATAAGTTACAAAATATATTGAATAAACATTATATATACCTACAGACAGGACTACAGATTTAATCATATACATATATACATACGTGCCTATATATTGTATATATAATATTGTAAAGCTCTAGATATTGTATAATTGTATTGCATTGTATTGTATAATAATAGATATTGCTTTTTGTTTCTACGCGTTTTTTTTTTTGAAACTATCTGACAGATTGGAAAGAATACCTTTCATATTATAGCGTATTTCTTAGGGAAGGTTATCGACTATATAACTTCACGCTAAGAACCTAAGGAGTGGAGCAGTAACTTAAATTTAACACGGATAAAACCGCGCGGCGCGACAATTCTATTTCGATATCTAAATTTATATGGAAAGTCATTACGACTTATAAAATAAGACTAAAAAATTTCTTATGAAGTTATAGCATTTTATTTACTGTTATGATATTTTTTATTAAAAATCTAGTGATTATAATTTATACTGTTTGAAGAGCTAATTTTGCTTTATTTGACTTACTGAACTTTTAACAACACGTACTACTTATAATATCATTTCATTATTATTTATTGTCAAACATTTTTAACGATTCAAATATTCGTAATCAGATAGTGTGTAAAATATAGTGTGTAATCACTACAGCTCCTGTTATTTCCTCTATTTTTGATTATCTACGAATAAAAAGTAGTAATACAAAATGTAGGTAATAAACAGTATATTATGGGAACTATTCAGTATACTGCTCTATTTTGAATTTTCTAATCAAAAACGGAATTTTGAATATAACTTACGGACATTGAAAGAATTCTCCACAAATTGAATTGCTCAACCAACGAAAAAATAAAATATATTTCGTTTAACAGATGAAAAACACGTTTTAGACTCACGCACGGGTGCCAAAGACTCAGACGTCCAAGTTATAAAACAAAGCGATTTTCGGCGTGTGCTTACACTTTATCCCAACTGTTCAAATTTGTTCTTTTTTTTATAACAGCAAATCTCTTACATAAAAAGAAGTTTTCCTTTACAAAGACTTAATTTTCATTGGAAGTGCATTGTTTGTGATTAGTATCAGCATTTTGCCTTACAGCTTTTTCAACTTTCTGACTTAGTTTTTATGCCTTTTAATTGGTTGTATCATTTTCTTTACTAAGTTTTACACCTCCTTCTTATGTCCCATCTTCCGATACAGCAGCAACCGTGGGTCAGTCATGTCGAGATATGACATCAAACACGTCGCTAGGTGTGAAGCATTGATCACGTCCAAACGACACTTAAATTTACAATATAACGTTATTTTTCTAAACCAAAATAAATATGTAAAATAGATTAAGAAGAAAATCCATATTTTAAACATTTAATAATTTAGTTTCACTCGCCCTTCTCCTACGACTTAATCCTAACGTAATCTGACAAAGTCGAAGGGTTTCAATTTGTCATAAAATTTATCGCCCAGGCCCCGCCAGCCGCACAAAGAGATTGGAAAAATTGTTTCCAGCTATTCCATATTAGATATCCGGCAACCCTTGAACGCTTCTGGATGACCCCTCCGTATGTAGGCGTAGATGTGATTCTTTTGGGAAATGACTGCGGCATAAAATTGTTGTTACTCAATAAAGTACTAGAGATGTATGTCGCTGGCATATCAATTTTTTTAAGATTGACACTTTTGACAATAGATCTAATATCAGTTCGATAGTTTTTAGAATACTGTCAAAAGTTTCATATTACTTTATACACCTGCTTACAGCGCTCTTAACGACACGCAGAGAAACTAAAATTCAAAAAACTGTCTCTCAAGTGCCGTTGTTGGAAAACAACTAAATATCCTTAGAGTTAATAAAATTTTAATCTTGAGGACGGTTAGCCTAGCAAAAATATCTACTAAAGTGCTATGATTTTATCACGTTTTCCTTCACGGAAAGATCGGGCTCATTTTAGGAATTTAAACTTACGTCAATAGACGCTGTGTCCGAATACGCTACCAAGAGCCACTATAATCTGTTTGAACATAGATGTTATATATTTTATTTATTTTACATACATTATAATAATTCATAGTTAAAATACATGTGTAAGAAAATAGTCAATTTTCTAAACCACGAACTAAATACAACTCTTCATAGTTTTACGAGACCAGATATATCATTCGACGTTTTACGGCAGCAATAAAGCTAGACCAGATATCTGAAAGGTCCGGCAGTCTGAAGACTTCTAATACGTTGTGGTTAGTGGTAGGTAATCCCACTCCCACGATATTGACTCCAACATGATTCCGTTGAACTTATAGCCTTTCAGAAATTGTATATAATAGGTCTCCTTATATATATTATCGTTATAGGTTTAGTGTTGTGGCTAGTCTCATCTGATCTTAATTTACGATGTGGTCCAAGATGATGATAGAGATACAATCTATGATGGTATTTTAGAATACATTCACGAAAGTTTAGGTTTATTTATGATTTTATTCTTCACCAATTATCGATTGTGCTTGTTATTAAATTAAAATTAGTAGATAGACTTCAGATAAATTATGATTATCCGCGCCTGCGGTTCCACATGCGTTTCTTACGCAGTGATTGTTATTGAGTAGTTTTTTTACTCAAATTTCATAATTTTTTAAAGATTTTTTGTTTATACTTATCGTCTCTCAGATTCGGAATAACATAATATTATGCTCAACACTAACACTTATTATCTTACTTTAGTATAATTATACTTTTATCTCGTTCAGCAGCAAGACTCGCTTATCGGTATTCCCCAGTTTCCTGCGAACGAACGGCTCCCACTATTATTTAGAGCAATTGAATAATGAAAAAGCAAATTTTACAAAGAAGTACTGCAGTATTGTCAAAATGTTTTCAGTCCATGATTCTAAACCAACCTGTATTGTTTTTCTCAAATATCTTTACTGTACAGATTTCAATTCTTTTCTGTTTTATTATATGTATAGACAAATTTAAATGCAGTGAGGTGAACCAAAGGACATCGGACCGATCTCAATACTCATCTCACTAAAGACTAACATAGACCTATAAATAAACTCATATTAATAAACAATCAAATCAATATAAATATTCAAAAATATACTTTAAACTTTTTATCATTGGACAAATATTTACTATGCATTAAAATACGTATAAAACACCCAACCGACCAGCTTCCACGAGATTATACTTATCGGTTGAATGTTTTACTGTGGTAATAAAACCAGCCCAGATATCCGATTCGAATGAGGGTCCAGAAGCCTGCAGATCGCAGATATGCTGCGGCCACCGGGAAGGTAATCCAACGACCGCGAACCACCTTTCTGAGCTACGTTTTCTTCATATTCTTTGTATTGATTTTGCATTATACTAGGTGCCATTGAATTTATTGATATTGGTGCCATTGTAGATTGTATCTCTTGTCCAGCAGTGAAGATTAACAAGATAAACTTGAAAATCTTTCACCAATCATCTACAGATTTAATCCGGTAGCTGCACATTAGGGTGCCAGACCCTGTTCCTAACTTTACATTTTATTTATTCGCTCAGTGGTAGCGTGTCCGGACATCGTGTCGTTGGACGAGTTCGAATCCCTGCAACGAGCCTAAGCTTTCGTTGAAGCACAACATCGTGATAAAACCATAGCATGTTGGTGGAGTCTTAATATGCACTTGAGAACCAGTTCTCCCTCTAGGCTCAGCGTGTCATCTTGGTCCATATCATAATTTAATGTCAAGTGAGGTTGTGGGCATAAAGCTAAAAACCAATAAACGAAAAATAAAATTTTGCATCTAACAATTATCGTATACATTTAAAAAGTAAGCGGATAAGACACACATATCTTATTTAAGCGGGCAGGTTCGGATCTGTACTTCGCTACGACCATCGTACACATGGTGATAAACCCGTCAGTGACTTTTTTGGTTTGTCGCGTTTCAAGAGCAGCATATGATAGCGACCATCGACGATGGATTGCCTCTCTCTCTGTTTTGTATTGTACTCTGAGTACCACCAGACAAGGTCAGAGAAATGAGATACATAGCCGTTACTTTGCCGTGCTACCATAAAACATAGGTAGCCGTTACTTTGCCATGCTATCATAAAAAAATAAACAGAAATTTCTAATACATAGACGTTACTTTTCCGTGCTAACGTAAAAACAAGAAATAGAAACTTCTAATACATAGAGGTTACTTTGCCGTGCTACAATAAAAAAAGAAACAGAAACTTCTAATACATAGCCGTTGCTTTGCCGTGCTACCATAAAAAAAAAAAAAAACAGATATTTCTAATACAAGTAATGGCTTTGCAGTGCTACCATAAAAAAAGAAACAGAAAAATTTCTAATACATAGCCGTTACTTTGCCGTGTTACCATAAAAAAAAGAAACAGAAATTTCTAATACATAGCGATTACTTTGCCGTGCTACCATAAAAAAAGAAACAGAAATTTCTAATACATAGCGATTACTTTGCAGTGTTACCATAAAAAAAAGAAACAGAAACTTCTAACACATAACTGTTACTTTGCCGTGCTACCATAAAAAAAAGAAACAGAAATTCCTAATACATAGCAGTTAATTTGCTATGCCATCATAAAAAAAAAAAAATTCTAATACAGAGCCGTTACTTTGCCATGCTATCATTAAAAAAAGAAATAGAAGTTTCTTATTCGTTTCACTGGCCCATTTTATTTCGTCGATTTTTTCTTTCGACTCGCGAGGTGTCGAGTAACGTCCATCCCCGTGATAGATATCCGACATCGGAAGCTCAATAAGCCTGAATAATTTGTACAAAAAATACTCAAACAAATACCATCTAAAACCTTCGCACAAAAAGAGCCGGTCCAATTACGTTTAAAGGCTTTTAATTAAAAGAAGAAAGTACCTATAATATTATATTTTTGTTATCGTGCCGTCTAATTTCACTGCGAATTCAAAAAATAGCTTTAATTTAGCTATAATTAATTAAACTTGCAATAGATTCAAAGCTGTTTGTAATATCAAATAAAAGATTTTTACAAAATCCATATAAAAGTATATATACGGAAGGTACTCAGTACAACAAAATACCAATTTTTTAATTTTGGTTATCTGTCTGTCTGTTTGCTACGGCTACTCTCCGAAACGGTTGCATAGATTTTAACGGTACTTTTAAGCAGATAGCTAATGTTATAAGGAGTAGCTTAGGCTACTTTTGTTTTAAATTTTGTAATATATGCGAGTGGAGTCAGATTAAAAAAAATCTTTTTATTAGGAATGATTTTGGGTTACATAAAATAGCGCTACGATCCTCAGGAGCGGAGCAGTAACCATGAAAGTAAAGCAACCTGTGAAAATGTAGGCAACTACGAGAAGTGACAAAAACCATAGGCTACACGGAAACGTTCGCAGCGGCGCGGCGTGTTGGAGATTTGATTTTTGATCTAATAAATTTAAGACGAGACGGGAATTTAACGGCTAATATTAATGTAATCAAAATAGTAAATGTAATTACATATATATATTATACAATTATACATACATTATGTTCATTCATAAATAAATTATTATCTATCATTGTTATAACATATTCATGAACTTTTACTAAGCTTTCATAGATATATATATGCTGATGAATATAATATTCAACGAGAGATACTAGATAAATAACGAACTTAATCTAATTGATCGTGCTGAATGTAGTTAGCGTATGTAGTAATGATGTTTGCAGAATCAAATTCAATGTCTAGTTTCAATTCGTAGGTATACGGGACAGAGAGCCTTCAGTTTCAGGATTTTGCTATCCCTATTTCACGTGTACTTACAATATTATAATCTTACTTTAGGTCTTTATCATTTAAGACACACGGTTATATTATGTAAGGTACACAAACACCGGCAACCGTCAGTGTATCAGTGTATATTTAATCGGCAGTCGTTATACCGGCCTGCTAAAATTCCTCAGCCACGCTTTAATTAAAGGACCAACGAACTATCATAGGACGGAGGGAACACGTTGGCTAGTAGACCATTACACATCTACACAACACGGCAATTTGCGAACTTCTTTGCGAACATCATGCCATGATGGTCTCCACCGTGCAGCTGTGGCTAAGAAGAACAGACTGCGTGCGTCCAAACAACTCTTCGACTTGCGAAAACAGCCTGTTCGATGAACTCAAAAATACAAAAAGTAAATATATTTTAAGTTTTGAGAAACACACTTCTCAAAATTTTGTACTTATAATTAACGCAATGTGTCCAAAATTGAAAGTAAAATGTACTTACACAATTAATTCAATATCATTAGCGGTACAATTTATGCAATAAAACCTTAGCTTTTTTAAAGATGTTTTATGGGGTTACTCTGTTTTAATTTTGTACCTTAATTCATTATATAGGTATACTAAAATAAGAGAGGTAGGGCACAAAAGAATTCCATCAGAGATTTCTCTCTACTTGGCGCAGCCCAATTTGTGGAATACTTCAATCCTACAGAAGATCGCAGCAAAATAACCTTGTGATGTGTTCCTGCGGTGAGTAGGGTTTCCAGAGCTTTTTGGGATAGGAGGGTTCAAAGTGGGCAAAGTGCTAGTGATACCTATAGTATTACAAGCGTTCATAGGCTACGGTAGCCGCTTACCATCAGGAGGGCCATAAGCTTGTTTGCCACCTTTGACAAAAAAAATAACATACCTAATATAAAATATTGAAAAATAGTACCACTAATTTATTAATAAATAATAATAGGACAAACGTTCAAAAAAAGAATAATCTTAAATAACACACCGTCTCTCCACAATATGTTAATGTATCCTTCCAACGCAAATCCCGTTTTGCACCATCAAGCCGAAATAATAGGCGGCTTTAGTTAGAAATAACCGGGTTTTCCACCTCGTATTTTTTTATTAAGTATTTTGTTGAAACCACCCTCGCTTGCCGCTTGTATTGCCAAGGTTATATTTTTGTCATTATGTTGTGATATTTTCCACCGATGGATTTCGATCTCTTGGTGGTCACCGTTGTATTTGGATTGTACTGTGTTTACAATTTTGTTTGCTAAGGATCGCAGCAGATGGAGGGAAATCGTACGGGAGAAACTGATGCAGCGGGGGAGTCACGACCCTCAGTAATGAGGAAAACGACGCGAGGAGGAGGTGTTTACCATCAGGGACAGTAAAGTCAATGTACCCTGCAATTATAAAAAAAATTGTGTGAAGTTAAGTTCCTATAAAAAATGGCCGATGATGTTATGTAAACCTTGCTGGGTGGTAGGGTAGAACAAATGTTTGTGACTGAATCGCGATCTGGTAAGCCCGTCAGAATGACTCTCCCTTGGTTTGTCGCGTTTCGGGATCCACCAGTGTATATCCCGCTGCTGAAAAGCTTGCAAGCGGGCATGACAGCGATAACCTTCGATTGATTGCCGATTCTTCGATGGTGACTACCGCACCCTCGGTGTTACCATTATTTTGGATTGTAGAGATCTTACTATCAGACATAGTGCAGTCATATAGAAAAAAAAAACATTTAAAACAATATAATCTTATTTATCTTCTTAAGAGACCCTATTAGAAATAGTTCAATAAAATACTTTGATTAAAATTAAACTTCTTCAAAATATTGATGGTCGATTAAATTGAACTTTATTACTTCTACAAAAATGTTGTGATTAATTATGATTTTAACAGTAATTTAAAAATCGAAACATGTCTCGTTATTTTAGTTTTTACCTTGCACTACTAAACGCATCGCTCCCCTAATATCCGATATCATCCCTTCGAAATTATGAAAGTATAAACATTTCACGCCCTGCCCTGACTCGGCCCCTTCATTTCCACATTTTCCGTCTGCAAGTTATTATTATCAAATCAAGCTATAGATACCTGGTTGATAACCGTTGCATGTTCGTTTACTCCCCTAACTTTAATGGAAATATAAGACTCGAATCGAAAATCCAAATCATTGTTTTACGATACTATAATTTCGTTTTCGTGGGGGTCTTGATCTGTGTAGAAATTACTTTCGAAAATTGCGTTTGCATTATTATCTGCTTTGTAATTTAAACTGTTCTTTTGTTTTTAAACTAGTTTCGCCCCCCGTCTCATCCGTGTTAAATGTATTCGACCAACTCTCCAACGCATCCGTGTTGTATCGTTGTTCTCGTACTTGCCTACCGATTGCTAGATTGATTAACGTTCATGGTTACTGCTCTGCTCTTTAGGATCGTAGCGTGGAGTTATATAACCTACCAGGTGCCCGCGGCTCCGCTCGCGTGCACTACAAAATGCCGTCGGTCGAGCACACTCGCGAATCGTGCTGTCCCCGCTTAAAAGACAGAAGACAAACATGCTTATTGTGGGCGTTCCTTGGTGATAATAGCTATATCTATGCTATCACTGACTTTATTATATACCTTTTTAAGATCTACAATTATGTAGCACATTAATTTGATATATATTAGTTTACTCAGCGTACGCCATTTAAGCGCCCCAAATACGTCTTTTTTCCGAATTGATTCACCATTATCATCACTGCTTATTTCGTATGTCACTTTATTTAAAAAAATATATTCTATAACCTGGCCAGATAACATAGCTATGAATTAAAAAGTGGGTTTTGCGTGAAAAGAACATAAACGGAAAGACAGACAGAGAGAGGTTGAGCTTTATAATATTTATAGATAATCTGAAACATGAAACTGGCCGCCCAATAAAAATATTGTATATACTGAAGTATTATAAATCATTAATCAGAGATTTTATAAAAATTATAGGCGGGTTAAACCGCTAGTTAAAAATAGGAAAAAGAGTTTTCATACACCCGCAATATTTTTAAACGACCTATCCAACGAAACACCACACGATAGAATAGTTGACAAAATAAATTATTCCCACTTTATGCGTAGGGGAGGTATCCTAAACATTTTTTAAAGGGTTTATTGTACCACTTTATCAGCGTGTTTAATATGTATATCCAAACCAAATTGCATGGTGGCAGGGCTTCGCATGGTGGTAGGGCATGTTCTAATGACCGCCTGGCTAGCTACCACCTTCAAATTGAAAATCTGTCACCAAGCACCAATAGGTGTGTTCCGGCAGCTGCACTTGAGAGCCAGTCTTCTACTAAGTTTAGCGTATTATCATCTTAGGCCACATCGTCACTTAACATTAGGTGAGATTGTGGCCACTACGCCAAACATAGAATGATAAAAAAAATACAGTTTTCTAGTACTAAGAATCTCTGAGCTAAGCCGCGGACAAACAGATGGACATAGCGAAACTAACAGGGTTCCTTTTTGACTTCCGAACCAGAAAAAGAAGACAAACTAAATTTATTTACATGTACATTATAAAAACATATTTTACGAGGTTAATAAAAGTTAACGAAGAATAAAAAATTTTATACCAATTAAAAAACAAGCAAAGCAATAAAAGTCACTAGAGCTTATTGCATTTACCTTAAGTACTCAAACCCCAGCAGTGCTGAATTAATTAACTATGTTTAAACATTGAAAACACCGCAAGAACTTGCATCCTGAACTGTACCATTAAAACTCATTCAGTGGACGTGATAATAAAGAGCTGAGGCGGATATACTAAAATTTGCATAATCCATGCATCAAATTCCGTTAATTTTCTTTTAATGCACGCCAGCAGCTGAAGGGGAGGTAAACAGACGCTTTCAGGCGTTACTCGTTTGCTTTCCACTTGTTTGCATCGTTTCCTACTTTGGTGAATACTTCAAAATGTAAAAATATGCACAAACAACTAAGTTGAAAACATCAAGCTTATAATTAAGGAATAGTGAATATATTTTGTTACAAGGACTGGCTTCCTGTACCTACAATCATATCAAATAACATACTATTTAAAATAATATGTCGGAAAAACGTCGATGAAAATATGGAAACAGTACTAAAGACTTAGTATCCGTACTATTGACTTTATCACTATTGGCTGAGCGCAATAGCAACAGGTGTGCTCTGTGACCGCACGCGCTTTATAAGCAATCTACGACCGACTTAAGGACCCCAAGCCCGGTAAAGCTGTAAATGCCGTAAAGGCTCCAGGGCCCCTCAGGCTAACAGTGTAGTCAGTTCGAAAAAAAAAAGACTTAAGGACATTCTTAGTTCAGTCGTGAATTATTAACATTCTAGTAAGAGTTATGGATAGTGAAGACATGTAGTTACGCTGTTCCTAAGTGATATCACGCTGCCCGTCTCGGCCACGTTATACCTATATTTTTACAATGTATATGTTTCGTGTAAGATATTTCGAATTATTATAACATCCGTGTTTTTTATCGAATTTCGGATTTTAGTAAACTTTAGCGAGAAAATAATAGTGACATCAGATTTTTAACCCGTTTATAATATCTAAGGATAGTTAGGTTTATATGGAAACTGAAATATTGGTTATTATTATAGTTTACTAATATATTTATTTTTAGTCTGTTAACTTTATTAGCAGTATGTATGTGTTTTATCTCTATGGTAAGCTGTAATCCTTTTTCTTCTCATCTAATCCTCCGTACGAACAGTACTGTATTTTTTTTTTAAATCATTCCGGGCCGTTTTTAATGGTCCTTCGAGTTTGATGTCAACCAGCGACCTATGGATAACGCATACCAAGTTACACTACTTACAAAAAAAAACTCAAAAATTTAGAATAAACAAGTCATCTATAACACATCGTTCTTATTATTGTGAGTGTTTAGTAACATAATAGTTAACTTATGTTTAATATGTATTATTTTTTACAGTAACTTACTTTATGATACTTCTGTATACCTACATGCATGCATACATACATACTGTACAACATAAAAAAGTGCATTTATTTACGCATGTAAGAAACTGCACTTCTTTGGAGTAAGAAGACAAAAATAACTCTAAAAATGTTGTTCCGCGTGCCAAAAGATGATAAAGTTAGCCATCAAGGATAATAATCCAAATACATTTTACTGACATATAAGTTATTTTTAATTGGGTAGAAATACCTTCATGTTTTATAAATGAGCATTGTTACAATCAAAATAAAATAATGCATATTTACAAACCGTGAAATTATTATTACACAATAAAACACAATAAAAAAGTTTACAATATTACGCGTGCGCAGTTTTAAATTTCACACTCTAATAAACGTGTCAAAAAAGCATACATAACTTAAACAAAAAAACGAATAAACTAAATGAATAAGAACATGCTTTATTTTTATTTAACTGTGATACATAGTTGATATATGATACATAGTTCAAATGTAAAACAGCATTTAGTAATTTAATTAAAATTGACATTTCTAATTCAGTCGTCTATATTTTGGGTTAAAACCAGTGAATACACGGAACTTCTGAAGACAAAATTGAAGAGCAATCGAAAACAAGCGAACACGACAACCTAGGTACATAGCTATAAATAAACTTGGGACAAACGGAACCGCACGAAAGCGGATAGGTACCGTGCAGGATGTTAATATTCATTACGCCTCGCCTCCGCGACTCCGGGGATCAGAGCTCGAGATCAGACAAATCGAGAAAGACGTTGCAAATTTGTCACTAGATACGATGCCTATTTACGAATAGTTTAGAATGTTAATGTTAATATATTTATTAATTTACTAGCTGGTATCTGTACGCTTCTCTGGGACCAAAAAAACACCAACGTACCAACGCTTTACATATACGAGTATGTTCATTTTTTTTCTTTGGAATTAAACAGTGCAATACCTTCACATGCACGTGTGGTACTCCTAAAAATAACAAAAAAAATTTTTTTTTATTACTAACTAAATTATTTTTGGTAAAAATAAAAATTCTACTGGGTTCCCTTCCACAACTGTTATATATGTACATATTAAATAAAATAGGTTTAAATGAAAATATAGTAAATTAATTACTAACTTATTTCAAAATAATTTGTCTATATTAATAAATCTGTAGTTCTGTCTGTCTGTACTATATTTTTTTCATAAATTACACGATATATATACTATACGAAAAACATTGATCACCATTATGACATTAAAAAAAATGTCTGTCTATCTATTTTCATGTCTGCATTTAAATCAAAAATAGCTTGACCGGTTTTTTTATGAATTTAAGTATTCGGGAAGCTATATCAATGCTCACTTCATAGGCTACAAGAATAGTCAATAATACTTTGATATATTGAATATAGATTTATATAATATATTGAATGATAGATTTTTTCTAAATTCTCAGCCAAATATAAAATACAAGCCGTCAGTTTAAAGAATCGTCAATTTTCTTTAGAAATCTGAAAAAAAAAAACAACCGATATTAATGACACGGGACACATTTGTACACGGAAAGTGTATTTCCATTGCTCAGTTGATCGCCATAAGAATTGAAAATATTACTATTGGAAATTCTAAAACCAAATTACTTAACAAAAATAACTTTTTAATAAATAATGTGAAATGATCGCTCGCGGAGCCGCTAGGACAAAGGTAGTTACAATAATCAATTTAATATACATATAGTTTCTCGTCATGAAATAGTCTAATTTTGAGATAACCAATGAGTAATTCGATAGCACACGCAATTGACTCCGGTTTTGAATTAATATTCATTTCAGCCGATCTTGGATAGATCCTTAGTACGCAAGCCCGTAACGTCTCGGAGGAGTTTCAGTTTCTCTGTCATTTACCGTAACTAGACAAGCGGCATTTTGAATTAAATTAAAACTTAAATTTAATTTTTTTTTAACATAATAAACATCATAGTTTTCGTTGTTTCGAGTTCTTTATTTATATGTTCTCTTTTTTTATTTAGATAATCATAATAACGATAATTCTTTATTTTGTATTACTTGACTTTGTATTATTTGTTTTTTAATGTTAATTTAGTTTAATTTTAAATCTATTTATTTTGTTTTTAATATTTATTTATTGTAGCTTGAAAAAGTGATGGCACGGCACGGAAAGATCTACAATTTAAATTAATACAATAAAGCTAAAGAGTTTCTTGTTTGTTTGTTTGTTTAAAAGCGCTAATCTCTGGAACTACCGTTCGGATTCGAAATATTCTTATTTTTATATGATAGTCAAATTCACGAGGAATAGTTATATAACTTCATGCTAAGACTCTAAGCGAAGCAGTAATTACGAAGGTTAAGCAATCTGACAAGCTGTGGGACGGGAAGTTGACGATGGGACTTCACGGGCGCGTGGGAGACGGCACCATAGAGAGTTTGTTGAATAATTTTAACACAGGCGAAGCCGTGGGGTGTAGCTAGTAAGGTATAATTAAATAAACATTTCATGCCGGCATGGTCAAATATGTCTAGACGGAATGTTTGAAGAACCCGATATTTGTAGGTAGGAGGGAACACACTGGCCGGGAGACATTTCCACAGCTTCGGAGTACAACAAATATATGACATAACGAACTTCTTTATTCATGCCGATATAAAGTAGTAACGTTCTATGTAAGTATCTTATAATTACTCACGGAGGCTTCTGTAGTACAGGCTTGGAGTTTTAAAATAATAATAATTGTTATTTATTGCCAAAAAAAAAGTTTAAATAAAAATATTTTTTTAAAATTAAGCCCACATACACAATTTGGCAATTGGACAGACTCATCTGATGATATGTGACGTAGTATCACCCCACCACATAGCGCTGGTTTTCAGTCGGCAATGTCCATACACGCTCCTACTGAGCGAAGTATAAACAACAAAGTTAAGTACCTACTCAAATGGCACTTCTGATATAAACTTATCATGTAGCTATATTTATTATGTCTAAGAAAATCGAATAATAATATAATTAATTATTAAACAACCTGTATTAAAATTCATAAGAAGGTGTCATTATTGGGAAAAATAATATTTCTTAATAATGTTATATGATTTCTTGTTATAAATATCTCTAAAGTTTTTTTTTCATATTAAAATACTTTAAATGATTGAATTTAATGTATGATTTGTATAAATTTTCCGGTAAAAATACAATTATAAAATTAACTATCTGGCCCGTCAGCCTTTCTTCTGCCTTTTCCGGTACTTAATGTTTCAACAATAGTGCCATGCCACCTATTATAAGAATCCAACGAAAGAAATTACAAAAATATGACAAAGATTTTTCCAAATTCAGTATCAAACACACAAAGCTATTTATTTCAATTCAAACATACCGATCTTTGTGGTTCGTCGATCATTCGCAACGCATGATGTCGGTTCAGGGGCTTTATGAGTGCTCTTCGCAATCCCTTCAAAGATAGATCACTGTGCGGAACCACTTCAACGCAATTGAGATAGGATAAGATGATACCATCGTATATAATTGGTAATTTAGATATCAAGTTTTACGAAAGTTTTTATAGTTGATATAAAACCTTAGAGGATCCAAGTTTTATGGAAGCAAAGGATTAATACGATTCCTTAATGAATAGGATCACAAACATCAATTATTATTATCTGCAACTTTACTATTATATATATAAATATTTTTAATTCATTATCGTTGTTTTGGTATGAATATTTACAGTTTTATCAAGAGGAAACACGGTCGGTGAGACATTTGAAGAATACGTTTTAACAAAAATCTATTGCTGTCGCGTTATGTCCGAACGATCGAATAGAACACGAAAGAGATAACTGCAGCTCGAACTTTTCATACATGTGTAAAATAGACTAAGTCATTATTTCAAATTCCCTCTTTTCCTCCTTCAAAACGGCACCGTTTTTTTTTAATTGTGTATAAAGACGTTTGGCAATGCTTTTTATGGTTTTCTTTGTATTTATTAAATCCGAAAAATTTCTTTGCTGGTAGTCAGATAACGGCAGGTTATCTGACTGGGTTATTTTAGTAATTTTAGAAGGCTCGTAGTACTTATAATATTGAATTATGGAAAAAATTAAAACATAGGTACGTGGCAATCGTAGATACAGATTGTATAGTATTTGTAAAAATATTTGTTCTAGTGTCTTTATCAAAGAATAAACGCCGTCCGCATTTCCTGTTAATTATATATTAAGTTTGAAATATTTTACCTTAATGTTAAGTTGATTATAATAAAAACATATTTATTCAACTATTATATAAAAAAACTTATTATAATCATTAAAAAAAAAGATCTCGAAAGTTCCTACTGCTATTCGTGTAAATGACCTGATGTATATAACCCCGAACACCATGAAAATATACCACGAACATAACATTTACAACATACATAAGTGTTAGTATCATAATAAAAGATCAAATTCACATTCACATACTCGGTTTTACTACACAAGAGTCGAGATGAACGCTGTGCAGTTGTAATAACACGATATGAGAACGTATAATTTGAAATCTCTTTTTCCACGAGCTCAGACGTTCTTGTCATTTTGTTTGACTGGATTGGAATCTTATTATTATTTCTAAGTCTATGACTTGATATTGGTCTCATTACTTCACAGAGTTTTATAACTTATTAAAATTGTAAAGAACTAAATCTTTAGAATTAAGCGATTTACCGTAGTATAAAATATCTGTAAATATAATTTTATTTTCAAAATAATTACCAGAGTTTCTTTTTTGAAGATAACCACACCTAAAAACATATAGGATAACCAACTAGTAAAAATAATCGAATTACTAAGTAATTCTGACATGCAACATTAAAATGTAATATAAAAGTAAACTGTTAAATTATTTTGAGAAAACCTAAGCGTTTTATATACCTATATGCATCCACTTTCAATTTTAATAGAACGTCTTCAGAAACCGTTGCTCCAGAACGTTATAGGCAACGTGATCGTTGCCTTTAATCGAATCTGAGAAAATTAGGTCAGGTTTATATAAACCAGGTTTATATGTTACTAGCTGTTCCCCACGGTTTCACCTGTGTTCAATATATTTGAACAACTTTCCACCGCACCGCCGTAAAAAGAGCCTTGTGGTCTATTGTAAATATCGTGGAATTATCTTGACTTGGTCGGGAAATTGCAAACATCGGTTCATTATTTTATACTTTAAATAATGACCAAACAAACTGGCAGAGTAACGTCTCAAGACAAATACAGAACTAGAATGCCGCCATCACTTTTTTTTATTTTTCGAACTGACTATTAGCCATAAGGGCCCTGAAGCCTCAAACGGCTTTTACAGCTTCACCCGGGCTTGGTGCCGCCATCACTCAGTTCTTTGCACCTTATAGGAGTCGGACGCCTTACCAAGAGCGATCGTCTGATGTCACGTGCCATACCACGTGATATACGATAATGGCTTCATCGTAGAGGAGAGTCAGTTGAGAGTATTTCAATGTATGGTGTAACAATATTGTGATTCTCACTTTCTACCTACAGCTTTCCAGATTACTTGACGTTCATGGTTTCTACTCAGCTCCTTATACCCGTAGCGTGAAACTGAGCTGCCTCAATAAATGCTAAAATGTTCTTTAAAATCTTACTCGTACTTTAACACGTACAAACAAGCAAACAAAAAAGCTCTTCAGCTTTATAACATTGGTACTTATTACCATACCAGCCATACCATACCATACCATATATACTAGCTTCACTATGAGCCAAGTTAACTCAGGCTAAGTATAGTAATAATAGCCACATTAAAAGGACTCTCAAGAGACTTTCATCGTTTATGACGTCAGGACTCTTCGTATTCCTCCTTATAATTTCTTAGGGATAATCTTTAAAATAATCAATTGTTTTTTTGGATTCTGGAATGTGTTTTTTAATACTTTATTTAAGTTGATATACTAATTATAACTATTAATTCACGCAGATTATGCACTCACGCCATGACACAACAAATTAACTTATACACAATTATTTCAACATAGCCAACACATTAAGCAATACATACATATATATACATTATAAATAAACATATACAGACGTATGCTTGTAAAAGTCGGTTACATTACTTTAATATTTTAAATCCTGTATTGAGTTGATATTTGAGAGATCGAGCTTTGCATGAGCAAAGAATAAATAAAAACATACCTATATCTTGGAAAGTTTAAAGTTATCTCTAAGTATAAAATTTCTGAAAATTTCATCCAAGCCGTTAGAGCCGCTTCCGACTAACCAATTAATTATATATACAAGATTTGCAGACTTAATAGTGTTTGATATGAACCACTGCTAAATTTAGAATTAATAAATAGATCAAACAAACTATAAATCTGTTTTGCTTATTTTTAAAAGTGTACAATTTACAATCGTTCCATTATAGTATAAGCTTTTCGTATAATTTAATATCAATCGTCTTCACGGTCTTGTAGTAGATATGTCTGAACACTATCGAGACTGTGGTTTTATGTCCGTCGGTGTTGATTAAAGTTAGTATTGCTGCCGACTCTCCACTTGGAGAACTAGGACTAGCTAGAGTCGGTCTTCACTGGTTATCTTGTACGTAACTTCTAGTTTATCGTATATTTAAAATCTAAATAAAAATACAAAATCATACTAATATAAATTATCATTGAATTTGTCCTACGTCGTTTATGATTATCCATTATTAACGTCCAACAACAACAAGACGAAGCCGTCATAGCATAACCACTCAGCTTTGTATATTATCAAAATGACTTTTTTTTATTATATGAAGTACTAAATAGGCTAACAGTTCATCTAATGTTGTCATCACTGAATTCTATAGCTTATACAATATAAAAGGAATAAGTTGAACCGCATCGTGCCGGGGCCCGAGTTGCCAATCACACCATTCGGATCAAATTCAGCAGCAGCGCGCAAAGCAGCAATGCTTCATGGCAGAAAGAGGCGTGCTATTGTTAGACATTTCCGCAGCCAAATATTGCACAGTTTCTTACAGTATTATACAAAAGGCTGGTATTCCATACCGTGGATTACTTTTCTGTATCAGCTTTGATGAATATTAATTATTTATTAATATAATTGTATTATAATAATTATTATAATACACGCTTATTTGATCCTAACGTGTATTTTTTTGCCTAATATCACACAGTATAATACTGTTAGTAAACTTCGATTTAAGAGTTATATACAGCGAAATTAATTTGTATTTATATAATTAGGTACCAGAGGTCTAGTAAATAGGAAGATAGCAAAACCGCAGACAATTACGGTGCTTAATTTCCACTGAATCATATTCTCACTTATAATCGGAGTATCACCCGCAAAATTAATTCCTGACACCGACAGCATGATTCAAGCGCATAGTCCAAGTGACAAACTATAAAGGATTTGTAAAACATTTAAAAATATTATTTTTTTAATTATAGGATTAGCATTTGTTCACAACCATTCCAGGTGTCATACGATAATACACGTGAAAATGATAGTACATCAAGAAATATAAAATATAACTGCAGAAGGAAATTAACGACAGCCTTAATGTAAATAAACTTAGGATCCTCACAGACGGCTTCAAAATAACTGTAGGAACAGGTGCGGGTATCTTCTCAGAAGATCTGAACATATACGTCTATCTCTCTTGCGCTAAAAGTTCATAACGCTGTCTTTCAGAATTCTAATAGCAGCCCAGGCAATAATTCCCAGATATTTCGCAATCTATCTGATAGTATGGCTCTTAAAAGCAAAATAACTAATTAAAGCCTAGGTTATCAGTGCTATCAAGCACTTACTCAGGTATCTACACATAATAGTATAACTATTCAATGGATAAAAGGATACAGCGAATCACTAGGTAACGATATAACATATAAGCTTGTAAGAAGGTTATCAGACAATAGATCCAGGTCTAGAACCAATTATTCAGCCCCTTTTTGTTAGATATATGGATATATTATTATAGTTTCATGACTTTTATCTCATCTATGATATGTTCAGACACAACTACAAGAGAATATTCCGCCGTCATTTCCATTCTCCTCCTAAAATACCGCCAAATATAAATAGTAGTGTTGAAGAACTGTTTAATTTATCATATCGATTTATCATAAAGGCCTCCACTGCTGGCGATATATCTGTTCCAATGATTGCCATAATGACCGGTACTACGCTGCTTATATTCAGCGAGTACCCGTTATCTTCACCAGATAAAATTCCAAATTTCCATAAAAATCGTCAAATCTTATAACTTGAACCGTCGCCATAATGAGATTTCCCGTCACCACCACTGTTATCCCTGCATTTGATACACCTGCTATGAGCCACCATAAAAGTGTAATAACACTAATGGCATTCGCATGTCTTTATTTATATGGCGTCTCGTAAACTCGACGTAATTTATTAAGCACTGCATTGTTTTCATTTTAATAATGAATATTATAATAAAAGCTCGACAGTTTGAACGACCTGAGCTATATAACTTTAAAGTGTTTTTGAATTTGTTTTTGAAAATTATGAAAGTTTTTATATGGACATAATTAGAGCCATTAAATCGAGAAATACATTTGAGTAAGTCAGCGTTCTAAACTTTTAATTAGTCTATCTAACCTTGTTTTATGTTTATTCTTATTTATAATAAATAAAGTTAAAATACTTTTGTGTTAAATACCAATTACAAAATTCTGTAGTCCAAACTTAATTACAAAGACAAAATGACTAAAATTTCTTGATATATTACCATTACTAATTATAAGGTTGATACAAACTACATAAATATCATATAAACATGTAATATATTAGTTATTAGGTCTTTTTACCTATGAAATTGCCGTTTTGTATGAAAAAATTTAAACGATGTTTTTCATGTATTTTTTATTTGTATTAATCGAAGTAATCACCCATGCAATCAATGCATCTTTGCCAGCGCAGTAGCAGTTTATTGATGCCCTTCTTAAAGAAATCAGCTGGACGGGAGGCAATAAATTCTTCAAAGGCATTTTGTACTGCCTTTCGGTTATTAAATTTTTTTCCCGCCAAGGAGTTATCCAAATTCTGGAAAAAGTAGTAGTCTGTAGGCGCAAGGTCTGGTGAGTAGGGCGGATGACGGAGAACTTCCAACCCCAGTTCTTACAACTTGGAGACCATCTGTTGTGCAGTATGAGGTCGCGCGTTGTCGTGCAGGAGCAGCGGAGACGAGCGATTGACCAATGCTGGTTGGAGATGTGCCAGCTTCTCCATCATTGTGTTCAGTTCTTCACAGTGCACATCTGCAGTAATGCTCACCCCGTTTGTTAAGAAGCTGTGATGAATCACACCGGCGCTAGACCACCAAACAGTGACCATCACTTTTCTAGGGGTAAGTTTTCGTTTAGGGCATTGTTTAGGTGCTGAACCAGGATCCAACCAACTTGCTGAGCGCTTTCGGTTATCAAACAGAATCCATTTTTCATCGCAGGTAACAATGCGGTTCAAAATTCCTTCTTTTGTGTGTCTGTTGAGCAGTGCAAGGCACGTCTCGACGCGTACTTCACGCTGGCGATCATTGAGTTCGTGGGGCACCCATTTGTCAAGCTTTTTTACCTTGTCAATTTGACGCAAATGGACTAATATTGTTTTGACGCTAACGACGAAAGCTACTGCTAATTCAGCCGTAGATTGTGTATCATCAGCTTCCACAATCGCCTTTAATTCGTCATTGTCGACCAAAGTCTTCGGACGGAAAATGGGACGGGAAATTCCCAGAACGGAAGCGAGCAAACCAATAACAGGTGGTGTGTTGGTTTGTAGTGTTAGCTCCGTAAACGTTGTTGCGTGCCGCTTGTGCCGCGTTACTGCCACGACGGTACTCATATTCCATAATTACTCGAATTTTTAACGTATCCATGATGACAAAAAAGATTTAAATGCGATGAAAATGTAACACTAATCAATAAACAAATGACTACTTTGGAAAAATAATTTCATGTTTTTCAAATAAAATTATTTCGAAATTAGAATTCTTAGCCAAACAAAAATTATTTTGATTTGAAATGGCCAGTACTGCAGTTTATTATATACAACTATCTAACACAAATTACTTGTGGATAATTTATTTTTCTTTTTCAAAGAAGATTTATTTTCAAGGTCTAGATGTATATACTATATATTTGTCAACAGTTTACATTAATTAACTATAGTTATAATGAAAGAAACCATTCATGGGTGCTATTACAGCAAGCCTACATGCGGACGGGGAGAAACGAGATGGGAGAAACTTGTCATCGAACTTAACCAATCTTTACACCAAATATCTACATAGGGAGCAAGTAACTTTGTTGATTGAAATGCCAAGAAAAGTCAGATGTACGCGTTGTCTTAAAATAATCCCCGTTTTTCCTCCTCCCTACTCGTCAGAACGTCTCGCTAGCAATGCGTGACAGTATCAATATCATAGATATGGATATTTGGACTGGCCTCAACTTCTAGGATTATATCGGGAGTGTCATCTCCACTACATCTCGGAGACTAGGAATCCTGAACAGGGTGCGGCGGTTTTTCACACCCGGTCAACTGTATTTTCTTTACAAGTTTCAATTTCGACCGTGTATGAAATACTGTTCGCATCTCTGGAATATCTGCGAAATACCTCCTTGATGCTCTGGATAGATAGCAAAAACGGGCTATCCACACTGTTAATGATGCAAACGTTACCAAATAGATAAAGCAGCTGCAGCTGCACAGAAAAATTGCAGCACAGACCATTTTCTACCGTCTGTATCATTATGAGTGTTCTGAAGAACTGTTCAATCTAGTTCCCTCCTATCCTTTCTACAACAGAACTATATACACAGTTTTGCGGTTACCTCCAAAATGAAATTTTGAAAGCTGAAAGGTGAAATTGTGGAACCATCTCTAGGCCAATGTGTTCCCTCCTTCTTACGATATTGGGTACTTGAAGCGTAACGTTATAAGATATTAATGAAAGCAGGCTGGCATGTCAGCGGCGGCCGCTGATTGATTGCCGATCTCCCGGTGGTTTCCATTATTTTAGGATTACACTGTACTTAAAATAAATAAGCCATAGTGCCATCACTTTGGTAAAGGAAACCAAACAGGTAATGTACATGCATAGATATTATATAAGTATGTACAAATATTTAGCACTCACTACTGTGTAAACTAGTATTCATCTTTGTCACACAATAGCTAGTCTTGTGCTGGGAATGAGCCGAAAATAAAAAAAAGGAAAATTAAACAACGTTTACAAGTTAATATCTTTGCTCAATATTCTTGTTCGACTTTTTTTACTTTGCAGTATCTAATTATCTATCTACGTTAATATATATTTCACCTCATTAAGTTTCAGCATTTTATCTCTGCATAATTTTGTATTCAACATTCAATTCAACATCCTTTATACAAAAGAAAAGGTTAGACTTGATCCAACCTAGATTATATTGTAGGATAACCTTAATACCATTGCCTTTGACGAAGTCTAAATGTTCACATAAAATATCCTAATTGATCTCATTAGCTTGAGATGAATCTTAAGCATATTAAATAAAAATAATTAAGGCGGCTTCAAGTGTATATTCATTTAAGTCTAAATATGTATAAGTAAATTTAAAATCATCTCTAATGATTTTGTAAAGCTAACCAGGACCAATTACGGCAAATAAAATAGGAATAGAATAGGAACTTAAAGAAATATCGAAAGTTTAGCAATTATGTCTGTAATGGGATAACTGCAAAACCTGTAAACCATATTCAGAAGCTCAATTCAGAGCCATAGTACCCGTTGGTATTCATAGTCACTTGAAGCCTCATAAACCTGGAGATCAATATGCAGAAGCCAATAAGTGTTAGTGGCGGGTATAATATATTTTCTATCGATTTGTATCGATAACGATTATTTAAACGGTTTACTCGATTACTTAAAATTGTGAAAGCCTCATGCGCCTTGATGCACAAAGCAGCTGATAAAACGTTGTGAACGTTATGAAAAATTTTCCATTTAAAATAATAATTTCAAGAATAAAAATAATTATAGTTTCTTACACATTAAATTAATCTATTATTTAAATATAAACTAATCAATTACGTTAACACATTTACTCTTTGAATGACCCCTGTCCCCAATGACCCATTTTTCTACAATTTCTAAGCTAAGATGTTTTTTCTTACTTTATGTTCGCTTAAGATACTATGATGTCGTTCACAATAAATAACAAGGTAAAGTGAAAAATTAAGAAACCCCCAATAGAAGTAACCTATTAATTAAGATCATTCCAATGAGCTTAAACACGATATCTCTGCTGCAAGTTGGCGAAGAGTTAGGTATCCTGCAGAACACAGATTATGCTGCAGGGTCAGCTCAATTTCGTCATGTTCTTCTAATATTATAGAAGTAACAGAATAACAAATTTCGACTCAATAAGACCTGAAAAAGATGCTCACACCCATTTATCAACTAAAGAAGAGTTGTTGATCTTCAAATGGCTGAACAGATTTTATTGAATTTTAGCTAAGACCACTCACGATCAAGACACCTTTCAAACGAAAAAAAAAAACATTTCAGCCGTTTGGGAGCTACAATACAGACAGACACACATGATACACAAGTTAAAATTATAACATCCCTCTTTTTGCGTCGGGGGTTAAAAATCAAACACTATATATTAAATTTATTTATTTTTTCACTATTTTTTTTACTATTTATTTACTTAAATGTATCATATTAAACGTCTGCTCTTAGAACACGACAGCTGTGTCCGATACAAGAATGCAACTACCGTAATATACATGGTGTAACACCTTCCGTAGTGGTATACTTAATCATGTCACATTTCTTTTTTTTTTCGAACTTACAATACTTTTAGCCTTAGGGGTGTCCTGGAGCCATTGCGGCTTTTACAGCTTCATCGAGCTTGTAACATTTCGAGATCAACCGATTTTTATCCGGTAATCAAGCCGGGTGGTAGGAATCTGTACTCAACTGAACCATGGACCACATGGTGATAAAACTATTACTTTTAATTTGTTACGTTTCAAGATCAGCTAATATGCATATATTCAGCTGCCGAGTATGACATCGACTTTATTTGGTCACCGTTTTTTTCTGAATTGTACTCTGCTTCCCATCAGATAAGTGCTATTATTTTGCTGTTAAATAAAAATAGCGAGTCGATAAGAATTCTAACATAATATAATCGATTTTACTTAACATTACAATACTTCGTCCCATCACTAATAAACAGCTTCTAGTATTCAGGCTTCAATCCTTTGTGCTATAGATTGCGTTATTTAAGCAACCATTGACATGTAAATTCCTTTAAGCTATTAAATTTGCATTCTAATTAAAACAAAGACACCGGTGCCGGGTTACTTTGTAAGTACCTCACCTGAATTTTTGGCGTTTATATTACAGTAATTTGGTGAATTTCAGCGAAGTAAATCCGAGGTAACATTGTTGTTATAGGAAATTACGTAGTATATATTAGGTCCTTACATACGAAATTGGTGTTTTGTTGAACTGGCAAATAAATTCAAATTTAGACGTGTGTATTTATGTTTCGAATTTAGTGATTAATAATTTTTTTTTCGCACCAATTAATTTTTATTTGACATCGTTCTTCTCACACAATAGTAATGTTGAAATATCGAATTATTTAAGAATATGAGTTCCACCGTGGCATCACCGCTGCAGAAACAGCTCGATGGATTAATGTTGTGTATGAGAAGCTACTGTAAAAGAAAGCACGGTACGTTTTTGGTTCCATCGTTTTCGTTCTGGAAATTTTGACCTACGAAACTAACCCCGTGGAAGGTCGTAGACCCTAGTTGATAATGAAAAATTTAAAGTGAACGTGGAAGCGGATCCATCGGAAACCACGGCAGAGTTAGCGGCAGGCTTCGGTGTGAGTGATAAAGTAATTTAAATTCACTTGAAAGAAATTGGAAAAGTGAAAAGCTCGAGAAATGGGTACCGCATGAATTGATTGAAGCACACCAACAAACACGCATTGAGTGCTGCGTTACAAGATTCAACCGTCACAATACCGAGGGAATTTCGAATCGTATTGTTACTTGTGACGAAAAATGGATCCTTTACAATAATCGGCAACGCTCATCACAGTGGTTGAACCAAGAAGAACTGGCCAAATCCTATCCCAAGGGATAGTTGAATCAGAAAAAGATACTGATGAGTGTTTGGTGAACCAGTGCTGGTGTCATATACTACAACTTCCTAAGATCTGACGAGACGATAATGGCAGATGTTTATTGTCAACAATTGCAAACCATGATGGAAGAGCTAGCCGTAAAACAACCGAGACTGGTCAAGCTCACTAGCCCACTGCAGTTTCAGGACAATGCTAAACCCCATACTACACGACTGACGGTCGCTAAATTAGAGGAACTGCGGTTTAATGTCTCTAACACTCACCATACTCTCCGATCTATGCTCTATGCTCTGATTACCACTATTATCGGAATTTGGACAATTTCTTGCAAGGAAAAAAAAACATTTCCGATGAGGCTGTCCAAACCGCCTTCAAAGATTTTATTGATTCTCGCTCCCACAATTTTTTCAGCAATAGAAACAATGAACTACTTATAAAATGGGAAAAGTGCATCAATTCATTATATGTACCTATAATTTCCTAATATTTTTTTGTTTTACTTTTTTCATTTAAAACCCTAATTTCATATGTAAGGACCTATTAATTATTAAATATTAATTTATTCATATTTTTTAATATTAAAAAAACACCATACATTGTCGCAACATCTTAAGTGGACACTGCAGCTTATAGCTGTCCAAGTACGACCAACTTCAAAGAGAAAATAAAGCACTGCTGCTTACTAGCCGAATTGGAATGAAGCTAGATAGCTCAGTCAAGCCACGTATAGACTTAAGTTTCAAGCACACTCAGTTCTATATATTAATCATATAATAATAAAAGAAATATTAATATCAGCCTGTAAGTATCCCACTGCTAGGCAAAGGCCTCTTCCCAAGGTAGATACGTAGATAGTTTCCAAGGTACGGGTTTAACCGCCACGCCAGCCCACAATGTATTGGCTATTTTAAACGCCAATAAGTTCACAGTTCTATATTTATCCCACATAAGGTGGTACTAGTACAGGAACATTACTCAAGCGTTCAGGTTTCCTCACGTCGTTTTCATTCTCCATCAGCCGATAGTGTTAACAAATTCAAATTTAAATTTCGAATAATTCGTTGCTACATACCGGGTCTTGAACCTGCGGACTTTGCAACGACATTGCACTAGTGTAAACTACTCGACCATCACGACATGCTTATAACACGTTGTAGTTATTATTATTAAACTTTGCGGGTCTAGTAACAATTGAAATTGTGACATGCGTGATTACAGTTGCTCACTGTAATTGTATGTACTGTAACTCGATGTACTGTACTTTTGCTATAGATATTTCGTATGTTTCCTTACTTTTCCTAAAATGTGGCTTCGATGTAAATTAACATTGTATTTGAAATAGAAAATCTTTATATATACCCGAGTCTTTTGTTTCTAAAATATCTTCCCGAGGAACTATTTATTTTCTTACGCGACATGAATCGTGTTGTTTTATAAGTGCTAACTTCCAACAAATAATTTTATTCCCGCTGACCGCTCCCGTGTATTCTACGCGTGATAATGCATTATTTATACGACCTAAGACCAAAACGAATGTAGACGCTAACGAAAAATAAAGTACGGAGGCTGAGGGTCCCCTTTTGTTTCGACGACAAAACGTGCCTACTGAATAAATAATACGTAAATGAAATACCTTTAAATATTGAACAGTATATATTTCACACTATGCCTGAGTCACTGGAAGGGCCGTGTAAGATTACTGTGTGAAGTCGCATCTAGAAAAGCTATGACGATATATTGTAGAAACTTCCGATGTGTATTGCGATACGGAATTACTAATTTATGCCTTGCGAATTCGTATAACTGGCTTGTACGACTTTTTTTTCGAACTGACTATACTTTTAGCCTTAGTGGCTCTGGAGCCTTTGCGACTTTTACAGCTTCACCGGGCTTGGTGGCGAGCGCTTAAGGCAATCAGCCACGAAAGCAAGGCAACAAGTTCCGAGGGTGCCAAAGTGGCAGGACCTCGGTTCGGACTGTTGCACGTGTGCAAAGAAGTCGCGATCTGGCAAATTCCCTATCATTCGATCTAAACTAACTATACATATATATATGTTTCTTCCCCCCGAGAGGAACACCAAAAACTTTCAAGAGATATTCATTTTATACTTTGCCGGTTTCTTAATCGGCATTCTATAAAATGCCTAGGCAAAGTATGAAATATTAATCATTTCATACCTAAGGCATTCTATAGAATGCCGGGATTCTAGGCACTGCCTATAACATACCTATACATTTAAATCAAAATCAAATAACATTTTCCAAGTAAACACAGGATTTGTTGAGATTTGATTTGATTTCTATTAGTGATTCATATCCACAGGCAGCCGGTTAACAAATAATGTTACTACTATAAAAAAAAAATCATTAACCGATTGCTCTATTTTATAACACAACTAGCTGTACCATACGTTTTCATGAGTGTTAAATATATTCGACCAACTCTCCACTGCGCCGCAGCCAACGCTTATCGTTGTTCGCGCTTCCCGTACAGCAGCTAGCCAGGTTGCTTGATGTTTATGGTTACTGCTCCGCTCCTGAGAGTTGTGGCGTAAAATTATAGAGTATATAGACTTTCTCAAAAAATAGTTTATATAACATAAAAATATTTTTTCAAATCTGACTTGCAGTTCTAGAGATTACCCTCCACATATAAACAAAACTCACAAAATTAGCACTCTTAATTTATTATATTATAAATTAATTATTTGATTTTTAACCACCAACAGGGGGCAAGGGGTGTTATAAGTTTAACTGTGCGTTTGTCTGTAGCATCATAGCTTCCAAAAGGCTGAACTGGTTGATGATGCATGGATGTGAGCATCTTCCACATGTCTGGTCGAGTCGAAATTTAGTATTCTGTTATTTCAATGATATCAAAAGAATATGGTGACCTTAAGCTGACGTTGCAGCATCATCTGGAATCTGACCAACTCCTCACCAAGTTACACTAGAGGTATCGTGTTTAAGCTCATTGGAATGGACTCAATGAAATGAATAGGTTGTGTTCGGTTTTTTATTTTCTGATGTTTACCTTGTACAATCCAAGGCAGTTTTAATTCATTTTACTGAAGTAAATGATATTGCTTCATCATCATCATGTCAGCCGAAAGACGTCCACTGCTGGACATAGGCCTCCCCCAAAATTTTAGATATTTCTTAATGGATAATAAAATATTACAAAGATTAAAATATTATTTATTAATTTAATTTTGTTGTTGCAATATTATTCGTGTTGTTTTAACGGCATAAAATTATCTTCACATGTACCTTATTATTGTAAGGTATTAACTCTAAAAGCTTTAAATAATAGAGCAAGAAGATAATATTTTATAAGTGGAGTAGGTACTACATAAGGTTATTATAGTAAATAATTATTCTAAATAGCGATGTTTTGTTTATCAATGTGTTTAGTTTTACTTCGACCACACTTGAGGATGTCAATGGATGTTATATAATATATGGCATTAAAGATAGCTCCAGGCTATTCAAATACCGTTATTGTATAAATCAAACGATTTTTGTTCTTAGTTTTTACAAATGCAAGTGTTTTAGTAAGCACACGAGGCACTCCAAGCTCAGTCCTCCGGAGTAGCAACCTGTTCTTACTGAGACACAGGACTACGGTATTTTTAAGGTTGGGTGATAGCTATAAGCTCAGTAACCACTTAACATCAGGGGGACTGCGAACCTGAAGCATGGAATAAAAAAGTGCAAAATTCGTATTCAACGCCTATGCTTCCATCTGGCAAAGTTTAATTTGGTTTAAGTAATTTGAATGGGTATTCATTCACACAGCGGTTTTATTTAAAGTTAAACTATGTAAGTACTATCTTTTATAAATAACCCTACCATGTTTCTTTAATACCGCAGAGCAATTAGCTAGAAGATCCAGTATATGGAATAAACCTTAAACTTTTACCTATATTTATATAATAAATTTTCCAAACTGTTTTTGATTTTATTTTATATCCTAGTAATGTTTATTTAAAATTAAATCCTGGCATAACTATAATATAGGAAAAAATGATAAAATTTTATATTCATATTTATAAACTACTAACATAATGTAGTTAAACTTATGTGTTTTCTTGAACTTGAGTAAGGATATAAAATATTGTTGTATTTTGGCTGTAAACACTTGGGAATCAGGTTTCTGGCTACATGCCATGTACGCTTAACTAATAGGATACTTTTTATCCCGGTAAAGTCCCAATTCTAAAGTCCACGCAGACGAAGTCATGTGTAGAAGCTAGTATAGTAATATACCTATTTCAACCATTTAGAATTTCAGACCTAAATAAATGCACAAATGTTAATTCGTCTCTGATTATCTTATCCAATATTCCTAAATATTTTAGTACCTACATTTGATATAGCTAAAAATAATCCCGATAAATTTACACTAAAAAGGGCTTCTGTGAAACTATTTATCTTTGACAAATAAACTTAAACCGGGATTAACCCGAACGGCCACGAATTTGCAAATACCCTAATTCGTGATCCCGATATCACTACTACATACACCGGACCCGTGTTTCGTGAATTACTGCTATAATCCACGCTCGATTGCCTATTATCTCGCTTCCCAGTTCCAGGCACAATTGGAGTTTTTGATCCTGTTACCCGGGATAGACTCGAGTTGTTAATTAAGAGCCCTCCGTGGCGGGTTACCTTTGTTCAACGAATCGATAATACTTTGTACCGAAATGACGCTATTATTATCGTACGGTTTTATTTAGTTAATGGTTTATATAAAAGAAATATATTATTCTATATAAAAAAGTGACGACTCATTACCTGATGGTAAGCACAGTACAATCCAAACACTAAGGCAAGCATTGGTAATCTATCGCCGATGCCAATGCATGGTATGCATATACGGGGTAGTTGCTATCCAGTGTAATACAAATACCTACCACTCAGTGTACTGAGTTGTAGAGACTCCTTTAAGCCAAATCATACTATAAACTATTCACAATATAGATCATTTTTTATTGTGTTGAGATTCGAATGGGCACCGAAATCAGTTTCAATTGTATGTAATATACCCTAATTTTAAAACAAGCTAAAGACATGTTGATAGCAGGTTACCACGGATTTATCACGGTAACTAACACACGTATCTTGAACAGGTGACGTAAACGCATTAGCGTGTTACGTTTCGGAGAAGGTTAGTGTTATTTTTTAGTCAGCTTCAAATTAACATTGCGTATAATTAAAAAATAAGTGTGTACCTACGTATATACGCGTGTAAACACATCACCGTGTTACGCCAACGCGCCGTCGCGGCATGATTTGCAATATCAGTGTACATTTTTAGTAATACACTGCTCGCCATGCTAGCTTTTAAATCTCCAATAAATAATATCGGAATGGCTTGGTTTAAATCTCAATCCAAGTGTTTATGTGTGTTAATTTATGAAGCAAACCAATTACCTTGGTCGCTGCAACTCCTGCTGGCGATGCACCACTAGACTGCCACACACTAATACCTACAAGTATCGAAATTAAAGTCTTGTCCTATGTATATTTGACAAGGATTATAAAATTAAACCAAAAAAAAATGCGCCGTCCGCGCTCGGTCGGTTGTACTTTTCAACTGACTAACCGTCTCAAATAAATGTATTACCTAGTTGTGAACTGCGGAATCACGATCTACCCACATAGTTAACAATACAAACGCTCAGATGTATGCATTACACTAAATACTAACATCATTAGTTGCATTGCAGTTTTGAACCAAAAATGGTTCCTAATCATGAAAAAAAGTGAAAAAAGACTTTAAACTTCAACGCGCTATAACCAGTCAGATTTTTGAAAAGTTAATTATGAATTTATAACCTATTTATTGACGAAGATTATACGCTATATAACTTCACGCTACGACACTACGGAACAAAACAATAACCATTAACGTCAAGAATAGCTATAGGCTAGAAGGGTGCATTGGCGACGTCGCGGTGGAGAGTTGGTCGAATATATTTAACACGGGTGCAACCGTAGGACAAATAAACTAGGCTTATACATCCACATCCAAAACACATAAATCTTCAAGTCTACATAATACATAACCATTGAATACTATAAATCTAAAATTTTGCAGAATAAAGGTTGAAACGCTCTTCGTAGACACGTTTCCAGGTAAATATGTAAACTGTGCGGCAGATTTTCTGGGTATCAAACCGTATATATTGAATAGCTATAGGTACTCACCCTCTTCACTGAACGTTATAGAAAAATATTCTACCTATGTTGTATTTCACGTCATTATCGACTTATACGCCAAATTTTATTAGAATCCGCCCAGCTATTTAAGCATGATTGATGGACAAATATTCAAACAGACTTACTTTCGGATTTGTAATTAGTGTATTGTGCTAACCATTTTCTTTTTTATTAGCTCGGCAAATTGACTGTACAGCACCTGATGGTAGATACGGTACAGTCGACATACAACGGCGACCATCGATGACACAAATTTCATCAGCAGACGTGGATGTCATTCCGGCCTGCTGAAATGCGTTTTTACGCCTCGTTTGAAAGATCAAACCCAGGAGGAAGGGAAGAGGTAAGAATTTGCGAACTTCCGTGTAGCTATGACTCCGTAGACCAGTCCACGTGGTTCTGTAGTGGAAGGGAAATGATGGGATAAGGCCAAACAATTCAAAAATCATACACGGTAATGGGTAAGTATGTTTCATTTGTTCTCTTCCCTAATTTGTTTCTTATAATACCAATGTTATTATATGGCTTCATTAATTTATTCGTGCCGTCAATTGGGTAGTGCATGGCTTACTTGATACATCAGTTACAACGTATTATGTATTGTGAAAATAAATACATGTATAAGGAGTTTTTATTTTCTCTATATGTATGCATAATGATGTTCTTCACCTCCTTAAATCTTTCAACTGCCAATATTCACAAACATGAACCATGTGTACTAGGTGGTAGGATACATCAGTTGTGTCCGAGCATGCTTTGGCGTGTCACAATCTGAGATCAGCCGGTGTATATCCAGCTGCACAGAGACTTGCAGGCTGGCATGAAAGCGATGTATTGCAGATCTCTCGGTGGTCGCCATTATTTTTAGATTGTACTGTGTACATCAGGCATGGTGCCGCTAATTTGCCGAGCAATTTTGTTCAACTTCAACTTTTTTGCTGGCTATTTTAACGTCACAAAAAGTTAAAGAATTATGCTTCTAGAACAAGTTCTACATATCTTGTTTTATTGTTTCTTTATTCGACAATTAATTCATTACCATTGCAGTTTAAGTTGAAATAACATGATATGATTTTGTAAATATAAATGGAAGAAAAAAAAATATAAATACTTTTTGCAGAGCGGTAAGACACGACCATTATGCACCGCAACCAGCATACACCAGGTTAAACACCTACCACAGTGAAACGCTTAGACGTACCACGTTCTGGAATCAGCCGTTTTATATCCACTAATCAAGCGGGTTGTTAGGGGGCGTTCAAGTATTACGTAACGCAATTTTTGAAGATTTTTGTACTCTCCATGTAACGCACCGTAACATTTTTCAATACGGGCGGTATTCCCCATCCTTCCTTAAACGTTACGTAACACCCAAGTGGCAATTTTTACCTAATACATAATTATGTTGCGTAAAGTACCGACGCAATCAAAAAACGAAAAGGGTTGCCAACTTGGAAAAATAAAATAAAAATGACGTACAATACTATCGAGGGATTCCCCGTAAAACATACACGAAAAGGGTAATCTCGCACACAGTCATTGATATTTTTTCCCAAACTAAGCGATCTTTGTATTATAATAACTAAACATTAGTTATAGTAAGTTTTTGCCTATGAAATTTCCAATTTTTAACACTGACTAGTTTGAAGACGATATCTAGGTAATTAAAATTTCAAAGTCATATTAATTTTTATTATATAGGTATGAAATTTCTATTTAAAACTCAGTCGTTAATTTGTTTTCTGCCTTTCGATTTTTCTTTAATATCGCTGTTTCTGTGACCATGTAAAAATTAAAATTCGCATTATTTTCGAATACGAGTTCCGTCGTGGCAACAACGCAGCATAGATGGCACACAATATCAACGACATGTACGGTCCAGAGACGGCAAGTGAACACATGATATATTTTTGGTTTAATCGCTTCCATTTTGGAAATTTTGATCTAAACAATGAGTCCCGTGGCCAACTGGAGACGAAAGTCGATTTCGATTAAATGAAAGCCGTAGACGCAGCAGATTCGTCTCAAAAGACGTTTGAGTCAGCAGTAGCCTTCAACGTAAGTAATAAAATGAAATAGGTTCATTTAATCTGAAGTTCAGAGAAGTTAATCAGAAAACATTTTTTTTTAATTGAATATATTATAGCTAATAGCACTTCTGGGATGAGAATGGACACTAAAAATACCCATTTTCACATAATCTTTTACATCCTTATATATTGAATTTGAAAAAAAAACTATGAAACCCGTCTTTGCTATATTCTAACTGTATTGCTAAATACCAATTTTCATAAATCTATCTTTAAAAATGACATTTCAGCCCCTTTTACACCACCTTAGGAATTGAATTTCCTAAAATTCTGCCTTAGTGCGCTTACCTACAGTGTAAATGGAACCCGAATGCAAATTTTCACGGTCCTAGAACCAATAGTTTGGGCTGTGCGTTGATATGTCAGTCAGTTAGTTATCTTTTTACATATACTAGTGACTGCCCGGTGGTCGAAATTCGACTATAATTAATTTAAATTATAAGTTTGAACATTATTAAGGTTCTATTGTTAAAGACTATACTTCTATAATCACAGATTTCGCCAAGGCTACACAGTTAATTTGCCTACAAAAAGATCTCTGAACCAGCACTAACAAATATATATTATTTTTACCTATATGATATTACTACACATCTTTCTTTTTATGTTGAGATTTTATATTAGATTTATATTTGTATATTGAGCGAGCAGTATTTCACTATAACTAATAAAACTTATATATTGTAATAATAATAAATTTATTATGGTTATGTTTGACATTCAGTAAGACTATAGACAAATAATATTAAAGACAAACAATATTAATCTATTCTCAATTTGACGACAGATTTAAACAATAATCAAAAGAGTATCTATATATGCGTGTGTGTGTGTCAAATACATGGTAGAGTGTGTAATGTTTTTTTTATTGATTTAATGTATTATTTTAAAAAATATTAACATCTGCACTCCTTCTCTATATAAACTATAAGTGTAGGAAATTTCATACTCCTCCGTCCGCACAATTTTGGTAAAAAGGGGTACAAAGTTTTTGCTTCACGTATTAATATATAGATAAAAATGATTTCCTTGTCGCGATAATTAAATAAATTTACTAATTTAATAATAATTATTTTACATTTTTCTTCTCTAGTGACAATATCTTTTTTATATGAGCAGTGACTGCAGTATATTGTACTTTCCTATAGACTCGCTGTGTTCCGAGGTACACGAAGATGGCTCTCTCAGTTGTTTACACTGCAGTCCATCAGCATAATTAACTGCAAACAGTATCGTGCAGCGGTGACAACTCAAACATTGTCGGTACCGGAGCAAAATTTCGTGCAAATAATATATGTATTTGAAGCGATGATGGCGCAGTCGTAGCGTGTACGACTTCGCATCGAGTGACGTTAGTTCGAATCCCAGCAATGAGCCTGAGCTTTCGGTGAAGGAAAACATGAGGAATAAAAACATCATGTTTATTGTTAGGTAATTTTACGTCACCGATCTATAACATATTATGACCCGATGCACTGATAATAACTTTTTTTTTCTTATTTAATATTCCAAATTTATTCTGGATTTTAATAAGTTAAATTGGGAAATTATTTCGGTGATCTCTTACTACGAACTCGCGTTGATGAGATATGAGAGAATGTGATTTTAATACGCCATTAGAATGATTATTCTAGAATTCCTGATATCGGCAATCTAAAAAAAAGAAGAAACTTTTTAAACACAATACTGTATCAGACTTCCAGGTGTCTACAAAACTGGCCCCAGTTGTGGTAAAACATATCAGTCGGCTTGTGACCTATGATCTGTGTAACAGGGTTCATACGTCTTGCAATTAAAAAATAAGACGTCTTCTAGATCCACTTCCAATATGTATTATCTATACTACTAATCTCTGTCTACACTAATATAATAAAGCTCAATATGTTGTATATTTGTTTGTTTAAACGCACTAACCTCTGGAATTACTCGCCGGATTTGAATATTTATTTTAGCATTTTATAGTGTGTTCATTGACATATGTTACAAGGTACATAACTTCACGCTAAGATCTCAAGAAGCAGAGCTGTAACCATGAATGTCAAGCAATCTGACATGATGTACGTATGTAAGTACTAGAAGTTAGAATGAAGTTGGTAGCGCGGCGGCACGGTTATGTCATGGTCCAATAAATTTAATCAGGTCTATCTATAATGTATTTTAAGTAGACCTACGGTAATAAAGGTGAAGATTAACTTTTTTATATCAACATTTAGCTCTTAAAGCGTCATTTTAGGTATGTAACGAAAATTAATGTAATATCGGGATAAATTTGCTAAGCAAATAAAACCATCATGTTATTAGAATTCCGTACAAGTTCTAATGAACGTTTGATCTCGTAATATCGGCAGTATTGAATCTTAACTGTGATGTATCCAAATATTAAGATTTAATTTGGGTTCGTGTGATGTGTTTCGGGTATAAGTTTAATTACCTTTCTGTTACGTGTTCAAACATAATTCGCGAAACTTCATGTATATAATATACTAGTTATGCCCCACGGTTTCACCCGTGTTCACTTTAATCGTCCAACTCTTAGATATATTAATAAAGGTTATCAATATGTGTTTAATATAATTTGATATCAAAAATTCTTTAGAGGTGCTTATGGAACAGCGATTATAAGTGAGTACATACAAATGTATATCGATTTGCGCATACTATGACGTCACAACTCGAGTGTCCCACTGAACCGATTCTGTTTAATCAACGCCCCTCGCGCTGGTACTATCGGCACTATCCGAAGTGATTGAAGCGAGAACTACGCTGACGAGCAATCTTCGACTAATATCCTTTCGAGAACTCAATTACAATACGCCTTTAATTTCCTCTTGTATGTAGTTTAAATTGGACTAGTTTAAAGTTAAACAACAGGTGAGGTTACTATCATTGTTCGAAAATATTTCGCTGTAAATACTGAACGAGATACGTAAATAAAGATTTAACTCAAGATGGTGTCTGAAAGTGACTTTCCCTCTATACAACCTTTAAAAATGACAATAACTGTTAACAATACATATAGTGTAAAATAAGAAAACAATTACAACGTGTTGATTATCCCGATCGAGTTTCTTACCGGCTCTTCTACATAACTGGGATGTTTGCCTAACCGGTGGTAGTGTGTTGACATTCATAAAATACTTCTTAGGGCCTTCTTCTTCTTCTTTTTTAGCGCCGCAACAACCACTTGCCAGTGTTAGTCTTCGTAGTATTTTTTTTATATTCAACAAGATGGTGGTTCTCTGAAAATGCATGCTTTCAGTTAATATTTACAATCCACTTCACGAATATGCCACCAATATTACATAATATAGGGAACAAAGAACCTAAGTAAATAAATTAAAAATAAAACCACAACATGGCAGCTCAAGATAGCGCTAAAACTCCTTCTTAGGACCTAAATTGAATAAAACATTATTCATTGTATTTTATTTATCATATATAAAGTATTGAAATTCATATATCAAATGTGTATATTCCGAAAGATAGTGAATAGAAGACTGATTGTACTGTATTGCTTGACAGGCTTGTATGTTAACGATATTTATGTAGGTGAAGGTTGATCTAAGCGCTTGTCTTTCTTTGTATTAAGCAAGCTGGTATAACTTTTTACAAGTTTTTATTTAACTTGCCTTATTAGCATTGGTCAAATCTTGTAACTGAATTTTAAAATAGTTATCCGCAACCGATTCAGCAGAATTTTGCATACACGTTTTATTTGGTTGACAATGTATAGTTCGCTAAGTGACATCATTCTAAATCTAATATGGTAGATTCCCAAAGATGGCAGACAAGTTACTTTTATGCACCCTTTTATGCATATGGATATCAAATGAAAGAAACATTCTAAAATACAAAAAAGTTTTTTGTTAATTAATAAAAAAAAATGTATTTTAATAAACTAAGGAAAATACATAAAGCCAGAAACAAAGAGACAAGGAATACAGATGCTCGTCAACATGCTCTAAGTCTAAAATGGAAATGGGCAGAACATATCTCCAAGTACAAAGAAAAGAGGTGGACGTTAGAAGTAACAAGATGGCCAGGACCTATAACAGGCAAAAGAAGCCACGATAGACCAAGAAAACGGTAGGCTGATAATATCACTAAAATCGCAGGGTCAGTCTGGATGAATATTGCCCAGGATAAAAAAATGCCACGGGACTGAGGAGGCTTTTACCCAAAGGGATCCTAACACGATACAAAATAAATTAATAAAGAACTAAAGTTTTGTTATAGTTAATAATACTAACACGACTTTTCATTTGTATATTGTCTGTTAGATATGGAATAAAGTTTTATTAGAAATAAAAAACATTATTGTTTAATTGTTACTGATTTTGATACTTTATTTCGAATAAACTATTTTAGTGCCAATTAATATTTTTATAAAATTAACTTGTCAGTAATAATTTAATATTATGTACTTTTTAATATTATATAATTATTAAATACTACTTGATATTATTAAATTACTATCAATCTTGGTAAGGCTAGACAGTCGTAAGTGATTTATTGCGATTTGAACTACTTTTTTAAACATTATCATCTTCTCCCAGTCGCATAAGTCCTAATAAAACTACTACTGATATACTCTCTAAACTTACTTAACATAAATTAGGAGATTGTATCTGTAAGTATAGGTATAAATTAGGACATTTGAATCTTTAGTTATGAAATGAATTTTCAATCATTCAACACGCGATTACTAAAATATTTTTTTTTTGAAAATAATTAATACTCTTGTTTGTGCTGTGCGATGTGTGTGAAATAAAAAATAAAAGTTAATAGAATTTACTAGATTAATGGCCAACTTCATGATGTAGCTTTCATTACATGATGTGCGCGCAGTTCTCAATTTTACCCTCCAGTAAAAAGGTCAAATGCAGTATAACTAAAAAAAAAGAAACGATGCAGCTTTATATAACAAGGCGGTTTTAATTGTACTAACAAAGCTGAATGCAACCCTCTATTTATAAACATCCTAACGCAGTATATCAAGCCAGTGACAGGGACAAGTCCAAAGCTGTGCGCAATTTGAATAAAACACGCTACCGACCTCTGCGGTCTCTCCAATATCGAGAACGACCGCAGGTGGTGATAAGAACAGATAGACTAACTTAGCACGCAACTAGAGCGTGTTGCATTTATATACTGTTTCCTATCGGAGTGCCTGTTTCAGGATTTATTATTAACACTCGGCCATTTGGAATTCGAATATCCGTTTCAGTATTTCGATTCCGAATTTCGATCCTCTGTATTTCGAGTCAACGATACTCGATTCGAGACATTAAATTTTTTGAAGTCATACTTCTTAGTAGGGAGTAAGAATGTATCACGTGACCGAAATGCGACATGATGAAATTACTCACCAATGATAATAATATTAATTCGTTTTATTGACTTTTATTAGTGCAAAAATAAAACTTTCATTTGATTAATATAATCCGTTACACACCTACAAAATACAGAGTTCAAATATTTTTACACAATAAAAAATTCAGTAAAACGAATATACATTATTAATTAATAGCAAAGTTTATCATTTTTTTGGTAGGCGGAATACAAAATTTTGGAGTTATTATTGTCTTGTTAAGCTAAATAAGTATATTAACTTCTTACATGTGCACATAAGTAAAAACATTTTATTTACATTCAGCTATGGAAGGTTCGGAATCATGAAAATTAATAAATTACCTATCTCTAGTGTCTGTAAACTACAATAGAATAATACTATTTTAGTAACAATCAGAAAATAAACATGAAATTTTAATACATAAATTTCTAAAAATAAATATTATTCTTCACGCAAGGTAATCAAGACGAAGGTTACCTATCTCGTTTTATTAAGTGGGTAAAAAGCAAGAGTTAAAAAGAAACAGCACGAAATTCCAGTGGTCCATGATAAGGTTTTTGTACTAGTTTACTATTTGAGACTTTTAATAATTGTTAAATAGGCAACAATTTTCAAATGAAAAATTAATATATTTGAAAGCTGTATCAAAGATATAAAATGACGGTTTTGTCAAAAATAGTAACACTAAGCCTACACAGAAGTTCAGCTTTCACATGCAACCCCACAGGCATAGACCAAATTTCTTGTCAGAAAATTTTCAAATTCAGAAAAGCTAAGTAAGTATTAAAAAGTAACCTATCTCGACACATAGTTTGATTTTAATACATTTTGCTGAGTTACTTATATTTTTCACTTAAACTAATTAAAAGGATCAAGAGCCGCAAGGGGAGTTCGATTAGAGATCTGTTTCAATCTCCATCAGCAGCTGTTCCTATCTGACCGCAGTGCTCGGGAGCGTGTATAATTCAGATTGCAAACAGCTTCAGTCTTGTCGTAGTCTGTGACTTTATGTACTGCCTTAGATAGTTTATAAGCCGGGATCCATCTGCGGCTTTATGTGTCGGAGTCGTGAAAGTATTGCCGCAAAGCTTCAGACACGCGCTATATTATGCAGGAATTACGTGCTACTTCCCGAAATATATGTTTGAAATGTCTTAAACGAATAATCACTGTCGAACCGTTCCATAATGATATATTTTGTGTTTTTTTTTTATATTTTCTTTTGTGGTTGATTAGGATAAATTATAAAAAATTTTGCTTATATTTTATGAGGTAAGATGTTTTCTAGAGTTTATATGACTAGATTAAGTTGAAAATAAGTCTGCAAGTTAATAATGCTGTGTTGTTGAAACTGCATTTGGTAGCAAATTCTCCATGTCATTAGCTTAGCGTGAAAGTGTGATGAAAAAATAATAATTTAATCCTGTTTAAGCCCTAAGAAGTGCCTTGAATGTCAAAATGCCTACTATCGGAAAACATCCGAGTCATCGATAAGGGCCGGTAAGAAATTCGATCGGGTTTATCAACGTTTTTAGACTATATATCTTGTTTGTAGTTATAATCATTTTAGTGGATGTACAGAGAGTGTTATTTTCTTATCTGTATAATTGCTTAATAAGAAGTAGTTTTATGGCTATGTATCGAGGTATATGTGACGAGTATATTCAAATAAAATATGACGCTGTGTCACTAGCATTATAATTTACCGCTAACTAATATCAAATGTCGCTGCATGCGTCTTTTTTTCGAACGGACTATACTGTTAGCCTTAGGGGCTCTGGAGCATTTGCGACTTTTATAGCTTTACCGGGCTTGGAGATGTGCATGTGTAGTAGTAAGATTCTATACCTCAAATTAAAGCGCGTAAAACTGAGAGCGCGTCCTTAATGTTTTAGTTTAAAATACTTTTTAATACCTATAACCTTTTAAAACAACATGTGAACAAGCTTAATCCTAATACTTTGTCGTTTCCAAATTCAAACTTCCCGCCAACGAGCGGCAAACACTGGAGCCCTCGTGTTTTGAATCGGCATGCAAATGGCCTCGCGAGTGCTCCGATTAATTTAAAGTAAAAAACGTGTAAAAATCTATAATTAAGCTGAAGTGAGTGCTCATACAGTGACGGTGCCTGCGACGCTGTTACGTAAGTCCAAGAACACCATCCTATCCTATCTTAAGCTGTAACAACATGTAAGAGGCGCCATCTATTAACAAATTGTTTAACTAACACGACAGTTGTTACATTGTTTACATTCTATAATGTGTAAAAAATTCGCATAGTTCAGCTACTTTTATAATAGTTTATCGTTTAAAAATGGCTACGATACTTAATGCTATCAACTTTACTAAAAATCTGCAATTGATTATTAGAGAATATATTCCTTGGAAAGCATCTGATATAGGGAGGCGATGTAAATACTAGACAGATTACGGCTTCCAATAACAGAATTCTCTCCCGCGACATATCCCGGCTTGATTGTAGATAACAATAGAATGAACTACGCCTCGAGGCGCAAAATAATGTGCATTTTAATTACACTTCCTTGACTTTAAATTATGCAAGGAGCCGTGTCGTTATTCTCAATGGTTCGGATTAAATCCTAAACGATTATTTTGTCGTTGAATTTTAAGATGTAGATAAAGCATGTCGCAGATTCGTAAGTTCGCATTAATGGATGTATTAAAATTATATTACCAAGAGTTTCATTTACGTCGTTTATTTAATATACTTAGGCGCTTTACCGAGACATTTGAAGACAAAAGATTTATCAGTGAAGTAAGGGAAATGTTGGCAGGTTTATTTTATTATACAAATATTTGAGTTCACGTTTTGTTTTGTTAAAAACTTTCGTATTTAATTATAAATCTTATTTTTTTACTGATTATAATATATATGAAAATGAGAAGAAATGTAAAATGCAAGTATGTGTCAAGGGAAACAAATTTATTAGTTTTTACAAGCGGTGGCTAGTACAATACACGGTTTTATTTATTTTTGCCTCGTAATTTTATTTTTGATAATACTAATGGCAATTCATATTGCTTATCAATTATTGAATGATATATACTTCCTTATAAAATTTCATAATAATTGGTTGAAATTAAATAAAAAATAATTTATTGTAATTATATTTTTTACGATTCCTATAAGTATAATTGTTCGTTCTTATAGGTTTTTCAGTTAATTCCGAACTTTCAAACAGATATATGGGAAGATAGACAAAAAAGTCGTAGTCGTGATCAGTGTCCTTTATAACACATGTCAATCAGGGAATTTGAAAAAATCGGACAAGTAGCAAATAGCACTCGCGCCCTGAGATTTCCGAACTGATTACATTACTTAACGTACATTCTTATACCGTGTTTAATATAAATATATGGTTTATAGATTATCATTGTATTCTTTACTTACTTACTTTTATTCTTTCATTTGTATCTTGGTCTGTCCACCTGTATGTCTCTTAGTGCGCTTATAACTCAAGAATATTTTTTGTTATTTTATAGATTTCTTTACCAAAAAGGGATTCTTGGAATACGTTGCCAAAACCGTTAAACACAGGACAACAGAAACACAATACAAATAGGTGATAAAGAAATCTTCTTGTACAATATACTAGACACCTGTGTAAACTAGAATGGTCTAAAACCTTAAATACACTAAAACTAACTTTAATATTTAAACCACGATAAGTAAATTAATGTTACAGAAGAAATTAAAAACATTTAAATTATGTTAAAAAAAAACTAGAAACTTGATTTTTTTACAGCAGTATGAGGTATATAGTCAGTATATATACAGGTATATATACAGTATATAGTCCTAGGTATATGATATTAATTTCAACTTTATACCTACATTCGTTATCATGAAAAAGTGCCTTGACACACGGACTCAGACAGACGGATAACAAAGTGATCCTATAAGGGTTCCGTTTTTTTAGTTACGGAAGCCTAAAAAATACGTTTGTCGATAGAACTGCAGATTTATTAATGTAGATTATAATAATGAAAGAGGGTGGGTGAAATTAAAAACTATAAAATCTATGTAAATAGCGTAGAAATATGTATAGAATGTAAATGATTAAAACAATAAATAGTTAACTAAAGCAAAACACAAAAGAAGTTTGTAAAAGATTAATTGAAAATGATCCTTAATCCCTAATGTGGATATAACCTTACTTCTGATAAACAAAATGGTCTTGCTCATAATGTTGATTTATAATAAACTAGCGGTGCGCCGCGGCTCTCCGTACATTTGTTCCGCAGAAAATATTTTCGTTTAATAATTTAATTTTACCTCATATTATTAAAAAAAACTGCCGATCAGTTGAGAAATAACATGTGCTTCCCGTCTACAAAAAATTATCAAAATCGGTTGTTAATTAATAAAAAAATAATTTTATTTATTATTATTTTTACGACTTCTCAAAGTACAGTAGAACAATACAATTCTTATAGCCTATCAACTGATCAATTATATAAGCTTACCATGTACAAAATTTCATAATTATCACTTAATCCGGCTTTGAGTTAAATTCGGACAAAATTTAACCCATTTTTTGAATGCCATATGATTACATTTATGGACCGAACTAAAGATTTATTAATGTAAATTAGGTAATTCGATTAAAGTAAATTTATTAAATATAATTAGCTCTTTTAATAATAGAGATTGTAAAAAATATAAACAACTAATGAAAAATATACCTCAACGTTATTTTTACTTATAAAAGGAGCTTTTTTAAAGTTTTTTTAAAGAAAATTCGGATTTCCTATCCTTTTGTAATAATTATCTATGTATCTATACATATTATAAAACTCAACATCGCTCTGTCTGTCTGTTCTTTTATGTTCTTTGTACGCGAAACCCACTATATCCGATTTACAGTTTTTTTATTTTAATTCAAGCTATGTTATTTGGCCAGTTTATAGGTTTTTTTTAATTAAGTAACGTACGAAGTACGAACATTAGAGATAATGTTGCATCAATTCAGAAAGAATACGCTTTTGGGGCATTTAAATGGCTTACGCTGAGTAAACCATAGGAGATATATCTAATTTATGTACTAAATAATTGTATATCTTAACTCGACCTGTACCAAATGTTTAAATCGCTCAATTGTTTTAAAACTGTAACTTGAGTAACTGAAGAGAAATAATCACAAAATTATAAAAATCAAATAAAAAAAATGTAAACGTAAATACTTTATACCAAGATCACGAGAAGAAAAAAAAAGGTAAATTTAAAACGACACCGATCGAAATAATCCCGTCGAGATACTACTAAAACATCATCAGCAATCTGGGCACGTTTTCACCAGCCAACGACACCCCGAACCTAGATATAAGGAAAAAATACACGAGTAACTTTCACAAAAGTGGGTGAAGTCATTTATCAAGCGAGCGTTAAGAACTCCCGACAGGACCAACTTTGATACAGGATATTCTGCCTCTAGACATTAATAATACCGGTATCGCGGCATTTGATGTGTTTTTTGGATGTCCTCAGCGTGTTATCACTTAAACCAGGAAAACTTTGCTTTTAACGGCGCTGTTAAGTTTTTGTGAGGGACGACCTAGATCAGGAAAGTTTTTCCATTGTTGCAACGACTATATAGTTAATTTCAAAGCTAGCTTTAACGTTCCTGTCTTGTTTAATAAACCTAACAAGGAATTTATACATTTATTAAAATTTGAAAACAATATTGTAACAAAAATGGTATCATATTGAAATAAAAATACTTATTAATTCCTGAGGTTCGGGGTCCAGAGGGACGGGTGATTCAAAAAGATATATTTAGATACTTTCTACTTGGGGTATCCTAACAGTAGAAATACCTCCAACCTAGAGAATATCGTAGCCAAATAGTGTTGAATTCCTGCCATTAGAGCTCCTTGGTTTCAAGGTTGGCAACACGCTAGTGATATCTCTGGTGGTACAAGCATCCATACGGTAACCGCTTACCATCAGGCAGGCTGTATTCAGTTTTTATTAGCTTTATCTGTGATTGGAGAAAAAATTGTCACGGCTTTTTTGCTGTTACGTTGCACTTAAGCTCAGAAAAATATGAATCATCGGTACTTAAGAGACAACTTCGTATTAAAGGATCGACACATCCTGACATCATATCCATTAATATATTTTCGTATGTTGATTTTCCTCAGCGAAACTCTGGTAAGGAATTTTGCTAGTTAAAACCTAATAAAATATACCTGTTGCTACAAATCAAACAACATCCTATAAGAAAAAAAAAGAGATTAATTAACTCGGATAGCTTTATTGTCCTATAAGATTACCAAACTAATTTACATTACAATAGACAACAAGAAACTCAATAAACCGTCCACAAACAATCCCGTGGTCTTTATACTCGGCGTCTGTTCCTGAAAGTTCAGACCTATTCTGTAACTAACTTCCAGTTAGAACCGTAAACGACTTTACGTGTCGAACGAGGAAATCAAATTATCAACTCCCACTAACTTCACACCCCGCACAGGACACGACGAACTTGTTGCCCGAAAATTGGAGCCCATCTACTTAGAAATGCTGAACGTTACTTTAGACAAAAATGTATACCGGAGAACGAGACGTAAACAAGCTTTATTGGGTTTCTTCGCCAAAGTATGTGAGTTGGGAATTCAATAAGTGACACAGTGAAGAATTAGAGATGCTTGCTACACGTCTCCGGCAATGTATTGTCACTTTGATGTTCGCTTCCCCTCATATTATCTTTCTATATACTTTTCCGTGTAAGGAAAATCGTGATATTAGATTGTTACACTCCGAATCGTTCACTTATATTGTAATCTATACAATTCTAATAACCTATATTAGTAATAATAAAATATTTTATGAAATAATTAAGAATAAGACATTGTAGGAAAAACTTTGCATTTTTCAGATAATGCAAGACGGCAAAGTTTATATTTTATCCAGATGTGGTTACTCGATTAAAAAAACATTACATAATTGTGCGAGAAATGTTAAAAGCGCAAGTAGCGCCGTGCGACGAAACGTGTAACTATATTGGGGTGAGCGGCGGGAGGGAAGCGTTGTCGAGGGGCGGCTCGAGCACTACCACGCTAGCTAATCGCTAGACTGTCGAACCGATTGCTTCGCCAGTCGCACATAACCCATGATGAGGACGCCACGCGTCCACGTCTTTCACGACTCCGAACGTACGTGCGCCGCGACGTAAACAGTAACGTGTGAAGTGATATTTATGTATCCATATAAAACTAACATAAATTGTGAATGTTTAATTACTGTTCGGAAATAGACAAATGTTTTTAGAAAATGTTTCAATTCCTGTCTCTTTTGTTTGTGACTTTCGGTGTCAACGGGGCTTATGCTCCAGGCGTGGATAATTGCAGCCGCTTGTCTAAAGGTGACATAGGCACCTTGTGCCGGGTGCGAACACTCAATGCTGACGGATCGAGTCTAGCATCAGCATCGACCGAAAACACAAAACGTCTCACAGTGGAATGTAACCAACTTTTATTATTTGAAAGTTATCTCGAAGCTAACTACTTCCAAAGATTTTCTCCTCTTGTGGAATTAACAATTCAAAACTGCAAACTTCTCAGGATACCAGGAAACTCCTTTGAAGGATTACGTGAACTAAAAAATTTATCAATACGATCAAAGAACTACGATTGGAGCTCGAATAAAGATTTAGAACTTTCTTTAGGTACGTTCAACGGTTTGCGAGAATTACAAACACTTGATTTGGGGGAAAATAATCTCAAAGTCATACCAATAGATGTATTTTGCCCGCTTGATAATCTCCAAGTACTAAATTTAACTCATAATCTAATCAAAAGCGTCGATCGTCTTGGTTTTGGGAAAAATTGCGGTTCTAGCCTTCGAAGTTTGGATATAAGCCACAATGAACTCAAGACTTTATCAGAGGATTCGGAGATCATTCGATTGAAAAGACTTCAAGAGTTAAGACTACAACACAATAATATAACGGATATTGAAGGAGAAACATTTAACGGACTTATTTCTCTACGAATATTAAATATATCCTACAATAACCTTCAGTTTATCCCCGAAGGGACATTCGCTAGCACGAAAGAGTTACGAGAGGTATATTTAAATAATAACCAGCTATTTGAACTAGCCAAAGGCGTCTTTCACCGGTTAGAACAACTGCTTGTCTTAGATTTATCGAATAATCAGCTCTCTAGTGCTCATGTAGATGGTGGAACTTTTGTTGGCCTTATACGCTTAGTCATTTTGAATCTATGTAATAATGCGTTAACAAGGATAGATGGTAAGACATTTAAAGATTTATTCTTCTTGCAAATATTAGACTTAAGAAATAATTCTATAGGTTATATTGAAGACAACACGTTTTTACCTTTGTATAACTTACATACTTTGAATTTAGCTGAGAACCGATTACATACAGTAGACGAGTTTTTATTTAACGGATTATTCGTTCTCAGTAAACTAAATTTAAATAATAATCTACTCGTGAACATTGACCGTAATGCATTTAAAAATTGTTCAGATTTAAAAGAACTAGATTTAAGTTCAAATCAACTTATAGAAATTCCTTCCGCTATTTGGGAATTGAGTCTATTAAAAACGCTTGACCTGGGGGAAAATCAAATAAAAGATATCAAAAATGGCTCGTTCACAAATTTAGATCAGTTGACGGGATTAAGACTAATAGATAACCAAATAGGTAATCTGTCCGCCGGGATGTTTTGGGAATTACAGAGTTTACAAGTTTTAAATTTAGCAAAGAATAAAATACAAGCCGTTGAACTTGGCAGCTTTCAAAGGAATAAACAATTAGAAGCCATAAGATTAGACGGCAATTTTATATCAGACATCAATGGAGTTTTCGCAAGATTGGTCAGTTTATTATGGCTTAACCTGTCGGAAAACCATTTAGTATGGTTTGATTACGCTTTTATACCCAGTAACTTGAAATGGCTGGATGTTCATGGAAATTTTATTGAACATTTGGGAAATTACTATAAACTTCAGGATGAAATTCACATAAAAACTTTAGACGTAAGCCATAACCGTATCGTTGATATATCGCCATTAGCAATTCCAAACAGTGTTGAATTGTTGTTTATAAACAACAACCATATAAACAACATACAAGTGAATACATTTATGAACAAACATAACCTCACTAGAGTAGATATTTACGCAAATGAGATATCTCATTTAGATATAAACAGCCTTCGCTTGTCTCCAATTCCCGCAAACAAGTCGTTGCCAGAATTCTATATCGGAGGAAATCCGTTTAACTGTGATTGCTCTATAGAATGGCTGCCTTTGATAAACAATATGACAACTATGAGACAATATCCTAGGATAATGGATCTTGAGAATGTACTGTGTAAAATGACACATACGAGAGGCGTTACTCATATACCTCTAAGTAATTTAAAATCCACTGATTTCTTGTGTACATATGAAACGCATTGTTTCACATTATGTCGTTGTTGCGACTATGTTGCTTGTGATTGCCAAATGACGTGCCCGTATAACTGCTCCTGTTATCATGATCAAACTTGGAATAAAAATGTAGTTGATTGCTCGAGTCAACGTGCTATTGAAATACCAGAAAAAATACCAATGGATGCCACAGAAGTGTATTTAGATGGAAACGACTTTAAAATACTCCAAAACTATGCATTTATAGGAAGAAAAAATATGAGATCATTATATGTTAATGCAAGTGAAATTGAAACTATACAAAACAAAACATTCGCAGGTTTATCCTCCCTCATTACACTTCATCTCGGCAACAATAAATTAAAATATTTGAACGGTTACGAGTTTGAACATCTGATGCAACTGAATGAGCTTTATTTGCAAGACAACTATATAAGCTTCATTACGAATTCGACATTTTCTACAATGCATGCTTTGAGAGTATTAAGATTAGATGGAAACCGATTAATAGACTTCTCTGTGTGGAGTTTGAATACTAATAAAAACCTGTACTCATTAGCATTAGGAAATAACATGTGGTCATGCAAGTGTAGATACTTACAAAAATTTACATCATTTATATCTGACAATGTAAATAAAATAATTGATTTATCCGAAATATGGTGTTGGAACACTGACGTTAAATCGTCGCAAAAGAAAGAACTCAATCTCAATGGTACAATTTGCAGTGATTATTATGCCGGTGATTCTGTTATAAATAATATGTTGGTCTCAAATTACATACCCATGATGGTGACTACGCTCTCTGGATTCATGTTAATAATGCTAGTCATCCTAGTAATTTTCTTATTCAGAGACACAATTCGTATATGGCTTTATACAAGCTGTGGTATAAGATTGTTTCCATTCACTGGAGCGTACGATGACACTGATAAATTATACGATGCTTATGTGTGCTACAGCCCGAAGGATGAAGATTTTGTTATTCAAACACTAGCCGCTGAGTTGGAAAATGGAAATCCTTCGTATCACCTTTGTTTACATTACAGAGATATACCACAACACAGCGTTCCTTATATGCAGTGTACATTACCGCTTCCCGAAGCCGCGGAGGCATCCAAGCGCATTATACTTGTACTGACCAGAAATTTTATTGAAACGGAATGGTCAAGATTTGAATTTCGACAGGCACTGCACGAAATTCTTAAATCTCGAATTTACACTTTAGTCATTATAGAAGAGAGCTCAGTATTTCCTGACGCAGAATGCGATCCCGATTTAAGACCATATTTAAAAACAAGCTCAAGAATAAGGTGGAACCAAAAAAAATTTTGGGAGAAACTGCGATACGCGATGCCAGATAGGAAGTTTAAATTAAAATCTTCCGCATATAGAAACAATATAAATTCTTATACGATGAGAAGTGGTATGCAGAATGGTACAATGCGGTCATTTTCTTTTACTGATAAAACGCGCGGCTCTGCGGGCGGCGTTAGTTCTAATCCAGAATTTTTAGAAAACCGTATACATCATGCCCATACCGCATCATACGGACAGGATTGTAGACCTCCTTCCGATCACATATATTCTTCAATAGATTCGGACTACTCTTCATTAGAATTAGGAGCGAATAATCCGAACAGGCGGCGTGAATTTCGCCACTGGCCTCCGCCTCCACCATTAATTGACACTCAATCTTCAGGTCAAGCGTATCTCGTCTAGTCTATGTGCTTCTCATGAATTCATTAAACTCATATAGTCAAAGCTTCATGTGAATATTGTATTAATCATAACGCGCGCTTTACCAAATAATTAAGATTTTAATCTAGCTATTTTTGTAATTATCATCTCGTCGTTCTAAAGGGCGTTTCGTATATTTTGTGTAAATACATTCTATAAGACTGCTGTAGAAATATTGTGAATTTGTATATAATTTGTAAATAAATGTCCATATAAGTCACAAGTATACTATTTATGTACTTTAATAAAACCATTGTGATAATTTTGCAAAAATATTTTTCTTTGATAACACCTCATCGTCACCTTCAATACGTTTATTGTAATTTAGGTATTAAGTACAGAAATTATATTGTTTAAAATTATCCGTTAACACACGACAATCGAAAAAAAAGTTAATATGAGTCTTAAAATATTATTAAAACATATAAATAAACTGCTGTCTTATTAGTTATATTTCAAGCCTATCAAATTAAAAATATTTTACGTAAATTAGAATACTGATAAAATTTAATATTCAGAAAATATGTCAAAGCTGAGTGATGATACTGAAGATGCGTGACTTGAATGATTAGACCATATCATAGCGGTTCATAACATAATCGCAAGATGAAAATACCTACTGAATTTCAAATTTGAGTTTTCTCTTTTATCTACAAAAGGAAACCGCGCTTAGTAAATGTAAAATAAAATAATTTATCAATTAAATGTTTCTATACAAAGTCTTTTAGGGTAACAATGGGTATAAATAACATTTTTGTTTGGCCTAACAATGAACACGCTCATAATCGATATGAAAGCTTTGTTGAATTTCAATTCACCTTTTTTTTAATACCATTTATATCAATGTAATATTCATTAAATAAAATAGATTCTATTAAGGAAGTAAGTTATTATAGTTATATCAGAGTTGTCGTAAAACAGAACTATACATTCGTTAAATACTAAAAAAGTGGTCTTATTTTAAAATACAAAAACTTTAAACACTTATATCTTTAAACGAGCAATTCTTGTATATATATAATCTGAATCTCGGAAACGGCTCCAAAGATTTTCACGAAATTTAGTATACAGGTGGTTTCGGGGACGATAAATCGATCTAGCTAGGATTTATTTTCAGAAAATGAAAATGATTTCGTGTTTTCAATAATCAACTTAAACAATAACCAGAAAAGTATGACTCTTCCCGACATCTATTGGCGAATAATAATACTATTTTTATACTAACTTCACGAGTTTTCTGTTTATTTATTATTTGGTATAGTTATGGAACTTACTAATGAATGTCGCATATATTTTTTATATATTAGGTCTTTACCTATGAAATTGCCGTTTTGTATGAAAAAAATTAAACGATGTTTTTTCATGTATTTTTTATTTGTATTAATCGAAGTAATCACCCATACAATCAATGCATCTTTGCCAGCGCAGTGGCAGTTTATTGATGCCCTTCTTAAAGAAATCAGCTGGACGGGAGGCAACAAATTCTTCAAAGGCATTTTGTACTGCCTCTCGGGTATTGCATTTTTTTCCCGCCAAGGAGTTATCCAAATTCTGGAAAAAGTAGTAGTCTATAGGCGCAAGATCTGGTGAGTAGGGCGGATGACGGAGAACTTCCAACCCCAGTTCTTGCAACTTGGAGACCGTCTGTTGTGCAGTATGAGGTCGCGCGTTGTCGTGCAGGAGCAGCGGAGACGAGCGATTGACCAATGCTGGTTTGAGATGTGCCAGCTTCTCCATCATTGTGTTCAGTTCTTCACAGTACACATCTGCAGTAATGCTCACCCCGTTTGTTAAGAAGCTGTGATGAATCACACCGGCGCTAGACCACCAAACAGTGACCATCACTTTTCTAGGGGTAAGTTTTTGTTTAGGTGCTGAACCAGGATCCAACCAACTTGCTGAGCGCTTGCGGTTATCAAACAGAATCCATTTTTCATCGCAGGTAACAATGCGGTTCAAAATTCCTTCATTTGTGTGTCTGTTGAGCAGTGCAAGGCACGTCTCGACGCGTACTTCGCGCTGGCGATCATTGAGTTCGTGGGGCACACATTTGTCAAGCTTTTTTACCTTGCCAATTTGACGTAAATGGACCAATATTATTTTGACGCTAACGTCGAAAGGTGCTGCTAATTCAGCCGTAGATTGTGTATCATCAGCTTCCACAATCGTCTTTAATTCGTCATTGTCGACCAAAGTCTTCGGATTTTTCAGGTCGAAATTCCCAGAACGGAAGCGAGCAAACCAATAACAGGTGGTGCGTTGGTTTGTAGTGTTAGCTCCGTAAACGTCGTTGATGTTGCGTGCTGCTTGTGTCACGTTACTGCCACAACGGTACTCATATTCCATAATTACTCGAATTTTTAACGTATCCATGATGACAAAAAAGATTGAAATGCGATGAAAATGTAACACTAATCAATAAACAAATGACTACTTTTGGAAAAAGAATTCCATGTTTTTAAAATAAAATTAATTTGAAATTAGAATTCTTAGCCAAACAAAACTTATTTTGATTTGAAATGGCCAGTACTGCAGAACGGCAATTTCATAGGTAAAGACCTATTATAATTATTATGTCCGTATTTTTTTCCTGTAAATTTTTAAGACCGTAAATCGATAAGTTCACAATTAACTTTTGTTACATGCCAATTATTAGATTACATTAGTACAAAAAGGTAAATAAACTAAATTTAGTATACGGGGGGGGGGGGGGGGTTCGGGGGCGATAAATCGATCTAGCAGGGATTAATTTTCAAAAAATGTCGTTTTATTCGTGTTTTCAATAATCAACTTACCAGTTCATATTTTTTTATTATTCTGTCGGTAAGATCGAAAAATATTATTCATATTTCATCATTTCATCAGTATGTAATTCGTATTTAAATAGAATTTCTAAAAAACACAATTTACCAAAAAAAAAAAACCGAGCAAAGCTCCGGTCCTTGTTAGTTATTAAATAAAATGTTCTAATTTCTGTAAGAACCGATTTTTTAATCAACAGATAACTTTATTTGAGGAATATTTTGTTTATTTTGACCAGTTTTCCATATATTAACCGGCAAAACGTCAAAATTATTCCTCGTATAAAATTATCTGACGATTGAAAAATCAGCCCTGAGTCGAATAATAGTTTTCTCTATTTTATTATTTTCAATGGAAACGTAACTTACACTAAATGTATATATAAATATTCATAGTTTTAATAAAACACTAAGAAGGTTTCCAATTTCTATAACATACTAATAGTATATGAGGTTAGAGAATTATGATAATATTTATCGTAAAAACCACTATACCACGGAGCAAGCTATACGTTCATCTAATCAAAATAAAAAGTTAATTCATCTGGTATAAATCGTACCAACCGTTATTAACTAACCTAATATTATTAACGTAAATATTCGCTATACTAAAGACGTACAAGAAAGGGATGAAAGCGCCCAAACTTGGAAAGCCGAAGTTTGACCATTAATAACGTTTAAACTGAACACGTACCTGTAGCGCAGATGTCATATAGTCAACTATTTAAAACAACGCCGATCAAATATAAAGTTGGCCTGTTTATTATCACCAAGTAACTTCTACGGATACACGATGTAAGTATGTATTAGGTAAGTATAATGGAAATTTGTATCTCAAGGTAAATACAATATTTCGACCCAACTAACACATTATATGGGAAATATTTGTATTTAGAAATAAGGAGAGTTGAGAGCCGAATGTTCAGGTTTAGCGTTGTGGCCACAATGTCACCTCATCTTAGTAACTTTGTGGCCCGAGATGATAACACGCTAAGTCTAGTGGGAGGACTGCCTCTTAAGTGCAGCTTCCGGAATACACCTATTGAAGCTTGGCGATATATTTTCAATTTGAGGTTGGTAGCTAGCCAGATGCGCATTAGAAAAAGCCCTACCACCATGCTATAATTTCATCACGATGTTTTCCTTCACCAAAAGCTCAAGCTCATTGCAGGAATTCGAACTCACGTCCATTGACACGATGTTCGTACACGCTACCACTGAGCCATCATTATTTCAACATGTATTGATATACTATACTATTCTCTTCGTTCATTCGATCAACACTTGACTAACATAAATGTATCTAACTGAAGTACTCGTGCTGTGCATAAATAGCGGACAATATTGCCTTAGGAAAATTTAATTTTCGAAACTATCGAACCATACCTACGTTACCTGAGTATTGTATTGTTGTAACAATATTGTTTTATTACTATTTACATTAATGAGACTGACTAATGATACTACTATAATAATACCTTTTGTTTAATATTGTGCCAAAATCTAAACATATAATTAATTTATAATTTTATTATTGTTTGTCGTAATTACCTTATTATTATTTTTTATGCTAAAAATTGTTGCCTACTTGTAGATGAGAAAAACATACTGTAAAAGTGTTATATATGTCTGTAAGTTTTACGATCGAAAAATATCTCGCCTAATAGACAATTAACTCAGTAAATTTTAGATGAAAGAAGAAAAAATAAATTGGAAAAAAAACTTGTTAGTCCTTACTCAGTCGATAGCTATTCAGATTCAAAACGGATGCCTTATTACATAATAGTATTGATTAACTAATTAATAATTATTTTTATTTATAAAACACTAGCAACCCGCCCCTGCTTCGCAAGGGTGCAATGTAGATACTAATATGGGGCAGTGTGAGATAAATATATACCATCGCGAACTTTTTTATCAATCTTTTTAATATATAAAATTCCCTAGATTAATCTATCTCGTTAGGTTTAGCCGTCGTTTGCGATTTAAACGCACAAAATACACAACATACGACATCACATTACAAATCTTTGAATTCTTCGGTCTTTCTTTACTATAATATGTATTTATGATACATATAAACCTTCCACTTGAATCACTTTATCTATTGCTAAAATCTGCATTAAAATCTGTTGAATAGTTTAAAAGATCTAAGCGAACAGACAGCGGAAGTGGCTTCATTTTATACTATGTAAAGATATTATTACTCTTCATTTTACATTTCTACTAAGTGTTTAAATTTTAGCCAGTCGTTATTTTTCGTGTTACAGTTTAAAATTAATGGATTTTTTATTTCATCATTATTATTATTATTATCATTATTATTACATTACATACTACATAATGTTATTTCACTAACACTTGCTATTTATGGACCATCTTTACAACTCGTACTTCCTTTTTACTCTCACTAAAATTTTGTTTACATAAAACTTTCTAAAAAGTAAAGGATCCAAAAAAAATCCCTTGTTTTTAATAAACAACACTAGTAGCTATCTCAATATGAAACACAAAAATACCAGGGAATCATAAAATACGTGAAACATTATGAGTCATTGTTGGCCGTATTGACATAAACCGGCTGGCAATAAAAGTCTTTGAGGTACGTGAAATAAATTCCTCTAACTTCCTAAGTGGCTTTTGTTGTGCTTTTTTGGTTCATAAAATATCAAGCAAAATATTTACCTCTGACCGTACTTACTTGCTTTTCGTTAATAATGTTTTTCGGTTTTCAATTATATTTTAATGTACAGGTAGATTAAACAAAATCGGTGTCATCTACGACTTCCACGTGAGATGCTGTTTCGATGGTAATTCGATTTTGATACTGATTATAGTCTATTTTGTAAGCATTAAAGTCCCATTATAAAAACACATCGCGACCACGATGCAATCAATCAAGTGATTCATAATTTATATTTAACAAATGTGTTGTAACTGCTAATGACAATACTATGACATCATTGTCGAAGATTTTATTATAATGATTACTCTATTTATCAGAGTTAGCGTTAGTGATATTTTCTATGCTGCTTGAAGTTCTGTCATCACAGACTGCTGATACAATCTGAAAACGTTAATCTACAGCCATTCCGTGAAACATGTTATCACTAGATACTGCCTAGAGCTTATATCAAAATTTTGTCTCTGAAGACTGTTAACCTCCTCTAAAAAGATACTACAGATGAATACTTGCATCTGTATTTAAAAGCCAGTTGCCCAATAGGCTTAGTGTGTCATCATCTTGGGTAAAATCTTCATTTAAAATCCAGTGAGTTTGTGATAATAACACTAAACATATAAAATATTTGAAAAATATTATAGTTATCTACCAACTTATGTAAACGATAATTAGTGAAACAATTTCTATCAAAGTAATTGAAGCGTCCTTGAAACAGAATGATCAGTAAGACAAGACAGATCAACATTTGACTCCCACAACACTGATTGATTATGGTAAGCTGATGGAAATTTTGGAATGAGCAATTTAGCTAAACGTCATTTATACGCTGCGATATTATTGTAATTACTGTTTAAACAAAGGGTCTCTATTCAGCATTAATTTCACGATTGAGATCCAATGTAATCATAATATGAATTTCACGAACATGATTTTTTGACTTATACGAATTATGATTTTGACTGGGATCTTGATACAGACTATATTTTAAAGTACGTCTAGGACCTTTTCACTTTTTATTTATATACTGACTTATGTATAACTATGAACAATAGAACTTATTTAGTAGTAATATAAGTACTATCTATATTCTAAAAGAACAAGCTGTGCCCGCGGCTGCCCTCGCGTGGATTACAGAATCTAAAATAAAAGTCATCTAAATTACGCCTTATAATTTCAGCTATCTGCCAGTGGGTCGATCAAAATTGGTCCAACCGTTTCTGAGATTACCCGGAACAAACAGACAGATAGATAGAAAAAAAATAAAAAATATTTTGTTATTATAAGTGCCTTATATACTTTCATATGCATTTAGTAAAAAGCTGTTATTTTGACATTATAAACAGACACTTCAATTTTATTACCTATATGTAACGAAGATATATGCAAAGAAGGTAACTGACTGACTGACATAGTCCAAAGCACAGCCCAAACTACTGGGGCTAGGACAGTGAAAATTTGGATGCCGGTCCCTTTTACACTGTAGATGAGCACTAAGAAAGGGTTTTTGGAAATTTAACACTAAAAGAGGTGAAAAAGGAGATGACAGTGTGTATGAAAATCCGTAATTTTGGAAGATAGATCTATGTAAATGGGTATTTAGCAATTCAATTAGTAAGTAAAAAATACGTGTTTCATAGTTTTTCAAATTAAATTCCTAAGACTGTAAAAAGAAGGGGTGAAAGTTTTTTTTAATGAGCTTTATGATTCCAGAAATGCTATTGCCTATGACAAATTTAATTAAAAAACCAAATTACACCCAGCGAAGCGGGCGGGTACCAGCTAGTAATATTAAAAACTCAAGACTTTGTTTTTGTTTGTTTGAAATCGCTAAACTCTTGACCTGCCAGTCAGATTCAAAAAATAATAATTATAGTTTATAACATATTTGTTGAAAAAGGTTATAGGATATCTAATATCTCGATAAGACCCTAAGGAACCAAGCAACTTCCAAAGTGTAGGTCAGAAAGTACGCTAACCGAGAACGAAGTAATAATGCTTGCAGGTCTTGTGGTTCAGCCCGGAGTATCAGGAGCCGAAGACGGGATGGACGCCCGATGAGAAATGAGAACAGCTCATTTTCAAAAAGGGCCGACCTGTAAACGCCTAAACTAAAGATATTGTTAACTCCGAAGTACTATATGTTTTCTATCATTAATTTCAAAATTTAAACTCGAATGACACCGTCTGACATTGCTATTATTATATATCTGGAGATACCCGTTTTCATTTTCGTAATTAGACATGACTAGTAAGTACAAGATTAGAAACGGGTAGTATGATTTGGCATATAAGCATTTTATGTTGGATACAGCCAGAAGTTAATACATTTACTAAAATAATGAGAAGCCTCTTTGAGGCTTGTTAATTTTAGAGTAATAATATAAGTGTATTACATCACCATGTCTGTTTGTATGGGCTAAAAGTGACAAATAATTTTGTTATTATGTTATACCAAAATTTTTTGCTACTTGAAAAATACGTATTTTTTGACATATAAGGGAAAAATATCACGATAACCAAGTCTCGCTTGTTCTCATGCAATATAAACCGGTGAGGGTGTAGGAACACGCTGGATGCAAGCAGCGCAGGTCGCATCGTGATCTCTGGAGGAGACCTATGAGTCAGCAATGTACGTCCTTGAATATATTTCTAATATTAGATAAGTAAATTAATTCATATAATTTATTTTTCATATCCCGTATAATAAATATTATACAATAAAAGTGGACGACTATAGAAATAAAGGAACACTGAAAATGTGTGGATGAATTGTGTAAAGAAATATTTTAATAAAAATATACATAAAAACGATATTCTCGTAATCTCTGGAATCGTCTAGAAAGTACTCGGAATTTATTCGAGTTTCTATTCATAGGTACTAAAAGAAACAATAATCATCATCATTTCACGTCCACTGCTGGACATAGGCCTCCCCCAAAGATCGCCCCAACGACCGTTCCTGTGCTGCCCGTATCCAGCTGCTTCCCACAACCTTTGCTTTGCTTTGCTTACCACAACCAGGTCGTCTGACTACCTTGTGGCGGGTCTAATTTTTTTTCCATTGATATTTAAAAGTATTTATTGAATGACATAAGCATCCAGTGTACGAAATTTTATAAAAATCGGTCAAGCCTTTTTGAGTTTAATGTGGACATACAAACAGAAGCACAGTTTTTTTATTGCATTTTCGTGATCAGTGTCTATTATGATAGACGGTAGTAAAATAAAAAAGTAGATGTACAAACAGAATTACTGATTTATTATATAAATCCAGACATACGGTAGTTTGTCAGTCAAGAACGGAAAACGGCGATATAATATATAATGGATATGAAATCTCTAAACACTAACGAGTAGGCGAATCTAATTTCTATTCTAGCCTGAACAATACCAATAGTAAATAAATACTTATATACTTTGCAAATCCTCACATGTAATCGGTCAGAATCAATTAAACTATCCTTCAATATCCATTTCGCTTCATCAAGAACAGACCAAATATCTCTCATATATTTTTTAATGATAATACAAATTTCCTAAGACCTCCAACTAACAAGAAAATACTCAATACACAAGGTTCTTTAAAAACTGGCCATTTTATTATAACTTTTAATAATGTCGGCTTTCATTACACAATGGGCTAACATTTCATTAGAATGTCACTCATTAACTTCTTTTCGTAATAAACTTGGACGTGTGATGTATTTGCGACGTTTTGACATGAATCTGACTTAAAGACTTAAGAAGGCGTATGGATCATTAGAGGCAGATAATTATATTGTTAACGCCTCATTAGATTATAACTGATGACATTCCTAGTTCCCATTTGGTTTCGTGGCACGATAAAGCGTGATTATTGTTGAACATTTTAAAGCAAAATTGTAATAAAAAGTATTAAGTATTGGTGTTTGAAAAACAATTTTGTTAGTAAGGAAAATTACAAGGTGTCGATGCTTTCAAGCCCTAGTTGCATTCAAAAATAAGAAAATAGATGTGGTAAAGATTATGTATATCAACCTCTTATAAAATAGTTCGTCTTTATTAGACGCTTATAAAAACTAACCAATGCTTCCAAACAAGTACGAGTACTTAGCAAACTTCTTAGTGTCTATGCACACTACGTTTTTTGAAAGAGCTGACAACGTGCGTTCTTCATACGCGCATCCTCCGCGCGTTGCCAGTGCGTAAGTAGCAGACTGACTCCGTTTGTATTAATAATAACTCAAATGAAATGTAATGGAAATGCGCGTAGTCAGAGGACCTTTGCAGTCCGTTTTTTACACGTGACATCACACCGCGCTGGGCCGACCGCGTTTCACGTATCATCTACAGTCGCAACTTTGAGTATAATCAAAGGGTTGCAATTAGCATATTTATAGAAACGGGAGCTTACAGGGCGTCCGTGTCGACGTACCTGCACGTAATATTGATACAAATGCTGTAGGCTCAGTATTATGAACTTGTATAAACATACAACTTGCCGCCTGCATTGCGTTTAGTGCGCGCTTTAGAAGCGTTATACGCTCGTTTAAAAATAACGTCTGGGTATGCTCATGTTAAGCAATAATATGAGTTATTGAAGTGAAAACTTCTTTAGCACCGTTGTGATTTGAAACTCGATAAATATAAAAAGCGACCGTAAACATCTATAGGATTTAGCCTACGAGAGAATGAGATAGAATACATTTACATTATGCACGGTTAATGCAAGTCCGAGTTGTCAATAGTTCGAATAACGCTGAATTTTTTTTAAAATAACATTTTTTTTAAAAGGTTTTACTTCTGTAACGTGTGAACTGCTTCACACATTTCTTTTATATTTAAATGAATATTTTTCGGCGTTGTTATATTCATAAATGAGTACGTGCATTGTATTAAAATACATCAAGCCTGTAAATAAAATACATAAATATGATTTTTATTAATAATTCCTCCTTTACTCTAGAACTCGGAATTAGGTCACAATACTTTTACGTAGTTCGTGCGATGTCGCTTCGCGGTTACTCTACGATGTTGCAACATAGAAAATAGTTCGAAAGTCCTCGGGTATTCGGAATTTCAATCATCTACTTATATTTCTTTAGTATTAACTTTTTATATCAAGCAAATACAATCACACGACTTTAACCTCGAGAAAACACTGCTGATCTTATAATACGTGTTTCGAAAATAAATTTGATCTCATATTTTTTATAGTAGTGTACGTCTTAGCGGCGTTCCTGTACCATATGTAAGTACAATATAATCGAAAAATAACAGCGATTACGAAGAGATCGGCAATCTGTTGTTGATCGTCTCTGTCCTGCAGCCTTAAGCCTTTCGGCAGATATACATTGGCTGATCTCAAAAGTGACAGACCAAAAGAGAATAACTGTAACGGGTTTGTCACCATGTGTATAGTAATAACCCAGTTGGGTACAGATCCCCACCACCCCACTTTATTAATGGATATAGGGTAAATGTGGAATAGTTGCCCAACCTTTTGAAATAATTTTTGTTTCTAATGGAAACCAAGTCTATTGGCTACTATGTAGTTGATAGTAATTGAATATAATTATCACATATATTTTAAAAATAAACAAATTCTAAGTACTAGTTTTGAGAATAGATGCCCATTATATGGGTTAGATGCCTCGATGCTTTTATCGCTTCTGAAAGGGACCTTTTTTCTTTTTTGGCTAGTTAGTCTTAGACCAAATTACCAGACTATTAAATGCATATAGGTACCAGTGTCGAAGAGTACATATAATGCGATTTCCATCGGCTTCCCCTTAAGAATTGGTATATAACGAAAGTACTTAGTGATATATGTAGGCCAAAGGTAATTAGGTGTTTTCGATGGTCATGCATGTTACGTACAGTACGTACTGTGCTCGAAATTTATTTGATACTTAAAAAAATATAAAAGCATCAAGTCAAAGATAGTAAAATGTATGCATCAAGTGTAATTTGAAATTACAAGTTGAAAAAATACGGCTTGTTGCGTATCATCCCATATCTTTCATTTTCCTAGGAAGCGAACCAAGTCGGTCTCGCTCTACGGGTGACCGATAAGGAACCTCCAATTTAATCAGACCCAGTAGCGAATACGAATTTGCAAAACAATGGCAACTCTGACAGGTTACATAAATTGGAGGTTCATAACTCGCTGACCTCCGGCTTATGAAAGTAGTGTTACAATAATTAAAAATATTTTTTTATAGTTTTAAAAAAGGAAGCGAGAAAGGGCGTCTGTATAACACCTCCAAATTAAAAATTCAATTTATAGTACTGTTTTAACAGGTAGGTACATCTCTTAGGCTCTTTGGTTTTTAACGTTTGAGGGTATATTTTGAATGATGGTTTGATACAATTGTTTACGTGAAGCATACATGCGTGCTCGATTTTAAAGTTTTGCGATTGTTCTATTACAAATTGAGGTTAGTTATTAATAACTAATACATGTAAGTTAAGGGTAATTTAATTTCAGTTTGGTAAGTCAACATAAGAAGTTGTATTAATCGCATAGATTGCTGTTTAACAGATTTCTTTGCTCCGGCTTCCCTTTTTCAGATTTCCACTCTTCACCACTGATAGGTACGCACTTTTCTTCCTTCTTCCCAGAAGGCAGTAATATGTGTATATGTATAGTTAGTTAGATCGAATTTTACGGATAGGTAGTTAGATCGCGACTTATTTACATGTATGACAACAGCCCAAGCCAAACTTCGGCCACTTTGGTACCCTTGAGTTTGTTGCCTCGCTTTCGCGGGCTTTCGCTTCTGCGCTCACCCCCAAATGAAGCTGTCAATGCCTCTAATAGCTCCAAGGCCCTTAAGGCTAACAGTATAGTCAGTTCGAAAAAAAACACCTTAGTTAAGGTGATGAGGTGATAAGATGAGGTTCTGTTAAAGAAAATTAACAACTGCGTTGGTTATATAATTTTTAAATTATTTATAAGTAAAATGTTAAGCCATATAAAAAAAGATAAGTATTAAAATATAATTTACACAGAATTAAGATCAATATGTAATGATAGTCCAATATTTAAATAAAATAACAAAGTTTTAAATATGTATTAGGTAACTACTATTTCTAATTTTATTGTATCTATCCATTATAAAAAAGTATATACAAATAGAAGTTTTTATTAGTGGCTGTTTACATAGCAATCGTTTGTACACTGTGAAAACGTCGAAAACACCCTACAAAGCCAAAACGAATAGGAAAGATAGCCGATGAATTTCTTCGACATAAAATGACAACGATGGGTCTGTCCCCAGCAAAACTCCACGCTCGATTGTCAAGCTTGTTTACACAAGTTCCAACACAGTTGGAATAACAATCCTTTGTTGACTGTTTTCTTTTGAATTGCCCGTGACAAACTCAAAGGATTCGCTACCAGGCGTGTCCACTCGAGATGAGAACATCTGTTATATTAAATTAGATGTCTTCCGTTGGTTCTGTAAATAAGTTTGTGATATTTGATTACATGAAGGTGACTGAGTGATGTTAATCTTTCAGTACTGGTTTCTACTGGATTGTGACTAGACCGAGTTTTAGTAAGATTAGTGCTTTCAATAGTATATTGTGTGTTTAGGGATGAATCACACGTCACACAAGATATTTTTATATAACCTGCATTATACGTGCGCGTTTTAATGTCTGAAGCCAACAGTACTAGAAAATTTCAGACGAATAGCGTGTAGAAAATATTTGTCGTAAGCACTCAAATAGGTGGTACCTTATTTTTAATTTATCAGGTAATAAATCCAAAGTTTTAGTTGTTGCTTTGTCAATGAGATGCTGTGGTGTATTTGTAATTATTGTATCCATATTAAAATTATTAAAATTGCTTTTCTTATTTCCTATTGCAGAAATATAATATCTGTCAGTTTAGTTAACGGTTAAAATGACAGTTATAAAGGTTTGAAATAAACAAAAGATACTCTGACAGGATCGAAAGCAACGCTGCAACATAATTCATGAAGAAAACGATGCTTTTCTACCCGGCAACAATCGCATTCACCTGAAATTGATTAGTTTCGGGTGGCTCAACAGGCATTGAAACTAGCTCTTTCAATGCAGGTTATATAAAAATAATTTAATAACAATTTTTAAAATATATTTTTTTTATTATAACATTGTCTTATAAGGCAATCCATCGTTGTTCGCCGCTGTCATGCTGGTCTGTAAGCCTCTCCCTAGATTTATATGCACTGACCGAAACGCGACAAACTAAAAGAGAGTCACTTGGGACGGTTTAATCACCATGTGTATAGTGGCTGCGACTCAATCGGTAACAGATCCCTACTAACTCGCTTAATTACTTGACATATATCGGCTCATCCCGGAACGCGATCTTTTAAGCGTGCCAAATGGCAGGTGAACCTGATGTGGTCGCGATTCAATCGGACACAAATAGTGTGTCTTACCTTTACGTATCAACCACAGTTTGCATAATCCATTTAACATATTAATTAGAATCGTATTTTAAAACATGATTATAATCTTAATTAATATAAACAGGACAGCGTTTAAAATTCAATAACCGTAATAACTGGCATGCCTGATTAGCAAAATTGTACTCATATTCCATTCAGTTTCACGAAACGCATGTAAAAGAATAATTTGAAATCGATCGTTTCTTCTCTAAATTCTTTATTTTTTGTTAAACGTTCATTATTATTTAAATTATAACACAGGTAACCCAACAATTTAGACCCATATTAAAAATATACTTCTATGTGTCTAATTATACTACAAATAGAGAAAAAACCGTCTTGAAAACTAATAAAGCGATAAAATAAACCTAATGAATGTTTAGGAAAATGAAAATTAACTCGTGAAATAATGTCACCATTTAACAACCTTAACAAATCGTGAACGAAAATAATAGGTGGTTTAAAGTGAAGAGAGAATTATTATGATAATTAAAGACAAACTACCAGAAAATTTCGTCGTCGAACAATGTTTTTGTAACACGACAATGAAACGAAGACTGAATTCGCAAGCAGAAGACATTGTACTGTTAAAGAATGAAACTGTTCATTAAATTTGTAATTTATGCTTTCACGGCTTTTTCATTCCCTAATAAATTTACCTTGTTTGAAGACTTTACAACTGTGGCTGGGGAGCTTCATAAAAATTTTAATTTAATCGCCGAAACATAAGTAAAGATGTAAAAGGTTATTTTTTATTTTATCTAATTTATTGTAATCTTGAAGGGCTTTTATTATATCTTTTAAAAAACCTATAATTGTACTATATCGCTACCCAGTATGAATAATATTGCAATTTTAACTACAATAAAACACAACTATATACTAAACAAATACATTAAAAGAACTCTGTATTCGAGTTTCACAGCCAATATCTACGCCTAATAGATCAATTTTTACTTAACTACAATTTTTAATTGAAATAAAAAAAAGATATTTCATGTGTATTGTCGTCGTTAATTAACTTACAATTGACAAATATTAAGTCGAAAGAGTTTTAAAAGTTGGTAGCATCCAATTTACATTTGAATCATGATAATCTAATTAGCAGCATTTTTTCTTATCGTTATAGGTTTTGGCGTAGTAGCCATAATCTCACCTGAAGTGACTATGATAATACGCTAAGCCTAGTGGATGACTCTGGCTCTCAAGTGCAGCTGCCGGAATACACCTATTGGTGCTTGGCGATAGATTTTCAACTTGACCTGTTAGACCGGTCTACCACCTTAACTACCTTAACGGACCTTAACTAATCCTTAAGGTTTTTTAAGGCTTATCTGAAAACCATGGCTAAATGTGTTAAGATATTATTAATCTTGGGTACCGATATCACTCCTTCATCTAGATTTCGTTTTCATAAGAAAATGACCGAATTTTACATGTTAAAACAAAAGTCGACATGTTTATTTATTTCAGTTCTAAAGGTCCCTAAAATGCTATCGTTGTTCACGAAGTTTGACGTAACTGTGTAAGTAAACTGTTCCAGAGACATTAACAGGTGTTTAAACAACAAATTTTAACATTAAAAAGCTCACATCCGCATCATCTGTCCTCACTCAGTAATTTATTATCGTCTTCCCTTCACAGGTATGTTTTAATGCCCGGTGAAATATCACATCCCAAACAAAGACCGTCGACGTCGAGCAAATAAAAGTCCATCCGAACGTCTCATGCCACGATGTGACCTATTTTTACACCATAAAATTATTCTCATCACCCATTTTCACCGTAAAGTTTGTTATCATTGTCTAATATTTGGACTTTTTATTACTCTCCACGTTTTTAATGGTCGGTTACACTGTCGTAGCTTTCTCTTAGACGATCCGAATGTGTTCGCCAAAGAACAACTTAATTATAGTATTGAAAGCATAAATAACTAAATACGTTAACTGTTAACATACAAATTCACGTTAAAAAATTTCAAAGGTTCTTTTAAAATATGTATTTTTATAATTTACTAGCTGAACTCTTTCCCAGTAGTCACAATTCCACCTATTACGTTCAGGGATAGCGTAAATACTTTCTTCATGAAAAAACTCTGACATCTACCAGCTTTCATGGTAATCGGTGAAACGGTTTTGAAGCGAAAAATGAGTATCCTACTCGTATGTCCTATTCCATCACATAATCAACTAATATGCCAAACATTAGAATTCATTCAGTCGTATGAGCGTGATTGATGAAAAATAATAAATCAAACTTGCTTTCATTTATAATAATATTTTTAACCTGCAAATAAAAAATCTTAGTGTTCATACCTAGATTATTAAGGTTCAATCTGTGTGTTGTCTGCAAGTTAATCCTTAACTTATTCTTAAGTAGATTAGTTATTTAATTTTTTTATACAACTAAGATATCAAACAAGCATGCAGTCCGTCGGAAGATAAGCGGTCACCGTAGCCTATGGACACTCATGTATTATTAAGAAGTTGCGAACCTTGAACCTCCTTCCCCAAAGAGCTCTAGAAACCCTACCTACTGCAAAAACACTACACAAGGTTATTTAGCTGAGATCTTCTGTAGGGTATTTCACCAGTCAGACTGCCCTAAGAAGAAAGAAATCTCAAAAAAAATATATCTGTGTCCTTGGTGTAACCGTTAAAAAATGACGATTCGCCGACAATCTCGACAGTGATTGTGACTTTACAAAAACATAATCTACAAAATTGGGCATTTTTGGAAAATAGTGTATTTTCCAGCGCGGTAAAATAAATATATGCCCAAAAAAAAAGAAAATCATCAAAGAATAACACTCCGTTTTGTCATTCCGTCCATCACAGCCAGAGCATAAATTCGGCAATACAAACCGTGCCATGTTTGTTAAGATAACAGCCGCTGTCGAGTTCATTTTAATATAATATGAAGAGTTTGCTTTTATAGAGAGAAATGGACTGAATTGACCCATTTAAACTTACCATGTTTATTTGTATAGCCTCAATTAAAATATTGTTTTATATTAAAAAAATTAGTAAGAATAAAGCTGTGTTTTTATAAATTTACATTAAATATTCAGCAATCATTATTAATGCTGTACCTGTAAATAATTAAACATTAAAAATTGCTATGTCTGCTTCATTTTCAGTATAGTCATACCAAATTACAGTTTTCTAGTACTAAGAATGTCTAAGCTAAGCCGCCGTCGGTCAGACATACGGACATGGCAAAACTATAGGGGTTCCTTGTTGAGTTCGGAAATGTAAAAACTCGGACAAGCAGAGAGTAGATCTCACGTCCTGAAGGTTCCGTGTTTTATATAAATATTGTTTGTACCTATATATAATACATACACGTAATTTTTACATTCTCCAATAGCTACGACGCGCGACGGCACTTTTTTAAGAGACAAACTTTTATTTTGCTTTCCTTCACAGAGAGCATACTGTATGATATTTGCCTTCCCTCCCTTATTTATTCCAAGCGGAATATGAAATATATTAATTAGGACATATTCCGTAAGGCCTCACTAAAAGTTTTTTCTTCGGTGCCAAATATCAAAACCGTAGGTCCTCGTGAAGTACTCTATAGGTTTTGATAATCAGTGAGTGAGTGGGATTTTTAGGGTGAAGAGTCGTATTATTTAAAGTGTCAACCTAGAAATTGATTCTATAAAGTTTCTAAAGCCGTCTTTGATAAAAAAAGACCCTTAACACACGGACACAGACAGGTGTGCAACAAATTGATATTGATCCTTTTTTTTTATGTACAGTACTGTCATAACATACTTTTAATATAATATAAATAATTGTCTAAAGTTAAAGATAAACTATTTTTTTTTCTGTTTATTTTATAGTATTAAAATTACTAATAACATATACAACCTTAAGAAATAGAAGTTACGGAAACGATGGAAACATAGTCAAACTATTTGACTAGAATATAACCTCTAAATATAAACACCTATACATCGAGCCACTTCAGCTACGCAAGAAGATCGCCTCGCTGAGCGTCTTCTACCGTCTGTATCTTGATGAGTATTCTGGAGAGCTGTTCAATTTAATTTCCTCCTCTCCTTTCCACAACAGAACCACACGCGCTGGGCTTCAGAGTCACATTTTTACGGTAACCTCAATCTCGGCACGAACTAAAAAGTTCTTTATGACTTATCACTTGAAACTTCCGAACCATCTCCCGGGTCATGCGTTCCCTTCTTCTTACAACTTCGGGTCCTTTAAGTGTGACGTACAAGACATATCTATGCAGGCCGGCCTGACAGCGGCGACGGCCGATGGATTTTGATCTCTAAGTGGTCGCCGTTGTGTTTGGATTGTACTACGCTTACCACAAGGGACAATGTTACCGTGCATGTTACCGTCAATGTTTATTTAAATAACATATATTTTCGCAATATTCATATAATATAATACCTAATGCCTACGACATTCCTTCAGTCAAAGTTTTTTTTAAATCTTACTTAGTAATAAAAAAATAATAATATATATATTAAAAGGTCGTTTTTTTATTACTTAACTAATTGTACTCAAATTAGTTATTTTAACTTGTGTAATAATAAAGACATTAACTATTCACTATAGTGTTATCGCGTGAAAAATCTCAACAAAAAGCTTACTATCCAGTACTTACAGTATATAATTTTTTTACTATCCACGAAACAAAGTGTATAATATTGACGAAAATAATTATACAGTACTCGCTTACTTGATGAGTGTTTGACAGGTCGATGTGTTTGGCACAACATTGTGTATGTAACTTGTTTCTATTCTAACTTTGTATACTTTATTTTATTCTGTTGTGTGTCCGCATTTAAAGACATTTGATATTCTGTGATGATGTGATTAATATCGGTATACGGTAAGCCTAGAATGTTATCTCCGGAATAAAGCTGAAATTCAGGGCCAAAATCAAACTATTTTGATAAACAATCCAATAAGTGATTGATCAATTTCCAAATTAATACTGGTAGCTAGATGCACAAGAGTATTAATTACATTATTAACTCATACGAGTACAACGAAAGTTCAGATACATTGTACCTATGAATGCAATTAATGCGATGTTGGAGCGATTCCACAAACCTATTATCGCTTCAAAAACAATTTACGGGTATTTTAACAACCTATATAATTTCTCAAATGATTTAGCAAACCGATAAATACATCAACCAACCAGTAAAAGTAACAATTTCCTTAAATAACCCTAAACATTTATTTTATGTGTATATACCAAATTACAGCTTTCTAGTACTAAGAATCTCTGAGGTAAGCCGCGGACAAACACAAGGAAATAGCGAAACTATAAAGGTTCCTTCTTGACCTCGGACCCCTAAAAAAGATATAAACAAACTCCACGTAGATATATTCTTTATACATATATAGTTATATATCACATAAATAAGAAAAGGCGTGTTAAAAAGAACAAAAAACTATAAGACGACAAACGTCAGTTCAAATCAACGCGATGTTGATAGTATGTTTGTAACATGCATACTTTTGCCGTTTCTTATGTAAATTAATTCATAATAAATATTTTGATTTCAAGTTAACGAGTAGTTTAAGTCAGTCGGGGCTTCTCTGAGTCTTGTTAAATGTGAATGATAATATAGATTTACATAATATTGTTATTTATTACAAAACCGCTTTATTATTTTATGTTAAGTAAGGCATCATTTATCGACTATCATTTGTATTATGTCGTTCGTAAGATTGATTTTATATGTGGAAAATTTTAATATTAATTTTTTGAAATATATGTTCTTTTTTTCATATTTATTTATATTAAATACTAGCAGGACCGCGCGGCTTCACACGCGTTTTTACGCAGTAGTTATTTTTTTCTCGTTATTTTATTTTTACTCATATTATTGACAATTATTATAGTTTATTAATTGAGAAATTATGTACACTTCCTCCCTTTGTACAAAATTTAATAAAGATCGGTCAAGCTGTTTTTGAATTACATCCTGACATACAAACAGTTTTTAATTTCGTTTTTAATACAACAAATAAATTTGTCCTTTATAAAACAACAGATAATTTGGTGAAAAAATTTACACGTTTTGACAAAACTACAGATTTATTAATATAGAATATCAAAATAAGATATTAAAACCTTAAAATTATTTACCGTTAACCAAAATACATTAGTTTAAATAACACGTTCACGGTACAAATAAAATTGTAACGAACCGTTTCGTGATTGACAGACGTGCTTGCTTGTTAAAACTTCACTAATACCCTCGCGCCACAGTCGCAGGTCGCAGCCCACGCTTGCACTGTAAAATTTTTGATATGAAAATGACATACCGCAATTCTACCACTATATAGAAGTAGAAAATATATAGTTTTAATATATATCGACGGTTTTATCTTGTAAAACGCTAATAGACAGAATTCTATTATCAACTAGCTAACCATTATTGTTAATTCTCATAGCCTGTCAATTGCGAAATGGCATATACTTCGCGTGTACCAAATTTCATAAAAAACAGTCACGCCATATTTGAGTTAAATCCAGACACACAATTTTATCCGTCACTAAACGCCCTAAAAGATTTATCACTTTTTTTAATTATATACTATTATATTTAAAAATACTCACTCAGGAGCTACCTAATTCAGTAATACTGAATTTGTTGTTTTGTGATTTAAAAAAAATAGACTACCTATATGAAAACCGTCAAATCATTAAGAACGATTCGATGGTAGACTAAATTTAAATTAACTGAGTTCAAAAGTGATTGGGTGTTGTATTGACTTTCTTGCTTGACTTACAGAATCAATTTGAAGTCGAAACAAATCAATGCAAATGAGTTGAAACTTGAATGTTGATGTTCATTCCACTTTAATTGATAAAGATGATTCTGTTTACTCAACCGTCGAACTTTAATTTCTTGAAAGTGTTTACTCGAAGTCAGTAACCGTTATTTAGTTTTCGATATTTGAACGTTTTTATTGAGTTACAGGCAACCGCCTGCGGCTTCGTACGCGTTTATCTATACTAATAATAAAGCTGAACAGATTTTGTTTTGTTCATTTAATAATTTTAGGCTCATAATTTCAATTATTGGGTATGAAGGTTCTTATATGTATATGGAGCCGATGTAAATGTAAGTTAGCTGTGATGTTCGACTATGATGATATTTGCTACTTGATACATTGTTTCATGGTTACACTCGGTAAATGAATGTGAATAAATGGTATAAATTGATGTTGATGATGAATGATATACATGAAATTAATATATGTAATGGGTAAGACGAACTTATGGCTAAAAATAATAATATAAAGTAATTGTGTACAATCAATTTGTTGCTTAATTTTTATGCTATATTACCCTAAAATGTAAAAAGCAAATAGAGCATAAACATTGTATTGTGCTCAAGAGATTGTATGTTGGAAAAATTTGGATTGAATTTTATAGCTTATTTATTGAGGAAGTCTATATAACTTTACGCTATGACTCTAAGGGACAGAGCAGTAACCATGATCGTGAAGCAATCTGGTAGCAAGCTGTAGGTAAGTATGGAAAGTGGCAACAACGGTGGAGAGTTGTGGGAACTCTTTTGGGACAAGCAAAAAGACACAGATACTTTTCTCCATCACTTAAGTTCTTTAAACCTTTCAGGCTTCATGGTTTCTTACTTTATTTATTTATCGTTGTGATCGTATGATAACACGCTAAACCTAGTGGAAGACTGGCTCTCAAGTGCAGCTGCCTGAACACACCTTTTGGTGCTTGGCGACAGATTTTCAACTTGAGGGTGGTAGCTAGCCAGGCGGGCATTAAAAAAAGCCCCACCACCATGCTATGAATTCCTCACGATGTTTTCCTTCACCGAAAGCAATTTGAATTGAAACAATGATGGCGTCGATTGACGAGAGTTCGAATCTCTGCAATGAGCCTGAGCTTTCGGTGAATGAAAACTTTCCGTACAACCAGTATTTTTTCTATAATAAAACATGATTTACTAGTAGTAAATTACTACTCATAGAATCCTATTACTTTAGTACTTTAAAGTATCGGGCATAGATTATTATTAAATTCCTTAAACAAACAAACACCATCAGGTGGTCTGGGCGATAATGAGATAAGTGACTATTACACACATAACTTTCTAAGAACCACGCTAGCACTTTAAGTTTATTATGACCGCATTATATTGAGTTAAGTGTTCATAAAGACCATGGACAACTACCCCTACTATTCGTTTAATATAATACTTTAACACGAAAGAAAAATTCTAAACGAATACGTTATGAAATTGTATAGTTAAAATAGGCATATTTTATTAGAATCAGGTTAACCAATGAGCCAATGTAGCAGCATATAAATACGTTTTTAGGATGGTCTTCTTCTATAGAAGTGGTAATTGTGGTTCTGATATGAAACATCATCTTTAAATAATTGATTAATGGTTAACGTTTGTTAACAAATGAATAAAATCATCACTAATCTGGGAACTCCCAGATTATTATAAATAAGAACCTTTCGTATTTACAAGCAAGATTATAATATTTTTTGGCGCCAGAAAAGATCCTATGTAGGTATAAAATATAATAACATTATAAAACAACTAAATCGTACAAACAAGCATCAAAATGTTTTATTATTTTGAAAACTTTCGTTGATGTCTAAAACTTGTGTCATACATTTCCCTACAATAGAAGTAGGGTATTGTATTTGTGTAAGTAATTGCATTTATCACATCTTCGAGTTACGAGTGAGTTAGTCTATCGAGACACGTATAATTAATTCAGGTCGTAATAGTATTATAAGTGTAAGTTGTAACAAATAGTAGAGTCACAGAAATTACGGCTACAAACCAAGGTCTCGCCAAGGATATACTCGAACGGATATCGATCCATTAATTCGGGTAGGCCGGCATCAATCACAGAGTGCAAACATCGACCCCGTTATATTGGACAAACACGACCGCCCCACGACTTCTGGACTCCGAGCATGTTTCTTACGAACTTGTTTGACTTCGAGTATTGGAGTTACAATGTTTGCATTATATGTTCACGTGTTAGGGGTAATCATAGATATTTTTAAAACTATAATTCGATTTGATATATCTCTTTCGCGGTATTAAATGGCAAGTTAATGGGTTAAGATGCATTGATTAATTTCAATCTTACCTTGACTAATCTTTTGACTGGATCGCGACCATTAACACCAAATGTAATACCCGTTTACACGCTTAGGCTGGATACCCAGTAATTATGCGGCGTGGTAGGGTATAATAGATATAGGTCCGACTGGGTTGTGACCACCATTCACATGGTAACAAGCCTGCCTCCGTGGCGTCTCTCTTTTGGCATGATTAAAAAAAACTTTCTCGTTTCACAAAGGATTTTTTAAACCACGATGGTGGCATACAATCATGCAGTCCGCCTGAAGATAACCGGTAACCACAGCGCACCCTTGCAAAATCAGAGATATCTGATGCGTGTTGCCGATACTATAGAAATACCACATCTGATTGCTTGACTAGTTCTCAGAAGTAGACAATTAGAATTAGCTTAACATAGTGTTAGGGCATTTTCTAATGCCCGCCTGGTTAGGTATCACTCTCACGTGAAAATTTGTCGCCAAATATCTATAGGTGTGCTCCGGCAGCTGCACTTGAGAGCTAGTCCCTCCACTAGGTTTAGCATGCAACCATTTTGGGCCACATCGTCACTTAATATCAGGTGGGATAGAAACTAATATATTTTTAAGTATACATTATAAAGATATCGTAATTTTTTTACATACGTAGGATAACACCTGTTTTTACGTTTAGATATGGTAGACGCGGAGGTCGTGCGAAGTGTTACGCTATATGTGGATTATATAAAAAATATTTAGTTTTTTGTCTTGTGTCGACGCTAAATCTAAAAAGAATTGGTTACCAAACGCCTAATTGATGTATTTGTAGCAGCCGCACTTGAAAGTTCAAACTTTGGTCTAGACTTTACGTAACCTCACATACATCGTTACTTAACATGCTGAGATTATGATGAAAGGCTTCCCTGCAACACAAACAACTTCCTCTTCTCCGTAAATCTAATCTGTATCTATATTAACCTATATTAATATATAAAATTCATTGTGTGATTATATTCAATTCTATTAATGACACGTTGATATTTTTAATATTCAAAGCTGAAAGAACGCTGTAACAAGATGGTGACATTCTTGTTAGAACTGACCAGAAAGTTTTTGTAGCGAATTTAAATGCATTTTTCTAGTTATTTTTCATAATCCACTTCACTTATGTTGTGGATTGTAAAATATATAAGCAATAATATCTACTTACTCTAAAACTCTATGCTAATGGTTGTCGTTTTAAAAGGAAAAAGAAATGTCACACGGAAATATATATTAGTATTATAGAGAACCAATAAATTGTGTTGATAACGAGCAACAGTAAATTATTATTATTATTTACTACAACTTGCACACAATAACCAATCTAATAATATAGGGTCTTTTGTAGAATTTGAACGTTCATTGGAAACTTGTAGAATGTTTCTTATGTTCCTAGAAGTGCTATAATAAGCTATATATTAGGTTATATCTTTTATATATATATTTTAACATACAAATATCTTAATTTTATTGTATATATGTCAAACGACATTTATTCCTGACATAATTAACACTGCTCAAATGTTGTGTGTATGAAGAAATTTTTAACGATAGAAAATAATATAAAATAGTATAATATATATCCGTTAGTATTATTTAGTAGCTTTGAAAACAAAACAGAAATACAATTTCCTATACCAAATAACCAATATCGCTAAAGTTTTCGTTAGAACGAAGAAATTACATCGGTAACATACATATATCTATTGAGATCCCTCAGCTCGGAAATATGGTGAGTTTGAGTGGACATCGTTTGACAATAAATCTATATTAATAAATCTGTGATTTCGTTTACACTGATTTTGTTTTTTTCTAAAGTCTCCTGATAGATATCTTTTATAAAGACACTGACCACGAATATAACATTAAGAATTTCTATCTGTCTGTTTGTATGACAGGATTTATATAAAATTTAGTACACGAGAAGCAAATGTCATTCCTTAATGGATAGGCTATAAGAATTGTCAGGAATACTTTTAGAAATCGTAAAAAAAAAATATATTTTAATTGTCATCCGATATTAATTAAATTTTGTATAGGGGAAATAATTCCGCAATTGACATAGACAATAAGAATTGTCAATAATATGATTAAAAATAAAACAACAAAACGTAAATAATTACTGCGTAATAAGTACAGAGTAATAGAACAGACAAGTTGATAGGGTACTTGATACGACAAGACAAGTTCTATAAGACAATTTTAGAAGGAAAAATTAAGGAAAGCGAGGAAGACCTAGACGATGTTTTTTCCAAAAAATTAAGAATAAAGTGGGAGTTGTGTGGTATTAAGAGGTCAAGAGGAAGGCAGAGGACAGAGAAAAGTCGCGATTGCTCTACCGACAAGAGATGAGCTCCTAAATTAAAGAAACCGCGGGGCACTTCTAGTATAGGTAATATAAACATACTTGATTATCACACTACTAATGGTAAAATATTATTTAGTCCAAGAACAAAGTCGACAGATAAGGATACTTCAGCAGTAGATATTGTTATACAGGTCTACAAGTACGACGACAAAAACTACAAGGCAAGTGCAAGTCTAAACACTCCATTTTATTACTAGAAAATTAACTTGAAAATCCTGTTATAAGTTGTAAAATTTGTCTATCATTAACACTAACATACTAATCCAAGCGAATATAAATCAATAGATATACTGCCACTTTATCAAGCCACCTACAAAGCAAAGCTCGATTTCATAATACAGTAAAAATATTATTCCAGATACATCTATCGGTAATGGGCGCATAACATTGCACTCTTATCGGATAGCAAGACCTACGCAGTATGTGAGGCAATGGAGACGTCTGGATAGCTACAATAATGACCGCACTGTGGTCTATCTGTAATCTAGACCCATTTCTTATTCTATACACGGCGAATACACTGAGATATCTACTTATGGGTGCAATTGATAATACTGCTTTTGTTGTATATTTGTTAAGTTTTTTGGATTTTTTGTTGAATGCCTTTCTTATTCTGTAGACGATTTGTGCATTAACATATCAAAAAAAAACTTATAGTGATTTTTTTTAAATAGTTTTTTTAGAATTAGTAAAAATGACTTCTACGCTTGGTTTCTTCGGTGTTAAATAAGTTCGACCAACTGTCAATCGCGCTGCTGCCAACACCAAGTCAACCAGATAGCTTAACGTTCATGGTTACTGCTCTGCTCTTTAGGATCGTAGCATGAACTTATATAGCCTATAACATTCCTCAATAAAGAGGCTATAATATGTGTATATATATATATATATATTTTAAGTCTGCCTGGTAATTCAAGAGATGAGCGCATTCCAACAAACAAACAATCTTTTGAACTTTATAATAATAGGTCTCTACCTACTACCTATGAAAATGCTGATTTTTAATACTGACTAGTGTGAAGACGATAAATTTTATTCTACTTAAAATTCCAAAGTTTTATTAATTTTGTAATATAGCTATGACATTCATTTTTAAAACTCAGTTGATCATTTGTTTTTCTGCATTTAGATTTTTCTTTGATATCGCTGTGATTCTGTGAACATAGAAAAATCAAATTTCGAATACGAGTTCCGTCGTGGCACCAACGCAGCACAGATAGCAAGCAATATTAACGACGTGTACAGTTCAGATACGGCATATAAAAGCACGAAACATTTTTGGATAAATCGCTTCTGTTTTAGAAATTTTGTTCTGATCAATGAGTCCCGTGGCCAGCTGGCGTTCCAGCTGGGATCGTTTCCAGCTGGAAACGATTAATTGAAAGCCGTAGTCACAGCAGATTCATCTCAAACCAAGTCGGAATCAGCAGCAGCCTTCAACGTAAGTGATAAAACGATACTTATTCATTTACTTCAAATTAGGAAGATAAAAAAGCTCGGAAAGTGAGTTCCATATGAAATCCTTGAACAACAACAACAAAATCTCGTCAACGCTTAATTTAACTTGTTGAATAGACATACAAAGGAGGGGATTCTGAATCAGATTGTCACTTTTTATGAAAAGTGGATCCTGTATGATAATCAAAATTTCCGTCGCACTGGTTGGACACAGGGGAGGCAGCCAAACCATATTCTTAACGCAAATTATGTCAAAAGAAGCTGCTTCTGAGTATAAGGTGTCGACCAGTACCGTCATTGTTTATTACAGCATCTTGAAAACTGGCACAATATTTACTGTAGAGATGTACTGTAAAGAATTGCAAATGATGATGGACACACTCGCTGTCAAACAACCAAGACTTGTTAATTTTTCAAGTCTACTCCTTCTTCACGAAAACGCTCGCACAACAGAACGTTTCAAGACTGCAGGAGTTACGACTGGAAGCTCTCCGTCATCCACCATATTCACCAGACCTTGCTCCAACTGATTTCCATTTATCTCCGAAGTTGGATAGTTTGTTACAAGGAAAAAATTCGAATCCAATGATGCAGTTAAAAACTCCTTTAAAAACTTCATCGATTCCCTTCTCCAGGATTCTTATAGCAGAATAATCAGTGAACTTCCATTAAAATAACAAAAGTTCATCGAAAATAATGGCAAGTACTACGACTAATTAATTATATACTTTTCATTTTAAAAAAGTTTTTTTTTTCTATTTAAAACGGCAATTTCATATGTAAAGGTAAAGGTACTCTTTTGAAATTAAAATAGTAGATATCCTTTCATAAATCTCTGTATTATTTATAACCCGAATCTAGTAAATATTTCTGAATAACAACAAAGGTCTAACTGACCTTTCTATCGGTATATAATTAGAAAGTTTAGGAATCACAAACACAAGGGAAACAAAGTATAAAGCTTCTTAAAAGAGTAATAAACAACTGCATGTATAGTCAAATCTATGAAGCATAAAAATTAACGAGACAAACTCCGTAGCAGTACATTGATCTCAAACTAAGCGTCGGACCACATCCGGCAAATAATTAAAACTTTTACAAGAACCAGTGAAATGTGGAAGAAATAAATAAATTTTCTGCCCGAAAGCACACTTTCGTTTTTATACTTCAAGCTGGTGATTTATCTTACAAACTTGTTTTCCGGTTAAAAAATATATTTTGTAGCAAGCTTTGAACGTTTATGTGCATACATAGACCGTCTGAAAAAATAATAATTTGGCAAATTGATGTTATTAACTTTTCAAATACACAATTGAAATTTGTAAGATGTATTTTTTCACATATTTACACTATATTAATTAATATTTAAGGGGTAATTATTGTTGTTCTTTTTCTATTAATATTTTCAAATAATTATTTTATATTAAACTAGCAACCGCCCGCAACTTCGTTCTTGTTAATTGCAATATAAAATTTCATTACATTAAAAAATAGGCTACAGCAATGACGATAATAAAGCGTCCTAATAGGAAAATAATTTTCAGAATTAATTCAAGGGTTCTGGAGATTACCTCCTAAAAAATTAAAATAAAACTTTATAATATTAGCGTTAAAGTAAAATTAATAATAAAAAGTAATAAATTAATTAAAGATCTACAAAATATAAATTAAAAACAGGTTAAAGACATACAATTGTTAAATACCAAATTAATTAAGTATAAATATGTCTTTGTGTAATATTACAGACAAACAAAACAAATCTCTCTCTCTGTTTTTACTATCACTATTATTTTAGACCTATAAAGTTATAATAAATAATTTAAGATAATTTTATTCGTGGGCAAAAAATAATAAGAAAGGAAAAAACTGAAGGCAATAATTAACACTTTTTTATTGTTACTAGAATTTTATTAAAATTAACTCATAGGTAAGTTCAAAGGATTTACCATTTACTTTGAAACACTAAGAAACCAAATAGGAAATAGAAATAAAGAGATCTTTATAAAGTCGCGAATTATCTCTGACAAAATGTTTAAAGATCAGATTTGCGTTTAGAGGAAATTACAGAGGGATTACGTTGGCTCGCCTCGGTTACTTTCAAAGAGACGTCGGCATTAAAACATAAATAGGAATTCTTTGATCTATAAAATATCACTGACAAGTCATATTGATGAATGTTAGAGCGCCACTGCACTATTTTCTTCACATCAGAACTGTTTTGCCTCATCAGGTTTCTGTTGATAGAAAAGATTAAGCCTAATGCGGTTTCGAAATCCAAAATGAATTGGATAGTAGTTTTACTCAGCAATTTCTGAATGTACAATTTATTCATGTACGGTTATGCTTTGTAAAGGTACCTACAGAAGACTTATTGATTTACAATTACACAAAATGGCCGCACAAGCCCATGAGCTTGTACAATTTAAAATATCACAAATCTGTCGTGGCGTCAATACTTAACGTTTTATTGTTCATTCATAAATATGTCTTTCCTGTCCGTAGAACTTATTTCAATTTCCATATTATTTATTTCTCAAGAAGTGGTCATTCGTTTGGAATGGATGCGTCTTTGAACGCAAAAGTCGCAAATTATTATCAGTTATAATATAGTATCGTAAAGCGTCTGAACGTGTCTTCATTAATATTTACATATTTTGAAGGTAATATCTAATGAAATAAAGATTATATTTTAAGAAAAAGCATTTTCGTGATATTTAATCTGTAAATACTTAAATCTTTAAAACGTTGGGTGATTAGTATACCAATGACGCTACTAACGATTACTGAAAATAGAAGAGTATTGAGAAGAAAACTGACGAACTCTGAGCAACGATAAAATAAGAACAAGAAACACAAAATAATCGAAAATAAACTATTTAATTACCAAAAACCAAATTACAGTTTTTAAAGATCACAAAGGTTGAACAATTTTTTTACAGAACTATTTTTTCTACCGTGCTGGAGCATCATCTTCTTGGTGCGTAGGATATGCGAAATAAAGAACTTCGCCTTACCTAACACATCAGTCTCCAAAACTATATCTTATCACTGGACTGGCGTTATTGCTGACAGCAATTTTACAGGCAATCTTTCGATGAATATGTATTTTTATATTTACAAATGTACACCGAACTTTACGCAATGCAGCCACCGTATACAATACATTATTGAATATTAGTTCGCATTAAAAATATTTGACCAGTTGATCTTATACGTGTAGAATTTTTGTAAAGCTAAAAAATATAAAGGTGTATAGTATAAGGTCTACATATTGTGTCGACGTTATCAAATTACCAATATAATTGGACGGACCTTCGTCATTCAGTATTAACGCAACGATTTACGCATCAGCTAATCTGCAAATTGGTGCAGCTTTGTCGGCTTCCGTAGCCGATGTGGCTCGTGGGCTTTGATCAATGGCCGAACGATAAGCGCAGAAGTGTGACAATGGCTATACGGTCTTAACAAGCTTAATTTAGATATTATCAATACTGCAATTGAGCTTAAATTGTTAAATATTTCAATGTACATTGACTGTATAATATTAATTTAGGCATAATACTAAATCATTTATGTTATCAAATCTTTCTTTATACAACAAAGGTGGCAAACAAGCATGCGGCCTCTCTGATGGTAAGCGGTTACCGATATATCACTAACGCATTTCCGACCTTGATTACTTCTCTTCAAAAATGATCTCCAAAATTAGCTTACTTTTTGTTAGTTTCTTGAAAACGAGCTATAAACAACAATTTGTATGATTTAACTGCATAAATTCTTGTAGTGAAATCTTATTAATGTGGAATTATTTGAGAAATAAAATTTCCTTTATGAGTATAATAGTAGTTAACTATATATATATCAACATTAATTACTTGAAAAATACAAGTCCATGTTATTATTTGCAATCCAATTTACATGGTTCAATAACCAAGTTTTATTATGCAAAATGCCATTTCTATTACACAATATAGGGTGAAACAACACAAGTTTATAATAAAAATACATTTTATAAAACTCAACGTCTCTTTGTCTGTCTGTCCGTTTATGTTATTTTCACGCAAAAGCCTCTAATCTCATTACACGGTGTTTTCTTTATTTTTATAGATATAATATTTGGCCAACTTATAGGATATATTTTGTTACATAAAATACCATACGAAATAAGCAGTGACGATAATGGAGAATCAATTCGGAAAAAGACGCTTTTAGAGCATTTAAATGGCTTACGCTGATTAAACCATAAGAGATATATGAAATTAATATACTACATAATTGTAGATCTTAAAAGACCTACCAAAAAGTTTGCGATAGCGTATATCTATCTTCATTGGATCACCCACAATAAGCATTTTTGAGGCAGCAAAATTCGCGCGTGCGTTCTACTGACATCATTCTGCAGTCCACGCAAGCAGAGCCGCGAGCACAGCTAGTAAAAAATATAAAACAAAAATAGACAGTTTGAGATCCCGCCAAAACTAACCTATATCGCCATTACACTATTACACAACCCACATCGTCCCTACCCATAATCATACACCTTCCATCATATCATCTAATTCAATACACTCTTGGCTCATTCATAGCGTCATCTCTTTTACATTATCATTAATTCTATATCAATAACAAAACACACCACAGACATTTTAACTTTTAATTTATGAAATAGGCAAAAGTCATTATTTCATACATTCTACATTTTTATAAACGTGCAAACGTTAACCCTTAGACGAGGCTGTAAAGAATTTAAGTCAGTGTAAGGAAAAAAATACACAAAAAAGCTGGGTGCAAGCCGACAATATTAAATTTTGTAAAAATATACCACAGTTCAAACTCTTAGCAGAATCACGCATTGCGCTCAATTAAAATACGTTTAAGACCCTATAAACACCTGGCCATGATAAACATCGCAACTATTGTGAAACTCGAGAAATTCGAACCTCAATTTTGACAACAAAAAGGGCATAATCGATTTTTGGGAACACAAAAGGCGCATTATATTTGACAATCCGACTGTAGAACGTTGTTTGCGGTAGAGATTATTTCGGTTGAAATGAATGAAAGCAAAACACGATCCCGTGAATATGTCTGTCAGTAATTGAAATACGAACAACGTCCTCGAGGTTTTTTCATTTTTAGGGTCCAGTATCACAGTAAACGGTAAACGGAAGCCATCACTTTGTTGCCTGTTCCTGTCCGACAAGATCTCTTTCCTATGGATAAACTAAAGGTTAGTTAAAATCAATAATTATATTATGTAAATTAACTAATAAATAGCTATATAGTTGCGTTTGAAATAATAACTCAATATCATAGAAATGTACGGCGAAATGGGATCTTTTAATAGAGAATTTTAGGTATTAATTTCTAATTAAAGAATCTCAATATCTATGATGGGTCAAGTTCATAAGTAGGTAAGCATTGCCCTGAATTCTGACCACTCCGGGGTTTAGAAACTGTTAGGAGCATGTACGGAGCACGACTCTGAAGTCGAGAAACGGGTTCTGTCGCTGGCGAGGAAGGATGCAAACCCTTGCTCAGTTCAGTGATTAATATTTTTTTATATTTTTTCACTATAACTAACTATATATTTCTTGTGATACCGACAATGAGTGACTTCCATAAATTTTGAGCTTATCTGTAAAGAAACTAATTGTCTGATGATTTTTCTGCCTCGTAACAGTTTATTTTTTACGACATCTATATTCGTGCTATGCTACTATAAACTAAAATACCTACTAAAATACCTGTTTCTAATTTATCACAAAAAAATCAATATTATGTATCTAAAAATACATCTTTCTAAACATTATATATTATAGAGAGCATTACATTTACTTTGTGGGTATTGTTTAATTTAAAAATATTAAAAATTGCAAGTGTTATAACAAATATAGTACATTTATAATATAATATATCATGATACGTGCGATATAAGATTTCTCTTTATTTTTATTAGAATATAGCTTACAATATATCTTTACCATGCGTCGTTAACAGTGTTTAGAATAAACAACATAATATTATGATGAAGAACCCCTATGGTGCGAGTTCTTTTCGCACTTATTCTTATATTCCGTACAGAAATCAGAAGTTTTAGTGTCGTGATATATTGTTACATAATAATTCATAACATATAAAAAATGTATCTATAATAATACAGAAATCTGGATTAGCTTCTTGCTTTATTAATGAAAACAAAAATAAATACGTTTCTCTGTTTTAAAACTTGATTTAAGTAAATTAAATCACTATATAATTATATTATTTGGTTATCTATACATTATACTAATATAATAAAGATGAAAAGTGTTTTTGTGTAAATGCGATAATCTTTGGAGTTACCAGTCCGATTTTAAAAAATAATTTTGTATATGATAGCCAGATTCATGAGAAATAGTATATGCTATATAACTTCACGCTACGACCCTGAAGAGCGGAGCAGTAACTATGAACGTGAAGCAACCTGGCAAGCTGTAGGCGACCACGGGGAGTGGAACAACAATAGAGTTACACGGGCGCGTTGGAAGCGACCGTTGTGAAGAGTTTGTCGAATAAATTGAAGCACAGCTAGATTACAATTCAATAAAAAAATATGTATTTCGAACGCTATTATAGTAAACCAAAATTTTATAATTCACGTATATTTAATCATTCAACTTTAATTTTTATTTTATCTTTATAGGTTTTGGCGTAGTGGCCATAATCTCACTTGATATTAAGTGACGATGTGGCCCAAGATGATAACAAGCTAAACCTAATGGAAGACTGGCTCTCAAGTGCAGCTGCCGGAACACAACTATACGTGTTTGGCGACAGATTTTCAACTTGAGGTTAGCTAGCCAAGCGGGCATTAGAAAAAGCCCTACCACCATGCTATAGTTTCCTCACGATGTTTTCATTCATTGAAAGCTCAGAGTCATTGCAGGTATTCGAACTCACGTCAATCGACGCGAAGTCACACACTACCACTAAGCCATCATCGCTTCAAGTATGTAGAGATGCAGTGTAATGACTGTATGTTGGTAGCTAGTGAATGCAGTGTCAATGTATCGCGGTAGCGGTTGCTGGCTCAAGTGTTTCATACCGGAGAAACGGCATCAAGTACGGTTCCGTCACTTTGGTGAAAAAGGTTATCTGGTAGATGGAAAAAAGGTGGTCTGATTATACAAATTTAAAGTGCACTTCTAAAACGTTACTATTTAGTGATAAATAGACGAATCTTAGTGAAAAGGAAACCGAACAAACCCCACCCGCAGGCGTTCATTATTGCGTTGCTCATCGAGATGGGATCGGTTTGAAATAATGATTAATTATTATAATTTACTCCATGTCATCGAACATTCGTATGGTGTGGCCCGCCCCACGTTTTAATCTAACGCCAGGTGCTTTTTATCTGATTGTATACCGTAAAAGGGTTTAAACGGTTCGAAAGCCATTGTTTTAGATTATTTTGTTACATTGTTGTCAGTTGGGTTACATTTGCTGTAAAGGAAAAAACTGTATACTTCTTCCGTTTGTCATTTGCATAACTTTTAACATCATCTGCCGGATTATAGCGATACGTCCTTTGCGATAAATTTTCAACTTGGGTTTGGTAAATAGCGAAACTAACAGATACTCTACACTATACCTACTATAATTATATTATACGAGTATAAGTAAAAAAACATATGGATTTATTGTTATTACATTTGTTAAAAAAAACTCAAGGTTTTATATATACATCATCGAACTAAAAAGTAAATAATATTTTTTAATGAATTACGGTTACAGGTAAACCCAATCTTTGGTCATTGATCAAAAGCGCAGGCAGTATATTAAATACTAAATGTAATTTATATAAACTTTAGGCGTAAAACTACATTCCTATGAAACTGAAAACCCCAAGCTTTAATAAAAAAAAATAGTTCTTAGTTAAATTTCATTTAGTTTGTAATGTCTGTCTACGTTTTTTAATATTTGCAAACTCAATTTAATCATGATTATAAGGCAAAAACCTATGATCTCACGTATCACTGATTATTCACCATTTGTGAATTGCAATGTAATTTACTCATTCAAAGATAAAAATATTAGGTATCTTAGAATATATCCAAACCATGAAATATTTTTAAAAAAAAATATATTATAATGTTTACTTTGTAGACAAAGATTTATTTAATTTAGTTAACTGTGCCCGCGGCTCAGCTCGCATGGACTACTAAAAAGGTTTTTGAATTTTTTGTGCGGAACCCTAATTATTTTTCTAAAATCAAAGTAGCCTAAGTTATGCCCTATAACATCAGCTATCTGCCAGTGAATGTCCCGTCAAAATAGGTCCGACCGTTTCGGATATTACCCGGAACAGACATAAAAACAAAAAAAAATGGGTTTTTTGTTATAGGTATCGTATATACTTTCATATGCATTTACTAAAAATCTATTATTTTGACATTACAAACAGAAACTTCAATTTTATTATATGTATAGACAAGTTATATTATCAAACTATACTAGATATGATGCTACTTAACCATTGAATGTACTTAACAAAGCTCCTGCATGTAGATAAAGAAGAGATATTTAAACTATGTATTATATATTTCAACATGTTAATTTCTTAGTATTATTATTTCAATTATTTTATTTCTAATTCAACTTGACGTCACACATAGTTCCATAGAAATCATAAGGTTCTTCCTAACCATAGACAACTCGAGATTATAAGCTTCATTACTAAACTTCTTTAGCAAAGGAATACATTTTCTTCATAGACATATATATAAATAAAAATGTGTGCAGCACTTCACATATGTCAGGAGTGAAACCTTCAGAAAAAATATGTTCTTTACAAATTATTTTTAAATATCCTCAATCAGAGGGATTCTAACTATTGACCACTCGTGCGTAGGTACTATGCAAGAAGTCTGGTCGTCTCACACCACAAGGCCAATCCGACGACGATCGCAATCGTGAAAATCAGGACTCGCAATAACCGTGCATAATGTTAATGAATTCTATCTCATTCTCTCGTAGGCTAAATCCTATAGATGTATAAGGTTGTCTCTTTTTATTGTCGCTTTTTTGTTTTACCGAGTTTCAAATCACAAGTGCTTAAGAAGTTTTCACTTCAAAAATATATACGTTAAAATAATCAAATATAAATATTAAAAGTATAGTGTTTAATATACAATAACAGCAAAATTTCTGTGATAATTCTATGTTTGAACCAATGAAGCGCAAAAAGTCCGCAATCTACACCCACCTCACAGTGCGTTGCAACAAAGCGCAGACATACATCAAAACAACAAAAACAGTGCTCTCGACACGATGAGCGGACGGACCGACCGGCGAACACTATCATTTACGCAACGATTTGTCATCGAGATTCAGGGGCGAGGGGCGGGGACGTTTTGTATGCTACACGTTACCAATGTTTCTCGAACTGACATTTTCATGACTTTTATATCGTAATATATATTAGCTTTTGTACGATTCAAACAATTCACTTTTGAATATTATTTGTATATCTACCTTTAAGAACTATTCTCTGTAAATCTCAAATATGTATGTTAAACCGATTTTTACCATATTTTTTAGAAAAGCGATAAAAAATAAACGCTGAAACAACTAAGTGTAAATTTTGCGTGAATTATGTTTTTTTTATATATATATATTTTATTAAACTTATTCTATGAAATTTATTGTTTTATAGAGCATCACCGAAGAACTCACGTATTATAAGAAACAATTGCTTTCAAGTAACAATAACGTCATTAATAGTACTTGAATTTTTACTTAACATTGCTTCGTTGCAAAATATTAACAAAGATTAATTTATCAAAACATTATGTCAATAACGTGCGAGATGAGGATGAAATTGGTACAGGAAAAATTTCTACGTATTTTTAATTGTTAACAATAATAATTGTGGTCGAGTATACAGTGATAGTTAAAGTGAAGTTAATTCATAAACAGTTTCGTAACAATGGTAGCACCCCCGGAAACTGGATTAACGGTTGTCAACTTGATGAACGATGTGCGTAAGTTACACGACAATGGAATGTGGGCATCCATACCGTTTGCCCCCGCAATGCGTCCGATACGCTCTGTAACCGTTAATTAATAATAGCGATTCGTTTTTGACTCACTACATATGTTTTATAAGAGTTTTTGTAGTTACAGAACATAACTATTAACCAAGGGCTCATTGGAAGTTCGCTGTATAATGACATAGCGATGGCAATGTGAACGGATAATTATAAAAAAATATATCTAACAGTTACATTTTATTAGTTTTATATACTAACTGGATCGTCTAGGTTAATTTGAAACTGCGATAACGAACGAGTCGAGCGAGCGTAGTGAGCATGCCGCGGTAGCAGGCGGCGAGTACTAGAAACAAATTAACCGTTGATATTACACTGCTTATTTTGCTTAAAATTTAAAATCATTAGTGTCCGTTAATGTTCTGCCGACAGTTGACAATCTCACCTGATTATTTATAAACTATGATAATTATCCGATGACAGAGACATAAAAGTAATATCAAAATTCGTCTTATATTAGTAGAGGTTTATTTAAAAATAAAGCAATCAATTAAATATGTTAAAACTGTTTCTGAATTTTATTCTGTACTTTCTCAATGCCTTGAATATTTTTGTGTTAAACTACTTAGCTTTTATTGATTTTTTGTGGTGCTTACAGGCGGATAGGCGACAGTTATACGAGACTACAAATTAACACGGTTAGTTAGTAAAATTTGGTTTAATTTAATAAGGTATATATTGAAATAGTAAATACACTGACACACGTCAATCGACGAGGTGTCCGTACACGCTCCTACTGAGCCATCATTGCTTCATAATATACCTAAAGATGAAAACAATTTTCTGACATAATAGACTTATATTTTAATACCCTCCAATTTACTCGTTTACAAGAATCGTAAGAAACTAACAAGAATATAGAACGGTATATGAACAGACCAATTTTTTTTTTCATAATAACTTCAAATTTATCTGTCTCTGCAGTACCTATACAAATAAATATTTAATAATTTAAAAGTGTCATACGTGTGGTCTTCCCAAAACAATTTGCTTTTCATATAAGTTTTTTATCATCACTGAATCAAGGGTAACAAACACATGCCTTTAGTACAAAAATAAAAAAAAACTTCATATGTTGAATTCGATGTTTGAATTCTTTAAGTTCTTGTCAAAATAATCCTATTATCTAGCGTGACACATGCCTCCCAGTTCGAGGACATACGTCGACAACGATGCGACTTATATTAATCACGTTTATAAACATAACCTTAATTATGCTTATCGTAAAATAATTATTATCTTTTATACAGGTTGAAGTTTTATGAACATGCAAATTATATTAAACAAATTAATTTATACGCAATGTCTCTGCATCTGTAATTTATTTAACCCAAATGTGCGTACGTACACATGAACGCACGTAAGAAAATGTAGGTACTTTTTCGGCGTAACAAAATTGCGTGCATGTTATCCCACGTGCCAACATGAAGAAGTTAGTCATCATTGATAATGATTATAATAATGTTTATTTATACATCGTAAAATTTTAAAAAAAAATGTGTAAAATGAATTTACTTTGTCATAACTGATGGCTAACCTCATCATGTCGCACTTTCGTTACAGTTCTCAATTTTACCACACAGTCTACTAAACGCGCCAACACAACTATACCCTCAATAAATTATCAGATTTTAATAGTTTAACTGTGGCCAGTAGCTTTTGCAAATTATGGTGAATTTGTATCACGGCTGTACGTTTTTAAGGTTCCGTAATCAACATTCCTTATAGTTTCACCATGTCCGCCCGTCTACTCTGTCTGCCCGCGGCTTACTCAGAGATTATTAGTACATAAAAGCTGTAATTTGTCATGAGTATATATATATATATATATTACTAACACCGACAAAGTGCTAAAATAAAATAATGGAAAAATTGGGTACCTACTATACACTGAAAGTGGGGATGTTTTTTTTTTCGTTTATGCTATGGTGAGGGCTTTCGATGGATAGGTCGTTCAAAAATATTGCGGATGTGTGAAAAACACTTGTTCGATTGGTGGATCCGTTTGTGAAACATTAAGCTTTAAAATGCGTATTTTTGTTAGAGTCAGCTAAATAGTTGTTTTTGGATATGTAAAAAAGTTACGATAGTATTATAGATAATAAATTAATAGGAAAATTATCACAGTTAAGTAGACTTTACAAGTTAACGAGTAATAGTCGACCAACTTATAAAATGTAATTTAAGAAGTTATTTTGTAGAAATTCCATTGAAAATTACTTAAAGCATATAGTGACGAGCAACTACGGAACCCTACAGTGGGCCCGAGACGCTCTTAGATTTTTTTATTTGATGTATTTCTCTTTTTATTAACTTTGGCTGCAATGTCACATATAGTGTTAAGATCTGTGCGGCTGAAGATGATACCATGTAAACCTAGAAAGCACTGACTCGCGAGTATGGTTACTTACTTGCTGCTAGATTTGGGTTTCATCACGATTTTTTCTTAAACCATGTTAATGTCATTTATATTCCATAGAGCAAGTAATAATTTACCAGAAATTATATGTGCCTTATATAAAATTGTATAATAAAGAATACGACCTGTATAGTCATACAATGGAAGTTAGATCGACTTAGAGGCAATTAAAATTGTTTTTGGATCGTATAATTGTGAAACATGGTCCGTTAAATTAAAGGTGACTTATTTGTCCGACCCTTTCATACTTTTCAGCGACATTGTGAAGGAGGCATTAATTGCCATATTAAACGTTGTTGATATGAATGATTTAAATATTAAATGGATTGCAGTCAAACAGATTTTACATATTATATATTAAACTAGCTGTGCCCGGGGCTCCACTTGCGTGAAAGACATTTTTTTTAATGAAGATTTTTGTTTTGATAATAACCAATTATCTAATGAATAAAACAAAAAATACATCAAAATCTATCCAGTAGTTTTTGCGCGATGCGCGTAATAATTTATTATATATTTTAGGTAAATGTGGGTTTGTGATAGAATGGAACATAAGTTGATGAAATCAAATAAATAAATTTAAAAAAATATTATTTAGAAAAGAAGAATATATACATAGTAAGTGTCGCCAACTACCAAACTAGGGCGACTTGTATATTGGCAGTTGGTTCCTTCCAAGATTAAATTAATATTATCCTAAAAATAAAATTAGAACAATTATAACCTCCGTCGTTTGATTTATTATATTTTAATGCGAAATCTCCTTGAAGTATATTTAAGAAAAATACTAGGTTGGAGGAAGTTAGTCTCTGAACGATGATTGGACGGTGCGACGCTCCCGCGTTCTCTAAGCTGATATACCAAGCTAAGTATTTATATTATTTTGTAATGTATTTCTGATAGTACTTGATTGAAATCTTGTGTTATTTTATAGTTAATAATTATTGTAAAATGATTGATTTAAAACAGCAACCTTAGAGTTTCTTGCCAGTTCCTCTCCAAGAGAAAGTGCCTTCCGAACTGGTTGCAACGTCATTTAAGATATTGAATGTAATACATATTATCAATTACGTTGTATTATTTATATACTATATCTTAGTACTAACCCATACATATACACAATAAAATATAAATAAAAATCTAACACGCGCACAACTGAAACCTTAATCATTTTACTTATATAGAAGATTAGTAGACAGTAGGCAATGATTGTGGACGGATATGTAGAAGAACCGAAGAAGATTAAAGAAGATTAATTAAATAGATTGTGTGAAGAATAATATGTGTATAAAAGGTGCGAATACTGAGATGACAACTGACAGAAGAAACAGAAAGAAGAAAACATCTTGTACCGACCCTACTAGGTGAGATAAGTGTAACAACTGATGCAAGGGCTACAAAATTTTAATTAAAGAAATTCGAAGTGGGAATAATAAAAAGAAGCTTTGTTTTATACAACGTGGGATTGTTTGAAGTACATAAAGAAGACACACAGTACGTATTATGAAGAAAATTAAAAAAAGTTGTATTTGAAAGTATATTAAAGGCTTGATAAAAAGAATTTACGCGTTGTCAACCTTGAATCCTTCTTCTACCCCAAGGAGCTCTGGAAACCCTACTCACCACAGGAACACAACACAAGGTTATTTGGCTGCGATCTTCTGTAGGATGGAGGTATTCCACCAGTCGGGCTGTCCCAAGTTGAAAGAAATCTCCAAATAAATTTCACTTATCCCTACCTTTCTTTAATAGTTACTCAGCAAGGTGCACTACATATACATGAGGTTAGCTTGAGTGTCTCAAGTCTTATGATGATATTGGGCCCTCCTTACACTGTTACATATACAGTGAATAGTACCAAAAATGACGGTGCACGGTCGAACAAAAAAAAATTGGACCTTGTTTAAAGTATGAAAGCTACTGTTTATTAGCCCATACTTTTGTTTTCAATTTTACAGTAATAAAATTTAATTTCAAAGTGCATTTGTCCTACTTTTGTCGACGACTTTTGTCGTCTTATGACGTAAAACAAAATTTATTGATTTTTAAAGGACAGTAAGGATAAAAGATACATTTATTTAAAAGAATGAACTTTAAATATCCTACTGCGAGAAACAATTCCCTGTAACGTTTAAGTTACTAAACACCGCTTCGAAAGAAGCGTGCCATACATTGTGATCGTTCTTTATTCTAAACAGTAGCGAATTCTTTAGGAACAAAAATATGTTTGTATTAACTTCTTTGTTATCTGAGTGAATTGTTCAGCTTCGTATTACGAAAGGCATGTAATGTTTCAAAAATTCATGCGTGACTAACGTATCGTTCGTTGCCATTGTCGCATAAGATTGATGGCGTTGTTACAGATAAATTGTTGTAAATCGTACGTCATGAAACTTGTATGATATTCAAGTTTTGTGTTTGTATCGACCATAAGAACCCAGTTACCACCTACCAGGGTGGTAATTTTTGGCCTTTGTCGCAAAATTACGAACAAGAATCGTCTATTGTCCCAGTAATGCGTGTCTAATGTGATTAACACGGCTCTTAGTTGACTTTGAAATATTATTGTACGTTTGTAATTTTAAAATTGTAATTTAAGACATAATAAAAGTAGTTTATTGGTTAAAAAAATAATTACATGCGTATATACTAACACTAATATGTATAAAACTCTACGTCTCTCTATCTGTCTCTTCGTTTATGTTCTTTTTTGCACGCGAAAATCACTTATCCTATTTACGTCTTTAAATTAATAGCTATGTTATCTGACAAGGTTATAGGATATATTTTGTAAGATAAAGTAATATACGAAATAAGCAATGACAATAATGGTGAAGCAATTCTGAAAAAAGACGAATTTGGGGCGCTTGAATGGCTTACGCTGAGTAAACCATACGAAATACGTAAAAATATTGTCGTACATAACTGTAGATCTTAAAAAGGCCTACAAAAAAGTCAGAAATAGCATTTACCTATCTTCTAAGGCTCAGCCACAATAAGCATTTATGTCTTCCGTCTTTGAGCGGGGTGCTGCCCCAGCGTGTTCGCGCGTGCGCTTCAACGACGGCATTTTGTAATACACGCGAGTAGAGTCGAAGCTAGTACGAATATATTTCTGGGTATAATTGTGATATATCCACTTTTAATAGGAAAAAGTATATTTGTGAGAGTTTAAATAAAGGCACTGGGGCTGAGATAATATAGTTCATCAATATTTTAGACTGTTAATATTAATTGTATATCTACTGTATTCTCGGCGAAAAAAATACCAATGCTCTCTGGAAATAAATATATATTTTTTTTTTTGGATAAGATGCTGAAAACAGGTTAATAGAACGTATATAAAAAAATGATTGAGGCTTGCCGTAGTGTGCGTATCACGCAAAAACGATTGGCTAACTAAAAATAATACGTTAAGTTAAAAGTTATTAAAGCTTTAAGTAACTACGATGTTTATAAGCACTACGTGTTCTTCTATCGCCCGAGCGAGCAGAGCCGCGGGCACAGCTAGTAATAAATACTTTTGAAATTTACATAATATATAACTATTTATATATCCTCTAATATATTATATAGGAACTGTCTTATATTGATCTCATTAATCTCCCACTCGCACTATTCACTCGCCTTTTATTTAAATATAGGGATATAAACTGTTAAAGTAATACAAAAAAATATTTATTTCTGTCGTTTTGTTCAAAATTTACTGGAACAATTAGAATGCATTTCATAAAATTGAAATGTATTTCAATAATTAACGTTCGAAGTATTTTTTTACGAAAGAATAAGACGTAAAAAGACATAACATCTCAATATAAGGAGACAGAGAAAAGCCGTTGTGTAAAGAATTAACATAAACATCAATTGGATGGCGCACGGCGTCCCTTACTGATCAGCGGTCACAGTTTGAATACATTACGGCCGTGTTGTTTTTTATTACGATAATAATTTAGGAATTAAACTGTTCGTACTGTGTTTATTGGTTGTTTTTTTTTTTGCTTGTTCCCTGTCTCGCCTATTTCTTGCCGCGGATACTTAAACGAAATGGACACGCACGCACGGCCTGTTGATCCTTCGATGGTAAAAATCGATTAGTTTCTAACAAGATTTGATCATTAACTATTTGAATGAAAACGTAAATTATTTTATACACTTGAGATTTAAAATGAAAACTAACTAATCCGCAAGTGCGAATATTAGCTGTTGTTATGGTAGATAATTATATTCTTAATAGATGGCGCCTCCTTAATTACTTTTTGAATATATTTTTAGGAAAACATTAATTTCTGTTTATAGCGAGGAACATAAGCTTCAAAATTATGTTTCAATCTTTAATGTTGATGAAAAATTACGGAAATATGGCGCTGCTAAAAAATTAGTAATAATATTATAGATATTACATGTTCCACAAATGTAAAGTAACTTCGAAGTATTTATTTAATATAAACGAAAGTAACATTGAAATGATGGTCTTGAAAGTCTATTGTATTCAAGTTCACGGTTATATCAAACGATGCGACAACCATTAATGGCCCCATAAACATTTTGTTTCACACAATCCATTAATACTAAAAGACCTACAATTAAAATGGAACGCGCCGCTCCCTCCAAACATCACTTAATTCTGACATCTGATAAGGAACTTGCCAACCGAAAAAAATCGAGCTATTACAACAGTAGCTTAGAATTTATAGTCAATATCTTTATTTAGAGTTTGGTACAATCGGCATTTATCTGCGGGATCTAATGATCGGTCAACTTATAATAGACGGTGAGTGTCAAGTTAATGAGAATATATACCGGATCGGTACACAATAAATTAAAGAGTTTTTGAATAACCCGGCATATTAATTGGACATTAGTATACGTCAACACCTTCGGTAACAAAGTATAGCCGATGTTGAAACGATTAAGCACGTGAAAGCATGGAAGTTATTCGGTACTATAAAATTAGGTGGGTGTAAATTTTTTAACGTTGCCCGAAGGCTATTTTGGGGTAATGCTATGTGAATTTAAATTTGATTTTTAAAAGCTTTTAGAGCGGTTTCGTGTGTTTCTGCTAACGAAATAGTTTTGTTGCATTATTACTATTTCATATATAGCTGTTAGCCTGATATTATGCTGTTTGAACTAATTTTATTTGTCGAATACCGCTAATGGTATTTTTCTCTGTCTTTATAAATCTTTTTCGATTCCGTCTTGTATATATAATATAAATTTATAAGTCTTTTGATTTGATCTGTATATTTGTTTTTTATTTGATTCCATCTTACCTTCATACTTTTTTCTGATATATTGAATGAGTTAATTCATACTTTATTACAGTTGAAGTCGTACACTGGCAAGTTTAATACCACCAGGTTTTTTTTTTTTTTTTTTTTTTTTTTTTTTTTTTTTTTTTTTTTTTTTTTTTTTTTTTTCGAACTGACTACACTGTTAGCCTGAGGGGCCCTGGAGCCTTTACGGCTTTTACAGCTTTACCGGGCTTGGGGGCGAGCGCTTAGGGCACTCAGCCACGAAAGCTAAGCAACAACATCCGAGGGTGCCAAAGTGGCCGGACCTCGGCTCGGACTGTTGCGCGTATGCAATTAAGTCGCGATCTGACTAATTCCCTATCCGTAATTCGATCTAAACTAACTATACATATATACATGTTTCTGCCCCCTGGGAGGAGGGAAGGAACATGTGTATGTGTATTTAGTGGTCTGAAAATTTTTGTCTATTCTAACTAGGCAAAAAAAGAAAAAAAAAAGGTCCCTTACAGAACCTATGTACCTATGTGTGTTGTGCATGTGTGTATAATGCAGCGTCATGTATGGCTGTGAAAGCTAGTGATTGTGCAGTCACTTGTATCGCGCGAGCGGCTGCTTGGCTCAAGGGCTCCATGCCGATGGATCGGACCTAGGCTTGAGTTGCCGCAGAGGAGGGCGGTCGTGGCGGGTGTGCGGGAGCGAAGTTAACCGTACGTCCCCTGCGGAGGGAACGGTGGTTTCGCGGGCGTGGGCGCGAGCACGCATATGTTGCGGGAGCGGACGCGTAGTAATTATTAGCTTTCTCGATGTCGTCGTCGGGATCGACAAAGAGATTTCGCGGACGGCGTTTATAACGTTTGGCAACGGGGATCGAGTTGTCTGGGACGTAGTTCACGGTGGATTTTACGAGCGGGTTGGGGTGATTCGAAGCGCTATCGAAGTATCTCCTGGTGAGATATTTCACATAGGCTTCTATCGAGGGAAGCCTCATGTCCCTGTGGAGGTCCATGTTCCTAACGAAGGCTGGAGGGTCAAGCAGGCGACGGAGAAACCGATTTTGGACTCTTTGCATGCGGACAAAGTTATGTTTGGACATATGTGCGAACGCTGCGCAGCTATATGTCAAGATCGGACGGACGCACATCTTGTATAGTGTAAGCTTATGTCTTAAGGACATTTTGCTTACCGAACTGAGCAAGGGTCGCAAGCGGGAAAGGATCCAGACGGCCCTATTCCGGACTATAGTAACGTGTGCGTTGAAGTTAAGCTTCGAGTCGAGGGTGACACCCAGATATTTTGTCTTGGTGGCCCAAGGGATATTTCTACCGAATAATGTTAGAGGTCCTACCGTGCGTGGTAGTTTACATGTATGCGGTTCGAACATAATCGCGGCGCTCTTTACCGGATTAATAGCTATTCGCCACGTTCGAAACCACTCCCCGAGAGTGGTTACGGCACGTTGGACTGCGCAGGCGAGATTTTTTCTGTGTCTGTTTGACGCGTATATGACTGTGTCGTCAGCGTAGAGCCCTACCTCGACCCCGGGGGGCTTCGGGAGGTCGCTGACGTACAGATTGAAAAGGCAAGGCGCCAGAATGGAACCTTGCGGGACGCCTGAGCGTATAGGGTGAGCGGTAGATAGTACTCCTTCCACTCGGTAGTGAAAGGTGCGGTCGCGTAGAAAATCATGAACTAGGTGAACTAACCTATCCGGGACTTCTAAATGGTGAAGCTTGTGGACCAGTCCGGCGTGCCAGACCTTATCGAAGGCCTTGGCTACGTCGAAAAAGACCGCAAGCGTGCGGACGGGAGCGATATTGCTCTTGGCGAAGTTACTCGTGATGTGCTCCGTGAGGCGGTGCACTTGATGTGTACACGAGTGACGGGCGCGAAAACCGAATTGTTCGGGCGGGTATAAATTCTTGTCGTCTATAACGACCTTGAGACGGTTCAGAAGGATCCGCTCATAGAGTTTCCCTAGAGTGTTTAGGAGACTGATCGGGCGATAGCTATCGGGAAGCGAAGCTTTTTTGCCGGGCTTGCGAATACCTATAACTATAGCTTTTTTCCAGACGGCTGGAAAATAGCAGTGGGCTATGGCTGCATTGAAGATGCAGACCAAAAGAGCTATGAGGTGATCAGGAAGAAGTTTGAGTACTTCATTCCTGATACCATCAGGACCGGGAGATTTCCTAGGCTTAAGGCCTTTAATGATAGAACAGACCTCATCTGGCGTGACCGGGGTTAACGTTTCCGCGGGGGGAATCAGCGTGAGTTCCTGAACGGCGGTCTCGATAGTTTCGATGTGGGCAGTGTCTACGTTGTCGCAGTTTGGGGAGCACTGGCTCTCCAAGCTTGCGGCAAGGCATTCTGCCTTATCGTCGCTGTCGAACGCGAGTGGGAGATCGGGGCCCCTTTCGAGGGGCGGCATCTGGGCGGAAGCTTCTAACTTCAGAGAGCGGGCGAGGTTCCAGTAAGCCAGATGGGACGGCTTGAGACCCTCTAAGAGGTTATCCCACCGGTGACCTCTGTACTCTCCGATGCGAGTTCTAACCTCTCTCTGAAGTTGTCGTAACCTACGGGTGTTATCCCTCGTCGGATAAGAGTCATGTGCACGTGTCGCGGCGTTCTTTTCCGTGATTAACGCTCGTAAGCCGGGGGGGAGTATAAAACGGCGTTCGTTCGCCGCTTGCACCTCTCTCGAGGCCTCCCTTACACCGGTTTGGAGGTAGTCGACCAGGGAATCGATGGCTAAATCGGCGTCTGCAGTTGACTCCAATACGTCGGGGATCCTAGCTAGGCTGGACGGGGTCGCGTTGTCGGATAAGTAGCGATTTAAGATCGCGTAGTCAACTATTTTGACTTTTGGCGGACTGGGGTCGAACGGTTGCCCGAGTTGTAAGATAACCGGGCGGTGGTCGGAGTCTAGTTCGTGTACGACTTCTATAAGTCGTAACCGAAGTGAGACACCTTTGAGGAGGGCTATGTCAAGTACTGTCGGTTGACAGTTGTCTTGAAAGTGCGTGGGCTCTAGCGGTGCTATGACGTCAAAGCCGAGCACGTCGCATAGTAGTTCTAGTATAACCCCGTTACGGGTGTTGCGCGGGTTGTTGAAAAGGGTGTGACCGCTATTGAGGTCGCCTGCTATTATGACTGATTGATCGAGTGAAAAAACCGCCTCCAGATCGGACTGAAGGAGTCTTTTATTCGGGGAGAGATATGCAGAGACAAGCGTGATTGACGGATGGCCAGTCATGCCTATTCTACAGACGGACACTTCCATATTGGTAAGTGCGGGAGGGTCTATTGGCATGCAATAGAGGGAACGCTTGTAGTAGATGAGCGTGCCGCCGCCTCGGGTGGCACGGTCATTTCTAACTATGTTATAATTCGCTATCTTAGGGTCGCGCTTACTGGGTTTTAGAAGTGTTTCTTGTACTAGAAACACGTCTATCTCCCGTTCCCTAAGAAAGGTGGATACTAAGTCCCGTTGTGGAAAGAGGTTTCGCGCGTTAAAAAAAGATATGTTGAGGCTTCTAGGCTTAATGCGTGCCATTGATAACCGATATCTATTTCCCGGCACGGGCCAGGCGCATTAGCGTCGCTGTCATTAGGGGGAAACGCCTGATGGATTCGCCGGGGCCGTACTCAGCGACGCACTGTTCGTACGCCAGTACTTCCTGAGGGTCATGCTCGCGGAAGAGCATGACCATGTAGTCAACGCCGCGGCGCGTGTTGACGGGCGGGGGGGCCTGAGCCTTAGGAGGCTGAGGGCGGGGAGTGGAGACCCATGCTGCTTGAGGGGCTCGCATGGCCGGAGGGGGTGCGCGGGGCGCGGGGGCGGCTGCCACCGGGGCGCTGGAGGCGCCCGGGAGGCTGGGGAAAGCCTCTGGCGTGAGCAGGGGCTTTGTCTGTCCTACGGCGGGACGTGTCCTCTGAGGAGGGGTGTGTCGCGTAGGGCGCATGGGTCGCGTAGGGCGCGTGGGGCGCGGGGCACGGGGACAGCCGCGATAGTTCGCGGGGTGACCTTCGTTGCCGCATAGCACGCAGCTCGGAGGGGTAGCCGACTCACGAGTGCGCGAGCACTCGCTCGTCGCGTGGTCCCCGAGGCACTTAACGCACCTGGGACGGAGATGGCAGTTGCGTGCCGAATGACCGTACAGCTGGCAGTTGTGACACTGCGGAGGACTGCGATTCTTGTGTGGGGGCTCTACGGCTATTCCGGAGAGCTCACACACTTTCCTAACGTTAAAAATGGCTCTGCCCTCGGGGGTCAGTTCCAAGATGACTAAGACCATGTCGAGAGGTCTGTTTTTTGATTGTCCGCCGTGCATTCTGTGCACTTCGCGGACAGGGAAGGCCTTGGCTAAGAGGTCAGTTTTGACCTCCTCGGGTGTGATTTCCACCGGGATGCGGCGGATTACAACCCGGAGTTGACGTTCTTCCTCCAGGGAGTACGTGAAGTATTCTAGGTTGCTGTCTCGGAGCAACCTGGTAAATTGACGGTGTTCGTCCGAGGTGGAAACTTGGACGCGGATACCGTTGGCCGTGTTACTGGCCTGGGTGTAGTGGATGCGGAGTTCTCTCAGTTTCTCTGAGAGTTTTGTCCAGACCGATTTGTTCTGGACCGTGACGGGGGGCGGGCGACGCGCCTTTCTGCCGGCAAAGGTACCGGCAGGCGCTGAGGGCGCTGCGGAGCGGGGGGCGTGGCTATTGAGCCCGGTTTTTTGCGCCTTTTGTGGGCGGGACTGAGTCTCCGGAGACTCGGGACGCGAACGCGGTGCCCGTTTGACGGGCTTGTTTTTTTGAACGAGGGTGAAGCCCTCGTTGTCTGTGCGTATTGCCGTGTCCATTTCGATGGACTCGGGTTCGGGGTCCGGGCTAGCGGGAGAGTAGCTGTCGTTTGTTGCTACAAGCGACGGTGTCTCCGCTTCGGGGATTAGCGAAGAAAATTGATTTTTAATCGGTAGCGCAGAGGGCGCTGGGGTTGTGGCTTGAGTTCCCGGGGAACGCGAGCGCGACGATGGCCGTTTGTACGGCGTTTGACGGTGTGCGCGGGGTGCCGTTGAGCGGGAGCGCGGGACGGACTTCTTGTTCGTCGCGTGTGGCGCGGCGGGGTCGCTTGTGGGCTCGGTGCCCTGAGCGATGGCAATGGCAACGGCGGGTTGCTCGGCCGCGATGGCCCTATTATATTCCGTCCAGAGCGACGGATGCAGGGTCGTTGCGAACGCTTTGAAGCGTTCTAATTCAGGGTTTGCCATTCCGGCGGTGGCGGTTGGGCGGGCGGGGGTGAAGTTAAACCTCCCTGCCGGAGAGGCAGGGGGGTGCGCCGAGTGAATTTAAACGGCTATCCCGAGCCGTGCAAAGGGACCTGCGGGTCACGGTGTAATGACTCGCAGGAAAAGAACCTACCGGGCCCTACGTGGAGGTCCCTATCAAGCCCGAGGCAGAGAACGCAGCCGGTATAAATACCTAGCTACGCCCAAACAGACACTCGGGGATGGATGTGTAGCAGGATCGGAAGGGTGGGAAGGAGACACTCAGGGCTTGACTATGACTCTATCAAGGGTCAAGGTTCCTGAGCCCGACCAAGTACTATCGTTTGCCTCTGAAGGAGGCAACCGAGGGGCGCTTGGGTCACGCACCCACTTGCCTTCTGTTGACACCGAGAGGTTTCCGGCAAGCGACCACTAAAGTGTGGATTTCGACGAATAGAAACAGTTGCACTTAAAAGTGCAGTTTTTGTTTGTGTAGCGCTACACAATGGGTGCGAGCGAGACGGCGATACGCAGGTGCGGCGCAGGTGCGATGCAGGTGTGCAGCAAAGCCGGTCGGTCGTAAAACTTCACAAAGGCGGCAGAGAGCGGTTGTAAACACGTCCGTTCCCGCCGGCGGTCGTGATCGGTCTCCTCAATACCACAAGGGATATATCCACCATTCAAGCCTCATTATTCGTATATAGAGTTTTTTTATCGTTATAGGTTCGGCGTAGTGGTCACAATCTCACCTGATGTTAAGTGACGATGTGGCCCAAGATTTTAGCACGCTAAGCCTAGTGGAAGGACTTGCTCTCAAGTGCAGTTGCCGGAACACACCTATTGGTGCTTGGCGATAGATTTTCAACTTGAGGGTGGTAGCTAGCCAGGCGGGCATTAGAAAATGCCCTACCACCATGCTATGGTTTCATCACGATGTTTCCTTCACCGAAAGCTCAGGCTCATTGTAGGGATTCGAACTCACGTCAATCGACGTGAAGTCGTACACGCTACCACTGAGCCATCATTGCTTCAAAAAAACTACAGTTATCGTGCTACAAAAATACATTTTCATTATAAGGCTAATACAGATTTATAATTTCTAGCCAGAAGATCCAAAATCATTGATAATCAAGCCCTTTATCATCATTACAAATTTTTATGTTGCGAAGATAAAGCTACCAAGTTTCAATTCCACGTTCGACAAAGACACATTAGTACTTTTCGCCTAAGCAAATTGAATTCCGCAAAATCTCTTCAGCAAGATTGACTGACCACAGATTGGGAAATCGTTGTCAAGCGAGATAACATCGTAGGAATCTCATTATACTGGAACATTCGTCCCGGGCTGCCGACCGCCTTTGAATGTTCCTCTAACTTTCACTCAGGAATCTTGCTTGGTTTCACATTGTTTCGAGTCAAGATGCTAAAATTATCCGCTTTGGGAACGGCAAGATGATATTGGATGACATTAATTGTAGAATTATTATCTAATTTTAAAGTTACATCGAATAGTAAAAAAACTATGTTGTTCGCGCATTCATTTTCGCAACAAGACTCGCAAAATTTTACTCAAAACTTTCATTCGGTTCATCGGTCCACCATGAAGCGGGTCTGTCCACTTGTAAGATATTAATAACGGAATTTTAAAAGTTGTGTAATATTTTGTATAAATAATCATAGTACCTACCTATCAAAGGTTCCACTATTGAAAAAACCCTTTTATGAGAGAGAGTTCAGAAACAACCATTTCAACTCACGTCTTATGGACTATTTTAAACGCCGAATAATTTATATTTTTATCTTTTCCAGCTTATAGGTAGTACAATTTAGTAACTGTACGCAAAATATTATTAAGTTAAAATCATGGGACAAATAATAATCTTATTAGTAAACAAGGGATGACCTCATGAGAAATCATAAAAGTTAATACCAATAAGATTGGGTAGTTGGCGAACAGTACAGAAGCTGATACCTTGCGCCGCCGGCGAACGGAAAATTAAAAATCAAAGCGACGGCGTAGCGGCGGCTTCCTAACCGATCTTTTTAATTCTCCACATCGCAATGGTCGACATACCATTAAAATTTCCACCGCGCTCATCCTAGCTGATTTATTAGATATCAAATGATAAAGTTTCCGAACGTATACAATTTGCAATGGGCGTACATTAATCAAGAGGCGACCAAACTTTCAGGTACTCTCAACAGTGTAATTACAGCAAATATTTGCAATGTCATTAATAACTTTTCATACGGACTTCATTAGAGTTTATGAATTTTTAGATGTTAATCTTAACGTGAATGATTTATGTGTATCAAACGCCCTTGTTTCAAAACTGTATGATAAATTTAACTTCACCAAATTTCTTTCTCATGGTACACGAAGAACTCAGAATTCTGTTTATATCGATATTTCATACATCGTTTCCACAATCTAATTATGTTATGCAGTTATATGTAATGTATATTTTACTCAAAATTTAATTTAAATAAAATTAGCCACCACAATGTGAAACGTCGAAACTATTTTTATAGAAAATTTGCTTTGGATGGCTTATGATGATGAAATAAATATAGAAATCTAAAAAAAGTGTATAATTAAAAAAAATACTGGATATACAATGGGTGATCCCGAAACGTGACAAACTGAAATAAAATTACTGTGAAGGGGTTTATTTTATTACCTACTATGTGTATGGTGGTCGCGACGCCTACCACTCAGCTTGATTACTGGATATAATTGAATTATGATATTTTACCCCATAAAACAAAAATCAGTGTATTATTATAGACTGTTTTAATTCACTCAATTATATCTACCACATGTAGCATCTAATAACACGCTACAATGTAACATAATTTGAAATAGTAATCAAGTAGGTAAAAATAATGAAAATGTGTAAATAGTGGATACAAGTTTGAAGCAATGATGGCTCAGTGGTAGTGTGTTGACTTCGCGTCGATTGACATGAGTTCGAATCCCTGCAATGAGTCTGAGCTTTCGGTGAAGCAAAACATCATGAGTAGCCATAGCATGGTGGTAGGGCTTTTTCTGATGCCCGTCTAGCAAGCAAGTTGAAAATCTGTCGCCAAGCACCAATAATTCCGGCAGCTGCACTTGAGAGCCAGTCTTCCACTAGGTGTAGCGTGATATCATCTTGGGCCACATCGTAATTTAACATCAGGTGAGATTGTGGCCACTACGCCAAAACCTATAACTAAAAAAAAATAAAAAAATACCGTCCAACTCGCTGCCTGAAGGAAACGTACCTAGAAGGTTGGCCACATTGCCACATTGTAATTATATTGACCACTGGTCCGCTCCCGAGACTATTCGACAACTCGACTCGCTAGTTTCTCAAAAAGGCTAGGCGCACTAGGACTCCACGGACGTTCCAAAGGTATGTAAGTCCAAATAGATACAAAGTAATTAGCAAAATATACGACCGAAAAAAAAAGAACGTTTTATTATAAATCCAGCAGAATTACGTATGACAAAATGAAATAATAAACAAACGGAAACATTACTCGCCATAAATATTCGTTAATCCTCTTAGCATAACGTTAAAGCAAATAGGATTTTGGGCGGTTACCTAATAAAAACTGTATAAATATATAGAAGTTATTTATTACTTACTGTATTGCGGTATTAAAGTTAATTGTTATTTCTAACTTAATTACATTATGTTTTTCAACTGTTTCGTTTTATTTCTTCGCAATGTATTCGAAATTTTACTTTAAATTAAATGGATAATTCTTCGTTTTTATGTGTACCTACAATTTATGCTGAACATTGAAAATGAAATTTTGAAAGACATGAAAAAAAATATGATTCATCTACGTGGGCTTCAGAATTGAGAATTTACCAGGATAAAAGAACCCTGTATGTTAATCCAGGTAATAAACTATCTGTGTGCCAAAGTCCATCCAAATTCGTTCCGCCGGTTTTGTGTGATTGAGTAACAAACATACAAGGTTTCGTATTTATGATATTAAAATAGTAGGATCTTTATCCTTTGATAAAAAACACAATTTAGTATAAACAGATTACCCCTAGTAGCCATTAAGTTACCGCAAACTATGTGTAAGCGAAGAACTAACAATTAATGCGTTTAATTCCTACGATTTATTACCCACTTTATTCTAACGAATTGCCAATTTGGAAAATTTATAATGTAATAATATATTATTTTGCGATTTTGTTTGTAATATCTTTTCACAAATTTAAAAACTATTTAACGACCAATAATACCCAACAGCTGAGCAAATGCTTCTTCTCCGGGGGCACAGGCTTAATCACCACACCAGCCCAAAGCATATTAGAATATTATATAAACTTCAAATCCAAAAAAAAAATTTGTAATATGTGGGAATATATAGTTATACTACAATAACATTTCTCAAGCATTCACGATAATCACCGTCAACCGATACTGCTAGCGAATTAAATTAATAAGCGTAAATTAATTCCGAAAAGTTCATTGATTACATGCCACTCGACCACCACGACTTTTAATTCTATACTTTTAAGAAGTTTTACTTGTATAAAACTAAGATTACTTTAAATATTGTAATCTTACATGGTCCAAATAATTCAACAATTCACAGTACGTCTACAGTATTGATTCTCGGCAAAAAACTGGTTAATCGTTCATTATACTTTTGTGATAGATAATCAGCTTAGAATTTATGAAGTTTGTGATGTCCTTAGATTTAATATTCATTCGTGGGATAATCCCCGTTTGATTTTGTTCGAACTTATAAATTGAGCGAAATTAAAAATAGGTACCAAACAATTTTGTATTGTATTCCTGCGGTGAGAAGGGTTTCCAGGGGAAGAGGGGATGCTTTTCGAAGTTTCTTTGTAGATTTTTCTCTACTAGGGACAATCCGACTGGTGCTGATAAGTCATACATTTAATTCCTGGGGGAGTCGCAGGATGCAATCAGTGTATTCTGTGATCTCTCAAAGGCTTTCGAATGCGTTGACCATAGTACGATTATACTTAAGCTGAAACACTATGGTGTGTGTGGAACTTCTCTCGATCTACTAATCTCTTATTTGCCAGAATCGGAGTTCCTCAGGGCTCAACTCTAGGGCCGTTTTTTATTCTCGTGTATATAAATGATCTACATCTAGTGTTTGGGAACAGTACTTAGATGGTTCTTTTTGCAGACAACACCACTTATATTTAAAGTAAAAATAATAGATTCAGAGGTTAGGCAATTAAATAATACTTTAGTTAAAATTTCTGAACGGTTTGCTCTAAATAATTTACTGCTTAATGCTAATAAATCCAAATGTATGAGATTTGCCTTGCCCAATGTTTGGCGTGATGATAGCAGTACGAGTATCAAGATAGAAGGGAATTTAATTGGCTTAGTTGATAATACTGTCTTCTTGGGTATTACGCTTGATTCACTGTCAATCTGTGAACTTAAACAGGGAATGTGTGAAGCACCTATACTAGGTTACCCAAGCAGAGAAGGAAGGTTCACCGTGGACACTGACGCCAGCAACACCGGAAGTGGAGAAGTGTTATCACAAATACAAGGGGATCGACAAGTCGTAATAGCATATTTCAGTAAGGCGCTTTTTAAGCCTGAAAGAAATTACTTTGTCACTCGTCGGGAACTACTTGCTGTTGTGAAAACCTTGAAACATTTTCACAAATACCTCATAGGAAAGCAGTTCACATTAAGGACGGATAGTGGGGTCCGCACATTAAAACTTATGCGGGAATATTAAGTTCTGCTGCATTCGCAGTACTTGAGACTCGCCAATTAACAGATATTGCCACTGCTAGGTTAGTCTACTTCGCTTACTTCCATAGCTTAATGGCTTACGATATTTTGATGTGGGGTTCAGCAGCTGAGGTAGACACCATATTCATATTACAAAAGCAGGCAATTCGAGCAATATACAACATGAGACTTCGCAAATAACTAAAGAACAAGTTCCATGAATTTAATATCCTAACTTTGACCTCCCAATACATTCTTCATAATATAATATATATTCGGAAAAACTCTGATAAGCTAGATTTTGTCAAAGAGCAGCGTAGTTTTAGTACTAGAAACAGACATAATTTAGTCATACCGTCTTTAGACTAAGTAAAACTAATAAAAGTTTTTTAGGAAATAGTGTTAGGTTCTATAATAAGATCCCGACCACTTGAAGCTGGTTTTACTGTCAAAAAGTTATTATTGGGTTGATCACTATTTATTTATTCATTTATTTTTGGGCAACACAGATTATTTTATTTATAACTTATCTTAACAAACAAACTCATACACCAATTAAGTTTCTACAAATATTATTAGACACTGCTCGCCGTATTATATAAATATAGAAATAATAACAATAATGTATTTACTAAATATAAATGTAGTATTATTGCAGGGATTCGAACTTGCTTCAATTGATACGAAGTCGTACATGCTACCACTGAGCCATCATTGCTTCAAAGATAATATATATATTTTTATAATGTTAATATCTATATATATATGTATATACATATCTGTTTCCGAGACAATTAAGGTAGTTTTTAGTAGCTAAGTAATAAAGTCATTTTGATTATCCTTTTTAAACGGCTGAAAAGCTAAATGAAGTAAAACGCGTTCTAATATTTAAAAACTAAAAAAAAGGATGTTTCACATCTTATTATCTTATCTATGAGAGCATTCCCCGCTCGCCTCCCTACCGTGCAGTTTTTGTAATACTTATTTAGTTTAAAGTAAATTTCATTGTACTATAAATATTAGGTCTTTCTTTACCTATGAAATTGCCGTTTTGTATGAAAAAAATTAAATGTTTTTTCATGTATTTTTTATTTGTATTAATCGAAGTAATCACCCATGCAATCAATGCATCTTTGCCAGCGCAGTGGCAGTTTATTGATGCCCTTCTTAAAGAAATCAGCTGGACGGGAGGCAACAAATTCTTCAAAGGCATGATGCCAAAAAAGATTGAAATGTGTTGAAAATGTAATACTAATCAATAAACAAATTACAACTTTTGGAAAAAGAATTCCAGTTTTTTTAAATAAAATTAATTTGAAATTAGAATTCTTAGCCAAACAAAAATTATTTTGATTTGAAATGGCCAGTACTGCAGAACGGCAATTTCATAGGTAAAGACATATTATTATAAAATAGGTACTATAATACTTCAGTATGAGCGACATGCAGTTGACCTCGGATATACAGGGTTATTTTTTTCGCAGTTTATTAGTACGTGTTTAATTCAATAGTATATCTTTTTAATATACACTATATAATTCTATATATTTAATATTGTATGTTTTATATGGTATTCATAGCATAAACTAAACACTATAATCTGTTTATGATTATAATTAGAAAAACAGTAAAATTACTATAGTCACGTCAGAGTGATATGACCGTTTTGAAGTTTTGATGTGAAAAAAATAATAATTTTCTATTAAATTAAACAAACACCAACTTTGTTACACTTACAGTGCGAGAGTCGATCTTAAAAACTACGATGCAGCGTAAACATCTAGAAAATCATAAAAGAATAGTGTTAGTTGCTCGTTCCAGGAGATAGTTATTTCGTTGGAACTGTCATTAAATATTACATACATTTGCCACAGTCGGCGGCGGCGGGGCATCTGTTTGACATCTGCACATTGGCCCACTTTGAACTAATAACACGTGTTTTGTTTTTATTGACGCGGTGAGAACTCGCGAAGTTGCAGTATGATTTTAATTGCCATTTGTAATTTTTTATGAATAGCTTCTCGTTAAAATGGATTTTTGACAATCAATACTGGTGAATTCAAAGGAGTACAAATTTTACGATATTAAGTAATGGAACGTATTGAGATAACTATACATTTTTTGGTTTCGTATACTTATTAATTTTATGCATATAGTCGTATTATGATCGATAATATTACTAAATCTATATTGAAAAACTTGTGTGTACTGTATATGCACGCAAGTAAGGAGTCATACTTCTTTGTCGTAACAAAACAAAATCAACCACAAAAATGTTATTCAGCGTGCCAGCAATACGATGAAATATAATAATGTTATTTAATTTTACGCATTTTTATATTAAAAAAATATTTAATGTATATAAAAAAAAGTAAAAAATGTATAATTAAATGTATGTATATGTATTTTATATTAGACATTATTTATATGCGATAAATAATTCTTAACAATAAAAAAATGATAGAAAATAAATTCATATTATTATCATTTATGGCTAACTTCATCATGTAGCACCGTCAAATGGTGCGCGCGCATCTCTCGATTATAATATATCCTCTACTAAAAGTGCCAATAGAATTATAAACTTCAAGCAAAAAGAACTAGTGTAACTTCTAAAACTAATCAGTTATTAGTTAGTCGAAAAAAAAAAATGTTTTGTACACATAATAAAATACACTTTCTATCGTTTCAAAACCATAAAAAAATACAATGAATATCTACAAACTATAAGGCATTGTATGATGATCTATTAATACGAAATAGGAACTGACTTTTATTAAAAACATATTTTTCATAATAACATGAAGGCGCGCAAGCGACTAACTGTGCCCATAATTTACTCGGAGGTACAGCCGACAAAGTTGGACACAGTGAAGCCCTATACAACGACATTAATTACAACTTATCATAAAACATGGTACGCGGCCCGTCTTGACACATTTCCCGGTTATAAACTCATGGGACACCTATAATGCCGGTCGGTGGATGTGTCAAATCGTAGAATGCCATAACTTACACATAAATTTTGTATATTAACCAGTTAAATCGGTGATCGAAAATATTTTTAAATTTTTCTACTTGCTTTTATCCCACGTCATGTTTTCTTCTTCCACTCTCCCACTCTCCTCTATCAGCTGTCATCTCAGTATTGATACTTTTTATACATATATAATTCCCCACACAATCCATCCACACCTTCTTTGGTCTTCATCTACCCGTGTATCTTTCCAATAGTAAGCGTAATATGCGTTTTGAAAACGCGTGCCTAAGCTTTCTATATATCAACACAGTTCACATGAACGTAACTTAGCATTCAGCTCGCCAAGCACTTGTCATCTGGAACACTTTCGAAAGTCTATCGCGCGTTAACTCGCGTCACTTCTGAACGGGGGCTTCATAAAGAACTTTACAGTTTAAGAAAAAACGAAGACGTTGAATGTTTCGGTGCCACCGTACTCGGGCACCATCTGAAACGATGTGGATTAATAATGAGTCTGATCTTCTGGTGAAAGAACATTTGTAGATTACGTTGACTGAATTCGCGTATGACATAAATCGAAACAAGTGGCGTTTGGTTGAGAAATAATAACAAAATGTTGTTTGACGTAACTAGGAACTCCCTCATTACACTTGTATATGTATATCAACGGTGCCCTGCAGCTCTGCTCGATTTTATTCAGTTTTTCTTGTCATTTTATTTTTACTTATATTATTGACTAGCTGCGCCCGCGGCTCCGCTCGCGTAGACTACAGGATGCCGTCGGTCGAGCTCGCGCGCGAATCCTGCTGCCCCCGCTCATAAGACGGAAGACAAAAATGCTTATTGTGGGTGCTCTTTAGAAAATAGATGTACGCTTTCGCTAATTTTTTTTAGGTCTTTTTAAGATCTATAATTATGTAGAACATTCATTTCATATATTTCGTATGGTATACTTAGCGTAAGCCATTTAAGCTCCTGAAATGTGTCTTTTTTCGATTTGATTAATCCTTATCGTCACTACTTATTTCGCATGTTACTTTATCTTGCAAAGTATAACCTATAACCTGGCCAACATAGCTATGAATTAAAATAAAAACATGTAAATCGAATAAGTAGTTTTCGCGTAAAAAAGAACATAAATGGACAGACAGACAGAGAGACGTTGTGTTTTATAGATGTGTATAGATAATTCTTATAACCTATCAATTATGAAATGACATAATTATACTTCCTGTTTACAAAATTTCGTCAAATTCTGTTCAAAATTTTTTTTATTTTCAAATATTTTTTTTAAGATTTCTAAAAGTGTTGTTGGCAATTTTTATAGTCCATCAATTATGGAATGATATATTATGCTTCTCGTAAACAAAATCGGTTACATATAACCATGAATTAATAACAAAACTACATTTAAAATAAAACGTATCCCGCAACATAAACAAATAAACATGAACAATACCGTTTACATTCGCTTACCCCACATTAATATCTTAAGATATATCCTATTACACTGTGTCTAAAACCTTAGCGAAGAGAAATGGATTTGCAGCACAAGTAATGCAGCAGGAAAACAGTCGAGAGATGTGCTTCGTCCGCCTCTATAAATAAGCCGCCGGGACATTTGCATGCTTGGAAGCACAAAGAAGTTCGATATTTGTAATTATAAATAGTTACAAGGCACGATACACTGATTTATCGTGCTTTATGGTTCATAAATTTTAAACCATGGCAATATTTCAATACATTTCTGTTAAGTATCGGGTTCAAATATAATATAATTATTACATTACATTAAAGTACATTATTGTTGCGCACGCAAAGTCAGGTATGCGCCAAAGTTGTTATAATTCTTTTAGCGCGTTTAGAAGTGGGTAAAAATGTTAATTCATTTTACTGACTTTTATTCATTTTATTATTTACATTATACAAAAGTATCTCCTTAGACTTAAAGATTAGACAAAAAAATTTAATCACATAACAAGTAGGTAAATATTGCAAATAGCAAATTTTTATTCCAAATATTAGTACTGCAATAAATCTGAAAACTAATCAAAGGTTCCTAATTGTGGATGCTTTTAATCGATTAATCACAGGATAATCTCAGATTACGTTGAAATCTATATCGGCTTTAGATTTCAGCTTGATTTAGTATCGTTATTAAATTATTTGTTATCATTTGATTTCATTTCATAAATGCTAACTTTTATTGATAACACGAAAAGAAACAGCGTAAGGGAGTAAATCCGTAATAAAAATTATAAAAAAAATATGTTAATATATTTACAACAGCAATAATTTCAATTGTACCCCTTGTTTAAATAAGAGTATAATACATGGACATAATTTAACATACGGTTATTTAATATGTAACTAAGCAAACTTGTATTTATTACGGTGATTAACAAGACAATTTTAACCAAAAAGAAAACCAATTTCAACTATTTTGAGGAGTTTTCTGGCGTATATATGAAGTCGAAGGTCTAAAATGCCAATGAAATTAAAATGGAACTAACCTTAAGGTATCCCCTTTCCATCGGAAAAAGAATCATCTAATTCGGTTCATAAACAAAGAACTTATGGCTGAACTTCCATAAAAAACATTCGAATTGAGGACCTCCTTTTTTTGAAGTTGGTGAAAAAGATGAAATGTAGAATTTAAGACCAAGACGGAGAGTTTTTGGCGGAATCACAACCTTTCATGTAGTGGTTTTTGTTTTTTGTTCATAAATTTGTGTTATTTGTCCCTTTATTGTGTAATACAGATAGCGTTTTGCATAATAATGCTGGTTACTGTGCACAAGTGAGGTGGATTGGAATTATAATATGGATCATGAATTCTAAGATGCCACAAAAACTCCCTAGAAAGTTCTAACAAGGGAGCCACCAGCTTGTTAGGATCCTGAAATCGTTATAAGACTGGAAACTATATTCACTCGATAATGGCAGTAATGATCTTCAATAAAGAGTACCGGTTGCTAAGTTAAGAAAAAAAAGAAGAAGAAGAAACACTAAGACGCACAACTGAAAGTCATGCTTATGACACAGTCACACAAAAGTCAGTCACGTGCGAGCATCGAACCGTTGTAGGTCTTACTACCAATACGCCACGAAAGAAGATAAAATACCAGTGATTTCACTGCATAGACTACCATTGGTTACTTGGAATGATTTATTGTCAGGAACGATCTCACGAAGTAAAACTGTAAAAGCGGTCGCAGATGTAGCATAGCCGTATTTACAGCGCGCGTTCATAATACATAGCACAAGATACATTTTACGTTGAAAAACTGTATCCGTCTATGTCTATACAGTAAGATGGCTAGTCTTGCCATCTCTTCTATATTTTTTTTAAATACGTATTTGAAAAGCTACCGAGCGAATGAGATCTAATAGCCTGCTAGAGCGCTGTAAGGGCTATAAGGGAGTAAAGTGACAAATAGTACAACGGTGACTCTAGTCTGCATGCATCCCAGTTCTTATTCCTTCCTTGATGGCAAGAAAATAATATAATACAACACCACTATCTTGGAAGTCATTACATGAAAGAGTAATCTAAATTACCATTAATCTGTAAAAGTATATAAGACCTATGTATTATAAACCATTTTTTTTTTGAAATTTTATTTGATTACACTTCTAAATATTTATTATTTGTGTCATAATTTACATTTAATAAAACAAACTATTTCTAAAATATATCTATTATATTGATAAAATAGGAGATTAATAAAAATTTAATAAAGAAAATAGTTAAATTATAGGGTTGTTTAATAAAAGATATGAAATTGCATTCGTGGTGGAACAGCGGGAGGATAATTGAAAAAATGTCCTCTAGATTGTTGTCCTTGTCTGAGACTTGGACTCCGCTGTAATGAGATGGGATTACAACCCTGTTATTGCTCGCTTCATTCTAAGTGCTGGAAAGATAATTTCGATGATTGCTTTTTTGAGTACCAAGCCTTTTAATAAGATTTATGAGAAGTTATTGAAAAATTTACTGTACTAATATTAGATTAATTATTCTTTTCTATTTGCAAAAATTAACATCGTTCGTATTTTAAGGCTTCTGAAGTTAAAAGGAACCCTTATAGTTTAATATTAATCACGACGACAAAGTGGTATAAATAAAATATTGAAAAAAAAATGGTTTAGGGTACTTCCCCTACACGTAAATCCCATCGTGTGGGGTGTCAATAGATAGGTCGTTCAAAGATATTGTGGTTCTCTGAAAACCTTTTCTTGATTCAGGGATCCGTTTGCGAAACATTAAGCTTTAAAGTGCAAATTTTTTTTAGAGTTGACTTCGAAACCCTAAAAAAGAAACTAAATAGAAGCTTATTTTGTTTGTTTTTTCCACTTTTTATCGTTATAGGTTTAGCGTTGTAGCCACAATCTCACCTGATCTTAAGTAACAATGTAGCTAAGCCTAGTGGGAAGACTGGAACTCAAGTGCAGCTGCCGGAACACACCTATAGGTGCTTGGCGACAGATTTTCAACTTGAGGGTGGTAGCTAACCAGCCGGGCATTAGGAAAAGTCCTACCACCATGCTATGGTTTCATCAAGATGATTTTCTTCACCAAAAGCTCAGGCTCATTGCAGGAATTCGAACCCACGTCCAGAGAGGCGATGTACGTACACGGTACCACGGAGCAGTTATGGCTTAATTTATTAAAATTTAACAAGCATAGTTTTTTTTGTACTGTTAACCTTAATGGCCCTAGAGCCATTAAAGGCTTTGGCAGCTTCATCGGGCTTGGTTGAGACCATTAAATATATAGACCCTTTACAGTAGCTGAGTTCACAAAATCCAACATTCAGAATGTATTGCGTTTCGTGTAATCTTGTGAGACTTAAGTTTAAATTAGACTTATTTAACGTAGGCGAATAAGTACATAGCGGTTGAAACATATTTAATAACTTTAAATGACGACAACTTTGATCAGAACATAATCTTTGTAAGTGTCTTTATAACTTAGCTTTATCATTTTTTTTAATAAGCTATAGTTCAAAGAATCAAGTACCTTAAACACTAATCCAATATTAATATTGATGTTTCAAGTAAATTACTGTTTTCAACTTCGATGGCACTTAGTTCAATCACTTTTGAGACCCCTAAATAATTCGGGTTAAAATGTTTCAAGCATTTCGGGCTCAATATATACGTAAAGTTGTTATTATTAACAATCCTGTTGAGTTCAAAGAGAAAGTTAGTCGCAAATAGATTTTATATTTTTACTAGCTGTGACCTGCGACTCCACTCGCGTTTATATATTACAGTAAAAGTAAAAGTGTGCTGTGTATCACAGTAATTCCTGGAGGTAGCCACGAATTGCGTATAGGTCATTTTTAAGGGGTCAGCGCCAATTTATTCGCACTTGCTGGTCGTGAATATCTCGAACAACAGTTTTTAAAAGTTTTTATTGCAAAGTTTTTAAAAGTTTTTATTGCAAATTGCAAAGTTTTGTAGTTTCATAAAAATCAGTCATGCCGGTTTTGAGTTTAACCCAGACACATAGACACAAAAAATATATATTAATGATTAGTATATTTTATAGTAATGTCTATCACAAAATTTTGAAAATCACGTACGGACAAAATTACAGATTTTAAATTATGAATAGATAATAGAAAGACATTTTGAGTATTTGGCTGTTACTAAACAACTTTTAATGGTAAACTAAATGAAAATAAATTTTATACCATTTAGTAAATAATATCAAAAGTAGTAATAGTAAATAATTGACATAAAAAAAAAACAATCTTTAGAAAACCTTGAAATGGGTCTTGACGTGTTTACATCTCGGCGCGGCATTTCAACCAGATTCTACAGTACATATTCATGAGGTTATTTTAACCAATTTAGCAGAATATGGAAATCAATTGGAATTTTTGTGATTTCTAATTGTTATATTCATGGGTAGTGAAAATGCCGTTAGATTTTACGTAAAACATGCTCCCTGTTCAGATGTTCACTAGACTGTGTTACGATCGGACTTACAATATCTCTCTCTGTGGTCCTCTGGCAGATTTATTTCTTTTATAGCTTGTTGTTTCCACTTGGTTGTCCAAAACAGAACTGTCCTGGCTCGTTTTTTTTTCGATCTGTGTATACTATTATTTTTAAGAGCTCTGAAGTCTCAGAAGGCTTTTATAGTTTTACCGGGCTTGAAGGCGAGCGCAGAAGACACCCAGCCGCGAACATCCCGACTCGGAACACGGCTCGCTTATATACGAAAATAAAAGAAGGGTCGAAATCACTAGAAAGACCTTGCACTTTATGGTATCGTTTAAAAGGGGAAGTGTTCTATTTTTAGATTATTGTTTGTTGGATTACATAATCGGACTGATAAGCTTTCAATGTGTGAGTGAGCTGCAATGTTTTTTGTACATAAGAATTATATTCTAGACGTTTCCAGATGTTAGGAGAATAGTGATTTTTCTATATATTTTACTCATATCGTAAGAATTATATACGAAATGTGATAGGTCAAAATAAAATAATCAAACAATAATCAACATTTTTATTAAAACTAGAACATTTAATTTCTAGAATGCTGATGAACCAACCAAATTGAACCCTAACAAATAATCTCAGTGATAAAAATACGAATTAAACGAGAAGGGATTATAATTATAATATAATTAAGAGTTAATTATATCAATCTAATAAACCTTAAGTCATTCAAATGAAATGAACTATTTAAAAACGATCTCGCCAATACTGCTTCAATTCAATCCAATTTAGTTCGCAAAGCGAATAATAATGTCCTAGATACGTAGATACTGTAAATGCATACAATAACGAAAGTCTTCCATTGTCATCGTAACTAGCAACCATTTGCAACAATTAGCCACAACTGGGATGAACAAACGAAGCAATTGTTTTTCAGAGCAATGGCTCGTATAAAGTTCATTGAAGTATTTATCTCCTGTTTGTCTTTTAGGATTAATAAACAAAATTAATTTAGAAACCAGAATGCATTTCGAGTTCACGTATATTCATCGTACTATTATATTTCTCTTTTCATGATTACTAATACAATACTGTACAATTTCCTTTTATTTGTATTAAGTTCAGGATTAATCTTTATAATTTATATTAGGGTTGCCCATAACACGTTTTTTTTTTTAATTCCTTACGTGGAAATATGTTAATTATAAGCATATTTGCTCAAAAATGCATATTTACAAAGCCAGAAAGTTCGAAAGATGAAAATTATGCGCCATACAACGGCATGGTACGGAAACTGTAAAATTTTTACCGCACGCTAAGAATTCCACCAAGGTCTTTCACAATACGAAAATAAATTAGATGAATAATCGAACCTTGGAAGCACTTTCAATCAATACATTTGTCTCACTTTAATACTAAACTGAAAATGGGATGAAAGATGTAGTTCTAACCTTCACCATGCGAACGTGTCGCCATTTGCATATTCGTGCCATTTTCATACTAGAAACATCATATATTGTAGCGACTTTCCGACTGATATTTATAAACAAAATAATAATATTAGTTCAAGCGAGGAATTCGATATTCCATCATTCAGTTTATTTATTCTCGTAATGTGAAAATCTTCGTTGGAATTCTTATATTTTTTTATGGTGCTATACAACGGAGCGTTCAGTAAAGATTTTAGCGCACGGCGCTATACGCAGTACGGCGCTGTACGGTGCGTAATTTTTAACTTTCGAACAATGTATACAGTCTTCGTAAATGCATTTTTTGAGCAAATGTGTTGAACAGATTACTCGAAACCATTTAAACTACGCTATCTTCATAATGAAAGTAAATAACTTTAGTGGCGTCTATAAAATAAAATCAGAATACTTATAATGTAAACCGAAGACCATAATTATACAGGGTGGAAAAAACGAATTGGATATGGAGGAAAAGTACATTACTTAAATATTGAACTTTTATTTTATTTAGGTAAGTACTCTCACCGTGAAGTTTAAGAAAATTTTAAATGTATTTTATTTTGTATGTAAGTAGTGACTTAAAGTTAATTATCATGGTCTTCTTGAATTGTGAGATACAAGTTTATTCGACGGATTTTATCCGTATCATAGACCACTTCGATTGAGATAGTAACATAGTGAATACCTGTTTTTTGTATTTTTAGTTGTTTCCATTCCCGGCTTAAGTAAGGTTTTTAAAATTCTGTGAATGCGGTTATTTTTATTTAAAAAAGAAGAAGTGAAATTTGCTATATCAATATTTGATGTACTTTTCCTCCATGTCACGTTAGTTTTCTCCACCCTATATTACGACAAAAAAAATTTGGAAACATTGGAATTTTAAAAACAGCTTAAGCAATGTTTTTTTTTGACTTAATCGAGTTTATTTTTGGTGAATATATTCAAAACATGTTAAATTTACATATTTTAACGTAAGACGTAAAATAAGTTTCAATTTTGGGCCACCCTAATCTATCTATTTTTTTAAATAACTAGCGTTTATATACCGTTATCACAACCTAGCACTAGTATTAATAGGGCGGATCATTATTTATCGAGAAAAATCCAACAAACCTAAACACGATGAGAATATATTGTTTTGGTGAGGTGCTGCTCTGGCCAGCATCCGGGTTCATCATCAGATCAGCTCAATAATATAATATGATTGCATTGACATCAAAGTTACATAAGTATTCTAAATGTCTGCTCGAACGGTTAATTGCAAGTAGTCAATTTAGTTTCAAGATTTGATCCATACTTACGTACTAACATGACGAGTTAAAAATGCTATTGTTGGCAATAATAACAAAATCTGTCAGTCATTCATTACGCTAGTGGTAGATATACAAGAAAGTATGTTCACTATCCATATCATCCAAAAACTATTTGTTTGCTTTAAAAGGTCATTCGTAAAAATTATTCATTTCGTACATCAATTTAGGTTCCACGAGTCTAAATTAGGGAAGCATACCTTTGAAAATTATGTCGTTATACACTCTTTCAGACCAGCCATTCTACATTTCTACTGCTATTATTTACATATAATTTAACTATAACACCTATACCATTCAATTAATCATAAGTATATCACGACATAAGGACCCGTACTTGGAGTTCATGATAATGTTTCTGATTCGAAAGAAACAAAATAAGATTTTATTATTCTTCACGATGTCATGACTCATATCTGTGTCAAAATAATTTATGAGTCTCATAACTTTATCGTGTCTACCATTATCTCTAGCAAGACCTGTCTCACTATTTCCAACGCTGATGACATCAATTAAAACAGTTCTAACGTTAACCTATTTTATCTATTTGAACGGAAGAGTAGAATTGAACAATTCATTGTTTCCTCTTGGTGATTCAAATTTAAAAACGTTCTTAAATGTTTTTACTGTACTGACTTCGGTTTGACAAATTCTTGATGGAGTTATATTTTTATTATTATAAATCTCTTACGCTTATTGTTCAAAATACTATGAGAGCATAGTAATAACAAAGAAAACTTTGCTTTGTATTCTATGAGCAGTATACCTTTCAAAATTGTAATCTTGTATCTGTCTATCTATAAATATTATAAAACACAACGTCTATCTGCCCGTCTGTCCGTTTATGTTCATTTCATGCGATAACCACTCATCCGATTTACATGGTTTTTTCCTTAATTCATGGATATGTTATCTGGCAAAGTTATAGGATATATTTTGGTGCATATATAAGTACTGAAGATAATGATTAATCAATTCGGAAAAAAACGCTCGTAACGTTTACGCTGAGTAAACCATAAGAAATATATCAAATTAATGTACTCCTTAATTGTAGATCTTAAAAAACCTAGAAAAAATTCAGCGATAGCACATGTTTATCTTCTAAGGATTACCCACAATAATCATTTTTGGGGTAGCACAATTCGCGCGTGTGCCTACATCCTTTGATCGATCACCATAAAAGTTGGCAGATCCTACCCCTGGATGTTGTAGGTGACGCTATAATCGAATTATAAGCAGTGAGAAGGCCAAAACAACGTATTCGAGGCGAACTAGTTAAAATATTACGAAAACAAAAAACAAATCATCTATTAACCAAAACCAAATAAGCTTTCGTTCGATAATGCAACTGTGGTTATCCGCGTTAGTGAATTTTATTCTACCTATCGGTATTTTATACTTTAACTAAATCATCTTCAAGTAAGCGTATTCCTCGCCTTTATCTTGTACCATAGCCATTAAACATATTATTGTTGTGTAAGACAGATAGTTTAGCAAAGAAAACAATTTAATGGAATACGATGCGGTGGTCACTTAACCGTAACCGGAGACTTCAGAAGATGGGTTATGTGTTTATTCAGTAACGGAATACGACCAACAGAAGCTTCATAACTCCTTGTCCCATTTACTGTATTTACTTCTCTTGTACAAATACAAAATATATTTACTCATCAAAACAAATACATCTTCTAGACTTGTAAAATTCATATATTGCTACTTCGCAAATATTTCAATTAATGTTTGGAACATCATATTCAGTGGTTTGTTTACCTTAACATAATACTTTTTAGGGTTCTGAAGTCCAAAGGAGCTCATATAGTTTCGGTATGTACGTTTGTCTGTCTGCGGCTCAGCTCAGAGATTCATAGAACTAGAAAACTTTAATTTCGTATGGGTATACATATTAATCAATCCGAACAAGTGGTAAAATAAAATCTTGAAAAAAAAAATTCTTTAGAGTTCTCCCCTACATCTAAAGTGGGAATGTTGTTTTTCTCGTCTATTTCATCATGTGAGGTGTCGTCGGATAGGTCTTTCAAAAATATTGTGGGATTGTCAAAACCATTTCTGTATGCGAAATATTAAGCTTTAACTCATTTTTGTTAGAGTCAAGTGTCCCCTCCCTCTGCCAGCTAAATGGTTGTTTTTGGATATGTGAAAAAACTCATGGTATTAGTAGGTATACATAATGAAATTAAAAGGAAAACTATCAGAGGTAAGTAGGCTTTACATGTTAACGAGCTATTATTGACTATTGTCAATCAACTTATAAAATTAAACTTTTAAGTGCTTATTTTTGTTAAAGTCAAGTATACGCAACTCCTGCCAGCTAAATGGCTGCTTCTGGATATATGAAAAAAATCATGGTAGTATATACATAATGAAATTAAAAGAAAATCTATCAGAGGTAAGTAGATTTTACAAGTTAACGATTAATAATCTATACTAATATATAAAAGCTGAAGAGTTATTTTGTTTGTTTACTAATCTCTGAAACTACCAGTAGAATTAATAAATACATATTCATGAGAAGAGTATAGGCTATATAAATTAACGCTGCAATCCTAAGGAGCGGAGCAGTGACTATGAACGTCAGGCTACCTGGCAAGGTGTATGCAGGTAAGGAAATTGAACAACGCTAGGGCGTAAACTGGCGACTTTGGCGAATTACAAGAATTACTCACTAAATAATGTTAGATAAAATTATCTACATAGTTATATGTTATAAAACCTATGTTAAAATTTATAATTACTTATTAAAGTGTTCGAAACTGTGATAAATTTAGCTCTAATACGAAACTTTTAATGATATTAGAAATTATTATATTATAAAAAAAAATACTATCATATTATCGAAGTCTCATGAGACACAAATCATATTAAAAATATGTAATTCGGTATTAGTGTTAGTTTTTTTTATTATTTGCGTAAGTAGATTTACTTTATTAAATTTCAAAAACCGTTTTGACATTTTTATACGTAATTTAATATTTTGAGACAATTAATGTGTTTGAATCAAATTCACTTTGTTTCCATACACACGGCCGACACGTGACCGCGACGCGATAAACTACTGTGCATAAATACCACATTCTATTAGATTTCCTAGCCGCTAATCTCCCAGACTTTTATCTATTACATAAATTATTATGCTTAAGTAATCTCGTGTGACCCGTTCAGAAAATAAATTTGATACTTAATATAAATTTCATTGGGGTTCCTCGCACAGTGTGAACCGTTTTGAAAATCTTATTTATAACTTTATCTTTTGCCGTTAGTAAATAAAATCGTAGAGTAACTTTCGAATAGTTTCTTTTAGTTTGGTTTTACTTATTACTGCAGGTTAAACGTTAACTTTTTACAACATGACTACTATTCTAAACTAATATGTATTTCCTGAGTTTGAATGACTAGGGTATCAATATCAGTGGTCATTTCTCAATATCTATCTTAGAACTTAGTAGTTCTTAGAACTTATTTTAGACCAAAGCATCCTTATTTTGCTAACTGTATAAATTTCAATCAAGTTTTTTTTTTAATTTGTATGTTATGTTGACCATAATGCACTCTGAAACAGCGGCGCTTACCAGCAGTGGAGCACTGTTTCGCCGTTTCTCGATGTTGTGCCGGCCAGTATGTGCCTTCTTCTTTTAGAAGTGAATACTTCTTTTGGCGCACCGCAAACAGATTTTCCGTAGATAGTAAGTTAGGCTGATCCGTCACGCTCTGATGTGAAGGCTCGATTTGTGTCGCTGTGTTTAGTATATTCAATTCATACGTAATAATTGTCTTTACTTTTGCCGTGCGGTCTTAAGCACACACTCTTTTTTTCCTGTTTGAGTTTTGTTTATGGTTATAATTATATGATTGTTCGTAGATGGTCTATTCTCGGTCCCTAATAATATACTACTTTCCTTATAGTATCTTTTTATTACCGTTCTCTAACCCTATCTCATCTTTTTTTGGAATTTATCCCTAAAATACTCTTTACGATGGCCTAACTATGAAAACAATTGAGATTTAAACAATATGAATAACAGATTTGATGTTTTGAACTCCAAACGTGTATGTAATAAGATTAAATTTCATGGAGTAATATCTACAAAAAAATATATTTTGAACTAATCAAAACAGAACCCCAAAAAATCAACGCCCGACTCCCGTTGGACCGATTTTTTTATCTCCATAAAACTTCACTCACTAATCACTTTGCTATTGAATTATCATTTCATATAATGATATATAGGGTGATACTAAAATCCGGAGCGAACACAAACGCTGTGAAATCGTTGAGGGCTCGTTTGATTAGATAAACTGTGAATTATTGCCTTCGAGTTTGATATTGTGAAGATTAATGTTATCGTGATTGTTAAAGTTTGAATGACTGCAACTTTGTGATTATGTATCAGTTGTGTTCGTTATTAATGACTGGATGCACAATATTCTGGCACCAATATACAGTCAAATGATAAACAGTACTGTTACATGGCAACATCTATTTCAGCAAGAAAAAAGAAATTTGAAAACTCTTATACTTGCCATACTGTCATAAGTAGAGTAGGCGGCGTGAATAGGCATTTCTACAGCATGACTGCAACAACTGCCTTTTTTTAGAAGGTTCCGTACTTTCCATCAAGCACTGGGTAGTTATATTGCCGAGCTACTAAAAATAAAAACAGATCCCGTTCAGTGTAAGCTACACATATAATTGACAGCTGTCCTCGAAATACTAGTTTTTGGTATTGGAATATTTGGAGAACAAATCATCGTTTGCTTAAGTAGTATCTGAAATATCTACTAAATAAAAACTCGGACACTGGCTAACTCTAACACCGGTGGTGTTAACATAACTATATTTTGTTTTATTATTATGTTTTCTTATGCTTCTTGTATGTTTCTGTTTAGTAATTTTTTTTTATATTAACTTACCACGAAATCAATTTTTTGACTTATCCTTTAGTCAAAGAAACTACTTGCTACTCACATAAGCAACAACATTATCATTATACGTAGCGAAATATATACCTAACATTGTTTCAAAATTAGATTACTCTAGAAAATAGCGATCGGTCTGTTAGAAAGCAATTTGTCTTAAAATAACTCATCGCTGTAGGCGCAGCGCAACACAGCTGCAAAGTTTCAGCGGCCTCGTAGGGGCTCAACAATTAAAATATCTGGCTAATGGACTAAGCGGAATTCGAACGATGTTAATGAACATATCGCCGCATGTCATTTGTTTTTTCAATGCCCCACCAACAGGATTTTATATAAAAAAAGTTATGAATCTGGTGTTACACAAGGATATCGTCTTTTGTTGTTTATGTAGTATTCAAATTAAGAAGTGATTGCCTAATTGGTGTGTAATCTTTAGATATATGTATATTTTGTTATCATTAAAGGAATTTTCGAGTTTGTTGCAAACTTAACTCTTCTCTAATTTATTCAGTAAACATGATCGTGATCAACGTGCTAAGAAACTAACTTTACATGAAAAAAATCTGGTCTCATTTACATTCTATTATAAATTTTCAATACTCACAATTATTTATTACAAAATTTGTTTGTCTCAAATTATTATGCAATTACTCAGCTCCATTCTTTATGATTTCTGCTGTAGAAAAATAGCGTGATGTTTGATAAATAATAACAATAATTTAGAAAATTGTATCTATCTTGAAATACATTAATAATGAATTTATTACGCCGCAAATAGTACAAAGATGCTTTATTGAACGTAAAGTAACCTTTGATGATAAAGCAATATATATCAGACCGAGTATTATAATCAAACAAAGAAAAAAACAAGCTACAATGGATCTTTTCAAACGAATCCTACATCAAACAACATAATAATACAATTACGGACGATAACCTATCTGACGATTGCCCACGTGTTGATTTTGGAGCAAACGAGGGTGCCATAGACCCGGCGACAATAATAGAAATATGCAAATAACACGGTCAACCCGAGGATGATATCCAAACAAGATTACTTATGTAAACGTTGATACGAAATGTGGATGTTCATAAATCTAAAGAGGTAAACCCCGAGTAAGCAAATAGGTTTGTGGGTTGTGTGAAATTTTATAAATTTCTCCCACACCGAGAGAATGGATAAAACTGTTTGCTTTTTAAATGATAATGTGGACGTTGAGCTTCTTTATTATTTATGCCTGCTTGATATATCTATATGAAAATTGTTTGTGAAGATTTATTTTAACTTTATTATCTTTTGTGTTTCTTTCTTGTGTTTTACATTAGCTTAAAGATTTAACACTCAGTATTGTATGTTACATTCCTTTATATAACTTTTCTTAGATTATTTGTAATTCGTCACCATAATGGTTTTTCTAAGATATATGATATATCTTTATTTTATGTATTTATATTTAAATTTCCGAAACTTAAGGGAGGTGAGGCACGGAGATATTTCTTTGGAGAATTCTTTTTATTTAGGGCAGTTCGACAGGAATACCTACACCTTACAGAAGATAGCAGCCAAATAATCCTTTGTTGTGTTCCTGCGGTGAATAGAACTACCAGAGCTCTTTGGGATAGGGAAGTTCAAGCTACGCTAACCGCTTACCATCAGACGGGCCATATGATTGCTTACCACCTTAGTTGTATGAAAAATACTTTACTTGCTGTAAATGTGCACCACTAAATAAGGTGCTAAATATTTGTAGCTTGAAATATCTTATTTTAACAAAGCATTATCGTTTTAATAATATTTCAATTTAAACGTGGCAAGATTAAGTTTCACTTTATTAATTTTATAAAAGTCGCATGGTAACTCTACTGCAACACGTGAACTTGCAAGAACCGTTTTATTTATTACAGCCATTTTAATAATACAGAACCTAGTTTTAGTAAATGAGTATTAATTAAAACTTGCCTCTTTTAAGTACTTGCATAATTGATTTTGTCGACCAGGAAAACTATTGCAAAATGGTATTTATAAATACACATATGTGTTTCTACAGATATAAAGCTTCATTTGTCATTTTTGCACTAATTTAAAGACATTGACCATGTAACACAATGAATTTAACTGGTAGTTCGTATGAGTGAAACATGTTATTTACTATATCTACGTTTAATCAAGTTAAATGATATGTATTTGAATGTACATATTTGAATATCATTTGTTAACAAGAAGCGTTAGGAATTATTAGTGTTATTCTGCTATTTTCATATGTCGGATGTCATTGTGGATAACAAAACAATCCTTCTTCTATTACTACTTTGGCTTTCAATCCTTGCTATTGAAGATTATTACTGCCATCATCATGTGGGTAATTATCACATTTTACATAGTGTCTTATGATGATTGCAATATTTTAACAAAATGGTGGCCTTTCATTACAACTTTCTAAGGAATTTATGTGTCATCTCAAAATTCATGTTCATGTTATTATTTCCAATCCGGTTCATTTGTACACAATCGCTAAGCTATACAATGCAAAATGCTACCAATATTATACAATATAAAGTCATTTAACCCAAGCTTATGAACGAAAATAAAAACCAATACATTATAGAATTAGATTCCACCAAAAACGGCATTAAACAATTATAAAGAGAACAAAAAATATAAATTCCGCACGTTCATTTACCGGAGGCAACTGTGCGCTAAATACACAAACATGATTTCATCAAAAGCTACTACCGAATTCAAATATGACATTCAAAAAGATAAACAGTCAGTCAGCGATAAATAATTTGCAGTGTTAATTCCCGTAACAAGGGCAAGCAAATACGGGACTGATACATACAAACAACGTCAGTATTCGTGTCCGCATACGAGCTTTAGAACAAATGTGTCCGTAAGCCGTCCAGAGAGCGGAATCTCTTAATTTACGCCCCAAAGGGATTTGCAAAAGCCAAACATTGTTCGCTAATTATAACGGAGCGCATATGTTCTTTGTCCCACGAGGATCTTACCAACGTAACGAGTGACGCTTTTGTATATCGCATATTATTTAGATTTCGTGTATTAACTATTTTCAAATTTATATACTTACTGTCGATATACAACGATATCTTTTTAAATTTATTTTTTTTGTTTTTTAATTATTTTCTTTCAAATATGATTTTTATCATGTAATTTGTCTTTATAATAAACGCGAATCACCATGCATATAAAGTAATTCCAAAAAGGTTTAGAGTGATTACTAATATGTGACATTCGTAAGCTGTTTATTTTTATTCAAACACATTAATTTGTAATTGTTTGTGATAATGTTTTACATAACTTCAGTTTACAAACTTCACACTAATTGTTTTAATACCGTACAACAAAAAACAGTCTAGCCTGCACTCCGCAACACCACGTGCGCTAAATCCTAACCACCCCTTTACCTCCTCAAAAACTCCATAAGCACCTATCAGACTAACCCATCTACAAACAATATCAATTTTCATTTAGCAACTGAAAAATGCGTTGTAAATTCAACTTTACGTAACAATAATAGAAGCGTTGCATTATGTTTAAAAAGTTCAATTTAACTTGGCTAATAGGGCTAGCTAATCTGTCAGCTGAGCCGCTGGAGATCGTTTAAAAGCAAGCCCCTTGTTATTGTTTATTTAGGATGGCGTTTCGCGGTGAAAGTGGTTTGAAGCGTGCTTTAATGCGATTTCCCTATAGCTACAATTTGAAGTGATGGTCTGATAGCACTCGAATATAGTCATCAGGGATATGAAAGGATCGTTGATCGAAATATTTAGATGTTAATATATATAAATATGAAAATATATACAAATTACAATTAATACATATTTAGATATGTATATATTTAAATATAGTAGTCGGACGCCCAATGTAGCAGGGTTGGCAAACATATCTACCATATACATGTGCGGAACTCCATTAGAGGGACATCTTGCTTTTGATCATGGTGACACCTTATAGACCTTCATCTCACGGCAGTCACTGTTATTCTCGAACTCTACTACTTACAGAAGAGCATAGATATTTCAACCATATTTTAAACTATATGGCGCCCGTAAGCTGATTCACGTAAATATGAGGCTTTTAACTGTCCATGGATCTACGTGTCTAATTACAGTTGGTCTGTTTTTAATTATTTTTTTATAGTACGGCAAACTGACGACACTGTTTCGGACGGAAAGCATAGTACATTCCCATTACAAACGACGACCACCGATCTCTCTACAATTCATCGCCGGTCGCCGTTTTCGTACCAGCCTGCAAGCTCTCTCGGCAACTGGCAATATACATTGTCTGCTCCCGAAATGCAACAAACTACGATGGGGTTTTCACCATGTGCATACTACATAGTAATCGCAACCCAGTCGCGTACAGATCCTTACCACCCCGCTTGGTTACTGGATACATAGGCTGACCTCGGAACGCGAATCACCTACGCATGCCACAATAACGGGTTTTACACTTGATGTATGGTGGTTGCTATCCTGTCGCACACAATTATCACGTCACCCACTCATTCTATCATTACTGCTTAGCTCCTATTCAAAAGCGTAATTTAATATGTTGCCTAAATCCTTCCTCAGGTTCAGGCTTATATCAATCTGAAAAACACTTTAAACTTTGTCTAATATTTTTCTTTACGATTTAATTATATAATACTAACAACCGTAAGCGCCGTCTTTCGCATTAATTACAATATAAAGTTAATGAGAACAAAATATAGCGCATATCACTGAGAGATAATCTATCAGTGAAATTAAATTTAGAATCGAATCAGTAGTTCCAGATATCGCCTCCTACAAATTTGCAAACTTGATACGCTTGTAGTAAATGGTACATGCTGTAGAAAAAATTAAAGAATTTTTTATTGAAATATTATAGGTATAATTACGAGATTTTCTTTATTTCATTTTTGTTTAATACTAGTTACTTTTCTCTTTTCCAATAATATTATTTAATTTGGATGGCCTTCATTATAACCTAATAACATATACTCAATAATAATAGTATGATATATACAATTTCATGCAGATATAATATTTATACTAAAATATAATTATACTTAACACAAAACCTAAACTTAAGTATTAATCTTTCATAACGTAAACTTACTATGTATTAGGAAATTGAAAAACTCGATTTCCAATTATACAAAATAACAGACTGTACGAACGAATTTTATTTGACCTTTTGAAAGTTGGTAACAATATTTCAGAGGTGTGGGCTGTGACTTTTATAAATATTAGAAAGTAAATTATATATACCATATTTATATGTCAATAGTAATGTATGTAAATAGTACGTCAAAGTGCTTTAATACGAAATAGCTACATACACGTATGTATGTAAAACCTACAAAAAAAGTAATTTTTCTTACTCTTTTCCCGCCTAAGTGGAGTCCGTACAACGTGTTTTTCTCTTTCACTCTCTTCTATCAGCTGTCATATCAGTACTCACACCTTTTATACGAATATTATTTCTCACACAGTCCATTCATACCTTTTTGGGTCTTCCTGTACTCTTGTATTCGTATACTTTCATACTTAACATTCATATAACTTTCATCCCTCCTCATGACATGCTCATATCACACTAACTTATTACACCTCATCTTCTCTCTCACTGTTGCTATTCATACTTCCTCCGATATAAACCTCTTTAAAATAAATATATACAAAATTTTACTAACTCCCATTGAGGTTATTGACTGTTCTTCTTAGTTATGCTTTTTTAAAATATGATTCACCGTTGACTTTTAATTGTGAAATCTGAAACAATTAGAACCATAGATTTAAATTGTGAGATGCGCCCACAACGATAAAATCTGAACAATTTTTAAATTGTGTGCGTGATGATATGTGCCCACTTGCGCACACTAATAAACGTGGAATATATGAATCGTCAGCATAACTTAATCATGATATATTAAGTACAAATACAGCTAAGTGATAAAGATTGATCAAAATAACTCTCTAAATTTCTAAAATATACTTAAACCCATAGTTAGCGACCACGTCTCAGCACCACTCGCTCACTTACTATGGTCGCTAACTATGGGCCTCATAAGAAAGCTCAAAGTCACTCAAAGGGCAATGGAGAGGGCTATGCTCGGAGTTTCTCTGCGTGATCGAGGAGAAATGAGGAGATCCGCAGGAGAACCAAAGTCACCGACATAGCCCAAAGAATAGCTACACTTAAGTGGCAGTGGGCTGGCCACGTAGCTCGTAGAGCGGATGGCCGATGGGGTCAAAGAGTTCTCGAGTGGCGGCCACGTACCGGAAGACGCAGCGTGGGCAGACCCGCCACAAGGTGGTCCGAGGACCTGGTAAAGGTTGCGGGAAGCCGCTGGATGCGGGCAGCACAAGACCGGTCGTTGTGGCGATCTTTGGGAGAGGCCTATGTCCAGCAGTGGACGTCTTTCGGCTGAAATGATGATACTTATACATTTTATATCCCGTCATATTAAAAATTAAATGATTGCACGCTATCTGTTGACATTTTTTTGTATTAATACAGAAACTTTTACAGGTGTTTCACAACAATTCACCAAAGTTTCATCGAAATCGGATGAATTCTTTAGAAAGCATACGGGACAAACAATCAAATAAATATTCATTTTCTCTATATAGGTTTATTGTCTACATTGATATTATAAACAAGCACAGTATAAAAATTATTTTTTAATGTTTTTATAACATTTGCCTTAAGGAAATCTACAATTTAAAAGTTAGAATTTACTATCGTGGTTCTATATATTCAAAAAATACACCTACTAAATGAAGAATATAAATCATTTTATTTATTGTTAAAACTGTTATTTTATGGTACTTCTATTACATGAGAAAAGAAATTAAATATTTATAGCTCTTTATTTTCATAGAATATATTATTAAACTTTCAATCAAGTATATTACAAAATTTCAATCTATATATACATAACACAATATTCAACCGCATTCGAGATAATAAATATCTTTTGACAAAAGTGTCTGTTAGTTCATTCAACACGGTCACTATTTCAGTTTCCTGACAAAATCCAGCCGAAGTTAGCTAATCACAGGACGGGCCATAACGACGAACAAAAGCACAATTAAGTACAGCGGGGACCGATAACAAAAGGATAGAGAGCATACGATTTGTTGCAGACGGTCTTTATCTGGCCCACTATTGACCCTTTTACCCTAATTTCGACGAGCGTTCAATGAACCAACCCTACGCATTCGTTATGGTATAATTTTGGCTCCACATTCAAAACTTCAATTCACTTAAATTTTGTTACGCACCGTATATAGATATATGTATGTATTTTTTTTAGATATTTCTAACATTATTTGTATCAACTGAATAGTTCAAATTTCTTTGGAGATTTCTCTCTACTTGGGGCAGCCCGACTGGTGGAATACCTCCACCCTACAGAAGATCGCAGCTAAATGACCTAGTGTTGTGTTTCTGCGGTGAGTAGGGTTTCCAGAGCTCCTTGGGTTAGGGGGGTTCAAGGTCGGCAACGCGCTTGTGATACCTATGGTATTGCAGGCGTTCATAGGCTACGATAGCTGCTTACCATCAGGCGGGCCGTATGTCTGTTTATTTATTTATTATTTATTTAGATAAATCGAGAAAGAGAGCGGGGATAGACCTAATAATGAAATCTATATAAATAAAATGTTTGTTGTTTGCCGTTGTGTGCACATCACGCAAAAACTACTGGGTAGATTTTGATCATTTTTTTGTTTTACGCCTTAGTAACATGGTCTTTTTAAAAAATAAACACCATTCGTTCATAAACAATAATTTCATAGTCCACGCGAGTACACGGGCAGTATGTGTGTCCTACTCTTGCCGGGGGAACATACCAGTTGTCTACGCATTTCGAAAGAGAAAAGCAATATCATAAATAACCAAATATCGGCTGTAAAATGGTCAATTCATGTAATTTACCAGCCATAATAATGTGTCAAACATAATTTGAATTTGGGATTTTAAAGCTGATTTTAAAGCCAATTCTGCTATCGCTCTGCTGTTGTGTAATACGTGATTAGGGAGACCTAATTATCACGCCAGCCAACGACGTACTGGTGATTTCAAACCCCAAGAATTCCTTAGTTCTATATTTTTTCCAAATACAGTTGTACTACAAGGACATTTCTCACGTGCTTATATTTCCTCACGATATTCCTCCTAAAGTACGGGAATTCAGTAAAATTTATTCCTACATGCCATTGCCTGAGGATATTAAGATTGTTATTCCGCCATATTACACTATATATTAGGTTTTTAGTACGAGTTACGGAACCCAATAAAAATAAGATTTTATGCTTCAGTCATCAATTTTTCACCGTACCGTTTCACTCCACACTTTTACATTAGTTCCATCATCGCTCATTCCGCGTCAAAGAATACACTAATTAGTTGACATCCAATATCGTAGCTTTAACACGTTTGTGGAATCCAAAGTAACCCGTGAAAGCAAAGGAACAAACCAGGTGTAAAATTATGTGGTTTAATTTTTAACATTGTTATTTGAAAATTAATTAATCTAATTGACTTATTTTTTTATAAATTTCCGCTCGTGACTTCGTTCGCATTAATTATAATAGAAAATATTATAATAAGAATAAATAATAGCCTATATCACTCAGGTATACTGAAGCTTCCAATTAGTGAAATATTTTTTTAGAATCAGGTCGGTAGTTCCATACTTTAGCTCCTACAAACAGACAAACTTTATGTCTTTATAATATTATACCAAAATATACCCGTCCACTTTACTGAGCGTTTATTTTTTTAAACATTATAACAAGTGTGCCTATATTCATGTCATTTAAAAGTACTTTAACTAAAAAACTATAATATTATAATGATGATATAAATAGGTTATAGCGTTGAACTACAATCTCTGATCCACATCACTGATGATGTAGCCGAAGGTTATAATATGCTAGGGGTAGTGGTTCCTAAAAGTACTTGGCCACAGATGTTCAACAATTATTAGCTAGCCAGGTAACCATTAGATAAGGCCTTAACCACCATGCTATAATTTCATCACGATGATTTATTTCCTTATACTATGATTCGAACCCACATCGATGGACGCAATAACCAACATTAAAAATGACCTATCATCGCTTAACTTCCAAATGTCATTACACCAACGATAAAAAATACGTACATTATAGTTTACTTCACTTTATCTAATAAATTTTGATTGTCAAAATCAAAAATGTCGTTGGGCTTCAAAAACACACTTATGAAAGTAAAAACAATACCTCAGCGCCGGTTCGGAAAACACCCCAGTCATCGAGAAGACCGTCACTAAACTAGAGTGGAGTTATTATTATGATTATTTTTTGCTATGATAGTAATTTCATACTTGTCCGTAAATTTTTAGCTGCAGTTATGAACGAAAATTAGCAAGAACCAAATGATGGAAAATTGTAAATCTTTTGTTTACAACTGATAAAGCAAAGTTCGACAATGGGAAACCGCAACTGCACAAAATAGGATCAGACACAAAGCATAGCTTGTTATAGCGTCGCAATCGCAAACTTCGGCTTTTGTTGGACGTTGTTCGGGACACCACTGAATGTACTAATTAGTGTCCTCGCCACGGACTTATTTGCTGAGTGCAATAGAAAGTTTCCGAACAGGCCTGGTTGACCCGCGGTCGCAGACTGTGTGCTAAATTGTTCCTTCACCTTACCACTGTCCGAAGTTACGACATTAGTTTCCTTTATATCCCGTAGATTTGTATGTAAGTTAATAATACAGTTTCCTCTTTAAAATTTATAGCTATGCTTTACATTGATTTGGAAAAAAATAGAAATTGTTTTTGTTAGTAAAGAATATATTGCTAATTTATTACACTTTCTTTCCTATTTCTATAATAAAATATTTTATTACCGGATAATGAATAAATTAACGTTTGTAAGTAGTTATGAAGTAAACATAATTTTGAATGACTTATGATAATGAATGCTCAGTGGTAGCATGTACGGACACTTGTTTCGATCAACATGAGTTCGAATCCTTGCAATGAGTCTGAGCTTTCGGTGCTCGCCTTACTAGTTACCACCCTCAAGTTCAAAATTTGTTGCCAATCATCTATAGGTGTATTCGGACAGCTGCACTTGGGAGCCAGTTCCCCCACTAAGCTTAGCATGTCACAATCTCGGCCTACATCGTCAGTTAACATATGATGATATTGTGGCCTAAACGCTAATAGGTTTAGCGCTATAGGTTTAGATAATATGAAAAAAACAAAAACATAATTTTACTTTACCAAGTTACGTAGTAAATGTTAAAATATATAACTTTATTTCATCTTTCTATAGAAACGTAACCGTATATTGTAGTTGTTTTTAATTATAATTATTTTTTATGCTTAGGTATGAAAAATACACAAGTCCTTAAACGCTGTACAAAATAATAGAAACAATATTGAATGAAATCTTAGCTCGTGCAAGGAACAACAGTGTAATTCTTTGTACCCTTATTTCATTTTCTGCCTTTAACCTAACCTATCATTTACATAGAATTGGTACCTAACCCTTGAAACTTAGTTGCACTGCGTAAATTATAGCATTGCAAACTCCAATATTATTTTCCACTTAAGAGAGTCTTGCCTCTAAAATATTTCTGTTAATGTTTTACAATTAATGAGTATCTCTTCTCTTCTCATGAAACTCTAGTTGGGTGTGAAATCCAAATTTGTGAAGTTTCAGCATTTAATTCTACTGTTTGTACGTCTAATTATTTTCATTTTTCACCCAGTTGCTTAGTATAGGACTTTTTTGATACTGTGATGAATACGAGCAAGAGTTTAGCATGTGGTGTCACTACACGGGGGTGGATAATCTAATATTTCTCAAATACGTAATAGACAAATTAGCAACCCAACCAACAAATTTTATTCACCCTAGCAGGATTCAAAATGAAAACTGACGTGATAGAAGATAGCCAAAAAACTGGATTAAAAAACATTCGTTTGATGATCAACAAAATGTTATTACACACATAAATAAATGTATACTCGTATATAAATCTATGGCGGTATATTGATTATTAGTATTTGCATATTAGTCAAGTAAAGAGACACGACGTACAGGCCTCGTACAGGTATCCGGTCGGCCGGCAGCACTCGCTTCGCAACCTTCTAGCCAGCAATATGCTTCATCCTGATGACCACTCTAATTTATATAAGTAAGTGTCTGTAATGTCAAAATAACAGCTTTTTTCTAAATGCATATGTAAGTTTATACGGTACTTATAACAAAAAACAGTTTTTTGTCAATCTGCCCGTCTCTTTGTTCCGGGTAATCTCCGACCGAAATGATTCGACTGATTTTGACGGGACTTTACACTGGCAGATAGCTAATGTTATAAATAGTAACTTAAGTTTATTTTATTTTAGGAAAAGAATTACGGTTCCGCGCTATAAAAATAATTCAAAAAAGGATGATTTTGGGGCGCTTAAACGGCTTACGCTGAGTACACCATAAGATATATAATAAAATTAATATCCTATTTAATTGGAAATTTTAAAAATACCTATAAAAATTCAGTCAGAGCATATGTCTATATTTTAAAAATCAACCACACTAAGCATTTTTTTCTAAAAAAATACCGGGAGCAGGGGTAGCACGTTTCACACGTGTGCTCGATCGATCGCTTTCTGTAGTCCACGCGAGCGCAGCCATGGCTACAGTTTTAAAAAAATGCAATTCCTTATTAAATGTATCGAAAAATAATATAGAAAGAAATGTACATTTGTGTTTCATTTAAAGACCGTCAAATAGAAACAATAATTAATAAAGATTTAGTCAAGTAACAATAAACATTAAAAAGTTTTTAATAATAGAAAATTTGTAGATAATTTTGTATTGTATAAATATAAATCAATTTCGACGCTTTAGATAGCTGACTCTATGTAACTCTTAATAAGAGTTTGTTGAATGCACCGCAGCAGTTAGCAGTTTTCAATAGGAATTTCAGTTGGCATTCGGATTATCTACACAAACGTTGACCGAGTTTGTTGTGTCGCTACAATGTTGGACGTAAATATAAAGTTCTGCATTTAGCCTTTCCTCTATTTATTTAGCTATTATATTTAAACTATTCGTTTTTATGACGTCCATTATAGTGACATAAGCACCATTAGATATAACATAGAACAACTTAAGTTCAAACTACCAACATAACACTAAATAAGCAAAACTTTCGATCTAAAGTATTTTAAAATTTCAATTATATCTCACGTAAATTCTACTGGAGTAAAAGCTAACATACCTAAATATTCCATCTTCTTATAGATTGTCCAAGATTCGGCTCGTCCAGGTATATCCACAAGTGTAAAACAGGAGTTAAACTGCAATTAGATACCCTATTCTAATATTACATGCAGAAACATCGCAGCGACTTGCTGAACTACATAGAAAATGTCGCAAAAAGAGCTGCTCAAAGAAATAAGTAAACAAATAGATACATCTAAAGATATTTAAAATAGAGAAAGCGCGAAATTAAAATCACAGCGTTAAAAAATGGAAACAACCAATATATTTATTATAAATCTAAAATTTATTATAAATAGATTGCATTTTAACTATAATTATTATAATGATGACATGTTATAGAAACTGACATTATCCGGACCAGAAGAGAAGGCTAAAGCTTTATAGAAATTAAGAACGAACAAATGTTATAAGAAAAACGTTTATAATGTAGTTGAAACTAGATATAAGATAAATATAATCATAGAGTGAAGCTATTAATATATTTCATCATAGAAAAGGAGAAAGAAGAGGAAGATGGAATAAAGGAGCAAGAAAAAGTCATATCTAGCTAATTTTGTTCATCGACGAGCTAAAAAAAGTTGCTCCGAAGCGAAAGCCGGTGAAGAACGATATCAAATTCTATGTTGGTGGTACGATAGCCATATATACATACGCTTCAGGTTGTAAACACTGTTCTTAGTTCTCATAGTGTGCAGACATGCTTTCACGAAAAATGACTTTGGAATCCATTTTGACAATATTTATTTGCCACACTATCATACCTAAGGAACTACAGTAGCGTTAAACAGTCCAGCAAATAAAAAAATATTTACTTCACAAAACCAATATTCATAAAAGTAACAACATGATTATATTTTCACGAAATAAATTAATTACAATTTAATGAGCATAATTTAGATGATGAGTCACATAGTAATTTTTATAAGATTTGTGATAATATACACTATTAAGTAACATGCAAAAGGTCTCACCAGTATAATTAATAACGTATTAATGAAGAAGACTCGTTTTATAAGCGGCCTAAAGTTGTTTTTAATTGGTGATTCAGTCGCACGATACAATTGAAACCAATGTAGGTTAGTTCATTACGTCTCTTAGTTTAATTGAAAGAATTATCTCAGTTACACGGATGATGGTTACAATAAGAGAATAGATTGAGAGTGACTTTAAATTTATTACATGCTTCATATGCAATTGATTTTCATATGCATCATTTCAAATTATAGTTTCTTATTAATAACATATTTCGTTAGTTCAATCAGCAGCAATTTGTTATTTAACATGATTATAAAAAAAAAAATTAGAGACAATATGTTTCTAAGAATCAGAAAGCTTGTAGGTATGACCTAACATAAATATAGTTTGAAAATAGAAAATGTTATAGATTAGAGTTCTGTTTCATTTTTATAATATTTGCCGTTTTAAAATCTTGTAAAAACATTGTAAATAGTATTAATATTAATAGTATTTATAATATTATTAATCAAATTGAAGTGTCTGTTTGTTAATGTCAAAATAACAGCTTTTTACTAAATGGATTTGAAAGTATACACGGTACTTACAACAAAAAACCCATTTTTTAAATTATTGTCTGTCTGTCTGTTTGTTCCGGGTAATGTCCGAAATGGTTAGACCGATTTTGACGGAACTTACACAGACAGATATCAGATTTTATAAGGAGTAACTAAGGCCACTTTTAGTTTAGAAAAAGAATTAGGGTTCCGCGCAAATAAAAATCAATTAGAATAAACGACTATTTTGGGTTGCTTTAATGGCTTCGAGATATATAAAATTAATGTATTACATAATTGTATATCTTAAAAAGACCTACAAAAAACTCAGCGAGAGCATATTTCTATCTTCTAAGGATCGCCCACAATGAGAATTTTTGTCTTTGAAATAATCGGGAGCGGTGGGATAGCACGATTCGCGCGTGTGCCCGATCGATGGCATTCTGTTGTCCACGTGAGTGCAGCCGCAAACACAGTCAGTTAATAATATAATTACAAATTACAAAAGCTTATTCATGCCATTTAAAGGACTTAATAGGGGATGTAATAAGACCATCATAAGAGCAAAAAAATATTGTAGTTGAAATGTATTAATTAACAGTATGTAATTTATTTTACTCGAAAATAATAAGTAGGTAATTAAAATTGTAGTAAACCACGATAAAAAGCATGAAACATTAAATACTATCGGGTATGTTGCCTGACAAAGGATCCACCAGGACTGTGGGTTAACTGTAATTGGACGGTTGCTAGCAGTCCCTTGTACTCGTATGTTGGTATTACATGTACGTGTTTGTGTTTCTAAGAACGTAACTATTATAAAGCTTATATTAACAACAACACATTTTCATATACATATTTCATTTGGAAATGTTATAGAATTAGGAATGGGTGAATTAACGTATTCGTGAATGTAACAAGTTATTTGTATTTAAAAATATTGAATTTAAAGCCATGTTCAGATGAACGCGCTATTTTAAATGGCCGCCTAGACTTTTATTTAATAATAAAATAGTAAAGAGTCGAAATCTGTTGATTAAAGATATTTCAGAAAAAATACTACGGAAGGGTTTTAGAGGGTTTAGTCATGGACAGAAAACATTCCTACAGTTTTTAAAATTTTTGTCTGTCTGTAAGTTAATTTGTACGCCAATCACGAAGATAGACCGAATTTGATGAAATTTGGTATAATTTTAGTTTATAGTCTGTAAAAGTCGTGGTGGTCTAGCGCTTTGGACCGGCGGAATATCGATTCGATGTCCGCAGGTTCGAAACCCTGCATGTACCAACGATTTTTTCGGAATTCGCGTACATTTACTAATTCAAATTAGTAACACTATTGGCTATTGTGAAGATAAACATCGTGAAGAAACCTGAACGCCCGAGCAATGTTCTTCTTGTAGGACCACTGTATATGAGAAAAATATAGAACTGTTGATTTCTCGATGTTTAAAATCACCAATCGTCATGGGCGGGCGTGGTGATTAGCCCATACCTTCCATTGGGAAGAGGCCTTTGCCCAGCAGTGGGGCAGTTACAAGCTGAAATTATAGTTTGTAGGTACATTTAGGATGTATTTTTATATAGATGGACGTTTATATAGTATATAAATTGCCTTCAAGTTATGTACTTATAAAAATAATGAATGTAATGTATATAATGTAATACCGTAATATATTTCAAATACAGAGTGAAATTATACGAAGTTAGAGGCACGCCGGGGCTTCGCACGGGAAGAAAAATATTGTAACGACGGATTTTCTTACAAATTTTCATCCACTTTTTCATCACCTTTGGTTGAATTTCCAAAAAATCCTTCCTTAATTCTCACCTACAGTGTGAAAGGAACTCACATGCAAATAGTCACGATCTTAGCTCCAGTAGTTTGGGCTGTGTGTTGATCGATCGATCAGTCAGTGAATCAGTTATTCAGTCAGTTTCTTACTTTATATAATTATATAGATTAATTCAAATTATTTTATCTTCGCGTAATTTTCAATAGAAATAATAAAAAAAAATGTATTTGTACTTTTCATTATTATTCATAGATGGCGCATTATTCATAGATGATGCTATATCGATTAATTTATTAGCTGTAAATATTCTGAGACATTACAAGGAAGAACGATGATAATAATAACACTATAGAAATTAGGAAATAATAGTTTTTATGTTAGGCTTATCCCGCATTAAAATTATCACAAATTTGGCTTGATTTTTATCGTCGCACTTAAGTATATTTTCTGTAAGCGCGTGTATTAATAATTTAAGGCTGGTCTTATTCATTTTTTAGGTTTTAAATTTTGTATAATTATTAATAATGTATATGATATTTTTATTCGTTATACAGTTCGGTCTATTTCGTTTTAAATTTCTACCATAGATGTCATTGTGTGTCTTTTTTTTGCGGTATCGCGATTAACTATAATAAAAAGACAAAAATTTTAATTTTTTTTTTGTTATATGTGTCGTGTATACTTTCATATGCACTTAGTAAAAAGCTATTATTTTGACATTACAAACAGATACTTCAATTTTATTTTATGTATAGATTAGTACTAATAAAAATAAAATTATTAAATAAACTTAGCTTTTTCTAAAGGATAGCAAAACCTTATTTTTTATATATAAAACTAATCAGCTCTAATTCTTCTGCATAATGTAGGTTAATATTGTTAGGGGTATTTAATTATATAGTGTATATATAATTGCATAATGTAAATGTTTTATTCACACATATTAATGATTTTTATTGAGTTTCATTGTTAATATATTATTGGAATGTTAAAAGTTGCTGTTTTGGTTTTAAAACAATTAAGCAAAAATTTACTATCGATTTGCTAAAATGCAAATAGCGTGTTAACTTATAAATCACAGTTTTTTATAATTTGGATTCAAATTAAATTTTGCGATTGGACTAACTACTCTAACTTTCGGATTTTATTGAATTGTATGTAGTTTGCGTTTTGGTAAAATGCCTAGTAGTAAGGGGAAGGGATATTCTCAGTATTTCATTGTTCTAAACAGAATGATAGCCGTTCGTTCATAGGAAAATACGTCAGGTGAGATACGTTACTGGACAAAATAGTTAGAAAAACTATTACTATAACTATTAGGTTACATTCACATTGGAGACGTATGGCAAAATATCGATCGATCGAAAGTAGTAAAGGGCGTGAGGTATGGCTGACTGCTAACCGTGATTGTCACGCTCTGTCTCGGGAGTCAGACATTCACAAAGTATGAGGCAAGGCTGACCGCTAACCATAAATACCATGCTGCGTCTCGGGAATCAAAGCCATTCACAAAGCACGAAAATGGTTAAATCGCCGATGTTGAATTTCAGTAAACCTACAGCTAGTAAATACAATATACATAATTACATAAACAATATATATATATATATGTACACAAACTTAGTGTTATTTCAACTCAGACAAGTCATGGTTGTTGATGTAAAGTGTACTTATTGCCATCTGTGCCTTTGTCTCGAGTCTAACCAATCGTCTGGCTGTCAATAGGATTCCTATTCTCAAATACTCGAAATAAAGTAACCAGTATTTTTTCTTATAAAACAAGAATTTTTAAATATTACGACATTAAAATGTAGGTCAACGATATTTCGATCAATACAAATTGAAAATGAGTATATAGTACAAATATAAAATAATCAGTCACGTTTCTAAAAAGCTCATACGCGGTACTGTTTTTTGTTAATCTATACATTATCATTAACATGAAATTGGTATCATGTACGTAACATTCAGTAGTATAATTTTTTATGTCTATAGATTTCGTTTGTGTGCCGTGTGTAGTATCGTGAGTGTGTATAGATTAATGCCGTGTGTGCCGGCTTAGAATCGCACCACCCCATCTCATACTGTGGGGGTCGTAAAAGGCGACTAAAGGATTATCCGAAGAACGAGCGGCAGCATCCTTCGAGTATATATCCACGACCAAACTGCGTTCGCAAACCCGCCTGCCAAGCGTGGCGATTATGGCAAATCCTCCCAAATATGATAGTGAAATCAAAATCTAGACCCCTAGTCCCCGGCGGCCCCGCTATTCCTGACTCCGGTCCGACCTGGTAAAGGTTGTGAGAAGCCGCTGGATGCGGGCAGCACAAGACCGTGGCGATCTTTGAGAGAGGCCTATGTCCAGCAGTGGACGTCTTTCGGCTGAAATGATGATGATGATAGATTTCGTGATCTTTATAAGAAATATATTATGTTCCTTAGAGTTATTTTTATAAAATAACATCTAATTATACGAAACATAATCTCACTGAGTCAGAAAGATACTGAATAGTAAAACTTTAAATGCGAGGCGTCATGAGAAGCCTGGCATATGTGAAACATCTAAATTTACTCATATTTCTACATTAAATATGAATAAATAAATAAAATTAAACTCACTGATATTTATGAGTAACCTGTAAGGTTAGCATAAGAAGCCACGCTGATACACTAACACCCATGTAAAGTACCTAGTAAGCGTGTGTAGGAGAGAGAAGCATTTAGTGAAAATGTTGAGAGAGGAGTGGTGAATCGAAAAAAGCCGACCAGACGCGACGCTAGCCGAATGGCACGTCGCGACGTCCCATTAGAACGCGTTTACTCTCGTCCAAATACGCCATTTGATGTTTCACATCGAAAAATAAGAAACTTTGAGAATGGTTACAATATGTTTTTTATTCTTCTGGTTGAGCGTACAATAATGTCGATGTCAGTGAATTTAGAATAAGTTACTTGTTCAAAGTAAGTCTTTGAGAAAATCCACGTAGGTACCCTCGGCGAATTGTGTTCAAGTATTTTCTTATTCAACAATTTCTATAGTGACTTGTCATCGCATATTGGAAGTAAGACTAGCTGTTACGTTGTTTAGACGACATAGTTTAAGTGTATTTACATAGACCTCATCAAATTTGTATACACTCGGCTCACTCTTTGACGTATTACAAAATTTTAACTAATGAGCGAATTATTATAATTATTTCTTTAGAAGCATGGGTAACTCTTGCAAGTTGTTTATTCCGACTTATGCTTTTAATAATATTGGATATTTTCTTTGTAACATTTTATGGATTTGAGTCCAAGAAGAGCATGTCAGTTCTATCGTAACCTAAACTTAGCATTGACTGATAACAACCTTAATGCACTAATAACAAACATCCATAAAACCTTTTATGAAAGTTAAACAAATGCCAACATTACACAGATTTATAACGGGCCGCGAAATTAGTACATCGCTGTTTTTTGATTCTAAAGTCCTTACACAAAATTTTCATATAAACATAGGTATCTTTAAACGAATATTTTTGTTATAGAAATATTATAAACAATAATGAATTTCTGATATTTGAATGAAAGTTAGCTGATACGACATGGACTAGACTCTCTAGTCGAGAGAACTAGAGCCTGGACGTACTTTACTAGTGCAAACGTGTGCGAAAATCTTAAGCATAATTTCACATATAAAGGCTTGCGCCCACTGGCGGCACGACACAACAAGGGATTTTTCAAGTAGTAAATATGTAAAAGTAGACAATAATTACAAGAATTTAAAGTTGAAATTTCAATGATAATGGTCGTGGGTATAAAAACAATGTCGTGGTCATAGATAATTGTTTTAGTTATCTATGGTCGTGGTAAACATAGGCATGCCGTGTCGGTAGCCTTCGGAATGCCTTGACACCCTTCGGGATGTTTCAGTATTCTTCGGGATGTCGGATTTTGAAGAAATGATGGCTCAGTGGTAGTGAGTACGACTTTGCGTCTATTGACGTGAGTTCGAATCCCTGCAATGAGCCTGAGCTTTTGTCGAAGGAAAACATCGTGAGGAAACCATAGCATGGCGGTAGGGCTTTTTCTAATGCCTACCTGGCTAGCTACCACCCTCAAGTTGAAAAACTTTCACCAAACATCAATAGGTGTGTTCCGGCAGCTGCACTTGAGAGCCAGTCTTCCACTAGGTTTAGCGTGTTATCATCTTAGGCCACATCGTCAGTTAACATCAGGTGATATTGCGGCATTACGCCAAAACCTATAACGTTTAAAAAAGCACCCGCGACCAGCTCACGTCGTTCATGACCTTTTAGCCATACATGACACTGCATTATACACACATGCACAACACACAGGTACATAGGTTCTGTAAGGGACCTTTTTTTTTTTTTTCTTTTTTTTGCCTAGTTAGATTAGACAAAAATTTTCAGACCGCTAAATACACATACACATGTTCCTTCCCTCCTCCCAGGGGGCAGAAACATGTATATATGTATAGTTAGTTTAGATCGAATGATAGGGATTTAGTCAGATCGCGACTTAATTGCATACGCGCAACAGTCCGAGCCGAGGTTCGGCCACTTTGGCACCCTCGGATGTTGTTGCTTAGCTTTCGTGGCTGAGTGCCCTAAGCGCTCGCCCCCAAGCCCGGTAAAGCTGTAAAAGCCGTAAAGGCTCCAGGGCCCCTAAGGCTAACAGTATAGTCAGTTCGAAAAAAAAAAAAAAAAAAAAAGTTCATGACCTAAGGTCGTCTCAGCATGCCTAAGGACGTTGCGGTATACCGAAAACACCGCGGCATAGTTACCGTCAGTGTGCGCTTACATGCAACGATTCCGAAGGATACTCTGCCGTGCCGTGCCGCCAGTGGGCGTAGGCCCTTATAGAATCAAGTGTCATTGCATTCGTTGCTAATTGTTAACAAGTAAAAGTTTTTTTTTATTAGGGTTAACATAATTGAAGATAAAATTGTAATTAATTATTTCGGGCAATCTCTAGTAACTATAACGATAACGCGCTTTTACCTGCCGTGCATATACAAACTTTTCAAATGTCAACATAGTGTAAATGCGAACATATAAATGTAAACAGTGACAACGAAAATTTATCATTCATAATCAAAAGTATCGCATGGTCGCGTGTACAACTAAAATGGCTAAAACCTCTTTAAAAATTTATCAAAAATTATGATCGATGTAGAGGTAGGACGCTAGGTTATTGGTACCTAGTTCTTATTTATAGGTTTAATCTATACTAATATTAAAAATTTCAAGGGATCTTTTGTTTGTTTTAACGCTAATCTCTGAAACTAGTAGTATAATTTTTGCATTATATAGTATTTTTATTGAGAAAGGTTTTAAGCTTTATAACTTTATGCTATGACCCTGAAGAATGAAGCAACGTCAGCAATGAGAACGCGGACTCGGTTGATATTTTTGGAACAAATTTAATACGGGTGAAACCGAGAGGCACGGGCAGTTAAACTGTGGATATCGTGACCAAAACAATTGAACATTGATAATAAAAGTTGGTATTGCATGGTCAAATATATGTAGTACCAAAATAACTAAAATCTCATCATTAATTTAAATAAATTATGATCGATGTAGGAGTCGACGTTATCAAGCAATATGGTGCGACGACTTTTGAAAGGTATTTGCATGGCACTGGCTGCTAATGATGAACGATAGATTGAATAGTGTTTTCTATTGTACGAAGGACTACATCCCATATTGCAAAGCCATTGCGCAGTGAATGAAAGCACCATTCGCGGTAAAGAACTACAAAAAAAGTAAAACGGTGCATTCACTATCTATTCACAGTTTATTCACTGAATAATCCCAAACGGGACATATTTATATGGCAGGTTTGCTGTTTGTATTCTACATTCTCTACATTACTACACTACTGGTTGAAAAGAAGCAGACCAGGCTTATGCTAGAACAAGCAATACGTGGTTTAACTAGTACTGTATTAAATACATTAATGATAATTAAAAAATATTATATTGACATCTGGCGTTACAATAATGACCTACATAGTCAACCAAAGAACATTTATGTTCATTTATTTCAACATTAGTAATTTTATCCTAGATGGCGCTAATGCATCATTTAAAAAAATAACTCGATAGTTACTATCTTCACCCCAGAAAAACAAAAGGCTTCAACAAGCAACTTCATAGTGTAGACATTTTGTTACAATGTCCACGGCATCGCAAAAATTCATTCTCAACATTGTTATATAAAGCACCTATAGAAGTGTATGTTAAAAATTAATATGAGTTATGTATATATTCCAATAAGCTGTCTGTAACATGTTAAATCATTGATAAGTATTCCTCGAGCCGTCATTGCGAGAAACCCTTTTAATTTGCAATTTTTACGACATCGTCTCCTTTGTTGGAAGAGATATAATATAACAAGATATGGGAACCTTTTGTCCGATGAAAAGTAATGCTTCAATTTTATAGTTCATAGTTCTTGCAGGCACGGATCGAAATTTATTTAAGGGGCTAAGTATTGGATGATTTAGTGTGGTCATATAACGTGGATAATCGGTGGTTAGCACTTAAAGATTGTGCCCTTCAAGACGGTTACTTTAACGTAAGCTGTTGTGATGTAAAATTAATAATAAAATTATCTGTTTTTTTTTACTACTAATATGACAAACAGTCATACGGCCCGCCTGATTGTAAGCGGTTACCGTAGCCTATAGACGCTTGTAATACCATAGGTATAACTAGCGCGTTATCGACCTTGTAACCCTCTAACCAAGGAGCTCTGGAAACCTTACTCATCACAGGAACACAACACAAAGTTATTTGGCTGTGATCTTCTGTAGTGTGGAAGTATTCCACCAATCGGACTGCCCCAAGTAGAGAGACATCTCCAAAGAAATTTCTCTGTGCCCTACCTCTCTTAAGAAGTTTTGTAAGTATTTGAAAATGATCTTTATTTTGATAGCGATAGCAGTGTAAAGGTCTTGAAAATGTACCTTCGTAATTGCACACTAAACGGAATACAATTTAGCGGTGGTAGGACAGTTCAGTTGGGTCGCGAACACCATGCATATGAAAAAGCCCTAGAAATTCGTTTGTACGCATCTCGTTTCAGGATCAGACGGTGCATATCCAGTTTCCACTCTATTCCTATTGACACAGGACTTTGCTGCGCTTGTTACCAGGTTACAATTCAGTTACTTTGCCGTATACCCGGCGCGACCACGCCTCCAGCGGCAACTCAAGCCTAGGTCCGTTCCTCCGGCATGGAGCCCTTGAGCCAGCAGCCGCTCACGCCATACTCTGACACTGCATTCACTAGCTATGGACACACACATATGACACTTCACTTGACACATGCCCTCCACTCAAGTACATAGGTTCTGTAAGGGACCTTTTTTTTTTGGCTAGTTAGAATTAGACCAAAATTGCCAGATTAATAAATGCATATACGTATGTTTCTTCCTTGCTCCCAGAAGGCACAAAAATGTAATATGTATAGTTAGTAGAATCTAATTTTACGTATAGAGAATTAGATCGGGACTTATTTGGGTGTACGGCAACAGCCTAAGCCGAGGTTCGGCCACTTTGGCACCCTTGATGTTGTATCGCTTTCGTGGCTGAGGCCTTCCGCGCTCACCCCCAAGCCTGGTGAAGTTGTCAAAGCCTATAATGGCCCCAGCATCCTTAAGGCTAACAGTATAGTCTAAATAGTTATAGTGGACAAGCAGACAAAAGTAGATTATTTATTAATATGGCATAAAATAATATGATATTCAACTTGCTAAAATAGAAATTATAAATAAACAAAGCAGTAAGATGGATAAAACACTCCAAGAATTGAAAAAATACAAGAGAAAATTATCGCGCACTACGTATTAAATTAATCATATGAACAACATTTCTCGACCACCTACTTCGTACATAAATCAATTATTGTTTAATTATGTTATAATTCAAATGTAAATATTACAATTTATTTTATCTAATTTATAAACTATTTTAATAACAGTATAATTAATTGATAGCTACATACTAACACGCGCTCATTCAAGTCACAGAATATTTATGTCCGGCGAAGTCATCTCAAAAGAAACCCAGTTAGAATATTTATGTCGGGATTAATTTTTATACTTTATCATCTCAGCTTAAATGTTTTTTTTTTTTTTTGAGTGGTAACTAAATGTCAAACTTTTAACCGAAGCAGTTGTTTTCATCCCTGTTGATGTAGGTATAATTGTATTATTTAATACTTATCTGTAATGACATGATTACGTAGAATGTTAAGAGACGTATGGCAATTTGATTTCTCTATACTTGAGGCAGCCCGACCGCTGTTTCTGTGGTGGGTAGAGTTTCTAGATCTCCTTGGGGAAAGGGAGTTAAAGGTCATGATACCTCTAGTGTTACAAGCATGCTTAGGCTACGGTAACCAGTTACCATCAGGCGGGTCATGCGCTTGTTGGCACCTTAATTTCATAAACAAAAAGAAATAAAAAATAAGGGGGCAACCACTAATAGACGATGATGCATAATAGTTAACGTGATAACATTGCTAACACTACGTTGCACAATTATCCTCCTGGGGCCAGCATCCTCGTGTATGATTTTCGGGTCCGAGTTGGAAACCAGATAAAATATTTAGGCCTCATTCTGGACGTGTATTTGCGGTTCGAGTCGCATTTTAAGAGACTCGAACCGCGGGTGATCGTAACGACGGCAGCTCTTGGCTGGCTCCTCCTTAATTCGGGAGACGCTGGCGAGAGTTGCAGCCATTTATAAGCGGGGGTCATGCGGAGTATGGCCGTCTAAGGAGCACCGATCTAGGTGAGCGCTCTTAGCGACTACAACAAACACGTGCGCGATGGGAGTCTGCGAGGACGGCCTTCGCTCTCACTGACTCCCCGCCGTGAGAGCTAGAGGTGGAAGTACTCACCGATGCAAATCAGTTTACGGTGCAAGGAAGGACATAGGGGAGTATCCATCTCCCATAGATGTTGAAAATTTGAGGCAGCAGCTCAAGTGGAAGACTTGCCGCGGTGGGCGGAGGACCTGGCGTACACGCGCTATGGGCGATATACTATAGATGCCATCCAACCGGTCCTTATCAATGGTGCAGTAGTGAAAGAGCTCCTTGACGTTTCATGTAGTGCTTGTGCTATCCGGGCATGGTTGCTGCGGATGGTACCTGCATCGGATCACAATGTGTCAGGAATGTGGTGCGACCGAGGAAACTGCCCAGCACATTCTCTCAGAGTGTGCTAAGTGGGAGAAGTAGCGCCGTGCTCTGACCACGGTTGTAGAATAGGACCTCTCAATGCTGAGTGTGGTTAGTGCCTTACTGACTACGGAACCCTAAAAAATATATAAAATGTTATAATAATTAATAAAATTTAATTCTTATATTCATGTAAAAATTCATTAAAGAAAATATTACTTAATACTATTAAGAGTAATATAAACCATATTAGGTTTCTCAAATAAACCAAAATTAAACAGTAATCTGAAGAAAAAATATAACTTTCGATCTGACTTCACTGTTAGCCATAAGGGCCCTGAAGCCTCAGACGGCTTTTACAGCTTCACCCAGGCTTGATACATCAACATGTCGCTCTTACGTCAGTCACAACATGATACACGCGCAGCTCTGTCGTTTACCTCTACATCTACGAAACGCACCAAAAGAAGTATATATATGGAAAAATTTGACAATATACCTATATACTTTATTTAATCAATTCTATATTACAAATAGTTTCCTCCATATCTTTTGAAAAGAGATTATATAAACATTAATTACAGACATGTTTTTTACTTAGATTAATTCAGTTCCTTGAATAAAATTATGTACAAGAAAGAAAAAATACGGATTATTCAGAGATTACCAAAATTAGTCATCGCTACGAGCGATCTCGTTTCCATCGGCCCCTCATTATAATGCTGTTAGTAATATACAATGTAGAATATAATAATTTGATATTAGCATTTAATTTAACGGGCCAGCGATCGACTTTCGATGTAAAGTTTCCAAACGTTTAACTTTCAAATTACCGGCTTTTGTCTCAGACGCTACGTCATGTTTAGATATGATTACTTTGGAACCCTTTATCGTTACGACATTGTTTTTCTAAGACGTACATTTAAATTGTCTATTATCAAAGTGCCACTAAACACAAATTTTTAGCTTACAAAAAGTATATTTAAATTAACATTTACCCAAGATGGTAACAGCGTGTTAGCCTAATGCAGGAACAAACTTATAAGTGCTTGGCGACAGATTATCAACTTGAGGGTGGTAGCTAACCAGGCGAGCATTAGAAAATACCACCATGCTATTATTTCATCATAATGTTTTCCTGCACCGAAAACTATAATTACAAGAATACCGACTAACGTCGATCGACGCGGTTACCGTACATGCTACCACTATGGCATTATTGCATCAAAATACCTTATTCATGTTATATTTTTTTAATCCATAAAATTGATTAATTACAATCACAGAATATACAAGTTCACTTATGTACGCATAATCCTTAGGAATGAGTGCTATTACTGAAAGAAGCAACAGATTTATTTAACATTGTTTAAAAGAAAACTTTTTAAGATCCCATTACGTAAAATTGATGTGACGCGATTTGAATCTTCCATTATTTTAGCGGTATGTTTTATAAGAAAAATACCTAAGAATTGACTACTTAAGACAAGAAATTTTGTGAACAACACGGACTATAATATTACACTAATAAGCAAGGATAAGACAAACTAGCTGTGCCCAGAACTCCACACGTGTTTATTACGAAATAATTTCTACGTCTCTTATTTTCATTTTTACTTATATTTTAGTCTAAATTTCACTAACTTCATCTCCTGTAGTTTCATCTATAAAATAAGTAGTGTAAAACACCATTTTCAAATTCTCTAACATAAGAGAGACGCTATTTCTGAAACCTTTAGCTTTACCTTATTTTTGCTTATTTAGCTGGAAAGACACGAGATATCTAAGAATTTTGCTTTAGAAGTAATTTCAGTAAAAGTAGCACAAAAATGTATAAATAGATTTTCTAATAAAAAAAAACATATGTTTACGATCCCATGAAAAACAGAGGTTGTCCCTTACGTTAATTAATAGTTTCGGTATCGAAATACTAGATCGAAAGAAATTTGTTGTAATTATCTTTCGTTACTAACATTTAAAAGAAAAAGAATCAAATCATTTGAATAAATAACTTCAAACCATCTTAAAAAGTCTAATAACGTCTTTATATTAATTCAAATAAAAATAGATTAATATTAAAATATAAATTAAAAGGATCGATCAAACACGAAATATTATTTTTAAATCAATCATATACGAAATACTTTTTTCTAGAATGGATCCATGAACCATAAAGTGTACCATAAATGCATTTTGTCTACTCTAGTATTTTTTATATATTATCTCAATAAACCTACCATAGAATTTGACATACATACTAAATCATGAAGGCAGATAGCTTAAACGTAAATGCTTATTAAGGCTAATCGAAAGAGTGTAAGCAACCATGACGATGTTAATAAAAATATTTAATTCGTATAATAAAGAATTTAGTTTCATAAAATGCTTGATGACATAATGGGATAGGTAATTTGTGTGCAGGCCGATTGCATGTGAAGATCGCCAACCTCATGAATAAATAATACGGAATAATAATTTGGGCTGCCATTAAGCAATTATGGTGTTGTTACCATTATGATGTTTTCGAAATGTTTTTAATTTTTTATTAGAACAAATTATCGTTCTCGCCGAGGTGTCCGGTCTGATGCCGGTGTAAACCATCCGCTATTAAATATCAATCAGGTATCTTGTTACTTGTTATTTTGAAATATCCTTTAAAGCATATTTTGCGTTTGAGTCAATATAATTATGTACATTATCACTCAGTATGAAAAACCTAATACTTAGAAATGGGATGCAAAATTGAAAAATGCCAAAGCGATTTTATGGTTTTTTTATAATGGACAAACGTTTAGAATCGCGTCATCATATAATTACTCCTATGTATTGACGAGAAGTTTGGGAAACATATTATTTGAAACATGTATCGCCGGTGATAATTTACAGTTATTGGTAGAAATACTTCGACTTAAGATAATTCTAATGACAGTTGTTCTCTGTCTTCTTAGTATGTCATGTAGTGGATATTATTTTTAACACGCTTATATTAGCTTCACTTGTAACTAACTAACAAACAATGTAATTAAATCTTAGAAGTCAATTTTAACCTACTTCTAATTCGGTATTGAAAAAATAATAATATCGTTTTTATGTATTTTAAAGCTTCATCATAATTATGGAAAAACTCTTAAAAATTTTTTTTTATTAGTAATGAACAGTTGAAAATTGTAATATTTTAAAAAGAATCTCATGCCTACGATCGCGCTACGATTAAACGTCAGGTTTGTGAGGTCATAATGTTATAGGAATTTCATCGATTAAGTGTCAAAGCACTGTAACAGCTGTGTGCAATGAGTAGAAATTAACATTGTGACGTCACCCGCGCTCGGATTTATTCGGGAAAGATCGGCGCGTTTTCGGTACTGAATTAAAACATTAATTTTTATTTAGAAATAACTTGTGAAATAATAAAAAAAAAGTTTGTTATAAAACTCATATATGGTCTTACCATTTATCACAAAAAAATCTAATACCCAATTGTCGTATCTAAATGAAACTTTGTATGTATATGTAGTTCGGATGACAACATTATAATTTGATATCTCAGAGCTTATCTGACGATGGAACCAGGAGGTGGATAGTGGAACTCTTCAGTGGTTACTATCAAACTCCTCGAGGTTATGCTCATATGTTTTTATTTTGACAATTCCAATAGATTGAGAAAAAATGAAACATTTACATTTAAAAAAGGAACTTTTCTTGCCATTTTTCTAACTATAGGACCAGTGATTATTTAAGGTTAGAATAATTTTCTGTCACTTAGTGCCTACTTTCTCAATATGAAACACAATTTCTATGTAATATTCAATTTATTACATGCGTATAAAAATAATTTTCTCAACTATTTTTTTATATATTATCAAATGGATGATGGTAGTGAGCTGTCTACCCAACCGGGTCGCGACCATCATGGAACATAACGGTAAACACGTCTTAAAGTTTGTCTTTTCATTTGTCTTATTTCGGAATATGCTTGTCTCTTTATATTGTCGATTTTTCGTTTCATCGAGTTTCAAATCATACGGGTGCTAAAGAAGTTTTCTTCAAAAAGCATAAATTAACATAATTTATGTAACTATTAAAGTAAATACTTATTTCTCTTAAAATCAATTTTATACCTCTATTGTTAAATTTAATTCGAAAAACATTAAGCGAACAGCTAATGAAAAAGCTTATTGGTATTTTTAACAGCCGACACGTAAAACTGAACGAAATTACAATAATTTCCGCATACAATGCGATATTAGATTTCGAAATATAATTCACTTAATTTATTCACATAAAACGGTACGGTTTTTATGCGCCATAATAATGGTTATACAGTCCTTGAAGCTGACGAAACGTCGGAATACCTTTTTTCTTGTCATAAAGAACCCGATATAACCGCTTTCCGGTCTCGAGTGATGGACCGTTTTGGTAAATTTACTTGATCACCGTTTTTAGTATATGATCATTTACTAAATCGCGTTGAAATTGTCGGTTATTTTATTTATATTAATATAATGGATTTTGATTATAAGTTTAACGTTCTCGGTATTCAGAGGAATAAAATTATCGTTAGTGATAAAACAGCTTCAATAGATTGTAAGAGGCCATGTGTTTCTTATATAGGTATTTTGTTTTGTCTTTCAGAGTCATTCATTCCCCAGGGATAAAAGGTGAAAATTGATGTTTCAGTAAACAATCATATATTAATTGTTAATATTAACTGACGTCTTTCTAGGATGTTTTAAAATTTGTGCCTCTGTGGACACTTACATATTTTTACGAAATAAAACCCTTTCTTGAAATAATTATTCTTTGTATTAATGTGGTTAATAGAAGAAGAAAATATTTTATTTAAAAAAAGCTGGTGATCGGTTCGAACCAGCGCGTAATAATATTTTTTTTCGGAGGTGATAAGAGTTGGTTTGATGATATTATTATTTACGTAACTTAAATTAATCTTAAGGAATTATTAGGATATACAAGTATTTATTCTGAGTAAAAGTGACAAATAACATCATTACGGCTATACTGCGTTTTTATTCCCACGGAGTAAATTGACAATCACTAATGTCAATCTTGAAAACAATGTTACCAAATTTATTTTTGTAGTGTTGAGCTGCAGCATATTTTACGGTACAATTATTCGAATCATAAGAATTTAAATACTGAATTGAGGGTTAAATATTGTATATTATTGTATGTTATTGAAATATGTTATGTTATTAAACTTAGCCGATAATTAACTATTATCATCATATAATTCAAGAAACTATAAAATGTAATGTAATGTATAATATGTGTAATGTGTGGATGTGGTGTGTAAAATGTAATGTATGTATGGCGAACAGGTTACAAATGCGAAAAAAGAATGCTGCGGTTAGACCACGAGAGAAGCGATTTTGTCTACCTTATTCGGTCTTCATCTTTGGAGAGTTCAATATTTTTTAGAAAACCTTACTAATACTAATAATATTTAGTATAGTTTTACGATTACTTTGAATTAATGACATCACTATTTAAAAAACACAATAAACTAGCCACACATGACATATCTTTTTACTCCGTGAGAATAAAAACGCACTGTATGTTTTACCAAAGCAAAGCAACCTTAAATTTAATTTCGATTAAAATGCCATTCTAACATACATTAATCACTTCTTTATTTTCGTATAATTATTACATATTTATTGTCGTATAAGTAACGAACTTTAGTTCGGTACTAATCACGATTTAATAGAATGCTATATAGGTATACTTCAATATTTTTGTGTGATTACTGTCTAAAGTATTATTATGAATTGAGGATCGTTCGATTTTGGCAAAATAATGATGTCTATAAATAGACAGATTTCAATTTCTGAACTTTCAAACTTTACCTCGACCCTCCACTCTTTCAAAAACTAACTATTACTTTTTATTGGGTGCTATGATGATCTTCATATTTAAAAAAAGGTATGTGTGCGATTCACACACGATAGAAGTGAAACTGCATTTTAAAAAACATTTTCTATTTTATTTAAACAGTGTGCAATATACATACACACCGACATTTACTCTCTCGCTCTGGCTCACACAAAGAGGAGAGACCGATAATGTGCGTTAAATGTTGAACTTTTAACAACGTTTAACGCTTGGAAGTCGCATAAGAAGTTTCACTTCAAAAATGACGGATTTGACACACGTACCGATAACTTGCTTACTGCTTCAAAAATTCTGAGTTCGATTTTCATCCAAATATAAAAATGCTCGTCTCACAAGCCTTCATTAAATATAACACGAATAAGCATTTTAAGACGATTAAAATAAAATAAACATTAATTAAATTAACGTAAATCCATGATACCATCAATCATTCGGCCAAATCGTAGGACTAGCAGATCAAGTAGAAACACTGGCAGATAGTAGGGTTCGACTACGTGCGGGATAAAATTGTAATCCTTTTAAGTAATGAGTAGGTGAAATCCATAGAGCCATGAAGCTATAGAGCTAACTCATGAAATCTACTTAAATCATTTTTAAAATACTTTGAAAGGTTTCTTTTCTATCTAGATTTATTTGTTTACAGAAAACTTACTAATGCACAAATATATCGTTCATATTATAATTCAGCATACTGTGGCATGTGCATGTCATGTTTTTACATTGGCTACATTTTTTCATTGATAAGAGACTAACTAATTCGTCCTTAACCGGACCATTTCGCTAAGATAGTCGTGATGTTTATACATAATATTATGTTACGATTGATGAACGAAGAATGAGCAAACCTAGGTTTACCCGGGTTTTATTAGAATTAACCAAGCTCCCCGAATAAAATACGATTCGGGAGGACTAGTAGAATATAAAATTGATCAATTACAAATGACACAGGAGTTTGTGACAACTGGGAATTGACTCAAATAAATAAAAGTGTGTCTGTTATAGATGACAATATATTATAAAATTTGTAATTATCACAGGAAATCTAACACATCCTTTGCTCTCTTCGATTACTCCATACTTTCTTTTTACTAAATAATTACTACACTTTGAGTAAATTAAATATTAGTTTGAGTATTTTTCGGACTTTATCCAAGGAGTTTGGGTAATTCTAAGTAAGTCCGGGTAAACCTATGTACGATCCGTACCTATATACGGATTGTTCCATTGACTGTCTTTTAGGTTACGTATTTAACTGTGACGTCTGCCGAGAATTCCTCAGAAAATCTGTCAGTCACCGTCAGACTTTTCAGGACCAAGTTATCTGCTGACCTTGATCAATACTGATTTCACGTGATTGTCCATCCCAATTTATACATTCACTCACTCATGTACTTCGCACCTGGGCTTGGAATAACGAACATCACCAATTAGATGAAATTCGTCCTGAACTCTTGTACTCCACACCTGGGCTTAAAGAACGAGCATGAGCAGTTAGGCGAAAGTCGTTTAGAACAATAGTTAGGTATTACCAGTGATATACTCGTATATGAAATCAACATTAAATTGTTAACCTAATCAGTAAAAATATCGCAATTGGTCATTATAATATATATAGTCTTACGTGAAATTTCATTCATTCGAGATAACTGCAATTAGACTTTGCAAATTAACATACATTATATATGAAAAACTTATGTATGTAAATATGTAGAGGTGAAGATATTGTTACTCTTACGATATTTCAATGTTTATGAGTTAAAATTGCTTGAAATACTTTTGAATATTCATTGTTTGGGAATCGATAATATTTTTTACAAATTACCTATCTAAAAAATGGGATTTTCGCTGGACCTTGGTCTGTCAAATAGTGGTTTTATTTTAATTCATAAACTAAAAAATTTAATATTGGCGGTATTTTACATGGTATAGTTTGATTATTGTGAACAGGTGAAATGAATTATAAATGATAACTAGGAAAATGCATGTTAAATTGCCACTTAGTCTCACTGGACAGTTTTACAAGGAAACCGCCATCTTGTTAGAGCTGTTTTTGAAGATTGCAAGAATGTTACGAAGTTATACTTAAAGTACGTATATCCAGAGGCCTTAACAATTAAAACCAAAATTATGAAATTTAATAAATTTGATTGCCCTGTCTATTTCATTCGAACACTACGTCCAGTACCCACGAAACGCTTATCAATCTAAATCATGATCCTTCATTATTAAGAGTGATGGGTCGGAATGCCGTCCGCTGCGAGTGTGGATTTGTCTGAGGTTTAGACTAACGACATCTCTCTAGCCTCAGGAGGGAGAGCGAGGGAGGTGTCAATGCGTGGTATAATATGTTTATTTTGTGATCAATCAATTTTACTCTTTACAGATCCTATCATTACAATAAAAGGATATAAAGTTAGTTGTAAATCTTACCTTGGAAGCAAAAATGTTAATACCTCTGTAGATCAACGTGACCGCGATTTAGATTAAGGCTAAAGATTTGTAAAAAAAAATTGTATTGTTGATATTATTAAGACTTATAAATCTGTCTGTATGTTCGTTTTAAAATGATCCATCGATTTTTATTTAGGTAGGTCTCCAATATTTACTACTTCAACTTGTCTTAGTGAGAATAGAACGTGCATGACCAATGGTGGAAAGCAGAGAGGAACTATAAAATGTGCGAATCTTTTAATCCTTTTATTGTCAAATCACAGCCTTTTGTCCTCTATTCAGCAGATTATATATTTATCCAAGTTTCAGTTACACACATTCGTGGTAATACTTTTTGTTACCATACATAAAATATAGGTTATAAATACATAGATACATTTATAAAGACCTAAATAGTTGGAACTGGTTTAGCTTCCTAATATTAACAATAACAGAGAACAATAAAGAGAGTTTCTAGTTTTTTATTACATCGAAGATTTGAATTAATTAAAAGAATATAAAAATTCTTAAAAAATTAAGACTTGTTGCTCTGAAAAAAGGTTTTGTGTGTATTAATTTATAAGCATCATCAATAAATTTAATTAAAAGATAGAAACTTGAAATTACGTCCATAGGTGACGCCAATATATCTATATTAACGATACGACAGTTACCAATAAATTATTCAGTTATTTTTGGGATTTTTAACAAGTTCCAAGACGTAAACGACAAAATAACCATTTAAATACTGATTTGATGTTTATTTATAACAACTACAATTTATTCAAGCTAAAACAGTACAAGTTATGTGTAACGAAATAAATACCGACGCCCTGGAGGCTAAGAAATAAATGTGACTCTCAGACAAAACAAATTAAGACAATTTGAAATTAACAGACGTTGCAAAGTCTGAATTATGTACGCGGCAAGTTCCTAGCAACATAAGTTCTATGTCAGTATGAAATACAACTTAAGCTTCAACAAAACAAGATTTATTATCGAATGTGATAGTTTTCTCACAATGCTACAATACTTTAAATTAATCAAAATTAATGTGAATAAATCGTGTGACAATACGGCTTTTTTTCTTCTTATCAACAGATGGTGCAATCTTTATTATCTGTTGACTTCAGCAAAGCCGGACGTAGTACCTACTACTTACTGATTTAAGTCTAAGCATATGTTCGTATGAACGTAGGTAAATCGAAAGACGATACATACACTGCTATATGGTTATTCACTTTATTATAATGGAGTACGAAACTCCTTTTAAAAGGACAAAATGCTATGACCTTATGACTATCAATTCTTTTACTAAAATGATTAATATCATAGAATGTATCGACACTCTACAAAAAATAAAATAGGTGAATGGTACTAAATTTTTAATCATTGCTCATGTATTTTAATTGTTGGTAATACGAAAACGGATTCATATTTATTTTATTTTTTAATTCTTTAAATGTTAGCGTTATACCTCACAATCTTACCTAATGTTAAGTGACAATGTAGCCCAAGATGGTGCCACGCTAAGCCTAGTGGAGAAACTGGCTCTCAAGTGTAGCTGCCAGATGACAGATATTCAATTTGAAGCCAGGCGGGCATTACGAAAATTCCTTACCATTATACTATGATTTCATCACGATGTTTTTCTTCGCCGGAAGCTCAGCATTGCTTAAATGTATAATCAATGTTGACTTTGTTTTAAGATTTGTCGTCTTCTTCCGTGATCATTTAAATCTAATAAAGTTTTGCATTTGAAGTATAAAGCATACAAAGATATTAGTTAGATTTTATAAACAAAAACTAAGATTTAAGTTAAGCTGTTGCATGTAGTAACGTCATAGCGGGAGCTCACGGATGGCTCTAGACGACTGAAGAACCCCTTTCGCTAGGGGCTAAGTCCTCTACACCCCTCACTCGCGGGGCCTCTAATGAGTCCGGAGCACTAGAGCTGTAGGTCTTGTGTTAAAACTCGTCCCCTACAGGGTTACCCCGTGCGGAAATTTATTTCCCTTTAGGGTTGGAATTTTATTTTGCTTCATGTATATGCAACGCTGCCGTGAAGCAATCTATGCGTAATTATGAAACAAAGATAAAAGATAATTTAAAATAAACTTTATTAAAAGCTCAGGGGTAATGGGTAAGGACACCGCGTCGATCGACGTACGTTCGAATCCCTCTACAATGTGATTAAAGATGTCCAAGGCGTCATCTGTTAACAATCAGTTTAACTAACAAGACAGCTTTTAGATTGTATATCTACATTATATAATGTCCGACATATTCGCAGGGGCCAAAATAAAGAAAAATAAACATATTTAATTATGTTTTTATTTTAAAACAAATGCTTCGAAACAAAACATTTGTTACAATTAAATTTAATCATTTCATTTGTTTCTCTGAAAATGTTATGACAACATATAAAGCCAAATTAACTGTCAAGCTGTACTAATGACTATATTTAACTTAGTTGTAACTAATTTCACAATAATATGAAAACTAAATAAGATACACAAATGGCTTGAGAATCAAGCGCGTAATTATAAATTAAATCAGAGTAAATTATTATTACCTAGTTACTTTTCAACAGAGTTGATTTTCTAAATAAGTAAGTAATGTTATGCAAATAAATACTTTATTACTTACTAGCTGTGCCCCAAGGTTTCATCCGTGTTAAATTCATTCGACTAACTCTCCACCACGCCACCGCCAATCATAACCGTGGATGTAGACTATCATTGTTCTCAATTCCCGTAACTGTCTACAGATTGCCAGAGTGCTTAGCGTTCATGGATACTGCCGCTCTTCTTAAGGTCGTGGCGTGAAGTTATATATCCTATAACTGTCCTCAATAAATATGCTATATAATGCAAAGAATATTTTTTTCAAATCTTGCTGGCAATTTCGAGATTAGCGCGTTCAAACAAACAATTAAAAAAAAACAATTGCCTGAGCTTTATAATATCATATTGGTATAGATATATTACTTGGAATATTTATAAGGCCATATTGAATAAATGAAGGATAAAGAAAACATTTATTTAACATAAAATAATCCAAAATATCCTTATAACTATTATTAATTCATCGTAAAAAGACTTGCATGACACATGTCAAATGTTTATTTTAGAGATGAGCACAATTTACACTGTAAGTTGATTTTACGATTATTGTTTCTTTTCTAGAACTAAATACAATTGAAAATACAATTATGCTTTAAATCGATAGAGGGATGTATAGGCAGTGTAAATTAAATAACAAAAATAAACTACAGCAGTAATCGAGATCGCAATCTGGTACAAAGAACAAGATTAATTCTTCCAGTCAATATTCTTTGTTGTATTTTGCTGCACTAAAAATGTAGGAATTATGTAGATATATTTGTTTATTCGAAATTAAACACGAAACTAATAAATTAAATGTACAACGGCGTTTGATCAATTCGATTAATTTTCGATTCGTACGATTAAAAATTACGTAACAAAAAAAATACGATTATTTACAAAAATCATTGTATAATGGAAGTTATTTAGGATTTTATTGTGCAAAATGTATTTATAACGTTTGTCGGTATATTTTTTTAAATGATTATTTATGGTCGATATGCATATTTTACGTTATGGCATAATTTGCACGACGTAACAATTTACTTTCTGAGGATATGTCATGCAAATCTTCTTACAATGAATAAGGTACTGCTCGGTATTCGCTGCAGTTTGAATGCAGCCATACACGGAACATATTGAGACTGCTAGCACCATCATTAAGGCCTTTACTTAAGCCACCGCGGGAGGTCAAACAAAAGTGGTCGCATTTATCAATTTAATAGTGTAAATTGTATTTTATCATAATAATGATGATGGTAATGTTATAAAATCTTATTAACATCGCTCAGTGTTATGACTTGAGTGTAGGTGTCTTTATAATCTATACAAGAAATTATTGGTTTTGGTCGTCTGTATTTATACTATGTTAGAACCGAATAAAATAAGAATAGGTGCATATAAACCAGCTTGAAGACATTTTTGAATTTGTAGTAGTCGGTGACTAAAATCGGAATAAACCAGTTTTCGCTAGCCACCCCGTACCTCGCACTTTCACATCAGTCGCTTATAAGTAGCGTTAGAAGTGTCATGTCATTTTGTTTGTTACTCTTTTCCTACTAATTATATTACTTTCATTGTTTTTTATATACCACCAATGTGGCAAACAAGCATAATGCCCGCCTGATGGTAAGCGAGTACTGTAGCTTGTGGACGCTTGTAATAACGCGTTGCCGACACTGAACTCCCCCCATCCCCTCGGAGCTCTGGAAACCATTCTCACCACAGGAAAACAACACAAGGTTATTCGGCTGTGATCTTCTGCTGGTGGAGGTATTCCACCAGAGAAACTGCCCTAAGTAGAGAGACTTATTTGCTTTTCCATGTTATTATTTTTTGTTAATTGTTGTTATCTAGTCTTAAAATTATATCAATATTACAATGAATTATCATTAACGTAAATGATTTATCGGCCGAAATCGAGGATGAGGTTTACTACAAAATGTCTGGTGTTGAAGAAATTCATGATTAAAAATTAAACTGAATATGTATAACATGAAGTACCTACGTATAAAAAATATAAAAAGTATTTGTTAATTTATTTATTTGCCGACCGTACACGCAAACGCAAAAACGTCTCCAAGTTGATTTAGCTGTATTATAGGAAGTGGTATTATTCGTTTTGAATTGGGTTGAGACGCTATGTCCGAACGAATGTATTTTCTCTACACACACACACACTATTTCTTAGAAGTGTTTTTGTGGCAATCTCCCTTAATTCTTTGTCAAAATTAATGATTCTAACATCATTTTAAATTAATGTTTTAGTTAAAAAAACTGAACTTACCTACATGTAGGGGCACCATCTATAAACAATATATTAATACTAACTAATACTAACATGACAACTATTCGTGTGTTTGTTCATATTGGTAACACAATGGTGGTATTGGTTCACTGGTAAGCTAGTATAGACTTATATTTGCCATGTTTAATTTGATGTATTTTTTATTAAGATGATCATGAATAAATTAGAAACTAATATTTGAAAGACCTCTGAAGGTTTTAAACATAAATATTCATTTATTTCGAGTATAAGTTATCTAATATAGTCCTGACGGTGCTTTAGGGTTAAGTAAATCAAAGTAGATATTACAAAAATAAAGATTAAATTTTTGTTGTTTACGAGCTTTTGTTATTACTTTCCCAATAACAACTGAATAGTTGCTTACCGTAAACCTTTATTTATCTAATACTATTATGAAGAGATAAAATTTGATTGTGAGTTTGTCTGTAAGAGGTAATATCTGAAACTACTGATCCGATTCTAATAATTCTTCCACTAACAGAAAGCTACGTTCTCCTTGATTTATAGTACATTTATATGAAGTAATACATGCTATACCGAGCCGGGGCCGAGCTAAGCGCCGGCCAGGATACGGTCAAACATCTATAGTATACTTTTGTGTCAGGTAATTCATGCTTTACCTATAGTAATCGTACTATACTAGAAAACGGTGGCCAACAAGAACTGTATAAAGTTTCAACCCAATTGCAGTAACGAAGCAAGAACCCGTAGAAAATGACCACACCATCATATTTTTTTAAAATTTTAGATTGCTTAGACCCCTACTTAACAGCGAAATGATTTATAGTACAGAGTTTTCTTCGGGTTCTGTCTTGAAAACCTACATTAATAACACCGAAAACTAAAAAGGACACACATTTGTTGAATCGACTCATACGCCACCTAGTGTACTTTGATTTGACCATGCTACCAACATTCACGTAAGCGCCAATAATATCTGTGTCTGTATCTGTAGCCAGTAGTATCTGTATCTATACTTTACTTAAAATATCTATCGTGTTAGTAAAAATTGTTAGATATCTTACTAACTACTATATAATACTATATACTAACGCATACGAAGTCGCAGCCGGAATATAATAAATTTAATACAAAAAAAAATGTATAATTAAAAAAATATTATGTACATGAATATTAATTTATATAATCAGTCGTTTATGGTGTACGTGGGTTTATATAATATCACGGTAGAATTCTAGCCAGTGAGATGGTAGGGAATTGCATCTGGAATTTAATTACATATCGACCAAAGAAATAGTAAAAAATCTGTAGGTAGCTCTTTTAGGTAATAGTGTTAGGCTCTATAATAAGACACCGAAGCACATTACTGATTTGCCAGACAATGCAAAGCAGGTTTTACTGTCAATATGTTATAATATGGTGGATCATTATGTGAATGAGAGTTATATCTGGAAGTGACTCCTGCATCTCTGTGCATCCACTAAATTATATGGTTATTATTATTGTATTATATTCGATATTATTGTATTATATTCGATATTATTGTATTATATGAATACTATTGTTATAATATTGTACATTTGGAAAAAAGATAATCCCAATCGAGTTTCTTGCCGGTTCTTCTCGATGATTGGAATGTTTTCCGAACTGGTAGTTCATAAGTGTCTTCTTAGGGCCTAAATAGTATTATACTATTCTTTATGAATTTTTTTGATTTTGATTTGTAATAGTGAACTTCGACGCATAATGGTTACTATCACTGCACTTTATCAAGTAATAGTCAACATTACCAAAAAACCAATCCAAATGTAACTTCAATTGTAAAATCCTATATACTTCCCATTTCAATCATTGGAACATTGATTATGCATTCATTACGCGACAATGCAGGCTTACACCGTAGGTGTCGATTGAAATTAGATACAGATCGATGCGGGGGCGACACTGTGACTTCATTGTAACGTTATTGCGCAGGTAAATGAACTATTGTGAATGTCGTATGTAGAAAATGGTATACGCATGAGTTTATTGAGTTTACGAGATTATCTTACTGTTGTATCGTAGAAATATTTTTTATTTGTTGTGGGATTGTTGGTCGTACCTATTATCTATTTATTGTTGACATTTTTACTATCTGAATTATTTATGTTGTAGGTATTATAATTAAAAATAATTAAAAATATTGAATATTATTTAAAGTATTTATATCGATTTCATTTTTCGTAATTTAGTTCTGAAAATGTACTCACCAAGTAAGATAATTTTGATATTTTATTTTCTTAAGAGGAAACGCTACTGGCAAAAAGTTCGAAGAACGTTTTTACAGAATTATATTCCTGTCGCGCTGGTCCCGACGACCGTCACAGAGCATGAGAGAGATAACTGCGCAGCTCTGACTGATATTACATTTATAAAATAAACAAAATCATAATGTGGTATTTCCTTGTGTCTTCTTTCAAAACTGGACCGAATTAAACATTATTTCAATAATAATATAGGAAGGATTTTGGCTATCCTGGATATCTGATAACGGCCGTATAACTAGTAATTTCATATTAAAGGATTTCTGGTAATTAATGTATGGAAAAAAATCAAAACTTAGGAACATGCAGGATATATATCATATACAACATATCTAGGAATAAAACGGAGGAATACGTTTGTAAGAAATAAACGCCGCCCGTATTTTGTCTTAACTTTCAATAGCTACTGGCACATCCGTAACAAGAGAGGTAGTTTATATTACCTACAACAAAATCAACACCGCAATAAAAACTACTCATTTCGTTTTATCTGGTATAATCATCAGTAAGTAATAAAATCACGTTTAGTTTTAATTTAAGGTAACTATTTAATTAAGTAATTTATTTTCTGTTTCCTTACAAGATGATATAATTTGGTAATTATTGGTGTCGGTTTTTAAATTAGTGCATCCTTTTAGTCCCCAATAGGTGGAATGGACGACGAACATGCAGGTAAAAAAATAGTTTAATATAAATAAGTCAAATAGTAAGATAATATACGACTGAGGCATTTCGATAAATATATAAAGAGAAAGACGGCCAAGTAGATGTATTTTGTACACGTAAATGTGACAGAGGAATAGAATATACAAAAATTTTAACAAACGTAAGACACCTTCTAGATTTGTTGGTCGCAACAAAATAAATGCGTCAAATAAAAAAAAACCACAAATCACTACAACACTCGTGTAACATCGAAACCGTATAATTCTAAAGTTGTCAATTCCAACCGTGTCCACACGTCCTCCCGTACCTAATTGAGATATTTACAAAAGGATGTGATTATGGCCGAACATAAAACTATAGTAGGTATTTCGGTACGTGAAACCCTAAACGAAATTTAAAAATAGAGATGAAGGGTTATATATTTCGCGGTCGACATGCGTAAACAGTGAACACGTTTGTTGTGTTGAATCTGTTATTTGCCGATTTGGGTGAACTTAAATTATTGGAGCTTGAGCAAAAATTTTATTAACATTTTCAGCGAACTCTTAAGCTTTTTAAATGAAGTACATTTTCCCTTAAATTTGCTAGCCTTTTCCCTATGGAAAGCGCGAGCTAAAGCGCCAATACAGCACATGACCATAATTACCTGATTTAAAACGGCGGAAAATTTAATTCTAATTGCTCCTATTAGACTAGTTCTCGCAGAACATATTTCTTAATCCAGCGATGATAGCTCAATCGTAGCGTATTCGTACACTGCGTCGATCGACGTAAGCTCCAATTCTAAAAGAGTCTGACCATTCGATAAAGGAAAACATTGTGATGATGGTGGTAGCACTTTTTTTGCAAGCTGGCGAGCTACCACTCTTAAGTTAAAAACCTATCACTAAGCACCTAAAGGTGTGTTCCGGCAGCTGTTCTCGATAGCCATCTTAGGCCACAACATCATATATATAATTTAAATAAGTTACAGGTTTCCTTACAATATTTTACCATCAACAGATGCTGTTACTATTATATAGTAATTCTTTATTGGAGAAATAACACATTAAAAAGCTTCTATTACTATATTTATTTCATTAATTATTCTTGCAAAAACTCTCGTATCTTTCAGAGTCAGATCTTCAGACTCCATCTTTTATAATAAAATCGTACAATTAAATATAAAGTCGTACATATGTACTAGAACTAAAGTACTAGCACTAGTGTCTCATAGAAAGAACTCTCATTAATCTTTCAAAACATTTTTGATATTTACTCCGAAGGCAGTAATCCCGCATGTTAACTTGGTAAAGTCTAGACAGAGCAATTAAATATTAAACACAAATATAAATCACTGGAACTTATAGTACCGAATCTGTCAAATATAAAGCAGCAAAATCATATATTACAACCTTACAAACAGTCACTGATACAAGATAAACCTATCTTTCATTGTCATCTATAATTTTAGTAACATTTAACTTGTTTTACAAATTTCAACAGTCTTATCGCTATCAATAAAAATATGTAATTAACAATGTAGTATATAAAATTAATAGCGTTTTTCAAAGTGTGCCTCTTTTATCAACTAATTAAATCGAGGTCGTGGAATGTCTAAACGAAAAGACGTCTCGAGATGATCAAACGGTATGATATGACACCATCAATGTTCATAAAGGAGCGAGCACGGTAATTCAGGCTTTTGACACACGAAACCCCTCACCGTCAGAGCTTAATGAGAGATGATGATATGGAACTTTTCGAAATAAATATTAATTAAATATTTATACTATATATTTATTTTCTACCAAATTGCGGTTCATAAAAATTCAAGCTAAACGTAACACTATCTGAACGTTAAAAGTTAAGTAGAATTATAATTAGAATATTAATTACTAAATTTGGTAGAACCAGAAGCATCTTTTTACAATTATTTACTCTATGCGACTGTTTCATCACAGACTATTATGTGTTTAACATTGGCCTTGTGAATGGAAACAATAAATCTTTTATTTAATTTAATGAATTTGTAACATATTATATACATTTTAGTTTTCTGCTGTGTTTCTCCAATAAACTTTAACTATATCAAATCTCACAATCCTCTGTGCGTGCAATATGCTTTAAAAGTATGCAAAGTTTTCTCTTCAGGTAATATAGATGAGGGACGTAATAATGCAAATAAGTGAGGCAAATACTTTTTAATTTGTTTTTCAATAACAGTTTGCAAAAGTCTTAACCATCTCTCTATCTGTAATACCCTACCATAACATCTGCATAAAAGTTTATTCTCTAATTAATCCATTAAAAACTATTCGGAAAATAGCTTTAACTGAGAGTTTATATGAACATTCAGTTTGAAAGCAAACACTCCACATTATTCAAGTATCGAGCTCTCAGTCGTGGAAATACTCACTACAACTGGCAAATGAAAACAGCCACTGATGTACCGCAATACGTAGCTGGTAAATCATTTTCACCTGCGTACTTGTCACCTATCACACTTACATTATACGACACGACAACGACTTAATGAGGTACTTTGCTAATATGTCTTATGTCTGTTATTGTAAAAGCAAGTATAGTGTTAGTATAGCAAGTATAGTGTATAGTTAAGTTTAACCAGTAAATTTGAGCATTTACCAACATGAATTGGTAAATGTAAGATTTTTTTTAAAAAAGTATTTTTTCTAGATTTTGCCATTAAAGTTTGTTATATGCTAGGTTTAAACAATAATAGTTGGTAAATGTCCAATGGCCATCTCGCGCTATTTTTTTACACAAGTCAAGCCCAACATAACCCAGCCAAACGACGGACGGACGGATGCTATTTGGTACAGGTGTTATGTATGTATATTCGACATTTACCGTGGTAAATGTTCGAAATAAACTATAATCACAGAATATTTCAAACTTTTACCATTCAGAGTTGATAAATCTTAGGTTTTACTGGAAAATCTTAGAATTTATCATAGTTCGGGCCTTTGCAGAAATATATAATAATATTAATGTATTCACTATAAATTACAACAACATCAATGAGTTTCATATGACAATACTAAATTGACAAAGATGTATTCAAGATATACAATATCAATCCCATACAAATTATTCTTAGCCGTCTGAGCTTCAGGGCCTAAAGTCAGATCGAAAAAAAGCAAATAATCTTATTTGGTTCCTTTACTGTATTACTGTATGCGTATACTGAGTTACCTTCAGGAATTTTGTCAGTAAACACAAAGATGTAAGTAACTTTCATTGTGTTTGCCTTCACTTCGACGAGCGCGACGGTTGCCCTTTTATATGACAATTGAAAAAAAAATTGTTAAGTGTTTTGTAACCTCTCCAAACTGTGAGTACATTAGATGTAACAACGATGTCATAATTAATACATAAATTAGAAACCCCTAAGTCGTCATTACAACATGTCGACATTATATTTATTTGATCTTTGTTACTGATGGAATACAATTGTAATGGCAAATTATTCACAGCAACATTAGGAAAACATCCACTAAGTAATATTAAATACCATGAAATAAAGTAAAGAGTAAAATCTCTTTTTTTATCAACTCCGAAACATTAGCAGTGTTTGTTTTCGACCCTTACAATAAGAAATAATCACTGATAATATTTTACTTCTGAGCGTTTTTATACTTACTTACTCGTATGTCAAGTATAAACGTAGATGCAAAATTATTTTGCAACATTTTATGAAAACCTAGCGCTTTTCCGCGGCTTCTCTCGCGTCATAATTGAGCTATGTTAACGGTTAACAGTGACTATTTACCCGCAAGCCCCGATCCAGAGTCTCCTAAAATGGACATTGTTGACCCCCAAAACAACGGCTTCACCGTCGTATCGCGCTCTAGGTCCTCTAAGAGGGACTCGCGCCCCATATCACCCAGTCAGACACAGTCTCAACCGAAGAAATAATTAAAAACCGGGCTTCACACCCGCGCTTTCCACCCGCTGCTCTCTCAGCGCCTGCCGGTATTTTTGCTGGTGGAAAGCGCGTCTCCCGCCCCCCGTCACTATCCAGGACAAGTCGGCCTAAACTAGGTTAGTGGACCTGTTGAAAAACTGGACTATCTATTACACTTCGGCTCGTAGCTCCACCTTAGCTCGACCTTCGACGGTCACTATGAACTCACTAAGCTCCTCAGAGTCGAGAATCTCGGCAATTACTTGTACGCCCTCGAAGAGAACCGTCTCCTCCACATATTGATCTGCCGCATCCCGGTGGAAATCACTCCAGAAGAAGGAAAAACCGACCTACTATCTCAATCTTATCTAATCTCAAGAGTACACAAGATGTACGATGGACGCACTAAAAAAACCATACTCGATGGTTGTTGTCATATTAGATAAGTCCCCCGAGGGCATTTTACTTCTTCTGTAAACCCACTTGACTTCAACTGAAAATCAGCGCTGGGGTCACTCAGAACAGTGGTATCCAGCTTATGCTGAGTTGTGCGCCCTTTGCAGTCGTACTGGGACACATGGGTTTATATGATAATATGATGGACTTCTTTAATTTTCCTTATTCATTATTTTACTTTTAAGTGACGTTAATTTTCTCTTTAAAACTTGTGTGCCCGTATGTTCGAGCTGCATTATATGTGGCAATATGGATCATGCCCGCAAAACCACCGTTCCCTCCGCAGGGAACGAACGGTAATCTTCACTCCTGCACACCCGCCACGACCGCCCTCTCCTTCGGTAACTCAAACCTAGGTCCGATCCATCGGCATGGAGCCCTTGAGCCAAGCAGCGGCTCGCGCGATACAATGACTCTACATTCACTAGCTATCAACACACACTCATCAGTTCGAAATAATAATAATAATAGCATAGCATGTTCAGTTCGAGAACAACAACAACGGAAACAAGTCGGCAAGCAGCGAAACAAGATAAGCAAGACACCCTGGACAACATCAAGAACGTTACTACGAAAGCTGTAACACAAAGAACAAATAAATAAACAATGAAATTTGAAGCCATGATGGCTCAGTGATAGCATGTATGACTTCGCGTCGATTGACGTGAGTTAGATTCCCTGCAATGAGCCTGAGCTTTTGGTGAAGGAAAACATCGTGAGGAAACCATAGCTTGGTGGTAGGGCATTTTCTAATGCCCACCTGGCTAGCTACTACCCTCGAGTTGAAAATCTGTCGCCAAGCATCAATAGATGTGTTCCGGCAGCTACACTTGAGATCTAGTCTTCCACTAGGTTTAGAGTGTTATCATCTTGGGCCACATCGTCACTTAACATTAGGCGAGATTGTGGCCACTACGCCAAACCTATAAAGATAAAAAAATACCATGTTTATTAGTATCTATTGGCCTTTGTTTAAGCTTTGCTTTTGACCATAACATCTTTGATTCCGATCAAGCACTAACCAATAGTGTAACAATAAAAAAGTTATGTCAATTTACAATAGTTTAACCTACCAGATCGAAGAACTGTGAAGCTTTATGCTTAAATACTTTACTAAAATCTATAATAATTTTTTTTTTAGATTCCTTTGGATATTTATTTCATTGAGTCTAGGAGCTTTGCTTGTTGTTGTTCTCAGTAACTGTTAAAGAGATTTATAGCACCACATTTAATAGATATCTTAATCATAATGTAAATTAATATCTTCAAGGTTTTTAAAACTGAATTTTCAAATTAGAAACCTACATCTATTGTGTAATTTATTTATTACAAGTATAAATAATTAAAAATAACGACGACACGATATGCCGATATCGTTACGTTAATTGTAAAAACAATGTTGGAATGGTAATACCGCACCGGATGAGAGCCCTAGACGCGACAATATCGCTCTGAAAAACCCCGATTGGACTGTCCATTCGCAGAGATTACTGTTCCGGGGTGCATCCACGTACACTGTTGACGCATTAACTCCATAATGGGGGATTTATATTTAGTTTTATTTTTGTAGACGGCATACGTTTGAAGCTTAAATACTTACGTGTGTATTATCACACCGTAGTGTAATGCACAAAACCATTTTTAAGATGCTAGAACCATATTTCAATAGATTTGTTAATATTTAGGCTTTAATAGTTTAATTAAATTAAACTATTTAAAAAAAGTTTTTATTTAATAGTTTTATTAATATTTATTTAAAATAGATGGATTTTCCGTTTTTGGTAACACCAAATTATTAATCTTAGTTACAAATATTAATTGTGTTATTTAATAAAATAATAGTGTAACCGAAATCTTGTTCTTTACAGATAACTGTCTGTCAAAGACACTGTGACATCATATTATCTACTCACATCTGGAGATGGAAAGTTTTTAAATTGATAGAAAATGTATAAATTGATTTATTAAAGTGAAACTTTTATTCTATCGCCCCAAAATTTTTCGTTCATCTATCGCATGTAGCATTATAGCCGGCCGTAAAGTAAGGAACTGTGAGACTCGAGGCGAAGATGAAGTTATTATTATTTTATTTCTAAAGTTTCACTTGCATCGTGGTTCCATAAAACCACACAATACTTTTTTTATTAATGAACATTTTGAAAACCTGTATGTTATAAATCAAGTTTTAAATAGTTATTGCGCTAATCTTGTCATCAAAGCTCATTTACCAATTTGCATGAATTAAATATTGATAGGAAAATAAAGAGAACACATATGTCGGCGCGAATAGTCAAAACATGTTTGAATAACCTGTTCGGCTTGTTTCGGAAACACTCGCCTACTATCAAAGAAATCCATATAAATCCGACCGACATTTGCGACAACAGAAGCTCGGTGAACACTGAAAAAAACGAATAGCTGAACTGTTTGACTAATTAGAAAATAGCTTAAATTTACTTCTTAGTAACCAAACTTTTGTTAAAATAGCTAAACTGGTTTTGCTGCACTTCCCAAACTAGTTAAGAGTTTGGTTACTAGTAGGCCTCAGTTTAGTAGTCCCCCGAATTTTGTAACTAATAGGTAAAATTTGAGCTAGTCTTAACAAAACTTTTTTTTCAGTGAAGCTGTAAAATCCGTCATAGGATCCTGGGTCCATAAGGCTAACAGTATAGTCAGTTCGATAAAAAAAAAGGGATAACAGATATTCTCGCTCGAGCTGTCGGATAGTGAAGACCTCAGTTATTATAGAATCCTGAGATTGCCCGAGGCTGAAAAAATAACCAACTCATTATATCGAGGCTCAGAAGAATAACTCATATTATGGAGCTGCCCTGGTCCAGGCGTCACCCAGGTCCATGTCATTGCCTTGCCCAAGTTCATCGGCCGCCATAGTTCACAACCGCCCTAAATGACGATACTAGGAATCACAGTACGACCACCATTGTTTCTACTCCGTCATATACATATATATAATATATATATATATACTTTCGGTGTAATAGGCTCTCTAAATTTAAAAGGACGAAATATTTTTGCGCGCGCCCGTTTTGTACCATATTGGTGTGGGCACGCGTACGACACGTGCGCTCATCTATCCGGACCTTTATCTCAACTTGAGATGCACATTCACAACTCGACGCGTTTCTGACGAGTTTGTGATTGGATTATATATCTCTCTCTATAAGGGATTCACCCCACATTATAGTTTTTGTACTGGGAAGAAATTTAAATAAGTCTTATTTCTTTAGAAGAATTCAACGGTTCAGAATTTTTTTGTCGTAAATCTATAAAATAAATGAAATTGAAGAGTCTGTAACTTCGAAATAAAGGCATTTCTTAAGCTCAATTTCCATAAGATAAAATTTTTGTATGGCCGTCTGTTTTTTATCCGGGCTAATCTCGGAAACAGCTAAACTGATTTTGCCCAGTAGTTCCCACTTACATTCTGGTATTATTATTAAGCACTCATCATACTAGACGAATTTCAAATATTGAACTATTTCAAAAGTAATCAAAACCGTCCCCTGCACTGCATTAGCCACACACTCTAACCAATAGTGTATACATAGGAATGTTTTCTGTATTTTACGATTAAATATTATTTTTTATTTTCACAATATTCAATTCATACATTAAATCTTTTCAGGGCCTTGGTTAAAATAAACATTATTTTAACAGTTAAAATTTTCGATGCAGTATAGGATAATTGGTATTCAATTTATACTTACTATAAACTTGTATAACATTGATATTGCGTAATTAACGCTTCAAAGCAATACATAATTTATGTAACTTAATGCGACTGTTCATGAATAAATTTTAAAGGCCAGGTGTTTGAAAACAAATAAATTAATTAATTGTACTTCTCTCGGTCCCATTCGTTTCATAATTATAATTGAACTACACTACGTTAGGTACTCTAAAATAATAAATGTCTTCATATACTTTTCGAATACAAAAATTATAATTTGATTGGAATTCAATAACAAATTTGTAAAAGTAACTACTTTCTTGGTTAACTGTTAATTGTGACGTGTCGTTTTTTAAAACGTTCAACAATATTTAAATTTTATAACAACACAAATTGTTGTTCAAATTGCAAATTCAAACAAACTAACAAGAGGTCAATAATAACAATTTGTACCGCACAAACCGAGCCGAGCCAAGAAAGCGAGTTTATATAATATGTATCTAAATAACCGTGTATTAATTAAACATATGCTCATCGAATAGTTTGTTTTTATACAGGTGTTTAGACGCAGCGTTTTAAAATTTAGTACGTGATATGTGAAGAATCATTCAATCTTTATCGTAGGCGTTTATCCAGCGTACACCTATTACCATAAATTAAAATTTACGATCAGTATTATTATTTCACCAAATAGACACTTAAATCATTCTATACATGTCAACTTTTGTAGTTCCAGTTAATTTACGCGTCACCTTTAATTATCGGATAGTTCTATGATGATCGTATGCGAAGGTAATAAAATCTGATAATAATTTTTAATATACGATCAAGAACAATGGGAATATAATTTTAGCTTTGTGACAACAAAATTTAAAATGTTATTACGTTGTTATTCTGTGAGCCAATCAATTATAGCTCAAGCTATAAGTGTTAAATTTATGATCATCATATTATATTTATACAAAAAAAAATGTTTGATGTACGTCTGTTTATCGAATGATTAAGAAAATATCTACTTAGGTACGAGAGTAAGAACACGATAGAAATTGTTGTTATACTCTCTCAACCTATCATCAAGCCATATCCCTACTGTGTTTGGCAGAAAGAATAGAAGAATATTTTTCATTTATTTTAATTAAATCTTTCATGCATGCAGGTTTGTTCAGAGCGCTTTCATCTTTGACAGCCTTGCGCTTGTGGCTATTTCGGCTGAGTGCCTTTGCCTTCTGTTCTCGCCACAAAGTCCGGTGAAGGCCCTTTAGGTCAAATCTAAATATAATATGAACGTCAAATCAATCTTTAAAACCCTATATAGATTTGTTTGGCAACCTTTACTTTGGAAATCATACTTGTTTATATTGCAAGTAGATGTTATCACGTGGTCAGGAAATATTCGTATATTATCAGACTTAATAATTAAAAAAACAACATACTTCTTTGGAGTGAGAAAAAAAATTTTATCCCGCGTACCAAGAACACGATGAAGTTAACCATGAATTAATTATCATTTACATGACTATATGTAAATTAATTTTACAGGCTTTTTAGATTGTGTAAAACAATTTCACGGTCTACATATAAACATTATTTTAATAAAATTTAAACCAAATTAAAATAATGTCTATTTACATGTTAAATTATTTTTACGCAATATTTGTTGGTAAAATGATTTATTTACATTGTTATTTTAACTAAATTTAAATCAAATTCTAATAATGTTTATTTATACAACTTTATTTTTTTTTTACATGATTTAAAAATATACGTCGGTAAAATGATTCACGTCGTTATTTTAATTAAATTTAAATTTAGATAATGTTTATTTATACAACATTAAATAGTTTTTACACAATGAAAAAATAAAAGTAGGTAAATGATACACAATGTTATATTAATTAAATTTAAATCAAATTGAAATAATGTTTATTTATACAACATTAAATTGTTTTTACACAATGAAAAAATAAAAGTAGGTAAATGATACACAATGTTATATTAATTAAATTTAAATCAAATTGAAATAATGTTTATTTATACAACATTAAATTGTTTTTACACAATGAAAAAATAAAAGTAGGTAAATGATACACAATGTTATATTAATTAAATTTAAATCAAATTGAAATAATGTTTATTTATACAACATTAAATTGTTTTTACACAATGGAAAAATAAAAGTCGGTAAATGATTCACATTGTTATTTTAATTTAATTTAATTCGAATTGAAATCATGTTTTTTTTAATACAAAGTTAAATTAATTTACACAATGAAAAAATAAATGTCGATAAAATAATTCACATTGTTATTTTAATTAAATTTAAATCAAATTGAAATAATGTTTATTTGTACAACTTTAAATTAATTTTTCACAATGAAAAAATAAAAGTCGGTAAAATGATTCACATCGACATTGACAGGTAACTCGATCATGTCGTATTTCCGTCACAAGATGCGCGCGCAGCTGTCAATTTTACCCTCTACTAAACGCGCAAAAACAAGTATAACTTTAAAAGCTATATTATATCATTTAAGATAGTTATATTTTATAAAGGTGAAAGGACGAAATATTATTTAAAGAAATAACCAAGTTATGGCCAGCATGTGTAATCTCGAAATACTAATTCAAATTATTATGATAATGTTCTCATAAAATGAAAATTTCACTGTTTGCTGGGTCGTGACCTGGCAATTGTTTCCGATTACGACCACCATAGTGTGTAATAGGTACTAGCCATAGGTGTAATACTAGCCATAATAGCATACTTAAGTATATTGGATTTCGGGATCAGCCAGTGTATACCCAGCTACCGAGAGGCATCATGACAGGGACGAATGGCGATGAATAGCTGATATATCGATGTTCGCCGTTGTATTTAGATTGTAATGTGCATACCATCAGTCACAGTGCCTTCATTTTGTCGTACTAATATTAAAAAGTTATATCTGTATAATTTTTCTTGTAAAGGTTAAGCAAGAAATTAAATAAAATGTATATATATATATATATATATATATATATAGACCGTTAGATTACAAACAATTTAATGAGATCGTAAACTGTCGGTAGTCTATGAGCAACTTTGAATTTTTGAGGTTATGACTTTGGGGTAGAGTGTTTCAAATGCGGCAACCCGCTAGTGATACCTATGATATTACAAGCGTTTATAGGCTGCGGTAGCCGCTTACTGTCAGGCGAGCCGTATCCTTGTTTGCCACCTTTGTAGTATATAAAAAATGTGAAATTTCAACAGTTAATATGTTCCAACCCAACCTAACCAAACCAGTTAGTTTATAAACTTACGAAAATGTAACCGCAAATTTCAGTGTCCGTTCATAATCTACTGACACTTTACAATCTTACTAGGTTATTTATAAACTAACTATTCGTACGACTATCCGGGGACATATTAATAATATTAACTTTAATAGTTCCCATTCGAGCACACCCGCTGGTCGAAGCTGTAATTAAAATATATAATAATAAAATAACACTTTATTAGTAAGCTTTGAGTCACGAAATACATAAATTATTGTAAATTATAATTCATTTTTTTTGTAACTCATTGATCAGTTCTCGGGGCGAGTCTTATTAATGTCTTCATTTAGGCAATACTAAACTAGTTTTGGACTAATAAATCATCACTATTTCAATATACACAAATAAATAAAATTGAAGTGTCTGTATGTGATTTCAAAATAAACACTTTTTTGTTCAGATTATATGGTTATTTGCAAGTTACCAAAATGAAAACAAGCGATTTTTTTTTATTTTTCTTCGTCTGTTTTTCCGAATTTATTTCCGAAACAGTCGAACCATATTTTTCGTTACAGGTAGACAACTTTTTAGAGAGAAATCTAAGCTACCTTTTTATGGACTTGACGATCTGGCAAAGTGTTCATTAAAACGATATGTTGTTTGTAGAATGATCTGTACTTATTTTATAAAGGTCAAGAGATTGTTAGTTTGATTGTTAGAATGCGCAAAACCCTGGAACTAGCAATTAGATTTCAAATATTATTTTTAACCTATAAGGATATAAGCTATATAACTTCACACTTAGATCTTAAGGAACAGTAGAAATGAACATCCAGCAATTTGGTAATCTGTAGGCAAGTACGGGAAAGTGATTTAATTCGAGTGAAACCGTGGTGCATATATAGTAAACAATAAGTCCACGCTTACATAGCCCTGGGCACAGCTAATGCTTAATAAAATTATGAAATGTAATATCTTGTAAAAGTACTTTAGGATTACCGTTTTTTAATTTGTAACATAACGTTAAAGGCAAGGTTTAACCATAAATTATAAAGTTTGTACAGGGTTGTAAGCTTATATTAGACTTTCTTTATTATGTTACTTTCACTGGAATTTCAAAGATCGCATTACAAGTGTCACGATTAACTTTGAGGTTATTATACAAGTCGAGCCTAACACCCGAGAATATCCTGTCATAATAAAAAAGATGTGTGTGCGATTCACACACGATAGAAGTGAAACCTCATTTTAAAAGATATTTTATTTAACATATGTTACATAGGACTTCTTACTAAAAGCTGTAATAAGCGTTAAACGTTTAACGCAACCTTGTTGGAAGTCGCATAAGAAGTTTCACTTCAATTAAGTGATTTCATTATTTGGTATGGGTGTTCGAATTATATAAGTATACGTAATCGTATACACTTTGATTATAAATGCATATAAGAACGTGCATTTTGGCTCTTTTTCGTGCAAGTTAAAGCTTCCTATAATAATTCAAATCAATCGACACACTTTCATAGTTGATAAATTTATTCATTTACGTGATTCGAAATGATTTCAAATATCATTATATATTATGAAAGACTGAAATTTAACATATTATTTAATTATAGTCACGTATCATTGCAATGATAAAGCAGTTAGAACATGGGATAGTTAATTTAAATTTAGATTTTACATCATATAAAGTTTTAAAAAATCTTTGCCATAAATATATATAATTTAAGAGTATATTTGAACTTTTAACTTCTTTTCTATTCAAAATTTATGTTAAGGGGAATTTAATACGCATATTTTGAGGAAGCATAATTTGGAGGGATAAATAATTATACTTTCAAATAAGATTCAGCATAGCGTATCGTTAATTATATATCATAAAAAAAAATATTAGGTTTAGGCCCGATTTTTAAATCGTCAAATAAATTTATTCAATGAATATTTTTTTAATTATCCATGCGTTATCCCTCAAAACGTTAAAATTATTCCTCAAATAAAGTTATCTGACAAATAACTCACGATTGCAAAATTGGTCCATAGGTAGTTAAAAAATAATTTGACATATTCTTTAAAATATAACAAACTATGATATTATGTTGTCTCCTTTTTATAATACGATATCTTCACTTAATCTTTTCTTTTCTTAAGGTATTATATTTAATTGCAGTATGTGCTTATGATTGTTCCGACCGATTTCGGCCATGGCGACCACTTTAGACTCCTAGTCTGAGAGATGGCGCTGGTGCGCCCGAAGATGGCTAATGTAGCTAATCTTCGCGGCGAAACTCCGTGCACGCTGAGGGCACGTGAGTACGCCGTTCACAAAATTATATGTTATGACAGCAGGTGGGCGAGCCTTCAACTGGTCGCGTTTGGTATCAAGGTCAGCTTTACGCCGAGTTTCGAACTCACGTACATGGCTGTTCACCAGCCTGCGCCAGTTTGACCGCTGTGCTGCCAAACGTTCCAAATGAGAGGGCTCTATGTTGCACCTCTTCATGTGGCGCTTTTGGACATCCTTGTATGGCAGGAGAGGAGCGCCAAGATTCCGCTTGTCCTCAACTACCTCAGAGTAGAAGATGCGCTTCGCCACTCTTTCATCCGCCATACGAGATACGTGACCACACCACCGAAGCTGTCGACGCATTAAATAGACCTCAATGCCGCCAACATTGGCACGACGCAGAACTTCGGTATTTCGCACTGTATCAGACCATCTGATCTTCAAGATGGTACGGAGGCATTTCAGGTGGAAGCGATCCAGAATGCGAATGTGGCGGCGGTATACACACCACGTCTCAGAGGAGTATAGGAGGTTAGGCAGCACAATTGCCATATATACCGATATTTTAGTGGCTAACTTAAGGTCATGCGAGCAGAAGACCTTTGAACATAGCTTGCCAAACGCCGCAGATGCGGCAGCCACTCTGCTATTGATCTCAGCATCAAGGTCACACTTGGATGTTACTGTGTTGCCCAGATAGCGAAATTTATCCACCTGCTTCAGCACTTCCTCACCAAGTTTTATGGTCAGTGTCTCGTGATCATGTATGTCTAGGGACATCACTTCTGTCTTATTAACACTGATCTTCAGGCCGAACTTACTGCAGGCTTGGTGAAATGCAGACATGTGCTTATAATGTAACATCATCATAACCTTCTTTATAAGAAGCATAACTGTAAGATACATCCTTTTCACGCCATTTATCCCTATTTTACTCCAGCCTTCATCAATAATATAATATACTTGCAATAAATAAATATTCATCACTGAAGTAGCCAGCAGGCGGCACAGTCGATCGCACGACGCTGGAGTCAGAGGCTACGTACATCGCATCATTCATCGCGCCCCTTTACCTCTCACGCGTGCTCTATTTCATGGAACTTTCTGGCTTCTTACTTAGATAAAATCAATCATAAAGCTTTATTGATATGACTCAAATTACAATACTTCCTTTCGCTTATTAGACAATGATATCTCCAACCAAGATTTAATCTTAACCCGATGTCGTTAAGGTTCAATAGCTAGTTGGGAAACTTACGCTATGCTATTCAGACTTGTAAGGTGTCGGTCCAGTAATTCAATAAGGATCCAAATTGACTCAGATGCGTTCAAAGTTTGCGGGTCTAACTAATTTGTTGGGAAACATATTGCTTGATGGAATGGTTTGGCTGCAAGAGATGAATATTCAAGTATTTAGTAATTTACGAAGATCTGTCGTAAAAAATAGCTTATTGGAAAAATATTGTAAAACTTAAATTATTAATCTATATACATATAATAAAATTGAAGTATCTGTTTGTAATGTCAAAAAACAAGTTTTTACTAAATGCATATGAAAGTATACACGATACCTATAACAAAAAAAAAAAAAAATATTTGTCTGTCTGTCTGTTCTGGGTAATCTTAGAAACGGTTGGATCGATTTTGACGAGACTTTCACTGGCAGATAGCTGATGTTGTAAGATATAACTTAGGCTACTTTCATTTTAGAAAAATAATTAGGGTTCCGCACAAAATTAAAAAAGGGTTATTTAGTAGTCCATGCCAGCGAAGCCGCGGGCACAGCTAGTATGATAATAAAAACTGTCGTGGTTTCGAGTGGTTTAGACCGGTGGAATATAAATTCGAGTGTGCAGGTTTGAGCCCCGTTTAACTTATTTTTCGGAATTCGCGAACATTTACTAATTCAGTGAAGGAAGAAGTCGTGAGGAAACCTGAACGTTTGAGAAATATTTTTCTAGTACCGTTTCTTTTTGTTTATGGGAAAAATTTAGAACTGTTGATTTCTCGGCGTTTTAAATCGCCAATACGGCATGGGCTGGCGTGATGATTAAGCCCGTGCCTTCCCTTGGGAAGAGGCCTCATTGCCCAGCAGTGGGATACTTACAGGTTGGTATTATTATTTATTAATATAAAGGATACTTAATCTATTGAAATATATATATATATATATATATAACTATTTAATATAGTTCAAACTCTCGTTAAGTTTAAAGATAATTATAAATAAGTCCACTCTACACTTTTATGTCCTTACGTCTTAAGATAATTAAAGTCTATCTTGATTTAATATTAATTACACTTGAACATTTATGTGGGAAAGTCTTTAATTACGATATTATTATTTTTATTTCGTTCGTCTTCAATTCTGTCATTACCATTTTAATAAGGATATATTAATAATAGTTTTAAGCTAATCTTATGAAAATGTAAGGAGTGTAAACTTCTTAATTTAAAATTGAATTTAAATTATCTTTAGAATAGAAAATAAGGATGACCGTATATTTTTTTATTTATTTTGTATTTTATACTTTATAACCAATTGTACCATTTTTCATGGAAAAGTAATTAATCATATTTTAGTTTTAACCGTTTTATGGACACAATGACTTTTATGTAAATTGCCTTCGTAATTAGAAACTTCACAAGTTATGATTTATTGTTTAGTTAAAATTTTATGTGAGCCTTCACTTTGATTTTTTTAGTGTTTTTAATTTATGCAGGAATTTATCTTTTGTCTGTCTGTTTTAGAGCAGCCGTGTTCTTTATTTATTTCAAACGAGATTTGAACACAATTTAGAGACAGTCAAAAACATCAAAATTTTGAGGAACAAAAGTTTCATGAAGGGAAATTGGAGCCATTGGAGCAATAACTGTGAGGCCAACATTTAGATGTACATATATATGCTTGTCGACCTAATGACAACACTGTATAAATACGTGCGACAATGTGTAAGTAAGGTTTCCAAGTCCCACTATTTTTTAAATGGATAGATATACCATTCGCGGTCCAACATCAGTCATCCAAGAACTGATTTTTTATTTAAAACGAAAGCCCCTGTGATCTTTTCATACTAATTTTCCTCGTATTACGGATAGTTAATTATGCAGATCGTGACTTTTTGCAGGCACGGCAATAGCACAAGCCGAAGTACGGCTATTTTTGCACTCCGGCACCCTTGCGTTTCTTGTCCCTTTTACGTGGCTAAATGCCCTCTGTGCTAGCCCATACGCCTAGTAAAGCTGTCAAGACATCCTGGCTAACAGAGCAGTCAGTTCGAAAAAAAAAACCGGACCAGACTTAACTTCAATTATAGCCGCCATCTTTATTATTGATTATTCCTATAAATAATATCTCTAGTGATTCATGTGTAAGTGTTTGAAATTTTTGGTAGACATAATAGATTTTCAATTTTCGCTGGGGCACTAAATTGTCCAGGGTTCCCTATAACTTTCGCTTTGGAACCATATCAATTTTATTCATTGTAAGCATATCCTTGTCAAACAAACATACTATAAATAAAATGTAACAAAAATTACTCTTCTTTTGTTTTAGGGGTGATCAGTTTACAATTAAAATGGTTGTCTAATACCACTTACATATGTTTTCTTCTCCTTCTAGGAAAATATTTAATAGCAACTTTGTAAAATTTTGTGACCTTTAAAACAATATCAAAATATCCTTTATTAACAAGAAACGAAACCTTGCTTTCTTTATTTTTATTTTCGGCAATGATTTTTAAAGTAATAAACTTATAAGTCTAGATAATAGAAGAAATATATAAAACACAACAGGTGTTGTCAATGCATGACGTTTTTTTCAAAATTAGTTTTAAATTTTTCTTTCTAAATAGTATTTCTAAATTATTGATTGGTTTCTTTGGATTAATATTATTTTAAAATGTTACCAGTTGACCAGTTGCGAATGTTTCGCGCATTATAGAACGTAAACAAACTATAGGCTGTTATTTTAGTTAAACATATTGTTTATAGATGGCGCCTTGAAAATATTTCATTATAATCAACAAGATGGTATTCCTAAAGCAAAAGTTTTTTTTTTAACGAAAACATTAATTTCATACTGTCGTCGTCAATAACGGGGTACTTGAGTTTTAAAAAGATGTTTGTGTTTAGGCCCTTAAAGTTTTTTTTTTTTTTTTTTGAACTGACTACACTGTTAGCCTGTGGGGCTCTGGAGCCTTTACGGCTTTTACAGCTTTACCGGGCTTGGGCCCTTAAAGTGTAAAGTAAATAGAATGGACTGTATTTTATGATATAGGTTTATTACTGGTACGGAGAAAAATTAAAAAAAAAAAGTGTTGCCTAGTATGTCGCTCAGCTGAGTGGGCGGCGCAACCGCCGCGTGTCGCGGTCGGTAGCACCTTTACAGTGTACTTGACATTTATACAAATGTATATAAATGTATTTATATAAATATATATGTATATAATCTTAGTATATACATAATTTACAAAAGCATTATAAATGTTACCTGTTGCAAAACGTTGTTGTTATTCCAAGGTTACAAAATCGCGGTAATAATCTAAGTAATAAATATGGTAAAAACCCCAAAAATTAACGAACGGAGTCCGAGTTTAGTAGTAATTAAAATTGCACATAATAATTAGCAATCATGTTAGTCACTCTAACAAAAGAAATATAAAAAACGTATAGTTTATCGCCTGCAGTAAATGACCTCGTAATGTTTAAAAATAAATCTTTTGTTTATTTATAGGTGTAGGTTTATTACAGTGGCAAATATAATAAAATGTAAATTATTAACGTAATTAAAATTTAATGTATTACTTTAAGTTTAAGATACATCGATACCTAATATGAACAACATCGTAACTTATTTAGCTGTGGTTTTCATAAGAACTTTTTGGACAAATTATCAACTACATGGTTTTTTTTTGGTATCATGATTAAAATGTAAATCTCGATGACAACTGTTTTTGAAGCTCCTTCGACTCAATATTTGTGAATTGTAACTAGTTAATTAAAGCATTCTTTTAATTTAAAATGATAATTTCGAGTAAACATTTATGTATTATTTATTTGTAGAGATAAAGCTGTAAAATTGGAATATAGAGTTTTTTAATGTATTTGCTTAGCGTATTTCTAGTTTATTGTTTTTAAAATAGCGATGTTCTTCATAGTAGGTATCTAAATGACAACGTATTATTTGCAGCCGACATAAATAGGATAAGTATCCAATGGGACCTCGTTCAGTCAATTCTTATGAACTGCCTCGTAATTACCACATAGTATTCTGCTAAAATTATCAATGAATTCGTTTTAAAAATCGGATCAAAATTGACGTATCTGCATACGTTTACTCATCTATACCTATTACCTAATAATATTATATATATGTGTATCTCTGGAACACTCAATATTTAAAATAGCGCCATAATTTAAAAATAAGTGAAAATATATGAAACAAACTGTAAAAAGCCAAAGAATTCAATTTTCAAATATCGTAATTAGTTTTTAAATATTCATAATGTAAGTGGCCAGTTCCACTTAGATTCGAAAAATATATTTTTTAATTTTATTCTCTACTAGCTGTTCCCGCGGCTCCGCTCGTGTGGGCTACAGAATTATTGATTATGAAGATATCGTGATATATATATTTTTATAAGGACCAAATATCTAAGGATAAAACGAAAAAAAATTGAACAAAATATATGCAGTAATTTTTGCGTGATGTGCGCACAACGGAAATCTTCAATAAATTTATTTATATAGATTATTAAGCAAGGTTATGGCCTATATAACTTCATGTTATAACTGTAGCAGTAGAGCAGTAACCATGAATGCTTTTTTTTCGAGTTGGCTATAACTGTTAGCCTTAAGGGACCTGGAGTAATTAGAGGCTTTGACAGCCTCACCGGACTTGGAGGCGAGCGCGGAAGGCACTCAGCCGCGAAAGCGAGGTAACAAGCTCAAGGGTGCCAAAATGGCCAAACCTATATACCTCCGAACCTATATACTTGAGTGGTGAGCATGTGTAAAGTGCAATTGTCATGAGTGTGTGTCGATATCTAGTGAATGAAGGCACAGTCTATCGCGCGATAGACTGCTGGCTCAAGGGCTCCATGCCCGAGAAATAGACCTAGACTTGAGTTGCCGCTGGAGAGGGTGGTCGCGCCGGGTACCATGAATGTCAGGTAATCTAGAAAGCTGTAGGAAAGTACGGGAAATGAAAACAACGATAGGCTACACAGATGCCTTGGCGGTGACGCGGTGGAGAGTTAATCGAAATAATTCGACACAGGTAAAACCGTGGGTTACAGCTATTTCTAATACAATAATACTTAAAGCCGATGTTGTCAGAAAACATCATAAAAAACACTTCAGCTACCAATTTTCTCGGAGCACAATCATCTTGTGGGCGAGATCTGTATTCTGCCCAATAAATGACAACGAAACTACATATCTACAATTGTAGATTTCTCGCATTTTAAATTGTCGATACATCGTTGTCTGGCGTGATGTTTAAACTCGAACCATCTCTCTAGAATAGGCCTATACCCAATAATGGTACAATTACAGGTTGTTACTGTTACTTGTATATAGGGACACAGTTTTGGTACTCGAATGCAATTCTCACATGGCACTGCGACTCGCTACTCCTCGGGGAAACGGCAGTTATGTCTACGATAGGTCTATGACCACACGCGTAGTTACTTTATGCAATAAATCAAGTTATTATTGCCGAATCTTTATCATTTCAAACTACCCCGAGTTTTAAGTAAGCACGATAACACAAGAGCACAGAAGGGCTTAAATTATCATTAGGTATTAAAAAATATTGGCTACCATCACGTATAGGACAGAAAAGACTAATTTTAACTGGTAAAACTATCGGCTGATGGTGAAAGAAAACAGTGTGAGGAAGCCTGAACGCTTGAGAAATGTTCATACAGCGGGTATATGGGGAAATATAGAACTGTGGCATTTCTCGGCGTTTGAATTAATCAATACCCAGGGCTGGTGTCCTTCCCTCAGCAGTGGAATATTTACATGTTGGTATTATTATTATCACGTCTAAATATATCAATACGTATCCGTATAAATATTGAGGCTAATATTTAGAAATATGTATATATATTTCGAAAGCGGTGTCGACTTCCAACCGTAGCATTACGTCTTAAGTAATATGTTTTTTTTTTGTCGAAGCAGCACACAGACGTCGTATAAAAATTAAACTCATCCTGATTTACGAGCGAAACTTTGAAATATAATAACACGAGAGTTGAAATTACAAGCTATGCGCAATAAATTAACGTTTACAAACCCTTTGAACAGTTCGAGACTCAAACGTAATAATGTTAAGGACGGGTGGTTTTATTATTCTCAAATAAATTTATATGTTTTTAAATATTTGAAACAAAATTAACTACAATAGTGTGGTTTTAACTAATCCCACGAAGTAAATTGATAATCACTAATGTCAAACTTGAAACTAATGTTACCATATTTATTTTTGTAGTGTTGTGCTACGTGTGTTTTACATTCCAATTATTTGGTTTTAAATACTTTATTAAGGGTTTTATTTATTAAATATTCAATTATTAATTAATATTTTGTATTATTAAACATACCTGGTAATTTACTATGATCATAACATAATTTAGGAAACTATAATATGTAGGTACATACGGTCGAACTACTTACAAGAAAAAATGGTCACTTTATTCGGCCTTAAAATTTTGACGGCGCAATGTTCTTTTAGAGAAACTTAGCAATAGGAATAACATTTTCTACGTTTTAACGATTATTTTTAGGATTTTGGCGGACATCACTATGAAATCCAATTAGAAACACATGAAAGGTCATTATACTCCGTGGAATTATAAAATGCACTTCAGTAATCTGTGATAATCGTAGGCTTTCCTTTCTTTCACTATACAAATAAAAAGCAACACAACTTTAAAAGTAATAGTTTTTTAATTATTTTATTCTTTAATAATTATTATGTAACATTTTTTCTTTAACTATATTTACTGAATTAAATAATATAATTGACAGTTTTTTTTTTTAAATACAATATTAAAATAATAAATCATGGACAAAAAACATAATGTCATAATTTGTCTTTACAGGCACCTTATACTAACAATAAATGAAAATTTCCTCCACTTTAATAGGTCAGTTCTATAAATAAACACCCATTAAGGTCACCTGTCACTTAGAAGTGACACACGAACACAAATTATGGTTAAAGCATATTTTAATCTTTAGCCATGGAGAACGAACCGGGCGTGTTATTATTTATTATTCCTTCTTTAAACGCAATTTAAAAGTTCTAAGAGTTACCAAACGAAATATAATCGTATATATAAAATTTTATAAAGTTGTTTTCCTTAATTATTTATTAGTATTTTTTAAAGTTGTGTACCTCTCCCATACTGTGGTGTGTCGTTGAAGTCGTACTAAAATATATTCAACCATTTTTCGACTTTCGTTTGCGAAATATTAAGCTTTTAGTTGCAAATTTTAGTACGAGTCAAGTTCCCCTCTCGTCAGCTAAATAGTAGTTTTTGGATATGTGAAAAAATTCACGGCAGTAGGAGGTATATATAACGAAGTTAAAACAACAGTTAAGTAGGTTTTATAAGTTAACGAATAATAGTCGACCAACTAAAAAAATGTACTTGGCGAACTAATTTCGTAAATTTCCATTGAAAATTACTTAAAGCCTCCTTCTAAGTCTGCATATTGTGACGGGAAAGTACGGAACTATACACTGCGCGTGGCGTGCTACTCGCTTGGCATTTTTTTTTAAATAAATACGATAATAAAGGTGTGGTGATCCTTAAATAATAGTAAAGGTATCCAAAGTTCCTATTCAATCTATAGTTTAAAATATTTCCAGAGAAGTGGTATGCAGTAAGCATCGCATAGTAAACAAAAATTGCTTTCAACGGTCTCAATCAAAACATATTTTAAAGGTAGTTACTGTCAATAATACTACTCATTTTCTCATTCAAGCATCTGCTCCAAAAGGCTGATATATATTTAAAACAACTGGCAGGTCTCAAAATAAGTTTACGCCGGAGGCACTTACCGACGCGGTCCGGTCCTATTCGAAATCCCATCTCCTTCGAATGATAAATTGGAACGAATATTTTTCTTTACATATATTGACACACTACTTGTACCCTACGGTTTCACCCGTGTCAAATTTATTCGACCAATTCTCGAGCGCAACACCGCGCCGCAACGCAGGTGCCTATCCTTGTTCTCAATTCCCGTAGATGCGTACAACTTTCTAGATCGATTGTAGTAGCGTAAAGTTTTATAACCTTTCTCAATATATAGGTTATTAAAACCAGGATATTTTTTTTATCTGGCTAGTAGTTACATTGATCAACACGTTGAAACAAACAAGAGTTTTTTTTCTTTGTTTAAACACGCTAATCTCTGGAACTACCAGTCGGGTTCAAAAAAATATTTTTGTATATGATAGCCAGATTCGTGAGAAATAGTGATTATCTAGCATTAGGCTACAGCTATCAACTAGTCTTCAATATTTATTTTTATTAAGTAAGTCGGAACAGATAGGGCACAGATACCCTTACTGCTTTATCGGCGTACGCTGGCGTAATGGTTAGTGATACGTAAATATAATGTTCTACAAAAATATTGCTCCTTAGTATGTCTAAAAAAAGTCGCTAAACTATATGCCTATCTTTTATATATAAGCCACAATAATGTATTTCATGACAAAGTTTTATTGTAAATTGAAAAGTAATTCATGAGCATTATTATTAGGCATGGTAGGTATATTAATCCTTACGAACAAAAGTTACTTCATCACCAAGCCAATTTTATAATTTTAGCCAAGTTCGAAAATAGTTCGAACAAGGAACAACTAGAACCCCAAACTTTTTAAAATTCCCTAGTCCCAAAAAAAACTATAAATAACATAGCATACTCGATTTATTTTTTCACATTGGTTGGTAATGTTCTGCTAAAAGTATAATTGGTTTCAAGTGTTGTTTTTAAGTCGAGCATAGAGCACCTATTTTATGGCATTCTCTTTTCAAACAATGGATGTTACAAACAAAAACCAGTCCATACGGATGAAACTGAAACTTAATTATTGTTATTCGAGGAACAGAATTTTTCAAGAGTTATCGTTATCGGCTGTTTCTTTTCGATTGTTCATTAATGGATAAATTACATTTTTATTACTCCATTATGGTAACTGGTAAATTTATTATTATTTAATAAGTTAATATTGTATAAACTACTGCTTAGTTCTTGCAAAAGTGACATACAAGCAAATAATCAAATCTGTATTCGGTTATGTAGGCGTTTGACATATACACGAATTTCACACGAATAAAGGAAATACTTAAAAAAAAAAACTTTTATATCTTTAAAAGGTTAAGCTTTAAAATCCCCATTCAAATTTCTACATACTATTTACAAAATGACAGTTTTTTTTTGCAAATTTTATTCGATAAATAAAATACACTACTTTTAAATAAAATACACTACTTTTGTAAACTATCTTTAATTGATACATTGTTAGCACTAAAGATAAATTGAAATAAAGTGTAAAGTCTTTAATAGTGTTCAGTTAAACCTACTAAACACCTAACGTGTTCAGTTAAACCTACTAAATACCTAACTACTAACTAACTAACTGTAACTAATATACTAACTGTATTTTTATAAAGTCACCTGTACCGTAAAAAATATTTTTTTCTTAAACATCCTACTAAAATATATGATAAAAAGACACTTAAAGGTGTTGATGTTGACACTCGAGTTGATTTTTTATAACAAAATATTTTTGTCATTAAGATATTTCTTTTACAGAAATCGTTCTCTATTCGTAAACGACATCCGCGGGTTGCGACTGGCGACCAATAACATTCTGTCTCGAGGGATGACTTAAAAAACGTTCGTGTGAATTTCAACCACATTTCTTTTAAATCGGAACAATGTGTTTTATTCTTTTTAGAACATAATAACAATACCTATACATATGTATGTAGTGTTTTTTTATTACCGGTGTTGTGACTGATGGTAAGCACAGTAGAACAACAGTGATCACCGAGATATCAGTAATCAATAGACGGTAGTTGCTGTCATACCAGCCTGCATGTGTCTCTACAGCATACACACTGACTAACCCCAAAAGGCGACAAACCAAAAGAGAGTTAGTGTGACTGATTTATCACCAAGCGCATTAGTCCTAGGGTACAAATACACGATGCAATGACATCTATAAAAAATTAGGGTATCATTTTAATACCGTGTATATCCGTGCACACCCGCCGCCCCGCGTCCCGCAAACCATCATGACGGTCGCGCTTACAACGGTCGGACTATAACTATGTGATTGTAGTGATCCAGTCGCACACAGATGTCATTGTTCCTACCGCCCAGCAAAAAGGGTTTATAAAATAAGTAAAAATAATACCAGCGAAAAATTCCCATAACTGGGCAAATACCTTTTATGATTGCGGTAAGTTGAAGCTTAATAAACGTATCTATCGTCGTCAGTAGACATATTGTATTGACTTTTGATTTCAAGACATCATTAGTTTTGTTGTACCTCTTAAACAGAAAAAAACTAAAAAGAACATTAGTAACAGGAATTCCACTGGTATAATTCGAATCCTTTACATACATATTAATAATGATATGTATATTGGAACCATTAATATACTAAAACAAAAAATGCTCAATTCCAGGCATTACTTATAACCTATAACAGAAGAGTCTGCATTCCATATAATGAAAAGAGTACAACAAAAGAACTACAATAAATATTCATATGTACCTATATAAGCAAACATTTGGACTGCCATGTGTAGTCGAGAAAGAAATGTTAGTAAAAGTATGTATGTTTAATACATTTTTGGTTTCTTACAGCGTTTTCAAGGTAATCTACAATTTTCTCTGATGCTTTTGAAGAGAGATTATAACAGACTAAACTTAGAGAGGAAATTTGATCTCCAATCAACCTTTCTGAACGTAATTTCTTTTCAATAAAATTTCAACTTAAGGGTGATACTTTTTCAGGCCGATACCTAAAAATTCACTAAAAATTTAAATTCATTATAGCTTTCAAGCTCACGTATTACTTGGAGGCATCCAGTATGCTACCAATCAGCGGTCGTTATATTTTAATATAGTTTTTTATGTGCATCTCTGTTCCGTTCTTCATTATCGTTTATGATAGTTTTAGTAGCTCTTACGCCGCTGTTCCGTTGAAGTGGCTCCTGGAAGGAAACAAGGGGAGATTAGATAGAGTGCAGCCGTCCCTCTAAAATCTCGTTAACTAACACGTTCCGTTATAGGGGAACTCATTAAGGATTGTTATCGATCATTTAAATATAAGCTTCGAATGCGGCAGGGTCTGACAAAAAAATAATATATATATTCATATATATAGTACTTTTTGGGGCTTTTATGCAATTCGCATTTATCAGCCCCATCGTAGCATAACCCTGGTATATACATAAATAATGTTTATTTATTTAATAATAAGATTCAATTGATTTGAAGAGACTGGCCGCTTTCCCTCGTAACTTTCCTAAGTCAATTCTGCTCAAACCAAAAAAGGTTTGTTTATTTGTTAAAAAAATATCCTCGTTTGAATTTTTCAATACTAATCATTAAAGCTGTCTTAGAATTTTTGTAAAGGTCAATTGCAGAAGCAGTAGTACGGTCGCAAAGCAATACTGTATTTAGTACTCGCGTAGCTGTTCCGTTCTGAAGGGTGTGCTTAGCAACAAGCACTGAAAAATAACATATTCTAACTAAATCCTAAAAGAAGTGATGTTTTAGTGATTGATCTTGCAGTATGGACCGCAGTTCTGTTCGAGGTGACCGTTTAGCAGATATTACTTCCTAAAGACCGTAACACACTATATATTTAGTATTTAGTTTGAGTTTTTTTATTAAGATTAACTAATTTATAATAGAATGTATTCTGGGTTTCATTTATTAGTTATTATGGCTAATATACAGTTTTATTGGAGACGGACGAGTTAATAAAATCTTTTGAATGGATTTAATTATTTATTTTTAATATAAAATACATTTAACACCCTAGACAAACACTAAAACTACATAACAAAAAATATAATACAAAAAAAAACAACAGGCTTCAAAATATTTTCAAACGAAACTTTATAAAAAGAAACGTCTACCGCCATCTATGACCGAATTAAAAAAACTAATTTAGAAAACTGAATAAAAATAAGATAGGTATTAATTTTAACACTGTGTAATAAGTAACATTTTTTTTCTTCATATTAATTTCCTATTAATGCAGGCAAGATAACTACGCACTATATTTTAATTTCTCAAACCCCATGTATGTAAAACTTTAATCAACGAGACAAGAAACACGACAATTTATTTGCCGCAGTACTATAATACCTTTTATTTTTTATTTTAGTTTATCCATATATTAAGTAAATCATTGCCATTATATAAGCAAATAATAATTAAGCAGGAAAACCTTAAATAAAATTCAAATTTAAGCGAGTATCTAAGAATTCATTTGTAAATACTACATTTACATTCATTTTAGTAAGTTATTTATTATTCCATACGTGCATTATAAGTCCTTGTAAAACTGTATCGTCAATTGACAACTGCGGGACGCTATAATTTAAAAATTAAATGTTTCCGTTTGGTAAAAGGGCACGTTTGAGCTTCGAATCTGACTTCCAAACAGGTGGTCTTATTTAAGATAATCCTCTCTAATGCCGCATCCGTCTATCCGATATATATCACCGATAAGATTTCGTTCACACGCGACTCCTTCTGCAACAACTTGTGCAAATTAACATAAATATGTATTTTCACACTTTTTTTAACTAACGGACGTGTAAACTAAGTAATTAAAATTGAGCCCAAAATCAGTATAACTATAGTGTAGCTAAATTAAAGTTTTTTTTAATAAATAATCTTTTTTTTTTATTAGTCAGTAATAATTCGCCATGTGTGTTTATATCTAATAAGTTAATACAGTTAATAGGAATTTAATAAAATAATTTAACATCGTTCTCCTTTGACAACCTACTTTAAAGTAAAACTGTGTGTTTTATTTACTCATGTACAATAAATGTTTATTAAAATCGTAATCCTTATCTAAATACATGTAAGATTTAAAGGTCTTAAAAGAAATTAAAATAAATCATTCGACATTTAAGGACTTATATATACTTACCTACATCCTTAATAAAACTAAAATAAATCATACGACATTTAAGGACCTATAATATACGTATTTCCTAAATAAGCTATTAAATTTTAATTTCTTTTAAGACATTATAGCTTATTTAGGAAGTAAGTATATTATAGGTCCTTGAATATCGTACGATTTATTTTCATTTCTTTTAAGACTTATCCAGCTTTATACGTATTTGGATAAAGATATTGATTTTAATTATATTGTATCATCAATGTTTGAAATAAAACTAAAGTCAATGTGCAGACGGATAGCGGTAGGCGTGCAGAGAGCGCGGAACTTCTAGCTCTCATAATTATCATATATGATATATTATTTATTTGTCTATCAGCTGTGATTGTGATCCATGTATAATAGAGCGTGGTACAAATAAGAGGCATGGTGTTGTATCTGGTACTTGTACATATAAACTGATTAATTTATATTATTTTTTACTTTGATGAGATAGGACTATTGATTAAACAAATAATTACATAAACATTATTATCTAAAAATGTATGTATGTATCTGAAAAAGACGATTTTAGTAATTGAGTTTCCTATTAAATGTTTTATTTTCTTTTATTTATGTGAATAATAATACAAAGTCTCATATAGATCGCTATCGTGCTCTTCCAATGCTACACAAACATCACGTGTGACCGTAACTTAAAGCGTTCCGTTTAGTGCCTTTTGAAATATATTATTAACATCAGACACATGTTAAAATCCCCACAGAAATATGCGAGGCGACGACCCGTCACATATTTTTTCCTTGTCTTTTTTGCTTATGTTATACTATAAGTTATTGCAAGCGCGTGGACCTTTTAAATGAATGCTCCTTCTTCAATATCTTCTTCGCGTTCTGAGGCAGCGAACGTAAGCCGATTTGTGTCTGTTTTTAATCAACCAGCCAGACATTATATTGTGTAGGTAAATACATATCTTGAATTTTAAACCGTCCTATATATACTAATTTCTACATTTCTAGAAATTATTTTTGTTTGTTTCATCGCGCAAATCTCTGGAACAACCATTCAGATAAAAAAAAACTTGTGGTTTATAGCCTTTTTATAAAGGAAAGTTATAGACTATATAACTTTACGCTACGACCCTAAGGAGTGGAGCAGTAACTATGAATGTCAAGCAATCTGACAAGCTGTAGGCAAGTACGAGAAGACTGAACAACGATAGGTTATACGGGTGCGTTGTCAACGGCGTGGTTAGGAGTTGCCGTGTGTGAGTGAACCGTGGCTCACAGCTAGTAATGTAATGCAAATTCAAACATTAGTACAATAGTATGTGTAGAGTAATCTAGAACAAAGACCACAATGACTTATATATAAAAATTGCCTATATTTATTTTTGAAACATTTAATAAATATCCTCTTTACTAAATCTATAATATTAAGTAAGTATAAATGAAACAGTGTCTTTGAAAAATAACCACCTAACTATAAATTGAATGTATGTTTTTTTTTTGGGGCTTGTTTAAATTGGTTTAGTTATGGTTCATTTTTTAAACAATTATTGTCTATAATAAAATTTATTACGATGTAATAAAAAAACCCTTCGCATTAGTGGCATTTCAGTCCTCCGCATATCATTTTCACATCCGCGACTTATTTCGAATTGACATTAACAAAAAGTTCTCACATTTTTAAGTAATTGTCATGTTTGTATTATTTTTTTAAATTCTTGACACTGTAATTGGATCCGCGCCGGCGGAGCTCCGTGAAATCACTAATCCGACTAATTCTGACAGCCATATGTCACTCAGTAACGACTCGCCTCCATTCCTTACCTCCGTAGTACCTCCGTTTAAGTTATGATTCATGTGTGTCTGTTAGTCGTTTTCTCAGAAAATAAAAGTTCAGATTTATATCGCCCGTTTACGTCCTCATCAGTGACAACCGTAAAATAAATAAATACTGAAAGAGAAATAAGTATGTACTTACATTTGTGTCCGGCTGGATAGTGACCACCATACATAAGAGAGGTAGAGCACAGAGAAATCTCTTTGGAAAAATCTCTCTACTTGGGGCAGCCCAACCAGTGAAATACCTCAACCCTACAAAAGATCGCAGCCAAATAAATGAGTGAGGTTTCCAGAGCTCCTTGGGGAAGGGAGTTTCAAGGTCAATAATAAATAATTTATTAATATATAATCACGGAAAAATATAGCTGAATAAATTGACCGCGAGAATTCATACATTCTTTTTCAGTTAGCTACATAATAGGTATGTTAAACGTTTATCTATACATATAATAAAATTGAAATGTCTGTTGTTGTAATGTCAAAATATTAGTTTTTTACTTAATGAGTATACACGGTACTTATAACAAATTTTTGTCTGTTTATTCCGGATAATCTCCGAAACGGTTTGGCCGATTTTGACGGGATTTTTACTGGCAGATAGCTGATGTTATAAGAAATAACTTACGCTACTTTAATTTTAGAAAAATAATTAGTATTCAGCACAAAAAATAAAATCATTTTTATTAGTTCATGTGAGCGGAGCCGCGGGCACAGCTATAATACCTATAAATCTGCCCTTGCGCACTTACGTACAAGTAACGCCATCTCTGAATGTAGGAATGTAAGATATATTATCTTCCTTAACCATGATGTAAGATGGCGCTATAATTAAATATCATAATATATTATAATACCGCTATTATAATAAAATTTATAATATTTTAGTAAATCCGTTTTTTTAATTATATAATAATAGCCCATAAATACTCTAATTACCTTACCTTCTAACTTACCTTTGAACCATAAGGGTGTAATTCTCAGCAAACTAGTTCTAACTTCAACTTTACGCATTTAGGTCAATATAATTATATATTTAAATATAACTTATGTCCTTATGATGTTACTCCAAAACTTAAATTAATTAAACAACATAATATTATAAATGGAAAATAACGAAATAATTTTGCACCCTTTAAACCTGCCGTCAACTAAACAATTATATACGCAATTCATCAAAATTAATCTAGCCTAATCCAAGCAGTGTCTGAAGTTCAAACAATGATATTACAAACTGGAGATCAAATATAAGATGTGAAATATACGAATAATTGTTTTGATACAGCTATAACGGTTACTTTTCGCTCCTTTTCAAATAAAATATTATATTGTACATAATATAAAGACATTAAATTCCATTTTATTATCCATTTTACAATACTATTTCCTTTCTTATAAACTAAATTATTCTATGTACATTTTGTAAATTCATAGTAGGTACTTATAGTAATAGTAATTTATTGATCTTTCATAATTATTTTGGTCTAAAACAAATAATGCCTTTTAATAGAAGCTTAAAGTTCAGCCGTTAACAAAATTTTTAATGAACTTGGTTTCTGTTAGAAAATCAATAAAAATTAGAAAATGTAAATACATTGACGACAAACAAGAAGTGTGAACAATTATTTTCAAATTACGAACCTTTTTTGTACATTCGTTACAGTTGAAAAAATTCGCGTTTTTGGACAAACATTAGTCCCATATGTTAAAGAAGAAATTCAACCTTGTTACATAACATTTTAATATTTATTTAATACTATTAGTTAATTAATTCGCACATAGAACTTGAATTAGTTAAAAGCATGCTGTTTTAGCGATACTTGATATGAATAACATCGTATCTCATTTATTCATGGTTTTCAGAAAAGCCGTTTTAAAAATCAACTTCGGGATAAAAAAATGTTATATCATAATTCTAATGAAATTGTATGATACCTATTTTTAATTTCTTTTGACTCTACATTTGTAAATTGTAACAAATTACCTACCTAATTCATTAGCGATGATATTATACATGAAATATATTTCTGTGAATAATGATAATTTTATTCAAGTAAAACTGGATCTATTAGTTATAGAGATATTAAAAAATCATTAAAATTTATTAGCGTAAACTTGTTTTTAATATAATTAAAGTTACGATGTTATGTAGGTGTATTGGGCGTTGATATGAAGCGTTCCAACTTAGTCTTCAACTGTAGAAGCCTATTAGCCATTATTCACGGGCACCTTTAAAGTATGCATTAAAAAACAAAAAGAGAACTTCGCCTTTGATATTGCCTTAGTTTAAACAAATATACGATTGGTTATTATTTTTTCTATTTCAACACTTTTTCGACGGACCCTAGAAAAGCGTAGAAAGTAAAGCTCGTGTGTACGAGACCTTCGTGACAAATTTCGCATAGGACTGCAAACCTGTTTTTGGTGTTTATAGACGAACGCGACATGGGTTATCATTAAAGCCTCGTAAAAATTTAAAAGTGAAGCTCGTGTGTACGAGGCCTTCGTGACTATTTTCATATAGGACTGCAACTCTGTTTCTGGTGTTTATCGGCAATATGGACTTTTATTTCCACTTTATTGATAAACAATTGTAATACAACTTGTTTGAAGTTGGCTTTAATATCCGTCATGTATTCGAATCCACCATATACATCACTAGAAGCTCGTAATATAATAAAAACTTACAGGAAGTAAACTCGTTCTAATAAATATTTGCTATTTGACCGTTAAATGCCTCGGAGTCTCCCCTCGAAGCTCCCTAAAGGCGAGCAAACGGCATCGGCTAACTTATCGCATCGAAATTGCTTTAGCGTGATCGTAAATTGTTCCTACGTCAAATTACTTGATAATCTATCTATATCGTTTATTTTTAAAGGTCATGTCGTATTTTTACTTGTTCATATTAGATTTTCATACGATAATTACGATTATCGTTCAATAAAAGTTTGAAATTGTTTCAGCTTATGTATTACTAGTAATTTTTTATTTGCTTGAATTTCCTATCCAGGAAATGAATAATGTTTATCACTACAATATTCTGTGTACTACGTATTGGCGATTTTAAATGCCTCGAAACCAATAGTTTCGCGTTATTCTGGTAGATGGCGGTATTTGATACAACATAATCGAATGTTTTCTGTATATAACAGTAAAGACACCTTTTTGATATTTTCTCTTATTTCTTAACTTAACAAAGTTTAAGCTGAAGTCGTGTTTCTGAAACATAGATTACTCCATATTTCTTAAAGTTTTGTGATTATGCAAGCTGTGTTCACTTTTTAAGGCACACACCACTTTTCTTATATACTTTTAAATATGTATGCAACCGGGGTAAGAAGGTATGGTTTGTGAACTAAATAAAAAACCCTATTGTGAAGGTGAACTATGTAGTCAAGGTAAAATATACCACACATTCCGAGTATGGCAAAAGTCATACTCAATAGTGGAAGCTGGAAGAAATTTGAATTTATATTAATTTTCAAATCTGCCAACATATATATATAATTAATAGGCAATAATACCAGTCTGCAAGTGTACCACTACAGTATAAAGGCCTCTTCCCGAGGTAATAGACGGGTTTAATCACTACGGCAACACTAGACGTATTGGCGAATTCAAACACCAAGAAATGAAGTTCTACATTTTTCCCACACACAGTGATACTAAAAGACCATTTCTCAAGCATTCAGGTATCCTCATGGTATTTTCCTTCGCCCGTCAGTTCAAATGAGTTAATGTACGTAAATTCTGAAAGGTTCGCTTATACATGCCGAGGCTTAAACTTGCGGACATCGAATCGATATTCTGCTGGTCTAAACTGCTCAATGAACACGACCTGTTTTTATAATTTTACTGTGCCCGCGGTTCCTCTAAAATCAACAGTAGCCCAAGTTACTTCTTATAACATCAGCTATCTGCCAATGAAAATCTTTTGAAAATCGGTAGAACCGATAAGACGGGACGAACAGACAAACAGACAAAAAAATCAAAAACTGTTTTTCTGTTATAGGTACCGTATATACTTTTATATGCATTCAGTAAAAAGGTGTTATTTTGACATTACAAACAGGCATTTCAATTTTATTTATTTGTATAGATTTTACTTTTTCTTTGTAGTAGAATGAACTGTGCTTAATGGTAAGCACACTAATATACAAAAGCAGGGGCGACCACAGAGAGATCAATGATTCATCACCAGTCAATCCATGTAGATATGCGTAAATAGGAACTGTATATCCACCGTTTAATCCCCAAAACCCGTGTAAAGCGAACCACTATTACGGGGTTTTTACCATAAGCATAGTGATTGCAATCCAGGTGAGCTATACAGCACTACCACACCACAAACCCCGCACTTAATTAATCATAAATGATTATATCCAAATTAAGATAAAATACAGGTAGATCCCGTTGGGCTATACAGGCATACCACACCATAAACCCCGCAAATGTTTATTTCAAAATTAAGATAAACTTCAGGTAATGAAAACATTCAATACGACAACTACGTTCAATTCACTAGATTAGAGTAAATTGACAACAATAGCGAAAAGCCCAACTCCTTATTGTATGAAAAAGCTAGAAAAACAATTCATAAAACCTATTATTTATCACCAAAACCGATCTCATTATTTTTAACGAGCCGCCACACACTGTTTCACGTGCCAAAAATCTGCCCAATTTAGTGGAAAAATAAAATATCGTCAAGTATGTATACGAGCAAATTAAACAGTTCCGTAGTTTTTTTTTAATAGTATATAATAGGAAACATGCGTCGTGTCTTCTACTTCTCAGTCATTTCACTTTTAACAGAGGTTAGGCTAGGTTCGTAGTTAGTGTAGTGTAGTTATTGTAATGGACCGCCCAGAGCAGACTTAACCCCATCGGTCCACCGCATGGCAGACAGACATTCTTATGCCTTCCACCTTGCCTTGTAAGACCAAGTGCTCCAATAAACCATAGTTTTGTCTCGACACGTGCAGTCTACCTGAAGCAAAAACTACGTATTGACAATCACAACCTTCGAACCTACACACAACAGCAGTGTTGCTTTGCGACAGAAATAGGTATGATTAGTAGGATCCTGGTTATTGTTTTTGACGTTTGTTGCTCGACGATTATCATTTTTCTTGAACTATACTTAGGTACCATCTGTTCCAGCGTAACGGTATTAACACTTGCTGATAAAAAAAATTACCTGCCTAATATGTATCGTAATTAATATACCTACTGTCAATTATATTATTATTGACAAATTTAAACGTTTATATATTTAATCATGGAACCCTAACAATAAAATAGGTAAGTGATTATACCCGCGTTGTCCATCAATGAAAAATGCCCTTATGGCGTCGTGCAATATATTTTATAGCTCATCTATTATTTCACAATAACCAATCGGTTCCGTACATGTCACTTGCCTGACGTTCCCTTGCAAACTGACGTTATTTCCGCATTGCAGTTAATTCAAACGCATTCAATACTATGAAATATCAGCTGAATGCAAAACTTAGGTCATTCTTCTTACTATGTCTCACTTTATGCATTTGTGTTTATGTAGTCTATACTTTTTGTAAATTACGTGTTATATTCTTGGATTAAACCTATGAGGTTTGAGACTTGAAGAGAGACTGCCTTTCTTTAGATCTGATGTGACACTTTATTCTTCATTTGTTGGTAAAACTTCGATTCTGTCTTCGATTTTGGACCCATTGATACGGTACGACAAGTACTTCAAAACAATTTTGGAAGGAAAAATTAAAGGAAAGCAAAGACCTACCCGAATAAATAATCATTTTATAAATGTTAATAACATACTTTAATCAATCTAAAATAATAAAAACTTGCCCGTGTAATCTTTACGTGCGTTTAATATTAAACTCATTTTCATCTTGTAGCAGATAATATTATGATTACACTAAAAGTTAAATAAGTCATTTATTTTGAGAGTTTCGTGATCGTTGATGATACTGCAATATGTTCTATGTAAAAATACTCTACCTCAATTTTATACATTGCAAAATGCTATATTTCTATTAATTTTGCACATTAGAACCACATTAAGTATTAATTTGAATAAAATCATATAGATGTACTAACGATATACATGTCACATAACTAGCGAATCATTATAAATATATATATATATATATATATATATCTAAATTATAACAATTCCACTAGCTAAATTACTAACATTTTCGGGAGTAACGTGAAAGTAGCACTGGTGTTTGCGTCATTAAATTTGTGACTTTAACAGTGACGTTCGAGGGATAAACAATTCATGAACCCTTTGGTAGCTTTTATATTGAAAACGTGTTTTTGTTAACAATATGATTGCGCTAAAGAAATAAACAGAAATCTCATATGTATACCTAATAGGTAACCTACCATAAGCAGGATACCTTTTAGAGAATAATACAATTATACAATGTCTAAAATACGAATAACAATTACCAAGATTAACAGATATGGAGCCAAATAGAAAAGTACTGACCGTAGCGAAGTCAGGTAGGTAGTTTTCCAAGGACAGAGAAAAGTGCTGTTATAACCTTACGGCCTATCCAAGTAGAGTGAATATGGCGTGATGATAGGCAACCGATAAATGTATATGTCGAAGAGAGACATCTTCATTACGGAATCACAGATCTTATGGGCGTCATCTTAAGTAAGAAAGTATTCACGATGCCCGTCGTTGTCTGCTTATATGGATGCGTAGATCTCAGAGCACTTTTGTTGCTAGCGCGAGAAACTATTATCTCGTTGTCATGACCACATGTTTTCTTTTTAAATAATCACATAGACACGATTCTCGGGTATATATATTAAATGTATCGTTTATATTACAAAATTATGCCCTAGTTTTGTGACAATGATAGAAATACCTACAACCTTGTTCAAGACTTAGACAAAGTAATACACGGTTTTGAATTAATGACAAGACCTATAAAAAACATTATTATTAAATACTGTTGAACCCGCAATATTTTCTTATTTCAAACGGTATGGTATATTTCCACATATATCATGATATTACGTGCTAAAACATTGCCACTACCCTTAATTCGAAGCGGAGCTCGGTGAAACAATAAAATCAGTACTCCCCGCAAGTTCGCGCGTTGCAATTAAACAAATTGAATGTCGTCGCCGCGCAATTCATTACGCGGTGTGTACACTGTGAACATTATCAGGCTCTGATGAGTTGTAGTAAACGTATACTATACCTATTTTATTTCACTCAGGTACATAGGTTCTTTAGGGGACTTTTTTTTCTTCTTTTGGCTAGTTCGACTTAGACCAAATTGCCAGATTACTAAATGCATAATACCTACGAATGTTTTTTCCTTTTTCCAGAAGGCAATAGCATCTAAATATGTATAGTTAGTCAGATCGAATTTTACGGATAGGACATTAGTAAGATCGCGACTTATTTGCATGTACGGCAACAGCTCAAGCCGAGTTTCAAGCATTTTGGCAACCTTGAACTTGTTGCCTTGCTTTCGCGGTTGAATGCCTTCCGCGCTGGCCCTCCAACCCAGTGAAGCTGTCAAAGCCTCTAATGGCTCCAGGGCCCTTAAAACTAAAGTTATAGTCAGAAAAAATGACGTGTTTGTTGGCATCAATCACAGTGAACTGTATGTCACATGTATAATCTACAACCTTACTGTCCGGCAAATTGATCCTTAGGGAACTTATGTTACTAATATTATTATAAAATAATAAAATGCAAAAGCTTATATAAATGACATTTTATAAACAACCGAAGTAATTTAACACTAGAAATGAACATAAATTAATTATCCTATGTAGTAGACTCTGTAAGATCAATATTTTTTTATACTAGTGTTACATTTATATTTCAAAATTTCACTTATACAATATATGTCTTCGGGTTTCCTTTTTTATAATAATAATATAAACATAAGTTAACGATACAATTAGCTAGTAGTGACTGCATACTGTAAAATTGTATAAGTCAATTATTCATTAGAAATAAAATTTACAGATAACAATTTTTTTTCTTTAAGCTTCACTTTTTCACGTAACGTAAAACATTGTAAACAAATCAAAACATCAAAGCTCGAAACTAGATAAAAGGATATTCGTTCACCATAAAAAGGAAAGAAAACGATAACCTCTGCCGGATATCCGGTTACGCACTCCAATCAAAGATGGTGGGCAAATTGCGCGAAGCTGAGAAAGATCAGTAAGTATAAAGGGTGACAAAATTCCAATTTTCCGTAACGTTCCGAGTGGAAACGAGGATGATTGAGTTGGTTCTCCTCTGAGGTTTCGGTTTACGTAGGGCTGTCGTAAAAAAATGAGAAAAAACAAAACTCTATTTAATGCTACTGTGAAATCATAAATAATATTTTTTTATTAAACGGAAAAGCGATATCGAGTTGGTTCTCGTGTGTCACTGGCAGACAACTATTATAAATGATTGTCAATAAAACATTATTGTTTCCTTTTTAACAATTTTTTTGCTGTGATAGGACGTCAAAGTGACGGCGATGTGTCTGATAGTCGCCGTGATTTGAGCAACATATCGCCGGCCGTCGCTGTTATATTGGCCTGCAAGTATCTGGACAGGAAGAAATAAATAAAGAAAATATATTTATTGCAGAGAACATACGGCCACACAGTTTTTAAAGACAAAATTAACCACTGATTAAAAAGTTAAACACTGAACAAGAAAAATTAAAAAAAGTCAATAATGTACTCATATAAAACCATGTGTCATAGTACGAATTCAAAGGGCGCACAACTCAGCATAAGCAGTATACCGCTGTTCTGAGTGACCCCAGCGCTGATTTTCAGCCAAGTGGGTTTACAATAGAAGTAAAATATTTAAATTGCAGATGAAAAGTAAAATATATATTTAAAGTATTATGTAACATAATTAAATAATAATAGAATATTAGTTGTATGTAGTTATAAGTTGTACCGCTGGATGTACACTGGTTAATGACGACGAAATACTGACCAAACTGTACTAACGAAATACGTCAAACTAAAAGAGTTTCACCATATCACCATATGATTGTCGCGACTGCAGTCGCCTATAGATCCTTACCACCTCTCTCGATAACTTTACTATGGTGGGTGTTTTATTTAAATGTATTTTTTTTAAGTTTATTTTACACCGTCAATTACAAGTTCATTCGAACGTTAAAAATATGACATTAGTACAAAGGGCTGCCACATTGCTGACAGTAATCACTTCCAGGCAATCTTTGGATAGATATGTTTCAGTGAGAAAATGAGTAAGTAGTATGGGTAAAATAAGATACAAATCATATATTGATACTATTTATAAAGAAGAAAGAATGGTATGAAATATAGACTACATTATTATTATCTATACATATTATACAAATCACAGTCTCTTTTTTATCGTTTTAGGTTTATTTAGCGTTATGGCCACAATCTCATCTGATCTTTATGTGACGATGTGGCCCAAGATGGTAACACGCTTAGCCTAGTGGGAGGACTGGCTCTCTATGCAGCTGCCGGAACACACCTATCGGTGCTTGGCAATAGATTTTCAACTTGAGGGTGGTAGCTAGCCAGGCGGGTATTAGAAAAAGCCATGCTATGGTTTCACAATGTTAGCCTTTACCGAAAGCTCGGGCTCATTGCAGGGATTCGAACTCATGTCCATCGATCGAGCTATCATTGCTCTGTCTGTCTATCCGTTTATATTCTTTATGTCTTTTTTTAGTTCATAGCTATGTTATCTTACCTGGTTATAAGATATATTTTGTAACATAAAGTAATTTACTAAATAAGTAGTGAAGATAATGGTAAATCAATTCGGAAAAAGACGTACCTACTTGGGGCGCTTAAATAGATTACGCCGAGTAAATCATAAGAGATATATCCAATTAATTAAGATATTGTATTCAATTAATTTGTACATCGAAAATTGAAACCTTGTTTGCGACTTTAATCATATGCCTTATCCATATCCACGCAAATGCTCACACTTATAACAATTATTACTCTACAAACCAATTGTATTTTAATAATACAGTATAAAAACAGTACGTTTGTGACCACTAACTGCCGCGCACATACACCAATCGCTCCTCCCTTCACGTCCCTACAGCGCGTGTTCATTACCGGAAACCGCTAGGAAACTCGCTATACCTACTGTTTTGCTCAAAGATAACTTTAATACTGGACTGGTTACATTTTGTTCGCCTATATTAGTTAGTATTTTAATTCATGCATTTTTTATGTTATGAAGTAGTAAACAGGCATGCCTCCTGATTTTAAGTGGTCACTGCAGCCTATTGCTTTGTACAATCGTCCTAATGCAGCCTATTAGCTTTGTACATTAGTCCTAAAGCCAGTCATAATAGGTTTCTACTCCAGAGGAACGAGTTGGAACGTCTTGTGTGCCGATATGTATTACCTACCACACCCTTCGAACCGGAACACATCGTCAAATTTTGCGCATAAAAATCATATGGTCTAATTGTAACACACGGTTTTCTCTCGACGATTCATGAGCATTGAGCATACTGATATAGAACGGTTTATCTTCTATTAATCAAAAAATCTCTTTAACTTTCTGCCATTGGTTCACAAATATTTTCATTTTTATATGAAAAAAAGTTTTAATATCCTTTTTTATTTAAATATAAAGTAGATTATACAGCTTAGGGAGAACAGTTTATTTCTACCTTCAATTCTCAATCTAGGCGCTCTAACGGAGGTAGCGTCCTACTTCAAGATTTCTAACTACCACAGTTTGGGCCTTCCTGGGCTTTTGTATTCATCGGGTCTATTGTTAGGGTGTGTTGATACTGTGGACTTCTCCTAAAATTTTGTCATTTTGTCTGCTGAATTTTAAATAACATAATATTTATTTTGAATTTACATCAATAAACAAACGCCTATCCAGTCGGATCATGATCCTTTTCTTTGTTAAAATTCCGGGACTTTCGTGGAAAAATTAAGCTATGCACGCCCCTGTGTTTGCCTGGCCCCTACGGACGGGCGTGTGTTAATGAAATCGATTATTATCCGATTGTACGCAATACATCTTTCGTTAGGTCTATTAATGGGCTCAATTATTTTTCGTTTAAATACTGTTTTATTTATAATTTTTCAAGTACATTTTATAATTGTAATTCATGCAATAAAAACTCAATACTTCGACATATTTAGGTACACTGGTATATTTTATCTTGTTTTATAATTTGGACTTTCACAATTTAAATTACATAGTTTGAAGCAATGATGGCTCAGTGACAGCTCACGGACATCGCGTCGATTGACGTAAGTTTGAATCCCTGCAGTGAGCCTGAGCTTTCGGTGAATGAAAATATCGTGATGAAACCGTAGCATGGTGGTAGGGCTTTTTCTAATGCCCGCCTGGCTAGCTACCACCCTCAAGTTGAAAGCCTGTCGCCAAGCACCAGTAAGTGTGTTCAGGCAGCTGCACTTGAGAGCCAGTCCTCCCACTAGGTTAGCGTGTTATCATCTAGTTATCACATCGTCACTTAAGATCAGCTGAGACTGTGGCCACAATGCTTAAACTATAACGATAAAAAAATATACCCAGAATACGCAATATTTCATGATGGGAGGTAATGACTAATAACAATTTTTATTAGCTTTGGCAATATTTTAACAAACACAATTTTCCTCTTAACGTCTGAGTAATAGCTAATTCTTCAAATAAAATTTATGTTCTCAATAAATCTCGGAGTATCCTATAAAATGTCACATTTTAAAAGTTTGCTAGGAAACCAAATTAAAAAGTGTTATGTGAGTAATCCCCGTATTATGCACGAGGCTTACCTATAAAACTAAGATTTATTACAGCAACTACACGTTAAAAAGATATCCGCGGAATTTATATTATTTTAAGATAACATAAATGTAACTTTAATCGCAATGAGATTCAATGTGACGGGTTTATCCCAGTTGTTCATGATGTTCACAATCCAGTCGTTTGCACTTATCCTATTTGCAGGTTTTTTTATTTCAATTCATAGCCATATTATCTGGCCAGGCTGTAGGATATATTTTGTTACATAAAGTAACATACGAAGTTGTTGTATTAGTGAAGATAATCGTGAATCAATTTGGAAAAAGACGGTTTTGGGGCACTTAAATGGCTTACACTGAGGAAACCATAGGAAATGTATAGAATTAGTGTTCTACATAATTGTAGATCTTAAAAAGACCTATAAACATTAGATAAAGTCTATATCTATCTTTTAAGGACCAACTACAATAAGCATTATTGTCTTTAAAATAACCGGCAGGCGACTGCCATGGGTGCAGGATTCACGAGTGTTCTCGATCAACAGCATTCTGTAATCCACGCGAGCAGATGAATGAATGAATGAATGAATAAACATTATAACTTGAAAAAATGGATTCGAGTTATGAAGAATAAGGAAAATGAAAAGATCGACTTTGTAGTGATACCGAGTTTCAGTTTTAATTTTAACAAAGTTTCTGAATTTTTTTTTTATTTAGAATTTAAATAAATATAGTAATTTCATTGTCTGTTTTGTTAAAGTTCCGTACCTCAAAATAATTTAAACGGAACCCTTGTAGGATCACTTTGTTGTCTGTCTGTCCGTGTGTCAAGACACTTTTCTTAAAAACGACTGCAGGTACAAAGTTGAATTAAATTTTATATCCTAAGAGACCCATGGCCTCATGCTGCTGTAAAAATATAAATTTTCTTGGTTAATGCATTAAAGAGATACCGCAATTTGTAGTTAAAATAACTCTCACGGACCGAATATCAAAACATATAGGGTTACTACCCGCAGCTCTACAGTCTTGAAATTTGGCACTAGGGAGGTCTTTTAATAAAAGTTACGGGAAAAATCAGAACTAAATGAATGTGTAATCCCGAGTGATATTATATGTAACAAAATTATATAAGTTTAATTTTTTCTCTCGATAATGGTTTCAGGTGTAAAATTGAAATTAATATTAAATAACTATGTTAACAAGGTCAACGTAATAAAGATATACAGCCCTTCATACTAAAAGTGGCACTCGGTGACCGATTATCAAAGCCTACAGGGTACTTCCAAGCCCCTCCTACAAGTTATACATATAATGTTATCCATAGTAAACAATGATCGGGGTCACCTTTTTGAGCATAAAATTTATTTGTTGTTATTTCACGTATATTTTTAAAATACCATAAATATTTTTGATTTTTTCTGTAATATTAATTTATGTACTTATTGTGGTTTAAATATGAAAGTTACTTATAGCGTATAAAGTTCTAGATTTTTCTATTTTACACAGATGTCTAGTATATTGTACAAGAAGATTTCTTTATAACCTATTTGTATTGTGTTTCTATTGTGCTCTAAACATATTCTAAGTTTATATTGTATTCTGATAAAAGGAATGTTTAACGGTTTTGGCAGCGTACCTATACCAGCATGGTAATGATTTTTTTCCTAGTTGATTTTATGTTATCATTACTGGTTTATCCTTATGTTTCATTACATAATGTTTCAAAACATAACCTAACACCTTTTTAGTAAAACAATTATAACATTATAAAAATATTCACCGAAGTTTGTTAAGTGGTTCTTGAGTTATAAGTGCACTAACAGAGAGACAGATGGATAGATCGAGATACATTAGTTAATATAAGGATAATATACTCGTATAAACAATATTTATGTAAAAAACGGTACAATAATGTACGGTAAGTAATGTAATCAGTCCAGAACCCTCAGGGCGCGAGTTCTACTCGCTACTTGTCAGATATTTTTTATTATTCGTTTAATTAGTAAGAGAACATAATAAATAATAAAATCACAATTCGCCTTCTCAGAAACCTTTATGAGTAATAATTATTTCACATTAGTTTAATTTAAAGCAAAAATATAACCAAAAGCTATAAACAACATATCTCGTAACTTATTTCTTAATATGTTAAAACATTCAACCGAACCGTAAATGAGCAATGCGATTTCAATAATAAATATGTCATCGTAAATCTAAAATGGTTAATGTGCGGTTAGTGATGTATGTTAGTCAAGAATTAGTTAAAACGGATGGAGTTCGGAATATTGTTTAAATGTGTAATAATGATAATATAAAATCTTATTAACATATTAATTATTGTAGTTAGCTTTTTCTATCACCAACTTGTGTCACTGAATATTTCAAGTTTATTTTAATAACTTCGAATAATTAGGATTTTTTTTAAATTAATACATATTATCATCCATTTGCCATACAATTGCGGAATGCGTTATCGCGTCATCTTCAAGACGTTAAAATAATCACTAAGTTCAAATCACAACTGACACCAATATTTGTTTATAAAACAAAAGACAGAGTTATTATGATTTATACAATTATATAAATATATATAAATTATAATCTGTAGATAAACATTGTTCAGGCAACACTTTTTGAATCTGTGCTCCGGCTGTTTTCCGTGTTTCGACGCACGGGGACGCTGACTTGGCGCTAGGTCTTTCGTTGTCGGACTATTCGGATCATCATTATTTTCATTAAAGTGTTTTGAGTATTATGATTTTCTCAGCTTGTTCTTGGTGGAACAGTTTTGTGTGTGCCTAATCAGATACATAATTGGCCAACGGCGGCCTCCAAACAGAGTGCAGTGTGAATCTGCACCTAGTCTGAACAATCTGAACCGAGTCACTAATGTATTGGAAGTTACAGGACCAGCGAGTTACGAAGTTATTGAAGGCTTTAATTCGCCGAACCTAGTATCTGGATCTCATACTTTTTATTATTTACTATTTATACATATATAAGTATATATAATGTACAAATACATAAGTAATTATTACATTATTGAGAACGTGTTTCATTCCCAGACGCTACATCATAAGCTTAAATTGAAAATTCGAAAAATAAAATCAAGTAGTTCTACACGCCAGTGCTGATTTATATTCGAATATCATGAAAACAAAAAAAAGCCGTATTAACTGAGGATCGTAAATGGCACTGCGATCCGCCCTTTGCATATAGCAATTTATACAAAGCGGTGTCATGTCATCTTCTCGTATATGCTTTTGTGCCTATTTGCTTCGGAGGACGCGTTGATGCTTAATCACTGTTTCGTATCCAATGCATATTAAACATTGTAACAATATTTCACGCCCACACGCTTTGAAAATAAGAATAATTATTCTTATCTATCTTCTCTAGGTATATATAAAAATGCATGTTGGTAGGTATATATAAAATTAATAAACTTCAACATAGTTTTACCGATTACTATGAAAGTCGGTTGATCTACGGAGACGGTTTTTATGCTATCCCAGAACGCGATAGATAACGCTGTGTTAGAATTATCGACTACTGTTAAGGGCAGAACGTCTGTTGAGCCAGCTAGTACTATTTACAAGTGAACTTTTGGGATCGAAAAATATCAATCTAGATATCTTTTTTTTTTGATATTCACGAAGAAAGTGTTCTAGTCATTTTGATGAGCCAATGTCATGTAGACTCTGTAGTTATGCTCTTTCCATAACCTTGAAATGAAATTAATTTATATATTGAACCAAAATGTATTGCTTGCGACTTCATGTAACTGATCTCACGGACATAATAACAACGTTCCTATACGAATTGATTATTACCCCCATCGATCAGCTCATTGCTCTTTATAAAACTATCCGACCGCACTGACGCCGCGTCGCCGCTATAAAGGGAGTGATCGTATGATGTCATGTTCTGTGGCACGTAGTTGCGACATCGTCTCGAGAGTCAATCGAGTTTTTTCAAAATTTCGTCGATAAATACATTTTTTGCGACGGTTTTAAAAAGAAACTAAGAAATTATAAATGTTATCTTCATAATCTTACAAAATATATTATTATATAGAAACTGCTTTTGGCTAATCAATCTTCTACCTTTCCTGTAAGAAGTAAAGATTTCAGAAGTAACCCTAGCTATAAAATTAATTACACGGCTTTAAACAAACTAATAATTTAACAAAAACCTCGACCGAACAAACAATCCCAATTATTGGCATAATCAATATCATAATTAGTTTTGGTATAATTTTCTTTGAGCCTTGCAGAACTCTGTTAATTATCTTTGAGCGTGATTAAATTAAAATACGAATTTCAGTAATACATTAATTTCCTTCCGACGCGGCGGTCGAATTGGATCAAAATACTCAGTCCTTTGTCGAAATTAGTCTTTATCAACACGTGCTACCAAAATGTTTCATCGAAGAATATAGTTCAGGGTTTAACTAAATTTCTTAACAAGGCCGTATTTTAGCTGTTATTAAGATATTGAATAACGTTCCATTTAATATTAAGATAAAGTTACATTATGTAATTAAAGGCAACTCTAACCCTAAATAATAAATCACGCTATCTTTTATAATAATAGTGACTTATAATATTATATTTGTACCCGCGGCTCGGCTCGCATGTACTACTAAAAAAGGTTTTTTATTTTATGTGCGAAACTCTAATTAATTTTCTAAAGTCAAAGTAGACTAAGCTATGCCTTATAACTTCAGCTATCTGCCAGTGAAAGTCCCGTCAAAACCAACAGACAGACAGAGAAAAATTAAAAACGTGGGTTTTTTGTTATAGGTATCGTGTATACTTTCATATGCATTTAGTAAAAACCTGTTATTCTGACATTACACACAGACAATTTTATTACTTATATAAATTTTGTACAAAATTTCATCAAAATCGTTAAAGAATTAATAAGAACTTACTTTTCTGGTTTTTTATTACGTTTAGTAAAAGTATTATTGAAAATTCATATAGCCTATTATTTGACCAATGACATAAGCTTCCCGTGTACAAACTTTCATAAGAGTTAGTAAAGCCGTTTTGAGTGAAATTCGGACACAGACCGGCAAAGATACAAAAAAAGGCACATTCGTGATCAGTAGTGCTATTCTGTAAGAACGTTTTAAGATCTCGATATATGAAGAAATATGTCACTTGAGTGAGTCTTCGACATCGAGTTGATATTTTACAGAATAGCACTACAGTATCCTTCATATAGGATGTCTATTGGGAAAATTTGAAAAAATACATGTATATACAGAAGTACAGATTTATTAATATAGATTTTTTTACAGTTTGGGGTTTAAGGAGAGTAAAATGACATCTTAAGACTTTAGACACCCAAGCCAAATAAGCACGTGGTGCACCCTAGTGAGTAACGGACAAGGAAATGTCGATAACAGAGTAGTAGGACTGTACATCTTACAGTATGGTTCGTGACCACCATGCATTTGGTAAAAACTCCGTCATAGTGATACACTAATCCAAATCGTAGACAGCGATGATTAGCAATGAATTGTTCATATCTAGCTAGTCACCACTGTTTTAAGATCTTAGTGCATTTACCAACAGACACAGTTACATCCATCACTTTAATTTGCACTGTTATGGGCACTTACAACAAACTCAGTTATTGTTAAGTGATGTAATGAGACCGAAAATGGCAACACGCTAAACCCAGATAAGGGACTGGATCTGCAGTTCAACAAATACTTGGTGATAGATATTACAATTAAAACGAAGTAGCTATCCAGCCTATTACTAGAAAAAACCATCATATTAAGATTGGATCTCGATTTTTCCCTCGTCTTAAACCTCAGGTTCATTTTGTGATTCGAAAGCTTATGAAGGACTTGGCTTCACCGAACTACTATTATCGTTTCAAAATACAGATTATTGTATAAAATTCATCCACAATAAAGCAATTTATATGAAGGCAGACAATAGACGACGGGCTTAATTAAACCTTTCGTATCCAATTCCATCTGCCAAGAGAATTCATAATGCCGTAAATAATATTAATAATAAATATCTGAATAATTGTGAGACGCTCTTTTAGTTGCGTCCTACTCTGGAACGATAACACCCCGTTCTTGGAAAATTACATCTTTCTTAACATTGTTCATATTTAACAACTGTCTAGACGTTACGACGAAAGTAAGTTTTGCAAATCACTTGATTATACATAAACGATTCTTATCATAAAAACTAATGGACCCTCTATATTCAAAATCAGGACAGTTTTATTTAGGGGAATAATAAAGACGACACGATTACACAAAAAGCTTGGTTATATTCTAGGTACTTGATAGTTCCTAATTAAAATAATACTTTAAAATATATTTGCGAAGACATTAAACACTTCAAACATATAAAGCATCCGCCCCTTAATTACGTAATTCGCAAGAGCAAAACGATAACAGAAATAGATTACGAGCGCGTTGCCGTTCTTGAAACTCCTACCCCAAGGAGCTCTGGAAATCCTACTCAGCGCAGGAACATAACACAAGGTTATTTAGCGGCGATTGTCTGTAATATTTCTGTTCCAACAGTCGGACTACCACAAGTAGAGAGAAATCTCCAAAGAAATGTCTCTGTGTTCCTACCCTCTGACTTTCCGTACTTGTCTACAGCTTTCCAGATTGCTTGACATTCATAGTTACTACTCAGTTCCTTAGAGTCATAGTGTGAAGTAATTTAGCCTATAACTCCTCAATATACAGGCTATAAGATGACAAAATATTTAAATCCAGAGATTAACACGTTTAAACCAACATACAATCTCTTGAGCTTTATAAAATTAGAATGGATCTTATACTATGTATTGCAATAGATCAAGCTGTTTCACTTATTAAAACTAAATTCATAAGCTAAACTTGTCTGATGCACTTTTCTGTATAAACGTTTCTCATTTCAACGGTATTGAAAAATTGTCGCGGAAGATTGCAATCGCCGCTTTGACTTTACGTTTGCGAGTCGCAGGGGAGGCGAGCGCATGGAAAAACTACTTTCACAAATTGCCTCGCCCGTCTCTTTGACGTTGTGTTCGACGTTGAAAAATTTATTGTACTGTAAGTAACTGCAATAACTAGACAGGTCTCAATTCACACGGGGCTTGGAATTATGTAGGTATTTATTTAAATTCATATCAAAGCAGTTTTTAAAAAGATGACGAATAAAATTTTACTTTTAGAATATACTCAAATTATTGTTACGGTCAGACCGAGAGAAAGATAGAAAAAGAATCACCATTCTCGAAATCTCAAGAATTGTCCGAAATGTCGTGTATTTATCATAGTGTAATCGTGTATCGTGTAATCGTTGGTTGACACACACATAGAAAGCCTTATCGCTACAATTGGCAACAAACAATGGGCTATAAATCAAACGATCCCTTTCTTTTTAAAAGCGATGACGTAGATTATTTACAACATGTTAAGAGTTCAGGGACCTTCTAGAGATTTCGGGATCGAATCTTTTGGATATATAAGCGAGCCGTGTCACGAGTCGCGGCAGTTATAAATTCGAAAGCGAAGTGGCAACAATAAGCGAAATAAAAGAGAAACATACAGACTTATTTTGTGAGTACATAAAGGTTGGTTCTGCAAGTACATTCGGTGAGCGATTAATGAGTTTGTTTTGTTTTGTTTTAATTTATATTTCTTAGAGTACGAATAAATTGTTTTCGTGAGACACTACGGCATTTTACTACCTACGGGCGTAACAATATTTTCAAATGTCAGAGACAATATGAAAAGAGGAATGTACAGATTAATGATTAATCTATGATGGAATGATTATTTTTTAAGATTTCATTAATATATTATTTACTTTTTTATAGGTGGCGAAAAAAGTCATCCTTATTTCAGTCAATGTTTCAAAAGGTTCAGTAGTAAGGTGCAGCACTTATTAATAAATTTAGATCTGATTTTAAAGATATTCCTTTCTAGTAACTAGTAAAGTTTCCTTCTGGCAGCGAGTTGGATGGCGTCGACTACTTACTTGTAGTATTATTTTAATTTAAAATATAATACATATATGTCAAAAGGATATTAACGAGACAGTTATAAAAGAAACGAGTCAACATGAGTGACGTCATGTTTATTAACAATCGTTTCGGTCGACCAAGGTCAGTAGAATATCATGATAAAAGTGAATAATTTACCTAAAAGTAGTTACAGCAATCTAATTATAGTTACGGAGTATCTGTCCAAACTTGAAAGGTCCAACCGGCACTCTTTTTTCGATCTGACTATAACTGTTATCCTTAAAGGCCGAAGCCTTAGAAGGTTTTTAAAGTTTTACCAGGTTTGTTCCCCACTCCTCTGTTTATTATATAGCTCGAACGGCGAGTGCCTTCTTGTCGCAGCAACAGGACATCATAGCCGGCGGTATATTTAAAACGTTAAAATGTTATTTTTAGACTTAAGCAATGATGGCTCAGTGGTAGCGTGTACGACTTCGCGTCGATTGACGTGAGTTCGAAACCCTGCAATGAGCCTGAGTTTTCGCTGAAGGAAAACATCGTGAGGAAACAATAGCATTGTGGTAAAGCTTTTTCTAATACCCGCTTGACTAGCTACCACCCTCAAGTTGAAAATCTTTCGCCAAGCAACAATGTTGCTACATTAGGTGTGAGATTGTGGCCACTACGCCAAACCTATAACGATAAAAAAAAGACTGCCTTCGAAGCCTTCACTAATTGAAATTTTGTTTCCTAAGAATCTATTCTTATAAAATACATCACTGACTTGACAAATATAGAAATAACTATTTCTATTTTATTAATTTGAAATCAGTCACGAAACGACCAACCGTGAAGTTTTTTTTTCTATTATTTGGTCCTTATAGTACTTGCTTATAACTTGACAGTATCCATACTAGTCTATATATATGCTAGTCTTGTTTCTTAATTCGTGTAACAAACGCGAAAATATAGGACCATTCTGCAAATATAATATGCTTGGCTATAATATACTGCGTAGTGAATAAAGAGCAGCACAAATGTAAATAGTTACAAAACACTAGAACCTACTCTAGTTGAATAGGCTGTTGTAGTCGGCTGTAGTTTCAACTATTCAAACTGTTGGACCTATTGGCCGTGTAACTCGAGAACTTTGAGCTTCACTACAAATTCCAAATGTTTTACGCACAGAACAGGAATCACGCTGCGTTTTGCCCAACTGCCCAACACGACTACCCAAAAAAGGAGTGCATTGACATTTTAATTTATCTATTTAGTCAACAAGTAACTATTCGCTTTGTATATAAAGATTAAGTAATAATTAATAAATTAAGTGTAATTAATGAAACTTTAAAGATTATTATTACTTTCTTATTAAAAACGATACCATTGTGTGATACGTCTTTTGGAAGATAAAAATAGGTAAAAAAAAACAACTTTTTTTAATCTTGTCGTTACTCATGCCTAATTGATTTTGTAGCATAATTTTCTGTTATGAAACGTCACAGTGGAGTAAATCATTACTCAAATATAAAGGTTAGGTCATCAAATGCACTTTTTTGTAGGTATAGTGGTACGATAATGTGAAGCCTCTTTGCTTGATGGTACACAGACCAATCAAAAAAACAAAAGCGACCACAGAGAGAACGGCGTATCTATCGCCGCTCTGTGACGGTGATAGTGATGTCATGGTAGCCTGCAAGCCCGTTGATAGCTGTATATACACTAGTGATCCTGAAACGCGACAAACCAAACGAGAGTCACTGTGACTGTTTGCTCAGTCGGGTGTAAAAACCCTACCAAACCGTTTAATTAATGGATATATACCGGCTGATACCGACACACGACACACATAGGCGTGCCACTATGGCAGTACACCTGGTGTATGGTAGTCCCAAACGAGTCGAACACAATTATTGTAAGCTAATACTTCTTTACGTCACCACTACACGGTTTTGTCCTTATATTTCCTTTTTATTCATTTAAGACCACCATTATAAACGTGCATAATTTATATTAAAAAAGTACGACCATACTTCTGATAACCACAGTATGCAATAAACAATAACAACTCAACAACAATCAATAAAATTAAAACAGAATTTAATAAGCAAACAAACGGATTTAAAAAGAGCGTTTTTAACGTGAAGTGCGTATTATAATTGTCGGTAAGTAGAGCCGCTCGTGCCAGCTGTGCTCGACCCTGGATATGATGCCTTTAATTAAGACCCTTGCTCTGGACTACAACTTTCCTACTTCCAATTTCTACGTAGTTTTAATGCTACTACGAATCAAGTACCTAGAGGGTATTATTAAAGAAGTTTGTACGCATGATTAAATACATTTAAAACTAGCTGTACCCAGAGCTACGCTCGCGTGGACAACTAAAAAAAGTTTTTTTAAATTTTGTGCGGAATACTAAGGTAAAACCACCAGTAATTGACACTGCACCAATAGTCGACACTCTGACGAAGAAAATTAAATATTTGATACTAAATTGATTTCAAGTCTTGAGTTTGTTAAATGACTTTTATAACTGACTGTACCTATATGTATATATATATATAACATATATAACATTAAAAATATATCAGTAATCAGTGATTTTGGCCATCTCGATCTTTGGCTTCCTTTTTTTTCTTAATATTTAATTTTCTTCGTCAGAGTGTCAACTATTGGTGCAGTGTCAATTACTGGTGGTTTTACCTTAATTATTTTTCTAAATAGTAGCCTAAGTTATGGCTTATAATATCAACTATCTACCAGTGAAAGTTCCGTCAAAATCGGTCCAACTGTTTCGGAGATTACCCGGAACAAACAAACAGACAGACAGACGAGATATAAGATAGCTTATATACTATTCATCGTGAATCTGGCTAACATATACAAAATCAATTTTTCGTATTTAATTGGTAGTTCCAGAGATAACCGTGTTTAAACAAACAAACAAACAAACAACTAAACAAATTCTTCCGCTTTATTGAAGTGAAACTTCTTATGCGACTTCCAAGCATTAAACGTTAAAAGTTAAACGTTTAACGCACATTATCGGTCTCTTCTCTTTGTGTGAGCCAGAGCGAGAGAGTAAATGTCGGTGTGTACCTATTTATATAGCACACTGTTTAAATAAAATAGAAAATGTCTTTTAAAATGAAGTTTCACTTCTATCGTGTGTGAATCGCACACACACCTTTTTTTATTATATTAGTATAATCGAGTTTTCTAGAAGTTTAACTTTTTTGATATATCATTGTTATTTAGTAGATTGTATGTGACTAATCAATATATACATTTATTTTTATAGGCAAAGGGACGGCACTGTGTTTGATGGGAAGCAAAGTACAATCCAAAAAAAGGGAACCAGTGAAAGATCGGCAACTAATCGCCAGTCTGCAAGCCTCTCTTGCTATACACACTGGCTCGTCACGAAATGCGTCAAATTAAAAATAGTCTCGGCAAAGAGATTATCACCATGTGTATTGTGGTCGCGTCCCAGTGGAGTATAGACCGGCTGATCTCTATATGCGGCACGCCTAAGTTTGCTACTATAATGCGTGTTACACCTGGTATATGGTGTTTGCGATCCATTCGGACACAGTTCTCATGTGCCAACACCCAACACCCGAACTACAAATTATTGTTTGACCACCCAACACCCTGCGAGATCGATCCAAATATACAAGACAGTTTTATGACTTTAATATCGCAGTTTTCTTAGTTATTTGTGTGTTTCGAGTAGTGCAACGAACTGTTATAGTTTTTTAAACTTTACTTAGCGGTTATTTCACTTTATTAAATATTGCAAAACAAAAAATAAGCTGCATTAAGCGAAGTTAAGTCAAAGTTAAGTCAAAGCATCAAGTACACGTGATCTATTCAAAATGTATCCACGCTTTAACGTTGGTTCATCGTGCGCTTATTGAACTTATCAATATCGAGCCAATTAACTTTGATAGAAGCCGTGCTCTTGCATATTGAAGAGATTCAAGTTGAAACTTGTAGTTGATATCTTATATAACAATATTACAAAATGTTAGACGTGTTTTAATAAGGCTGGTTTGTATTAAAGTTACTGTATATTTACATTCAGTCGAAAAAGTGTCAGGAATGGATGATTTGTTTGTGGTTGCTAATGCAATTTTTATAATTTTTTTTATTGGCAAAACTGTTTTTCATGTTGTCGCGGAGTTTGAGTTGCATCTGTCATTTAGATTAAATAAAGTGCTGTATTTGGTTAGATCATATCTAGTGTGTATTGCGAATTTCATAATGGATAAAAAATCGAACAAAGAATTTGCCTTAAATTTTGCATTTACAGAAGGCTTACAGTGAATACTCTTTTTCAAAAACACGTGCTTATAAGTGGTACAAAAAGTTCAAAAGCGGTCGAGATACGCTGGCAGATTTGTCACGTCCTGGTAGGCCATCAACGTTTTCAACTGAAGTTAACATTGAAAAAGTGAAGGAAATAGTGACTGAAAATCCTCATTCAAGTTTGAGAGAGATAGCCACTGATCTTTATGTGTTTTACGAGTCGAACCGTATCATTTTAAATAATCACTTGGGTATGAGACATGTTGCCGCTCGGCTAGTCCCAAAAGACCTGAATTTTCTCCAAAACCTCGATTGCATAAGAGTCGCTGAGGACATGCTAGAACGAGTCAATTCCAACCCAACATTCATGAAACGCATTGTTACTGGTGCCGAGACGTGGGTGTACGAGTTTGATATGCAAACTAGTCGACGAGCTTCGGAGTGGCGCCTTCCAACTGAACCGAAATCGAAAAAACAACGCCAAAGTCAATCAATCATGTTGACTGTTTTCTTTGACTATCACGGTTTTATGCACTTGGAATTCTTACTGGAAGGTCAACCGGTAAATAAAGTATATTATTTGAGCGTTATGCGGCGTCTAAGAGAGCAAATTCGACGAAAAAGGCCAGATTTATGAAAAGAAATTTCTTGGATTTTACACCACGATAATGCGCCTTCGCACAAGGCCATCATTGTGAACGAATTTTTGACCAAAAACTCAACAAATATCATCGAGCAACCATCTTATTCACTAGATATGGCTGCAAGTGACTTCTTTCTTTTTCCTAAACTCAAATTACAACTTCGTGGCACCCGTTTTTAAACGCTTTTCCGTTTTTAAACTACTTGAGTTTAGTTCTCGTCGCGAATTCTCCTTTATGTCTTCTACCGAAAGACAACGGGTGCCACAAAGTATATATAATAGGGTAGGGTATATACATAGTATAATACTACATATACATACAGTCGTTTTTATATGTATATAAATGCAATTTATAAACCATACAAATGACCATATGTTTAAAAATGGATCCTAAATGAACCTACAGACTATATATTACATTCTTATTAAATTTCATAACATTCGGATCAGTAGTTTTTGCGTGATTAGCGTACAAACCAAAGCAACCAAACCAACAGCAACCAAAGTATAAAAAAATGTTTTGAATTTTTATTAGAAATATTAAATTATCATTTCTATTTTTGTTATATTTTACTTTATTTAGGTACACGATTACCTTAGAAAGAACATTAAAAATTCTAAAACTTTGGTAATTTATTTCACTTTGAAGTATTTTTATTTTACATAATTAATTGAAATGAAAATATAAGCTTTTGTATTTTATAAATTTATGACCAGTTACGTGACATAGGTACAGCATAAATTGCACATGTTATTGTTTTTCCGGCCATATATTTTTTATTGAAGAAGCATGTGAAATACGATGCAAGTTGACGGTTCGTTTATTAGTTTTACCTAAGATGTATATTTTTTTATTTTCATTAATATATTAACTAAACGTACAGTATGGTTCAAGCATCAGTAGAACTAATAAAAATTAGCTGTTTATATCTACACTACGATGATCACATATCAAACAGATGAAATGAAATGGTTGTGCATTCAATATGAAAGCAATTCAATGATTGAAACGCTGACCCAGTTCAATACTTTTATTTACACATCAATACTATGATTACTTACTGGAATACAGGCAAGTTTGTATATAAATTATTCCGTCGAAACATTACATAATTGAGTTAATTCAATTAATCTGAATGAATTATTGATATTAATACGTTAGGGGTTTTCTCTGTATCTATAAATACATATTATTGTATAAAACTCCACGTCTCTCTGCCCGTTTATGTTCTTTTAACGCGAGAACCGTTTATCCGATTTATATATATTTTTAATTTTAATCCATAGTTATGTTATCTGGCCAGGTTATAGGATATATTTTGTTACAGTAACGTACGAAATAAGCAATGCTGAAACAAATCGAAAAAAATACGCCTTTTGGGGTGCTTAAATGGCTTACGTTGAGTAAACAATAAGAGATATATCAAATGAATATACACATAATTATATATCTTAATGAGACGTACAAAAAGTCAGCGATAGCATATGTCTATGGATCACCCACAATAAGCATTTCTAGGCTTCAAAATAAACTAAAACGGGGGGAACAGCGGAAGGAACACCATTTGCATATGCACTCAATCGACGGCATACATAATTACTTAAGTAAAATTATACTTTATTTAATAAACAAAAAAAAAACTAAGCAATAATTCTGTAGTAGGTACACGCGAGCGGAGCCGCGGGCACAGCTACAATACAAGATTTAGTTAGAATAAATAATAGCTTATATCATTAATGGCTAATGTTGCTTCCTATAAGTGAAAGAATTATCCGAAATGATTACCCTCTAAACCAAATCAAGATACTGTTTATTTATATTTTTTCTAACTCATAGCTCATTTTCGTTCAATATGACATAAATTGATAATAAAATACGAATTAAGTATATATTTAAAGTTTGTTCGAACACATCGAAATCAATGAACATAAAATAAATAAATAAATAATCTAGCAAGTTTCAACTCACTTTGAAAATTCATAATTTGAACTGAAATTTGATGAAACCTATTTTTATCTTTCGTGAAATAAAATTAAACGTAGTAAAAGAAAACATTTTTTTTAATAGATTTTTAGAATTTGGTCTGCAAACTCTAATAATAGGTTTGATTAACCTGATCTTGTTTGAGAGCTCTTGAAACATATTTTTATATTTAACTCTAAAAAAGTAGGTGTAGATAGTTGATTTTTTCTTAAATTAATTTAATTACTCACTTTTAAGGGTCTGAATAAATTTAATTTGGTTTTGTAGATTGATAAATATTATAAATCGAAAATGAAAATTGTTTTTTTTTACATTTGATATAATCACTACTTTCTCAACTAACGTTAATCACGTTTTAGTGGAAGATAAAACTCTTAACCCAGTATACGGTCTCAATATAATTTATATTAAATTATAATTAAAACAATTTGGAATCGGTAAGTATTTTCAATTTGAATTTTCTAAGAAGGTATTTCAATATAATATATTCTAACAAGGGCACAGAAGCCTAACTAAATCTGATTACTGAAACCGGATATTTTAATAAGTTCTATAATAAAAATTAACCTAAATGAGAAAGCAGAGAATTAATGTATTGTTACGCCCGCGGCCAGTGAAAGGCCGTAGAAAGAAAAAACAATAAAAAAAATTCTATCGGTTTTCTATGTGTACGTCGTCGAACCTATAACTACACGACACACGACTACACTATGATAATTACACGATATTTTGGGCACATTCCAAAAAATTCTTGAGTTTTCAAGAATGGTGATTTTTTTTCTATATTTTTTCTTACTCAGATCGTAACAGTATTTTTAATTTTTTACAAGTTTCAGCACTTGGCCACAATCTCCCCTAATGTTAAGTAATAATGTACCCAAGATGGTAACACGCTAGGCCCAGTGAGGGAACTGATTCTCAAATGTAGCTGCCAGAACACACATAGAAGTGCTTGGCGACAGATTTTCAACTTGAAAGTGGTAGCCAACCAGGTGACCTAACAGGCGGGTATAAAAATGACCCACACGCCACGTCTACTCTCTCCTGTTGCAACTCAAGCCTAGGTCCATTCCTTCGGCAGGAGTCCTTGAGCCAAGCAGCCGCTCGCGCGATACTGTGACACTGCATTCACTAGCTACCAACATCATTCCAACAACAATCATTACACTGCATCTCTACATACACGCACACCACTCAAGTACATAGGTTCTCTAAGGTACCAATTTTCTCTTTTTTTGGCTATTTAGTTTAGACCAAAATTGACAGATTACTAAATAAATATAGTTATTTTAGATCGAATTACGGATAGGGAATTAGCCAGTTCGCGATTTATTTGCAACCACGGCAGTAATCCAAGCCGAGGCTCGGCCACTTTGGCACACTTGGAGCTTATTGCTATGCTTTCAAGGCTGAGTGCCTTAAGCGCTCGCCCCCAAGCCCAGGTGAAGCTGTAAAAGCCGTCTGAGGCTCAGAGCCCTTATGGATAATAACAGTATAGCCAGATCGAAAAAAAAAAAGAAAATGGCCTATCACAATGCATTGCTTTCATCTTGGAGTTTCCTTCACCGAAACCTCAGGCTTATAGGGATTTAAATTCACTTATATAGACGCCGTGCCCAAGCTTTATTCCACTGAAAATAAATTTAACGTGAAAACTTCACTACTAGGGAATCAAACAAAGTATACGTAACGTGCAAGCCCGCATAATCAGATACCAGTACCGAGGTTTCATCCAAATAGAGGAATGGTTCTCTAAACGGACCATCCCTTTGTATATTTCCAACTTGCTTCCAAAGCGTATGGTATAAAGGAAGCTTTGTGAAAGTGAATTTAGCAAGTAAACGAATTTTACAACATATTTACCATGACCGATTTTAAATTAAATATGTACTATTTTATTTTTATAGTTCAAATTTTTTCCTGGGTCCTGACTACCATGCTTATAGTGAAAAGCCCCTCATAATGGTCCTCTTACGTGTGTTACGTTTTGGAAACAGTCGGTGCATATGCGGTTTCTTTATTCCATAATTTTACCGTAATAAAAGCACAGTAATCTGGTGAGTCCCTTTACAAGGACATTCCTTTCATACCATTGTGCATAAGTTGTAATCGCCGTAGGAAGGTAGCGCCTATTAATTATCAGGCTAATTTTGCATAAGAAACTAACCAGTACTTACAATATGTGTATAGACTTCTCAATTATTCGTCACGAAGATATTGTAACCGGATTGTACCAGTTACTTTGTCCGCTTGTATACCATGTCGTCACAATTTTAGTTCTTAACGTATTCATTTTACAAAAAGCAATAAATATTTCATTATACCTAAGTAAAAGAAAACATGCATTTTTAAATTTAAACTTCAAAATGAACGAACATCCCAAATAGACTTTTGTCTCTTTTTGTCCCCTTGAAAGTTAGACTCTACGTTGATCTCCCCTCAATCTAGACTTATGCATAGATGATTTTACGCAAAATTTATCACAGTTGTTTAGGATATTTTAACCAATTATGGCTTAATGAAATCGAAGCTAAAAAAAAAGAATATTACAAAATTCAGGTTTTATATCGCTTCCCCTTAAAATGCATATATATATATATATATACATATATATATATATAAAGTTACATAGTGTTTCATATGGATGTATTTATATGTAATTGCTAGAAAATGTAACTAGAAAGTCCTGACTCAGACCTTTTCGTACGTATTGCCGGTTCACTGACAGGGGTCTTCATAAAAATTTAATGGGTTTAATCTTTTAAAGCCCTTCAAAGTTTAGGGCCGATGATAGCCCTGCGTTTACGACTGACTCATAAAACTTCTATGGCGATATACTTGCCTCCACTTTGTTACAAATTTTACGGCTGTATTAAAAACCATAGATGTTATAAGTTAGGAAAACTTTACTATTCTCTATGTCAGTTTTACGATTCATAGAATACGAACATCATAGTGTAACCTAGTTGTCCACTGAGTTCGATAATTTTAGAGTCATATTTGAAATTCGAATTTATGTTGTCTTTACGAACGAATATTTTTCATTGACGTGGGAGTAATACACACGTATGCGACTTGATTCTTTGATTGAATCTATCATAGAAATGGAGCAAAACTTTTAGTACATTGTATTTGGGTAGATCCAGTGGCGTTTTCTTTTTGTGTTCGGTTGGATCGCGGTTTCCATACCCAAGTAAAACCCTTCATAGTGGCACGCTTAGATGTGTAACGTTTCCGCCACGACCGCCCTCCTCTGCGGCAACTCAAGCCTAGGTCCGATCCATCGGCATGGAGCCCTTGAGTCAAGCAGCCGCTCGCGCGATACAGTGACTCTACATTCACTAGCTTTCACAGATGGCTGTGTGTGACACTGTATTATACACACATGCACAACACACAGGTACATAGGTTCTGTAAGGGACCTTTTTTTTCTTTTTTGCTTAGTTAGATTAGACAAAAAATTTCAGCCCACTAAATACACATACACATGTTCCTTCCCTCCTCCCAGGGGGCAGAAACATGTATATATGTATAGTTAGTTTAGATCGAATGATAGGGATTTAGTCAGATCGCGACTTAATTGCATACGCACAACAGTCCGAGCCGAGGTTCGGCCACTTTGGCACCCTCGGGTGTTGTTGCTTAGCTTTCGTGGCTGAGTTCCCTAAGCGCTCGCCCCCAAGCCCGGTAAAGCTGTAAAAGCCGTAAAGGCTCCAGGGCCACTAAGGCTAACAGTCAGTTCAAAAAAAAAAAAGTGTCACGTTCCGGGATCAGCCAGTATATGTCCAGCCGCCGAGAGGTTTGGAAGCAGGTATGACAGCAACGAACAGTAATTGGTTGTTAATCTCTCGAAGGTCACCGTTGTTTTTGGATTACACTGTGCATACTATCAGACACAGTGCCGACACTTTGTCAAGCTACGATAAAAAACTTTACACCTCAAGCTACAATTTTCGAGAAAAAAAAGCCTTGACACACGGATAGTTAGACAGACGCACAACAAAGTGCTGACAACTGAACCGTTCTTTTTTTCATCACGATGAATGAAACCTTAAAAAGTGGTAGAATCTATGCAAGATTCAATTGAATTCTTTTTCCAGTCTCAGTTGTCGCTCTATGTTCTATAGGTAGGTTTAACAATACATGCTTGTGACAAATTGTTCTAAATTATTCCTAAAGTGCACGATCTGTACTACAAAATTCTTATTTAAGGATAGATCATAGCCAGTAGATTTAATGCCTCATAAGCTACACTTTTCGTTCTTTAGTTAAATAAAAAAAATATTAATAAGATACAAAAGTTGGCAAGAACCTTGAAGTAGGAACGAGGCATGTACCTATTTTAGTAAACATTTTCCTTCTGACACTTCCCTGATAGCGAACCAGACTGCTCCCGGTGATACGACGCCGAGCCACGTCCCTCACTGCAGGGGTACTGTGATAAATATCACGTTAAATAGATGGGTTCAGTACAGTAAAAATTCAGTAGCCTTGTAAATAGTCTACTAGCCCCCTACTAACCCCTAAAGAAATCGATGTAACTTTTTTACTTTACGTGAGTATTAGTGTAGATTGTGTTTTCTTGTACTAACTTTATTTGATAATACCAGCGAGTTTAAGTATTTAAGCTATTTATTCATACTAATGGTCGTCCAGTGGCCGAAATTCGACCACAATTATTTTAAATCATAAGTTTGAACATTATTAAGGTTATATTGTCAAAGGCTCTTCTAAAATCATAATCACAGATTTCGCCAAGGCTACACTGCTAATTTACCTGCTAATTTAGTTTTATATTTTTTTCAAACAATAAATCAAATAAATTTATATAAAAAACCTTTGGAATGACATTTCGTACACATTTAAATGTATCTTTAAAATTTACTTCTTCATTCTGTATAATATTAACACTATTTGAATTATCATTACTACTATTATGTGTCCACGAATGTAGATTTATTCTTCTTTGTCTCTCACTTTGACCCGCTAATGTTCAATGTCGAGGCATAATAAAAGTAGAAAAAAACTTTCATGAAATTACTGAAATCGAGAAGTGGAAAATATTTTAGTAGCTACCACAATAATAAAAAATACAAAAAGATCTTTGAACCAGCAATAACAAAAAAAATATATATATATATATATATATATATATATATACCTATATGATATAGCTACACAATTTTACTTTTATATTGAGATTTTATATTAGATTTGTATTTGTATATTGAGCGAACAGTATTTCACTAATATTGTAATAATAAATGAATTTATTATGGTTACGTTTGACATTCAGTAAGATTATATATAGAAAACAAATTATTAATGACAAACAATATTAATCTATTCTCAATTTGACAACAGACTTTAACAATAAACAAAAGAGTATATATGCATGTTTGTGTCAAATAATGGTAGTGTGTGTAATGTTTTTGTATTGATTTAATGTATTTTTGTAAAAAATAGTATTTTGCACTCCTCTATATAAACTGTACGTGTGAGAAATTTCATACTCCTCCATCCGCACAATTTTCATAAAAAGGGGTACAAAGTTTTTGCTTCACGTATTAATATATAGATTTCTATATAAAAATATGATTAAATTTATATGTTTCACATCTGCTAGGCGTCCCATAAAGCCTCACATTTTTTATTTATGATATGGTTTTGATTTTATTTGCAAGATCGACGAAATAGCGACAAGCTTCGGTGATCGGGTGATCATATGTGATCATATGTGATTCACGAATACGCCTGAAACGTATAGGGAAATTTTGAGATGTTTGGATCTAAGTGCTGGGAAAAAGGTGAAATGAAAGAAGATTACATGTGGTAGAGATAGGATTATTAAGATCGATGTGTGGTGTAACTAGAATGGATGAGATTAGGAATGTGTATATCAGAGGAAGTGTGAAAAAGGCACCGATCACATAGAAGTTGAGAAGTAATAGGTTATCGTGGTATAGGCATGTCATGAAGAGAGTTGAAACTCATATAACTAGAATAGAGTTAAGTATGAAGATGGAAGGATATAGAAGTTAAAGAAGACCTAAAAACGTATGGAGTGATTGTTTGTGGAATGGTATGTGTATAAAAAGTATGAATACTGAGATGAGAGTTGATAGAAAGGAGGAAGAGTATAACGTGTTGTACTTACTCTAGTTAGGGGAGATTAGGGTAATAAAAGAGTAGATTTTGTTTACTTGTTTTTATTGCAAACGGTTTTAATTCTACAGTTGACTATATAAATACGTCGTATAGAGAGAAATACTTGTCTCGGGACAGGCTGGTATTATTACATATAATATTACTAATATATACTTATTTTGTTTCATGTTTAGGTTTAGGTGTAGGTAAGTAAAGCAAAAACCATAAACTATGCTGATAATTCCAAGTGACTTGAATAATCAAGCCTTGCCTACCAAACGTTATTGCGTAGCAAGCCCACTCATTTGATAGGTATATCTGAAATCATTTACTTACAATTATTTATGAAGGCATATCTAATAATAATACACGTGGAAGTCACAAAACGGATCCGTACGTATTAAATTCCTACGCATATTAGTCTTCTACGTATATACGTAGGCGTTTAAATGAATTTTTCTGATCGTAAATAATCAAATTGCCCTAAAGATATTAATATGATCAAAGTCAAACATTATTAATACAAAGTACACAGAAATCAACTGAAATTACGAATATAATAAATACAATTTGCTAATAATATAATAATAATAATAGGAACTTGCCTAAACATGGCCGAGCTTTAAAAAATTTTCCACGATTAATTTATTTGAGCACTAATTCCCCGCACTGCACTACGAGCTTAATGAAGTGGTAAGTAAAGTCAGCAAAAAAACTGATGAAAATAAAAAACATAAACTGTTCTCAGTCTCTGGCCAAATTAATGCTTGATGCACTGACACGGTAGTTATTTTATTATTATCTATAATTAATTTTATATTTGAATCAGACATGTTTTTGTTAATTACGTGTAGTCTAGACAACGTTTATATTTTAAAGAAAATCTTATACATTTTTATGGTTTTGTTATTCATGAGTGGTAAAATGAGTTTATTAAAAGTAGATATATAGTGATAGTCAAACAACTTAATTTCAAATACGGTATTTAAAATAACTTGCTTTTTGCAAATTCCAGTCCAGTAGTACGGATACTATAAATTGTTTAGTAGGTTGGCATAAAAGAACGCTCATGTTATTAAAGGAGAATGCCGAATGGATATATGGAATCTCCTCTCGTATTGCGTCAAAATAAATATTTACTTATAATAGTCTACATTTATAATAAATAATTAGAATGTATTTGTTAATGTTTAATTATTTTTATTTATTTAAATTATATATACTGTATCAACATTCGCAAATGCTGTTTTTTAAAATAAAAACCTGGTTCCGAAGATATTTGATAAAATCTATCATAACGTAAAAACTAGAGATGTTTCGGTATGCAGTTTTATCGATACGGTTATCGATATAGAAAGAGATAAAAGAAAATAATATTAAGATTGATTGTGTAGGTGCAATACTATATTATTTAATAATTGGAAATACGTAAACAAAATATAAATAGAAACACGAATTCACAGTTCGTCAATACTAGAAGTTTCAACGCAAAAAACCACTTGCCTTGTACCAAATCATCGATCTTTACTTATCGATGTCAACATTGATGTTTTTCTAAAATCACTTATTCTCACGTTTCAGTAAAAACATCAATGTAAGTGAAATTTTTCTTCTTGGTTTAGTGCCGCAGAAACGTTCTGCTTCTGTCTGTTCCAATAGAAGTTTAAATACAGTGTTGCCGATGTCTTAAGTTTTTTAAAAGTTTATTAAATACGTAGGATGATTACCATCGATGTTAAGATTTGAAGAAGTTTCGCGCCTGAGTGCCATAAGCGCTCGCCCCCAAGCCCGGTGAAACTTTAAAAGCCTACTGAAGCTCCAGGGTCCTTATGCCTAATAGTGTAGTTAGATAGAAAAAAAAAAGATTTGAAGAATATCAATTTTATCTTTGTTAGACATGTTATCAGTAGGCACTGTGGAAAAATGCAGAAAAACGTCAGCAACCACAACAAAAAAATATTTCATTTATTTGATATAAATAGCACTTTTAAAATCTAAATCAAAATATACTTTATTCAATTTAGGCCCTAAAAAGGCACTTATGAACATCGAAGACTACTACCGGTTCGGAAAATATCCCAGTCATCGAGAAGTACCGGCGAGAAACTCGATCAGGTTATCTTATTTTTTTTTTCAACTGTGTATGTAATATTTACAGTTTATAATCATATTATCGAATTTATAATTTAGTGGATGCACAGAGAGGGACTCACTTCCAGACATCACTATCACTCAGATAACGATCCACTCTATAATACCCTTTTGACAGTAAAACCTGCTTGACATGGTCCTTGAACTCATTCTGTGGCAAATCAGTAATGTGCTTCGGGATCTTATTATAGAACCTAACACTATTACCTAAAAAACGTTTATTAGTCTAAAACACAGTACGACTAATTTATGTCTATTTCTAGTATTAAAACTGTGCTGGTCTTTGACAAAATCAAGCTTGTCAAAGTTTTTACGAATATACATCCAATTGTCAAGAATATATCAAGTTAGGCAAAAAGGTCTGACATTTGTACTGTAGACGTATTAGGGCACAGAGAAATTTGTCTGGAGATTTCTCTCTACTTGGGGCAGGTGGAATAACTTCACCTTACAGAAGATCGCAGATAAATAACTTAATGTTGTATTCTTGCGGTGAGTACGGTTTCCAGAACTCTATGAGATGGGAGGGTCAAGGTTGACATCGCGCTAGTGATACCTACGGTATTACAAGCTTCCATGGGCTACGGTAGCAGCTTACAATCAGGCGGACCGTATGCTTGTTTGCCACCTTTTTGTATAAAAAAAAAACTGTAAAGCAAATCTTCCTATGTGAAAATCTTTGATGTTAGCCGTCCATGTAATTTGTCATTTTGCACTGGCGTCAGTAAACACATGAGTACTCCTCAAATAAAAACGAAAATTTATAATACTAGTAGACCACCCCGGCTTCGCACGGTATTTAACAAAAAATACAAAAATTATAAATTCCATACGGATCCCTAAGTTTTTATTCTATCGCCTATGTTCATCAGGGGTAATGTAGGATTCTAATGGTGAAATAATTTTTCAAATCGGTCCAGTAGTTTCAGAGACTATTCAATGCAAACACACAATCAAAACTTTCCTCTTTATAATATTAGTTTAGAAATACATTAATATGTGCGCATGAGATAACTTAGTAACTTGAATGAGCATTCTTTTTGACATAGTTTATGTAATGAAATTATATTGCTGCAATAGGCAAATTTGTAAACGAAAATAAGATATGATGTTGTTCGTTTTGTAGAATATCTATTATATTTAGCAAAGAAGAAGCTCGTATATTAAGTTTCTCGTATGGATGTGAAGCATGCGTTCATTAGACAAGAGGATTCATTCTACAGTTTTAATGATGTAGGTAGAGTTTCCTAGATACGGTAACTCAAGTAAGAAGTTGGCATCCTTGAAAGACAACAATAATTATGAATGTTAACTTTGTTATTAAATTATTATCGTAGAGAATTTTATCTACATCATTTTTTTTAATAATGTTTTTAGATTTTGGCCGCAATCTTAACTGGTGTGAAATAATGATATGGCCTAACATGGTAACATGGCTCTCAAGGGCAGCTGCCGGAACACCTCTGTAGAAGCTTAGTGACAGATTTTCAACTTGAAAGTTGTAACTAACCAGGAGAGCGTTAGAAAATGGCCTACCATCATACTATGATTTCACCATGATGTATTTCTTCATCGAAGACTCAGGTTCATTGCAAAGGTTCGAACTCACGTGATCGAAACCGTGTCCGTATGAGCTACCACTGAGACATCATTGCTTCAATATTATATGTTTTTATTTCTATCGTTTATAGTTTTAGGGTTATGGCGATAATCTCAGTTGATGTTAAGTGATGATGTGGCTCAAGATGTTGACACGCTAAGCCTAACGGGAAAAGAGGCTATCAAGTGCAGCTGCCGGAATACACATATAGGTGAACTTATAGGTTGAACCTATTGGTGTGTGAGCACGATTGTGTTCCTTTTGCTCTTTAAATACACAAATCAGTTAAAGGTTTAATCTTTCACTCAGACTGTGATCAGGCAGGCACTTAATTTTATAAATTTATGACGCAATGATGGCTCAGTTGTAGCCTGTACTAACATCGCGTCGATAGACGTAAGTTCGAAATCCCTCAAGGGGCCTCAGCTTTCAGTGAAGGAAAACATCGTGATGAAACCACAGCATGGTGGTAGGGGTTTTCTAATGCCCGCCTGGTTATCTACTAAATTGATAATATGTCACCAAGAACCAATAAGGTTGTTCCGACAGCTGCACTTGAGAGCCAGTCTCCCACTAGGCTCAGCGTGCTTCCATCTTGGGTCACATAGTCACTTAACATCAGGTGGGATTGTGGCCTTAAAGCTAAACCTAAGCTTATAAAAAAAATTAGGTAAAGTGACACTTGAAAATTATTTACTGGATTATAAAACACAACTGGTTAAACCAATGTATAGTAAATAAATGGTACAGTAGAAAATTCTGACACATATAATCGGCACATTTGCAAGCCCATTCGGGGAAACAAGCCTTAAACGTAATAAGTTGGGTTCGCGTGCTCGCGAAGCATAAAGTATCGCTTGGAAATGAAAGCGTGCTTATTGTTTTAAATTGCCGCCCGCCCATAATGTGACAGTGGGCGGAATGCGTAAGTACACTTAAATATGAGAAAATGCTATGAGTTTTCCATTTTTATATTTGACTTAAATTTATTATGAAATAATATATTCCGTTTTCATTTTGAATGTTTATGATAATTTGATAGTTTCCTACCCTTCTTTGTTATTTATTTTTATGTGTCTTTTTGAATCCTATTGACAGTTAGTGGGTATTACAATGACGTTAGGAGTGTGTGTTATACAAGATTAATATATCAAGCCATAACCTGACCCGCTTCTTATTTAGTTGATTTATACTTACCGTATTACTTATCTTTGCATTTTCAACCTAAAGTTCCACAAAAGTTCCTAAAGTTCTACTGGTTGACAAAAATGTTCACTTGCAAACTTTACCGAGTGGTTAATATTAGGGATGTAACGATACATAATTTTGCCGATATTATAGCGATATGATAGCGAAACCGATTATTGTAGTGAATAATCGGCTATACCGATACTGATATCGAAAATTTAGTAATAAATAAAAATAATGCAGTATGTAATCTCCTATTTATCCAACTGACGGAGGGTAAAGTTTTTTGTGTGATTATATGTGAGTCTATTGTGCACAAAACTGGCGATAGCCTTTGATACCTAATTTCAAAAGGAGTATTAATAAAAATAATGTCAAATAAAAATTAATAATAAATAGGCGAGAAACTATACAACGCTTAGTAAAGACAGCAATGTTGGCGCGAGCACCACGTGCGGCACTCTCGCCAACGACTAAAAGGCAACGTTGTCGTGTGCGCTTTTCATATTCTTAGATATCCGTTGATAAATAATCGGCGATTCCGATATATCGTATCGGTATTTTATTTTTGTTTTATTGAAAAGGTACAGTTACAGATAACAGATTAATTATTTCACAAATAATGAGACAATATTATAGCATGATAGATGATAAATCTGAAATCCTATTACAATTTGTACACAACATTTATTTATAAAATTAAAAACACAGTTAGCTTAATACAAATTAATATTTTATAGATGCACAAATTTATATACACACACACTAGGAGGAGTTCGACTAGTGATTTCTTAAATTTATTTATGTTATCATGTAATATGTTTTGGTGAACACAACGTTCATTATAATGCCAGCACATTCGAAATAGGGGATTATTATTGAGATACTCGTACCGAACGAATGGGTATTTTAAAATTAACTTGTTCAAGTAGGTTGCTGCTAAATGCACCATTTGCAATTTTGTACATAATACATAAGTCAACTGCACACATTCTGTCTTCATGTTGCATTCTGCCTTTTAGTTTGATGTTAAGGAGTCTGTCTTTTTATTCTGGTAATTTATGTCTCAGACCTAATCTACCACACAGTTTTCTGGGAAAACGACATTGAACTAACACTATCAGATGTATATGAGTTTATAGATGGGAGACTATGCAATCGAACAATATTTCAAAATACTAAGGAAACAGGGTAATCCATGATTTTACAGATTTAAATGGTTTAGCAGTGTGTGTAAGTCAGTTAATCAAAGTAATGTCGGCAAAGTGTGAATGATATATTAGAGAGTCAATCATGACATCTAGATCTCGGACAGTATCAATTCGATTAATATCAACTCTTTCATTGTTATAGTTGATAAGGTAATGAATTTTTTTTGTATCATTACATCCCTAGGTAATATATTATTAATTAAAAACATGACGGAGAAATTTTACTATTACTTTTTACTTTTAATATTAACATTAAATTATTCAATTAGTATTCAGTTGTAACATAAACAATAAATAAACATATTTAAGCATAAGTCAAGAACTTATGACAAGATGCCAGAACTTGAACATAAGGAAACTACAGTGAAACTTCTCGGACCATCCAATAATATGTTACAAAATAAGTTGTCATACAATGAAAAAGGTAGGGTACCCTGTGACGTATATTTGCATAGAATTACGTGTAACGTCGTCTCGCCCCGACAAAGAATGTTATCTGTTATACCCGTGACAGCTGACTTATTATTTCAACATTATTTTTTTATTACAAACACAAAGGTGTTTACTGAAAAATAAACAGAACTATTGACATATCTTGCAACCGCTACACTTACCGTTTCCCCGAGAAAAACATTTAAACCTATCCATTACTTTACTGATTACAATATCAACAAAAAGGTTAGGAATGTAGCGAGTGATGTACGTAAAGCAATGCGGGATTGTATACAATTTTAATTGATTTTTCTAAAGTCGGAGTAGTCAGGTCGCGTGTACAGGTTGCGTGATTTTGTACCGGTCGGAATCGAGCGTGATGTCGCTTAGGGAACCCTCCCCCAAAGGGGGGTCAACTAGATGCCGCATACCAACGGGTGCAGTAACATGTCCGACCCCGTTCCGCTATGAAACGACAGTTTTATTTCCCCCTAAGTCGGGACGGTAGTAAGAAATCAGATTGCACCGTTCCTTATTTAGGTTCTGTTTGTACGCCGTTTGTGAGTTTTGTCTCCACCGCGCCGTTGGGTTTTCAGAGAAGCTATTTCTGTAAATAAATAATTTCTCCAGTGTCTAAGATACATTAAAAGATCACGATCATCATAGTTGTTTAATAAATGCAATAAATGAATATCAGAAATATCATGGAATCATAGTCAAATAATAATGACATATAAATAACTTTTGCATAAAAAATATTTATGCAACAATATGGCAAGTAAGCTTACGACCCGCCTGATGGTAAGCGGTTACCGCAGCCTATGAATACTTATAAAACGACTAGTATCATTAGAGTATTACCGACCTTGAATCCCCCTTACCCAAGGAACTCTGTAAACCCTACTCACTGCAGGAACACAACACAAGGCTATGATCTTCGGACTGCCCCAAGTAGAGAGAAATTTCCAAAGAGGAAGCTTCAATCAGATTTTTCTAAAAATGAAATTAAGCATAACATTTCTTACTGCTATAAAGTGCCTATTATATTGTATGTTAACTTTCATAAGCATAACTACTTAAATTGTATAAAAAAAATCTTATTGAGAATAACATGTCACAATGGAATTCAAATAAGATCGTATTTCATTTAAAATTCCTAACAAAGTTACGGTTGTAAAGATGGAAGTATTAATAAAATATACTTAGAAATGGATTATTCTTCTTCCTTTTCCGGCAACGTGACGTCGGGAATTTCTGAAGACAGTTGATTATCGTAGAACGAGTTCCATAAAGGAGAAATGCGGCTGAATATATTGTAGAATTAGTTAAATTTACTAGAAGTTACTATTAAAATAAAATGTTGAATAGAATCCTGAGGGAGAAATTAATGCATAATAATAATATCTTGTTTTTAAAACGGGAAAAGTATTAACTAACTATTTTCTCATTCTCATTAGGTTGTCAATCGGTCAATAGGTCAATAGGTTGAACAGCCACGGAGACGCTACACATCCGCGTCCCTTTTGGATAATAAATCATTCAGTTACGCTCAGTTTATTTTGAATCCTGATAGAGAGATTTTAATGCTTGTATTAGATTATTGCTCACCCCATGCAAAGATAATGCTGACCACAACGCAAGAGAAAGAATTACTTAATTAATTTATTCCTAAAAAGTTGTCTGTTAAGGTGCTCATTACTGAACGTAAATTATTATATTCCTATTTATTTATTCGAATTGTCGTATTACAGCCACTGAATTTCATATTGTTACGACCTGTTTAAAAAAAAAAACACTATTCTCGATCATTAAAGAAATATCAGGAAAAATTCAGAAATCACTGCAAAAACAAATTAGATACAGAAAGCCATATCGATAACAGCACCCCGTACGCGCATGTCGGATAAAACAGATTGAAAACCAGTTCCGCGCTTTTGCCGATTTAAGTAATTATTGCTTTTTTGTGTGACTATGTTCTGAATCGAAAACACATAATAAACGATATTATCGAAACTGTTGAACATTTGCTCGTATAAATACTGCATTAAAATTTCAATGCACGATGTTTTATTTTCAAAAAAACGATTTATACATTAAAAAGTGTAATGATCATATCTTGAAATGTTTACTATTACTATGGATTTAAGATTTAAACCAAATTGTATTTACGTTTTTTAACCAACGTTTTTCAGTAGCCAGTTCATAGATTTTAATTTATTAGATACAAACGCACTTAAATAATTTATAGTAAATGTTTTCGTAATTTTCTTATTTTTTTGTAAAAAGCTGTCCTACAGCTAGTCGAGTGTAGGTAACTAAACTCAAGATTGCCCGGAGTCGTATTTCTTTCTGTACCAACCCATTTTGTACTTTAAACATCGAATATAAATTCGTATGTAAACGTTTTTACGAAGATGCGGAAAACGCACACACTGAAACCATATCGGTCCGATTATATATGCAAAATAAAAACAATTTCTAAAAATAAAAAGTTTCTTTAAATATCAAGATCATTCTCGAAATTTCGACCCCACAATATTTCGGCGGAGAACAGTACTGTTTTGGGCATACAAACGAATACAAGAAACGATAAAAGGAGAATCTACGTTTGGACAGTTAAAAGCACAGAGTACTTGTGTCTTTCTTTTATTTGAACGAATAAATCCTCGTACTGCAAACTAACGAAAAATTATATCCCGCCGTTGTAACAATATTATACTTTATAACATACAGTCATTATTTTGATGGAATAAATAAACCTATAGAAATTATTAATGAAATAACTATAGCAACGTTTAATACGTATGTTAATAAGTAATTCAAACATCTACATCGATATTAAATTTTATTTGTTATTCCAGTAATCTTTATTTCAGTGCTGGCTTTGAAAACCGTCCACAGAAGCAAGAGTAAAAAAGAATGAATATTACAAATGATTCAATTTGAAGCGACATTATTTTTTTGTTGCTCCCTTTGCGAGAACTCGCGGTTTCTTTAAGCGAAATCACTTACCTACTCGCTCCATTTTTGTAATGACGGTAATGAAATTTGAGGTTTGTGATTCGAATCGCTTGACCTACATTTTAACAAATAATGGTTAATATAGGTTAATTTTTTAAATATATTTAGATGCAACAAAACGCTACAATTTTTTTGATACTTCATATTTAAACTGAAATTTATGTATTCATAAATTTTAAATAGATTGTCTAATATTACATTATTACTGTTTTTATTTAATAAACACTTGTAGTCTAAACCAGAGCGGTTAATATATTTAGTGCACTCAAAAAATATATTTTATTTTAGGTAAATACTTCATTACATGATAACAAATTATAGACAGTTCAATTTGATATAAGATTTAAAAATAAAATGTGTGTGTTGGATTATTTAACAGCCAAAATAATTCAACGATTCGAGGATAAATGTAAGTGATTCGCGGAACCCTAGTGGCTCATCCACGGAACTCTTGGATTCGGCAAAACCCACTTTAGGAATCACTGATATCTAAATCGGCTTTATCTAGTGATGACTTATCCGGTGTAAAGAACACTATCTTAGCTGCCAAGGTCTATAATACTATATAGGACTTACATTCTAGTGAAACGTTTCAGATTTATATTAACACGAAAAATAACAATTAATCAGTGGCAGTATACCAAAGTACATGTGAGAAATTCAGAGCGAGATTTTGTTAACTTTTCTAGTTTATTTTTAAATTATAAAGAGTGAAAGACAAGAGTCGCTTTTAACATCGGTGGATGCGACCTCACTGATTATATATTATCCAAACTTTTTTTACGAACTCTTTAGATATTCTCACCTCAATTTTGGTGATGTAATCAACAAGAAAAAGCTTTCTCGTTTAATCCCGCGCGGCAAAATTCAGAAACCCTACTTATTGCATACAAACGAAATTAAGGGGTGGAGTATACATACAAAATGTTTTAGGTTTCGAATACAAGAGTACCTTTTTAAATAACTAATTTCACTGAAGTCTGTATATTAATTAAATACTTTTGGTTGGTGCTTCTATATCTATACATATTATAAAACTCAACGTCACTTTGTCTGCCTGTCCGTTTATGTTGTTTTCACGTGAAAACCACTAAGTAATCCAAATTACATGTTTTTATTTTATTTAATTTCACAGCTATGTTATCTGGCCAAGTTATAGGATATATTATGTAAGATAAAGTAACATATAAAATAAGCAATAACGATAATGGTGAATTAATACGAAAATAAAAAAACGCATTTGGGACGCTTAAATGGCATACACTGAGTAAACATGATATATCAAATTATGGTCTACATAATCGTAAATCTTAAAAAGACCTACAAAAATTCAGCAATAGCTTATTTTTACCTACTAAGGATCACTCACAATAATGCCTTTGTTTTGAATACTTTAAAATTCTATTCTTTTTTAACATAATTATATTGTCATCGTCTTGGAGTTTTTTGCGGGACCTTGAAGTGTTATGTGGTAGTTTTTCTTTTAATTCACAAGCTTGTGTTGTTTAACCCTAAATAATGTAATTTTTGCGGGATTTTACGTGATGTAGTTTGGTTACCGTGTACAAGTGAAGTGAATTATAAATAATAACTGGGAACATGCACTTCAGGTTACCAAAGAACTCCCTGAAAATTTTTAACAAGGGGCCGCCGTTTTGTTAAAGCTATATTTGAAGATTGCAAGAAAAACAACAGATGAAATGGCTGCATGGTGTAGATACCTTTGCCTTTACCTTTCACGAAGAAAAGGAAAACTATACCAAAAAAATGACATTATTTTAAAAATTGTTAAAGCTACTTTGTCTTCATCATTGTCATCAACGTGTTTATGAGCAAAGCTGGCATCATCATATTATTACATATATCGCTCATTGCTATTAGCACTATAATTGAATAATCACATTAAAAAGCCTAGTTTGCTAATGTGCTTGTGCGTGAGTACCTCCCTCGCGACGCTGTTCAAGAAATCACACCGTTCCTGATATACATGGCAGAAACATGTATATATGTATAGTTAGTTTAGATCGAATTACGGATAGGGATTAGTCAGATCGCGACTTAATTGCATACGCGCAACAGTCCGAGCCGAGGTTCGGCCACTTTGGCACCCTCGGATGTTGTTGCTTTGCTTTCCTGGCTGAGTGCCCTAAGCGCTCGCCCCCAAGCCCGGTAAAGCTGTTAAAGCCGTAAAGGCTCCAGGGCCCCTAAGGCTAACAGTATAGTCAGTTCGAAAAAAAAAAAACTTGAACGCGAAAGCCACGTCTGCTGAGTTACAGGTTCGTGTGTACATTTATTTATTTGGTGTCTTGTTATTTGAAGTGTTTACAAGGAAAGGCCGCCTGTTACTCCTTGTTCTATCATTTATGTATTCTTTTGTTTTTTAACTACACTTCCTTTCCTGGTATGCACTATGTACTCGTTCCGTCCTTCATACGTTCTTTCTGTTTATAAAATCTCAGAGCAAGAGACATCAAAAAACGAAATTCTACATGTCTAATGTAGGCATGTCTATGTAAGCAAATATAATTTAACAACCTTAGCTTAGTATGCATTATTTGCTAATTAACTGTCAGTAGCGGCATAAGGCGTGGTGGACGTCGGCCTCCGCCTAAAACCTCACGATCCAAGGGATCTCGCACGTTGAAAGTTTAAGCAACTTTCCTTAACTAAAAAATCAAAATTAAGTCCACTTTTTTTTATTTAGGCCCTAACGAGGCACTTATGAAATTTAAAACAATACTGCGAATTTAGAAAATATCCAGATCACTGAGAAGCACCGGTAAGAAACTCGATTTTTTTATCTATGCAAACAATGTTTACGGTTTATAATTATATTATTTCAGTTCATATACAGAGAGGGAGTCATTTCCAGACAGCATATCATTCACGTAATGATTGACCTTAGATTAATGATTAGTCCCCGCTGTGCTCCTTTTGTGTTTATGTTCAATATTATGCCGGTTACATACAAAATCTAGCTTATTGAAGTTATTGTGAATAAATTGTCAGGGATGAATTGGAAAGGCAAAGTTAAAATAAGAAATCTATTTCATTTAATATTTAACTAAAAATTGAAAAACCCATCCATTGAGTCCAAACACGATATCTTTGCTGTAAGTTGGTGAAGATTGTTGATTGTTGTTGATTGATTGTTGAAGTTGGGATATCTATATAGGTATGTATAGGATACTGCAGTATCAGCTCAATTTTCCATGTTTCTCTAATATCACTGAAGTAACAGAATACCAAATTCCGAATCGACTAGACCTGTAAAAGATGCTCATATCGATTTTTTAACTAGAAAAGAACTGATAATCTTCAAACGGCTGAACAGATTTTCTTGACCAAATCAAATTGAAAATCAAATTCCGAAAAATCAAAAACTCCTTTACCAAGTTAACTGAAAAGCAATTTGAACTAAACCTCTTAACGAAACGAGCTATATTAATCTTACAAGCATCAAAAGTCGGAGAGTCCACTACATCAAACTTAAGAGTATTAAATGTAAAAAGTCTATAGTGATTCGAGAAGTTGGCAAACGGCCAGACTGGCTTGCCTCCTTTTTCTAGAAAACCTCAGCTTGAGGTACCGATATGTGTAGCTCGATTGGTGTCTAACTCAACAGTAGTTTTCTTTCGTTTTTTAAAAGTGAAACTTTTATTCTATCGCCCCAAAAAATTCGTTCATCTATCGCATATCGCATTACAGCTGGCCGTAGAGTAGGGAACTGTGAGACTTGAGGCGAAGAATTATTATTTAGAATTATTATTATTTTTTAAGTTTCCCTTGCATCGTGGTTTCATAAAACTACACATTTTTTTATTACAGTAGATAATTCTACTGCCAAAAAATATGCCAAGACAAATCAATTAATTACACGCTAATAAAAAATATATATTTTACGTTAACATAATTAATTAAATTTTTAAATAAATAATATCTTGAGTTTTAAGAGGGATCTTGATCTGTTTTGTTGTGGGTTTTATATTAATTCACAATCTTATATTATTTGGCCCCACATTATTGTATATATAATATATTGATGGGATTTTACGGTAATATAGCTTGATTATTGTGCATATGCGAAGTGAATTATAAATAATAACTAGAAGCATTAATTTAAGTTGCCGCAAAAACTCCCTGGACAGCTTTAATAAGGTAGTCGCCACCTTATAAAGCTTTTTTGAACTCTGAAGTTTAAAAATTCACGTGACATTGGCATAACTGTTGCCGAAACACACGTTGCCATTTAATTAGAAGAAAAAGTAACATCTTACATACATTTTACGTACGTACATACGTTTGAAGCAATGATGGCTCAGTAGTAGCGTGTACGACTTTGCGTCGATTGAAGTGAGTTCGTATCCCTGCAGTGAGCCTGAGCTTTCGCTGAAGGAAAACATCGTGAGGAAACCATAGTATGGTGGTAAGGCTTTTTCTAATGCCCGCCTGGCTAGGTACCACCCTCAAGTTGAAAATCTGTCGCCAAGCACCAATAGATGTGTTCCAGCAGCTGGATTTGAGAGCCAGTCTTGCACTAGGTTTAGCGTGTTATCATATTGGGCCACATCTTCACTTAACATCAGGTGAGATTGTGGCCACTACGCCAACCTACAGCGATAAAAATAAACATTTTTTACGATTATATTTTACAGTTCATAAATCTCGTATAGAAATAACTTGATAATTATTCGAAATGATTCAAGTGTAAAGAACTAAAACGAACTACTTATATTAAAGTATCATTTACACATTTTCACTCATTGAACTTTACAAATACAGTCAGGACATTGACCAGACACCGGTAATTTTAAAACTTCTGAATATTTGAAAACACCGATTCCCAAATGCGAAGGTATAAATCCGACATATGAAAAGTTCATAACTAGGAAAGTAATTGGTCCCTCGTGCCTTGATAGTTCGTTGTGGATGACTCCCCAGGGCTATGTATGTTTGGAAGATATATTTTGTTTGTTTATTAAATTGTTAGCTCTAGGTTTTCGATATTCTGCTAACATGGCAACACATAGAAACCAGTATTCTCCGTTAATATTTATACTAAGGAAACTAATATATTCTAAAATTTAGACAAAAATATAAATTAAAAAAGGATGTCTTTGAATAAATAAATTACAGGTTCTTTCATTGCATCTTCCTTTAGAATTAAAATGTTAATAAAAGCAAAATAATAGTTTCTCCGCCTTTTTAAATTAAGATCACAATATACTGTAACCCAAGAGAAAGGTGGAAAATTGAAATTCCTTTAAATCGGTGATATGATCCATAACGATAAATGTAATTAAAAATAATAATAATAGGGTAATAAGACTACTATTTAGCGGAAAATCTCATAAACAATTATTAAAGTTTAAGCTAAAGATAGACAATGATATGGTAAATAAACAGCTAATATGGCTGTGACCCGTGGTGGTTTTTCTTCAACTTGAAGGTTGTAGTTAGCCCTATGTGTGCTAGAATAATAAATAAATAAGCCATTAAAGAGTTCGTAATGGTATGTGTTTTACTACAGGGTGTTATAATATATATTCTTATGGTTATTTCATGTCTTGTATATGTATGTTATGTATTAGGCATATAACAGTGGCCTTGAGTGTAGTCTAGTGGCCTTGAGTAGCATTATTACTCCGTGAATTTGTGTCAAACTTATTATTTATAAGACATAATATAGGTGATTAATTTAGGTATATGCCGACCCATGTACTAGTTCTAAGTACATAAATGCTTCAAAGATAGTGCTGCCATATACATAGAAGAAATATAATCTACAGTTTGGAAGGTTAGATGTTTATTTATTATCAGACTCTCATACTTTAAAATAATATAGCTTTATAATCTTAGTATAGATTGGAACATGTGTAGATATTAAACAAACAGACATATAACTAACAATCATATGCATGACACAACTGTCTATATTATTCAGGTATGAACGCAGAACTTCCCGGGTCAATAAATAAGACTAGTACTACCGTGTCATGAAGCCTGGCCGTTTCGTTTATTCTAAGTCCTTCATTTAATCTGCACAGAGGTCTACCATTCACCCATTTTTATCCACTTTTTACACAATTTCAAAAGTACAATGTATTAAATAACATTTAACACGTATTAGGTTACCAAATACGGCATCGTACGAACATCGACGACGACAAGCCCATCTCAATACACTATCCAAATTAAGTTGATTCCTCAAACCTTATTGTGATATTTAAATCAAAACGCAAAAGCAAAATTTCACAGTTCAAATTAAACCAGACGCGTTTTATTCAAAGACTGAGAGAGATTTTATGATCCGTGAATATCGCGCGGGCATTTCTGGATGTTGGGATCATATTTTTATTGTTATGGTAATATGAGTTTCCCGTTAGTTGGAATTTCAAAAGGGTCGATTAGGACGTCTGGTTTCGAAGGTTCCGTACAATACGAAGTTTCCCCCGCTTATTTGTAAGATGTGCCCTCGACTTGCCTCAGCATTCCTTTCAAGGGTTGCTGAATTTTTAGCCCCAACGTTTCTTTGTGTTGTCGGAGCGACTTTTAAGGTTTGCGGGATTGAATTATAGACCGTTCAGTCGATTGGGTTTTACTGCAGTGTGAAAATTTAGTTAGTGTTTTAACAATTTTTAAATATTCTTACTTGTTTTCTATTGTTTGTTCATTATAATTCATAAGAATTGATAATTATTTAAATATAAACGATTAAGGAAACAGTCATGTTTCATGTCAGAGCGTGGATTACAAAAAAATGTGTAAATACTTATATATACTTAGATGTATGTAAGAAGTAATAAATTACTTCTTTGGCGTATCAAAACAAAAATCGAAAAATTGTATCCCGCGTGCCAACAAACATGATGAAGATAGCCATCAATGTAAATTCATTTAAATAATGAAATAAATACAATTTATCATTGTAAAAATAAAGCTTTCAATTTTACCATCTACTAACGCGCCAAAACTATAAATTCTACTACTATTTATAAACTATACCAATTGAGGTTTTGATTTTTTTTTTTGTGATAAATGGAAATATCATATGTAAGTTTTTTTTCCGCAAAATTTCAAGGTATTCCAAAAAAAAATCATTTTTAAATTCAGTACCGAAAACGCGCCGATCGTTCCCGAATAAATCCGAGCGCGTGTGACGTCACAATGTTAATTTCTACTCATTGTAGCACACAACTGATACAGTGCTTTGACTCTTAATCGATGAAATTCCTTTAACATTATTACGTCACAAACCTGGCGATCAATCGCGGCCCGTTCGTAATCATGTGATTCTTTTAAAAATATTAAAATTTTCAATTGTTCATTATTAATAAATAATGTTTTAAGAGTTTTTCCAATTAACTATTATAATAATTATGATGAAGCTTTAAAATACTCTTTATTCGATATTTTTTTTTATCAAATACCCAATTCTAAATAATAAAAATAATCTAATCTAATAATCCAAACAATAATATCTTATTCTAAACAATAATTTAAAATGATTTAAAAAACATACAGAAATATACTCAAGTCTTCCAAACCGCGCTGTATTCATTCACAAATATACAATTCGAAATATCTTTAAGTAAAGTTCGTAATATGCTAAGTGGATATTTTAAATGCACCGAATTGCAACAAATGAAGTTGACAAACCTACTTATCACGCTTCAAACTATGAAATCGACTGATAATTTTTTATTGAATCTCTTTCCAATATAAGAGACGAAGTATTATTGATGGACGCGCCGTGACATGCCAGGAGCGCTAAAATACCACATATAATTTTCTGTTTTTACACATTAAACACCTACCTATTCAAATTTTGTTTTTCTAACTACAAGTATATAGGCGTTGTAGAGCGAAGTCTGTCAACAAAAAATTGATCTATAGGTGATGTTGGGTTTTTATAATGGTAAAACGGGCTCACTTGATTATACACCTTGCCAAGCACCATCTTACGAGTCAAAAAGGAGTCGTATAGCCGTTTACAACTACCTAATTGATTTCGCGCATAAATTAATTATTAAAAGAGCACAAAAACCTAGATAACTGTGCCCTTTATGCTCTTTAATCACCTTTGTAGCGAAGCCACGTTGCGGGACACAAAATACAGCTAACAACGAACATAGGTGAGTGAACACGTGCACACGTCATTTATAATATAAAATTTACCTGAGCTATCAAATCATACGCGTGGTATTAAATAGTTTTAGAAATCTAGTTCAAACAATTTCCTTCATAATAAAAATATAAATTTAAGCTGCGTCTTAATAAGTATTTTTGTTTAAGACGTTTATCTTATCAAATTTATCAAAAGAAATACACTTTATGCTTTATGTTGCATCTTTTAATTTATGGTTAATATACCATTAATGCGCTATTTTATAGTACTTGGTGTTATTTAAATAGCGGCATATTAAATACCCAATCGGTGGCGGAATACGGAACAACGTTTTATATTAAATTTCGGGACAACTTTGTATCTCTTTTTATCGGCAGCGGGGAATCCATCACTACTACTTGTAATATGAAATGATATAAGGGAATTCATGTTAAGTGGATTGACAGATCGATAGGGGGCGACAAATAAAAATGGTAGGAACGTTAAAATGGCGCTACAAAAATTGGGACGTTAATCAAAAATCTACGATTCTTCTTACGTGTCGATGGTTGAAACCAGACATTTGTATGGCAGGAGAACACTTGTAAGAGGCCATCAGCTGCATAGCCGTGTTCGATGCCTCATTGATCTCTTTGTACGTTTCGTTTTAAGAGAGGTAGGGCATAAAGAAATTTCTTTGGAGATCTCTCTCTACTTGAGGCAGTCCGACTGGTGGAATACTTCTACCCTGCAGAAGATTGCAGTCAAATTATCTTATGTTGTGTTCCTGCGGTGAGTTGGGCTTTCAGCCCTTGCTCCTTGGGGAAGAGGACCCCCTCTTCAATCTTCAAGGTCGCGTCCATAAGCTACAGTAGCCAATTGTCGTCAGGTGGGCCGTATGGTTGTTTATCATCTTTGTAATATTAAAAAAATGCGTTTCAGGACCTGAGGGACACATTAGTAAATACGGCATAGTCTGGACAAGTATCTTCCGCTATCCACGTAACCCTTTTTGCATAGCTTACTTTTTCAGCGACTCATCTGAGCACGAATACGGTTCAGAGTTATTTAAACAGGCCATGGCAGTTCGTGGCCTGTGGCAAGCTTCTCTTAGGGTAGAGCATAATTGATCGGAGGAACTAGTACCGTCTGCCACAGTTCACATCGCGCCTCCCTTGAAATCCTTTGAATTGAATATCCTGTAAAGCCACTATTGATTTTATAAAACTTCTTCTACTCTTAAAGCAGCTTCTACCATAATGATGGTTAAAGAGAGGATGTCTTTCATCAGTCTGATTAATAGTTCACAGTTTCACATTTTCGTTTTTGGAAAAACTTACTTTTTTGTGAATTTTGGACTGTTTCTAAAGACATGAATGTTCAACATAAACCAAGAAATTACGGTGTAGTCAATGTAAATGTCGCATCGCTGGCGCTTCCGTACCGGCTTTAAAAAAGGTCTTCCACGATGCTGCCTTAGCATCTATCGCAAATGGTCAAAGATCCATGATGAAGATTTTTTTTATAAGTATAGGAATGGTGTTTTATATTAAAACCCTCTATTGTATTTGTCTATTTCTCACCACAGCTCATAAAATATATTTTTGACGTGCTCCTATCATTATAAAATAAGAGTCTATAGTCTGCCTTAAAATTGTTTTTATTTATGTTGGAAATTTTGACAAATTTTACAGATATTTTTTTTATCTTGCATACATTCTTCTTTATACCATCCTTTCGTATTTTTATACACATCTTCAGGTGAAAGTATTAGTTTCTATGCCAGGTGTGACTCTAATTCACTTTCACAACGTTGTATTTCGGTTTGAACGATATTGAATTCCAAATCAGCCTTCGAGTAGCAGCAACCTACGTGTATTTGTATCCAACCTTACACAGAATTACACTCGACATAGGGTAGTAACTACGATCTTTATTGCTACTGAATGTAAATGTTAGTGTTGAACGAACCTATTGTGTTAATTCCTATTTAAGAAATATTTTGTTTTCTCTCTTTGTTTTGTATTTTTTTTTCGCAGATCTGAAAATGCATTATAATTGTTATAAATTAAAACCTATTTAATTACAACAATAACAAATTCGCTGTACATAAAGTTTCAAACTACAGTGGATACTTAACATCAGTGTCGATTTGTATCGTCTTTAGTTACATTTAAAATGAAGCTTTAAAAATATATAAGGGAACCATTATAAAAATTAAACATAGAAAGAATATTTCTACCCTATAAATATAGCTCATTAAGAATTATACTTAAATATAAATTGTTAAATTAGTTATTTAAAATAGTTAAATATTCGCAATATTGGAATAAACTTATCAAACAGGCGTTAAATGTACACGTGTTTTATACCATGAAAACAGGATAAATGCAATGTCAAGACCTCATGATACCGAAAATGGTGACCACGAAAGTAGGCAGTCCAGACAGAGGCATGCAGAGGTACCGCTGGCTATCCCATAAACTACTATCGGCTGTGTAGATACGACAACATTTATGTTTCCATTAAGTTGCTTCATATAAATTTCGTTGCACTTTTTTATGGTACAAAGTAATAAACAGGCATGTCGTCCACTTTTTTTATATTAGCATATCAAACTAACAGCACTACGCCTTGAGACTGGCAAAACATCGTCAGTCGTTGCTGCCATGACAACCTGCAAGTCTTTCTTCAGGTGGATATCCTGAAACGTGACACTCTAGCTATTTATATATCAAACTTCACAAACTACCACAGCCCTAACTGAGGCCAATCAATAATATGTTGCTACTTTTGCAGACTGAACTGGGATGCCTAGTGTGTTAATGTTTGTTGTAACTACAAACTTCTGAGTAGAACAGAGAAGCCCAAAATACTCCTTTGCGGCAGAAATAGTCGTGGAGGTGGTTCTTGCGCAGTCGAAACTTGCTCAGGTTCTACCACTCTTAACTTTATAAATCAAGATTAATATTTTAAAACAGATAAATGATTATACTCGCGTCTAAAGATTTTTTTGTATAATCCAAACCAGTGATATATAATTGCTCGTCTGCAAGCCCCAAAACACGAGTTCGCGCGCGACGAATGGCCAGTCTCGTCGTCACGACATGCACCTAGAGCGTTAGAGTTTATGGTTACTTTGCTTTTCGTACGTGTTCGGTTTTAAAAGCTTTATTTAAAAAAAAATTACACGTGATTCTTAAGTTAACTTTTTAGCTAAAAAGGTTAATAGAATAACAGTACACATGTAGTGAATAATTTAGGAATAGTATAATTAAATATGTTAATTAGTAATTAATATAGGAAAAACGTAAATAAAAAATATTATAATTTATTAAATCAATATTTGATATTATCGTTCAATACTTTTCATATTTGATAAAAATTACATATTATTTAATATTTTATTAACAATTTGTCTAGGAAGCATCTAACAATAAAATCATTTAGAACCTTTTTTATGGTCTTTCGCGTTTCTAGATCAGCAGTGTATATCAATTTTTTTTGTCGAGCTGAATATACTGTTAGCCTTAGGGGCCCTGGAGCCTTTACGGCTTTTACAGCTTCACCGGGCTTGGATGTGTATATCCAGCTGCCGAAAGGCTTATATATGGGCATGTCAGCGATGACTGTGGAAGGATTTCCGATCTCTGAGTGGTCGACATTGTTTACGAATTGTATTATCTTTACCATCTGGTATAGTACCGCCACTTTACTGAAGTTCTATAAAAAAAGAAATCGTTTAAAAGATAAAAAAGTACGTTTAAGTTTATTGTACGAACAAAACGCCATTTCATATAATAGGTTTTCGTACTAAGTTAAATGCCAAGGGGATTTTCTCTCAAGACACTAAAACACCAAGCTTAAATGTTGTAATGTAAACAAACTAATAAATACAAATGACGGTTACACTGCGTGCAAAATAGCACAAACAACAAATTATTCAACGTAAAAGCACTTCGGAACGGTTTCCACCGCCCCGAGCTTTGTACACATTGAGGTTACAATGACTAACATAATTGCAGAAAACGTCAATAATAGTAAATAATTAATACTTAAACCACCCGTTATTAGAAAAGTAAATATAACTTTGTAATCGGAAATAAAGCAAATTAATTTGCAAAGAAAACGCAGAATAGTTATCCGATCCCAAATTCAATTGTTCTGAGCTATTCAGTCCCAACTGTATTAGTTTATGAAAAAGGCGTAAACACTATTTAAGAAGATAACTGCAAACATCCAATACTAAAGAATTATTTAAAAAAAGAAGTTCTTAATTGGTACATGAATAATATATGAAAAATGCGAATTCTGATAAATAAAGGGATTTTAAAATTCATTCTCTAGATGGACCTTGTCCTTTTTTGCTTAGCTAAGATACTACAATAATCGCTCAATAATTAACTTATTCAAACCTATAGCAATATCATCACATGCTTATGTTATTTTTGGTATTACAGTTGGTATTACAATTTATATTTTTTAATCAACCTTTTTCCTTTTCAAAACTTAACAAAAAATAAAACCTTGTATTTCATACTTGAGACTACCTCCATCATCATGTCAATCACACGTGTCTGTTGACTCACAGAATTTGTAATATTTCCAACAATAATGTCAGTTATTTAGCCATCTCTAAGACCTCGACCTCAATCAAAATTCAACAATGACATTTAGTGACTTAATACCTGATCCTGTTTAAATATTTTCTACGTTAATGTTTAAATAAGGTTTGCGGCGGTAAAAAGTAAAATCAGTCGGGCGTCTTAGGATAAGCCGCGTTTGAATAATTTACACCTAAAGACGTCGAAAAGACGGTTCATCATTACAATCTTTTTGCTGTCTATCTTAAACAATAGTAATCTCTACATCAATTGAAATAAAGAGCAAAAGGATACTACCTTGAATTTATTTTACGGCAAACGTATCGTCATAAACTGGTATCTTGTGATCTTCGGTTGCCTCAAAGCAACTCCTTTATTCCTATCCACGTCTCGATGTCAGTTTTTGTTGCTCCTTGTGTTATGCCGTTTCGATTTAAAAGCAGTTTAATACCTGTCTTATTAACCCACGGGTGTTCAAGTTAAACGTATGTATGTATTGAATCATTATTATTTATATATATACATACACGCGATATGTTAATAACCATGAAGCGTACATATTGAATTTAAATCCTATGATTTAAAATGTTGAGTGGTTTTTGAATGCCAAGATAAGTAACAAATATTTAATTGTACAAACGTATACATAATTCCTATAGAGGAATACATTAATCTTCGTTTGAAAAATATCACTGGTCATTTTAAAGCATTGTCGATTCTGTTTTGATTTGAAAATTATTATGAAAGCATAATATTTCAACAAAAAAAGTAAAAATTATTGAATCAAAATGTAATATTAAGTGTAATACTCAGAAATAAACGAAAATGTCTATTTTTATCCATCTATATGATTTATTCAAATACCATATTACACATTAACGTTTATCACATATTACGAATACTTATAAATCATATAAAGTCAGCAAAAGAAAAATAATATAACATCTATCTACTTCATTATATAACATAAAGATATAGTAGAAAGTCAACATATTCTTCAAAAATACCTCATCAAACCAAACTACAGTTAATAATTATCGTATCGTCGACTAACAATCATTGTTAGGTCATCTTAAAAGAATCTCTTCTTACACATTTAACAAGTAATTACTGGAACGGAATTCATTTATACGGGCTTAAAATTTCATTACTGTCATAAGTGACACCATCCGTCAGTCTATCGATGATTGATCACATGATGAAACTTGTTTAGATTTAAATGCCTGTTTGTTAACCATTCGTGTTCTTTCCCCTTGATTTTATCTTTAATAAGCTTTAGTCGAGCTCATTATGTTTCGATTTAGTTGGATGCGGTTCGATTATGTTACTTCACAGCAATATCTGATAAATTTGAACTAAAATTCATCTAACACATGGATCCAAAAATAAGTGGTGCGGACTAACGGTCTATCACTAACAATCCTTTTCAAAATCGTCGACTTTGTGCTTTAATGTATGCTGTGGTTTTGATTCATTGATTCATGTCTCAACCGTTTAAAACTTGCAATTCAAAAAGTACTGACACGCGTTACTCACAACATATTTATAAATTACATAAAAGTGATAGAACATGTAGAAAGGTAGACGGCGAAAGTAAAACTGATACATCTATTTTGCTGAAAATCAATACTGGCACTACTGTATTTTGGTCCAAAAGATTTGGAAACAAACACTGATATACGAAACGGTCTAATGAATTTCCCAAGAGTACCTGTAACTGACTTACAATAAAACTGTAGTCATTTTTGGCATAGATTATAGACTGCATGGACTGCAAAAATATCAGGTGAACATCGAGCTGATTTGCTTAATTTTAACATTACCAAAATAACTAGTAAAATTAATTCTATGAAATGAGACAATTTAATAAAGTTCTAAACAGTTTTCTTTTTAAGATCTATAATTATCTTTTAGACTCTCAAATTAAAGGATAGAGGTTAACGACATATCAAATGGATTTCGGTTGATACCCTTCAGATCGTAACAGCAGAAGCATTAGTTTTATGTTAACATTATTTCTGAAGTATTCAGCATTCTAGTAGAATGGAAACAAGCACGAAAGCACTGCCAAGAGTCACGTATCTCAGCTTTAAATTTACCATTTATTCCCATAAAAGATAATAAATTAATGCAAATAATATAATATCTCGTAAGGAAATAAGCACCATTTGCTACGAAATTCAAATTAACGAAACTAATGCTTTGACCCTATGACCTTCCACATCTCAAGTAGTGAAATCCTTTAAATTATCTCGGTAAGGTTTAATTTACATACAAATGGGTCATTACGTGAGTCGGTTGGTCTCGTACAATGGGTGTTGTTATAATACGCCGCAATTTACAAAGCTCATAATCCAAATTAAACGATTAATAGTAATAATAGTAATAGCCTATTGTTGTACTAATGGCTGAGTTTTAAATATTCACTTAGGTTTTAAAGAACAGCGCGAATAGAAAGTAACTCTGGTGATTCAAAATGATTTCGTGAATGGTATATTTTTGGTTAATATATTTTTTTATACAGGGCCTGCCTGATTGCAAGCGGTTACCGTAACTTATGGACGCTTGTAATACCATAGGTATGACTAGCGCATTGTCGACCTTGAACCTTCATATCTCAAAGAGCTTCGGACACCCTACTCACCGCAGGAACACAACACTTGGTTTTTTTGGCCGCGATCTTCTGTATGGTGGAAGTTTCCACCAGTCGGGTTACCCCAAGACCAGAGAAATCTTTAAAGAAATTTCTCTTTGCCCAACTCTCTTATATCTTATCGGAAAAGTATGTGAAATTAATCAAGATGTGGTTCATACGTCAGACCCACGAGCTGTTGTATTCCTGTCCGAAGAGCATCACTGAGAACACACAATGGTACTAGAAGCGTCAGTCCTCGCTACCTAAGAATACCTAGAAATAACCTTATTACCTATGCTATTACTGACTGGACTTAGTTAATATTGTCGTCCATTTTTAAATTGATTATATATAACTATGGTCTGCAGTGATCACTTTACATAAGGTAGACTGTGTACCTGTAAAACTTTACCGATACACGGTATTACTATGAAACTTTATATTTAAAAGGATCAAATTTACACGAAATTAATGTAAAAAAATTATTAATATTTTTATTTAATTCAACCTTTGTAATTTATTTTAGAAGACATATATACAGCATTTCATAAAATAACATCGAATTTTATTATCTTCGCTAAATAAAGCAACAAGAGACTTAGCAAGCATCTTCATGGTGCAGTCATACTGATACAATATGTAAATATACAGTCGCGTAATTTTTTCTTAACGCGCCTAAAGAAGTATAAATAAAAAATAAGCCAACAAAAGTTGATGTTATTAAAAAAATAAGCAGTAAGCATATAGAGCATTCAATAAAATATTTGAAAGTGTAAACTCCAATTTTAAATTTCCTGCATTGTGCATATTAAAACATTTCATTCGCCATTTCAGTAGTTGCTCTGCGAAGCGTGCAACGCTCCACGGGCGGTCGGTTGAGTGCGCACTACAAAGGTCGGCACGATGTGTTTTTCCTTTTATTTATGCGAGCCTGGTACTCCACACCGCATACTAAACACATGAAAATTAACTCTATTTCTTATAATGTTAGTTCGAGTTTTCAAGATCCTTCAGATACTGATGTCTAATTAAACAGGTTTCTTTTAAAACAGAAATTACGTCTTCTCCCTTAAGTCGAGAAACAGAAAAACATATCTCTACTACATTAAATACTTTAAATCTATATAATAAAAATTCAGCTTCCGTGTGTTCTTGTCTGCAAAGTTTGAAAAGTATTCGATGGAATGACTTGAATTTTTTACACAAGGTTGCAATTCTATGTATGAGTGTTATTTATTACATACTTTTTATTCCACAAAGTTCCCACGGGAATGTGAAATTCCAAGCATTTCGAGTCATTTAAATTAAAACAGTTATATATGACGAATGATTGTATCAATTTTTTTAATACACATTAATATTTTCCCTGAGTTGCGTTAAATTATATCAAATGCTTTTGATTTGAACTACATAGTAGGGTAATAAATTAAACAATATGTTTTCTCGGTGAATCCAATGTTCACTAGAATATTTTTATTTAATTCACTATATAATAATTAATATTAGACTAGGCCACAGTGAAACGTTTAGCTTGTAGATGTCTAACAATTTAATTTCTCCATAATAAATTTTCTATTGCAATTTCACATAGAAAAATATAATTATCGTATGCATAATACAATGTAGTATATACCTCATTAATTAATAAAAACGGCTTAATACAATATATATAATTTCCCCTCACACCAACATAAATGCACCCCAAACGCAATATTTCTCTCATTCGCTTATCTAAAAAAAATCCAATTTCGCGTACGTCTGTAACACGTGACGCGGGAAAAACGCAGAGGCTGACAAAGCCGTCATAAAGTTCCCAAGTAATTCATAAACTGGGAAAGTGCCATTCCGCTTCTGCCCGACGATTCCATCCTGCGGCAGACTACTATTAATTTTTACGATCCATTTAATTCTTTAACCTGGCGGAATCGATTTATAACGGTTTTATCGCTGGACGAGATTTAACGCGAGTTGTAAAGCTTCTGTCGTTGTCTCGATATAGTACTGCGACGTAATTGCAGCACGCTATTGAAAAAAGGGGTTAGAAGCAACCGAAGCGATTATTTAAATAATTAGAATTACTACTTTTAAATATACCACCTCAGTAAAAAGGTAATTAACCTTAAATAAAACATTCAGAAACAAACGGTAATCACCGATATGTAATATGTAATGTTACGATGTGTAATGTTCATAGATAATCTCTTAGATCAGATACATAATCGAAACTAGTTACTCTGCCGAATTTTACACCATATGTACGTAACAGTGGTCGTGATAGAGTTCGTATTCTTTACTTTACTTAATGTGTTATTTGTTGTAATCTTATACTATAATATAATAAAGCCGAAGAGTGTTTTTGTTTGATTGTTTGTTTGTTTAAACACGCAAATATCTGATAATACCAGATAATACACATATAATGGAATTTTTCCATCAACTGTTTCAATGTATATTTCAAAAGAAAAATTCACGCACTGATACACGTATAAATAAATGTAATATTTTTGATATTTTAGCAATAACATTACATTTTACATTCATAATTAAGTCTCTTTAATTTAAAAATCTACCTACACATCTATTTTCTATTCATTTATTGTTCGTCATTTATGTCTATTTAAGCTACATTCATGATATTCCTTTGATTATTCGTTTTCATAAAACGATTTTTCCCATTAATTGAGTAAAGTTTAAAAGTGAACAACAAGATTTTGTCACACACATAAACATAATTTCAAATAGTCACTATACACTACGATATTAATTTGCTGGGAGCTTTTGCTTGTAGGTAGCGCGGTATCTAGCTGAAACGTAGCGGATACCAATCAATAATTTATTGTATTAGTATTTAATTATATCAATTTTGAAAGGAAACGTCATGTAATGTCAGTACTCCATGTGATTAGTTATTGTATAAAAAATATGCCATATTATTTCTTTCGTCTTGTAGGAGGGAAGAAACATGCGTATATGTATTTAGTGGCCTGTCATTTTTGATCTAAACTAACTAGCCAAAAAAAGAAAAAAGGTACCTTACAGAACCTATGTACCTGAGTGGTGTGCATGTATGTAGTGATGCAGTGTAATGAATTGTATGTTGCTAGCTAGTGAATGCAGTGTCACTGTATCGCACGAGAGGCTGTTTGGCTCAATGGCTCCATACCGGAGGAAAGAACCTAGGCTTGAGATGCCGCAGGAGAGGGTGTGCTGGAGCGAAGATCCCTTATATGTTAACTAAAAAATAGTAAAACTTATTTTTACTATCCTGGCAACATTACTCATACACGGTCGCACATATTTTTAAAGTGTTGTTATATGATTTTCAAAGATACTCAGCTAAATAAAAGTCCCACATTTGTCGTTCTGAAGGTTCCAGCTGCCTTTTTCTCAAAATGGTGTAAATCCACCTAAAATGTATATTAATAGAATAAACTTTATATTTACTTATGAAACTTTCGTGGGAAAGTCATTAAATAAAAGAACAGAAATTATTTTAAAAAATCATTAAATGTGCCAAGAATGTAGTTCCAATGTTTTTAACTATATAGTTGTAGTTTATTCTAGTCCTGTATTATGACAGGTTCGTGACGCGTACAATGAGGATTATTACAATACAATTTACATATGCCTATGTACTTCTCTAGGTTGAAATACCTACTGTAAAGCATTGTAAATTGTAGGGCATATAAATATATTCGGATTTTTGGTACATAAGTAGTCATGTAATCTGTTTCGGACAACCGAATATTCCTCATTATGATTAATTTATCTTCTAAATTATATATTGTATAAAGTCTATATTGAAACGAACACTTGATCAGAATCCTATATATATTCATTGTATTGTGCATGCCCAAACATAAAGAGGGACGGATATATTTTAAAAAGAGTACGATGATATAAATGTGACCCTTTTTATAATTATGATAATAGGTTTTATGTTACAAGTAGACTAAGGTTGTTAGTCCCTCCCCGCACTATTACTTTGTTTTCGGTTATAGTACTATGTGTGTAATAACGTGTCCTAGCGTGATGTTAGATAGTCTAAACAGTTTATCAATAAATAAGCTATAAAATATGAAATAATTTTTCAAGTCTATTTCCAGAAATTAGCGCGCTCGAATAAACAAACAAAAAACAATATATTGAGCTTTATAATATTTTTGATTATAGATTTAGTATACCTACTCGTATAGATCGTCAATAGGTTGAATAAGACGAGACCATAAATTATCCAAGCCCGGTGAAGCTGTCAAAGCCTCTAATGCCTGCAGGGCCCTTAAAGTTATCAGTATAGTCAGTTCGAAAAAAAAATAATGGTTTACAATAACGTGCGTACTGGCACGCGTGTTTGTGTAATAGTGAATGCACTTACTCGACTCTAATATCGATACTTATTGCAATGTCTTCATGTCGCTTGTATTAACGACTATGTTATACGTAAATATTTATTTATTTTGGATAATATTGAAATACAAGCAGTTCATTGATATAAATAAAAAACAATTCAATCGGTTCCTGTTTCATAATTCCTCCAAAGAGAAAAAAAACTGGTAAAATATCTCAAACTTCCTTTAAAAGTATTTTGTAGTTTCGCTTCGTACTTAAAGGAAATCTAAAATACGACATCCAACACCGTTTTCGATAAGATGATATCAATGTATGTCAATCTCTATAAAAGTGTGGAGAAAATATCCAAAATTTAAGTATTTGTTAACATTTTAAGATTAATTAATACGCATTCGAGAAATTTACGTGATTAAGTTAAACATTTTTTACACACATTTATGCATTCAACTTCTGTGGCAAGTCTAATCTAATCGAATTTAATTAAAACGAACAAACAAACAAAAAATACCATAAATTTAAATAGCGCATGTGGTACTCTTATAAATCACTTCGAATACCGGACAGTTAGCACGAACGTGTGCTTTCAAATGGGCGATGTTCGAACAAACATGGAAATATAAAATTTTACCGCTCAATAGAAAAATTGATTAAACTGTATTTGTGCAATCATGAAATAGATTTTAAATTTAAAAATCGTTTTTACGTAAAATTTGTGCTGGGAGAATATTTTTGAAAGTTAACGTAGTTAACATACTATATGAGATATTTAAAACAAATTCATTTCATATAGATGATTGCTGGGTGGCAAGGAACGATTTTTTTTTGTTATAAATAAGTTTAGCGTTGTGGCCCCATCACCTGACCTTAAGTGACGATGTGGCCCAAGATGGTAGCACGCTAAGCCTAGTAGAAGACTGGCTGTCACCTCCTGGATATCGACAATCATACACCAGGTGCAACACTCACCAAAATGACAAGCTTAAGTATATCACGTTCCGGGATCAGCCCTTGTATATCCAACTGCTGAAGGTCTTGCAAGCCGATATGATAGCGACGGCCATCGATAGGATGATGACCTCTCGATGCACATTATTTTTATTTGTTTCATGACCTTTAACCCTTTGGGGTACTCATCGCATTTTAATTGAAGTACTCGATGGACAGAAAGGGCTCTGAAGTCCCAGACGAATTTTACAGCTTCACCGGACTTGGATTCTGCTATTTAGCTGTCGTTTATGGGCCATAAAGCGAGTTACATATAAATAAAATAATAAAGGTTCAATGTCATCTCTCGCACTTTAACGATAATGCTAATTAACTCAATTACTATTACAGTTATCGTATGATCTTACTCATGTATCATGCTAATCTAACAAAGACATTTAAACGATAGAATTAATGATTTAGGTTGTTCACGGGTGAACATATCCCACATTTAGATCTACCAAGAATTTTGTAAAATAACTTAAGACCCATTCTTGCTTAAATTTCATAAAAAATGTAAGAAGTACTTACTTATAAACTTTAAAAGAAGATATCCAAATGATAGCATTTATTAAATGAGTCAATAAAGATAATGATAGCCTATCCAACAATATTTTGCTGCGAACGAGAACGCTCGATGAGGTTGTATATATACTGCACCAACCAAGTGTTAAAATATGCATGATAAGCCTGATGTTTTGGTAAAGGATGCCATTGCGATAAAACTATACTATGTTGAAGGGAAGCTATTTTCTAATGCACGCTTGACACCCAGCAGCGTGCGACTGTATTTGAAAGCAAGTCCTTACCATGCTTATCAACTTCAGCTCCATTATATTATCAGTTAAAATCAGACGAAGTATTATGCAAACGCTAAGTTAAAATAAAATAAAAGAAAAAACGAATAAACAGAGTCCAATTTTATTTTAGAGCAAAATTTAGTAATCGATATGTTAGTTTACGAACAAAAAACTTACGTTTTATTTATTTGTCAAAATAGATAACGCAAAATGTAATCATATTTAAAATACAGCGTGTACAGTAATCAAAGCTGAGCGTTCCAATCAGCGAGTTTGCAGTGCATGCATTGCAATCATAAATCAATTGGATAGGCTATTATTTTGTGTGTTCAGCCATTACCGAGGCTTCCGTCGCGTTGTAAGCGCCCACCCTATCCAGACTACTACTACTCAGTTAACTAAGTTCAGTTGTTTTTTTAGCTATTAAGGAGACTCCTTTGTTGTTGAGAAAAATTATAGTTATATCATAGATAAATTTCAAATGGTGTCTTATTTAAATAGGAAAGAATATACTTATTTGACAATCATACACACAACACGACAATAAGAGTTTTTAGCGAGTTCTTAATCTATCATGTTGTGGTTTTTATATTAATTAATAAATAAACTAATGTTATTTCACACTATATTATGTAATATTGGTGGCTAATATGATGTAATTTGGTTATTTACAATTAAAGTATATTTTTTAAACAAAAACTGGATGCATGTATTTTCTTTTGCCACAAAATCTCCCTGGTCCGTTCTAATAAGGAAGCAACTATCTTGTTTGAGCGATATTTTAACTTTGAAAATCAGAAAAATATTATATCCATGTGGCACATTGGCAGAATTTTGTATAAACACACGCTGCTATTGAATAAGATGAACACGACTATACAAGACAAAAATTTAAACAAACTAATATGAGGCCAAATAAATATCTACAACAGTTTAAAGTTGAAGGACTTCAAGCATTAGTTTTCATATGTAGTAATCACCTTTAAGACTTTTACAGCACTAAATGGCGCTAAAATTGTACGAATAGGGACTTAAAACCACAGAGCCACAAAGTGTTCTCTATTTAAATTTGAATAAAAAAATTAACTATTCAGCGTTCTTAATTATGTGACCAGCCAGTAAGTACTAATACTAGGTTAAAATCTAATGTATATTGTTTATCCATTTATTTTTTTGCCAATTATGTGTATCAACGCATGTACCGCTAGTGTGGAAAGTTTTGAGATACCGAGAGAAATAGAAAAAATACATGCAATTAGTTATACTTTTTAGTTTGAAAAAATCTTCCCTTTAAATAAGCGTTCTTAATTATATGACCACAACTGTATATACAAAAACACGCAATAACAACTAACAGATAAAAACACGAACAAATGTCATTTTATAGAAATAATGATACGTTGGTAAATTGAGTTGATAAACTATGAAAATAAATAACATTTATTTTCAACAAAGTTTACATTTTAGGAAATTAAAAATTCTATTGTTAATAAATTTTTCATCTTTACAATAAAAAAGCGATTAAGATTCAATTGTTTAAAAATCAACTGTAAAAAGTCATCGGATACCGGGAGGTTATTGAACACACAAGTTATGACTGATGGCGGAAAATCCATTTCAATCGACCCCTGACGGCTCACTTTCGGCTCGACCCTAGTAAACCCCCTCGGCCCCCGGTAGTACTGATCCGGCTGTTTTTCGCCTTCGTCACACACGACAAAATAACAAAAAAAAAAGATGAATTGTACACGAGAAAAATTGTGTAGATGTAATCGTCTAATGCAACGCTTCAATATTTTGCGTCTGTAGAATTAAGTAATGGTACGTAAGCACTTAAATTTTTCATATAAGGAATGATTACTTTACCTGAATAAAATTGATTGATAGTAAAAGTGAAGCCGACGATGTAGCCTGATTGCCCAACAAATATTTATTGAATACTAAACTGAATAACTCTTTGAAAATTGCAGATTAAGATATTTCATTGACAATTCGTATTTAAGTAATATTTTTACTTGCGAGTCACATCAATTTTATAAATAATTTGAAAGGGATCATGTTTTTAGTGAAACGTATAATGCGGCGATGACTGTTGGCGTGGGGACGCACAGTGGTTTAGTATTAGAAAAATAGGGACATAAAGGAAAGATGGATTTTCGATATGATTTTTGTTTCATATGGTAAAAGATCATAATTCAAGTAAATCCAGTAATTAAGCCGAGTGGTAGGGGTCGCGACCACCTTACACATATTAATTTTTTTACTTATAGTAACACTGTTAAGTTATTTCACTGTTCATGTTGGTGGTAAGCAGAGAACAATCGTAAAACACCGGGGAGAGAGACGTATCGCAGATCCTTGCAGTCATGCCAGCCTGCAAGAAAAGTCTCTCTACTTGGCAGCCCGACTGGTGGAATACCTCTACCATACATACAGAGGACCGCAGTCAAATAAACTTGTGTTGTTTTCCTGCAGTGAGAAGAGTTTCCTGAGTTCCTCGGGGAAGGGGGAGTTCAAGATCTGCTACGTGCTAGTGATACCTATGGTATCCAAGCGCCTATGGCTACAGGAGCCGCTTACCATCAGGCGGGCCGTATGCTTGTTTGCCACCTTTGTAGTATAAAAAAAGAAAGAGTTAGTCACTATGATTCCTACCACCCCGCTTGATTATTGAATAACGCCTAAGTTTCACCGTAAGTTCCTAAATTCACTAATATTCAATCCACAAAGAAATTATATAGGTATATATCCTATTTATAGGAATAAACAATGTATTATCGATTATCGTTGAATAATATCACACATTTTCCAGTTTGTAGTATTCTACACCTCCAAGCCCCGATGAAGCTGTAAATGTCGTCTGAGTCTTCAGAGCCCTTATAAATAACAGTGTAGTCAGATCGAAAAAAATATATAAATCTATATCTAACCTTTTTTGCTATATTTTCTGTATTGCGTTTATTTCGTATCGCGTATGTATTCGTGTCGTTTAAACGTTGTATCTGTTACGTATTTCTGCTATTTAATCACCCCCTTGATAAATATTATTCGCTTGCGTAGCTGGGGTGAGTAGAATGGGTTATTTAATAACCCAGAAATATAGATCCTTGAAAGTTTTAATTGTTTATGTACAATGTTGAAATGTTTCAGAAAGCCCTTAATAAGTTATGAGTTTATTGCTTACTCAGATTAACTAATATCATAACCAAATAATTTCAATCTTAAATATCACGTTATATACAATAATTGGAAACAGATTTTTTTAATAATTCGAAAGGTTCTAAATTTTAGCACCATTAAACATATTTAATGTATCTTCTTTTATGATTTGAGGTATGCCCTAGTGCGCGTATCACAAAACAACTGTTGGATAGATTTATATAATTTTTATATTATTTATCAATTTAGATTCTTGGTCCTTATGAAAAATAAAATAATCACAATATCTTCATTCAATCACACAAGCCTCGTATAGCAGTTGTACTGAGCTTTACTATTGAGTCGAGAGGTCGCAGTTTTCATCCATGCCCATAACTGACTTTTATGTGATCAGAATAATTGTATATATATATATATATAACTTGGAAACTTAATTCAAGTAAAGTAATATTAAATTCTTTTATTATGACAGTACGTTGGGTGATAGGATATTACAATTTTGTCCAACTGGATTGGAAGCACCATACACCAAATGTAACGCCCGACATAGTGGTACAGTTAGACATATCACCTTCTGTAATCGGCTGATGTATATCCAGTAAACATGCGGGTCGCGACCACCATACACATATGGACAAACCCGTCACAGTGACATTAACCCGTCATAGTGACATTAACCCGTCATAGCGACATTCTATTGGTTTATCGCGATTCGGGATCAGGCAGTGTATAGCTGCCAAATAGATTGCAAGCCGGTATGACAACGGCGACCATCGATGAATTTCCAAACTCTCGGTGTTCACCGTTGGTTTTGGATTGTACTGTCTTTAACATAAGGCACAGTGCCTTAACTTTGCGTAACATAAAAAAGTTCTAAATCTAAACTTACTGTTATTGACAACCGTAAAAAAATGTTAGTAGTAGAGTGCCCATCAAACTTATCTCTTCGACAAAACATCTTACATTCTCCGGACATTTCCACCATTTGTCGCCCCCTCGTACCATAAGTTTGACACGAAACTTAGTCGTCACGAGTTAAGGAGGGCAAAAAATAAATATTTCACTGCTCCCTCACTTGCACCCTTGTTGGTGGAATCACGCGTCGCTAGCGCGTGTTTTCACGAAGATGGATCATCGGTACACGCGACAAGTCGCGTTGTAAACGAGCAATTATATCGCTACCGTTAAAACGCAACCAATTTTCAACATCACTCGACGTTCTCTCTACAAAACTTGACGTTCAAGAATCATATTTTAGTATGGTACTGGTAATATTTTCAAAAATATTTAAAAATAATAAATATTTAATTTTTACAACTTTAAATTTAACTAACTTTCATCTAAACATTATATCGCCAACAGATCTTGATATACAGCCATTACATAACTTAAACGAATTAATTTTGAGGTATTTGATACCATTATCTGATTTCAAAAAAAAGGTTATATTTTTACGTCAGAAACTGCACTACCGACATTTATGGTCCCTATAGTCGGGTAATATACATTTGTGGAAAGGTTTTAATATATAAAATAATAAGGTATAATTCTTGTGTACATATTTATACATATAATAATTTGATTTTGCATTTGTTTCTAACAAAGTCGGTTTAATTAAAAATGTACATTTATATTTTTATTATGCATTTTTCTCTTTTCCGACGAGTATTTCTTCTCGTTTATTATTTTTTCTAGAGTGTTTCTAGTCTTTAAATATTCCTTCATAATTATTCATAATCCATGTATGCAAAATATCGTTAAAAAAATAATTGGGAAAAATAGCTAACTCAGACATAATTTTTGAACCCTTGAAATTTTATAAAGCTTTAGTCATTAGTAAAGTCAAAGTAAAAAGACAGTCTAAGTAATTTTATTGCAAAGAAACTATTAAGTATTAATGTACCTATGTCATTGATAAAAATATACCAAGTAGCGAGTAAAACTCGCGCCCTGAAAGTTCCGTAAATATTTAATTACATGTTGTACATAAATAATATTTGTATATTATACTTACATTCTCCAATGTCTCTGACGTCCGAGAGCGCGTGGTAAGTGACAAAATTCAATTATACGGGCGTTCGTATAAATACATATATACAATAAATACATTGTACAAAATTAACAGCAAATATAACTATGTCTCGTATTCGTTCATGACGGAATTATTTTTGAGACTTAAGCCTTGCTTTTGTGCCAAATTTTAAGACTGTAGTTGCCCGTGACACCCCATGGGTTTTGATAATCTGTCAGCGGAACTTTTATTATGAAGCGCCGTAACTCTTTATAGTGTTAACCTGGAAACTTAATTTTTTACAGCAGTGTGCGACCATAGACCTTGGTATACGATATTTATTTCAACATTCTACATCAAGCCGTTTACGAGAAAAAGGGCTTTGACAGACGGACAAAAAGTGATCCTAAATAGGTTTCATTTTTTCATTTTAGTTACGGAACCCTAAGAACGCTTTTTATATTTTTACTTGAGGAGCGTTTCGCACGCTCGTCTACAGGGTCGAGTACCCTCAAAGATGGATCATAGGGCGCGGGTCGAAACGGGGCGGCGCGGAGCGACAACGGAGTACGATAGTGCGATAAACAGACGAGATATGGAAAACTGCGGAATGTAGGTAGCGTTGAGTACTAGTCGAGGCGACACTGTATACACCTTTGTTATATTTAATAATATATTTTAAATTCCAGTTTTATTATTCCACAACCGATTCGACATTTTGACGGTATCTTAATTTTTCATGTTGTTGTTTTGATTTTAATTCATAAATTAGAGTTATTTTCTGCTATTTTCTCTAATATAGTTTTGTTATTGTGAAAGAAATTACGCTAACGCTTCCTAATACTAAAAATAATACTCACCGGATATGAAGTGACGATATGGGCCATGTTTGTTTTAATGTAATGCGCGTTCTAATACAGGAAATTTACGATTAAGCAAATCCACACATCTCAAACTCATTTTCTCTCAGTACTATTGACACCCTAGTTAAAGAATGGACGATCGCGAAGATCTTTTTAAAAACTAGAATTATGTGTTAGCTCGAGTAAAACGAGATTAATACTGATTCTAAATAATACTTTAACAACAGGTCTTCATATCCAACTACTATAGGCAGATACCCCGTATTCTTAAAATGACATGTTATGATGATTCTAAAAGTTATTATACCGACTCTGCATTAAGGTTTGTAGGAACCAAAAGCGTGCTACACTCGCGTGGCAGCATAACAATCTTGGTTTAATATTTTTTCCTTCATTTATGTATGCGTTTCTCTATTTCTCATCATTTCGGATATGGCCATAAAATACCTTCTCAAAAATCAAACCTGTATACTGTTTCACACCGTCTTATATAGATCTTTTATCGTAGAACATTGTAGCACATTATTTTCAACTATTTTAAATCGTGGACAGCACAGACCGACAAAGTAGCTAAGCGGTATTATAATTTTTGGAATTATTTTTATCAGGGTTTCTGTATTGACCCATATACTATCCTATACGGATTTCCAGAACTTCTAGGATTTAAAACTATTGTACAAGTAATGTAGTAGATATTGCAAGCCTGTTGATCCGTGAATACAGAAAAATCGACCAATCGACGTATTAATTACTAAAATATTGTTGTGATTTTTGTACTTAAAAGTTAAATGTATACTATTGTATATTGTTTTGTAGAACTTTTAGCGATTAATAATATTGTAGTACATTGTTTTCACCTATTGATAACCGTTTGATTAGCGCTTGCCGAAAAAGTGGCCAAAAAACATACTAATTATTACAAATATATTTATCTGTACAACTTACACTATATGTGTAATATGTGTATCTTGCGTTACATACAATACATATATTTATCTACATATTTTTTTACTTGTTTTGTATAATTTGTGTATGTGTGTGACAAAGAAATGTATTTTCTTTGTTTCTTTCTATTTTATCTATGTATACAGGTCACAGATTATATTTTTTACTGGTTAAACAAAACAAATATGAATACAAACGAATACAATATAATTAAATTATATTATTTTTCTAACAAAGTAATATCTAATAATAACGAAGCTTTATGTTGAAACGTCCTCCGTTCTTTTACAACTTGATAATATAAAGAACTTAAGTAAATATTAACATTTACTTAGAGGAGTTCAACTTTCTCCCTTCGTGGGGTGTAACAGACGAACTCCGGGAGTTGTGAGTGTGATTTGTATAAACAAATGTAAATATTATGTTTGTGTTTCTTTTTTAAGAAGAAACAATTCGCTTTTCTTATTGTTCTAACTTACGATTATATCTATCTATGTTTAATAAACAGTAGTTCTGTTTATACGACTAATTTTTGAAGTGAAACTTCTTTAGTCGCGATTCGAGAATAATTCATTTTTTCGGAACGAAATGGCATCTATGAAATCTACAGTCAATTATTCAATAATTCATTATAGAAATCTATTATAAAAGTAAGACTTAAAAAATAATTATCCGTCTAGATTTAACTCAATATGGCTGCACCGATTTTAATGAAATTTTATACACGTGAAGTTTACCGCATTCTTCATTTGATAAGTTATAAAAATTGACAATAATACTTTTAGAAATCGTAAAGTATAAGTAATATAAAACAATACGAGAAAAATAAATTACTATTAATAACGGCGTACGGAGCCGCGAGCACAGCTAGTCTACTATAAGTTCTTCAAGTCGTTTTCATTACTATTAACATAATTATATAGACACGGCACTTTCTTTTCTTACTGTATATGTAATATTTTTATATACTACAAATATATCTAACAAGCATACGGTCCGCCTGATTGTAAGCAACTACTGTAGCCTATAGACGCTTGTAATACTACAGATATCACTAGCGCGTTGCCGACCTTGCACCTCCCGTTCTCCAAGGAGCTCTGGAAACCCTGATCACCAAAGGAACTCAACACAAGGTAATTGGGCTTCGATCTTCTGTAGGGTGGAGGTATTCCACCAGTCGGGCCGCCCCAAGTAAACAGATATCTCTTAATTCGAATACTTCATCAAAATTTTTCATTATTAAGGTTTGCCATAGCAACGCTTAGTTAATTAGCGAACTACATAAATTCAATAATAAATAGCCTTGGCGTTTACGACCCTTTTTTGTCTTCAACGTTTATTTCATAACAATAATTTTCATAATAAATGTGTTCATATTCAATGAAATAAATATTCTATTTAATAAAATCAATGTCATTAATATACCATACCGTTATGTATAGTTTTTTCTTCCATTATCACTTGTGTTATATATGTTGTCACTTTGTTATCCATATATATATATACATATAATAAAATTGAAGTGTGTTTGTAATGTCAAAATAACAGGATTTTACTAAATGCATATGAAAGTACGATACCTATGACAAAACCCCATTTTTTTTTATTTTGTCTGTCTATCTGTTTGTTCCGGGTACCGATTTTGACGGGACTTTTACTAGCAGTTAGCTGATGTTATTAGATATAACTTAGGCTACTTTTATTTTAGAAAAATAATTATGGGTCCGCACAAAACATAAAAACCATTTTTAGTACTCCACGCGAGCGGAGCCGCGGGCACAACTAGTGTGTAATATAATATTACAAAAATTTAGAAACAAAAGAATTCAAACTAAGAATATTTTAAATACATTCCTACAGAATATAAAATAATAAATATACTATCGAAATAACCAAAATGAATGATTTCGGTACACACTATTTAAAAATAAATACACTCGGTGTATAAATTCTAACTTTAAGAAAAGTTTGGAAAAACATTTTCTATAAGGGATATATCAGCGACATCTGTTCTTGAATGATGAGAGCTTAAGGCGATTACAAGACCGCCTCTCGGTTCAAGTTTAATATAAAAATAAGTAGATAATGCACTTTTAAGTGTATTCTTTCCCCTGCAAAGTCTTTACATTGAAACAAACTTTACTTTTTTCCCTATTGTATTGAAAATGTTTTTATTTCCAATTTTTAAATAATAATTGAGAGAAAGCTTTCGAACTATATTAATACTATAAGTATAAAATTACTAAGCAACGTTGTAAACTTTTTAAACCACATCAAATTCAATCAAACTCGTGTAATATTTTATTGTCTCGAAGTTTTGATGCTTATAACAAATGTACTCGTACAATTGCAAAGTTTTTTCGTCGTAAATTTTCTTTATTTGTTTTTTCTTTTTTCAATATATCTTAATTGGCTTTGAAAACTTATCTTTTTTCATTAAACTTTAGACTACCTAAAATTTAGTTAGTTATCATATTATTGATAAGCTGGTACCCGCTCGTTTCACTGGGTGTGATTTTTTTTTCAAAGATTATGCTATGGAAAAATTTATTTAAAAATCTTCCATAAACGACATATTATGACATACCTAATAAAAATACGAGTATATTTTTTTTATACTACAAAGTTGGCTAACAGGCATTCGGCCCGCCTGATGGTAAGCGGCTACCGTAGCCTATGAACGCCTGCAATACCATAGATATCACAAGCATGTCGCCGACCCTGAACCCTACACCAAGGAACTCTGGAAACCCTACTCACCGCAGAAACACAAAACTAGGTCATTTGGCTGCGATCTTCTGTAGGGTCTCCAGGTATTCCACCAGTCGGGGCAGCCAAGTAGAGAGAAATCTCCAAAGAAATTTCGCTGTGCCCTACCTCTCTTAAAACATGTAAGAGGCGATATCCAGTTACCAGTTACCAATTATCCAGTCTGGATCTTTATCTTATATTCTGGATCAGATAATCTTGTTAAATTCGATTTATCGATCAGACTTTAAAGAAAGTAAATCGGTATAGAACTGAATTACATAAAGTTGTAGTCTAAATGTTGTGGTTAGCAACAAACACTGGTGTACCAAGCTTTCCAACATAATTCTCCTGTGTCTGACCTCATATAAAAATGCATTCTTGTTTGGGTTTGATTATAAACAGACATACGTTGTTTTGACTGCACTGAACACATAACTTCGGGTTATTCTTGTCTACAGCTTCTATTTCACAAAAAATATCTAAGTTCGCTATTCATGAAAAATAAGTATGAAACAAAACAATAAATTTTTGTAATATAGAAGAAATTTATTTATAATATCTTAAAGAAAACCGCTAAATGAAACTTAAAATACTATAAACAACACAAATTGGCCTTTCGAAGGTACTCTCTTTGGTTATGAAAACGTATCTATTTGGTACCGGACTCTGATAACTTATCTACCGACATATTGCCTTGTATAATTCATGAAGGTTGGCCAGGTGACAGGGGTCGGCAATTCCAAACCGAAATTATGTGCATTCATTGTACACGGTTGGGTCCCGAAGCAAATTGTAAAGAAAATGTTTATTTGTACTAAAGGTTAATTATTGTTTTTAAGTTACATAACATTTACTAGTTGTGCCCTACGACTTCACCTTATCGTCTGTATCTTCGTATATGAAGCTTAGCCTTATTCTCCCTTCCCCTACTTGACGAGAGCTTGCCTGATTACTTGACGTTCATACTTACTGCTCCGCTTATTAGGGTCGTAACTTAAACTTACATAGTTTATAACTTTCCCCTATATATAGTCTATAAAATGCATAAAGACTCTTTAAAATCAGACTGGTAGTCCCGCTAGCGCTTTCAAACAAATAAACAAAAAACCAATATCTTTAGCTTTTTAATATTAAGTATCGATCACTATGGGAAAAAGCAATTGAAGCAATGATGGCTCAGTGGTAGCGTGTACGACTTCGCGTCGATTAACGTGAGTTCGAATCCCTGCAATGAGCCTGAGCTTTCGTAAGGAAACCAGAACATGGTGGTAGGGCATTTTCTAATGCCCACCTGGCTAGCTACCACCCTCAAGTTGAAAATCTGTCGCCAAGCACTAATAGATGTGTTCCGGCAGCTGCACTTGAGAGCCAGTCTTCCACTAGGTTTAGCGTGTTATCATCTAGGGCCAAATCGTCACTTAACATCAGGTGAGATTGTGGCCACTATGCCAAACCTACAACAATATAAAAAGAGTGTTATTTCAAAAATTCTTATATATTTAAATAGATGACTATTTTCTAAAAATACGTTGACAGTTAAGGGCAATTAAAATTTGTGACCGAATAATATATAATTGTTTAGTTATATTTATTTTCCCTAAACAAATAAGGGTAATTAAGCCGTGATGGTCTAGTAGTCTAGACAGGCGGAATATCGATTCGATGTCCGTATGTTTGAACCTAGGCATGTATTCCGCCTGACATTCGCGTACATTTACTAAACGCCTGAGAAATATTCTTGTAGTACCACTGTATGTGAGAATAATATAGGATCGTTGATATCTCGGTTTTTGAAATCGCCAATACGTCGGGGACTGGCGTGGTGATTAAGCCCGTAACTTTCTTTTGGAAGAGGCCTTTGCCCAGCATTGGGAAACTTACAGGTTGATATTTTTATTATTATTAAATAAGGGGATATATATATATTATACTCCTACTAATATTAAAAGGACTCACATAGTTTTAATTTAGCTGTATGTTATGTAATAATACAATTTTTAATAAGTCCGCAAAAGGCAAAGCTGTATAAAAGGTGCGGCTCATGAATCCGCAGTGTGTTATAAAAATATATATTATACAATATCATATTATGTTATGTTACTCGGCATAGTCTACAGCGACAAAAATATTGATTAATTTGAGTCAAGTTTTAATTACATTGAATACTAACTGTACCACACTCTCCACATTGACGCCGCCTACGCGCCCGGCTAGTCCAACCCTATCGTTGTTCCGGTATCCGTACTTACCTACAGCTTGCCAGATTGATTGAGGTTCATGGTTACTACTCCCCTCCTTAGGATCGTAGCGTGATATTACCATAGCCTATACTATTTCTCATGAATCTGGCTATCATGTACAAAAATAATTTTTGATCCGACTGGTAGTTTCAGAGATTAGTGCGTTTATACAAACAAACAAACTATTCAGCTTTATTATATTAGTAGTATAGACTAACGGTGCGCCCGTGGATCCGCACGCGTTTATGACGCAATAATTATTTTCATCCCGTAAGTGTATTTTTAATCATATTATTTCAAAAAATGAAAAAAATATGTTTTGGTAGAACTATGGATTTATTGATATAGATAATAGGTCTTTACCTATGAAATTGCCGTTCTGCAGTACTGGCCATTTCAAATCAAATTATTTTTGTTTGGCTAAGAATTCTAATTTCAAATAAATTTTATTTTAAAAACATAGAATTCTTTTTCCAAAAGTAGTCATTTGTTTATTGATTAGTGTTACATTTTCATCCCATTTCAATTTTTTTTTGGCATCATGGATACGTTAAAAATTCGAGTAATTATGGAATATGAGTACCGTCGTGGCGGTAACGCGGCACAAGCGGCACGCAACATCAACGATTCTGTTTGATAACCGCAAGCGCTCAGCAAGTTGGTTGGATCCTGGTTCAGCACCTAAACAATGCCCTAAACGAAAACTTACCCCTAGAAAAGTGATGGTCACTGTTTGGCGGTCTAGCGCCTGTGTGATTCATCACAGCTTCTTAACAAACGGGGTGAGCATTACTGCAGATGTGTACTGTGAAGAACTGAACACAATGATGGAGAAGCTGGCACATCTCCAACCAGCATTGGTCAATCGCTCGTCTCCGCTGCTCCTGCACGACAACGCGCGACCTCATACTGCACAACAGACGGTCTCCAATTTGCAAGAACTGGGGTTGGAAGTTCTCCGTCACCCGACCTACTCACCAGACCTTGCGCCTACAGACTACTACTTTTTCCAGAATTTGGATAACTCCTTGGCGGGAAAAAAATTCAATACCCAAGAGGCAATACAAAATGCCTTTGAAGAATTTGTTGCCTCCCGTCCAGCTGATTTCTTTAAGAAGGGCATCAATAAACTGCCACTACGCTGGCAAAGATGCATTGATTGCATGGGTGATTACTTCGATTAATACAAATAAAAAATACATGAAAAAACATCGTTTAATTTTTTTCAAACAAAACGGCAATTTCATAGGTTGTTATTTTGGAAATGTTATTTTGTTTAAATAGAAATTTGTAAAAATGTACCGAGCTAGTTGTGAGTGGACGCTGTTAAAAAATTTAATGAATGAAAGTCGATACCTGCCCGAAGGTAAGTATGTACGGTGGGCAACAAAAATTTAATTTTGCGACAAAACTTTATATGGGCTCTCTTAAATTACTGCCATAGTACCGGTCGAACTTTTCTTATTAGAGTAGAGGACCCAGACGCCACGCGCCGTGCCGGCGATCGACTGATGCTGGACACACCCGCTAGAATTTCATTTTCAGTTCTTCCTAGTTAATTGACTCTTAAGAATTTATTAATACGTATATATTCAAATTTCCGTTCGTCTATAAACGCGTCTTTAATAGTATTAGGGATAGAAGTATGTAGTATTTTATTTAATTAATAGTTTAGTATAATTTTATTTTGTTCTGTTGAAATTTTGTTATGCTCCGATGGGATTGGCAACTTGTGGGTCTGTGAAAACCATTGTTCGATGAAGGGATCTGTTTGCAAAATATTAAGCATTAGAGTGCTAATTTTTGTTAAGAGTCTAGTATCGTCCCTTACCCCTGACAGCTAAATGATTGTTTTGAATATGAGAAAAATTCATGGTATTAGTATATATACTGAAGTTAAAAGGAAAACTGTCAGAGGTAAGTAGGCTTTACAAGTTAACGAGTAATCCAACAATCAACATATAAAATTAAGCTTTAAAGTGCTAATTTTTGTTAGAGTCAAGTGTAAGAAGTAGTTAAGTTAAGAAGAGTAGGCTTTACGAGTAATAGTTCATCAACTTATAAAATTTATTTGGAGAAGTAATTTCGTACAAATTCCATTGAAAATTACTTAAAGAACCCTCTCTAAAGGAAGATTCATATTACAGCAAGCCGGGCGCCAGCCGAGACACGGTCAAACATCTACAATATGCATCTGTATGAAGTAATTCATGCTACACCGAGCCACGCCGGTCCAGGCGCCCCGGCCAGGTCACGGTCATACATCTATAGTATAATTTTGTATGAAGTAATTCATGCTACACCGGGCCGGGGCCCGCCAGAGTCATACTATAAATCTTTGACCATGTCCCGACCGGCACTCGGCCCAGCCCTGGACCGTTGTAACATAATCATCCTAAAGTCGGCATATTGTGACGGGCTACTACGGAACCTGCACGTGGGCCGACACGCACTTGCCAAATTTTTGTTACCTTTTGCTATAAAACTTCAATAAAAATACAAAACTATAAAGACATCCAGTAGCTTTGCCTTTATGGACAGACTGAACGCGGACTTTAACATCACGATTCGATTTGACCAATAGCGTTGTGCAAAAAAGAAAATACATTATAGATGTAATTGTACAGTAATAAAGTTTGCAAAGAAAAATAGCAGATCTATATATAAAATAAATGCATCTTCCCTATTGTCGTATCCTACCACTCAGCAAAATTATTTCATCTGGGTTAAGTTCACCTTTAATGATACGTCACAATAGATATTTTGATAATTATTATAGGTTACATCCAATTGAAATTGCTGCGCGAATTGGCAAGATGCCGCTGTAAGGGAGAGGGGAGATCCCGCCACATCACACCAATTTTCACCTAAATGAAAAAGGATCCATATAAAAAAGAAAATATGTACCTCATTTCATGGATGTCCTCTTACGAGATTAACTGAATTTTATAAACTTAAATTAAGATCATTTTTTTATCAATTATTAAAAGAAAAGGATTAAAAAAAGATGATCTATACTTTTTCTTTCGTTGTTACCTCCGTCTGAGGGCCGCGGTCTTCCAAGTCCGCAATAAAGTTGTAGGCCAAGACTCTGCGATTTACGAATAGTTGGAACTAGCCTGATAAGCGAATAACGAAGTTTGTTACCTCGAATAAAATTTACATAATTGAAAAATGTCCCTACAGAATTTTCACTTTGCCCTTGATGTAGGTATATAAGTATTTGGTATTTTATGCTGACAGTTACCAATTATATTTTAATTAAAAGCAAGTTTATAAAATGCAAATGGTTCTAAATATTAACTAACCATTAATTTACTTGACACACATTTAACATTTAAAAGCGGTTTTGATTACTTCTGCTACAATATTAATAATATTTATGAAACTATTAACGGAATTCAAAGGTTTTTTTCTCTAATTTGTATGTTTATGTTAAGACACGTTGGCGATTACGGACTAAAGAAATGTAGCACAATTAACTAAAAAAATATATTATTCTAAATATACGTTCTATATAAAATTGTACAACTCACAATTCGAACTAGTATCACAATGCTACATAATTTAAAACTCAACTTACTCCTCAACCAACCCGAAGAGTGAACAGCCAAACTTAGTAGATACGTCTTTAACGGTCGATAGAGTTCTGAGAGATAGCGGGAAAGAACTTCCACTGTCGATAATAAATACTATTCAATACCGAACTATGCGAAGAGATGGGGTAACTTAAACTAGAAATACCGAGGTGTTTTGAATTTACAGGGTGTATGTATTAATGTCTTTACTTCTGATACACTGATGAGAAGGAAAAAAAAATGTTAATTATGAAAGAATATTGTTATAATGTTTTTTTTTTATAATAGCTCGGCAATTTAACTAACAGTTACTTAACTAACCAACAATTTAACAGATATGTACTCAGTATTTTTTTTTCTATATTAACTCTTTTCCCGGGTAGACTACAAACCCAATGTGATGGTCCCACATGCACTATGAGGTCGTGAAAAGCACCGACAATCGCAATGGTTAAAAGTTTGGAGATTTACATCTACTTGGGGTAGCCGGACTAGCGAAATATCTCCACCCTACAAAAGACCGTTAGCCACAAGGGGAAGGGGAAGGAGTGTTCAAGGTCAGCAACACGCCAGTTATTATACCTCTTGCGTTACAAGCATCCATAACCTCTTACTGCTAGGAGCGCCGTACAGTACAGGGACAGTAGTCCCTGATGGTAAGCACAGTACAATCCAAAGACAACTGCGACCACCAAGAGATCTAAATCCATCGGCGGTCGCCGCATAAATATCTCTTCACGTTACGCTTGAAGGTCCCGATGTCATAAGAAGGCCGGAACACATTAGCCGGCAGTTGGTTCCACAGCTTCGCGGTACGACAAAGATAAGAGACAGAGAACTTTTTAGTTCGTGCCGAGGTGGAGATTACCTTAAAACTGACTCCGAAGCCTAGCGCATGTGGTTCTGTTGTGGAAAGAAGATCCATGTATATTTGTATTTACGTATATTCCACCGTATCGCGTAAACTACTCATGCGATTGTGATGAATGAGGAGGTGTCATTCAATTCCTTATTATAGTCCGGGTGACATAGGCTATATTATATATCAACAAAATCAATATGACGGATGTTACATTACTGTCATTTCGAGTGGGATGTCAAATAAAAGAGGAGTCAAATTCAGAGTTAATTATTAATAACTATAATATAAATATAAATAAAATATACCAAGCTACAGAAAAACAATTTCCGTGGTTAATTTCTGCACAAAATGGTGCAGCACCGAAGTAACCTCAACTATCACCTGCTTCTCATCTGCAACCGGTTTCATAGAAACATACCTACAAACGTGCACAATAAAAATATTTTAATAACTAGGTTTATTCTTGCTTATTATAACAGTATTGAGTTGAATTTTACCAAGTTAGTTAAAAGTTTAGAGTTGTAAACCTTTTGACCGATTTTTTTATTTGGTAGTCACTTATCATAGGGTTATCTTCCCGAACAACTTCGACCGACGATCACCAAAGCATCATAGATCTATTTTATGACTACTCAAAAAATCTATTATATATGTTTATTATCATAAGAAAAGAAAAAGCCTAGTGAACAAATCAGTATTTACTTAAGAAAAAAAATATATGTGCAGCAGTTCACACGTGTCAGAAGTGAACAAAAAGAACAGTGAAAAAATAAAATATATTAGGGAGGTTAAAAATGTTTTTATTTTTTCAATTATTATCCTCCCAAATGTTTGGGTATGATGAGAAAAAAGTTCTCGCCCAAGAGGGGCGCTGTAGCTGAACTCTAAGAAGTCTCTATTTTCATTTTAGTTTCCTATTCGTGTAACACAGAAATATTTGTTTATTACTTCATATTGAATTACACCGATTTATTTAAATTTTTCGTAAATAACTGTTACATATTCTGGAAACTGACTCTTAGAGCTTTTCAAAACTCTATAATGTATAATTATCACAATTATAATTATAATGTAAAATTATCGTCTCACACCACTAGGCCAATCTGACGACGATCACAATCATGAAAATCAGGACTTGAATTAACCGTGTATAATATAATTGTATTCTATCTCATTACCTCGCAGGCTAAATCCTATAGATGTATATGATCGTCTCTTTTTACAGTCGCTTTTTCGTTTCATCGAGTTTCAAATCACAACGGTGCTAAAGAAGTTTTAACTTCAAAATTTTTTAACAAGTGGGATATCGACTGAAAGCAGAATAATCGTAAGATTGGGTGTAACGAGGCACAGCTTACGGCCTCGTGGTCTCAGTAGCCTCGCGCCTTGAATATTGGCAGTTTTATCTATTGAAGCAGATGCACTTATTAAGGAGTTCGTTAAGGTTAAAAGCAGGAAATGTATGTCCTATATAACACTAAATTGTTAGTTTTTAATGTAAGTTAAAAAGTTTTCATTTAAATGTCTGATAAAAAACTCTATGTAAAATCAGTTTCCTTGAAAAAATGATCACTTTTACATCTAATTTGGGTATTACTCGGCATTACTCAAATAGCAATGGAATATTATTTATGTTTGATAAATCAAAGTGTTTTTTAGAATTCAACTAAAGATGGAACAATCTAACCTGGACGGTAGAGAAATACTATAGTAACCTAAACATGTAGCGGAAAAAAATAATAATGTTGGAATGAATTTGAAAATCGTGATTGAAGATGCAAAGATTTGAAATACATAATATGTCAAAATATCTATATTTTCCAATTTTCCGTTTGAATTTACATCGTTGCACTGCGAGGTGACAACAGAAACGTTTTTAATATCATATTTCGAGATGGAAAACAAAGAAAAATCTTCCTCCATTCACGGGAGGGAAACATTACTTCATATTCCAAGTGTAATAAATTTAAAAGGGGAGACGCGTATGTCAAAAAGTGTAAAATATGTATTTCTTGTAACTCCCGTCCTGGATATCGTTCTTAAGAAAAATATGTACTCTACATATCGAATTCTTGGTAATAATAATATACACCATTCACTTTAACTAGATATTTTTAAAAAATTTAAGAAATAAAATTTACATAATTACAAACTAGCTTCTGCCTGCCCTTTCATCAGCGTAGATTGGGATCCTTTGTGTTAATCCAGGTTATAAATATACTTTTGTGCCAAATTTTTGTTCAAAGCCATTCAGCCGTTTTTGCGTTATTGAGTAACAAACATCCAAACATCAAACTTTTACATATATAGTACTACTAGCTATGCACACGGCTCCTCTCGAGTGAATAAAAGAAATAGTTTTTAACGGGATAATAAGTATCCAATTTTTTAATTCAGGTTATAAGCCGTGTGCAAAATCTCATCCAAATCCTTTTAGCTGTTTTTGCATGATTAAGTAACAAGCAAACAAACTCACTTATCTAATAGAATATAGCTTCTGTCCGCGACTTCGTCTGCGTGGACTTCAGAATCGTGTCAAGAAAGAATAAAAATGAAAAAAATTGCAATTATGATAGAAGTATTATATGTGTCGCGAAACCACCGTTCCCTGCGCAGGCGGTTAACTTCACTACCGCACCCCAGCCCCTACCACCCCTTCTAGCGGCAACTCAATCCTAGGTCCGTTCCTCCGGCATGGAGCCCTTGAGCCAGCAGTTTCAGTACAGGTTTTGTAACATTAGATAATATTATATAGGAGCTATAGATATTATGATATTAGTAAATTAAAATGACAAGAAATTACCACAAGTACGTTTTAGTGCCAAACTTTACCAAACCCATTAAATATTACTACTAACCAATATAAAGCAGTCGGCAATGGTTTAGAATAGAAAAAACAAAAAAATAAATTGCCATTATATACGATAAATCTATTTTTAATATTTATATTGCAATGTCCACTTTAATGTAATAAAGCAAATTACGGGAATACCTAATTAGAAAAATATTCTATTCACGTGACGTTGACAGAATTGTAAATGAACAAAGCTACAATGAAATCAAAAGTAGTAGAAGAGTTTCGTCATTATAACTAAATATAACAATCCTTTACGATATCAAATTAGGTTAAATTTCCCGAGGGAAGAAAACCACGCTTTTCTGCCCGCTAAATGACTTTGCAGCCTTGCTTTTGATCCTGTCAGAGTATCTTTTGTTTATTTCAAACCTTTATAATTGTCATTTAACCGTCTACTAAAATGACAGATACTATATTTCTACAAATAAAATAAATAAGAAATACAATTATAATATGGATGGAATAATAATTATAAGTACACCACAACATTGATAAAGCAACAACTGCAACTTTGGATTTATTACCTGAAAAATCAAAAATAAGGTATTTGAGTGCTTACGACAAATAGTTTTGTATTATCTATTCGTCTAAAATTCTCTAGTTCAGGGCTCCAGAGATTAAAACTCGCACTTTTAATGCAGGCTGTATGAAAAATATCGTGTGTGACGCGGGATTAAACACGATTTCAGACCTCGGTTGATGCCAGCCTTCGCTTCGCTCAGGCAGACAACTTCACCCTCGTCTTAAATCGTCTTGTTTCATCCCTAGTGACACAATATACTATTGTACAAAGAGGTCCTGCAATAAATATGTAAGTATAAAATACGCCATATGATCTTCAGGTATTTTTATGTAAACAATGGTAGTTCACGCGAGCGAAGCTATATTATCCTCATTTTATTTTAGTTAAAGTAAGAAATAAAAATTTTAGTTGACTTTTGTGGTGATTTTCACATAGTAATGTATTTGAGATTTGTAATGAAAATAAAGTGGGTACAGATACATCAAATTGGGGTTAAATTAGATTATATGTACCTATATGAATTTTGTTAATTACTAATACGGTAAATTGTAACGATTGAAATTCCCAGGCGACTTGGCAAGATCCCATCGACCGGCAATAACGCTTTGATCAGTACTATCCGCAAACGGCCGGTGAAGGATGGCGCGCCGGTCGTGCGGAAGTTATCGCTTATTGAAATCGATCCCACGACCCGCTGTCCGATATTTTTCGCAGCACTATTACGTACTGACGTGACGTCGTTTGCATTCTATTACATCGGAAGATTAAAATGCCGGCTCAGTAGGCGATACAGCCATACATATCAACGGAAAATATTTTGTGATTTTTTACAAGATAACTTTTGGCGCGTCTATCGGAGGGTGACTTGAGAGCTGCGCGCGCGTCAAGTGAGAGAAGTAGGACATAATGAAGTTAGTCATAAATGATAATAAAATTAATTCACTTTACAAACTATCTTAACACAAGCCTTTTTTAAACGTTAAATTATTTGAATCGATTGAAAAAAATATCATTAACAAGATTAAAATAAGTGCATAATTATATCAATTGCTAGTAAGTTTAAGATTGTAGAACGTGGGTAGCACCAAAAAAAATATAAGAAATAGAAAAAATGTGAATAACGACTTACTTTCAATTCATTTCATTTCAACAGTTAAATAGATACAATTAGATAAATATTAATTAATGGCATTGTCAAGAGCAAACACGGAACATTTTGCTTCTTTCTGAATGTATGTTTATAATATAAAATGAAATGTCCTGACTAACTCATCATCGCCCAGCCCATAGTACTAAATACCAATTTGAAATATCGTTAGGATGTTGACCTTATATTGCACGCATAGATTGAGAAGGGATTTCTCTACTTAATAGTTTAAAAAGAAGTGGCAAAGTTTGTATTTTCAATTCCTAAGTGTGTGAAAGGGGTGGAAAATGTTGTATAGGAAATTGTATTTTTCGGTTCAGATTTATCTAATGATATCTCGGTGATAGCGGGTTCGAATCCCTGCGCTGATCCTGAGCTTTCGGTGAAGAAAAATATTATGATGAAAACGTAGCATGTTAGTAGGGCATTTTCTATTGCCCTTCTGGTTAGATACCACCCTCACGATGAAAATATGTCGACAAGCACATACTTGGTCTTAGTCTAAATCATAGAATTTAGTAAAGGTATATAGTATATACTATAAATATATTTAGATAAAAATATTAGGATACGTAAATATCGAAGAGAAGTTCGTACGGAATTAGATTGTATACAAGTTACATGACCAGACGGATCGAAGTTCTGTTAAATCTAATTCGACGAAGTTAACCTTCGTCTCAGTTTAGGCTTCATTTTCAAATTCAAACTCTAATTCAAATTCAATTTCAGATTGCCGCGTATTCTAGAATTTCTTACGATATGTGTATTGCTTAAGTGTTTATAGGGATTGTTTTAGTAATTTACGTTCCTCTATTTATATGAAAATGAAAAAATATACATAATTAATTACTTTATATGTTTTAACTTTTGACTACAATTTCATACATACTATCATGTGATGATATGGTATAAGCCTAATGAGGGGACTGGCTCTCAAGTGCAGCTACCGGAATACACCTATATGTGCTTGTCGGCAAATTTTCAATTTGAGGGTGGTAGTTAGCTAGGCGGGCGTTAGAAAACCACCATACTATAATTTCATTACAGTGATTTCCTTCACCAAAAGTTCAGGCTTATTCCAGGGCATACAACTCATTTCGACCGAGGTGATGTCGGTACACGCTACGCTACTACTAAGCTATCATTGCTTCATTTTATTCTTCATTTGTTTTTGATTAAAGAAACGTTTTGTTAAAAGTAAAAAGATTTTTGTCGAGTATTCCATGGCTTTCAGGCGCATTTTTAGTAACCTAATTTACTAGCTACCGCTTTCAAATTCTTTACCTCCACCAAATCACGTACAGGTGTGTTCTGTCACCTAAGGACTAAAAGCCAAAATCTCTTTCTAGGTTTAACGTGTTAACACCATCTTCAGTCGTATTGTCACTCGACATAAAGTATGATGTTGTAAATGATGTAAAAAATGCCATATAAGAACCAATAAATGAAGAAAGTATCATTAGAAGCCGAGTGACTCAGTTCGTCGTCACCTTTTCAGTTTCGCATCAAAGGCTCACGTTTGATCGGTTTCGACGTCCCTAATTAGCGGGTCCTCGTTCTGTCGCCATCCGGCTGGAAGATATTGTTTATTGGCAATGGATTCATCTCGGCGCAATACCAGCCCACTGGTGCGGAATATTGGGGCAATATCATACACAAAATAGAAACATTCATGAGTGTATTTATAAAATAAATTCAGTAAGCATACTTTACATACACCATGTAAAGAAATGGCAAAAAAATATTAGTCTTGGTAAAACACTGTTTTCCACTTCGATCCGTAAAGTTTGTTATTCTGCCAATTTAGATTCCAGTTAAGTAGTGGCTTAAAATAAAGCCGAATGAAACTTTGTGGTTGTATTATTTACTAGATGTGCCCCATAGTTTCACTCTTATTAAATTTATTCGGCCAACTCTCCACTGCGCTGCCACAACGCACTCGTGCCTATGGTTGTTCTCACTTCCTATAGTTGCTTAGCCACGTTGTATGGAAATGCTAGTATACTGACTGAAATATTGGTTAGCTCTCTGCTTAGTCTGGCTTAGACGATACGACCAGGATACGACAGACGAACTCGCGAGGTCCTTAAAAAGGCTACGCACATTAGGATCTCACGGTCCCTAAGTTCCTACTCTAAACAGTACAAACATGTAGGTAGCCAAGACCTCTAGCTGCCCTACCAAGAGATCTACATTTGCGCCGCTTGAGGTCCTCTGCTGAGGCAGCTGCTGCGTAAGCTCTCAAAAAAGTAACTGGAAGATCAGACGGTGCCAAAGTATCCACCCATCTTCCAGGGCTTAAGCGTCATACCGTCGGGTCTTTTACCATCATCACGTGCTAAGCCAAATGGTTTCAGACTTGCTGGTACGTTAACGCTGGCAAAAGTCCGACGTAAAAAACATTAAAGCTAGCGTAGCGCGGGATACGACCCAAGCTTTTAGTGCATACCAGATCGTGGGATTCAAGCAGGTCGACCATATCACCGCAATGGCAGCGATGTGAAGAATCACCTAACTGTAAGCAGACGGACAGCCTAAAATTGGTGTTGTCAAGTCTTGCTCTAATATTCGGAAACAGTAAAATCTTTAATCACAGACTAGACTGCCATTCCTGGGTGGTAAGAAGACGAGCACGCACTGTAACACTAGTTGACGTATTAGTGAGTTTATTCCATCCTAGTAAACAGAGCGGCTCATCCCACAGTCTCTGGGAGCACAAAACACTGCAGAATGTACTGCTGCCTCGCAGCCACCTCTTGTTCCAAAGCCAAGATGAAGAAGCTTCAAATAGGGAGATAAATACTCAGTAATTGATCCATAACACAATTTAGCAGTAAGACGGCGTTATGTAGAGCCAACTGCAGTAGGCCTGATATTCCATCTTTTTTAACAAAGCACAAAGCTTTGCCCATAGAATAAGTCTGTTATATCTGCAGAGAGTCTTCCAGATAACAAAAAATTGCATAAGGCCACAAGGGCACCTAGGAGTGAAACACCAGCCTCGCTTGTTCCTAAAAGGTCTTTTAAATGTTGAGGAGTAAGGTCGTTCAAACCCCCGTCAGATCCATTTGCAAACTATTTATGGCCTTAGCAACTTCCAAAGCATTAACCTGAAGGCATGGGTCTTCAGGCCGTACAGTAGGAGGAAGGCAGAACTTAGAGGGTGAGGAAGGATGTTTCTTCTTCAGCTACTTCAAAGTTCGTTCTGATACCGCCCCTCTCACGTCTCTCTCACAAAGTTTAGTTTCTACGGAGTTAATCAAAGCTGTAGTTGATGACATTGAATGACCTGTGTATTTAAAAGAGATTTTGGTTGTAGAAAAATGAGTTAATTTTGCATTTATTATTAATTTTAGTGATTGGAGATGTTTTCTTATCTTTATCTTTTTCAACGTGTAAGATTCTGTAAGGGAACAGAATCTCTTGACCTTTAAAATATTATTTAGTTTAGAATGTCGATACCGAGACAGTAACTGCAAATAAATTAGTGTTTCGCCTTCTCTATTCTTAAACTTTCCTTTACCTTTATGAAATAACTTTTTTATTGCGTAATAAAGAGTGTATAATATTATCAAACCTATATTAAATTATCGCTATTTATTTTTAACGTTAATTTTACTTTAGGGCCTTTATTCATAAGAGTATGTAAGTGTCAGTGTAACATAAACCTAATTTTAAAATATGACCAAAACAATTTATAACAACGTTAAACATACATAAATTTTCAGAATAAAGAGAGATAAAATTATCATACAAAAGTTATGTAACAAATACATAGCAATGTGAAAGCATCTGATGTTAGCTCTGCAAGAATTTTAATACATATTTCTATCGCAATTATTATTCCTATAAATATTTACAAGTGTCCCTTGCCTTGAACGAGTAATATTTCTATATTTGTTGCAAAATTACAAATTAATCATTTTTGTTATATATTCAAATTTCCTTGATTAAATGTGACAAAAATCTTAATCTGAAAGCTGTACGTGACTGTCTTGGTCTATTTAAATAAATACCAAAAGATCTTATTTCCATTTAAAACACCTTGGTATTTACGCTTTGTTATTTTTATACTTAACAGACTAAAATACCGTTATCCAACATCGACTTCCTATGAATACTTGAAGGGAAATTTCAAACTTCAGCTTTCTCAAAGTGCGGAAAAACGGTATATAAAATACACGCAGGTGTTCAGGGACTTTGCTATTAACTTTCGTTTATATAAAGCAAGCAAGTTAAGTACTAAACGTAACTTGGTATAATTACTTTTTACATTGTCTTCATAAACAAAACACATCAATGAGTTTAAAACGGCTTTTAGAAATGTTTACTAAATGTAATAAGTAGTAGATAGTTGTCAATTTTAATAACATTTCAGAAAAGAACTTTGTGAATATCAGTTAAAATTGTTTAAATTTTAAATTGCTCTTCTGAGATGTAAAGCAAAAAAGGAATTTAACTCTTAGACTTACAAAATTCTTGTAAAACCAATTATGAAGAAATTCTGATAATTCTACTTAAAGTATAGTGATTTAGATTTAGCTATTTATATAGAAGCAATCATAAAATATTTTAAAATAAGCTTAAACAGTATACACCCAAATACTATAGAAGCTTGAAGATTAATTAAAATTAAGAAACACAAACTACCACAAAGCAGTAGCGACGATTAATAATCCTTGAAACAAAAAAAAAATACAAATCTGTTATATAAGTGAGTCAATTTCACTTTTAATCAATTCACGTTCATTTTTAAATATTCTTAATATACGTAAGCAATCTTTATCAGCATTATTTTAGCTCATTTGATATGGAAATGTAATCAGGTACTAAAATAATCCACTTTTTGTAATTTGTGTCTTGGATAATTTGAAACCTTCTATATTTTATATTTTGAATAATTTTCAGTTGCGAATAAAGGCCTACACTATGCCGGTTGGTCGTGCAGGAAACAGTGGAGGGAACTAGATCACGCGGCCGGTCACCTACGCGCTGGACTGACCTAATGAAATCCGCTGTAGGAAACCGTGTATCTGACTGCGCCAGGCAGTCAGCAAACAGAGAGAGATGGCGGGAGATCGTGCGGAGGGCTGTGTCCGCCTCTACCACCGATGTGGACGCCTCGACATGACCACGAACGCTCTGCTAAGAGCGAAACGACAGAGAAGAAGAGAAGATGCCGGTGGCATATCCGCTGTTTGTCTAACCCGGCGAGCTTGCCGTAAAAAACGAGTCGCCGCACCGCACCGGTAACTGTCACTACTGGAATGATGCTCGCAACTTGCTACCTATTTCTGCGGCATATCCTCACAGTAAAAACCACCTGAACGCCGGCATAGTGTGTAAGAGACATTATTCACAACTGAAAATTATCTGTATTTATTTATGTATTATATGTATATTATGTACTTTACAGTACATTTAACTTATTTACAGTTATTATATAGCAATGAAATAGTACCAGTTACGAAGCAATCTGTATTTTGTTTTGCTTTTTATGCAGCGGTTAAATATTTATGTACAATATATATATATCATTTACGATTTTGTGTGCATTCTTATGCTTATACTCTGTGGTGTATACGTGTTCTGATATTTGAATGTGTGTGCGATTGTATGGGTTTAGGTGCGTATGCGTTGTCTCATGAGCGAATGCATGTGCATCTAGTATGTGTTGTGTGTTGTAGTTCCAGCAACTTCTTGGGGATAGATTTGTTGCCTTGGAACCCACTGATGACGCTGACGAGACCCTACACAATCTGGTCGAAACGCTGAGAGACGAGGGCATCAAGTTTTGCAAAAAACAGCGTACTGGCAGGAAGTCCAAACTCTCGGATGAGACTCTGGGGCTGATGACAAGAAGACGGGAAACCACCCAAGCGACTTCGTCAGACAGGTCAAACCTGAACAAGAAAATTGCGAAGATGGTACGGCGCGACCTTCGGAGCTCCAATACACGCCTCATTGAAGAGGCGATAGAGCGAAACCGAGGGTCCAAAGTATTCACTCAGCAGCTTGCCAGGAGCCATCTGTCGAAACTTAAAACACACGACGGGAGGACCGTATTATCGAAGCCGGAGATCTTCGCCGAGATAGAGGATTTCTATGGCCGTCTGTACACTGTACATGCCCCCTATTCCCGACCAGACGACCATGATTCTAGAGCCACCCTGTCACGCCACTATACCGACGAACTGCCTGATATCAGTCAAGACGAGATAGTGTTAGCTCTGAGGCAGCTTAAAAATGGAAAAGCCCCCGGTGAGGACGGAATTACTTCGGAACTTCTGAAGGCTGGAGGAGCTCCTGTTATACAGGAACTACAGAAACTCTTCAGTGCCATCCTTCACAGTGGGAGAACTCCTAAGGTGTGGAGCAGGAGTATGGTGGTGCTCTTTTTTAAGAAGGGTGATAAAGCCCTCCTTAAAAACTACAGACCCATCACTCTCCTGAGCCACGTCTATAAGCTGTTTTCACGAGTGATCACGAATCGTCTCGCCAGGAGACTCGACGAGTTCCAGCCACCAGAACAGGCCGGGTTCCGCGGAGGATATAGCACCATAGACCACATTCACACAGTGAGGCAGATTATACAGAAGTCCGAAGAGTATAATCAGCCCCTGTGTCTTGCTTTTGTGGACTATGAGAAGGCCTTTGACTTGGTCGAAACTTGGGCTGTTCTGGAATCCTTACAGCGTTGCCAAGTAGACTATCGTTATATCGAGGTGCTGAGATGTCTCTACGAAGCCGCCACTATGAGTGTCCAAGTACAGGGCCAGCAGTCTAAACCCATCCAATTGCGCAGAGGAGTGAGGCAAGGGGATGTCATATCCCCGAAACTGTTCACGAGCGCATTGGAAGATATGTTTAAAACACTGGACTGGAAAGGTAAGGGCATAAACATAAACGGCGACTACATCTCGCACCTGCGATTCGCTGATGACATAGTCTTAATGGCGGAGTCGCTAGAGGAGCTAACCCGGATGCTGGACGGCCTAGCTTCAGCCTCGCGACGTATCGGTCTTGGCATGAATTTGGATAAAACCAAAGTCATGATCAATGGCCTCATTGATCCAGGACCGGTCGTCGTGGATGGTCATCTTCTTGAAATTGTTTCTGAGTACACTTACCTCGGGCAGATTGTGCAGTTAGGTAAAAACAATTTTGAGAAGGAGGCCAAGAGAAGGATCTAGCTGGGTTGGGCAGCGTTTGGGAAACTACGTAGAGTCTTCTCGTCATCCATACCGCAATGTTTGAAAACGAAAGTTTTCAATCAGTGCGTCCTACCCGTAATGACCTACGGAGCTGAGACGTGGACACTCACGGTAGGGTTGGTCCACCAGTTCAAAGTCGCTCAGCGTGCTATGGAAAGAGCTATGCTCGGAGTTTCTCTGAAGGATAGGATTCGTAACGAATACATCCGACAGAGAACCAAAGTTATCGACATAGCTCAAAGAATTAGCAAGCTGAAGTGGCAGTGGGCCGGCCATATCTCGCGAAGAACCGACAACCGCTGGGGTAAACGGGTTCTTGAGTGGAGACCGCGACTCGGCAAACGTAGTGTAGGACGCCCTCCAGCCAGATGGGATGACGATCTGCGAAAGACTGCAGGCAGATGCTGGATGCGGACAGCTGAAGACAGGGCGCTTTGGCGCTCATTAGGGGAGGCCTATGTCCAGCAGTGGACTAATATAGGTTGATGATGATGATGATGATGTGTGAATTAATATGTATTACGTTGCGAAGTGTGCTTTAAACCATAGAATAGACTGCGTCCTTTGTTCCTGTTTCATATCGATGATGTCTAATTCAATGACTTCTTAGATTTTAATTTTTTGAAGAAAAAAATCCTATTTGGCTGGAATAAATAAATATAACTGAACTTTGTGTCATATACGTTAAAACATCTCTGTAAAACAGAGATTCTATGCAGATTTCTGTTTAACTGGCTGTGGTGGAAATAAGGCTGAATTTTGAATCATTTTCGTATGTGTTTTAAAGGGAATCCTATTCACGAGTTCCGGTCAATCAATGTTGTAGTTTAAAATATCATATTTCATTTAGTTAAATCTTATTTAATTAAAAATAGATCGTCTTTCCGATAAAGAAATTAAATTGTAAAATTCCAAATTCCTTAAGTATGACATGCTCGTTTTTGAATTTAAAATTTAGATGTCTCAGTTTTTTAAATTTTTTCAGACTAGTTTTATCGTCTGCAGACGACATTAGCGAATCATAATCGAGATAACTTCTTATTTAAGCAAACTTTTTTTTATGATTTAGGGTTTACAAAAGGCTTTGCAACTATGTAAATAAATAAGCGAATAATTTGAAAACTGCTGGAACAATTTGTCTATTCTTTTTAATGTTCTTAATAGTTCGAATAAGCTTTTTAAGGAATGTAAAATTACCTGGGAAATTGGAAAAACTGATATTGCTTGTTTGGATTTTTTATAAGCTCAAGACCATAAACTCACACTTTGAATGATAGATATGCGTAATTCTTTTTTAACTTTGTACGTTATGATCGGGATAGGTGGCAGTGTGGTCTAGTTATTGACTGTTGAGAATGTTTGAACTTTATGTGCATCTTAAATTATGAAGTAAGTAATGTAGATTAATAGCGGTAAAAGTTACTTAATTTTGAAATACGTTATAATCATTTCACAGTCGAATAATCAACCAACCTTTCAACCTATATATTGAAAATTCGTAAAACTTATAAATAAATTAGGTTAGCCTAAAAGTTCGCTCATTTGGAAGATATTGCTTATTGGGAACTATTAGACCACCGTTGAGATGGGCACTCGTCCAAATAATATTGTAAGTACACATTCCGTTGCAGTTATTAAATTTGATAGGTTTCCTTCCGTCCGTAATAAAGATAACCCAACCGGAATAAGTTTTCACGATATAATTTCTTATATTACACAAGTTATTGCAGTAACGACGTTCTATAAAATACAATGTAGCTTCTATCATTTTAATTTTTATTGATTCTTGTTTGTTATAGGTTCAGTCCATACACTAGCTGCGCCCAGCGATTTCACTCTCGTATAATTTAAAAGAAATCGCTGATTGGTGATTTATAATACTTTAGTATAGATAATATTTTTACCGGGTGTCCAGGGTTATGCGTCACAACTCACACGGCTCGTTTTCGCCACTACACATATAGTCATAGACCCGAGCCGAGTTTTAAATTATTTTAATTTTACATTATCTCCCAAACTATTCGTCTAAATAACATCCTATAAAGGGGAAAGTTAATCTACATAAAATTGTCTTAATTATGAAGTAACTTTTGTTCGTAAGGATTAATATGCCATGCCTAATAATAATGCTCATAACTCACTTTTCAATTCTCAATAAAACTCTGTAACAAAATGCCTTATTGTGGCTTATGTATAAGAGATAAGGTTTCAGATAAGAAGTTCCATAATACCCTTGATATATATATAATATTGAAAGTATGTTCTCATTTTTTTATTAACCATTAGTCGTAATCATGATCCTAATAATTAAGATATGTGCAATAAATTGCAGCGTCAATAAGAAACTGTAAAAACAAAACTAATTAATATTGTGCTTCTGACAAAATAAATACTAAATTCACAGTTCTATCAGCTGTAGTAGAAATAGCCTTCTTATTGAAATACGCTTTATATTCGTCTTTACGATGACTTATTAAAATGAAGTCGTTTGAAAGTGATTCTGGAAATTTAACGAGGACACAAATGTTAAGAATCTTCTATTGATATTATGTTTTATAACGTATATAATTTTTTTAAGGAGTGTTATTTAAATGTAGCAGGTATATTGTCTTCAATTGAAATAAATTTCATGAATTTTGAGTAACAAAATATTTCGCAAGAGATGTCTTCATTTTATTCAATATTCACATGCGTTAATTATGCAAACACATTAATACTAAAATATATTTGAATACCTGGTTAAGCATATAACCATATTATAGTTTTTCTATTATATCCAAACACCAATTATAACTTCCTGATAATCACGCCTACCATTATACCATGATACCAAATAGTTACAATGCCGTCCGTATCCCCATATTGAAAAAAGTTTAGTCTGTTAATTTTTTTTATTAATGTACACCATGACGATCATTAGCCTGATGCTAAACATTTATCTACAAAAAAAGGAAGTATCTAGTACCTAACTAATTGTGTGCCCAATGAATTTACCTATTTGATAATTCACAGTTAGCCATAAATTCTGATCAAGTTCCAAAACGAGGCAATAAAATGCCACGTGGTGAGCGCTTTATTGCCAAAAATGGAAATTTAATTGGAAATTTCCTTAAAGGCAGGGGTGAGGAATTTAATGTCTAATATTTTTTAATTAAAGATCACAATTTGTTATTATAATTTCAATAAATTACTTGCTACGTCTGCGTAATATTTGCGAACATTACTCACATTATTCCTTTACCTTTTAGTAGAATTCATTACTTGTCTTGGAAGATCGCAGCTTGGATGCTGCTATATAATACAACATATATCATAAGAACCCACATTAAGAGGATTTTTTTATTTATATTGATAGTTTTCAAATATAATGAAGTATTTTGTTTTATTTGCTGCTCTCATACAAATTAGTTCGCAAGTCTGTTAGAAGTACTACTATTAGATGTAAACCATATGCTTGATCGCAATTGAAATATTTCAAAATTAAACTTTTAATAATTTTTTGATAACCTGGACAAGAATTGGAGTTACTAAAGTCAAAAACTCTAAAATGACACTCATATTTTAAAATATTAAATGAAAAAAAAACTTGTAACAAATGTATCCTCAGACTATCAGAGTTGTCTAAGTCATATCTTTGCCATACTGTGAAGTTGCGGAATTGTCTCCCAGCCAGTGTGTTCCCTTCTTCCTACAGTATGGAGTCCTTCAAACATAACGTGAAGAGATATTAGAGCAGGCCGGCATGACAGCGGCGACTGTCGATGGACTATAGATCCTTCGGTGGTCGTCGATGTTGTTGAAATGTAATGTGGCTTACCATGATGTACTGTGGCGTCCATGTAATTATAGTACAATAAATTATTGACGCATTTTGTCACAACTCTACACGGTCCACGTTCAGAGACAATTCAAATTGTGTGAATGTATAGCTAACTATCGATCGGACGGCGAGACGATATACATTTGGGACCACACTTCTTCAATTATTCACCGCCTACTTCCATCTTGAAGTCCGTCGGTTACATCTCGCCAGTCCGCCCGTATGTCGCCATTGCATTATAGAGTTCTGTAAAGATGTGTGTGTTTGTTTGTTGTGTCAAACTATTTAAGTCCTAAATACTATACTCTGAACATTTTACTTTATAACGGCCAATAGTGGCACGCATTGGTATTGCTTCAAGTTAAGCATTAGCTAATTAGATATTCGATAATAAGAAGATAATCTATAAACCTTGTTCTATTATTAACCAAAAAGTGATTCTCATCCTTTGTCAACTCTTCAATATTAAACAAGTCAACTGACATTATTTAAATTTGGACTAATATATACATAGAATTAAATTGAAGTGTCTGTCTGTAATGTCAAAATAACAGCGTTTTACTAAAATAGGGTTCTGCACAAAAAATAAATAATCTTTTTTAGTAATCCACGCGAGCGGAGCCGCGGTCAAAGCTAGTATTTTAATATATCAAATTACTTATGATAATATATATTAATAAATTTATAGTTCTGTATATAATTTTATTTTTATTTTATATGTTTTAGTTTTTATGTGGCCTAATTTAACACAATCTTTGCCGATCTGTGATAAAATCAAACTTGTCAAAGAGAAAGTGATAATATTTAGTAACGCAAACGGAACCCAGAAGTCTTTCACAAACACTCAAGTGAACTTTATGATTTAAGGATATACATTCCGTGACCGAGCCCCACTAGTGGGAGTGTTAATAAAAATTCATACATTTTCAGGGTGTTTTTATTAAGAGTGTAACGTTACACGTGCTATGTGTTGAATAAAAATACTCAAAAGTTATACAAGACGGTGATACTTTTTTATATTTACTCGGCAAAATGTCGGTATATTAAAAAAACAATATAAACATCGGCTGTGGTATTCGTTTATATAAACGGTTGTATCTTAAATAGAGATGTAGATGGAGATATTTAAAGAGAAAAAAATTTGCGTATAACCCTGTAGAGATAGCGATAGTATACCTTTTAAATTAGGAAGTTCTCATTTTATACATAACTGTATAATCACGTGAGATTTTTTTTTTCGATCTGACGAAAGATCGAAAAGATTAATCATTATTAATAAGTTTATAAAGGGACTGATGAAATTAAAAAGTATTAATTGAATAAAAGTTAAGTACTTGCTGGTTATAATGTTGAGAAGAAATAAGCATTGTGAACTCACACACGCTCGGGTTTTTTTCGAAAAATTCTCTGCGTCATCGTTACAAATTATTAAAATTTATTTTCAAATTGACGCAACTATTAGTTTTGTTATTAAACTTCTGTATGATCTGATCATTTATGACAAAAAAAAACAATACCCCAATTCTTTATGAATGTCTCGAAACTTTTAGCGTGGTCATAGCAGGCAAGAGAGACGACATCTGTCAATAGATACTCCTCTAAACTCCAACACCGTTTGACCGATCTTCATGAAAGATAGTATATCTAAATATTTTTATTGTTTTTTTTTATATAATATCCCTGAACGCGTTAGGCGGTGCTATGGTTGGGTTATCGACTACTGGTAAAGCGAGGCCAGCAGGCAGAGTAGACGACAACAACAATACATACTCATCTCCTAATTGGTTGCGGTTACTCTTCAAGTAAAATCATTACAAAAACAGTCACATCTGCAGTTCTAGATTGATTAATTTCATTACTTATGTCTATAAATAAAATGTACATATATAGCACCAAGCCAATATGACAATCACCAGCAAGCTGCAACCAATTAATTGACTACTCATAGCAATAGAATATAACAACTAATAGCTGGTCAGAAACACGTCACTAACCGTATTAACCGGTAAACGGTTTGCATAATACTGCGATTATGATCCGCGCTTACACGGTATTACGGTGCGTATACCGCTTATACCTTGTACGGATTTAACGGCTTAGCTTGATTATTAACCAGTTAATAGTTCAATACTGTAAAATTATAATTTTGTTTCGTTTAGTTGATGAATTTAAAAAACATTAAAATATATATTTAACATAAAATAATTAACTCATTTAAACGTAGTTCATAAAATTGTACTGAATTTTTTGTTAGATTATTTTTATAAATTCTACACATTTTATACCAGCAAATAAACATAAAAATAGTATTGGTAAATAATATGAAAAGTGTAATACAATATATCTTTAATTCGAAGAAACAGTTAAATATTGTTGAAACATTAATGGTACTTACTGAAAAAAAGCCTGGTTACAAAGACGCATTTATATACGAGACTTACTTATGTTATTTGTTGCGATGTCTTCGTTAGTGACTATTTAGTTTAGAAACTGACAATTATACTCATCACAAAAAAGTCAGTTATTTGGGAGTATCGAAACCCACGACCACTGGGCTCACTGGTAATGCTTACTGCCACTGCACCACGAAATGAGGAATCATTCTACGAAAACCAGGAATCAAACTTAAAAAACCGCATTCAACTAAAAATCAATTACTCATACATCTAACGATACATTGCAACCATATGAAACACATTATAACCGTATAAATAGCACTTAAGGAAATTCCAGAAACTTCGACGATGATCCCCCGAAGCATTTGCATCATAACTCAACGTTTTCCATATTATATTCGCCCTTTCCCTAACCAAAGTTAATGTAGCGCATCGGCGCTGCAAAGTGGCCTGTGACATTTTTCAATCGTTTAATGGCCCAGCATTATTGGCTCATGAGGCCGTCTATAACGGGTATAATGTTTTCGATTGCGCATAAATAACATATTTTAAGGATAATATTTTTTTATCAGTTAATTTTTTGTCTAAAAATATTTAAATAGATAAAATATTATTTTTGGAGTTTACTCCTTAAGAATCGATTTTCATATGTAGCCCGTGTAACGGAAATCAAATGGGGAGCAAAATATAGTGCTAACATAAAAAAAAAACATTATGTTGCCCTTCTGCGCAACACATTCGCGTATTTTAGTTACATGTATACGGAAGTAATAATTATACACGTAATTTAATATTAACTATTGTATATATATAGGTATATATTCTAACACAATTGTTGTTAAAGAGTAAACTGCAGACTCGCATCGGAGTTGACATGTACCATTTTTATCAGTAAAATTATTGTCAAAAAATGTTGAAAATAAGACTGATAATATTACTTTTATCGTAAGTCGTAATGATTAATTATATATTTCTGATAAACTATGTTTCAAATACGACAAGTGATTACGTGTATATTAGTGATAGCGACTGCATTAATAATACATTTATCGTACATCGAAGTAGCAAAATAATTGAATTATTGTTATCAGTAGGCTATTTAAAACATTTTTAATAAAAGTTTTTTACTTTATTTAGATTTATGGCTCGTTTAATTTGTTCTTTTAATCGCATAAGCAAACATATATATATATATATAATATATAACTAGAAGCCATAAGCGACTTCGTACGCGTTAGTTAAACCTTAAAATGTCTAAAAATGTTTACTAACACGATAGATACCTTTAGTAAAACCCTTAATATTGTTTAAAAAATATTTATATAAACAGGTATCTACGTAGCCTGGTATACAATTTTATTTACAATTGTACATAATGTCTGTGTTCTATGTGTTCGCGCATCGGTCACACGTTTGAACTTAAACTTTGTACAGATATTATTGGCACTTACGTGAATATTGGTATTATGGTCACATCAATGTAGTAGGTGGCGTGTGAGTCGATTCAACAAATGTATATCCTTTTTAATTTTCGATGTTATACATGTAACTTTTCAGGACAACACCCGAAGAAAAATCTGTACTACATATCATTATGCTGTTAAGTAAAAAGGTAAAAATACAATTGTGTGGTATTGTCTTAAGGTTCGTGCTTCGTTACTACAATTGGGTTGAAACTTTATACAGTTATTGTTGGTCCTCGCGTAAATTTAACGCGTAATCCATAAAAGGCGTATTCTAGATGACAATTTCTTTTTTGCCAAGTTCGTGTCAGGCCACACGCTATGTAGGGTTCTGTAGTTGCCCGTCACAATATGCAGACTTTAGGATGCTTATGTTACACCGGGACGGAGCCGAGGCACGGTACAGGCCCGGTGTGGTATGAATTACTTCATACAAAAGTATACTATAGATGTTTGACCATGACCCGGCCAGCACTTTAAAACTTAATAGTTCGCAAACGGATACTTAAATCGAAAAATGGTTTTCACAAACCCACAATATTTTTGAACGACCTATCCAACGACACCCTATCCCCATCACATTGTGTATGTGATAGACACAATAAAAATTACTCCCGCTTTATGTGTATGGGAGGTACCCTAAATGGTTTTCTTTTAAAGCTTATATTTTTCCACTTTTTGGCGTGATTAATATGTATACCCATACCAAATTACATCGTTCTAGTACTATGGATCTCTGAACTATGCCGCGGACAGACAGACGGACATACCGAAAGTTCCTTTTGACTTCGGAACTCTAAAAAAGTAAACATGCAAATTTTGTTTTCTCATAAATCGAGCTCATGACTCCACCACTTTTCTCTTTTTCTCATAGTCTCAAATTAGGCCGAAAAATCCCTTCTCAAAAATCTAACAACAATACAATCGGTACAACAACACGACACACAATCGATAATATTATGAAGATTTTTTTTTAAGTAGACATACTTTTATAATTATAAGCAGATCCTCAATAATAATTATATTACCTCAAATGAAAATGAATCAAATTAAAAAACGTTAAAATTGTATGGTCACCCCAACGTAGCCGCATAGCACAATGCACTGACAGTGCACTAACTGCGATCGTTTGCAAGCCATTACAACGAAAGCACGGACAAAATAGCAAATTACACGTACACCACCACTACAAGCTAGTTAGTATTAAATATGAAACAGTTAGTGTGCAGTCACTGGCTTTAATTATACTATATTGTTCGATATTGTCAATAAGGATAATAATTAAAAAAAAAATTGCTTGTCGGCTCCGACGCGCGACTGGTGTACACTCTTCATTGTCTTGGTATATATAGAATAGACAAATTTATTAACATATTACATATATTATTACTTCTGTATACAAGTAATATAATAAAATAGAAGTGTATGTTTGTAATGTCAAAATAACAGCTTTTTACTAAATGCATGTGAAAGTATACGCTATCTATAGCAAAAACCCCTTTTTCAAATTTTTCTCCGTTTCTCTGAATATCTGTTTGTTCCAGGTAATCTCCGAAACGGTTGCACCGATTTTGGTAGAACTTTTACTGGCAGATAGCTGATGATATACGACATAACTTAGGCTGCTTTTATTTTTGAAAAATAATTAGCGTCCCGCACAAAAAATAAAAAACCTTTTTTAGTAGTCCACGCGAGCGGAGTACTTTGAACTTTGCACCACCGTATTTTGTACGGCTATAGTATATGAAAATCGATTTATAAAGAGTAAACTTCAAAAGATATTTATTTGTAGTGATTCATATGTGTCCAAACAAAGCGCACAATCGCGGAAAGGGAAGTCAAAAAATCGACAAACACAGAAGTTAGCTACAGCGTAACACCTCCTAAAAGAAGGTCCCAATGATTGGGTTGCATTACATAAGCCAAAGTCCCCATACATATCGTATTATATCATCGTAAGAGAAGCAATTGAAATTAAAAAGCATAAAACATCGAATCGAAATGACACCCAAAAAGTGTTTTCGGCATGGAATCCAGTTATAAAAGATCTTAAACCTCTGATACGATCAATGAATGTTCCAGTGGATATAGAAAGTATAGCGTGTCGGAACATCTCCAGTGACACGAGCAAATGAACAGCGGGTAGTCACTGTAAACTTTCTTCACTAACGAAGACATAGCAACAAATAACATAAGTAAGTCTCGTATATAAATGCGTCTTTGTAACCAGGCTGAAACGTCGAGCAATTAAAAAGTAAGAAACATTCTAGACCTGCATAAAACGTAATATATTTGTAATTAAAAAGAGGTAAAAAATTCTTATACTTTTTATATTAAAAGAAAACGGTAATTCGACTATTACTAGAGAAAATTTTCCTGCAGTCTAGAAGATGGATTCTGATTTGTACTCATGCATTACGTATGACATTTGAGAAGAAGCCGGAAATAATGACTTAGATACAAAATTTAGGGAATATGACTATTTATCATTTAAAGATCCAACAGGTGCGCTTCCGTCAGCGGCTTCAATAAAATTTAATAGTTTTTTTTTGCTGAACAAGGTAATTTGCCTGAGTAGAAACAAAACGTTTCTTTGACTGGTTGTAATGCTGGGGAAATAACTATGCATTGAAAGGATATTCAGTGTTGTTTACCTAAGATTATGATTTCATAATAACAAATATAATAAAGTCGAAAACAAAAAAGAAAAACTTGTTACCTTAAATTTGTTAATTCCAATAATTTTATGATGATTAATTAACTACTATAAATTAAATATAGTATGAATCTCATCTGGGACAATAAGAACTTCAAAATAAAGTTAGGACAAAATCTGTTAAATGATTATTATATACTAGCGGACCGCCCCGGCTTCGCACGGGTATTTAACAAAAATTACAAAAATTATAAATTTTCATACGGATCCCTAACTTTTTATTATATCGCCTATGTTCACCAGGGGTAATGTAGGATTCTAATAGTGAAAGAATTTTTCAAATCGGTCCTGTAGTTTCAGAGCCTATTCAATGCAAACAAACAATCAAATCTTTCCTCTTTATAATATTAGTTTAGAAAATACTCATCCAAATAACGTTATGATAAAAACGTTGCACGGCATATAATACAAAACTGAAAAACAATATATAGAAAAATAAATTAATAATAACGATAAAAGTTAAAACAGTTTTAATTACCTCAGATAAGCAAACACATAAATGTTATATATAACAAAATCCTATCATTACGCAAAGCTTATCGTCTCAAATTACACAGCTATTAGCCATATCTCTGCTCGGCGATTGTCCAATTGCACAAGTTTGACGATTAAAAGGCGGCAAAAGTTGGACATTTAGCTATGAAACCCTGAACCAGTGAGCGCAGAGGCCAACTAAGATAAAACTTCTCGAATCGACGATCGAGGAATAACCTTAAATTTCACTGTTACAGACATAATGGATACATTATTTCAATTAAATTGTACCATATCAAATTATACGATGAACAATTATTATTAATCATTTTAGCTACAATAGTGGTATAATATTTGGCCGAAGTCACAATATTATTATATTTATGCGCTTCAACTTGAATTACTACGGACGGAGGAAATGTAGGAGGATATTTCATCCCACATGTGTACATCCTTCGTGTGTATGTGAAACCTTCCTGTGCTTCTTGGTTCGACCCCCGATCCTACACATACAGTTGTTCTCAACCACCTAACATAGATTGTTATTTAACCTTATACAAAGGCATCTATCTCACTACACATTTATTTACACATAATCTCCACCACAATTTTTAATATTCTACCTCATAGGTTATTGGTTTTACACTAAAAGTGACCAATCTCTATACCATTTTAACAGTTAATCCTTACAGCCATATTTACAACTTTAGTGGGAGTTATTAAAGAATGTTTCCTCTGAAAACAGTTCCAATCAATATAACAGTCAAGATACAGCAACGTCAACAAAAATAATTTTATGAAATAAAATAAATTGTAATATACAAAATAATTTATTGATACTATTTCTTCTAAGACATTTTTGACAATCTTTACTAAAACTATCAACTCAATATTGATTATTTTATGTTATTCAAGCATAAAAGATGTACATATTGGAAAAAATTACAACGATTGAAGGCACTTATTTTAAGGGTTCAATTAAATTGAACATGAAGTTATACCGGTTGTGGGGTCATCAGCCAGAGCGAAACAGATCAAACTCGCTAATCTTTGCCTAGCCTGGTTGTGAATATCAAGGTCGCTCACACCATTAAAGGTAATGGATGGGACGAAGTTAATTATCTGCATCGGTACAACAGCAGCCGCTTGTGCTGCAGTATCCAACTCATCACCAGGGTTAGCTACGCAATGATCTACATCTACGATTCTCAATCCAGCGGCCTGAGCGCAATAATACGATCCTTGTAAAAATGCTGGATAAGGTACTGAAAACTCACAGCGCATGTAATTCAACTGAGCTTCTTGATCCCCGCTGAGCATATTTAGCACACACCTGTGGAGTCGGTTCGCCCAGCAGTCGTTTTCACCGAACTGGCAGAAGGTTCCGGTTTCATTCATGATCGTTCTACCCCAGGGAACAAACTCTAAGTCTAAAAATTCTCCGTACAATCTGTAAGCTGGGATGAGTTGGTTATTAATGAAGGTGACGGTGTCACTACACCCAGCAGTTGTTCCAGTAGTGATTTTGATTCTTCCATTAACCGTCTCCAAGCCATTGGCGTAGCTTACGGTCGATATAAGAAATGCCGTTACAAACAAATAGGATGCAGCCATGACGTGTGCTGAGATTACGCTTACGAACCGAACTGAGACCTTTATGATAGATAAGTTATCCGTGGATATACTAAATGATGATTATTTTACATTGCTTGCTAGAATCAAGAATTGATAAGATATAGATAAAATTTAAAGAAAAGATATCTTGGATTAATTTGATTATGAAATAAATTCCCGAGCAGACCCATTTTCTATCACGGCTTTTTTAAATAATCTAGACACATAAACATATTTTTAATCATTTTTTGTTGTCTTATAGTTTACGATAAATGAAAAGTATATGAAAATGCTATACTATTATAAATATGTAGTCTGTGAATAAGAATTTAAGAGGTAATCTCTGGAACATCTGATCCAATACTAAGAATTTTTTCAATGACAAAAAGCTACGTTCGGTCTGATGGTTATAGGATATATTTTAATATTATTAATTTATAGATAGTAACTAACTGAGTCTGCGACTTTGTCCGCGTGGAATTTCGTGTATGAAAAACAGTTATAAAAAAGATAATATGTAGATGTTCTGAAGTTTAGCAATTAACCATGTTTTGTTCTTTGTGAATGTCTTTGATTCCTGATATGCAGCGTGATAGTTACGGTTAGCAGTCCGCCTAGTCTCACATTCACTACCTTCGACCGATCGATATTCTGCCATACGTCTACCTAATACTTCATTAGCTACTCCTCGTACCTTGTCCTAATACCACGTTAACTAATACCTAATACGTCGTTCCTTACAGGTGTCTGGGGTGCGTAAACTTTTTCTTAGTGTCTCGTTCAGCAGAAAGTCCACTTGGAGGTATTTTCCAGTTTTCTGGGAGCGAACGAATCTCGCTCTTTATTAGAGCAATGGAATACTCAGAAAATCCCGTCCACTTTCTACCAGGCATATTAATTTAATTTTTATCCAAATCATAAAACAATGAATCAAAAGTACCTACTTTGAAAATTTTTAAGTAAAATCTCTTTAAATATTAACCCATACTATCCAAAAGACATAAGGGCTAAGCAGATCAATATAAAAATTTAAGGTTTCACAAAAAGCTAATTTTGTTTAATAATGCACTATTTACATTTTATGTTTATTAACAGTTAATATACAGTGAATAACGAATAATAATCCCGATAGCGCAAAAAAAAATCCAAACAATGGCATCTATGGTAAAAATTTAGAATGAAATAGACCGAAATGTAAAATGAATAAAAATATCAGAGACATTTAAATATAAATTTAAAAACAATATTAAAATCTACAAAATGAATAAGACCAGTCTTAAAATATTAATTCACGCGCTTACAGAAAATATACTTAAGGTTAACAATATAAATGAAGCCAAATTTGTGATAATTTTAATGCGAGATAAACCTAATAAAAATTATTCCATAATTGTATAACGTTTTTTTTTTCGAACTGTCTATAATGTTAGGCATAAGGGCCCTGAAGCCTCAAACGGCCCTGAAGCTCACCCGGGCTTGGGGGCTAGCGCTTAAGGCACTCAGCCACGAAAGCAATGCAACTTGTATAACGTTATTATTATCAACGTTATTTTTTGTAATGTGTCAGGACATTTAAAGCTAATAAACTAATCTGTATAGCGCCATCTATTAGTAATAATGAAAAATACAAATACGTTTTTGTTTATTAATTTCTATTGAAAATTACGTGGATATAAAATAATTTCATATAGTTTCACTTCATTTCACTCTATATTTGAAATATATCAAAGTATTACATATACATACATTCATTTTTAATATGTACATAACTTAAACGCAATCTATATACCATACGAATGTCCATAAGTGTAAAAATACATCTAAGCCCGGTGAAGCTGTAAAAACTTTCTGAGGACAGTATAGTCAGATCGAAAAAAAACAGTTAAAATATTCTTAATGTACATTCAGACTATAAACTACAATCAGACCAAAATTCATTAATTTTGGTCTGGTAGTTTATGCGTGATTGGCATACAAATTAACAAACAAATGTTTCATAAACTTTTTTCTCAAATATCAGTGGTGAGCAGATTTCGACTCTTTAGATATATAAATGTGTGTAAAGTCGCGGACAATTGTTAGTATTTTATATAATAGACAAATAAAAAAAAAAATATTAACAAATCCAGTAATATTTCATTCTCTGTATTATAAATTTCAGCAATTTTTTCCGTAGAAAATCCTTCTTTTGTTACTATAATTTTCTAAACTTTGTAAAATAAAAACAATCTAAAAACCATATTTCGTTTGTCCGAATCCTCCCCTTAGAAAATATTTCAAGGTAATCTCACTTAAGATTACATCACAAAAACTTGAACTCTTTAAGCCCCTTATATTTTGTTTATGCACAAAATGTGTTTTTTGTGGCAGTATTACCCTTCTTACATAGAGTAATAAACAAGAAAATTTACTGACTTTTCTAAGAAATATCAAAGTAAAGTAATAGAAACTTAGAAAGGTATGAGGTATAAAATACAAAACTTATTTGGCTTTATGTGTACAGCCATCAGCGTATTAATTATTTTGTAACTGAGAACAATTTGTTTCTTAATATATATATATAAATAAAACTCTGTCAAAAAAGTACCGGGAAAAGATTAATAAATAATACACAAAATGTTAGTTATTCGTCCAAATTTATTTCATCGCCTTCAAAGTATGCTCCTTCAGTAACGATACACTTACGCCAACGAATAATCCAATCATCAAAACATTTTTTAAACGCTTTTTCGGAACTGAGTTTAGTTTTCGTCGTGAATCCTCCTTTATATCTTCTACTGAATGAAAACGGGTGCCACGAAGTGGTAATTTGAGTTTAGGAAAAAAAAAGAAGTTGACTGGAGCCATATCTGGTGAATAAGGTGGTTGTTCGATGATATTTGTTGAGTTTTTGGTCAAAAATTCGTTCACAATGATAGCCTTGTGTGGAGGCGCATTATCGTGATGCAAAATCCAATAATTTTCTTCCCACAAATCTGGCCTTTTTCGTCGAATTTGCTCTTTTAAACGTCGCAAATAATATACTTAATTTACCGTTTGACCTTCCGGTAAGAATTCCGAGTACACAACACTGCGATAGTCAATGAAAACAGTCAACATGACTTTGACTTTTGATCGACTTTGGCGTGGTTTTTTTCGGTTTCGGTTCAGTTGGAAGGCGCCACTCCGAATCTTGTTGACTAGTTTGCATGTCAAACTCGTAAACCCACGTCTCGTCACCAGTAAGAAAGGAGTTTCATGAATGATGGGTCGGAATTGACTCATTCTAGCATGTCCTCAGCGACTCTTATGCAATTGAGTTTTTGGAGAAAATTCAGGTCTTTTGGGACTAGCCGAGCGGCAACATGTTTCATACCCAAGTGATTATTTAAAATGATACGGATCAACTTGTGAAATATAGAAAATTCAGCGGCTACATCTCTCAAACTTGAATGAGGATTTTTAGTCACTATTTCCTTCACTTTTGCGATGTTAACTTCAGTTGATGAGGTTGATGCAAATCTTCCAGCATATCTCGACCGCTTTTTAACACTTTGTACCTCTCATAAGCACGTGTTTTTGATAAATTCGATTCACCGTAAGCCTTCTGTAACATTTTCATTGTCTCCGAACACAAAATTCCATTGACGATGCAAAATTTAAGACAAAGTCTCTGTTCGATGTTTTTGTCCATTATGTAATTCGCAATACACACTAGATATGATCTAACTAAAAACAGCACTGTATTTAATCTAAATGACAAATATAACTCAAACGCCGCGCCAAAATGAATAACAGTTGTGCCAGTCTAAGAAAAAAAAAAGTGGAATTTGGAACCATAAACAAATCATCCATTCCCGATACTCTTTTTACTGAATGTATCTCTCTATCTATGTAATTATACACAACCTATCATTTCACATTAAAAAAAACACTATTAATATCTGCAATTAATAAAAAACATATAAATTCTAATTCATTATACAAAACAGTGAGCCTTTGCTTCATGTGTTTTGAAAAATGTATCTCCTTCCAAGCCCAGTAGGGATTCAAATAACAATATCGATATGTCGATAAGAAAAACCAATATTAAAATGTTTTAAATAAATACTTTGTGTATTTATGCTTGCCTTGCCTTTAATAGGGTGATATAAAATTGTAATATATTTAAATTTACCCAAACATTCTTATAATAAGTGCTAATTTGGAAATATGTCATTTATACGTGTGAATTTTTTATTGTACTTTTAGTTCGTAAACTGGTGACCTTAATGCCATAAAACAACATTTTCTGTAATTGTAATAAAAGGCATTGCCGGTAGTGCAAATTTAAAAATTAATAAAATGAACAAGAATAAATTTTAGTTAAATTTGCTATTTAAAAATAAATCGAAGTGAATATCAGCGTTCGATACTCTTTTGACTGAATGTATCTCTCTATCTATATAAATAAAATTATTGAAATTTGCCGTGTGCGCGTATCACTCAAAGACTACTGGATACATTATGATCAATTTTCTTTGTTTTAATCCTTAGTTACTTTGTCCTTACAAAAAAAACATCATTATATCTTCATTCAATAAATAGTTATTAAAGTGTTAAGAAATTACGATTTCATCTTTCCTTCACACGAGCAAAGCCGCGGGCACAGCTAGTATTTAATAAACTGAAAACTTAGATTAGGTACCGACGCCTGCGCTTGAATTTACGCATGATGATAACACTAGATAAAATATATAAATGTACTACTGTCTGAAACTATATAAAATGAAGCATAATACAAGCTAGTTTTATTTAAAATTTAAGAATACAAATATTAAGGACGATAAAACTGCAAATTGACCCATTTTCTTTTAATTAATTTGCGAGTTATATTATTATTATAAACATAAATACGGAACCAATACTCTTTTATCATATAAATTTATTCTGTTATTCATATATTCTGTTCCATTGCATAAACATGTTTATATCCAAAAAATACATAATACCGTGTCACGATAATCGAGGCTTCGTAACAATAAAAAACCTACAATTTACCATAATATAGAATCAGAGTAACTGTAATTATTACACATTGTAATTATACACAACATACCATTTCACATTAAAAAAAACATTCTATTAATATGTGAAATTCATAAAAAACATATTAACTGTAATTCATTATACAAAACAGTGAACTTCGCGCGTTTTGAAAAATGTATCTCCTTCCAGGTCCAGTAGGGATGTCAAATAACAATATCGATATGTCGATAAGAAAAACCAATATCGAAATGTTGTAAATAAATACTTTGTGTATTTAAGCTTGATACCAAAAGAAATGTGTCTAGTGTGGTGACATAAAATTGTAATATATTTAAATTTACCAAAATATTATTATAATATTTAGTGATATTACTTTTTAAATCCGTAAACTGGCGACCTTAATGGTATAAAACAATATTTTCTGTAATTGTAAAAAAGTCATTACCTGTAGTGTAAATTTAAAAATTAATAAAAAGGAACAAGAATAAATTTTAGTTAAATTCGCTATTTAAAAATAAATCGAAGTGAATATCAGCGTTTGATGAATCCTAACATCCCTAAGATAAGGTAGAACACAACCGCAGTATTAATGACATTGACTTCCTAGGGGATTGCCGCGTACCCCTTCGTTGTGGCAGTCCCCTGAAGTTTGATACGGTCGCGTACTGAAACAAGGAGACAAAGGTATCGATGCATTTGTCTATTAATGAGGATCCGATTACAAGGAACTTCGTACTGAATACAAATTTGATGAGGGTTTGAGATATTTGACATTTTGACAGAATTGGGATAAAATTTTACTTTATTGTTATATTAAGTTATGCGTCACAAAATGTGACAAATCCTATGCTTTTCGTTTGATATGCCATAATAAACTTTTTAAAGTCCTTAATCTTATTAACATTTTGATACTTGAGGACTGCGTTGATTTACTTTTTTTATCGTTATAGGTATGGCTTAGTAGCCACAATCTCACCTGATGTTAAGTTACGATGTGGCCCAAGATGGTAAACGCTAAACCTAGTGAAAGACTGGCTCTCAAGTGCAGCTGCCGGAACACACCTATAGGTGCTTGGCGACAGATTTTCAACTTGAGGGTGGTAGCTAGCCAGGCGGGCAACTGGAAAATCCCTACCACCATGCTATGGTTTCCTCACGATGTTTTCCTTCACCGAAAGCTCAGGCTCATTGCAGGGATTCGAACTCACGTCAATCGACGCGATGTCGTACACGCTACCATTGAGCCATCATTGCTTCAAAACTACATTATTATTTAGATGTTAAACTACATTATTTTACATTATTATTTAGATGATTGAAATTACTGACAATGCAATCTATTCACAGCACTATCTATGTATTAATACGTGAAGCAAAAACTTTGTACCCCTTTTTACGAAAATTGCGCGGACGGAGGAGTATGAAATTTCCCACACTTATAGTCTATGTAGAGAAGGAGTGCAGAATGCTAATTTTTTTTTAATTATGCATAAAAATACATTAAATTAATAAAAAAGCACACTACCATGCATTTGACACACACACGCATATATGTATACTCTTTTGTTCATTGTTAAAGTCTGTGACCAAATTGAGAATAGATTAATATTGTTTGTCTTTAATATTATTTGTCTATTGTCTTACTGAATGTCAAACATAACCATTATAAATTCCCATAACTAATATAAATCTAATATAAAATCTCAATATAAAAAGGAAGTTGTGTAGCAAAATCATATAGGTATATATATATATATATGTATATTTGTTATTGCTGGTTCAAACAACGTATACAGAGAAGTTTTGTATCACTAATTAAATTATCGAAATAATTATGTCAAGTTCAATGGACCGCATTTTCTTTATAGCACGGTTTTTTGTTTCAATAAAAAAGGTATTCTTTATTTTAATTATACTTGCATTTTTTTAATTTAAATTTGAATAAAAAATAGGCAAATGAACAGTGTATAGCCTTGATCTGTGATTATAGAAGTATATAAGTCTTTGACAATAGAACCTTAATCATGTTCATACTTATAATTTAAATTAATTATGGTCGAATTTCGACCACTGGACGACTAACTACTAGTAAACTTAAATATGTGATACCATTTGATATTTATATTTGAAATCTATACTCTATCCTAATATTATAAAGCCCAAGAGACTTTTTTGTTTGAACGCGCTAATTTAGGAAGGTAGGTCAAATTTTTGTTATTTATTGAGGAAACTATGGTCTATATAACATGTCACGCTACGACCCTAAGGAGCGGAGCAGTAACCGTGAACGTCAAGCAATCTAGCAGGTTGTAAGCAAGTACGGGAAATAAAAACAACGATAGGCTACACTACCCATGTAGGTGACGGAGCGGTGGTGTGTTATAATAATATCAGCCTCTAAGTATCCCACTGCTGGGTAAAGGCCTCTTCCCAACGGAAAGTACGGACTTAATCAACACGCAAGCCCACGGACGTATTGGCAATTTCAAACACCGAGAAATCAACAGCTTTATGTATGTTCCACATACAATGCTACTACAAGAACGTTTCTCGAGTGTTCAGCTTTCTTTTGTTTTCCTTCACCAACACGCGATCGTTCATGTTAACAATTGGAATTAGTAAATATACGCGAATTCCGAAAAATTGGCGGTTCGAACCTGCGGACATCGAAAGTATTCCGCCGGTCTAAACCAATCGAACACCACGACTTTGTTGAGTTGTGGAGTATTGGTCGAATAAATTTAACACAGGTGAAACCGTGGGGCATAGCTAGTGTTTGATAAAGTTGCTACTTTTAATACTTACGAACTTTCATATTTTTTTAACTCTGCTTTTTTCTGTTATTCAAAAATCTTTACCAAAATTAACAGACTGCATATTTTTTATCCAGAAGACTAATTCTCGGTCTCCCTAACACCTTTAAGCCTATTTAGGATTCTAATACATGAAATAAGTACGGCGATTAAAAGCGAGTACTTTACATAAACCCTAAAAGGAAATTCAGAACTCCGCATGAATTGATGTAAAGTTTTTTACGACCGACCATACTGTCTCGTCAGAAGTCACAAGGGACTACGACACCCCCTCATACTAATTTTAATTAATAGGAACCACACGGCAAACACCGAAAGGCACTGGGCCCAAAGTCGCAAGTTTAAAACACCATTGCTCGACCCTAAAAGTGAATCCTGCACAAACGACTGACAAAGTTAACGAGTTCATACATCCAAGTCTACGGTTACAATGGGGTGCGTAAAATTAATACCTTACCTCTAAATTGTCGGGTTGCCTCTCGAAATAGTAATTTCCCCTTAAAATATTTAAGTTTTCCGCACACCCTCAGCCCGCAACAAAATTCAATTTCACGCCCCAAAAAGGGATCCGCTTTGGTCGATTCTCGGTTTCTCAAATGTCAGTAGATAAGATCATCCAATATAGAATGATCTCTACCAATTAACCCTTCCTCACCTCTTAACTTAGTACTTCTTAGTGAAGTCCAAGACGGGGGAGATCATTTAATGATGGCGGGAGCAGCGTTTCATACCAATTGTAGTATTATCCGGTTGCATAAAGAATCGAAATGTTGGATTTCAATTGAATCCATCTTCTATATAATTTATAAACGTTTGAAGGGAGATTGCACATTTGACAAACATTTTAAGGTTAAAATCCGTACGTTTCATGTTCTCAAAGATGTTAATAATATCTCCTTTATCATATATAAGATATATATATCTATAAAAAAAACAACGTTGTTCTTAATAAATTATTACATATTTGCCGATTAAATATCTGTAAGTTTCGGAATTTCGGGAATTTTCATGCTGCCTTTCTATAAAGCTAGCAGTACTCGCGGTTTCCGGCGATCGGCTGGAGCAACAAAATCATATTTTTTATAACTAATAAGCAACATATTTTCATGTTTCTTTAAATTGAACTCCCCCTAACCTTAATAAAATTGAAAAATCAACTTTGATACACTTTTCTATCTATTATACATAAAAATGAATATTTTTTGTTTGTTTATCCCCGTGCGTTCATCGGATTACGATGAAAGTTTAGTGAGGGCTACACGCGAGTGGCTTCACTTCGATGACAACGGGAACAAAATCGCGGGCAAAAACTAGTAATATTATATAACAAGAATTCTTATTGCTTACGTAACATGAATTTTGAACATCTAATTTTAGATCAAGAATCATCTCACGTATAGTTGGTTCGACATAACCTCTTAAATCACACATACACTATCAAAACTCACGATTAATTCGATTGCAAACGTGTCTTGGTTTCATAATATCATCTATTAATAATTTAGTAATTCATTTCTATTAATCGGGCACTAAATTATGAAACTTTAGTGTTACCAGGGGCAATTAACTATTTTACCCACACTTTGCTGTCCCTGATATCCATATCTAGTAATTAGATCTATAAATATTATAAAACTCAACGTCTCTCTGTCTGTCTGTCCGTCCGTTTATATTATTTTAACGCGAGAATCACTAATCCGATTTACGTGTTCTTTTCTTTAATTCATAGCTATGTTATTTGACCATGTTATAGGATATATATTGTTGGATAAAGTAACATACGAAATAATCAGTGAAGATAATAGTAAATTAATTAAAAAAATACACGTTTTCGGTATTAATGCTGAGTAAACCATAAGAGATATATCAAAATAATGTACTACATAATTTTTAAAGACCTACAAAAATGCCACAAATAAATAGCATATGTCTACATTTTAAGGATCACCCACCCACAATAAGAATTTTGGTCTTTGAAATAACCGGTGGGCGGCACGATTAACGCCTGTACACATTGTATATGCATTCTATAGTCCACGCGAGCGGATCGGCGGGCACAACTAGTATACTAAAATAATAAATCTGAAGAGTTTTTTTGTTTGTTTATTTAAACATGCTAATCTCTAGAATTGCCAGTCGAATTCGAAAAAATCGTTTTGTAATATGATAGCCAGATTTATAGTGTAATAATATAGGCTATATAACTTTACGCTACGACCATAAGGAGCGGAGCAGTAACTAAGAACGTCAAGCAATCTGGCAACCTGTAAGCAAGTACGGGAAGTGGAATAATGACACGGGCGCGATGGCAGCGGCGCACAGTGGTGCAGGATTTAAAAAACAGGGACATAGGCATCGAAGTCGGAATTACGATCTATTTTTTTTTTTTATAGGGTAAAGAAACATAATTCAAACTACTTTTATTCTTAAACAACTTTCGATAAAGTGAATAGTTTTGAAGAAAAAAAAATTTATGGAAAAAATGGAAGTTTTGTTGTTTTTATCGAAAAGTTATGTATTGAGCAGCTTCTAGTTTATATTATACTGTAGATAATGGCGTTTTGAATATCAAATGAGAACAAAGTCCACACAGTCCACAGTCCATCCGGCTGCCGCTGCGCGAGTTCTGCAGGTGCAACATAACCAAAATTTTCGAAGTGTATTTCTCAAAGAATAAAAGGAATTTTTATCTGATTTATTTTTAATTAGATTGCTACATAGATTGCTTGAAATACAGTACGTATAAATACGTACATACTAATTGATAATAATCATTATATACAAAAATAATATCACAATTGTATCTAAGATTATTAGCCACAACGGGAAACTTGACCGTTCTTAAAAATGTTTTGTTTCTGTGAATTTTCATGGTAAATCAGTATAAGAAATATCCGTTCCGTAAAATATATTCTTGTCCGAAGATCACATTAACTTGTGAACGTTCATTATGAATGAACTTTTACTTGTCACGTGTGGTTATTTTTTATTATAAAACATGACGGCGTGATATAACTTATCGTGTGTAATACAAAATAGCAATAAGGCAAAACACTTAAATACAATAAAATAAACATATGAATATATTCACCTTAAGTAGCTTCACTTTTGTTTGCACTTTGAAAGGGTCTTTGATCAGAATAAACGTAAATTAAAACTTATTTTTTCGAAACTCCATAATATGGGTATGTCAGTTAACTGACCCACCTACGGAAATAAACATCGCGTCGATCGACGTGAGTTCGAATCCCTGCAATGGGCCTGAGATTTCGGTGAAGGAGAACATCGTGATGAAATCATAGCTTTAAGGCTTTTTCTTATGCCCGCCTGTCTAGCTACCATCCTCGAGTTGAAAATCTGTTGCCAAGCATCAATAGGTATGTTCCGGCAGGTGCACTTAAGAACCAGTCATCCACTAGCGTAGGCTTAGCGTGTTACCATCTTGGACCATATCGTCACTTAAGACCAGGTGAGATTGTGGACATGACGTTAAACCTACAAACGATAAAAAATATGTAATTAGTGTTTTATGTTTCTTGTAATTCCTTGTCGGCAACCGTAGTTAAGACATAGATCTATAGATTTATCAGTTTGAAATTTATCAATAAGTACACCTTGAGCGGGCATGTACCTTCCCTCGGAAAGAGTCCTCTTTACAGTACATTTACATGCAGTTATCACAATTATTATTATACCTAAGGCTGATTCATCATCTCGGATTGTTTTCTATCCAGAGTAACTCTGAAAAGTTTTTCCATCATAGATTGCAGTGGACCAACTAAGGTGTAAATTTAATTTGTAGTCTACTGTTAGTATTTATAGGTCTTTCATATTGTTAGAAATATTCTCAATATCTCAAGAATCCTCTGGAATGTGCTCGAAATATCGTGTATTTATTATGATTATTGATTCTTAGTGTATTCGTGTATAGTGTAGTCATAGGTTTAACGAAGCACACATACAAAGCCTTATCGCTTCAATTGTTAACAAACAATGGGCTATAAATCAAACGTGCCAACGATGACGTAAGTTGTTTACTACATGTTGAGGGTTCAAGCGCCTTCTAGAGATTTTGTGATCGTCTCATTTGGGCATATAAGCGAGTCGTATCATGAGCCACGACAGTTCTAATTTCGTAAGGGAAGTGAGAACAACAAGCGTAGTAAAAGAAGAACTCTAAGAGGAACATACAGGTGATTCTGCAAGTACATTCGAAGATCGATTTGCGAGTTCTGTTTTTAATTTGTTTTCTTTTTGAATACGAATAAAAATTTTAACGATTATAGAACAATCGTTGTATTTGTCGTAACAATTGTTTAATTGTGTTGTGAAACGGCATTGTACTACCCACGGGTATAAAAAAATTATTTTCAATTCAAGACCTGTAAAGCCTCTTTAGTTAAATATTTTATTTAAATGCACAGTGCGTTTACGATACATTAAATACGGGCGTGATTTATTTTTCCAATATTTTTTTTTATGAATTACTAAAATTTATTGAAACTTTAATGGATAAATTTCGGTTGCTATCTTTTAAAAATAGAATAAGAAAGTTATCCATCTATTTTTCTCTACATTTTAAATGGAGAAAAATTTGTTCTCATGCTTTGTTAATACTCGTATTTATTTTCTGCTATGTTCGAAAAATGTATATTTTAATTTAAGATAACACATGTCAGAAGTTTAAGTACACACCCACAATAAATTGGTTATTCGGCGCATGTATCTCTTGCAAAGTAAATGGACGTAATTCTGAAGACGACGACGTTTTGGTTAAAAATTTACCAAATACTCTTCTGCATTTCATGTGACATACTTTGCATACTTTAAAAACAGATGTCACATTCAAATCTATTTAATACTGTTATGCTTTAGAAATTCATTGTATTCTCTACTTATCACTAAACTGTTTACGAGATGATGATAATAAGTATTCATACGACATAGACTATTCGTTCGCATATTAGGACATATAAAATTCAGGGCTGGCACTCGCCGACCACGAATAAAACCGATGACGTGCGCAGTCTGCGTTTGGTTTTTAAACGTATTCCTCAAATAAGGTTGTCAATAAAATGCATGAAAAAATTTATAAAGCAAAGGAAATAAAAATACTACATAATGCTTAGCTCGTAAAATTGTATATTGTTCTGTTTTAGTTACATGGTAATAAAATAAATTCGGATGTTATTTTTTACTTTATTACTTAAATGGAAATTGTATTAAGGATTATTATTTGATACCTATTTTCACGCTTACAAAGTATTTCTTTGTAGTTGTTTTTGAAATGTTTGTACAGTATTGAAACATTTTATATATTAAGAGAGGTAGGGCACACAGAAATAACTTTGGAGATTTCTCTCTACTTGGGGCAGCCCGACAGATGGAATACCTCCACTCTACAGCAGACCGCAACCAAATAACCTAGTGTTGCATTCCTAGTTTTGTAAGGCTTCCAGAAATTCTTGGAGTAGTTCCAGTAGTAGTAGTTCCAGGTTGGCAACGCCCTAGTAATACCTATGCTATTACAAGCGTACATAGGCTACAGTAGCCACTTATCATCAGGCGGGCCGTATGCTTCTTTGCCACATTAATTTATGCCATTTAGGCCCAAACAAAAACCTTTGTCATATTTTTTTGGACACTGCATACATAAATATATTATAAATATCATGTTTCTTATGTAATAATACTACCTAAAATAAATGTTGTAGCCCTAGTCTTAAAAAAGGGCAGCTTTATTTTCTCCTTCATTGCGATAGTGCTATTAGAAAAATCTAGATGGTTTTGATTCTATGCTGAACATAAATCTATTACGATTTTTTTCTTACACTGTAACACCTAATATTCAATAGAAAATGAGTATGTGTAATATAACTAATATTTCAGACAACCCTATGGAAAACAAAAGCTATTAACATACAAAGAGGGCTCGTGTGTATATCCCCGCAGCATGCGCCCTACGCTATGCACAAAGTGCTTTGTATTTGGACATCCCTAACAAAATTATTCAAATTATTTCATAAATTCATCTCTTTAAGTTATTTTTTCTTCCCTTCCGTATTTTTGTTTTGGAATAATTTACTAGAGGGCGTATAAGTTTATCGTAATACAAATGTTGTTAAATATATAATATTGGATTCTGTTTCCTCTTTCCTACGACATCGTGCGGACACAACAATTGTGTTCGACTGGATCGCGATCACCATACACCAGGTGTAACACCCAGTAATCAAGCGAGGTTATAAACCAGCCATAGTGTCTCTTTTTTTGGTTCGTAGCATTTCAGGATCAGCCAGTATATCCACCTGTCGGGAGGCTTGCAGGATGGCGTGACAGCAACGACCAGCGATGAAATGTCAATCTATCGGTGGTCGCTGTTGTATTTAGTTTATACAGTGCCTACTACCAAGACCAGTGACATCACATTACCATGCTACGATAAAAAAACGATCGATGGATCTTATTCTTTTGGTTTTAGACTTTAAATATATCCACGCTGTTCAATCAGATCCGGGAACCTCACCCAACGGAACTAATTTCACTGAAACTTAATACTTTTTGCTGATATTCGATCAATTCATTTAATATTAAATTAAAGTATAAACAAACATATAGAAACAAAGTAACAATACCTTTCCTTTTATCGTGTTCAAACGACACGCTTTAAAACGAAACGACTCAAGACGCGCTACTCGTTCATACTTGGCGCGTGTTTATTTCTTATTCGTCCTTATTTTTTATTTTAGTGCCTACATTTATTTTAATGGTCATGTATATTATGCATTTTCAGGTAATGTGCAGCCAAATAAACTAGCGGTTTCCCGCGGCTTCGAGGCAACAACACAAATACAACAGATATTATTTTTCTGTTGGTTTTGATTAACTTATTACATTGACTATTCTTATATTCTAACAAATGTATCTCCTGTGTATGATTTTTCATCAAAATCGGTTAAGAATTGACAAAAATCAAAAAACAACTTTTAACCTTTCGGCTCTCAACGTCTCACAAATGCGCGTAAAATTGACATCAACGCTATCCATGACAGTCAAGTTATTAAAACTATTTTTGATAATATAATTCTTATAGCATACCAATTATAGAATGGCATCTACAAAATTGTCTTTAAACTAGGTTGAATTTTTTTTTGAAATATTTCTAATTGTATTATTGATAATTCTTATAAACTACCAATTGAGCAATGAGAAAAGCTTCCCGTGCACAAAATTTCATTAAAACAGTCGAGTCTTTTTCAGTTAAACCCAACATTTATAAATAGATAGAGAGTCAAAAAGAATTTTATGTCATTTTCGGTATCAATTTTCTTCATATACGTCTATCAGGATATTTGGAAAAATAGTACATATGCAGACAGAACTACACAGCTATTCATATAGAATATATGGATGTTTGTTTGTCTTCTATGCATTCAAACCATTCATCCCATTGCGATGGAACTTTGGTAAGTTGATCTTAGGTTATATATTAGTACAACTAGTTTACAATAGATGGCACGCTAGTCGCTTAATTTTCAAGACAACGATAACGCAGTCGCGGGTAAAATTTATTAGATATATAAAAACAAACATTTCTACTGCATATCTTTTTATATATCTTACTATTTATGGATCCAATAAAAATATTATTAGCTGTAATTCTTTGAGTTCTCTCACTAAGAGATTGAAAAACTTAATGTAATAGTAATGTTGGGTTTTTATAATGTCAACACGGGGTCATGCAACGCGCTAAGCGCCATCTGGCGAGTCTTAGAGCAGTCGTTTAGCCGTTATGAAAACCCGGTTTCTCGCGCACGCAAATTATTATCATACTCAATAAATACTGTGAATTGTTCCGTGTGTGCTCCCCAACCACCTCTGGAACGAAGCCACGGGACACAAGATCCGATTCACAACAACCCAAGGTAAGTGAAACCGTGCACAAGCCATCATTATTTTAATATATCCATTTTTAAATTGAGCTATCGAACCACAATTAATTATTATATGGGTTCCATATGTACTTAATTTTGAGTTCCTAAATATAACACTAGCAGAGAATAAATTAAAATTAAAAACATGCAAATCGGCTAAGTGGTTTTCGCGTGAAAAGAACATAAACGGACAGATAGACAGAGAGACGTTGAGTTTTATAATATGTAGTTTAACACCGTTATTAAATTCAGTTACAACTTACAGTTACTTACTAACCTAACCTAACCTAACACACACGTAAAGTAGTGTGTGTAGTAGAGAGAAACGGTTTCAGTATAAATCTTGAAAGAGGAGCGCTGAGTCGGAAAGAGACGACAATACACGACGCTGGCCGATGGCACGTCGCGACGTCCGTTCAGAATACTTTTATTCTTGTCTAAACGCGCCATTACATGTTTCCACATCAAAAATAATACCGTCAATTTTTGCATGTTAACCAGCCATTAACAAATTTTAATAATATACTTATTATAATAAAGTTTAAATAACAATTAATTCATATGACCCAATTAACGCTGCGGTATCTCAATAATCCCCTGAATTATGATGCATGGGGACCGACGCGACGGCTCCAATCCGACGGAGTCAATGGGACGGCGAGCATACGTATCCTTAATCTATTCTATTCTGTTTAATCTTACTAAATTTACAGACGTACTAACCTATTATTACCTATAAACTAAAGCCTTAGAGATTAGGCAAGTAAATGTATAGATATAAAACCCACGTTTGGATGTGTTTCGCTAAATATACACGGATATACCCTGACGAGTAAGAAACGGGAAAATATTAATTGCGGAGGGTTGACTGCATTGCGGTGACAAACTGTCACAGTGACTCACTTTATGTGTTTCAGGATGTTTCAAGATTGACTGATTGACCCGCAAACATCGTTATCAATTATGATTACGAATTAAATACGTTTCAAATTGCTAATACGTTATAGGTAGGCGTGATGCTTAAAGGGCCCCAGTGATTAACAGATTGCCGTCGGATGTTAGCCTGTCAGTTAATAGTGATGGATCACACACTTAAAATTTATTTTAAAGTTTTGGACTGACAGATTAGGAAAACTGCGAGTGTGTGACCCTCGGCGACGTGAGTTTCAGTCGAAAAGTATCAGCCGGGCAGTCCGTGACCTCAGGACAATTCAAACACACACTTGCAGTCAAGCCCTTTCAGTTCTCTTTTTCTACTGTACAATAATTTTTCGCCAAAACAAACAACAAACTACTATTTATTTTTACTTTTATAGAAATGTACAGAAGTTTCTCAGAAGTCTTCCTGATGAGACTACCTTAGTTTACGTACTATTATCATGTGAGATTTTGATTCTATTCCTTGAAGCCACTTTTCATCCAGATTTTTTTTAATAGTGGAACGAGATGGTTTTTTTTTTCAAAATAGCAACAAGGTTTTTTACGTAATAATATCATGGTCACTTTGTGAACTGACCATATGCTGCAGTGTGAACTGCTAACTGCCGCCTACTAGTACGTGAACACGGATAGTTAACAGAGCCTGCATTCAACCATTTTCGGCAGGCAAGAACCACACAGGTAGGCTACACTGACCGTGACGGCCGCCCGCCCGATCAGGCGTAATACTGCAGATAAACTGTAAGTCAGAGGGGCCCTTAAAGCTTGAGCCTTTCCACGAGATGAGGTATTTGCCCAGCATTAGGTCACTTACAAGCTGGTCACTTATAATCCTTATAATATCTGCTACATTAGGAATGTAAGTTCAACGAAACAGAGGGTCACGGTCGAGAGTGCACACGGGCTCCAATCGTCGTCCTTCTTTGTAACTGTACCTTATATCTGCATACACAAAAAATCTAAATTATTTTAATTATCAATCTTACCCTAAGGCAGACCAAAATAAATACCCCACGAAATATGGAGTGTAGGTAGATAGATATATACAGAACTAGCTGTGCCCACGGTTCCGTTCGTGTTGACTACAGAAAGCTGTCTGTCGAGCGCACGCACGAATTATACTGCCTCAGAAATACTTATTGTGTGTTATTCTTAGAAGATAGATACTATTGCTAATTTTTTATAGGTTTTACTCAGCGTAAGCCAAATCGCCCCAAAAGCGTTGGTTTCCCGAATTGATTCACCATTATCGTCACTGCTTATTTTATATATTACTTTATGTAACAAAATATGTCCTATAACCTGGCTAGATAACTTATCCATGAATTAGAGGAAAAACCATGTAAATCTGATCAGTGGAGACCGACAGGCAGAGAGACGTTGAGTTTTATAGTATGTATAGAAGATATAAAAGACAATAAAAGTCAGTGAGGTAAAATATTATTATAAGGAGCTGAAAATTATCATTTATCACATTTGAGACAGTTGACACAACGATCACTCTCATGCGACGGAACACAACAAATACAATAATAATAATTGTCTACCTCCTCTCTTAAATTAATTGAATTCTGTTGACGTTGCTAACATCTCTACATAATTACTCGTGCATTTACTTACGCATCGAGCTCTGTATCGTTCCTTATTCATTAGCGGATGGGAGAAGAGCCGTACCAATTAGAACGATCAAATATGGAGGGGTTCGTAGCTACATTAATGTAGTCACACAATCCAAAGCTTTGTTAGTAAAGTGCCTTTTGTGACGATATTAAGATAAATCTAAATACAATATAGAACTCAAGATCCTCATTTGTTATTTATGTGTAAATGTACCAGGACTAGAAAATCAATTGATTAAAGAAATGTATTTTTTACTTGAGAAATCCCATCATGTAGTGAGGCAAGTGGTCGGGTTATATTGAACTCTACCAACTAAAAACTTCAACATCACCTCCGTAGCGCTTGGCGCTGATGTAGCGGAAATCGCTTTCGCATACCTCGGCATCCCCAGCTAGTGATACTCCCCGTGAGAGACCTACCAATCACACCCTCGGACTCTTATATTTTTTTAACAAGGTTTCCTCCTCCTGGTTCTGGGCCCGCATAACCCAGCACCCAAACAAATAATTTTTGAAGAGGTTTTCCTCCCTTTAACCAGGTTTTATTTCCCAATTAAAGAAATGCCCCAAATATTTCATGAGTCAACTCGAACTTTCGCAGTGACTTATCAAAACACAAATATTTTATTATGCTCACTTGTTAGAATTATTTATATGGAAAAAGGATACTGCGTCAACAAGGGATGTTATTCGCCTACGACTTCATCTTGCTATCTTTCGAGTTGTCCTCGTAAATTGAGTATTCTGTAGTCGAATCAAATTTGAAAAAAAAAACATGAAATCTTAGTAGTACAATAAGTACAAGATTTTAAGATTATGTATGTGTGTGTCCGCAAAACTCCATAAGTAGTCCATAAATTGACTTGAAATTTATATACTACGAAACGAAATACTTTTTATCTCGAAGCTCCCACGGGAATGGGAACTTCCAAGCGTTTCGCAAGTTTCATTTAAATGAATTATAATTATGTGACAAATAACTACCGAGGCCGTGCCGCCAGCATAGTTTGTATGTAGTAAGTAATTAATATCAGACTAAGCCAAGCAAAGAATGGCCGGGTTTAGATAGTTAAATAAAAAATGTACTTTTAATATATCACGTTACACAAACAAATTACACCTTTAGAAATGTAATAATGTAAAAAATATAAGAATCCAAAGATAACAATTTATTAATATAACCAAAAATTAAATAGATTCAAAAGTAAATAAATACTGTCTTTCTGAAACACAACAAAACATTAAATTAATGAATTTAGTAAACAATAACGAGATAAATAATAATTAATATAACGCCAAGAATATTAATTAAATTTCTTAACGAATTTACAGTACTTGCATCTAGAATTCTGAATTCTGGAATACTGACTGGAATAACGTAAAATTAAATAGATATTTCGAGAATAAAATTTAATATGAATATGATACAATATCAGTGAAATTTCATATTCTCAAAAATGAAATTCGTATGGAAGGGAGAAAACTTTAGGTATAAAATTATTCAAAACCAAAATTACAGCAGTTTGATAAAAAATAAGAAGTTTATAAGACAAGTGAAGCCTATAACAAAAAAGCTAACAAAAGACTGAAGTTGGAGACGACGATCTGTGACGAGCTATGGAGAAATACAGACCCGGCGGTGATTTGATACTGGCCGAAAATGATAATAATAACTGGATGATAAAGTAAAAAAAACATAGTTTTTATATGTTTTTTATAAATCGAACTAGTGAAATATCAACTTCACCGCTAAGTATTTATTCTACAAGATAAAACGGGTTGGCGTTGATATTCGACTTACATTTTGCTGTTACTAGGAAGCAGCACATTTTTTTTAATTTGTTTTAGACAAGCTGAATAACGATTCAATGTCCGCAGGTTCGAGCCCCAATATGTATCGACAATTTTTTCGGGATTCACGTACACGCGCTAATTTAAATTTGGTAACACTATTTTCTGATAGTGAAGGTTAACATCGTGAGGAAACCATAACGTTTGGGAAATGTTTTTATAGTATTACTGTATGTGGAAAAAATATAAAACTATGGATTTCTCTGAATTTGACATCACCAGTACGTCCAGAGGTGGCGTGATGATTATTAAACCCGCTGTTTCCATAGGCAAGAGGTATTTGCCCAGCATTGGGACATAAACAGGTTATTATTATTATACTAAAAGAGTTTTTTGTAATATTTAACAATTAAAAGATTCGATAAATATCTAATTAAGAGACGACATGACATTTTGTAACAGGGTGGGAGTACAGTGAAATTGTTGAACATCGAAAAGCCCCGTGTACAATAGCAAACAAATATTCACGAGTTTCCGTCTCGCAATATGATTCCACACAGATGAATAACCGCCACTGAGTAGCAATTAGATTGAGCAAACATACGAAACCACTCGCTCGGAACAATATGAGAAAGGGTGCACCGGCAACAAACAATGGCGTTATTAATTCGAGCTTACGATATGTAAACCTGTATCATATTTTCCCTATTGAATTGTCGACCTTATTTCGTTAATTTAAAAGCTTATGAAATTTATTGCACCTTTTCAATCAATTGTAATACACGTAAATCATTGCCACATCATTGGTCCACGATAAACTATACCATTTTAATTGCCTCTCAAAGAATAAAGTTATTTTTATTCATTTAAATATAGTATAATATTATATATAAATATATATAAATATTTGATAATAATTATTTAAATAAGTAACTATTATTTAGGGTTTCTTACCTCATAATGAAAAATCGGAATCCTTATAGGATCACTTTGTTGTCCGTCTGTCTATCTGTGTGTGTCAAGAACATTTATCTTGAAGATGACTTGAGGTATAAAATTTAAATTAATATCGTAAACTAAGATCTAGGGCCCCCATGCTGCTGTAAAAAAAAAATAAGTTTCTAGGTTAACGCATTAAAGAGTGATGGAACTTCATAATTAATACACTGCTTACGGAACGATTAACAAAATCTATGAGGTACTTACTACCCGGAGACCTTGAGTCCTGAAATTTGGAGGTCTTTTAACATAAGTTTAGAGGAATGTTCAAAAACAAGGAATTTTTAATCCCGTGTGTAAAAATATTCAGTTTTATTTTTTTCTCTCTATTGTAGCTTCAATATTAAAGTTACTTATATAAAGTTTAGCGGTTTTTTAGATCCTTCTGGTCTACATAAATGTCTAGTATATTGTACAAGAAAATTTCTTTACCACCTACATATTTGTATTGTGTTTCTATTATGCTATATTTAAAGGTTTTGTAGTGTAAAGGTATTCTAACAAAAGCGTGCTCGTACTTATTGATTTTATTTCCAGTTGATTTTCTATTATCATTACATCTAAAAAATAATTAAAAATATTCAGCGAAACCGATTAAGTGATTCTTGGATTATAAGCGCACTGTTATTCAGACAGAGAAACGGATAGACCGAGAGACTTCGGAGAATGTACGGATAATATACAAACTATATTAATTATAAACGCCGTCGGTTCAATAAAGTACCTTATATGTAATGTAATCAGTAGGTACAGTAACCTTCATGGCGCGAGTTCTGTTGCCTACTTGTCAGATTTTTTATATCAATATAAATTAAAAAAAAAAATTATCTTCAGAAAGGTATGCATTGCATATCATACCTACTATTTAACATATTAGGATATTGTGACACGGACCAACTTCCTGTAACAGCGTGTCATCTAAATAAGGCATTATAATTAATTATTTAATAGTTTGATGTAGAATATACATTATGTACATTTTCATATTTAATTAATTATTTGATGTTTTAAAATATTATCGTGTGTTTTGTTTTTAATAAGTTATTATTTTATCATGTTGGCACAATGAAAAACTTCCTCTACCAAAACGTTTTTTAAATAATATATCTACTATTTAATATTTGGATATTAAAGATAACATAATCCTGCATTATTTAAAAAATCATATTTGCTTAATATTTAAGCATTAATATTTATTATTTAATAAAATTAACATGTTTTTATTATGTATTTGATCATGATGTGATTATTTTCTACTAATACGTTATTTAAGAGATTTCTTCTATTTTAATATTTGTTTGTTGAAGATATTAATTATGAATTCAAATTTAAATAATATATGATATTTCATATCTTTAGTATATGTTTTGTTTTAAGTTGTCATATGATCATGTTGGCACTACGGATAATTGATAATATGGGAGTGTTAAAATAACGCAAAGTTTATTTTTAATTTTGTATTCAGCTTGCTACAATACACATTGTTCTGAAGTGCCTACTAGTTATTGTTGGACATCATCACCTTGCCGAATTCGCGCTCATTTCAGTAGTGTAAAAATTATTTAATGTATTGATTTTAATAATCAATTAAATTAATGGATTATATTCATATTTCTCTTCATTTGTAATTCATAGAATGGATAAACTAACACTCAACTAAGAGTGTTTTAGGACAACTTTGATGTAAATGTTAAGATTTTTTAAGAAAACTTTTGTTTATTTATATACTTCTATTTAAAACAACAATATTGCGACCATATTCTCAATATTTGAAATATGTTAGTTATCTAACTGAAAATTGTATACGCAGTTTATTAAATTTAATTTACGTGTCCTTACTTAACAACATGGAACATAAGCTTTGAAATGATATTTGAATAATTAATTTTGATGAAAAAATAAATGGGCATATAGGTATTACAACAAAAAAGGTTTGAGAAATAATTTATAAAATTTTATACTTTTTAGTAAAGTTTTACGGCCGTTACATTTATGTAAAATTTTTGAATAAGTATGAAGGAAATATGAATTCAAGAATAATACTCGTATGAGACAGTATTTAGTTCTATCGCATCCGTATTGTTTTTTGTACAATCGTTATTAATTGAATTTTTAATTATGATTATGAACTTAATTAGAATATTTTTCTACATTTAATCGATACTATAAAACAAAACCATGTTTATTTTCACTTAACTTACTTAACACTTGACATTAATTTTATTCACGATACACACAACAATTACTAAATTATAGTACGTTTACTAATATAGATGAACAAGAACGCATTTCCACATGCTTTAGAACAAATTTCCTAATAATGAAAAAAATTGACATTGATGTTCTTGTTTCTATAGCACTCATTTGTTCTAACCCTAATATGTTCTAATATATAGGCACAAAACTAGATATTATAATCATCATTATTAAAATTTGTTCCACTATAAGACAAATTCAATCTGTAATGTCCGTTATCGTTTTCGTATCGTTATGAGAAATGCGTTAAATTTTTATAAATGTTTAAGGACTCGGAAAGAGTTTCTTTGTCTAAATAAAAAACAGCCTTTCACGATACTCTCAGCTTATGTGAAGTGGCGATATAGCCGAAGATATTTATAACATCAAGGGAAAATGACAGCACCATACTTACCTGATGGTAGTCACAGTACATTTCAAAAACAACGACGAGCACCAAGAGAGATCAGTAATTCATCGCCGGTCATCGCTGTCATGCCGGCCTGCAAACCTCTCGGCAACTAAATATATACTGGTCGGTCCCTTGCAAACATCTCAGCAACTACACATACAATGTTTGGTCCAGTGCAAATCTCTCAGCAAGTAAGTATACACTGGATGGACCCGTGTAAACCTCTCAGCAACTAAATATACACTCGTTCGTCCCGTGCAAACATCTCAGCGACTAAATGTACACTGGATGGTCCAGTTCAAACCTCTCAGCAACTAAATATACACTGGTTGGACCCGTGCAAATCTCCCCGCAACTAAATATACACTGATTGGTCACGTACAAACCTCTCAGTAACTAAATATACACTCGTTGGTCCCGTGCAAACCTCTCAGCAACTAAATGTGCATGGTGGTCATCCCTACCACCCCGCTTGATTACTGGATATACACCAGCTTATCCCGGAACGCGAAACGCCTAAACCTGCCATTATAGTAGATATTCCTCTTTGTGTACGGTGGTCGTGATGCAGTCAGACATCACTCTGTGATCGGTGACAGATTTTCAACCTACCTAAAGAATATAACTTACTATATACGTATATTCTAAAGATGGTGAGTCCGATATGATTTAATAATTTTGCGTTAGATAGCCCGTTTATTAAGGAAAGATTTAATGTTATATTACTTCACCCTGCGACTCTTAAAGAGCGGGGCAGGAATTTAATACTGATGAAAACGTAGGCCGCAGTTAGTTACATATAAAACTATAAGGGTACATACGAATTTTCCGTTAAAACAATCTTGGAACTTTTCACACTATGTTATATTATCCTGTATTCGACTGTACCAATTCCTTGCGACTACCAGGCGTCCATATTTAATCAAAATGCAAATGAAATCGGTGCCGCGGCGTCGCCCGTCGTGTGACGTGACAAAACGCTCGCTGCCTTGATATATTTTTTTCTCTTCCTTCTGGGCACGCTTCTGTCTTTCCAGTAAGACGCGACAATTTCTTATCAATTGTATACTTTGAATTGTATAATGTTTAGTCTATGTATCAGAAACGAAATATTTCAATATAGTGTGTCGTCTGTCGATTGAAAAAAATTCATGTGAATGAATATTTGTCTTGTAATTATAAAATTACATTATATAAAACACACAAAGCTACTAATTATAAAGTTGATGATTTTAAATATCTTATTAAAAATAGATATGAAAATTAGATTTTTTTTCTTATCAAAAAACTTATTTATTTAAATTATCTAAAAGTATCGTTATGCCACCTATAATCGTTGGGTTACAAAATACGAATGAATTATAAATCGAAAAATTTAACAATTAAGTCAATAATTATCGACACTTAAACGAATGAAATGCGTTATGTAAAATTTACCAAATTGTGTGTCGGACCACGCGCAGTGTAGGGTTCCGTAGTTACCCGTCACTATATGAAGACTTAAAAAGTGGACTTGGATAGATAATTTACAAGAAAGTGCCTTACAGCTGCGTAAATAAATGCTTGATATATTTACTCGTATATTAGATAAAACTTTTATGGATTGCGATTTTCATCGGTTTTATTCCTTACCACAGTGATTCCACTGTTAAATCTTTAAATTTTCATTCAATATGAGAATTCGCATATTTTTCTATTTTCATCGCATAGTAATGGGTGTAAGTGTATCAAATAACATCTTAAGATTTGAGACACCCCCAAACTCATATGCGCGTAGTACATCCTGCCGAGTAACGAACGTAGAAATGGTGATAGCGGATGGTAGGGTTTCATAGGGCGACTGATGAAAAGTCTGTAATACTGATTCGCTTATGCACGTCGCATTTCGACTGGTGCATATCCAGACCACAGACTGGCGCGGCATGACAGTGGCGACTTGCGATCGATTGGTAACCTTTCGATGGTCGCGACTGTTTTTGAATAGAATTGAACTTACAAAAATAAGTGATCGAATCCATTGAAGTTGTTACAACTGACAATAATGATAATAATTACCAATATTCGCAGATAATTGTAATATTTAAAAATCTAACGTAATAAATAATTTCTTATGTATTAATCCATTGCTTTTTCTGTTAATCACGATTTCAAATAAATACATTTACATGAACTGATAAATGAAATAAGTAACTATATACTAAATATTAGGTTTAACTTTGGTTTAAACAAACTAATATTAATTCTCTATAACCGTGTAGCCTACCGTTATTATTAATTCCTGTACTTACCTACAGCTTGCCAGATTGCTTGACGTTCACGGTTACTGCTCCGCTTGTTAGAGTCCTAGCGTGAAGTTATGTAGCCTAAAACCTTATACAAAAAATACGCTAGAAAATACGTACCAAATTTATTAAATATGACTAGTAGTTCCAGAGATTAAAGCGTTCAAACATAAAAAAAACAATTTATAGGGCTTTATATATTAGTATAGATTATTAGTATTAGTGTCATAGTTAATTAGGTACATATTAATAATATAATTTGATGTTGTAACATCAAATACTACTCTCTACCCATACAATCGTACTTATCTTCAAAATTCAATCCAAAAGACAATGGGAACATGCAAGCGAATCGCATCCCGATAAGTGCCAAGTCCGGCAATGGTTTCTGTTACACTCGCAGACAAAATCTAATTTACTTTTCAAACTTTTACTACGACCTACGTCTAGACGGGAAGAGAAGGAAACCTTGCTCTCGACGCACGCCCCGTTGTTTCAGTTTCAATTATATGACGACATTTTTGTTGTAAAACACTTTGTTTATAAGTTTTCATATTGCAAGTAACAGTTTTCTGCACTGGAATTCGTATTACCCAGTATTACAAGAGTTCTTACTGTATATTCGTTTTGACGAAAGTATTATGTAAAAAAAACTTGTTTTGGAGGGATTCTATACATTTTGAAAGGCTTCGTAGCCTAGTGGTAGTAAGCCCTACTATTGAGCCGAGAGGTCGTGGGAGTCGATCCCTGCATATGACTGACTTTTGTGTGATGAGCATAATTATTAGTTATGTGTCCGGGTATTAAATATCCTATGTATGTATAGTATATCGTCTAGTTAGTTACCACAATACCAGCTTTTCTTAATCTGGAATTAAATGGCCGTGTGTGAAGTGTAGTTAAAAAGAAAAACAAAAAGTAGTGGTTTATATCGTCACGTACCAATAGGTTTTTATTTTATGATTTGCGGGTTTTCATTTATACACGACAGTGTAACAAAATAATTTTTAATGTCTAGAGCCTTCATGTCAAGCAAAATAAACCAAAAATGCCCTAAGAATACAGACAAAATTCATAAAATGACTACCCACTCTTTAACTGCATACCTCGAGTGCGACTTAGCTTTATAGCATTTTATAAAATCAATATTTATATACTATACTCATCTCTGTACGTTTTTCTTTTTTTTTTAATTTCTTGATAGATGTCTATTTTAAAGGACACTGATCACGAATATGACATGAAAATTTTTGAGTCTGTCTGTATATACGGATTTAACTCAAAACAGCGTGATCGATATTTATGACTATTTGTGCATAAGAAGCTTATGTCATTTTTTAATCCAACAGATAAAGTATTCAAATAATTTTAAAGAATTATTTTAAAGTATAAATATTCATATAAATTTAGGTGGTTTAAAATTTTAAAACTATACAAATTGCTCATAATTCCTTTTTACTTAACCATTTGTGAAATGGATGCATACCAGATTGATAAATTATATTACCGTAGACCACGATTAAAATAAGTTTTCAAGATTCATAACATATTTTTCAAATAATAATATGTACTTATTTACATTTCAAAAATTTTATCGAACACGTTCTAAACTTCAAAACAGTATGAAGTATAAGTAAAGTTTCTAATTGAAACTTACTAATCTCTTATCTATTTCTAGTGAATTTAATTTTTGAAATAAACTTTTTCATGGAGCGATGCATCTGGTCCGTGCAATATTGATTTGCTAGACGAAGGCAGTAAATAGCGAACCGTATGAGAGTGGACTCCTCTGGGGTTTCGAGGACTATTCTGGTTCTAAATACTAATATAAACGTTTTACTCGACATTATTTTGAAATTATTTACAAACTATCTTTCCACGGCATTTGATTGTATCACACTAGTGTAAATCTGAATCCTGAACAGGGTACGATTGGTTTTCACACCCGGATAAAAGGCACAAGTTCTGCCTTCTATGAAAGACAATACAGTTCGCACCTGTGGAAGGATCTGTAATATACCTTATCGATACCCTGAACAGATTGCAGATAGGAGTTTTCCGCATGCGAATGATGCAGACATTTCCAAGTATATCAAGCCGCTTCAACTGTGCAGAGCTATTGCCTCACTGAGCGTGTTCGACCGTCTGTATCATGGTGTGTGTCCTGAAAAACTGTTAAATCTAATTCCCTCCTCTTCATTTCTGTAACAGAACCTTACGCGCTGTGTTTTGGGACCACCGTTTCTCAGTTTGACTTACAAAGTTCACATGTCCTATCTCTTGTTGTACCGTAAATCGCCGTTTCTCAGCTAGTGTGCTGGAATCCTCCATTTTATGGCATTTTCTTTGAGTGTAACGTGAAGATACATTGCCGACAAGACAACGACAACTGGCGATGATGGACTGTCAATCTCTCGGCCGACGTCATTCTTTTTGAATTGTACTGTACTCAACAAAGCTGGCTGTTACTAAAATCGAGTTCTATATTTCTGATCTGCCTACTGGATCACCGTTCCAAGCTAGCACCTTCCGCCGTTGGCTGGCTGCTCATCCTCACAATCTAAAAACCTAGCCGAAACGCGACAACAGTAAGATTATCTAGAACCTTCCTATCCCTTCCGCTAGGGTTGTGAACTCAACTCAGTATGTTGGGGGTATACAACTCAGTTTACCCCCAGGGCTATGACATGGAGCTCTTCAAAATGAGATTGAAATATAGTCTCCAAGGTCAGCAACATGGCTGTAATGCCCCTGGTGTTGCAGTTGTCCATAGGCGACGGTAACCATTTACCATCAGGTTGGCCGTCTGCCTGTTTGCGCCCATTGGCATTAAAAAAAAACATATTTTAACTATAAAAAGTCCTTTGCGTATCGAATGCTACGTTGATAGTTCACTCTATAAGGGGAAGTTTCGACGAAGCTATCACATTCTCAGTACGACTATTTTGCCAACACTCGGAGGATACAAGGATTTGCAAGCTCTTTTTTACGGGTTATCCGAAAATAAAATGTAGCATCTAACACTCGAGTATATTCTAGCAAGTGTAATGTCGACGGTAGTACTTATTAAAGAACAAGTCACAGATATTTGGTTCGCAGTTTTATTTTACTGGTTGATCTTATATATTTAGTCCTTGACTATTTCATTTTATATGTCTCAATATTTTCTATCGAGTACGAATATACTAGTAGATTATAATTCACCTCCATCCTGTACGAATGTAAGATATATGTAGATAAAAAGTATATGATTTATGAATAAACTAAAATATGAATAGTTCGCTAGGTCATACCTTTGTTGTATGTGTTCCCTCCTTCCTACAACATGGAGTCCTTCAAGAATAACGTGAAAAGACATTGGAGCAGGCTGGCATGACAGCGGTGGCTGTCGATGGATTATAGATCCCTCGGTGGTCGTCGATGTTGTTGAATTGCAATGTGGCTTACCATGAGGTACTATGACGTCACTTTACCGGACATCGATAAAGAAAAAAAAAACAATGTTTATTATTATTTTTCTAAGTATCAAAATGTATTATATAAAATAACTATCGTGGAAAATTATTTGCATTAATTGCCAGAAAAGATTATAATATTCAATCGTTTGATATTAAGTACTTTGCGTAAATAACTTTCTTAACTTTTTTGACTTAAGTTATACACCGCGTAAGTTTCCTTATTAAATATATATTCAGTTGTATACAATACATTAACAAATGCACAAAAAAAAGACCAACCTGTCTATTTACTTGATGGAATAATCATTTTTTGTTACCAACGGATATATTATTGTTTTATCTTAAAACGATAAATTTAAGATCCCAGAAATTGTCAAGGCTATATGATCTTATGCATTCTCGTCGAAGCTTAGCAATCATTCCATGGTACCAAACAAAGTGCCCTAAACGCGATAAACTCAAAGATTACCGAACGTATTTTCATACGGTTTTCATAGATTAAATGATTCATGAGGAAGGTTTATGTGTATAATTTATTAAATAAATTCGCTGTAATATAACGATGACTGTTGAAAATGTCGGAAGAAACATGCCGACTGGAAGCTTTACTGAAGGACGCCGCGAAAACCAATAGAGATTTATCTATTTTTATGCTCCCGTGCGAAGCCGTGGCGGGTTGCTAGATTAACATAAATAAAATAATTGATAAGAAAAAAATTGTTCAGAAGAAACTTTAAATGTTATTCAATTTTGTGCGAATAAATTCAATAAATCAAACTAAGATATAAAACTATAGCTATAAAATAATTTTCTTACAGTAATACTTCCAAAAAGGCTTATTCAAACAGATAGGTGCTGATCATTAAATCTGACATGACCCATAAAAAACGCTTCCTAGAAACGGAACTGTGTCGGGTGCTACCGTGTTTTACTCAGAAATTAACTCGTCATCGTGACATGAAAGCTCTACCCCTGAATACGAGCAAAGTAATTTACATTAATTAATTACAATCCTCTTTTTTGTTCATTTTGTCATGTAAATTTTATGTATTATTTGACATTAAGAACGTTTTTGCTCTAGCGGTCTTTAATAACGAATTCTTTTTTGGAAATTTTTATGTTAATGACTCTTACATGAACACTCATATATGGTTTACACTTATGGTTATGATCCATTCTTCGCCTATAACCACTAGTAGGCTTTTACACATAATTTAAATTAAACCGTCCAGGATTATGACGCATTAAAAAAAATTTTTGCCTCCAAATTCGGCATACATGACGAATAAGATCGCGGACGGTTCAAAGTGATTGTAATCGTACTCAATACACACATGAGTTCATTACATGTGCCATAAAATAACAAAATCCCCATACATTTAATAAAGTCTTGTACGAGCAAAATTGTTAAAAGTAGTATAAGCTTTTTATCTACAAGTAATAACACGTTGGTCATAAATCTAGGCTTTTTAATATCATATCTTTGTTCCGTTTTCATTGTTACTTGTTGTGTTTTAGATAAGCATACATAAATCATTCAGGCAATTCAGGCGTTCATGCTCATTTTATAATACTTTTTTGAAAGATCTAGATATTTTTATATTAATTTAACTTCTTACAAAAGAAAATTGCGCCTTTTATTGGATACTTGTTGATTCTATGTAAATTTCTATGCTGTATGCATTTATGTATGTTTTTATGCTTATAAGCAACTACCGCTTTGTCATTTATGAGTGTAATTTATGTTGTATATTATGTTTGTAACATTTTTATGGTACTTTAGGTCTGCTAGTGTATATAATTGTAACTTTTTTTTTACATGACTGTATGTTACCTAAGTAAATAACTACATAACACGCTGCAGAAGCCCACAACTTATTTTCAACTAACTGTGCTCCACGGTTTCTCCCTTGTTAGACTAACTCTCTACCGCGCCTGACGTTCTTAGTTACTGCTACGCTCCTAAGGGTCGTAACGTGAAGATACATAATCTTTAGACCGTACCATAAAGATTTTTTTTAAATCCGTCGAGTAGTTCCAGAGATTAGCGCGTTCTAACAACAAGAAAGTGGCAAAAAATCTATAGTTTTATATATTTTCATTATCTGGTGAAAATACGACATAATATTCTTAGTAGCGGTTATGTTTCCTCAAGATATTTTCTTTCTCCGTGGTTCCTCGTTTATAGTATAATTTAAATTAATAAAAGAACATTAGCAAAACGATAACACGATTTTACTAAAAGTGCTTAAACTTCGCAATATAATTTCTAATAGCATTCTGTCATCTAATTGCACAATACAGCGAAAAGCGCTTTTGCTTCACTATTTTCATTCTATACCAAACTCACATAGAAGACAAGAATGAAGCAAAATTTTTCGACCAATCAGCAAACACAAGTCGAGTGCGGGCGTCGACAGCGTGAGTACTGTCGTTGAATACCAATTACCCCCTACAGTCGTATGCATTATGTATCCGCCTAAGCCTGCCCAAATGAATGCACCAAGAAAAACAACATGCCGAGACACGATGCGAGTGTTTATTATCAAATTTACTGGATACGTCGAAAAAACAACACATTTTACCCTCTAAAAATATTTATCAATTAAAACTGGATTTCATTCCTTGTGCTTACTATACTAAGATATTTAATGAATATGTATCACAAAGATGATCATTATTAATATTTTTATATATTTATTTTTATTGAATCACGGCAAAGTGACTACACGCACGTGTTGGTGAGTGCAATTCAATAACATCGTAGAATATCATTTATCATTTATCATAGACATTTAGAATATCGTGGAAGATAAGACGTAGCAAATTTATTTATTGGTGCCGAGATGGAGGTTACTGTAAAGTTGTGGCTCCAGAGCCCAGCGAGTGTGGATCTATTTTGAAAGGGAGAAGAGGGAATTAGGTTGAACAGCTCTTCAGAACACTCGCCATGATACAGACGGTAGAACACGCTCAGCGAGGCAATGTCCCTGCGCAGCTGAAGCGGCTCGATGAACTTACTAACGTCTGCATCATTTACAATGCGGATAGTCCATCTCTGCAACATTTACAGTGCTTCGAGGAGTTATTTTGCGGATCCATCCCAAAGGTGCGAACAGTATCCCACACAAGGTCGAACTTGTGATTTTAAATCAGATACAGCTTTTAGGCATGCAAAATTTTGCACCCTGTTCAGGATTCCGAGTCTCTGAGATGTAGCGGAGATAACACTTCTGATATAATCCCTGAAGTTAAGGTCGCTACGAATATCCATACCTAGGAAATTGAGCCTGCCACGCTTTGCTAACGAGTCGATCTGAAGAGTGGGGAAAGGGGAAAATGGAGTTTTTTTGGTAGAAAACGCGCATACCTGAGTTTTCTTCACATTGCATTCAACCAGGTTACTTGCTCCCCATGTAAATATGCAGTTCAAGGATTGTTAAGGTTCAATGATATGTTCTACTCGTCTCTTTTTCTCCTATCAGGTTTTCTTCCCAAATTTAGAAGTTGATCCCATGTATAAAAATACTACAATATAAAATCTATAAATATTCATATAACTATCAGATAGAATCCCAATGAATCTAATATTATTAAGTAAGCATTTCTTTTGTATGTATATATATATATATATGATGTATATGATATTAGTTTCTCAAAAACGACTCTAGCGATTAGAATGAAATGTTTACTAATTACTTTCCAAGTTTATCTAGATACTTGTTTTCAAGACACCAAGCGCAGTCTGTTGCCAGATATTGACACATTAAAATGTCACAAATGTTTAGGTTTTTTAATATAATCCACCAACTTTTCTAAATTCAGAAATAGTTCAATTTCAAGCAATTTCAAGACATGAATGATTGAAAGGAAAGTGTAGTGTTGTACGTTATGTGAAAAGTTGCATCGAATAAAAAATATGAAATTATATCTTCTTACCACATCTAGGCGTAACCTTCGCATGGCGTCTGCAGACTCTCTCTACCGTGTGTCGACGTGTATCCGAAACTAAACGACGGAAATAAAATTCCTATAAATATTGAACAACCATATTTTTCTCACTTTGTCGCGTCGGGGGCCGTCGTGTCGTCCGTTTGTCGCCTTATATGGTCCGTGTAAACTGCGTTAAAGTGCTTACACACATGACGCTCCTAAGCAAAGACAAATCAAATATAAGAATCACATATAAAATCAGACTTGTTACGAGATAAATATAAATTATACTGTAGCACGGCAATGTGAAGATATTCTGTCTGATGGTAACCACAGTACAATTCAAACATAACGGCAACCACTGAGAGATTGGCAGTCCATCGGCGGTCACCCTTTCGTGCTACGCTTCAAGGACCCAATGTCGTAAGTTGGAACTCACTGCCGGAAGACAGTTCCACAGCTGTACAATATGGTAAAGTCATGATATAGCGAACTTTTTTGTTGGTGTCGAAATGAAGTTACGTAAAATAGATATAAAATGTAAATCTAATCGTGGAAAGTAAATTTTTCATAATAGTTCCAACGTTGATTTTTAGTGGTCTGCTTTACTAACAGAAATCCATAAATTAAAAAAAAACTTTCTATTCTTCAGCATTTAAAAATTTATCTTCAAATGCGAATGAAGCAGATAAAGTTATGGAAAGATGGAAACATGATTTATATTTTCTTGCAATTTGATATAGCAAAAAAATATATCCATTCACTAACACTGTTAAGAAAGTATTTAAAACATATATAAAAAACTGAAGTGTGTGTGTAAGTAATCTAACCATTAGACTATGCATTGCATACGTAGAGCTATCACGATTTTAGGGTTCCACCCAAGACTGCGTTTGCTTTTATAGCCGATCATTTTTGAGGGATCAAGGGAAAATTGCTTTCCTTTCAATCTGTATGCAGCCCATTTCACATACAAATAAGACTGTATCTTACAATATGGCGTGAGCCTAAGAGTAATATAGATTTAGTACGGCTGTATTGAAGAATAACAAATGCTTTGCTGGTTCAAGAGGGGTGCCACATAACCCGTGCACTGCAAAGTCGAAAAAACGAGCGTCCTCACTTTTACAATAAATATTAAAACGTTAAATAACTATATTGACACATTCACAAACTGTTATTAATTTCTTGAATAACTGAAAAATAATTGATAACTACTTTGCAACGGCTAATTAATGACTACGAACTTAGTCCATTACCTTAAAGTTCCGACAACTACTGAAGCTATCGTCTGAATATATGTATAAATATAATTAAGTTGGTATACAGTATAATTAACAGTATAATATTTTATTAAAAGCATCAAGATAATGAATTATAATTACATTCCAGTTTTCTAATTAACATATTTCAACTTTATCAACAAAAACAAATCAATTTTTACAATCGGATCAATAGTTTCAGGGATTAACTCCTACAAACAAATATGTTTTGCGAATTTCTTTTATAGAGTTTTGTGAATACACAAAACTTTACCTCTTTATTGTAATAATAATATAAATTTAGTTTCAAAACTCTATCGCATAGTTTTCTTTTTGATCTGACTATACTTTTAGCCTTAGGGGCCTGGAGCCCTTACGGCTTTTACAGCTTCACCGGGCTTGGAGGCTATCGCATAGCATTTTCAAATCGCAATACAGAGTAAAGGTAAATCTTTATACCCGTAATATTTTAACCAGCAATATCTATGGAGAACGCGTTTAACTACTTACTAAGAAAAGGCGATCAAAGATTAAATACTAAGATACCATTTAATGGATTCATTAACAGTACACACCGGTGGTCGTATTGATAAACTGGTCCTGTTACTTATAAAGTAAATTGAATGCGAGATTGTAATCCACGGTGACCATAAAAAATGTAAAAACTCGACGTATTTCCCTTAAAAAAAGTGCTAAGCTATTGTATAGGCTACTCGAATTTGAGATTTGTTAGTGTTACCGATGTAACGACCTAGTGTGTTTGTTCACACTATAAGCAGAGTCTTAAAAGAAACACAGTTTAGCTAGGAATCGCATGAATATTATATTGTTTATTATTTGTGATTGTAACAAACAACATACACCTTGGAATATGTAATAATATTAGACAATTCTACTATGATAATAGAAAATAGATAAGATCTCACACAATACGTGTTTTTCACTTGACATATCTAATCAACATTACATATTCTATTTATAAATAAATAAAAACATACAAAAATATGCAAAGAGATGACATTACTTTTATAGGAAAGTCTCTTTGCTTCAACAAGATTCAAAACATTTTTTATCGATCTGTCTGTCCGTTTGTATATATAGATTCAATTTAAAAACGGCTTCGTAGATTTTAATGATATTTTGTACACGGGAAATATATGTAATTCCTCAGGCTATAAAAATTATCAATAATTCTTTTAGATAATTATATTAAAAAATATTACTTTATTTATTACCAACAGGTTTAGATGAACCTTCGAAAAGTAGAGCCGGAGCTATTGGAAGTTAATCCATTTTTATTAAATAATCTACACTATTTTCTTTTCTTTTTATAGTTTATTTAATATAGATATGACCGTTATTATTAATTATATTGTATTAATTCATAAATTAACTATATAAATAATATTATTAATATTTAATACACATAGTATGGTGCATTCGCATGGTGGTAGGACATTTTCTAATGCCCGCCTGTCTAGCTACAAACCTTAATTTGAAAATCTGTCTTTAAACACATATAAGTTTATTTCGGCAGCTGCTCTTGAAAACCAGTTCTCCTACTAGACTTAGAATATCACCATTTTTTGCCACATCATCACTTAATACCAGGTGAGATTGTGGTCATAACGCGAAAACGTATAAAGATATATATAAAATTAACCTGTTACTAGGACTCTTTCTATTAATTACCTACAGAGTAGTCAGTCTCATACATAATCATATTTTCAGTTCAGTGCCGTCTCGCTAAACTGCCCGGGTTAACCAGGGTACATGGAATGGTAACCCGTATGCCCGACAGAGTCAAACCCAGAGGGGTGACAGCACTAGGTATATGTCATTTATAAATTGACAGGCTGCAAAAATTAACAATAATAATTTTAGTAATCATAAACATAATCATTTAAAAAAATTATATTCATATTTATTCAAAAGCTACTTTAATGAAATGTTGTATAATGGATTTGTATGTCATTCCGATATTAATAGACAGTAAAAATATAAATATAATCTGTAAAAAAAAATCATAAACAAAAAATTACGAGACGTAAATAATTTCTGCGTAGTAAACAGGTGGCGCATTCACGGACAGAAAGTGTTTCATAGTATCCAAAATAATCAAGTTTTGTAACTCAAGACTTGTCCTGAAACCAAATTATACATGAAAGTCACCCTTCGAGCATCCCGGTGGTAGTCTCTAGCATTACGACTTAATCTCGACTAGATTACCTGTTATCGTTTCCAGAACGACCGTATACATAATTGCAACTTTTTTATCTCCTTTTAATTGGATCTGGTAGTTCTGGTGTACTCATTCGTATGTGTATAACATAGTGTAAATAAAAACATGTATACTGAACCTGAGAAAAAAAAAATGTGCGTGCGATTCACATACGATAGAAGTCAAACTTCATTTTAAAAGACATTTTATTTTATATTTTATTTAACATATGGAACAACTAACACACGTTAAATGCTCAAATACAAGCAAGTATTAAACAGTGTGCAATATACATACACACCGACATTTGCTCTCTCGCTCTGGCTAACACAAAGAGGAGAGACCGATAATATAAAATAGTATGTAATTTGCTCTCTCGCTCTATCTCAAACAAAAAGAAGAGACCGATAATATAAAATAGTATGTATATTCCTGTCTCATTCTCTCGCCGGCTTCATCCTACACATTTTTGTATTTGTGTCTCTTACCCGTCGTTTTTTCCGTTGCATCCGGTTTGAAATCACAACGATTCTAAAGAAGTTTCACTTCAAAATATCAAATTCAAAACAGAATCAAGAATATTAATTTCTTCTTCAGAAAAAGGGATATTGTTTATTCAAATTATATATATATTTATACATATATACATATTATAAAACACAACGTCTCTCTGTCTGTCTGTCCGTTTATGTTCTTTTCACGCGAAAATCACTAATCCTATATACACGGTTCCTCCTTCAATTTATTCGATATATCTGTGTCTTCTGATCAGATTATTGGATGCATTTGTTACATAAAGTACCATACGAAATAAGTAGTGTCGATAATGATGAAACAATTCGGAAAAAGATGCTTTTAGGGTTATTAAATGGCTCACGCTGAGTAAACCATAAATTGTATATCAAATCAATATATAACGTAATTATAGATCTTAAAATGACGTACAAAAACGTCGAGTACAGCATATGCCTATCTTCTAAGGATCACCCACTATAAGCATTTTTGGGGCAGCAATATTCGCGCGTGCGCTTGACCGTTTCCCGCGGGCACAGCTACTTCTATATAAAACCCAAAATATCGATCGGGCTTATCTTTTTTAAATTATTTTTTCCATCTTTATATATAATATTTTCAGCTAATAATCATATTATCATACTAGCTGTGACCGCGGCTCCACTCGCGCGGTCTACTAAAATGTTTTATTTATATTTTTTGTGCGGTACACTAATTATTTTTCTAAAATCAAAGTAGTCTGAGTTATGTCTTATAACATCAGCTATATGCCAGTGAAAGTCCCGTCAAAATCGGTCCAACCATTTCGGAGATTACCCGGAAGAAACAGACAGACAAAAATTTTAAAAATGGGTTTTTTGTTATAGGTTGTGTGTATACTTTCATATGCATTTAGTAAAAATCTGCTATTTTGACATAACAAACAGACACTTGAATTTTATTATATGTATATAGATATGTAGATTTATAAGTTAGTGGATGCACAGAGAGGGCGTCACTTCCAGACTTCACTATCATTCACATAATGACCTATAATAACCTGTTGACAGTAAAACCTGTTTGACATGGTCCTTGAGCTCCATGTCTGTCAAATCAGTAATGTGCGTCGATGTCTTATTATAGCAACTAACACTTTTACCTAAAAAACTTTTGTTACCAACTAATCCAAACTTACTAAGTCTCACGGTACGACTAATTTATGTCTATTTTTAATATTAAAACTGTGCTGGTGCTGGACAAAATCCTTACACACCACTTGATCACTGTATATAGGTATACCTACTCATCCCGGAAGGTGATACTCCTAAGCGTACCACTACTGCAGGTTTTACACCTGATGTATCGGAGTCGCAATCCAGTCGGATACCATTGTCATGTCCCACCACCATACATGTGTATTAGTTTTAAATTATAATAGATTTTTTATAACCCGTGTTAAAACTCGACTAGCTCACGATCGCGCCGCCGCCAACGAACTCGTGTAGCTTGTCATTGTTCTCACTTCCCGGGCTTACCTACAGCTTGTCAGAATGCTTGACGGTTACTGCTGCTTTTCTTAGGGTCATAGCATGAAGTTATACCTATAACCTTCCTCAATAGACAGACTATAAAACACAAGAAGATTTTTTCTACTCTGACTTAGTAGTTTCAGAGATTAGCGCGTTGAAACAAACAATCTTCTGGGCTTTATATCATAGCATAGTTTTCTAGTTTCGTTAATTAGCATGAAAATAGAACGATAATGTATTTAAAACGTAAAAGAAACTTTAATTTGTGTGTATTTCTACATATATAAGTACCAACATTCAGAAACGAATAACAGAACACAGAAGAAATGGCGTTTCTAAATAGAATAAAAGCGACGTTAAATTAGAATACTGGGCACCGGCGACCCTCTGCCAATGCAATACTTAGAAACCTTAGCACTTAAAAGGCTTCAAAATAAAATTCTTATAAAGCGAAATAATTCTCAAAGGTTAAAAAGACTACTACAGGTATATTTGGACAAAAAACTTAAAAAAGTGTACGAAGAAAATTCACAAAGTTATTTTTATAATGAATTTCTCTTAAATGAATTTATGTTTCAAAGATACCTAAAAAATTCGGAAATGTTATGGATTATGGACCTATATTATGTATTTTTAGCCGTTACTGCAAAAAGAAAAACAATATTTTTGATTTAATCCTTCTACTTTTAAACGATAAGTTAAAAAAACAAAAAAAAATGATGTCTTTCAATCCTCCTGACTCAGAATTAGCTGAATAAGTAATTCTAAAAACATATTATATACGAAGAAAAATTCCTTGGAAATCTATGTGTAATCAAGCGAATAACAACTGAAGACTTTTTACACTAATGGACAGCAGAAGGAACGGTTTCATAATAAAATGACACTTTAAATAATTTAACGACAATTTGAATATCTTACGCTACACCAGACGTGAAATAGGGAACGATTTTTTTTGTATTTCTTTTTTCAAAATGAATACACATTTCCAATACCACGACGAGACGTTATTATCTGAGACATGGCTATACACTCTAACAATAATAATCGGTGTGATTCTTTATAAAAACAATAATAAAATCCTTAATAATTACTAATTAATGTAATGTAACCTATACTTATAATAAAACAGTAAGAAATCTTTACATTAAAGACATTTGAGAAAAAATATTATGAGAGGTTTAAAAACGTGGACAAAAAGAAGTGTGTGTGTCAGATTCGACGCGCGACTGGAGTTTACTCGTCAAGAACGGTCTTGGAATTTAGAATAGAATACATATATTCAATTGGCAAGAACAGTAAATAAAGGCATTTCTTAGAATATAGAATTAATGTAAACATTTAATTTGCCCCCGCGCGGCGTTCCCGCTCATTTCAATGGACGATTCGCGTCTGACGCCTTTCGCAGCAAACGAAACAGAGTTGAATAAATCTCCACCTTATTGGAGTATAGCTAAAGTTAACAATTATATACGTGATTTTGCGTGATATTGCAGTTTCAATTTCACTCTATGTGTTTTTGATGGACTAATTATTTTAAAATACATTAGTTTAGAATTAGTATACATATACATTAGAAATTATTTTTAAAGGTCAAAATAACTATATTATTGTCTGAACACTGGATGTATACGACGAATATGTGCTTAATGTGTCTACTATAGTTGCAATGACGCTGACGCGGCGCAGCGCTTACTATGGCATGACTCGTGACGTCACAAGCACAACCATGCCACTTGCGAGCGATTTGGCGTCAATTTAAAAGTTGTTTTAAAACAAGGCTATTTTTACTACTAATCCTATATTTTATGTAAAAATAATTTTTATTTGTTGAATAATAAATACGTAAGATCGTTTTAGAAATGCTTTTCAAAATAAGTCATCATCATGCCTAATCTCAAGTTTTGGCAACAGTTTGCCGATCACATCTTTTAATGCAGTACAGGAGCTTACACAATACAATAAATATTTGTTGTGTTAATTTTGAGTACTTGACATTTCCTTAGAAAAATATTTACTCTTGTCTATATAAATAAACCACGTGGACTTGTGCGCTAACAAACATTACAATGTATAATTTTATTACACCTTATGTTTAAAGATGAAGACAATGTGTTAAATACCGATAAGGCTCAATTAATGGGGTACTCAGAAATATATAAAATTAAACGACTTAACAACAAAGAATAGAATCCATCACGTAATGGAACGTAGACAATTATGCGATAGAGTTGCCAGGTTATAAATTTTAAGGATTGTTGTGATATTTTAAAAATATGTTAATATTTTTTTACAAAATCTTTTTAAATCAGAATGTTTAAGTACTTACTATACAGACATAGCAACTAAAAAGCTCTATCTAGAGACGAAGCGACGCTTGACAGCTTTCGAGGATTCGAATCTTCAACCATCATTTAGCAACCAGAGTTGTGCTAGTAAAACCCTAATGTGTAAAAATGGATGTGTGTACTGACGTATGCGTGTCAGAAATTATATTTATTTGGTTGTTTTCACACCATAAAACAAGACGTTTTTGAAGTGAAACTTCTTATGCGACTTCCAAGCGTTAAACGTTCGTTTAACGCACATTATCAGTCTCTCCTCTTTGTGTGAGCCAGAGCGAGAGAGTAAATGTCGATGTATATTTATATTGCACACTGTTTGAATAAAAAAAGGTGTGTGTGCGATTCACACACGATAGAAGTGAAACTTCATTTAAAAGACCTTTTCTATTTTATTTAAACAGTATGTAATATACATACACACCGACATTTAGTCTCTCGCTCTGGCTCACACAAAGAGGAGAGACCGATAATGTGCGTTAAATGTTTAACTTTTAACGTTTAACGCTTGGTGGTCGCATAAGAAGTTTCAGTTCAATAAAATAGAAAATGTCTTTTAAAATGAAGTTTCACTTCTATCATGTGTGAATCGCACACACATCTTTTTTCGTTATAATGTCTTTATTTTTTCATACCGCGCCTAAAAAAGTATAACTTCAAAAATCTCATTTGAAATAATTTTTGTAACATCAAAAAATCTTCTATATATAGGTACTGTTACAAATTCATAAATGTATATTCTGTATCCTTTAAAATATTTCATAAATAACACCCAGGAACTATTGTATAATTTTGCGTTTGTTTAAATAAGTGTTATAGCAACACTGAGTGTCGGATTATTTTCATTAAAAGCATACTTCTGCGAGTATTACCTATAGCTGTGAAACGTGATCAGAATTACAGAATCAATAACTGATATATATGTATGTCTCATTGCGTTGCACATCGGCGTGTATTATGTTTATAACTTATGCATTTTTCCTTCAATTTATATAACCGCTTTAAGACTGTTTATTTATTTTATTATTAGAGATATGTATTTATTAAAAGTTCATTATAGAACAAGTATAACTTGTTATGGCATGTTTAGTAGAGGGTAAAAGGGTAAAATTAAGAGCTGCGCGCGCATCTAGTTACGGAAGTGCGACTTTTATTTTTTTCATCAAATTAAAAAAATATTTATATGAACCACGTTAAATTAACTTTACATGATAAAAAAATTCAGTATAATAAGTTAACATTATTATCATTGTTGGCTAACTTAATCATCTTTTTGTCACGCGGGATTAAATTTTTGAAGTTGTTTTTGTTTTGTTACACCAAAGATGTGTAACTTCTTACATGTAAATACTTAAGTAAACTTTTTTTAAGCATAGTAGTTTACATAAAAGATTATCTTCAAAATGTTTCATCGATTTCAACATTATTAATAATAAATAACTAATACACAAATAATAAATTAATACAACACTTTATTTAAAACTTACTAGCGGTAAATTGTAAAAAATCCGTTTTATTATTAAACCATTTTACGAATTTTTGTATGATGCATTGATTGAAATATTATAAAAATGATCACATTTAAATTAAAAATAAAATGATTTTTTAAGCTTTATCTATATCCTGGATAATATTTTAATTCCTTTTTTTTTCTTTTAGCAGGGTCTTTTAAGTTCACTTTTATCGTGAAGGAATGATTTTTATTTCACTTCACAAACTCTTTACCGACGTTAAACCCAATTGTAATTGTTTTTTAATACTAACGATATAATCGTTTACTATTGTTTGGGCCAAAGGTCTTCTTATTAAGAGTTGGTGATGAGCTCGCTCAAATTACGCGCGTGATTGCTGAGTCAAGCATCAGCCAATGGGAGCGCGTGTGTATTTTGAGAACCCCGGCCGTCAATTATCGTCGTATTGCGAGTTCACCGCTGCCATTGTTCATTCATATATAAGATACGAAAAACTTTGCTTTTAACTTTGAACTATTTTTAATTTCGCTTTTAAAATGGTGTAAAGGACTTATATACCAGTGAAGCGTCTGGATTAATGTTTTTGAGTGTGGACTTTGCGTATTGAGAGACTTGTAAGATTCGCCGGCGGACTGCGTGAATACCTACGTGGTGCAGCGCTAAGAAATATCCAGGTGAGTGGCTATTGATGTTTAATTTTTGCTAGAATTAGAAAATGGGCAACCACGTATAACAGTACACTCGTAACTCCAAGCGTCTGAATTGGGAACGCTTTACACAGGTACTATAACATCCCATGTACCGATTATTTTTGGATGGTACAACTATAGTTAACTATATAACTATAACTGTACTTACTATTGTTAAATTTGCCAAGTGCGTGTTGGGCCACGCGCAGTATAGGGTTCCGTAGTTGCCTGACATAATATGTAAACTTAGAGATCGGGCTTTAAGTAATTTTCTATGGAATTTGTATGAAATTACTTCTCCAAGTACATTTTATAACTTGATCGACTATTACTCGTTAACTTGTAAAGCATACTCACCTATGATAGTTTTCTTTTTAACTTCATTATATATACTACTCCCATGATTTTTTTCACATATACAAGAACAACCATTTAGCTGGCAGAAGGGGGTCACTTCACTCTAACAAAAATTAGTATTTTAAAGCTTAATATTTCGTAAACAAATCCTTCACCAAATTTTTTAACGACCTATCTAACGACATCCAATACAATGGGGTAGACGAGAATTAAATAATTAATTTACACCTTATACTCTAAACAGTATTTTTTTTAATGATATTTCACTAATTTTTCCGTGTGATTATGTGTGTACGCTTACTAAATTACAACTTTTTAGTACCAAGATTCTCTCAGGTAAGTTGTGGACGGACAGACGAAGAGTTAGCGAAACTATAAGGGTTCCTTATTAACTTCGGACCCCTTAAAGGCTAAAGTTTATGTTTATAGGAGGTAATCTCTGGAACTACTTATTCAATTCTAAAAATTATTTGACTAATAGGAAACTGTATTACCACTGAGCGATATAGAGTATTTTGATTGTTATTCAAATTTATATTGTAATTCACTCGAACAAAGTCCCGGGCTGTTACTAGTATATTATATATTATTTTAATTTTTTTAGTATGTTTGTAGAAGATAAAATTACTAATCTGATTTCGAAAAACCCTTCCAATAAAAAGAAACTAAATTTTTAACTAATCTTAAAACTATTCCTTAATGCTACGGAATTCTTATAAAATTGTATATTACTATTAACGTGAAGGAAAATGCGGTTGATTACTAGTTATTTATATAAATTTAATAACTTTTCTCCCGTGATTGTCATTAATGCAAATTTTACATGCATTTTGTGTGATGTTGAGACCCTTATTAAGAGCGATGGTTTTGGCGCTAAAGCACCGAAAAATGGGTTTGTAAAAAAGTATATCGAAAAAACAAAAACCAAAATAAAATTGTCATAGATGCCTAAACACGTACAAAGGGAAAAATATTGGCGGAATTTCACCGCATGATTTCCAGACGAAATTGGGTAGGTCGACGTTCCCGCGTTGGTCAGTGACACAAGATGGCGGCGCGTGACGTGGGTCAACCTCGTTAAATTTATCCAGATAACAAGCTCAGGTACACATAGCGAGGATGTGAATAGTCGGATTTGTGTAATAAGGAAGTTGCGAAAGAAAACCCACGAAAAGATACGTCGGGATTTTGACTATTTATTTTGTAGCACTAATATTTTTTTGTTTTTGTTGCTTAACTTGTTTACTTTAATTATGAGAATTAAGGATTGTTTTTATTACTTATTTGATAATGATATATCAATTATAATTAATAATATAGAAGATCGATAAACCTTCGCTAGTCGTTGCTTTTTTTAACGTTATAGTTTTGGCGTAGTGCCCACAATCTCAGCTGATGTTAAGTGATGATGTGGCCCAAGATGATAACACACTGAACCTAATGGAAGACTGGCTCTCAAGTGCAGCTGCCGGAACACACCTATTGGTGCTTGGCGACAGATTTTCAACTTGATGGTGGTAGCTAGCCAGGTGAGCATTAGAAAAAGCCCTACCACCATGCTATGGTTTCCTTACGATGTTTTCCTTCACTGAAAGCTCAAGCTTATTGCGGGGATTCGAACTCGCGTCAATCTACGCGAAGTCGTACACGCTACCACTGAGCCGTCATTGCTTTATTGCTGTTATGTCAGCCATCAAGCCTCTTGGCTGCTGAATATACACTTTGAACGGTTTATCGCCGTATATTTGGTAGTCGCGATCCAGTCGGGCACAGTTATGTCCTAACACCCAGCATTTTTTTTAATATATATATATATATATATATATAAAATCTGTGTCTTGCAATTCTTGTGAAACAATTTTTCATTTGAAGGACTCTACAAAGTTTCAGTACAAGTATCTGAATCTACGATACCGTGATTTAGTTTTATTTCTTTTCCACTGAAAGCGAAGCCTCTTTGTGGCCGACGAAGTTCTATAAATCTGTTTAAGAAATGGAAAAAATACTATTTAATATTCCTTTGTACTGCGAATACAAATGAAGCTATGACTTTCTCAGTTTATTTTATAACATAATTGTTGCTCATAAATTGGGTGAGGTATACATTTTTGGAAGTTTCCCTTCTATATTGAAAATCGGAGATGACCGATCACTTGCGCGTGCTGCTTGCTGGGATATCGGCGCGACGGCAAATCGTGTACTCGACATTTAAAAGTTACGGTACTATCGGAACTAGAATACAAGGTGCTGTGCATATACTAGTATTGGAGTTTGGAGCTTGGGAACATTCGAATAATATCAGCGGTGGCAATACTGTTACGAAAGATAGGTTAGTGAGACTTCATCCCGGTTATAATGTACAATATTTGACGGTTATATGTGTAGTATCTACTTCCAACCAATTTTAAATACATGCCATTTTCTACAGATGTAGAATATCACCCGCAGTGTGGGAGTGGTGGTTGCCACACAACAATGTATAATATGCCGGCATTCTACAGAATTCCTTAGACATTCTAAAGAATGCCTGAAGCTAGCCGACACGACAATATATGAAATTATTCATATTTCATACATTGCCTAGGCATTCTATAGAATGCCAAATGAGAAACTGGCATAGTATAAATACATCTCCAATTCGTTTCGAATAACACGTGGGAGTTTTTGGCGGGACCTCAAACTGTCATGTGATGGTTTTTGTTTTAAATTCATAAACTTATGTTATGTCATAATATGTTGTGTAATTTTGATGGCATTTTATGTGATATAGTTTGGTTATTGTGCACAAGTAAAGTGAATTATAAATAGTTAATATGCATTTTGGGATGTCACAACAGGCCGCCGTCTTGTTAAAGCTATGTTTGGAGCAGAGAGAAATAAAAATTGTTTGAAGATTACAAGATAACTTGAGGTATGCACGTCATTTGCTAGGCGTTCTATAGAATGCCAAATGAAACGTACGCTGTTCCGCTGTGCACATACTATTTGTACTAGAAGAATATTTCGCAAGCGTTCAGGTTTCTTCACAATGTTTTCTTCACCGATAATGTTAGTATTTAAGTATTCAAGCGGATTCCGAGAAATTCATTGGTACATACCGGGGCTCGAAACTGCGGCCATTGAATTTATATTCTGTCTGTCTGAACTACTCTACAACCTAAACAAAAGGTCTCCTAATTATTTTTCTAAAATAAAAGTAGTGTCTAAGTTATACCTTATGACATCAGTTATCTGCAAGTGAAAGTCCCGTCAAAATAGGTCCAACCGTTTCGGAGATTACCCGGAACACACAGACAAACAGACAACAATTTTAAAAATGGCTTTTTGTTTTAGGTAGCATGGATACTTTCATATTCATTTTGTAAAAACTTGTTATTTTGACATTACAAACAGACATTTCAATTTTTTTATGTTTAGATTTTTTTATACATATTGTTGGTTTTGATGACATAAAGCCGTACGAACATATTAACGAAATATTAAAATAAATATCAAATCTTTGTACTGAGTCAAACAAAACAATTCACAGTAGGATACATTCTCTATGATGTGAAAGAGAAGATAATCGACCGTCGAGCAGACTGTGAGCAATTAACTCTAGATTAGGGGTACGGTTCCCTTGCAATGCTCGCCTCAAAGGGAATAATGCAGCGGGATTTATTTGTACTGCGGAGTCGTTACCTACAATGTAATCGAATGACAACCACTGAGAACAGCTAACTACGAAATTGTATCATTGAATGGATTTATTTGACGTGTAATAAAATTTTACAGTTATATATAATGTATATTTATTAGTAGAGATAAAATCGTATATGTATTGTTCTTGAAAACATTAAAGAAGGGACAAAGACTGTTGATAATTTTCAGAGCTTTGGTCCAAAATGTTTTTGGAACCTTTAACGCTATACGTTTGAAAGAAGATGGAAAATTACAAAAAAATATGTATACGCATATAAGAAGTTATACTTATTTGGCGTAACAAAACAGAAATAATAACAAAATTTTATCATACGAGCCAACAACATAATGTAGCTAGCCATGAATTCTAATAATGTAAATTCATTTTACTGACAATTTCTAATGGCTACTTTTACCATGTCGCGCTTCCATAATAATGCAATCGCTCATCCTGTAATAAGATGAAATTATAATTTTATTTTAATATCCGAAACTATTTCTAAATAAACATTATTAATTATCCATCGACTAAACAAATTGGCCGTAATATTTTTATTGACCATATTGTACACTTTTTTCATTTTAAATGAGCGATGGTCTCAGTGGAGTCGATAATGGATAGTTTCGAGAAATATCGCAGATTCGCATTCTCTACATAAATCGTGTGACCTTTTTCTTTCGTTTGTACATCGAGTTACGATTGATAACGAATGTGGTATATATTTTTTCATAGTATATATTCCCTATCAATTCCAAATTTCAACAACTTTATATATGTATAAAGCGATTAGAGACCAATGAAAAAAATTATAAGACGTACGAAAATATTTTTTTTTCTTTTAATTTTTCTGCATGCTAAGTTTAACTTTTATTGTTTGAATTTGGAATAGAAAGCTATACTCAATATTAATGATTTTTTGTAGATGTAATTTAATGACCTGACCCCTTAAACTTTACAAGAAATATGTTAAAAATGTAAAAGCCCGTTTGTTGGAATGTTTATCCATCAAGCACACACAAGCGGCCACGGCTGGACGGATGCTATCGAAATTTGGTATAAAAGGTATAGAATACGACATAGGATTCCAAGCCCGGTAAAGCTGTAAAAGCCGTAAAGGCTCCAGGGCTAAGGCCTAAGGCTAACAGTATAGTCAGTTCGAAAAAAAAAAAGGGATAGGGTACTTTTCATAACAAAAAAAAATACACTTAAAGAAGCGAATAGGCTCTACGTAGTTTACCTAATAAGTTTATGAAACACCGAATGGAAATATGAAGGAATTGTAAATAATTAATTAAATAATTCTTGTTATTTAGTTAATACTTTTTATTAATAATACTCACACAACACTAGTAAAATAATAAAATATAATATTCTATTAACAAATAAATTGCCTTGTCTAGTTTTCTTACATCATAACTTGTATTCCGCAAAGAGGATTTCGTTTTGTTTCGTAATTTTACGCGCCGGAGCACAACCCCCGATCTACTTAAACGATCAAAACAAAGAACCCGAGTGAATGGTTCTGATCGAGTTGTGTACCTTTTTTGCATCGATACGTCATATTAGATTACAAAAGAAATGTTGGTTTTGTCAGTTGACCTTGACCCGAATACAAGTAACAGACAAATAGGAATTTATTATTTTGCTACATAAAAAGGCAATATTATTCAAAATAAAAGTTTAAATAAGCAATGACGGCTCAGTAGTAGCGTGTACGGACATCGCGTCGCTCCACGTGAGTTCGAATCCCTGCAATGAAGCTGACCTTTTTTTTTAGTTTTAAAGTTATGGCCACAATCTCACCTGGTCTTAAGTGACAATGTGGCCTAAGATCACGTTAAACCTAGTGGAATGGAAGATTGGCTCTCAAGTGCAGCTGTCGGAACGTACCTATTGGTTCTTGGCGACAGATTTTTGACTTAAGGGTGGTAGCTAGACAGGGGGGGCATTAGAAAAAGCACTACCTCATGCTATAGTTTCATCACAATTTTTTCCTTCACTGAAAGCTCAAGCTTATTGTAGGGATTCGGACTCACGTCGATCGACTCTATGTCTGTACACGCTCCACTGAGCCAACATTGCCATACGCATGTCCGTACACCCTACTATTGAGGCATCATTACCATGAAATGTGGTGGTAGGGCATTTTTCTTATGCCCGCCTGGCTAGCTACCACCCATAAGTTGATAATCTGTCGCCAAGCACCCACAGGTGTATTCTGGCTGCTGCACTTGAGAGCAGGTCCTTCCAATAGGTTTTACGTGTTACTATCTTGAGCCCCATCCTCACTTAACATAAGGAAAGATCCTTGTCAAAGTTAAACATACATTGAACATACTATGTAGTTACCAGAAAAAAAGAAATTCGTTTCAAAAACAAGTTGTTGTTTAGTATTAACAAGTTCCGTTAATCTATACGTCTGTATGCTTTTTATGTCCGGATTTACCTCAAAAATTTTGTACATGGAATGCTTATATCATTGATCAAATTATAAGCTATAAGAATATCCAACAATGCTTTTATAAATCTTACAAAAAAAAAACTAATAACTTACAGTTTTTATTTTAATTCTTATCCGATTTTGATGAAATTTTGTACGCGGAAAGTATAATTTATTCCATGATTGATTGGCTGTAAGAATAGTCAATAATATGAGCAGAATTAATAGTACAAGACGATAATATTTATTCAGTAATAAACGTGTACTGAGCCGCGGGTATAATATAACAAATCTTCTATCATAAATATTGATTTTAATATAGACATAACAGCCAAATAATTGCTCTGCAAAACCAAAGAATATACCTTAAATCTTAGAAATATATACCGTACCAGCAAAAAGTAGAAAACGTACAAAGTCATGCGCCAAGACAATTTTCTCGTGCACTTTTTAACCATTTCTTTCAGACGCTAGTAGGAAGTATTGCTTTTTAATGTAATTTCCGAATCGGAACACGCCGTCGGCAACCTCCTTTGGGAATCCACTAATGGATTCTGTTCATACTTCCTTGCTCTATCAGTCAGACGTTACTTTATAAGTTTCATCGTCTACTATATTCTTCGTATAACCTTCTGAGGCAACAACTATGCAATGCATTATACAAGTACTATTATTCTGCCAGTTAAAAGTATAGAAACTTATGTTTATTAACAAAATGTTACAATCTTTAAATTAGCATATTTAAAAACATGAAAAATGCAAAAAAGAAAACAATACAAATAAACCTTAAAATGTGGTTTAACTGTCAAAAGTTAGGGGAATAACCATCCACAAACTCCGTCACCTAAAAATTCACAAATTAAATTCGTCAATCTGTCCCTAAAAGAACCAGAGGGACAGTTTGAAATAAAAAGGGCAACTCTGGCATTTCATTTTCGAGCCATTCTTATTATCGTGACGACTTTAAACCGGGACCTAATTTGATCTTACAATTTTCTTCGCGAAGAACGCTCCGGGCTCAGTGTCGACGTTTCATTTGGATTACGCATTACAAACTTCACAATGCCGTTTCTAAAATCCATAGTTCTGTTTAAATAAAGAGAATTTTATACGAAACCGAGCGCAAATTTTAAATTGTCCCTGTCGAGATGCGGTAGTGTGGTCATTTTGTTACAGCCGTAGCAACTTGAATGTCTTCCAAGACTTGTATTGTCATTATTAAAGCACAATGAGTATTGTTATGGCTGCTTTTCTTTTCTTATTAAATCGCTGGATGTGGACACATCGCTCGGTTTATTATGCGGTTTACTATCATTGTTATTTTCTCTAGTGTTTGCTGGATCTATTTTATGTCTATTACTTTTTTTATTCTATCCTTGTAACTACAATAAAATGTATTAGGTAGATATGTGCTCCAACATGAACCAACGATTTTTTCGGAAATCGCGTACGGTTACTAATTTATATCCGTGTTAAAGAAACTTATTTCGTTTTATTTCTCATAACAACATTGTTCACTTAATGAGGATTATATACACTTTTGTTAGTTTAAAAAATCTTAAAACATCCAGTGAGTTAAAAAGGAGAATAACTTCATACAGAATAATTACAAAATATTAACATTAGTAACATGACTTGTATGGAAAAAAAAAACATAGGTATATTAAAAAAAAACTATAAACTTAAACATATTATATTTCTGATCTTGCTTTAAATATGTTCAATGATTCAGATCTTTAGGTAATTTATTAAATAGTTTAGCTCCTTTAAATTTTATGTTTTGAATACCATACTTTGTTTTTCATGGTTTAGTTATTATTGATTTCTTTGTGTTTCTTCAATAATGTTTTGATGTCTTTCTTCCAAAGCTTATATGTGAATGTTGATTTTTATTGAAGATGTTTTTTGTTAAAATAATTTGGTTACATTACCTGCTGACGGTTTTCTTGCAGTACCACTGTTTGTGGGAAAAATATAGATCTGTAGATTTCTCGGTATTTGAAATTACCAATACGCCTTGGGCTGGTGTAGGGATTAATCCCGTGCCTTCTCTGCCTTCTTCTATCATTGGGACTTTTACAGGTTTATTAGTATTATTATGCGGTACATACAAATACATTCATTAGGGTATCAATTAAGGTGAGTTGATCTTGAAAAATTGTTACAATAAACGGTTTTTGAAAATACTTCAGTGAATAATTTCAATTTTATTCAGAACATGTGTTTTGAACTTTAAGACTTAAGACTTTTAAAGTTATTTTTGCTTCTTCGCTATCTATTATTATCCGTTTCATAAAACACACAGTCATAATAGACTTGAAATTAAAGAGACGATTGAATTGCTCTGACGGGAAGAGAAGAAAATGTTTTAAGACATAATCCCTTTGGGAACAAAGCAGACGTGAACATGTCTGTTTTCCAATTTGACGCTTTATCGACCCCGGTGAACGAAACTTACAAAATGTTTTGTCTTGATTATTATCGTGTTCCCTTTGTATACTATTAATATGTCCCATTGTATAATTATAGATTTAGACATAAAATTAGACAAGTTAGCCTTAGGGGCCCTGGAACCTTTACGGCTTTTACAGCTGCACCGGGCTTCGGGGCGAGCGCTTAAGGCACTCAGCCATGCTTAGAGTACACTAACAAACAACTAAGGGACGATGCTTGGATCTTCATATTGTAATCTATTTGCATATATTTTCAACACAAAACCGTTTGGATTTCTGTTTCTTTTTCTTTGTAAGACGATGAACCAGTAAAAACATAGTAATTGCAACAGCAATTCGCACGTGCGGTCTCATGTCGACTTCACGTTAAACTGGGCGGTCGATGCTGGCTTAGCCTTACCGTGGTTCGGTATAACCGTACAAGGCAGCATCGCGAGGCGGCTCACTCATCAGTACGCGATTATTTGTGATTCCAAAAGCCGAGAAATTTATAGTTCTGTATTTTCTTACTAAGAAAGAGAATAAAGTTAATTGCTGGTACAATACTTACTAAAAACGAAACAAAAGAACAAATTATAAAACATAACATATATATCAGCTAGTATAGCCGAAAAATGGCCTTTAATTCAGCTACATGCTGCATGTAGTATTGCTTTGCAGTACCGCAGCGCTAATTTTCAATCGCTACATGATTCTGATTTCCTTGTGGTGCTTCCTTCACCGTCAAGTGATCATGTTTTTAAACAAAAGTTAAATAGCCAGTTTAGGAATACAAATATTTAACATATTATTTTGTATATTCGGAGGTTTTCGAAACAGAGGTCATTGAATTTTTTGATTATAAACACGTCTATATAATAAAAAGACTAAATTGGTATTTGACCGGTGATAACCAATAGACGAGCATTCATTTTAATGCGATATTCAAGCGAATCGATATTAAGATAAGACGAATCAAATTGTCTAGATCCTGTCCACATCGTCATTGTAATTTGTTATAAAATAAATAAATAGATATTGATAATTGTTTATCTCAATGAATCAAGATCGATTACAGACGTTTCATATTAGTACGTAGTTTGGCGACATGCGAGTACAATAGCTATACGATATTTGGCTATTTTACTTCTGTGTCATCTGAACGTCTTTTCTCTCTGGCTAATATCTCGTTAAACCGACTGAGGACAGAAAAGCAAACAAAACTATTATATTTAAATGGTTTAACGTCAAAAACATTTGTTAGAAAAAACATCTCTACAGTTCACACGCGATAGAAGTGAAACCTTCAGCAAACTAAACTAATGGGAAACACTGTATAATGTATTCTATCTCATTCTCTCGCAAGCTAAATCCTATAGATGTATGTGTTTGTCTCTTTTAATGTCGAATTTTGTTTCATTAGGTTTCGAATCACAAAGGTACTGAAGTAGTTTTCAATTCAAAAAAATATAATGAAATATGGTTGATTAATGTAATAAAATAGTATAATATAAAAATATAGGTGTTTTAATTTTACAAAATATTTCAAATATTGAAATGATTCGTATGAGATCTTTTCAAGAGCATACGATCCGATCTGAGAATCGATTCCGAAACAATGATCCATTACCATTCAAAATATCGATTAAAAGCAAAAAATGTTGCATCTCTACTACTAAGTAGCTCTTTGGCTTTTAAAATAATCTTACAAACAACAAAACAAGCCCTGCCGTTCGCAAAAAATCACCTTTTTTACCATTGATCAAAATAATTGTAGTAAGCTCATTAATGCAAATTCTATATAAAATATGAAATTCTTCTAGTCTACGTAACATTACCTCTTAGGAGAAAGTTGAGCCACCTTGCACTGATTACCATATAAAGTGACATTTACACTGCAACGTGGCTCAAAGACACACTCTCAGCTTTGTGAGTAATACTGACGTCACACCTAGGAAAGGTAAATGGATTTTTTTAGATCAAGTTTAGGGAAAATAATGACTATATCATTATAGCCATGTTTAAGTTCTAAAAATACAACTAAAAAGAAGTCCCTATATTTATGAGTTGAATGTCTTTAAACTGTTTCGAAATTTAAATTTACCCATTTTTTTTTAATTTATTATAATGTACTATTCAAAATGCTTAGCTAAGTATTTGTGAATATTTTAAGACTTAAGACATCCAAGCCAACCTAATAATTAACGAACGAGGTAATGGCGATACCGGAGTAGTAGCTCGTGACCACCATACATATAATGAAAAGCCCATCATTGTAATTCCTTCTTGCGCGTTGCGTTTCAGTATCAGTCATGTCATGTCCTGCAGCAACAGGCAAAAAATTGTTTATATCATGGTAGTCGCCATTGTTTTTTGTTGTATTGTGCTTACAATTAGACACAGTTCCATTATTTCGCCGTGTTATAAGAAGAGCTATAAACGACCGAGAAGTACATAAAATAATTATTTAGTTTCATGCAAATATTAAGGGGAGTTTTCATCCTTCTTTTGTAATGGGCTCCAATCTTCATACATAGAAGGTGTATAAATTTTGTATACTTTCTTCATAATTACATATTATATTATCCTTCGTATATTACCAAGTGTATTGCAACGATAAGTTTATTGAAATACCTGAATCTTGAAATACTTCACTTCAGGTGAATATATCTCAAATATTTCGTTTCGCCTTAAAAAAATTACTTCTAAGAAGATTTGTTGCTATTTTTAACAGACTTCAAAAAGGGAGAGGTTTTCAATTCGTCTGTATGTTTTTTTTGTATGTTTGTTGTTACGCGATTACTTCGCCAGTTGTGAATTTTGATGATTCTTTTTTGTTGATCGAAATTGATACAGCGTTTTTTTATATATTCATTCTCGGTATCGTGTTAATTAAGTAATGAAGTGAATAATTTAAAAGCATCATCAAATAATTACACTAGCTGAAGATATGAATATAAAATTTCACATTATTTGTTTTATGGATGTTCAGCCATAACTTTTATTTTCATGAACCCATTTAGGTGCTTCTTTTTTCGTTGGAAAAAGGATTCCTCATTAAATTTCATTGGTATTGAACCTTCGACTTCAAAGATACACCAGGGACCGCCTCAAAATAATTGAAGTTGGTTTTCTTTTTTGTTTAAAATTGACTTGTTTTATTACTTTTAAATCTTATATATATGTCATATATTTGTGGTAGTGTGAAGCTTTGAAACTGTCTCCTAGCTAGTATGTCCTCATTCCTACATGTTGTAGGAGTTCTTCAAACATAACGTGAAGAGTTTTTTATGGTAATCGGCTACTGTAGCCTATGGACGCCTATAACACTATAGGTACCTCTTCCCTAAGGAGCTCTGGAAACCCAACTCACTGCAGGAACATAACACTAGGTTATTTGGCTGCGATTTTGTGTACTACACCACTCGGACTAACCTAAGTAGAGAGAAATCTCAAAATAAAATTCTTTATGCTCTATCTCTCTTTGAACCCCCATTCCCTCGAGGACATTTTAGTAGGTCGTAATGACAGCAACTACAGGCGACGGACTGTAGATCCCTTACTGGTCGCTGATATTCTTTTGTGGATACTATTAGGTAGATACGGTGTCGTAGCTTAAACGTAGATTCTATTTGCAAGCATCTCTCGCTCGCTTCAGATTTCTGAGCGCTTCATACTTTTCCAACAAATAAGTCAAATTCTTTTTTTTATTTATAGGTTGGCGTAGTGGCTACAATCTCATCTTATGTTAAGTGGCAATTTGACCCAAGATAACACACTAAACCTAGTGGAAGAGACTGGCTCTCATGTGCAGCTGCCGAAACACACCTATTGGTGCTTGGCGTCATATTTTCAACTTGAGGGTGGTAGCTAGCCAGGCGGACATTAGAAAAACCCCTATCAACCTTACAATGGTTTCCTCACGTTATTTTCCTTCACCGAAAGCTCAGGCTCATTGCAGGGATTCGAACTCACGTCAATCGACGCGAAGTCGTACGGCTACAGAAGATCGAATACTATGATAAAAAAGTTTTCAACATATTTGTAGACCATAAGAAAATTATGAAAACAATTTTAATTGCAGTTCATAACGTTGTGGTCATTACTAAGTTAATAAACATAAAGCTCGACCTCGCTTTTTATATAATAATCGTTAAAAAATATACAGAAACACAAAATGAACTAGACCCACATTTTAATTCCATGTAGTGCCGCAGAGCTCAGAGATTTTATATCGCGGTTCAAGCTATAAAAATAAGGAGGATATTCTTTGTCTATAAATCACCTTATATATCTATCCGTGTGTTCTGGCTGCTGTACCTGTAAACACCTCATTTAGCGTTTATTAGCCTATAGGTGTTTTAACAAGCCAATGTAAATATGTATATCACTTTGTTACATAAATATAAACCAAGATCTTCATTATTTCTGTGAACGTTTAAACTTTCATCCGATCTGACTTCTTCGCTAAATTATTGTATAGGATACTTTTAAATAGCCTTCAATCTTAGTTTTATGTTGTCCTACTGTTTAAGCTTTCCTTACCTAATAATAATAGAATACCAATAATATAATATAATCGAAAAATAATAAAAGCAATTATCTCTAAAGCCTGTGACTCGAACAGAACCGTCAGTGCAAGCCAGTACGCAACTTCATAATTACCCATTTCCCATTTCGCCTCGGGCCTGCTGGCTTTACTGCGAGCCTTAATTAACTGCACTATGTTGTAATATTCCAAATACGAGTATTACAAAACAGAATCGACTAACTATATATTAGAAATGTTAGGAAGGAATTACATATGAGTTATGTACTATTTATATTTTTTAATATTTTTTATGAGCATGCTATATTCTGATATTTTTAATACTAATTAATATTTAACTGTAACAATAATAATGCCAAAGGCTTTACAATTTTAAGATTTTACGTACTACATACTTAAATAAAATTAAAGAAATTATCTATATAGATAAAATTATTTAAGTTTTCCATAGTACGCGCAACGTGCAAAAATTTCGTTTTTTTATACCTTAAAATCTTGTTCCTTATCAAAAAATATCACATTATCTTCATTCAATAAAATGTTATTAAAGTTTTAAGAAATTACAATTTCTTCTGTCGTCCACGCGAGCGAAGCCGCGGGCACAGTTAGTTAAAAAATAAGTTAACTACCAAATTACCGCGTACGTTCTATTAAAAGCCTTAATTAAAGTTATTTCCTCTGCCTTGACTGTTTCTAGAAAGTTCATTTTATTATTTATATTTTTCTTTTGAATTTATTTCTTCGCACTGGAAGATAAATATTTTAAAGTCAGATTTTCATATAAACTTTCATCCATTTTGCACCATTTTTGAGGTTGAATTTCCAAAAGTCCTTCCTTTTTTTAGTGTCCCTACAACACCCCTGACATAATAGGGAACTTGTGTTTCAAATAATCTTAAAATTAAGGCCGTCCTTCATTGAGGAGTTTCCCTGAACGCCAGCTATATTATTTAACAATATTTAAGATCTAATTATATCTAACCAAAGCTCACCTTCTCTTTTTACTGTCTTACTCTAGTGTTTTATAATTCTAAACATGCCACAATAGTGATTTGTTGAAAAAATAATTATATTAGCTTAGTATATAATACAACTCTGTTATGCAGTCTCGTTAACAAGCTAAAATAGCTAAGCAAGTAACATTAAGTTAGGCACACAATATTTGCGAACAGAAACGAAGCGCCCGCCCGCCCAACTGTCAACTGCAAAGAGTTTTCGTGTATACTGTAATAAGCGATCATGCGGGACTGCGCGATTCAGTAAGAGGCAAGGAATTAATTCCAGCGCCTGGAAAATATAAACTTAATATACCATTTATAAGCAAAACATAAGATTTTTTTACTCCATAAAAGATAATAACTTTAACAGAGTAATTTAATATAAAATAGATACACTTTGAAACCAAATATGATTAAATATTTTTTTGCATGAAAAAACTTTTATCGAAGCCTTTATTTCACTAGTGACTTTTTAAATCTAATATAACAAAGTTTAAAACGAAAATATCTAAATACTGTTTTTATAATATATTTTATCTTTTTATTAACACGGCATAGTAGTAGACACAGTACAGTTCAAAAACAACGATGACCATAGATCCATATCATATTCTATCACCCAACAAAAATATATAAAAGCATTAAGCAAAGATTTTAGCTATATTGAAGAGTTAAAAAACATACAATAACTCAGAACTTGGCAGTTAAAAGATTAAACCATGTTTGCAAAACCATTCTATGGTCACGTCAAACTATGTCAGTTTTAAAGAACCAGTGTTTTTTAATGAGTGCTGACTGCTTGAATACTACGAGGAAACCAACCTTAATCTGCTCGAGTCACGATACAACCGACATGAAGTTGATTTAAATGTTGAATTTTTAGAACTAACCGAACAGCCTAAATTGCTTGCCTGAATATAAACCGAAATTGCAGGAAACCGTTCAATCATACTCGTGCTAGAAACTTTAAAACATTGCTATAAAACCTAAACGAAAATATGCGAAAACTGACATCTGAGAAATAATTTTGTATTTCCATCAAAATATTTGTTTTTTTTTAGGAAATATTACAAGTAGGAAATGCAGTCTCAGAGACAATTTAAAATATTTATTGTATAAGTGTTAAGACCATATTTAATTTTAAAATACATTTTACATGTAATTATGATACCTAAGGATTACAGTAATTTTTTTGGAAAAATAATTGGAACCTATTTTTTTTTAATTATCAAAAGGCTTACGTTTGACCACTATCTCGCCTGATCTTAAGTGATGATATGGTCTACGATGGAGCACGCTTGCCTAAAAGATACCTATTCACTCGTGACTTGAAGATCCCCAGGATGTAAGATCCTAGATAATGTTTATAAAAATAAAATTTAAATGATTATTTTCTAAAATAAAACTAGTGTTACACTTATATAAATTTGAAAAAATATAAAAATTATAATATATTGTTAAATATTTTTTTATTTAGTTATAAAAAACATTGCCTACTGCATCTCGGGACACACGCAGTGTAGGATTTCGTAATTACTAACCTCAGTATGCAAACTTAGAGAGGGGCTTTAAGTAATTTTCAATGGAATTTGTACGAAATTACTTCTCTGAGTACATTTTGTAAGTTGATTGACTATTAACTCGTTAACATATAAGGCCCCTGATAGCTTACCTTTTAACTTCATTATATATACTACTACTATGATTTTTTCACATATCCAAAAACCACCATTTAGCTGACTCTAACAAAAATTAGCACTTTAAAATTTAATATTTTGTAAAGGGATCCTTTAATCGAAAAATGGTTTTCACAGACCCACAATATTTTTGAACGACCATCCAACAACAACCCACACGATGTGATAGACGAGAAAAAATAATTCCCACTTTACGTGTAAAAATGTAAAATAAAAACTTTTTTTTTACATTTTATTTTGCCAATTTATCGGCCTGATTGATATGTAGCTCTCTACAGCTTTCTAGTACTAAGAATCTCTGAGCTAAGCAGCGGACAGACAGACGGACATAGCGAAACTATAAGGATTCCTTGTTGACTACGGAACCCTAAAATACTAAACCGTATTTGTATTATTATATGTACATGTTTATAAATATATATAAAAGTTTAAATGTTGTTATGTGAATTATTATTACATTAAATTAATGTCTTGGGTAAAAACCATACTATTCAAAAGTCTCATGTTACCCCATAGAGTAGCAACCACGACTAATTAATTACACGCACACTCGTCGGAAGGGCTACATATTCTGAAGTTATGGCCAATTATAAACTTTATACCTGCATAACCATTTTACTGTGAACCATCATCGAGTCCCACGTTCGGAGGTTTAACGTTGACAGAAGTAAAAATTTGAGATCAGGAAAGTTGGATTGTGGTCACCCTTTGTTTGCTTCCAGGTGAGATATGAAACTTTGTCCAGAACAGTATTCTGTTTATTTTGCCACTGGCTGCAAAATGTGTCATTTTGTTATGGTACACTTCTGACGTGAGATACTTTTGCGAGAGAAACTTCCGACTTTCGTAACTTATGACGCTAAAATCATATCGAATGTACCTATATCGATTTATATTTAATTACGATGACAAAATTATGTAATTTGGTTACGAGTAATGTTTTGCTTGTCGTCTTAAACATTTTTAATTTGCTTTATGACGTAAAAAGGGTCCTTGTGGCGTAAACATTAAAGTTTGATTTTATGGCACTATCGATTTTCTATAGTTATTCTATTCTAAACTATAGACTACTAAAAGTTGATGCAAAATCAATGTTTCTAGATTTGTTTTATATTATATTAAAATGTTTGTTAAACCCTTCATAAAAATAAATAATTTTAATATTTTATTACATAAATTACATAAAAGAAGTATGTTCTGCCGGTATTTTACGTATTCTGGTAACATTACACACAAACTTATACATAAACTTATACATAAACTACCGCTACATATACAAATACAATCAAGTCCGGTGAAGCTGTAAAAGCCGTTTGAGGCTTCAGGGTACTTATGGATAACAGTGTAGTCAAATCTAAAAAAAAACAACAACAGAGATAGCTTAACTTGGTTTCACCTGTTTGTTCTACACACTCTGTCTATATTATTCTTTTAGTCCGAGTTATTTCTATTATATGAATAGTATTAATATAAACATTATTTTTCTGAATAAAAATTTGATGATGTGTCAAACAGGCATTTAGTCTACCTGATGTGATACCGTCTATACAGTATTTTTTTTATCGATATAGGTTTGTCGTAGTGGTCCCAATCTCACCTGATGTTAAGTGATGATGTGGCCCAAGATGATAACACGCTAAACCTAGTGGAAGACAGGCTCTCAATTGCAGCTGCCGTAACACACCTATTGGTGCTTGGTGACAGATTTTCAACTTGAGGGTGGTAGCTAGCCAGGCGGTCATTAGAAAAAGCCCTACCACCATGCTATGGTTTCCTCACGATGTTTTAAACGGACCTTAGTACTGCGGCCTCGCTTAATAGGTTTCTGTTCCTGATGACTATGTTGGTATACCTCGTGTGGCAGTGTGTGTTGCTGTCTATACAGTACTAACGTAACTACATTAGCGCATCTGCTTTGCGGCAGAAATAGATATAGCAATGATACTTCAAAAGTTGCACAAAATTCCGCCACGATCATTTTGAAGCTATATAAAATACCAGCTGATTCGTGTGAATAATTTGCATATTATGGAATGTTAACTCATCTGTATGTTAATTGCATATATTTTAAATAAAACATTAGTTTTTTCTGTGTTACTACGGTCTTGATCAGGAATCCGAGGATCACATGTTTTTCAACTGCCCTAAATTGTCTTTCTCCCTATATGACTTCCATGATTTTCTCCCTAGTAATATTTAATGTCTTTTTTATACTGCATAGCAGCAAACAAGTATACGGCCCGCCTGATGGTAACTGGCTACCGTAGCCTATAGACGCTTGTAATACCATAGGTATCACTAAAGTGTTGCCGACCTTGAACCCCACTACCAACAACAACAACACTAGGTTATTAGGCTGCGATTTTATGTATTTTTTTTTTTCGAACTGACTATACTGTTAGCCTTAGGGGCCCTGGAGCCTTTACGGCTTTTACAGCTTTACCGGGCTTGGGGGCGAGCGCTTAGGGCACTCAGCCACGAAAGCTAAGCAACAACATCCGAGGGTGCCAAAGTGGCCGAACCTCGGCTCGGACTGTTGCGCGTATGCAATTAAGTCGCGATCTGACTAAATCCCTATCATTCGATCTAAACTAACTATACATATATACATGTTTCTGCCCCCTGGGAGGAGGGAAGGAACATGTGTATGTGTATTTAGTGGTCTGAAAAAAATTTTCTGTAAGGGGGAGGTATTGCACTAGTCGGATTGCCCCAAGTATAGGGAAATATCCTAATAAATTTGTCTGTGCAGGGTAGGTAGGGACCTATCTTTATTGGTCGTAAAAATATAAAATTATATGTCCATTGTTAGTGTCTATATAGTTATGCTATCTAATTATTTTTTTAACATATATCATTTTATAATGTCCCTGCAAATCACATAACAAATCATTATTTATAAATTTGTGACCTTTTGTGTTGTGTCATTATGTGATTTGTGTTGTGTCATTATGTGTTTTGTTTTTAGGTTATTCTACAGTACAGCGTTCTTTTGGCTAAAAAAACTCTAAAACGTGTATTTGTCACACTTGACATTGATGAAATCGCCTACATAGGCGGAAGCCATAAATAAGAAAACAACATTAATTTTAAACTATTTTTCTACTTTTCGTAAATTGCGATGAACAAAAGCTTTAAAACTATTTTTGAATTGATTAATATCGAAGAAGAATTAAGGAAGATATAAAACCTTTTGAGAAATAGAGGTTAGATTTCTCAAAAAGAAAATATAGAAGAAATACGTAACAAGTCGTTAATGAAACATTATTAATATACACGACCGATAATAGCATTCGCTTGAAAATAGGGCGGCTGGTGGCAAAATAAACAGATCACCACCCTGTAAATATCTTTCGACGTGTTAACGATCCTAATTGGTGTCGACGGTACCCATACACCTTTAATTACAACCCTCGTCCCGTCATATTTCTAAATAATTAAAATGAACGGTTTTCTGCACGTTTTTCATGATCATATAAATAATATTGAAAGGATTTACCAATTATTAATTCCGTAATTATAATAAGTAATCCGTATTAAACTGTTATGAACTATAAACGAATATTGAATTTTATGGGCACATTACTTTTTACGATCTACTAACAATATGAGAGTCTTAAGTTTAATTTTAGAGGCATTTATATAATAATATTAAAATTAAACTAAATAATCGTAATACAAGACATAGGCATGTGTCATAAAATATATTCCTAACTGTATTCTGTATACATTTAATCAGAGTCCATAACTTCCGAGACAGATCGCGCATCACTTGAGCCAACCTAAACGTATTTTAGAAGTTTGCTTATTAGTTTGATTCTTCCAACAATAATAAATATTTTTTTAATTTAGTTTTGAAGCTAAAATAAATTGCCTTCTTAGTATCACGAATAGGAGGTGGTATGTCATTTCAGCTCTTAGTGGCTGCGATTCTACAAGAACCACGAAAAGCTACAGTTTTATTTCGTGGTATAGTAAATACGTGCGAGCAGAATCTAATAATCGTGGTGGGGCCACAAAATCTTATTTACCTACTTGGAGTTTTAGTGGGTATTATACCAAACAGCATACTGGCCAAATGTAGCTACCTCCTCGCTGCCATTTTTAACAGTTTCGATTTATTTATAAAAGGTGTGATGTGCGAGCGTGGTGGAACGTTTTTAACAGAAACGCACACAGGCATTCTGAACGCTTTGTATTAATTTCTGAGAGCGACTCATAAGGCACAAGCCGTAAACAACATTACTGGTTATACACCGGTTGATTTCGGAATGCATAAGCGTACCACAATGGCGGATTTTACACCGGGTGTGTGGTGGTCGTGATCCAGTCAGAAACAATTCTGGTGTCCTACCTCTCAGTATAAGACCAGCATAGTTTCTTGTCATCAGGTAGTGCTTTTGACGTTCATGAGTGCTTCTACGTATCTTAAATTCAATAAACAATTTTCGCAGCAATATTTTCTGTCAACAAACAATATTTGTCACCAAAGTTTATATTCTTCACCAATATGTATCCCCTGATTATCATATCTATTCCCAACAAATATTTATGTCATCATATTAATGAAAACAGTCTCCAAATAGAGATGATTTTTTTTTTTTGTTTTTGGGACTTTTATTCTACCGAATATATCAGTCCCATTGTACCCCAACCTTTATAACATCGAATCAAGAGAGTCGCTGATGAGATAGCACTACAAGGTCATACAACATCTTGGCAGATGATGCTGTGAAAAACACCTATATCTTGACAGTTTAAATTCATGCTATTCACTAGCTACTCCCTTTTGATTTTGTTCAGTAGGTGATGCACATCATCAATCTTTCCACATATATTATTACAATTGGGTGACTCTGCTTCCCTCAAGAGGTATGCAAATTTTCCCGATGGATAGTGCCCTGAACGAAGTCTTAATGCTATCTTTATATATTGTCGGTTTAAAGGGAGATGATAAAAAGGAAGATTTGATCAAATCTCTAAGCTAGATGATCAATTCGCGGAAGATGTGGCTGTTTTAATTTAGGTTTGACTTGTTAAGAAACAGATACTAATAATATTGAAGAAGTTTTAGATACGTGTTTTGATATTGTTTGGTGATTCGAATCTGGTGACATATCTATTGTTTTAGAGACACATTTTATTAAGAAGGTCATTGAACGTATATTTATTTGGCGATAGTTAAAATTGTACCCATTTAAATTTGATTGTATCCTCGTCATATTAATACACCAAATAGGAAATACCTTAATAGAATGTATGCTTTTAAACAAAAAGTAAATAACAGGTTTTCTCAAATCATTACGAAATACAGACTCTTTTAGAAACAAGTTAAACCACAAGACGGTGTGAGTCAAACGAAACTTCACATAGCGCGTTTGTACTTGCACACTTCGTAAACATCGTACCGAGAACCGAGTATTCCACCAAAATACATTATTTTAATTAAAGTTGTATAAGACGGAATTACTCGTGAGAGGCGTCGCTTAAATTAAAGCATGAGAGCTTAGTTGCTTACGTTTCGTCGTCGGTTAAATCATGAAAAGGCGAAATATTATGCGTTTTAATTGCAATTTCTTGACACAACAGAGTGTGAACTTTACACATATTCATGAACTTTTTATCTTAACAACGTAAATTAAATATATAATGATAGTCAAATAACGTGATTCAAAACTTAGTCTAATTATGTTAAAAGTATGTTTTTCTTAATTTTTGAAGCAATGATGGCTAAGTGGTATCTTGTACGGACATTGCGTCGATCGATGCCGAGTTCGAATCCCTGCAATGAACCTGAGCTTTCGGTGAAGGAAAACATCGTGATGAAACCATAACTTGTTGGTATGCTTTTTCTACTTTTTCCTCAAGTAGAAAATCTGTCGTCAAGCACCAACAGGTGTGTTCCGGCAGCTGCACTTGAGAGCCAGTCTTCCACTAGGATTAGCGTACTACTATGTTGAGCCACATCGTCACTAAAAATAAGGTGAGATTGTGGCCACAATGCCACACCTATAAAGTGTTTTTCATTTTAAACTCATATGTACTTCATTTGACGCGTTATAAAAAAATTACGATAATGAATTTTTGAAATGCACGCGCACATTTTAACAATGTCTACACTATGACATCGCTTGCTATAAATCTCTTGTTTTATTGTGGTGAAAGTAGCGTCATACATTCACAGAACTACTCGTATAACTTTTAACGCGATAAGTACACACATACACTTTTTTCTTGTTAAATAGTTTTTATACATTTTAGGCTCAGTTGCCGTATTTTCAGGTAATTAAGGCTTGTAACGGGAACTGTATTATCTGGTAGAACGAAAACGGTTATTTACATAACCACATAATGGCCATCACTAGCTTTATAGGAATGTTCTTCTTAATTTACAATCACGGGAAGGGCTAAGCGATCGCAAAGAAAATACTGTAAAATCTCTTATGGTGTATAATATCCATCCGTATGATTAATAAACGTTATTAAACCACATTTCATAACCCTCAATTCTTTCGTTATGAAGTCATAAAATAACTTGATATAATTATATTATTTTTATTATACAAAAGCCTTATTAGCCTTAAGGTTATTATTATTAACTGTTACCAGAATCACTAAGCATTACTTATCCCTAAAACTTAATAATGCATTGAAATGGAAACGAGCCAACATCTTATTACAGAACTATAGACATTTATCATCTGTTCGACATTTTATATTATTTTGTAATTTCAATAACTTTTTACAAACTTTATATTAACTTACAATGTTCGTATGTAAGTATGTAAGAAATTCAAAACTTGAAAACAATATTTAACCTCTTGCTGGCATCCGATTGAGATTGAATTTGGTATATATATGTTAGTTCTTTGGCAATATTATGGTATACTATGGAGCTGATCTGATGATAGAGCTGGAACTCCTTGATGGCAAATGATAGGACATTCGAATTTAAGCTAGTTTGTTTTAGTTGCCATGAGTACTTTCTTTTACACGCGATGACGTGGATCTGAAGCTGGAGGCGGAAAATTACCACTGGAACCCCTGACGGAATTTGCAAAGATAGTCGAGTTCGGGCTCGTTTGTTTTGTTCCCCTGAGTATCTTCCATTATAAATGATAACGAGAATATGAAGATGAGTGAAGGAGTCATACGTAATATAAAGTGTGTTCATCTTAGCTACAATAAAACAAGATGTTCAGCAAACGAATTCATAGTGTATAAGCTTTTGGGTACAATGTGCGCGCGAATCGTAAAAAAGTCCTCTTATCATTTTGTCATTACGCACCTAAAAAATATTATTTCAATAAATGTTATATCGATTACTTATTTAGAAAAATAATAATTATACCGGTAAATAAACACAATCGTTTTACTAATAAACATAATTTGATTGACGAAGGCGTTACTTTGCGGAAATCCATCGTAAATAAATTATCCGAAATTTTCTTAGTTACTTTCGCCTGCAATAGATTAATAGTAGTTTCGTCTTCCTACACCGAAAAAGAGGAATAAAAAAAGGACGACCAAGCTACTGTTCATAAATTGCAAGCGGAAGTAGTTAAGAAATTTCGGATAATTTATTTAATAATCATAAATGACGTGTCAACGAGAATCGAACCCCAGCGACATTATTAAATATCTCAATAAAGGAAACAAGAGACAATAAGTAACCACTCCGGTGGAAAACGGGAGACTTTATTAATATCGGCATTATTAACCTCCTAGTGAAGATATTAGACAATGTCGCGGCTTATTTATGCAATGAGTCTGTTGGCAAATATGCGGGGAATATTAGTAGTTAGGTTGTATTTATCATTGTCGTTAACAACAGAGTTTAAAATAATATGCTGACTAAAACGAAAAGTCAATAATTATTAAAGATACTTTTTTAGCCACTAGTCTAAGATTGGGCACATCTTTTACACACACGCACGTGTAAACATACACACACGCAAACACGTATTTTTTATATTGTGTTCATTTATTTGTATTACTTTTAGATCAACATGCGCCCCTAATTATTATATACTAGAAACCCGCCAAGGCTTCGCACGGGTATTTAAGAAAAATTTCAATAATTATAAATTATAACACACATACACCCTTCTTTTTGCGTCGGGGGTTACTAAGAAGGAGTACATTATAGAGAAAGATTTTTAATAATTATTTTATATTATTATTTTATATATATTTATTTTTTATTTTATTTTTAAGCGTAGTTTGAACCGCCATTACTATTGAATATTTTATTTTTAACATAAAAAAGTAGTTATCGTGACATAACTATAATAGTTAGATATTTGCTATCCCAGATTTTTTTGTAAATATTTATGTCCTCTATAAAATCGTATTTCTCCACTTTGCTCTATTGTCAATAATTTCCGCAGCGTACGCGATATAACGATTATTTGGTATTTTTTTCACACTTTGGGTTACACTATCGAAGTTTTCATACGGATCCCTATTTTTTTTTAATATTCTATCGCCTATGTTCAAGAGGTATAATTTAGGATTCTAATGGTGAAATAATTTTTCAAATCGGTCCAGTAGTTTCAGAGCCTATTCAATGTAAACAAACAATCAAATCATTCGTCTTTATAATATTAGTTTAGATTTCACTTCTAATTTTATCTTAGCGCTCCATATTACAAGCATAGCCTAGTTTGTGACATTAGTTAAAGATTTAAATTTGAAATATTTGATTTCGTCAAAAACAATTTAGTTTTAAAAATAACAATATTATTATTAACGTATTACTTCTATGTATAACATGATTTTATTTTCTATTTTGATAGAAGTATTAACATCACTTGTAAGTTAAAGAAACCTGAAGCCAAACGTACATTGTATTTCAACCGCTAACAACGAAACGAAATGAACACAGATGTCGAGAGCGCGTGTAGAAATAAATCCAACATGGCGGCTACATGACTCACCGTTGATGTAATGTTGTTTGGAATCAATTCATTGCTGCCTCGCTCTAATATACGAGCAATGAACGAGACAGGTTCTTTTAAAAATAAAAGATTCGTATATTTACGACTAATTTATCCGTTTAAAAAATATTTATTTACTTTTATTCAATAAAATAATCGTTATATATTTTAAAGAAGAAATTCTGTCCTTAATTTTTAAGTATTATATATTAACATATTGTGGGTTTTTTTTTGAAAAGATACATTCCGTAATCACTATAGAAACATACTCAATGAATAAAATATATAAATAAATTAAACACTGACAAAAAATCTGAATACTGAGTACGCATAGTTTAAACTTGACGTTAAACAGTTTTTTACGAGGCCGAGCGGTTACACCATAATGAGCAGCAAGTTAAGCCAGACGTAGACTTAATTTAAAAAGATTCCCTTTAAACATTAATATATAACAGCTTAAATGAAATCGACTATTTTGAGGCAAAATACTTTTTTATGGAGAAAAATTTAGTAGAAGGCTTATTAAAAAGGTAAAAATTTAAAAAACGATTTAATAATTATGGAGCTTATCGCTTACATCCTCAGCAACTCCAGACATAATCATTTTATCTTTAACTATTTAGCCTTAATCCCTCTTCTCCCTTTCATAACAAAAACACACGCGCTGGACTCCGAAACGAAAGCTTTTCGGTGACCTCTAGCACGAACGAAGAATCTTTACCGTATTGTGACGCTGATGAACTGTCACCCGGCATAGTGTGTTCCCTCCTTCCTATGAGTACTTCAAACATAACGTGGAGAGAGATTTAAGCAGGCTGGCATGAAAGCCGCCGATATTATTGGATTGCATTGTGCTCATCGTCACTTTACAGTGCTACTATAAAAAAAAAGTAACGTATTGCAAAATCTTCTTTCCAACATTATTAATATTTTCTTATCTAACGTATCAAAATACATAGAATAACATGACTAGGGAATATATTTATAAATAAAAAATCGTAAATCTGATAAGTAGTGGATTTAAACGTTTTTAATTTATAAGTACACAGAAAAACTAACAGATACTGAGACGTTAAATTATATAACATGTGAGAATTAATGTTCAAGCACTCATTACTTTATATCACAGTGATGATAAATTATAATATTTATGATGAAATGAAGCAAGCGAATTTATAATTAAATTAATGTAGCTTATTATATAGCTTTGGAAGTTTTAAGCGTATTTACCTACATTTATTTAAAAACTTATTCTCCTATTTTCTTAAGAAATTATGCTAACATTATTAGAAAATTGCCTATTATCTTCCGCATTATATTAAAAATCCAGCACTAATGAGGCGTCAAAATGTACTCAACATGTAAAGCTCAAGCTCATAATAATTTCTCGTTTACGTACATAACAAAGTGTCCCAGTTTCGTAGCATTTCGTAGTTCGCTACGTCGCGAGGCACTACGGCGTAGCCTTAAGGCGTTGTTACGTGTTACTAGATTAGTGCGGACATGGCATCTTGACCTATTTGAAAGCGCTACACGTTGGCACTTGTTAACTCCGACACTAACGACCTAAACCTGTTATATCTCAACATGTGAACTGAATATATAAGGCTGTCGTAATGAATTTTACATACACGGTAAAGTAAATTTTCGACTAAATAAGCTATTAACATGATGTTAAATTATGCCACACTTATGACTTTTGAAAAGGGCAATAATTATTTACTATTATTTTAGATTTTGAATGCCTTTTTTGGTATTAATAACAAAATAATATTACCTCTATCTCATAGCAATATATTTCAATACATTATTAATAATGAGTGTATTATGCAGGTTTACGATTTGTTAAGCACTTAAATGAAGGTTTTTTAGTTTAAAGTAAATTAAAGAAATATTATAAAGCTTTAAATATCTGTCTTTCTATATATAAATATATAACTATCTAATATATTTAGCGGGGTTTTAGCATTGCAGATTTGTCTAAAAAAAGTTTATGTGCATAATTAAAAAGATATCTGTAATATTATCCCCAAAAATATATTATCACTAGCTGTGCCCCATGATTTTACCCGTGTTAAATTTATTCAACCTACTCTCTGTCACCATTCTAATCAAATTTTGTAGACGAGAAGTATACGTCATTCCATAAATAAGAAGCTAAGAATGGTTGATAAACATTTAGAAATCTTAAATAAAAAAAGGTGTGTGTGCGATTCACACACGATAGAAGTGAAACTTCTTTTTAAAAGATATTTTATATTTTATTTAAACAGTGTGCAATATATATATACACCGACATTTGCTCTCTCGCTCTGGCTCACACAAAGAGGAGAGACCGATAATGTTGGACCGAACGCTTGGAAATCGCATAAGAAGTTTCACTTCAAAAATTGTCTACCGATTTTGATGAAACAATTCGACAGTTTTTAGTTGAAAATGTATCACCGAGTACTCGGTGTGTTCTGATATCTGCGCTTGAAAGCAAGGCTTTATAATAATAATATCAGCCTGTAAGTGTCTCATAGCTGGGCTAAGGTCTTCCCAAGAGAAGGTAAGGGCTTATCACCACGATCATCCTCGACGTAATAGCGATTTCAAATACCGAGAACTCTACAATTATATATTTTTCCCACATACATTGAACATTCCTCAAGCGTTCAGGTTTCCCCAGGTTTGCCTTCACCTTCAGCCGATAGTGTTACACATTTGCATTAGTAAATGTACGTGAATAATACATATAAGGTATATAATATTTTAAATATTATTTTATCATAGTATATAACTATAATACACATAGTCTTCCACACAACTTTAATAATATTAAGCGCCACAATAACGAGATGAATTATGCTGACAATTAGTTATTTTACAATTATTCATAGTAAACGTGAGGGCTGTGTGTAATATCAAACTTACAGAGTAAACGTAATTTCCCAACGGCAACCATTTAATATACCTTAACTAGTTCCAAATATTATTGAAGCGTGCTTTCGGGTGTGTAGTTTAGGGAATTTCAGGGAGCACTCGACCACTTCTAAATCATATTTCTTGTAACGTGGGTTGTATAATATAAAAAAAAGAATTGTTGTGCTCCTGTTATTTGAAGTCTTTTGACTGATAAGTTTGTCAATCAATGTTCTTCTGTTACCAAGCGTATTTTATAAGATAAACTTTTATCCAGCCATCTTTTATAATACCATCAGTGTTTCACCACCTCGGGAAATCTGGTTTCTTTAAATCAGGCATCATTCTTTTGTTAAAACATTAGTGTACAACAATTAAATTAAAAGATAAATTAATTGGGATTAATAGCCTAATTAATTAACGCAATATGCAGAGACAAAGGTTTGAAGTTAATCATATTGAGGTATATCTTTATGAGGATATGCGGGCGGCGTAGCTTTAGGGTAGTCAATTTTATACCTGGATTAAGGCACTAAAGACTTATACTGTACAATCTATATGTACCACTACCATGTTTATATATTTTATATATAAGAAGCAAATGAAAAACTTATAGGAACAGCCAAAATCCTTATCTTAAGAACAAAAATCGGTTCAGTTTTAAAAAAGGACACTATAATTACAGATAATACTAAATTATCATTTTCAGTCCGAGTTGCAGTTGTCTCTGTCTTACTCTAGTCGGCCCGAACGGGCACAGTGCGAGAGCAATAGATTTCTGTTTAAACGTTTTCTTCAAATGTTTTGCCAACCGCGTTTCCTCTTAATAATTTTGCGTTAAATCTTCGATTGTAGTATATTACGTCTCTGTGTATATCATAAAGTTGAGTCCTTATCACGAATAGTTGGTTAATAGGTTCACCATAATTAAACATGAGCAAAACGTGTTTGTACCAACAACTTTGTTTTACTTTGGAACTTGTGAAATATGGGTTCGCTACTTACTTTTGTTTAGATAAAACTTATCTTGTAAAGTAAATAATCCAAACTATTTGTATTCGACGTGATAGTGATTTGCTGATGATACCGTAAGTTTTAATACGGTCGCGATCTCAGAATCACGTATGAGTATTTATTGTTTTGTATATACAAATAATTATGAACTATTAAGAAATTACAAATATTGTTTTTTTAACATAACAGAAAATAATATACGATCCCTTTTTGAAATCGAATAATAAATAATATATCACGTATTTTTTTAAATTCGTCTATGGTCATAAAATCTACATTTTTTTATTAACTAGCTGTGCACGCGGCTTCGCTCGTGTGGACAACAGAATAATGCGTTAAGCTTATAAAAATCGTAGTTTCTTCAATTTTTTGATAACTTTTTATATAATGAAGATATCATGTCATATTTTTTATAAATACCAAGTACCCAAGGAATAGAACAAAAAAAAAATCTGTCCAGTAGTTTTAACCTAATGTGTGCACAACGTTAATACATTATTATACATCTTAGAAGTAACTGTGGGCATTGAAATTAATTTCTTCAGACTTATGCTTTTACGAACTAAATTTAAACTGAAAACTATAGAAATGCACAAAGTACATTTATACATAATTTAATTATTTAGAAACGTTAGACAACATTCCGTAAGTAATTACTAAAATGGAACTACGTAGGTACGTCGCGTCACGAGCGACAACTGTCATACGCCAACAGTTCAACCGCAACGTGCTGTCCGATGCAGCTCTTGTTAAAATTAAACCGACATCGGAACTTAGTGCATATAATATCAACACACTATAACATATTTTAAACTATCACATATTTTACTTATAAATGAGGTGATTGAACTAAATCAAATATAAAATGAAGGTGTAGTAGTGGATATTCTGTTATTATGTTGTGGTATTTGTTCTGTGTGAGACTTGATTTTAAATCTTACTCGGATATATATTTAACTTACAAGATTTAACAGGAAGCTTTAAAAATAGAGTCAAATATTTGCTTTAAATATCCCTATTAATAATATATGCCTTTTTAATAACTTCATACTCAACACGAGAATTTACTAACAAAATTGCACAAGAACAGACTTCTATTATTATTTAGTTTTAAATATATACACAATATATGAACAGTTAAAAGATTGTTATACAACCTAATTTTGCCCAGAATAAAGAAATATGTCAATGAATTGATCTTTAAAAGTACATTATTTGAATATGGTTACAATAAATATGATTAATGCAACATTAAATTATTTTCACACAAATAAAAAAACAAAGTCAGTAATTTGAATTCATATTATTATCACTGATTGATGATGATTGATGACTAACTTCATCGTGATATTAGCACGGGGTTTTTTTTATTACGCTAAAGAAATGTATGTACACAGATTTTATAAATGAACTATGATTAAATTAACCTTTATATACAGTATGTATATGTAATATTTTAGTGAAAATTATTATATAATAGAATTGTCAATACAATGTTTCCAACACTAATATCCATTTATTTATACTACTAAGGTAGCAAACAGGCATACGGCCCGCCTGATGGTAAGCGGCTACCGTAGCCTATGAAAGCCTGCAATACCATAGGCATCACAAGCAGTTGCCGACCTTGAACCCCCTACCCAAGGAACTCTGGATACCCTACTCACCGCAGGAACGCAACACTAGGTCATTTGGCTGCGATCTTCTGTAGGGTGGAGGTATTCCACCAGTCGGGCTGCTCTAAGTAGAGAGAATTCTCCAAAGAAATTTCTCTGTGCCCTACCTCTCTTTGAACCCACCCTTCCCCAAGGAGCTCTGGAAACCCTACTCACCACAGGAACACAACACTAGGTCATTTGGCTGCGATCGTCTGTAGGGTGGAAGTATTCCACCAGTCGGGCTGCTCCAAGTAGAGAGAAATGTCCAAAGAAATTTCTCTGTGCCGTACCTCTCTTTAAATAGAATATAATTTCACGAAAACTTTACAAACGTCATATCAATTCATCGTTGACTAATTTCCCTTGCGAATGTATTGAGACGTCAGCCGGTTACTAATTGATCGTATTACCATTCACTCCCGATGGAATTGAGGGTAAGGAGTCATTTTATCTATCTACACACATTTCATTTACTGATATACTATAAACTTTACATAAATGATTTAATTACTGAAGAGTGAAGAATCTTGTCCGGGCGTTTATGTCATCCGATGTGTTGTTCCTTTTTAAATTCATTATTGGTTTAGCATATGACAGGCTAACCTTAACTCTGAAGTGAAGTCACCAGAATACACCTCTATGTATGTACTTGGCGATAGACTTTAACACAAGGATGGTAGCTAGCCAGGCGGGTATTAGAAAATGCCCAACCAACAAACTATGATTTCCTCACGATGTTTTCCTTCACCGAAAGCTCGCGTTCATTGCAGGGGATTCGACCGCACGTCAATCGACGCGGTTTCCATACACGTTAGCTCCGATCCATTACGGATTCACAAAATTACAATTTACATTACCCTAGAGATTAAATTCCGAGGTAAAGGCATAGCATAAGAAAATGTTATAGTTTTTCAAACTTAAATAAGAAATTGAATAGCGATTCATACAAATACAGTAGTAAAAGGGCAGAAAAAAGTAAAACTCGATGTACTTAATGGTAATAACGAATGAAATACTTTATCTAAGTGACAAAGTTCTAAGCCCGGATTAAACTTAACCGGGTATTAACTGCAAACAACAAGCAAAGCACCGAACTGCCTAAATGAGCGCAATTATGTAACTAACTCAATCGAAAGTGCCTCTCAACTAGTACTCTCTTAAAACTCTACAATTAAAAGGGAATCGTTTAATGTAAGTAACAACAATACTTAATTACGTTTCAAATTGAACAAGTTTTCTATTGAAATGGGTTGAATAGGAATTGTCTCGTGAACGCTTTTTGTGTTCGCTACCTTAAACGTCTTTAAAATGTTTTCTACAGTAAAGAGAAGTTTAGCTTAACTCTCATTAAAAGTCTGAGTCAGATTACTATGTAGATAAATTTATAATGTGTAGATATATTGTAATTATAACAATACATTGTAATTCGTGTAATTTAAATCTATTGTATTTCCGTGCCTGCCGTGGAAATGTACATATATCAAATTTGAAAATTTTGCAATGATAAAACTCCTTATTAAGCTATTTTATATTGATAACTCGACTAATAAACTTTTTATTATTCGAGGTATCAAGTTTTTATACCGAAACAAGGCCTCTTTTATAAAAAATGATATTTTTGGCACAAACGTACCTGAAAACTCAGGCAAAATACGAATATCATTCATAAAAATAATAATATAAATAATATAATATAGATCATATATTGGGATAAGGGCAGGAGAATGATGATGATCTGTATTTTTTTTATTTACACTCAAAAGTTGTACCTATAGTCCAAATGCGTAAATTTATTGCGTCCAAATGCGACATGTTTTTATTATTTACAACACATTACATAATATTATGTAATATCTCGTAAAATATACAACTTTTTAACTCATTGAACATAAAGTTTTTTGAAGGAGAGTTATTTTTTTGTTGCTTTCTCTACGAAAATATCACAGTATTTTAAGATATTAAACTTGTTCGTGCAATACGCACTACTCTGCGCCTATCTTCTTCATAAGAAGCCATTTGTATTCACAAGGGGAGTACAGGGAATGCATTTGTTGTCCGATGCACACGGGGCCCGCTCTAAATTTTCCCTACAAAATTACATATTTTCAAGAAAATTTATTTCGCTTCGTTTCGATTACGTGGCCTATAAAAACATCTGTTCCGTTCATTTGTTTTTTGATAAATTTATGAGATTTTGAGCGTTACTCGAAAACAAACAAATAATCAAAATTTTAAGTATCCTATACCCTTGCATATTTGAGCCTTAAGCTATGCTTACATTTAGGCTGTCTGGGTAAAGTGGAATCACTTATTTCTTGTATGAAAAAATAACGATTTCCTAATAATATTGTGTTAGAAGCATAATAAGCAGACACAAGCCGTAAAAATATGCTAAAATAGGTCAAACACCTCCTTGATTTCCTGAAAAAGTTGTAGCGACGGGCTGTCCGTATTGTGAATTATACAGACGGCACTAAGAACTTATACCTACTTATCGTCTGTATCATGGCGAGTATTCTGAAGAGTTATTTGACTTTATCTCATCATCTCCCTCCCTGGGGTAATATTCGAAGCAACAGCTACACAGTAGAATCCATCTCAGCAAGAACAAAGAAGTTTGCTATTTCTTACATTTGCTCTACTATGAAGATATGGAATCGTCTCCCGGCCAACGTGTTCTCTACCTCCTGTTATATAGGGTCCTATAACAATGCTTGAAGAGGCAGTTCTGCAGGTCAACGTGACGGCAACGACTATCGATAGAATTTATCGATTAAATAGATCATCGATTAAATATCGATTATCGATAAAATAGATAGAAGTTTCTGGACTGTACCGTACTTGCCATCGAGTACTGAGCAATAATTTCGCCGAACTACTGCAAAAAAGGATTCATAAAATACTTCATAAATTTTCAAGAAAATACTAGCTTGGTTAATAAAGTACAACAAAAAAACACACAGTTTACACTCATTTAAATAAATTTACCGCTAGTAGCATAGGAAACAGTCCATCGCTTCAGACTCTCCATCCTGAGTATATAACATTTCAACCTTATTCTGAAAGCTAAGGTTATTTCAAGTTGTAGAAATTCTTTGTTTCATTTCTAGTTGACTGTTAACAATCCGGGAGTGGAATCTTTTGGAAAGTTGTTTTAAACACTTTATACATTCAGTCAAAAAAGCATCGGGAATGGAGGATTTGTTTATGGTTTTCACTTTTTTCAATTCAATACATTTTTTTTGTTGTTGTTAGATTGGCACAAGTATTTTTGATTTTGGCGCGGAGTTTGAGTTGCATCTGTCATATAGATTAAATACAGTCTTGTTTTAGTTTGCCTCACCCTGGTAGAACATTTGACGTCTTCAACTGAAGTTAACATCGGAAAAGTCAAGGAAATAGTGACTAATTCAAGTCGATCCGTATCATTTTAAATAATCAATTGGGTGTGAAACATGTTGCCGATCAGCTAGTCCCAAAAGACCTGAACTTTCTCCAAAGACTTAATCGCATAAGAGTCGCTGAGGACATGCTAGAACGAGTCAATTCCGACCCAACATTCATGAAACGCATTGTTACTAGTGACGAGACGTGGGTTTACGAGTTTGACATGCAAACTAGTCAACAAGCTTCGCAGTGGCGCGTTCCAACTGTACCGAAACAGGAAAAACCACGCCAAAGTAGATCAAAAGTCAAAGTCATGTTGACTGTTTTCTTTGACAATCGCAGTGTTGACCTGAAGGTCAAACGGTAAATAAAGTACATTATTTGAGCTTTATGCGGCGTTTAAGAGAGCAAATTCGACGAAAACAGCCAGATTTGTGAAAATAAAATTCTTGGATTTTACACCACGATAATGCCCCTTCGCACAAGGTCATCATTGTGAACGAATTTTTGACCAAAAATTCAACAAATACCCTCGAGCAACCACTTTATTCACCAGATATAGCTCCAGCCAACTTCTTTCTTTTTTCTAAACTCAAATAACCACTTCGTGGCACCCGTTTTCATTCGGTAGGGGACATAAAGGAGAATTCGCTCGACGAAAAAGGCCAGATTTGTGAAAAGAAAATTCTTGGATTTTGCACCACTATAATGCCCCTTCGCACAAAGTCATCATTGTGAACGAATTTTTGACAAAAAATTCAACAAATACCATTGAGCAACCACTTTATTCACCAGATATGGCTCCAGCCGACTTCTTTCTTTTTCCTAAACTCAAATAACCACTTCGTGGCAACCGTTTTAATTTGGTAGGGGACATAATGAAGAATTTGCGACGAGAACTAAACTCAATTCCGCAAAAAAATGTTTTCATGATTGGATTATTCGTTGGTGTAAGTGTATCGTTTCTGAAGGAGCATACTTTGAAGGCGATAAAATAAATTTGGATAAATAACTAACATTTTGTGTATTATTGATTTTTTTAGGACGTTTTTGACAGAGTAGTATGTTGAAAATAATTGCTGTGATATCTATTAATTATTACATATTTACTAATTTAAATAAAAATATCTCACATAAACGCGGTTTTATGTTCATGTGACCGCGCGTGACGTCATCATTTAATTAATAAAACTAAGGTATTGTGTACAAAGTTGACTTTACTAGAATTTCAGTTGAAACATATGAAAATTCTGCAAATCTTATATAATTTTAAAGTCACAAATAATTATTCTACACTTCACAATCACTTCAGTCACTTGTCACAAGATAATGTAATAAGTATAAGAGTCAACGGTGTAGATAAATATTATACGATGACGTCACGTTTTCTAATTGTCGTTTACAATCATGTGATTCCTAGATGCAAAATGACAAATTATCGCAAGAGAAAATTAATTGATTCAATGATTTATTTTCAGTTTTGGCAAATTTACTTTCAATTTTAAAGCATAACTATTGTCATCTCACAAATTCTTTTACAGTTTTTACCTTGTACGATTTGGAAATCTAAACATCCACCCAAAACATGTACTCCCAAGAAAAAAAAAATCTTTATTGAACCTTAATATTATCATTTTCATAATGTGACGATCGTATTTCTCGGACGGTTATTCTCCAATGTTAATGTCCTCTTTCTTAGCTACCACGATCAAATTGGAAATCTTGCACCGAGCGCCGATACCTGCTACTATCGTCAACTATATTTTGAGTTGCTATCAGCTGAAATCATGGTTAAAATATATGGAATATAGAAATTATGTCAATATTCGTTTAAAATTCACAATGTATTTCTAACAAGCATATTATTGCTAGAATACGGCCGTCAGACTAATGAGTTTTAAACCTTTCAATCACCCTTCATGTAAAAAAAACAACCCTTGTACCGCACTTCACTGATTAATTACTGACTTGCTTTATTCCAAATGAAAGGTTACCGTTGGCATTTTTTTTTAATTTAACTCTACTCTATGTATACCAGTGAAGATTATACTTTTTCTATGAATTCATGAAGCAGTCTCATACAAATGCTTATGCTTCAGTTTAACTCAACACTTTAATAATATCATATAGATTTGCCAAGAATAATTATTTTGTCATAATCTAAGATGTTGGAGTTTGTATACGTATGAAAAGGCCGTCGCATCTTTCTTCATCTCATGCGGTTTCTGTTTATCTCAATGCGGCTGATAGAATAAGATAATTTTTTGTCTTTGACTTTCTCTTTTCTATCTTCTATCTACTACTACCGGTTTCTAGAGCGGTCAAGAGCTATCTTCGGATAATGTTACTAAACTATTTGATTTTTTATTAAGTAATCGTATCTATCTAAACTAGTGGTTTTGCAAAAATGTTGACCGATGAACCGGTTTTCGAGATTTTGGTTTTTGTGTATAATCCTTGTAGGTCTCTAAAAATAGTCGGAAAAAGAAAAGGATTATAAATACTTTGCACTTATATCTTGAGCTGAATGTAACTAGTCATAAAACTGACTTAACATTAACCTAAGTCATTGCTTGTTCTAACAATACGTTCATTGTGGAGTGGGGTTTGTTCACTGAAAATGTAAAATAACAGAGCTTGTAAACCAAAGGTACTTGAAATATTTTTTTTTGAATGAATCGGGTTGAATTTATTTCATTGCATCAGGCGTACATTTCTATCCCTATTGGTAAAATATAATCGAAAACAGATTTACCATATCGAATCAATAATCCATTCTCCATTTACAAATCTGGTTGGAATGTATCTAAAACAATTTGCTTCCGGCTTGTTGAACAAACTTCAACGTGCCCCTAATCTCTACTTACCGGGGTTAAACCAATGAAGGCATCAATTTGAATGAAATTCACTCTGAGCCACTCCCGACCCTTCAGCTAATCAAAGAGGAGTACAGAGGTTAATACCGGTGATTTTGAGTTCGAGACTTTTTTCAATACATGTGAATAAGAGAAATGTTTTTTTAATGTAAAGAAATAAATATTTTGTTGATCCCTTTGGTTTTTAATTACACTTTAAAAACAAAAAATGCTTGCAAATAGACGTGACAGTTAACAATTTTTTAAAAGTGATAGGAGAAAGTAGTTAATCCTAACTAATTTTATAAAGACGAAAGTGAGTTTGATTGTTTGTTACGCAATCACGGAAAAACGGCTAAACGGATTTGGATGAAATTTGGTACACATATAGTTTATACTCTGGATTACAATATAGAAACTTTTTATCCCAGTAACAACATTTTTTGTAGTTCACGCGAGCGGAGCCGCAGGCACAGCTAGTATGGTAATAATATAGAACAGGAATTTATATTCTTAGATGAAATATTATGTCCTGACTAATACAAATATAATTCACGAATTACGAATACAATTCACAGACTACAAATAAGTAACTAGACGATGTGAGCGGTTCAATTAACAAAGCGAAAATGCGTCCCCGCTACGATTTTTTTTCGATCTGACTACACTGATAGCCATAATGGCCCTGGAGCCTCAGACGGCTTTTACAGCTTCACCCGGGCTTGAGGGCAAGCGCTTCAGGCAATCAGCAGCAAAAGCAAGGCAACAAGTTCCAAGGGTGCCAAATGGCCGTACCTCGACTTGGACTGATGCCGCGTATGCAAACAAGTCGCGATCTGACTAATTTCCTATCCGTAATTCGATCTAAACGAACTATACACATATACTTTTTACTATTACTATTATTTCTTTCCTCTGGGAGGAGGGATAGTATTAACGCTTTTGACATCAGGCTTTTCAAATAAAATCTCTTGCATTGCTATGTCGATTCTAGGAGACTTTAAAACTAAAATGATTAAAGAACAACAACTTCCGTATTTATTGTCCTCCTTATAAAGGAACCAGTAAGATGGTGTTAACTTACCGAATTTGTGATTTCCCTACGGCAACGTTATTAAATAATTCAAGACGTACCATGTCCAAGTCTAACTAATAATTAATTTACAACAGCTGAAACAACCTTGTGACCCAGTCGCATGAACTATTAACATGTCTTCGAAATAGGCAATTTAAAATTTATTACCTACCTTTAAACTTTGGACAGTACCTGCAACATGAAAACCCATTTCCAAACTATCTATTTCATAATTTAAATTGCTGCTTATTGGAACTTACTAAAGAAGCTCTAACTCTAATGGATTTTTGATAGATGGAACCTAAATGACAAGTTAATTTAGTTTAGGAGAAACAGCCTTCTAATCTGAAACCTATTTAAAAACTCTATTTTGTATTTCAATGAACTTTATCGTGTCATATACATGAAGCTTACTAAGCATATTACCGATTTGCCGGATAATAACTTCAAGAATAGATTATATTACTTGAGATATCATTAGCTAAGCAAGTTTAATTATCGAAAGGCTGGACCATAACGTGAATGCCGGTTGATGTCTGAAATTGATTCCTTCTCTGTACATTCACTGAAAATGATAATTACTGTAAATAATATAAATAAGTAAGAAAAAAAAATCATTTAATAAAATTGGATGAACCCGATCGAATGCCTCTTCTCGATAAACGAGATGTTTTTCAAACCAGTGGTAAAGTATTTAAATTCATAAGTGCCTTCTTAGATCATAACTGAAGAAAATATTTTTATTTGATTTTATGACTAACAATTATAATGAAAAATTTGCATCCATCGCTCAACTGTTGTGGTACGCAACTTCCAGACCTTTAAAATAGTCTTCCCATCTAGGTTTACATTCTCCTCATTGAAGCTGATAGACTAATGCCGAGAAATCGGATGGGTAAAGAACTGAAAAAAAAACAAAACTGAACAAACAACGCATTTCATAAATTGCCATAACAAAAAGCATTCCAATAAATAATAATATTGCTTGAAATCCTGAAACTGTCACAATATAATCTACATAATATATCCTGCAGCAGCGATTTTATACGCCTAATGCAATAAAATAAATTCAACCCGATGCTTTCAAAAAATATATTTTCTTACATCAATAATCTAGAACGATATTCCGAGCGCAACCCTTGACATTACAGTAATCACACGTTCAGAGTGTACTTGTGTTTATTTCATAACTTACTAGCTGAGCCCCAAGGTTTCACCGCGCCGTCGCCAACGCAACCGTGTAGCCTGTCCCTTTGCTTGACGTTCATGGTTACAGCTTCACTCCTTAGGATCGTAGCGTGAAGTTATATAACAATAACCAACAACCTTAATAAACGAGCTATAAAATTCCGAAAGAATTTTTCAAATCTGACTGGTAGTATTAGAAATTAGCGTATTCAAACATAGAAATAAAAAAAAAACAAATATAAAGTAGAATTATTTAAGTATTTTTGAAGTCAACAATAATAAACCTATCGACGATGGAATGCACGTTGGTCAATTAACCTTTTCAACTTCGATATTATTTTACCAAGTAAATTGCTGTATTGTTACTCAATTAAAAAAAAAAGAGAATAGATACATACAACGTAAATTACATATGTTCAAGTTGTTTATTCATAAAAAGGAATCTATAATTTCGTTTGCAAATTAAACTAATAACAGAACACCAGAGTGAAAGTTTTAAAAGAGTTATTCACTTATTAAAAAGATTTATTTCCATTATTTGTCTTATTTAAAAACTAGTGAAGTATGTTAGCGGTTTCGCTTGGAGTATTATGCACGTGATCACTGTTTCCGCATTATTTTTAATAAAAGGAAAAGATCCAAGCTGTTACTTCTGAGCACATAAGCAAACTGTATAACTGTTCCGTATCACAGCGAGTGTTCTGGAGAGCTATTCAACCTAATTATCTGTTCTCTCTTTCATAACAGAACCACATGCGCTGGGCTACGGAGCCATAGCGTTACGGTAACTTCCATCTCGGCACGAACTAAAAAGTTATCTACATCATATCATTTACGTAATGTGAAGCTGAAGAACTGTCTCCCGGCTATTGTGTTCAAAATCAAAAACATTAGGTGAAAAGGCTTTAATTGAGCAGGCCGGAGTGACCGCAACGATTGGGTTGGACTGTCAATCAGTCAATCAGACGGTCAACCTTTGCAATGCACCAAAAAAAAAAACATTGCTCTAACACAATTCAACCAGTTATTATCATTAACCAAGAAACCTCTCAAATCGGTAAAATGTCAAAACATATAGCCCCTAACATGATCCCAGGTGCATTATTTTAAACATGTCATATACGTACTGCGTTCCCCAAAATACAAAATTTTCATCGTGAATAATTTATCTTAATAAAAATCTTATTACGTTTTTTATATTAACTATATTTTTCGGAGTAAATTCAAAAATAACCTCTTTTATCTATCTCTATATGTATATATAGATATATATAGCTAGATAGTAAAAAAGATTTGTGTCATAGTGTTTTCAAATTCGATACCTAAGAGTGTAAAAAGGGGTGGTTTTTTTTGTATTTTTTGAAGTGAAACTTCTTATGCGATTTCCAACGCGTTAAACGTTAAACATATTGCACACTGTTTAAATAAAATATAAAATATCTTTTAAAATGAAGTTTCACTTCTATGGTGTGTGAACTGCACACATATCCTTTTTTTGTTTTTTAAATTTTCATATTTTAATATCTGCAGCTGGAGATTACATATCAGTTAACGAATGAGAAGCTAAAGGTTGTAAGTGTATTGATTGATATAATTATAATTATATTCAACCCACATAACATAGCGCATTAGCCTGTCAATATTAAAAACATACACCTTTTACTTCAATGATCTTCTTTGTTTATATTCATACGTTAGGTTGTTTATCCAAACGGTTCTAAACGGACCGAGCTGGTCTTAGTGGTAGTACACTTGGGTTCTACATTAGAAAATTAGTTCGATTGAAGAAAGCGCCACGTTTTTTTTAAAGCAGATCGTCACATTGACTGTACTGTCCCTGATGGTAAGCACAGTATAATCCAAATACAACAGCGACAACTGAGAGATCGAAATCTATAAGTGGTCGCCGGTATCATGCCGGCCAACATAAATATCTCTTCACATTACGCTTGAAGGACTCGATGTCATAACAAGGAGGGAACACATTGGGCGGGAGATGGTTCTACAACTTCACGGTACGACGAAGATAGGACAAAGAGAACTAACTCCGAAGTCCAGCGCGTGTGGTCCTGGTGTGGAAAGAAGAGGAAGGAATTAGATTGAACAGTTCTTCAGAACACGCACCCTAATACAGTTAGTAAAACACGCGAGGCGAGGTGATCAAACTACTACATGTTTCTATGGTATTATAAAATCCTCGCCTAACTGACTAGCTACTCTAAAATTAAAATTTGTCGCCATATTCTTATTAGTGTGCTTCATTTCCTACCTTTTATTATACATATACGAGTATAGATGTTTAACATACAACTGACTATTATGATTATCACACAAAAGTCAGTCATGGACAGATATTGAAGCCGGGACCTTTAAGCCTTACTACCGCTTCGGATGAGGCAAAAAAGCCTAAAAGTTCCCAAACAATTCTTAGTTTGACCAAAAATCTAAAGTTGGCCATCCTCTGCATCATCATTTTTATTTCAGCAGGTATCTCGAGAACTAGAAAACTTTAAATATATCCATCATACCTAAAAAAATTTTGTAGAAAGTTTAGATTCGCAATAGAAATCTACAATCAATTATAATTTTATTTAAATATTTCATAATGTCTTCATAGGCCGTTCTATAAGTACATTGTTTTTTTTATTTTCAGAAAGAAGGGTGGAGGTCATCCTAATTGCTATAAAAGGCCCATTAAAGGTTGTTAACCTCACGTGTGTACAAAAAACAAGCAATAAATTAGCAGAGGAAAACCGTACATTTCCCGGCCCCTTCACTAAATTTCATTGTGCGGGAGATCCCGGTATTTAGTGCTAACCCACTGGCTTTATTGTGGTCCGGCATTAGATTGATAGGTACGTATTAGTTTTCTTTCGCATATTTTAAAAAACAGACACTTTCTTATTTTTTTAATTTGATTTTCTTATTATTATCAAAATGCAGCTATAATAACTACTCATAAATCTTAGAATTCCTTAAAAACCTTTTAAGACGTGGTTCCTGAACTGATAACTAGAGATGTGCTGGATTTCCTTATCTGTTACCCGTATCCGCGCATATTCGAGAAGGAAAATGATCTGTATTCGTATTTGTATCTTCGAACTTCTTTGTTCATTCCTTAAAATTATGAAATTCAAAAAAGTAGCAATTTAAAATCCTTTAGTTAGTTCCGTAGTTGTTACTATCTTAGAATAGGAAAAAGAAATAAAGTTTAAATCATACTCGTAATTGAAATTAATTTCACCGAAATACCATATTCTATTATAAACAAATCATTGTTATATAAGAATAGGTTTTTTGAAATGTTGTTTCTCTGGATCAGGAACAGATGGAAAAGGTCTCTAATTTTACCAGTTGCTCACCCTTATAAATTAGTCACTGGTATAATATCAATATAAAGTATATATCGTTATAAATAAAAACGTTACTAGACTCAGATGGTGTCCGTGGAATAAATATCCTCTCTCCATCCTCGGGGTCGGATAGCTCACGCATAATAAGCTTTTTGAATACTATTCATATCGAAATCGAATTCAACGTTATTGTAATACTATAGAATATTGTATTTAGTTCCTACTTTCTTCCAGACGATGCGATTCCAATCGGATCACGAATGCTTAGTAATCTGATGTATTTAATTGAATTTTGTTACGAGTCTCACCTGTGGTACCTAATTATTATTTACATATTTTGTAGGATCTAAGAATACTAGGTATTATCTTCTTCAACCCCGAAACTATGAATTACAATTGTCAATGTTATCGAATAATCAACTATTGTATTAGGTGCCTTTGGTTCCGCACGCATTTTTCTTATTATAGCTCGGCACGTTGACTGTACTGGCCCTGATGGTAAGCACAGTACAATCCAAATACAACGGCGACCACCGAGAAATCGAATTCCATCGGCAGTCGCCGCTGTCATGCAGGCTTGCATAAATATCTCTTCACGTTACGCTTGAAGGACCCGCTGTATTAAGAAGGAGGGAACACATTGGCCGGGAGATGGTTCCACAGTTTCACGGTACGACAAAGATAAGACATAGAGAACTTTTTAGTTCGTGCCGAGATGGAAGATACCGTAAAAAAATTATTACTTATTATTAGTCATTTTATTTTTAACCGACTTTAAGGAGGACGTTCAGCCATAATATCTTTGTTTATGAACCGATTTCGATGATTAGAAAGACATTAGATAGGGAATACCTCAAGGGTGGTCCCATTTTAATTTCACTGGCATTGGATCTTCGACTTCGAAGGTACACCGGGGATTTCCTAAAAATAATTAAAGTTGGTTCTCTATTATTGTTATTTTTTATAGCCTTTCACTTGAGAAATGATATTTACTTCTCGTGTACAAAATTACATCGAAATCAATTAGGAAATGTCAAAAAAATATTTTTTCACCACTTCTAAATCCTAACAATCGGCCTCTAATCGCAATCGAACTGATTTCCGAGCTCAGTATAAATACCTCGCACAGTAAGTAAACCTGGCTTTCAATTCTCGGCTATTAACATCCTTATCAATGTTTAAAAGTCGAAAGAGTTTTATTAAATACACTCACACTTTAGACGCTCTCTATATAGAGGCATGAAAGAGACTGTGGCTGGAAAAACTAGCTCCACCGCCAGGCTGTATAGAATTCGCAGAGGAGTTACCATCTGGAAATAAACTTCCTTAGCTTATTTGGAATTCATTAAACCGACTTCAAACTCAAGTGGGCCGTTGCAAGTTCAATTTGGTTAAATGGGGATTCAATCAACAAAACAAAGCCATATGCAACTGTGATGACACACAAACCATGCCACATCTTTTATCGTGCTCTCTGTGTCCCTATTCTTGCTTATTTCTTGACCTATCGGTAGCCTTTTTAAACGCCCAGCTGGCCGAGTACTGGTCAAACTCAATTTAAATCAAACGAGACTAAATAAACGAGACTAAGTTATTTCTACGTCGTCTATGATTTTTGTCATAAAATACTTTTATCAAATAAGCATAAGGGATAGCTATTTAGGTAAAAGGGTAATTAACTGGCACATAAATTTTATTTAAAAAAGGCTTCAAACGATCAAGTGAGTGTGGTAACTTCAGATAAAAACGTATGAAACAGACAATAAAATTTAGTTTAACTACATTTACACTTTAAAATACACACAGTTGCTAAGAAATATAACAAATAAAACAGTAGCAAGCGTGGAATGAAACCAGCGACAACAAACATTAGGTAAACAGTTGTCGTAATGTTGACTGGAAGTCACCGGTGACCGGACGTGACACGAAAGTTTATATGAGATCGTTTCTTTCGCGGAGGAAAACTGAACCCGAATATATCGCTTTAAACATATATAACATCCTTAAATATTTGCTATGGGAAGCTGTAAACCAGGCAATGCCAACAACACGTTTAGATCTCCCTATGTAATCAAGAAATAACGTTTGTTTCAATATTACATTTCCAGATAACAAGCTCTTAATAGTAGAGAGAAAGTTGTGAAAAACACCAGGATCGATTAATAGAAAAAAATTCTGGATGGTTCGTATAAAAGGCCAGATAAAATAACTTTTTTTATAGCAGCACAGGAAAGTGCAAGTGCGGTGGAAAGAAAACACTATGCCTGATGGTAAGCTCAGAGCAATCAAAAAACAACGGTTCTCACTGAGGAGAGATCGGCAATCCATCGCCGGTTGTAGCTGTCTCTCAGCTACTGGATAGATACTGGCTAATCCTAAAACACGGCGGCATACCCTATTTTTTATTGTTTTATATTTAATATGGCCCAAGATGATAACACGCTAAACCTAGTGGAAGACTGGCTCTTAAATGCAGCTACCGGAACACACACCATTCCACTTGAGAGTGGTAGCTAGCCACGCTGGCATTAGAAGAAACCCTACCACCATGCTATGGTTGCCTCATAATGTTTTCCTTCACCGAAAGCTCAGGCACATTGCAGGGATTCGAACTCATGTCAATCGACGCGAAGTAGTACACGCTACCACTGAGCCATCATTGCTTCAAACAGTCACAACAGGGTTACTGTGACGGATTTATCACTATGTGCATAGTGGTCGCGACCCAGTCGAGTACAGATTCACCCCGCTTAATTACTGTATATACAACAGTTCATACCGGAACGTTACATGCTTAAGCATACCACTGTGTTAGTTTATAGTGGTAGCGATCCTGTCAGTCACAATCGTCGTGTTTTACCACCTAGCATGCAATTGTCGTATTCTATCAACCAGTACACAAGCCAGAAACTCGAAAGAAGAAGTATTAAATAGAGGAAAGTTTTGATATCACACTATCGAGGGTCTGTTTCATCGTTCAACCAGCGTAGTGAGTAAGTATGGAGCATTGACGACGTATGCATGTTAAAATTCTACAAATAGTCTCGGAGATGCAATCGTTATGGAAGGGTATATTTTAGGACTATCGGTATTATTTTGCCAGAAGCACTTGAGGGCCATCTCCCTTTCTACATATACAGTATTGCCAACTTCGATCATATCGTTACATAATGCCAAACAATAATCAATAAAAACAAACAAAATGTTGCCTAATTTGATAAACTAACACCAAAATACCTAAACAAAATTTTCTATTTATACAATAACTAAACAGACAAGAGATCTATAAACTTTTGCTTTATTTGTATACACTAGATAATGTTTACAATAAACTCAATTTACCCTTGATCAAAAACAGAAACTGATACCGTGGGGGTGAAATATCTTTTATAAAAGTATCAGTTACTTCGGTAACTACGTTTTTGGTCGAAAAATAAAATTATAGAGTACCTTTTCGCTGAAGGAAAGCGTAACACACTCAGATCACGATCCGCATACTAAACGCGGGGCAACGCCGAGCTAAAACGTTTTATGTAGGTGAATATCGATTTCTCCGAAATTGCACTGCAAACACGCTTGTACATAAAAGATACTGATCTTCCCTTGTTCTTAATAAACAAGAAAGTTTAATGATTATGTTCTTTGCTTTAAATTTTAGTCATTAACCTTTTTAACACGCTCATATTAGCTTCACCTGTAACTAACTAACAATGTAATAAAATCTTAGAAGTCATTTTAACCTACTTCTAATTGTCGATCGAAATGAAACTTTGTATGTATATGTAGTTCAGATGACGACACTATAATTTGGTATCTTGGAGGTGATCTGATGATGGAGTTAGGAGGTGGATAGTGAAACACTTCAGTGGCCACTAATATACCCCTCAAGTTTGGGCTCATAGGATTCGTTTTGACAAGTTCAACAAATTTGGCTTGGTAACGAGGGTCTGGTGATGGAGCCAGGAGGTGGATAGTGGAACTCTTCAGTGGTTACTAGCAAACCCCTATAGTTTAGGCAAAGTCAAATAGATTGAGTTTGGTAACGACATACTATATTATTATAATTTTTAGTGCGTAATTAAAGCGTTTTTTTATATTTTTTTTAACTATTAAGCTTACAATATTAAGAAGTCTGTCGTTTACGATTCAGGATACCATTCCAAACAGCACTTTAGCGTTAAAAGTAAATATTATAATTATTACGATTTTCCAAATGTTTTTGTAATAATCTTCAAAAGGATATTTTGCCGTCGAATCAAACATTTATTTTAAGGGAACGAGCTACAATTTGTAAGAAGCCGATAAAGCATTCCAATTTGAAAGGGTTCCGTAAACCCGTATTGAAAGCTACCACAACGTTTGGTTATTCGCTGTTTGTATTCACGTTGCATCGGGTATCACAGACGAGGGCTGTGCACTATTCTGGGTTTTTTGTTGTTTTCATCTTTTTCATGTTACCACGTCAGTATGAAAAGAAAAAAAATACATGGATTATATGTTATTTTCCAGCGAAAGAATTGAAAAGACACTTTTGCAGATGTTTAAAATTGTTTACAGATTAGACTTCAAGAATACCCCAAAAAATGTAGGTTATCCCACAATGTAAGCTACTGTGGGTTTCCACTGATGAAACATTTTCTTAACAAAGTGTTAACGTTAATATATATTATTGGCAATATATAGAATGCCTGTAGCTAGCCGGCAATGTATGAAATGATTCATATTTCATACATTGCCATACATTGCCTAGGCATTCTATAAAATGCCAAATGAGAAACCGACAAAGTATGAAGTACAACTCCGATTCGTTTCGAAAAACACGTGGTAGTTTTTAAAGGGATCACAAAGTGTCATGTGATGGTTTTTGTTTTAAATTAGAATGCCTAGACAAAGTATATAATAATTCTCTTTATTTCATACATGGCCGGCTACTCTTGAGCATTCTATAGAATACAGGCATTTCATAGATTGCTTATAACATATACATCTACTTCAACATTTTGTAAAGTCAATATGATTTCAATAGACTATCAGGAAATGAGAGTCCGATACATATTTTAATGTATTTTTTTATTAGTGGAAACCCATAAATAGTTTATCACTATATTCGATAAAATAAAATTAAATACTCAGTAAGGAAGAAACGTAGAGTAAGACAGATAGTTTTTCAGTAGCGACCACAAAGAGATCAAGAATCGATCGTCAGGCGCCGTCATGCCGGCCTGCGTAAATAGAAACTGTACATGCACCGTAGATTCCTGCCACCCAGATACCGCCATTTCCTCGTTCGTAACTCAGCCGAGTGTACCACCACGTGAAGTGGGTTTTGGTGTCTCAAATCTCAAGATTTCATTTGACCCTACTTATTTATTTATTTATTAAAAAAATATACTAAAAATATATTTACAATAGATAATTTAGCCATTTACAAATAACATATATATATACTTAATTATTCATATGTAAAATAAAATAAAGAAATCAATTAAAGGTGTGTGTGTGGGACAGTGACTTACACCCCAGTAAGTCTGTAGTAAAGAAAAGTAATCTAAAATACCAACATATACCTAATCCCTTAAATCAATAACTAACAACTAGATAAATGAAGGAAACAGGGTCCAAAGAAAATGACAAAGCAAAAAACAGTTTGCCAGGTTAAGCCTACTGCGTTTGATTGAGTGGACAGGGAGCGATGCGAAAAGAGCAAAGGTAAATCCCGCCTGACCAAACACCACTTCAGGATGTCCACTTAGCCTCTGGAGTACGAATAAAAGCCTTAGATCCAATAGGTTCGGTGAAAGTAAATAGAGGAAATTTCTTTTCACTCTAGTAAATCTGAGTGGGGGATTCTGTTAATAAAATAACTTGAGTAGTTGGTCGTATTATTAGAGGTTTTTCTATCAAACGTTTTACGGTAAAATGTAAGCACTGAGTGTAAGCCTATAATATGTATCTGGATGTATTTCTGAGCCCTGCGGTAAAACCTTGATTCATCAAAACGAAAACGTTTCAAAGCATTTTTATGTTTTTATTTTATTTGTAGAATCAATGGCATTCAGAAGAATCTGTTTTTTTTTAATATGTAGGTTTAGGAAAATATACTTTCTCTCCGAATACGTCACTTTCTCCTAGTGCCAAATTATGGTCTAAAAAAAGGACTATCAAAATGCGGACATGTCAGTATTCTCATGCGAAGAACGTATTTATTCCATGATTGATAATAAAATTGAAGTGTCTGTTGGTGATGTCAAAATAACAGATGTTTACTAAATGCATATGAAAGTAAGATATCTGTAACAAAACACTTATTTTATTTTTATTTTTGCCTGTCTGCCTGTCTGTTTGTTCCGGGTAATCTCCGAAACGGTTGGACCGATTTTGACGGGACTTTTACTAGCAGATATCTGATGTTATAAGGCATAATTTAGGCTACTTTTATTTTAGAAAAATAATTATGGTTCCGTACAAAATATTAAAGTACCTTATTTTAGTAGTCCACTCGAGCGGAGCCTCAGGCACAGCTAGTTCTTGTATAAACTTTGAAAATAAACTTTTAAATGAATAATATATGATTTCAAATAAAGGAATTTGCTTGTTGTTTTTCTCTTGATTCCACCTATACATCCATTCAGTCAAAAGACATCCACTACTAGATTTAGGCCTATCTGTATCTTTATTATTCTTACTTCATTTAAAGATCTTTAATTCAATACAGCTAAAATAAAAGAATCGGATAAAGGACGATGCAATTAATTATCTAGTTTGATGATAGAAACTCTTAAAAAGTTTATTAGTTAATATTTATGTTTTAACTTTTTTTCTTCTTTGTAATGAAATATTTGCCGGCACAAAGGCTTCATCTACAGTCAAACTAACTTAACTTCCACCAAATGACTTTATTATAGTCAAAATTTGTTTCGGCTTGGTTCGAATAGACTCGACTCGACGGAGTAACACCAAGCCCGATGAAGGTGTCAAAGCTTCTAATGGCTACTGAGATCTTAAAGCTAACAGTGTAGTCAGCTTGAAAAAAAGGCAAGTAACATTCTCGCTTGAATCGTCGGACTGTTCACATCGCTACAGATATTCTTGAAAACCAGCTAAAGGTTAATAAAGATGGCGTCGCCCTGTGTAACGCTGTCCATAATGAAGCTGCCCTATGAAGTGGTATCCTAATCAGTACACCTCCTCTCCATCATACATTTGCTGAATGTGGGACAAGCACACGCACAAATCGTACTGCGCATGCTCTCAACCGGCTCTGCGGTTGCCCGTCGGTCTTTTGAAAGACAAAAATGCTTATTCTATATGATCGTTAGAAGATGGGCATATGCTATCGTCGACTTTTTTGTAAATCTTTTTAATATCTATCTACAATTATGTGGTATATTTTTAGATATATCTCTTATGGTTTACTCAGCGTAAGACCCAAAAGTGTCTTTTTCCCGAATTGATTTACTATTATTCTCACTGCTTATTTCGTATGTTACTTTATCCAATAAAATATATCCTAATATATAATCTGACCAGATAAATATCTATGAATTAAAAAAAAGAACATAAAAATCGGATAAGTGGTTTTCACGTGAAAAGAACATAAACGGACAGACGGACAGAGAGACGTTGAGGTTTATAATATGTATAGATAACTTATATGTAGTAGGTACTAAAAAACAATAAAATGTTTACTCTCAGATTTATATATTTTCGTATAGTAGGTTGAAATCTATTTCGCGTTCGGAGTTGATTTTATATCTTTAAAAGGTAGCGACAAATAAAATACCGTTGAGATACACCGTACCGATGTTTTATTTACACAGGCTTGTGACCGAGATTTGTTCCTTTAACGAAATCCGCCGTGGATAAGTAAGATATCGATTGGTCAAACGTAAACGAATACAATCAACGACTGAAGTAAATGAATGAAAAAGAAAACCGATGAATTTCAATCTGACATTACTTATGAATAGTTCATTTTCTTTGCAAATCCCTTTGAATAAATCATCATGCTACGTACCTCAGGGGTGTGCTTAGGGAATACTTTAATAATCAATATTGTATATACTTTATGCTTGTATTGGGCGCAGTACCCAGTATGACAAGTTTCGTTGTGTTCTTTGATATGGAATGCACTCGTACACGTTTGTCATCTAGTTACGTAAATTTCAATTCCAATTCGACTATATTCTTTGTGTAATTATTAAAGTCTATCATAAATCTTTAAAACTTGCTTAAACAATTTACTTTTATATATTTCATACTAGCTATGCCCGCGGCAAATTATGCTGCCTCAAAAATACTTATTGTGGGTGATCCTTAGAGACATATGCTATCGCTGACTTTTTTGTAGGTATTTTAAAGACAAAGGGTCAATAATGTAGAACATTAATTTGGTATAGGTATCTCTTATGGTTTACTAAGCGTTAGCCAAAAAGCGTCTTTTTTTCCGAATTGATTCACCATTATCGTCACTGCTTATTTTGTATGTTACTTTATTTTACAAAATATATACTAGGTTATACCTATCCAGATAACATAGCTATGAACGAAAATAAAAACCTTGTAAATCCGTAAAGTGGTTTTCGTATGAAAAGAACATAAACGGACGTTGAGTTTTATAATATGTATATAGATATACCGTTAAAACTATACGCAAATTTCATTCATGAGCAAAGTACGGCTTTCAGTGGAAGCTAGATTATACGTGCAAAATTCAATTTTAAAATTCCTAGACATGTTTTTGTCGGAAATGACGGAAATAAAGCTGGAAACATCACTGACGCCGGCGCGGCGGGCGAACATTGTCGGACACGTGTCCGTGTTTAGTGAGCGTGATACGTATATCAATGGATCAGAATATCAGTGTATTCTTACAATATATTAAAAACAAATAAATCATATAATTATATTATACTTCATATGTCCTTTAAGAGGTTTAAAGAAGAGATGTTGAATCACTTTGACTTGTGAGTTGAGCCATCGATTTGTTTTTAATTATATCTTTATTTTCATTTTATCTTTATTATAATTTTTTGTCCTCCTGGATTTCATTAAGGTTTATATTATTTTTATTGATACTAATTTTAAAATATTGGAATTTTATCATTTTTCGTCAATTTATATTATCAACTATTATAATAATATTTTGTTTTGTTCCTGTTGTTAGTTATTATTATTATTAACGATATTTTAATTTGATTTTAAATTGTTTAATATATATTTTAGTTTATTAAAGCTGTATATTCCTATTATTAACATACGCATCGTGTACACTACTTATACTTATAATATAATATACTATATTATAATATTATACTATATTATAATAATACTGTTTAATATTTTATGTGTAATGTTGTTGGAATAACTAATAAATAAATAAAAATAATATATATTGTTACGATTTGTACAAAAAACCACTATACTCGAACATCAAACAAATATCTGGAAAACTCTAAAATTAAACTACAAAGATCGAGTAAGTACAAATTTGTAGGTAAGAGAAGGCCTCACGAAACACGCACACATTGAAACCCTATAGGTCCGATTACGTAAGCGAAAAACAATTTCAAAATATAGTACACTTCCTTTCACCGTTGATTATTTTTCACCGTTAACCACGAATATTCTGATACAGAATTTATATATTATATCCGAAAACCACAGACGCACAGATCACCACAATTTTCCAAAAAATACAGAATTTTATTTACAAATTAACATAAAATAAAATCAATAAACATGTAGGTAAGTCGAATTTTCAAAACACTATGTTTTCGTAACAAAATAAGCTACAGAAGAGTGCAAGTGAGATGTTGGGAAATACTTTCTATTACGTAGTTTAGATTTTAGCAATAACGTTAAAAAATTTAAAAGGTTTCACTCAGAGCATCCGTGATCGATTAGTGAACACTCAGTCAACGTTGATCGTTTATCTTAATAAGTTTAAAGTAAAAAGTTTTTTTAAGTAATTATTTTTAGGCCCGTTGTAAAAAAGTGAATATATACATTGCAAAAAACTCTACACCATGAAGTAGCTTGCTAAGCCTCTTGTTTTATTGTGTTGATGGGAGTCATACTCAATTTTATTGCCATCTATGAATAAATTACAAATGTCGATATCAGTTGTCGTGAATGCTTTTTGATTTACTGTGTATTTCATGTCTATTCATTTGTGTTTTGTAAGATTACATTGACATCTAGATGTATATAAATATATAATTAAAAAAAACATAAATGTGAAAAAGGAACAAGGAGCAAAGGTAATCGATACCGATAAAATAGCTGAGATCTAACGGGTGCCACGTTTCATAGCAGTTCCTTTAATTATAGCTGTAGGAATGTACGTTCTTCAACTCATTAACACAACAATATCGGATTGATAGATAGATCGGATTGATGATATCGGATTGCTAACATGACATGTTTTCATTTACTGTAAATACAGTGTATTTTCAAAAATGAAAGAAGAAATAATCAATACTATACATTGATTATTCCAAACCTACATTTATACATGTATCCGGCAACTTATATAATTATATCTTAAATATTTAGACGATGAGCGGATGCGAGGCGTGCCCGTAAAACTCACAGAGTTATGGCCGCCCAACCCCATAACACAGGCTCTGCGGCAACCGACTCGCTTACAGACGTATATTTTTTCATAAGTATACAGATACATTGCTTTGAAAATATTGCGTTCACTAGTAACACCGGGCTTAAACCGTACCGTGAGTAAAAAAAATAAATAATTATTAGTATAATTATTTTTTAAAGTAGTTCGGCACATTGACTGTACTGTCCCTGATGGTAAGCACAGTACAATCCGAATACAACGGCGACCACCGAGAGACCGAAATCCATTGGGTGTCGCCACTGTCATGCCGGCCTGCATAAATATCTCTTCACTTGAAGGACCCGATGTCGTAAGAAGGAGTGAACACATTGTCCGAGAGATGGTTCCACAGTTTCACGGTACGTACCGTGTAACCTCCATTACAGTAAAACAGTGACCACGAAGCCCAGCGCGTGTTATTCTCTTGTGGAAAGAAGAGTAGGATCGTAGATTGAACAGCTCTCTAAAACACTCACCATGCTTGTTTACTTTTGATATTCTGTACGAAGATCATTGGCGTTGTTGCTAACTGACAAATCTTTCTAGTACACTCTGCAATTATTTAGCATATGCGGTACTTATTTGGTAATAACTGATGATTTTATTGTGCTTCACCTGTAATAGTTTGATTCTGCTTTGATAATGTATTTTTATATACAAATAAGATGGCAAAAATGGGCACGGCTCTTCTGATGGTAAGCTGTTACCGTACCCTATGGACGCTTGTAACAACAAGTTATCGCTAGCGCGTTGCCAACCTTGAACTCTCGTCCCCAAGAAGCTCTGGAAACCCTTATCACCACAGGAACACAACAAAATCTTACTAATAATATAGTGTCAGGGTAGAGAAGCATCTCGAAAGATATTTCTCTGTGCCGTACCTCTCACCTCCGTTTTTAATGTTTGTCTTTCAAAAACTCATTAATTCTGTTTATGTAAATAAATAAATAAAACTAATTTTGTCCTCTTTTGGGTATTATAGGATCTAGCTTGATTAAAAATTACTACATTGTAAAGACGTAAGTAACCCATATAAGTGACACCATTGTTTTCAAAATACGACCATTTCTTTTAATATTGTGTAGAAGCATCTTTTGAAATATTGAAACAAATTGTATATTCAGACGCAATAATGAAATGTAAAACATCAGTCTGCCTTTTTATTAAAAATATGTTATGAAAAGTAAAATATGTTACTTGCGACCTTTTAGACTAACTGTAACTCGAGAACGGAAGTTCGTAGAGGAATTAAAAAAATACTACTAGGTGCGCCTTGTTTTCTGGTTCTGAATATATATATATGTCAATTTCGCAAAAAAATATTAGAGTCGCTTCTCTTTCTTTCGACGACAGGATAAAAGAGCTGAGATCTAACGGGTGCCCAGTTCCATATCTGTTCCTTTAATAATAGGTGTAAGAATGTTAGTTCTTCGATTTGTTTATGAAATAATTTGTTACTTTCTTTGGTATGGGATTTCTAACTTAACTATGTGAAGGAGTCAATTTTTTTATCGAAATTTATTGATAACTAGCAACCCACCCGGCTTCGCTCGGGTAGCAGAGTAATACATATAACGATATTGTTTTACGCGGCGCACGACATTAAAGCTTTCAGTCGACTCATTTTTTCAACAACATCTTCAACAATCATCGTCATATTTCAGCCAATTTACACAAAACCTTAATAAATCATACACCTAAACCTTCCTTAAGAATTACTCAATCCATTGATGAAAACCATATGAAAATCCGTTTGCTACTTTTTGAGATTATCATGTTCAGCCAGACAGACAGACAAATGCCGCGAGGGGACTTTGTTTTATAATATAGTAAAATGTAGATTAAGACTTGCCAAGTTAGAAAGATTTCTTATGTTTCGTTTAACGCGCTATTCTCTGGAATTAAAAGTCATATTTGCAAAATTATTTTTAAATATTATAGCATATTCACTGAGGAAGGTTATAGGTCATATAACTTCACGCTATGACACTAAGTATAGAACCAGTGACCATTAACGTCACGTTATCTGGCAGCCTGTTGGCAAGTACGGGAAATGAGAAGAACGATAGGTTTTCAAGGATGCGTTGGCGAGGTGACAAATCTAGTATGAAATATATATTGATAGTCAGCATAATGGTATATTCAATTACATAAATTATGGTCGTAGTTTTAGTTGTAAAGAAGCGTAATAACAGGTCGAGTTGCTCTCCCTTGAAGCAGTAATTTGCGAGAATATCTGTCGTTCGCCGAGCGCGACCGCGGTAAACCGTAAACCATGCAAGTTACGACAACGCAAACACGACCATGTCAACGTCGACCGTCGTATTACTGTACCCTTACATCGAGGTCTCGGTAAAGCACTTTTATATGGTAACAAGTTGCTTCACATATTTTTTTTGTAATTCAGCACCTCTTTTCTTTCAATTTTATTAAGTTCGCTGTGTGACTATGATAAGCCACCTTTTATGTATAGACATTGTAGGTATTAATTTTAATTATTTTAAGTTTAGTGTTTGACAACCTCACCTTGTTACGTGACGATGTGGTATTTGTATGTATGTTGTATGTGTATTTGTATTTGTGTTCAAACACCAGTTAATAAAAATGAATATCTACCAATAACGAATAATCAAGACCAAAAACGTACACTGCATAAATTATATTATTCATAAACTAGCAACATTTTATTCGTATAAGGTACATACAGCAGTGTGTTAGTCAAGTTCGGGAAAAGGGCGACACAACGGTTAGTGTGTATATTTACACGAACCATTTCGAATTACTTTCGACCCCTCCATAAGTCAAAAGCTATTCGACATTCATACTTGAAATTTTTGTATGTTAAATAAACGTCCCTTGAACACATAGACTCCCAAATTTTACGAACAATCCTATTATAGTTCTTGAGTTATTAGGGTCTGAAAAGTAGCATTTTTATCACAGACTAACTCACTCACTTACTCTTCAAAATCTTGACCACTTCTAGATGTCTCAGAAACTTGAAATTTGGAATCAATCATACAAAGACAAATTCAAGAATCAAAATATTTACGCAATTAATACTTGCCAAGTTAGAAATCACATATCTAAATAACAAATTGTTATGTGAAAAAGGAACGGCTTAATAAATTACAGCTATAATTAAAGGAACAGCTATGGAACTTGACACCCGTTAGGTCTCAGCTCTTTTGTCAGTGACAACGACTACCCCGAACATCGGTTCTACCGAACTTGGCCGCTTTTTCACATTTATTAGGTATCACATTGTTAGTGTTGGCAGGTTTCCTCCCATTACTGCTACGTTGGAGTTTTTGTCGGGATCTTTTTATTTTGAATCATAAACATATGTTATTTGGCCCTAGGTTGTGTAATTTTCGCGGCATTTTAGGTAACTTAGTTTGATAATTGTGCACGAAAGAAGTGGGTTTTAAATAATAGCTAAAATCATGTATTTTAAGTAGCCACAAAAACTTCCTGGAAAATTATAACAAGAAAGGCACCATCTTGTTAGAGCTATGTTGGAAAGGTTACGTAAACAGTATGAAGTTAGGCTTAAAAGACATGTATCCAAGGGCCTTATACAATTAAAAACAACAACAAGTACTGCTACGAGTTTTTGACAGGATTTTTTGAGTTTTTGGCGGTATCTCAGACTGTCATGTAGTGGTGTTTTGTTTTTTATTCATAAATTTGTGTTTTTGGACTCTATATTGTGTAAAATAGGTGGCATTTTGCACAATAAAGCTTGGTTATTGTATACAAGTGAACTGGATTTAAAATAATAACATAGGACATGAATTCTCATATGCCACAAAAACAAGGGAGCCACCATGTTGTTAGGATCCTGAATTCGTCATAACACTTGAAACTATATTTACTCGATAATGGCAGTAATGGTCTTCAATAAAGAGGATTAGTTGCTAAGTTAGGAAGAAAAAGAAGAAGAAGAAGCATTCGCTATACAGTTATATTCAAGGTATGTAGAAATTACTTCAATGTTTTTATACAATGTGTTATCAGACATTTTCATGACTACATTTTTTAACGTTATTGGAAAATCACCTAATGTAACCGTCCAATAACAGCTTTTTATGTACATACCTTTGATTATATAAATGTCATATCATCAAAGGTACATACATCCCACGCTATTATAGTTTTTCAGTGTTACGTGGTTTTGTAAAAACCTATGTAGTCGTCACAACCTTCATAATTCATCATCATCGTGTCATCTTTGTTACTCATGTTGTTAGCTCGTTTATAATATCATCTTTTTTACATCTTCATTCACTCTATACCAACAACAAAACATTCTATGGATATTTCTACTTTTAATATATTAAATAGGCTAAGGTAATTATTTCATACATCCTACATACATTTAATTATTTTTTTAAGTTCAAACAATCTAGAATAGTTCACTTACAGTGAAAAATGCGAAGTTGCCAAACTTAATAGCATGATTTGTAGTTAGAGATAACTGTGGACAATTCCAAATTGACGACACTCCCCGATATTCTTTATTCTTAGTAGAAGTCACATTTTCAAACTGTCAACGTGCAAGTTATTTCTGACTGTAATTTTATTGTATCTTATAATGGGCCGGGCTATCAGTGACAAACTACAGTCACGCCAACGTTCGTGCCAATTACACTTAATTCAAATTGAAATAAGGGATATTTCACCCGAATACATAATTGGATTGGTTTAGGCTCGTCTCATGGTATCTATTCCCAGAACAATTGTTCCTAATACCGAGGTTTACATAATCAGTTACCTGTACAGGTCGGAATATGAGAAGGTGAACTTAGTGTCGAATAGTTTGACCTCGATCGACCCCAATCTCTCAAAAGCTAACTAGATTCAAGGAACTTCAAGTTTCGTAAAGTAATAATAGTAACTTTCTCAGAAAAGATGTAACATTATTACACGAAGGTTTCTGCTCTAAAAGATGGAATCATTTCAGATGTGTATCTTGATCATTTTTCCAATTACTTAAAATAAATCTGTGTTTCTTTGGTATACTTTAATATGTACATACATAAATAAATTTTATAGAAGGTTTTAGTTATTGCTTTTGTTTCTAAATAATTTTAATTACACACGTTTTACAAGTCTACGAAATATCTATCTATAAAAAGAGAATCATCATCATTTCAGCTATAAGACGTCCACTGCTATACATAGACGTTCCGCAAAGATCACCTTATCGATCAGCTTTTCGCAATTTTCACCAGTTCGAAACTTGAAAATATTTAATAGCTTAAAAAGGTTATCAATACGTATTATATCATAACAGTATTTCATAGTTCATGTGAAGAACATGTAACAAGAGACAATGCAAAAAAATACCTCATAAGTTCGTCTCCGTTCTAATGATACGTTAATTAATTATACACTAAATACTCGAATGTTCCTTTCATAATTATTATTTAACATCGCTTTTCATCAGACGCTGATTAAGGTCCTCGTTTTGTACACATTACAAACATAAGAAATGTTTGCATTAAATTAAATTGCTAGTTACTCATATTAATGATAATTCTTATAGCCTAACAGTTAAGGAACTTTTCGTGTACAAAATTTCATCGAAGTTTGTTGAAAATTTATAGATATTTTTTTTTTCATTTTTTTATTACGAATTTTGAAAGTGTCATTGAGGATTCTTATAACATATCAATTTGGCATTGACTTAAGTTTCCAGTGTATAAAATTTTATAAAAAATCGGTCAAACCGCCTTTTAGTTAAATCTGGACATACAAATAGTTATTTTTTTTAATGTTATGTACATGATTACTGTGTACTTTATAATGGATGTCTACCACTAAATTTTGAAAAAAAAACATGTACACACATTTATTTATATAGATACTTAACAATATGATGTTTGTAACGATAAAGCACGTTAAAGCCTTTTGTTCAAAGTGATCATTCACAGAAACAATTTCACTTCACGCGACCATAACTTTTAATCACTAAGGAGCGAGGTGTAATTATTGCGGGTAGGTAACGTATGAAAACACTCAGATTTCTTAGTGCCTTACATAATAACGAAGCCTTAGGTAACACACTCGTAAAATGGAAACATTATCGTAAACTTGAACTGAGTATGTACGTTGTTTTTGTGCCTCTTAAATAAAATACACGGCTTACCTAACTTTAAATACTAGAAAACCGTAGACGAAATATTAGTAAGTAAAAAAATACGACTGTTTCTAAATTATATAAGGCTTCAGAGGATTAAGAAATAATCGAAGGAATGTCATATGTAATATTTCATTTTTAAAACGACTTTAGGCGCGTTATGAAAAAATGTTGAGAGTGAATTTTTACGAAGCGCGCAGACATTTTAACAAAGAGTCTAAATTATGAAGTTGCTTGCTAAGCCTCTTGTTTTATTGTGGTGAAGACAATCAATCACACTCGATGTTATTATTTTCAATGCTGTATCAGTTTCATCCATGAATAAATTACAAATTTTGAAATAAAGGATTTTTTTCCTTCTTTCATTATTTCAATTGAATGCATTATATAATGACGTGTAAATTAAAAAATATTACAAAGAAGTATAACTTCTAACGCGTGTACATTTTATATATACATGCACACTTTTATTTCTATAAATAATTAACCAAAGGATTTTAAACGCTTATAAGCTAATACCGTTAGTGACTGAAGACTAAATACTTTTTTTATACATATTAAAATCCAATTAAGTAATCATTTTATGACAATGACTTAAAAAATCTGATCAATGATACAACTGTAAAAAGCGAACCAAATTACAAATTTACAATAAACATTTAATTTATGTAGTTAATTTCGTATCTTAACGTAAATACAAACTAGAAATAAGGACAACAATATAATATCCAATTCCCCACTTGTCGACATATCGACATGAAGCTTTCTGTTACACGGAAATAAAATAACGGAGAATCAATTCCGACCTCTATATACATGAAAATTAACATATCCCATCCATAGATACATACATATCTCTTGCAATATAAATTATTATGTATGTTGTCCAGTGAGAAAATACGGTTTTTTTTTCATTCAATATTTGATCCCTCGGTTCCTAGAGGTTCTCAAGTTCTCACATCTCTTTTTTTCTTCATATATTACTTCTAAGTTAATAACGATCAGCTGTTCAAAAATAATGACATTTGTTTGTTGTGCGAATCAGTTGTGGGAATCAGTTTCAGGTGGAAGTAGCAAAGAATTTTTGTAATCAATTATTTAACATGGATTTCCGTGAAGTAACGCCTTTGTCAAACAAATATAGTAATAATAGTAATGTCGACAACAGCGAGGCTTCAACTCCAATAACATATTGCAAGTAATTACTTACTGCCGAATATATACTTATAGCCGATATCTACTGGAATGCTGAATACTATGTAATCAAAGTGCCTGTCTAATTATAGAGAAACAAATATTCTGACACTAATATTCTACTATTTTAATTATAGTTAATAAAAATACATTCGATACCAACAAAAAAAAAGTGAAGCGTCATGATACACCTGACCATTGTGGAATACGAATACGAAAAAATACGAATTATGAATAAATGAAAACGTAATAAATGTACAAATTAAAATATGAATATAATTTCATTATTTTATTTATATGAAATTATTTAATAGGTATATAAAATAAATATAATTTATAGTACTTATAAGTTTATTTTTCATTACTTATAAATTCACTTAAACATACATATTCACGAACAACCTATAAGGAAGGCATAAGAAACCACGCTGATACACTAAAACACACGTAAAATCAGAGTGTGTGTAATAGAGAAAGAGAATCGTGCAGTATAAATATTGAGAAGCGAGCTCCGAGTCGAAAAGAGCCGAACAGATGCGACGCTTGCCGAATGGCACGTCCCGACGTCCCATAAGAACGCTTTTAATCCCGTCCAAACGCGCCATTAGATGTTTCACTTCAAAAAATGACAAACATTTTGAATAGGTCCGTCATTAGAATGGCCAAGTAAAAGAGCACAGAAACTATCCAAGGTTATAATATTGTTGAAGCACCACCGGCAAACCTATGTTTACGCAAAGCATCAGTGTAAAATTGTGACTGACAACACGCACGTGCACACGAGGCGTTCCAACATAATATTATGGCTTGTTAACTACGGTCCTTTGGAGATTGATGGAATATTGCTACGAGATGCAGTGATCACTTAACATAAGATGGACTGTATGCCTGTTTGCTTTTTTACTGTATTTTAATATTATTTCAAGAATTATAAAAGGAATGTTATTTTCACTAAAGAAATAGATTAAAGTCAAGTAAAAAAGGCAAGCTTTATTATAACCTTTTAAAAACGGTACCTTACCTTACCTTTTTTTGTACTCAATGAATTAATAATTGATCTGATCTGCGTTATAAAGATTGTAAGGAATCTTATCTTCAATTAGAAGTTTTCATAATTAATTAATCGGTTACATCTGGTAATTAATCCGAATGTTTTATGGCTAAGGTATAGGTTAATTCTAGTATTGTAAATGGAGCAATATATTTAGAGGGTTTAGGATTACTTGGGCACAGTCAAGCTTTACAAATGTCGTATGGAATCAACGTTGTGTAGCGCAGCGCCGCCGTCAAGCCTTCCTAATTAAGAGGCGTCCTAACTTATGTTGACGTCACCCTGGATACGTGTTCATGCGTATTGTTTTCATAGATATTACGAAGAAATACTTGAATATACGACACTTCGTGTGTTTCGATTTTTCTTGTTTGCTGAAGTCAAATTCTTCAAACTGATAGTTATCTACTGACTGAATAATGTAGTCGCTTATAAAAAAAAATATTTAATTATTATAGATAATAAATCTATTTATTGTTATATATGTTCCAAATAATCTTTTTAATTTTAATTTGTATTAAACAAATAGCACCCTTAGTATAATCACAAAAGAAAAGCATTGATTTGATATGTGATTGTTTTTAAAGGCCATAAGATGTCATATTTTTATATTCCACTAACGTGTGCACGATATGATATCTTATCGGCAGCAACACGGAGTTAAAAATATAAGTACTCAAAGGTAATGAATTTTCATATATATTTCCTTAGTGCTCATTTATTATCTATCGGTTTAAGCTTGCTTGTCAGTAAAAGCCTTAAGAATTTTATTCAATGGATTGTGTCTAATAGATACATCTCCCTCGAGGATGACCACATTTAGAGATTCTGAGGAGAACAAAGGCTGAAGACATCGGCAAGCGAGTCACTAGGCTAAAGTGGAGGTTGGTGAGACACTTGACAAGGATGAACCACAGGGGTTTCAAAGTGGTGGCCCGGCCAAACCACTCCGAACAACCCGAAGGTCCAACGATATAGTGAGGGTGGTGGGTAAGCTGTGGATGAGTACCGCACAAGGTCGTGAAGGTTGCCATAAGCTAGAAGAAGCCTTTACTCAGCAATGGCTGTTCAAATACTATTTCTCTAAGGCTCTCTGGATGCGGAATATTTCTAAATACCTAATAACAAGTAAGGAAATTGTTATAGCAGAGTAGTACCCGCACATAACTAGATTACGACCAGAATAAAGTGTCCGACTCATTTGTTGTTTTTTTTTTTGTATCAGCCAGTGTTTTTTTTTTTTTTTTTTTGTTAACGGACAGTATTTAATACTTTGCCAGGTTCTTCTTCTTCTTATTTAATGGCGACTATGTTAATACAAAATTCTGGCAACATCACGTGAATAGAATATTCTTCTAATTTTATTTTTCATGTAATTTAAAACATGATCATACAAGATAGCGCTTCCTTTTTAAAACTGTCCAGGGAGTTTTTGTGGTAACTTAAAATACAAATTCCTAGTTATTATTTATAAACCACATCACATGTGTACAATAACAAAACTACATCACGTAAAATGTCGCCAATATTACATAATATATGGCCAAATAACATAAGTTTATGAATTAAAATTAAAATCACCACAGGACAGATCAAGATCTTGCGAAAAACTCTCGAATGTTGTTTGCTAGACTTAATAACCTGTCAGTTTTTAAACATCGAACAACTGAATTGCCAGATTATGTTTTTTAAATTATGATCTTCATTACAATTTAAATTATAAACATATTTGTATGATCATAATCTGTCTGTATTATTATTTAAAAATAGAACAACAATAAACATCTTAATATCCATTATGCGCAATTAGCTTCTTAGGAACGAACAGCTATCTCGGCAGAAGAATGTGCTAATAACAAGATCGAAAAACCGGACGGAGATAAAGTCGGTCCTCGGAGGGTGAATTTTAATTAAATGCGTCTACGGACGTTAACGAGATGAAAGTGAGTTGGGGTCTTTAATCGCGTGATTTGTTTGTCCTATCGTAAGGCCCCGGGGATCAAATAGCTATGGATTTTCGCAAACTTTTGATTGAATCACTCGTTTTCACGAGATAAATCGGTTTTCGTGGTAGTATATTATCTTACATTACAGATATTTTTTCTATCTTTACACCCATTTATTTGATATACGGTACTATGTAAGGGCATTATATTGAGTTATATATGATAAAATTGTACAAATATATGTAGAATGTGATATATTTTAATGTAATTACTTGTTAGTATTATTTTGAAAGTGGTAGGTAATTATAATATATATTTTTTCTTTATATAAGTACCAACTCGTAACTAATCTTTCTGCAATATTATACTGTAGATTGGCTTTTAGTTATTTGGATGTAAAAAAGGAATCCATTTTTTTTTAATGCGTAATATTTTTTAATCTGTGGATAAAATGAGCAAATCTGTGACAGCTTTCACAGCTGTGCATGGAGTTTAAAAGACATAAGTTTGTGGACTGTGGATTGTTTTAAAAGCTTATATTTAGTTATTTAACGTGGTAAAATGTAAGAATTAGATAATAAAGTTTAATGTCTTTCTTTGTTTGCAGAGAAACTCATATAGTTTATTTTAACCGTGAAAAAAGATAAAGTCAAATAAGGCAAAATAATCTTATATGGATTTACTTGGATATTGGATTCAAGAATTTCGCTACCTTAGGTAATCCAGTGTTAAAATGTCTCTTCCATTGACGATTGAAATTTAATAAAATACGAACAAAAGACATCATTCGACAGCGACCAAGCCATGTTTTGTGTGGTGATTAATTTATTTTTGCTCCTCATTGTTCTTTGTTCTGTCCACCTCAGACTTTTCAGACATATATATATTCTGACAACTTTACACATTCATTTATTTAGCTAATAGGCTTCAAGAGCCGAGTATCATAAGGCTCTACTCAGATGAATGAGTGCCTAGACATTCTATATACCAGCACAAACCATTCACATGGACACACCACACGTTAAATTTATACAACATAATTGATAAAAGGTAAACTAAATTTTTTACAAACCCCGACACAAGTAACCTATTCTTTGAGACCATTCCAATGAACCCAGATATATCTGTTGTAAGTTGGTGAGGAGTTTGGTATCTTGCAGATTCCTGACAATGTTCCAGCATCAGGTCAAGGTTGGCATGTTCTTTTAATAACATAGAAGTAACAGAATACTAAATTTCGACTAGATCAAACATATGGCAGATCCTCACATCCATTCCAAAAAAAGAGCTGGTAATCTTCAAACGGCTGAACAGCTTTTCTTAAATCATAGCTAAGAAAAGTTTAGATCGATTCTCAATTCAATAAAATAAATAGATCAAAATCGACTTAGCCGTTTGGGATCTCAGTTTACGTCAAGTATTAAAAACAAAATAACAATGCTAACATAATATGTTTATCACTCAAACTATGTAAGACGAAGTAAAACAGCCTTAAAAGATTACTTCCGAAACAAAGTCGAGGGAGGAGTTAAAAAAGAAACACCTGAACGTATGATTAGTATACAATATGCAGTGGCAGGGTATAAGTGGTAACTCCTGACCGCATCAAATTTTCACGACCCGACCCGGTAAGGCGGAAAAGGTTTGACAAAACGGCGCCGTTTCGAGTCCCGTGCCCTTAAAAGGATTCCGTACTTTCTATCTCGACGGAACAATAAACCTATTTCTTTTTCTTTGTTTTATCTTTCACTTCACTAGTATACCCAGATGATGTTCGGGTCCGATCGCTGGATTATTTGTTTTCGTGATATACGATTAGGTTCTGTATCCTTGAGATTGCGTCAAAGACATATTTTTCGACATTTGTATTATATATTTCTCTTTATAGCTACCCAATAAACACATGATTTTGAACGTGTTAAATTTCTTCGACCAACTCTCCAACGCCAACGCTTCTGTGTTCTCACATCCCATACTTGCCTACAACTTCCCAGATAGCTTGATATTCATTCTACCCCTCCGCTCCTTAGGATCGTGGCGTAAAGTTAAAGCCTATAACATTCCTCAGTAAATAGGCTATTAATCATTTAAACCTAACTAGTAGTTCCAGAGATAAGTATGTACAAACAAAAAAAAATCTTTATAATGTCATGTGTGAAGTCAAATTAAAGCCATGTATTTATTGGGTTATAATTTGAGTGTATGTTCCGTTTCTCTGAATAAGTTTTATGTTTAAAAACTGTCTATTGTTTTTTACGATCCTATGTCTAGACTAGATATTAAAGATACAAATCTACGAAACCCGCCTTCACATATTGCGAATAAGGCTTCATTAATCGTGTGATAACACTGTCTTTTTAATACGTTTATTGTCTAGCGTTTGTTCCCAACTACATCGGGTATTAAATGAAGCTGTAGCCGAAGGATTCAGGTTAATCCTAGAAACGGTGAAACGGCTGCCAACACATATCAGTGCTTAAAGCAAAACATATACCCTACCACAACCATGGGCCTGATGATAAGCAAAGTACAGTTTAAAAATATTAACGACCATAGAGATTGGTAGTCCATTGCCGGTTACTGCTGCCGACTTTAAAAGTTCTCGGCACCTGGATATACACTGGTTTATCCCGAAAAGCAACAAACTAAAAGAGATTCAATGTGATAGGTTTTTCTGCATGTTTCTGGTAGTAGCGAGTCAATATGGTACACACCCAGCACCTCGCTATGGATTCATCGCAGTCTGCTTTCACCGAAAATCTAGATCACTTGGTATCACTAAGACATCATCGTCCAGTACAAAGAAAAAGTACCATTACGTAATATTTTTAAAGTAGGTAATTATATGTTTATTAAGAATTTAAATAAAATATGCCTCCGCACAAACTAATCATAAATTTACTTCCACAACTTGCTGCACAAGTGATAGGATGTATCCTCATTTCTTAGTTCCTTTATACTTTTATCTCAAACTGAACTAAAACAAAATAAATGTTCATCTTTTGTCAGTACAACCATGAATTGCTATTTATTCCTCATAATCCGTGGATTTTGGACTAAGTCCGGCCAGCGCGGCGCGGCGGGTGGTTCGTCATCAATCTTGCTCAGACCCGCATAATCACAGAAAACGTAACGGGATTATGCTGACCTCAATTTTTAAACGATAACATACGTCTTTTGTGCTTAAAGTTCGAGATGTATAGAGTTCATTAGATATACTCGTGTACTTTAATTCAGGCTTAAGATTAATTAATAAGGCTGGAATTGCACCTCACAGGTTATTGTATTATATTTACCTATTACTTAGTTTCGAGTCTTAGCGATTTTTTGAGTTTTTTTAATTTACCATTTTCATCGTGCCCCTGGTATCTTTACTGTTGAATCGAGTGGCCCAACTTCGACCAAGGCTTCTTAACAAGACCCTATAAGAAGTCTACACCAACTAGTTTAATTTTTAGAAAAGAATCCCTATATCTATATCATCTTCCTTGCACCACAGTGTGCACAGTGCCACGTGAACTGGTCTACGGAGCCATAGCGACTCAGTAGCGTCCATAACGATGCTAACAAAGAAGTTTGCATTTTCTTACCTCTGTCGTAAGTACCGTGCGGATGTGGAATTGTAACCCAGGCAACGTGTTCCCTTACTTCCCAAGATATTGGGTTCTTGAATCAAGGCGTGAAGAGGCATTTCAGTCAGCTGCCACGACATCGACGACTACCTTACTTACCGTCAGTTGCAGCACAAATTAATGTATTTTTTAAAGCGTAAAATCTTTAAAGCGTAAATTCTTTAAAGAGTAAATTTTTTAAAGTGAAAAATCATTTCAAAATTGCCTAAGGAACGGCTTATCAAATCGTGCTCGAAATAAAAAAATCACTATTAACTTTATTAGAATAAGTTACCAAGCTCCGACGTTCGTTGATACAAAACCCGAAGAGAGCCCGCTCGGGGCCGCGGGGTACGCTTAACCTATTTTCGTTTTTTTTTTTACTCAGTGATGCGGCCAGTATTGCGGACGGCACGGCTTGGCTTTCAATTTACGGCTCGACTCTGCAACAACTTTACCATACAAACTGCTTTTATAAATGTTTATACTTCTGTTTTTTATACATGTTTGTACATTTCGTTCAACTATACACTTATTTACGCACGTATGATGTTGAAAATTCTTTGTCGTAACAAAACAAAAATAGTTCCAATAATTTTATCCCGCGTGAGAACGACATTATGAACTTAGCCATGAATTGTGAATGTGAATTCATTTTAATAGCTTTTTTTAATTATATAAATATAATGTAACGTTGTATAAATAAATATTATTTTAGTTGTTTAAATTAATGGCTAAATTCATCGTTTGGCACTTCTGTCACATGATGCGCGCGCAGCTTTCAATTTCACCCTCTATCAAACGCAATAAGAGATACTCCTTAAAGTTTTTTTTTATTAAAATTATAACATTCCAATTTTACTTTCTTGTAACATATTATATATGTATAACCATTAGAAATCAAGAGTTAGTATGCACTTAATTTCTATAATATAATATATTAATATTTTATTAATACGTATAAAAATATATTATGAATACGTATAATATAGGTATACGAAAATGCTTGGAAACAAACAAAATATGTCTTTTGTAATTTTATAGTGTGAACGTTTCCATCCTCTTAACTCTCTGCATCATACTTGCTGGAGCCAACAGCACAGTGTGACAAGCGTAGAGGAACATATCCGTATGAGCTCAGTGCAAGTCAAGTCATTATCAAACCAAACAACGCAAACCTGGAAGAGAAACCAATACTGTGTAAGGACACATTTAATATACGTACGACACTTAAATGCTGCCTACAGTAGCGGCACGCTATGATGGCCGTTTTGATACATTACAATTGTGACCTGAAATGTCAATTTATTTTCGACAAAAATATAATGTGTGAGTCGTTAAAAAATAATTATAAAAATGACTCATTATTTCTACGGGGCAGAATGTATTATAGCTATACCTTCCAAAGTTAAAAAATACTCAGTCACCTCACCACTCACTCACTCACACTCACAAACTCACCTGATAATAAATGTCTACGTGACCCGTTAAGTAACACGTTTAACCTAATGAAGGACTGGCCCTCAAGTGTAGCTGCCGTAACTAGCTAAACGGGCATTAGAAAACCACCATGATAAGGATTCATCACTATGCTTTTTCTTCAACGAAAGCTCATTGTATTATTTAAATCTACGTCGATCAACCCTGTGTCCGAATACGCTACCAATAATTTGCTACCACTACTCATTAATTTACAAAAAAATATTTACAACCTTTTCAAAAAGATCACAAAGATCCGATTCTCACATCACTACAGTGAATAATTTCCCTGTGCAAGTTTAGGACAAGCACTGATCAGCTTTTCAAAACCGCATTAACTATTGGTTCGTTAGTGCTTAATGGTAATCGATTTTTATTGAAAGGCAGAATAATTTGGTTCATATTAAAAAAGTATCAAAAACTTTTGCTAGTCTAAGTAACATTTAATAGAAAATGAAAAAGTACATTCGACTGTGGAAAGAGAAAATTGACTAACATTTAAATTTGCATTAATAACATTGCGTTAATCCATTAGTCTTATCCCCGTCGATTTGTTTTCCAAAAAGAAACACGGACTTTATCCTACTTTTATATGCGTTTTGAAGAAATAAGTTATCTTATTATTATTTCATTAATTTTGGCAAAATAATTAATAAAAACAAATAGAAAACTATAAACGTATTTTTTCTTTAAATTTATATTTTTTTAAATAAAAGCTACCTTACCTATAGATACGGTTACCTATACATAAAAAAAATATTATAACTTATCACTAATAAGAAATTGAAATAATTTAATGTATATTATAAGAACTTTATATATCATTAAATTAAATTATTATATATTCTTAGTAAATAAAATAAATACTATCACAAGGTAATTCAATACAACAAGTCCTAATACGCTCAGACATTTTCACATATTCAAACACATTCTAAGTTGCAGCAGCTAGCTATAAACGCCGGAAAACTTGATAATACCACAAAGGGAATTGAATTTTCAATACGAAAAATTTCGTCTGAGAAACATTCTAAGCACTTTAACATTATTATCCGAAGACATCAAGTCACATTAAATTCTTTATTCATTTTATATTTGCGGGGTCACGGTTTTATAGTCTCGCGGTCGGAATTCGCGCAATGTCTTTGATCTTAGTCAAACAAGGAAGAAAAAATAAACGAAAATGCACTTCAAGTGTCTTCATAAAGGGGAGAAAAATATAATTTATTCACGAGATAATTTTCTCCTCCTTTTTAAAGGATAGTCGTCGTTTGAAGTGGGGTGAGCACAGAGCACGGATGAATGTTTGCACTGAGCCGAGCGCACGAGGGCTTTGTTGTACTCGTATAGAGATTTTGTCTTGTCGATTTAGTTCTGTACTTTATCTATCATTATTCGTGAATTAAATTTATTGTTAAACAACATTTTTACTCTAGAATATTTGCAATCTTTTAGTTTTAGAGCCTATTAGAGCCTAGAGCATATTTAATTATTAAAGTACAGTAAAAAAGAAAGACATTATTTACAATACACTAATAATTACAAAGGACATGAACAATACCATGAAAACAGGGGTTCACTAACAATCACCGTAATATATAGAATATAGGAAATTAAATGTAAAAAAATGGAGGGAAAGTCTCGTACACAGCTATTACTCGCTATTACAGCTATTCTCGTAGTATTCTCAGCAGAATTTAAACTAAGATTAGCTCACTGTTGCCAGATGGCTGTTTCATCTGTACTGAACTGAACATAACCCAGAATTCACAAAAAAATCGAGTGTTACTTAAGTGAAGGTTTTGTGCTAAACCCGCGCTAAAATTTGAAAATAAAAATATTATGTTAAACAGATATGCCTTTTTTAAGCAAACTTATGCTCTCAGTGTCTTATTATCTTTGCCGTACCATGAAACTGTGGAAGTCTCTAGGGTAGTGTTTTTGTAGGCTGGCATGACAGCGACGACCGCCGACGGATTGCCAATCTTTCGGTGGTCGCCGATTTCACAAAAATCGAAACTTTCTAAATAGACAGCATTCTTTTTCAGATCACTCCATTACACTTATTCTAAACCTATGTCATTAAATATTTTTCATTAATTTTTGTTGATTCTAGCACTTATAAAACGATTCACTTTATCAAAGTATTAATAATTAACGGTAGAGGAGGCCCTTGAGCAAACAAGGACAATTCTATTAATTCCTAATGAACCACAACAGTCGAGCCGTGTTTACCCCGCCCCCGCACCGCAATAACAATTAGCTGTAGTGCGCACTTCAGACTTCTCCCACTTCCCAGTGACCTCCAAAGATCTAACTCTCAGTCGATTGACGATTGTTTCGAACCTACAGATTAATCAAGAGCCGCTTGTTTGAGTGAGATCTCTCTTAACTATTTACTTACACCATCGCAAACTTTTTACAACTAACAAACTTATATAGGTAGACCCACCAATATGTTTTATATTGTAGATATACGAGTTACTATATACTGATATCATACTTGGATAGTAAATAATCAGTTACTGAGAACATAATTATATTCAATCATATTTTTCGTATTTTAGTGATTATTTTAGTTTATAACTGTTGATGACGTAGCTCAGTTATACTATTATTCTCATCAACATAATCATTAGCGATTAATATGTTATAAAAAGCTATTAAATCATTATTGTATTCTCTTTCCAGCGATATATTATGTATTAAATTGAGTGTTCGTAACAAAGTTGGTACTTGCTACACGGATATTACATTTTGGTAAGCAAATTATCAAAAGTCTAAAAAAACATCTGAAAAGTTTATTCAGTTAAGATATCGTATACACTTTACAACTTCCTTTTTTACAAATACATAATATGTAGCTACCATCTTAAGTAATAAAATCGTTTTCCTCGTCTTAGAAATTTTACATCAATGACTTTTACGTTTTTCTTTAAACGAGGAAAACTTTGAAACACTCTTCATTAGAGAATTCCTTTTCCTTACGTTGGAACTTACTGACTGGCACAATAAACGGATATACATCATTCTCTTTCAATGTCGACTTGATCATTAAAATAATGAATTTCTCTTTTAGGGAAATTTGAAAATTCGTTGATGCGAACTCCGTTAGAGTGTAACTTTTAATTGCTGTAAGGAAACTTAGAATTGTATTATTTTTTATTAAAAGCGGGCCCTTCTTTGACCCAGTTATGGAAATGTAGTATTATCAATAATTTATCTATGCCTAAATGCTGCTAATTAAGAAATTAGCAGTATTTGAGCCTATATAATAATATACCCAAAAAACCTTACCATAACCAGACCACCCATATAAGATTTCATTTTATAAAAAATATAGTAGATTCTCACATTGAAAGGCCTCGTTATGCTTACCGCCAAGCCTCAATATTGTGCCAAGAGGTCACGGGTTCGTTCCCTACACTGACTGATAAATGATTTTTGTGTAATGAGCATAATTGACAATTGTGTGTTAAATATATGTGTAGTATAAACAGTAGTATATAGCCGTTTATTTACCATAATACAAGCTATAGGTACTTAGTTTGGAACTCAAGGAACTATCTAAAATTGTTTAGCTATATAAATTAATTTAAAAAAAATAGCAAGAAATGTATACCATGAAAGGCATGACGGTGCCGCATTGTTCGTTGTCAATTTAGTCAATGTATAAAAAATGAAATATGTAAAAAAATAAATGACATAAAGTCGTCTTGGTGTCAATTCAAATAATATATAAGTTAAATAACCTGAACTCTTCATGATATAAGTTTATTCCCTCCCCCTATAAACATGGATTTAACCAGAATTTTAGCCCTGGCCCTGGTGGCAAGCACGAGAAATCTAATGTTAAATAAATATTTTTATACTAGCTTGACAAAATTATTTATTCTTCCTATAGTCCCTCCTGCCTGTACCAGGCAACGTACGTACCTACGGCTTGCTTATTGAAAAAAAATTGATCTGGTTATCACATATCATGGTGATCGGTTAAACGTTGTTGGAGTTTATATATCAAAGTCCATTTGTTGGTTCTATACGACTCAACGAACTATTTTTTGGACTCTACTCAAATCGCCGATAGCACACTAATAGAATACAGCACAAGAGGGAACTCGGTCGGCAAGATATTTGAAGAATAAGTTTTAACAGAAATGTATTGCTGTCGCGCTGTGCCCAAAGGACCATATAGAGTGCGAAAGAGACAACTGCAGCTCGAACTGGTCATAACGGAGAATAGAGGAAATCATAATTTAGTATTCCCCTGTTTCCTCCTCCAAAACTAAACTGATTTTTTCCTGCTTCCAAGAAATTATATAAGAAAGATTTTTGGTATGCATATATATTTTACTTTTTTTTTCAATTTATCTTTTTTTTTGCATGATGTCGGATAAAGTTTTATAACTGAGCAATTTTAGTAATTTTATGGAATTCCTAGTTCTTGTAGCGTTTATAGAATCAAAACTTATCACCTAATTTGTATATTGTCCTGAAAGCATTTTAAGTAATTAATTAATTAAGACAAAAATGAAATCCAGCAATAATTTTACATTAATGCATTTTAATTATATTTTCTACAAAACCGATACAAACTTGAATATTTCTATAGACGCTAATTTTATATTGTTATATAAATAGGCCTCGATACATTTTAGGCCGTTAAATCAATTTCAATACATATATTATGACACAATTTATTATGTACAATATGTAACATTTTTAGTATTTTGAACAAATAATACAAAATAAAAAATTACTCTTATGCATTTCACTTGCATACGTGATTTTATACCTTACTTATGTTATACTTATTTCTTTTTTAATTCGCAAACGTGAAGTACATTTTTATGCGCTATCACTTCCACAATTAAGAGGAATATAATGGCAATTCATGTTAAAATCCATCAAGTCGTTTAGGCTACAGAAAGTGCTAAAGAAATAGTCGTACATATACGTCATACATACATACATACACACATTCGGAAAACATTATGGTTCTGGGGCGGTCGGATAAAAATAACGTCCTATACTCTTTATTTAAGTTCATTAAAATATACATTATATCTCTTAAAAACACGTACATATAAGATACATGTGTATTATAGAAACATTGAATCTCAAATACAATGTATAAATTTTTATCTTATCTACATTTGTAGTGATTATACTTATTATATATAATAATAATAATAATTTATATATCCAATAAACTATTCAAATATATTAATTATACAATAACAGTATGTAATACAAAACATTTTACCAAAATCGACTACATTTCATTAGGCGAAAATTTTAATTAGGCTTCTCTATACTAATCATTGAAGTGTACCTAGTACATAATAACTCATTTATACTAATATATAAAATTCTTGGTATGGATTTCAATGTACATGGAAAGGGAATTTCTTGAAAACGTATTTGACGGATTTTGAAGAAACTTTTTTAAAATGTTCCTTATCATTTCGGAAGTGCTACAAGCTATAATTAAATTTAAAAACTTACGCACAGGGAAGCGACTCGTTTATTATTCCTTAAATACGTATCCATAGAAATATCCTCTATTATCTATACATATTATAAAACTCAACATCTCTCTGTTTGTCTGTCCGTTTATGTTCTTTTCACGCGAAATCTACTAATCCGATTTACATGGTTTTTCTTTTAATCCATAGATATGCTATCTGGCTAGGTTATAGGGTACATTTGGTTACATAAAATAATATACGATAATGGTTAATCAAATCGGAATAAAGCCGCTTTTGGGACGATTAAATGACGTAAACCATAGGAGATAAATCAAAATAATGTTTTACATAAGTGTAGAACTTAAAAAGACCTACACAAAAGTCTATAATAGTATATTTATATGTAATACTACTAAAAGTATTTTTGCGGCAGAACAATTCGCGCGTTTGCTCGACTGACAGCAATCCGAAGTCCACGCAAGCGGAGTCGCGGGCACAGATAGTCTTTATTAATATATACTTGTATAAATATAAATATGTGTTCAATGGGGGCTGAGATATTTAATTGAATAGAGGTCTCTAAAAAAATCAATGAAAAAGCTTTTCCAAAACATTACAATATCATGAACTTGTTAAAATTGTTATAACTGAATTATGAGCAGTGAAACAAAACGATTCCTTTAACCTGTAAAGTTAAAATTTATATACAAAAAAAAACTCAATCAACACTTTCCGGATAATAAGATAGCATCTGAAAAACTTATTTATCACATCTTTAGTATACTTCCAATAAACTACATATACTTTGTTTAACATCAACTGGCTTCACCTTTAGAAAACTGAGCAAAACTGTTTACACAAATTTGAGCAGCGGCTTATAAGTCCTGAAGCTTATAAAACCAGTGCCTCATATGCCCAGCAGACAGAAGGCGAGCAGATTAGAACATCAGTCATCCGAATCAATTTCCTCTTCGCTCATCTCCTCTTCAGAGGTGCAGTCAGGCTGGGAGGCTTCCACCATACAACGCTCGCACCCACACAAGAACAGGTAATTCTGTGCTAATTCCTGGTAAATAAAATAAAAAAGCTTTACTATCTAAGAAAATGTTATTTACAGCACATCTTCTCACAATTCATTTCAAATTTTTTAAGCAAGCACACTTCTACAAATCACAACCTCTAAATCAATGTATGTTTCCTAAATAGAGATAATCTTCTATACAAATTATAAAACTCAGCGTCTCTCTGTCTGTCCATTTATGTTTCTAAAAAAGGTACTTATGTAACATGCATGTCGACATCAGACATTGACAGGCCTCGTGGCGCAGTTGTAGTAAGCCCTACTATTGAGCCGAGAGGTCGCGGGTTCTATCCCCGCCCATGACTGACTTTTGTGTGATGAGCATAATTGTCAGTTGTGTGTCTGGGTGTTATATACATATATATATGTATAGTATATCAGCTGTTTTATTACCATGATACAAGCTATGCTTAGTATGGCATTAAATGGCCGCGTGTGAAATAGTGTAAAAAAAAAAAAAACATTTAAAAAAAATGTCATCAGCGCACGACAAAATCCTAAATAACTTCCTCTATAGAATGATTTTTGTGAGTTTAAGTATTATTTTTGTGACCACGTGCATCGTTACTTTCTATGTTACTTAAAACTAAAGCAGACCAAAATAATAAAACCAAATAATCGGAAATAAATCGTATTAATCGTACGAATCGAAAATTAATCGAACTGATCGAACGCCGTTGTACATTTAATTTATTAATTTTTCTTTTTATTACGAATAAAATATATATAAACGTAATTTATATATTTTGACTACAGCAACACGCAACGAAGAATATTGTCTGGAAGAATTAATCTTGTTGTTTAGAGTCAGCCATTCAATAATTCAAGATTACCAGATTGCGATCTCAATTACTGTTATAGTTTATTTTTGTTATTTAATTTACACATCCCTCTATTGATTTAAAGCATAATCGTATTTTCGATTGTATTTAGTTCTTAAAAAGAATCGATAATCGTAAAATCAAATTTCAATTTAAATTATGCTACTTCTATAAAAGAAAACATTTGACATGTGTCATCCAAGCCTTGTTACGATGAACCAATAATAATGTCTTATTCGTCAGTGTCGTTTATAATAGACGTCTATCAGGTAATATGGAAAAGATACATTTGGACATATATACAGACCAAAGTGCAGATTTATTAGGTAATATACCTTTTGCCTTGAATGCCTCGATCTCCTCAAAGAGCAGTCATCCAAATAGCTAATACAGATTTCGTCTCCAGGCAAAATGGGTTTTAAAGCTTTAAGTTGTAGTCTATGGTTGCCATAAGGGAATGTTGACTCAGCATTTGGTGTGCAATTATGATTACAAGAACTCTGCAACGCATACAGTCCTGATCCTTCGGTGTTTAAAAATGTACCGGATTCTGAAATAATAAATCATGCTAAATTTCATAAAGTCTTGGCAACAATTATAAATCACTAACTGTGCCCCACGGTCTCGTCCGTGAGACAAATTTATTCGAGAAACTACACGGCGCTGCCGCCAATGCGCCCCTTGGAGCCCTAACGTTGTTCAACTTACCGTGCTTGCCTACACAGCTAGCCAGATTTATAGTTATTGCTCTGCTGCTTAGGGTCGTAGCGTGAAATTATATAGCCTATATTATTCCTCGTAAATCTGGGTATACAAAATATACAAAAAGAATTATTCGAATCCGACAGGTAGTTCCAGAGATTAGCGCGTTTAAACAGACAATCAAACAAAAAAACTCTTCAGATTAATCATATCAAAGTATAGATTAATTAGGTATATACAAGAAGAAAGCGCGGGATATGATCACAAGACAATTGTGCAAAGACATGTTTAATTTAAAATAGTTAACCGTTTACTTAATAAAATTGTTAAGACTAACTGTTTTATTCTTATTGCTCTTATACCCATAGAAAAGACCAGAGCGCGAGAGAGACAACTGTAACTCGTAGGAAAAATTTAGGCTATACCTATATTTTTATTTTTTACATATTTGTTTGCTGGATGTCCGATAACGGCACTGCACGGACAATTTTAGTAATTTTAGAAGGCTTCTATTTTTTAAAGTGAAACTTTTATTCTAACACCCCTGCAATTGAACCACGCTGTGGTCGAATTATTGACTATTGGGAAGGACAGAATAACATCGGCCAGGCGAGATAGTTCTTATATAATAATTAATTTATGGGAAAAAACTAAAACAGGAACCTGCCAGTGGTAGATGTAAATTTTACGATATAAAAGTATTTGCTCTCGTGCCATTATTATCTAGGTATAAAACAGAGGAATTTAATTTATAATAAACTCCACTCGCATTTCCTCTTAAACCGGTAAGTGCAGAAACATGAAATTTTGCACATATGTTCCTTATATAACGTAGATAATAAGTACAGAAAAAGGATTTTTGAAAATTTATCTCTATCCATATAGTGGGTCATATTTCCTAAGATATTGCCAGTGGGAAATTCTAACTTTGTCATATTTACATTAAATGTACTCACGTTCCTCAACATATTCATACAATTTGTCTATAAAGAAATCAAGTTGTTGCCTCTCATCATCTGACATGGTGTGTTCCAACACAGCATTCACCCACATTGCCAAGGGACTAGTGCCGATGCCTTGCCCGTTAGTGCCGACCAGAGCCATTAGTGTGCAAAAGCCTTCTGGACTGAGGAACTGGAAATGTAAATACTTTGAACTTTTTTTAATGTCACTAACCTAGTAGTTAATAACTAATTTCTATAAATTCCTATAGTTGAAACTTGAAACCTTGTAATTGTTCCAGAACATTTATAAATCTATGGTTTAGCTTTTTATTTCCATTAAATGAATGTTTGAATAATGTATAAGGCCGCGAACTGTATGACAGTGCGGCCGCGGTCGCCCTCGACGTCAGCGCCGAGATCGCTCGGTTTGTGGCTGCGTTAAAATGACGCGACGAAAGTGTGTTCGATGTCGATACTGTGTGTTTGTCCCTTTTTATACTACTTAGTTATTTTATTTGTTAGAAGTTATTATGTGCAAAAAGCGTCCTATTGCTTAACACCTATTATTTCATCGACAAAGTTAAGAGATGTCATTGGAGGAAATCATTTACGATTTAGAAAGATCACTAATATGGAACAGAGAACATAATAACCATAACAATAGGAGAATAACTAATGAACGATAGGAGAAAGCAAAAAACGAATTGCCTCGAATTTTCTTTGATCTTCGTAATTTCAATGAAACTTGCCTTTTTGCTTTCTTTTTTTGTAGTGTGGGTTGCCTATAATAACTCGTAACGAATAAAATATTTATTTTATTCTAGTACGGTCACGTGGCAGTATCGACATCACACACTCTCTCGTCACATGACTTTAACGCCACAAACCGAGCGATCTAGTCGCTGACGTCGAAAACGGGCCACCGAACCGCTCCCCGCTGTCGTCCAGTTCGCTGCCTAAGGGATTTGACATAGGACCATAAGTATAAGAAGTACTAGCTATCCTGTGCGAATACTTCGCACACTATAGAATGTAAACAATGTAACTGTCTTGTTAGTTTATGATATTGTTAATAGATGGTGCCTACCACATGTAAGTCGAATATATAACGTATCTATATCACAGTGAGTGTTCTAATGAGCTGTTCAATCTGATTCCCTCCTCACCCTCCCACAACAAAACTACAGGCGCTGGGCTTTGGAGTTACAGTTTCACGGTATCTTTCATCACCGCACAAACTAAACAGTTCTCTATGTCCTATCTCTGTCGTACCATGAAACTGTGGAACCATCTCCCGACTAACGTGTTCCCTCCTTCTTACGACATCGGGTCATTTAAGCGTAACGTGAAGAGATATTTATGTAGGCCAGCATGACCACAGTGACCGCTGATGGATTTAGATCTCTTGGTGGTCACCGTTGTGTTTGGATTGTACTGTGCTTACCATCAGAGATAGTACCGTCAATGTGCGAAGCAAATATAAAAAAAAAAAAAAACCCTTGTCTATAGCCGGGGACATAAGCTATATTAAATTTGATAAAGAATTAAGGAAGATATGGCACTGCCACTAAAAAAAAACACATTTTAGAAATAATATATAGAGCGCTTATGAATATTTTCAAACAGCATTAAAATGATATATCACTTACCTCTTGCACAGCATCACCATTAATAACATTCATAGTAAGTTCTCTCAACATATTTAATTGTCTGCTAAACTGTTCACCAAGAAGCTTATGAACCAATTCTGCATCTTCATTTACTGTTCTGTGGCAGAATTGCTTGACTTTCGATATAGCGGCTTGCGGGTCTGAGCTCTGTTGTATATAAGCTAATATTCGAACCAACAGCATTATGTTAGTTGTTTCTGGTGGATAATGGATTTGTCTGAAAGTGTTTATTAAGTACATACATACATAAATCACAATCACCCAACGGGCTAGGCAGAGATCACGCCCTTCCACTTGCTACGATCCTGACATACAACTTTCACAACTTTTGCTTCCTCAACATTCATAAATCTTTTCATGCATGCTCATCGGTTTAGAGTACTCTTGACCTAACCTTTCGTTTATTAATTATTAAAAAGTTCATAAATTAACTTTAATTATATATATTATACATATTTATAATAAACTAGCGATGCCCCGCGGCTCCGCACGCGTTTATTAAGCTGTAATTATTTTCATCCCGTAAATTTATTTTTACTCATATTATCGACAATTCATATACTCTATTGTTTGAGAAATGACATATATTTCCAAAATATCATGAAAATCAGTTGAGGACTCTTATTATATTTTACTTAATGTAAACCTATCAACTATGTATTAACATATGCTTCCCATCTACATTATAGTATTTTTTGATGGGAATTGGTTTAGAATTGATGAAGATTTAATTTTTCGTAAAAACAATATGATTTCTAAAAATATAATTGTCAATTCTTATTACCCTTCCTTCATGAAGTGAATTACAGGCCAAGCACTACATACATTAAAAAATTAAAAAAATATCTTCCAGTGTACAAAACTTTATCAAAATTGGTTAAGAAATAAAACTTTCTTTTTCGATTTCTAAAAGCATTATTGAATTTTTTTACAACTTATCAATTGATATAAATTTCCCGTCTACAAACTTTTATAAGAATAATTCAAGCTATTTTTAAGTTATATCAGAACATTCAAACAGACAGACCAAAAAAATTTTAAGGGTCCACTAGTATGCTGGTGCTGGTTCCGGTTCTGTAATGATTTACAAAAGTACTGTAGAAAGGTGATTTATTTATATGATGCTATTAAATGTTGTGAATTACTTTTATATTACAATCTAAATAGTTATCATTGATCTATTTGCTACATCTCCTAGAACTACCAGTCTGATTTGATTGATTGATTGATTTGATGATTTGAAATTCCTTTCTCATTTTACACATTTTATAACCTATTTCTTAAGGACTTTTATAGACTATCCAGCATCACATTTAGGATCCTTATGAAAAGAGCAATTACTCAAACACTACTTATTTTTGCATGTCAGGGCTATCTTTAATTAAGGCAACACTTAAATAGTTAAGCATGTTACGTATTTCTTTTTTTCCAATTTTGGTGAAGTGTATTCCTTGTTGGTTGCTTAAAAATAAATAAACTAACTTCCAAGCTTCCATGAGTACCATCATGGGGTGTTGAGCATCTGCTGTATCATGGCATAATGTCCTATGGTATGTAATAAATGCCCTCTGTCTACACTCCTCGCTGCAGTAGAGGGTGTCACATTGACCACAACTTGTTATATTTGACAAATTTGAGTCATAACAATCTGCATGAGGTAAAACAATATCCGGTTTGCACGACAAACGTCTTACATTCTGCTCAGGAGTCTCTAAAGGTCTGAAATGAATAATATTTAATTACTAATGAACTCCATCTTTAACCTATTCTTCAAAAAAGTGATTATGATTCCATTAAGCATTACCTTGAGGACTACAAAAAAAAAGTAAATGTGTTCTTTGAAAGCTTTTCTTTGTCTTAGATTATCTAAACTGCCACCTGAATGCATACAGATTAATCTGCCACAAAAATTATGGAATCTTATGGATTGTATAAATGGCACTAACAACAAAATGTATGTTTTGAGTTGCGATTAAATAATAATTCAAATTGTGAATGAAATCAATGCAAAAACTTTTTAGTTTATAGGATATTTAGTATGTACATATCAATCCTATTATTATAAATAAATACAACTACATTCTCGCTATTTTTGCAACTAGGTATTAATTTATTTGAATTATTGATGGATGATCTCTAATTTTATCAGTGATAAATAACCAACCAATCTATTTTACATAAAAAAATTGTGGCTGAAGGTAAACTATTTGCTGCGGTTAGCCACCACAGGTTAATTTGTTAATGTCAATCAACTATGATCAAAAATGTATAACCTATAAAATATTATTATGTAGGTACTCACCGCATGCAGAAGTCACAAGCAATATAGCGGTATGCAGCATTCCAAGCAAATTGACATGATACTAAAGGATCCTCTTCTAGAATTATATCGCCTTCATCATATTTTTTTGTAGCAAACAAGGCTTTTCCCTGAGAAATGTTAAAAAAAATTAAAACATTATCGCCGTATGGCATAAGACGACTAAACTTCTAACTCACTTTTTTACTATTAGAGACTCTAATCTCGAAACCCTCCATTTCAAATATATATGTTAGTAAAGTTACAAAATAAAAAGAAATGTTTCTACAAAAAAAAACACTAGAATTTATTGAGTGTATATTACAATAGCGGCATACTATGATGACCGGTTTGACTTTTGACACATTAAAATAGTGACGTGAATGTCTATTAATTAAAAAAAATGCGAGTCGTACATATCAATAAGTTTTTGGATTTATAATTACTACTAGCTATTGCAAATAATAACTGATTAAAAAGTTTTAATAAAATGGAAATACAAATTTTTACTTAATATATAGGAATGAAAATTAAGGATTTATATAACTACTTCACAACCTTTTATTTACAACCTTTTCCCAGTCTCCTTTAGTCACGTGTTTTCAGCATTTTAGTTGTATTAAATTAGGGTATTTGTTAAATTTCGAGAGAATTTTTGAATTTAAATAAATAAAACATTATAATACCGATTTTTGATTTATTGATAGACAACCTTTCAAAATAAAATAATAATTCTTCTTCTTCTTATTAATTATGGCTGGCACTATTCGTGAATTAGGTCAGTATCAAGTACTTTACATTTTGTCAACAAAGCGAGGGAAATATTCTGTAATCTTTAAACATCGCTCCAACAAGATGGCGGCACTCTTGTTAAAACTTTCCAGGGAGCCTTTGTAGCACCTTAAAATGCATGTTCCTAGTTATTTATTGTAATTCACTTCACTTGTGCACGACAACCACACTACATCACGTAAAATGCCGCCAAAATTACATAATATTAGGGCCAAATGACATAAAATTATGAATTAAAACAAAAACCACCACATGACACTTTAAGTTACCGCCAAAAACTAAAAAATAATAAATATATGTTGCTAAGCAACAACTGTAGTCATAAAAAAGCACACAAAGGACTTTGTATCATAATATATAGATAATTCACAGTATTGCGTCTTTAACGAATATTTTTATTTCCAGATATAAAAAAAATTCCCATTATTTTATTCTAGTAATTGGAAATTGTAACGTACACGTGTAACCACTACACACCAGCGGCCACTAGCGACCATAACAATTAAATATATACTGTTATACCTAAAGCACATTCGAGAGATTATTGGCCTATAATTATTTATTGATAGAAGGTTCTGCGATTCTAAGAGCGACTAAGTACTATTACGATGAACGGAGATGCATATCTGTTTCAATAAAAAAATATTGTCAATATGGGCATTTATTAACTTAATAGGAAGGACAAATCTAAGAATTTTCTTCTACTTTGCAACGTTTGTAATTTGTAAAAATTGAAACGTGATTTATATGAATGTAGAGAGTGACAATTATTGCTTATGATCGTGAAATGGTACAAGAAACGGTTTTGTACTAGTTCAATTCTGGATGAATGCACTTGTTAAGTAGGATCCCAGACAGGACTACAATATTCCAGGAGACCCCGAGCCAAAGCTTTATATATTAATAACTAGCTGTGCTTGCGGCTTTATTCGCGTGGATCGTGCTGTGCTCGCTCGCCGGTTATTTTCAAAGGCAAAAATACTTATTATAGGTGATCCTTAGAAGGCAGACATATGCTAGCGCTGGCTTTTTTGTAGCTATTTTTAAGATCTATAATTATGTACAACGTTAATTTGATATATCTCTTGGCTTACTCAGCGTAAGTCAGTTAAGCGCCCCAAAAGAGTTTTTTTTTTTTTCGAATTAATTAGCTATTATCTTCCCTGCCTATTTCATATATTACTTTGCTAGCTGGGCCACGTGGTTTCACCCGCGTATAATTTAAAAGAAATTGCTGATTGATGATTTATAATACTTCAGTATACACAATATTTTTATCGGGTAGCCAGGGTTATACGTCACAACTCACACAGCTCGTTTGCGTCACTACACCTATTGTCAAAGACCCGATCAGAGTGATGAATTATTTGAACTTTACATTATCTCCCAAAAAATTCGTCCAAATAACATGCTATAAAGGGCAAAGTTTATGTACATAAAATGATGATGAATTAACTTTCGTTCGTAAGGATTAATATGCCATGCTTAATAATAATACTCAAATCACTTTTCAATTTTCAATAAAACTTTTTCACAATATATCTTATTGTGGCTTATGTATAAGTGATAGGCATATGATATTGCCGACTTTTTTAGGTGTACTTAAAAGCAATATGGTTGTACAACATTGTATTTACGTATCACTAACCATCACGCCAGCGCACGCTGATGAATCAGTTAATGTGCGTTATTTATTCCGACTTACTTAAAAAAAAAACAATATTTAAGGCTAGCTGAGAGGTGTAGCCTAATTCTAGATCGCCTTTACTATTTCTCGTGAATATGGCTACCATATACAAAAATATTATAGTAGAGATCTAACAAAATATACGAGTTTTTAGCGGTATCTTAAACTTTCATGTGGTGGTTTTTGTTTTAATTCATAAACTTATGTCATTCGGCCCTATATTATGTAATTTTGGCAGCATTTTACGTGATGTAGTGTGGTTGTTGTACACAAGTGAAGTGGATTACAATAAATAACGAGGAACATCCATTTTAAGTTGCTACAAAGGCTCCCTGGAAAGTTTTAACAAGGGTGCCGCCATCTTGTTGGAGCGATGTTTGAAGATTACAGAATATTTTCCTAGCTTTGTTGACAAAATGTAAAATACTTGACACTGGCCAAATGCACGAATAGTGCCGAGCAATCTATACTAATATTATAAAGCTGAAGAGTTTGTTTGTTTGAACGCGGTAATCTCAGGAACCGCTTGTCCGATTTGAAAAATTCCTTCAGTGTTGGATAGTACGTTTATTGAGGAAGGCTATAGGCTATATTATATTTTCAAAAAAATTAGGGATCCTTACTAAAAGTCCAATAATGTAAAAAATGACCCGAAAAAATCCTTACACGGCGTGCGCTGCGAAAACTATTGATTATAGAACAAAATAATGTACTACCACTTTGCAGAACATATATTGTCTACAAAAAATATCGCGTAACCATATATCTAACTATTGAAGTTATCACACAATAAATGTTTCTTTTATTTTTTTAAATAATTAAATTGCCGTCGCTGCAAAAACTCTTTATTTTGTACCTTGGTATTAATCCTTATAAAAATATATTATTTCATATTCAAGCCGAATTCAATATATACCTTTCTAGAACTTTTTGAATTATTCAATTCTGACGTTTCATTCAAAAGATATCACGATATTTAAAATGTAAGTATTAGTGTTGTAGCCAAATAAGTATTAAGTATTGCGCGCGCATGTATGATGTGGTGGGCGGTTATGAGGGGCGAGGGGGCGGTAGCCTCTGCGAGATACCATGGCTCCTTACGGAACGGTTGTGTTCAGCGAACAAAACTTTTTTTAATACTTCTTAAACGAATTTTTTTTTGTTTGGTTACTTTTGTCAATTTCAGTATCTAATTAGATTTTGTAGTATTTAATTATCTTTACGGTTTCATTAGGGGAGTATTAGGCGATATCTCATCATCGTATAATACTTTATTAGAATTTGTAGTATTTAATTATCTTTAGGGTATTGTCTTTTTTATTTTGTAGTATTAGGCGATATAAATACTTATAATACTTCCTAGATATAATAAGTTTTGTTTTAGTTTAGTTATTTTTGTGAATTCTCGTGCCTAATTAGACACATAAATTAGATTGTGATGTATTTTAGGCTAATACTTTTACCGTTTCTCATTGTAAAATAATTACTATTTTTTAAGTAATAATTTAATGCCTCATAAGTCTTGATTATGTAAATTATTTATTTAGTTTGTTTTTCTTTTGTTATTTAGTTGTTCCATTGGGATTTTCAATTACAATAGTATTTTTGTAAATAAAGAAATACCTAGACAGAGAACTCAACTTTCTCGACAGTCTGCCACTGCAAAACGACTGCGACTCATGCGCAGCAATGAGACAGAGGATGAAAATAGGCAGAGGTTATTAGCTACTCAACGAGCAATCGCTGAACGAAACCGCGCTAGAGAAAAAAGCGTTGAACAATCGCAACGTTTGGCCTCACAAACAACTCGAACTTCGTCGAATCGACAACGGGAATCAAGTGCTGAACGTTCTCAACGTTTTGCCTCACAAAATTCCCGATCAACAGCGAACTGTGAACGTGAAACAAGCGATGAATGTTCGCAACGTTTGGCCTCACAGAATTTTCGAAGTTCAGTAAACCGCGAAAGGGAAACAAGCAATGAACGTTCGCAACGTATGGCTGCACAGAATTCCCGAACATTAGCGAATAGGGAACGGGAATCAAGCGTTGAACGTTCCCACCGATTAGGTTAATAAAATGCAAGATCAGCAATGAATACAACTCGCAGACAGCACAACTTATTGAATTCTGCTTTTGCTTATGACTTTAACCTTGACTAAGCTGTGCTAAATGATGTCGATATTAACGAAATCTCTTTCGTCTTGTTGAAAATAAATCCTAGCTAGATCGAGTTATCGTCCTCGAAACCCCCTGTATACTACATTTCAGCTGTCCAGCAGCAGGGCAAACAGTGCTGATACCTCGCATACCTATGATACCAACGGAATTTGCCTTTTCACTTTAAGGGAATTCAATTTCCGGTGAAGGTATCGTTTGCGGTAACAATTCATAAGGCCCAGGGACAAACATTTAAGTACGTAGGAATAGATTTACGCCAAGAGTGTTTTTCGCACGGCCAAATATATGTTGCTCTGTCGAGATCTGGTTCGGGTGAAAATCAATTTCTACTTCTGCCGGTAGATAAAACTAAAAATATAGTTTACGCAGAAAAAGTTGATTGGTACAGAATGCCTAAGGCAAGAAGCCTTTGTACATTTTATTATTGTATAGAAGTTTTAAAATAAATAAATAAATCCTGAAAGTCACAATACCCCCCAAGGTCACTATTCCTTGCAGACGACGTTGCGGGCACTGCTAGTAATTAATAAGAAGAACAAAATATACCTTATAAACGGGACAGATATGTAACATACTTAAGAATTAAAAAACTCCATTTAAATCAGATAAGTGATGTTCACTTGGAAATAACATAAACGGATACACAGACAGCAATGTAGAGTTCTATAATAGCTATAGAAAATATCGAAAGTTCTCTAAATATTTTCGTATGTCTTTAATGAATCCAGATAACCTTGAGACGGTTCTTATTATGGCATCATAATGAGTGTGTTAGATTATTGAAGTGAAACTTCTTATGCGACTTCCAACGCGTTTAACGTTAAACGTTTAACGCACACTTCTATCGTGTGTGAATCGCACACACACCTTTTTGTTTCTTGTTTCATATAATAGCATGTTTTTGTTCTAGTTGGTTATTTTATCGATTAATTAACAGTTAATCGATTTTTTGTCACAACTAAAACTGTTATCTATGGTTTTTGTTACAGAATAGTCTCTGTGAGAATAGTGAAAAGAATGAAAATAGGAAAACACACGGTTATGGCGGCTAAATTATTTCGTCACATTAAATTCTCATAGTTTTGCCTTTTTTGTGACGTTAAAATGCATATAAAACAAGTAAGAAATGTAGACACTCGTTTTGCTACTATTATATGAGTATATTAACTTATAGTATTGTAACCCATATTCATATCAATGCAGAAGTAATTGAGTAACGCTATTCGTTTACAGGTAATAATACAAGGGTTTAAGAGTTACCGCGAACAAATTGTTGTGGAGCCGTTTGATAAAAGACATAATGTGGTCGTTGGACGAAATGGATCTGGAAAGAGTAACTTCTTTCATGGTAAGTTTGAATTAAAATTGCATAGGTTGCGTTGACTGCCTTTATAAGCTGCACTTTGTAGTATGATGATAACATTCATCTTATTTAGTAAAGGGTTATGTATAAACTTGCGCTTTTTTAGATTTTTAGGTACTTAGAAAGAAATGAAGCATAGATCATGTAACAAACAGCTCGTGGTATTGTTTCCCGCGCAAATGGTTGATTAGTATAAATCGTAAGTTGTATGAAAACGGGACAACTTTGTGTGTTCATAACAATAACAAAGGACAAAATGAAAAATACTTTTTGCAATTTAGGCTCAATAACATCTCCGTTATTGAGTATACAAATCTCCGTATACAAATACAAAACTAAACACGCAGCAGCTTCACCTTTGTGGACAAACTGAATGCAGACTTTGACATCACAAATCGAGTTGACAATTAGCATTACGATTTTAAAATTCACTTCTTATTGTAAAACTTTATTAACTTTATAAATTTATTAACTAAATAATAATGAATAATAAATAAAAAAACATGTTATATTACAGTAATATTGATTACTATAAAATAAAATAAAAACAGTGCATCTATATTTAAATTGAATTCATATATCCTATAATCAAACACATCTCAGTGCATTAGTTATATGTTGTAACTAAATTATAATAAAGTTGATTTATATCTAATATAAATCAATATTCTGCTTATGAAGTTGTAAATATTGATAAAATATTTATTATGAATATTTATAAATAGATTTGACCATAGAACTAGAGACTAGAACCAAGTATTAACATAAGAAAAAATGTGGAATACCTTGTTTATAGTTGAGATGTAGATATAGGACCTCAGGTTTTATGAGCTTAATTAATCTGACATAAAATTAAAAAAATTACAGCAATCCAGTTTGTTTTGAGTGATGAATTTTCTCACTTGCGTCCTGAGCAACGTCTGTCTCTTCTACATGAGGGTACAGGACCAAGAGTTATATCTGCCTTTGTTGAGATCATATTTGATAACTCGGATAACAGGATACCTGTAAGTAATTATTTCATGTTATAAAATTATAACTACTAGCAACTAATTATAATAGCTATTAACCTAGATATTAATTATTCCAGATTGAAAAAGATGAAATTTTCTTACGACGTGTCATTGGTTCGAAGAAAGATCAGTTCTTTCTCAATAAAAAAGTGGTTCCACGCTCCGAAGTACTCAATTTACTTGAGAGTGCGGGATTATCAAATTCAAACCCATACTACATTGTCAAACAAGGAAAAGTGAGTATAAATAATTTTATGTATTTATTATTAGGTTTTCTTTCTACTTAGGCAGAATATTTTTTCTTATTAAAATCTTGCTAGTCTATTTTCTTTTAAAGTGATATTATCTACAATAAAGCTGAACACTTTATTGTTTGTTTTCTTAAACGCTAATATGTGTGCTAATATGTGTATATAATATACCTGTCGGATTCATAAAATTATTTTTGTATATAATGACCAGATTCATGAGGAATATAGTATAGGCTGTTCATATTATAACATCCATTGACGAAAAAGGTCAGATTTGTGGTAAGAAAGTTCTTGGATTTTGCAACACAATAATGCACCTTTGCACAAGGACCAGAAAAGCGTTTAAAAATGTTTTGATTATTGGATTATTTGTTGGTGTAAGTGTATCATTTCTGAAGGAGCATACTTTGAAGGCGATAAAATAAATTTGGATGAATAACTAACATTTTGTGTATTATTGATCTTTTCCCAGTACTTTTTTGACAGAGTAGTATATATATAGATATAAATTTTTAGATACAATTTTCTCTCCTTGCATTTCTGTTTTTTTTTTAATACAGCTTGCAACCTTAGGCTAAGGAATTAAGTGTACTTAGTTTTATTTATAATAGGCTAGCGCTTTGTTCGCGTCTTTCTGCACCATCTCTCGGTTAATATTTATCATTTGTACAATCATTTTTATGTTAAAACTTTGCCCTAAGTTCTGCATGAGTTAACTACACAATGATTGTTTATGAAGATATCGTATTTTTTTTTATAAGGACCAAGTATCTAAGAATTAAAAATGTGATCAAAATCTATCCAGTAGTTTTTGCATGATTTGCGCACAATAGCAAACCTCATTTGTTTTATTTATATAGAATCACATATTTGAGAAAAAGGCAGATGGAGCCTGCCAGAACACGAAAATGGCCCTAACAATTTTAGTATTAGTATTCAATTGTGTCACTTTTGAAAGGAAACGTCATGCAATGTCAGCACTCCATATGTTTATATAAAAATATGCCGTTTTGTGTTTACACAGTAAAAGTTATTCCTGAAAACAAAAAATGAAGAGGGAAAATCGTTTCATAGGTAAAAAAGCTTTTTTTGATATTATTTTCCGTGTTATTTGTTACTGATTACAAAACTGCAACAGTGTTGCTAGGTTACAATGAAATATTCTATATATATATATATATATATATATCTATCTAGTCCTAGTAGTTTGGGCTGTACCTTGATATGTCAGTCAATCAGTCGGTAATCCTTTTATTTATAATAGATCAACCAAATGGCAATAGCACCAGATTCCCATAGACTGAAACTGCTAAGAGAAGTGGCCGGAACTAGAGTGTATGATGAAAGAAGAGAAGAATCTGTTACTATATTAAAAGAGACTGTTGGGAAGGTAATAATTTCCATTTTTATGCCTACTCTTCTACTGTATAATGGAGCTTAATCTTGAAATTATGGTTTTAAAATACTATTTTAATTTTACTTTATTGCATACCAAAAAATAATTAGTAATTTATTAAATAATTGAATTTTAACTATTCCAATTTTTTTATTAACATTGCTGTAATAGTTAACATATTAATGAATAGGTGGAGAAGATCAATGAATTCCTCCAAACAATTGAGGAGCGCCTTAAAACTTTAGAAGAGGAAAAGGAAGAGCTAAAAGAATATCAGAAATGGGATCGAGCGCGGCGCGTCTTGGAGTTCATAATACACGACACGGAACATAAAGAGAACAAGCGAAAACTTGACGAGGTAACTTAATTTTAACATAGTAGAAGTTTCTAAAAACATAATAATTAAGTTCTTTTTATTTATTGGTCTGTCTTCATCCACAATTCTGCCAACGTCACGTGAATAATTACCTTTCTAATTATTCTTGTAAATTTCAAATATAGATTTAATAAGATGATGGCTCCCTTATTAACAATGTCAAGGGAGTGATTATGGCAAATTAAAATGCATGTTCCTGGCTATTATTTATAATCGACTACACTTGTGCACAGTAACCAAATTTACATAATATAAGGCCAAATAATATAAGCTGAAGAATTAAATTAAAAACCATCATATGACAGGTCAAAATCCCACCAAAAATCCAGTAATTTACTTGAAAAAATCAATATTTTTTTTCTTGTTTTCCTGGGATCCTCAGCTATTACAATATTAATCTAATATTAGGACATCTCAGTACATTAAAACATAGATAAGGCCAAGTATGGTAATGCAAAGCAATTATAATAACAACAAAATTACCTCTCATTATCAATGGCGACGTCCATGTAGCACCAACTCCCGTAAAGATCGGAGACTCTGCACTTGAAGTTGTTGATGTATAACTTCAAAAAAGAGGTCGATCTTCGAATCCGACTCCTCTGGGCAAGGTTCGGGAAGCTATCATAACATTTGCTCGTTCAAAATACCGCAGTGTCTTAAGACGAAAGACTTTGACCAGTGTGTGTTGCCAGTGATAACCTATTGCACTGAAACGTGGTCATTCAAAGGGCTATGCTCGGAGTTTCTTTGCGTGATCAAATCAGGAATGAGGAGATCCGCATCAGAACCAAAGTAACCGACATATCTCTAAGAATTGCTAGACTTAATTGGCAGTGGATGGGGCACATTGCTCGTAGAACGGATGGCCGATGGGTCCGAAGAGTTCTCTAGGCGACGGCCACGTACCGGAACACGCAGCGTGGACAGATCGTGAAGTTTACGGGAACCCACTGGATACAGGACTTGTCTTTGTGGCAATTATTGGAGGAGGCCTATGTCCAGCAGTGGACGTCTTTTGGCTGTGATGATGATGATCAGTGGCAAACAAAGCCTATCGGTAAACTAAGTGAGGCCCCAGACACTATTCACTCTTGAGAGATTTGTAAACCTAACTATTTTAATGTTTAAAAAGATATGTGTTGACTTCCAGTAGACTACTTGTCTTTTAAATAAAGTTGTGTCTCATTGTGAGTACATATAGGGCCTAAAACTCAGAACTGTTTCTCTGAATGGTCTGGTGCTGGAGGGTGTCTAAATGCCTCTAAGAAACTTCTGGAGATTCTGAAGTCTCCCAGGAACAGAAGCCTGGGTAAGGCTGCACTAGTGTGCCAGTGCTCATCACCAGTCTGTCTTCCTTCGTTAGATTTACTTATACGAGTTTGGCAACAAGTGCATCCAAACCTCTTATTCATATATCAGTGCCCAATGTGAATAACATCATAACTCATTGAAACATGGTTTTCAGAAGAGCCTTTTGAAAAAAGTAGCAAATTCTTGATATATTTTTCCTTGTTAGGATTCAAATGTAAGTTGGATGATATCTATTTTTAAAGCTCTTTCTACTCAATATTTAAGGATTGTGTAACTAATTGGGTTAATTATCAATGATATAATACAAAAACTTTGTTTATAAATGTACAATTATAGTTTTCGTCAAGTAAAAATATATCTATTAGTCGTAGAAATGAGCCTGTTAAATTCAAATATAGCAGTGTTTTTTCTTCTGTATTTGCTTACCGTGTAGTTGTTATTTTAATGTAATTATAGTTACAATGTTATTCATATTGGGTATCAATATTATATGATATTTTCATTGTTACTTAAATTATTTATGTTGTTACAATATAGCTTGAGAAACTTCGTTCAAACAGCGGAAGGGAACAGCAACATTATGCTGACATGGTCAGGGAGGCACAAGACCATGTCAGAGAGGCAAACAGGTATGTTTACTGAACATAATATTTTATTCTGTATATTAAAATATTAAGAAGTAGAATGTGCATGTTTGTAAGAGATTATTTCTGGAATTACTGTCTCGATTCTGAAAATCCTTAAAAACTAAGAACATAGATAACTGACTATAGGGATAGTGGTACACAGAGGTGGCTCATCCTAAGGAGCGCTTTTGTGTTTTTTTCTTATCTGTACTTATGTATTTTAGGTAGGTATCATGTATAGATTAACCCTTAATACTCTGAACTAAACACAGCGTTTCACCAAACACAATTACGTACAATAAAACATTTGTTATTAAGTTGTACTGAGCGGAGCGCCCATGTAACAGAGTACAGTACAGCGACAAGCACGCAATCCAGTGCGTGCGAAAGAGAACATTCTATAGAACCCGGCACATGAAACAATAGATTTTGTATGAGAAATTAAACAAATCTGTAGCGGCCCTTATGCGCTACTGCCAGCCAGTCACTTTACACGCAAATACTATGGTTTTGCTTGTATTTAATTACGTTTGTTTGTTCATGTGTACAGTTTGTGCTTAGTCAATAACTTATAGTTAAACATAAGCTATCAGTAATTTCTAACATAGAAGATTATTACAACGTTGAAAATCAATATTTTATGAATTACGCTTTACAATCTATCGCTTGAAACTTTGGAAAATTGTATGTACTAATCCATCACTTTACTAAAAAGTGAGCGCTGTTTTTCGACGTTAAACAAAGTCAAAACGTTTACGCGTAGCATAGACGCAACATCGCCAGAATGAAAAACGATTAATTAATTCCATCTTTGATTTTCACAAGAAAGTAATAGATATCCGATAGCCTAGTCTGGTGGTACGATTGTTTGTTTGTTCGAATTCTACAATAAATGAAAAAATAGTGATGGACCATAGAGACCATCGAATGCAGGCATCATGGCTATTTCTCGAGTTGAAAATCTGTCTCCAAATACTTAAAAGTTGCGTCCCGGCAAGGCCACACTTACCAGATGAATTTTTGGTCAAAAATGGTCGATAACAAAGTATTTAAAAAAGCTTGTTGTTGTCAATTTGGGTTGCCAACGGTATTATAATATTTTTTATACTGTATTTCTGGTCTGCATACTACGTAGATACTGTAAAAAATATAGTAAATAGGCAAAAATACTACTTTGCGGTTGGATGAATTCATATAAAACACTTATATTTTAGAAAAAAAAAAACTTTGCTTCATGTCATATGAAGCAAATGTAAAAAATATAGTTTTATAAAAATAAATAAGTGAGAAAATCTACTTTTAACTTTTTACTCTTTTCTATATTGATCTTTTTATATAAGATTGTATCATGTATCGCTTTATTATTATCGTCATTGAAAAGTTTGATATTTAATAAATAATATTGTGTGTCCATTTAAATATAATTAAATTTATTTAGCTGTCATCATTGTAACTTCTTAGGAAATTGAAAGAAGCCCGTAAAGACGTCGCTGCGGCTCGCGAAGAGAAAGACATCCTATCAACGGAACAACAACAACTCCTTAGGGAGAAGACGAAACTCGAACTAGCTATTAAGGATTTGACTGATGACGTAGACGGTGATAATAAATCTAAGGTACGTTAAGACAATGTATAGTAGAATCATAAATATAAGGGCCATCGGTGTCTTTGTACTACCATAATTATACAATGTTGGACATCAGAATCCTAACAAATATGTAAATGGACGTGTGCTGTACGTGCGACGTAAATTAATGTAACCAGCGCCGTGGAGCCACCAGTAGAGAAAGAGAGAGGTAGGACACAGAGACATTTCTTTGGAGATTTCTCTTTACTTGGGGCAGTCAGACTGTTTGAATACCTCCACCCTACAGAAGATCGCAGCAAAATAACCTTGTATAGTATTCCTGTGGTAAGTAGGTTTCCCAGAGCTCCTTGGCGTAGGGGATTCAACGCGCTAGTGATACCTATGGTATATATATTTTATTTAAAATTGTATTCCGTGCACGCGTATAAACTGGTTGCGATATAAATTTGCTGGCAGACTCCGGGTCAGGTACCCGTTGTAAAACTTAGTACATTTTGTAGGTAGTACAGCTAGCTTGCCTCGCTAAGCGAGTCTTATCGTATATATTATATATATATATATATATATATTATCGTCTGGTGTCATGATGAATGTTCTGAAGAATTGTTTGACGATATCCCATCATCTACCTTCCACTACGTTTCGCTAACTAGTGATGTACCGTGTAGATGTGGAATAGTCTAACAGCCAACATTTTCCCTCCTACTTGTGATTTTTTTATGGTTTTAGGTTATGCGTAGTGGCCACAATCTCACCTGATGTTAAGTGACGATGTGGCCCAAGATGATAATAGAGTAAGCCTAGGGGAAGACTGGCTCTCAAGTGCAGCTGCCGGAACACACTATTGGTGTTTGGCGGCAGATTTTCAACTTGAGGGTGGTAGCTAGCCAGGCGGGCATTAGAAAAAGCCCTACCACCATGCTATTTCCTCATGATGTTTTCCTTCACCGAAAGCTCAGGCTCAATGCAGGGATTCGAATTCGCGTCAATCGATGCGAAGTCGTACACGCAACAACTGAGCCATCATTGCTTCAAATTGGGTAGATATTGGATCCTATAAACGAAGCCGGCATGCTATTGATTCTCACCGACAATCGCCGATGTTTTTGGACTGCACCATACTTACCGTCAGGTGCTGTACAGTCATTTTGCCGAGCTAGTGTAAAAAAAAGTTATCTCGGTAAAATAGTGTTCTAAGTTACATCGATAGTATTTCTTTATGGAAAAAAGGACAAAAAATCGTGCAAGTGCGATCAGTTTTTGCGCACCGAATGCTCCATTCCATCAGACAATATAATGCTTGGGTTATAAGGATAAAAAAAAAAAATTCTTTGTTGAGTTTAGCGAAAGTTCGACTCACAGTTGACTTGTATTGACTCGCACCTGACCGGTATTTATTATTTATAGTGTAGAAGGTTCTATAATAAGTCCCCTGAGCGCATTAACCATTTGCCAGATAATAAGTTCAAGAACTATGTCAAACAGTTTTTAAATTTAATAGGTTACTTATTATAAAGTGCATTATTGGGTGAATGATAGTGATTTCTGTAACTGACTCCCTCCCTGTACATCCACAAAAATAATAATTACATAACTGTAAACATTTTTAAGTAGTAAAAAAAAAGAGTTTTTCTCGTCTTTTCTTGATGTTTTTCAAAACGGCGGTAGTTTTTTTCCTTAGAGCTTAATTTAATTTGAAGTATTTTATTTTATTTTGATTTCAATCTAACAAATAGAAGGAGACGACAAAGAAATTAAATATAACCATATTCATAATTATAGGAAAGAGCTGAAGCAGAACTAGAACGACTTAGACAGCAGATAGCAGAGAAAGAGCGCGAGCTTGAAGAATTAAAACCTAAATACGAAGAAATGAAGGCTCGCGAGGAAGAGTGCACGCGGGCCCTGGCCTTGAACCAGCAGAAACGGCAGGAGCTGTACGCCAAGCAGGGCAGGGGCACGCAGTTCACCTCCAAACAGGACCGGGACCGGTGGATCGAGAAAGAATTAAAGTTAGTTTATTTCATTTCGTTCATTCTTAATATCTAATAAAACAAATGATAGTAATCTTTGGAAAATGAAATCAAATTTTTTGGTTACTAGCTATGCCCGCGGCTCCGCTTGCGTGGACTACTAAAAAGGTTTATTATTTTTGTGCGGAACCCTAACTATTTTTCTAAAATGAAAGTAGAAAAAGGTAATCCTTCTAACATCAGCTATCTGCCAGTGAAATTCCCGTCAAAATCGGCCCAACTGCTTCGGAGATAACAAAAAGACAGACAATTTAAAAATGGGTTTTTTGTTATAAGTACCGTGTATACTTTCATATGTATTTAGTAAAATCTTATTTAACATTACAGACACTTTAATTTTATTATATGTATAGATATATTTTTTATATATGCACAGCATTCATTACTAACATTTAAGAACTTTTATATACCTTCTATATCTTGATAAAGACCAAAATTAAATTTAAAACTTATTTTTATTACATTTAACACGACAATGGTGTCCGACCGGATAGCGACCACCATACACCAGTTGTAACACCGGCTATAGTAGTATGTTTAAGCATATACTGTCCCCCTCCGGCCATGCGAGCCCCTCAGGCAGCATGGGTCTCTACTCCCCGCCCTCAGCCTCCTAAGGCTCAGGCCTCCCCGCCCGTTAGCACGCGCCGCAGCGTTGACTACATGGTCATGCTCTTCCGCGAGCATGACCCTCAGGAAGTACTGGCATACGACCAGTGCGTCGCTGAGTACGGCCCCGCCGAATCCATCAGGCGTTTTCCCCTGATGACAGCGACGCTAATGCGCCTGGCCCGTGCCGGGAAATAGATAACGGTTATAAATGGCTCGCATTAAACCTAGGAGTCTCAACATCTCTTTCTTTAACGCGCGAAACCTCCTTCCACAACGGGACCTAGTATCCACCTTTCTTAGGGAACGGGAGATAGACGTATTTCTAGTACAAGAAACACTTCTAAAACCCAGTAGGCGCGACCCTAAGATAGCAAATTACAATATAGTCAGAAATGACCGTGCCACCCGAGGAGGCGGCACGCTCATCTACTACAAGCGTTCCCTCTATTGCATGCCAATAGACCCTCCCGCACTTACCAATATGGAAGTGTCCATCTGTAGAATAGGCATGACTGGCCATCCGTCAATCACGCTTGTCTCTGCATATCTCTCCCCGAGTAAAAGACTCCTTCAGTCCGATCTGGAGGCGCTACTTTCACTCGGTCAATCCGTAATAATAGCAGGCGACCTCAATAGCGGTCACACCCATTTCAACAACTCGCGTAACACCCCTAACGGGGTTATTCTCGACCTACTATGCGATGTGCTCGGCTTTGACGTCATAGCACCGCTAGAGCCCACGCACTTTCAAGATAACTGTCAACCGACAGTACTTGACATAGCCCTCCTCAAAGGTGTCTCACTTCGGTTACGACTTATAGAAGTCGTACACGAACTGGACTCCGATCACCGCCCGGTTATCTTACAACTCGGGCAACCGTTCGACCCCAGTCCGCCAAAAGTCAAAGTAGTTGACTACGCGATATTAAATCGTTACCTAACCGATAACGCTACCACGTCCAGCTTAGCTAGGATCCCCGACGTATTAGAGTCAACAGCAGACGCCGACTTAGCGATCGATTCCCTGGTCGACTACCTCCAAACCGGTGTAAGGGAGGCCTCGAGAGAGGTGCAAGCGCAAACGAACGCCGTTTTATACTCCCCCCCGGCTTACGAGCGTTAATCACTGAAAAGAACGCCGCGACACGTGCACACGATTCTTATCCGACGAGGGATAACACCTGTAGGTTACGGCGACTTCAGAGAGAGGTTAGAACTCGCATCGGCGAGTACAGAGGTCACCGGTGGGATAACCTCCTAGAGGGTCTCAAGCCGTCCCATCTGGCTTACTGGAACCTCGCCCGCTCTCTGAAGTTAGAAGCTTCCGCCCTGATGCCGCCCCTCGAAAGGGGCCCCGATCTCCCACCCGCGTTCGATAGTGACGATAAGGCAGAATGCCTTGCCGCAAGCTTGGAGAGCCAGTGCTCTCCAAACTGCGACAACGTAGACACTGCCCACATCGAAACCATCGAGACCGCCGTTCAGGAACTAACGACGATTCCCCCCGCGGAAACGTTAAACCCGGTCACGCATGACGAGATTTGTTCTGTTATTAAAGGCCTTAAGCCTAGAAAGTCCCCCGGCCCCGACGGTATCAGGAATGAAGTACTTAAACTTCTTCCCGATCACCTCATAGCTCTTTTGGTCTGCATCTTCAATGTAGCCATAGCCCACTGCTATTTTCCAGCCGTCTGGAAAAAAGCTATAGTTATAGGTATTCACAAGCCCGGCAAAAAAGCTTCGCTTCCCGATAGCTATCGCCCGATCAGCCTTTTAAACACACTAGGGAAACTTTACGAGCGGCTCCTTCTGAACCGTCTCAAAACCGTTATAGATATTAAAAATCTATACCCTCCCGAACAGTTCGGTTTTCGCGCCCGACACTCGTGTACACATCAAGTGCACCGCCTCACGGAGCACATCACGAGCAACTTTGCCAAAAGTAGTATCGCCCCCGCCCGTACGCTTGCGGTCTTTTTCGACGTAGCTAAGGCCTTCGATAAGGTCTGGCATGCCGGACTAGTCCACAAGCTACATCAATTAGAAGTCCCGGATAGGTTAGTTCATCTAGTTCACGATTTTCTACGCGACCGCACCTTCCACTACCGAGTGGAAGGAGTACTATCTACCGCCCACCCTATACGCTCAGGCGTCCCGCAAGGTTCCATTCAGCGCCTTGCCTTTTCAATCTGTACGTCAGCGACCTCCCGAAGCCCCCCGGGGTCGAGGTAGGGCTCTACGCTGACGACACAGTCATATATGCGTCAAACAGACACAGAAAAAATCTCGCCTGCGCAGTCCAACGTGCCGTAACCACTCTCGGGGAGTGGTTTCGAACGTGGCGAATAGCTATTAATCCGGTAAAGAGCGCCGCGATTATGTTCGAACCGCATACATGCAAACTACCACGCACGGTAGGACCCCTCTCATTATTCGGTACGAATATCCCTTGGGCCACCAAGACTAAATATCTGGGTGTCACCCTCGACTCGAAGCTTAACTTCAACGCACACGTTACTATAGTCAGGAATAGGGCCATCTGGATCCTTTCCCGCTTGCGACCCTTGCTCAGTTCGGTAAGCAAAATGTCCTTAAGACATAAGCTCACACTGTACAAGATGTGCGTCCGTCCGATCTTGACATATAGCTGCGCCGCGTTCGCACATGTGTCCAAACATAACTTTGCCCGCATGCAAAGAGTCCAAAATCGGTTTCTCCGTCGCCTGCTTGACCCTCCAGCCTTCGTTAGGAACATGGACCTGCACAGGGACATGAGGCTTCCCTCGATAGAAGCCTATGTGAAATATCTCACCAGGAGATACTTCGATAGCGCTTCGAATCATCCCAACCCGCTCGTAAAATCCACCGTGAACTACGTCCCAGACAACTCGATCCCCGTTGCCAAACGTTATAAACGCCGTCCGCGAAATCTCTTTGTCGATCCCGATGACGACATCGAGAACGCTAACAATTTCTACGCGTCCGCTCCCGCAACATATGCGTGCTCGCGCCCACGCCCGCGAAACCACCGTTCCCTCCGCAGGGGACGTACGGTTAACTTCGCTCCCGCACACCCGCCACGACCGCCCTCCTCTGCGGCAACTCAAGCCTAGGTCCGATCCATCGGCATGGAGCCCTTGAGCCAAGCAGCCGCTCGCGCGATACAAGTGACTCTACAATCACTAGCTTTCACAGCCATACATGACACTGCATTATACACACATGCACAACACACATAGGTACATAGGTTCTGTAAGGGACCTTTTTTTTTCTTTTTTTGCCTAGTTAGATTAGACAAAAATTTTCAGACCACTAAATACACATACACATGTTCCTTCCCTCCTCCCAGGGGGCAGAAACATGTATATATGTATAGTTAGTTTAGATCGAATTACGGATAGGGAATTAGTCAGATCGCGACTTAATTGCATACGCGCAACAGTCCGAGCCGAGGTTCGGCCACTTTGGCACCCTCGGATGTTGTTGCTTAGCTTTCGTGGCTAAGTGCCCTAAGCGCTCGCCCCCAAGCCCGGTAAAGCTGTAAAAGCCGTAAAGGCTCCAGGGCCCCTAAGGCTAACAGTATAGTCAGTTCGAAAAAAATAAAAAAATAAAAACATATACTGTCGGGATCAGTGTGGTAGGAAACTTTGACTGGGTTGTGACCACATGGCGATAAATCCATGATGATAACTCTATTTTGTATTGCCGCATTTCGGGATCAAACCAGTGCTGCCAGCCAGTATACCCAGCTTCCGAGACTCTTGCAGTGATGATAACAGCGACAACCGATTGTAGATCTCTCGATGGTCGCCATTGTTAATGGATTGCACCATGCTTACAAATAGGCACAGTGGCGTCACTTACATATCCTACTACCAAAAAAATATTACGAGTGCAGCAGTTCATACGTGTCAGAATTGAAACCTTCAGAAAAAAAAATAAAAAATATGTTCTTTAAAAATTCATTTTAAATATCCTAAAATCAGCTGGATTCGAACTATCGACCACTCGTGCGTACTGCGTATGAAGTCTGGTCGTCTCACACCATTAGGCCAATCCGACGACGATCACAATTATGAAAATTAGGACGTGCGTTAACCGCGCATAATGTAACTGTATTCTATCTCATTCTCTCGTAGGCTAAATCATATAGAAGTATATGGTTGTCTCTATTTAATGTCGCTTTTTTGTTTCATCGAGTTTCAAATCACAACGGAGTTTCACACCAAAAAAAACTTAAACCATGGAAATTTTTAAATTTTTGTTTTAATCACCCAGGTCTCTAAGCAAACAAATAAAGGACAAAAAGGACCACGAGAACAAATTACGCGAGGACCTACGCCGTGATGCGACCAAACTGACGGAACTCGAGAAGAGAATAGAGGAGACGACAAAGGAGATGGAGAGACAACGCGTCGCTATCGACGACCACAACAAACAGTATTACGAATGCAAGAAGAAGAAGGACCAGGAGCAGAGCGCTCGAAAGTCAGTAATATTCTTGTTATTATATTAGCTTCTTTACGTGAAATTTTTCCACCATTTAAATTTAATATGAAATGCAGATGACGTTTAGAACATACAAACGTATTCCTTTAGAGCAAATATTTATATACCATACTAGCTTTGCCCCACGCTTGCACACAAATTAAATTTACTCGACACTTAGTCCTAACATTCTTCCACTTCCCTTACTTGTCTATAGCTTGCCAGATTACTTGACGCTCATAGTCACTGCTCCGCTGTTTAGAGTCGTAGCATGAAGATATATAGCCTATACTATTTGTCATGAATGTCATGTCAATGTCATGTCTATCATAACCAAAAATATTTTTTCGAATACGACGGGTAGTTGCAAAGATTAGCGCATTTAAACAAACGAACAAACAGTCTTCAGATTTATTATATTAGTTTAGATCTGCCATGTTCCTGTTTCGATTATTTCCATAAATTAATTGTTACAAAAAGTACGAGCCTTTGAGAATTACAAAACTTGCCTAGTTTTGATGAATATATAAAGTAGTAGAATAACATATAGGCATAGCAAAAATTCTCTCATATTATACTTAAAAAATTGGTCCAGTTTCAAATGAGGCATCCGGGAAATCAGTCCAATCTCAGGCTTTGATTGACAGGACATTAATTGATTTCTATTAAGATGTATTCTACACGTATCTTGCTGGCAATATAACACGCAGGAATAATATATTTCAGTTTAATTTATATTTTATGTTGTATGTTGTCAACAAAATCTTGGCAACCTCAATAATAAATGCAAACATAAAAAATTGGCAGTCATAGGGACTGCTGATAGAAGTGAAAACTTATTAAATTATTTTCATACGCTAATATAAATACGAATATTTAAAATAATTTAAAAAATATATTTATTTTTCAACTTAAAAATGTTAGTAAATACGTCACCTGTATAGCTACAGATATACTGCTATTACGCATGTCGGTGACGCGAACCCTTACCAAAAAGAGTCTAACGCGCACAGATTCGGTCAGGTATATACGCTGTGTTATACGTATATATATGTATTCGTGTACACATGCCGCTGCACATGCGCCAGTCTGATATCAGAACAATACGTGCTATAGATATATGACTAACATTAGCATGTCAGTGACGCGAACCTATAAGATTTTCCCCTACCAAAAAGTGCTCAACACAGCTAAAGAAGTTTTCACTTCCATAAATTATGGTTTCATACTAAAAAAAATTAAATATAAATGAAACAAATGGAAATCTTTTGAATTTTAGTGAACTTTGGCGTAAAGAAACATCGTTAACGCAGAATCTATCATCTCTGAAAGAAGATTTGGCGAAGGCTGACCAGGCTCTGCGTTCTATGGCCGGAAAAGTATGTGGTCATTGTTTGGTTTTAGCTTTTGATATAACTTATTTATGTTTGGTCATAGTGTTTAATTTGTAGTTGCATTGCCCCATGCAGATGAAAGACTAAAATGGCAGTAATTTGCAAAATGATGTTCTGCTTTGGTGTTTTTGGAGATTATTCAGTAGGGGTGTGTGAATTTCGAGGAAAGGTATTCGATTCGAATTTCGAACTGTTCGAATAATTCAAACAGTTCAGTCTATTAGTTTTAATATAAAAGGATATTTGACTGTGAACTTCCGCGATGTGGTCACAAACGCTGTATGATTGGTTGAATCTCTAATTACGTCACGCGCCAATAGATTGTGATTGCGTAACGAGCGAATTCGATAGTTCCTGTGCTTTCCTTGTTAATTAGTCGTTAGCAAACCTTAATTTTTAAGAAAGTTATTTAGGATTTTATCCTGCATAACGTTTTTATAACGTTTATCAGTATCAAAAATGTATTACAAAAATTAATATTATAAAACATAACAAAGAAAATGTATGTATACATATGCACACTAGTACAATCCGTTTTTGGTCTCGTGAATTTATGATTTAATTGTCCCAATAATTTGCATACTTTAGATATTGTTCAAGTAATAAATATTATTATGTTCATTTTTGTTGAAAGATACTACAAACTATTCAAATAGTTCAAATTAACAAAATTGTACAGATTCGATTGGTCAAGAATAATTAGTAAATTCGCTCAGTCCTATTGTTTTACTGTTAGTATTAGTTTCACTTAAATTGTTTGAAGTTAAGTAACGGAACGGTAATTTTGCTTTTCGTTTTTTAATTCAAAAGTACGTCGACGGTTTTAGTGAAATCGTATCATTTGCTTGCCTGTTTTATGATTGTTTCAAATAAACTTTCTTACAGCCTATACTGAATGGTAGAGACAGTGTTCGTAAAGTGTTAGAAACATTCCAAGAGCGAGGAGGTGAATGGGCAAAGATAGCAACCCAGTACTATGGACCAGTTATTGAAAACTTTACTTGTGACAAAACTATATATACTGCTGTTGAGGTAAGCTATATATGTTTTAACTGCTATGTTGTTCAAAACAAAATTGCTTTAAAAAAAACATATACATATCATAGTCCGATATTTCCACCAGATTAGGTGATATTATAAAAAAGTAGTATCTAATACAGCTCTAAAAAAAATTATTATAGGCCTACCGATGTAAGCGCGACCCTTCTGATGGTTTACGGGACGCGGGCGGCGGGTATTGCACGGATATACACGGTATTGATATCTTAAGATCTTCAATTGGTATATTTATGCATGTTATTACAACTGGGAGAGATATCTAATGATAAATAATATACTTTATATACATAATATTGTCTTTATTAAAATACTAATAAAAGAACTAATATATTGAAAGACAATTTTGCGTGTAATTCAAATGAAACTTATTTCAATTTAATAGTATATATCTATACTAGCTGTGCCCGCAGTTCCGCTCGCGTGGAATACAGAATGCCGTCGGTCGAGCGCACGCGCGAATCGTGTTACCTCCGCACAAAGACAGAAAACAAAAATCCTTATCGTGGTTGATCCTTAGAAGATAGACATACTTTATCGCAGACTTTTATTTAGGTCTTTTTCAGATACAATTATGTAGAACATAATTTTATATATCTCTTATGGTTAACTCAGCGTAAGCATAGTTAAGCGCCCGAAATGCTTTTTTTTCCGAATTGATTCACCATTATCGTCATTGCTTATTTCGTATGTTACTTTATCTTACAAAATATATTCTTATAACCTGGCCAGATAATATAGCTATTAATAAAAATAAAAACATATAAATTGGATAAGTGATTTTTGCATAAAAAGAACATAAACGGACAGACAGACAGACGTTGAGTTTTATAATATGTATATACATTGATACAAATATAATATCATAATCAAAACAGGTATTGGATATCTGTTTTACCTGGCTGACTATCGATCACCATGCCCATGGTTATATACCTGTCTTGTCAAGGACTTTGTTTTGGGCTCAGCCAGTGTATATTAATTTGCCGATAGTCTTGAAGGCCAGCATGACATTGGCCTCCGTTGATGGATTACCAATGGTTGCTATTGTACGAAGCTTACCTAGAGGCAAAGTGCTTTACGTTGACATGCTCCTAAAAAAATTGGCCAATGCTCGTTTTTATTTCGTATTCGTATTTACTGTATTCGTGTACACAGGTGACAGCTGGCAACAGGTTATTCCATCACATAGTCGAGTCGGATACAGTTGGCACGAAGATTCTTAAAGAAATGAACAAGCAGAGTTTACCGGGAGAGGTTACATTTATGCCTCTAAATAGGCTCCAAGTGCGTGACATGGCTTATCCCAATGATAATGTAAGTTTGTCTTTTATTTTGATACAAAAGTATTTATTTATCCTTAAAACTTCTTCACAGTCATAAAGTTATATAAAAAGGCTTTAGAATACATAAATAATTTTTCAAATCTGACTAGTAGTTCCAGAGATTAGTGCAGTCAAACAAACAAACAATTTGTTGAATTTTATAAAATTGAATTATATGATATTGAATATTGAAGTATTAATTTTTTTTTAAATATTAAGTGCACAATGTAGTTATCTAATAATTATTTAAAATTCCAGAACGCAATAGCCATGGTACAAAAACTGAAGTACGATCTGAAATACGCGAAAGCAATGAAATACATATTCGGGAAAACACTTATATGTAGGAACTTGGAATGTGCGACCGAGCTGGGGAAACAGTTTCACTTGGACTGCGTCACCCTCGAGGGAGACCAGGTATGTTCTTACTACCTCATTTCAATCTTACTTATATTAAGGTTTTTATGAAACTCTGTAACTGTAAACGAAACTATAATCATATTTAAAATATATAAAAAAATATAGTTAAACCGTAACCCATATAAGCGTTTCAAATAGTTTCGCATGGGGGTGCAGTCGAAGAGACATTTTTGATTATTTAAAATAGATGAAAAAATATTTATCTAAAATAAAGACAAACACTGTTCACTTAAAAATGTTCAAATAATAACTACTTGGAGTTTTTGACATGGATCATGTATTTTGAGATGCCACAAAACTCCCTAGAAAGTTTTAAAAAGGGAGTCACCATCTTGTTAGAATTCTGAATCGTCATAAAACTGGAAATGATATTTACTTGATAATGACAGTAATGATCCTCAATAAAGAGGACTTGTTGCCAAGTTAGGAAAAAGAAGAAGAATATATATTTTCCTTCTTAATACAATTCTTCATTATCATCATCATCGTCAGCCTGTATCTGTCCACTGCTGGACATAGATAGATACTGCTGAACACAATAGATGTGTTCCGGCAGCTGTACTTAAGAGCCAGTCCTCCCACTAGGTTTAGCGTGTTATCATCTTGGGCCACATCATCACTTAATATCAGGTGAGATTGTGGCCACTAGGCCATACATATAACGATAAAAAAGACGGTCCTTCATATCCAGTCGATTCCAGCCACCCTGCGCATCTTGCCCAAACTTCGTTTACCTAAATGCAGTCTCCACTCTAGAACTCGTCTACTCCATCAGTTATCATATGTTTGGCAAATGTGGCCAGTCCACTGGCACTTCAGCGAGCTATGTCGATAACCCTAGTTCTTTGTCTGATTACATATTTCTAATTCAACTTTAAATGTGTGAACCAGTCTAACCGTGAGTGTCCATGACTGATACGAGTCAGAATTTTGTAGGAAACCGCATCGGATAGAAAAACGTTAATTATTAATCACTTATTTATTGGACTTACGTGCGAATAGCCATTGTAATTTTATGTCTTTGACAGTAGGACTCATTGATTGAAGACTCTTAGAAAAATGTAATTCCTTTAACTGAAGTTATTGATAACCGGAATAATTTCATATCTGTATCCATAACCAAAATGATTAAATACAAGGAGATATCCAGGTCTGTAATCTCTTAGCCTAACACTCCTATGTTATACTATATAAATTTAGAATTTGCCCGCATTCCCAACTGGTGTTAAGTGACCATGTCAACGCCCAGAGGGACTGGCTCTCAAAGCAGCTGCCGGAACATATCTACAGGTACTTGGCGACATATTTAAAATTCGAGGGTGGTAGCTAGCCAGGAGAACATTAAATGCCCTATGCACATTGCACCATGCTATGGTTACATCATTAGGTATTTTTTTATCGAAAGCTCAGGATCAATGTAGAATATGATCGTAGATCCAATCTACGCCGATCGACGACGTATCCGAACAAACACCTACTGAACTATCATTGCTTAAAAATAACTAAATCCAATATCTTTATATATATATATTATATATATATATAATTCTTCTGTAAGTATGTATGTGACTGAAATCCTCTTCACCGACCTTCTTCTTAGACCGATTTTGATTAAAAAAAGTGTATTGTGTCTCTGATAGACTGATAGGGTCTCTGATAGATTCAAAATTGGGTCCGATAAACGGAGCTGTGATCGAGTTCTATGTTTTTTTAAATTTTCAGGCATGCCATTGTTCGGACAGGATAACGTCTGCCGGCCCAGCTAATATACATATATATAAATCTTTCGTACTTTTTTTACTGATTCTAGAACTTTTCAACGAATTGACCGATTGAGCTCATATTCCATAATATATTTGTTTTATCGGGATGATGGTTTATAGATATGTTACGATCCTATAGGTGACGCTCTAGTCGAACCATTAACTACCGGATAGGCCCAGCTGCTGTATTATATATGTGTACATACGTATTAAATAGGTGAAATTAACTAGCAACATATAAACAGTCATTTAATTCTACAGAATAGAGCAGCGGATTACACAATATATATATATATTTTTTATAATCATATTGTGTTTAATTTAAATTTAGGTTTATTTTTATTATACTGTAAAGATGATTCGTGTTTTTTTTTTTTTGCTCATATAACTATAGGTGTCGTCGAAAGGTTCTCTAACGGGCGGTTATTTCAATCAATCCCGGTCGCGTCTGGAAATGCAGAAAACCCGTTCGGAACTCATGGACCAGATAACTACGTTAGAACAAGAACTAAACACGTTAAGGCAAGAGCTGAACAAGACTGAGACGAGCATCAATAGCATTGTCTCGGAAATGCAAAGGACAGAAACTAAACAGGGTAAAGCGAAGTAAGTTATTAGCTCATCTAAATATATATGTTCTGTATTTTTATTCATTCAATTTAATTGTCTACATGATTTTTTTGCTAAATTGAATTGTGTGGGATAAATCAGTCACTTTATAGATCTGCTATACTTTTTTATTTAATGTATTTTATAAATTATAGTGAAATCTTATTATACAGCAATATTATATGTAATATGGCGTTTTCTTCCATCTAGAGATAATATATATTGGATGGTGAAATGTAGTCCATTTTGCTGAATCGATTAGATTTTGATCGATTTTATTTGACTTGATAGTAATCGTTATATTTTTGTAGTAGTGCAGCAAAGTAACAGCACTAAGCCTCCTATTAAGGACACTACAACCCGAACACTGGCGACCACCGAGAGATCGACAATCCATCGATGGTCGTCACTGTCGTGCCGGCAAGCAGCTATACACTGGCTGATCCCGAAGCGTGATATGCCTAAGTGTGCCACTAAGGCGGGTGTTACACTTGGTGTATGGTGGTCCAGCTTTCGAACACAATTGTCATACTTACTGCAAAAACGAAGCACAGTTATTAATTTTGCATTTCTCTTCTCAGAGACATATTTGATAAAGTAAAAGCTGACATACGGCTGATGAAGGAAGAATTAGCCTCAATAGAAAGGTCCCGTGGACCCAAAGAGAGGTCGCTGGCCCAGTGCCGATCCAGCCTGGAAGCCATGCAGGCCACTAAAGAGGGACTAGAATCAGAATTACATCAGGTAAAAATATGATGCAATTTGAACTATCATCAAATTTAATTTTATACCCGTGGGTAATAAAATGCCGTTTGTTTTCACGAAAATAATTTATTCCAACTTAACAAAACAAAAGTGGAACAAACTAGTCTCAGCTGCAGTTCAGAGAAATTGGTCCTTATACAGATTTATTTCTTTTATCGATCTGCGTTTTCTTATGGTTATCCCAAACAAAATTGACCTCCTGCAGAACATGGTTTGCTTATAATTCAAGAAAACGTGTGGACGAAATTTCTAGAGCGACTGTGATCTATATTTAGTATACCAATATCGCTTATAACATCGATAAGTGTTTAATGTGTGCGTGTTTCACGATGCCCTTTCTTGCCTACGAATACATACTTGATGTTTGTAGACGATTATAGACTATCCCAGATATTACCAGAAAAAAATATTGAAAAAAAGGTTAGTAATTTTCTTTCGTTTGAAAAAAAATGTATTATCAACTTGAGATCATATTTTAGGTTTTTTTAAACAAATCTGGTGCTTCACACATACTATGATTATGGTACTATATAGCAAAGAAGCATGTAGTCCATCTGATGTTAATTTAGTACATAACCAGCATACCATCAGGGTGGTCGAGCTATAGTAACATTTGCTTATATTTTTTTATAATAATTGTTATAGGAACTGATGGAGCAATTGTCAACCGCCGACCAAGGCAAGGTCGACGAGCTGAACGACGCGATCCGCCGCCTCACGCAAGAGAACAAGGAAGCGTTCAGCGCCAGAATGAACCTCGAGGCGACCAAGAACAAACTCGAGAACTTACTCACTAATAACTTGATAAGGTGACTAAACTTAACAAGGGACTTTTTATTTTAATTCGTAAACTTGTGTTATTTCGCCATTTACTATGTTACTAGCTGTGCCCCACGGTTTCACCCGTGCTAAATTTATTCGACCGACTCCCTACTGTGCCAACACACTTGTTCTCACTTCACATACTTGCCTAAAGCTTGCTAGATTGCTTGAAGTTCATGGTTACTGCTCTGCGTCTTAGTGTCGTAGCGTGAACTTATATACTCTATAACCTTCCTCAATAAATAGGTTATAATAAATGCATTTTTTTTTTCTTTCAAATCTCACTGGTAATTCATGAGATTAGCGCGTTCAAATACACAAACATAAAGACTATCTTGAGCCTTATACTACTAGTATAGGATTTTGGTTACTTTACAATGATATATTTTGATTATTGTGCAAATAATAACCGGGAACATGCATTTTGAGTCGCCATATCGTTAGAACTATGTTTGTAGATATAAGAATACATAATTAGAAAAATATTTTATTCACGTGACGTTGGCCGAATTCTGTATGAAAAAAGTTTCCATTAAACTTAAGAGAAAATATTCATTGTTTATCACCTCTCCGGTTGATCCTGACAAGATTCGACTATAGAAACTCAATAACTACACAATTTCTATCCATTGTTGCAACACAACCATTCCATATAAAAGTTTAAATTTCTAAATAAACTTTTTTTTTAGATGACGTCTCGTAAATTCGAATTCTGCCAGTGACGAAGTGAATCATGGGATAGTCACTTTATAGCTAGTAATAAAATTTATATAATTTTATTCTTTCATATTAAGCTGCTTAAACACATACACAAAAACAACACTTACAGTCACGTCGTTTTAATTTAATAAATACTTAGATAATCTATCTCCTATATAAATAAAATGAAGTATTTTGCCGTTGTGCGCGCATCACGCTGGATAGATTTTGATCAAATTTTTTTTTATTATTTTTTAGATATTTGGTCCTTAAAAAAAATACTATATCTTTATTTAATACAAAGTTAACAAAGTTTTAAGAAACTAAGATTTTTATAGGTACTATGCGTTGCATTCTTCTGTCGTCCAAGCTAGTGGAGCCGCGGGTACAGCTAGTACAATATAATTGAACTTATAAAAATATGTATATCGTTACCAGACGCAAGGACGAGTTAGTGCAGGCCCTCCAGGAGATATCGGTGGAAGACCGAAAGCGTCGGCTGTCGAACAGCAAGGCGGACCTCGCCTCCACGGAGAAACGCATCAAGCAGATCAACCGGGAGCTCGAGGAGGTCGAGCGGAAGGTGCAGGCCGCCGTCAAGAACGAGAAGCTGCTTAAACTCGAACTAGACAAGTGGCGGAATAAGGTAATTATAGCCTTAGAGTGCATTTACACTTCGTTAAGTACATAGTGTAAGTATAAAGTGCAGGTGCAAAGTATAAGTGCCAAGTGTAAGTGTAAAGTGGGTGTGAAGTAAAGTTGTCAAATGCCTTGTTTTTAGTGAAGTAGTAAGTAAGCTCACCCACTGGGTCCTACCTGGACATGAAAGTAGTGTCCGACTGGATCGCGACCACAATACACAAGGTGTAACAGTCGCCATAGTGGCTAGCTAAGGTGTGTCACGTTCTGGAATCAACCATTTTATATTTCGTTGCGGAAAGGCTTGCAAGCTAGTATATTAGGTACAGCACCTTGCTACACCTTATGTTATATGGTCACTGTAAGCTATAGGTAAGTATAAATCAACTTTAAAAGAACCGCATTCCTGTGACAAGCCAATAGATCGGTAGACTTGATTTGCGGCAGAAATACGTATGCGGGTAGTACTTCCACAGTTTCTATCACTCTTTAAACTATAATATAAAATGAGAAAACTCAAACTATGCTTTTCATGTAGGAAAAAGAGGCCCAAGACAAAATGGAAGAAGACGCCAAAGGTTTGGAGAAAATGGCTTCTAAGGAGGTGTTGCTTCAGGAGAAAATACAAGAATCACTGGACAAAATCGCAGCGCTGGGCACTCTACCCAACGCGCCGGAGCTGCACGCGAAGTATCAAAAAATGTCTCTAAAACAGGTAAATATAAATAAATAAATAAAATAAAATAAATAAATTCTTTATTGAGTCACTCATAATACATAGCATCAGTGTAGCTCTGGTTCCTAAACTAGGTTAGCCTGTATTTCAGGAACCAGGACTTCCCATCAAAAAATAATATGCGCGCAGCAGTTTAAACGTGTCAGAAGTGAAACTTTCATAAAAAATGCGTTCTCTCATTTTAAATATCCTAATTCAGCGGGATTCGAACCAGTGCTCGTGCGTACTGCGTATGAAGCCAGGTCGTTTCACACCACTACGCCAATCCGACGACGATCACAATCATGAAAATCAGGACTTGCATTAACCGTGCACAATGTAAATGTATTCTATCTCATTCTCTCGTAGGCTAAATCCTATATATTGTATATGGTTCTCTCTTTTTAGTGTCGCTTTTTCGTTTCATCGAGTTTCAAATCGCAACGGTGCTAAAGTATTTTTCACTTCAAGAATTTAAATATAAATTTGATCTGTACTTAGACATTATAGTATGCAAAGTGAATGGATTTGTCTGTGTTTTTTTTTTTTAAATATGGTAGTTTTATTTTGTCTTTGCCATGTATGCTAAAAAACAATTAATATAAATCTTCAATAGTAAAAAGTTTAGTTTCAAAGCTTGGTAATAACAAATTATTAACATAATATTATTATTTTCTTATTGTTAATTGGTTTGCGTTAGCTTATCTGTAATTTTACAGGTACTACTATATGTATATTTTTTTATAGATCCTTTATAAGTTGAATACTAGGGTCACAATGTTAAGTACCAGTAGTTGATGTTAAGTGACGATGTGGTCCGTGATGGTAACACGCTAAGCCTAGCGGTAGCACTGGCTCTCGAGTGCAGCGGCCGGGACACCTACTGGTGCTTGAGGGTGGTGGAAAGCCAGCCGGATGTTAGAAGAAGTACCTACCACCATGTTGTGGTTTCATCACAATTTTTTTCCTTCACCGAAAGCTCATGCTCTTTGCTATTAATGCATTTTAAGTATTGCTATAAATTTTTTGCAAATTGCGATAAATTTAGTTTTTATAGTTTGCTGGTTATTAAGACCCTCTTGTGGCAACGAAATGAACTACAAAAGCCACATTTAATATATACCCACTTGCTACAGCAGAACATTGATCTTATGCAATAATTTGATTCCAGCTTTTCAAAGAACTCGAGAAGGCCAACCAACACCTAAAGAAATATAACCACGTGAATAAAAAAGCTTTGGACCAGTTCATAAGTTTTTCCGAGCAAAAGGAGAAGCTCTACAAAAGGAAAGAAGAACTTGATATTGGGTATGAAACTCTTATATTTTTTTTGGGTACCTTTAAATGTCTCACTGGACTAAGGTTCATTCCAGGGGAAGCCCTAAATTGCTTCTAACAATGCTGTTATTACACTTCTATTATGTTTTAGAAAGTCAACTCCCCTCGATGTACTTACGATCGGACGGACTCCTTCAAAGTCTTCTATGAGAGAAATTATTTTTCTATATATAACAATAGATTCCGTCGAATATACGTAATCTAAATGATTAAAATCACCCACATTAATGCTATCGTAAACTATGGGTAGTTTATTTTTTAATATTTCGACATCTTTCACGTCTGATAGTGAATCGTTCTCGCTGTAAAACATCACAACGGGCACTTCAATGTCAGAACAGTTGTAAATCGGTGGTGAAATTGTTCCATAATTATAAATATTTCCGTCTGCACCGAAATCGAACCTGTGGAACCCACCCGACTGTACCAGTTGGCCGTAGTGAACGAACTGCAGGGTCGATGTGCCGGTGGGCGCGTGTCCCGACACAATACGCGACATTGTCTCATTCATCTTTCCGTCCAAACCGAACATCCCGTACAGGAAATTATCACAGCGCATCGCCGTTATTGTGCAAATGATCGACGATATCTTATTAAAATAATCTGTACTCGATGTCAGTACGTTGAAATCCGATAACAGATATCCTAATATCGAATTTGCTGGTGAAAATAACCGAACTATAGGGTTCTTGATGTTACCCATCCAGGCTTCTGGTGCCAATGAGAACATCAGCTTCACTTTGCTACTATATTCTGTCTTCATAGAAGTCATAACGTAGAAGCACGTCGTGCCTTGAGAATAGCCGATATAATATAAGTCGGTTTTGCTTGTAACGTTTAGTATGTGATCGATCGTCGCCGGCAAGTCGTACAGGCCTATCTCTTCCCAAGTGAATTCCCAGAATTCTGGCTCCTCGGGCTTTAAATCGACATGTCCTGAAGCGTATTTGTTCCCTCTCGCGTTCCCCATCCATACATCGAAGCCGGCATCAGCTAGTATGTAAGCCAAAGCATTATCCGGACCCAAAAGGACCCAACTGTCAGAGCTATCAAGGATCCCGTGCATTAATAACACGCTCAAATTATTCTTCTTCATGCTTCTACCGTTCGGTATTCGGTGTATGTTAAGAATATAACCGTCTTCAGTGTACACTGTATGCTCTTCGAAGGTGTACTTATATTTTGTTACCAATTGACTGATGTTAAGTCTGGCATCTTCCGGAACTTTTCTATCGTAAGGGGTTAATAAATCATCGGCGATATAATGTACGCTGTTAACTAGAGTGTTCCACACGCTGGATAAACTCAGGGCAGATGTAAGCGGTACGAGAATTAACAGGAAACAACGATACATCTCTAGTTACAGTTTGTGTACTAATGAGCACTAATTCTACAAGTTTGTGTTTATATATATAACACTAGAGCTGCGATACCTGAAGTCGGTTCCGTCGATAAGTCGCCAGGGTTCCGCAAACCCGTTATATTTGTCTTTGAATCGTTGAATATTTTGGATTTTATACTTGAGTATTTTTTTTTTTATTTGAAATGAGATGAGTTTTTGATTTCAATCCCTTCCGAGACCTAGCTACTGAAAGACTACATTTAGTTACGGAACTGTTTCATAAATCAAATAAGATTTTTCGTGTGTTCCGTAGCTTTAAAAGATTAGGAACCGCTGCTCCGGAGTCCTAATTGAACATACAATTAACATTTTTAAACTTGGAGTTCAGTCGGTTAATATTGTTGATCATGACATACATTGGTATTAACTTGTGTGTTTGTGTGTATCAGTCATTACTATATGAAATAATAAATTACCAAATAGGACACGAGTATTTAACCTTCTTAGTATTAACATATGGCTACAGCTTACAATATCTGTATTAGAACTGGGCAAATTTGTTCTTATTTTATTGTTTTTGTTGATACTGGTTAGCACTTACAAAAAAGCGTAATGATATGTAGCTTAGATTACTTTTTGAAAGGACCTCTATCATCTATCGAAAGTTCTCTCAAAATCGGTTCAGCCATTTCGAAGATTAGTCCAGACAACAAATAGACAGCTTTATATAAAAAAGGCGTGTAAATTACTAAATGGAGTGAATGAAAACTTCCGCCGATGATACCTGAATACGTCCCGGGCACCCGGGGCAATCCAGTCAGGATTCCAACTTAACTGACTGGCCAATCATTCCACAATGGCTCTAATACGACTTGTGCTGATACGAAGAAGAATAACTATATGAGTTTATGAAAAAACCTTTATTTCGAATTTATTATTTTATTATTTTTTTGTATAGATATACTAATATTTTAATTTATAATTTACCTTGTATCTTTTTTCAGGAGGAATATGTATTGTAGAGAGATATGTATAGGAATTGTAGGAGCGAATATTACACAGTAATAAAATTTGAAAATTCTCAGTTAAATAAAAAAAGAGACATTTTATTAAAAAAAAAAAAATACTAGATTACTCATGAAAATTTATTATCATTTTCATAGAGGCGAGAAAATTCGCGAACTAATAGAGACATTGGAACATAGAAAATTGGAAGCGATACAGTTCACGTTCAAGCAGGTGAGCAAGAACTTCACGGAGGTGTTCAAGAAGCTGGTCCCGCACGGGCGCGGCAGCCTCATCATGCGCGTCGGCGCCGAGGACAGCGCGGACGTCACCTCCGAGGTACCACATACACCTGCTCATCAACCGTACACATTATTATCTCAAATATCTTTGCTACTTCCGCCTGCAACAGACGAATACTAGTTTCAGCTGCCTACAACATTAAATGATTGACCTTAAATAAATGTCTTCAATAAACTAAAATAATAATGTAATAATATTGAAGCGATGATGGCGCAGTTGACGTGAGTTCGAATCCCTACAATGAGCCTGAGCTTTCGGTGAAGGAAAACATCGTGAGCAAACCATAGCATGGTGGTAGGGCTTTTTCTAATGCCCGCCTGGCTAGCTACCACCTTCAAGTTGAAAATCTGTCGCCAAGCACCAATAGGTGTGTTCCGGCAGCTGCACTTGAAAGCCAGTCTTCCACTAGGTTTAGCGTGTTACCATCTTGGACCGCATCGTCACTTAACATCAGGTGAGATTGTGGTCACTATGCCAAATCTACAACGATAAAAAAATAATAATAATTAAGATGAAATGTGTCATTGTAAAGTCATTGAATTATTGAATATAAATATATTATCATTAATGGTCATTGTTATTAATGTTCGCGGTCCAGTTAAGTTCAATTGGCTACGTTGATGCTCGGTTATTGGACATACAGCACCGGCTGGTCCCGGAGCGCGACGCGCCTAACAATGCCACTGTCGTGTTGCAGCGCGCGAACGCGGACCAGTTCACGGGCGTGGGGATCAAGGTGTCGTTCACCGGCGGCGACGGGGACATGCGCGAGATGAACCAGCTGTCCGGCGGCCAGAAGTCGCTGGTGGCCCTCGCACTCATCTTCGCCATACAGAAGTGTGACCCGGCTCCATTTTACCTCTTCGACGAAATTGACCAGGTATCTACAATTACACTTGAATTTTGATATTTATAGAATAAAGACTCTTATTATTTTATAGGTATATTATGTATGTATAATATGCTGGGGTATGAAATAATATCGGAACAATTGTCTAAAAACTGGTTTTATTTTAAACAGCAATTAATAGAAATATTAATAGTAAAAAATTTGATCGATCACTCAACATAGCTCTGAAGGCAGTGACCTCAAAATGCCCTCTATAAATCTTGTTTTTTTTTTATGTTCGTATTCGTAAACGACATTTCGACATTGTCAATCCTACATATATAGGTATAAAATAATATATAAATAAGTAGAGTTTTTAAGTAATTCAGTACATGAATATCTTGTGCACCCATCACTAGGTAATCTCTGGGTCGCGGGTTCCCATTACAAATGTATTATTGGTTATTCTTTCATTATTCAAAAGGATCCATGTATTATTGGTTATTAGATCATTATTCAAAAGGATCCATGTATTATTGGTTATTACATCATTATTCAAAAGGATTCATGTATTATTGGTTATTAGATCATTATTCAAAAGGATCCATGTATTATTGGTTATTACATCATTATTCAAAAGGATCCATGTGTTATTGGTTATTTGTTCATTATTCAAAAGGATCCATGTATTATTGGTTATTTGATCATAATTCAAAAGGATCCATATGTTATTGGTTATTTGATTATTATTCAAAAGGGTCCATGTATTATTGGTTATATGATCATTATTCAAAAGGGTCCATGTGTTATTGGTTATTTGATCATAATTCAAAAGGATCCATGTGTTATTGGTTATTTGATCATAATTCAAAAGGATCCATGTATTATTGGTTATTTGATTATTATTCAAAAGGATCCATGTATTATAGGTTATTTGATCATTATTCAAAAGGATCCATGTATTATTGGTTATTTGATTGTTATTCAAAAGGATCCATGTATTATAGGTTATTTGATCATTATTCAAAAGGATCCATGTATTATTGGTTATATGATCATTATTGAAAAGGGTCCAAGTATGATTGGTTATTTGATTATTATTGATATACAGGCTCTAGACGCGCAGCACCGTAAGGCCATAGCGAACATGATCCACGAGCTGTCGACGTCGGCGCAGTTCATCACGACGACGTTCCGGCCGGAGCTGCTCGAGCACGCGCACAAGTTCTACGGCGTCAAGTTCCGGAACAAGGTCTCGCACGTCGAGTGCGTCACGCGGGAGGAGGCGAGGGACTTCGTCGAGGACAGCGCCACGCACGCCTGAAAACATCTCTATTACTTTATCCTATACTAAAATTGATTATATTTTTGTAATAACGATTTCTTGTCGATAGACAGTGGACTATCGTACGTCTGATGCGAACCAAGCGCTGATTAGTTGAAAGTGTTTATGTTAAAGTTTTACTGTAATGTTGATTATTTCGGACTTGTTAGCATGTGATGCGATTATTTTTTAAACAAACAAACCCATACACTGTTATAAATTCTTAGGCGTCGATTCGAGAACTGCGTTTTTTATATTGGCACCTAAAGGAAGTTCAAATATTACGCGTAAGCAGTGTTATTCTTCCAAACTCTTTATAAGTGAAGATAAGAACATCTTCAGCCTCGTATTCAAAATTTAACATACGAATTATATTTATTATTGCAATAGCTTTATTTTAATTTAAACAATGAATTTAAATAATTTTCCATCCTTTAGTTGCAATAGTATATTGACTATTCAAGAGTATTATAGAAGTGTAAAAGTATGTGATTCAGCTCAGCTGTTATTTACTAAAATTTACTCTTGTAAGTGGGCATTGTTTTAGGGTTGCCAACGCTTTTTCAACTGAAACTGACTTTAGAATTTTTTTTACAAAAATTCTTCCTGCCTTCATCCCATACTAGGTGGGGTCGGCACAACCCCTTTTCTTCCATTCCAGCCCATCGTCCGTCATTCTGCACTCGCTCCCCGTACGTGCATGTACTCTTCCATACAATTCATTCAAGTCTGTAGGGCTTCTTCTTCTTGCATTACTTCTATCATCCCCATTGTCCTTTTCGCTATATGACTTTCATCCCTTCAATCACTTTCAGTCACTGGTGGTATCTTGAGGCGTCCTCTCACGTACTCGTTCCTTTCCTTATCGTATCCATTCTTGTCACTGCACACATCAATCTCAACATTCGCATCATAAAATGCTTTAAAAAAATATAGCAGTATATAGAAAGAAAGGTTAGTTTGTTATTTCATTTATTTTCATTTGCCTTTTATTGGCTACAAAATTGTATGACATACGTTACCGCATACAATTTTGAAGTACAAGATTTTAGCGTTGTATGTATCTGTGTGGCAGCAGTACACAGGGGCAGTGCGTATGCTCAGTACCAAGTGTAAATGATTGTAGTGCGGCTGGCAACCCTATATAGTCGGTCGGTACTCGACGATTTAACCGTCTGAGTTGATGGTATTGGATTATTTGGGTATTGGATTCGTATGACCTATCTTTTTTGGTAAGTTTTTATTTCGTAAACTGGACGGTTGATAATATTGGAACCTGCTAAGGGATACGCGCCTTTTTTTTTTTTTTAGATTGCACGGGACCGAACAATATAAGTTTTTGATATTGCATAGCCGTCTCATGTTTATATATTTTGCATGCATAGTTATGATTTGTTAGATTTTTTATTTACATTTATTATTTAAAGATGCTACATGTTGCGATTACAAATATTAAATTGATTACGATGGAACAATAAAGAAACAATAAATTCCTAATTTTCAAAACAGGACATAATAATTAATACACAATGGACTTCACTACCGTGTTTTAACGTAACATTCCCCCCCCCCAACCTTAAATATTATAAACGTTATTGCTTATTTAATAGTTTAAATGATGATTGTTCATTGCAACTGTGACGCAGAATTAAATTGCACGAGGAGTTAGAATAAAAAGTGATTTTCATTATTTGTGTTTCTTGACTGTATACACTCTCTTGGACATATTTAGAGGAACGCTATAGAAAAGGGGTAAATTAAAGTGGGCACAGTTTTATTTGTAAGAAATAAGCTTTTAAAATTCATTGAATAGAATCAATTAAAAAAATAACATTTTCGTACACAAAATGAAATTTGAATATAACGAGTGACACAATCAGTATTTAGTATTGCCACCTCCCGCTATCCAAACTGCCTTCGTCTGGGCATACTTTTTATTGAATTGTCTATGAATTTTTGTGGTTCCATTTTTCAACTAATGCAGTTTTGAGGTCCCTTAGGTTAGCTGAAGCTGTAAAAGCCGCAAAGGCTCCAGGGACCCTAAGGCTAACAGTATAGTATGTTCGAAAAAAAAAAAAGAAATTCCAACAATGTTACACTCGGCGTATCTTTCTCCGGGTCACCTCCATTCACCCTTCCATTATTTGACTTAAGACGGAATCATCAGTAAAGAGTACTTTACGTCTTGTATACTTACCAGTCTGTTGGTATCGTTTAACATTGCCAAAAATCACAGATTTGTATGAGTACATGTGATTAAATTTAAAAAAAAGATTGAAGAACGCAAAAATGGCTCCAAACTTATCTCCATTATATTGATAGCCCTTAAGAATAAGGCACTCCTGGAACTAAAGGACTAGACACGGCCTTTTGTCACTAAGGACCGCCTCTACCGCACCACACCCACACCCAACCCCAGACCACTTGTCGCACCTTCAAATCTGCTGTTGTACATTTCAGGAGAATGAGAATAAGAAGGATTAAAAAACATACAGAAACTTGAATGTTGCTGATAATGTTGTTATAAAACCATACCAATATCAGATACTTGATTATCAGCATTGTGTCGGTTTTAATAAAGTAAGGTTTTTTATATAGTAGACTTTGTAAGTGCAATAATGTCATTCAACCATTTTAGTTTATAACTTATTTTATTACTTGACTAGCTGTGTCCGCGGCTCCGCTCGTGTGGACTACAAAATTATTGTTTTGTGAACATATCGTAATAATTCTTTATTATTATTAGAATTATCGAGATATGGTCAAAATCTATCCGGTATGTTTTTGCGTGACGCGGGAACAGCGGCAAACCTCAATCATTTTCTTTATATAGATTATTTATTGATGCGATGATGGTTCAGTGGTAGCGACTTCGCGTCGATTGACGTGGGTTCGAATCCCTGCAATGAGCCTGAGCTTGCGAATATCGTGAGGAAACCATAGCATGGTGGTAGAGCTTTTTGCTAATACCCGGCTGGCTAGCTACCACCCTCAAGTTGAAAATCTGTCGCCAAGCAACAATAGGTGTGTTCCGGCAGCTGCACTTGAGAGCCAGTCTTCCACTAGGTTTAGCGTGTTATCATCTTGGGCCACATCGTCACAAAAGATTAGTTCGTAGTAGCCCGGGTGAAGCTGTAAAAGCCGTTTGAGGTTTCAGGGCCCTTATAACAGTATAATAGTATGTCGACTAACAGTATAATAGTATGTCGACTAACAGTATAATAGTATGTCGACTAACAGTATAATAGTATGTCGACTAACAGTATAATAGTATGTCGACTAACAGTATAATAGTATGTCGACTAACAGTATAATAGTATGTCGACTAACAGTATAATAGTATGTCGACTAACAGTATAATAGTATGTCGACTAACAGTATAATAGTATGTTGACTAACAGTATAATAGTATGTCGACTAACAGTATAATAGTATGTCGAAAAAAAAAATGAGTACCTCACTGTAAGACAATAACTCCGCGAGTTCTAACTTCGCTGACTGGCTAATATTTTCACCGAGGCACGAGCTATTTTTATTTAAAATGTATGACTTATGCCGATGCGAAGAACAGGCAGTAATTAACGGTTTCATCCCGATATTTTCCTTCACCGCCAATAAGCTCGGGCTTATTGTAGGGTTATTAAGCTTCTTTCAAAAATCACCATAATCACTGCCTCAAAATTGTATATTTATAACACGCGTATTATTAAAATACTGTTATTTTGGACGTTGTAGGTTTTTGCTTAAACCAACGTTTTTCTTCGATGCGTTACTCTGAAACTGAAACTATCTTTCTGGCATTTACCTATATGATAATTTTATTTCATTGTTATAGTAATTCAAAGATTAGTTTGCAAAACGAAATAAAACAAATAAATATTGTAAGAAGAAACTTTATTCATAAAATATCACTTATATTGTCCATATAGGGCATACTATTGCTTTCGAAGAACTTACGCTAAGGAATTAACAGCTATTATACAAACAACTCATCAAAATCTTAATAATAATTCATACAAGACCAAAACACTTCTACACAAAAGTTTACAATAAATGATATCGTTCATTCAGTTTATATCAGAGGCGCATCTGGGAGTACAAGGTACTTGGGGCCAGATTTAGAGGAGCTGGGGCTTCAACCACACGAGACTCATGAAGCACGGCCTAATCTTAATCTTCTCAAAGCATATTAAAAATTATTCGGGGCTCTCGTTTCTTCGTTACCCCGGACCTTCCAAACTTATATCCGGCCTTGAAGTTACGATATACGAGGTTCATGAGTATGAATAACTTCTTCGGTGCACAAACCGAAGAGAAATAAAAAAAATGCTTTTTTATTTATGGAATTATTACGATATCGATACGATTGTATCGAATAAATTTAAAAAATACAGGTGCTATAAATTTATTTTTGTAAATAATAATATTAGAGATTATTTCTCAATAAAGAATGAAACTTAATAAATTTAGAAACTTCTGCATTAAAAAGAAGTCTAATCCTTAAGCCTAATTTATACGCGATTATTTTAGGCTATAATATATAATCTATATGTATATTATCTATATATAAGAGTGATTATAAAAAATCAGTAATTTAAATATATTAGTTTTAATCCGTAAAAATCTAGATAAAATTTGAAAACATTTTATGTATGTAATCCATTATGAATATAATTTAAAAAATAGTGCATAGTAACATTCTATCTACTATTTAAATTGTAATGGAGATGAAATTTAAATAGACATAAAACTGCTATGAAATATTGTGTTATAGCATTTTTAAATATGAGCCGTGATATGTATGAAGAGATTACTTAGGTACCCATTTTTTATTGTAGCACGGTAAAGTGACCGACACAGTGTCTGATTGTGAGCAGACCACAATCCATCGACAGTCACCGCTGTCATGCCAGCCTGCAAGCCACTGCAGGAGGATATACGTCGAAACGCGATAAACCAGAGTATCAACTCTGACAAGCGCATATCTCCATGTCCATGGTGATCTTGACCCAATTGGGTACAAATCCCTGCAACCACGCTTGATTACTGGTATATCCCAGCAACACATGTGGCGGGTGTATCCGATCTAGAGATGTGCTTTTTCCGTTATAGTCGCGTAAAACAACTTTTAAAATTACTAACTCTAAAGCAAATTCAAAATCACGCAGATAATAATAATAATAGTTTGAATAAATTATTTACAGATCTTTTTTAAAGAAACTTACATTTAAAAGTTTATAAAAATCTAAATTTTACAATCACACTGTAATAAATAAGCACTCGTTCAATAGAGATCCAAGGCACAGCACTCAGAAGATACGTATCTCTATATTTTTACAAAACGTATAGTATAAATATTGGCAATACTTTAACGTTAAGTACGTTTAAGGATAAAAGGATTGCTAAGATAAAAAAAAAAAGTTTAAAAATGTTAAGTGAATTATCAACAAAAGTATCGTAAAACATTCAACACTTAACGTGAAAACAACCGCAAAGTATTAAAACTTTATCACATAATTATTTTTGTTTTGTCTATGATGAGTAAAGGCGTTAGGCAATAAGTCATAAATTATCCGTTCCAAAGATAATGAACGGAAAAAAATTGAAAGGTATTTTAATAACAAAATGCTTGACTTATTATTTTGTGAATATCTACAGTATGGTTTAATATAAAAGAACAATGATTTTTTTATTTTAAAATTATGTAAATAATATTTATAGTAGGTACATATAGTATTCAATAAATTCATTTTTCCTCTCTCATAACAAGATAATATATTCGCTCTTCCATTCAAACCGATTAAGTAAAAACACACAAGGAAGATATCTGTTTCAATAATTTATATTTTTTTACTTAAGTATACACATACAAGTGATATTAATTCAAAAATATTTTATTTCTAAATTGTTTAAACATTTAAAAACATACGATTCCTATTGTTGTTATAGTTCATTTTTGTTATTTAATTTACACAGGTTACTCATCCCTCACATGATTTAAAGCATAATCGTATTATTGATTATATTTAGCTCTAAAAAATAATCGATAATCATAAAAACGACTTCCAATTTAAATTATACTACATCACTAAAATAAACATTTGACATGTGTCATGTGAGCCTTCTTACGATGAACCAAGTGTAATTAATACTGACATAATGCAATAAGTACAAGTGAATTACTATGTCTTTTCGTAATCACGCTTCTTTAATACCGATGACGAGACAAATGCAGTCAATATAAAAATCGATAAATTTATAGCAAAATTAAAACAAATTTAGTTATCGATGCGCTATAACCTTCTCAAGGGCACGGCGTAGGGAGAGTTCCAGTCCCTTTCGAAGAGGGCCTGGAGGTCCCGCCTGACGTCGGTGACCGTGCGGTTGTGCCCGAGTGAGTGTTCCTCTTGGAACACGAAGGCGACGCCCGCCGTGTCCGTGAAGTAGTCGCCGGACCAGTTCGATGTGCCTACGTAGGCCGTACGGTCACTCACTAGGTACTTATTGTGATTCACTCTAGCGTACGGAATCTTCTCTTGATCTGGCGTCGAGGGGACTACGAAACGTTTCTATAAACAATCATTTATTAAAATGTGTAGTTATGTTTGTGCATGTATTTTTTTTTTTGAACTAGTTTAAAAGTAACTTATTATGCAAATGACAATAAAAAAATTATGCCTGTCAGTCTTGCCGGTTTGTAAGTACCTAAAGAACTCAAAAACGTTATAAATAATGCTTTAAAAAAACATAAAATATGAGTCTAAATAAAATTAAAAGACGATAACAATCACCCTGTAATAAACGCGTAACATATACGTTGATGTTTTCAAGCTTGATCATCTCTAGCTTAATACCACAAGCCTTAAGCTAACGAGCGGTATTGTGAAATAAACATTATTATAGGTAGAGTACAAACAGAATAGTTTATATAGATAAAAATGAATGCTCTAATAACAAAATATTTTGTGGTTTTCCGAAACGAAGACGAAAGTGAAACTTAAAAAAAAAATACAAATTATTGAAGTCATGTGACATACATTCTTTAATACATTCCGAATTTACGATTATAATCCTTGACTGCACGGCATACAATTCAATGTTATTTACGACAATGTAATGTAATGCGACATGCGATAGATGAATGAGAAATGTTGGAGCGATAGACTAAAAGTTTCACACATTAACATATACAATGTTCCGAATTTACAATTATAATCCTTGACTGCACGGCATAAAATTCAATTTTATTTGCGACAATGTAATTGTAATGCAATAGGTGAACGAAAAAATTTTGGGGCATTAGAATAAATTAATGAAATTCTTCAATTAAAAATTCGTTGATAAATATTTATGCAGCATTACATAGAAAAGTAATCGTGTCGGAGTCACTTACCACCTGTATGTCGACGCGCGGGTAAGACTGTGACAGAACGGCCAGGGATCGAAGGAAATGATCCTCCGCCGGGTTGGAGTGCTTCCACCAGCTGATCAACATTCTCACGCGCACCTTGTGCTCGAGGGCCGCTTTGCGAATTGCGTCGTCGATTTTAGGCCAGAACCTACAGTAACAGTATAGTCGTTTAAAATAAAAACGAACAACTGGCCAGGCCATTATTTTGTCTCGCGCAACTTCGGTGCGAAGAAAAGTTTACGGACAAGGTGTTTAAGGACAGTATATAGATTCGAGTTTTTGGCGGTAACTTAAAGTGTCATGTGGTGGTTTTTGTTTTAATTCATAAACTTATGTCATTTGGCCCTATATTATGTAATTTTGGCGGCATTTTACGTGATGTAGTGTGGTTGTTGTGCTCAAGTGAAGTGGATTACAATAAATAACTAGGAACATGCATTTTAAGTTGCTACAAAGGCTCCCTGGAAAGCTTTAACAAGGGTGCCGCCATCTTGTTGGAGCGATGATTGAAGATAAAGAATATTTCCCTCACTTTGTTGACAAAATGCAAAATACTTGACACTAGCCTAATGCACAAATGGTGCCGAGTCATAATTAATAAGAAGAAGAAGTATATAGATTGCCGATCATCTCTCTTAGGTAGTCACCGTTGTTTTTGGTTTATATCATTAGGTACAGTGCCATGAATTTGCCGTGTTAATATATATAAACTGGTATATGTATACTATAAAAAAAGATGTTATATGACGCCAACATCAATTAAATGAATTGTATTATTCACCACAATGAAACAAGAGGTTCAGCAAGTAACTTCAGCGTAGACTTTTTGTTACAATGACCGCGCATATCGTAACAATTCACTCTCATCATTTTTTCATAACGCGCCTGAAATAATTAAAGCGGACACTACTGCTTTTTGGCGCTTATGTTTTACGAGTCGGTGCATCTGTGTCATAATCAAAATAAAAGAATACTCTATTTAGTTTAGGCCCTTATGAATGTCAAAACACTGCTACCTAGATCGAAACTCTACCGGGTTTATCTTTTCTTTTCAACTGTACAAATAATATTAAATATTATTAATAGTTTAGTTATTGTCTTCATCGTTATTTTACTTACATGATTTTCGGCGTGAAGACGCAAGCCGGTGCGTACTCCATCACAGATATGTAAACGAATTCTTCCGCTGAGCTTATTATTGAGACGATAGCGTCGTCATCGTTCGTCCTGCCATCCGGACTGAATGCTGGAGGGGAACTCTGCAAAGAAGATAATTTAATTAAATCCACTACATATCTTATCACTATTAATTTTTCACGTTCGATCTTTCGCCGTAACAGCATCACGACTGTGGAATTCGCTTCCTATCAAACATCCAATTAGCCAACTCCCGAGATTTCTTTAAGAATTCGCTTTATAGGCTCTACTTGCAGCATTTGAATGCACTTTTCTCTTACTCCCCTGGAAGACTGGTAGAGAATGCTTTTTAGCATTAAGTCCTCCAATACAGGTGCAGATAACTTTTGGAAAATTGTTGAGTAACAATAAAATTACAGGATGACAATAAATGCTGCGTAACAAACACGTGCGGGCCGCGGACAGAGAGAAAAAAAAACACAGATGATAAAGGAGGACCAGTAAAAGTGTATGAACTCCAGCCTATATGAGCAATAATGTTACAGGTTTTTTATATTGTACAATTTTTAGTATGGCAGCATGTCTCGAATCCCTGTGGGAAAAAAGTTATGCCCAAATAAAATGAAACGATATATTAATGTTTTAATTGCTTTTTAATGGTTATTACCAGATAATAGAATGGATTTTAAACGTCTTAATTATATATTATGAATTATCAATAAATATATTCATGAAGTTTGGGGCGGTGTGTTTTGTCTTTTTTCTTTCGGAAATTCTAAATAGTAATTTATACATTTTTTGTATTTAACCAATCGTATTTCATTATTTTTTCTACTACGTTTTATTACTACATGTTACTGCATGTAAGTACATTGATACGGTTTTTATTACTTTCACCCTTTATGGTCAAAGGACCGTAACTGAAACCCAGAAAAACTTCACATGCATTTGGAAACTACCCGCACGGCATTTGTATATTGTCTGTTATTTAAATGACTGTCCCCGCACCATAGTAAGTATTCAAATTGTACTTCGGGATTTTAATAAATACTTATAAAATAATTGAGGGAATGTGAATAAACAAAACTCTATATGATCGTTTGTTAAATGTACATACGAGTTTGTTTAACTGTCCGAGTGTATCTTTGTCTAGACTACCAATACGAAATATATATGTATGTGTTAAATTACGACAAGGTTTACCTAGGAGATAAACTGTAATCACACTTAGGGAATGTCACACACGACTATTTGTGATAAAATTATTACCTAACAAGTGCAAAAACGTACTCGTATATGCATAAAACATCGATGAAACCATAGCATGTTGCTAGAGTATTTTCTAATACCCGACTTGTTAGCTAACACCCTCCAGATGAAACTCTGTCGTCAAGTACTTATAGGTGTTTTCCGGCAGAAATTCTTGAGATTCAGTTTCCGCGTTAGGATTAGCATGTGACCAGCTTAGGTCCACATCGTCAACATAAGATGAAATTGTGGCTATAACGCTAAACCTATTAAATAAAACGTGTGACGTATTAGCAGAAATAAAATCTCGAATACAATTAGTATTCTATAAAGTGCCGTTTATTAATAACTAATTAGGTACAGACAAGGATATAGCGTGACCCTTAAAAAATGAACCAGCGACGTCGATCGATGTTACAAGCTACACTTTAATCTGACACGCCTACTGCCACCATAAACACTGGGCATTATTCAACCAACGTGTATGCTGCAGTATTGCGCACTATACATCTTTTTTAATATTGTCTATAATCTATGGTAGATATATTTTTCTCTTAATTTTATTATATCACAACCGAGGATCGAAAATATCAATAAGACATCCTAACATTTTAAAGAGTTATTTAGACATTTGGACAAACATATATTTTCAATGATTGTCTAGGTAACTTAAAATAGGCTTAATAATAAGAACGTGTGGTATGCTACAGAATGTAATTTAAAGTTATCTAAACTAGTGCCGATACACAGTAATCACAATTCATAAATAAAAGTTACAAGTGTAACTAACTAGTATATTTATTTCTCTTGATTATTTAGGGTAGACATTAATACTTTTTAAAACCTCGTAAATAAATATATTTTTCGCGAAAAATCGTAAGGGACAGAAACCAGGCGCCACGAGAGTATAAAAAGTATATTTTTTATCCATCAGCGGTTTTTCTGAAGTTGTATACTTGACATAAACCCATAAGAATGATTTTTAAAGAAATAAATTTATTTTCTATAAAAAAAATTAACCATATTTTTCCATTAATTTTTTAATCTAAAGAAATTTCGTAAAAGATTATTAGGTCTATCTTATGAAAACGAAAAACCTTTAACATTTGTCAACTCCTGTCATGAGATGATTTATATTACCCTAAAGTGTAACAATACATTAAACACCTTCACGATACTTAAAATATTATGAAGAAAAAAAAAGGTTACACCGCACAAAAAAATATCCCTTTTACTGAAAATCCTATTCTATTTAACATACTACAACGCTTCAATATACGTTTGAGAGACATTTTTCATATTATTAAACCGACACACCTGTGCTACCCTTTTTGGCATATAAAAATGATTACGCGATTGAGATCTGAACGGGTTGGATTATATTAAGTCATATTTTTTTTATAAAAATACCGCAATACCGTTAACGGAGAAGTCACAAAATGTAGAGTCGTGGCGAAAACGATCTGACCTCCACGGAGTGTATCAATGAGATTTATATGGTATGATTTATTTATTCCATTAGTAACATTACTAGCTGACGGTGAACGAAAACATTATGAAGATACCGGAACTTATGAGAAATATTCTCACAGTACCACATTTAGTGGGAAATTACAGAACTATCAATTTATCAGCTTGTGATAGCGCCAATACGTCGTGGACTGATGAAAAATGTCCCTCTCTCGGATAGACGATTTTATCCATTATTGGGGCATAAATATTTTAAACAATAAGCGTATGTAAATCTATATTAATAAACCTGTAAGTTCTGTCTGTAAGTTCATGTAAATTAATTTTTAAATTTCGTGATAGATATCACTACATAGTATAAAACAAAGTCGCTGTCGCTCTGTCCATCTCTATGTATGCTTAACTCTTTAAAACTACGCAACGCATTTTGAAGAGGGTTTTTTTAATAGATAGAGTGATTCAAGAGGAAGGTTTGTATGTATAATACATACATAATATTGTAGAGAAACACTGATAAATTTAGAGGTTTCTAATGTGATGTCGTAAATAAACACATTTTTTGCGCTTACATTGCAAACGCTGGCTGAACCCCACGAGATAAATCAAAATAATGTACTACAGTATTGTACACCTTAAAAAGGTCAACAAAAAGTCCGCGATGGGTTATGTCTACCTCTTAAGGATAACCCACAATAACCATATTTTATCCTTCACATTTTACGGAAAAAAATGGCTTATTTACGAAGTGATTTTAAGCAATACAGCATTAATCCTTATCTAATTAAGTACCTTAAATACATTGTCCATTTAATATAGATCAATATGGCCCTTTACAGCATGTAATTTAAATGAATATTTCCGAAGATATTACAGATTTAAAATGCAGGGACATAGCGGTGCGGCGGTACAATTATATGTCGCTCTTTCAAGAGTAACCTCTAAACAAAACATGTTTGTATTGTCTAATGACAAAAAAGCTGTAAACTTTGTTTATAAGGGCATTCTGTAGTAGGGCAGGTCGCTAGTTTATTATAAATTACAATAACGCCTCCCTGCCAGCTAAATGGTTGTTTTTGGATACATACATACATAAATCACACCTCTTTCTCAACGGGGTAGGCAGAGCCCACGTCCTTCCACTAGCTACGATCCTGACATACATCTTTCGCTTCCTCAACATTGATAAATCTTTTCATGCATGCTCGTCGGTATAGAGTACTATTGACCTGACCTTTCTTCAGAATGTCCCCGATTTGATCGTGGAACGTTAGTCTAGGCCTTCCTCTTCCAACGTTCCCATTCACACTCATCTTATAAATCTGTCTAGTCATTCTTCTTTCATTCATCCTCTCTACATACCCAAACCATCTAAGCATCCCTTTCTCAATCCGTGTCATTATATCTTCTTTCACACCACAACGTTCTCTTACCACACTATTTCTTATCCTATCACTCAATATCACTCCTAACATACTTCTTAGCGCTCTTGGATATACGTGAAAAAGCTCACAGGTGTAGTATAAATAATGAAGTTAAAACACTAAAAGTGAAAACTATCAAAGCTAAGAGTAGACTTTACAAGTTAACGAGTAATATTTGATCAAGTTATATAATAGTTAGAAGTAATTTTCTACAAATTCCATAAAAAAAATACTTAAAGCTCCTTCAAGTTTGCACATTATAACGGGCAACTACGTAACTCTACACTGCGCGTGGCAGATTTTTAAATATTATGTACTATCACTAATTTGTTGATAGATATGTACGTAAATTAAAACAGAATATCTTATCAAGCTAAACAACATATTTTACAGGTGACCAAGTTAATAGTCCATAAGCCCATAACGCGACTTAGCCTATTAGCCCTATTCGATAAGTCATGAGGGCAAAAGAAAAACAACACGAATTCGACCTTTCCGGCGGCCAATCGCCTGACCTTGACCTCTCTCACTCCACTTCAAGCTCCACTGGCATTTCGTATATATTTTATTTCCCCCGACAACTCGGTACGTGCAATTCGAACTTTCAATACAAAGTTTATGTCAAATTGCCGTTATTGTATCAATTTGTGTCTTGTATAAAATTACAAGCTATTGTCTCGATAAATTTGTTTTGTTGTTGATTTTACGACTTAGATCGATAATTGAATTTGGTTTAATTTATCTCCCAGCACTTTGTTATCTTGAATAGCATCAACAGCATTGTAGAATCTTATAACTAATAATGGTTTAATTCCATCATCAACCCGTGCTTGTTTACTGTTACAGATAACCGATAATGGAATAAGGTTTAATTTATCTCCCAATACTTCGTTACCTTGTACAGATTTTACAGTATTGGAAAACCGTGATATGAATCTGATAAATGGTAATTGTTTAATTCTGTTATCATCAACTCGTTCTTGTTTACTGTTGGACATAACCGATAATATAATTTGGATTAAGTTATCTCCCAGTACTTTGCTAGCTTGTGTAGCTTCTACAGTACTGGAGAATCACGATATGAATCTGATAAGTGGTAATTGTTTAATTCTATCATCATCAACTCGTGTTTGTTTGCTGTTGAACATAACTCTTTCTTCTGTACACCAACTTCGGCTTCATGCACCAAGTCGCTTCCTGCTGCCTTTTGCAAATAAGATTGTCTAGATTTTTCGAAAATATTCATAGTTGTCAGTTCTGCAATGTAACCACTGCACACTGTCAATTCAACTGGCTTATTTTTTGGGCTAATTCAATTATTTTAGTTCTCTGGCGTATAATATGATATATCTTATCGCATATAGTCTCAAGTATAGATTTTACCATGGCTTGATCTGTGACTTTTAGCTTGTGATCCAGTGTCATCGTTAGTCCATTTCTCAGCATCTTACTTCATGGCTGGTTTTATTGTATCAATTACTTTTCTGTTAGTAAGTCCACTTAGTACTTTAATACAACTGATGTTTGATTAAAATTAGTTTCCATATAAATTCGTAATGAAGTTTTAAAAGAACTGCGTAGTAAAAGTCTTACCTATTTGTAACGTGAATTGTGAACTGATACAATTACAATAATAACTGTTGAAATAATGACAGAGACTATAAGTAACTTTTAAAAGTTTTTAAATATAATATTTAAATGTGGAAGTCCGTTTATTTGAATATTTTCTTTCTTTCACACCCAAACGGCTGGACCGACTCTAATGAATTTTGGCATAGGACATAGTATACTTTTATTAATTACTAGTTGTGGCCCGCGGTTTAACCCGCGTATAAATTAAAAGAAATCGCAATATTTATTCGGGCAGCCAAGGTTATGCGTCACACTTCACGCGGATCGTTCGCGCCACTACACCTAGTCATAGACCCGAGTCGAGTGTTGGATCATTTTAATTTTACATTATTCCCAAACTATTCATTCAAATAAAATGCTATAAAGAGCGAAATTTATCTACATAAAATTGTCTTGATGATGAAGTAACTTTCGTTCGTATGGATTAATATGCCATGCCTAATAACGATCATAACTTTAATGAACTTTAACTCATAACTTTTCAATTTTCAATAAAACTTGGTCACAAAATACCTTATTTTTTTTCTTTTAGATGTACTAATGAGCATTATTTTTGTAGAACATTGTATTTATGTATCACTAACCATTACGCCAGCGCACGCGGATAAAGCAGTTAGGGTGCGCTATTTATTCCGACGTACTTAACCAAAATCAATATTTAAGGCTAGCTGAGAGGTGTAGCCTAATGAGATATTACTCGTGAATCTGGCTTTCATTTACAAAAATATTTTTTCGACTCGGACTGGCAGTTTCAGAGATAAGCGTGTTAAAACAAACAAACAAAGAAACTTTTCCGCTTTATTATATTAGTATAGGTATACTCGTAAAAGAAGCGGGCTGACAAAAAGCCATTTTTAACGATAAATGACTGGTTTAATTATTTTCATTTTTACCTCCTTTTATCGATCGCAGTGTCAATATCCATAATGTATTGATTAAGAAAATAAATAAAAACCCTAAAGTTAACGCTCTCTGCATGTTTTACGATTAATAGAAGCAAACCTTTTAAGAAAATTATTACTTACTTGGACGATAAAAATATTTACATAAAATTCACTTTAATATTTTATTCTGATTACGTTGAATTGGACTTACGACCGTGATGTTACTTGTAAATTGAATAATTTTTATATTTTATATAATTTTGTTCCTCTATTCTCGTTCGTAAATTCCTAAACTTATTATACCCTAAATATGTCCATGTCGCTGAGAAGTTGCAGTTGTAGTAGTTGAAGTTGATGTTTGCAGGACGGCATGACAGCGGCGACCGCCGATGGATTTCGATCTCTCAGAGGTCGCCGTTGTATTTGGATTGTATTGTGCTTACCATCAGGAACAGTAGAGTCAATGTGCCGAGCATTTATAAAAAAAAAGTACCAACAAGTAATTTCACGTGGTCGGTTGATATACTCTTTGTTTGTGGTACTATTGGTCCATACGTGGGATAATTGAATGCTTCATTTTCCAAATCGACTAGCTACCAAAAACAAACAGTCGAAAAAAAAAAGGATAGGTACTTATATGTATTCTTCTTAAATTATAAATTTAAATTAACGATTAAATTAATAGGGAAATTTGTTTTCAATATTTATATACCTACGAGTTAGGAATCAATAACGTGTTTTGACATTAAAATTGAAAAAACTTCAGAAAGTGGAGTTATTCGATTTCGCAATTGAAACATTTAAATATTATAAAGTCGACTCTTTCCTAAACTAGAATATAAACAAAATATATATATATATCGTTCACCAATTGAGTGTTTGCCAAAAAATTAAAAGGGGTTATAAACCTATACCCTTGCTAGTTCGTTAGTTAAGCAAACCTACAATTTAGACCACAACAAACAAACAAATGGCCATCGCTAAGCGACGCGCGACATACCTACGGACCGGGCGCAGCACCGACCTTGCTACGATTTGACACGAGTAAAACGTTTTACGGTGTATAACTATGATTAATTAATGATTACTACGCAAAATGTGAAGAAAATAGGTAAACTATATTTAATATCATATATGTAAATTACAAATCAATTAAAAGTTTTTTTAAAAATTGTAGCTCTTTCAGCTTTGTATGAAATACATTGTGATAAAGTATTTTTTCGTACTCTGGGCTAGTTAACTTCAAGTTAAATATCTCTCGTCAAACACAAACGCTCTATATAAAGGCTTGGAGGTCATAGGTTATCATAATAATATATAATGGAATTATATATCTCGAAAGCAAAATCTTGCGAACAGTTAGCAAAGAATATGAGCAATTTCTTCTTTGGTATCATAAACTTTAACATTTCAGCCGAATAAAGTACACTGCTGAACATTGGCCTCCATCGGTCATTCGTTCTACGAGCTACGTGCCTCACTTAAGTCTAGCAATTCTTAAGGCTACGTCGGTCCTTTTGGTTCTTGTTTGGATCTTTTCATATCTGATGCGATCAAGCAGAGAAACTCCGAATACAGCCCTCTCCATTTGAGTGACCTTCAGCTTTCTTATAAGGCCACCACATGTCACTGGCAACATACATGTTGGATTGTAAATCCACGGTAGTCTCCGAAGTTATTGGATTACATTGTACACACCATCAGTGACAGCGTAGTCACTTTGCCTTGCTTCGATAAAAAAAAAACTGGTCAAATACTTTCGTCTTAAAACATTGAGGTATCTTAGACGAGAATATGTTACGTAGTTAGTTACCTAAACGCCGCTCAGCCGAGTCGGATTCGGCAATTTATCTCTTTCTCGAGACAAAAGGATTTTTCCAGAAACATTACATATTTAATTTTAATTCACCATTATTTTTATTTAAAAATAGTGCTATTGTTTTAAGTCTTTCTTTTCCTCTGGCATTATTATTTACATTTAATAAAGTTCTAACAATAATTCACTTCTTCTATTTTGTTATGATCATTTTGTTAATGACAGCTTCGACTTACATGATTCAATAGCTAATTATATCCTGTTTATTTTAAAATGCTTTTAAGAATGCCAGACAAATTGTACAGAAAAACTAAAAACGGCTGATAATACAAACGAGCTGTCTGGAATAGGGTTGTATAAAACAATAAGCATCTACCAGACGTCTAGACCCGAATGACGACCAATAGCATTCATATTTGTTACCCTCTCTGGCTCAGCTGACATAAAAATGGACTTTAAATTCAATTTACTTGGGTGGATTTACGAGGTTTTTTATCAACATCTAATGCCCTTTACAGCATTGCTCCACGTATAAGTACCTATATAACATACAACATATACAATATTGTTGTCTAGCTTACGTTTTATATTTTGTGTGTATTTGGTATTTTGGAAATGGTTTATCTTTACGGGATAAATAATAAATAGGTACTGTGTTTCTCCCAATGTATCTTTTCTTTGACCAAGTAAAATGTATTAATAAATGTGAACAAACATTCTTAACAATCACAATCGTTCAGTTCAATAACAATATAAAATATATTATAAAACTACGAGATCAATAAAGCTATATGAACATTATTTCATCATCATCATCAACCTATAGTAGTCCACTGCTGGACATAGGCCTCCCCTAATGAGCGCCAAAGCGCCCTGTCTTCAGCTGTCCGCATCCAGCATCTGCCTGCAGTCTTTCGTAGATCGTCATCCCAACTGGCCGGAGGGCGTCCTACACTACGTTTGAAGAGTCGCAGTCTCCACTCAAGAACCCGTTTACCCCAGCGGTTGTCGGTTCTTCACGAGATATGGCCCACTGCCACTTCAGCTTGTTAATTCTTTGAGTTACGTCGATAACTTTGGTTCTCTGTCGGATGTATTCGTTACGAATCCTATCCTTCAGAGAAACTCCGAGCATAGCTTTTTCCATAGCACGCTGAGCGACTTTGAACTGGTGGACCAGCCCTACCGTGAGTGTACACGTCTCAGCTCCGTAGGTCATTACGGGTAGGACGCACTGATTGAAAACTTTCGTTTTCAAACATTGCAGTATGGATGACGAGAAGACTCATTAAGAAGAACATTATTTATTATTAACTAAATTTCTTGAAGAATAAGTTCTGGAAGATTCCCTACTAAGCCACAATGTTACCTTTGGTTATAATAAGCCACTAGAATTTTTATTAATAACCATAAAAGGGTATTTAAATTTTACATTTTAAATTTCCGCGTGAAAAAGTTAGTTGCCATACCGGTTTGGTTTGTGACGTCACTAGATTGTCAACATGTGGTAAATGATAACAACATCGAGGATTTTAAATTTAGAAAAGGAAGCGTAACTTAATCTTTAAATGCATATCTACTTCAATAAGTTTTTGTAAAAAATATTAAAGCTTTACACTTTTTACTACACACCTATGTCATTATTGTTATTATTTAATTAAATATCATTATTCAATTGAGGGTTAAGCAGTTGATGTTTACTATGTTGACGTTATGTAAGAAGCAACTATGGTAGATACCGTTACGCATCAGGAGAGTCGCTGAAAAAAATACCTAAAAAAACGAAATTGACTATTCTACAAACAAGCGAAACGGTAGCCGCCATAGTAAAAAACGAGCCTTACAATAGTCGCATATGATGTGTAACATCTGACATTTTATCCTACTATGAAATTGAGAAGAAATATATGTGAAGTCAATTTATTCCTCATATTATTGGTCAAATATATTCTAAGCGTGAAAATATATGTATTTTTATATTAATGCGCGCACTTGCTCGAGCAAGTTTAATTCTAGTCGTGGTAAATACGCAGTAGTAACTTAAATCCTGAAAAAAAAAAGTTCCGCCCTAAAATATTTATACGAATCAGTCCATATTACTTACTCGCATTTTTTAAGAATGATGAACTTTGTCAGGAGCTTAATAGTAAAATAATTATTAATATAGTTTACACATATAAATATAACCTCAGATTTTATGAACAACACTGTATAATGAGTAATAAATGAGTAGTTGATGCGTTCTACTTCTCTAATCCCCTTTCTCTTTCTCGTCACAGACGTATATACTATGTTGGCCGACAGTACGGCATGGTACGAACCTCACGCAAAATGGGTAGGCACCATCTCAACAGCCATCTCTTCATCAGCGTGCGCGCTCATTGGTCAAATCAATAAAGTATAAAAAAAAATATTATATTGCTATGGAGATACGTAACTTGTTTATTCATTTTTAGATTTGTACATAGTAAAAAAATTTCCTCTTGTAGGTTATACAGCAATATAATCACAATTTCGGGTAGAAAAAATAGCCAGACATGAAATAAATCAGTTTTTATAAAGCTTCGTTCGACTTTTCATAAACAACAAAAGTAAATGAAGCTTTTCATAGAGGCTATTTGAGTCAGCGCTTCACCGAGCCAGCCGGATGGAACCCGCGAAAGCATTAAAGCAAATGACATAGCCACTTCGCTATATAGCCAATTGAAAACATTCCGACGCCATTCTGTCTAGCTTTTAACGACAGATAAAATATTATGGGTTTTTAACAAACCATATTCGCGTTGGAAACGTCCTTGTGTACATCAAAACTGATGTACCTATATAGACTGTAATTAATACTTGACATGAATAAGATCTGAGTATTAGGCTAAAATTTGATTGTAGTCAGACTTGATATTAGGTAACCATATAATCAATGACCGTGTATTCACGTAGTATGGTCTACTTATTAAGACCTACCGTGGACACTTACGATGAGACTGGTTCACAAGATATATCACTCAGCGAGTGATTGAAAGAGATATGTTATAGCTTCTCTGAGAGATAAAATCTGTATTAAAAAGATACGCCAGAGAATCAAAGTAAGCAAGCTAAAGTGGCATTAGGCCCATCACTGTTAAAGACCCGAAAACCGATGAACAACTGAGTCATCATTGCTTTAAAATTGCTTATCGTTTCTTCAATAAACACGTTTTAACAAACGTAGTGTTATTTGACGCCCTCAACTAAGACGATTTGGGAAAGACTGCTGTAAGTGACTGGATGTGAAAAACGGGAGATTGAATTCTATTGCGAATATTGGGAGAGTCCTCAGTGAACTACTAAGGTTTGATGATGATGATAAAGAAGTGAATAATGGTCAAAATGTTATTTTTACAAATACAATTGACCCTCGACGATAGGTATTTCTCGAAACTCGCGCTTTGCCGAAAAATTTGCAAAATTAATCAGTGGGTCATAATTTTAATACGCAAGTATTGTCTCTACAAGTTTAAATAATGAGTATTAATGTATGTAGTAATTATAAAGAGGTAAAGTTTGTATGTTTGTAGGAGTCAAGCACTGGAACTACTGTTCCGGTTCTAATAATTCTTTCACAGATAGAAAAGCGACGTTCTCGTTGAGTGACGTCATATGTCATATTTTATTATTAATAAGTTTTATATTGAAATTCAAGTGGGAAGTCAAAAGCTTAGGAAAGGTAGCGGTAAATATAAACAGAATTAATATCCGTTTAATGTCTAGGATTATAAGTTTACGTTCAAGACAACAGTCTGCAAACTCAGTAAAGCTTAGCAGCCGGTTAATTAAACCCTGTTAATACTAACATTAAGACGGTAAGTTACGAAAGACACTTTACTACCTACGTTTAATTTAAATAATGGCAATTTTTAGTTTATTTAAAAAAAACATTACACTATATTATTTTCTAGATAATCAGATAAGTTATTGACAATTGGATGCGATTATATTCACTTTACAATACTTTGTGTGAAAAGTGATCAGAGGCGTAACTAACCGTTACATATTCCGGACTCGGGTAACTGTCACTATGTGACATGCGAGTTCATTCCTGAAGCTTATGAAGGATTACTCCGCAACTCAAATCCATTGACAGGTAAACAAATATACAGTAACTATTCACTTCGAGATTGTATATTGCATCTAATGCTACGAGCATACACATCGTATTCACCTTCACAGTCACATATAAAGTATGTTCATACTAAGTATCTTATACAAATAATAAAATTAAAGCTTTTTTACTTAATGCATATTAAAGTATAAAAGGTACAAATAACAAAAAAAAATTTTCTTTCTGACCGTACTTTGTTCCGGCTAATCTCCGAAACGGTTGGACCAATTTTGACGGGACTTTCACTGGCAGATAGCTCATGTTATAAAGAGTAACTTAGGTTACTTTTTATTTTAGATTCTGTAATCCACGCGAGCGAAGTCACGGGCAAAGCTAGTCTATACTAATATTATAAAGCTCAACAGATTTTTTCTTTGTTTCAACGAGCTAATCTCTTTAACAGGCAAAATTTGAAAAAAAATGTTACGTTACATAGCCTACATTGAGGAGGGCTATATAGCTTCACGCTATGACACTAAGGAGCGGAGCGTAATCATGTACGTCACGAAATCTGCTAAATTTGCCGACGCAAGCACGGAAAGTGAAAACGACGATAGGCTACACGGCTTCGTTGGCAGCGACACGGGGTACAGTTTGTCGAATAAATTTAACACGGGTGAAACCGTGGGACGCAGCTAGTATAAGAGATCAAAGTAGATAATTACAAGATTAATCTTAACTCACAGTTATATAAGCGCCGTAGTTGTGCTGCGCGTCCGAGATGTTGATTGGATGTTGCATGTTTATCTCGGTGTCGAACTCCGGCGACCAGTGGTCTGGTACCACTGCGTCTGGCACACCCATGCTCCAGTACACCTAAGTCACACAAATTATAACAATTTTAGGCGTGAGACTAAAACACTATATAATAAGAAAATCACTAGCTCACCCGTGCAAATATTTCACACATTATTGATATAGAATGTAAACAATTTAACAACTGTCATGTTAGTTAAACAGATTGTTAATAGTTGACGCCTCCAACAAGTTCCTTGAATATATTTAGTAAAGAAAAGAGGTTTTTCAAACAATTTTTTTAACGAAAACATTAATTTTAAACTATTTTTTATGATCGTTATAAGTTTAGCGTTAGTTAGCCATAATAACACCTGATTTTAAGTGAAGATGTGGCCCATGATGGTAACACGCAAAGCCTAGTGAGAGGACTGGCTCTCAAGTGCAGCTGCCGGAACACACCTATTGGTGCTTGACGGCAGATTTTCAACATGAAGGTAGTAGCTAGCCAGGTTAGAAAAAGCCTACCACCATGCCTATGGTTTCATCACGATGTTTTCGACGTCACCGAAATCCCAGGTTCATTGCAGGGATTCGAACTCACGTCTATCGCCGCGATGTCCGTACACGCTACCACTGAGCCATAATTGTTTCAGTTCAGTGCTTCAGTTGCCTAGTTTTCGTCAAAAACGGGGAACAATCTTTATAATGATGCATGAATAATTAATATTAATAGAGAAATAATAGAGATATGGCGTTGCCCTAAAAAAGCATGTTTAAGGAATAATATATAAACATAATTAAAATATAAGTTCCTACAAGCAGCTTTAAACTCAAAAGTTATAATACCAAGCAAAATGTTTCGCGTCTAACATAATATAGCTCTCGTAACTTGCCAGACGTCTCGATTTATACCTAAATATTTTAACGTCACTTAAATAACTGAAAAGGCACTTGAATTTGCCTAAAATTCGAGACTTCAGCGAATTTAAAACTGTTCATAAAACTGAGCACCAATTGCTGAATGTTTTAATATTTAACTTAAACGTACAGTTTTTGGTTTAATATTCCCAAATAAGTTAAAACAGAGAGCAAAGGACTCGTTTAAAACAAACATTTGAATATTCCATCAGTATAACGGTGCAACTTTGTCGGTATTATAATTTAGTAAAACTACTTGTTATTGCAAAAAAAGTCCAAAGGTCGGAGACCCATTCATACTAATATACGAGTATTATGCTCAAGAGTTTGTGTGTTTGAACGCGATAAACTCTGGAACTGCCAGTCAGAATTTAAAAAATATTTTTGTATTAATATAGTCTGTTTATTACGTAATGTTTACAGGCTATAAAACTTCACGCTACGACCCTAAGGAGCGAAGCAGTAATAATCAACGTGAAGTAATCTTTTTTTTTTCGAAATTACCATTCTGTTAGCATGTGTGTATACTATGTGTTGTGCATGTGTGTATAATGCAGTGTCATGTGTGGCTGTGAAAGCTAGTGAATGTAGAGTCACTGTATCGCGCGAGCGGCTGCTTGGCTCAAGGGCTCCATACCGATGGATCGGACCGAATGTGAAGCGGTCTGATAAACTGTAGGCAAGTACGGGAGTAAGAACAACGATAGGCCACACGCGTGAAACTATGGGGCACAGCAAGTAATGAATGTTATAAACTGGAACTATTAAACCGATTTTGGAAGTTATTTCACCGATAGAAAGCTACGTTCTCCATAAGCGACAAAGACTTTTTTTGCCTTTATAACAATACCTATTACAAATTAAACCCTTCGGCTCTCTACGTCACAAAATGCGCGTAAAATTGGCTATCCATGGCAGTTAAATTATTAAGTTTTATATTATAATTAATGACCTAGTGTTGTGCTCTGCTGTGAGTAGCGTTTGCGGAGCAGCTTGGGGAAGGGTGGGTTCAAAGAGAGGCAGGACACAGAGAAATGTCTTTGGAGATTTCTCTGTACTTGGAGCAGCCCGACTGGTGCAATATCTTCACCCTACAGAAGATCACAGCCAAATAAACTTGTGTTGTATTCTTTATAGATCTCCTTGGGGTAGGGGATTCAAGGTCGGCTACGCGCTAGTGATACCTACGGTACAAGTGTCCATAAGCTACGGTAGTTACCGTAGTACGTTACTACGCGGGCCGTATGCATAATTGCTTCCTTTGTAGTATAAATAAAACGTCGCGGGCGGTTGCGGAGTAATTTATATTATTGAAGCGATCTACCTATTATACGAACATCAATTTGTAAGTATTAAAATGTTAAAATTCATATTTCAATAAACTAACTATTTAAACTAAGGAATGTATATTCATAACCACAGAACTTTAAATAATTTCAAGCGTTTCAACCGATAAATTTAACAATGTCGCAAAATCTAGCAAAAGTTTGAGCGAGTTGACGTCGTACGACCCCGTGCCAGTTTCATGGCAACAAAGAGAAACTTTGACAATTATTTACGTTGTTATCTAATATAATATATAACTGTGATCTTTAGATTTACAAGAAAAAAGATACCAAAGGTATTCCGTGATATAGTAACCGTGCACGAACATCGGCTATTTCCTTTAATTGTAACGGATTTACTAATAAAAATGTGTTTGAATTTATTACTAAAATGGATTCATACATGGATAGTAAAAAGTATGATAGTAGATAGTAAAGTTTTTTTTTTACAAATAAAGCTTTTTAATGTAGTAACACACACATCTCTATGCATTTAGTGGTTAAACCATCTTTGTATAACGAATACTGTTAGTAGAGAATCTGTTCTCTGATAATGATAATACAATTTATACAACCATTTATAAATCTTAGAGAAACAGCGCTTCCTATTTTTTTTAACTACAGAACACTCAACAAATCCCGTTTATTTTATGGGTCCCTTTTATTAAATTACTATCTATCTAGTGCCAATATGTCGCACATTATACAATGTTTTTAATCATTTTTAACGAATTATGCTTGAATCAATAATATTGATTAAGTATTAACAGAGATATGACGTTGCCAGGAAAAACACCTATGAGAAATAATATATATATGCTATCGGTCGCACGCACGCGCGAATTGTGCTACCCCAAATATGCTCATTGTGGTTGACCCTTAAAAGGTAGACATATGCTAACGCTGTTTTTTTTTTGTAGGTATTTTTAAGATCTACAATTATCTAGTATATTAGTTTGATATATATCTTATGGTTTACTCTGTGTAAGCGATTTAATCGCCCCAAAAGGGTAATTTTTCCGATTGATTCACCATTATCATGACTGCTTATTTAGTATCTAACTTCATCTTACAAAATATGTTATATAACATGTCCAGATAACAGCTATTAATTAAAAAAATAAACATGTAAATCGGATAAGTGGTTTTCGGGTGAAATAACATAAACGGACAGACATACAGAGAGACGTTGAGTTTTATAATATGTGTAGATCATAGAGGTATATATATGATGCAAATGATGCAATGTGAAATAAGATTTGAAAAAAAAAGTTTTTAATAGTAAAATTAAAATTTAATAGCATATTTATTTTAGGACTCAATAACAAATGTGGAACTCTGGTTAAGGAAACAAAGTTTAGCAGGGCCTACTTCAGAAATCGCTTTTTAGGACAACCGAGGTACATATTATGTCAGCCTTTTATGAGGTCGCCCAAAATTTTAATCCCTGATACTACGATACAACTGATTTTATTTCTATATTCCAAGAATTTCAAATCAAAGGAGTACAATACAGTGTAACAAAAATAAATCAATACAACTTACATTCGCCCGTACAAGGAATATAAGCATATTTAATTATACTGCATGCATTACTACTAAAAATAGCCATAGCGTCACTATACAAGGACGCCCTTGTTATTTTGCAATGACATCTATACTAATACTAGGTCCTTACATATGAAATTAGCGTTTTATATGGAAAAAGTAAAACGAAAAAAATATTATGAAATTATACATTTGATCAATCGAAGTACTCGTATGTACCATTCTTATCTATGCACTTTCGTATTTTATATGTATTTCGTTGTTGAAAAAGGTGTTGGAGATAAAATCAATAAAAATTTTGAGAGCGGTTTGAACACCCTCATCGGAATTGAATTTTTTTCCTTGCAAGAAATTATCCAAATTTCAGAAAAAAGTGGTATTGTGTTGGAGCAAGGTCCGGGAGGTATAGTGGGTGTCGGGGACATTCCAACCGCAATTCCTCTTATTCAGCGATTGTCTGTCGTAAAGTATGGGGTCTAGCGTTGCCCTGAAGCAACAGTGGGCTAGACAGATTGACCAGTCTCGGTTGTTTAACGGTTAACTTTTCCATCATGGTTTGCAATTGTTGATAATACAGATCTGCCATTATCGTCTAGCCAGATCTTAGGAAGCTGTGATATATGACACCAGCACTGGTCCACCAAATACTCATCGGTACCTTTTTCTGAGTCAACTTTCGCTTGGGACATGATTTGGCCGGTTCTCCTGGGCTCAACCACTGTGATGAGCGTTTCCAATTGTCATAAAGGATCCATTTTTCGTCACAAATAACAATATGATTCAAAATTCCCTTGTTATTGTGACGGTTGAGTAATGTAACGCAGCACTCAATGCGTGTTTGTTGATGTGCTTCAGTCAATTCATGTGGTACCCAAATCTCGAGCTTTTTCACTTTTCCAATTTGTTTCAAGTGAGTTAAAATTGTTTTATCACTCACACCGAAGCCTGCCGCTAACTATGACGTGGTTTGCGATGGATCCGCTTCCACGATCACCTTTAATTCTTTATTATCAACTAGGGTTTCCGGCCGTCCACGGGTTTGTTTCGTAGGTCAAAATTTTCAGAACAAAAATGTTAGAACCAAAAACGTACCGTACTTTCTTTTACAGTAGCTTCCCCATACAAATCATTAATCCTTCGAGCTGTTTCTGCAGCACTCATGCCACAGTGAAACTCATATTCCTAAATAACGCGATATTTTAAGTTTTCCATTTTGTGAAAAGATCTTTTTTTTACATTTCTTTCTACTTGGAGCAGCCTGACTTGTGGAATACCTCCACCCTACAAAAGATCGCAGTCAAATATCCTTGTGTTATGTTCCAGCGGTAAGTAGGGTTTCCAGAACTCCTTGAGGTAGAGGTGTCAGGTCACAATGCGCTAGTTGATACCTATGGTATTATAAGCATCCATAGGCTATGGTAGCCCCTTAACGTCAGGCTGGCCGTATGCTTGTTTGCCACATTAGTAGTATAAAAAAAGTCTTACCAAATAGACGATCGCCATTGATATAGTGAGAAACCTATAATTACTGAAAGCAACAAAGGGAATCGCGATGAGATGGCTCCATCTATCTATACATATTATACAACTCAACGTCTTTCTGTCCGTTTATGTCCTTTTCCCGCGAAAACCACTTGTGTGATTTAAATAGTTCTTTTTTTAATCCATAGCTATGTTATTTGGCCAGGTCATAGGATATATATTGTTAGATAAAGTAACATATGAAATAAGCAGTGACGATAATGGTGAATCAATGCGGAAAAAAGACGCTTTTGGGGTAATTACACGACTTACGCTGAGTCCAGAACCACAAGAGATATATCAAATTAATGTACTATATAGTTGTAACTTAAAAAGACCTACAGCAAAATCCCTAATAGCATATATTTATCTCCTAAGGATCTTCCACAATAAGCATTTTTGGGGTATCATAATTCGCACGCATTCTGTACACACAAGAGGAGCCGCGGGCACAGCTAGTTTTAAAATAAAAATCAGGGACGTAGGAACTACAGGTGAAATTTCCACCAGTAAATTTGTTCTAAGGCAAATTTCAACAGATATTAAAAAATGTATGTAATGGTTTTATTATTTTTGGAGTTTTATTTCTGGTTGGGTAATAATAATACGGTTTATTTAAAAAACAAATAAATAACAGTAAATGTAAACCTTCGTGAAACTTCTCTACACAAATGGCATTTTTTAAAATTTACAATACCGACATTTTTTTAATATGTTATATCTGATCCATTGTCTTCGTGTGATATAACGCAGAGAAATATTATCTCGCTCAGTTTGCACGGAGACAAAGGGAGTTAATTAACCGCTCACAACCCAAGCTAGCAGCGGCTTAACTAGGGTTGTCAACTAAAGTGCATGGATTTGCGGGACATTTGCAATCATCATGCGAGATATTGCTAAAAAAAGCGGAACCTAGCTGTCATATTACAGGAAAACAAGAAATACAATTCTTAATCAGATTTACATTTTAAATAGAACTTATTAAATATGTTTTACTTTGACATACAATACTTTACATTTTTATCTGGCTATTACTCCCTTTAGACTCAATTTTGATAGCGGAGGACGCGATCTTCAGTCAAGTTCACACACGTGCGTTCACATCTACTTCAGCTCGAAAGCTTAACCGTTCCATAAAACAGGATAATTGACGTCCCGCACACACCTTTCGCGGGGCATACCTAAGGATCTATAGAAAGGGGACGGTTGGCAACCCTAGGCTTAACGTTGCACACTTCATTATATGCTAGAAACAACGCATTTATATATCAGTCGTTATAAGGCATTGTGTAACGTAATTAATACTCAGCCATTGCTTCATAATCAGTCGGGAGTTGTACGATTATATCGTATTCTAATATTTTAGTAGTTTTAAGGAAATAAAATTAAAAAAAAAAAGTTGATACGTATTACGTATACTTATGCAAGCATGTTAGAAGTTATACTTCTCTAATAGTCACACTCAGTGTTATGTGACGATTATCATCGAGCATGACTATGTTCACTACAATAAAACAAGAGGTTTGCAAGCAACTTCATAGTGTAGACTTTTTGTTACAATGTTCGCGCGCATCGTAATAATACGTTTTTCATGACGCGCCTAAAGCTTAGAAAATCTTTATATTTTTAAGATGTGAGAAAAAAGAAAGAAGATACGGTTTATTTATATTAAAAATAACTTCAAGAAGTTACTTGTTGAAGTTTTATTATAGAGTTTCATTAATTATTATATATTTTTTTTCAAAAAATTACCTTTTTTTTTAATTTCATTATAAATAGTATATACATATAACACTTACATCAAAAATCTTTCCAAGGTCAGTCGCCAAGCATGAACAGTTGTATGCTACAATACCCAACTCCTTTACCTGATGGAAAAAATATGTCTTTCAATATACATTTTACAATGGATTTATCTCAATAGCTGACTATATTAAACCTGCGATAAGCTTATAAAAAGTGTTAAGTAAAATCATGCTTTTCTATTAGTACATTACTTATTACCTCGGCATATAAAATTATCATTAATCTGCAAATAATCATAATTAAAAATGAAGAAGATATAAGGAAACGATTAATATCATTACATTTCAAAAAACATTAATAAGTCTACTAGTTCATAGACGTCACACTGTCTTTACGGTGTGCAAATAAAATCAGCGCTATATCTCTCCATCCATTCATAGTGTTCACTCCTGTTCCGATTGTTTTTATTTTCATCTTATCATCAATAAACACTAACACAAAAAATATACGCATATAATTAATAACACCTCGGGATATATTTGATAAGACTGTACCTGGGTCAGTGACCTCCAGTCCATGTTCGCGCTGCCGATGTAGAAATGCGTTCTGTCTACAATCCAAAACTTTGTATGCAGGATACCGCTGCCAAGAAGCTTCGAGAAGTTTAGACTTCTAACCTGTAGGTAAAAATACTTATTCTTTTATTTCTTTCGTTGTATTAATACAATATAGAATTAATGCGACTCCATAGTAAAAGCTTTCAAGGTTTTTTGGGTGCCCTAGTCTACAAGGAACTCTTATATTTCGCCATGGCCGTCCGCGGCCTACTCAGAGATTCTAAGTACAAGAAAGCTGTAATTTCGTATGGGTAATATAATAAATCACGCTGACAAAGTGGAAAAATCAAATCTTTATAAAATCTAATCGGCTTCTAATGAGTTTCGCCAGGTATTAGCATGGATTCGCATTCTTCTTAATTTCAAAGGATGGTAACTTAATGGTAGCGCGCTCGGACAGCGCTTCGATAATGTTGGTTAAAATTCTATATGAGTTTTTCTGACTAGCTTAAATTCTCAAGTTGAAAATAATTATGTAGCCAAATATATATCGTTGAGTTCCCGTAATTACATGTGAGAGCCAGTCCACTTATACTTCTAAAGTGTTACCATCTTCTACCACATAATTTTACATCAAGACTGCATGAAAACTCAATTTCGATTACATCAGAGTTAAGCCACAGTGAAATTTCTTAGTAGATTCTCTCTGCTTAGAGTAGTCCGACTGGTGGAATACCTCCACCATACAGAAGATCGCAGTCAAATAACCTAGCATTATGTTCCTACGGTCGGTAGGGTTTCCAGGGCTCTTTGGGTTAAGTGGGTTGAAAGAGAGGTAGGGCACAGATCTTTTTTTATATTTTATCCTACTTGGGGCAGCTCGACTGGTGGAATACCTCCTCCCTACAGAACATCGCAGCCAAATAATCTTGTGCTGTGTTCCTGCGGTGAGTAGGCAATATACAGGCATACGGCAACATATAGGCAAAGGTAGCCACTTACCATCAGGCGGGGCGTATACTTGTTTTCCACATTTCTTGTATAAACAAAAACTTCTAAGACTGGTAAAATTTTTCTTAACATTATTTTATTTTAAAATATGGTTTGTGCCGACACGTTAGAAGAGCAAAAAGGTCATTGAGTAATATTATATATGGTAATTACATATTTATAATCATACTTCATATAGATGTGTAATTGTTGATATATAGTAGTACAATAGTCAAAAATAATCAAGGAATGTTATCTCCCACATCACGTAAAAGTTAAATTATTTACGTAATATTGTTACGATATGTATAAAAACTGCATTGTTCCCGAACACTAAAGAAATGTCTGGTATAGTCTAGAATTTACAACAAACATTCAGTTACAATCACAGACCACCACAGAGTAGTATATACATTGTCCCCGAACTACGACCGCGACTGAGAACCTGTAATAGTGAATTTATTCCACTTTTATCTTTTGAATCATTAAATGATTTTACTGCAAAAGGCATTTTATTAAACAGAGGTCTAGTAGTTAAGTCTATATTACATATAAAATACTATCACAAATAAATTAATTATCACAACTCACCTGTGCAGCTTTCTTCTTAACTAAATATTCTGTGTCTATGTTTGGGTATGATTTTGTCGGCCAGTTTTGAGCAATTTTTAAATTAATTTTTCTCTTCCATCCGGCGTTGTATAACGCTTGAAAAACTTGTTCACCCTGAAAAGACGAACATGGTAAAGGTACCGTTCTGCTTTGCACATATTACCTGTTATGGGAACTATACATTATTTTTCTCAATTATTGTGCATCCCACTTCTGATGTGAACATTCTCTTCATTCAGTGTGGGTAGTAAGCCATTACACCGACTGGACAAGTAGGCAGATGGTTTGCTAAGGTGAGTTCATTGTACAATCCATCTGTCCACTAGGATCCATCGACAATCTCTGTTGAACTTCGAGCAACCGACCGGGTCGTCACCACCATGCGCATACGGTGATAAGCTCGTCACAATTAACGACGTGGAACGTCGCCCATTATAAAAGTTTTTAGTCCAGTTTTAGGAATGATATGTTAAATGCACCACTTTTTTTTGAACTGAATATACTATTAGCATTAAGGGCTCTGGAGACATTAGAGGCTTTGACAGCTTCACCAGGCTTGAGGGCGAGAGCGAACAGGGTGAGCTCAAGGGTGCCAAAGTGACCGAACCTCAGCTTGAGCTGTTGCCGTACATGCAAATAAGTCGCGATCCGACTAATTCCCTATCCGAAAAATTAGATCTAACTAACTATACATATAATAAATGTTATATGAGTATATGCATTTAGTAATCTGCCAATTTTGGCCTAAATCTAACTAGCCAAAAAGAAAAAAAATGTCCCTTTACAGAACCTATGTACTTGAGTGGTGGGAATGTGTGGAGTGCAGTGTCATTTGTGTGTGTCATGGTTGGTAGGTCGAATTTCTGAATTTTCCCCATATTCATATTTTATTTTCCCCAAAATTATATGTTGTGCAACTTTTTACGTCATTTTTATTTCAAACAGAAAATATAACAAATGGAAAGACATACAAGTACGTTTATTTAAAAAAAATGATATTATGAAATGTTTGTTTCAAAAAATGATATTAAGAATTTAAATGTTAAAGGTAATGTTTAATTTAATTGTTTATTAAAAAAGTTGCATTGATTGAATTTAATACCTTCGTCTGCACTTCTTCTTCATTTAAGGTCAAAATAATTTCAGTTTAAAATAACAGGTAATTACAAGTAAAAGTTTGTAACTGTTATCTGTAAACTGAAGAAGCTTTTACTAAATGCTATGTAGTTGTTCAACATACGGGGATGTGACATAAAAGTAAACTGTTCCAGTTTGGAACATGATCTGCACTTTTTAAGCTTAAGGATCCTTACTTTGTTAGAGAAAGATACAAAATATGACTTGGAACAAGATCTTTACTCTTTTCAATTATAGCAATAGACATAGTTGGCATCATGTAACTGGCTGTTATTTTGGAACAGATTTATGAAATTGTTATTTCTCTGAATCAGGAACAGGTATTTTACCAAATATAGCTCACCTCTACAAGCTAGAGATGATTAATTACGGATCTAATAGTTCATCCTCTACTGGAACGATATTAGTTCAGTCCGAGAGTTCAACTCAGATAGTTCCACATATTCGGTATGAAATCGAGGGGCATTCGTCGTAATATTTTATTAATAAAAATTACTGAGATTATATTTCAACTAGCGAGTATGGTGTAAAATATAGTAGATATGTTAAAAAAAAAACTAAAAAAATCCCCTTACTTGATTTTCAGTTCCCCAAAATATTGCAAAGAAAGAATTTATTGAATTTATTGCTACAGAAAAAAAAACAATCTACCAACCATGGTGTGTGTCGATAACTAGTGAATGCAGTGTCACTGTATCGCGTGAGCAGTTGCTGGCTCAAGGGCTCCTTGCCAATGGACCTAGGCTTGAGTTGCCGCTGGAGAGGGTTGTCGTCGCGGATAAATGCTCCTCTTAACTTATTGTTTTTTGCTACGGGTTCGCAATTCACTGATTCAAATATCAGCCTTTTACACTTTACATATTCGTCATAAGCAGCGTTACGTAAATTCGGTTGCTGTACTCTTTACTTTTTTATATCACAAATATGTTCTCGCTACAAAGGAATAAATTTTCTGTGTGGTAGGACACGTCACACGACCATTGTGTACAAGTGGATCGACGGTCACCATACATTTGTGGTAACACCAGCCGTAGTGGCACGCTTAGGCATGTCGTGTTTCTGAATCAACCGGTGTATATCCGGATGTCCAGTATATCAGGATGGTAGGGATCTCTACCCGACTAGATCGCGACCAACATGCACATATAAGCCAGTGAGTCTCTTTGGTTTGTCTCATTTCGGAATCAGCCAGGGCATATATAGCTGCTGAGAAGCCTGCAGGCCGGCATGACAGCGGCCAACTGGTGATGGATTGCCGATCTCTCGGTGATCGTCATTATATTTCTATTTTACTGTGTTTATCATCAGGCAAACTCCGTCATTTTGCCGAGACACTATAAAAAATCATGTGTGCAGCAGTTCACACATGTCAGAAGTGAACTCTTCAGAATAAAATAAAAAAAAATGTTCATTAAAAATCCTTTTTAAATATCCTAAATCAGCGTATGAAGTCTGGTCGTCTCACGCCACTAGACCAATTCAACGACGATCACAATCATGAAAATCAGGACTTGCATGAACCGTGCATAATGTAAATGTATTCTATCTCATGCTCTCGTAGGCTAAATCCTATAAATATATATGGTTATCTCTTTTTACTGTCGCTTTTTCTTTTCATCGAGCTTCAAATCACAACGATGCTAAAGAAGTTTTCACTTCAAAAACGCGTCAAAACCACGAACATAGGTACTCAATCGGGTACCTAAATACTGGATTTACCACAATGAGTTTATGGCATTAAATGACCCAATAAAATAAAGTATAAGGCTTAATCTTACCTCTATAGAGGAATTATATGGATATTCTTCATTATACCTAAGTGACCAATAATATGACGCTATTTCTATTGAAGTTTGAGCTTCATCAATCAAATTTAACCACACGTTTTTAGTGGGTAAATGTGTTACATTCGGTGGATACATATGACCCTCTGGTATACTTTCTACTAATGATAACCTGAAACAAAATTATAATCATATCTTTTTTACATAAAAGTAGTTACGTTTTTTTCTTGGTTTTGTTAATGTGAATTTTTAATCAATTTTGAGTGAATATTGACAGGTACGGTAACCAACTAAATTACACTGTGACAAAATATTTTAACTCTGGTATTAATACAATACTCAACTATATCAGATATCAATTGGAATTGGAAGTCCAAATAATTTTACTTACTAACCTAAAATTTACTTATGTGATGTACAATACCAGTTACAATTTTGCATATATTATGATACAAAATATAAAACCAGAAATTACTTTAATGAATACAGGTATTTAACAACCACAATTAAATATATTTCAATCATAGTAGTCTCATATACTATGAATTATTTTTTTCTACACCTCATTATACGTTTTAGTTGTGAATTTGAGGGTATTCACAAACACAACCCTGTTTAGTGGGTATTGTGTGCCTATTTGTTCTATACATTTTCTCCTCATGCTTTTAACATAAAAAGTTCATTAATCACTGTTTTACTAGTCACCACTGCTCCATCATTAATCCTAATGTTGATCCGTTGACCTTGTTTCATAATAAATATGTATTGTAATAACATTTTGGGCTTTGTTATTTGATTTTCAGTTTTTTAAGTTATACTTCTTTTGGCCCATTAATTAGAGGGTAAAATTGAGAGTTGCGCGCGCATCATCCGATGTAAGTGCGATATGACGAAGTTGATGAAAGTAAACTCATTTCAATAAAATATATTCACATTATTATCATTGAAGGCTAACATCATCATGACGTAGACATGCAGTATAACATTTTAGAAATTATTTTTGTTTTATGCCAAATAAGTATAACTATACCTAATTTCTTATGTCCGTAGATAAGTAATTAATACACACATATTTTTTTATCACCTGATTGAATTCTGTCAATAACACGTTGTTGTAATAGTGTTACATTAATGACCAAACAATTTTTGTCATAGAATCTCACAGACAAAAACTTCTTTATATACCTTCTTTAATAAGCCCTAAAAGGGTATCTAAGGTTGGATCTAAGGTTCCTTGGTATTTAAAAAATAAAAATGAAGACATAATATTAACAAAAATATATGCTCACCTACACTCATCTGAGCAATGTAAACTGACTGCTAACCGTGTTGCATTCATATGTGCAACATTTGGTTGATCAAGCAGCGGTACCAGCACAACAAGAACAATCAGAATTATTACTATTGATACTGGTATACAAGATGGGCGACACCATATGCTGCGCTTTTTCCTCCTATCAACAAAGAAAAAATCATTACTTAAACACATATGCCTCCTCAGCAGTTTTGATAGAGGTATAGAGGTCATAAGCCATGCTGACCTATATTTTACTTTTGAACCCATGATATAGATATAAGTATATTCTATATTAATGTGATTGTTTTGCCAAACATAGTAGGTATCCCTGGAGGTGAAGAGCTAAAGTTACACAAAAAAGCTCATGAATTTTAAAAAGAGCCTACTATATTCGTTCTCTTGAATGTAACAAAACTGAGCCCACTATGTGGGTTGCGAACACTGAAAGCGTTAAAAATTATGGAAGTGAACAGATACCAAACATGAATGTTTACCAGAGTAACATGATATGACATAATATGATACTATAAACAAATGTCTCTTTAATTTAGGTGTTACAGAAAACCCTTTGTGCTGAACATGCATGGAAAAAGGAGAGACAGCCAAACACATATTATTGGAGTACAAAAAGCTGGACTAATACACAGTTAAACAACTTGGTAAACTGAGGACACTTCCAGAATTCTTTAACAATATCAGGTGAATAGTCGACTTCTCCGAAAAACTGAGCTATTAAAATAGGCACACATAGATGTTAAGTTGTGGAAACTTAGCACTGTTAAACCTGATGGAAATAAAACATTTTCTAAATACTCTAATTCTCTTGTTTAATTAACAAATAAAACTTAGCTGAAATACTATCATGAAGTACATTTCGGTATAGGAAATGAGTGGTTACACTGATGATATAGTTGACTAAAATTATTCTTATTGAGATCTTCTTAAACTTTAGAATTTAGAGGTATTCTGGCAAATTGTCACTAATAAACATTTATTGACCAAATAAATTTGACATACTTATCATTATAGCTATTTCCATTCTCATCTCTCATCATGAAGATCTGTTCCCACTGTTCCAGCTCTTCATCAGACGATGACGCGTTCCCCACACTCCCGGACTCTAGCACAGTCTAGAAAAAAAAAGTATTTAAATGTTATTTATTTTCATTTATTATATAATTGATAATTATGGGTATTTATAACAATAGGATCAATTATAATTAGCTATTTCCACGTGGTAAGTAAATTTGAAAACGTAACATTAATGGCAAAAGCACAATAAAATTGCTGATCATAGAAAAAAATATAATGTCTACAACTCATTACTACCATTACCTAATAAATTACTTTTATAAGAAACTTCAAAGTAAAAAATCAAACAATAATAACATAATATATATACTAATAAAAATTACATGGATATAAAATTAATAAGAATGCAATATGTGTGTAATAACAAAATAATATACAAAAAGTCCATTTTCGTAAAGTCTATATTAGAAACGAAACGAAATCTAACCTTGAAATATTCATATAAATATTTCCAAAGGATAATTAAGTAACCCATATTGTTGTGCCTTCATTAAATATTTGACTGAATATCTTATAAGAAATTACAAACAGATAAATAATTATTTCGTCTTCATTTGAATAACCAATTTATTGTATACTTGTCAAGTGTCAAATTGTCTTATTGTCAATTCAATTTGACTTTGACAGTAATGACAACAAAATAGAAATTTTTGATTGATTATATATGTATCATAAACTAAACATAAATAATAACTATAACTCAATACCTACTTAAAACAACAAAATAAAACAATACACACATAAAATGAACCGTTACAATATTACACAGAGTACTTATATTGAAATACAAGTAATATGTTGTTTAAAAAAAATTGCCATAGTAAATTATAAAAACAAACTGATACGAACTAACCATTTATATTAATTTTACGTCGCACAGTAAGAAAATTATTAACATGTATAAAACAACCACAGAATGAACTTTCTAAATCGCAAACGCTGATACAATAAATAGTGAACTGCATTTTTTTGTGTCCCAGCGTTCCTTTACGAATCGTGCAGGCACGTTAGTAGCAAAATTATTACTGCAAAGCAGATGACGTCGACAACAACCGCATTGTACATGTGCATTTTAAACATTACGTTTATACAAACCTTGCTACAAATCAGTGCAATACAATTCGATATTATTGTACATTTGTACTATTACAATCACAACAATACAATCTGTCTATACTACTTATATAATAAAGCTGAAGAGATTTTTGTTAGTTAAGTTTGTTTGTATAAACACGCTAATTTCTGGAACTACGAGTCGGATTCGAAAAATTATTTTTGTATATCATAGCCAAATTCGTGAGGAATAGTATAAGCTACATAACTTCACAATACGCCTTAAGGAGCGGCACAGTAACTATGAACGTAAATCAGTTTTTTTTTTTTTTGATTGACCTGACTGTTAGCCTTACAGTCTACGGCTTTTACATCTTCACCGGGCTTGGGTCAAACAATCTGGCAAGCTTAGGCAAGTACGGGAAGTGGAATAACGATAAAGCTACAAGGGCGCGTTGGCAGTGGCGTCGACGTGGAGAGTTTGTCGAATAAATTTAACACGGGTGAAACCGTGGGGTACAGCTAGTACTACTATAATAAAGCTGAAGAGTGTTTTGTTCTTATGTTTGTTTAAACACGCTAATGTCTGAAAGTACCGGTCGGATTCGAAAAATTATCAAGATAAAATTTGCCTTTTATAGCATTTTATTTGGACGCATTTTTTGGGAGATAATAGAAAATTAAAATAATTCAATACTCGGCTGAGGGACTATAGCAGCAGTGTCGCGAATGAGCCATATGACGCATAACCTTGACCGTCCGATAAAAAAAAATCTATAATAAGAGGAAAAGGGGGTAATAGGAGAATTCACTTAAGCAAGAATCAATATACATCTGAAGTTATTTATGTCAGGTTCATAAAAATATATTTTTTATTACTATAATTAATAAATATCAATCAGAAGCAGTTTTTTAAATTTCGGAATAATACTTAAGTTATAATTGCACTTAAAAAAACAAGTTTGACTACCATTGCCCTGACATGCGGGTAATGGTAGTCATCATATTAGATAATGAGAGTCAACACATCTTCAGCACTTGTCGCACACATAACATTCTGCTGAATCCTTTGGAAGCGGTTAGCGTGTGCCCACAATCCACACGAAGAGCACCGGCGCGGTACCATAACTTATTGTTGCGAACAAACTCATTGCAAATCAGGAACCCCTTTTCAGCATCTTTTACATCGTCATCAAACATATTTTAGAAACTTGTATCTGATTTTGAGGAGTGTTTAACTTGAAGAATACGTCCCTTCTTAGCCTTGCCTACAGATTTTTACTTTGCTACTTTTTCTTCTATTCAGTGGGGGTCAGTTTATAACATCTGACCCACATTACCTCAAAATAGACCATAGAGTAAAAAAAGAAAACGAAATAAAGAAATCGTTAAATATTTCATTAAAATTGTCTCACAGCAAGGTTGTTTAGTTATTTACGAAAATAAAAGTCATATTTAAGAAGTGACTGAAATAACCTCTTACCTCTTATGTTTTACACGAGAAAAATTACAATGAAATCACGACAAACAACAACATACCCTTTTCATCCAAACGTCACATGCTAATTAAACCGGTGGTGAACAGTTGGGAGCAGGATGCAGTGTGGCTGACAGGTTTGCTCGTATTCACTCGTGTCAATGTCTTTTAGTTTACCATTAGCCGCTGACCACCATTACCCCTTTCTCCCCGAAGTATTATAAATCATCAATAACGAATTCCTTTTCAACAATACACGGGTGAAACCGCAGGGCACAGCTAGTTATAAATAAAAATTTATTCCACAATTTTATAAATTATTACCAAAACACGTTATGTTATTCTAATTGAATGAGAAATATAGCTACGTAACAATTATTATATGGGTAATTAAACAGGAAAATATATTTTAATTGCACATTAAGTTATTAACAAGGTGATTCACAGTAAACTTAAAGTAATAATTAATGTTACACGTTCTTCTACATTATAATTTCTCACCTTTGCGACTAATTTTGATAGCTCAGCCCTTGCGTGCGAGTCCACTATTACTATGTCATTAGGTAGCAACTATAATTTCCACTTAATGCATGTAGTATAAGCATGCAGGGTAGATTTTTTTAAATATTCACAACCCCGTTGTCGTGCGGACACGGTAACCCACAAAATTATACTGTGACAAAATATTTGAACTCTGATATGAAAACTAAACTCGACTATGTATATCGGTCATTAGAGTAACATTAAAGGTGACTTTCCGAACCAATTTGTCTGAAAATATAGAAAATCATTGCCAAACTTAAACAGTACATCGATAAATTTAATATCTAATAGTGTTGTTATGCATGATCTTAATATGATTGAAAACTTTTTGGAGTTCGTTAGGTACATGACATGTAGGTACTATTACATGTCCTTTGTGACTATAGCTTAGCGTAGTTTTCAGACAGCGAGATATCCACGAATAATAAGCGAAAGGCCTGTGTTAAAGATTCCATCTGTGATACGAAAGGCAGGATTTAATGTTTGGAAAACTCTGAGGCAACCAAAAAGTGGAGGCCTCAAATAATTATCATTTAAATAATGAATAGCTTTCATATTAAAAAAAGTGAGTCGTGAATGTGATATTTTTGTAAGCCTGGATGCAACTTTTTCTCATTATAAAAACAATTACTCATATTGTTGGTGTCCTACTCGTGTGGGCCTCTGAAGCCCCTGTTGTCCTTATCAAAATCCCGTAGTTATAATAATATGTAGGTAGGTATGTTATCAACGCTTAGCGAGAACATCGAATAAGTTGGCAACCTGTGTTTTGCAAGAAAAGTAATAAGCATAACAAAGAACGATAACAAAGAATCACTGAAATTATGATTTTAAATAATGAAATAAGTTATGGTGCGTTTGGGTATCAAATCGATTTTACATGCAGTCACACGTAACGACGTAACCGTCAGAATAGTTTTAAACGCCATCTATTCCCTCATTCTTTGAACTACATTCTTAACTATAATTATAAATGTTTGATATTTTTAACATCTCTACATTCTCATTATTCGTAAATGAAAAATTTATTTTTGTTAATTCTAAGGAGAATAGATCCTACAATTTTTGCATCTCGCCCAGTTGTAAAAATCAACTATAATAGTTAACGTAACTTGATTTGTAGGTACGAAATTGAGTATTACCTACTATTTACGTAGCAATTTTATTTATTTAAATATTAATTACTTTTTTATTGTTATTATTTATTAATTTTAATGTCTTCCAATAACAATCCGTTTTGATGTTTCACATTTACCAGGCACTCGACGACGGATGCCTTTTTTTTTAATCCACAACCATATTATATTATTTTAGTAGACCGAGGACAGAATTATTACGATGCATCCAATCAAGCATTCGTTATGATACATGTAAATAAAAATAATAGTAAAATTACAGGAAAAGTAGTAGTAAAATATTATCTTAAATAGTAAATCTACGGCCTTTTTTTATATATTCAAACATCACAATAAGAATTACAACACGAGATACTGTAATCTACCAAGATTACAGTTCAATATTAGTGTTAATCATCTATAGACAGTCGTACCTACATCATGCCCGCTTTCCGTGTCAAAAGTCATTATTTGCCCATGTTCCAAAACGAGTTATTGTGACAAGTTTTTTTTATATTGACCACGGGGCACTGTAACAAATGTCCGTGCCTCAAAAAATCGTATCGCATGGGAAGAGCCTTACTAGGACACAAAACAAAAAATAATGTTGTTGTTTGATTTATGTAACAAAACCGTAATTAAAATTTTTCTTATTGTTACAGCTCATATTTTGTGTCATATGTTAATGTTCCTCAAATAAATACAAAAAAAACATTTAGTAATGAATCTAGTTCTCATATAATAAATAATACACAGTAATAGACATGTATTTAAAATTGTAGACGAGCCTTGACCGTCAAGTTTTAAGCTAAGCGGTCAATAAACTCCATAAATACCTTGAAGAATTCTATGAACACTAACGAAATTTACAAAATCTATTTCGCCTATAGTTCTTACTTCTAAATACCATTACTGCCATTATCTAATGGCTAATTATTTTGTTTTCAGTATTCTAACAATATGGTGGCCTCGTTGTTAAAACTTGCCAGGGAGTTTTTATGGCATCTTAGAGTTCATTGTCCATGTTACTATTTCCAATACATTTCACATGTGCACAATAATCAAGCTATGTTATGCAAAAAAGGATTTATATTACAGAACTAGTTGTGCCCGCGGCTCGGCTCGCGTGGACGACAGAAGAACGCGTAGTAGTGCCTATCAAAATCGTAGGTTCTTAAAACTTAATAACTTTTTATTGACTGAATATATCGTAATAACTTTTGACGTGGACCTAGTATCTAAATAATAAAACAAAATCTATTCATTGGTTTTTGCGTGACGCGCGCACAACGGCAAACCTCAATAGTTTTATTTATATAGATATAGGATCAAAGTAAAATGAACATATGATTGATATGATTTTGGCTGGATGCGGAAAACATGCATTTTGAGTTGCCACAAAAACTCCCTAGATAGTTCTAACAAGGGAGCCACCATCTTTTTAGAACCAACTTTGAAGATTAGAAAATACTACAAAGGCTCTAAAATATTGACACTGGCAAATAATTCATCGGCGCCATAACAAGAAGAAAAAGTTTTTGTTTCAGTAATCTACCTTGCGATTTAATCCGCTATGCTGATACAGGATCTTAGAAATATAGTGTATATCTAGCTAACTAGAGGCCTGCAGGCCTGCACGATAGCGGGAAATGATGATATATTGCCGATCTCTCGGTGATAAAAAGAGGTAGGGCACAGACAAATTTCTTTGATTAGAGCAGACTGACTGGTGGAATACCTCCATCCTATAGAAGATCGCACCCAAATAACCTATTGTATTTCTGCGATGAGTAAGGTTTACAGAGCTCCTTGGGGTAGGGGGGTTCAAAGTCGGCAACGCGCTAGCGATACCTATGATATTACAAGTGTCCACAGGCTACGGTAGCCGCTTAACATCAGGCAGGCCGTATGCTTGTTTGCCACTTTGTAGTATAAAAAAATGTTCGTTGATTTTAGATTGTATTATGCTTACTATTAGGTACAGTTCCATCAGATTGCCATGCAACCATAAAATCTGTAGTGTTCGTCAATAAAAGTTGACTTTATTTCAAATATATTTTTTTTTTATATAAAATCATTAAATGGATTCCCATAGAATGTATTATAAAACTACTAACATTCACTTAATCCAGGTGCATGTTAAAGTAAAATTAAAAACAATTTCACGGAGCAGAGGAGAGCAATAAACTTAAATAATGTCACTATAATAACTTACAAAATTCACTTACGCGGTTGAACCGTAATACGAAAACGATCCACCCGCTCTCGCATGTTCTAAGGTGTCTGTTTTATATTCCTTGTATGTTATCCCTTGGGACCTGAGCCAAATCGACGTTGTCATTTACGAGTAGTGTTTTTTGTATCTTTAGTTATTTTTGTATGTACATGTTTTTCTTTATCAAATTTCTTCAATAAATTAAATTTTTATTTATTCTCAACCGATTTAGATGAAATTTTGGTGACGGGAAGCATATGTTATTCCATAATACATGAGTAATTGACAGGATATTATGATTATCATAAACACTTCTAGAATTCGTAAAAAGGTTATTAATTCTTAATTAAGCAATGATGGCTCAGTGGTAGCTTGTACGGACATCGCGGTGCTTAACGCGAGTTCGAATACTTGCAATGAGCCTGAGCTTTCGGTGAAAAAAACATCGTGAGGAAACAATAGCATGGTGGTATGATTTTTCTAATGCCCGCCTGGCTAGCTACCACCTTCAAGTTGAAAATCTGTCGCCAAGCATCAACAGGTGTGTTCCGGCAGCTGCACTTGAGAGTCAGTCTTCCACTATGTTTAACATGTTATCATCTTGGGCCACATCGTCACTTAAGATCAGTTGAGACTGTGGCCACAAAGCTAAACCTTTTTTGAAATGTTGTACACTAGGAATAAGTACATGTTATTCCTCAATTGATAGACCGTATGAATTGTCAATAAAATGAGTAAAAATAAAATTAGGAGTTACTTTTAGTACACAATAAGATCTGCACGACCAGGTGAATTAAAGGTAAGGTAAAACTAAATGAATTATATAAGTAAGTAGGTATTATTATAAGATATGGAGAACAAAATATATTGTAGAATGGTAGCCAAGAGATAGGAAATGGAATCACGAAAGATTATCGGATGGTATCTATATAGGAATCGATAAAGTCTATGGAACAACAATATTTCGCAACAAGCTATCGACAATTGGCATAAAAAATAAATAAATAACTTACATGTTTTTATTAGTTTAATTTCTGCACTTAAGATATTTACTTCAGACAAATTAAATTGATATGCTGAAGAAGCTATCGACAATTGGCATAAAAATAAATATATAAGTTATTTTAATTAGTTTAATTTCGCACTTACGATATTTACTTCAGACAAATTAAATTGTTTAGTTTTCGACAGTGATTAAGTAGGTAAAGTCTCTGATACGATTCGTGGAAATTCTCGCATTAATCGACTCAATATGTTGTCCAAACAGCCACTAATCTATAGTTGATAGAATTTTAGTACTGGTATATTAGAAACACGTAAAGGGTCGACAACATTGCGTGCGGGACGAGAACATTGTATTATCGCTTATCTATGAACAGATAATGATTATCGATTAGTAAATAATGTATTTATATTTTATAGAAATCAATAGAATGACATTATATATATATATCGTTGTCATCGAGTATTCGCTTTAAGCTTACAATAAATGATATTTAAAAAAAGAGCGCAAAATAATACAGGTTCTTGGAATGATTCGAGAGCTGCCCAACTCAAGGGTGTTTTTCGTAGTTTTTATTTTGAGTACGCAAGGTTCTCGGGTTTTTTCGAAATGACTATACTGTTAGCCATAGGTGCTCTGGAGCCTATGCGGCTTTTACAGCTTCACCGGGCTTGGGAGCGAGCGCTTAAGCCACTCAGTCGCGAAAGCAAGGCAACAAGTTTCGAGGGTGCCAAAGTGGCCGGACCTCGGCTCCGGACTGTTGCCACGTATGCAATGAAGTCGTGATCTGTCTAATTCTCTATCATTCGATCTAAACTAACTATACATATATACATGTTTTTTCCCCCTGGGAAGAGGGAAGGAACATGTGTATGTGTATTTAGTAATCTGAAAATTGAAGGTTCTCGGAGCTGGCTGGCCGACATAAGTGTAATAAAATAATTAAGTGGAAAAAACTTTGTACATATTCAATATATCAAAGTTATTTACCAAAATTGTAGCGCAATGACCCTTGATAGCGGCTTTGTGACAGGTTAAGAGTTAAAGCAAGGTTACCCCATTAGTTTTAGAGGCGGGCCATAATTTCGAATCCATGTTTTTTGGCGAGCCACCCAGCGAAATAATACTTGTTTACACACATGAGTTTGGGTTATAGAGAAAGAATTGTCTATACTTCGTTAAGCTTATAGCACGTGAATACATTTTTTATATGGCAGCGTGTTTTGGAAAAAAAAATATTTTAATAAAAAAAAAATAGAACGGCCTATACTTATTAGTAGGTAAAATTAAAATAATTGTTATAAACTAACAGACACTATTTTTTCTTAGCAAATAAAAATACCTCTGAACACTTCTATATTTTATACAGTAGGTACTTGTTACATAATATGTAGGGGGAGACCGGGAGGGGTGACAGGGGGAGAGATTAGCCATCGGCCACCAAATGTTCGTATTGACGATTACAGGGGTTGTTACCATACTTCGCTATGCGCTATAGTCGCAAAAATATTTGTAATATGCGTGAACAACAAACATAATTATGCCATCCATACTGAGTGCCGGAATGCCGAACATGCGATATTCGGCTTATTTATGTACTTTGATTTGTGTAAAAAACCGACAAGTCAACGAATACGCGTATTCGATATTTGCGCTTATGATTTATGCGTAATAGTAAATCATATACATATAGACGAAGAAGCCCTACATACTTAGCGTATGTGAGAGAATAAGCCGCATAACGAATAGTTCATAGTGAAGTGTGGTTCCTTCATCATACTTGATCACAATACTGATATAATACAATACATACACGATAATAATACAATACACGTATTTGGCAATTCCGTTTTGATATGACGATGTCAAACAGGTTTTAAGATCTAGAAAGTGTTTTGTTTTTTCGGTGAATTCATTTTCTTTCTTGAAATGATGATCCATGTTACACCGGGCCGGGCGCCCACCGGAACACGGTCAAACTTCTATAGTATACTTTTGTATGAAGTAATTCATGCTACACCGTGTTAGATCAGTGCCCAGGCCAGGTACGGTGGCACGGCTCCGGCACGGTGTAACATGAATCATCATTTATATTAGCAGTTTCAAATATTACATTAATATAAATCCAAAATCATAAGTTTCATTCTTTTGTTTATTACCAATGATAAATAGTTGTACCTGCTTTGTCTATTTTTTTGTAATAAATGTCCTAAACTCCGGAAGATGTGGTGTGAGAGACATTATATACCCAATTTCTTCCTCTTACTCTTCCTTCTTCCTTCCTTCCTCTTACTGTAGGTTTTTTCAGTTAGATGTTTAAGAATGATATTTTCATATAAAGAAAAACGGCGGAACAGGAACAGGAGCAGACTAGTCGAGTCGGCAATAATAAATGCCGTAAAAGATATTAATGAAGAAAGAACTATAAGAGGGACAGCTACTAAATATGGGATTCATAGAAATACGCTACAGAACTTCTATGTTATATTACTTAACATTAACCTGTTAACTACTCATATTAACGTATCTCTAAGTCACTAATGAAGCAATGATGGCTTAGTGGTAGCGTGTACTGACATCGCAATTCCTGGAGTGAGCCTGAACTGAAGGAAAATATTATGATGAAACTATATTATGGTGGTATGACTTCTTCTAATGCCCACCTAACTAGCTACCACGCTCAAGTTGAAAATCTGTCGCCAAGAACCAATAGGTGTGTTCCGGCATCTGCACTTGAGAGACAGTTCTCCCACTGGGCTTAGCGTGTCACCATCTTGGGTCACATCGTAACTTAAGATTAGGTGAGATTGTATCAACAACACTAAAAATAAAGATTAAAAAAATTATATGTTTATTAATGTATTTAAATTTTAAGATAGATTTCACTACTATTTACTGTCTTGATGAATTTGTGATTAAATTTCTTTTATTACTGACTTTTAGAACCGGGGTTCAGTTTCCCTAGATAGAGGTGCCAAGTCTGTCACCCAGGCGAGAGACTTTAGCCAATCTATTTTTTTAGAAAAGTCATTATTATTCTAAAACTATTTAAAATGTAAATTTTAAATGTATATTTCAAAATGTACTTAAATAATAAGGCTTACGTAAGTAATAATTGAAAAATAAAAACATTTGATAGCTGTATATCTATTTTCAAGATACTTATTAGGTGAAAAGTGAGCACAGCCTCCAGAACTCTCCCTAAATTTTTTTATGTACTACCTACCGCCCGCTACATATTTCACGTTAATCACAATATACAACTTAATAACAATCTACCTAAATGAAGCTTTGTACCAGTCAATGCATTTTTAGAATCGGAGAACCTTTATCTCTTTATAATGTGTTATTTAATGTCACCTTCAGCGTTGAACCTTTCCTTTATAATGTCAGAGAAAAACATATTATAATTATGATAAAAAATGTGAAGAACTTTATCCATAAATAGAAAAGTAACGTTTTAAAAAGAGTCGATCAACAAAAAGTCTCTAGGCTATGACCACAATTAAGATAAAAAGCTCGTTCACTGTTTAAACAACGAACGATTTTACCGAGACTCACGCATAACGCTTCGCGCATAAAGATATAACTACAATTCTGCGTTAAAAACATTAGCATCTGCCATTATCCTTTCTATCACTACTTCAAATTAAAAATTATGCGTACAGAAACCATGATATTATAAAAATATATTTATCTGATATTTGTATATCAGTCAACACATCTTACATCTACTTGAACAGATGAAAAAGAGAACCGCAATTTTTGTCATAGCAAAACCTTTTCTTTTACATTCGTAATTTTCTTCCTGTATTAGCATTTAAATTATTTCTTTATCACGAATTCACTTTTAATGGCACACTACTGGGTACGCCTTTAAACATACTAAATCTAAGCTACAATATTATATGCTTAGTCATAAATATACTTACTACAATGTTAATGTTTAAAGTGTTTCACGCTGTGAAAAAATATGTATGGTACAATAGTTACATGGGAGTTACATAAATAAATACGATATACCAGGGAAGCCAACGAGCTGTATTCTTAATCTTGCGCCATGAGTATGTTTATACAACCTCAAAGGAAACTTTTCAAGTGAAGTTGCCCGGGGAAATAATAATGAGATACTCTGTAAAAGTCGTCCTAACGCTTGGTAGGTACCTAAATTATTCATAGTCCAGACTGTGTTTTAGATCGTACAGAATTCGTAGAAGCTGTGAAGGGTTGAAGTTATACTCGGCCAAGGTCGGATGCGAAATTTAAAAAGCTTTAGGTTAGTGCGGCTGCCCGTTGCCAAGGTGACCGGTGTAATAACAAAATTAGGCAAATATTCTAGCTGTGTGAACTAGAAATGACCGGCGACCTCGGTGTTTGCCACCCCCAGCGAGTTAATCCGCTTATGGACTGTTGATAAAAACTTAGCGACCAAAATTAGCAATCGGAATAATGTTATACCTATGCTTACATATTGGGATATATTGTACCGATAGACAAAAATGTTCATAAAAACCATATTTTGTTCAAAATTAACTGAAAAGAGTTAGAGCTATTGATCGCTGCAGCGCTAAATAATTATATAGTCTAACCAAACTTTTAAAACATGCAGCGCTAGAACGCTTATAGAGTATAGTTTTCTCGCGACCAAAACATAAATAGACCGAGATGGCGTAACATTTAAATGCTTAATATTTTTTCTATTGTGGTACTAACCGATTTATTTGGTTTTACGATATTATTGCCTATTTATTGACTTGAACAAGAAAAAGGTAATTTTACTTACTTGACTACTGTTTTGGTATTTACGTCCAGGTTGACGCATTCATTCGAATTATCCGAATTATTGTATTATTGGCGCCACTTCGTACGAGCCATACTAAAGAAAGGTGCACGGATTGCACTACAGTTTAGTCGAACAGAGTGAATTCAGATCGCGAAATCTAGTACATATAACATATATATCGATGGTATTTATATTATTTTGTAATCTCTTTCTTATGGTTCTTGGTTGATATCTTTAGTATTTTACTTTATGTAACAAAATATATCGTATAACCTGGCCAGATAACATAGCTATGAATTAAAACAAGAAACAATAAATCGGATGTGGTTTTCGCGTAAAAAGACCATAAACCGACAAACAATAGACGTTGAGTTTTATAATATGTAGAGTACATTATTAAAATCTTGCAATCGTCTGCGACTTTGTACGTGTCAATTACAATACAAACGTATTAATAATAAAACATAACCTATAAGCATCAACCTGAACGTAACTCACTATCAAAGAAAAAATATTTAAAAATCGGATAAATAGTTCTAGAAATTTCCTACTATAAACATATCCACAATTACCTATTTATAAAAGCGATGTGACTAGTATAAAACACAATACGTTCTTCATAAAACAACCACTTCCCTTTAAAGTGAACTTAGCTTTTATGCATAACTGTTTCTCAGTTAATGTCCTTTTTACAGACCCTATATAACTTTATACATTTCGCCGCCATTGCAAGATAAGCTTTATATTGCTAGCTATAAAAATATAAACGATGTAGCTATAAAAGATGTACCTGTGTATAAACAAACATTTTACATTAAATACTATTGAACATAATAACGGCCAACGGGGAGTATTATTATTTTAAGTCAATATTTATTTTTGTATTTTTTGTTTGTGTATTCATTGATTTGAAATATCAAACTGTTATATACATATTCGTAATTGAATGATTGTTGATATTATTATAGTATATTTAAATATGTTTAGTTTGCATGGGAAATTTAAAATACAATTCTATTACAATATGTATCTGACTAGCCTCGTGATGCAGTGGTAGTAAGCAATTCTATGGCGCCGAAAGGTCGCGAGTTCGGTCCCCCCGCCTATAACTGATTTTGTGCGATGAGCATAATTTTCCATCGTATATGTAACGTCGGTAACGGAATATCAACTGATTACTTACCATAATACAAGCTTTGCTTAGTTGGGTATTAAATAGCCATGTGTGAAATTGTGTTCTATATTGTCAAGGATGTAAAGGGCATTTTCAAGTAAACGGCTTTATAATAGTATCCACACTTATTTTTTTCACCCTTTTGATCTTTCTTATACCCGTTGCGATATTTGCTAAAAATGTTATATACGACCCACGTTCTTTTCGTTATCAAATATGAACTTTCAAATTAATAGATATTTTAGGACACGATGCTATTATAGACAAAATAAAACGGGTATATGAGAAATCATTTCAAAACACATGGTCGTATGGTATTTCATTGTAAATCATAATATTATCCTATTTTAGGTGTGTAAGATACGAGTATAAACGTGAAACGGGTGAAAATTGTTATCTGTAAAATTCTTGAAATATCGTAAAATATCGTAAAGGAAAATAGAACTCCTTTTTCGTTATAGTTTTAGCGTTGTGGCCACAATCTCACCTCATCTTAAGTGACGATGATGAAGTGACAACTGATTTCTTAGGGTGTATAAGTCATCTGTTTTTGAAACTATTGACCAGACACTTCAACGGTCGTCACAGCAATATAGATCGTGACTTTTAAAGAAACTTCTTCCTTAAAGAAATGCTTATAGTAATTAATAAAAAAATATATTCTAAAAAAATGGAAATTTTAATGTTTTTGTTCCTCCTGCAAAATCATATTTTATCCTTTACGCCATTTGGAATGCGAAGTTTCGATATTTTATCACAAATTGTGGCATATAAAAATGTCCACTATAAAATGTTTCCGCCACATTTCTTTACCTAACGTACTCTACGCCATAGATTTAATATACTTCTACGCTCTGCACAATGTTCTGGAAGCATCCGATGTCGGCTCTGCTAGAATTCTGTGATATACACCCACATCCCAGACATTAATTTTATACTTATTGGCTAATTATATCCTATGTTTAGGACTTCAGAAAAAAATCATTAAGACACAGGCCAAATTCGTTGCCAAATGCCGAATCAATTATTATATTCATGTTATATCCATATTTCCTTGATGGAATGTGTCGAGACTGGAGATCTTAGCCTAAAGGCAATAAATAATCAAATAAGTTCTATCCATATTGGCTTCTAAAAACCAGACTGATATATTTATATATGTACTTAATTTCTAGAGAACGGCTGTAATGATTTGGATGAAATTTTATAAGTAGATAGTGATTTACTTTCCAAATTTACCGAGATAGGTATTTTAATTTGCAAGTCACCGAGCGAAGCTTGTTCGCAAAGATATTTAATACTATCGTGAACTAAGATTATATCATTTTTCATTTTTTTTTCGATCTGGCTATACTGTTAGCCTTACGCCATTAGAAGATTTGACAACTTTACCAAGCTTGGGGGAAAAGGCGGAAGGCACTCAGCCACGAAAGCGAGACAACAAGCTCAAGGGTGCCAAAGTGGCCGAACTTCTGCTTGGGCTGTTGCCGTACATGCAAAAAGTAGCGATCTGACTAATTCACTATCCGTAAAATTAGATCTATCTAACTATACATATAATATATGTTTCTGCCTTTATTCTAATATATGTTTATGGGAGTAAGGAAGTAGCATGCGTATATGCATTTAATGCAATTTTGGTCTAACTCTAACTAGCCAAAAAAGGAATAAAAGGTTACTTACAGAACCTATGTACCTGAGTGGTGTGCATGAGTGCACTGCAGTGTACATGTGTGTGCGTCGATAGCTAGTGAATGCAGTGTCACTGTATTGCGCGAGCGGCTGTTGGCTCAAGGGCTCCATTCCAGAGGAACGGACCTAGGCATGAGTTGCCGCTGGAGAGGATGGACGTGGCGGGTATTTTTAAATAGTAGGTACATCTAGATTCATGAGTATTTCAACGAATATCTTAATAATTCAGAAACGAATAACCGAATATATCTTTCGTAATGTAAATAAATATTCTGTCAACACTTACGTTGTTTTACGAGAGTGCGGTCGGGGTCACCGGACGAACTCGACAACTTTTGTTGATCAGCAGAGTTTATTGCTCCGGATTCCGTGAAGGAAAAAAAGTAATTTTGAAATACTTAAGAAGTTTTTATTTCTTTTGTGTGTAGTTATAAAACATAGTTGTATGTGTAAGTCACAGACGTTTAGAAACAGTTAATACTCTCTTTACTCTTATTCTTTATAGACAGACAGACTGTGTCTGACGTTGAGTTTTATAATATACTAGCTGTGCCCGCGGCTCCGCTCGCGTGCACTATTAAAAAAGTATTTTTTAAGCGCGGAATCATAATAATTTTAATAAAATAAAAGTAGCCTCAGTTATTTCTTACAACATCAGCTATCTGCCAGCGAAAGTCCCGTCAAAATCGGTCTAACCGCTTCGGAGATTACCCGGAACAAACAGACAGCCAAACAAAAATTTAAAAAATGAGTTTTTTTTATAAGTCCGATACGCATATAGTAAAAACCAGTTATTTTGACGTTACAAACAGACACTTCAACTTTAATATGTATAGATAGATTAAATGAAAGTAAAATAACATGATTTACGGACGCCTTTGTTGAGCTGAAGAGGCTCCTAGTCGATATCGAATAGTGGAAAATGGGAAAATATCTTTTCATACCGTGATAAGAGCATCAAGCTTGCATTGTAGTATATTACCAAAATAATTCCATAATTATTATATTTTATACTTAAGCTCATATGTATTACTATGCTTAAGAAAGTTTAAAAAAATCTTTTGCTCAGGCAGCCATGGATATGGCCAGATTACATAGCTATAAATTATAGGAAAAATCATGTTTTATTTTTATCGTTATAAGTTTGGCGTAGTGGCCACAATCTCATCTGATGTTAAGTGACGATGTGGCCCAAGATGATAACACGCTAAACCTGGTGGAAGACTGGCTCTCAAGTGCGGCTGCCGGAACACACCTATTGGTGCTTGGCGACAGATTTTCAACTTGAGGGTGGTAGCTAGCCAGGCGGGCATTAGAAAAAGCCCTACCACCATGTAAATCGGATTAGTGCTTTTCTCGTGAAAAGAACATAAACTTGCAGACTGACAAAGAGACATTGAGTTTTATAATATGTATAGGTACATATATATTACAGGCGTGCCTTATTGGTATATAAAAATTAATTATAAGAAGAAAATATAACTTAGAGTAAAAATATTTGAATATAACGTCATCATAATTTAATATACAACTTGTCTGTAACCCAACAAAGGTCAATTTGACACCACACCGTCCCCTTAAACTGATAAACAATTTAACGAAGCTTTCCTATGCTGTCAGTTAAAACCTATTTATTAAAACATAATAATGGATTAACCTTGATCGAACATTTCATGGTTCGATCAATGTTTAACTATTGTATATTCAAGTCAATATCAAACTCGCTTGACAAAACACTATTGTGAGTACGTTTAACTGTATTTTATAAAAATTAGGAAAATGTGCATAAAATGTCCTAAATGTGGCAGATATAGTATCTCGTAATATTTGGCGTAATGCGTCTTATGCGCAATCTGTTTCTTCAAACTTTTTTCTGGATCCTGTTCGAAAGTACCTCAAAGTAGAAGATTTGGCTCGAAAGAACCATAAAATGGTGTGCGGGATACGGAATGCGGATTCACTGTATTAATGTCGTTTCGGGGCATGAAAATTTTCTCTTCAATCAATGACAACATAATTGTTGTGCAGAAACACCAACTGCGAAGGCCTTTGATGCTGGATTCTGCGTGCGAAGCTGTCTGTCTAGAGAAAGGGGGCGGGAAAGAGAAATGGTTATAGTAGGATTGGGATGCGGCAAATATTCAATAACCTAGTATTACCACACGCTAATACTTTTAAAGTTGATAGAGCGGCAAGATGACCTCTTTAAACTGAACTCTTCACCTATAGTCAATACTGCAAGCGTTCAAACGTCGTTTAAACACAGATACTGTACATCGTGCTTCCATTTACCCTAAAAATAGACCGAAGCCTTCTTACACATACTCATACGTACAATTTCAAAGACCAGCCGTACTGTTCTACGAGTTTATATGATTGGGTCTGCAAAAGTAAGTATATTTTATTCTTCAGAGGTTTAGCGTTTGTCCACAATATCACCTGATCTAAGTGACGATTAGGGCCAAGATGATAACACGCTATGCCTAGTGGAGGGATTGGTTCTCATGTGTATTTACAGGAACACACCTATATATGCTTGTCACGATGTTTTCCTTCACTAAAATCTGAGACTCGTTGTAGATATTTGAACTCAGCTGGATTGACTCGGTGTCTGGTTTCAGTTTCGCCAGTCATGTTAGAGCTCACACCCGAAAAAAAAGAAAAGTTTTTGAAGTCGCCTTCATCGAAATCAGTTTGAAGGTAGATACTATAGTTCATTCATACAATTTTATGTATGAGTATGTAATTTTTCGATCAAATTGACCTAAAGAAGCGGCAATGGATAATTTTATTCCCAAGGTCAAGTTGTCAAAGTAGTTGCCTTCGTTACTGAAAAAGTGATCAACAAGTATCAATCAACTGCCTTACTTAAAAATAGTCACTGCCACATTCGCGATAGCAGTTTCTCTATGTCATAACATTTGTATATAGTTGTGTATAGACGTTTTTTTTTTTCCGAACTATACTTTTAGCCTTAGGGGCCCTGGAGCCTTTGCGGCTTTCACAGCTTCAACGGGCTTGGGTGTTTTGACGTTCGTAAATGCCTTCTTATGGTCTAAATTAAACAAAGATTTTTTTGATCTTGTTAATAGACAATGTCAGCACCGCAAACGACCAAGAAAATACTATTTCATTCAATCTGATATAATAATTGTTAGTAAAATTACGTTTCGTTTACACAATTTAAGCCATAAGACACTGACTAATTTATTCCATATTTTTTTTACAAATTAATGACAATAGGTAAGTAGTAGTGTAAATAATAATAATCCCGTCTAGGTGGAAAATGTTGAATCATTTTCACTTCTAAAACATTTTTTCCTATGACGTACACATGCATATTATAATAATAATATCTAGCCATTTGTTTACAACACGGTAGATCAAGAAATTAATTCAAACAAAAATTAATCAAATTCAAGGTTTTCATATTTCAATTGTATGAAAAATTTAACACATAAAGTACGATGTTCTCAAATTAGGTGTCAAAATATTTATTCTCGATAGTTGTTACGGTACGAGATTTGAATAAAAACATATTAAAAATAATAATCATATGTAATTACAATTATGATTCTAAAAGCAGATTCACTATATTTTTGTGAAAAATCTTTATACACGCTATAATATTCTCTATCTCTATAATCATACCGAATTCATTAGCACAAAAAAAATGTATATTATCAATTAAAATTATTACACGATTACGTTCCTTAGTTTCATAAACCTGAGTACTCATTTTGTTTCAATGAATTAATTGATTTTAAATGCCTAAACCCGTATGAATCACTTCGGATCCCGCCTGAGGCTTTTAGGTAGCTTCGGCATGGTAATATAATCCGGTGCGTTAGCGGTACGGTACTTTATTTAAAATACCGGTACGGTATTTTAAAGGTTATAAAAAGAATGTACCAGGTATTTCAATCCGTACCCGGTCTGCATACTGGAAAGTATGGTACTGGGTGAAACCACAGTATGGTAGGGCTTTTTCTAATGTCCGCCTGGCTAGCTACCACCCTCAAGTTGAAAATCTGTTACCAAGCACCAATAGGTGTGTTCCGGCAGCTACACTTCAGAGCCAGTCTTCCACTAGGCTTAGCGTGCTACCATCTTGGGCCACATAATCACTTAAGATCAGGTGAGATTGTGGCCACAATGCCAAAACTTTAACGATAAACAAAAAAAATATTATTATTATTATCAAATAACATTACTCGTATAAATCTTAGACTAAAGTAATTAATGCATTAAATTAAACAAATTATAAAGCCTTAATAATTTAACGGGTACAGTATGTTGCATGTTGTAAAAGATCAAACTCGAATCTATAATATTTTACGTAACTTTAATAACTGTACAACGTGAAACATGTTAGTTCACACGCCGTGACAATCTATACATAGACGATCTTTACTTTTGTCGAGATATCAGGTTGTTAACGGTGTGATTTTCAAAATACCCCATTTATAATTCTTATTAAACAGCCAATTTTTATATTTACTATTTTATATTTAATATTCATTATTTTCTTATTAAACAGCAGAAGGATAACGAAACATGTGTACTCACCAAAACACTGTGGGACTAAAGGTTTGGAAGCCTCTTCTTCTTTCAATTACACCAGTACGCACTGTACAATTTTAACTTGTAAAATTCAGTGCTAACCCAATTATTGAATGAATTTTAATTTTATAGCAGTCATTGATGTTCTCCAGATTTAAACTTGAATTGAACTGTCAAAGCGGTGAGAAAAGGGGGAGATAAAGAAAGACAGATTCATGAAGAAAAAGGATGTATCATTGTTCATTATATGTTTGGCATATGCATACTTTTAACGTAGGTATAACGTAGCTTATCGTTGTTTTCACTTCTCATACTTGCCTACAGTTTGGTAGTCTGCTTGACGTTCATAGTTACTGCCCCGCTCCTTAGAGTCGTAGCGTGAAGTTATATAACATTTGTCAATAAACTAAAAAATGAAAAAATATTTTTTCAAATTCGATCGGTAGGTACTACTTTCAGAGATTAGCGCGTTCAAACAAAAAATCAATATTTAGAGATTTATAATTATATGGTATAGATAAAGAGGTTTATATTTTTTTGTGCTCATTACAGAAACAATGATACCAATAAAGATAAGAAATAAATTAATGATGTGCACTATAGATATGAAAAATAGTAATAGTAAGTACATATTATATTTACATATTATTATATACATATTATCTTGTTGCAATGCATTGCAAAGCTGCAATATGGTGTTCAGATTGGAAAATAAATAAAAATTATATTTTTTACTATTGGTTTTCAGCCAAAGTGATCGTAAATAAAGAGGAGCCCTCACTGAATTTTAATAAAGAATTTTCTATGGTCAAAAAGGGAGGTTATTACAGACCTGATGATTGTGAGCCGAGACATAAAGTTGGTATCCTGGTGCCGTACAGGTGATATAGAATTCAGTTTGTTAGGATTACTTTACGTAGGTAATGAGTTGTTCTACCAATAACAAGATCAAACTAACTACGAATTTAGTTTACTCAATCTGTACTTCTAATGGAACCAATTCTGCAACCACCATAATTGAATTCAAGCTGGATATTAACTAAGATACAGTAAAGGCAACTATATTGACAACATTCTGGCCATTAAAATTTAGTTCTTTAACTATGCATGTCTCTATAGAGCGTTTGTTTGCAAAATACGGACACTTCCACCCTCTTTTTAAAAGGCTTCCGTTCACCCTTTCAACGCTAATGGATTGCAAAATAACGTGTTAGGTATTATGAGAATAACTAAAAGTATTTTATACTATCATAGTATTTTTTTACCTATGAAAGATTTTGTTATCGTTTCTTAGATATTGGTAAACTTTGCTTAGAAAAACAAAGTAAAATTAATTTAGACCACACAACAACCAAAGTCACCGACATAGTTCTAAGAATTGCTAGACTTAAGAGTCAGTGGGTGGCGCAAATTGCTCGTATAAAGGTTGGCCAATTGGGGCAAAGAGTTCTTGAGTGGCAGCCACGTTTCGGAAGACACAGTATGGGTCGATTCGCCACAAAGTGGACCGACGAGCTGATGAAGGTTGCGGGATGCAACTGGATGCGAACAGCTCAGGACCGATCATTGTGTCGATTAATGGGAAAGACTTATGTCCAGCAGTTGATGTCTTTTGGCTAAAATGATGGTGATGATGAATTTAGACCTTAAGAAACAATTTATTTTACATTTATATCCGTATGTATATTCTAATTTTGACTTTTGATTCTACATGAATGATTGGATGTTAAAAATTGTGCCTTCCACCGCAATTCTACCGCATATAAAGTAAACAAAAAAAAAATTGTATTGTGATAAGTTTTTTCTAATATCCGCTTGTTTTTTTTTTTTTTTTTTTTTCGATCTGACTATACTGTTAGCCATAAGGGCCCAGGAGCCTCGAACGTCTTTTACCGCTTCACCGGACTTGATATCCGCTTGTCTAACTCCCACTCTTAAGTAGTAAATCTGTCGTCAAAAACCTCTGCACTTGAGATCTAATCCCCCATACTTTACTAAGTCAAGTTTCACTTAATATCGAAAGGGATCGTAGTCAAAAAGCTATATAAAAAGCTCATCGAGTTTGTTAGTACGTTTAAATATTTATATTATTACTAGCAGATGTTTACTGCCCTTTCCGGTAAGTCAATAGCTCATCCACAGCGTCTCCTCTCGGATCTTAACATAGCTATGAATCATCGTCTCGATTAAACAAATAGGTATATAATGTGAATATAAACAGAACTTACACGATCACTAACAGACGCACACAACATTTTTAAATATAAGATTTTCAATACTCTAAGTATAATAATGACAAGTACCTAACCATTGCATATTCCTCTTATTTAAGGGGTTAATCTATACATATAATATAATTGACGTATCTGTTTCTAATGTTAAAATCACAGCTCTTTACTAAATGCATATCAAAGTATATATGGGTATATATATATAAGAAAAAAAAACATTTTGAAATATTTCTGTGTATGTCTTTGTGTTTGTTCCGACTAATATCCGAAACAGTTGGACCGATTTTGACGGAACTTTCACTGGCAGATAGCTGATATTATAAGGAATAACCTAGGCTACTTTAATTTAAAAAAAAATTGGGTTCCGTGCAAATAAAATAATACCACGCCATCAGAGCCCCCGGCACACCTAGTCTAGAATTAAAAAATAATAATATTTTTTTAATTTAATTTGACTTTTGTGTAGTTAATTCGGCAATTAAGTAATTAATCGAAACAGAACAGCCCAGCGATTATATTCACGACTATTGAATTAATAAAAGGTATGTGTTCAACGTTGTACTTGTTTCAATTATGAATTTATACCTTAACTAGTTTACAGCACTAGCTCCACCTGTGTTATATAATTATATACCTACATTAAAGAGTACTCTTTAGAGTAGTACTCATAAAATGTTAAGGGTATAACTTTAGATTACGTTGAATTACATTTGTTTTAAAATCGGGTGCAAGGAGTATGCCTTGACATTTTAATATAGCGGTACTTGTTTAGGTACACAAACTTTCGTACATCTTTTACTCCTTCAAAACCTCTAAACATTTATTTTTCCAAAAAAAAACTCTTTGAATGCTTATATTGCTGTAAAATTACAATCTCCCTTACCTATTGGTTTGAGGATCACTAAGGAGTACGACTTTTTTTTTTAATTATGGCTTTCTGCCTATGTAGTCAATTTCGCCAATGTCAAATGAGACATTTACTTCATAATTTTTCTTGACAATGTCGATTTCTTTTTTAATATCGATGAAAATAAATAAATATCTGTTATTAAAGTATGTTATTAATCCAGTGACATATCTTTCTATGTAATTATTTATTTTCCCTCTTCTATCCGTAAAGTTCGTTTTTCAAACAAGCAATTATCGGACTAAAACTGACGCTGAAAAGCTCCGGGCCGTGTTTTGCATTTGTTGAATAATTTAAACTTATATGGAATCGGTTGACCTCATTCCGTTTTCAATTTCAAGTTAGATTAGTTTATGTTTCAAATATTGTCTTCATTAATTTTGCATTTTATATTAAAGTTAACAAATATACAAAATAATTAGTTTTGTTTTTTTGATGAAAATAACTCTGAAGTGTCAAAAATCACTCTGAAAGTCTGTATTAAAATTCATAAGCGAGTTTAATTATTTTTTATCCTATATATATATATATTACCTTTTATATGGTATATAGACAATTCACCTAATATTAAGTGGTCTCAGTAGTATATAGATATAACAATATCATATAATAAAACTTTGTATGTAAACTTTATTGCACATCGTTAATTACAGAACTAGTACAAATATGTGATAAATACAAAAGAGGACTTATTGCTGACGGCAATCTCTTCCAGTTAACTTTTAGACGGAAATGTTCCAGGAGGGAAATCAGGGGTAATATGGCTGTAGAGAACAGTATTATATAAACAAACAAGCTGTGTACCGCGGTTTCACCCGCGTATTATTTAAAAGAAATCGCTGATTAATGATTTATAATAAATACATCAGTATAGACAATATTTTAATTGAGCAGTCAGGGTTATGCGCCAACTCACACGGCTCGTTCGCGCCACTACACCTACAGTCATAGACCCGAGCCGAGCGTTGAATTATTTTAATTTTACATTATCTACCAAACTATTCGTCCAAATAACATGCTATAAAAGGCAAAGTTTATCTATATAAAATTGTGTTTATGATGAAGTAACTTTCGTTCGTAAAGATTAATGTGCCATGCCTAATAATAATGCTCTTAAATCACTTTTTAATTTTCAATAAAACTTTCTCCCAAAATACCTTATTGTGGTATGTGTATATGGTATTACAGACTTTTTTAGAATTACTAAGTAGCAATATTTTTGTAGAGCATTGTATTTACGTATCAATAACCATTATGCCAGCGCACGCGGATAAATCAGTTAGGGTGCACAATTTTTTCCGACTTACTTAACAAAAAACATTATTCAAGGCTAGTTGAGAGGTGTAGCCTAATGCTAGATAGCCTATACTGTTCCTAGTAAATCTGGCTATCATATACAAAACATAAACATATAATATCATATCATAACATATACAATATACAAACTAGAAAAAGTTCTGCACCCAAACTTTTTCCTATGAATCGATCGACAATTCGTAAAAAAAAACGCATAAAGTATTTTTTTTGCTATTTTGTTACGTATAAGATCCAATGGGGTCATAAATATTAATTAAAATATAACAATTACAGAAAGATAACGGTGCATCCGGTTATTTTTCAATCTAAGTAGTTATTATGTCTAAAAAAGATACATTTTCCCAGAAGAACATAAGAATATAATGAACATATTCCAAAGAAACAAGCTCTACAGACGACCAGTATATCTGCAACTTCTCGGAAGTTATTGGCCTTGTATCTATTTACAATACTTTCAAAGCGCTAAGAACTTTTCTATGTCATTGGGAGAATACTTGCTACGTTTGAAAGTCGTAGCAAACGCTACGTGAACTTCGTAGTCATTAGCTACGAGATTTCGTAGACGATAACGTAGCACCGTAGACAACACCTATTATTAAAATAATAATATCTATGTATATATCAATAAAAATGGATGAACTCCAAAACGGCTTAAGCGTTTTCGATGAATTTTTCAGACAATCTTGATATTAGTCCATCGGGCGATCCTGTAACGTTTGGTAGCGAAATTTTTTTCTTAGCCACAGCAACACGTGGTCGGGTTTGTTAGTGGTTTATAAAATTGATTTTGTCAATTCACCTGGGTAAATTTATTCTAAGAACCCTACACCGCGCCACCGCTAACGCGCGCAAGACTATCGTTGCTCACACTTTCTGTAGAAAAAGGTGGATATGGTTTATGGTAAAATGGTTTATTATATTAATGGTTACTAATTAATAATCAGCCGCTATTGGTAACGAGCTGTGGTATTGAGTCGCTCGTGGTTGATCGCGAACTGAATATTACAAATATATAACTTTAACAATAAAATGCTAAAGTGCACGCAGTGCACAAATTATACCTAAAGAGCGGTTCGGTTGTGTAACTCCGAACATACTCCCAGGCGTAAGATGAAAGAGAGATGAAGTAGTCATCTAAGAAGAACTTAATAATCTTAATAAGCAATACTAAAAGCATTATGATTATAAACTGGTACAATAAAATTGTTTAAATTAAATGGTGCAATAAAATTATATAAAAAGATTAATGTTAAGCTACAATTCGTAACATAAAAATGGTAATAACAATTATAGTAAAAAATAACAAATTGTAAATGGTAAACTAAAATGGTTTAAAAAATATATCTTAAAAACTTTAAATGATATAAACTAAACTAAAGAATCTTCTAAAATAAAAGTAGGATTGTCCACATTATTATCTATAGCACCAGGCATAGTAGCTTGGTTACCGTGGCAATTGTTTCGCCCGCGCCTTACACTGGGCCAACGTTTGGCCAGAATTTGGTTACGCACATTCACTGCACTAGCACTCGTCTGACTCGGGTCAGCCGTACTCTGCTTTCGCGATTGCACACTACCCATCGGTATATCACTGGTAGAGCTCGCCGGTGGTGCTGGGTGCACCGACTCTTGTCGGGAGTTGCCTCCGCCACGAACAGCAGTCCGAGAACAAAAACGGCATCGTCCTTTCTTCCACAGGTATGCAACCAGTAGGCTCAAGGAGACTGCGAGTAAGATGTAGCTGACGGCGTAATGATGTATATCGTGTGGTGATATATCATCAATTTCATCGCTCATAGATTTCAGTGTTTCGATTCGACGGCTTAGTTTGGTAAAAGATGAATTCAAATCATGATTATATAATAGTGGTGTGTCATTAACAGGCAATTTTAAATTTATTATATGATTTATTTGATCAATTATTGGTATATAAAGCTCGTTTGTAGAATTTATCTGATTGAAATGACGTTGTAATGAGTGAAGGATAAAGTCTTTTCCTTTTATTATGCAGTTCTGAGCTATGGTAATAATTCCTGCATTACTCAATTGATGTTTAGTAACCTGATCATCACATATGATTTTTATCGAATAAACATCACAACAGTAATATAAATACTGTGATGTCATATGCAGTTCAATCCATCTGTTGGTACACATTGAACTATAAATTTTGCATTCATGGTTTTGTGTGTTTGTATTGCAAAAACTTTTATCATCTTTAAGGTCGTGGATTGGTTTGAGAAACTGACACATGTAAGATGATCCGTGATATAAACATGTATTTAGTTCATTTATTGTCACAGCAAAGTACGATTCTTTCTTAAAATTTACTGCTACATAATCAGAAACTGGTACTATGGTGATTATACTGTCATTGTTCTGGTGTGGAATAGGCAATATTTGATAAAGCTGAAAACTTTCTCTGTAGACAAGAGGTAAAGTTATTTCAAATATAATGTAATTTTCAGATACTCTTGCCTTTACTCTCAGTAATTTATAAATATATTGCAGATCTGTGTTGATGTCATTAACAGGTAACATGAGATCATGCAACATGTGCCCTCGTATGGTTAGAAGCTCTGCTTTAAGCTGAGTTGGTGTTAATAAATGAATGCTAATTTGACCGTTGTATATGTCTGTTATCATATCTAGGAGCGTATCTTGAAGCCTTTTTAAACTTAGTAACAAACTGTTTCCGGCCATCGCACATAATGTGAAATCTTGATTGTACGACATGTTTTGGATATTTTCTTTTAATTCGTTGGTTCTTCTTTCCCAATTATTTAATTGACTATTTATAAATTTGTGTTGTTTGTCAATGGTTACCTCCATCCTTTTCATTAAATTAAACTCAGATGCGATCACCGAAGTTTGGTTTTTTAAAAGATAAGATAAATGATTTTGATTTTGTTTAAGGGCTTCTATGTCTTTCATATATTTTTCTGCGAAACGGGAGTCCAATACTCCGAATAGCTCATTAGCAACGTAGCCGACACCGTTGATAAGACCACGGCGCCGCCGACGTCTGGTGTGAACGTTAAAGTGCTGTGTTAGCAAAAGTTCATTGTAGTATTTAAATTCCTGATAGTCATGACGTTGTTGAGTGAGAATTATGTTACAATGAGATTGTTGTCCAATCATGTTACAAACTTTTTCTAAATAATTGGTTATCTTGTTATATGCGTCTATTCCTGTCCAATATGGCTCCATATCATAGTACATTATTAGAGTCCATTTATCCCTAATCAGTTGAATATTAGATATAGGATCAAAATATAGTGTCTGATTACTCGGAAGTTGATGTATGTTATGTAATCCATTTGATGGTATAAGCAGAGTCATAAAAAATAACAATGCTGCAACTATGGTCGTGAATGTTGGTTTCTTTGGTCTCTTTATCTTCTCTCCTGGAATATTTTCCAATTGCTTGCTTTCTTCCTGTATGGAATTTTGGTTAGATTGGTTAAGTGGTAAAACTGACAGTTTAATAATAGGTCGTTTTAATAGGCCATTTTTAGTTTTTAACGTAACAATTCTAATTAAACCATCATCGCCAGGGTGCGTGTCTATCACGCGGCCCATGGCCCATTTTCCTGCTGGTAAATTATCATCGTGAATGACTACCAAGTCATCAACTTTGATATTTTTCTGCAAATTCATCCACTTTTTACGTGCAGATAATTGTGTTAAATATTCAGTTTTCCATCGTTTCCATAGATCATGAAATAATTTGGTTGTTAGATGCCATCTGGTCCGAGCATCATGTTCTGTATCAATAATGGTCAATCCTGGTCTTCCCGTTAAGAAATGAGCTGGTGTAAGAAAATCGAGGTTTTCTGGATCTTCCGATAATGCACACAGAGGTCGAGAGTTCAGGCAGGCTTCTAATTTGGTTAAAAGAGTAGAATACTCTTCGTACGTCAATTTTTGATGGCCTATAACTCTTTTCAAATGGTATTTCAGACTACGCACAGCCCTCTCCCAAAGTCCTCCTGCACTTGGCCAAGCGGGGGCATTAAAATGCCACATAATTCCCATTTCCGTTACTTCTGTTAAAAAACTTGTGTTGAATATTTGTTGAAGCCGGTTATACTCTTCTTGTAACATTCTGTTAGCTCCCACAAAATTTGTTCCATTATCACTATAAATGTGACGTGGGGCTATTCGTCTCGCTGACATTCTGGTTAGCGCCGCCAAAAATCCTGAACTGCTTAGGTCGGAGACTAGTTCTAAATGGACAGCTTTGGTTACCATACATATGAAAACCGCTATATATCCCTTTGTGGTTTTAATTCCACGTCCCTTACTAGCTTTTACTTCTACGAATCCCGTGAAATCAACTCCACAGTGGTAGAAGGCACATTCCGGATTGACTCGTGAAGCTGGTAAATCACCCATCAGTTGGTATTGTTTGATGGGATCATGTTTTCTACATATAATACACTGTCTGATAAACTTCTTGGTTGCACTGTATGCTTTGATAATCCAGTATCTCTGCCTTAGGTTCGCTAATGTAATGTTTGACCCTCCATGAAAAGTTAGTTTATGTGCTTCTTGAATCAATAAAGTCGTTAATCTTTGGTTATGCGGTATTATGATCGGATGTTTCATTTGTAAGCTGATATTTGCATTTCTCAACCTACCTCCTACTCGTAGTATTCCATCTTGATCCATAAAAGGATTTAAATTTAAAATTTTACTTTTACAATGTAGGTTGTCATGATTTTGTAAATACTGAATATCATTAGCGAATTCTGATACTTGCACATATTTAATGATCAGCAATTTTGCGCGTCGCAGCTCGTATAACGTTAGGTATGCCGGACGATTTTTCTTAGAATTGTGTAAACGTAGTATCCATGCTAAAATACGAGTTATTTTGTTGATTGAACTGAATTTATTTAATAATGCATATATGATATCCTCTTTGTTTTCAATGGTAACGGTGTTGGATTTTAATACTGATGATTTGAGTTCTAATTTTGTTTCGTAAATTTCATTTTTATTTTTTGTCTTCGAATATGACGAGAGCCATGATGGACCCTGCCACCATAATTCATTATTTTTTAATTGCTTGATCGATAATCCACGACTAGCACAGTCCGCGGGATTCTCATTGGTTTTTATGTAACCCCACTTATACCACGGTATTATTTGGGTAATAAAATTTGACTCTGTTTGCTACAAATGGTTTCCATCTTGCTGGATCTCCCTTTATCCAACCCAACACGGCTGTAGAGTCACTCCAACAAAACTTTTTTGCATTGTAGTCTGATAGACAATTGGTTATTTTTAGCATCAGTTTTGTTAAAAGCTGCGCACCCATCAATTCTAATCTGGGGATCGATACGTTTTTATTTAAGGGGGCTAATCGGGCTTTAGCCGCTACAAGTGTTATGGTTGTCTGTTTATCTTTTAAAATTTTACAATAGATAACACCAGCGTAAGCTTTTGTCGAAGCATCACAAAATCCGTAAAACTCGACTTTTTCGTTGTGGTCGCTCATTCCAAGCCATCGTTTTGTACCGTAGGTAACAGTGGTCAGCTGGTATGCTTTAATCGGCTGGTTAGGGTTGTCCCTCCATAATATTTTCTGATAAATTTGGTTTTCATCGTGTATTTTAATCTGCCTATACATTTTTCTATATCTGCAGTGTAAACAAATTGGTATTGTCTCCATTTTAAAATTAATTCTAGAAGATCCTGTTGTAAATTGGGACCTTTGTACATAGTATCGTTCAAGCTTAATCCGGAAGCTGATTTTGCAGAAGCATTGAATACTACACGTACCTTAGTGGTTGTTGATTCAGCTCGGGTTACCGCGTGGTGAGGTAAAAAGCAACCGAGTGTCGTTTCTGTATAGCATGGTTTCATATGATTTAAATTATAATATTCATTAATAAATTTATGGTATTCTGTTTTGAGATTTATGTTTTTCTCTAATTTCTTCTCTAAACTACAAAATTGAACTAGCGCTAGTGATCTGGTCGTACCTAGCTTTTCCTTTAGTTCTGGTTTAAATGGTAGTCGGACTTCATATTTTCCATCTTGTAAGCGTTTTGTGGTCATCAAAAAATTCTGTAAACATTCTTGTTCATCAGATGTCATTTCACTCTGCTGGTTGATATCTTCACACTCCCAAAATCTTCTCAGATCTTCTGTATTATGTAAAACTACATTACAATTATACATATTGCTTACCGCTCCACAGAGCAACCATCCTAACTGCGTTTGTTGGGCTATAGGTTGGTCATCATTCTCTCCTTTCAAAATACCTCCTAAGATTATTTTGCTATAAACATCTGCTCCTAATAGTAGGTCTACGCATCGGCTATAATAAAATTCTGGATCTGCTAAATTTATGTTCTGAATATGTAACCACGATGGTTTGGTAAATGTAGTGTTTGGCAAATTCTTAATTAAATGGTTCATAATGAGTACATTTGCACTTAACGAGAACTCATTGTGCATTGATTGTATTTCTATGTTCATTAAACCTTTACAATTATTTTCTTTTTCTCCTACCCCGAAAATCTTTCCTTTACACTGACTTCTCCGTAATCCTAGCATTTGTGCGGTATTTTCAGTAATTAATGAAATTTGAGAGCCTTGATCAATTAATGCTCTCATTGTGTGAAGCGTTCCATCTTTACCCATAACTTTCACTAATGCTGTAGAGAGTAGTATCTCCGATACTCCATTCGAAGATACATGAGTAGTGGTCGGCGTTTTCACTCTGGTTGGGGTGCGAAGCGTAGTATTATTATTCGATTTAGATGACGTAGATCGTTTTGGTTTAAAAGCTTCGTGTAATAATGTATTATGATTTCCAAGACAATTGCGACATTGTTTTGTTGAAAAGCAAGGTTTATTAAAATGGTTGATTAAGCAGTTTACACAATATTTCATATTGTTAACCGTTTTCAATTTCTGTTCTGGCGTCATGTTATGGAATTTGCTGCATTGCCATAATCCGTGGTTATAATTACACAATGCGCAGGTCGATGATTTAGGTATATATACGGATTTCGTAATGTTTTCAACATTAGTTGGTTTTTTATAATTAGTGTATTTTTGAAATTGGTTGGAATGACCTTGTAAATGATTTGGAGACGAGTTAAAATTTTGATGCGATGCCATTGGTTTTGTGTTATATTTTGAATAGGTAGGTTCTTGTTTACGGTTAGAAGCTTCTAATGTGGTAAATTTACTTTCCAAAAAGTCCAGGAATTCTTGGAGAACTGGTAACTCTCTCGGTTTTCTTAATGATTTAATATATTCTGAAAATGTTTCGTAATCTAGTTTTTGCGATAATAAATGCACTAAAAGTGGATCCCAGGTGGTTATATCCACTCCTATATTTTTTATACCATGAAGAGTTTCTTTGGTGATATCATGAAGTTTCTTAATCATACTCATCGACTGTTGTTGCATGTTGGGAATACTGATTAACATGTTAACATGAGACGAGAACATAAGCCTCATGTTACCGAAGCGATGGTTTAATAATTCCCAACATACTTCATAATTTTTAGAACTTATTTGAAGATGTTGAATAAGTCGCTCGGCTTCGCCCGCGACTTTACTTTTTAAGAACTGCATTTTCTGTGCACTTGAGAGAGACGGATTTTTATGAATGGTTTCCGTGAATAAATCTTTAAACGATGTCCATTGGTGATAATTGCCATTGAAGTTTGGAATGTCCATTTGAGGCGTGGTTTTGTCCCGATGCGCCATTGTCCACATTTTGGTATTCAAGGTTTTCTTCAACTCTTTAAACATTTTTTCATATTTATTAAATTGTGCCTGATAATGCACGTCTTCTTCGCCACTCTCACTTTCTATTTCCCAGTGGAGCCTATCGATTGTGGACCAACGACCTTGTAAATCCCTCAAGGCATCTTCAAATTCCCATTTACTTTGCATGTCTTCAATCTCTATGCCAGCCACCGTTCGCATAAAGGCTCTAAAGTTTATTGTTTGTATGTTTATCATTTCATCCAGTTTGGTTTTTTCACTGGATAAGTGATGTCCTTGGTTTTGGTTTTTAAAATAATCTTCCATGTTGAAAGACAAATAATTTTATAATATCTTATAATAAATAAATAAAATGGAAAGATCCCACCTGGTAATTGATGGTACTTGATTTTGAAACACCGTTATCTGACTGCACGCTCACTTTTGTCACTGGTTTCAAGGTCCCCGATTTTACGAATAACTTTATGGTACAGTCACTCGCGAACCGAAGTCCTTTGCTGCTCGAAGGACCATGTAGAAAAAGGTGGATATGGTTTATGGTAAAATGGTTTATTATATTAATGGTTACTAATTAATAATCAGCCGCTATTGGTAACGAGCTGTGGTATTGAGTCGCTCGTGGTTGATCGCGAACTGAATATTACAAATATATAACTTTAACAATAAAATGCTAAAGTGCACGCAGTGCACAAATTATACCTAAAGAGCGGTTCGGTTGTGTAACTCCGAACACTTTCTCTTACCTATAGTTTGCCAGATTACTCAACGTTCATGGTTACTGCTCCGCTCCTAAGAGTTGTACCGTGAATTAATTTTTCAAATCTGACTGGTATTTCCACATATACGCAAACACATAATATTCGCACTCTTTCTTTGCAAAATTAATATACAAAACTGTGTCACCGAAATTGGCCAGTTTCTAACGGTATTTGCTACGTCGAGAACAATGACGAATTGATATAAGGAGGTTACTTTTATTATAATTATCTTTATTTCGTATACATTGAACATATACGTTTGTATTACAAAATGCCCGGATGCATCAAAAGCGCCTTAAATAGTCTAAAACGTGTAACTCGTTATTGAGTGTCACGTTTTCACCCCGGCAGCTGTATGTAGGTTTTCATCGACGTATTTGCTGATTTGAATGACGTCAGCAACTGTAGATTATATTTTCATCTGGGTGGTACCATTATTATACATTTATTATGTAGAAGGACTATAATTATTTGCTAGTATTATTTGTTTAATACTAACTCGAAAAATTTCTATACAGCACAATATGGTAAGTACTAAGTGTATATAGTCCACAAGTAACCACAACCTTCAATGACATAGATTTCATCGGCAGTCGTTGATGTCATGCCTGCTGAAATATGTCATAAAGACTTGTTTGAAGGAACCAATATCGAAGAAAGTAGGGAGGACGTATCGGCTGGGAGACCATACCACATCGCATGTAAGAATTTGCAAACTGTTATGTTCGTGACATATAAATTTAGCCAATATAATATTGGTATTTTAATTGTAAATAGTGTTCATGAAATTAAAAAACGTATTTTCATGCTTTTGATTTGGATGAGAATTTGTCTTCATTTTTCATCTACATCAATAATAATAGTCCGAATACAGTTCCCAGGAAAATTAACAAATTCAGGAAAAACTGAACGTCCTTTTTTCTATTGGATTTTTGTATTAACTCAAGACCATAACTCAAATTCAAAGTATCGATACGCGCAATTCTTTTTTGTTTTGTTTATGGTCATGGAAAATTATCAGGAAAAAACGGTATATGCGGCACTATGGTCGAGTTAGTGACTATTGGGAAAGAAAACAACATTTGCGGGGCCAGCTTGTATAATATTGATATTTCTAAACGATTATAACTATTATCAAATATATTTTTTATCGTGTAACTCTATACTATGAAATCGTTAAAATATAATTACGTCGCCTCTTCGTAAAATCAAGATAATTTATAGTTAATATGAAAGCGGTTACAGCTCGTAATGGTTTAATGTAGAATAACCGTAAAGCAATTTTCACAGAAACGGGACTAATAGCTATTACTTAGTAAAAGCACGCGAAGCCACAATTCAATCAATAAACCGTTATTATTGGTTAGATATTTTTTAAAGATGTTTTAACAGTGTTATTCTGTTCATTAATCGACATTTTATTTAGATGGGTTCGAAGAGGATATGTGAATAATGTCTCGACCACCGTACATTATACTTCAGCCAAATTCGATAAAGAATAGCCACTTTGGCACCCTCGGAATTGTTGCAACGCTTTCGTGGCTGAGTGCTTTCGCTCCCAAGCCCAGTGAAGCAGTAAAAGCCCCAAAGGCTCCAGGGCCCCTAAGGCTAACAGTATAGTCAGATCAAAAAAAAACGCAATGTCTACATTGTGTAGTTACTTGCTTATCCTCTTGTTTTATTGTGTTGAATATATTATATTTCAACAAAGAGCAACACCTGATATGAAGACACGAAACACAATACGTCAACCAGAATAAGAAGCGAAGTCGACGATATTGTTGTCTGTTTTGCATAATGCAGAATGCATAATGGAATCTATTTTCGTGTTTTTCTATTTCGGCTATATTGATAAACCAAAGGCTACAAAGAAAGCAAACGCTTGTATGCCTGAATACGACAGAAAAGTAGGCCACCGAATTTCACATAGTATCATTATTACTGTCAATTTTTTTATATAAACTAGATGATTGAAGATGGTATATGAGTATATTTATAGAGCTTTATGATATCTATCATACAATTCACATTTGAACCATGATTGTCATGATGACAAAAAAACAAGTTGATTTTTTTAATGTTTTTTTTTATCGTTATGGTTTGGCTTCGTGGCCTCAATCTCACCTGATCTTAAGTAATGATATGGCGCTAAGTATAGTGGAAGACTAGCTCTTAAGTGCAGCTGCCGGAACACACCTACTGATGCTTGGCAACAGATTTTCAACTTGAGGGTGGTAGCTAACCAGGCGGGCACTAGAAAAAGCCCTACCACCATGCTATAGTTTCCTCAAGATGATATCCTTCACCGAAGCTCAAGCTCATTGCAGGGTTTCGAACTCACGTCAATCAACGCGATGTGCGTGCACACTACCACTGAGCCATCATTGCTTCATCTTTGTATCATTTGAAAACTGTGTCTAAACTAGTTACGATGTTATCCATATTGGGTATCGACATACTCAATAGATAGAAGAAGCTTAATTAATAAAAATATAGCATAGTTATTCATTACATTGATAACATAGTTGTTATACATCGTAAACTTAATTCTCGCGCGAGATTGGTACTACATCTAGGGGATTCTAGCTGTCTAACCTATTTCTACGCTGTAAATAACCTATCGATATTTATGACTGGTCTTTTACTAGAAAATAGAGTTCAATTCAGTATTAAAATCAAGTTAGTTCATAAATAGTGAGATCAAAAATATTCTGTCTGTTTTATCGACTCTATTTTGTTCTTAACACAAATAATACAATTATAAAATAAGAAATATTACAGAGCTGGAGAGTGTTTGTGTCTGAACGCGCTAAACCCTGGAACTACTAGTCCAAATCATTTAGATAGCCTGTTTAATGCAGAGGGCTTTAAGCTAACCTTTGCTATGCACGTCAATACACTTGCTATTGCCGCATCACCTGTAGTATCATCAACACCCCTCGCCCCGCACCGAGAACACGTCAAAACATCTTAAGATGATATAACAATATCGCAGTAATATGGAAATATATATTATCTTCGCCGCTTGTGATAGTCCATTGGATTGAGGCGAGCGATTTTTTTTTTCAAGATAACATATTATAGCGTCTTCGCCGTCTGTGACGCGCTTTATGCAATCTCACAAAATTCGCAGTTTTTATTATATTCTATTATTACTAGCTGTGCCAGCGCTATCTAGCGAGCCCAATTGTGAATCTAAAGACCGAAACAAGAAATTTCATCAAAATCGGTCCAGCCGTTTAAGAGGAGTTCAGTCACATACACACTAACAGAAGAATTATATATATAAAGATTATACAGTAATTGTAGCGGCCTCTATGTAATACCTTGTTATGTTAACAACTCACGAGAGTTGAGACAAAGAAAGTAATTAGTATTAGTAAGTATTAGTAGTATTAAGAAGTATTTTTTATTGTGCTATTCATCAACAAACGGTTAAATCATAAATTCGGTAAGTCTATGATAATTTCTCCTGCATAGACTCGTTTGTAATAAATTTATACCTATATATTACAATTGTGTTTTAAACAAGTAAATTGTATAAGCTACCTCCCAGTAGTAGTGTTTAATTCACGTTAGCATGATAACAGGTAATTTGCTCGAAACCTCCATGCCGTCCCTATAAGGGAGATGGTTTTATCAAACAAATTATACCTACATTGGTATTAAAAAATAATTGTAAATAATTGCTACCGATGAATTGGTATTTGTTGTAGGTATTTTATGTTTTTATAAAGACTAAAGGTGCTCTGTAGCTTTTAATACGCATTTTTTTTTAGTTTCACCATTCTATCTTTGCTCATATTATTGAAGACTCATATAGTCATTCATATAGAGGAATGATAAATATTCCCGTGTACAAAATTAAAAAAAAAAAACTTTTTTTTTTAATATATTCTCTACAATTTCTACAATTATTACTGACGATTCTTATAGCCTATCAATTATGGAATGACAATAATTTCTGTGAACGTAATTTCATCAAAATCGTTAGAGAATTAATTAATTTTGGAAACACATTTATGTAGAGATAGAAATACAGATTTATTAATATACATTTACTGTGTGTCCGATGGGATTTCCTAACGGCGATATCTATCCTTATTCGTCGTAAGAAAACTTGCATAACACATCCACAGAACGTAAATTGTTACGTCGTGCAAATTACCATATAACCTAAAAACAAGCACTTCGACTATAAGTTATCATTTTTTTTGATACTGATAAACGCTATCAAAACATTTTGCACGATAAAATCCTAAATAACTTCCTCCAAACAATGATTTATGTGAATTTTCATATTTTTTTTAGAACTACGTGCATAGGTACTTTCTATATGACTTAAAGATAGAGTAGACCAAAATAATAAAACCAAGGAATTGAAAATAAATCGTATTAATCGAACGAATCGAACTGATCAATTGTAGTTGTACATTTAATTTATTAGTTTCTTGTTTAATTTCGAATAAACAAATATATTTACGTAATTCCTAAATTTTTATTGCAGCAACACTTAACGAAGAATATTGACTGGAAGAAATAATCTTGTTCTTTGGAGTCAGGCATTCAATAATTCAAGTGTTCCAGATTGCTATGTCAATTATTGTTATAGTTTATTTTTGTTATTTAATTTACACATCCCTCTATTGATTTAAAGCGTAATCATATTTTTGATTGTATCTGGTCTTAAAAAAGAATCGATAATCGTTTAATCAACTTACAATTTACCTAAATTATGCTACATCTCTAAAATAAACATCTACATACAGACATGTGTCGTGCAAGTCTTCTTACGATGAATAAATAATAAAGATCATTCTGTTTTAATACCCCCTCCCCCCCTTCCCTAAGTGATGAAATTGCGAAATCCTTTGCAAAATTTCAGGGTTTTCTAGACCCACCGGTTTAAAGTTGCGCAAGTTGCGCGTTGTCCGTCAATATTCCTTCAAATTTTATTAAGTACCTAGAGATCCAGATGTCTTATTTAACAATAAAAGCTTAAAGCTTTTTGTTGTATTCAAATTTAGGCATTAATTTATTTAAATAAATCGTATAAATATAAATAAATATAAATCGGTTATTTGGGATTATATTGGCGGGTATACAGTACCGGTTTGTATGTATTATGAAAATAATCAGAAATTACAACAACTTTGTGTATGTAAGGAGAAGCTGAATTTTATAAATAACATAATATTTCATTTATTTAAATGTTGTTGATAATCTCATTTTTTTTTATAACTTAATAGTATATATCGTAAGAAAAAAGGATTTAACTTATTTGATTGCTTACTAAAAACATTTTTAACTAAATATTAATAAATAGTTGTTAAATTAAAAATAATAAAAACACAAAAGAAATAAGAACTTGCTGTAAAATAGAAAATATTACAATATAAGAAAAAGTGAATACTTATTAGAATATTGCTCCGGTGCAAAAAAAGGCCGCGTTCTATGATTCATGCGAAATAACCGAAAATTTTATTGCTATCTGGAAATCGTGTATACTGTGTTTAGTAGTAAATAATTGGAACAAGGCCGACTAGTCGAGCTCGATGGCGCGCGGTCTGCTTCGGCTGCGATGTCTTCCTCTACGTTTTAAAATCGATACAATACGTATCGTAGTAGCACGGTACAACACAATATACATTTTTGTAATCACATTAAAAAATTACGAACCTCCAATCGAATCAGCTTGCAAATATGTCGCTGGGATATGCGCGAGTAACATAACTATAACGGATAACACCAATATGATATGTCTTATTACCGATCGACAATGAATGCATACTGTGATACTGCACATGCTTCGTGCGCTTATGCATCTTTAACACAAGGACGTACTTTGTGCTTATAATACAATATTTTACGTTAGAAACTGACTAATCTATATCGTTGTCATATCTTTGGCTCATAGTGTTTATAAAAAAAGGATCTATCAAAACATATAGATGTTTTGATAAAATAATCACTATTTTATATAGGTCAAATTTAAATATTAAATTTTCTTCATCATATAAAACTATTTATAATAAATAATTATAAGTTAAGCTATCTGTGCCCGCGGCTCCGCTTGCGTGGACCACAGAATGGCGTCTGTCGAGCGCACGAACGAGTGTTCTGCCCCCGCTCAAAAGACGGAAGACAATAATGCTTATTGTGGGTGATCCTTAGAAGATAAATATATGCTACTGCTGACTTTTTATAGACCTTTTAAAGATCTACAATTATGTGGAACATTAATTTAATATATCTCGTATGACTTACTCCGCGGAAGCCATATAAGCACCCGAAATGCATCTTTTTTTCGAATTGGTTCACCATTATCGTCACTAATTATTATACGCTTTTTATTAGCTTCAGACATATGTATGTTAGTATGTAACGGAATCTTTGAACATGATTTTGACCCCCTTCAAACCGTCGGATTAACTCGAAATTGGGCATACATATTAAGGACCGATGACAATTCAATATTAAATAATAAAAATATTAAACTTAAAAAAATTACAATTAAACATCAACGTGTCGATAAAAACAACAGTTTAAAAAATTAAAAAAAACGATTTTATAGAAAATTCAACTAAAAACTAAAAAATACGCTTCTATATAAAATCCAACTAAAAAATAAAAAATAATTTGAATTAAGAATAGTGTATATAAGAAAAAAATATTTTTTATTGTAAAAAAGCGTGGGGTGCTTTTTAACATATTATCAAAATGATAATCCTTCTACTTATATCTGTCAATAAAATATTTATAACTATTGACAACATGCACCGCCACGCTTTTTTTTACAATAAAAAATATTTTTTTCTTATATACACTATTCTTAATTCAAATTATTTTTTATTTTTTAGTTGGATTTTATATAGAAGCGTATTTTCTTGGTTTTTTTGCACTATTTTTTTTTTTTAATTTTTTGTTGAATTTACTATACAATCGCATTTTTTAATTTTTTAAACTGTTATTTTTATCGACATGTTGATGTTTAATTGTAATTTTTAATTTAAATTTTTATTTATATTACTTTATCTTACAAAATATATCCTATAACCTGGACAGATAACATATCTATGAATTAAAATAAAAAAAAAACATGTAAATCGGATAAGTGGTTTCCGCGTGAAAAGAACATAAACGGACATACAGGTAGAGAAACGTTAAGTTTTATAATATGTATATAAAAGATGTATAAGCCAGAAGCAATATATAAATTGGGTTCTTGTTCTTGGGTATATCTAATCCCAACTCAAGTAAAGATCTACGTTAATTTATCTTGTCTACTTAACTGAGTATTTAAATACATGTATAGCCTACAAGTAATAGTTTTCATGCATGACTATTAAACTATACTTAACTTTGCAATTCATTGTATTTAAATACTATATAAAAAGTAAATATAATTTTATTTTATTTTTAAATGTAACTTGCCGATAGTCCAGGATTGCATCCTGATGTGATGGAATTCTTTTTAAACTTCGGTACGCATATCTGCATTGAACTCTTGCCTTTGGGTGGACCAGCACAGCCGTATTCATCACTCCTACTACTATTCCTCGTCAAATTAATGTTATTAGTATTGTTAACTTTCACCAAAATATTACAAGTCTGTGATGCTATTTGGAAGAGACCCTCTTCTAAGTTTCTCTTATTCGAGTATTGCCGATTTAAGTGTAAATAGTCCCACCACGATGGCATTTTATTTGAGGAGTCCAATGAAAAAGTTCCGTAATATCGTAAAGCGCAGGGAGAGAAACGCGTGCGATCTCACAACAACGCGAACCTGTATTGCCGTTTCATGGAAGTGTCGCGCCGCCGTGGACTTGCGCGTTAAACTTTTATTTTCCACAATGTACTGTCACAGAGAGAAACACTTATCTCGTATAAGTTTTATGCTAGACTGACTGTGCCCCACAGTTTCACTCGTGTTCAATTTAATCGACCAACTCTTCACCGCGCCGCTAACGCATCCGTGTAGCCCATCCTTGTTCTAACTCCCCGTACTTGCCTTACAGCTTGCCAGATTGCTTAGGCTCACAGTGTGAACTTATATATCCTATAACCTTTCTCAATGAATAGGCTTCAAAATGACTGGTAGTACCGGAGATTAGTGCGTTCTTATACACGCAAAGAAAAACAATAACTTAATAATGTTAGTATAGATTGATTCTACTCTTTTCTAAAGAATATTCTGTGCGCAGATCCGAATATCTGTTGGGATGAAGGTTAATACAGGCGAGAAGAAAAGTGCTTGATTTAGTTTTCATATGGAATGACATGAAATAGAAAAATAAGTGGAGTAATTGTAATTCTAAAAAATATTTTACTTATAAGAAGCTATCATAAACATCTTTGGAGGTTTCTCTCTACTCGGGGCAGTCCGACTAATCGAATACCCTATAGAAGATCGTAGCCAAATAACCTTGTGTTGTGTTCCTGCCGGTGAGTAAGGATTCCAGAGCTCCTTGAGGCAGGGGGTTAAGGTCAGCAACGCGCTAGTGATACCTATGGTATTACAAGCGTCCATAGGCTACGGTAGCCGCTTACCATCAGGCGGGTCGTATGCTTGTTTGCCACCTTTGTAGTATAAAAAAACATCGGGGGATATAGGCTTCTTATAAAATTTTATATTGTAACTAGCGGCTCTACACGCGTTTTTTTACGCAGTAATTATTTTATTCCCGTATGTTTATTTGTACCCATGTTATTGACAATTCATATAGCCTATCAATTGAAGAATGACGTGTAATTCCCGTGTGCAATTTTCATCAAAATGGATTGTAAATTAATAAAACAAATATTTTCCTAACGTTTCCCAAAATTGTTATGGGGAATTCTTATAGCCTATCAATTATGACATGACGTATATGCTTCCCGTATACGAAACATTGCGTTGGGGTGCAGGATGTGCCGTATTGGCACAAATCTACAAAAGAATCAGATTTTCTTAAATCATAGCTAAGAACACTTTCGATCAAGTCACCATTCAAACAAAAAGAACTAGTTCAATATCGGTTCGTCCGTTTGGGAGTTACGATGCCACAGACGCAAAGTGTTTAATGTTAAACTTATGACACTCCTGTTTTTGCTTCGGGGGTTAATCTATACCTACATCTAATAAAATTTAAGAGTCTGTTTGTAATTTCAAAATAAGAGCTTTTTACTAAATTCATATGAAAGTATACACGGTACCTATAAAAAAATCAATTGTTAAAATTACTGTCTGTCTGTTTTTTCCGAGTAATTTCCGAAACTGTTGCCAGATTTTAACGGATCTTTCACTGGCAGATAGCTGATGTTATAAGGAATAACATAGGCTACTTTTATTTTAGAAAAATAATTAGGGTTTCTTACAAAAAACAAAAAAAAAAAGTTTTTGGTTACCTTATTAATTACAAACGAATCCAGGCCATAATATAATGGAATAACACATAAAATTACATAAAGACCAAAGAATTTGTCTGACTGTAGGTACGTTCGACCACAGGGGAATTTTTAATAAGGTTTGTGTAGTTTTATTGACTTTCCACTGGTCACATAACACATTAGGGGATACTCAGAATTTTCCAGTTACGTACCTACTACACGCGAAGCTGCTAGACGCCGTTTACGAAATACAACATTCACATGTTAATATGAACAACAAAACAATACATTTGCGTTATAAATTTTAAACTAGGTACGTTAGGGTTGCTAAAGGATAACGTTTCTTTTATTAGTTGAAGACGAATGTGTCATTAATGTACTTATGTCTACATTAGCACACGTAAATTTGAGATTGGACTATTTTATGTAAAGGTAATCATATAAATATTCTTTTATATATATTTCGTATATGGAATGTATGATAATAGCTTAATACGTTTATATCGACATTTAGAAAATGCAAAGTTTATCGAGCTGCTTATCGTCCTATTTTTGATAGAATATTACCTAAACTTATTATTGACCTTAATTGGTGTTAATAATCTTGCAGCTTCATCAAATGTCCTATTTTTATAGTAGTATTGATCTATAGTCAACTTATGGCATAGGTACATCATTTTATTTTGTGTGTAGCAGTTCACGTGTCAGAAATGACACCATCAGAAAAAAAATCTAAAAACATTTTTAAATATCTTAAATCAGCGGGATTCGAACTATCGACCACTCGTGCGTGCTGCGTATTAAGTCTGGTCGTTTCACTCCACTAGGACAATCCGACGACGATCACAATCATGAAAATCAGGACTTGCATTAACCGTGCATAATGTAAATATGTACCTATATCTCATTCTCTCGTAGGCTACATCCTATAAATGTTTGTGGTTGTATCTTTTTACTATCGCTTTTTCGTTTCATCGAGTTTCGAATCACAATGGTGCTAAAGAAATTTTCACTTAACAAAAAACATTGAAAATCTTTAAATCATCCGCTGGTAGTGTTGAACAGTAGAAATAGATGACGGACGGCTATACCATGTATAGCCGTCATGTAATGTACCTTTAGAGCGCTTCTTTAACACGAGCATTGATTTGATTGATTTCTTAAAGCGTCTTGTAAAAACTGCCTTGATTAGCAGGCTTATTTCGCTAATAAAAGGCACAACACCTTGTGATTTCTTCTTTACTCAGATTTGCAATTATGTTTAGAAGAACAAGCACAAATTCGCGTATGACTCTCAGAACATTTATTGTTAAAGGAAAACTTTTATTCTATCGCCACAAATATTTTCGTTCATCTATCGCATATCGCATTACAGCTGGCCGTGGAGTAGGGATAAAGTGAAAGACGCGAAATAAGTTTCACTTGCATCGTGGTTTCATAAAACCACACAATATTTTTTTTATTTTAGATAACGATACATGTAACTACACGTTTTAAGTAACTTTATCTTTTTGTTAATTTTAGATTACAAAATAATACAAAAATCTTTTAAAAGTACTATTTGTGAATGACTTTATACGCAGGCCTATTAATCGCAATCCCATTTTTTCTTTTCATATCTATTACCTAACATGCAATGATAATTTTTATAATTAGTTTATGGGGTTTAAAGAGTTGTTATTGTTGTAAAAAAAAAAATTTATTAATAAAAGCATCTAATAATTCGTAACTAAAAATACAAACACAAACGCAAACGCAAATACGTTTCAAATTTACGCACTTCAAGGCAAGTGTGTATTGTCTGAAATATTTAATGTTTAGGTAATAAAGGCCCTTTGTAAATAATGAAACAAATTTTTACTACGAAATGTTTTATTAAAAACGACATTATTCATTTATAGAATTACTTACATTTAGTTAAAATGTTAATACTGATTATTTAAATCCAAATCTAACTGTATAAAAAGTCTTACATAATTACCCTTTATTATTGCTATTATAGATATGGTCTCTTATTCGTAAATAAACTTTTAGGTCTTGTGTAGATGCACCGCGGACGCGCCTCCACCGCGCATTCACCGCGCCTTCAGTCCTCTATGCTGTGTAAACGCCGCGGAATGATTTACAATATCACTGTACATTTTCACTAATACACTGCTAGCCACAAACATCATACGTGTTTGTTTTATAGAGTAAAAGCTTAAAATTCAACTATATCTATTAAGCAAGCGAAGTGGTAGTGATCGCAACCACCATACATATAGTAATAAACGAATAGTTCACAGTGATTTTCGTCTGGTTTGTCGCGGTTCGGGATCATCCAGTGTATACTTAGTAAAAAATGAGGTATTAGGGTTCACGACCACCATACACATATTAATTAACTAATCCACTCACAGCTAGCAGTGTATTACTAAAAATGTTGTGATATGGCAAATCATACCGCGAAAGCGCGGTGGCGGCGCGGGGTCTGCGCCGTCAAAACCACAGAGTACATTAATTGTATATAGAAGTTTACACAGGCCCTTACATTGTAACATGCTAGTTTTTGACCGCGCTTTTGTCCGCATGAGTGTTTAAAAAATGTTAGTTTTGGCGCTGCAAAAAACACTTGCCAGTGTCAGTGTTGTAGTATTTTATGTAGTAGTGTTGTAGTCTTTTCTATACACAAAGTTGATCCAACAAGATGGTGGCTCTGTGGTTAGAACTTTCTAGGGAGTATTTGTGACATCTCAAAATACATGTTTACAGTTAAATTTATAATCCACTTCACAAATGCACAATAACCAAACTATATCACGCAAAATGCCACCAACATTCTCGGCTGGGCGCCTTAAGCACTCTCCAACAAGTTCGGTGAAACTGTTAAGGCCTCCCGGCCAACAGTATATAGTCAGTTCGAAAAAAAAAGCCATCAATATTACATAATATTGGGTCAAAGAACCTAAGGTAATTATTTAAAAATAAAAACCACAACATGGCAGCTCAAGATCACGCCAAAAATTGTTCGTAATACTCGCGGACGGTCGAAATGTTTTTTTTTTTTAAATAATTATTAAGTACGGGGTATCGCGTCTTTGAAGCAATTAATCCATATTCTTTGTACTATCCATATACTCGTACTTTATAATCCAGGTACATCTTTTTGGGGTGGCTATATTTTTAATTATATCACTGAACTTCACAGAATTTATCGTGGAATCACCTGTGCCTAAATGACTATCTAGAGGACGATCATAACGTCACAAAGTTTGTATTACAAACTCATCACATTAAAGTAGCTAGGCAAGGATGTCTCATGATTACACGATATATCGAGAAACCAATAATATTGACAGTATATCAAAATAGTAAAGATATTTTTTTTGCAGGATCTCAAGCATTCTTGTAGGTACTTAGTGGTTTTTGTTTTTTATTCATAAATTTGTGTGTTTAACCTTATATTGTGCAATAAAGGTGACATTTTGTATAATAAAAATTGGTTATTGTGCACAAATAAAGTGGATTGGAAATAATAACATGGACCATGAATTCTGAGATGCGACAAAAACTCCCTAGAAAGTTTTAACAAGAGAACCACCATCTTGTTAGGATACTGGAATCGTCGTAAGATAGGACACTGTACATTCACTCGATAATGGCAGTAATGGTCTTCAAAAAAGAGGACTAGTTGCCAAGTTAGGAAAAAAAGAACAAATTTTAAAAATTATACATTAATTTCTTTATCAGTAACATTTTATTAATGCAAGGTTTTTACTCAATCATATTAACAAAATAGTCTTAAGACATCTACCTATCGTATCAACATCAGAGCTAGCTGAACGTCTTTTCCAAGGCTGAGAAACTTGCGCAGTACCGAAATGGATTGCAGAGATAAATATTGTGTAAAATATTGTACACACTTTGCTAAGTTTGGAATCAAATGGTTGTGTGTAATAGTAAAAAAATACATTTGTTACAAAGAAGTTTACTGAAAAATAAATAGTTCACATGCATCATGATTCGTTAGTCAAATCTTTCATTTCAGTATCATCAGAAATTGACTCAGTGTCATCAGCTTCATCCAACAAAGCCTGCAGTTGATGTATAGAAGTTACTAGAACATGGAATTGCTTCTTCCTCTGTGCCAATCTACTCTCTAACTGTTGTTTGGTGCTCTCCAAGCTAGCCAATTCTGTTTTTAAAGTACCAAGGCGATCCAGAGTCTCCTTCCTATCTGGTTGTTCACTTATTACTTTTGCTAAAACATCATACTCAATTCTGTTTTTACGTACAGTCTTCGCTTGGGCTAAGTCAACTTTGCTTTTCTCTATGTTCCCTTTAGCAACCTCTATACCTGCTTCTAGTATTTTTGATAGTGCTTCATAGCTTGTCAACTCGGCTGCCATCATTTCTGAGCCGAGCTGTGATTTGGTGACTGCAAATTCACATTGTGCAAGTTGTGCTAGCATACGGTCATGAGTAGCTTTACTGAAATTTAAAAAATATCTTTCATTAACTCTCTTTACTGTGGTTAAACATTGATGAATTAGTGTAGACATCAAGTAAAATATCTATTGTAGTATTCATAGGGGCATTTATGACCAATATTACATTACTAACAATGTTTTTAAATACATATTATATTCACAAATAACAAAATTTATGTACTTCCTATCAGTAACAATATATTCAAAGTCTGTGTCTAAATCTATAAAAATAAAAGCTGTTCCTTGGTAAGAGCATCACTTGAGAACAGATGGATTGATTTGGCTATTTTTCATTTTGAAATGTTTGTAACAGTCCAAATTAAGTTTTTATGACAAGAAAAATTGGAAAGTTTCTCAGGTAAATATTCAAATTCGGGAAAAGCTGGAAGTCCTTTTTTCTATCAGATTTTTTTATGAACCAAAAACCATAACTCACAATTCAAAGGATGGATATGCATATTTTTTTTATTTATGAATTTGGTAAAGTTATCAGGAAAATAAACAGGGTAGGTGGATGCTGTGGTCAAGTTATTAACTATTGGAAAAGGCCGAACTTCTGCCAGGACAGCTAGTAATAAATATAATCCAAAGTATTTGTTTCAGTTCATAGAATTTACAAATATTTACAAACATATGAATTTATGGTTCATTATAAAACTAAAACATAGGGAAATGTATATAAAACCTGCCATGATCTATGAACCTAAGTGCTAGGCAATGAAAGAACATTTAGGAGAAATCCAAATGTGTGGTGTAACTAGAATGGATTAGATTAGGAATTAATATATAAGAGAAAGTATGAAAATGGCACCTATCACATAGAAGTTGAGGAGTAATAATTTAGCATGTCATGAGAGATAAAATCATATAACAAAAAAGTGTTATACATACATGAATGTAGACAAGTATTGTTAAAGACCTAAAAAGGTATGGATGAAAAGTGTGAGGAAAAATATACGTAAATACTGAGATAACAGCTGATACAGGAACATGGAAAAGAAGAACATGTAGTGCTATCCACTTAGGTGGGTAAAGGGTAAGAAAAAGGATCATAGTATTTTTGATAACTTTAAAATTTCTAGCAAATTTTTACCTCATACAATGTTATTTTGTTGGTGGCTAAATAATCAATCAAATAACCTTTAAAAAAAAAACAAAGAATAAATGTAAAAATATATCTAACCTTTCTTCTGATCTCTCATCAGTACTATTACACCACTTGATTAGTGTTTTCAACAGTACATTCAGTCTTCTATCGTCACCAGTTCCATCTCCGTCTATAAGCAACCTCCTACGGATCACATCCTCTGTAAAAAAGTAAAATATTCAAGTAACTATTGTAATTATTTGATGTATCTATTTTAGTAAGCATACCATCACCCATCACAATTGTATAACTTCAACTTTGAAGCAAATTATCAAAACAATGAATTCTATCTATTATATTAAAAAAAAATAGTGTTTACTGTATCTACAACTGATAGTCTGTGTTGTTACTGGTCAACTATAGTGATGGGCGAATGCGAATGATTCATTCGAACAATCATTCGAAAGAGCAGTCAATCGAAATATCCAATTATAGAAATCAGCTCTACAAAATACTCAAATGAAAAAAGTATACAAATGAAAAAAAAAAATTGAATGAAAATCTTACTAATATTATAAATGCGCAAGTTGTTTGTGTGTGAATGTTTGTTCACACGTATCTCCTAATACTAACACTCTTATATGCTGTCAATCAATTGTCAAATATAGTTTCATTGCAATTAATTTATACATATTATATAAAATTTACATAAAAAAGTTTTTTTGAAATAAAATTAGAAACATTTTGGTTTGACAATATTTTATTGTAATGAATAAGTCATAATGTTATCAATAAACTTAAAAATATATATGGGTCCAGTGCTACCCTAACAAACAAAAGAGCAATAATTATTGGCATAACTACTACCAATGAAATATAAATAAAAAATTAGTACAAAACAATAACATTTGAAAACTATTAATTGAATTCCAGTTAAAAACTTAAGGAAATTCTTGGTTTAACAATCTTTATTATAATCAACAATTCGTCAAAGCACTAGTCACACAGTCAAGTGTCACTTGTCAGACCATCAGATGTCAAAATATTGGTGTCAAAGGTTGTTTTGCCTTTTAGTTTATTATGCTAAATAATGGAGTTTTCTCGTTATTTAGTATTATCCACGGTTAGTTTTGGTCGTGGAAGGATGTTTATTAACTAATCTTCATGAAATTATATATTTTAAAGATGGAAGCCACTAGTTTCAGTGATAAGTTCGAGTCTTACTTTTCGGAGCTGGGGCGATGGCTAGTATCAAACTTGAAATTTTAATATTCGAATACGTTCGCAAAATATTATTTATATTTTCGTTTACAGGAAAGTATGGAAAAGCATATTATTAGGGCAAGTGCTTTCCATATTGCTTAGTGGCAAATGCATAATGACGACTTTGCTGCAGAGCGCTATATGGCAGTTTCCGACAACTGGACAACTCATTGTACCCTATATAGTCCTTTTAATATTATTCACTCCGAGCCTTCTATGTAATGGAATCAATAATGTATCAAAGTAAGTAAACAACCTTGTTTTACTAATTTAAGAGGCAGTACTCCAAATAATTATCATCATTATATTTAATGATAATAAATATGATGATAACAAGTATGTAATGTAATATATTTTGTAATGTATTTTTTGAGGTTTCAGCGGTGATAACTATAACATAATTTATTTTAAGGTTGGGCTGAACTTTAGAATAGCTACTGGAGTGTTCATACTACAAATTATTATTAGTTAGATCACTATAATTATGCTAAATATAATATTTAACACAGTAGAAATAAAAAGTTTTTAAGAAAAAAATAATTTAAACTCTTTTTTTTTTAATTTGACAATATAAATGTCAGTTAAGTCATTGTCATAAAGTTCCACTTTTGTAAGATAGGTAAGGATTTTTGAGTATCGTAATTTATTCTATACATTTTTTGTTACTTTTTGTGATCAAGTGTGTGTGGAAATTCATACATAAGTACTACATGGCTCAAAACCTGAAAACAAAAAAAAAACTTACACACTGGTATGTTCTGCACTTTTCCTTCACAGAGGAGTTACCTTTCACTCTCCCCTCCTTCTTCACCCTCTCACATCATCAAATTCAGCAGTAGCTATTCTAAAGTTCCAACTGAAGTTTGTTACAACATATCTAAATGATATTGAAAATGTTGATATGCCTGGTAAATAAGTTAGGGGAATGCCTGATAAAAAGGCTTACCTCATGATGCATAAATGATTAAATGAAGGTTTTTTTAGTACAAAACCTTGCCCTATGTCTATTACCAGATCCTTTTTGAAAAGGAAGAAATTATATACATTTTTATGATATTAGTACCAGCAAGCTGCCAATGTTGCTTACATCTGGACAGGGATCATCAAAAACATAAGTGATACTTTAGGAAATGCTTACTAACTTTGTAAATAATATGATAACCATAAAGATCTTATATTTTCAATGTAAAATATGTTTTAGGAAATGGTGGATCCTAGCCATTGCTTGTACATTAGATGTTGAAGCTGGCTGGTTACTCGTTATGTCACAAAGGTTCACTTCAGTTCTCAGCTGACAGCTTTTAGCATGCAGCGGTGTAGGAGCAGCATTAGTGGGAGGAGCCTGGCGAGGTCAGAGGCTTGGAGTCGCTCATGTTGCTGGGGCTACATTGGGACTCATGGCAGTAGTGTGTGTCGTTTGGGCTGATGTGGAGGGAGCACCTACTGATGGTATGCTATTGCATTTTGTAGAAGTCTTTTTGGAGATACAATATTATTAATTTCACAGTAAGATGTTTTTAGTGTAATTATCTCCTTAAACATTTGCTTTATTTTTAATATATTGCTCATTTTCTGTGCATCAAGTAATAAAATAATTCAGTGAAGATTATTATTATATTTAATATTCTATGTTATTAAAATGTATTTGTTACATTTTTTGTTACTTCTTGAAATATATTATAATGTTATTATTAACTGTCTGTGCCCGCGGCTACGCTTACGTGTACTACTAAAAAGGTTTTTTTTGCGAGGAACCCTAATTATTTTTTAAATAAAAAATATCCTATGTTATTCTTTATAACATCAACTATCTGCCAGTGAAAGTGCCATCAAAATTGGTCCAACCGTTTTGGGTGATTACCCGAAATAAATAGAAAGACGAAAATTTTTAAATTTTTTTTTTGTTGTTGGTATTGTATATACTTTCATATGTTTTAGTAAGAAGCTGTTGTTTTGACATTACAAACAGACACTTCAATTTTATTAAATACGTATAGATGTTATTAAATTTTTTATCTGCCTTTTTTGCATAAATAGATGATAATGTATTTCACCGCTAACTATATTTTATATTTCAGGCAAGAATCAACTGGTTGGTGACATGCTTTGCCTTGCCGGATCGTTGCTCTTCGCCCTAGTAACAGTCCTTCAAGAGATGATGCTCAAAACCCAGTCTTGTTCAGACTACTTGGCTATTCTTGGTATTGTTGGCAGCATAGTGTCATGCATGCAAACATTTTTCCTGGAGTTCAGTGAACTAATGACATTCAATTGGTATGAACTGGATACAATTGTTCAGTTGGCTACTTACTGCTCTCTACAGACTATATACCAAATACTGCAATGTTTCATGCTAAGAAACGCCGGTTCAATCATTCTGCATTTGTCATTCCTCTCCGCAGATTATTACACACTTATTGTTGGAATGTTTTTGTTTCAATTTAAGGTGAGTTAATGAAATAAATATTTGGTTATCCAAATGTTGTAACAAATAGTTTTCGTTCTGCCCTATATAATATCTAAATGTGTAGTAGTAAAATTATCCTACTCTAGTGTTGAATCTGATGGAGATATGAATATCTTCTTTTTTTATACATTTTTTTTGTCGTTATAGGTTTAGCGTAGTGGCCAAATCTCACCTGATGTTATGTGACGATGGGGCCCAAGATGATAACACGCTAAACCTAGTGGAAGTGTGGCTCTCAAGTGCAGCTGCCGGAACAAACCTATTAGTTCTTGGCGAAAGATTTTCAATTTGGGGTGGTAGCTATCCAGACGGTCATTAGAAAAAGCCTTACCACCATGCTATGGTTTCCTCACGATGTTTTCCTTCATTGAAAGCTCAGACTCAGGCTCAGACAGGGCTCAGACAGAACTAACGTCAATCTACGCGAAGTCGTACACGCTACCACTGAGCCATCATTGCTTCAATGATAAAATATTGATAAATAATGTTATATATATGATATTAATGCATAATCTCTGCAAAATGTTCATGATATCTAGTTATGGATATATTTTTTTTACAAAGAATACAATATATCTATTTATGCTTGTTGACTACTACATTTTACAGTTAGGTGCTATTTTTAATGTTCAATGTTATTCTCTTCGGTTAGACTATCATTTCACATCAGGTCCATTTTATCATAAAACTTGGTAACAAAAATATGTTGTGTAGTCTTTATTATTAAGGTTGTAAAACATTAAGCAATCAAATTAAATCAGTGCAACCTATATAACTCAATAAATAAAGTTCTTTGCGACTAAGTGAGGGAACTTGCTAATAAAAAATGGTGATAGGGCATTCTCTAATTCCCGCCCGGCTAGCTACCACCCTCAAGTTGATAATCCGATGCGACTCGCCAAGCACGTACAGGTGTGTTCCACCACCTGCACTTGAGAGCCTGGGTTTAGCGTGTTAACATCTTTGGCCTTATCATCACTTAACATCAAGCGATATTGAAGCCAAACGCTAAACCTATAATTAATTTAAAAAAGAAACAAGATTATAATTAGTGCTTTGTTGGTAGTTTCACGCGCTATACTTCTTGTCATACCTCCTGGCGATGGTCGGAGTGTTTTTGTTCAGCGGACGACCGACATCTCAGCCGGCAACGGCGCCCGACAGACTGCCTCAGCTCGTCAACGACTCCGTGCAGTCCCAGGACAATGTATCTATGTAAGGAATAGTTTACATTATTACAACGACCCGTGGGAACTAAAAATGACGTATTGTGATGAAATATTTTCTTTTACGATTATGTATACGAACACCGTATACACTAGTGATGTGAACCGGTTAAAATTATCAGAACCGGTTTTTACTGATCACGTAAAAATAACGTTCTTTTTGGTTGTATTTTCTTAATATTTAAAAAGTCAAAAAAATGGCAAATCAAGGTTAGTCATGAAACTGCTTTGTTTTGATTATTAAATTTATTCAATCAAATCATCATTTTGGGTGAATAAAATATGTTTAACTGACAGCGTCATCTAGAAGTATGCTCTTTCTGCATGAGAGCAAGTATCTTGCTCTCGAGAACATACATTCCGAAGGCACAGAAGTTGCCTGTACCGAAGAATATTGTGTGATATTTTATTTAAGGGGATTAGGTGCAAAGTGATTAGTTTAATACAGATTGCAAGCTTGAACTGGTTCCATCAGACGAGGTTTCTTTTGAAAATTGTGGCCATATTTTACTGGGATAAAGGATTCTAACAATAACGTCAACAAACATAACTTCAACACAAAGAATGATAGACAATCATAGTACCCAGTACACTAATTATATAATGTATATTATACTTTAATACAGAACTTATAACGTGATTTTGGTGGTTAAGGGATTATTTGGTTCGTTCAGTCGCGAAGGACACACACTTAGTTTGAAACGGGTTTTTTTTCAGAAAAACCATGTGTTATCGGTACTTTAAAAAACCGGTTTATTAGGTTTTCCTCTAACCGGTTCACATCTCTATACTCCACACACAAACTATTATACGCATCTACAACACTGTTTATAGATAGCACGTAGATCGCTTTCAGTTGTAGTTTCTTATTTGCTTCAATTAGAACTGACTTGCCTGTGGCAAATATGCAGTCCGTTTGTATATCCATTTAAAAGAAAGTTCGAGAAGGGCTTGTATGTAAAATTTCCTTGGTTTGATTGGATTGTTTGTTTTGTTAAACTTATTTACATATTTAGTTGACTCTCTGTTCTAGGATATTGTAGACTAACAATACAAATTCCAAAAAAATATTTGTGACATCCGCTATCTTGACATGTCGATCAACCTTATTAACCTTATCTCGAACCTTCCTGGTACTTGCATTAGTTTTGTACCGTCCATAACAATTTTAAACGATTATTTTTGTCATCTGTTTTAATTGCTTATTTCAAAATGCTGTGTTCTGGTCTAAAGAGGGTAGTTAGTCACATGCACTGATACATTAGGTGGTCCAACTCAGTCCTCAGGAGTAGAAATCTTTACTGATATAATAAAGCTAAAGAGATTTTTGTTTGATTGTTTGTTTGCTGAAACGCGTTAAATTTAATATGGATGATATTGTGGCGCACAGCTAGTCTATTATAACCGGCCTTTTGGCCGCAGCTTTTTGAGGTTGGTTTATAGGCTGCAGTGGCCATTTTACATCAGGTTCAACTTCATGCCTGATTGCCAATTCATACCTTTGTGGTATCTATACTAAAATCCACCTTCAAATATTTTTATCCAGCCCCTATAATATAAAGGAAAGCGCACCACAAATTAAGTTTTTATTTATTTGCTCGGTACTCGGCACTTCAGTGGTGAAGTGCAGAACTATATTGTCTTTTACCAATAGAATACAAAAATTATATTTTCGTAAGTTTAGCTAAATTACTGGTTGTTTTTTTGTTATTTTGGTCTTTAACCCTTACGTGGTTTAAACCGAAAATGCGTCAGTACTGTTAGGTTTAAAAAAGTGTAAAATCTAATACCATGAATTATATAATTAACAGGGAGTACACAGTGCCTGCTTTGGACTGTATACCAATTGAGGGCTTGGAGCCTCCCATGAGCAGGGACACGACGTTCACATCGTTCCTAGGAGGCCCACAGAGCAACTTATCCAACGGTAATGCGGCGTTTCCACCGACAAATGAGAGCCAGAAAGAGAATACATAAGAGTCATGTGAGTCTTTAGAGAAGGACTTTATGCTATGTATTCAAAGAATTTGGAATTGAATATTTTATAATAAGACCAACCTGTTCGTGTCCCACTGCTGGGCAATAGCCTCTTTCCGAAGGAAAGCACGGGCTTAATCACCACGCCAGTGCACGACGTTTCGGCGATTGCAAACGCCAAGATACAAACGGTTCTATATATTCCCCACATACGGTAGTACTACAAGAACATTTCTCAAGTGTTCTGGTTTCCTCACAATGTTGTCCTTTATTGTCAGCCGACATTGTTATCTGTTAAATATATTCTTATTAATTATAATTATATCAGTTTATAAAGTTCAATATTTTCAATTTTTTGCTCAAATTGTTTACCAGTTTGTGAGTTTACAATCTAATTATTTACCTCAAATACTATGTTTCAATACTCAGTTCTCAGTTTCAATACTTCGCGCGTTTTACCTTCGCTCGGTACTGCTACCTACGGTTGTTGCGAGCAGCGATTGGATTAATATCGGTATGACTTGAAATGGAATATTACATTCCTTCGTTCGATATTGTCAGTAAGCACTATGGACACTCTTAGTTCAATCACGAATGCGCTGACGCTGTCAATCCGACATAGAGGCAGAGGGTATCATGCTTAGATCAAGGGTTATGCAAATAAAGATCCCAAGGATAACTCCTTCAAAGCAATTTACAACGTTGCCTCCAAGTCCTGTAAGAGGACTTCTTACATTCTAAACCGTCCCAACGCGTTGTCTTTTTCTTTCGAACTGACTATACTGTTAGCCATAAGGTCCCTGGAGGCTCAGACGGCTTTTACAGCTTCACCCGGGCTTGGACCAGCGCGTCGTCCGATTTACCCAGAAACTAGTGAAACATCCGACTAACAGTCGTAACTGTTGGAGTAAAGCCAAGCCTATTTTAATAATCTATCGCTGCCACGAGGAGATACTTGCCAATAATCCACGCGAGAAAGCAACTTTAATAGCTAACATCTTCGTGGTTAACTCCAGGCTCGAAGATCATAGCTCGCATCGGCCGAACGGCGTTGCCACGATGTCCAATATACGTATTAGGTAGCAGAGAGCTACTTTCGCTCGATGCTTGGAAAGCCAGTGGTCCTAATGGTATCCCAGCAGTAATCCTTAAAAACTGTGCAGCCTAGAAGTCCTCAGCTCTGTTTTTTTGTTTTGGACTTTCAACCAATATTGTATATATTTAAAATTAAAATGGTTAAGAGTTGATTTATATTTAAAATGGTGTTCAATCATTTCTTCCGTTGGCTGCAAATTTATGTTGTCAATCGCGATTTGTATAAGGTTTTACAATGAATTCTTCAAATTATTTTTCATTTTCAAAAGTTCCTATTTTATATTCTGCTAAATATAATCTAATCCCGGTTGTTGAATGCAACCATACAACATACAACAAATTGATCAAATTAAATTCTATTTAATAAAGTTATCTGTATTTGTACCTATTTATCTTTAAATATAATATCCCTGGCCCTTTATTGTATAGAAAATTTACTACATTAGAGGAACTATATAGTTAATAATAAAATTAAGGGATACTATTTTAAATTCCATTTGAAATATGATTTCAGATATTGTTATAAATTTAGACAATTAAATTTGAAGTAGCTATACACATTAGCTATGAGAAAAATTAAAGTATTTATTATATTATTAGCTCAAGGTCCATAAATAAGTATATTATTATGTGAAAACTAAAAAGTTATTGTGTTCCTAATATTCACTAACTATTGAGATAACATAAAGTTATAAGTTGAGTGTAAGAAATTGAAAATAAACAAAGAATATGTTCGTAGAATATGAATAACACCCTTTTAACAATTATTATATTTTGTAATTGGCGCAATACTTTCTAATATTAAGAATGTAATCAAATATAATAAGAATTATTCGTTTACCTAAAATATAAAGGGTCAAGAAAACCACAATTATAATAAATAATATACTTTTATTATTCAATGAGAATTAGCTAACAAATTTATTTTTACAATTTTGTACTATGCGATTATTCAGTTTCCTCATTTGTTTCACATTGCTTCTCAGTTCCTTATCAGTAATACTAAAGCCGGCCACACACGCTACGGTCTACCGGAGAGGTTTACCTGCGCATGTAGTCCGCTGCGTTAATTGGAATACCAAAATTAAAAAAAAAATGTCAGTGTCGGTCTATGGTAATCCTGTTTAAATGTACGTGCCCATACACACCATGATATGCGGCCGAACTGAACAGATAAACTTCTCCAGTAGAACGTAGCATATATGTCGGGCCTAACAAACATGGACTAAATAAATTTCTTTTTTTATATGCACCTTATGTACTACGGTTTGCTTAGAATCCTAGCCAGTTTTGTCACTTCAGTGCGACTTCAATAATTATGTGTATCATTATTGATATAACTATACCTATACCTATAGTGTTTAATTACAACTTAACTAAAACTAAAAAATTAAACAAACATGGTCGAACGAGATCATTAAAATCGTCGACAAGGGTGTAGCCAGGTACGGGCAAGGGGGCTGTTGATCCCCTCCCAGCTAGCACCCTTTGGTCTTCAACGACACACAAAATGCGCATAAAATTGGCATTAATGCCATCCATGGGAGTCAATTTATTAAAATTATATTATTCCCCGATCTCCTTTTATAAGCAAACGAAAAAATTGAACGCCCCTCAAACATTAATCTAGATTACGTAATACTTGAACTTGTTATATATATAAATCTAATTTAGCGCACATTAACCTTAACATCTGTGGTAGTCAATCTGAAGCCTACCGCCTCATATTTCATGGCGGAAGGGATTTTTTATTCCAACAGGCTTTGTGCTTCTATGTATGCAAAGTATAAATATAAAGATACTAAGTACAGTAGGTTGTTTTATATAAGTTCAAAAAACGAGGAAACAAGCTTCCTTGGTTATCTTGCATTTAAAAATAACTCGTTATAAAGTTACTTTCGTAGTTTACAATTCAGTATTACTATATAATCGATGAGTCGATGAGTGGTTAGAAAAGTTTATTACTAACAGAGATATAAAAGTGGGGCTTAGGTATATAAGAGTTACTACCCCTGGTATAGATAATAGAAAATTCTAGACTATAACATCACATAAATGTATATTGGAAGACCGTTTTATTAAATAAGTGAAATTATTAACCGACCATTAGTTTTGATAATAACGATAACTGCCACTTACTCGAATTTTTACTCAATTTTTCTTCGGAATATTGAAATATTTGGTATAACAATTTTAACGTAGTTTCTATTAAGATGTATTGAAATTATGTAAGATTTAATAAAGAGTAATGTTTTAATAAATAATTAATGTTATCAAGTCTAGTTTTAAGATTACGCTCATATGAAATATCAAAGTCTACAGTTCCGCCGCTGAGAGAATGCGTTCATGTCTGTCACAACAGGCGACTGTGTTAGCGACACAAAATGGCGGACCATCACGCCATTTTTTACCAGAAATATAAAGACGTTAATAAAAATTTAAAAATCTTAAAGAGATAAAAAACCGCTCGTTTTTTTTTTCAAAAAATACTATTTATTTCCCTTGTGACTGAATATTTTATATTTCTGGTAAAAAATGGCAGCCCCAGGCATGATGATCCTCCGTTTTGTTTCGCTAAAACAGTCGTTTGTTATGAAATATACGTCACGAACGTATTTTCTTTTGTTCATTTTTGAACGTATCCTAACGTGATAATTGAACGCATGCGTAGTGTGTGTGATATCTGTACCGGGGAATTCCCGTAGCATATAGAAATCTTAAATGCTGATAGGTAAGTGTGCCAGTGTAATGTTTTTGTCCCGGTTCGGAAAAATCGAAGATCCGGACCTGATAATTATGATAAATTATATAAAGTCAGCGCTGTATTTCAACTATAATATGGCACATTGCAACGTTGTACGAAATTATGCTATTGTAAATAATCCAATTACACAGAATTGATTTATTTCTTCGAATGACTTTGGAGATCTAAATTTTTATTTATATAAATACAACTAAATAAGATATTACTAAATAAGGAATATTTTAGAACGTTCAAATGCACAAAACTTAGTTACTCGAGGTAAATTCACAATTTTGACCTATTTTAATAATGTAATAATTGCATAATCAATTGATTTCTGTCAAGTGACTTATTTATACTTACAATCTCCAAGTCCATAAGAAATTAGTTTAGCTACCTTTAATACTATATTAATGAAGAAATTTTATTAATACAAATGTATAATATTTAGTTGATATTAAATTATATATATATTTTTGTTATTCTTTAATAATCTTAAATGTTATACAAAGCAAACAGACAAAGTGATTTTTATGCTCTACTATTAAAACTAAGATTTTGTATGATGACCCTTTAGCTGCGTGTATATTATAATTCACGTGAAAAGCTAGTTAAGTATGCAAGATTTTAACAAATTAGCAATATCACTATTACCAGGCTAGCTCTCTAAGAGTTTCTTTTATCAACATGTTTTTATTCGGTGTCAAAATAACGTGAATTCACGGAAAATAATAAAACTCACGGACATACGGCACCATGATAGCACATAGAGTATCTGACAGTGTTGCTACTGTTGCCAGTTCCATTGACACCAAAAAATTTGATAAATTATGGGAATCGGCAATGCAGAAATGGATAGAAGTACTTTAGTAAATGGTAATATCATACGTGTTCATAATAGTTGTTGTTCTTTATTCCCATACAAGAACAGAACTGGGTGCACAGACTAAAAAAACGTGTACACAGCAGACATAAGAAACTTCGTCTGCATGACGACATAAGTAAGGTACTTTATAGAAATTAATTTGGCCCATCTATTTTCAGTCATCTTAGTCTATGGTAAATTACTTTGCTAATGCTAACCATACTTACAGAGTGTTAGGCCAAGAGGTCACCTGGAGAGAAATCTTATCCCGCGTTATTAGACAATGAAAATTTCTGGCCAATATATTCCGATATATCTAATTTCCGATACATTACTGAGTAATCCAAGTGTCCCAAAGTTTCTGTGAATTGCCTAAATTAATGAGAGTTTTACGTATAATCCCATAGAAAAAGTATGTAGTTGCTACATTAGATAAACTATATTCTCGAACTATTTGTAACGATTATTATACTCTTATTTTAAATAAGAAAACGGTTGTGTTAATGTTGTATTTATATGGAAATTGTATTTACGCTGTTTATTTAATTGTTATGTTTTAAAGCTAATCACGTTGTAATATAAACTTGATATTTGTATCTTAGATATTATTATGGGAATATTTTAATTGGTATATTATGATATCTATATAGAATATAATTATATTGTTTTAATTATACATGACTTTTAATTTTGTACTTCTTTGTAAAGTTTAATCACCTTATAAAATCGTGAAAAAAGGGGCCAAGCTTGGTAGAAACGATATTCAGGGTAGTCGTTGTCATCGATATAAGAGCCGAGATTTAACGGGTGCCAAGTTCCATAGAGTAAATTATTTATTCCCGAACGGGAAGCTACGTGAGATCTTCTCGTCTAAGATACGGTCATTGTCTCAAGACGAAAGTCTTTCACCAGTGTGTGTTGCCAGTTATGGCACATAAACGTGGTCGCTAACTATGGGCCTCAGAAGAAAGCTCAAGGTTAGAGCAAGGCTATGATTAGTTTCTCTGCGTGATACACATCAGAAATAGGGAAACCTGCATAAGAAGCAAAGTAACCGACATAGCTCTAAGAATTGCTAGTCTTAAGTTGTAGTGGGCAGGGCACATTACTCGTAGGGGGGATGGCCAATAAGGCCGAAGAGCTCTCGAGTTGAGACCACGTATCGGAAGACGTAGCGTGGGCAGACCCGCCACAAGGTAAACCAATGACCTGGCAAAATTTGAACCCGCTGATTTAAAACAGCGCAGGACCTCTTACAGTGACGATTATTGAGGGAGCCATATGTCCAGCAGTGGACGTCTTTCAGCTGAGATGATGATTCATTACTATTAATCGTATTTAGCTTTCATATATTACTAAATACAAACTTTTGTGAATAGAATAAACTTTAGGAACCATTTATTTAGATAATATTTGTCTTATCCAAATAGAAACACTATTCCGTAATCTAACAATGATAAATAATCGCTACTCGCCAAATTAGCCGAAGATCATGACGCGTGGAAAAAGGGTCACTCATGGTAGCAAAGCCCATGAAACTATCTGTCTTAAAAATACAATTTGAGAAGCGGATCTTATAAGCAATGAACCGTCGGCGGCAAATATTTTTGTTTAGCTGAAGCAAAGGTGACCGGAGCCTCCGGTCTCGTATCGGTTTGGTGAGTCACCAAAAAAAATGTTTCCACGACGCTGTTTAAAGCATCTTTCGTAGATGGTCAAAAGCTGATAATGTTGATCATGATCGTAGCTGGATATAATATGAAGCGACGATAAAAATGAATAAAAATCAACTACAGACTTGTAAGTAACGCGGTTGCAACAATACGAAACAAGCAATTGCCCGTGATTTTATTCGCGTTAGTTACAATATAAAATTAAGTATAAAAAGTAGCGTTTAATACTCGGGGGTAGGTAATGGCGCTTTCTATTTTTTGAATTGGATCAGTAGGTATTTTCAGAGATTATCTCTTACAAACAAACTTTACCTCTAATAGTAGATTGTTTAGATATATTAATACACATTACGATGTAATAACTAAAAATTAGCCATTTTACACGTTCATATAAACTGGGAAATAGGGATCTTGTATAAAATCAGGCTACCGAATGATGTCACAAATAAGCACATCGAATAGTAAGCAGGATCAATTACAAAACAACTATTTAAATACAGTGAAACCTGATTAAATGGGAAAATGGACAACCTTTGTTACTAAAATTCATAAGTTTGCAACGTTTTCGCAGCAAAACACCATTTTTATTGACTTAATAAACCTTTTCAATTTTTGGATGATCCTAGAACCTATCGATGTTTTATTAACACTAATTATGGGTGACGTAAATTAGTTTTTGATTGTTTTGCACAAGTGTATTTATACATGTTAACTAGAAGCATGTTTTTTAAGTTGCCATAAAGCCTCCCTGGACATTTCTAACAAGAGCGCCACCATTCTTTAAAGCGTTGAGTCCATTGGAGTCCCGCCGGCGCTGTGAAAGTATTGAGGCCCCCGTAACTTGCCAGATAACCGTTTGGTTTACCCGAATCAAACAATTTTAAAATATCAAAAATTAAAATTTTGTGGCAACTCCAAGCGTCTTTTTTTGTGTTATCACATCGCAGAGAATAGAAAAGCAAAGTAAAATATGTTACTATAAGCCGGATTTTTTTACAATAAATTTTGTAATTACAAATGGTGTGGCCCGCGGGACCCCCCGTTAGTACCTACTGTAACTAAGATACTTAGAAACGAATACTTTATAGAAAGCTTACTTTATAGGTACTTTAATGACGTAGTTTTTAAGATGAAATTTGTATTATTAATAAGCAATTTCATAAATAAAATTATGGCTCAAAATAGGACAATTAGGCAATAATTTAGTCTCTGGATATATAATCTATTAAACATAGTGGAATACCTTTTTAATAGAGAAAAATTTACTTATCCCTAAATACCTGCCTAATTCAGGTTCCACTGTATTGAAGGATAAAAAAAAACAAAAGACGTTAAATGTAACTCAGATTTTATTGCGAGGAAAGAAACATTACATAACATAATTCAACGTGCTAAAAATATACGTTTCTAATAAAATAAACGAAGAATATTCCAGTGCTACGCGTACAGGCTATCTACAAATTAGACAAAATTAAAACTATGTACACACAACACAATACACATAAAAAAAAGAATATATTAGTTAATACGCATATAATTACTATGTAAGGTAAAGATAAGGGGTACCGAACCTCATAAAAATTTCCGAGAAATCGTAAAAGTGCCATTTTAGTCATATACTGTTAACTTCAGGTCCCTTTTTGGCACATTAGCGCCATTTTAGTCATATTATACCGTAAATTTATAGTTTTTTTGATAAACTGGCGCCATTTAATTCATATACTGTCGACTTCAGGTCATACCTTTTTGGTACATTAGCGCTATTTCAATCATACTATTAACTTAATAATGTCATAATTTTTTGATACATTAGCGTCATTTCAGTCACACTGCTAACTTCAGGTCATACCTTTTTGGTAAATTAGCGTCATTTAAAGGAACCCTTATTTTTTATTTATATTTTATTTACTTACATTTTTTATTTACCTGACCCTTTTTCGGTTGGAATCCTTATGAGGCGGCGCTCATTTTCTCTACCCTTAATAACTAGTACGCACACAAGCCATACACAAAAAGCGAATAATAATTGAATTATGTAATATTAACGATTGTGATATTATTATATATATTATTATTAAATATAATATTGTAGGAATACGCAACAGGAAATCATTTGATAAAATATACGAAAAGTATCGTATTTCAAATAAAAATATATTCTCCTGGGGTTTAGATAAAGGAATATATAGCTACTCCTAGGAAACTTACTATCTCGTGTAATAACTGAAAAATGTGAGAGATTCTATATTGAAATGAATTGAAATCAATTCATTATTGATTCATAATTGGAAGTAATAGATATATTATGAATAATAATCGGCATTCAATATGAATAGCATCGTAACTCAGTCAGCCATGGTTTTCAGAAGAGTTTAATTTTTTTATCAACTTCTTGATTTGTTTTTTGTTTTTTTTTTTTCGCTTGATGATATGAATTTAACGAACATACAAACTTTCACATTTATTTATTTATTTTTACTAGCTGTGCCCGCGGCTCCACTCGCGTGGTCTACACAGTGCTGTCGGTAAAACGCACGCGTGAATAGTGCTCTGCCTAAAAATGCTTATTATGAGCGATCCTGAGTAGATAGACATATACTATCGTTGAAATTTTGTAGGTCTTTTTAAGACCTACAATTATATAGTACATTATTTTGATATATCTTAAAGGTTTACTCAGCGTAAGCCATTTAATCGTCCAAAATGCGTCTTTTTTCCGAATTGATTCACCATTATCGTCACTGCTTACTTCGTATGTTACAAAATATATCCTATAACCTGATCAGATAACATAGCTATGAATTAAAGGAAAAACCATGTAAATCGGATAAGTGGTTTTCGCGTGAAAAGAACATAAACGATATTTTTGTAATATTTCAAAAGCCAATACATTCGAAACAATCAACAAGAGAAGTAAAAACGGTAATACGGTTTAATATCATACTAGTTTCCTTGAAAAATGCGCAAATAAACATCATACATACACACAGATAGTGAAAGAAATAGACATAAATATGGATCGAAGTTAAACAAAAAAATATATATTGGAAAAGGGGGTTTAAATACACATCAATAAGTACCAATTAAAATGTGTTTTCAAAAATACCTCACAGGTATCTAGCGATATTTACAAATATGAGCTCAAGCCTCGTCTTCACTAGCAGATATAGATTTCCTGGAGACGGGCGTGTCGGGTCGGGAGTTCCTCGATCCCGACCTCGACCTCGACCCCGACCGTGACCGGGAGCGGGACGCTCGCGAACCCGACCTACTGCGGGACCCGCTTCTCGATCTCGATCGGGAACGCGATACGCTTTTCGATCGCGATCTCGAAACGCTCTTCGACTTCGAGCGGGATTTGCTCTTCGATCTGAAACATTGCAACTGTTGTTACTTACGCACATGAACCCTTGATATCGATGAGGAGGGACTTTCGGCATGATGGAACCTTAGCATCGGTAGTGGGCTATTTGCGGCTATACTTCAGCCAAATTCGATAAAGAATACAAAACTAAACAAACCGTTTTATCCCAAACCCGTCCCCTTCCCAACTCTCGAAATGCAAATCTTGTATTATTGTTTTAATTATTGCACAGTGCATAACAAAAATTTGATGTCAATTATTAGTATAGCACATTTTTTTTTATTAAGATACTACAGGCACGCGCTTGATCTCAAAATGACATAACCCGGAAAATTTCCTATTGAGCGTGTTATTTTTTTTTTTTTGTTTAAGCGTACATCGCAAATATTGTAAAATACAAACAAGCATCATTGATTAAGCAGAATAATTATTTCTTCTCGACTAATTTTACGGTATTTCTATTTACAAATGCTGTCTTGGTTTATCTTGAGCAGTTTTGAAAGATTGCCACAGCACCGCAACCCAGTTTGAGAACCCTTGATGCATTACTTGACCTATTAGCGGTGCTCCGCGTTTAATTTGGGATTGTGTTTTGGTTCTTATGGTTATAGCTTGAACATATATAGCAAGAATCTTCCTGAATAAACCGGGTATAAAACACAAATAATAATTGTACAAAGATTAATTACCTGGATCGAGATCTTGACGCGCTCTTCGACCTAGAACGACTCTTCGATCTCGACTTACTGTGAGATCGGGAACGGCTCTTGGAACGAGAACGACTTTTGGAACGAGAACGACTTTTGGAACGAGATGGACTTTTGGAACGGGAACGACTCTTAGACCTGTGAAAGAAACGCAGCGAATTATTTCAACAGTGATAATACAAAATAATTATTTTTTTCTTAGTAATATTGCTGTTAAACATGTTACCTGGAACGGCTTTTGGAGCGAGACCGGCTCTTAGATCGCGAACGGCTTTTGGCAGAGCCCGAACGTGACCGACTACGGGCTTTAGACTTCGACCTAGATCGGGACCTAGAAATTATATAAGTAAATTATATTATTTTTAAAGGTGTTTTTGTGGCAACACCATATAACTCTCTCTGCCTTAATTCTTCATTAAAATTAATAATACAAAAATCATTAAGGAGAAATTAACAAATAGTTTAATCATAACGGTTTCGTTTAACAATTGATTAAAAACTTTTTATAACTTTTTAGAACTAACATGACAGCTTCGTTCCATTGTGTGCGCCTGTAATAGGTTCGCGTATCTCAATAAGATTTAGTATAAAATAGGTAATGTGTAATATGAGCATTGTTGGCATTAGCTTTACTAAATGAATATACCTGTCACTGTCTGAGGCGGACATGATCCTCTTGCGTCCCTTGTTCGCCGGCGGACTGCGGCTGCGCGACCCGCTGCGGCTGCGGCTGCGGGACCCGCTGCGGCTGCGGTTGCGGGACCCGCTGCGGTTGCGGCTGCGGCTGCGGGCCTTGCGCGACGCGTCCGAGTCCGACTCGGAAGTGGATATTGTCTCCTTCGAGACGATCTTCGCGCGCTGCTTCGCACCGAGCTTCTCCTCGGCGGCTTTCGCTTTCGCTTTCTCTCTACGCCCGATGCCTTTCTCACCCTGATTTATCAAATATTTCGTACAGTCATTATGCTATTTAAAACTGCGATTTTGAATAAAAAGTTCATTCTGAGCGATAGAATCTTCGGTTGAAATTAGGATTGTTGGCCGGAACCGAAACTTCTGTCGGACACTAAGAAGTGTTGTTTGTTTCGGTAGTGGGAGTCACACCACATGCAAATAAGCGATTAGATGCAATAATCAAAGATCTGATCCAACAATAAGCCTTGGTAGAATTATATCCAGTATGGATGATAGAAGTCATCATGAGACATCGGGTAACAAGAGAATTAAATAAGTGGTAGGCAAAAATGAGTTTTTTTTTTATCCTTATAGGTTTGGCATAGTCGCCACAATCTCACCTCATGTCAAGTGACGATGGGCCCAAGATGATAACACGCTAAACCTAGTGGAAGACTGGCTTTCAAGTGCAGCTGCCGGAACACACCTATTGGTGCTTGGCGACAGATTTTCGACTTGAGGGTGGTAGCTAGCCAGGCGGGCATTAGGAAAAGCTCTACCACCATGCTATGGTTTTCTCACGATGTTTTCCTTCACCGAAAGCTCAGGCTCATTGCAGGGATTCGAACTCACGTCAATCGATGCGAAGCCGTACACGCTACCACTGTGCCATCAGTTGGTGGTATACCCCCCATGGGAGTCATGCAGACCCTCGTTTATAAAGCTACGTTTACTGATTTTGTCCTGCATGTATATACTGAAGGCAGCTCACTTTGTTAAAACACATCCAACGTTGTTCAAAAGTGCTAGAGACATATTTCCCAGAAATATTGACAGAATTGTTTTGCCTAAGTGCCAAAAACGGCACTGTATAATAAGAACTGATATGCAATGTGCATGACATTAGAGATCGACCAGAAAACAAGTTATCCGGGAAATTAAAACTGTGGCCAGTAGAAAAATTATTTCATCCTATAAAAAAAAATTAATAGTAATAATTAAGGCAGAACGTTTTATATAAATAGCTGTTCTAAGTGGATAATGAATATATACCTAAGTTAATATTTGTATATCGCGATGTGACTGAATGTGCAAGGGCTCGATAACTAACCAAACAACACATGTAACCTACATTTATAACAAATAAATTATTATTATTATTATTATAAATGCCGGAATAGCGTAACCACTCCACTCCATCCTCAAAAAAAGGGGTGTGTGCGATTCACACACGATAGAAGTGAAACTTCATTTTAAAAGATATTTTATATTTTATTTAAACAGTGTGCAATATACATACACACCGAAATTTTACTCTCTCGCTCTGGCTCACACAAAGAGGAGAGACCGATAATATCATGCTCTCTCGCTCTGGTTCACACGAAGAGAAGAGACCTATAATATATTGCTCTCTCGCTCTGGTTCACACGAAGAGAAGAGACCGATAATATATTGCTCTCTCGCTCTGGCTCACCCAAGAGTCGGAAGTCGCATAAGAAGTTTCACTTTAATAGTAACTTGAATGCCTTGTTAGATCGGCGGTTTCCTCTGTGATTTCTTCTTACTTATATAAAAAAGATGAGATAATAAAATTACCTTTTTCCTTCCCTTCTTCCTCGGAGGATCGCTGTCGCTCCCGGAGCCTCTCTGTTTGCGCGACCTGCCCTTGCGACCCTCGCCCGGCTCACGTTTACGTTTCTTCTGCTTACCCTCACGGCTATAAACACAAAGTGTGAACCTTAGATCTGTTACATCAGCAAGTAATTTGATTAAGAACTACTTAGCTCTTGCCCGCGACTTCATTCCCGCTTGTCTTCGAAATGAAACTACTCACGTGCTACCTATTGTAAACTGTTCGTACTATTACAGAAACCTTCGCGGGCGTGCGTATAGTAACAACTTATCAAAGTTTCATCGCAATCGGATGAATGGTTTAGGAATGCATAAAGGACAAACATAGAAACTATCATTTTTGTATATTTAACAATACGCGTGGTCCGCGTTCGGAAAAGGGCGCACATAAAATAACCGCACAGGAAATAACGGCACATGAAATAACCGCACAGGACATAACGGCACATGAAATAACCGCACAGGAAATAACGGCACAGGAAATAACCGCACAGAAAAAAATAATTGCATTGTTTAATAAGTGTGTTTATTTATACGTGAGGTTTAATTCGTGTGCGATTAAATCCATGTGCACAATTGCCCACGTGCGGTTATTTCATGTGCGCGTTTTACCGAGAATCGCGTAATTAGTTCAGCCCGTCGTATATGATATTGTCTCCTAGGTGTTACCGAAGTCGCCCACAAAAGCTAAAAAAGTATGGAACAGACTGAAGACCAACACTATGTGGGTAATGCAATACCTCATAGCACCAGCTGAGTCTGGAGCTGAGTCTTCAAACGTGTAAGCCAATGTCTTCTTATATATAAAAATCTTGTAAATGTCTGCTGGTGATTGTGTAACTTCTGAATGAATTGACCGATTGAGCTAATATTCACAAAATATATTTGTTTTATCGAGACAATTGTTTATAGATATGTTAGGGTTCAATAGGTAACGCTGTAGTCAAGCCATTAACTACCGGCAAGGACAGAACAATGTCTGCCAGGCCAGCCAGTTTTATGTATTTTGTAGCAAGCAGGAAGTTATGTGAAGTCGTGTGAGAGAGAAAACTTTAATGTGCTAATCACTTAAACTTTAATGTGCTAATCACTTATTTATTGAACCTATGAGCGCAAGACATTAATTCTAAGAGGGAGATTCCCAACAACGTAAAACGTTATATAAAATAAAAGTGTTGCAATGTAATGACTATTTTTATGTGTTTTAAATAACTTGTTTTATTATTATACTAGCTGTGCCCGCGGCTTCGTTCGCGTGTACTACAGAATGCTGTCGGCGAGCGCACGTCTAAACTCGAATAGTGCTGCCTCGAGAATTCTTATTGTGGGTGATCCTTAGAAGGTAGACGAAATATGCTATCGCTGAATTTTTTGTGGGTCTTTTTAAAATCTACAATTATGTAGTAAATTAATCTGATATATTCTCTTATTGCTTATTCAGCCTTATTTAATTGAGCCCAAATGCGTCTTATTACCGAATTGATTCACCATTATCGTCACTGCTTATTTCGTATACTATTTTATATAACAAAATATACCCTAAAACCCGGTCAGATAACATAGTTATAAATTTAAAAAAAAACCATGTAAATTGGATATGTGGTTTTCGAGTGAAAAGAATTTAAACGGACAGACAGACAGAGAGACGTTGAGTATGAATAGTGATAAAAAGGGTCACCGTTCGTCGGGTCCGTTGGGTCGCTCGTTGCCGCTCTCCGGCGAGTCGGACATGTACTCGTCGCGCCTCCGGCCGCGGCCCTTCGCCTTGCCCTCCGACGGCATCTCGTTAAACAGCAGCGCGTTCTTCGTCTTCTCCTTGTACTCCTGCCGCTTCTGCAGCATCTCCACTGTGCTCTTCTGCTGTTCCTCCTCTTTTCGACGACGTTCCTCTTCCTGGGAGATAATTATATTAAATTGTGATGTTTATAGAATATAAAAATGGTGATCATTTTTTTAATATTCAATCCACAAACAACGGTGTCCACCGAAATATTGGTAACCCACCATCAGGCATCCTTGTCATACCACACTACAAGCTAGATATACACTGGTTGAACCAAAAGAGAGTCGCTGAAACACGTACTCATGGAGTGCAGAGAGTCGGTCCAATACAGGGTTAAACACCTTGGCACGTCAAGGACCTCTTTCAGAGGTTTTTAACAACATGGGCGACTCATGGACTTCCTGGAAGAATTGGGCTGGCTCCATTAAGCCAGACAGTATCATCCAAAGTTGGCGAGCTGCGGAAATTTAACCCATGCAAACCTAATACCTGAAGACAGTCCCTGTAACAAATTTTTAAATGTAACAAGTTTGTCACAGTAACCTATTTGTCACTGTAACAAGTTTGTCACTGTAACAGTTTTCTCACTGTAACAGGTTAGTCACTGTAACAGATTTCTCACTGTAACCGGTTTCTCACTATGTCCATGGTGGTTGTGATCCAATTTGATATAGTTCCTTATTAATCCGTCCAGGATGATGACGCAATTAAAAGAAAAAATTTGCCTCCAAATTCGGCATATATGGTCAGTGCAGTAACTCATTTAACATTTAACTGTAAACAGGTCAGTCGGACACAAATGATATGTCCTATCACTGAGCACCCAACCTCCAACGAATGTTTATATATTTACGTATAATCATTCATTTAAATTTAATTATTCACGTAATTGTTTGACAGGGACAGAAAACATTGTGAGTAAAAACTAAATGCTTCGAAAAATAATCTTACAGTATACTATCACCACTATTGATATTTCGGTGCTTAGAATTATTTTTCTTTTTGGAAGTAGATCTAGCCCAGCATTGAGACATTTACTAGCTTTTATGAGGTGTTCTCTCAGAAAGATTATGATGCCCAACAGTAGGACTTTTGCGACTGGTATGATGTCTTCCCTCGGGAAAAGTATTAGTAACACAGTGTGTCCTTACAGGCTAGTATGAGATTTTGCCTTGCTTGAAGAATATTATGCCTAGTAATGGGACATTTACAGACTAGTATGAGGTCTTTCTCTGGAAAGAATATTATACCTGGTACTGAGACATGTGCAGGTTGGTATGAGGTCTTTCCCGGAAATTAATGGTACGCTAGCAGTGGGATATTTATAGGATAGTATGGTGATAGTAATAAGTATAGGAACCTGTTGCCGTCTGAACGCCTCGCGCTGCTCGCGCTGGCGGTCCCGCAGCGTGACCTCCTCGTCGTGCTGGCGGCGCGCGCGCGCCACGTGCCACTGCGCCTGCGAGAGCAGGTCCGCGCACGTGCGCGCCTCCGCCCCCGCCGCCGCCGGCTCGTACCGCGCCCGCTCCGCCCCCTCGCCGCCCTCCGCGCTCGACAGCCGCTGGAAGTACCTGCGCGGGACCCCTCCTCCATCACTACCTTCCACTTACCGACAGTGGATATTCTCATAAGTCTACAGAATGTAATCAAAATTGTTATCACTACGTATAATAATTATCCTCCCTTAAAAGTAAACCATTAATAATCTATTTATTATAAGCCATTAAAGTTGTAAGTTCTTGCCATTCTGTATTTTGTGTGATTTCGAGCGGAGTAAACGTAAAATACTGTTACGAATTCACATTGCCACTTGCAATAACAAAACAGGTACCAAGAAAGTACGGAACCCGTCTCGCGTGCACACGACTTTATCTTGGTGTCTGTTTTGTTATTTTATGAATTTCTTCGAACCGGGAACAATAGACAGGTCAGTAAAACGTATAATTAATTAAGTAAAAAGCACGTGCAATTTAGTACACGAAATATAAGTTAAATTTCTGATAAATAATGTTTAAATCTTTTGTGGCTTTTATATAAGTCAGCCGAAACCAAAAAATAAAATACAACCATAGAACAAAGCGCACAAGCACGGGCATTCACATCCACCCATATTATTTTATAAACCATAGCCCTTTTTTTCTCTCTCTTTAACAAATAATCTATTTCATTTTTTTTTTTTGTGCACGTATAAACGTTTCTTTATAAAATTTTGCACGTTAAAAATTTGACTTAAAAGACATCTCGAAAAAGCATGGTACTTGTGTGAGACTTGTAGCTCGTGTACAGCTCGCAGCACGACGGGGAGCGAGGAGCGCTCGTCCTTGAGCACGTGCGCGGCGAGGCGGCGCAGCACGAGCGCCGTGTTGTAGAGCAGCGCGGGGTCGTGCGGCGCCACGTGCCGCGCGCGCAGCACCGCGCCCCGCGCCGCCGCCGCGCGCCCCGCCAGCGTCTGCGCGCGCGCCACCCACGTCAGCCATTCCACGTCCGGGTGCATGCGGAACTTGCGAATGCAGTTCTCATACTGAAACATACCATAGAGAACGTTCACTATGTCATGTCTTTGTAGTTACTATGAAGCTGTGGAACTGTCTCCTGGTCAGTGTGTTCTCTCCGTCCTTCAAACATAACGTGAAGAGAAATTTAAACAGACTAGCATGACAGTGATGACTGGCGATTCTGCAGTGTTTTTTTTTAACAAGTAAAAATGGAAATAAGCATAGGGATCACCTGATGGTACTACATATAGCCTTTGGACGCTAGTAACACCAGAGGTATCACTAGTGCGTTGCCTTCCTTCCCCAAGAAGCTCTAGAAACCCTACTCACCGTAAGAACGCAACACTAGGTTGTTCGGCTGCGATCTTCTGTAGGATAAAGGTATTTCACCAGCCAGAGTGGCCGCAGTAGAGAGAAATCTCCAAAGAAATTTCTTTGTGCCCTACCGCTCATATTATTGTATCAAACTATATATATCCATTATTTTAAAAAATGCACAATTGATATTGTTACGACTAGAACAAAAAGAAAATAAAAAATAATCATCTTTCTCGAAATTTCCAGGAGCATCCGTGAAAATCGTGAATTTATCATAGTGCAGTCGTGTGACGTATAGTCTTAGGTTCAACGACACACACATAGAAAGTCTTATCGCTAAAACTGTCAGCAAACAATGGGCTATAAATTAAACGTTCCCCTGGTTTTAAAAAGCGATGACGTAAGTTGTTTACAAGACGTTAAGAGTTCCGGTACCTTCCAGAGATTTCGGGATCTAGTCATTTAGATATATATATATATAAGGGAGCTGAGTTGCGAGACGCGGCAGTTATAAATTCGAAAGCGAAGCGACAACAAAAAGCTAAATAAGAGAGAAACAAATAGTGTTATTCTGCAAGTGCCTACAGGGTATTCTGTGAGAATATTCGGTAGACGATTTATGCGTTTGTTTTGTTCTGTTATTGTTTTTTTTTAATTTGTATTAGCTGAGTACGAATAAATTACTTTTGAGTGTCACTACGGCATCTTATTACCCAAGGACGTAACAATATTATATTAAATGCATAAGCTAACTTTGTGGCTTTCTTTATTCTTTACTAACTGTTCCCGCGGCTCAGCTTGCGTGGACTACAGAACTTTTATTTATAAAGACATCATTGTCACAAATGTTTTTTAATAAGGACCATACTTCTAAGGGGTAAAACAAATACAGACCAATATCTATCCAGTCGTTTTTGCGTGATGAACACACAACGGTAAACCTCATCATTTTATTTATATATATTGTACACATTATTTGAAACATTAATAACATTTTTGTTGTGTATTTAGAGGATCACAAACTAATCTACTTATTATATTTACTCTTTAGATTACATTTTTAAAACACAAAATAACTCCATTATTGTTTGAACAGTGCATGTAGAGACAGTGTATATTGTTCCTTGATGTTTAATATTGTTTGAAATGGCGCGGGCCTTACCGCCTTGTGACGTCACGCAGACGCCATACCATCGCGCGTTTAAGCATCAATTTAAAATTTGTTTTTATAAAATCACATTTTTACTGTTAACCCTGTATTTTATACAAAAATAGTTGTAGTTGTAGTTAATAATAAATATGTAAGATCATTTTGGAAATGTTTTTATAAATTGGTTATCACTATATGACTATTATTATAGTACTCACCATTTGAATAGCGTTAATATACTGTTTTTGTTCAACGTATATGTGAGCGATGTTCATCCATACGTCTGGGAAGTCGGCGGTCGCTTCACGCACCTGAGCGAATATGTCGCGAGCTTCATTTACACATCCCTGTTGAAATGTAACCATTAATAAATGTTTATAACACTCGGGGCCGAATTTCAAGATTGCGAGGTCCTGTGCCAACGAACACATTGAGGTCTCAATTAATTTAGAATACAAATTATAAATATTAGGCTTTAAAAAACATGTATTCCGAATGTGAACTTATGTTCCTAAATAGTGAACAAATTCATTTGTATATAATGCTTGTTGAGTTTGCCATTTTGTGGGGTATTGGCCGTATGTGGAGAAAATATAGAGGTTCTAACATTTTACCATTTATTCATAGTTGATATATCAATACTTTGATGGTCTATGTCAAAATATTGATACTATTTGAAAAATTTGTAACAATAAAAAACTGTATGACGAGTAGAAAGATCACACTATGCTAGGTTTTTTTTCTTACCATATTATCAGTATGTAAGCGATAGCTTAGATAATAACTTTAGTTAATCTAAGCGAACAATCAATTACAATGCTAGGAAAAACACTAGATTACATCTGCCATTTTACGTTTGAAGATTACAAGAATAATTAGAACAATATTCTATTGCGTTACGTTAGCAGAATCGTGGATGAAATACATTTGCTATTGAATCAAAAGAAGATCTTCAAAAGTTTGGGTTTCGGTTCCGGCCATAACTAGAAGAGTAGCCGAATATTCGGTCAAAGTTTCGGCTGAAAATAATGCTTCAGTTGGACAATTATGTAAAACTAGCTGTGCCAGCGGCTCCGCTCGCGTGGACTACAGAATGTCGTCGGTCGAGCGCACACGTTTTATTTTTTCTAGCATTCAAAATATATGCTGACCTTATGTGCGAGCACGCAACCAACTCCGTTAGCAGCCCAAATGTTTTTTGGATCCGTTTTCAGTACTTGTTTGTACATTGCCAGCGCCCGTTCTTGATGTCTCTTCTCTCGGTCTTTTTCACGGCACGGCTGATGAAGAGTCTGGAGCCACACGTTACCTGGCAAAGACAATTCCGAAGGGTATAAACGAACAATCCTTATAATTGAGGATAATTACAATAGCTAGCCATACACGTGCAGATCTACCCGACGGACGCGTCTCAGATCTGATCTGCGAGCCGGTCTCGAGCATCTGTCAGTTGTGGTCCTGATTTTATTATAAACGGTTGTCTGTAATGTCTCTATTAAAGCAAAATCTAGCTGTAATTAATTATTGTTTTTTAATTACAGCTAAATAATGAATTTGATTAAATTCCTTACATATTGCGATCGATTTATCGTAAGCTTGTTGCTTCAGATTTTTCTTCAAGTATTATTCTTTATCTTTGAGTTTCCATAAACATGGCAAAGACTTATAAAGTTCAATATAACTTGTTCAAAACAATGTATTATCGCTAAATGCTATTTTAATCAACAACACGTGTGTGTTCAAGCGTAATCGCGCAACAGGTGCGATCCGACGGCCATATCTGTTCTTACGCACACACGCACCCCGTGCCCGATCTATTGGTTTTGAGTACGGGCAGCGAGCATACGTCGATAGGTAAATCTGTGCCCGAATCAAGCCATACACTATCAGATCTACCCGAATCACGCCATACACTATTAGATCTACCCGAATCACACCATACACTATTAGATCTGCCCGAATCACACCATACACTATTAGATCTGCCCGAATCACACCATACACTATTAGACTGCCCGACAGGCGTACCATCGGGTAGATCTGTTCGTATATATGGCAGTCGTGTAAAAAGTCACATTTATTTTTTCTGCATAACACAATTAAAAAAGTATAAACAGTTGTAAATATGAAATCACACATTTAATGAACATTTAAGATTTACAGTTAAGAGAGATAGGGGATAAAAAATTCTTTGATGATTTCTCTCTACTTGGGGCAGGCTGATTGGTGGAATACTTCCACCCTACAGAAGATCGCTGCCAAATAACCTTGTGTCGTGTTCCTACGGTGAGTAGGGTTTCCAGACCTCCTTGGGGTAGGGGGGTACAAGGTCGGCAATGCGCTAGTGATATCTATAGTATCAAGAGCGTCCATAGGCTACGATAGCCGCTTCCCGTTGGGCAGACCGAATGCATGTTTGCATTAAAAAAAATATTTATTTCAATTTTCTCACTAACTCTGTACAACTATGAAAACAAAACATTAATAATGACTTATTATCCATTGCTTTGATTAAAGTAGGAACTTGGAACATTTTTTATATAGTAACCACTGTGCCTCATAGTGACTATAGTACAATCCAAACAATTACCTATAAGATTAAAGAAAAAAAATTGTGCACTCACCTAAGGCAATCAATGAATATGCATCATTAGCGTTGGACGAATTCTGCAATATCCTTTCAAACTTCTTCTGACCGGGTCCCCACTCCTGTTGGGCTAAATGTAGGTTACCTAACAGTGACCAGGTGTCCGGGTGTTCTATATTCACTTTCAATGCCTCCTTGAACCAATCCGATGCCTCATAGATCTGGCCTTTGTCGCGAGCCATGCAACCTAACCTAAAGAAATTAAACATATTACAACTCGTTCAATCGACATTTCCTTATTTGCCTCTTACAAGTAAAGCTTGATTCTGATGTTTCGGAAGTTATTTGACACCGCTTACCAGCCATTAATATTAAATGGCTATAAAATTACACTTACAAACAGTAAACCATTATATGGGCATAAAATTTACACATACAAAAAAGAAGCCATTCATGGCTATAAAATTTACACTTACAAAAAGGATGCCATTTAATGGCTATAAAATTTACACATACAAACAGAAAATAATCTTATGGTTATGAAATTTACACGTAAAAACAGGAAAATGGTTTACCTTAAGTAACAATCAATATAGTTAGGATGCTCTTTCAATATGTCCTTATAAAGCTTTTCAGCTTTGTTATACATACAGAGGGCTTCGTTCAAACGAGCCAAATTGTACATTGTTGTGACGGAAATTGAATTGTAATACTGAGCGTCCAATGTCTCTGCATCTGCCTTTTCTCTAAATAAAAAAAAATAAGGATTATTTATCTATTTTTGCTCGGCCTGACGTCATCATTATATTGTTAAGAAATATCATGTATTTATCATATTGTGGTCGTGTGTCATGTAGTCATAGGTTCGTGACGCACACATAGAAAGCCTTATCGCTACAACTGTCAACAAACAATGGGCTATAAATTAAACGTTCCTCTCGTTTTAAAAGCAATGACGTAAGTTGTTTACGTCATGATAACGAGTTCAGGGACCTTCTAGAGATTTCGTGACCGTCTCATTTGGGTATAAAAGCGAGCCGTATATTACGTCACGGCAGTTCTAATTTCGAACAAACAATAAGCGAAATAAAAGAAGAACTACAAGAGAACATGCAGGTCATGTTCATAACCACTAACATGAGAACACGTTAGTACACACAGGTGATTCTGCAAGTATATTTGGTGACCGATTTGTGAGTTTGTTTTGTTTTAAACTATACTGCTTTGAGTACGAATAAATTGTTTTCATGAAACACTACAACATTTTACTACCCACAGGTGTAACAATATTTTACAAAATCAGCTAATCGACGTGTTAATAGTTTCTTTTTGCTTAGTCCTTGAGTATTACATATTGAATCAGGATTAAAGACCATATTGTAAGTATCCAGATTAAATATTCAAAAAATCTAATTAAATGGCCTTCAAAAATTTCTTATAATGGCATTGTTTATTACAGTTAAATAATAATTATAGATATAAAAAGGTAAGAAGCTGAATTTTGGATGTTGAGTATTTGTAATATTTATAAAAAAATACTTGCCTTTCGAGAGCTTCTTCCAGATACTTTTTAGATTCATTCAAATTGCCTAATCTGTAGTGCAGAGCGGCAACGTTATTCAGTATTTCCGCAGGGATGTCTGCATTAACCTTCTCTTTTAAAATTTTCATAGCAGTACTATATGCGTTTAAGGAACCCTGCATATAATTGTATAAATACATGAAAATACACAAAAAAAAAATGTATATACAACATGTAACATAATAAACGCACACTGTGAAAGTAATTTGTGAAGACTCGATTTCAGTTATTTTAAATATAGGTATTTTTTATCCTAAAAATATTCAAAAAGAAGTAAATTAACCACCCCGTCGTTGTTCAACGACAACAACAAACGAAAATGAAACATAATACCAAACAATAAGGCTTCTGTTTTTCAATGACAAACTTATACTGTAATATATCAAATAAATTTAAGAATGAGCTTTATTACAAGGAGAATTAAGTTTTTTACAAAAATTTTAAATAATCAGCGATGTACATTACATATACACACAATAACAGGCACGTGGTTCAAATACTTCAAATGGACACGAAATACCACTAAAATACAAAGAACTTCTCTTTACATTTTCGTTTCTCGTTACATTCTCTTACGCGCTCTTAAAAACTATGGGGAAGAGCGAGACCTTTCGAAAGCGTCACGGCGGGATCAAAGTAATACAAACAAAACAAGCTAGTCATGCGCCGGCCTTATCCGTGAGAGTGTGTATTTGAAAATATCTTGATAACTTCAGACGCGATGTCGATATACGAACATTCAAAACTTCGAAATGGTGAGAACATTGGGCACACACAGTGTGGAGATAATATGGCACTAGGTTGCAGAACATTTAATAATAGTCATAGTACCAGCGTAAAGCACAGGACTATGTTAGCCGCTACTTAGCTTTTCAACCGAACCGGCTATCGACCACTCGAAACACATTACCCTCCTTTTGGGTAAACTACATCATTAAACTGTGTTGGTAACTCTTAACAGTTACCTGCAAATCATTCTGTTCCAATATTTGCGCCAACTCGATCCAAGCTTCCACATCATCGGGAAACTGTTCAGTTACTTTCTTCAGGTGCTGTCTAGCAATATCACGTTTCGACTGCGACGGAGAATTTGCATATAAAGAACCTAATATTTTCATTGTTTCATAATTGCCTGGTTGAACTTTTAGCACTTTTTCAAAGCACTGTGCGGCCTGAAATAAAAACAAATGTACCTATTGACATGTACTTATATTTATGTGTAACATATGTTAGAATTAAATGTAAATAAAAAAGTGTAGTAATTTACATTTTCAGTGTCACCTCAGTAAATATAATTTATATTTATGTAACGCATTTTAGAAGTAAATGTAAATGAAAACATGTAACTTACATTTTCAGTATCACCTCAGTACATATAATTAATATTTATGTAACACACTTTAGAAGTAAATGTAAATGAAACATGTAACTTACATTTTCAGTGTCACCTCGGTAAATATACATTTGCCCCAAACCATAGTGCGGTAGTACAAAATTAGGCGGCGCAAACTGAGTGGCTTGGTAATAATACTGGAAAGCTTGGTCGCAATCACCTTGGGCGTGAAAAGCTCGTGCCAAATGATGGCAACTTTCAGCGCGCATCGCTTCATTTTCCGTATTGTGAAAAGCGTGTAATGCTAAATGCTGCACTTTGTTATAATCCTAGGGGAAAAATCATTTTGTTTAATATTTATTGTAATTTAATATCTATACTAATACTACAGAAGCTCAAGATATTATTTGTTTAAATGCGCCAATCTCTGGAACTACAAGTCTGATTGTATTTTATAGCTTATTTATTGAGGAAGGTTATATAACTAGGCTATATAACTTCACACTATGACCTAATGGAGCAGCGAGCGTAGTACTAATGTCGATTATCAAACAATCTGGTAAGCTGTAGGCAAGTATGTGAAGTGAGAACAACGATGCAACGTATACGACTTCACGTCGATTGACGTGAGTTCGAATCCCTGCAATGAGTCTGATCTTACGGTGAAGGAAAACATCTTGAAGAAACCATAGCATGCTGGTAGGGCTTTTTCTAATGCCCGCCTGGCTAGCTACCACTCTCGAGTTGATAATCTGTCGCCAAGCACCAACAGGTGTGTTTCGGCAGCTGCACTTGAGAGCCAGTGTTCCACTAGGTTTAGCATGTTATCATCTTGGGCCACATCGTCATTTACATCAGGTGAGATTGTGGCCACTATGCCAATCCTATAACGATAAAAAAAGGCAACACATATGTATTGGAGGCCACGTGGTGGAGAGTTGGTTGAATAGATTTAACACGGGTGATATGGAAGACACAGCTCATTTTCTCATAAACAATGAATGTTAAAGATAAATCACAACAAACTATCACAGTTACTCTACTAATAACCTCCAGAAGTACAGCTGATATCTTTATTTATATAACAAACACGATTATGTCCAACAAACCTTTAATCATAAATAAAGTCTATGTCATAACTGTAAAATCTTGCATCTTAGTTTATGATTAAATGTAGTTCTTTAAACATGTTATAAATTACCATTTCCATAAGCTCACCTTCTTGAAGAAGAAATGATTCGCCAAATGATTCAAAACCATCGGATTCTTGGGATCTATAGCATAAGCTTTTGACAACATAATAACCGCTTTTTTGTTTGACTCGTTTTCTTGAAGGTTCAATTTTAGAATAGAAAGACCTACAAGGGCACCAACACATTGAGGATCAAGTTGTAAGGCTCTCTCAAATGCCATTCTGTAAAAAAAACATTAAATTTGTTGAATGAATGTACTGGCCTTCTATGTGAATAAGGATAATTCTGGTTTTATACGAAAACATACTTTTATACAACCTAAAAACATCAACACTAGGAAAGTGAAGATAGCTAGAAATAATGTCTATCATAAAAAAACACAGTATGTATGTGGAAATAGTATATCTTGAGTTAGTCAGGAATAAAAAAATATCATCATAACAAATGGATTACCTTGCTTTCTCCTGATTGTTCAATTTCATAAAACAGTGTCCCATTCCCAACCTTAAAGCAGCCGGGCTATCCGGATTAGTTCTTAATGCTTTTTTGTAGAATGCTAAAGCTCCCCTATAGTCTTTGCGATTGAAGGCTATGCATGCTTTTCCAAGTAAAGACGGAACATTGTTTGGTGACTGATTGAGGACAAAGTTGAACTGGGCATCTGCTTGTTCCATTTTATCACCTTCGAGCAAACAAAAGTATGCTCTACCAAGAAGATGATTCTAAAAAGATTTAAATGAAACTCAATTTAATACCTTAGTATTACTTCCTTTAAAACCCAAGATTAAGTATAGTAAGACTAAGTATAAATTTATTATTTAAATGTAAAGATTCCACACAATTATTAGTATATTTATAACAAGTTATTATTACATAGTGCTTTTTATTGTTTTCACCATGACATAATGTTTCAGTCATATAGAAAGAATGTAAAGAAGCAACATCTAATTTTATCATTATGGAATTAAAGTATTCCCATTTTTATGAGTTCAATTTTTGTTATACAACTAAGGTGAAAAACATGCATACAGCCCGCCTGATACTAAGTGACTGTCATAGTCTACAGGCGCTTGTAATATCATATGTGTCAACTAGCATGTTAACAACCATAAATCCCCCGAACCCCAAAGATCTCTGAAAACTCAACTCATCACAGGAACACAACACAAGGTATTCCACCAGTAGGGTAGTAAATTTCCAAAGAAATTTCACTGTGCAAGGAATTATGTTCAACAGAGGATGTCGCAATAAAGCTATTGTTCAACTATATCAGAGGTGCTCAAGCTGATAGTGTCTGTGATCAAATACAAAATATTTAGGCAGCAAGTGATGACTGCCAACCTATTATTATAACAGAAAAACATGGTAGTTATGAAATGGCATTTACTAAACTTGCAAAACTATATAGGTATTGGAGAGAAGCCTGGTGTAGCTGTAAAAGCCTTCTGAGGCTTCAGGGCCCAAAAGGCTAACAGTGTAGTCAGATTGAAAAAAAAGGTATTGAAGTTCCAACTACACAAATATCAATTTTTTTTCTGGATGTTAATGTAATTACTGTCCACTGTAAGTGACATGTTAGGCTTTTGTTAACCAATTGCAACATTTAGATTTCATTATTTTGATTTATAAAAAGGCTGATTTTTAGATGCAAGCAGATTCGTACAATCCTGTTGAATAAATATGAATTTAAATGCAAATATTTCTTTTCATATATAAAATACCAATATTTGGGATCCGGTGACTCGGTATTGCGATATAAATATTTGTAAACATTATTACTACAAGCATAGTGAAAAGAGATTAGAAGTGTTGTGTATGAGTGATGGCTGCCGAGAGACTTTCAAGGTAAAACACTATTCAGGAATTCCGGTGATCAACTGTTTGTGGATATTTCTGCTTTTGTTTCTATAAGACTAATTTATTAACATATTGCGTCTTACCTGATCATACATAATAATTTTATCAGCCATTGTGTACAAGAGTGTTGCTTTAGTAAATAACTCTTTTTTCTTATCTTTTGACTTCTCTTTGTTGGCCTCCTGAACATAGTAAGCAGCAAGCATGTCCAATGCCCGCATTTGGTCTCTTTCAAAATCCCTATACTCAATGTTTGCATCTGCTCTAGATGCCTCCAGAATTTTGAGGAAGTCATCAATTTTTTTTTGTTTATAATATGCAAGCTGAAATATTTATTCATAAAAATTTCAATAATGTTTATCACCTAATTTATATACATTTTTTAAGTTCAATTAAATACAAATTTCACTGAGAAGATCATGGAAATCGCGATTGCATAAGTATAAAAAAGAGGCGATCATACATTATACAAAGGATAAAAGAACTCGGATTATTAGGAGTTTAAATTAAAGCAAATTATAACTATAAAAAATACTTTAATTGTTCCAGAATAAATTCATTGAAAATGAAATTTTACTGAATAACATGCAAATTACCTAAATATCATTAAGGTGTGTGTGTTTGATAGGAATAGGATTTTTAGTTATTTTGAAATGACGAATATCCATACGTCTACAAAATTTTATTTAAGGTTATGTTATTTCCAACTTTGAATATTTTATTATTTTAAATGTACACATACCGCAACATTGATCCAAACGTTGAGCTGTGAACGCTCTTGCTGCAAAATACTAAGCACCTCATCTCCTGACGGTAATTGATCTGGATCGAGCTCAATCACCTAAAATAACATAATATACATATTATGAAGTAACAAAATTGTCATTTATCACTCAAATTTAAAATATTATAATCACCTCATCTGTGCTCATTAAAGGTATTTCGAGCGACATTTTACTTATATTATTTCACTTCATTACTAAAAATACTAAAATTTTACAAATAAAAACAACGCTACACAGCCTCATAAACAGTAATATTTTTTAAAATATTTTTTAAGGCCCCTGGATACTAGTATTCTAAATGTGCTCCCGGGCCACAGACTACTGAAAGGATGCTATCGCGAGGCAGAGTTTTAAGTGACATTTCGAGATGGCGCACAGTGGGATGAACTTTTTCAATTTTTTTTTCTTCGTACCAATGGATAGAGCTAGTTAACTCTAATGATAATTGTTGTTAGTCATTTTTTCCTAAATATTTCCTGTTTTTATTGTATGGAACGGATTTTAAAGAAGAAAATTCCTTCTAGGACGAGATTTTTCTTGCTTCGAAATCTTTTTTAAAGTGAAAACTTCTTTAGTGTCGTTGTGATTTGAAACTCGATGAAAGAAAAAGGCAACCATTAAAAGAGACAACCATATACATATGTAGGATTTGGCCTATGAAGAATGAGAATCCATTTACATTATGCGCGGTTAATGCAAGTCCTGCGGCCCTAGTTTGGTATTTCACATTTAAGAATATACCATTGTCATTATATCGGCACTCTACTGATATTATATCGAAATTGTAACAAATTTGGTATTCTGCTAACTAATAATATTTGGTAACCTATTACTCTATATTCGTATATCATAATATCTGGCTCGTGGTTCGTATTATAATACCTGTACCTATTAAGAATATTTTAGTTACACGTAGGGGGAAGTGGGGTACTTTGATACAAGGGGCACATTGATACACCAGCAATATTTCAATATTAACAAACATTATTAGAGACCCGGCAAAACTAAAACGTCCATATACATGTCTTAGCTCCACAGCTATAACCACGCTGACCGCTTGTTAACCGTTAGCGTTGGAACAGAGTAAGTGTGTTTTAGTGCGACTAACTAAAAAATACTTAAGTATCTAAAAGTATTTCTCTGCTGTTTTATATGATATAATTAAGATTAATCTATCCAACATTCGGTATTAGAAGTATTTTTTAATGTGTTCGATGGTTTTATTGAATTTTATAATTATTTTTTTTAATTATCTGCTGGGGCACATTGATACATCAATACGCGGGGCACATTGATACGTATTAATCATATCCATGTAAGCGATACGAATGTGATAAAATCGGTAAATACAATAGAAGTCGTATTTCTGGATACTGATACTAGTACAATTATTAATGCTGCCGAAATTGTGAAGAAAATGAAATATCTGCAATTGAAACTGACCCTATATCTACGAAAAAACCTGCATCTAGTAAGTTTGTGTTTGTGTGAATATAAGACAAGCATTTATTTTGCAGCTGCAATACCTGTGCTTTAGCAGTTACTATTTCTTTAAAGGGAACGTCTCGAACTTTTTTCTTTTGTACTTTTTGAAATAATTTAACGTATATAACGTTCAACCACACAGCGGTGGTAATGGTGCCAGCATAAATTGAGATACTTTTAGGAACTTGTCATTACTGAATAGAGCTCAGCTTATACCTGGAATTGTTACCAATGGTGCAAGGTTGACTGTACCTAAACATTTTTTATTGTAGTTATTAAATAATTAAATCCATAGTAGTTTCTATAGTTTTGTTTTAAAGAGAAAAGCCTTTGAAACATATAATTTTTCCTTTATTAATAATCTGAAGTCTTATTATAATGTCCACCAGTTAAACCTTATTTCCTATTATATATTCGTACATATATATTGTCGTACTAAAGTGCCCCATACGAGGGGCACAATGATACAAAACCCATTTTTTATTAAATTAATTTTATTCTCCTTGTTATTTAACTTTAATGATTCTTATGACTCACATTATAATATTGATAAAATTTAACATTCAATAAACATAAAATAATAATATTTTATTAATTTTTTATGCATAAAATACGACATTGAATTTTTCTATATCAATCTGCCCCACTTCCCCCTACATCTCTTTGCTTAACACAGTCTACACACTTTACACCTACACACATCTGTACCAAGTACCTATAAATGCTCTACACTACTCTGTGGCTCCAAAAAATGGAAGAGTATCGATGTATTACTACCCTATATATTTATTTATTTACTAATAAATACAAAAAAATATTTTTTCGTAGGTATGTATAAAACAAATTTGGGTGTTTCTGTAGATATATTGGATCATTTTCATGTATACAGTATTTCTATAGTAATAGCAAATAAAAATGAATAACGAAATTAAAAGAATTACTTATAAACGTGCTCGGCCAAATCCCCTTTTTCATCAGTGGCTTGAGGAATTACATGAAGAAGCGAAAAAAAAGCGTAGCAAATTGGAACCAATGTTGAGAAAGGCTTTAGAGTCATTATCAAAATATCCACTACCGCTTGAGTCTGGAGCCGAATGTGGTATACTAAAAGGTTTTAAAAAACAATTGTGTAAATTCTTAGATCGTCGTTTAGAAGTGCATAGGCAGAATTTAAGTTTACAAGCAAATATTGATCGAGAATATCAAAGTATACAAATAAGCTCTGGCTTAACAAATCCTGTGCAATTGCCAAGATCTAACTCCAGGATAAAAAGGGTTACATCGACAGTTACTTCAGCCAGTTTGGGATTAAATTTAGATACGGAAGAAAATTTACACGGACATATTTCTACTGATTTATATACAGGTGTGGGAACAAGCACTTCCAATTTAAATACTCAACGTAACATAAATAATAATGTATGTCAGTTACCATTAGATGAAGAGTTACTAAGAAATGCAAGACATGGTAATGATCAAAGCGTGCCTGTGCCAGACCCAGGATGTACGTCATCAAATATTTCTCTGGAGAAAGATTCTCAGACTCCTCCATTAACATTGGCTCATAATTATGCCCCTTTCAAACCAATACCCCGAAGTGGTGCTTATGCTATACTTGTAGCTTTACTTGAGCATTCGATAGATAAACCTAGTAAACCATATTTAATAAAAGAAGAGTTGATAAGTAAAGCTCAAAAACATTGTGATGAATCATTTATTAATCATAAAGAGAATTGTACTTATACGGCTTGGTCTAATATGAGTATCTTAGAAGATAGGGGTTTGGTTTTAAGGAATCGTTTTAAACGGACTGTATATTCTCTAACGGATGATGGCTTACAGTTAGCCAATGAACTTTTAAGGGAGTCTAGAGAAAATATTACAACTAATACTGTTGCCGCTGTCAGCCCTGATGGAGTTCCAAGTATTTACTGTAAACAGTATTTAGACAATAACGTTGAAACCAAAGAATGGACACCAGAAATTATTGAAATGCCAGCTAGTTCATTTGATGTTATTTTATTGATTGATAAAAATGAAACTAGCAGGTATGTATCTTAATTTAATTAATTAAACTAGGTTTACTTTTGAAATATAAAATTGTGTGCTCTTTATTTTTCGATATTTTTGCCTCTCCAAATGGATGATCATACTCATATTCTTGTGTATTCTAGTCTATTTCACATTTCCTGGCAACCTCTAAGCTAAAGTACATTTACACAAAGCATAAAAGCTTTTAAAGAGTTCTTTATGGTATCACACACATTGTTATGTTAAGTAAACAGGTGTATAACATACTAATTGACTATTATGAATATTTTCTAGTGTATCCAGAAGAAACGAATCAATAGCTGATATTTTCAAAAGGTATTCTGATCTCAAACATGAATACAAAAGTTTGAAAGTTGGTGATTTTGTATGGATAGCCAGACACAAGGACAATAAAGACCAGGAGTTGGTTCTCCCATATATCGTAGAGAGGAAAAGGATGGATGATCTTGCTTCCAGTATTAAAGATGGACGTTTTCATGAGCAAAAATTCAGATTACGGAAATGTGGCTTAAAACATGTTATTTATTTGGTAGAAAATTATGGTAGCAACACTCATCTAGGGCTACCTTTGCAGACATTAAATCAAGCTGTGGATAATACAAGGGTTCAAGATGAGTTTAAAATTCATGTCACCAATTCTTTAGTTGACTCTTCTAAATTTTTAGCTATGATGACGAAAAGTTTAATAGTACGATTTCAGGTAAGAGAATAATCACCAGCTTCAGCTATCCCTGTGCCCCGGGTGAGATATATTGTAGCATTCCTATTGGGTTATGGCTCCATCCAGCCATCACTTTTCAGGGGCTCAGAGGTACATTAATAGAGAGAGCAGAGTAAAACGCCTACTTGGTTTTAACAGACTGAGCCCATGAGCAATGTCATGGCGCACCTCTGTCCAAAGTTTTCCTTGGAAATAATCCCTTGAAGATTAATTAAATACCTAAAATTAAAATCTTCCCAAAATGTCAATCTTTTTATACAAGCTTTAGATTTGAATAAATAATAGATTTTATATAATTATATGTTTTCAGGGTCAGAATTTACGGGGGAGTAACTACAATAGTAATGGTGAAGATTTGATGACTTTTAAATTTTTTAACAAAACATCCTCAAAAACAAAGGCTTTGTCAGTAACAGATACATTCATAAAAATGCTTCTACAGTTAAAGGGTGTGTCAGTGGAAAAAGCTATTGCGATCACAAATAAGTACAATACTCCTAAAAACCTTATTGAAGCATATAGAAGATGTGATGGTGATAGAGAAGGTAGCTCATTATTGACTAATTTACAATATGGTGAAATGAACAAGAAGATTGGGTCTGCAATAAGTAACAAAATTTATTTGTTGTTCACTAGAGGCAGTTTGATGTAAATTTCTAGATTACTCTGTCTGCGGTTTTATTCGCTACTAATACTAGCTGTAAGCATCAGGGTCGTAGTGTGTAAAGGCCCACGAGACTTGAGCCTAGAGATCCATGCATCTGGTAAACCTGTCAGGTTCGATAGACGGGAAAATCCAAATTAATTTTAATAATAGGTCCTTACATATAAAATTAGCATTTTATATGGAAAAAGTAAAATGAAAAAATATCAAATTATACATTTAACCAATCTAAGTATGTACCATTATTATCTATGCACTTTCGCCATTTTGTAGGTACCTGAAAAAATTGTGGGAGCAAGTATCAATGAAATCTATGAAGGCGATTTGGACATTTCCATAGGAATTGAATTTTTTTCCTTTCAAGAAATTGTCCAAATTCAGAAAAAGTGGTAATCTGTTAGGGTAAGGAACAAGCAGTATGGTGGGTGTCAGAGACATTCCAACTGCAGTTCCTCTAATTTAGTGACCATCTGTAGTGAAGTATGGGGTCTAGTATTGTTCTGAAGCACTTCAGTGAAGCTGTAAAAGCCGTGAAGGCTCCAGGGCCCCTATGGCTAACAGTAGAGTCAGCCCGACGGCTAACAGTAGTCATTTAAGAAGAAAATCCTGAAGTACCAGTGGACTAGATAGATTGACCAGTCTCGGTTTTTTAACGGCTAGCTTTTCCATAATGGTTTGCAATTTTTGACAATACAGATCTGCCATTAACGTCTAGTCATATTTTAGGAAGCTGTAGTGTATGACATCAAGCATTTACCTTATAGTACCTTTTTCTGAGTCTACTTTCGCTTGGGACAAGATTTGGCTGGTTCTGCAGTTGTTCTGCAGCGCTGATGCCACGGTGGAACTCATATTCGTAAATAACGTGATAATTTAAAGAATGGTGTCATAGAAAAATCTAATGGTGCGAAAACAAATAAATTTGAATTAGGAATTCCTAAACAAACGCCAGACATTTGAGATCAAGGTGGCCAGTTCAACAAAGCGCCAATTTCATATGCAAGGACCTAATAATTAAGTACACACATACTTCGGCGATATGAAATTGAAATAGCTTTTCAACATTTCATTTTTCTTATATATAATATAAGACGATAAACAGATAAAAAAGGAAATAATATAAGTTGAAAATATATTTGATTCCTTATTGGATTAAACTTTGAGGGTCTCAAAGTGATGCGAGCCATTAGGTATCTTTAAGAACGGCCCTGTTAATCATTGTAAAATATTGTATATCTGATGTTTGTAAAAGGTCGATGTTTAAATACAAGATAAGGACTTAGTATCGAGATATAGAAAAGAAGATTCTCTGCGAAATCATGTTCCCTGTTTCTTGTAAAACTCGATACTTAGATTTATACTCAGTTTAAAAAGTTAATAGACAACTTCGTAGGTGTATAAATTTATTATTCCCTAATGAGAAATTATTGCCGTGGAGAAAGATTTGGCCAAAATTAAAATTTTGACTATAGTTATTAAATACATACTATCTAAATTTTTCTTTTGATGGTCTGTTGTATTGATGTCTTGTAATTTATTTGTAGTGAAGTGTAAGTTATATTGTGATATTTTTTTATAGATTATTTCTACGATGTATTGACTGATTTATAGATTAATCGTGTTATAAGTTATGCGAAAAATAGTTAATGATTAAGATGTTTGTGGGAAGTAATCAATATTACATGTTATCTATAAGAGGAAAAACTACCAATATAAGTACATAAACATTTAGTCAAATAGTTGATGAAGTATCTAACATTCAACCTGTCTATTTTGGATCGTATTTGGGCTTTTTCTCTTTTTATTTTGCTCACTGGTTATTGTGGCAACTATTTTTCTACTTATTTTATGTTGTGGCCTATTATATATTTTTTTCTTTTTCCATTTTGTGTCTGAAAATATAAGCAGAGTTTGCTTCCGAATATCGAAATTTCAAGTACCTACAATAAAACAAACACTTATGTACTATTGTCGCTATTAAACTACAGTGCAATTTAATTTATAACGAGCTCAGTTGTAACGACTTTTTGGTACCTATCAAGTCCCTTGAATTTAGTATACTTTTAGAGGAAAATTACTTGGCAATAGCGATTTCGGATGTAACGCCGATTTCGGGCATAGCGAATAGTTTTAATATACCATTTCTAACAAATTTCTAGTGATCTCTAGCAAATATTGCGAAGAGTCTACACATAAAGACCGAATCGCAAAGCAAACGCAAGGTTCATTCATAGTATCAAAGTTTTATCTTTTGTTTACTTACATCTACTGATGGTCAGCAGTTGTATTAATATACTTTTGGTTATAAACGTTCATGTACGTAAAATCATATAATTATTACGCGGTAAAAGTATATCTAAGAATTTAGGCGATATATTCGCATTGCACGGATGTATTGTCTGGCAATAAATATTGTTTTCTTTCTAGCTATGTATATAGCGACGGAATTATAGTGGTCTCTTCATCGTCGTTATAAACGAAATTCACTGTATTTCCAAAATTGCCTTTCAATGTTAACGACTATATAATTATAAATGACCTACCGTTTACCGAAACCGGTATTATCGATGCCCTTAAAGTAAATGTATATGGTTCCTTATTATAATTTGAGGTCGATATCGATTTGTGAAGGCGTGGCGTGTGACGAAGAGACCAGTTGTTTTTTTTTTTATATTACTAATGGGCCTGGTTATTCTAACCTCTTCGTACGAATTATTATTTAATTTTCATTGTGAATATGTACGTATATCTATGATTATTTAATTACTGTCAATAATTAAGCTGTAAATTATATTTCCGTATAAAATAAAACCATGTCTCCCAATGGGTAGGTAGATTAAAATTACCTCGAATCATATAGGTTAAAGTTACCACTACCAGTTTCTGCATTTATTTTTTGATTTCCCAAATATTTTGAATAGCCATTTTTTTTTGTATATTTTCATAATTTTTGCACTAAAAAATTATCCTTATAGTATACATATCTGGGTATTAGCTATTAAGACTCTATATAATGTTGTATAAAAGTTTACATGCGACATGTTTTGATTAATTAAAATAAAAGAGTGATATACATACACAAATATTTTATTTATTATAACATAACCATAAGTGTGACATGAAAAAGTACTATATATCTAACAATTACGATAAGAAAATGTCTGGTTTTTCATATTTCAGAATATTTATAAATATATAGGTTTGAATTAAGAGCACTTGAGGATGGAATCAACTTTCCCCTGTTCATGAACAGCGTGCTAAAATTGTATGAAAGCGAATAATTAATATTTTATTGATTTAGCACAAAAAAGTCATCATACAGTGACTTTACTGCAGAGATTCATTGGATGACTTGAAATAGAGGAAATTAAAAAAAATGGGATTCAGATATAGTAGTAAATTATGAGATTCTAAGAACTTAGTTGTGCCAAATCAGTTGTAGGTAACCACTACATTAGACCCTTATTTTCATCATCACATTGCGTTTCCTTATAATTATAGACTAAGGCCCGGCGCACACTGGAGGCACGGCACGGCAGGGGATCCTTTGGCAGCCCTACATGTAAGGGCACACAGACGGTAACTATGCCGCGGTGTATCCTTAGGTATGTAGTCTCGTCCTTAGGCATGCCGAGTCGTCCTTAGGTTATAAATGATGCTTGCAGGTCGCGGACGCTTTCTAGCCTCGGCATCCCGAAGAATGCCGAACCGCCCCGAGGGATGCCAAGGTGTTCCGAAGGCAACAGACATGCTTACTGTGGTTTTTTTTTGTTTACGTCAATTATCATTCCTTTTGCCCCATAATCCCGTAGTTGTAGATTGTCTAAATTTATTAAAATCAATAATATTAAGCTATAGATTTTGATGTAATTTTCTTGTGTATATCTGAATTTTTTTTTTGGTTATGTTACTTAACCATGATGTTTTATGTTTAGTTGAATGTGTTGTGTTCGTTTTGTGTTTGTCTTTAAATAGTCCGGATTGGACCAAAATTTGCACTTACATATATACTTTTTATAGTACTATTATTCTTCGTTTATGGTACTATTCACATGACATTGATGGAATTGTGCACACACACACATGTTGCCATTTTATAACAAGAAGACAATTACAATTGAAATCTCAACTTTAACATCATGTAATTATTGCCTATTATTGTTCATTACTTGAAAAATCCCTTGTCGTGCCACCAGTGGGTGGTGCCAGCCCTAAACATTAATAATATACTCTTATATTTAAAATAGTCTGAAGCGGCTTTTAACTGTTAATCAAATGCAATGCTTCAATTTAAAAAAAACCAAAGAGATGGCACAGTTATCGCGACAGAAAGAAAAGTAAAACTAAATTACAATCTCTTCTAACATATACAAATAGCTGAAAATAAGTGGCTTCTACAATTCTTAAAAACTAAACAAATAATTCAAATTTTCTTTTCAGTGGCTCAAGACTATTTGTCTTAAAAAGACAATATCAAGAAATTAAATGCTAAATAAAAAGTAAATCTACTATGTATATCGTTAACATATAAAATCAACTTATAAATTCGAATTTCAATTATCACTTATAAACCAACCACCTATATAGAAATCTGATAGACTGCCAAATGTTTAAAAATGTTAAAATTTACAGAGAAACATCTTATTTATTTTAAAGTGCACACAATTATTTTGACAAATAATATGTTGGACAAATTGTATAACAAATACTTGGTGCACTTGTTAAATAATATGATAAAAATTTAAAGTGTTCCGTAATAGTTCCTTTCTGTTTGATTCTTGTAATATTTATATCCAATGAATGAAACAGCGATTAGACCCAGTGTCAAAATAATGCCCCCAATGAAGCTTGGACCATCAAAGCTGAAAAGAGAATAAATGTTGCTTTAAGACTTAGTACGAAAACAAGCATTTTTTACTGAAAATATTTGGTCAAGGAAAGAAGGATTGGTTCATGTCATTTTTGCACGAAAATGGAAAAATATTTTTCTTTTATTTCAAACTAGCTGTGCCCACGACTCCACTCGCGTAATCAACATAATTATTGTTTATGAAAATATTGTAATATTTTTTCATTTGATAAGGAGCACACATCTACGGAGTAAAAAATTATCAAATGAACTAGTAGTTTTTGCGTGATGCGCGAACAACGGCTAACCTCAATCATTTTATTTATTTAGATTAACTTTTTGAAACTGTATAGATCCTATTTTTATTGATAACAATTTTGCCATTTTTATGGTAAAATCTTTATCACTGTAGAAATTCTGGGAGAAAATATTAACTAAATGATTTTTGTAATACAAAGTACTCATGCTACAAAACAAACTAGCCGAAATTTTACTGTCCTAACATTGCCATCAGGGAGTTTCAGTCCCCAAATCCTGAACTCACTATTTTTGTAATAAATCATATAAAAAAAAATCACAAGGATTCCTTATTTAAAGGAGATTTCATCAGAATATGCATGACAATAAACTTACCTCCTTGTTTGCAAAGTAGGAGCTTCAGTTGGTTTTACAATTTCATTTTTTGTTGTGTTAGTATCATTTTTTCCTTTGTCATTGATTATTGTGGTATTTTTTTCTATTTTACCAGTTGGTTCTGAAGCAGTTTCATTTTTGGATGCATTTGTAGTGTCTTTCATTCCATTAGTTGGTTTTGCTTCTTTTTCTTTTGTTTCAGGTAACTTATTATCAGTTTGATTGTTGTCTGCTTTGATTGTATTTTGTTTTATGTCATTGGTTATTGTAGTTGTGAGACTAGAATTTGCCTGTACAGGAGTGCTCTCATTTAATGATACGCTTTGTACAGGTGTGGAAAGTGTTGTTGGGGAAACACCTGCATTTTGTGATGTTACATTCGATGCTGCTTCATTAGAATTTTTTGGAGGACTTTGTTCCTCTGTTGTTTGTGTTTTAGAATCCACTGGCACTTTATTTGCTTGATCTTGGCTCATTGGTGTTGCATCTGAAAGTTTTTAAACATAAGTATAATAGATAAAATTTTAGGTTTTTGAAACTTGCTACCTAAAATAAATTGCCTGCTACCAAAGAAAATTGTGAAGGTAAGTGGTGTATTTTGGGAAGAGGCCTATGTCCAGTATTGGTCTGATACACACTGATGATAGAAAATCAATCATCACCAAAAATATACCTACTGTATACATATAGGAAGTGATATTATGGGTATGCATATTAATCACGCTGAAAAAGTGGTAAAATAGAATCTAAAAAAAGGATCCATTTGCGAAATATTAAGCTTTAAAGGGTTAATTTTTGTTATAGTCTAGTGTCCCCCCCACCAGTTAAATGGTTGTTTTTAGAGATGTGTAAAAATTCATAGTAGTAGTATATATAATAAAATTAAAACTTATAGTATACTTTTGTATGAAGGAATTCATGCTACTTCCTTAAACCTTAAGTCTGCATATTGTGACAGGCAACTACGGAATCCTACACTTTTTTTTAATTAATTTACATACACTTTACTTGTGGATATATGGGTGAATCAATTTTTTATTCCCTCGCTAATCATGTTTGTAAAAAAACCGTAAATAACTTTTAACTAAAAAGGACTTACAATATTAAAAAAAAAAAGATCTATAACAATATTATTCTCATTATTTATAAATTGTTTTAATTTAAATACCAAGCAATTTTACATAGTAACACAATTGATGATACTTCCTTTTCAATAACTTTAATAAATTATATAAAAAGCCTGCGTTTTTATATTTTGTTTAAATAAAAAATGAGTAGCACTCTAATTTGAAGCTTCCACCATACCATACAAATTTATTAATAAATAAATATTAAACGAATATTTCTTTGTTCATCCCGAACACTGATTAAAAAACCATACCAACTGTTTTACAATTTGACTTGAATAATTATAAAAGATATGGCGGTATATACGCGTCAGCAGTGTGTCTCGTACTTTAATATTAATAGTTCAACATGGTTAATAATATCGCGCAGTTGACTGCCAGTGTGGCGTGAGCCTTCGAAAGGTGCGCGTAGATGTATTACTGGTGTACTGCGTTACTTCCTATGTCTCAGTAAGTTTCATTACTTGTTCAATGTTATTATCAAAAACCAAAGGAGTTGTTGGTCTAATTTTAAGGTCGATTCCATAAATTACTGGTAATTAAATATTAATACAATAATATTTATATAACCCTACAATTTTCTACTGCATTACTGGTAAGCAAGAGAAAGACAGGACAAGACTCATGTAAAATGAGTTTTATTTTTCGCTCAAAACACAAAGCTACTTCGAAGTCACGCCTGTTGCGATCTATAAAAAATTTTACACAACAGCTTCTCTGAGCTACAATTACGATAATTTTTCAGATTTAGTGTGTCAAAAATAAAAACGCCTCTTAGTGTTGCTAAAAACCAAAGTTGATATAGAGAAAGAATCCTATTTGTACTTTAAAACCTTTTTATGTTGTCAGTATTTCTGTTGACACTAGGGATACTTGCCATTTTGTAAAACCCACACCAATTTTGCTTATAAACCAAAAGTACTTAAAATAAAAGGTATAACTGGAACTGATATCTGTATATATTAATTGAGTCAACAGTCTGCAGTGCCAATTCAATTCACTGCATAGGTGGTATTTGCAAACAATGCGACAGACATAAAAACAATTACAATATTGATAGCATGAATGGATTTTTAGGACAGAGTGGATCAGGAAAGAAAAAAATAAGAAAACTTATTGAGTTTTTGCAGAGATTCAAGAAAGATTTGACAGTGTTAATAAGGCACGACTTCAATATTAAGTCAAAGTTTAAGGTTTTTCGAAAATTACATATTTTCGCAGATTCGGCCAAATGAGTGTATTCCAGTAGTTGACCTCAGCGAGAGAGAATTATAACTGCAAAAATAGCAAAGAATTTAAATCACAGCACTTTGGACGATCTTGGCAACAAATTACACTACATACTGTTGTAGTATACACTTTTGAGAATGAATATTAGAAGGATATGAAGCCCACTCATTTCGTAATATTTCTGCATCAAACAACCACCAACCAGCTGCAATTTGGAGTCATTTAGACCCAGTTGCAAAATGGCTAAGATTTAAATTGGTCAATATTGATATAGCACACAATACCAACAAAAACATATTATTTACATAATGTGCAAGAAGTCATTTTTCGAAGCTCTTCATGGAAAGGGTCCAGCAGATGGAATCTGTGGTTTCTTGAAGAGATCTGCAGATAAAATTGTGACTAATGGTCAAGACATTGCAAACATTTTTAATTTCATGACTAATGAAAATGCTAGCAAAAATAAAACTGTATTTCATTGATGAAAAAGAGATCAAAGTTCAACTGAAACTTCTTACAACAATATAACCACAACTAATTGGCACTCTAAAAGTGCATTTAGTGTTTTCGATTTTGACGTAATAATAAAATACAGAGAATTGAGCTGCTTTTGTACAACAGGTTTTTGTAAATCCAAAGTTATATGATGTAAGAATTTTGTGACAAACTGAGGACACAGTTGGTTTTTTTTTTGGGGGTATTTAGCTGCATGTTGCGGTTTTTAGTTTTCATTCATGAACTTAGGGTTCTTTGACCCTATATTATGTAATATTGGTGGCATTTTGTGAGATATAGTTTGGTTATTGTGCATTTGTCAAGTGGATTATAAATACTATCTGCAAACATGCATTTTGAGACACCACAAAAACTTCCATGAAAGTAAAACAAGAGAAGCACCATCTTGTTGGACCAACTTTGTATATAAAAATATTATGAAAAAAAAACACATTGACACTGGCGCTTTTTGCGGTGCCTAAACAAGAAGAGAATGTAGTTATTGCAAGTTTAGATCCTAGCCAGGACTACATACAACATGTTAGTACAACAGTTCTAAATACTCCAGATTTAAGAAGAAATCAGCTACTGATTTTGCTATGCCCAAAGTTTCAAAATGTAATGAGATACATAAAACCCTGGATTTGACATCTTCAGATATTGTAGAACTGCTGCAATTAATTAATTAAAGCTCAATTAATGTATTTGGGAAAAATAAAATTGACTCTATCTTTTTGACCTCATAATAATAGATTAAAAAGTTTAGTTCTTATTTGTAGGTATTAAGTAGATTTGGATTACAATCCAAAGAAGCAATTATTATTTATAATAATAATTATTATAACAATTATTTTTTATAATAATTTCTCTAATTTTTTTTTTTCTTTTGCATTACCAATGTGTCTCTTTATTGTATCTTAGTCTGGAGAAGATAATATTTATTTTACTTTATAAATAATTCCCATTTTATTAAGTGTAACAGAGGTTATTACAACCTAAGATTTATGGTGTTTGGCAGTAACTGTTATTGTTTAAGATTTATTTTGAAGTGTTAAAATATGTTCAAAGTAATGCAGTGGAGTTTCAAGTAATATAACTTTTATAATATATAAAAAAAGATAGCTGACTGTGCAAAAACACTTTATCTATGTTCTAATAAATATTTATTTTCTGAAATGCATAATATTGTAGTTTCATTTCTCAAAACAATGTTTCCAACACATGGGATAGAATATGTTTAAGATTTTTGGGGTTGGATTTTGTATCAAGTCGCATGAATTTCATAATTTTGTGAGTGCAGGGAGGTCAAGAGGACTAGTATGAAACATACCAATACAATTTACACTATGAGAAAAATGTAGGATTTTTTTTTTTGAAAATTTCAGAAAATGAAATGAAAACACATAAATGCGTGAAATAGAATTAAACTTTCATTATTTTTAAAATTAGTTAATTAGGGTGGATCCGAGACCTGTAATTTAGGTTACAAGGTGGATTAAAGTGAATGTCATGACTCATTATTTATTTAAAAAAAATGCTTTTCTGGTTGCGAAAAAGAGGTTACTATAACCTTCCCCCTCACTGCCCCAAAATAAATGAAACTTGTTTCAAAATCTTTACCACATTTTATATAAAACTTAATAAATCTAGTTCATACATCACGAAAAGTACTAATGTAGCAAAATATAATCATTATAACAAACAAAAATGCTGTATTTTTCACATATTTGATTTAAATATTTTTATCTTTGTCTGACATTTTCGCCTCAAAGGAGTCTAAAAAGTTGATTCACCCATGTGTGTAAACCAAATAACATATTTTAATATAAATAATTTTCTCTCAATTGTAATTACACAATACTTAATATTATTGAGAGCTTCACAATCTGAAGTGTTGACCATATCTAAAATATTATCTATAATGTATAGTTATAGTGTATACAATTATGACCTCGTGTCAATGATATTATAAAATACATATTTCTGTTATTTTGGTTATTTTCTGTTTCGAGGTAATTATATGCCAAAAACTTTCAGAGTGGTTCACGTATTGCGTGTTTACAGTTAAGGAATTTTGTGAATTTCACATTTTACCTGAATATCTGATTAAATTAAAGCATTGATAATATATGCAACTGTCGTTATAATGTCAAGTCGTAAAAATAGCTTCGGACAACCAGTTTATACGTAACAAAGCAAAAACAGGAAAATTAACATGCAAAAAAGAAATGGGTAGTCAAAAGATTTTTCGGTCACTATTCAGGCTCAAGCATTTAACTATGAAATACATTTACAAATCAATTTTATTATTGAATAGAGGATACTACGCATATATTTTCTGGGATGAAAATTATAGCAAGACGCAATCATGGCAGCCAGATTGTATTGTAATTCTTACCTTGGGACAGGGATTGGTCGCTTAGACAAGCCGACAGCGACAATAAACAGATAAATATAACTGACTTCATCTTTAAATCCAGATGAATGTTTTTTAAATGTTTAAATTATTTTCTTCGTGTCTTGACTGACATCCACAGAAAGGCAAACCAAGCGGTAACTGAAGTGTGACCAGTAAGAAAAATAAAAATACCAAAGTTACCTTTGAACAGTGCTACCAGATGAAAAAAATAACTTCTTCCTAACTGGGCAACTAGTCCTCCTTTGAAGACCATTATTGCCATTATCAAGTGAATATAGAGTGTCTTGTTCTATGATGATTTCAGTATCCTAACAAGATGGTGGCTCCCTTGTTAGAACTTTGCTAGGGAGTTTTTGTGGCATCTCAGAATTTATAGTCATTGTTATTATTGGAACGAAGTATCTTATCGCTCGGTACAGCCTTGCTGGATAGGGTCTAGGCGAAAAAAGCGTAAGAGTTTTTCGTCACGACCCTTTCTATAGTGTAGACGGTTATCTTATAGCGCGTATGCTATTGGCTGTGCCCAGTCATAGGTGTGCGTGTGCTTATTGGTTCAAGGCAGCCAATAAGTTCGTACTGTATTGTGTGTAGTTGTGTACTTATACTTATGATTATTTTCAACAAAACACGTGCTGCACGTATTATCTAGCTTTTTTGTGTGATATATTTTTTAACATACTTTATTTACGATCTTTATTTTATAAAAGTCAATCAAGTTAATCAATAATATAATACGTTTATCAATAATAATATACTACGAAAGGAATTTGTGTACCAAGCAACCGAATGTTCCTTGATACACATTTTTTTATCGTTTTATCCATTTCACTTCACTTGTGCACAATATCCAAGCTTTATTATGCAAAATGCCACCTGTATTTTTTATTGTTTGTAGTTTTAGCGTTATGTCCATAATCTCACCTGATGTTTAGTGACGATGTGGCCCAAGATAATAACATCATAAGCCTAGTGGAAGATTGGCTCTCAAGTGCAGCTGCCGGCACACACCTTATAGGTGCTTGGCGACAGATATTCAACATGAGGGTACTACCAAGCTAGCCAGGTGGGCATTAGAAAAAGTTTATATAGTTTCATCACGATGATGTCCTTCACCGAAAACTCAGGCTCATTGCAGGGAACCAAACTCACTTCGATCAACGCAATGTCGTACACGCAACCACTGAGCCATCATTGCCTCAAAATTATTGTGTTACACAATATAAGGTAAAATAACACAAATTTATATTCAGTTTGAGATTCCGCCAAAAACTAAAAAAATATAATAATTAACTACCGTGTTGATGGATTAAAGGTGTGATTCAGACTCACAATATCGTGAACACTTTTGAAAAATATCGTGTAAAGTATCGTGTAAAAGGCAAATAAAAATACTATAAAAATTCAATATATTTATTCACAATTATAATTAACCACTTTCTTAATCATCTAAAACAAGAACTTTACAAATAATGTATGCATTCACTATTAAATAAGCAATTTTGATTATGCTTAGATAAGCGCACAAACTAATAAAAGAAACACTTGCATAAAACCTAGACGTATTAAGATCACCTGACACGTAAAATATATGTGAGGATTTCCCCGCGTGGTTTGGTGTTACCAAACTACAAAGCCAAAAATTAAAAATGTATTTCGTTCTACAAATATATAAAAAAAAATGGCTTTCATTATTAATTACAGTTTCTTAGTACGGTACCTAGTTAATATTTAAAATTATCGTAGAAAATCAAACTTCTAGTTGATCACTACTGTAGACCGTGTATTGGTAAAAAACATGCTTCCACGGTAATTACCGTATACTAGTAACACTGCCTGAGAATAATACTGAAAACAAAAACTGGTATAGTAATAGAAACATAATTATAATAAATTTAAGAATTTAAACATACGGTAATATATTCAAGTAGCAGCCCTAGCCTTTAATCAAGGTAGAACGCGGTTGACTTTCGGCACATTTAAAGGAATGAACACATAAAAAATTGTTCTTTAATACTTATTTGTTCCTCAAAAAACAATTTTCAATTTTGTCCTAACAACTACGGTGCGGCGCGGCGTGGCAGTCTTGCGAGCAAAAAGTGTGGACGCCGTGTACCAATGCTTAATTTTATTATCTTGAATTCAATTTTCATTTTCATTCGGGCCAGACCCGCGCCTCTCAAAAGGCGTCATAAAAATTATATTTTTCGCTCGAAATTGTTTTTCACATTAGGCATTTTGGCGCCCCTTACTACCTGGCGCTTTGAGGGTCCGCACCTCTCGTTCTATCCCAGGCCCGTCGCTGTCAAGTAGGTAATCATTTATTAAAGTAAAACTGAAACTCTTATTCTATCGCCCCAAAATTTTTCGTTCATCTATCGCATGTCACATTACAGCTGGCCGTGGAGTAGGGATAATGTGAAAGGCGCATGTCAGATGATTAGATTATATATATTATAAAACATATGTATATATACGAGGTGTGTTCATAAAGTAAGGTGACTTTATATTTTTATGAAAAACTATTTATTCATTAATATTTATGTTTTCTCCTTCAAAGTAATCTCCCTCAGATATAATACACTTGTGCCAACGCTTTTTCCAATCCTCGAAGCACTTCTGATAATCACTTTCTGGTATAGACTTCTGCTCTTCCAGCGATGCATTTTTATCTCCTCAATCGTTGCAAATGTTTGTCCTTTTATAGGTCTCTTCAATTTTGGGAACAAGAAAAAGTCGCATGGGGCCAAATCTGGTGAATATGATAGCTGAGGCATGATTGTAATGTTGTTTTTGGTCAAAAAACCTCTCACAAGCAACGATGACAGAGATTAAGAGAGGTAGGACACAGAGAAATTTATTTGGAGATTTCTATACTTGGGGATACTTGGGGCAGCCCGACTGGTGGAATACCTCCATCCTACAGAAGACCGCAGCCAAATGACCTAGTGTTGTGTTTCTGCGGTGAGTAGGGTTTCCAGGGCTCCTTGGGGTAGGGGGGTTCATTGTCGGCGGTGCGTTTGTGATACCTATGGTATTGCAGGCGTTCATAGGCTACGATAGCCGCTTACCATCAGGCGGGCCGTATGCTTGTCTGCCATATTGGTAGTATAAAAAAAAGATGAGTGAGCAGGTGCATTATGGTGATGAAAAAGCCATGAATTGTTTACCCAGAATTGAAGGAAAAATAATTTACGGGTGATCTGGGGTCGGGAAGTAGGGGGGGTGAGTTTTTAAGGGTAAAAAATGGTTTATCTCGTTTTCTGGCAAAACTACAAGTCCTATGGAAAAAAGTTAAATGGAGTAATAAAAAGATCTACAACTTTTGTATTTTTTTTCACATAACCTCAAAATTTATGTGAAAAATTCAAATAACCAAGTTTTCGATTTTTTATTATTATCTTTATGCTATGCTCATTACATGGAAATAAATTCTAAAATTCACAATATTATTGAGATAAAGAGAACCAACCAACTCAAATGTGCTTTAATTCAATGATAACAGATAAAGTAAAAATGCTAAAGGTAAATAGAAAAAGGTAAAAGTACCTACTAATATTGAATATATGTGATAAACGTACGGTAAATTATAATAAATATAATGATCAAATGATAATTTAATGCAGGGAATTATAATAGATGTAATTTTATCGATACCTATAGATTTTATTTTTCGGAGGATATTTTTTTCCATTTGACATGAAATTTCATTTTTTCAAATTGACTAATCATTAATCTAATGCTGATACGTAATTCACGCCCAGATACCAATTGTCAACTGTTTGTACGGGCTGTTGATTGTTATAATGCGAAAATTTGACATGGTTTGTTGAGTCATATAATATTATATTCAAATTAGAAAGATTGTGTCCGCGTGTGTGTGTAGTTGGAGGGAAAGCATCCTAAATATTGATGATGGAGTTACTGAAAGTAAACATTCGTTTATTTTTTTAAGTAAATAAAACTGTATTCAAAGATTTTTCATTAATGGCATGTCTCAGCCGGGAATCCAACGGGCTAAAATCCGAAAAAATAACTTTCCCTACATTTATTATACCAATCGATAGGGTCAATGATAAAGATCAACATCTTCTAAATAGCTTAGTATCTTAAATAAAAAGTATACCCAGGAAAGATAAAAAACAGAGGTTTGGTTTAAAAAAATATACATAAGTACTTGTACATCAATATTTAGGTTAATTTCCCCGTCTTTTTCCATCCTGTATAATTTTTTTTTTGTCTAAGATATTATTTTATCAATGATATAGCTCTTGTGTAGTATGATTTTTCTTTATGAAAACTCTCGTGGAACTTTTTATATTATTTACTTTTTAGTTCGATAATTTATACACTTTGAAAATATTATTTAAAATACTTTTTAGTATAAGCTATCATTCAGTAACATCTGGGAAGCGCCATCTGTTAACAATTTGTTTAACTAACAGGACAACAGTTATGTTGTTTAATATTCCCACGGGTCAGCCAGTTCAATTTTATTTCTTAATGGCTATTTACGTACATATGAGTAATATTTGTCATTCCTCTCATATCCCCTAGAGCACCGTTATCATATGGTTTTTTCTTTGACAGTTTAGAGCTATCCCTCCAGAGTTCTTTAATCATGTGAGAGAATATATTTTGAAACAAAATATTTTTGTACAGAGAAGAAAATAATATATACAATGATCACTCAAACTCAAACCCGATTATCTTTCCAGTTTCCATGACGGAAATCCAGTGGCGATCGTTCGGCTTCATATTCAGACCCTCGTAATCCTGTGACCCAAGTACTCATGGCAACAAAACAAACCAGTCTAAATTCGACTCACCTACCATTTGCTATCAAGGAGTTCTAGTTTACATCTCGACTCCATGATCAGATCAGCTCCATGTTACCATAATATTGCTTTGTCACCGAAGTTACATACATATGCCAAATTTCATCTCAGCAAGCAAGCAAGTGGTTGAAAAGTGGTTTTGAATGTTACAGACTTACATACGAATTACGAACATTGCAAGTTAAATAAAAGCTTGTACAAATTATCCAATGTTATTTTATGAATTGTTATCAAAAAGTGCATTAGTAGGTAGATTGTAAAATATTACGTTATTATTATTAGTTTTAAAGTATGCATTTTCTTTTGTTAGAATTTAAAAGTAGATTATTGGTAGCAAACTATTGACCATTTTATATTTTCACTGCAATCTTATAAACTGTGCTTTATAGAACATAACGCATTTAAAAAGAACCAAATTATATGAGGTATTATCTTTAGTATTAACCGAATAGATTCACAGCTGTTATTCTTAAGTAGAGAAGGACTTCAAAAGGAAACTCAAAAAATAGGCGATAAAATGTCTTGAACCTCAATAGCAAAAACAAATTTAATGATAGGCTGCTCAGCAATGTAGAAAACAAAAGATATTCTTCAATATTTTTTTATCTTCTATAAGAACATATAGGTAATAAATTTCCAAACATCAAAGCCTCGAAAAAATAAGAGAAAACCAACTGGCTAATAAAACAAAATTAACACCCGAGGCTTTTTTCGGAAACAAAAGAAACAGACAAAGACTTTTTAAAGTTGTTTTTTTTCTGTGTATAAATAAAGGTATTAACGAAAGGAAAAAACGGTTAACGACGGTTTTGTTTTATATTTTTAATGCTTAAATTATGTTGGTCACTTGTACAATAATTATTTTGTACCGATGGGATAGATGAGAAAAAACTTTTTTTTTTCAGATTTTATTGTACCACTATGTTGGCGTGGTTAATATGTATACTCATACCACATTACAGCTTTCTAGTACTAAGAATCTCTGAGCTAAGCTCAGACAGACGGACATGGCGAAACTATAATGATTCCGTTTGACGTCAGAACCATAAAAACGCATGACTTTTATCTTTTTTATGCAGCGAAGCCTAAAAATGTGAAAACTATAAGTATTTTTAAAATAAATATACGACGTTTGCAATACCGGAAGTAGAACATGCGCGTTTCCAACCCTTTAAAAACATGTTGACTCTGTAATTATTTGTAAAAATCTATTAGGTAGTGGGCGTACTATCAAGAAAATATTGAAGATTTCAATGACTAAGCTCAAACTGTAAAAGCAGCAACGTATGATATAAACTACACATGTGTACACACACAAAAAATTTTTTTTTTTTCGAACTGGCTATACTGTTATCCATCAGTGCCCTGAAGCCTCAAACGGCTTTTACAGCTTCACCCGGGCTTGGAAAATAAATCATCATCATCATTCTCCTGCCCTTATCCCAATTTATTTGGGGTCGGCGCAACATGTCTTTTTCTTCCATACTTCTCTATTATTCGCCATCTCGGTAGTCACTCCCTTTCTAACCATATCATCATTCACACAGTCCATCCATCGTTTCTTTGGTCTTCCCCTACTCTTATAGCCATCGACATTCATACCAAAAACCCTCCTCACGACATTTTCCTCATTCCTTCGTATCACGTGCCCATAAATAACAAAATATACACACCGCGTCACATGAATAGGACCAGCATATTTTCCTTTGCTATCTAAGATATCAGGCAAAATAAGTATATAATAATGATACGTATAAACATCTTTAGGCACGTGAAGCTTAGCTAGAAACAATTGAACTTCTTAAAACTTAGCGAGTCTTAGTGACAGTGCCGGTAGGTAATTATGACGCGTCACTTGAATACGACCATTAAATAAAACTTGATTTTTACTCGATTCTTGTAGACGTTTTACAGAATAAGACAAGTAGCAATAGTCTTATTTGCAGCGTGTAGAAAAATATGTTTTAATAATACCTATATATAACAATTTAATATTGCTTAAATTAAGTATCAAGTATTAAGTCATCATTTTAGATTTCAGTAAATTAAAAGTTTTATTTAAAAGTAATTCCGTTTAAAGTGTAGTTTTAAAGCCTCAGTTAAATGGAACAGCGTGATTGTTCCAATCTAGCAGTTTATACATTAATGTCGTTAGCCCTTAATTAACTAAATAAACACAGCTATTATCACATTCATTAAAATATTTATCAAATATATGGAATTGGAACTGTTGCTTTATAAATGACCAACAAATGGAGTTTGTCCTTCTAAACAAAAATTATTATCTCAAGGTCAGCGTTCAGTTAATTAACTGTTACGACCTGTATATAAAAACTATTACCCACCCACAATAAGAATTTTTGTCTTCAGTCTTTTGAGCGGGAGCAGCACGATTTACGCGTGCGCTCAATCGACGGCATTCTGTGGTCCACGCGAGTGGAATCGCGGAGACAGCTAGTTTATTTCAAAAATAAGTAACCATATGAAATAGAAATTAAATTTCAGGGTGCCTTTCATGCTATATTATCTAAACCTGGTAGTTCTGATGCCTTTTCGGTATACAACTTCATTGTTTGTTATTTTAATTAAAGCTAGTTAATTCACTAGGCCGAGATAACCCCAAGGGTTCAAGGCCTTAAGACAAGAAAAAAAAAAAAATAATTTTAACTATTCTTAAATCTTGATGTTAATATGACTATAAATTATATTATCAATAAATACCTCAAATTCTAACATGTATTATTTTCATTACAACAATTAGTATTACCAGAATATTGCTATAAGGTCTCCTTCTTCTTCTTTTTCCTAACTTGGCAACCGGTCCTCATTATTGAAAATCATTACTGTCATTATCGAGTGAATTTAGTTTCCAGTGTTAAGACGATTTCAGAATCCTAACAAGATGGTGACTCCCTTGTTAGAACATTCTAGGGAGTTTTTGTGGCATCTCAGAATTCATGGTCCATGTTATTTTCTCCAATCTATTTCACTTGTGCACAATAACCAAACTTTATTATGCAAAACGCCACCTGTTTTAAACAATATAGGATCAAATAGCACAAATTTATGAAAAAAAACAAAAATCTACTACATGACAGTTTGAGATCCCGCCAAAAACTCACCGCTACAAGGGCAAAAAAGTTTTATTTCATACAACCCGGTCACAATATCTGTGCACCTGACCTCGTGACGTCATATCGGCGGTCTGGGTACGGTGTGCAGTTTTTTCGTTTTTTGTTTTTTAAAAGATTTTCGAGAAATGTGGAGGTAAAAAAAAATTACTAACCTTTTCAAATCAATTTATTATTGATGAAGGGTTTGTTATTAAAAAACAATAATTTTGATTACAAAAACATTTATTATTAAACTCAGTCACTATAAATTATTGACTCTATGCCTGACATTGTATCTTCCTCACTCTCACTTTCTGAACTCTCCGAACTGTCTTCCCCTAGTGATATTAAAAGTTGTGTGATATTATCATCTGCTAGATGATCCTTTTCCCAATATTCTCGCTGTAGTCTCTCCACGTGATTCACTTCTTTTTTCCAGTCAGCTGGCGTAATTGACTTAATCGCATCTTTTGTAAGTTGTTTTATTTTCTTTTCCTATTGGTCAATGTTTTTATCTCCATCTCGTTATGATAATCGCCGATTTTACTTTTACATTTATAAAGTAATTCTGCACCTTCAATGAATCCATTTTCTCCTCCAGCGTGTACAAGAATCCAACGTTGACCCGGATTTAAATTTTTCTTCACACTACTGCCGGTATTATTTTGCCAGCATTTGCTGACCGTATAGTGGGAATGGATCCACGTCTCGTCCAGGTAGGTAACCGGTTTTTTATCAGCGCCAAGGTCATTATTCTCTTTCATACGGCGTAGGTAGCGAGCCCTCCATGCGGCCATGTCCGGCTTTTGTGTCAATACACAACGGATATTTTTACACTTTTTGAACTTGTATCCCAATTTGTTAATTAAAATATTTCTTAAATATGTTCTCCCACCTTGAAAATGTAGGTCTCTCTTAACTGCTGCCAGAATTTTCTTCAAAGTTGGGATTTCTTTTTTTACAGCATAAAAACTGTTGATGATATTTCGTATTGCGCAAATGTCAAAATCATCTACTTCGATGCGTTTTTTGTACTGTTTACGCTTCTTACCCGGTGTAGATAATTTTGTGTCTGGGTGGTTTTCTAAATTATTACTAGTACTTGGAGTCGGACTAGCGCCCGGCGAAGTAGGTGGTTGTACTTTGGCTTCATTTTTAATTTTCATTAGAGTCCTCTTTGATATCCCAGTTGCAGCACAGGTTCGTTTCACCACTTGGTCTACAGGTATGGTGTACTGTTTATTTGCTTTCTCCGATTCAAAAAACTTGAGCACTTTCAAGATTAAATTTCTTGATTCGCTGTGTATTGTTTTTCCCATGATTTCAGTTTAACAGCTACAACAATTTTAATAACAACCAAACCAGTCCAAACTTAACAGTAAACAGTCTAAACTTAACAATAAATATTAAAAAACAAAACAACAATAAAGCGAAAATATCAAAATTATCGGGACGTGTATCGGCAACGAAGATGCTAACCGTACTGTCGCACCGGGGAGTGCGCGGAGAGGTGACAGGGGAAGCGGGAGAGGCGCCGCATTCCAGCGAGGTGCACAGATATTCTGACCAGGTTGTACACGGGTAAAGGTTACATGCACAGTTTTTTTTATTACTAAGTGTTTCTGCTTGCCTGCCAGAGTTATAGCGATAATTAGCTATTATCAATGAAAACAAAAAAGGTTTTCTGTACATATATAAATCAATAAATGAAAACGGAAACACAAAACTTTTTAATTCAATCTTTACCATGACTTGACATATTTAATTAGAAGAATCTGCGTCCTTTCTTAAGCGCCCGAAATTGTAAAGCTTGATTAATTGCCACGCTAGTGTTGACTCATCCAAAGTTATTAAGTTTTCTAAGCTTTGGCCGTATCACTTTGAATGATATTCTGAGATAAAAGTTAAGACATGAGAAGTAAATTAAAATAATAAATCCAAAAGTATATTAATAACTTGACTGCCATGAAGTGCATTAATGCCAATAGGGTATTTGATTGTTTTAGCAAATCCATCTAAAATTATCAACAATTTAATAATAATGCTAACTATAAGTGTTTCTCTTCATAATTTTTTGTATTTTTATTAAAAATCGATATATAAATTTAAATTACTTAAAAAACCGCATAATGTATGGTGATGTCATTCAGTCTATATTTTATTCTATACAAAAAATCTTATAGGTATATGATACATAACGCGGAAGGCACTCAGCCGCGAAAGCTAGGCAACAAGCTCCAAGGGTGCTAAAGTGGCCGAACCTCGGCTTGGGGTGTTGCCGATCATGCGAAAAAGTCGCGATCTGACTAAATCCCTATCCATAGAAATTTGAGCTAACTAACTGTACAAATATACATGTTCCTACCTTCTGGGAGGAAGGAAAGAACATGTGTATATATATTTAGTGATTTGGTAATTTTTGTCTAAACTAACTAGCCAAAAAAAGAAAAAAAAAAGGTCCCTTACAGAACCTATGTACCTGAGTGGTGTACATGTGTGAAGTGCAGTGTTATGTGTGTGTGTCGATAGCTAGTGAATGCAGTGTCACTGTATCGCGCGAGCGGCTGCTGGCTCAAGGGCTCCATGCCGGAGGAACGGACCTAGGCTTGAGTTGCCGCTGGAAAGGGTGGTCGTGGCGGGTGTGCAGGAGCGAAGTTAACCGCCCGTCCCCTACGAAGGGAACGGTAGTTTCGCGGCCGTGGGCGTAAACACGCTTGACTTGGAGAGACGGATGGGTATGACGCGTTAGCTACCGTGATTTCGTCATCGGGGTCGGTAAATATGTTCCGCGGCCTACGTTTTGCCTTCGGGGCGTCTAGGATTGGGGTATATGTTGCGGCGCATGCTACTAACGGTTTCGGATGGTTTGAAGCTCTGTCGAAATAGCTCTTCGCGAGAGTTTTGATGTAAGATTTGATCGAAGGAAGTTCCATATCTTTATGGAGGTCTTCGTTTCGAACAAACCATGGGGAATTAACTATTTTGCGTAAAAACCGATTTTGCAACGTTTGTAAGGGGCTGAAGTTTGATTTCGCCATATGGGCGAATACTACGCAACTGTATGTTAAGATCAGTCGGATACAAGTCTTGTAGAGTGTAAGCTTATGTCTAAGAGACAGTTTACTCACCGAGCACAGCAGAGGATGCAAGCGAGCCAAGACCATAGCAGCCTTGTTTCGGACTCTACGGACATGTGCCCTGAAGCTAAGCGTATTATCGAGGGTGACACCCAGGTATTTAGTCTGGGCAGCCCAGGGGATCGGGACACCGAAAAGGTGGAGGGGTTCAAGTGTCTTTCGTAGTTGTCCGGGATTAAAGAGAATCGCGGTACTCTTATCAGGGTTGAGAGCTATGCGCCATTTACGGAACCACCTGCCGAGTTGGGTTACGGCGCGTTGGACGCGCGATCTGAGGTGAGTTCTGTGCCTGAGTGAACTGTAAATGACCGTGTCATCAGCGTATAAGCCTACCTCGACCCCAGGGAGACGTGGGAGGTCGCTGATGTACAGATTAAAGTTCCTAAGAATGCCAAAATGCGAAATATTGGTTAGATATGACTCGTAGAAAACCGAATAATACAGCGTCACATCGAATGTTTTTTTTTTAAGAATTATTTTGACATAAGTAAACTCAATATACTCACCGCGTCACATGAATAGGACCAGCATATTTTCCTTTGCTATCTAAGATATCAGGCAAAATAAGTATATAATAATGATACGTATAAACATCTTTAGGCACGTGAAGCTTAGCTAGAAACAATTGAACTTCTTAAAACTTAGCGAGTCTTAGTGACAGTGCCGGTAGGTAATTATGACGCGTCACTTGAATACGACCATTAAATAAAACACAAAAAATTTTGCTATTGAATAATATTTATTTAAACAAATATTGATTAATAATTAAGGCTTTTTCCCTTTTTTTGAATTAAATCAAAAATCCTAGACGGCATTGAATCATAAAGACTTCTTATGTATTTAATCGGCAGTTTACTCCAACACTTTTTTATACTCTTCTCGAGATCTTGCTTATTGTTATATTGTTTACCATTCTTATAAAGTTCACGTGACAACCACCCCCATACATTTTCTATTATATTTAGGTCGGGGGAGAGTGATGGCCAGTCGAGAACATCGATATTATTTTGTTGAAACCATTGACGGACATCATGTGCTCTGTGAATGCTGGCATTATCATGTTGGAAAATGAAACTTTTATCATCTGTGGCACGGCTAAATTTACATATTTCTTTTTTTAAAAGATTAATGTAGCTTCTAGAATTTTGTCTACCTTGTATCACCACTAAATCAATCGGTCCGTTGTATGATATTGCACCCCAGACCATTACTGAGCCTGCATCATTTCGCCGACGCGATAAAATGATTTCATTTTTTCGTAAATCATGAAAATAGTAAGAATACCCGTCAGGGCCATCCAAATTGAATTTTTTTTCATCACTAAATATAACTTTATAGGATGGCCCTGACGGGTATTCTTACTATTTTCATGATTTACGAAAAAATGAAATCATTTTATCGCGTCGGCGAAATGATGCAGGCTCAGTAATGGTCTGGGGTGCAATATCATACAACGGACCGATTGATTTAGTGGTGATACAAGGTAGACAAAATTCTAGAAGCTACATTAATCTTTTAAAAAAAGAAATATGTAAATTTAGCCGTGCCACAGATGATAAAAGTTTCATTTTCCAACATGATAATGCCAGCATTCACAGAGCACATGATGTCCGTCAATGGTTTCAACAAAATAATATCGATGTTCTCGACTGGCCATCACTCTCCCCCGACCTAAATATAATAGAAAATGTATGGGGGTGGTTGTCACGTGAACTTTATAAGAATGGTAAACAATATAACAATAAGCAAGATCTCGAGAAGAGTATAAAAAAGTGTTGGAGTAAACTGCCGATTAAATACATAAGAAGTCTTTATGATTCAATGCCGTCTAGGATTTTTGATTTAATTCAAAAAAAGGGAAAAAGCCTTAATTATTAATCAATATTTGTTTAAATAAATATTATTCAATAGCAAAATTTTTTGTGTTTTATTTAATGGTCGTATTCAAGTGACGCGTCATAATTACCTACCGGCACTGTCACTAAGACTCGCTAAGTTTTAAGAAGTTCAATTGTTTCTAGCTAAGCTTCACGTGCCTAAAGATGTTTATACGTATCATTATTATATACTTATTTTGCCTGATATCTTAGATAGCAAAGGAAAATATGCTGGTCCTATTCATGTGACGCGGTGAGTATATTGAGTTTACTTATGTCAAAATAATTCTTAAAAAAAAAACATTCGATGTGACGCTGTATTATTCGGTTTTCTACGAGTCATATCTAACCAATATTTCGCATTTTGGCATTCTTAGGAACTTTAATCTGTACATCAGCGACCTCCCACGTCTCCCTGGGGTCGAGGTAGGCTTATACGCTGATGACACGGTCATTTACAGTTCACTCAGGCACAGAACTCACCTCAGATCGCGCGTCCAACGCGCCGTAACCCAACTCGGCAGGTGGTTCCGTAAATGGCGCATAGCTCTCAACCCTGATAAGAGTACCGCGATTCTCTTTAATCCCGGACAACTACGAAAGACACTTGAACCCCTCCACCTTTTCGGTGTCCCGATCCCCTGGGCTGCCCAGACTAAATACCTGGGTGTCACCCTCGATAATACGCTTAGCTTCAGGGCACATGTCCGTAGAGTCCGAAACAAGGCTGCTATGGTCTTGGCTCGCTTGCATCCTCTGCTGTGCTCGGTGAGTAAACTGTCTCTTAGACATAAGCTTACACTCTACAAGACTTGTATCCGACTGATCTTAACATACAGTTGCGTAGTATTCGCCCATATGGCGAAATCAAACTTCAGCCCCTTACAAACGTTGCAAAATCGGTTTTTACGCAAAATAGTTAATTCCCCATGGTTTGTTCGAAACGAAGACCTCCATAAAGATATGGAACTTCCTTCGATCAAATCTTACATCAAAACTCTCGCGAAGAGCTATTTCGACAGAGCTTCAAACCATCCGAAACCGTTAGTAGCATGCGCCGCAACATATACCCCAATCCTAGACGCCCCGAAGGCAAAACGTAGGCCGCGGAACATATTTACCGACCCCGATGACGAAATCACGGTAGCTAACGCGTCATACCCATCCGTCTCTCCAAGTCAAGCGTGTTTACGCCCACGGCCGCGAAACTACCGTTCCCTTCGTAGGGGACGGGCGGTTAACTTCGCTCCTGCACACCCGCCACGACCACCCTTTCCAGCGGCAACTCAAGCCTAGGTCCGTTCCTCCGGCATGGAGCCCTTGAGCCAGCAGCCGCTCGCGCGATACAGTGACACTGCATTCACTAGCTATCGACACACACACATAACACTGCACTTCACACATGTACACCACTCAGGTACATAGGTTCTGTAAGGGACCTTTTTTTTTTCTTTTTTTGGCTAGTTAGTTTAGACAAAAATTACCAAATCACTAAATATATATACACATGTTCTTTCCTTCCTCCCAGAAGGTAGGAACATGTATATTTGTACAGTTAGTTAGCTCAAATTTCTATGGATAGGGATTTAGTCAGATCGCGACTTTTTCGCATGATCGGCAACACCCCAAGCCGAGGTTCGGCCACTTTAGCACCCTTGGAGCTTGTTGCCTAGCTTTCGCGGCTGAGTGCCTTCCGCGTTATGTATCATATACCTATAAGATTTTTTGTATAGAATAAAATATAGACTGAATGACATCACCATACATTATGCGGTTTTTTAAGTAATTTAAATTTATATATCGATTTTTAATAAAAATACAAAAAATTATGAAGAGAAACACTTATAGTTAGCATTATTATTAAATTGTTGATAATTTTAGATGGATTTGCTAAAACAATCAAATACCCTATTGGCATTAATGCACTTCATGGCAGTCAAGTTATTAATATACTTTTGGATTTATTATTTTAATTTACTTCTCATGTCTTAACTTTTATCTCAGAATATCATTCAAAGTGATACGGCCAAAGCTTAGAAAACTTAATAACTTTGGATGAGTCAACACTAGCGTGGCAATTAATCAAGCTTTACAATTTCGGGCGCTTAAGAAAGGACGCAGATTCTTCTAATTAAATATGTCAAGTCATGGTAAAGATTGAATTAAAAAGTTTTGTGTTTCCGTTTTCATTTATTGATTTATATATGTACAGAAAACCTTTTTTGTTTTCATTGATAATAGCTAATTATCGCTATAACTCTGGCAGGCAAGCAGAAACACTTAGTAATAAAAAAAACTGTGCATGTAACCTTTACCCGTGTACAACCTGGTCAGAATATCTGTGCACCTCGCTGGAATGCGGCGCCTCTCCCGCTTCCCCTGTCACCTCTCCGCGCACTCCCCGGTGCGACAGTACGGTTAGCATCTTCGTTGCCGATACACGTCCCGATAATTTTGATATTTTCGCTTTATTGTTGTTTTGTTTTTTAATATTTATTGTTAAGTTTAGACTGTTTACTGTTAAGTTTGGACTGGTTTGGTTGTTATTAAAATTGTTGTAGCTGTTAAACTGAAATCATGGGAAAAACAATACACAGCGAATCAAGAAATTTAATCTTGAAAGTGCTCAAGTTTTTTGAATCGGAGAAAGCAAATAAACAGTACACCATACCTGTAGACCAAGTGGTGAAACGAACCTGTGCTGCAACTGGGATATCAAAGAGGACTCTAATGAAAATTAAAAATGAAGCCAAAGTACAACCACCTACTTCGCCGGGCGCTAGTCCGACTCCAAGTACTAGTAATAATTTAGAAAACCACCCAGACACAAAATTATCTACACCGGGTAAGAAGCGTAAACAGTACAAAAAACGCATCGAAGTAGATGATTTTGACATTTGCGCAATACGAAATATCATCAACAGTTTTTATGCTGTAAAAAAAGAAATCCCAACTTTGAAGAAAATTCTGGCAGCAGTTAAGAGAGACCTACATTTTCAAGGTGGGAGAACATATTTAAGAAATATTTTAATTAACAAATTGGGATACAAGTTCAAAAAGTGTAAAAATATCCGTTGTGTATTGACACAAAAGCCGGACATGGCCGCATGGAGGGCTCGCTACCTACGCCGTATGAAAGAGAATAATGACCTTGGCGCTGATAAAAAACCGGTTACCTACCTGGACGAGACGTGGATCCATTCCCACTATACGGTCAGCAAATGCTGGCAAAATAATACCGGCAGTAGTGTGAAGAAAAATTTAAATCCGGGTCAACGTTGGATTCTTGTACACGCTGGAGGAGAAAATGGATTCATTGAAGGTGCAGAATTACTTTATAAATGTAAAAGTAAAATCGGCGATTATCATAACGAGATGGAGATAAAAACATTGACCAATAGGAAAAGAAAATAAAACAACTTACAAAAGATGCGATTAAGTCAATTACGCCAGCTGACTGGAAAAAAGAAGTGAATCACGTGGAGAGACTACAGCGAGAATATTGGGAAAAGGATCATCTAGCAGATGATAATATCACACAACTTTTAATATCACTAGGGGAAGACAGTTCGGAGAGTTCAGAAAGTGAGAGTGAGGAAGATACAATGTCAGGCATAGAGTCAATAATTTATAGTGACTGAGTTTAATAATAAATGTTTTTGTAATCAAAATTATTGTTTTTTAATAACAAACCCTTCATCAATAATAAATTGATTTGAAAAGGTTAGTAATTTTTTTTTACCTCCACATTTCTCGAAAATCTTTTAAAAAACAAAAAACGAAAAAACTGCACACCGTACCCAGACCGCCGATATGACGTCACGAGGTCAGGTGCACAGATATTGTGACCGGGTTGTATGAAATAAAACTTTTTTGCCCTTGTAGCGGTGAGTTTTTGGCGGGATCTCAAACTGTCATGTAGTAGATTTTTGTTTTTTTTCATAAATTTGTGCTATTTGATCCTATATTGTTTAAAACAGGTGGCGTTTTGCATAATAAAGTTTGGTTATTGTGCACAAGTGAAATAGATTGGAGAAAATAACATGGACCATGAATTCTGAGATGCCACAAAAACTCCCTAGAATGTTCTAACAAGGGAGTCACCATCTTGTTAGGATTCTGAAATCGTCTTAACACTGGAAACTAAATTCACTCGATAATGACAGTAATGATTTTCAATAATGAGGACCGGTTGCCAAGTTAGGAAAAAGAAGAAGAAGGAGACCTTATAGCAATATTCTGGTAATACTAATTGTTGTAATGAAAATAATACATGTTAGAATTTGAGGTATTTATTGATAATATAATTTATAGTCATATTAACATCAAGATTTAAGAATAGTTAAAATTATTTTTTTTTTTTCTTGTCTTAAGGCCTTGAACCCTTGGGGTTATCTCGGCCTAGTGAATTAACTAGCTTTAATTAAAATAACAAACAATGAAGTTGTATACCGAAAAGGCATCAGAACTACCAGGTTTAGATAATATAGCATGAAAGGCACCCTGAAATTTAATTTCTATTTCATATGGTTACTTATTTTTGAAATAAACTAGCTGTCTCCGCGATTCCACTCGCGTGGACCACAGAATGCCGTCGATTGAGCGCACGCGTAAATCGTGCTGCTCCCGCTCAAAAGACTGAAGACAAAAATTCTTATTGTGGGTGGGTAATAGTTTTTATATACAGGTCGTAACAGTTAATTAACTGAACGCTGACCTTGAGATAATAATTTTTGTTTAGAAGGACAAACTCCATTTGTTGGTCATTTATAAAGCAACAGTTCCAATTCCATATATTTGATAAATATTTTAATGAATGTGATAATAGCTGTGTTTATTTAGTTAATTAAGGGCTAACGACATTAATGTATAAACTGCTAGATTGGAACAATCACGCTGTTCCATTTAACTGAGGCTTTAAAACTACACTTTAAACGGAATTACTTTTAAATAAAACTTTTAATTTACTGAAATCTAAAATGATGACTTAATACTTGATACTTAATTTAAGCAATATTAAATTGTTATATATAGGTATTATTAAAACATATTTTTCTACACGCTGCAAATAAGACTATTGCTACTTGTCTTATTCTGTAAAACGTCTACAAGAATCGAGTAAAAATCAAGTGGAAGGAGACGACGTTCTTTATGATTGTCGCATTGTTCTTGTTCTCATTAACATTTCCCATACTTCCTGTAACAAAGACAAAAGTAATACAAATGAGCAATTTTTTTATTTTATTATGAATTTAGCAGTAAAAAAAATACATCTTGTCACAAATTTTCGTTAACTTTTCTACTAAAATATTAAGAAATTTAAAAACTATGTATAAAAAGAACTATAGTGTTTAAAATCTCAAATACTAAAAAAAACTCAATATTATATATGTATAAACATATATTTGCGTTAACATAGAAGATGTATGGCTTAAATATACTGTTTTATTTAGAATATTCTAGAAGATCATTACAAAAGTACCGTTCGCGTAAGTCAGATACTTCATTATAACGCGTCATTTTTATAAATACTTTACGTATAAATATTGTTACAAGAAATAGTATTAACACTAGAATTAAGTAACGTATACTTACAACTGTGGATTACGTGAGAATAAATGCGTAAATAAAATGAAGTACTTAAATAGATGTACCTAGTTACTATTTCGATGAATACTTCCTTTTTTAAATGTTCTTTTAGAAATACAGTGGATCAAATAAAGATAAATAGATTTACAGAACAGTTTTCACGCTACTGTAAAGATGGATGTTTTATCTACAATGTTTAGGATGTTTATTCCAGGAAGAGTGCGAATTCTAGTGTTTTTATTTCATTGTACACAAAACTATGGTCATTTTTGTTGCTATTAATCACTTAACGAGCGCGTGTATCGACTCTATATTGTGTTTGTGTTATTCAAAGTGACTTTAACACAATATTTTTATATCCATATATAATATTGTTGTCAACATATAAGTAATGGATTTCGAAGAAATTGCCTATCTTAGTGGTGCTATATTATCTATTTGCTGTTTACTGATTTTGCTAATATCATGGGTGTTATTACCGCGATGGCGAACCCTTCACAATTACATCAGCATTAACCAGATATTCACGGGAACGTTATACCTTTGTCATATGACCATGATAAAAAATCTTAGTTTTTTATTCGATTCCAGTAATATATATATGAGTGAAGTGTATTTCATAAGGAACATGAGTTTTGTATTATTATTATATACAATAAGCTGGTCGTTATATTCGACATTTCTTGCATATCTCAAACTGGTCTTATTGCATTCAACTAAATCAAGTTACGAGAAAAGGAAAGCTACTGGAACAGTTTGGGGCATATTTCTGCTGTTAGCTAGTATCTATTACTGTGTTACAAGCGTAATTTACGACGAAAGCGTTTTAGATAACGCTGTGCTTATATTATATGAAATAATTTTAATAATGAGTATAAATTTTGTTGCATTTTTGAAGATAATGTGTTCTGTAATGTCGTGCTGCAAAAATAGTACGTCGCAAAGGAACGTCAGGCATGTAATGTCTCTGATCGGAGTTGTTTTACTGTGTGATTCGGCTATGATCGCCAATTTTATTATTATAATTTTTGGAATGACAACTCTCGGGTGCTCGTGGCTCTCAGACTTGAGTACATTCTGCTTCACTCATCGATTGATATTTCTAGCGGCATTATTGTTATTTAAAAAATCTACTAGAGATATGTGGAGAAAATATTTTATCCAAAAAAGGAAACGCCGAGTTGATGTTATAGCCTTGTAGGTTTCTATAAACATACAAGGGGAGTATTTATAAGGCTCGGACATACCCTTAGGCTAAGCTGAAACGCAAATATACGCAGAATTTCCATCTTCAATTGATTCGTTTGCGGTTACTTTTACGGTGTGAAGTCACGGGCAAAAATTAGTCTACTTTTGTGCATTTTCAGAACCCGCCACCCCATGTGAAAGTTATAACTTTGCTTCTAGTGTGAAATATTATAGAACATAACTATAGCATCTTAAATATTTATTGTGATCATTGTATATGATATTTTTTCAAATCATATGTAATTAGAAGTAATGTTTTTTTTTTAACGTGTATATGTATTTTGATTGTTTGGGTCATTTTGACTCTTAGCTCCCATTTAAATGTGACGTGCGTAAGCCCCTTCGGTTACCGGCACTAAGAGATATTTTAGTTAACGCTAACGCGCTTTCATGTGTACGACGGGGCCTTAGTCTATTATAATTATCTCATTCTAGTAGAATGAGTAATATATAAGTAGGGTTTTAATATTTATTTATTTTGCGATTTTATTATTATATTATAGTTTTGGCAAAATTTTGTATTGTATTATCGAATTCACTGTGTATTGTAATATTGACATTTCATGTAACATTACCGTTATAATATGTTAAATAATTTATTATGAAATTGAATATGGAAAAAATACCTAGTTAACTTCCAATTTGATACCTAAAATCTTCTATATACTACTGTCTATCGTTTGTAAATTTTCCATTCGATTAATATAATAAGTGAATTTATTAAGATTTGATATTACCGTGGTAATTTTATACTTGCCAATATAAATGCGCTATTATTTTTTTAAGTGTCTCAATATTTGTTATTATAGGTAATTAAAGATTTAATAAGAATTTGTGAAACTTTGTTTAATTTCATATAAAATGTATTTATTCACAATCTACATTTCTAAAACCTGATAGAATTCCCTCATAAAATTGAATTCTTTGAATGTAACTTGCAGTAAAACCAATCAATTTAGAGTCCTGAGATAGAAGAGATCAGGAAAAAGTATCACACTTTTTATTATGTCGTTAGTACCTACATTTTTTTAATAAAATAACTTTTCTATAAGCTGATAAAGACACAGGTAGTTAAAAGTTAATTGGATATTCCAATTATCAAAACTACTGATCACTACATACTTCTGAAGTCTTAACTAGAACAGATTTACTTCCCTTAATTACTCATTCCTTTTACAAATCTACTTACAAGAATACCATATTCGTGACTATAAAAACCCGGACAAGCCACTTACGAAGGCTGTCTAGTACAACCCCAACTGCTTTTTTTATTTTTATCGTGATAGGTTTTCGCTTAGTGGCCACAATCTCACATGATGTTAAGTGACGATGTGCCCCAAGATGATAACACGCTAAACCTACTGGAAGACTGACTCTCAAGTGCAGCTGCCTGAACACACTATTGGTGCTTGGCGACAGATTTTGAACTTGAGGGTGGTAGCTAGTCAGGCGGGCATTAGAAAAGCCCTACCACTATGCTATGGTTTCCTCACAATGTTTTTCTTCACCGAAAGCACAGGCTCATTGCAGGGATTCGAACTCACGTCAATCGATGCGAATTCATACACACTACCTGCGATGTGAGATAGACTTCTCAGGACCCTTTTCCCTTGTTCAGGCTGGCAGAGGAAAAAGGCAAACGAACACCCCCTCCAATCACCAGTTTCTTAAGTAAGGTTTTCTTGTGCAGTATTTTTTTAAAGAGGTTTTAATACTCGCAGTATTTAAGGAGGATTACTTCCTCTACATTTTTCTGAATTTTCTCTGCCCGAAGAGTTAATAAAATAGCAAATTTGATTTTATTTAACATTTGGAAAGTTTAGTATGAATTTATTCTGTTAACGCTTTACTAAATTTAAAATTATTGCTACGGCGCGGTGCGGCCCTCGTTTAAGCCGGTGTTAAACTATGAAATCCCAACCTCTAACTTTCTGTGTTAAGTCTTAAAGCACATGTGAGATTAAGTCTTCCTTACCGTACATTTCACGAATACTCCGCTCCATGTATGTATATTGTGTAACTTTATAATACTTAATAGGACGTTAAATAGCGTCAGTCTAACTTGGATCTTAACACCTTAACTCAAGGTGCATTTTGAGTTATAATCTAAATATGATTAATATTTAGCCATGTTGGCGTATGCCAATATAGAACACAGAAATAATGTCGGTAGTTACTACTCTGTCAAAAAAGTACTGGGAAAAGATCAATAAATACAAAAAATGTTACTTATTCATCGAAATTTTTATCGCCTTCAAAGTATGCTCCTTCAGAAACGATACACAGTCGCCAACGAATAATCCAATCATCACAACATTTTTTAAACGTTTTTTCCGGAATTGAGTTTAGTTCTCGTCGCGAATTCTCCTTTATGTCTCCTACCGAATGAAAACGGGTGCCACGAAGTGGTAATTTGAGTTTAGGAAAAAAAAGGAGTGAGACATAAAAAGTTCAGCGGCTATCTCTCTTAAACTTGAATGAAGCTTTTCAGTAACTATTTCGTTCACTTTTGGGATGTTAACTTCGGTTGAAGACGTTAAATGGTCTACAAGGGCGAGGCAAATCTTCCAGCATATCTCGACCGCTTTTAAACGCTTTTTACCACCCATAAGCACGTGTTTTTGATAATGTCGATTCACCGTAAGCAGTATTTACAATGAAATAAAATAATAAAACACTTTTAACCCAGGTAAGACACGTGGTTTCCGATAAACATCTAAAGGTTATACGCATGAATGAAATATTGAGCACCAATATGTAAAAACACGTTTTTCTGTTTTACGATCACATCGTCAGTTAAAACCATTACGGTTACAATCAAAATAGTTAACCTTATAACATATTAAACAAACCCACATCACTATACATGTTTCATGTCTCAATAAAATTATCGCATATCGATTTTATCTTCAGATGTCTAGGGCACTAGCTATCTTTAATAATTCAGCCTCCATCAACTCAAGCCCCTAGGCCTTAATTTAGATACCAGAAGCAAACTGTAATTGGCGACTTAAACTAATTTGCATATAGATTACCAATTACCATACTATTAATTCTGAATTAATTGCGCACTACAGAATTAACAATACCGGCATCGGAATGGTAAAAAATTGAAGTATTTCATTATCCTTACCAATCGAATTTTCATTTATTAACCGATGGTGTATCACTGGACTTAGAACGTAATTTGTATATATTCCCATTACATCTTAAAATAATGTTATTTTATTAGACACTACCTGTGCCCGCGGTTTCAGTCGAGTTTAATTTCTAGAAATTAACTTAAAATTTCCCGCCCGCACTATTCCTTGATTCTCACTTAGCATACTTTCTTACCAACACTTTGTATGGTAATTGATCCTCTCCTAAGAGTCCTAGCGTGATTATCGATAGCTTATAAACCTTTTTAGTATATATTAAAAAAAAAATACAACTTAAAAAATAGAACTGATAGTTCCAGAGATTAGCACGGTCAAACAAACAAAAAACAATATCTTGAGCTTTATAATATAACTAGCTGTGCTCCACGGTTCCATCCGTGTTAAATTTCTTAGCCTATTGTTTGTTCTCACTTCCCGTACTAGCTAGATTTCTCGACATTCATGGTTACTGCTCCGCTTCTTAAGAGTTGTAGCGTAACGTAATGTAACCTATAACAATCCTCGATAAATCTATACATATACTAAAATTAAAGTGTCTGTTTGTAATGTAAATATAACAGGTTTTTACTAAATGCATAGGAAAGTATACGGTACCTATAACAAAATACCAATTTTGAAATTTTTTGTCTGTCACAATGTCTGTTTGTTCCGGGTAATCTCCGAAACGGTTTGACCGATTTTGACGAGATTTTCACTGGCAGATAACTGATGTTATAACGAATAACTTAGGCTATTTTAATTTTAGAAAAACAAATAGGGTTCCGCACAAAAAAATAATAACAAAGGTTTTTTAGTAGTCCACGCCAGCGGAGCCGCGGGCACAGCTAGTATGTTATAAAATGCATAGAGATTTTTTCAAATCTGACTGCTAGTTTCAATAATTAGCGCATTCAAACAAAAAAAAACAATGTCTTGTAAATAGTTTAAACAAGTTTATATAACCCGATCATGTACCTACCTACGTAGTCGGATGGTATTACTAAAACATAGAATGAGTACTACAGAAAAATAAACGAAATGGAAACGTTGACCTAACGGCTTCCATTCTTCTACGTATCAAATAACAACTTTATCCTTGCAATCGCCAAAGTGACATCTCCTAACATAATGTTTGGACCGGATGTATTATCGGCAACAAATGTAATTTGTTGTCGGGCACAGGGAGTTTACCCTTTGGTCAACCTTTCTCCCTTCAATATGCTCTCCGGACACCTAAAGATGTATCATTACTTGGATTGTATTAAACAGGATTAGACTTTGTTATAAGACGCTAGAAAACGTTATATAAGACTGGCTAGTTATACCCAGTTATGTAGTAGTTATGCTCTTGACATGAACGAGGAACGAGAATAATCTATATATTTAACAAACAATTTATTGCTCACAACCAATTCACATAACTGATCCTTCGGACTTAGTAACAACGTTCCTGTGCGGATTTAGTACTGGAATGCCCCGGAACACCATGGTTGGTAGGTCGAATTTCTTTCCCCGTATTCATATTTTCTTTCCCCAAAATAGATATTCTTGTATGTCTTTCAATTTGATATATTTTCTGTTTGAAAAAAAAAATGGGGAAAGTTGCAAAACATATCATTTTGGGGAAAACAAAAATATGAATATGGGAAAATTCAGAAATTCGACCTACCAACCATGGGTGTACACCACACTATGACCATTACATATCGAACTGTTGTAGAGTGTGGACGTCTCCGGCTGTATATAATTATTATTTCGTCCCTAACTTCTAACTATGCTTGTCATCCCAATTCCTAATACTAATTTTTCAATCAAACTTTTCATTCAGAGAGTTTTACCAACGGTTTAATTTATAGTTGAACTGGAACCTTTTTTTTTCATATATTTATACTACATGACATTAGTTAATTATTGTTTTATCTTTAAGGTTGCTACGAATCGCAAAGCAACACAGTGGCGAATCATTTTCCGATCCGATCCACTATCTTTCTAGTTAGTGCTAATTCCTTATTTATATTGTCTGTATGTATTAAGTCGAATCCATCTTCATTCTATCTAGGGTTGTACTAAAACAAATAGCTAGCGTGTGTTTCGCAACGTCCCCTTTGAAGTATATGTACGGCCATTTTATTCCCCGTACGCGAATGTAGCATTTTATTGAAACTCGTCTGATGGATAGTGACAACTATTGAGAACCTTGCTCTGAGTGTATAAAGCTGTCTCTTGATTATTTTCTTTTTTATTAATGGACTTTAGCTATTTACGGTTTAAATTTCAAGTACGAACATAAAAGAAAAACAAAAATACATAACTTTTTGCCTACAATAATCTATTATATAAATTATGCAGACACAACTAGGATCCCGGATAATTATAAAACTGCGTTGAAAATAGGCGTAAAATAGTTACATTTCAGAGTAAGGAATCAAACACAAAAACACATCGTCACTCCATTTTTAGGGTTCCGAAGTCAAAAGAAACTCTTATAGTTTCGGTATGTCCGTCAGTCTGCCCGTGGCTTAGCTCAGTGATTCTTAGTACTTGAAAGCTATAATTTGGTATGAGTATACATATTAATCACGCCGACAAAGTAGTAAACAAAATCTTGAAAAAGTCTCTTTTAAAAAATCTAGTACATATGTACGTAACAAGCTTTAAAGAAAAAAAAATACTATTATCGCGCCTCTGATCTGTAACCAAAGATTGGGGCGGATTCTCCTTAACTTTACCCATTAAAATTATTATTAACTCTTTAGTTCAATAATGTATAGGTAAAAAATACTCTATTTAAAAATACTTTTTTATACAATTTCATTATAAAATATAAATAATACAATAGTATATGTTCAATATAACATTATTCATAATAATTATAAACAACATCTTTAAGAGTAATTTACAAAAAAAAAAATTATAGAAATTGACTATTGAAAAAAAAAAGAAAATACTCCGAACGTTTCTAAATATTATGTACCAAATTACCTAATATTATCATGATTGCCTCCGTGATTGAATCTCGAATCTGTAATATACCTATAGGACGCAGTAACTCAAATAAATAGCTAATACAGAAAGAGCAATATCGCAGAATTGGTAGTAAATACACAAAAGAAACCCAATAAGAAGAAACGGGAAAAATCAAAGCGGATGTGCAGAGACTTAGAAGTAACGAGGAAAGTTTTCGGCGTCGTCAAGTACGACGGCTTCAAACGTTATTGATAAATCTCGTTATATAATAGAGCCGCGGCGTACTAGGGGTACGTCGCGGCTCCGCACGCGTTGTTACGCCGTACTTATTTTCATCCCGTAATTTTATTTTTATTCATATTCATGACAATTTATAATACAGCTTATCAATTCAGGAATGATCTATACTTTCCATGTCCAATATCCTCAAAGTCGGTTAGGAATTAACAAATATACTCGTATATTAATGCGATATATATATTTTTTACGATTTTTAACAGTATGATTGTTTTAGCCTATCAATTGAAGAATTATATAAACCTGTAAATAAATGAATGTTTGTTTGTTCTCTATCCGTTCCTAAACCGCATGTCCGATTGCAATGAAACTGAGTTTTTAACCTCTTTTTATTTACACTCGAGTGAATAAAATGTTTCTACTTATTCAAGTAATCTTCAAGTATTCTCTAACAATATATGTTACAACTGTCAAATTGTGCACAATAACTAAACTACATCACGTAAACTTCTGAATACAAAAAATACATATTATAGAGCCAAATAACAACGGTTAAATAAAAACAAACAGGAAAGTTTAAGATCCCGCCAATAACTCCTTAGTGAGTTGTTGAGCGTACGACCGCGAAGGTTTCTATAATAGTACAAGCAGCTTACAACAGATGGCGTGCAAGTGTTTTATTTTCAAGACAACACAAACGCAGCCTCTGGTAAAATCTAGTATATGTATGGTAAAAGCTAGTATATGTATAGTAAAATTTGTATTGTGATATTGATTATTCGGTAGACCAATAAATAAGTACAAGAATAATTTAAAAATCAATGGAGTCGATATTTCCGAAATCGTAAAACTAGAACATATTCATAATAAGATTATATTATCTATATTCTGTCTGAAATATTTTTTTTCAATTTTCCTGTTAGGCGTCCCATATGAAGGACAACGATCACGAATATGCCATAAAAAATTTATTGTCTGTCTGTCTGTTTGTATGTCCGGATTTAACTCCAAAACGGCTTGACCGATTCTTATGAAATCTTGGAAACGGGAAGCGTATGTCACTGGTCAAATGATAAGCTATATTAATTAACAAAAATTTTTGACATTAGTGATTGTCATTTTACTTCTTGGAATTTAAAATAGCTGAGTATTTTTCTTTTTAATTTCCATCTGTTATAAACTACTCAATGGTTTTATTTATTTAGCTTTTTAGCTTAATATTTCATGCATACAAGTAGTTAAATAAAAGAGACAATAAATAATTGCGATTAATTTAAATGTATTTAGTCTATAAGTCATTACTGGTATTCTGGTATGGTATACTGGTATGTAATCTATTATTGGTATCTACGGAGCATACCTTTTTGGGGCATACAACCACAAAATAATATTTTCACGAGATTCAAATATTAATAAACTTTTGTATGTGTTTTGCAATATTAATAAAATTGTATGTATTAAACGTAATATTAAATAAGTACGTAAAATGACTATATAGCGATCGTCGAGGGGAAAATAAAGCGTTCGCTGCTACACCGTGGTTAACGACACAGGTTCGTAGCCTATATAAGCCTGAATTTTAAGTAAAGGATAACAAAATTATGATATCATAGCATGTTACAAGGGCCTATTACAAGGGAATACTATTTAATATAAGTCGGAGAATAGTGTCACTGTGATTATGAAATTTGTACCGTCGACTTTACTATTGACCCGCATTATTGACTGAGTGCGATAACAACAGGTGTGCTCGTTGCCGCACGCACCTTACAAGCAGGCAACGACCGACTTAAAGATATACATTCTCGCTTGAACCGTCAGATATTGATGACTTCAGTTAATAAGACGACTAAAATAAAAGCTCCTACTAAGTGCCGTCTCGTTGCGTATTACAAACTTTTCGATATTTCTTAGTATTAAATGGCTTAATAAGTAATTGACAGGCAGCATTGTATACCAGGAGCTGCTCTTGAATACAATTCTTGTTCTATGATTCGCATGTTTTAGAACACTATTTTAGAACATGATTTCTCTAAACAGCACCTGAGATTGTAAATTAACAATGATTTAAAATGAAAAAATATGAAATGTTCAAACTTATGCAGAGTTGTAAAATATCAACCGACAAATTGGTTTGAAAGATTAATGGAAAGGCATATATTTAATAGAGGAATAAGGATATCTATATTTGTTTAGTCATTTATATTATTTGTACATGAAATGTAAGAATAATATATATTAATTACTTGCTGTGCCCAACGGTTTCAATTTATTTGAACAACTGTACACTGCGCCACGTCACGCTGCTGCCAACGTACCCACTTTATCGTTGTTCCAACTTCCCGTTCTTGTTCACAACTTGCCAGATTGCTTGACGTTCATAGATGTTGCTCAACTCCTTATAATTGTAGCGTAAAGTTATAGAGCCTATAATCTTCCTCAATAAATATACTATTAGATACAAAAATATTTTTTTATATGGGATTGTTAGTTCTAAAGATTAACGCTTTCAAACAAACAAAAAAACTATCTCGTGAGTTTAATAATTTTATTATAGATTTTTATTTAATCAATTTGCATATGATGCATTTTAATTTCCATCTAAAAATATAAAGAAATCAAATTCTTCCTCGTTAAGTTTTAGCATTGCTGAACACAATAAATACAGCGTTTAATCTTTGAAGCTTTTAATCGGTAGCCGTATAATTTAAATTTTAGCACTATAAATTACTCTCAGTTCAGAACTTGAGGATTTGTAGATAGTAAATATTCATAGGATGGGGTAATGTAAGTTAGTAGAACTTTAAGCGAGGAAATTCAAACAGTCCCAAGACGTTGGACGCCATGTTTCAACCACCCGCCATTACCATTTCATTTGTGGATTACGTCCTACCGTGTTGTACACAGATACTACACAATCCCTTAATATAGTTACAAAGTAGTATTTAAATAGCAATGTCATGACATTATTCACAAAAACCTTAGCAAAGTTACAACTTAATTGTAGGATACGTCATCCACCCCACATACTCGTACATTGTATACATTGCATCTTTTAGACTTAGAATCTTTAGAAATCTTTAGAAAACGTTTATTAGGTAATTGTGTTAAGGTTCTATAATAAGCTTCCTAAGCACATTAGGGATTTGAAGGACAATAACTTCAAGAATCATGTAAGACAAGTTTTATTACAGAAAGTAGTCTCTGCCGGAAGATTATTTATTATAGACAAGATCATTACGTCAATAATAGTAATGTCTGTAAGTGACTTGTTCCTCTAAAAATGATTACAATTTTAAAGAATACATATAATGTAAAAACAATATTATATAAAAAAAACTATTCTATCCGATTTAGTTTCTTTCCGGATCATTTCGATGACTGAGATGTTTTCCGAACCGTTAGTAGTGTGTTAACAATTCGTCATTTTTTTTTGTGTCTGGCATAAGCTTTTAATTTTCAGAAGTATTAAATGCGGATAGATAGGGCTCGTAGTTATACGCCAATCTGTCGTAGCAGATCGCTACGAAGCTTCGCACGACCGAGTCAAAAAAAAAATGTACCTACTATCAACATTTTTATTTTATTTTGTGTCTTTCGCCACGGTATTTTTTCCAAACGAAATGAAATAGTTTAATCTTAAGGATAAGAGAAGCACGGTCGGAGGCTTTAGTGCGATCTTGATCTTCCATGTGTTTGATTTTATTAACACAAACTTATGTTATTTCACCCAATATTATGAAAATTTAATTTGTAAATTTAATGTAATTAATATTATGTAAATACACTTACAGCTAAAATGACACGCCCAAATTTTTTGCTCAAATGACCCCGGAGTGGACGCTGGGAGTATCAGCCTTTTATTTTTAAAACACTTTGTATTCTTAGGTCAAGCGTTCGGTTCGAATATGGGGTCTAAAGGCCATATAGATACGAGTAAGTATTGATTTCTTAAAAATATTTTGCCCAACCAGATTAATAAGCAGTTGGTCTACTTGACCCTCACATCGTCGCTAAACTAGGTGAAGCTTAATACATTATGTAATAACGATTAGGGATAATTCAAGATTCTCAGGAATCGGAATGTGGCTGGTACGTAGGGTTGCCAGGGATCAGATATTTATACGGATAGCCTGGTTTTTTAACAGTCCTGTGTAGAACATTTTAGAAAGTCTGATAAAAGATTGGTGCGTAAATAATTAAAATATGTTTATTAAACGGCGCTTGAATCGATAAATCTATACGAATATCATAATGCTCAAGAGATTGTATGTTTTTTTGTTTGAATCCGCTAATCTCTGGAACTACTATTCCACTACTGTTATAGACTGTATAATATCACGATAGAACCATAAGGAGTAGAGCAGTAACCGTGAACATCAATCAGGCAATCTGGTAAGCTGTAGACAAGTACGGGAAGTGCGACCAACGATAAGCTACACGGTTTTTTTTCGAGCTGTCTATACTGTTAGCCTTAGGTGCCCTGGAGCCTTTGCGGCTTTTACAGCTTCACCGGGCTTGGGGGCGAGCGCTTAAGGCACTCAGCCGCGAAAGCAAGGCAACAAGTTCCGAGGGTGTCAAAGTGGCCGGACCTCGGTTCGGACTGTTGCCGCGTATGCAATGAAGTCGCGATCTGTCTAATTATTACCTATCATTCGATCTAAACTAACTATACATATATACATGTTTCTTACCCCTGAGAGGAGAAAAGGAACATTCGTATGAGTATTTAATAATCTGATTTTTTTTGTCTAATCTAATTAGGTAAAAAAATAAAGAATAGGTCCTTTTACAACCTATGTGACTATGTGGCGTTCCTGTGTGTATGATGCAGTGTAATGAATGTCTGTTGATAGCTAGTGAATGTAGAATCACAGTATCGAGCGAGCGGCTGCTTGGCTCAATGGCTCCATACCAATGGATCGGACCTAGGCTTGAGTTGCCGCAGGAGTCGTGACGGGTAAGTTACACGGGTGCGTTAGCAGCGGTGCAACGGCGCAGTGGAGATTTGGGCGAATAACCTGTTATGACCATTTTTGAAGCTATGATAGGATTATCAGCCCTCCATGTGCCGTTACCAAATCACTCCCGCTCCCGACTCCTACCTCCACGGCAGGAAAATCGCGAGAGGAGGGGTTGGCGCGGCTCCCACGGCACTCTCGCTGGCGTTGCAATAGCCACGCACCCTCTCTAACGGTACTACGGAGTACCGCTTCCAAAATAAGGTCATGGGTACTAAGTATTCACACGTTGTAAACAAATCAATAATTACACTTACCTTACTTTGTATACTCTTTGTCAACTTAAAAGCAGCATAATCCTCACACGTTAATATTTTCAATACTTTTCCATATTTATATAATAAAATATAATAACAACTCCCCTTCTCTTTTACCATTTACCAGTAATGAAATCCCAAGCCCGGTAAAGCTGTAAAAGCCGTAAAGGCTCCAGGGCCCCTCAGGCTAACAGTGTAGTCAGTTCGAAAAAAAAAAAAAAAAAAGTAATGAAACCCGCCATATTGTTTAGAAGTTACTCAATTGTAACACCAGGTGGCGGATAAACTGTTCTATGATTGGTCAATAATTGCAATCTGTTTTTGGCATCATTCAAAAATAATCAAATAGAAAGTATTAGGCTGTTTATACACCTTGTTAATTGACTACAATAAGTCGAAGCTTTGAGATACGCCATTAAGAACAAACTTCCTGTCGATGCCAAAATCGATACACATAAATAAACTTTATTATAAGTACCAACAACAATTTGGCTGTATGGTATATGTATGAACCTTGTCAGTGTAATTATAAATAATTACGTACAAGTACATACTGTTTAAACTTCCGCATGTGATTGGTATATAACAAACGCTATATGATTGGTTGAATCTCTTATTACGTCACGCGCCAGTAGATTGTGATTGCGTAATAAGCGGATACGGTTGACCCCTGTGCTTTTCTAGTTAATTAGTTGTCAGCAACCATTACTGTCATTTAAATAATAATGGAGACCAATTTTGTGTAAGCCGACGGTACGCTGCGCAGCTTAAAAATGTTACAAATACATTGTAAGTACTTTCTTAGTAAATATAATCATGATAATAAAGTACCTTATTAATATTGAATATGTTACTTTTTGAAGCTATTTGTTAACAACATAGATCTTCTACCTTAATAAATCGATGTCAGTTATACCAATCTACCAATATAATTTTAAAGTATAGAAAACGTCTTTTATATTTATTTATTCTAAGGATCATGTATTATAGTAAACAGCGGAATCTTAATTTTATTTCTTCGTCTTCGGTGTTTATTATATTAGATAACAATATATTTTATGCACATCGCTTAATGCGTAGTGCTTATAAAAATCGTAGTTTCTTGACACTTTAATAAATTTTTATTAAATGAAGATATCGTCGGGATATTATTTTATAATAACCAAGTATAGTAATAGTAATAGAACAAAAAAAAACATCAAAATCTGTCCAGTAGTTTTTGCGTAATGCGCGAAGAACTGCAAACCTCAATCATGTTATTTATATAGAAGATTTGTTATATAAGATCAGCTTAATAAAGCTTAAACCGTCAAATAAATATCTAAGTTTTAGGATATATTTATTATACCTAGAAACAAGTTTATCTAAAACATAGGTTTTCATTTTCTGCGATTTCTAATAAGGTAGTTCAGTTTTCGTTTATAAAACTGGCTCAAACGTCTGAATATTCCTATGTTAGTAAAGAATTTATTGACTTCGTTTTTTTTTTCTTTACCACTACGATGGCAAACGAGCTTGTAGCCTGATTGATGGTAAGCGGTCACCGCAAGTTATGGATGCTTGCAATACCAGAAACATTTCATGCGCGTTGCCAAACCTTTAAAAAACTGTACACACTATAATTAAAAGAAAATATTTATTAGTGGGCATACTATACCATGTTCATATAGTAAATATTGAAGATTTAAATATCTAACCTCAACTGTAAAACTATCAACGTATGATATAGACTACACATATGTGTATCACATAAATATTTTGTGGTTAGATAACAAAATTTATATTGGTTATTAATTATATTAAAATGATCCTCGCAGAAAATAAATTAGAAGTAACCGCTATATCATTCGGGTTTCTACGATCCATTTACAACCTCTTTTTTCGCATTTTGGCACTCTAGGAACGATCACAGATAGTTTTTCTAGGGTCTTTACAAATATTATTTCTACATTGTAATAATATACACTATTTGTAGGATATTTTATCTCCTAAATATGCTATAAAACAAAGTTTTACCCGACAATAACACACAATAGTTATATATCACAATACCTAGACTGGCTAGTGACATCACAGTGCAACGTTCACAAATGGAAGTGTTTACGCGGGTTTCATAGTAATTTGAATTTATATCACGATTTTTATAAAAAATACACAAAATTATGAATAAAAACACTTATTGTTAGCATTATTATTACATTGTTGATCATTTTAGATGGGTTTTCAAAAGCCATCAAATACCCTATTGTTAAATACCGTGCACGAAAAGTAAATTGAAAGAATTCTATGAGTATTTTTGGAATTTTTCTACTATTTGTGGAGTCTTTTTATCCGTTTTTCTTTTAACACATATGGCAACTTTTTGGTAGGGTGAGCTGAGTCACAGAAATACCATCGCGATGAGAAAGGTACAGCGCGGAGAATGAAGGAACGACGGAACTATACATCAATAGAAATTCCTATTATAGAATATTTTAATGAATCTGCTAATAAAAGCAGATGTTTTCTTGAAATACTCGAACTTCATGGAACTTGAATCACCTATAGAAATAGATTAAAACAAATTTTTTGAACACTAGTTTTAAACTAGCTTTTTCCCGCGGCTTCGCATGCATTTATTACACAGTTTTTATTTTCATGTAGTGATATCATAGCCCACGAATTGAGGAATATGTCATACTTACCGTCTACAAAATTTTATCAAATCGATCTAGAATTAATAATTATTTAATTTTAGATTATTTATGTTTAAGATTTCTAAAAGTATCACTGATAAAGTTAATTATTTTATAAAAAGCCTAAAACAATAGAAATCTGGATTTATTAAATTTTATTTAATTTTTGTGACGTCATCGCCAATGAATATACACAGTTCAGTTTTATCTTGTGATAAATGACTCTAAAATTATTGCTAAGCGTTGAAATAGTAGCTTTAAAATATGCTGAAGAAAAATCAGAACTGAAATTCTATTAAAGTCAACTTTGCACATAATATAATACCTTTTAATAATTACGCAGGCATAATGGGTGAGCGCGGACATTCGCAATGGCATTCGACTGATTTGATCCGATATCTTAGTAAATACACGTTTATGTGTGCGTGTGCCGTTATCGCTCCTAGTATGGAGCTAGCTTTTTGTATCTATAGGTACATATTGTGGTACTAGGGCGCGGCTTGCTATAAAAAGATCGCGATGTATGAAAATAAAACGTGTTCAGTTCCGAACCGTATTTTAAAGTTTGAACCCCTCTTGGAGACAGTGATTATAATATAAAACGGGTGAAATGAAATGTTTTCGTTTGACAAATCGAGGACAAAGTGAGACGGATCGGTTTCCTTTTGGAAACGTTCGAGCGCTGAACCCTAATAAATAATATACGAGTATTACGCAAACGAACAAAGTTTTGAGGACAATTTCGTGAGTTCATTTCAAAGTTGTTGAATTACAAATTGCGTGTGGACTTTAAATGAATGCCCGTATAACGTATGCTCAGAAATTTTGTGTTTACAAAGACGGCTTTCATATTCATCTGCTTCAGGAAATATATGATAAAATCTTTTTAAGCCGTAAGTGAATGTGAAGTATCATGGTGAACGTTCTGAATTATCGTTTGATCTAATCCTATCATCTCCCTTCCACCACAGAACCACGCGGACTGATCTAAGAAGTCACAGCTAAATAAAAGGGAACCCCAAATACAGCATAAAGAAGTTCATAAATTCTTACCTTTACCGTACCATGCAGACGTGGAAAGGTCTCACGAAGCGATGATTCTGCGATACCCACGGTCAATATTGTTTGTGGATTAAACCGTACTTGTCATCTGTCATCAGTTATTTTCCAGAGCTAGTATAAAAAAATACATGCGTAGAAACTTATGTTTATTTATTTTGGTGAAAATTAGAAGCTGGTGAAAGTACTTCGTTAGTATTTTTTCTTATACTTTTATATTTGATGTTAAGTGACGATGTGATCTTAAGATGGTAATTCGCCTGCGTGCATAGAGGTAAGGCTGACAGATTTTTAACTTCACGGTTAGTATCTAGCCAGACGGCCATTAGAACATGCCTTACCACAATGCTTATTCATCGAAAGTTACTAGGTAGCCGAATATACTGGGCGAAGCGAATTAATAACGGGGTTTTCAGTATATTTATTGCTCGCGATTCATGCGGACAAAATGCACTCAAACCAGAGGGGAGTTTCGACCTCGTTCCTGTAGCTCGTTATTGTAGGTCGGTAAAGTGACGGTATTATTCCTGATGGTAAGCACAATACAAACTAAAAACATCGCCGATCACGGATAGTTCGGCAATACATCGCCGATCAAGGAGAGTTCAGCAATTCATCGCCGATCGTCGCTGTCATGTATGTTGGTATGGGTTACGATTGAACTATATTGGTCGCCACTTTACTTGATTACTGGATATACGCCATCTGATCTTGAAATGACGTGTTTTACACTTGGTGTATATTGGTCGCTACCTTAATTAATTAATGGATATACATTGGCTGATTCAGAATCGGACACGACTAATCTAATCTAAGGCCATCAGTATTAGTGTCGGGTCCAGCTGAAAGCCAACGCTTTGCAATCTGCCATAGCCTATGCTGAGCTCGGGTCCTTTTTGTTGTTGACTGCGGCATTTGTTTGGCAACGTTGAAAAACACATTTATTCGATGTATTTTTTCGACAATAGGTACGTACCTACCTAGAGAAGTATTGTAATTTAGTGTTCGTAATTTGTGTTTTCAACGTTGAATAAATGTGTTTCCTTTCTTTCCAAACGTTTTACTATGGTGGGTGTTACACTTATTGCATAATGACGTAACTATAGTCTTCATGAACTAGATCGTGAGATCAGCCGGACACAACACGCGAGTTGACAATGTGTTTAGAAATTAAAGTTATTTTTTTAATCATATTGGTAAATTGGAAGCGTTAATCAGAAAACGGTGCGTCATCGTACAATATACAGTTGAGTTTTATTCTTATTAGGTTATCTTGTGACAAGTGGCTTTAAACTTATTACTAAGTATAGATATAGTGACTTATAAATGATATAGTTGCTGAAGAATTTTCATAAGTGTCAAATGAAATTATGGTGAACTCAACTTGGCACTTTAAACCTAATTTTTATTTATTGAATGATGACGTCACGCGTGATCACAAGAACATATTGCCGCGTTTTTGTGTAATATTGAATAAATATTAATTCACGGGTATTACTTTCAATATATAAAGTGTTTAAAATAACTTTTCAAAAGTGTTCTACTCCCGGATTGTCGTGTTTTACCAAGCTTTCCTGCTTAACCGATTTAAATCGAAATCTGTTAATCGTATGCACACCTTAAGGTAATTAATAAGCTAGTCATTGGCACTGACGTGTACGTGCACTGAAGTTGGTTTGGGTAATGCCTTAATTACACTTTGTGCTCGCGAGTAATTAGCAAGTAGGTACTTACCTACTCGCACTAGAGAGCGGCATAGCTTACCCTTCTACCGAAATTAAATTCAGTTCTGGGACATTAATTATTTGCACTGATTAGAGCTTAACCTGCCAGTCTCACCCGCACTTTGACGAAGGACTGTGGTACAAATAGAATTAGTTTATGGAAAACTTTTAATTAGCGCTGCGAACAGAGGCGTTTTGTTAATTTTGACTATACATATAATATATGGTTTGCAAACAGTAAGTGTCTGGGATTTTATCTAGTTTTTTTATAACTGGGTTTAGATCTTTCATAAGATTGACGTTGGCATCTTTATGTTCCGTGTCTGAAAATAAATAAATTGTGCATCAACATTCATTTTCATTTTAAAAGCCATTTTTTTACTCAAAATTTAAATTGTCCAAAGTTGTGTACGGCAATTTCGACAAGTATTTGAACAAAGGCGAGCGTAATCTAACTGGGCATCTTTTTCAAACTACTCGCGGTAGTGTGACCAATATAAAGCACGTTTCACGATATGACGTGGAGTGTTGTGTAATTTTAGTTAATAATAATATCAGCCTCTATGTGTCCCATTTCTGGGCAAAGGTCGCTCTTCCCATGAAAAGGTACGAGCTACTACTTCGATTGATTAAATAAGGACCTATTATATACTACTGCCATGTATTTTTTCACTTATCTTAAAACAACCATTTAGCTGGCAGGGAGGGGGACACTCGACTCTAACAAAAATTATCATATATACACTTTACGTATAAATTTCAAGATTTTATTTTACCTCATTGTTTGCGCGATTAGCATGTAAATCCATACCAAATTACAGCTTTCTAGTTCTAAAAATCTCTGAGCTAAACCGCGGACACACAGACGGATATAGCGAAATTATAAGGGTTCCTTGTTGACTGCGGCACCCTAAAAAGGGCTGCATATTAAATGTGGCCTAAAGTGGCAGCAAGACTAAATCCGCTACTGGCAGTGTGTCAGCCAAGTTCGAAAAAAAACGAAATAACAATCACTAATAACTGCGTTTCCATCCGTTCACCAATAGATGGCGTTGTGCGAAGTTATACTCAGAATGAGTACGATAACGAGTACGTTTCCATCCACTCAGCACACGAACTATGTCAAGCTACTTTCGTCCCCTCATAAACCAATAATTTTTCGACCTACACACTTGAAATTTTGAATGTTTAATAAACCTCCCTTGAATACCTAGAATCCCTAATAAATAAACCCCTAATAAAATTATTATAGTTCTTGTGGTATTAGGGTCTGAAAAGTAGCATTTTTATCTATCACTGACCCACTCACTCGTCAAAAACCTAGACCACTTCTAGGTGACTCAGAAACTTGTAATTTGGCATCAACGTACTTTATTAAGCATTTACTACGAATACAAATGAAAAAAACATAAACTAATAAAACAATATTGAAGGAAATAAAACTCATAAAACGGCGTTTCCATCCTCTCACTAATAGGTGGCGTTGTTCCAAGTGAGACTCTAGCGTTGGACGCTTTAATTATAAAAAAAAAACAAAAGATTTAGATGCTTTATTCAATTTAGGCTCTAAGAATGCCTTCTTAGAAGTGTTAGAAGTTAGAAGTGCCCTTCTGAACGTTAAACACTACTATGCTACTACCGGTTCGGAAAACCTCCCAGTCATCGAGATGAACCGGCAAGAAACACGATCAAGCTTATCTTTTTTTATTTTTTTCCAACTGTATAAATAATATTTACAGTTAATAATCATACTATTATCAATTTATAATTTAGTGGATGTACAGGGAGGTAATCACTTCCAGACATCACTATCATTTACTTAATGATCCACCCTTTTGACAGGAAAACCTGCATGACATGGTCCTTGAACCAATTGTCTGGCAAATCAGTAATGTGCGTCGGGATCTTATTAATAAGTTCACTATTACCTAAAAACTTTTCTTAGTCTTACTAAGTCTAAAACACGGTCTAAAATTGTTACAAAATTAATCAAAACACTTCAAAAAGTACAGTTATTGATTGATTTTAAACGAAATAATACTTATAATGAACATCAATTACGGTGTTTCCATCCTGTAAACAATAAAAGCTGTGTAGTTTTTCAAAAAGTTTCAAAAACTTTTCAAAAATGTTCCAACAAAAACATCAATGTGAAAAGGGGGCCAAGTTCCAAAGTGTTCCTTTAATTATAGTTGTAAGAGCACGTTCTTCAATTAATTTACAAAACAATTTGTTACTTTCTTTGATATGGGATATCTAATTTGGCAGGTTTTAATGCGGTAGTTAAAGCATTTCAATCTGAAAAGTGGTAACGGTAAACATCTCACGATTTATTCCCGGTATCCTGAGCGTTTATTTGCAGAGTTAAATCTAATAAAACCGCCTGTAAGAACGTTCATAAGTCGTCCCATGGGAAAATTAAATTGGGTTTGGGATCTCTTTGTATAGCGCTTACATTCAGATGAATGAAGTGGAATCAGATTGTATTTTTACGTAATTTAGGCATTTTCTATCGAATATGTTTATTAAGATATTATAGATTATGACATAGACCTCCCTAAAAGACGACCCGTCCTGCGCTACTCACATCCAGCGGCTTTTATTTATTTTTATTTTATACACTTATATAGATAAGATAAGATAATCGTTTATTTGGTATCACATTTAGTAGCAATATTGCCAGGGGTCCCAAGTACTAGGCTTCGCTTGTATTGCGAGGAACCAGTTAAAATTACATAGTAAAATTTATAAAGTTACGTAGTTACAAACAACGAGATACTTAACAGTACAGAAAACAAAATAGTACAAAATAGTACAAAAGAAACTTAAACAAAACGTTATATAAACGAAACTTCAAAACATATAAGTTAGGTTACTTTAGACCTTTCTGTCTCAGGGTAGGTAAGTTTAAAGATGGATGAAATTATAAAGTATTATTTTTTTTGCTTCATTTGTAGTATAATCTTTATGGTTTACAGTGTTTCAGAATGGCATTATAAGTTGATGCCCTTTAATGATCTCCAAATCGTTTACCAAAAGTTAAAAGTCTTCTTGGAACCGATAAATTGAAAATGCGTTTATTACACACAGAGTTGTAGCAAGACATGGAATTGTGTGAGTTATGGGCGACTAAAGCAAATTTAAGCAAAAATAACTTACGAACTTTCGCTTCAGCATACAAGGCTATCGTTGGAAATCGAAAACGTTTTTAACATCACTTCTAACAGGCACAGTCCCAGCATTGATAAACAATGTTAATAGTAGGGTATTTTCTTGTACTTATCACGCCAGTTACTACTCTCAAGTTAAATGTTTGCCGTCAAGCGCCTGTCGGCGTGTTTCGGCAAATACTTTCTTCGGCCATATTATCAGGAGACATTGTGGTCAAACGTTAACATAATATGAAAAAATAAAAAATGTCATAAAAGTTGCTAACAAAATTTATAGGTAATACTATCAAGCTAAGAATGATTTTTGAAACATCTATCCACAAGTTGCGTAGAAGGAATTCCGGTCTGCAATAAGGCCGCCCTTTGTATATACCACACAATTTTAACTAGATATGTAATATGTAGGTGAGTACAATCAAGTTTGCATCATATTTGCTCAAAGAATGCATTTACAAAGCCTGTATTATATATACATTGTCCGAAAGTTAAAAATTATGCACTGTACAACAGAATGTGCGGTAAAACAGGTACTCTCACCTAAGTACCTGTTTTGCTGCATTATCCCTTGAGGTTTCTTAAATTTCCAAAAATAATATAAAAGACTTCCCCCAAGGAGTTTCACATTACGACAGTAAATAAGCTGAAAGATCGAACTTTGCAAAGCACTTTTTATCAATATTTTTTATTACAGGTAAAATTTCCAAGAGTCTCCTACCTGTATAATTTCTTTTTGCTATTAAAAATAATCTACTGAAAGGTTTGTTTATTACCTATTGTACTGTTTACTCGCAAATATGTCGAAAAACGTTGTATGACATGCGTGCGGAAGTTGGTTTTTACAAGCTCGTGACTATGGTAAGATGTTACATGCTTATAAACAAGACATCGGGTTATATGCATTTGCATGTTTGCATATGCAAATGCATAAAACGCTATTTTTACAGCGTTATTGAATATTTCAGTACACTTTTATTAATAGTGCTTATTTCAGTAGTTAAATGTCAGTCGTGTTGTATTATGCGAGAACGGTGGAGAGCCGCAGACAGTTACGTGTTATACGTACGTCTCACGAGCACTAGACTTTTCCATTAAACAAAATATTACTTTTATTGCAAAACATTTCATCAATATACCCGACGCCATAGAAAAATTAGAATCAAAAAACCTTCCTCTACGCAAGTCCTTGGAAATATTGGAAAAAAATATGGCACAGAATAACACACTTCCGTGTTAACTATCGGAAAATGTCCGTGACAAATTAAATGAAATTCTATATAAAAACCCGAGTCTTGAAGAAATAAAGAAAGTCAGTGCATTTATCAACGGCACCAGCCAAACTCTGCCGCCAAATTCCAAGTTCTGTCCGGTAACGTCAGTTGACGTAGAGATTAATATAATAAATAAATAATAAAATATAAATATAACCAATATAAATAAATGTTATATAAATATATATTAATAAATAAATATAGAAATATTAATTCATTATGCATATTATGTGCATATTTCGCACTTTTTTAGAGTATATTTGCATGCATATTTTGGCATTTTGATAGTGCATATAATACGATGTCTACTTATAACATACATAATTACATGTTACATGATTATAATGCTTTGTTATGCTTAATTATGGTTACATTCGTCTACCCGTTTGTAAAGTCAAACTTACCGTACTATTATCATAAATAACTATTGTTTAATATTAGTTATAAAACACAATCTGGAGTTGTGCGGAAATGAAAGTTTCTTGATTCTCTCTTCTCTGATATATTAATATACAATTACTGTTGAAACAAGCTTCCCTGTAAATATAAACAAGACTTAATTGCGTTTTGTTCTTGGCAGTCGGTGTAGCGGAACTTGTTGTGAAGTTTCGAGAGGTGATCGACGGTCGTATAATTGTAAATTTCATGAACTTATACAATGGTGAAACTGCGATGGAATACTTTTACGGTGAAAATTTGATCATCATCATTATCTCAGCAGAAAGGTACACGGGTCGCCGAAATTATTTAAAACAATGACAATTCCTCCAGGTGTCCGCTAGGTACGTTGTTAGGCCGCTAACAAACTAGCGTATGTCGAGCGTGCGCGTTTGTTCAACGCTTGTCCAGAGTTGACGCTGCGCGCACGCGACTCTAAAAATGCGTTACTTTCCCGTTACAAGAAGGCATGCTGCGTGTATACGACACGAGCGCTGTATTTAGTAGATTTATGATAATTTACACTAGTTTTGTTCAAAATATTGAAGGTACCATGTTTTGTGAAATTATTGGTGAATCATTTTATAAGATTATTCGCCGTATTACCTTTGTGAGTTATGACGGACAGGTGTGAACTGTATACGTATGTAATGTCTATATCAACATAATGCAAATACCTTGAAATTTGTGCATAACGACAAGGAAAGTACGTGGAACTATCAGCTGCTGCTCAGATACCTATGTTAAGGGTCATGTACTTATGTGTTACTGTAAGGTTACGTAAGCTGAGTAGGTACGATTACTCCATAAGGAGTTCGCTGACGAACAATGCAGGTGAAATGCAGCACTATGACATACAACGTCCTTAAAAGAAGCGGGAACTGATAAGTAAGCGCACTTGCGGTGACTTGCGTAACGTGTATTCAAGAATAAAGCGTGCAGCGTGCATGTAGGAAAGGGGAAAGTTGTATAGAGAGTATACATGTTGAAACAGATCAAATATAATGCTCCCAGTGTGGAATTTTCCCCCAATTTCAGTGCTTACAACGTAAAGATAAACCACAGTATAAACAATAAACTATAAATACCATATTACTTCAATTTGAAATTGAAATCTGGATTTCGTGACACATGATCTGTTTTATCCTAATTATAAATACGACTTTTTACAGACAGGTCTCACGTTACAAATTAAGTTTATGAAAGGAGAAATATTTTTCGAACTAAATCCGATAGCGAAACCAACACTGGGTATTTTGGTAAAGGGAAAAATATTTATAAGAATCCGTAATGTAAATATCAACTTTCCATTTTTTTCCTTTAAACAATTCACTGGAGACGTCCCGGCTAACGCCTGGGAAAAGGCCAGGTTTTTCTACAAAAAAAATCATGTTGTCGTGTTCTTTGTCTCAATGTATTTTTTCGTTTCAGAAGATTAATTAAAAGAAACATTTTTTTAACAGTCTTTCATTTTATGGTTTTCAATATAAAAGGTGAGTCCGCTGGTTTTAAAAGAGGAGTATAACTGTACTTTTTAATTTTTACCAGTTTATTTATATTTTAATATTGCTGGGTAAAGGCCTCTTTCCGAGGGAAGGAACGGGCTTAATCATCACGCCAGCCCACGACATATTGACAATTTCAAACGCTGATAAATTCACAGTACTATATTTTTTCCACATACGGTGTGTTCCACATATACTCGTAAGACATTGTCGTAAGCGTTTTCTGTTTTTCGAATGAAGTTTTCTTCACGATGGTTTTCTTCATCGTCAGCCGATAGTGTTAACCAATCAAATTAGTAAATGTACGTGAATTCCGAAAAAAATCGTTATTACTTGCCGAGGCTCGAACCTAGGGACATCGAATCATCGTCCACAATGACTTTAACTTTTTTTCTTCTTGATATTTATAGGTTTTAACGTTTTGCCACCATCTCACCTGATATATGACGATGTAGCCTGAAATGGTAATATGCTAAGCGTAGTGCAGGAACTGGCATTCGAGTGCAGCTGCCGAAACACAGCTATAGTTGCTTGGCGACAGATTTACAACTTGAGGGTGGTGGCTAACCAGACGGGAATTAGAAAATGGCCCACCACAATGCTATGGTTTCATCACGATGTTTTCTTTCACCGAAAGTTCAGGTTATTGTAGGTTTTCCGTTTCACGTCGATCGACGCCTTGTCGGTTTTTGTAATACTAGATCGGCCAAGTGACTTTACATGACTTAATGATAAGTATAGTACAGCCCAAATGACGGTGACTGCAGGTGACACAAATATGATCGGCAGTCGGCGATGTCATGCCGGGTTGCATCTGCAACCTCTTCGTGACTCTTTTAAAGGACCCAATATCATAGAAAGAAGGAAACAGCGAATTTGAAGCAATGATAGCTCAGTGATAGCGTGTACGACTTCACGTCGAGTGACGTGAGTTCGAATCCTTGCAATGAGCCTGAGCTTTCGGTGAAGGAAAACATCGTGAGGAAACCATAGCATGGTGGTAGGGCTTTTTCTAATGACCGCCTGGCTAGCTACCACCCTCAAGTTGAAAATCTGCCGCCAAGCACCAATAGGTGTGTTCCGGCAGCTGCACTTGAGAGCCAGTCTTCCATTAGGTTTAGCGTGTGACCATCTTGGGCCACATCGTCACTTAATATCAGGTGAGATTGTGGCCAAAATGCCAAACCTTCAACGATAAAAAAAAAAGCTGCACTTGAGAGCCAATCTTCCATTAGGTTTAGTGTGTGACCATCTTGGGCGCCACATCGTCAGTTAACATCGGGTGAGATTGTGGCAAAACGTTAAAACCTACTACGCCAAAACCTACAAGGATAAAAGACAACACGATGGCTGAAAAGTACTTCACATCTGCACGGTACGGCAAAAGTAGAAAATAGCGAAATTCTACTTCTTTCTTCTTATTTTATAAACTACCACTGAGCCATGTTTGATTCAATAGCCGATTTTTAATAGTTTATTATGAACTATTCTACATAAATATCATACTAGTGTAATGATTAACGCGTCTATGTCCACTTGAGTGGCGCGCGAAAAGCTTTTACTTGCTACTCGTAAGTTTTGTATGTTAGTTTTGTTTTATTATAACTTCACTAATGGTTTTACTTCACTAGGTATATGAAAAGGTAGCTAACGCGTGTGTTTTTGATGGATAATTAGTAATTCCACTAACAACTTTGGTTTGGATTCAAAGGGAATTAGAGATTGTAACATGTTTGTAGTTGAAAATAATTTAGTAATATTATTTAGGTACGTTATTTACTCACATCTTTAAATATGGGTTTTATATAGCATGATACATTAAATCACATAATACATTAGCACCACCGCCACGAAATACATAAAGCGAAACTGCTCTAGTGTCGCTATGACTTGTCAGTTGTACGGCATACGAAACAGAAGCGAAACTGCCTGTTCTAAAGCAGATATTTAATATCTGTGAATCTATCCCTTTCCTATGAACATCTCCGCCTTTGGTTCGCCATATTGTTATGGTCCCGCGTCTATTTCGCAAGAAATTTGTCACAGTCGACAGATTTTAATAGCGAAAATAGTATAAATTTGTTAAAATGGATGAATTTACGTCTATGGCAACTACGGTGCGCAGTAAAAACAACTCAGGCGGCAAGTTGTGTGGCTTTGCACACGTTCATAATAATAAACCTGGTGTTTGTATCGCTACAAACGCTTAAGTACCAGGTACGTTAACACAGACGCACTGTAAGACCCTGTTTTCACAAGCACTAATTACAATCTCGCACCCAAAGCAAGAATCATACCCTTAGACCAACGAGCCGATATGCATAACATGGGAAGGTTAAACAAATGTTTGTGACGTCATTCGTATCCCCTTTACATTAGACACGCTGGACAAGTTATTCAAATTTAAACAATTGCACACATCGGCTCGTTGGTCTAGGGGTATGATTCTCGCTTTGGGTGCGAGAGGTCCCGGGTTCAAATCCCGGACGAGCCCGCTTTTTTAAGTTTCAATGGAGGACTATGTAAGAGTGCGAATATATATTAAATTCCAATTTCGAAATTATAACAGATTAACTTCACGACTGGGAGGTATTACTTACGCGCTGCCTATGCACGAGGGACGCATTAAACAAGAACGTACGAAGCGTTGTCAGCTCGTTTAAAAATAATATATATAGTTTATTGTCGTGTGTATAGAGACCCTCTTTGCATGTGTAACGATCCCCGGTAGGTTTTCGTCTACTATTAGTGCTACGGCCTTTGTTTAACATTCGAATTAAATTTATTAATACATCTGTAATTATGGTTGGATATAGAGATAGACTTTAATTTTATAGAGACAAAAGTTGTTAAAGACATTGTAAAGTAAAAATCGTGATTTATTATAATTATCATCTCCACCGAAAGACGTGCACTGGCAGCTGGACATGTGCTTCCCCCAATAATCGCAACAATAAGCGGCCCTGTGTTGTTTGCATTCAGCGGGTACCAGTCACTTTCCGTCCTACGAGTAATGTGTCCCAACCACTGCTACTAAGTCCTTACTGCTAGTAAGCAATCCTTAGAGATGTGTCAATTACTTTGGTTCTTATGCGGATCCTCTCATTTGATCACGCAAAGAAACTCCGAGCATAGTCCCTTCTATTGCCCTTGACCTTGTACTTGACTCATAATGGCAGTAGTCGTACGTGGAATGAAACCATTATAAGTTAGCCTTTATAACGTCTCTCGGCACGTCAGTCCAAAAAATTATGTTATATTGCAAACAGCTTTCGCATTTTTTTTGCCATTTATAGGTTTAACGTTAAACATCATCATTGATTGTTAACACACAATCTCACACATGATGTTAAATGACGATGAGGCCCAAGATGATGACACGCTAAGCCTAGTGGGGAAACTGACTCATTGCTGGAACACACCTATAGGTGCTTGGCGAGAGATTTTCAAGTTGAGGGTGGTAGGTAGCGAGGCGGGAATTACAAGATACACTACCACCATGCTATGGTTTCATCACAATGTTTTCCTTTACCGAAAGCTCAGGCTCATTGTAGGGATTCGAACTCACGTCGATCGGCGTCGACACACGCTACCACTGACTCAAAATATGACTTATTGCGCAGTGAAAAAATGACACAGATCAACACATAACAGGCAGAAATATTTAAATATCCTATTTCACAGGAAAGCACTAGTCGGAAACGTATCTTCTTAAGTCAAACATAAATAAAAAAACATAATTATATTTTTCTTAAATTGACAGACGCCATTACAGTGAACTGTTGCGGAAAAATATTTTACCCCACTTTTTCTCTTTCCTGTGTCTCTTTCCTGAGTTATTGTGATCAATATTATTATGTTAGGGATACCATTTGCTAAGATAAAAACCAAACTTGTTGTTTTTTTTATTAATACAATATACAATCAACGTTTTAACTATTATTTGGTATGTTGTTATTGAGAAGACCGTGCCCCATAAGCTGAAAATCGATGCCATATCTAGCTTGTAAAATATATATTGCTTTTATTATTTAATCTGAATGAATGAATGAACTAGACTAACACTCACAAAATAATTTTAGTTCCCCATTTTTGAGGAAAATTTCAACCACTTGCAACATTATTCATGCATTTGTGTGCGTGTTAGCAAATCTAATTATGTGTCTTCTTTATACTACAAACGTAGCAAACAATCATACGGCCCGCCTGATGGTAAGCAGCTACCGTAGTCTATGGACGATTGTAATACTATAGGTATCACTAGCGGGTTGGCGACCTTGAACCCCCCTACCCCAAGGAGCTCTGGAAACCCTAATCACAATAGGAACACAACACTAGGTCACTCGGCTGCGATCTTCTGTACAGTGGTGGTATTCCAACAGTCGGACTACCTTTATACCCTCTTTGAAACGCTATTATTATTTTCATTAATTACTTCATTAGACCTATTCTTAAGTAGGTCTATGAGACACTGACAAAAAAAGTAGAAAATCAGCTCCTGGTTTCGAAAAGTGCTACGAAAATTCTGGGACTATGTAAGAGAGATGCTGGCACTTGGAGGATCCGCAAAAATGCTAAGATTGAAGAGTTGGTAGCCAAGCATTATCGGCACGCTAAAATCTCATACACTCCGCTGGCTAAGCCACCTACAAAAAATGGGAGAGGATCGAGCAGTGAAAAGAGCATACTCGGGATGGCTTACTGGTCGTCACAGGTAAAGCTGGTGTGACACAGTAGAAGCGGATTTGGATCAGTTTCCTGCTCTCCTTTCAGAAGCCAAGACTGTTTTTTGGATCACTGAACCAAAATAGTTAGTTAATCACTTCAAACGTCTGAACAATAATTTATATTTTCCATACAAGTGAATAATATAATTGTAGGCGACGCGCTATAATTGTATTTTATTTAATAAATGAAGGCAAACAACAGAGACGAACGCACTCGACACCGGAGGGGCGGAAGTGCTCGCGAAGTAAAAAATAGCAAGTCAGTAGTCTTGATAATCACTTGCGCGCGGACGTTGCGTTCGTTTCTGTCTTCTAAACCAAATCGTTAGTTATTATTTCTACACCCGCAACACTAATTGATCCTTCGAGCCGGATTTGAACCAGCGACCTATGGATGAGTACTAAATGGGTTTTTTTACCGCCAGCCAGCCCCCCCTGGAAAGGTGCTTGGGAGCGACTAATCAGAAATATAAAAACATCTCTAAAAGTTGCCTTAAAAGAAAGAGCACCACGAGAAGAAACTCTCACCACTTTGATGGCTGAAGTGGAACAAACTGTGAATAGCCGTCCTCTTACTCACGTTACAGTGGAACCAAATTGCAAAGAGACACTTACTCCAAATCATTTCCTGCTGGGTTCAACGTCAAACCTGCCTACTTTAGGAACATTTAAAGAGATAGATGGTTGCTTAAGAAAACAATGGCGTATATCACAAACGTTGGTATACATGTTTTGGAAGCGTTGGGTACGAGAAGTTCTGCCTGATATGCGCCCAAGATCAAGGTGGCATGCGGAGCAGAGACCTTTGCAAGTAGGAGATCTTGTATTAATTGTTGATCCGAATTCCCCCAGAAACGCGTGGCCGAAAGGTTTGGTTCAGGCTGTACAAGCAGGAAAGACGGATGCGTACGAGTCGTCGACGTGAAGACGAAAGTAGGATTTTTGCGTCGGAACACGACGCGTGTCGTAATAATTATGTAAAAGTATTTTAGGAATATATTAAAAGATTTATTTTCGGGATTTTATGAATCGCAAACGTTTATAATTTTTTTGTATCATTTACTCATACTCTAAGTAGGTAAGCGTACAGATTTAAAAAATTAAAAATAGGTATTAGTAACAATATGGAGATACCGTTCAATTTTTATTCAAATACAAAAAATTTGAATACAAACATTCTTTATCTTAAATCGGAGCTTCTTTAAAGCACTTACGTTCATTATAAATATGTAATGTAAATTTTGTTTTAAAAAATGTGCTCCTTATTTCGGCCATTAGAATAAATCATTCGAACATAATAGCTTCATTTTGGGCACCTGTTATATGAATAATATTATTTGACAAATATTTTCTTGTATAATTTTCGCATTTCATTCTAATGTCTATTAATCTCATAAACGTGTTTAAACTGGCAAATTAAGCATTAAAATTTTATAAATAGGCCATTTGTCCACTATTTTAAGAATATAAAATATATATAATGACAATTATATATAATAAAAATATAATGACAATTATATATAGTTTAATTTAGTTTGTGCGATAAATTTAACGAGCCATCTATGAAAACTTTTGTAACATTTTGAGGGTAGACTTAATATAATTGAAGTAAAAATTAATAATCGTATTGTTGGGAGTGGGGATTTGCGATTTTAAAGCATTACGCGTCGAGTTCTTGCCACGAGTATCGGTAGCGGGCGAAATACTGCATCAGCCTGAACTTTCGGTGAAAGAAAACATCGTGATGAAATCAGAGCATGGTGGTAGGATTTTTTCTAATGCCCGTCTGATTATCTACCTTCGAGATGATGTCATCAAGCACCTATAGCTATGTTCTAAAAGCTACACTTGAGAGCCAGTCCCACAATAGACTCAGCGCGTTACCGTCTTTGACTACATCGTGAGGAAGAATCACGTAAGATTGTAATCAAAGATAAACTATGCGACTTAAAGCGGGACATCATTATACCAAAATTAATAAACGGAGTTCTAAATTCGGTTTCACTATGCTGTTCAACTGAGAATGATTCGTGTTATGTAGTTTAAAAACAAATGAAATGGTAAGGGCCCAAAGCAGTTTTTTTTCTTCTTCTTCTTTTTCCAACGTGGCAACTGGTCTTCTTTATTGAAGACCAATGATTGCTACTATCGAGTGTATATAGTTTCCAGTGTTATGCCGCTTTGTGTATCCTAACAAGATGGTATGGATCTCCCTTGTTAGAACTTTCTAGGGAGATTTTGTGGCATCTCAGAATTCATGATCCATGTTATTATTTCCAATTCACTTCACTTGTGCACAATAACCAAGCTTTATTATGCATAACACCACCTGTATTACACAATATAGGGTCAAATAACACAAATTTTTAAATAAAAAATTAAAACCACACATGACAGTTTGAGATCCCGCCAAAAACTCGGATGCGATGTTTATATATAAAAAAAAACGAACCCCACACTATTTTTATTTTTTATTTATTATAACCACTGGATACAAGTCTTTTAAGCCATCCTTCGTAGTCTTTTCTAATTTTCAAAATGAGTTCAAACTACATGGGGCTCCCTTGATAAAACTATTTATAAGAGAGTTTTTTGGCAACTCAAAATTCATGTTTCCAGCTTATATTTAGAATCCACTTCATGTAGGCACAATAACCAAACTATACATATAATGCAAAATGCCACCAATATCATTCATCATCAGCAGTTTTATTGTCTGTATTTACATCTGTACAATAACGAAGAGGTTTTAATTTAATACTGTAACGGCTAGAAGCACTAACTTAGGTACGAATGTATAATGTTTCTAATACCTATTTCTAAATTCATATAATTAAATATTAAAACGGATGCAAATTAATTTCCCATCGAATACGAATTGCGATACGAACTAAAGTGCAAATGAAGGTTCTTTCACTTCCAAATGCCAATAAAATTAATTATTTAGGTATTCGATGTCGAGGCAAATTGGCGACGAACGACTTCATTCATCCACTTTAATAAAATTTACAAACATCCTGTCAGGCAATTTTCGCCTTTATTATAATTAAAAAAGTACGAATGGGGCTGTTACTGTAATTCTTGATTATTTCTAAAGTTTGGACATTTACGGATTGTAGAGGTTGGTTTGCGTGACAAGCTCCAATGAGCCGGTATGTCATATCGTACAAAATTTAATTTGCTATTATAAATTTATTATTGGGGATTTTATTAGAGCCTTTTGAAAACAGTAATTATAGACTTAGTGTTGGAAAAGCTTAACAATGAAATTATTTGTTCAATTTAAACGATATTTAAAATGTATATTTTGGTTGATGTTAAATATAATTACACTAGCTTTTGTCTTTACCTGTGTCCAAGTCGTATGCTGTCTAATAGCGGCTTCACACGTACGTTGATGTTTCATGAGCAAGTATCAAACATCGCGGAGATCGTTAACGTGTTCAAACCGCGATGAGTTGTACATACATGTTCATTCTGTCGCGTGAAGACTCGAGCCATGGACAACAATTGCTGTTTGACGGGAATCAGATACTAAATCTACCTAAAGTATGGAAAATCTCTATTACCTAGAGGTGATGCATTAAACAATTTAAATGAGAGATAATTTAACTCATTTAACATTGATCAATGAAATTAATACATTCCTCTATGACGAGTTGCTTGCCATGGTAGCACCGACAATAAAAAACACTCTGTAATGCTCTGTTATCACTCTGTCCTCCGCAGCAGGCGAACGCAACTTTCAGTATAATATAAAATACTCTGTGAACGCAACTGCACGAACTGTGATGTTCGATCAACCGACTACACGTCGAAACAAGTTTGAAGGCACTCTTAAGCAAGAATTAGGCCGTGTGAAGCTTGCTGAATGAACATTTCGATTTGATTTCGAGCAATAAGCCCTAAGTTATAACGGTCTGCACGTTCAGTCTTGTTCGAATGAACGTAAAAACGTTGAGCATGTACGCACGTGGCGACTTAGTTTTAAGTTGTTGTTAGCCTTGTGTCGAGTGCACACATTCTCATTAGAATTGACAATAATTGTGGATTTTTTTAATCTGCCTACACTAATTTATAAATATGCTAACTTATGAGTGATTTAAGTGACAGAAGTGTTATCGATATTGAGCATGAGGAACTAATTGAGGATAACATGGAAGGCGACAATTTTGATTTAAAGACAAATCGACAAGCTGAGAAGAGAGTCCGAGAAGATAGTGAATATCAAGAAAATAACGAGGAAAACGATGAAGATGGAATTATGACCGTGAAGAAATATCCTAAACGCTTATTAATAAGTTTTTCAAAAAATTCTGATGCAGAGATAAATAAGGAAGATAAGATAGAGGTATGTATAACATCAGTTGATTTAATATTACCAAAGCAAATTGGAATGACTAAGCCGTTGAATTCAGAAAACATTCAATTCAAGAGTAAAATATAAATGTCCTTATAAAACCATTATAGAGTTGTTTTTTGTATGTAGTATTATTTTTAATGATAAGCCAAAAGTAAACGATATAATTCTTATTTACTTTGAAATAATTTAAATATTACCTATATTACTGTTTTATTTATATTAGTGCTGGCAAAGTGCTGGTACTGTATGTGAAAGCACAGGGCGTTCCAAAAACACCGAAGACCAGCGATAGATCGACAATCCATTATCCAATGTTGCTACAAGACTGGCTGGTATAGAAACGCGACAAAAGAAAATAGAGTCAATGTGACAGATTTATCATCATATGCATGGTGATCGCAACCTAGTCAGGTACACATATCCCTACTACCTCGTTTGATACTGGATATACACCGGCACATATGTACCTGGTATCTATAGTATACTTTCCTTATTTTAAATTTAAACGTTTTTTTTTTAATTTAACGTCAAAACTTGTAACTACGGTTTGGAGATAAATAGCAAATATCATAAAGTTTATTTTATTCTAGCTCAAATTGACATCGCCGACCAAATCGAATTAACTATTCATTTAAATCCTCGAAACACATTTGGCTTTACCAAACTTCGTTCATCAAATTGATCTATAGGGAGCGTAAAACGCTGGACTACGTTTTGTTCCCAAAATTTCGAATTTAATTCAAAGTTGCGTTTTTAAAAAATGGGTAAATATAAAAAAGCATTGCAATTGAACGTTGCCAGGGTTAATTTTCTAAGTGATTACTCATTGTTAAAAATAATTTAGTAAATTTTAAAAGGAATTTGTTTTATTTAAAGTTTTAATACTAAAACTTATTTTTATTACCGTTTTATTTATTAATACCATCAATGAATCGTTGATCTCTGTTTAACTATTTATCTCTTGTAGTGCTTCTTTAGGTGCTAGAGATGGATTGATAGGATATCATACCTATTGCATTATACGATTTTTTTTTACTACCACCAACTAAATAAACTTTATATAAACTTAAAACATAAAAAATACATATATATTTCTTTAAAAGCTTGTGGCGTTAAATGTCATTCCATTTGAACTGAATCCTCAAGCTTTTAAAGAAATATTAAGGTTTATGTTTAGGTTATGTTTATAAGTGTTATGTTTATGGAAATTTGATTTAGTATGTGCCTGCAACTCTGCTTCTAAACTCTCGAATATTCTGTGCTGCTTGTTGTTACTTCAAAAATTTCGAAGTTCAGTACCTTCCTTGAAGGTATTTTGTTCAGCTTCCTCGTGTTATTCGGTAAACACGACAGAGTTTTAGACAATTTCAAGCAAAGTCCACCGACGAATGTTCGACCCAGTCGGTATTGAAACTCGACTTACAATGCGTATCGGGTCCACGGATTTCAAAGAGCTTAAGATTTGCGAAACTTTATTTTTTTGTAAAAAACTTTCGTAATCAAGGTTTTGTTTTATATTTCTTGGTAATTCAATGATGGCTCAGTAGTATTTTGTACAGACGTCGCGTCGATTGACGTCAGTTCGAATCTCTGCAATGTGCCTGAGCTTTCGGTGAAGGAAAACAAATGGTGGTGGGGCTTTTTCTACAGCCCGCCTAGCTAGTTACCACTCTTAACTTGAAAATCTGTCGCCAAGCACCAATAGGTGTTCCGGCAGCTGCACTTGAGAGCCAGACTTCTACTAGGCTTAGCGTGTTATATCAGACCTTAAAAGATGGGGTTTAACCGTAACTTTATTCATAAAAATATTATTTTATTTTATAGTTCGAGTTAGTTTAATTTATAAAACTTGTTTTTTTTTTTAATAATTTTTATATCATTTTATTTATTTTGATAATTTATTCGGGCACAATTATTTTGCAACCTTGCTATCGTTCACCATTGCCTATTTTGTTATTAAACAAGGAGTAGGTATCACACGTAGTTGCAATTAATTGCGGGTATTTAAGATTTCATTTCACACCTTATTGGTATTATGTTGAAACGTGTTAAAAGAGTTTTTTAAACTTGACAATATAATCACATTTTGTAAAAACTCTTTTCAAAATATATTTTTTATAATAAAAATATCAAAAGAACAATTTTTCACATTCAAAGCCGTATGTATAAATAAGTAATATCTTTTGAAATAAATATTTCAATACAAGCAGCCTGTAACGAAAATATTGACTTTAAAGAAACAAGTTATTCCGATAGATATAGCTTTAAAAATAGAACTCTTTCCCAAAGCTTATTATCATATTGATAGTGTTCTGTTGTTGAACAATAAAATATTTTTGTTCTTAGATATTCATAATGCAAGAGATGTTCAGAAACAATATCAGGTCTGCGTCGGTTCAGAGTAATCAAAAGTACATTGAGATTGGAAACCATTTCATGATGAGTTTTACATTACACGACAAAAATACACTTAATATTATAAATTAAACATATTTTGAAGTTAGTCCAGACCTACTAAGTGATTTTATATGGTCTAATTTTGTTTGAGCGTGCACAAAATAGAGAAAAAGACGCGGTTGTCAAGTGGTTTAGAATGCGGAATATCGCTTCGATGACGAATTTTTCGGAATTTGCGTACATTTACAATAAAACACTATCAGCTGACGATGAAGGAAAATATTTTGAGGAAACCTGAACGCTTGAGAGATCTTCTTGTAATAGGCTTGTACTCCAGAATTGTGGGGAAATCATGTTCCATCGAGGTGAACGTATATAAAATGTATTAACATACGATGATGTATAATTTTTTTCGAGATAAAGTTAGGTCTTATTCTTTCGGCCCAGAAAAAAATATGCACTTAAAATACCTAAAAAATAATACCAAACTCCCCAATTCACATAGCCATATAGTGTCACACTGCAAATGTGAGTAGTAACTTCCTAGATTATTTTCTAAATGAAGAGTTCTTTTAGTATTCATTTTAATATAGAATAGTTTACTTTTAAAATAAGACTAAGTATATGTAAATATAACTAACTATCCTTGAATATTTCCATATTTTACACCTATAATTAGATGTATACTCACTTGTAATTTAAAAGGAAAGGAAAATATCATACGACACATTTTATCGTAGTCGCATAGTCGTCGTATCCTATAAAGACTTTATACTGGAAGTGAGAGGTTTAGAACGCTAGATGGAATAAATCATCTATGCACAAACCTTTATTTATGTGCTGAAATCGAGTATATAGTTGGTGAAAATTTACAAAGGAATTGCATTCTTGGTATGATTTTCATTTTACGGTGAATTTCAATAACCTAGCGAAAATTTAATTTATGTAAGGCTGTCAACAGTAATGCAATAAATAGTTTTTTTTACAATTAACAAATATTTCAGTTTTGGGAATAATTGCACCACTATTTATATACAACCCTATACTATACAATACAATGAAATCTACTAAATTGCCGAGAAATTTATTTTTTACCACGAATAACTTTTCATCGGGTAGATTAGTGGTTTTTGCTTGAAAAGAACATAAACGGACAGACAGACATAGAGACGTTGAGTTTTATAATATAAATATATAGATTATTTATTTATCTATTTTACTTATTACGTCAATGTACAATGTACAGTTTTATATTTAAGTGCTCGTGTTGTTTTAATTAAGTGCTCGGGAACACACAAGGAAGTAGAAAATAAAATCTACGCTAATGTACCATTGACGTTAGTCTTTGGGAAAAGCGTCTTGGCTTTATATGTCGATGGACATTAAGCTAAAAGCTGTACTGAGTCTTGTTACAATCTATGCTTAATATACATATATTGTGACCTAAAAAGCATAGAAATACACAAGTGTGTAACGAAATTGACCAATATACTTGTTATGATATTCTGAACAATCATTCTTTAGGTTCATGACCAGTCCGTGAGTTGCCAGTATCTTTAAAAATTAAAATTAATTATTTCATAATATAGATAAAAAGCATAAAACATTAGTAATCTGTAAAAAAACATTTTATCTCTTTAATTTTTCCATGAGAAAATTAAGACTTTTGTTTGCGAGTCACGTAATGGAAACTCAAATCAAAAAACGTGACGTCATCGTTCCGTATTATTTGATTGGTTATCTTGTGATGAGTATAAAGTTATTACCAAGTGTGCGGGAAAAAATTAAATAGCTAATTGCTTAAGATATTTTATAAATTTCGTAACTGAAATTAATTTTGTACAACATTAAAAAAACATTACTTTCAAAGTACATAAATATTAGTTCATGAGTATTATTTTCAACAAATACATAGAATTTAAGAAGAAAAAAATACTTCCAGTTTGCCTATTATTACTTTTTGTTGAAATTATGATATGTGATTGCTCATTATTGGGCAAAAACCGCTTATTGAGCGAGACATGGGCATAATTACTACGCATGTCGATGACGTTTGACAAATTTATATTTCTCGAAGGACCAGATTTTTTGGCGATGTTTTTTTGCCTAGCTGATGCTTTTACTATTTAATTAAAATGAAGTTAGTAAATCTATTTAATTTAGATTTTTCAGAAAATAGAGAATTATACATTTTTTGTTATTTAAAATCTATCATAGGTTTCTTGTGGGTTGGAATGAGAGACTTTAGTCCGCACCAGTAGTGGGATGTTTAGGGATTAGTGTTATTTGTATTAAATTTTAATTTGTTTAAATTTATTTGTTACTAGCTATGCCCGTGGCTCCGTTCGCATGACTACAGATTGCCGTAGATATTGTGGTGAGCCCGTTATTTATCACCGGTTATTTGAAAGATAAATATGCTTACTATTTTACTTACGTGGTACCCTAATTATTTTTCTAATATAAAAGTAACCTAAGTTACTCCTTATGACATCAGCTATTTGCCAGTGAAAGTCCCAACAAAATCGACCCAACCGTTTCGGAGATTACCCGGAACAAAGTGACAGCACTGTGTCTGATGTTGAGCTCGATACAATCCAAAAACAACGGTGACCATCAGGAGATTGGCAACCCATTGTCGTGTCTACTATCATACCGGCCAGCAAGTCACTTCGCAGCTGAATATATACTGACTGCGAACTGACTGAAAGCGTATCGCTTGGCCACAACCCGACGGGACACAATTGTCACCCGTCTCCTTTGTCGATATTTTTTACGGTACAAAATTTTTATGTCTGAAAGAGGCGTTTAAATCGAATGAAAGATTGAATAATATATCGTGGATTGGGACAGAAAACGAACGGTATCACGATTTATTCTGAATAAAGGGTGTTCCCACCAGATACATTGCACGATATATCTACGCTTCCATTGCATTCGATTGTAAAATGTTGAATAAAATCAGTATTTGCTTTCAATCGAACGCTGATTTGAACGCGAGCTTTGTTCTCGCAAGGTACAATGTCTCGTTTAAAGTAAATAATGGGATGGATGTTTGACAGGGTTATTGTTTTACAAAACGGTTGATTTTTCAAAGTAGGTACATCTGAGTTATTATGTTACAATTTATAATCAAATGTACAGAACAAAATGTCTAGGTTTGACAACTACTATGGTATGCGTACGTGAGAATATATATGATGCCTTCACTATACCAAATACCTGTGTGGAGGAATTACTGAAATCTGATGTAAGGAGGGTCGGACGCGTTTTAAGGGAATATTTTTGAAATGGAAGACCTCTTTGAACTCAAGATATCGTTTGTTTGTTTGTTTGAACTCGCTAATCTGTGGAACTACCAGACCAGTGCGTACACTTTATCCTATTCTATCACGTTCATTTAACCCTCGGTTTACAGCATAGTTCTTTATTTTTCTCTCTCCGAATTAGTCTCTAATCTACTCTCTAATTTAGTCCTTTTTGTGTTAGAAACCTTATGCCGGCTCCATACTCACGCCGTGAACACCCGTGAACGGAAGTGAACGTGAGTGTGGATGGATTTCACGTCTGTTCACGGGGTTCATGCCTGTTCGCACTTCGGTTTCCGTTCAGAGTCGGTTTATTGTGTCCGAGTCAAAGAGTCCGCGGCCACGTAATGCGAACAGCGCGATCGCTCATCCACATTCACGGCATCATAGTTCGATTCGTTATAAACTGATTCTGTAACCGTATTGCAATAATTTCATAAGGTGTTTAAATTATTCAACATTTACAATAATATCACCAGATTTGATGGTACTTTTGGTATAACATTTTAAAATAAACATTGTCTAAAGCATAATTGCACATAGAGTCAAAGACGCAGCAGCTTAAGATACGTCCATTGAGTACCAGTGAGTGAAACCGACTGTGAACATTGTGAGTGTGGAAAGTGGTTTAAGTCTAGCGGAGTTCACGGCGAGAGTATGGAGCTGGCAATACGATGCAAAACTGTGGACTGAAGTTTGACCTTGGATATGTACTATCATCACACCCAAAGATGTGATGCATGCATGGATGATCGCACATTACACTGTATGAAATTAACGGAAACATAATTTTGTCGCGTAATAAGTCACACTGAATTCATTATTTTAGGATGTATTCCTTAACTTCTAAGAGACCTTCGTGCTGAATTTCAAGACTGCCTGGAAATACCCTATAAGTTGTAATAATCATTCAGTGAGCGGGAGATATAGGGCAGCATTTGTTTTATAAATATATGTTATGATTCTGTATGTTCAGGGTTATTCGGAGTTATCGCGTGACACTTTATATGAAAAGTAGACCCTTGTCATATCAACGTCTGTCTCTTTAGTTTTATGTTCGGAATTGACTTTGGATTTGTGATATTAGTATTATAGTATCTACTGTTTATATATATATATATATATATATATATATATATATATATATATATATATATAAAAATAAAATGAATGAGGATTGCCGTTGTGTGTGCATCACGTTAAAACTACTGGATAGATTTTGATATTTTTTTGATTTAATCCTTATATATTTGTTCCTTATAAAAAAAATCACGATATCTTTATTCACTACGCGTTCTTCTACCGTCCACGCGAGCGGAGCTGCGGACACATTTAGATAGTAAAAGATATCGAAGTTTCATATTATTCATCAAAAAATTTTTTTTTCAATAAATTACGAATTATTGTAATATGTAGCGAGATGGGCAGTGAAACGTCACTCAGGAACAGTGGTTATCGTAATCGCAGGTAACGTTCGAGATCGGTTACTATTTTGCCTAAGTGCAGTGTTAACATCAGACTTGCGAGGGTTGGGATAGTTATATGGTAGGTTGAAGGACATTGGGGGTAACCCCAAATAAACTGATGTCACGGATCGTCGGACCTTGTACATCTCTACAGTACATGCACTTTACCCTGATGACGCCCACAAGATCTTTGATTTCGTATCGATGGTGCCGAGGAAAATCCTGATGTCTCTTCGGCAAATATAAAGGGGGAAGTGGGGCAGATTGATACAGAAAAAATCAATGTCGTATTTTATGCATAAAAAATCAATAAAATGTTATTATTTTTTGTTTATTGAATGTTAAATTTTATCAATATTATAATACTACATAGTCCTAAGAATCATTAAAGTTAAATAATAATGAGAATAAAATTAATTTTATAAAAAATGGGTTTTGTATCATTGTACCCCACGCATGGGGCACTTAATAAGACTTAAGATTAAATATTAATAAAGGAAAAAATATATTTTTGAAAGACTTTTCTCTTCAAAACAAAATTATACAAACTACTATGGATTTAATTATTTAATAACTACAATAATGTTTAGGTACAGTCAACCTTGCACCATTGGCAACAGTTCCAGGTATAAGCTGTGTTCTATTCAGTAATGACAACTTTCTAAAGGTACCTCATAAGCTGGCACCATTACCACCGATGTGTGGTTGAACATATTACGGCACATTATATATGTTTAAATTATTTCAAAAAGTACAAAAGAAAAAAGTTCGAGACTTTCCCTTTAAAGAAATAGTAACTGCTAAACCACAGGTATTGCAGCTGAAAAATAAAAGCTTGTCTTATCTTCCACAATGGAAACACAAACTTACTAGATACAGGTTTTTTCATAGATATAGGGTCCGTTTCAATTGCGGATATTTCATTTTTTTCACAATTTCGATAGTATTAATAATTGCAGTAGTATCAGTATCCACACAGACGACTTCTTGTGTATTTACCGATTTTATCACGTTCGTATCTCTTACATGGATGTGATTAATACGTATCAATGTGCCCCGCGTATTAATGTATCTGTTTGGGCCGATATTACAGTTGGATCCTTTATCGCCAATCACGGGGATAAGAGGTCTCACCGCCAATCATTGCGCGCATGAGACTCTGAATGCGCTGCAGCCAACGTTTAGATAACAATTATTGTGCCGCAACCAATTGCCTCGCGACATATCTACCGCTATGCGGTATGTTGGTAGTACGTAGGAGTACGTTGCTACATTCTGGTGAAAACTGACGTTCTAATTAATGGAACCTTTTTAAAATATTATAAAAAACAATTAAGTACATCGGTGTTCCCCGCGCGGCTTATGTTTTATAAACTATATATGTGGTGTTAGTGACGTGCTGCACAAACTTTAAACGGCCGATACATTTATATGTGTATTGTGGAAGGCGCTGCGACGGATATCATTGCTCGAGCTTCATGGTCTGGAACCTTAGACCACCACCAGGTGAGTGAGACAGTTCTTATCCTTGGTATTGGTGAGAGAGGATCCAGCGGTGTAAGCCCCAGGGCTACCGGTAGTTTGCTGCCTACCCCGCGTACCATTTGTGTCGCCGTAAGATAGCGGCCGAATTCTTTAGAATTCCCTGAGCGCTGCTACATTTTTTAATGGTCCTTCGAGCTGGATAATATTATCCTTAAAAAATAATCTAGTATATATTAGGAATCATAAAATTTCATTTTTTTAAATTAATTCATTTGAAGTCGGTAGTAGAAAATAAAGTTACGTGTAAGTGTACCAAGTAACGCGTTTAACGATTATTATGCTATAATTACATACGTAATAGATATTTGTTAACGTTTTATTTAATTTAGTTTTGCATTTGTTGTTTTATTTTTTATTTTTTCTGAATTTCAACCATGGCCGAAACAAAAAGACGTAATAGAATTAAATTACAGGAATCTCGTTTACGTTCATATTTTGCAAAAATTCAAAGTTTTTATGATTTATCGTTGACCTTAGAAAATACTTCTGATGATATTCCGAATTTCTTAAGTGTTACGAGTAATCTATTAACTTTACGGACAGAATTTATGGAGCAAGTAGAAGAGTTGAATTTATTAAAAATGGAATTTACGAACCCTGTTTCAAACAATGGGAATCATTTGAAACTTTGTACTCTCACATTCAAAATAAAATTAGTTCGTTTAAAATAAAAGAAAAACTGCAAACAGAGTTTCCTAAAAACACAGTTAAATTACCACCCATTCAATTATTAGATTTTAACGGGGATCCGAAAAGTTGGCCAATGTTCTTTGAATGTTTTAACAATATCGTGCATTGTAATCAACAGTTGTCGGACTCAGAGAAAGTGTACTATCTGTGTGGACAACTAACAGGGAAGGCTCTTAACTCGATTGCGGGCATTTCGCCGACAGGCGCTAATTACGAATTAATTTATAATACTTTGGTAGATAAATATCAAGATGTCCGTACATTAGGAATTTGTATTTAGAGGAAATATTCAATTTAAAAAAGATGCTGAGTCCTTCTAGTGACGGTTTAAATGCGTTTATTGACAAATTTTCAGTTTCTATTAATGCGTTCGAAAAGTTAAACATTAAAAATAAATTAGATTTTGTTTACTTATACATGGCGCTTAAAAAAGTCGATACGGAAACTGCTCACTTATTTGAGAATTCCGTTCGTCGAGAAAAAAATCCTACGTATACAGAATTTGTAAGGTTGTCAAGGAACAAGTATAAATAATAGAAAGGTCGAGTGTTCATGTTACGGTCAATAAAAATTTACAGTCATATGACAAAGTGCCTGTACCTAGAAGTTTTAAGCCTAATATATCTACAAAAAATATGAGAGTTTTGGTCGCGGCGGGAACGACGTGTCCGTTATGTAGTGCTGCGGATCACGATAAGATTTATCGATGTACAGAATTTTTGAAACTTAACGCAAAAGAGCGTTATAATGTAATTAAAAAATATAACGGTTGCGTAAAGTGTTTGAGTTGTATGCACAAGTCACCAGCTTGTAATAACAAGACTGTGTGTAAAACTTGCCAGTCTAACTCTCATAACACTTTATTGCATTTTCCTAATAATATAAAACTTTTTGGGAATTTTGACGATCCGATCGAGCGTCGCACCGACGTGTCGTCTGTGGGAGATACTAGAATAAGTGAACCAGCTAACGGTGGAGTTTCGTTGTGCTCTTTGCATAATACGGAGGCGCACAACTCTACTTGTTCAAACTTGGTTCCTTCTTCTATGTTATTGGCTACAGCGCGCGTGCGTGTTGTGGACTCGAGTAGCCGTCAGCAAATGGTTCGTTGTCTTATTGACAGCGGCTCTCAAAATCATTTTATTACGAAGCGTTGTTTTAAGCGATTGGCTTTGCCATCACTTCCTCTGGTTGCTCCGATTTCAGTGCACGGATTCGGTGGTGGATCGAACCTGGTTAAGGGTGAGACCGAACTTGAATTCACGTCACGCTTTAACACTGACCTATCGTATAAAATTCGCCCGTTGGTGGTCGATTGTATTACAGATAGGTTGCCTACGTGTAAAATTGACAAGTCGACCTTATCGTACTTGTTTAGTGTTCCGCTCGCGGACGATACGTTTGAGGTTCCGGGTGAAATAGACTTGTTAATTGGTGCTCAGTTATTCTCTCGCCTATTACTCTCTGGTCGGATTCTTGGCCCGCCTGGACAACCTGATGCAGTACAAACTACCCTCGGATATATTCTCATGGGAGAAGCTCCAATGCTTACAGGATCTGAGCGTCCTCGTACTAAGGCACTTTGTGCATTTACGAGTTCACCAATAGATGATATGGTTCATAAGTTTTGGGAACTGGAAGAGGTACCTTCGTGTGTAGCTGCCAGCCTTAGTCGGGAAGAACAAGAGTGTGAGAACTTTTATAAATGTACTACTGTACGGGATTCAACTGGTCGGTATACAGTTGCGTTACCTTTTAAGTCGAATCCTCAGGATTTAGGTGGCTCATTGGCCATTGCACAAAAAAGGTTCTTTGCTTTAGAACGCAAACTTCAAGCCTCGCCGCAGTTTCGAATGGCTTATGATAATCTCTTTAAAGAATATTTAGTACATAACTATATATCTCCAGTCAGGGAGGTCGATGATAATGGGTATGTTATACCTCATCATGGAGTTATTCGTAATGACAAAGTGACGACCAAACTGCGAATAGTTCTGGATGCAATTGCTTGTACAAACAAAGGCTTATCCTTGAATCAAGTCCTTCACTCAGGCCCGAATTTACAAGGGGACATTTTCCTAATATTATTAAATTTTCGATTGTTTCCAGTCGCATTTTGTGCTGACGTGAGGCAGATGTATTTACAAATAAAAATGCAACCTGCATACCATAAATATTTGAGAGTTCTGTATAGGTTTAATCCCAACGATAAATTGCAGATGTTCGAATTTAATAGAGTTTGTTTCGGGTTGTCAGTTAGTCCATTCTTAGCACTACGTACAGTGAAACAACTCTGCGATGATGAATATCGTAATTTTCCATTAGCAGCGAGTCTCCTTCAAAAAGACTTGTATATGGACGATGTAGTTTCGAGTGAGCGATCAGTCTCAAAGGCTACTAGTGTCGCATTACAGTTGATTGGGTTGTTCAAGGCTGGTGGTTTTGATCTCATGAAGTGGTCGAGTAATTCCTACGAGTTACTATCCCAACTGCCAGAAACTCACTTACACCCCCAGACTGTCCTATTTAGTGATGACTCCAGTCAAAAGATTTTAGGTGTTAAATGGGAACCCAAATCAGACGTGTTCACCTTTGACATTACACGATGTAGAAAAGTCTGCACTAAACGGAATATTTTATCCGCTGTTGCTAGACTTTGGGACGTGCTAGGTTTTGCAGCTCCAGTTATTTTATACGCTAAACTTCTTATTCAAGAGTTGTGGGTATTAAAAATTGACTGGGACGCAGTTCCGCCTCAAAATATAATTGAAAAATGGAAAAGGTTTGAAGATGAGCTACCTTTGTTAACTCATCTTAATATACCACGCCATGTTGGTGTCGTAGACGATTGCATGGTCACATTATTGGCATTTGCGGACGCCAGTGAACGTGCATATGGGAGTGTTATATATCTCCATATTCAATCTGAGAATAGTGTAAGCGTCAATTTGTTATGTGCTAAATCAAAAGTCGCACCTTTAAAGATAATTTCGTTAGCACGTTTAGAACTTTGCGCTGCACTATTGATGTCTAAGTTAGTCAAAGTAGTGTTAGACAATTATGCATCTCGTTATAAGATCGAGCGAGTTCTGGCTTTTTCAGACTCGACCGTAACACTTCATTGGATTCACTCAAGCCCACTCCGATGGAAAACTTTCGTAGCGAATCGAGTAGCACAAATTCACGAGAACCTCGATGCCTCCAATTTTTATCATATTGCCGGCAAAGAAAATCCTAGTGACTGTTTGTCACGTGGCTTAACTCCAGCTCAACTCAAAGAGCACCCTTTGTGGTTTAAGGGACCAGCTTGGATTAATCAAAACTCTACTGGTTGGCAATTACAGCCATTTAATTTAGAAAATCTTCCGAACTCAGATATGCTCGAAATTAAAACCTTCGCTACTCCTGCCGTTCAGCAGGATTTACCAATCTTTTATATTACGGCTCAACGCATGTCTTCGTGGCAAAAATACTTACGTGTTATCGTTTATGTGTTGAGATTTGCTAGGAAACTCATGTCTCGTGGCTTTCCTACCAGCAACGATATGACTCAAGCTGAAATAGTCATTATCCGATCCTTACAGCTCGTCCACTTTGCAGATACTATAAAAGCAGTACAATCGAATAAACCGTGTTCCAAGCGGATTCAAAAACTCCGGCCAATCTTGGTCAACGGTATATTGCGAGTAGGAGGTAGACTGGAAAACTCCAACTTGACGTTTGATCATAAACATCCAATACTTTTACCACAAAAGGATCATATTGTTGATCTGATAATTGATTATACGCATCGTCAGCATTGTCATACGGGTCCACATTTACTTTTGTCTTTGCTCAGGCAACGTTTTTGGATTTTGTCAGGACGTAATATAGTGCGATCCCGCGTTCACGCAAGTAACATTTGTTTTAAAACCAGACCAAAGGCTTGCATTGCGCCTGTTATGGCTAGTTTGCCAGAATGCAGACTTCAGTTATCTAAGCCTTTTGCCCATACAGGACTTGATTACGGTGGGCCTATTAACATTACATTGACTCGTAGGCGTGGGGTAAAAAGTCAGAAAGCGTATATTTGTACATTTATTTGCCTTACGACGCGGGCAGTGCATGTGGAAGTAGCTCCTGACTTAAGTACCGACTCATTTCTTAATGCGTTGAAGAGGTTTCTCTCACGTAGAGGCCCTGTTGAAAAGCTATTTTCTGATAACGGGACCAATTTTGTTGGTGCACGTGGCTATCTGGATGAATTAAGGGAATTTGTTCGTTCTAAGAATTACACTGAACAGTTCAATTGTGAGTTGGCGAACCAACGTATTAGTTGGCAAATGATACCACCTAGCGCGCCACATTTTGGCGGCAGTTGGGAAGCCACAATAAAGGTTTTTAAGACACATTTGTTTCGGGTTATTGGTCATCAAATCCTGACTTATGAGGAATTACTGACAGTGCTCTGTCAAATCGAGGCAGTACTTAACTCTCGTCCCTTAGGCCACGCTCTTAGTCCGGACCCGTCTGAACCCGTTGCGTTGACTCCTGCGCATTTCTTGCATAACGTTCCTTTAAGGTCATTACCAGCTGCGCCAGTTTCCGATAAAGTAGACCATTTGATCTCGCGGTATTTACTTTTGGATAAATTAGTACAGTCATACTGGCGTAGGTGGAGTTTGGAATATTTACATACTCTGCAAGCTAGGGAAAAATGGTTGACTGATACCGAACCCATTAAGAAAGGCACTGTAGTACTAATTATGCAAAGCAATACGGCCCCTTTACACTGGCCATTGGGTGTTATTCAAGAAACTTATCCAGGAACTGATCGACGGACACGCGTGGTTCTAGTTAAAACAAAATCTGGTACATTTACACGTCCTATTGTTCGATTGTGTCCCTTACCGACACAGTAATAACATGTATTTTAGTTTTATTCTATTTTTTACATTTCCTAGTTTATTTATTAGTTTTAGGATAAATGGAGTCATAGCATAGCACTTCTGTACTCCCTAGTTGAAGTTTCTTGTCTATATAAGTTAGATTTCCTAATATTCTTATAAGCTTTTGAAAGGTAATCTTTCAACCCGGGGGCGTTGTTTGGGCCGATATTACAGTTGGATCCTTTATCGCCAATCACGGGGATAAGAGGTCTCACCGCCAATCATTGCGCGCATGAGACTCTGAATGCGCTGCAGCCAACGTTTAGATAACAATTATTGTGCCGCAACCAATTGCCTCGCGACATATCTACCGCTATGCGGTATGTTGGTAGTACGTAGGAGTACGTTGCTACATTCTGGTGAAAACTGACGTTCTAATTAATGGAACCTTTTTAAAATATTATAAAAAACAATTAAGTACATCGGTGTTCCCCGCGCGGCTTATGTTTTATAAACTATATATGTGGTGTTAGTGACGTGCTGCACAAACTTTAAACGGCCGATACATTTATATGTGTATTGTGGAAGGCGCTGCGACGGATATCATTGCTCGAGCTTCATGGTCTGGAACCTTAGACCACCACCAGGTGAGTGAGACAGTTCTTATCCTTGGTATTGGTGAGAGAGGATCCAGCGGTGTAAGCCCCAGGGCTACCGGTAGTTTGCTGCCTACCCCGTGTACCATTTGTGTCGCCGTAAGATAGCGGCCGAATTCTTTAGAATTCCCTGAGCGCTGCTACAGTATCAATGTGCCGAAGCAGTTAATTAAAAAAAAACAATAAAACCATCGAACACATTAAAAAATACTTCTAATACCGAATATTGGATAGATTAACTAACGTTTATGATGATGATGATGAATGATTATAGCTGTGGAGCTAAGACATGTAGGTATGTAGACGTTTTAGTTTTGTCGGGTCTCTAATAATGTTTGTTAATATTGAAATATTGTTGGTGTATCAATGTGCCCCTTGTATCAAAGTACCCCACTTCCCCCTATATAAAAATCATATAGATATATGAAATATATAGTTTATACATTTATACTTCTTTTGCCGCGTTTAGTAGAGAGCTGCGCGCGCATCATTTGACGAAAACGCGACATGATAAAGTTAGCCAAAAACGATAATAATATAAATTAATTTTATTGACTAAATACTGTATACACATTTATTTTAATTTTATATTACTTGTATTAAAATGGTAAAGTTTAATAAATAAATATATCTAGAGGACGGCCATTGATATTATTAATAGCATTAAAACATTACGTGACTTAACAGATAAGTCAAGCGTATTAAATATTCCGTTAAGGGTAGCATTACAAAGATCCCGGGGATTCCATTCAGATCCCTGCTGTCATCAATTTAGCATTTTAACTTGTAAGGCTTTATCAATTTCAGTAAAGAAAAAACAATTTAGCAGTGAATGAAATAAAATTGCTTCTCGATCTCCAGGGTTTTGCATTCGATTCATTCAATATACATATTTTACATTTTATATTTGTACATTTTATTTATAATTAAACAGTTATAATACTATGAATTTGTTTCTGACAAACACTAAAAAGTTATCGGATTCGATCCCTGTTTAGATTCGATCCACTGCTGTCTTTGGAACGTACTTAATTTACCAATATATTTCTAAAACCAGGAGGTCAATACTCATGGTATCTTGGTAAACGAATCAAGAACTTATATTGTGTATACTTAAAGATTGAAATGCGTTAATTAAATTTTGAAGTAATTATGGCTCTGTGGTCGCGTATACGGACAACGCATCGATCGTCGTAAGTTCGAATCCCTGCAATGAGCGTGAGCTTTCGGTGAAGGAAAACATCGTGACAAAACCATAACATTGGGGGTAGTGTATTTTCTAATGCCATCTTTATGTTGAAAATCTGTAGCCAAGTACATCTCTCATAGGTCAGTTCTGGCAGCTGCACTTTTATCATCTTTAACCACCTCGTTACTTAACATCAGATAAGCTTGTGGCCAAATGCTAAACCTAGAAGAATAAAATAAACAATCAAATCTTGTCTTGTAAACGTAACAAAGAGTTTGACATTTAATAATACGGTTTCTGAAATAAATAAACGTTTACAGAGTTCAACTGAGTTTTGTGTCTCGATTTCAGCTTTATTTTACTCCATTATTTCACCCGTTCCACTTTGTAAGACGCTCTCGCTGTTTATCACAAAGTTCTTGAGTTCAGTTGTACTTTGTTCAGCGCCCTCTAAGGCTCTATGTATTGTTAATGAAATTTATGGATTTTGTATGTTCTAAGAATCAATCTAACTTTAAATAGAATTACGAATTGCGTCCAATTTTGTAAACGTTTGTCATTTTGGCATTCATTCGTTGTTTCATAAATTTCGTCACCTGTTTGTTTTATTTAATTTGCACTGTTTTTTTTAATCCTTGATGATAATATATGATTAATAAGCTATTAATATGAGATATTATTAATTAAGATATGATTAATAAGTGATTTTGTGACCCAAGGTGGCAATACGCTATGACTAGTAGGAGGACTGACTCTCAAGTACGTCTGCAGGAACACACCTACAGATGGTTGGCGATAGATTTTTAACTTGAGGGATGGTAGCTAGATAGGTAGGTATTGGAAAATGTCTACCACCAATTATGGTTTCATCACGATGGTTTCTTTCACCGAAAAATCAATCTTTGCTTGAGCTCATTGCAGGAACTTGAACTCACTTCGACTGATGCAGGGACCGTTAACGCTGCCATTAAACTATCATTACTTCAAAGTTTGCCCCCAATATGAATTGATATTATGTGCAGATTGGTGAATCTCAAGGGCAGATGATTGCTAAAAGATTTTTAAATTGACGGTGATAGCAAACTACATGGTAGGACCTGATAATTGTATCAGTTTGGATGGCGGCCACCATACACCAGTGTAACATTCGCCATAGTAGCACGCTTAGGTCCTGGGTGGCAGGTACGTAACGATAATATTGTCCGACCGGTTCGCGACCACCATAAATCAGCACCTGTCATAGTGAGACACTTAGTCATGTCGCGTTCCGTTAACAGTCGGAGTATATTCAGTAATCAAGTGAGGTCGTAGGGTAGGTATCAGGATTGCGTCCACCATGCACATAGTGATAAATCCTTCAGAGTCAAATCAAATCAAAAATATTTTATTCAATTATAATCCTAAAAAGGCACTTATGAATATCAAGACACTATATCGGTTCGGAAAATATCCCAGTCATAGAGAAGAACCGGAACTGTATTTTTATTGTTACTTTTAATGGACGTACAGAGAGAGAGAGAATCACTTCCATACATCACCCTCATTCACGTAATTATCCATCATAGTTCATCCTCCATAATCCTTTGCATAGTAAGACTATTTTCATTTATTTCGTTTTAGAATCAGCTGGTGGGTGTCCAGCTGCCGAGAGACTCGCATGACAGCGATGACCAGCGATGGATTACTTACGTCTTGGTAATCGATATTGTTTTTGGATTGTGCTTACCATCAGTGACGTCATTTTACTGTGAATAAAGGTGTTTACTGAATAAAATTTTATTGTGAATAAAGGTGTGTACAGTTGAAGTTGACATATCATATGATTCCATCACAATATTCCTTCACTAAAAGCATTCACGCATTGTAGGTTTTAAAACCAAGCCGATCACCACGGTGTCCGATAGAGCTACCACTGAGAAATACAAAGTTTACCTTCAGTTATATTTTGAAACTTAAGTATATTAAAGCAACAAACGAGGCAGTAACGAGCTAGAACTTAGTTCTGTATAACGTCTGTTTGAAATATTCTACAAGCAAGACCTTTGCCTCTAACCGTGATCTAATTCTAGAGTGGTGGTTAGCGCTATTCAGTGCTTGTGTACCCAGAGATATAACTCTAAAATCTAATTTATGTTAGCAAATTTAGCTGTGGTGAAACATTTACGATTCTACTAAATCTACCTAGTTAATGTTTTCATATACATCATTACTTATATTATGGGAGATTTTGGGCTAAAACATTTCTAAAAAATTATGAAAAAGAATCAACGTTTAGGTCTAATTTTTATACGGCTCAATTATTTCCCATTCAATTAATTGAAGAATCCATTTGAAGCAACTTAAGATTGAAGATAAGTATTATAATGAAAATTTTAGTAGGTACACGATACTTGTAGGGGCTTAGGTCAACGATGGTCGAGAAACTTTCAATAGTCGCTGTAGTTACTCGATACTATAAGCCCGCCGACCTGAGCTTATGTCTTGTGAACCGAGCTCTCGATGAAAGTCTAAATTTGAATTTCCATTTCGTATTGTAAACATCAAAAATCGCTTTTTATTTAAAACATTAATTATTAACGGTTCATTCGGCACTCAACGAAAAGGGCAAAATTCTGAATGTTTTATAAATTGCGCACACATAAAAATGGGTCTTGAATATTTAAAAAGTATACCATTTTATTCTGATTCTACGCTTTGAAAAATTATATATAAGCAATTTAAAAGCGAAGAAGATATTTTTAAAATTTTCTTGTCTTTCAAAAGGTCTATAAGGTTATTAGACTATGGGCTTGTGACGTTTTTTTGGTTATAAGAAAATTTGTTCAGCTATTTGAAGATTATCATCTCTTATCTAGTTTATAAATAGCTGTAAGGATTTTTCACAGGTCTGATCGATTCGTATGATATTGTGTTAGTTTAATGATATTAGAAGAACGTGGAAACATAGAGCTGATGCTACAGCATAATCTGGAATCAGCAAATCAGCAGGATACCTATCCCTTCATCAACTTACAGTGCTTCGTTCTTTTTCTGACTTTCGATAAGTCTTCTTCGATAATTATTTGTAGCTGAGATTATCGACTTTAGAAGCTAAACAGAAAAGTTGCGATATTGTTATGAAATAGAGACCTAGACAAAACTGAAATTATTTTGCAGTAAAATAAAATGTGTTATTTTATAATAATATACAACAATAGACTGTAAGCTAAATGAGATAATCCTAAGTAAAATAGAGGTCCTAAACTACAGGACTTGTAATATAGATAAAAACGTAATAAAACCAGATTTATCAGGTGGAAAAAGGACTTAGGAATAAACGTTGTGCCGCCCTTGTTGAAACGCCAACGAGGGTTTACGAGCGAACCCGTTTCCCAGAAAGTCTTTGTACTACTTACGGTATTTTGTTGTACAACCTTTTTCGGTACACACTATTTACATTTATGCTATAGCTTACGAAGTACTTCAATATAATTTCTTTTTTTATTTAGTCTCATTTGTTAACACCTGTATCTTGTTATCTAAAATATTGTACGATTTATTTATCTTCTACTACCAATCCCCCCCGGCTTCACACGGGTAGCAGAGTAATACATATGATTCTATTGGTGTACGTGGAGCACGCCAGTAAAGCTCCCAGTCGGCATGATTTTTTTCCGATATTTTCAACAATCATCGTCATATTTCAGCCAATTTTCATAAAATCTTGAATGAATTATACGCCTAAACCTTCCTCATGAATCACTCCGTCTATTGATGGTAACCGTATGAAAATCCGTTCGGTAATTTTTGAGTTTTTCGCGAACAGACAGGCTCTATTCTATAATTAGCAACCGCCCTCGACTTCGTACGCGTTAGTAAAATTTAATATATCTAGAAATTTTTACAACACGATAGATATATTTAGTAAAACGTTTAATATTATTTAAAAAATATTTAGACAAACGGGTATCTATGTAGCCTGGTATACAATTTTGCTTACAAATGTAATGTATGTGTATCCGAGTTCTATGTGTTCGCGCATCGGTCACACGTTTGAACTTAAACTTTGTACAGATATTATTGGCGCTTACGTGAATGTTGGTAGCATGACCATGCACATCAAAGTAAACTAGGTGGCATGTCCGTCGATTCAACAAATGTGTGTCCTTTTTAGTTTTCAGTGTTATAAAAGTAAGTTTTCAGGACGAGACCCGAAGTAAAATCTATACTACATATCATTACGCTGTTAAGTAGGGGTCTAAGCAGTCTTACATATAAAAATACGATTGTGTGGTCATGTCCTAGGGGTTCGTGCTTCGTTATTCCAACTGGGTTGAAAGTTTATACAGTTGTTGTTGGCCCCCTCGTTAAAGTTTCTTGTATAGTACGATTAACGTAGGTAAAAAATGTGATGCGCAAGTCATAAAAGGTGTATTCTATATGGCAAATAAATTTACAAAACAATAGTTAAGTACGTGTCAGGCCACACATAGTGTAGGGTTCTCCGGCCCCGGCCTGCTGTAGCAAGAATTATTTCGTACAAAATTATACTATAAATATTTGGCCGTACCCCAGCCGGCCCCTGCCCCGGCCTGCTGTAGCAAGAATTATTTCGTACAAAACTATACTATAAATATTTGGCCGTGCCCCAGCCGGCCCCGGCCCCGGCCTGCTGTAGCAAGAATTATTTCGTACAAAATTATACTAAAAATATTTGGCCGTGCCCCAGCCGGAGCCCGGCCCAGCACTGTCCTGGTGTAGCATAAATGACTACATTTAAAAGTATTTAATACAACCAATTAAAGAATTTGTACGTTATTACTTTGTCACGTTGTCAAACGAGTGCGATTAATTATAAATTTTATTACTATTAATAAATAACAGTTCAACCTGATAAAATTATACAATACAACATTAATTATAGGACAGCCAAAGTTATCCAATTTGGTATTATGGTCGCTGGATGTGAGCAACGAAAGACCGGTCGCTGTGGGGTGATGTTAGGGGGACGACTTCATCCAGCAGTGAACGTCTGACTTCTAAAATGATGATGAAAATAAACTTGATAGGCTTTATGTTTACGCAGCCTGAGATTATTCTTTAAATGGCAATTATTATTGAACGAAAGTAATTGATTTCCTACTTCGAAAACTCGAAAAATGTTCGTTTCTGTTACTTTCCTCTTTGATAGTGTAATTGGACAGAAAATGTAATTGTTTGACATATTTTACAGGCGCTTTCACAGTATGGGTAACAAAATTTACAAAACAAATTGGTTACAAAACCAAAGTTCACTGGTTCGATCTCTTACTTCCTTAGTTTTTCTAACCAAGTTCAAGACCTTGTTGTGTCTAAAGAACAAAGATCATGATAAGATTGACGAGTTGTGATAGGAACATTGGCATACGAGGAAAGCTTACACAGTCCTAATCTCACAAGCTCGATGAAGCTTTGAAAGCCTTCTGAGGCTTCAGGGTTCTTAAGGCTAACAGTATAGTCAAATCGAAAAAAAAAACTGTCCTATCGAGGTAATTCAAAGATGTAAGGACAGTGTTATTTCCTATAGATTTATGCGATAAAAAAAAATTGAAATGGTGTTGTTCTGGCCATAAAACGAGAGACGAAAAAACAAATAGACAAAAGCAGTAACTGAATGGACCCCAAGAATAGACCAAAAAAGGAAAAAGGACGTAAAAGCCAGGAGATGATAGTAGCGTGTACGACTTCGCGTCGAGTGACGTGAGTTCGAATCCCTGCTATGAACCTGAGCTTTCGGTGAAGGAAAATATCGTGAGGAAACCATAGCATGGTGGTAGGGCTTTTTCTAATGCCCGCCTGGCTAGCTACCACCCTCAAGTTGAAAATCTGTCGCCAAATACCAATAGGTGTGTTCCGGCAGCTGCACTTGAGAGCCAGTCTTCCACTAGGTTTAGCGTGTTATCATCTTGGGCCACATCGTCACTTAACATCAGGTGAGATTGTGGCCACAACGCCAAATCCTATAACGAAAAAAAAATATAAGTATTCCACCAAGGAGTTTCACATTAGGAGAATAAATAAGCTGAATGATCGAACCTTGGAGGCACTTTTTATAAATACATTTGCCTGACTTTAATACTAAAGAGAAAATGAGACTAAAGATGTAGTTCTAATTTACATCATGCGAACTTCACGCCATTTGCAAATTCGCGCCATTTTCGTTTTAGAAATGTCAAAGATTGTTGCGACTTTCCGACTGATATTTATAAACAAAATAATAATATGAGTTCAAGCGAGGAATCCGATATTAATATGCAATCTACTCCACCTGGTATCTTGAATGAGGCGCAAATTGGAAGTAAACTTCCCAAGAGTAACCTATCTGTATAATTTTTCATTTGCTATTAAATATAATCTAATGAAAAAGTACCTATTGTACTGTTTTCTCGCAAATGTGTGGAAAAGTCAACTTACCGCATTAGTAGTTATCATTAATAACTATTACTATGATTGTTATCTGTTGGAAAATACTCATAGAATCTTTTTTATAAATTTTTATGCGATTTTACATGCGAGTCGTTGCTACACTAGACAATATCAGAAACCTAAAGAAAAATACGGAAATGTGCAATAACAAATTGCATGATTATTCAGGAGTGTAACCAGGTACGAGCATGTGGGCAGCCCCTTTACTAGGAGGGTATGGGTAAGCTAAAATCTAGCTGACTTTTACGAAACGCAAATACTCCAGCATAATATACAATATTGTTGGGAAAATATACCTACTTGTTGCTATTTGTAACGATCAATTTGAACACAGATTTTTTCAGGGCACTACAGTAGAGGGATAGAACATGTTTTTGAAAAATCGGTGACTACTCTCTTCGACTAATCGGGCGTCACTTGTTGCAAGCGTCCATAGGCTGCTGCTTAAACATTGTTAATGGAGTTTGAAATATTTTCAGAAAATTTTATTTTTTCCTGGCTTGTTCTTTCCACCCATCGAACAAAATCCTGGCTACATCCTTATGATTCCATTAATCAACAATCAATATTGCCCAAATGAGATTTGGTTTGAAAACAAAGAACCATTTAAAACTTGAAATCCCCTGATTTATATTGATAATGGGCATTAGCTCGTAGACAAATTGATCACAAAAGCTCGTTCAATTGCTCCATCTCACCGTAAAGTTAACGAGGGCCGTATTTACGGAGGCAGCGGTTGGGTTTATTACTTAAATGGCAATTACTGGACGAAGATTGACTTCTAACTACTGAAACTCGAACGATTTTCTTTCTTAGACTATAAAATAGTTTATATTTTTAAAGTAAAAGTTCTTTATGCACGTTATGAAAAAATCATGACATTGAATTTTTACACATTGTAACAAAAAGTCTCATGAAGTTGCTTGCTCAGCGCTTCGTTTATTGTGGTGAAGATACTCACACTCGATATTATTTTTGAAAAATCCTGTATCATTGTTATCTAGAAATTAATTCATCGACGCCTCGAAAAAAAATAAAAAAAGCTTCTTTACCTATATCTTTCTTATCTATCTATACATATACATTTTTAAATTATTATTTTTTTGTATCTCTGCCTGTTTATTTCGGGTTATCTGCGAAATGACTAAACCGATTTTGACGGGACTTTCACTGGCTTATAGTTGATGTTATAAAGAATAACTAAAGGCTACTTTTATTTTAGAAAATGATTAGGGTTCGCGCAAATATAAATAATTCGAAAAAACGAGCACGATTCGCGAGTGAGCCTGATCGACAGCATTCTGTAGTCCACGTGAGCGCAGCTGCGGGCACAGCTAGTAGAAAATGTAAGACTTATTTGTTTCATGGTAAATAACAACTAATATTGCTTCTATGTTTTTTTAAATTACACTTCACATAAGCACACTCATGTAATTTGGTAATTACATTTCCATTGGACAGACTCGTTTGGACAACTTGCTAAACTTAGTCATGGATTTTTTAAATTCACAACACTAAGACGAAGACAAAGTAATCGAGTATCAACAATACATAATGTAAAAATAAGACAACTTTCAGGCTTACTCGGTTCATTGTTAGGCTCATAGTTGACTGAAACAAATGTTTAATGATGCAAAACATATATATATATATATATATTTAAATATATACATACAAGGCTTATTTCTGATCAAAAAGTTAAACGTGGAGCAAAGACTACTAAAATTACACATGTTAAATGTATTCATGAAATTCCTTTTGTTATAGCGTAATTAAAAAGGATTATCAAAGTAAATATTGCCCATGTTGCATTATTCATAATTTTAAACACAGATTTAAAATGAAATACACGGAAAATGAAAGATGTCTAAGTATTCATCGACAGTTCAGCCCTTGGAATTTGCTTTTAATAATATTTTTTCATTTGAATTATTTACATTTGTATGTGAAAACGCACTATCACAAAGGTCTATTCATAGGTACAAGCTACTAAAATTTACTTTTGCTAAATCTACGTCTTTAATAACTTTATTAATTTGCGTAATTTCAATACTGACAATTAAGAGGCATTGATTTTACTTGATAATACTAAAAATGTTAGAAATATCATCTGTTAAATTAAAAGATTGGAATCTTGTCTATTGGTCTGGATTAGAATAAGATTTTAGATTGTTTTCCAGAATACGAAACGTTTTTCGTTTTCGTAAAATACTAGATTTTATGTAATATGATTTTAATTATTTAATTTGTTTAAATGTTTGTACGCGTAAACTACTTAAATCGAAAGTAGAAAATGATATAAGTGTAAAACTGTAAGAAGGTTTAAAGAGCAAGTAATAATCAGACGGAACGTTCTCAGGACTTGATTAAATCAAGCTAGAGACAATTTACACTTAACAGTTCATTTCAGGTGACCTGATTCAGTTAAGGCGGTACTACATAAAACAAAGTTTGAATATTAAAACGGTTCTAAAGTAAACCTTCAAATTTTATTTTATTTCCCATAGCCTGTATTGACGCAATGATGGCTCAGTGGTAACCTGTACGGACACGGTGTCAATCAACGTGAGTTTAAATCCCTGCTATGAGCCTGAGATTTCGGTGAAGGAATACACTGATAAAATCATAGCATAGTTGTAGGGCATTTTGTAATTCCGGTCTGGTAAAATACCACCCTCAATATGATAGCTGTTACCAATCATCGACAGGAGTGTTTCGTCTGAGCTGAATTTGACTGCTAGTTCTCGCAAGAGGCTTAGCTTAGACCACATTATCACTTACCATCAAGCGACATTGTGGCCAAACGCTAAAAGCTACAAAGATTTAATATAAAATAAAAAACCGCATGAGCAAAAATCGCAAAAATAGCATTATGATAGCCAGATTCGATTCAAATTAATATTATAAAAATTGTTTTGGGACTAACATTGGTTATTGCTTTTGTTGGCCTTGATTCTTTATAATAAATAAAGTGGGTATTCGGGAAAATATACATTAAACATAAATACACAATTTTTTAAGTCTAATTTGAATGTGAGAATGAATAATAATAAAAAAAAATCCAATGGCTTAAGCAATTTCGGGAGATTTTCTATTATTGATAACTTTCGTAACGTGTGCATCGGAAAAATTTACGTCAATGATTTTTGCATAACGTGCCCAAACGTGCTTGTTTTATACGCTGTATAGGTATAAGATTTGTAGCGTTGTCAAATAATCTTTTTTTTTAATTAAACACTAGCAACCCGCCCCGTCTTCGAATGGGTAGCAGAACATATATGACAAAATTTTTAGGGTTCCAGATTCAACAAGCATGTCCTTCTGTCTGTCCGCGGCTTAACTCAGAGGTTCTTAGTACTAGAAAAACGTAATGTGTTAGGGTTTTATACATTCTAATAACACCCCGAAAGCTATAAAATAAAATTTGAAAAAAAAGAATCATTTTTCTATAGTAATTCCTCTACTCTTAAAGTGGGGTGTTTTTTTTGTCTATCCCATATTGTGGGATGTCGTTGGATAGGTCGTTCAAAGATATTACGGGTGGTAGAAAAGCATTGTTCGATTCAGAGATCCGTTTGCAAAATATTAAGCTTTAAAGTGCTAATTTTTATTAGAATCAAGTGTCCCCCCCCACCACCACCAATTCACGGCAGTAATGAAAATAAAGGAAAATTATCATAGCTATATAGGTTTTAAAAGTTAACGAGTAATAGTCGTCCAACTTATAAAACGTATTTGGAGATGTAATTTCACACAATTCCATTGAAAGTTACTTAAAGCCTCCTTCTAAGTCTGCATATTGTGACGGGCAACGTGGAACCCTACACTACGCGTAGTCCGACACGCACTTGCCTTTTTTTTACTAGTGTCGTATCAGCGTTTTGCTTCGAGCATGTGGGTTACATTAAAATGTAACTGATGTTGGGAACGCTTGCTCGCTGACTATTATCCACGCAAAGTTGCATACTAAAAATACACTTGTAATGGTCTAATTTAATTTGGATACGTAAATAATTACCCCAAAAATAGTTTAATTTAAAGATATGTTTAAAAGTACTTAATAGCAATATTTGTTCTATATTGTGTGTTAATCTTTGAAGATAGACATATAGCGTTGCTGCAGTTTAAAAGATCTTTTTAGAAGTATAATTCCGTAATACATATAACACTATTAGTTTACTTGGCGCACGCCAGTAAAGCTCCCAGTCGGCATGATTTTACAATCATCGTCATATTTCAGCCATTTTACACAAAGCCGTAATGAATTATACACCTAAACCTTCCTCGTGAATTACTCGTCCATTGATGAAAACCGTATGAAAATCCATTCGGTAGTTTTTCAGTTTATCGCGCTCCGAGAGACAGACGCGACGGGGGGAGTTAGCTTTATAATATGTAATGATTTATACATTTTTATCAATTTTAGTATAGCTTGTAATAGTCACTATCTGTGTGGCAAGTCTTTAATACCGCATGAGAGGGTGTGACAATATTTTGTCTAAAGTGCTGAATCTTGTACTTCTGACAGGGGCCTTCGGTGCGCTTGACTGAAGTCGGTTATATTTATTGGCCGCACCTTCACTAAAATTTGTCGAGTGCTTCTTTGCTGAGTGCAATGGGGTGTCGCATGTGTTTAAACATAGTTATTTTTAAACTTTGTTTTTTTTTTTAAATTATTTGTGTTTTGGCGCTTGCCGAGTTTGCTGAGGGCAAAATTCAGAGCTGCGCGCGCATCACGTTGGCATGCGGTATAATAATTATGTAGTTTTTTTTGTTTTGTTACGCTAAAGAATTAAGAAGTTATTATTCTTACGTGCGTGTAGTATACAATAAGTCATAGAATAAAAAGTGTTCCGTATTTTAAGCACTGAAAATTATGAATTAAACAGATTGGTAATAGTACATGTAATTGGAATATATTTTCATTAAGAAAACCATATTTCCATACATTTTTTAAACATCTTTAAGAAATAACACATAGAAATAGGAGTGGAATTAAATCAATATTTTTTTTCATTTTTTTTTAATGGTGAATAATATATATATAAATAAACGGATATATGTTGTTGCCAGAAAAAAAAGCATCTTTGAGAAACAATATATATACTATGATTACTGCAGTTGTTAGTATTACATTAGAAAAAAAAACAATTATGGTCGCATAGACAGACGTACTTCGCATTTCTACTAATGGCTTATACTATAGAAAGCTATAATAGTAATTTTTTTAAAAGTCTAACAATTAAATTGTTTCCAGACCCGTATATTGCTTTAAAACACTTCGCACTATGTTTCTTCTGGTCATAAACTTCAGTTATTTCTAATTACAGCGAAGTGGAAGCGGGTAAATGAAAAGCGGCCACCCCGAGAGCTGTTCGACGCTGGCCTGTTGATCAAACTATACACCACGATACTGAACTAAATGAACTATTTAATCACATTACAGTCACGTATGAAATGTTAAAGACTGTGTAGGATATATTCATAACTACTTTAAAGCTCGGACTGAGTGGAGTGCTTGATTTAAATATATTTGTGGCAATTCAGGACATGTATAATCTATGGTAATTTATCGTATATTAAATGGGATTTTTAAAGACACACTTTTTTAATTTCTATTCATAGGTTTCGGGTCTGGCCACAATCTCACTAGATGTTAAGTGACAATGTGGCACTTAATTCCAAAAACTTTTGTTTTATGGTTATATATTTGGCCTAGTGGCCACAATCTCACCTGATGTTAGGAGACGATGTGACCCAAGATGATAACAAGCTAAACCTAGTAGAAGACTGGCTCCGACAGATTTTCAACTTGAGGATGGTAGCTAGCCAGGCGGGCTTAGAAAAAGCGCTACCACGATGCTATGGTTTCCTCACGATGTTTTCCTTCACCGAAAGCTCAGGCTCATTGCAGGGATTCGAACTCAATGACGCGAAGTTGTACACGCTACCATTAACCCATCATTGCTTCAAATTTATTTACCAAAATACATAAGATCATACAGTTGCATTTATCTGTATTCTTCATAACATGTTCATTTAATTCAGAAGCCATATATTCAAATTATTGTAGAAGCAATGCCGTACCTTTGTCGGCTGCTTTCTAGCTCTTCATGTGCATTACAATAAATGGTAAGCTATTAGAATCCAAAGGTGAAGTAGTCGAGCTTTATGAAGACGAACTCGAAGAAGATGAGGTTGAGAAAGGCTTTTCTCTTGATTTCAGTTTTGTTGCTTCACTTTCCTTGGTATTTTCGACCTCATCTTTATAAAAAATGTCATCGTTGCCATAGTCCGGTAAAAGATCTATTTTCGATATACTGGGAGTAATTTATTTTCCAAATTGAAGTATTGATCACTAAAGGAATGATGGGTCAGTGTTAGTGTATACAGATATCGCGTTGATCGACGAGAGTTCGAATCCCTACAAAGAGCCTAACCTATCAATTAAGGAAAACACCGTGTTGAAACCATAAATAACATGGTGGTAGGGTATTTTCTAATGTCTGCCTGACAAGCACTCTTTTACTTGAAAATCTGCTGGCAAGCACCTATATATATACATATGGTCTGTCAGCTCCACTTGAGAGCCAGTTGCCCCACCAGCCTTAATGTGTTACCATCTTAGGCCACATCGTCAGTTAACATCAGGTGAGATTGTAGCCAAACGTTAAACTTATTAATATAAAAATTAATTTACAGTTCAAACTGAAGTAGGTAGTCAATAAACCTGAAACTTTAACTAATCATGAAATATAGATCATAACAATCGAAACATTTTAATGTAACTAATATCTGACTGGAATGCCCTAATTCACACAATATCTTAGGGGCATTACAACATTACAAAGTGGGACTGGGACATTAAAAATTGGGTTTCTGAAAATATTAACACAAACGCATCCGGTGAAATAATAAAATATACAAAAGTAAATATGTAAGAGTTTAATTTATTGTTTTAATTTCATTTTCAGTTCATTGTCAAACTGATTTATATTTTCATTGCCAGGTATCTAGAAAAAGTATTAGTTTTTTCTAAAAACAAAAACAATTTTTTCGATCCTATATGATGGACTATTTCATGTTCGAGTCTGGTCAGCGTGCATTATACTGATACCAAAATATACATTCGGCAGCCACAGTCAACTACATCCTTTTCTGTGATATATGCCTATCGTAGAAACTACCCTACCTGGTTTCCAGCATCAGGTTCGCAACGCGATGAAATTGCATCCACCTTTTAATATGTTTCGGATTGTTGAACTAAACTCAAAATTTTGCTAATCCCTGACACTCTGCACAACTTAACTACTTCAATTTTATTAAAGTGTAGTTAATCTAAACAAGAGATAAGTCAAGATAAGCCATAGAAATTCTAAAAACGAATAAGTAATAAATCGCATCGAATAATAATTGAAATTGATTTTTGAAAAGTTTTATAAAAACCGATCTATAAGAAAGATTCTAGGAAACAGTACATTTTTTTAGAAATAAAAAGTAGTAAATCGAATTTGTGTTTCAGAACTACCATAATTATTACTCATAAAACGAATTACCTATATGAAATTTAGTTGGAATAATTTAGTTCAATTAACGAGTACTTAAATAATTTCAGTTTACAATAAAAATAAATTAAAATGAATTGTTAAAAATAAAATGTACTGATTGAAATCCCTTTGTGAACACGGTCAGGACCGTAGATTTAATCATAAAAAGTCGATCGATCCTCTAACTCGCTTGTATTGTTCCGAATGCAGCGCTTGTTGAACTGTACAAATTCTTATTTCGAATTCATCTGTACCAATTCAGATTTATTATATAATCTCAATAACATTTTTTTATTTAGTTCAGTTTCTTATTAAGGGAGCATTCAAGTATTACGTAACGTAGTTTTTGGAGATTTTGACCCCCCTCCCCTTGTAACGCGCCGCGCCGTAACGTTTTTCTGTACCCCCTCCCCATCGCAATCATTTATTTATATAAATCATGCGAAATGGTATCACTATCTATATGGAGATGTTTGCTGTAAAAGCTGAGGACTAGTGCAAAGCTGCCTAGGGCTGATCTTTTATTCTACTCATGTATTGATAACAAGACATATAGCTTAGCTTTATTGTTCAGTCACTTATTCTTTTTTTATCTCTTTCTTTACTCATTTATTACATTAGCATAAGTTTACTGGATTCATATTATTGAACATTACTTATTGCAGTTTAAATAATGTATTCTAAATGTTCTACATATAAGGTATCACACGTAAATGCTAGAGAGTAGACACTAGACGAGCTAGACACGTTACTCCACTACGCAACTCGTATTTCAAGTTTACAAGACTTGTCCTTCTAATGGCCTGTTTACACGTATTAAGTTGCGAAGTGATTAACTAAATTATAACTAACTATTAAGTCAATTTTAATTAGGAGTGCATTTACACATATTTAATTAGATTTTCACTTAATTGTTAAGTAGTTCCAACTTTCGCAACAGTTCATGGCGAATAATATTCCTCAATTTACAATATAAAACAATTAAAACGTAATTTAGTAGGAAGCCATGCCTACCGGGGAATGCTCGCGGTGAGGAGACAGTCACTAAAGAGATCACTATACGAAAAAATAGACTCGATTCTATTCTATTTACTTACTTAACCACTAAATATTTTACTTACAACTTATGACTGAAATGTTTTTAAGTGATTGTTTGCACGCTTTAAAATGGTTCATTTTTTTGAAAGCTGTACTTGTTCCTGATGGTGAGCACAGTACAATCCAAATACAACGACGAACACCGAGAGATCGAAATCCATCGGCGGTCGCCGCAGTTATGCCGCCGAATTAAGATTTAGTTAAAATTTTGTTAATCACTACGCCACTTAATGCGTGTAAACATGCCATAAGACACGAAATTCAAATAGTCATGTAATATGTAGTAGCTACTAGTAAATGTACTTAATTTGGCTTGTGTAGTACATCTACTGAGTACTAATAAGAATGGATTTTTGACACTGAACTACAACGAACTATTCCGTAAGCTTAGTAGAACATCGTTCATCTAGTACTTAGTTTGCGGCCGACGCACTTATAATACATGATTCTGTCGCATTAAGAAAAAATATCTTTGACATTCTGGACCAAGCTCGGTAAAGCTGTAAAAGCCGTAAAGGCTCCAGGGCTAACAGTATAGTCAGTTCGATAACAAAAACATTCTGGTACCAACTCAGTGTTTGGTAAAAAACGAGTCTTTAGAGTGAAAATCCTAGAGAATCAAAATATACCTAATATTCGTCCGTGTACAACTCATGACGAAGCAATGATGGTTCATGGTAGCGTGTACGACTTCGCGTCGATTGCGTGAGTTCGAATCCCTGCAATTTGCCCGAGCTTTCGGTGAAGGAAAACATCGTGAGGAAACCATAGCATGATGGTAGGGCTTATTCTAATACCCGCCTGGCTAGCTACCACCTTATTTAAAATCTGTCGCCAAGCACCAATAGGTGTGTTCCGGCAGCTACACTTGAGAGCCAGTCTTCCACTAGGTTTAGTGTGTTATTTTCTTGAGCCACATCGTCACTTAACATCAGGTGAGATTGTAGCCACTACGCCAAACCTACAACGATATTTAAAAAAATCGTGTATGTACTAATGTACATAATACTAGAACTCCGAACTAGTACAGTTGAAAGATTGTACTTTAAATCCGGACATACAACACACCGAAAAAAATGTATTATGGCATATTCGTGGTCAGTGTCCTTCGTATAAGTATTCTAACAGGAAATTAGAAAAAAAATGAATGTACAGCCAGAACTACAAATTTATTAATATAGATTAGATAAATTTCAATTACAAACACGAGCAATCAACGTAAAACAATTTTTATTGGAAGATAATATTCCGTGGTATGAAGTCACGTTGTGACGTAGTCGACTATTAATTACTAAGAGATAATAATTATACATGCAGTATACGGTTACAATATTACAAAGAACTTAAACTTACAAAGAAAAATAAAACTTTTAAACTATTGCTTAATAATTCCTAATGTGTTGTGATGTTCACAAACATCGTAGTAAATTTTATCGCAAATATTTATGGTACATTTCCAACATCGTTTTGTAAATATGGCATTATTTTTTGTAAAATTATAAAAAAAAAATTACTACTCAATTTAGAACATGCATATGATGTGTCCTTTAATAATACTAGAAATGTATTGTAAAATAATATAAAATACACAGTTTTGTAAATTGTTTTTTAAATTTTTTAACACCGTATCTTCTTCAAGCTGATCTTTTTCACTGAAACTCTACCAAAATTAAAAATAAAATCCCCTTTTGAGGCTACTGTAATGAAACCTTTTAGTGTTATTAAATTTGATACTTTGCAAGCGAAAACGAAAGTAACTTCGCAAATAATTATATGTAATCAGATCCCTCTTCACCAAATACTTACCTACAGGTTTTAATATCGTTAGAACGTTTTTTAATCAATTTAAAAACATCGTTTTTTTTTTTTTATAAAACCTGAGCTTTCAAGATTACTCCGCTTTCTCGGAGAGGTACGAGTATTTATTTAGTTCGTGTAAACTCAACGACGTCCGTTGGTAAGGGTAAAATGTATCGTAATTTTACGAAATCCATCATTTAGTCTGGAAGGTTCCGCGACCTTAACTTAACCTAAATGTACTAACTCGCTCGAATGTTATCAATCAGGTGGGTGACAAGGCACTAGTGCCTGATCTCAACTACCTTAAGCATGGTCAAATCAGTTATGCTGTCTCACTTCCGTGCAACGCATTTTATAATAGGCCGGTGTATACCCAGATTCATAATTTACTTAACTAAGCATAGGGAATTAGTTAGATCGCGACTTATTTGCATGTTCGGCAACAGCCCAAACCGATGTTCGGACACTTTGGCACCCTTGAGCTTGTTATCCTGCTTTCGAGGCTGAGTCCCTTCGGCGCTCGCCTCCAAGCCCGGTGAAGCTGTTAAAACCTTAAGAGACTTTAGGGCTCCTGGGTCTTAGAGTATTGTTAGATAAAAAAAAACATCTTCCGGCCATTGGGTTCTCTCTTCCCATAATATTGGTTCCTTAACCATAACGTAAAGATACATTAGAGTAGCCGGCATGAAAGCTGTGCTCATCATTAGTTATAGTGTCGTCACTTTGTCGAGCTACCGTAAAACGTAAAACAGTAAAAAAATACATCCCTTGCCTTACCCTTAAAATAGTTTTTAGGCTTGTATTAAACGTATCGTAGATATCATATGTATCTTAGAAGCACAAATATTTTCAGAGGATAAGTCACATACGAGTTGAATATGATACCTCCCAGCCATCTTATTTTCTGCAATTTATTTTTGTTTATCGACACTTTATTCTGTACCTACTCGTATAGCACATTGAATATCAAAGTGTTTAACGTGATATTTTGAATGGAATCGTCAAGTATTAATTACCAAAAAAACTGTATTGAATTTTGTAGTGATTTAAAAGCGTTTTACAGCCTAAAATTTCATTTCACTAAAGGTGAAAGATGAATAAATGTTTGATAAAGTAGATATTAATTAAATTCTTAAATATCGCCACTTCTTTTTCTTTTATTCATATTATAAAACTCAACATCTCTCTGTCTGTTTGTCCGTTTATGTTGTTTTCACGCGAAAACCACTTATCCGATTTACATGTTTTTATTTTAATTCATAGCTATGTTATCTGATCAGGTTATAGGATATACATTGTTACATAAAGTAACATATGAAATAAGCAGTGATGATAATGAATCAATTCGGAAAAAATACACTTTTGAAGAAATTAAATGGCTTACGCTGAGTAAACCATCATATATATATCAAATTGATGTTCTACGTAATTGTCTATATTAAAAAGACCTACGAAAAAGTCTGTAATAGCATATGTCTATCTTCTAAGGATCACTCACAATAAGCATTTTTGGGGCAGCACAATTCGCACGCGCGCTCGACCAACAGCATTCTGTAGTTTACGCAAACGAAGCCGCGGTTACAGCTAGTTTGATATAAGATAATTTATGGTTCACTTTACATACAAAGTTATATATAGTCGTAAATTTGTAATTCTGTCTGTATTTGTATTTTTTTTAATTTCCTTCTATTATTTATTAATATTTTTTTAAGTCTCGAATACGGCATTCACATTTTTTGTCAGCCTGTCGTCGTCCGGATTTAACACGAAAACGAGTTGATCGATTTTATTGAAACTTTGTACTCTGTAATTTTATGTCATTCTCCAATGATAGGCTATAAAATTGTTAAAGATACTTTAACCAGTTAAATCAAAAACGATTTTGATAGATTTTTGTGAATACATTTCAAGATTTGGCTATAAGTATTCATTGATTGTTAATATTACTTTTAGAAATCGTAAATATATATATATATTCATTCTCATTTGATACTTATGAAATTTCGTATACAGGAAGTATAATATTATATGGTTCCATAATTGATAGCCTATAAGAATCGCCAAAAATACTTTCAGAATTTTTATATTTCTTATTAATTTGCACGGTTAGAATATGCTTTACTTCAATTCATAGGCTATAATGAATTGTCAATAATACGAGTAAAAAATAAAACTATAAGAGGAAAATAATTATTACTTAATTAAACGCGTGCGGCGCCAGAGATCACTGCTAGTCTTATAAAAACCTGTTGGTAGTCCACAGAGGAGGCACGAAAGGCGAGCGGGGAGTTCTTAATAGATCAAAATATCTGATAAAAAATATATTTTCATTTTTGGTCTATAGATCTTAACGCGTTGTTATTAATAATAAAGACACAGTGTCGTGTCTAGTAACTAGCTAAATATTTATCAACTCGATGGTAGCAAAAAGGGTATTATTCGTATAAACAGAAACATGATACTTACTCTTTCACTCACACTGTAATGCCAAGAAGCCTTTATGCGTAAAATTGGTAAATGTGGCATACATTAGATCGCTTAGATCGATATGTAATAAAGACTTGAATGTAATAAAAAAGGTGTGTGTGCGATTCACACACGATAGAAGTGAAACTTCATTTTAAAAGACATTTTCTATTTTATTTAAACAGTGTGCAATATACATACACACCGACATTTATTCTCTCGCTCTGGCTTACACAAAGAGGAGAAACCGATAATATATTGCTCTCTCGCTCTGGCTCACACAAAGAGGAGAGACCGATAATGTGCGTTAAACATTTAACGTTTGAGGCTTGGAAGTCGCATAAGAAGTTTCACTTCAATAATACTTAAAGAAATGCAAGTTGAGGAAAATCTAAATTTTTAACACAACGGAACCAAGATACAGGCGTTGTACAGTTTACAAGCTATTCTTAAATATGTAGATAATATCTGCCAAATAAAGCTTTATTACTTAATTTCATTTCATTTTGACAAACTCGACCTTTTTTCGCTGTTCACATACGAACCTTTGGTTTGAAAGCAATTATTTCAAGATTTTACTCGAAGCCTTTTTCTTTAATGTAAAAGTGAAGTGGAGTGAATGGGTTTGTTTGAATAATATAGATTTCGATGTGCGGAAAAAACATGATTATTTACAGAGTTTACAGCCAGCAATGGAAGAACGAATAAATTAGGTTACAATTGTTTACTGATAAAATATACATTACATAAAATATACTTATCTTTCGACTAAGCATTTTGTTAAGGAAACATTTTGTTAAAACTGTTAGCTATAAAATCATATTGCACATTAATGTATCGAAGATTCTTTCTATTATAATACACTGTACCTGTAGTGCATTTTTTAGTATTATTATATTGACGAAATTTTTTGTGTGTGCTTAGTATTGCTCGTAGTACTATTTACTCGACTAAATACAGAATGAAATACTAACTTATTATAATAGGTATGTCGTTTTTCCAATGAACATAAAATAGTAGTCTTTAAATTTGCATTCGAGAATGGAGCAAGACTATGTGGTATTAAACTAAGGCCGCTCCTTCAAAGTCCAAACCCCTGTTCGAATCGTTGCCTAGGTATTGAGAAAATACATCGGATCATTGTAGAACACTTCTATGTGGTCAGTGACGTCACGAACTACACAGTGTGTGTGTGTATAACTGTGTGTAAATAACTTGTAAAGCTATTATTACAAGTTACCTATGGTACGTAAAGCCATAGTTACAATTGGTGAGGGAACAATATTTCTAATAGAAAGCTCTTTCGTCTTACGATAATTTTTTCAGAATTGTAACTTTAATTGAAATAATGAATTTTAAATGAAGTTGTATCAAGAGTGCAAAATGGAACCAAGATAAAAATACAAATGGGTAAATAATGGCCATTAATATTATCTGTGCTATAAATATCAGTAATGTATTTTGTATTTTTTAGCAAAATTGTTGTGTAGTCGAATTTAAATTAGATATTTCAGAAATATGGTTTTGGTAATGTTTAGACATTTACATAGACAATAACTCTTTGACGAAGTAGATGAAGATGACTTTTGATTCGTCATTCAGATAAATCTTCGTTAGCCTAGTAAACTTAAATTCAACATAAGTGATCTTTTGAAGTCCTTAATTGGATCCAAAGAAACCAAAATATTCAACCTCCCACAATTTTCGCCAAATATTTATAACCTAGTAGTTTACTATTAACTTTTTGCTCACCATAGCTATCCGCATGAATGAAATAATTGCTGAAATTTCTGTAAACACGATATCTTAATCTAAGTTATTTCTTGTTTAAACATTTGAATACAGATAATTTATAGACGAGAAAATAATTTCTTTAAGTTTATTACAAATTCAACCAACCGTCGAATAGCCTTTGATGATAATATTCATGAAGTCCTTCCATTAATGGTCCAATAAATTTTGTAGTCATTAAGATATATAAATAACCGACTATTATGAGACAGAATTCTTATGTAGATGAACAAATCAGACTAAGGATATACACTGTTAAAATATTATTTAAAACTTGGATATATAAATCATGTTCAGTGCTTTTGATCATTTTTAGGATTCCGAAGTTAAAAGGAACCCTTTTAGTTTAGATATGTCCGTCTGTCTTTCTGCAACTAAGCTCAGAGATTCATAGTATAATTGTAATTTAGTATGGTTATGCTTATTAATCATGGCGTCAAAGTGGTAAAATAAAATCTTGAAAAGAAAAATTGTTTAGAGTAACTCACACGTAAAGTGAAAATGAAAGCTATCTACTATGAAACTATCGGAGGTAAGTAGGTTTTACAAGTTAACGAATAATAGCCAATCAATTTCTAAAATTAAGCATCAAAGTGCTAGTTTTTGTTAGAGTCAGTGTTTCCACCCCCTGTCAGCAAAATGGTTGTTTTTGTATATGTGAAAAAATTTATATAATGTATTTAATTTATATAATGAAGTTAAAAGGAAAACTATCACAGGTAAGTAGGCTTTAGAAGTTAACGAGTAATAGTCAATCAATTTAACACTATTTATATCACTGTCACACATGTTAATAAATTGTATAGCGTTAGGTTACCTGACTTTATATTGAGATGTTGCTTAAAAATATATTTGTTCATTAAAAATATACCATAACAAGTTTGGACTATTAATGTTGATTACCTTCTCATTATTGCAAAGTAAATTTTCAATTAAATATATTCTGTTCATCGTAATGTTTTCATGAAATTAAATTTAGTTATAAAAAGTTGTATTGTGTTCTTGGTGCGTCTCATTGCTGTTTTTTTCTCTCCACCGCACCTACAAAAATTTACTGTTACTATTTTACTTAATTACTATTTACTATTTTACATAATTTTCCATATATTTCAAATTTATATACTTATCTCATTTGGATTAAAAACTATAAAAATAATTCGATACCGTTGTAAGGTAGGTTGTAAGGTCAGGTAACCTAACGCAGGTTACCTGACTTTATATTGAGATGTTGCTTAAAAATATATTTGTTCATTAAAAATATACCATAACAAGTTTGGACTATTAATGTTGATTACCTTCTCATTATTGCAAAGTAAATTTTCAATTAAATATATTCTGTTCATCGTAATGTTTTCATGAAATTAAATTTAGTTATAAAAAGTTGTATTGTGTTATTGGTGCGTCTCATTGCTGTTTTTTTCTCTCCACCGCACCTACAAAAATTTACTGTTACTATTTTACTTAATTACTATTTACTATTTTACATAATTTTCCATATATTTCAAATTTATATACTTATCTCATTTGGATTAAAAACTATAAAAATAATTCGATACCGTTGTAAGGTAGGTTGTAAGGTCAGGTAACCTAACGCAGGTTACCTGACTTTATATTGAGATGTTGCTTAAAAATATATTTGTTCATTAAAAATATACCATAACAAGTTTGGACTATTAATGTTGATTACCTTCTCATTATTGCAAAGTAAATTTTCAATTAAATATATTCTGTTCATCGTAATGTTTTCATGAAATTAAATTTAGTTATAAAAAGTTGTATTGTGTTCTTGGTGCGTCTCATTGCTGTTTTTTTCTCTCCACCGCACCTACAAAAATTTACTGTTACTATTTTACTTAATTACTATTTACTATTTTACATAATTTTCCATATATTTCAAATTTATATACTTATCTCATTTGGATTAAAAACTATAAAAATAATTCGATACCGTTGTTATACAGTATAATATATAGTTAAATCTACCTTTTGCTTTAATGTATTCAGTATTCGTTATATTTGGTAAAATAATTAATTTATTTGCAAACATCACAAATTTGCCATCAAAGTATGTGCTAATTAGTTATGTGACTATTGTAATTATTATATTTGTTTTATTTAATTATTATATTTAATGCAAATAGAAGCAAAGCCTCTTTCAACTCAGCTGTATTAAGACAAATCTATGCTAATTAAGCTCAAAAGATTGTTTCTTTGAACGCGCTAACCTCGGAAACTATTAATCAGATTGGAAAAAAATATGTCTATATTTTATAGCCCATTTATTGAGAAAGGTTATAGGCTATATAACTTTACGCTTCAACCCTAAGGAGCGGAGCAGTAATCATGAAAGTCAAGCAATCTGGCAAGCTGTAGACAATTACGCTAAGAGACTTCACGAATGAATTGGAAGCGATGCAGATTTAACACCGGTGAAATCTTGTAGCTTAGCTTATCATAAATACATGAATTTGTTAAAAAATGTAATACAACCATATAGTGAGTAATCCATTTGACGAACATGAAGTAATAAGGAAATGAAAAACAACGGTACGCAAACCGGAAACATTGAAAATAAAATTTAAATATAAACACAATCTGTACATATAATAAAATTGAAGTGTTTGTTTGTAACATCAAAATAACACATTTTTATTAAATGCATATGAAAGTATACACGGTATCTGTAACAAAAAACTTTTTTTTGTCTGTTTATTTGTTTCGGGTAATCTCCGAAACTTTTGGACCGATTTTGACGGGATTTTCACTGACAGATAGTGATGTTATAAGGAATAACTTAAGCTACTTTTAATTTAGAAAAGTAATTAGAGTTCCACAGAAAATATATAAAAAATAGTTTTAGTAACCCACCCGAGCGGAGCCGCGGGCACAGCTGGTTTAACATAAGTAAGACACGTACGGACAATAAAATGGGTGGTACTACAGTTAACATTCAGGATTTTGTCCTCGAATGCTGTATCTTTAACGGTGTAATCGTAAAGCGCACAGTTAAACTTGGTAACCCAGAAAATGTTGTTTTAATGGTCCGAGAGACTTATATCATATACGTGGAATTCTCACTTGTCATTCATCCCGTTTTTTCTTAGAAACGTGCTGGATAAGTTTAAGGTGACGTTTAAATATTTCAAAAGGTTTCCAAGTATATGTAAACGTAGTTTATTTTATTTTTTGCTTTATTTGTTCTAGTTTGGGAGTTTTTTTTAAATGTATATGTTATAGGCATAGGCCATGTATAGACCCCGGCATTCTATAGAATGCTTGAAGCTAGCAGGCAATGTATGAAATAATTCATATTTCAAATGCCAAATGAGAAACCGGCAAAGAATGAAATACATCTCGAATTCGTTTCGAATATTACGTGAGAGTTATTGATTGAGACAAACACATACATCTATAGGATTTAGCCTGCTAGAGGTTGAGATAGAATATACATGGTTAATGCAAGTCCTTCTTTTTTCACGACTATATTCGTCATCGAGTTGGCCTAGCAGTGTGACTACCAGACTTGTACGAAATATTGTATTGAAGTATTTACGTCATTTGTAACATTTCATACGAAGTCTATTGAGACCGTAGCGCTCGCCGACCGCTCCCGCGGTCTGCTGGCTAGTACTTGTTCGCAAGTACAACCTAACCTAACCGAGCATCGTCGGTATTTTGAAACGTTCATTCTATAGAATGCATAGGAAATGTACCTTTATATATATATAGTGACCACACTAAGTCGCGACAACCAAGCACATGGTGATTGAGTGACCCTCTTTTGGTTTTGTCGCATTTAGGGATGTGCCAGTGTATATCCAGTTCCCGAATGGCTTACAGGACGGCATGACAGACACTATTAGCGATGGATTGCTGATCTCTTGATGATCGTCGTTGTTTTTGGACTGAACTGTGCTTACCTCAGGTACAGAACTGTCACTTCACCATGCTTATATTAAAAACAAAACTTCTTTTCATCCTTCTAAATACACGGTCTACGGTTTCATGAATCTTAGTATAAATACATTGTGACTTCGTAATTGGCACTTTGAAATTAAATTTAAATATTTTAAAATTGCTACGAATGTTCTGTGAAGTTCTTATAAAAATAATAAATTACTTACTACTCAACAAAGGATTCTTCTCCGGGGTAGACATGGTTTTATCCAACCACCGGTTAAGGTTACCCAAATATGTTTACCTTCTCTGCCAATTACATTTGACATTTGTCAATTTCTAGTTGACAAAATTAAATTTATAGGAATTCAGAAAAATTTATGAAATAGTGTGAAACCTAGGCAAATGAAATTTACTTTCCCTTCTACACTTTTTCTTACTAAAAAATATTTTTATTACAAAATAATGAAATGATGAATGATGCAATGATGGCTCAGTGGTAGTGTGTACGACTTCGCGTCGATTGACGTGAGTTCCGGCAGCTGCACTAGATAGCCAATCTTCCACTAGGTTTATCGTGTTATCATCTTGGGCCACATCGTTACTTAACATCAAGTGAGATTGTGGACACTATGCCAAAATCTACAACAATAAAAAATAACTAGCTAACTACGTGTTTCCATTCCGTAAATATTTTGTACGACGTTATTTCGTAAGTAATTACTTTACGAAAAGATGGGGCAACATTCATGAAAGAAAAAAAAACTCTAATAAGCGATCCTACAGCAAGAATAAATTTATTTTTTCGGGAAATTTAATTACGTACAAGGGTACAATAATATCGGGCTAAACGGCTAAAATTATATATAGCTAAATATCGCGATGTTTTATCTAATGTTTATGAAAGTGAATATTAAGAGGGTGTTAATGAAATTCAATTTATTAAATTTTAATTTGTTATACCTCAAAGATGGCAAACAAGTATACGGCCCTCCTGATGGTAAACGGCTTCCGTTCTCTATAGATACTAGTAATACCATAGCTATCATCAGCTCTTTGTCAACCTTGAACCCCCTACCCCAAGTAGCTCTGGAAACCCTACTCACAAACATAACGCAAAGTTATTTAGCGGCAATCTTCTGTAGAGTGGAGGTATTCCACCAGTCGGGCTGCCCCAAGTAGAGAGAAATCTCCAAAGAAATTTCTCTGTGCTAATAACTCTCTTAGCTTTGGAAGCCCCACTCACCGCAGAAATACAAAACAAGGTTATTTGGCTACGATCTTTTGAGTTCTTGTTCCAAAAGAAATAATCAATGGTGAGGTCGAAGTCATTTTAAGTGTTACTTATAAAAATGCTTAAGTATGTATATAATATTAGGTTTATAGGTACAAATAATTATATTTCCTTTCCTATGGGTGGCAAAAAAAAAAAAATTTTTCTCCGGTTTCGCTACTTTTCTTATCTAACTGCGTCATTATTCTCGATTTTGCACGATTTATGTTTTTAACAGTTAAGTTGAAAAACAAGCCCATGGCTCGCCTAATGGTAAATAAACATTTGTAACACCAGAGCGTTGCCAACCCATCTCCAAGGAGCTCTGGTAACCCTACTCATCGCAGGAACACAACACAAGGCTATATTTAGCCACGATCTTCTGTGGGGTTGTGGCATTTCTTCAGTAGATCTGCCCCAATTAGAGTGAAATTTTCAAGATTTTTTGACTTCCTTGCTCTTTGATATCTTTTTAACGCATTCGTGTTTTGAAGACGTTTCTATCCTTAATAATAACTTTCTCATAAAAATCATAACTATAATCATCATCTCAATAACCATCTCACACCAGAAGTTATGTTTATCAGCACACTCTTACCTATATAAGATTTTCTATTCATTTGACAATAAAGGTGATTTTGGAAGTTTCGCTCAACCAAGAATTTGTAGCTTACTAAATATTATTGATGATAATGAGCATAATTTTGAATAACAAAAGTGTATTCGGGTATTAAAGTTGAAACCCCCGCTGCAGATGCAAAAAACTGCACTAAAACGCAATCAGCGTTTTTTTTAAATACAAGTAAATAGGTATAGGTGAATTACCATAAGCATGTGAAAGTATGTTTATATTATGTAATTAATCTTTGTATATGAAACAGTTCCTTAATAATACCAACTTGCTTAACTTCTCGAATTGTAACTTCTCGAATGGTAACTTCTCGATACAACGTTATTTGAAATTGAACAAAAAGTAAAGGAAAGGAATTACTTTTCTTTTTAGTTTGTCTTCAATTGTGAAGAGCATTTGACCCGCAGTCGTGGACTGTTTACGAATGATTCGTTCTTAATCTTCCGTTGAAGAGATCCTAAAGTCAGATTTAGCGAACAACAAAAAGGGTCTTAATGAGGTCTCGTTGTGTTTTAACTTAATTAGTTTGATAATACGTATTTACAGATGTATACTTTTTTTTAGAACTGACTATTATGTTAGCCTTAAGGGCCCTGGAGCCATTAGAGGCTTTGACAACTTCACCCAGCTTGGAAATGTGTACATAATTCCTAACAAACGTACCGCTTATCACTGCGTAATAAATACTAATCAAATATTATAGAGAAGCCTTTAATATGGTTTGGTCTTATAAATGTTATTACTTTACGTTTACTTACTAGGTTATAAATGTTTCACTACTGGGCAAAGGCTTAAAAGCAAAACTAAAGAACGCATTTATTTAATAAACATGCCAGTTTATACATATATTGGTAATTTTAGACTTAAAAATTCGATTGTTTTTCATTTTTCGTATGCCATGGTGATACTATACAAATATATTATGAAGTATCAAGTATTCTTACAATATTGATAATCAAAATATTGATTTGATGATTTGGATAAAGTTGGTGTTACTTTGAATTTAACTTAGAATACAGTAGTGTATTAGCAGATAATATTTCTATAAATCCGCATGAACTAGATTTATGGCTAGTATTTTTTCCTGCCAAAGAATAATCATTTTTTTTTCATTGTAAAGTTTATGTTTAACGCTATAATAATGTAACCACAAATAAACATTTTACAAATCTCTACGATAATAATATATAACAGATAAGGACATATAACATGTGATAAAATACGACACCACTAGCGCAAAGTCTGTAAACACCGAAGGAGCGGGCTTCGTCGCGTACCCCAACACCATGACCAATCTCGCGAACGTGTACATCCTGAACAAACTAATTCCAAGATTAGTCTGGGGATTTGTGGTCACATAAAACGCTCCAACAACCCAAAACGGAGCTAGGTTCTTGAGTTCGGATAAGTAAGCCCTCCGCACTATATCAGGATTCCGAAATATTCCTTTCCTCACCCATGTCATTGCTGCTATCGGGCTTAGTGCTAGCAGCTTCACAGCAAGTAATGCAGAATGTACCATATAAGTTTGCGTTAGTGGACAATCTGGAGATATTGTTATCGTCATTTTAATACGGTTATCTGCATTCACAAAGTATAGTTATTTATCTACTGCTATTGATTTGACATTTGCTTTTTTTATTTAACAGATCTGTGTATAGGTTACCTAAACTAAAAAAAATGGTTATTAAATTTGAGCTCTGAAGAGGCACTTATATCATTGAAAATAAATTACAATAATAAAATTATATGTTACGTAGTAATGCATGTCGATCATAATAATTACAATTTAAATAGGATTCTATCAACTAAACAGTATATTATTGTAATTAAAAAAACTCTTCTATCAGAACTCGCCGCTTCAACAAATATGTGAGTAAATGTAGCCGCAAAACCACACCGTACCGTATGGCGAAGTAATTTCGCTGACTTCTTTTATTAAAGCTCATTTACCCGGAATCGATCACAGCCCCGTTTCGAGTCGTATCAAATACAATCTACGTGATCGATTTCCAGCGTTTACATTAGAATTTATGCATGAATCGCTCGAATTCGTTATTACACTTAGTAATATTAAAAAATAATGTATAAAAACGCTCTTTAATTCTGTCTCGCAGTTTTCTTTAGGGACTTTGTATCATTCATATTATATTTCAATAAGCACTATATTAAGATTTTAATGCATTATTTGCCATATATCTTCTCATTCATAAACAATAAAATCTATAAAATTCTTATCTATTTTTCTAATAATTGACAATGTCAGATCATAGAGAAATTTCAGTGATTTTTACAATTATACAAAAATTAAAAACGTAAAAATAAATAGTAATCTATAAACAATGGCGGCGCCTGTCTCATACTCCACGCTCATGAATAGTTATTATCTTTATTCCGCTATTCTGGCTCTGAAGTTGTTAGCTCTATCGCCGTTGGCTCAGATCGTGTGCAGCCCTGAGAAGGTGCAAAGAGCGAATATAAGTGACTTGAAGAATCTGACGCCTTTCTGGCTAGTAGCTGGTTTATATATGACAACGTGTCCTGATGAAAAGACAGCTATAACATTACTACGTTTGTTTGTGGCGGCGAGATTCGTGGCTGCCTTGGGCTATGTGACCAAGCTCCCAAGATCGGCAGTCGAATGTGCTTTCTTCGTGTCTTTTGCTGTTACCAGTTTTATGGGTGCTTGGGTTATATACTATTACAGAGCGGCTTTATAATTCATGTGTAAATGATTATTTTAGTACTTGTACAATCTGTGTGTAAAATTCTTGTGACTCAGGGAAGCGGTAACTTTCTGGGAATGCGGTATACATAACTTTTATGTAATATTATTATACTCTTTACTAAATGTGTATTGTTTTATAAAATTAAATAGTAATAAAAATGGTGGCTTTGTACTTATTTTATGAAAATGTAAATGACACCTGCTCACGGAATATTATTAGACTAATTTAATCGTTATCGCTGACATAACAAGGCGCAGTTTGGCAATATCAACCGTATTGCGCCAATCGTAAAAAACTATGGGAATCCTCTGTTGGTAATTGCTGCTTATAAAACTCCCGCATGATTATCGAATGTACTGATGTGTCGTTCCAAGCCCGGTATAGCTGTAAAAGCCGTAAAGGCTTCAGGGCCCCTAAGGCTAACAATATAGTCCGTTCGAAAAAAAAAAAACTGATTTGTTGATCTCGAGACGCGATACGCCTAAGCATGCCATTATGGCGTGTTTTATACCTGGAGTATGATGGTCGTGATACTTTCGGGCAAGATTCTCATGTCCTGCCACCCAACAAAGCAAAGCTGTTTATTAGTATTTTTTTGTCACTCTGTATATTTTTGTTATTTTATACACCTTTACTCAAATCAATGAATATGTTATTCAGATTTATTGCCCAGAACGCGAATTGACGAGACATCTAGTTTAATGTAAAATATTATAATATTTCATGGCATTACTAAGTTACTGTTAATAAAAAAAGGAGTTCGTATAAAAGAAAACTTCGGTTTCTGAACCGTCGCGCCGGTCAAGATTTATTAATCTGTTACAAGTTTTAAATGAAATAATGCACCCCGCAGACCATTAGAAGGGTCGCGATTACGGCTGTCGAGCTATAGTAGAAGGTAAAATTGAGAGCTGCGCTCGCATCATGTGACAGAAGTGCGACAGTATGAAGTTAGGTACTTATTATAAATGATAATATTGTGATCTACTGAATTTTATTGATTTTTAATTGTGTTAAAAAGTATATATTGGTGTATTTACATTATTATCATTAACTCATCATGTTAACTTCATCATGTTGTTGTTTGTAAAAGATTATAATAATAAACTGAAATTAATAATTTAAATTTGAATTTTTGAATAATTTTAATAATTTGAATTTTCACATAAATTTTGAGATTATGTGAAAAAGGTGTAAATACAAAAGTTGTAGATCTATTTTCACTTTTTACCATTTTCAAAGGCTTCAACCCTGGTCTAAAACCTATAACGATAAAAGAAACATCTTACTTGAGTACATAAATACACAGATATTTTTTATTATTCTTATAAAAGGTGGGAAATTAAATTCTTGTATTATGTAATATTAGAATCAACTCTGAGCAACCTGCCTCATCATATGATGTAATTGGGACTGATATTCCTGTAATTATTTTCATTTGTAGTTTCTCTTTTACTATCAACTGTTCTACTTCACGCTTATATAAGTAACAAGCAACCACCAGGAATATTTTTCCTTTGAATTACAATATAAAATTAACAATATATAGCCTAAGTAAATCAGGAAGAACGTACCTTTTTATCAGTGAAAGAATTTACCCGTACATACACGAATCTCAGATTGTTCAGGTGTCCAAGGCTCTTAGCCTAGGTTGGTACCGGGGTTCTATTAATAATCCAATTCGGGTTTCAATACTTAATTCGGGTTCCCAAAAAAAGCGAGATAAAGTATAACAGTATACTGTAATTATTGAAACATCTATAAACATTATTTTGATATTTTTTAAGATAATTCTATTTATTTCTTATTATAAACAATAATAATTTTTATTAAGTAAAAAGATGTTTTTTATTGGCGGGATCTCAAACTGTCATGTAGTGGTTTTTATTCATAAATGTGTGTTGTTTGACTCTATATTGTGTGAGACAGGTGGCTTTTTGCACATTAAAGCCTGGTTATTGTACACCAGTGAAGTAGATTGGACAAAATAACATGGACCATGAATTCTGAGATGCCACAAAAACTTCCTAGAAAGTTCTCAAGGGAGCCATCGTCTTGTTGGGATACTGAAATTATCATAAGGTAGGACACTCGATAAAGGCTTTAATTGTCTTCAATAAAGAGGACTAGTTGCCAAGTTAGGAAAAATAAGAAGTTAAAAGATATGGAGTTAAATCATTTATATTAAAATAAAATATAATATTATTATTTCGAATTATATTTGCCATTAATTGTTGTTTTAAAATCTATATTAAAAATATTTTAAATGTTTTAGATAATGGATTGTTAAATAAAGATTGGTGCGTAGAGCACTAAGTGTATTGCTGTGATATCTTGATAAAACAAGGCAATCAATGGCGACAACAATAAAAAATGATTTAATATACATTACTCATGTTCGTAATTTTTTTGTCTTGTGTTCCTTGGTCTCTACTATATTACTGAAATTAAACAACATCACAACATCTATCATAACGTCAATAAAATTATGGGCCAAAAGGAGCCTATAATATATAGTAAAGGCAAAACACATGCATATTGTCATATCGCCTGAAGTGGATCGTACAGGCGGTAACCCTAATCAATTCTAACCCTTTTCCACCGTAAAATTGTCTGAGAACGCCGAAATTTTCAGTTTACATAACATTATACATGGTTATGTAAGGTATAAAATACCCTTTGTAATTTATTTTCTATTTTTAATCGTTTAAATTTTTCGTTTCTTTTCATACGAAATTTAATTAAACATGCTAAGGATCATAAGTTTTAATTTTGTTGACATAAATCAGAAATTCATGTTCTTTATACAGAAAAAAATTACTGATCAACTTATGATGGTTTCTGTTTTGCAAAGTTACGAGTAACAAATGGAAATAAACAAATCCAAATACCAATAACACCATAATCAATGACACCAATAACAAATAAATAGAATACATAGCTTTTAACTCCAACCGGAGATAACATGTGATACCGTTAAAACTGAGAAATATAGTTCAATATATTTACATATTATATAAAATAATTAATATTATACAGCTTACGAAATTGTTAGTTTTTTTTGAAGTGAAACTTCTTATGCGACTTCCAAGCGTTAAACGTTTAACGCACATTATCGGTCTCTCCTCTTTGTGTGAGCCAGAGCGAGAGAGCAATATATTATCGGTCTCTCTTCTTTATGTGAGCCAGAGCGAGAGAGTAAATGTCGGTGTGTATGTATATTGCACACTGTTTAAATAAAATAGAAAATGTCTTTTAAAATGAAGTTTTAACGTGTTTATCTATGAAAAGATCCGTCAGATTTGAAACATTCTGGTTAAATATTAATAGTCTATTTATTGAGAGAGGTTATAAGCTATGTAACTTCATGCCTTCATGCCTGAACTCAAGTAATCTAGCAAGATATGGGCACGTACGAAAGTAAGAACAATTATTATAGTTGATATATATATATATATATATATATATATATATATATATATATATATATATATATATATATATATATATATAATATTGCATGTATAATGGTTACTTATAAAAAAGCGTGAATTTATGTACTATCAATAATATAATAAATAATATACTATAAATATTATAATTTATTTATAAAATTTAAAAAATATGCCTTGATATTTGGTAAAAGTATTTTTCTAAATTCACTTAGATGTTCATTTAAAGACAAATCCAGTTAGGATTTCGTTTTCAGCTTACCGTGAATACCTTGAAGGTTTCTTTTGAAGTGGCCTAACAAGGGTTAAGGGTATTTGCTGGGCCTATTTGGAAAGAAACAGGCTTTGTGATATGAAGATAAGATTTACCTATAGAGGGTTGACTGAATTTAAACAGAAATTCAGAAAATAATATAACTGTATATTGATATTTATTTATGAAAGTAGTAGGCCACTGGTCACCGAAACATGTTTGTGATCTTCTATTTTATTTGTTCATAAAATAAAATATCCTTTTCGTACTTTAAGGATCTCTTCACTGGTAAATTACTTTAGTATTTGTTTTAAAATTGATGTTCGGAGAAGTTGGAAATTTACATGGTATGTTTTAAATGAATATACGTACAAGCGGGTTGTTTATAAATAAACCTCCTGAACATCTTAAACGAAATGTAGATATACTTATGATATTTTAAGAATTCTTAGTAGACCAGGTAGGCAAATTATTGTTAATTTTATAAATTTAGTAGCTGATCCGGCAGGAGTTATTTTTCCCTTTGTGATAGTTAATGGCTCGACTACAGCGCTACCTATCAGATTCTAACATATATACCATCGTCTTGATAAAACAAATATATTTTGTAAAAATGAGCTCAATCGGTTAAGTTGTTGAGAAGTTCACATCAAAAATTAATAATAAACATTGTCTGTTTCAAAAATACGTAGCAGCTGTAAATCAATTCCAGACGGAAGCAGCGAACAAAATTTAAAATGAATTATTGATATCACTGTTAAAATCATAATCGAATAATAATTACTAAATAAATTGCGTAGATTGATTTGTGATATTAAAATGTTTATTTTATTATTATTAGTTAAATATTATTTGAGTATTTAAATCGTAGTATGGGCCGCACCGGTATTATAATATAATTGCATTTTTAAACTATTGTTGGCTAACAAATCTACAAGATTGGCTGACAAATAACAAAATACTTGAACCGGTGGGTCTAGAAACTTTCTGTTTTCCAAGGGAGTTATGTAAAAATAAGATGTTCTCACTCTCAAACGAAAAAGCATCAACATAGATTTATGAGTGTAGCGGAGCCTTTAAAATGAAAGTGATAGAAATTAATAAACATATTTTATGTAAATGCAGTTTAGTAAATAACATATAAATTAAAACATGCGCATATAAACAAACACACACTCAAATAAATTATACAGATATGTAACACACAGATACACACTTTTTTGTGGTACTATTTGTTTGTACAGATTTAGTACAAGCATCAGTTTTCATTATTATTTTGTATATTCCAAGCTTTTAAATCTTATATTTATATATTATTTAATTGAAGATTTTTTTTTTACTTTATTCAAATATTTTTTCTATATATTATGTTTGGGCCACCTATATGAAATAAACTCTGATAGATGTATAGATATAATGAAATTATTGTTGGCAGATGTAACATTAATAAGTATACATTTTTATTAAATAAATATAATGAAGAAGAGAATTAAGAAACAAGTTTTGAAAATTTATCCCCTAAGGACGATAAAATTCCTTAAAATGTTGCCGATGAAAAATTCCACAAGGCACATGAGTAGTCTTAAAAATAATAAAGTTTTATGAAACAAGCTGCATATATGCGTTCCAAATACATAAAGTCACATAGTATATCATGTTCAAATATTGTAAGGCGGAAGGGAACCTTTGGTGAAAGAGTATCGAGGGACTTTCCAGTGGCTATGGAGGAAACACTTCGTGAGTGCATCTTGAAAATGTGTGAAAAGTCTTTGAAAGGTTTAGAACCGTGTGAAGTGTACAGCCTCAATATATTAACAAGGCAATATAGACATAAGAATTATACAATAATCATGCAAACTTCAAATACTTGTACTTTAATTTATAAAAAAAACGATCGTGTTTTATAAACCTACTAGCTTTTGCCCGCGACTTCTTCCGCTTGGAATAGTTACTTTGGGAAACATTTTAATTTTGAGGATAATTATTTCGCAAATAATGTACATACAAACTGTCAATGTATCAAATGCCTAAATACAATGTTTGATTTTTTTTTATCGTTATAGGTTTGGCTTAGAGGCCACAATCTCACCTGATGTTAAGTGACGATATGGCCCAGTATGGTAAACGCTAAACCTAGTGGAAGACTGGCTCTCAAGTGCAGCTGCCGGAACACACCTATTGATGCTTGGCGACAGATTTTCAACTTGAGGGTGGTAGCTAGCCAGGCGGGCGTCAGAAAAAGCCCTACCACCATGCTATGGTTTCCTCACGATGTTTTCCTTCACCGAAAGCCAGGCTCATTGTAGGGATTCGAACTCACGTCATTCGACGCGAAGTCGTACACGCTACCACTGCGCCATCATCGCTTTTATTTTTTATGGTTTTATCTTCGACAATGACAAACTTTCACACAAACTTTCATCCCCTATTTCAACCCCTTCAAGCCTTTTTTTTCGGGATAAAACGTAGCCAATTTCCTTTCGCAATATCTATCCTATCTCTGTACCAAATTTCTTCAAAATCGGTTCAGAGGCTTAGGCGTAATAACGTAACAGACAGACAGACAGACTTAAGTTAGCAGTGATTTCATAATATATTATTCTTAGAAAAGAAAACTGGAACATTTTATAGTTTTTATATATTTTACAGCTAACAATTTAAAAAAAAATTGTTATGGAACTTATAAATTTTGATTTCTGAATCAGGTGTACTGTTTAACAATTGCTACAAACGTAATAAGATTCATCGAAATAACAATTTGATGTGATTACACAATATATATTTATAAATAGTGCAATAAATAATAATCTGTAATTCCTAAAATCCCGGGGTGAAAAAGTCGTTTTTATAATTCCGAGATTTTAGAGAGAGGTGTTATCCACTTCCTCACTCGAAGATTAGGTAAATAATATACTCTATCTTGTGTACTAGAGTCATGTTTGTTTTAGCAATACCTAGGTTCATTCATCCATCGGTATGGAGCCCTTGAGCCAAGCAGCCGCTCGCACGATACAGTGACTCTACATTCACTAGCTATCACAGACACATACACACATGCACGCCACATAGGTTCATAGGTTCTGTAAGGGACCATTTTTTTCTTTTTTTTTACCTAGTTAGATTAGACAAAAATTTCAGATTTTTAAACACATATACACATGTTCCTTCCCTCCTCCCAGGGGGAAAGAATCATGTACCTATATATGTATAGTTTAGATCGATCGCTAGGGAATTAGCCACATCGCGACTTCTTTGCATACGCGCAACAGTCCGAGCCGAGGTTGCAATGCTTTCGTGGCTGTGAGCCTTAAGCGCTCGTTCTCAAGCCCAGTGAAGCTGTTAAAGCCGCAGAGGTTCCAGAGCCCCTAAGACTAACAGTATAGTAAGTTCGGAAAAAAAATTCTGGGCTCTTGTTTCGAAGAAGGGCTGCCCAATCGTATATTTGGATGTAACAAGTGAATAATATGGTATATTATTTATCTAGTTTGTAATTAAAAACACAAATAATTCTTAAATTGTAAAAGAACATAAATATCCCTTAAATACGCTGCATTCCTTCTATAAATAAGTTTGCTAATGAAAAAAGTAATCGAGAGATTGAACGTTGAACATTTCTCTAATTTCAGGAATTGTAGTATAAAAATAAGAATTTATTTACAAACCTTAATTTACCTTATATTTTTTAATCTATTTGCAATTCACTTCATTCACTTCTATCTAATCAAAACAGAGATATAAAATTGGAGACAATAAAAAAAAACTAGGTCGTGTATCCCGAGATTAATTACGAATTATAAACGTAATTTGAATTTTCCGCCAAGTATCATTCGGCTTTCATTAGACAGACTCTATCAAATATAGATTTTACAGGAATTACATTCTCGAATCAGCTAATAAATTCATAAAAATTACTCTTCATCGTTCCGCATTATAGCTCTAAATCGTACGCTATAATGGCGAATATTTGCAATGAGAATCGAACCCTCATATGAATATCTAACGAATCGAATCAACATAATCAATGGAACCGTTTACATTTTGTACGGATATTTGCTTAATTTATGCTGCTCTGTTTGAGATAATTTTGTAAGCATCTCTTGTCTTGATTCATCAAAAGCTTTTCAAAATATAAAACGTAAAAAATATAACATATACAAAATATAAACTTCTTTAGCGTAAAAATACAAAAATTACTCCAATAATTTTATCTCACATGCCATGAAAGGATGAAGTTACCCATCAATGATGACAATGTGGATATTCTCTTTAGATTTTTTTTTAACTGTGTTAAAATGATTTAACTTTGCATAGGTAAATAAACATTATTTTAATCACGTTATGATTGCTAACAATTATTACCTAGAATGACATTAACATAATGATTAAAATAATGTTCATTTATAAAACGTTAAATTATTTTAACACGTGTAGTATACAATAGTTCTTCCCTTTCTGCGAAAGAAAAAGGTAAAGGTATCTAAGACCGTGCAGCCAAGTCAAGCGTAAATGATGATTTCAGTATCAGTATTCTAACAAGACGGCGGCTCCCTTGTTAGAACTTCCTAAGGAGTTTTTGTGGCATATCCGAATTCATGATCCATGTTATTACTTCCAATCCACTACAATTGTGCACAATAACCAAACTTTATTATGCAAAATGCCACCTGTTTTACACAATATAGGATCAAAAACACAAATTTATGAAAAAAACCACTACATGACAGTCTGAGATCCCGACATAAAACTCTCTCATATTACAACCATTAAAAAAAGTCTAAAATGAATGAATGAATCATGTCCCACATCCATTACACAATGCGCGCGCTTCTCTCAAGTTTACCCTATACTATACGCGACAAAATAAATATAATTTATTAGAACTAATATCACCTCCAAAAGTTATTTATCCAGAGCGCTAAAACGTGTGCTAAATCTTTAGACATAACGTCCATCCACCCTCTACAAAAACTCATTACGTAGTACTTAGTGCTAGTCTATTCACATTTAGCCGTGTATATATAGATTTATTTTAAGTTTCCTTTGATTTCAATCTAAGCATTGCTTATTCCATAGTTATCAGTTATCAGTAGGAATAATAAAATACCCAACTGCTTTTAAAAACGAAAGTACATCATCTATATTTTTATCCTCATAAATATAGTCCTTTGTTAGTCTGTACGTATGATAAAGTTGAAGTGTCTGTTTGTAATGTCAAAATAACTGACTTTTTTCTAAAAACCCATTTTTTATGTTTGTCTGTCTATCTGTTTGCTCCGAGTAATCTCCGAAACGGTTGGATTAATTTTGACGGGACTTTCATTGGCAGATAACTGATGTTATAATGTATAACTGAGGCTACTTTGATTTTAGAAAAAAAAACATTTTATTTATAGTCCACGCGAGCGGAACCGCGGGCACGGCTAGTTTAAAATAATATAGAATTGTTAGAGTAAGTCAAACAACATGTGAGCCAACATGTGCGGTGTATTGTTCCGTTATAAACACAAATAGTGCGTCGTTCAAACACGGAACCAAGACAAATAGAAATTGTTTGTCACGGTATAGTTTGTCGAAACGAATTTTACTAAAATCCAATATAGATTGGGATTACTTCTTTTTCAAATTTAATTGGATTTGTTTTAAATGTGAAAAATATAAAAAACACAGTTTAAATAAATTTACACAAGAGACTACAATTAAGAAGCGCCGATATAGAATGTTGGCTTAATATTTATTTCATACAAACCTTACTAAGCGACTTCCGTTATTAATCATTGTATATCATATATGTTTGACTTCCGGTGTTAATCAAAATGTATTCGGTCAGACGAAGGAGGCGGTAGATAAATGAGATATGTTATTAATATGAAGCTATCCAGTGTGTAGCAAAGTACCTAGTTATAGAATATGTTTTTTGCCTAGGAAATCTACCTAGGAAAGATTTTTGGCACGCCATCTTTACATAATATGTGAGTTATTGTGTGTATAGTACGGTAGTGTACTAGGGGATTAATAACATCCTCTATAATACTGACTTTATTTTAAGGTTAAATATACACTAAATATAAACACCACATTATAAATATTATAGACACAGAGCGGAGTGGGAATGACGTCTAGCCTCGTGAACAGCCGGCAGGTAATTGCTTTAAAAAGGGCGCCGGTTAACAATCCGAGGAATTGGACCTATAACGAGACTATGTCTACCTACACTTGTCCACTCAGTGTTTACAAACGTATTTTACAGTTACAAATAAACCTTAACTAAAAGCATTAACTAAAATATAATATGAAATATCTACATTTGGTGGCCATACCAGGTTGCCGCACATAGTTTTGACATATAGAGAAATTTGATGGATAATTGTCGGTTACGCGGGAGCGGCTGGCGCGAGCCAGAAACAAATAAGACGTGAAAATTTTTATCAAGTTAAATTAAAGTTTAAGTTTATCATTTAGTTTTTATCAAGTCCTAGTATCATGAATGTGCTTACTCAATAAAAATAACCTCATAAAATCAAAATTATTAGTCTCCGTTATGCATATTTGCAATTAGTCTGAGGTTTCGGTGAACGAAAACATCGTAACGAAACCAGAGCATGGTGGTGGGGCATTTTCAAATGCCCACCTGGCTAGCTACGAAGTTGAAAATCTGTCGTCAAGCACATATAGGTGTGTTCAGCAAGCAGCACTTGAAAAGCCAGTTCCCCCACTAGCGTGTCATTATCTTAGTTCGTATCATCATAGATTTAAAAAAAAGGTGTGTGTGCGATTCACACACGATAGAAGTGAAACTTCATTTTAAAAGGCATTTTCTATTTTATTTAAACAGTATGCAATATACATACACACCGACATTTAATCTCTCGCTCTGGCTCACACAAAGAGGAGAGACCGATAATGTGCGTTAAACGTTTAACGTTTAACTTTTAACGTTTAGCGCTTGGAAGTCGCATAAGAAGTTTCACTTCAAAAAATGGTATAGTGCCGGTGCTTCTGCAGTCAAACATTCCACAGTTGCACATTGCACGTTCCTCGTTCGTCCAGTCTGCATTCAACCGCAGGACCACAGAGTACTAAATTACTACTGAGAAAATAGAGACCGTATAGTTGTATTTTAATTTGATTTTACAGTGCATTATGCAAAGAGAAAAATGCCAAATATAGCTTGATCTATTCTTCAAACTTATTGCTAAATAGTGTTTTTATTGAAGACTATTATTTTTTCCATTTCAAATAAAAATGAATGTTGTGTTGGTAAGTAAAACACAAAATAAAAAAATATATTTTTAAAGGCTTTGTAAAACTAAAAACAAAATTAAAACAAACGAACGTGTGAATGGGCTGGACGAATAGAGGCAAATATTTACGAATGCATATTTGGCGAATACAGACGACACATGTAGATGTCGCTGAACTGAACAGCAATCTGAGCTCCTTGTTTTTGTGGGGCCTAAAAATGTATGCAGTGTGGGCGCGCTAATAATACGTTAATTAAGATAATTCGAATCAAAGCGAAATACTTACCTGGACGTAAATATTCATTTATTAGTCAAGTAAATACAATTATTTTGTGTTCAATTGAATAAATAAGTCTTCATATCGTAATACCAGAATAGAAAAAAAAAATGTTTCTTCATTTTACACGCTCACTTCAAGAAATCCACGCTATCTTGGTCTATTTACGTTTTATTCGCGAGAAAACTATGCTCAAGCGATCTGGGCTGCATCTTTTAATAGTTTGGTTAGACGTTGTAATGTTTAAGCGCTGCAACGAACTTTAGTTCTAACTCTTATCAGTATTTCAACAAGTGGTTTTCATTAAAGTTCTTGTCTATCGGTAGACACAAGGGTCTGTAGCTACACGCCATATTATCTACTATTTAAATATTGGGATATTGTTACAAGGACCAACTTCTTCTACCAGCGCGTAATCTAAATAAAGCATTATTTAGTATATAATTATTTATTTAATGGTTGGATGTAGATATACATTACGTACATTTTCAAATTTAATTAATTATTTGATGTTTTAAAATATTAGCTCGTGATTTCTTTCTAAAAGTTATTATTTGAATAGCATAGCCAGGGCTATGAGAAACTTCCTCTATCTAAACGTTATTTAAATAAAATATCTACTATTTAATTTTTGGTTTTTAAAGATAATATAATTATGCATTATTTATAAAATCATATTTTAATAAAATGTAACTGATTATTCATATTTTATAAGATTAAGAGGTTTTTATTAGTTGATCTTGGTGTGATTATGACCTACTGTTTCTACCATTTGTTTTAAGTTGTTATTTGATCATGTTGGCACTACGGATAATTGTAAAGAAGGGAATGAGACCTAGTTATTACAGGGAGCGGCGCAGAGGGTTTCAAAAAAATAAATTCAAGTGAATCTTATGAAGATTTCTGCAGTGCCTACAAGTTTTCGTTGGGTACCATCATCTTGTCGAAGCGCTGCTCATTTCATTATGTGAATAATTCGAAATTTCAACAGTATTTGTTGGGTTTTTTTTTCAAATTGTTAGTCTTCTACAATATGTAAGAAGCAATGAAATTCCTTCCCACTAAATATCTAGAAAACAAAATATAAACAAAACTAAAATTTGTTACTTGTAAAAAAACACTGCTAAATAAAAAGAATCGTAAAAGCTATTGTTATCAACTGTAAATCTAAGGTCTAACAAATTACTTTAAATCTAAGGTCTAACAAATTACTTTCCAGTGGGCCTCTCATTAACGGATGGATGGAAGTTTTAACACTTGTTACTGTCAACGAGTTAGACCCTAATAAAATTTGTGTTAGGCTGTCGAAAAAGGGTACAGTGAGAAGTTTTGTTGTTAAAACACAGATTTATTGGGTTCTTAAATGTTATATTAACGTAAATTATAAATCAAGGTATAATATAACTGTATGTACTTTTACGGTATATATGGTGATTTTATTATGAATAAAAAAAACATAAATAAAACATATATATAAAAAACAGCATTTCTCCGCCGTTTTACCTGTGTTATATTTTGATTTGAAAATTATGTGTCCAAATTACAAATATAACTACAAACTTCGCATCTTTACTATTAATAACAATTTTTATAGCCTATCAATTCAGGAATGTCATATAGTTGTCGTGTAAAAAATTTCAAGAATATCGGTTGAGAATTAATAAAAGAAATTACGTCTTAAAAATATTATTAACTGTTTTTATAGTGTATCAATTATGAAATAACATAAGCTGCTTATGTACAAAATTTCACACAATTTAAATCCGGTCATACAGACAGACCATATTCGTAATCGGTGTGCATTATAATAGCGTCTATCAAGGAATTTGAAAAAAAAAATACTATGTATTGATAGATGAAGTACCTACAGGGTTATTAATATAGATACAGATTCCTTTGTTTTTATTTGAAATAAAAAATGTATTCTTTCACTCTATATTTAAATTTCAATTATGGTTTCATCAATTTTTACCGTCTTCTCACCAGCCACATCCATTATAATGTCAATTATTTCTTTTCGTCTGTTTACTTGATCAACAGTGTTTGATCTACAAGTAATTTATCATGACAATAAAAGAAAAAAAAAAACAAATTAACACAATTGTTTGAAAACTTCTCTATCTAAAAAAAATATTCTTTAAGTATATTTGCTATAGAAATTTTCAGAGTATTTTTTTAGATCAATATTTTTCAGTATATATTTAAGTAGCTGTGCCCGCGGCTTCGCCTGCGTGGACTACAGAATGTCGTCGATCGAGCGCACGCGTGAGTTGTGCTGTCCCTGCTCAAAATACGGAAGACAAAAATGCTTAGTGATCTTTAAAAGATATATATATTCTATCTGTAACCTTTTTGTATGTCTTTTTAAGATCTACAAGTTAGTAGAACATTAATTTGATATTTACTCGTATTGTTTACTCAGCGCCTCAAATGCGTCTTCTTTCCGAATTGGTTCACCATTATCGTCACTGCTTATTTCGTATGTTACTTTATCTTATAAAATATATCCTATAACCTGGCTAGATAAAATAGCTATGAATTAAAATAAAATAAAACATGCAGATCACTGGTTTTCGCGTGAAAAGAACATAAACGGACAGACAGACAGAGAGATGTTGATTTTTATAATATGTATATTTAATAAGTAAACGTGCTTCAATATCAGACTTGTGGTTAGACAAAGTCTACTTTTTATGATTTAGATTAGTCTAGTTTTTGGAGGGATCTTAGTCTATCATGTATTGTGTTTTTATTTTAATTAATAAACGTATGTAATATTTGTGTATTTTTATGTGATATAGTTTAATTATTACGCAAAAGCGAAGTGAATTTTAAGTAATAACTAGTTGTTACTAGAACTTATGATTTTTTATTATCACAACAGATTTTGATGAAATTGTGTATACGATAAGTATAAGTCATTCATCAATTGATTGGCTATATGAACAGTCGATAATATGATTAGAAATAAAATTACTACCATTAATTAATATAGTAATAAAAGTATAGATACATTATTAGTATACTAAATTAATTAATTAAATACACGCATAGACATATTTAGAGGAACGCAATAAAAAAGGAGCAAATGAAAGTGAAAACAGATTTATTTGTTCAATATAAGCTTTTAAAATTCATTGAATAGAATCAATTAATTAAACTAAAATTTTTGAACACAAAAACATAGACTAAACGAAAAAAAAAAAAATTAGAGGCAGTAAGCTCAGTATTTTAATTGAGGAATTTTGACCTAACATAATGAAAATTGAATATTGTCCTAAAAACTGTTTTTATTTTTTTATAATTTGTGACACAATCAGTATATATTACTGCCTCCTCTCGCTGTCAAAATTCCAGGTTTCAGGATCTTGAACCATGTAACCATGTACCAGGTAAAAATTGTGCTGGTACACAATAATACCAACTTTCAATACCGATCAAGTCCCTAGGCTTTTGTTCACAGAGAAGCTAAAAAAAGGTCATACGTACCGTAGGAAAGAACATGACCCCTGGCGTTTGCTTGAGCGTACAAACATTTTTTTAAATACTAACTTTTAACATCATGTGTACTAGGATTGTTGTGCCAGTATCTACCATCTCTCTTTGTAGGTTAAAATCAGTTCATACTTAATGACATAAACTGAAATACCTGGTAATATGTTTTTGTAAAATTTAGTCATGGTTTATTAAACCATCCGGCTAAACCCTTGTCAGCGAGCTGTTAAGGGATCCCTTATGTTATCAAACTTCATCATGCGTTAAGTTTACAAATATTGCATTTTTCATTACAAAATGTGTATCAATAAATATGAACGTTTCGAGTTTTTCTTTAGAAAGTATGTTTAATTTATTGATATTATTCACTTCGTCTCTTACATCAAAATTCGCCCATTTTGCATATGAATGAAGCTGTGCCCCGCAGTTTACATCTGAGTATAATTTAAAAGAAATGTCTGGTTGATGATTTGTAATACTTCACTATAGACAATATTTTTATCGAGCGGCGAGGATTATGCATGGAGGGCAAAGTTTATCCACATAAAATTGTCTTGATGATGAAGTACCTTTCGTTCATAAGGATTAATATGCCATGCCTAATAATAATGCTCGTAAATCACTTTTGAATTTTCAATAAAACTTTGTCACAAAATACCTTATTGTGGCTTATATATAAGAGATAGGCATATGATGCTACTTGGCCAAAATTACTTACTTGAAAATGCCCTACCACCATGCTATGGTTTCCTCACGATGTTTTCCTTCACCGAGAGCTCAGGATCATTGTAGGGATTCGAACTCACGTCTATCGACGCGAACTCGTGCACGCTACCACTGCGCCATCATCGCTTCAATGATGCTACTTTTCGATCAAGTCAAAGATGAAATCATTATAACGTAATTATAGTTTCATCAGCACAATAAAAATATGTTTAGTCATAAATTATATAATCTTGAAACTTACAACGTTTTTTGTTTTGATATGGTATACTTATATTAAATTTGTTATATTATTTTGTAAAAAAAATGATGTTAGAGCTCCTTACAATTTTAGGAAGGTCCAAATTTTTGTGCTTTGTTGAATGTAAAATTAATATTAAACCGTACTTGCATAGTATTGTGAACACATATACTTGTTTACAATACATATTTAGAATTTTTGACGGGATATTTTTATGTCATATGATCGTTTTTATTTCATTAACTAATACATTTGTGGTTGGGCTTTGTAAATATATCTAATAATTGCCTACGCTAAATATTTAAGCTAATAAATATAATAATTAAAGCTATTTAATTATATCGCGTAGGTCACGATTTTTCTTGTGAACAGAACCTTTTTGTTTAAACATATTTTTGTTTAATTAAAAATATCACTTTTTTCTCTTCACAATATAATGTAAAAATTCTGTCTTCGCTTTTTATTTATAAAAATACTATCTTCGCTTTTGTCTTATATGTTATCTTCGCTGTGGTTTTATAAATTTAATTTTATCACTTTTAATCACGCATTATTTTTGTCTTCACTCATTATCATTTTCGCTATTTATTTCGCTCTCCTCTTTATGTTTGAATGTTCCTGAACAACACTTGATCGTGCCACGGTTGCTGAATTACAGATTAGTACATTCATTTATTTATTTTATGTATAATATTATTAGATTTATTTGTGAGATAAGGCCGTCTGCTGTTTCGCTCTAATTTCTATATTTGTAACGCGCACCCTAGCGTATCGACTCTGGCGCAGATCTATCTGCGCCCTTTCCCCGCGTCCCTGACCGAGTGACCGAGCACCGCGACCTTCAGTCCGCCGGCCACCGTCGTTGTGTGAACCCGTACTAATTAGTATCATTACAAGTGGCGCCCAACGTGGGGCTCGAGAACACGAAAATACAACGTGCAACTATTTTACCGTTGCCGTGTTCATAATATTGTTCAGAACATGCCTAGAACAACGCGACGGAGACAGGACGATGCCGAGCTGAGTGAGTTAGAGATCACAGATGAAGACGAAGCAAACACCGGAGGAAATCCCGTGATGATGACCAACTCGCAGCTCACATCAATCATCACAGCTGTTTCACGGAACCAGGCGGAGTCCAACAGGCAAATGATCGAACAGCTTTTAGCAAATACGCGACTGTCGGCAACCGACATCGCGAACACTTCGCGACCTGCGATTGATGACGTAGCGCGATCGGGAAACTTCGCGAAGTGCACCGCGCGTTTTGATGGCGCGCCGGCTACCTACAACGACGAGATACTTGAAGCGTTTATAGATACAATTGAAATCTATAAAGAGTGTGCTAACGTCAGTGACGAGCATGCATTACGCGGCTTGCCGATATTATTAACCGGCGAAGCCGCCGTTTGGTGGAAAGGGGTCCGATCGACAGTGGCGACGTGGACAGAGGCCCTACGAAGACTGCGGGGCAGGTTTGGAGTACCTCGGCCTGCTTACAGGATACTTCGTGACATCTTCGCGAGCGAGCAAGGAGGCGAGCGCGCCGACGTGTTCGTGTGCCGTCTCCGTGCACTTATCTGCAAGCTGCCGTATGAAGTACCGGAGGCGATGAAGATTGACATCGTGTATGGATTGTGTGATAGGAAAATTCGGAAATACGTGCCGCGCGATACCATTACGGATCTCGAAATGTTTGTAAGAACGGCCAGGGACGTGGAGGAATCGCGCGCAGAGTACAGTAAGCAACCTATATCGGTAAGTCAAAATGTTACACTACCTTTTCCTAATCCGAACGATGCGACTTATATTGATAATATTTCGAAATATAAACGTATTAGACCGCGATGTACGTTTTGTAAAATTTTTGGACATACGACAGAAGAGTGCCGTACGCGCGTAAAACGTAACGAGACGGTAGATACGGCTATTTACGATCACCGCCGTACTAACGATTTTCACCGCGTTAAAGAGGGACATAGTAGTCGTGTAGATACAAATACTTCACCTACGTATAATAATAGCGTTACCTCTTCTAGTATACGGTGCTATGGATGTGGTCAACCGGGAGTTGTGCGTTCGAAATGTGAGACATGCCGAACCAAAAAAGATACTCCCGCGACATCAGCGAAAAACGCTGATTTTAATTGTATGGTCATCACTAATACTGATGACCTACCAGTAGTGGAAATTTCCATCCTGGATAAAACAGGAGTGGCTATACTGGATACCGGGGCGACACACAGCTTAGCAAGCCCCGCGCTTTATAACATTCTACTTAGCAAAGGAAACGAATTTACTGAAACCGAGCGTTCTTTTGGTTTGGCAGACGGTTCAGTTCAAGTCACTAAAGTTTTTTCAACAATTGTAAATGTCACGTTACAGGGACGGCAGATACGTACACAGTTCCTCATACTTCCCGGCGCCAATGCGAAGGCTCTGTTGGGCCGCGACTTTATAATCGACGCAGGAGTGACTTTAAACATACCGCAGGGTACCTGGTACTTCTCCGACTACCCCAACAAACAACACGAATTCGTGCGTGAGTATTGCCTACCTTCTGTTGATTCTGAAATCATGGAACTAGCTTCTGCAAACATTTTTCTGAGGGACCACGAGGGACCCAGGCTCACATTGAAGCAAAAAGACGCACTCAATGCGTTCATTTCGAGCAGGTCAGATCAGTTCGCATCTGAGGGTCCACCGATCGGGTTTGCGACTCACCGTATCAAAATAAACGATAATCAGGAGCCCATTGCGTCTCCACTTTATAGGATGTCCCCGAGTAAGAAAGACGCCCTCGCTGCAGAAGTAAAGAAGCTGCTTGACGCCGATGTGATCGAGGAGTGTGAATCACCATGGGCAGCGAACGTGGTACTGGTGACAAAAAAAGACGGAGGCACCAGGCTTTGCGTAGACTACCGACGCCTGAACGCCGTCACCGAGGCCGATCGCTATCCACTCCCGCGCATTGAGGACGTGCTTCACGCAGCAAAGACTAGCAATTTTATGACTACCCTCGATCTACGAGCTGGATACTTTCAGGTTAGTGTACATCCTGAAGATCGTGATAAAACTGCCTTCATTACACCTGTTGGAACGTTTCGATTCAAGCGGATGCCTATGGGTCTTAAGAATTCCGGTGCAACTTTCCAACGCCTGATCGATCGTTTCAAATCAAACTTACCGGAACGCATATCGATCCTAGCATATTTAGATGACCTGATCGTCCTTTCAGGGTCATTTGAAGGTCATATGGAAGATTTGAGAATAGTTTTTGACAGACTAAAGTTATTTGGCCTAAGAGTGAACCGAGAGAAAAGTCACTTTGCCCGAGACTCTGTGAAATTTTTAGGACATATAATAGCACCAGGCGGGGTCCGAACGGACCCTGATAAAGTAGCTGCCATTAAAGATATGACACCACCACAAAATGTGAGTGGCTTGAAAAGTTTTCTACAAACCTCTAGTTGGTTTCGACGTTTCATACCCGCATACGCCGAAGTCGCCCGACCATTAACCGACCTGTTAAAGAAGACAAGCGTCTGGCGGTGGGAGCCTTCGCAAGAAGAGGCATTTGAGAAAATCAAGAACCTTCTAACTTCTGCACCTGTTCTTAGACAAGCTGACGAGTCAAAACCATTCGTCCTACGAACCGATAGTAGCGGATACGCTTTGGGAGCAGTTTTGTTGCCGAGGGAGGGCGAGGACGAGCGTCCGATTGAATATGCCAGCCGTTTGCTGACTAGTGCCGAGAAAAACTACAGCACGACCGAGCGCGAGGCCTTGGCTGTCGTTTGGGCTGTTTCCAAATTTCGAGGCTACATCGACGGGAGCGAGGTCTTAGTAAAATCTGACCATCAGCCGCTTCGATGGCTCATGAGCCTCAAGTCTCCGAGCGGCCGCCTTGCCAGGTGGGCTCTCACACTGCAAGAATATAATCTGCGAATAGAATACACGCCAGGTAAGGCGAACGTGATAGCAGACACGTTGTCGCGACCTAACGACGGCATGTTTTGTTTGACCACTGTAGACCTACCGGCGCGATCTCCCAGCGACATCAGAGCGAACCAGTTGGAAGATCAAGATGTTAAGAAGATAATTGAGGACATGGAGTCCGACGATCCCTTTAGGGGGAGACCGTGGGCTAACCGCGGTTACGTGTTGTCCGACGGCGTACTATTTAGGTACGGACCGGAAGGACGAGACGACGAAGACGAAGCTTGCCTCGTCGTCCCTCGACACGAACGTTGTAAAGTATTACAAGAGTTTCACGATGCGCCGACAGCTGGACACTTCGGCGTTGATCGCACGCTAGCGCGCATAAGTGCTCGTTTCTACTGGCCCGGAATGAGACTTTTCATATCCAATTACATCAAGGAATGTCCGGCTTGTCAGAAATATAAATGTGACAACAGAAAACCGGCAGGCCTGATTCAAACCCCCGCATCAGCGAGGAGATTCGAGGTCATAGCAGTGGACTTGTTCGGCCCACTTCCCGAAACTGCTTCCGGGAATAAATGGGTTTTCATCGTGGAAGACAAAAGTACGCGCTGGATAGAAATATTCGCACTCAAGAACGCGACTAGTGCAGAATGTGCTAAAACTCTAATTAGCGAAGTATTCCTCAGGTTCGGCGTTCCCCGCCGCATTATCAGTGACAACGGAGTGCAGTTTATCAGCGCCGTGATTCAACAAGCATGCCACTGTATGGGCATTGACCAGACGCTGACCCCGTTGTATCACCCAGAAGCTAATCCTGTGGAAAGGAAAAACCGCGATCTTAAACCCCAACTTGCAATACTTGTTGGGCGCGATCACGATACTTGGGATTTGCATCTGCCCGCGATAAGATTTGCGATGAACTCGGCGATAACTGCAAGCACCGGATTCTCACCCGCTTACCTTACCTTCGGTAGAGAGCTCCGCGCGCCAGCTGATACTGCCGTGGACATGCGCCGCATCTTGGAAGGTGACAATTTCATACCATCTTTCACTCCGTACCTTAGAAGGCTTTCAACCGCTCTTGTGGAAGCTCGAGACGTGCATGAGAAAGCTCAAAGTACACAAAAAAGGAATGCTGACGAAGGCCGTCGCCCATCGCCGGAGTATAAGGAAGGTGACCTAGTTCTATTGAAAACCCAAGGTGCCAACGACACCAGTCGGGGACAGACACCCAAATTTATCCCCAGACGCGATGGTCCGTATCGCGTTCGAGAGGCCGTCAGCCCGACCACCTACCTGCTGGAGCGGATGACCAATGGGGAGCTGCTAGGCAAATACCACGCTTCACAACTTACACCCTTCGTTGGCCACATCCAAGCGCCAGTACGTGAGAAACGGAGACGAGGTAGGCCGCGCAAAATTGTTCCTAACCCGAACACGGGGTCGCATAGTTCGGATTAGAGGGGGAGACTGTAACGCGCACCCTAGCGTATCGACTCTGGCGCAGATCTATCTGCGCCCTTTCCCCGCGTCCCTGACCGAGTGACCGAGCACCGCGACCTTCAGTCCGCCGGCCACCGTCGTTGTGTGAACCCGTACTAATTAGTATCATTACATATTTTATTTTCTTCGCATAATATTTTCACCCGCGTCCCTTCTTTGGTGGGAACTATTTACACGGTCGCATCATCCAACCTGTGTTATTTGATTATTTAAATTTGGCGGCATTTTACGTGATGTAATTTGATTATTGTGTACAAGTGGAGTGGATTGTAAATAATAATTGTATGTATTTTGAGTTGCCACAAAAACTTCCTGGTCATTTTAATAAGGGAGCCGCCATCTTAGAGCTGTTTGAAGAATTCAAGAATAATTTGAAACATATTCTATTCACCTGTCATTGGCAGAATTGTCGATAATGCCATCGAATAAAAAGAAGAAAGAGAATACATAATTACGAGCGGCAATTTTAAAGCTAAGAAGTGGGATGCAAAAAGTTGTGTTTTTTTTACGTCTACTTCAATTATTTAATTCATTTCACTAAGCGATTAAGTCACTATTATTTTCAGACGATAAAAGAGTTTCTCCGAATAAAACTGTCAAACACAGTGAATGCTGAAGATGCGAATAACCTGAAACAGTCATTACTTGGAGCATTTTATCTCGTCCTTTCCTTTTATCATAGTCCGCCGTCGAGCCTTTAATTTGAAAACAAGAAACACTTCGCTATTCCTTAAAAAACAATAAATGGCTTTGAAGACTATGTAATTCTTGTTCATTGTACTTTTTAAACTAGCTTCTGCGGATGGTTCTGCTCGTGTTACAAATATTTAAATGCTCACAAAATTAGGGTTAAAGTTGATAATATAATACTCTTAAGGTTAATGAAAATAGTTTTGACACTTGTAACCCTTTCAGCTTTCAAAGGAAAAGTCAATTTGGAACTATCACATGCTGAATTTGCGGTTACAATTCCGTCATAGTATGGATTTCTTCGTGATGGACACCTTGACTCTTTTGTTGGGTTGACACAATGCATGCTGTAAACTTTATGCTTAACATATAATTATATAGTGATATATGAAACTGTTCTCTAAATATCATTATTATCATCATGTTAACCTAAAAACATCCACTGCTGAACATGGGCCTCCCCCAAAGATCCCCCAGGACTGGTCCTGCGCTATTCACATCCAGCGGTTTCTCACAGCTTTCATCCACCTTGAGGCGGGTCTGTACACTTTGCTATTTTGGGTACTCGGTCGCCGGACGAGAACTTTTCAGATCCGTTTGCCATTTGTTCTACGAGCTACGTGCCTCGTCCACTGCTACTTAAGTCTAAAAATTATTAGATATGACGGTAACTTTGGTTCCTTTGCGCATCTCCTTGTTTCTGATTTGATCACTCAGAGAAGCTATAAGAATAGTCCATTGCCCTTTGAAAGATTACCTATCATTATTCGTAGAAACCGAAACAACATCTGTTTCGATAATAGTTAACAGGTAGCAGTTAAAAAGCTTTATATATAGTGTTCAATAATTATATAGAAACACTATAGTTAGTTTTAAAAAAACGACAGAGGATATATATATCCTCTATATATGTATATACATTAAAGCAAAGAACAGATTTCTTCATCTAATATTATCAATACGGTTTGATTTTACTACAAAGGACCGATGATTCGAGCACCATAAATTTCGGCTTTAAGATTAATTGCACCACTATAGTCGTTTTCTTGGTCAATTATTTCTTAGTTAATTGCGTGTGACATCTTATCCGTTGCCAGAATTCAGACGAAAGGCGTATTATTCTTGAGTGGCCATTATTTATATTGGACGTCTCCGCCAATAAATAAACCGTACTATATGAATTAGAAAAAAAGTCACTAGGTATATAATTTGTTTCAATGTTGATTATTTTACCACTTCGATGGGAAACAAGCGTGCCGTCCGTCTGATGGGAAGCGGTTAGACAATGGACGCTTGCAATACTAGAAGGACCACATGCGCGTTGCCGACTATTTAAAACCTGTTCACTCCCCTCTTGAAGCATCTCATGTTATAGTCCCTTTTAGATAAACTTAACAGGAAGCTTATTCCACATCCGGTGCGTTCGTAGTAGAAAACTCCTTTGAAATCCGACTGTCTGCAACCGTTTAGGTTCCAAGGAGCGAGGATAAACTCCCAGCCGATGGCGAGCCGTGTGATGGTGAAATATAGCCGCTGGCATCATACCGAATAATCCTCGGTACTCCTCGGTATTCCTCGGTAATTCCTTTGTACAAACGATAGAATATACACAAAAGGAGACGAAGTATCTCCTTAGATTTAAAGGTTCGATACCGCTTACGAGTTTGGCATCGACAACAATTCTCACAGCTCGTCTTTGAGCTGACTCAAATGGGTCAAGCTGGTATTCAGGTGCAAACAACCATGTAATCTACTAAATATTAATTAGTTTCAAAAGGATCGTATTCCTGAAGCCCTGGAATGGGTTGCAACTCTTGAGGAATGAGTTGGAAAGCCTCGTGTGTCAGTGCATGTTACCAACTACATCACTCGGAATGGAACAGCAGCGCGAGTATTGCTGCTTTGCGACAGAACTGTGGGTGGTGGTGGGCTTCCTGCAGTCGATTCGTGAACAGGTTCAAGATATAGGTTTAAAAACAGCAGCCTTAGATTTTCTTGCCAATTCTTCTCTAAAGGACAGTGCCTTCCGAATCGGCTATAGAGTCAGAGAAAATATTGAATATAAACATATTATCATCTTCATTATAATTATTTTAATTTATTTAAGACATTCATGGAGGTAGCTGAAACTACTATTCATCTGTTGCGAGCGGAAGTAGCAAAGAAGTTTTGTATAACTTTTTACGATGGATTTCTGAAATGTAACGCCTTCATCAATCAAACATTTAGGTTTTTAAACTATTTAAACTTATTTATTTTTTGACAATCTCACTTCAAGTGAAGTGACGACGTGACTCAAGATGGTGGTAGAGCATGCTTAGCCTTGTGGGTTAATAGAGGGTGGTAGCTAGTAAGGCGGGCATTAGAAAATGCCTTGCCACCATGATATGATTTTATCACGAAGTTTTCCTTCACCTTCATGAAGGTTTATATATATTATATATATTTATATATTGTTTGCAGACTTGAATAATACGTAATATTTCGACTTTTCGGTGAGCATTACTATTGTTGCTTTTTAATAGTTGTTACTTTTTATTCCTTATTAGCTACATAATGCCATCGATCGAGTACACGCGCGAATCATGCTTCCCTCCGCTCCCAGTTATTTAAAGACATAATTGCTTATTGTGGTTGATATTTTAGAAGGTGAACGTAAGCTCTCGCTGACTTTTAATGTAGCTATTTTTAAGATCTATAATTATGTGCTACATTAATTTAATGTGTCTGTTATGGTTAAATCAGCGTTAGCGATTTAAGCGCTACAAAATCGTCGTCTTTCGAATTATTTTTAATTGCGCGGCAACTTATTTCTTTTTCTAAAATAAAACTAGCCACAGTTACTCATTATAACATCAGTTATAGGATAATACAGATATATACAGATAAGGGTCTACGGAGGTTACGAGATCAACCAGTGATAGCTATACAGGTCGGTATGTCGACGGTAACTGCTGGTGGATTATCATTTATCGGCGTTGAAGAGCAGTAATTTTGCACAGCTTGAATGTAAAAGACTAGATTTAGGTATTCTAAGCTGACCACAGAGACCGATCTTCAGGTTTCACCAACCGTTCCCTTCCCAGAATTCAAAGAACAGAGCAACATTTAGATTTATGAGAATAAGCGTGGATTTTTTTAATGTGATGCATGCAAAGGTTGCTTTCTAAATGAGGAAATCTGATAACAAACCGAACTAACTTGCCTATTAAACCGTGTTGAGTTAGTTTCAATTGGCTGACCATTGATTTAAAGGTCATCGGATTGTAGAGTCCGCTTGACTCGATTGGTGTCAATCGAATTGTGACGTGGGAACGCAATCGGCAAACATATCGGTTTCAATTGTAGAGTAAATTTTATAAAGATTTCTATCATCATCATCATCATTTCAGCCGACTGCTGTACATAGGCCTCCCCCAAAGATCGCCACAACGACCGGTCTGAGTGACTTTGAGCTTTCTTATGAGACTCATATGTAATCACTGGCAACACACACTGGTCAAAGACTTTCGTCTTGACACACTGCGGTATCTTGGACGAGAATATGTTATTACGTAGCTTCCCAAACGCTGCCCAGCCGAGTTGGATTCGACGATTGACCTCTTTCTCGGAAGATTGCTATACGTATTTATTTTTGCATTAATATTTTTAAATTATATTATTTGTGCACAAGGTAAAATGAAAATTAAAGGCACCCCTGACACAAGTAACCTATTCATTGAGACCAAGCTCGATATGTCTGCTGTAAGTTGGCGAAGAGTTAGGTATGCTGCAGATTCCTGATGATTCTGCAGAATCACTTCAATGTGCATGGTACGGATCTCTACCACCCTGCTTGATTACACTGAATATATTCATATATACATCGGCTGATTCTGGATTGCGGCACACCTAAGCGTGCTACTATAGCGGGTGTTACGTCTGGTGTATGGTGATTTTGATCGGAAATTATTGTCGGATCTTACCCTCTAGCAAATTATTAGTTAACTAGCTGTGACCCACGGTTTCACCCGTGTTAAATTTATTCAAAAAACTCTCCATAGTGTCGCCCTTAACGTGTCCGTGTAGCCCTATCGTTGCTCCACTTGCCAGATTGATTGAAGTTTTTAGTTACTGCTCCACTCCTTAAGGTTGTAGCTTGAAGTTATATAGCCTATACTATTTCTCATGAATTTGACTATCATATACAACAATATTTTTTTAAATCCTACTGGTAGTTCCAGAGATTAGCGCGTTTAAACAAACAAACAAAAACTGTTCAGCATTATTATATTACAGTATAGATTACATTATATGATATTCTATTACTTGATCATATTGACATATTGTGTGGCATTTAATTTTAAACTAAGTATGATACGTACTGGTGGATGTTCATTTAACTTGTAAAATAGTTTCATGTCCGAACTGCTTATAATATGGGTACGGAACTTCAAATATTTGACATGTGAGTATTATGTATTGGGTATTTACGAAACCACAACAAAGTAGAATAAGACCATCTGATAATACTTTTATTTTTAAATCAAGCTGGTCATTGCAGTAATAATAATTAACAGAATTGAGGAATTATGATTAATGATTTGAAATACGTATTATAGTTTTTTGACGTTAATACCTCCTTAAAGGGGAATGGGCAGTTTTTAGGCTATCGGCGGCCAGTAATGAAACTAGTTTTATATGAAAGATCTATTACTAACAAATAACTTTTACTCTGGACGTTAGTTACATTGTATTCCATTTAAAAATATATGTATCTCATTGTCAAACTCCGACGAGTATATTGTTATTGACCGACAAAGGAACGGAAGAGAAGCTATAGCCCATTATTATTGTTCTTGTTTGAGTTGAAGGTGCACATTCGGATGTTGCGCACATATTGTGTGTAGTTTGGTACCTAGGTTGGGCCAGAAACCAACCTGAAGAGATTCGATTACCAGCAGCGGAATTAAGTGCAATTGTAGTGCATGAGTATAGGTACTAATTACTACTAACATTAAAATAGGTATATTGTATTTAGTATTGTACCAATTAATAATGTTATATTTGCTTAATAACATAAATAAATAAGTATGGGACTACCTTGATTTCTTATTTTTCAACGCTCTCCTACTTTTCCCTATTTATAAACTAGAATACTTAGTAAAGTTATATTAAGTTCTGAAAAAAACCATAATGATTTTCTTCACTTTAGAAGTGATTCACAGTAACGAAACTTCTTCATAGTAATTGTAGGACTATACTACATCAACGAATAAAAAAATGATTCATGGCTTCGAATAGCCCAAGATCCATACAAATGTCCCCATTCTCCATTGTTTTGATTGTGGGTCGTCGTTTCCTCCCGTCATATTATTTCCATTTTGTATAAATTATGACCTGCAGAAGCTAAGACGCTTGTCTTAGTTTCAATCGACAGTACTCATCAAGATTTATGGATCGCGTAGTATACAAAATGTTAGTCTGGAATAGTTATTGTGAATATACATGGTGTTAAAGTAAAAAAATAAAAAAAGTAATTCACTACAATATAAACTAAACTTATTAATTTTATATGGTCGGAAAGGGCTTCTCAACAGCAATCCAGTGATACAAATAAAACCCCTTATGGTAGAGCGAAACGGTGCCAGGAACTTAAAAAAGCGTCCGAGCAGACACAATGTATTCACGTAACATACGAGGCCATGTTTCTGACACAGCCACACACCGATTTTTTAAGTTCTAAATATCCATTTATATACAGTTTTTTTTTAGTTTCATATATTTGTCTATATCAAATAGATCAATGGCCATATAATTCAAAGTTTCCAACATAAAGTGCTCAGGGCGCCTCAGTTACGCGTGTAGTACTTAAGAAATGAAAACGTTCACAGGGACTTCAATATAGATGTTATAATATTATTCACCTTATCAACTGATGGCGTCATCACCGGCTGCACGAAAATTTAATTTTCACATGGTGAGAAATATTACTAACATATTTCACTAAAACATAGTTTTATCTCGTCATTTAATGCTAGCTTGTGCCCGCGACTTCTCCGTTCTCCAGTACTTGCCTCGCCAGTTTGCTTATTCATGGTTACTGCTCCGCTTCTTGGGGCTTAGCGTAAAGGTATATAGGTATACCTTTCCTTAATACATTGACTATGAATAGCAAAAATAATGTTTCTAATATAACTGGTAGGACCAGAGAGTTATAGATTTGAAAGAAAACGCTTTAACAAAACATGCTTTATGTTAAATTAGAAGTAGTTATTATATTTTTAACGTACATTATGTTAAAAAAAATGAATTTAATAATTTGAATCTAAGTTGTTCCTAATGGAGAATATCTTGTCCGTTTAAAAATAATTTATATTTAAATCGGAGCCAGATGGCAAGTTGCCTAAACGACTACAGCCTTCTAAGTTATGACACAATATAATAATCTAACCTAAATATTCATGTATTTTCTCTACCAAACGGACTAAAAACATTGAACTGGAAATTTTGTTGAACAAGTTAATAGTAACTTCATTAAGATTAGTTTTTAATAATATAATGAAACTTAAATGTTGGATTAATTATTATTTAAAGTTAATAATTATATTTATTAGGGTTAAAGAGAGGGAGTAATTTCCTGACATCACTATAATTTTCAGAAGTCATTATTAGGCTTTGAGCGAGCGCTACAAGAGATGTGCTAGATAGCTATGTGTAGCGGCGTTGTCAAACGGTATGATGGTTTCCAACAAAGCTGTGCGAGGAACTCACTTTTTTTGTGTTTATAAATATCTAGCTCGCACCGCCTAGCTATCATGCACATCACACACTCTGGTGGATACGCAGCCTAATAATGGTTGTCGATAAACCTCTGACGTTTTGACTGAACAACAGCACCATTTTACTGTGAAAATATTATTATAGGGTGGATCATTACGTGAATGATACTGTTGTATGGAAATGATTCCTTCTCTGTAAATCCACTAAATATAGTTATTTACTCTACACGAAATTACATAATTAAAAAAAAATCTTGATGAAGTTTCTTTTCAGGTCTTTTCGGACAAAGTTTTGTATTTTTATGTAATTTTTTCTGTATTTACTTTTTCTCTGCATGTTAAATAATTGTGTTAATAAATAATTTTCTTTCTTTCTTTTTAAGCCCATAAATATACAATGAAACAATAATATAATAGCGTCAGCACTCTACTACCAAAATGTATTTCTCTATTCGTTTCGTTTTTATATTATTTTGCTATCGTTACAAGTAATTCTACATACATACATAAATCACGCCTCTTTCCCAACGGGGTAGGCAGAGACCACTTCTTTCCACTTGCTACAATCCTGACATAAAACTTTCGCTTCCTCAACATTCATCAATCTTTTCACGCATGCTCGTCGGTTTAGAGTACCTTTCTTCAAAACGTCCCCGATTTGATCGTGGAACGTAATTCTATCCACTACATATATTATTCACTGGATAGAGCTTACTGTCTTACATCATATAATCGATATGTGAATGTGAAAACTGATTTGATGTCATTTCTAGAAATCGATGACGGAAACAATTCATTTGTTCTATAGAGTTTTAAATTATAGGTTTTGGCAATCGTTATTTTTTTAAATTAACTACTCGTACACGCCACTTGTCATACTATTTACCATGATAAATACACCTATCAATTAGGGTAATGCACACTAATAATAGTGTATGTAGTCACTAGACGAGATTGTTCACAGTATTATTATAATTAATCTATTGTGTAGGTACATGTTAATCGTCATGTGAGATGATTGCAAAGTGAATTAGATCCATCTAATAATGTCGGCGTATGTTCGACTGGAGTTAGAAATTACTATAATTTATCGCAGTGTACACGAGAGACGGAAATGTTACAGAACGATGAAGTTTTTGATTTAATTTCCCTCAAATGTCTTAGACAACACTGGCAGAATACCCAACGGTCTTACTACTTTCGATCCCTATGTACATAGTTGTGAAATTCAAGAATCTCACAAGTCTCGAAATTGGCACATTACATGAAAACAACAAACTACAAGAATTTCATAAATTCTCTGCGAGTATTATCGCACACTGACGCAGACGTAGGGTGCTGAAAATTAAAGCTATTCATGAACTAACTCAAACGAACTTAATACCTGATACTTCCATACATTTGCGTAAGAATCAAGAGTTAGAGCTATTACTAATTATGTAAGGTTAATGACTTAATTCTACATAATTATGTTAACATGCAAATTGCATATACGTATATCTTTACACAAAGATATATTCCACCAAATGTTACATAATAATATGATGTATCTCTGTATTTTCTATATGTAAAAATGGATATTGATTCCAACATTTGGCCACGTCGCTACCTATCGCGTTCAGGGATATCATAAAAAATCTTCTTGATGAAAATACGCTTAGTTGGTTAAATTTTTTATAGTGATAGGTCAAACGGTGTTGGAGTTTATCAATCGTTTTGTATCCAGTGTCCGAGTCCATGATCAAATCGGCTCAATGATATCATATTATTGCATTGTAATCGAAGTAACATTTATTTATCTTATATCTTTAAACGAGCAATTCTTGTATATATATAATCTGAATCTCGGAAACGGCTCCAACGATTTTGACGAAATTTAGTATTCAGGGGGTTTCGGGGGCGATAAATCGATCTAGCTAGGATTCATTTTCAGAAAATGTCGTTTTATTCGTCTTTTCAATAATCAACTAACCAGTTCTTTTTTTTTATTATTCTGTCGGTAAGAACGAACAATATTATTCATATTTCATCAGTATGTATAAAAAAATTACAATAAGTTTTGTTCAATTTTACATAAGTATACCAAAGATCGACAATAGTAAGACTATTCTACTTGACAAACACTAAGATCGTTTGGCGGCTTCTGTCCTTAGCGCACTTAATTCCATTTCATTTAAACATCTTTATCGATCCCGATGACGATATCGAGAAGTCTATCGAGTATTACGCATCCGTTCCTAACCAAAAAGCGTGCTTGCACCCACGTTCGCGAAACCACCTTTCCCTTCGTAGGGGACGGTCGGCAAAGTTCGCTTCCGCACACCCGCCACGTCCACCTTCACCTGCGGCCACTCAAACCTAGGACCGATCCTTCGGCATGGAGCCCTTGAGTCAAGCGGTTGCTCGCGCGACACAGTGACATTTCGCGCATTTCTGCCCATTCACTAGCTACCAACATACAATCATTACACTGCATTATACACATGCACTACATTCAGGTACATAGGTTCTGTAAGGGACCCTTTTTTTTCTTTTTTGAAGCTAGTTAGTCTAGACAAAATTGACAGATTACTAAATATATATACACTTGTCTCTTCCCCTCTTCCCAGAGGAGAGAGACATGTGTATATGCACCGTTAGTTAGATCGAATTACGGATAGGGAATTAGTTAGATCGCGACTTATTTGCAATCGCTGCAACAGTCCGAGCCGAGGTTCGGCCACTTTGGCACCCTCGGAACTAGTTGCATTGCTTTCGTGGCTGAGTGCCTTAAGCGCTCGCCCCCAAGCCCGGGTGAAGCTGTAAAAGCCGTTTGAGGCTTTAGAGCCCTTATAGCTAACAGTATAGTCAGTTTGAAGAAAAAAAAATTCAAGTAAAGGTCTGCCGCTTAGTTTCAGCTAAGTGCCAGTGTTGCTCATTGAAATATATATCAGCTTAAAAAATTAATATTACCATTATGTATTGTATTTAGCTAAAACGTTTTGTTTTCAACAATGAAAATAAAGGGAATAAATACCTAAATCAACACAATAAATCTAGAAATTTGGCTCCTTGTTCAAGCACTTCAGTATTGCCCCAATTTAGTTTTATCTCAGTTCAAATGCTACTTGATCCCACATGAGCCTAGCCACTCCCAAATTCAATTTCTTTTTCCGGCTCAACGCCCCACACAGCCGTTTGGTCTAAGTCCGTCAAGCCGCTATGTGGTTTGACTTTAGCAACCACACGACTTAGTTTACTAGAAATAAAATACAAAATTCTACTATTAATTATATATTTTAGCAGATGGCATTACCCAGATTAACCACACACCAACACATAAGAGCAACAACTAGAGATACTCGTAGATTGCCTATCTAACCCTGGTCTCTATTTCTTCTTCTTCTTCTTATTAATTATGGCTCGGCACCGTTCGTGCCAGTGTCAAGTATTTTACATTTTGTCAACAAAGCGAGGAAAATATTCTGTAATCTTTAAACATCGCCCCAACAAGATGGCGGCACCCTTGTTGAAACTTTCCAGGGAGCCTTTGTAGCAACTTAAAATGCATGTTCCTAATTATTTATTGTAATCCAATTCACTTGTGCACAACAACCACACTACATCACGTAAAATGCCGGCAAAATTACATAATGTAGGGCCAAATGACATAAGTTTATGAATTAAAACAAAAACCACCACATGACACTTTAAGGTACCGCCAAAAACTTGTCTCCATTTCCTATGGATTGTACTGTACTTACTATCAGTCACAGTGCAATCCCTTTGTCGTTAACCTGTAAAAAAACCCATGTCGGGAGCTGAGAACTAGTTTGTCCTAACTTAGGTATATGTGTACAAATTTCTGTTTTTAACAGATTTAAAAAAAGGAGGATGTTCTCAATTCAAATTCATATTTTGAAGTAAAACCTCTTTAGGCGCGACTAGGAGGTAACTGGACGACAATGTCCATGTCCGTTATTTTTTTTAATGGATGTTTAGCCCTTACTTCTTTGTTTATGAACCGATATATTTGATTATTGTTAAAAAGGGGATTTGAATTTCATTGGCATTGGACCTTCGACTTCGAAGATAAACCAGGCAACTCCACAAAATAATTGAAGTTGTTTTTTTTTGTTAAAATTATTTTGTGAGGTCTAGAAATAAATTTATATTACTCGTTTAAAAACACAATACGATATGCAACACAGTGTTAGAAATAATTTTATCTTTTATAGCCGTGGGCAATAAAATACTGCAATATTCGTATAAATAAATAAAAGATACAAGTAGAACAAACTCACTATTATAGGTGTTCTCAGTCGCAGTCGTAGTCTTCTTGTAGACTTCTTTCGTTTGTTGCTTCTTATTCATATCGAAGTCTAGAATAGAATTGTACTCGGTCGGAATGTGGATTGCTTAATTGTGCGATAAAAACGTGGGGTCGAACTTTTGCGAGGGTTTTTATTGGTCTAAGACGTATAGATAACGTTTAACGTTTAAATTTCGACGCAAGCTATATATAGAAATTGATTGTTTATGTACGCGGATATAGTATAAGATTTCAATATTTGCGTGGTTCATGCGACCGCGACACCTTTCTCTTTCTGAGAATTGATACTCAAAGTTTGTAGTGAATTATAGACTATTCCTGGTAGTTCTTTAGTATTAAAAAAGGTATATCTTTATTTAATAAAATAAAGTTTAAATCTTTGTTTGTTGGAACGCGCTAATCTATGGAACTACAATTCAGATAAAAAAAAAAGTTGTTACGTTTTATTGAGAAAGGCTATTAACTTAATACCTACTACAATTCTAAGGAGCGGAGCAGTAACCATGAAAGTCAAACAATCTGGCAACCGTGGGACCCAGCTAGTTATTTTATACCGATCGTAACAATAATAATAATTTATTTTGATTTCCAGCCACAGTTATAATCCGATTGTACGTTTATAAATAGGTGAATAAATTCCGTTTCCGATACAATGGTTTATTTGCTTAAACAATTTACTCGTATTGTAGTTCTAACTCATTTTGTAAACAAAATTATTATAATCTTCAGTATATTTGAACTACAAATACATGTATAATACCAAATCTATAATATATATAGGTACGGTATTTGAATAAGTGTTAAAACGAGAAATTCGACTTATCACAAAAGGTTATTCTAAAAATAGCTCACATTTTATAAGTAAAAGACAAACTCTTATTTGTGTAGAGAAACGAAACAAGATTTTTTCTTAGAAGTTTTAAGTAAGTTAAGTTTTAATAAAATACTGTAGAAAAGATGAAGCTTAAAACATGTTTATTACTTTGTACACCGTCTTCTTCTTCTTTATTTGGCGACACCAAAAGCACTTGTCAATGTCAATGTGTTTAAGTCTTCGTAGTATTTTTAAAACATTCAAAGTTGGTCTAACAAGATGTAGGCTCTCTTATTAGAGCTACCTAGGGAGTTTTTGTGACATCTCAAAATGCATGTTTCAGTTTATATTTATAATTCAGTTCACGAATGCACAATAACCATACTATATCACGGTCAAAGAACCAAAGTTAATGAATTAAAATAAAAACCACAACATGTCAGTTCAAGATCCCGCCAAAAACTCCTTGTACACTGTCAATATTATTCTTTTATCTAAGTATTTGTTCTTAATAGTTAATTTTGTTTTTCTAGCGTCGTTATATGATAGAGATAACATTAAATTGGCTCATTGGGGATCTGTCATGTGGTGGTTTTTGTACTTTATTAATTAACTTATGTTATTTGATCCTGTATTATGTAACCTTGGCGGGATTTTGTGTGATGTAGTTTGTTTATTATGTATACGTGAAGAGAATTATAAATAATAAATAGAAACATGCAGTTTGAGTTGCTAAAAAACTTTCTAGACAGTTTTAATAATGGGAAGCCAACTTTCAAGATAGAGAATACACTAGATTTTTTTCTTATTACAAATTAATTAAAAGTTGGATTTAAAAACATTGACACTGGCAACTGTGGCACTAAAATAAGAAGAAGAAGGTTAGGAGAACAACGTATTTTTACTGTTATTGCTTAAGAAAACGGAGAAATCATAAACATCTTTAAGTTCAAATTCTAGCACCCTAGCTTGAAAACTTTATCAGGAGAAGTTACGTCATTATATTCTTCCAAGTTTAATAAAATAATTGCACAAATGAAGAACGCTCATTATCAATAAATGAGGTTCTATGAACTGTACGTCGTCCAACTGCCGTCATAATATCCTGTATAAGCCATTTGAGACACTGTAATTAAATTTTCACATAACGTCCTTCAGCCTTGTTTTCTCCATTCCATCTTCTGCTGTTGTCTACATCCCTTATATCACACAATACAGACGAATTATTATTACTTAGTGTTCTACTGTGTATTTGTAATTCTCGTCTATAAAGTTTCGAGGTCTTGCGTTAAATAAACAAGATTTCAATTATTTACGAGAATCGATCTTTAATGAAAATAGACACCAAGATTATGGACGTGGGTGGTGAAGTTAGCCATCGCCTGCCAGATGACGTCTTCTCACGAGCTTTCCTCTTAGCAAGTTTGATTAGGGCGCTTAAGTAATGTTAACTTTTAATAAAAGAGTATTAGTTTACATTTTAGAAAGCGTATTTTACTTTAAATATATTATATATTTTTAAATAAAATACTATCTTTCTCCAGTGGCTTTCCCTGCGTGATATTACGTACAGTTAATATGTCCCTTCGGTCCTCCGACCTTAAGTTAAGCATTAGGCTAAAATATATATTTATTTAATTCTTCCATTTCGTATTATTTCCGAAACGGTTGCTCTTCTCCAGGCCAGAAAGTGAACTATTATTTTATATGCTCACATTTCAGTTACCCCAACTGTCTGCCCGCAGCCATTTCAAACAGACCCTACTACGTTTCAACAGAAAACGTTTATTTAATAAATTGGTTTTACGTACTTTTGCTTCTTGTTTATTAGATAAATGTTTCGAAGCAGCGCTGGCGAGCGATCGTTGCGGGCTAGTGCCCTAGATTCTATTTCTCCTAGAGTCTATTGCCGAGTGTTATTAGCTTGGAAAACGGATCTGCGGGTGCCTTAGTATATACTCGCAGGAGCATTCGATTAACTTCGTGGACTTATTGATTAACTTAGGCTTCCATCAGACTAGCGTTTGTCGAGCGTGCGCGTCGTGTTATATTCTCAAGAAGGCACGCTGCGTGTAAGTGTACGAGCGTTGCATTATGAAAGCACGCGACGCAAACACTGCGTACGCGCAGCGTCAGTGCTGGTCAAGCGTTGGACGAACATGCACGCTCGATAAACGCTAGTATACTAGCCGCCTTAGGCGCTACGTTAATTTCCTTAAGTTAATGGACTTATGGAACATTGAGCGCTGGTATAGCAATTAAAATATATTTTTGTATAGACGAAACTAACGTTTATTAACTTATAAAATATATATCGGCTGTAAGACTAATACGGGTTGATGAAAAATTTTGAGTTTGATTTTTTACAAAAACTTGACTAGTCGAAAAGCAAATAATTAGTTCGATGCCATCATTTCAGTTTTATTCAAAATATCTATGTATATTTTTAACGTATACGTACTCTGTAAATGATTATTTACCATCAGAGTTTGATACTTTAATTAATAAGTTTCGCTGACTAGCATTATAATTACAGAACATGTACAAGGTTGGACTTCGGAAGCATTATTATCAAACCTATTTCTGGTCACACACATTAACTCAGTCCTCAGGAGTACAAGCCCTATGAAGCTGTAAAAGCCGTCTGTGGCTTCAGGGCCCTTTCGGCTTACATTGTAGTTAGATCGAACCTATTGTTGACTAGTCCCATATAAATTACGACTGCGGTCCTATTTAAGTTTGGTTATAAATAGCTACATGTAGGCTGCAGTATTTGTATATCGGGAGAGTGGGGTAATCGCGGACACCTAAGGAAAAAAGTAAATATTAAAAATACTAAATAAAAACTCTGTTAATTTATTGATTAATAACAAAGATAAAGGTTTTATTTATTACTTTTAATCATAATATTTAATTAAATTTGAAAATTAAGTAATTTTTTTGTCAAAAAAAGAAAAGTGTTATTTTCGTGATCCTCTAAAATCCGTGGGGTAATCCCGGACAGTGGTGGGGTAATTACGGACAGTACATATTAAGTAGTAACGAGTAGAATAATTTAAGATAAATAAATAGTTTCAACTTATTTTCAACATAGGAAATTAAAATTTTAAATAAAATCATCTTGAACAGTACGTATATAAGTCATTTGTTAATATATAAGTTAAAAATAAATAATTAATAAAGAATAAATTTGAATTAATCTCTACATAAATCACAGAGGAACCCTTTGCTTGTGCTTTCACCATCACTGCATTCTTCATGTGCCCATAAATTGCATCCATAGCACATTATCCATTCTTCAGTGGGTGGTTCTTCATATTTTCCCGCACAAAAAATACAATAATACTCATTTTGAGTTTGTTTATTTTCTTTGTTTTGTTTTTTTGTTTTTTCTTTTTTTGGTTTCGTGTCTTTTTGAGAGTTCTTATTAAATTTGTGATTTAATTTATTTTTTTCTGCAAACTTATAAGCAGTTTTCCGTATAGCTTCAACAGTCAATCCATAGAATAGTTTACTGCATTTGATAATATGCTCTGCTAATTCTTTTTCTTGTGCTTCAGAAAATACAGATTTTCTTCCACTTTTGGGCTGAACTAAAACTTCTTTTTTTAAATGATCACATATAGTTGACTTTGGTATAGAATAATTTTTAGCTGCTTTTCCTATAGTTAATTGTTTACTTCTTACATCTCTTATTGCACGTTCCAAATTGTTTAAATCATTTTTTTTTCAATTTTCTTTTTATATTTGCCATCTGGAAAAAAGCAAAATTAAAATTAAAAATTGTACAGTATGATTATCGATGTGAGGCAATCACGAACGTCCGAGATTACCCCACTCAATTCGTCCGCCATTGCCCCACAACGTTAAAAAATAAAAACTTAATATTTTTTTGAGGTTAGAAATAAATAAAAATAAGTATTTGTGTCAGAAAATTTTTCTTGAATTCTACTTAACACATCGTAAATAAATTATAATTATATCATTTATGTGTAGCGAGAATTTAACGAATATATACATGACAAAAATTACATGCAAAAGGATGAAAATATAACCTTGAATAAAATGCAGAACCTGAGCAGCTGACTTATTGCCTGACACTAAGTATACATTACCCTACAATTCCAAGTAAAAAAAAAACATTTTTTTTTTCCTAAGGTACTGAAATCGTGGTGTCCGGGATTACCCCGCGTCCGCGATTACCCCACTCTCCCCTATATATGTAAAATGTTAAATTAATGAAATATAAAAACTCATACACACGTCCGTTTACAACACACTTTAATAAAAAAGTAAATATTAATAATTAGGTAATATTACGTATAGGAATAAACAAATGGTAAGAACGAAACGAGTTTTCCATTTGCCGTCGGCCACTCAGAACGTTTGCATCTTATGTATATTGGTTCTACACTTCACATAGGTATGGTCTAACGTCGGTTTAATTCAGTGCGAATATGTATTCTGGCTAAAAGTTCTATTAAAATAACAGAGATGTTACGGATATCAGATTTCGGTTCTGGAATATAGATATGAAATTATTTCAGACTAGTTTTTGCCCGCGACTTCATCTGCGTGGACTTCAGAATTAGGTCTTATTAGGAATTGGTGTCATATTTGTTAATGAAGTTTATAAACTGTGTGCCAAAATTTAATTTAAATCCGTTTAGCCGTTTTTGCGTGATTGAGTAACAATAATCAAAACATACAAAATCTCATATTCATAATATTGCTAGCCGTGCCCTCCGGCTCCACGCACGTTTATCACGCAGTAATTATTTTCATCCCGTAATTTTATTTTTATTGTCAATTTATATAATTTGAAGCAATGATGCTCAGTGGTAGCGTGTACGACTTCGCGTCGACTGACGTTTGTTCGAATCCCTGCAATGAGCCTGAGCTTTCTGTTAAGGAAAACATCGTGAGGATACCATATCATGGTGGTAGGGCTTTTTCTAATACTCGCCTGGCTAGCTACCACCCTCAAGTTGAAAATCTGTCGCCAAGCACCAATAGGTGTGTTCCGAGCTGCACTTGAGAGCCAGTCTTCCACTAGGTTTAGCGTTTTATCATCTTGGACCACATCGTCACTTAACATCAGGTGAGATTTTGGCCACTACGCCAAACCTACAACGATAAAAAAGGGTTAAACAGGTCTCTATTATAATCAATTTATAATATTCACATATTACTAAGAATATCTGGGCGACAAAACTTTGCTCGGTGTTATGAATAATAAAATAAAAACCTATCTAGATAAAGTTAAAACTCATGATTTCATCCAAATCGTGTTTAAGAATTCTAGTATTAGATATTGTTTCCGCGTGTAGTATAAAATATGGTACCTATACATAATTCATTTCTAACATCAAGTCCTTCACAATTTAGTACCCGTGTCAAATGTCAGATGTATGATGTTGTAAGCATGTAATGTATTTCTGCCTACATTATTGCAATCTCACCTGGTAGGCATAAATTTTTATTACCCGTTACATGTGAAGTCAGCAAAATTCCTTTGTTATATTGCTGTCAAATGAATGTTAGTAACTTCCTAGATTATAGTTACGTCGAAAATATGTGTGATTTATTACTATTGCTTTTGTGATTATATTTATAGGTACAAAGTACTTAAAAGTCGTGGGGGGCGCCAAGGTTTTTTAAAAAATTATGTAGAAGTGATTCTTAAGAGATTTTACTACAGAATGAATAAACTGTTTTACAGTTGTCTATTTAACAAAAATGTGTCACAATTAATCTAGTCTAAACCACAGGGGGTTATCGCCAACCGTAGTGATAACATACAAGTAAATATGTAACATCAGCGTCTTCTACTTATGTACCGATTACTACGTCATAATAAGAGAGGGTACAGTCTGCATAACTAAGTATAAACGTAGGATAACATTTATATTTACCGATAGATATTCTATAAAGCCCACTGATAACAAATATGGCAAAAAAGAAAAAAAAAAGTTTGTCTTGTCTCTTTGTATTTCCGGATTTAACTCAAAAATCAATTTTTATGAAATTTTGTACAAGGGGAGCTTATGTCATTGGTCAATGGTTTAATAATTTTTGACCGATTATGATGAATTTTGTTCACGGAAAGTATAAGTATTTCCTTGATTGATATGCTGCATTAATTGTCAATAATACTTTTAGAAATCTAAAAAAAAAGGATTTCATAACATTAAAGTATTAATTCTCTACCGATTTTGATGATTTTTTTTTACACTGGGAGTATATGTCATTTCATAATTGATAGCCTATAAGAAAATAATACTTTAAGAAATCATAATATTTTTTTACTAATTATCAACCGATATGATGGAACTATGCATAGAGCCTACAAATTCCTCAATTATTAGGCTATATGAATTGTTAATAATATGAGTAAAAACAAATTTAAAGGATAAAAATAATTACTGCGTAAGAAACGCGTGCTGGGTAGCGGGGCACCGCTAGTTTATGTTATAAATATGAAAGTGTGTTTGTTTCTATACATTTTCAAACCGGATTCTAATGAAATTTTGCATAGAAACCTCTTACATGATGTAATAGGATACTTTTTTTAACGCTATGAAAATAATTAATTAAATTTTAATTTACGCTCAGCGAAGCTGAAGTCTGTAAAAATTATTTCCTCTGATATAACTTCTCGGTAGAATACTTACCACTGAAATTCACTCTCCAGTTGGTTGAACTCGACTATATCATGTTATGATTAAATTGCGATGTAAGAGTCTGTCTTCTGACCTTTAGTAATAGGAGAGGCACTGAAGATATTACTGATATTAGATATTACTGATTTTACTTTCTCTAGATAAGATATAAATATAATTTGTACATATTTATATAAAAATATGTACATACTTTACATCTCTTTTATAAATATAGGTAAAAAATTATAAGAACTTATTTGAACGATTGATTAAAGCAGAAATGGATTTTACAATGTTGCTTTGTCCCAGTATGAAGAGAGTGACTGGCAGTACACACTGGAACACGGGACGTATTAAAAAATCCTCAGAATTAGAGATATGGAAGCTCATATATAATAGTCCCATTTGATTTGGTTACGGTAGTGTACATCAAAGACAAAAAAAAGTGATTGCTTGCTCGTTTGCCACTTAAGAAAACAAATTCGTGTACGAAGTTCTGATTGATACTTATGAAACACAACAGACGCGGCATTTCCATTAAAGAATCAATAAATTGGTACATCTCGATCAAGATTCCACGGAGTTTCGTAATACTTTATTGAGATCAAACAAAAAACCGCTCTTTTATCATTTCACAGCAAAGTTTTTTTCTTTATCGTATTATAAACGGCAAAACAATAAAAATCAGGCCGCGCGTCAGCTTCTGCGGTGTGTTAATGACAAATAAAAAATATATCTCGGTATTTAATTCTTTTGTTTTGTTGTATTTTTCAAATAAATTTTGTATAAAATTTCTGTTTCTTCTTTTTTCTTACCCTTATCTCATTAAAATAGGGTCGGCATAACATGTTTTCCTCTTCCACTTATTTTATTGTTGTAAGTGATGATGTGGCCCAAGATAATAACACGCTAATCCTAGTGGAAGACTGGCTCTCAAGTGCAGTTGCCGGAACACACCTATTGGTGCTTGGTGACAGATTCCCAACTTAACGTTGTGTAATGATTTATTGTCAATCATTTTCAATTTTAATTATATGTCATAAAGCTGGTATGGTGATCTCATTCGATACTAGTGTAATAATTAATTTACGACGAGTGGGGTATGTTCTTAATTTGACATTCATAACTACACTACTGCTCGGACTGAGTAGAAAGGTATATAAGGCGTGGCACATGCTCCTTCCTTCCTCCCAGAAGAGATTGAGGGCAAAGAGAAATTTCTTTGAGATTTTTCTCTACTTAGCGTAGTCTGACTGGTGGAATACCTCCACCTCCAGAAGATCGCAGCCAAAAAACCTAATGTTGTGCTACTGCGGTAAGTAGGATTTCCAGAACTCTTTGGGCTAGGGTGTTCAAGGTCGGTGACGCGTTAGTGACACCTATGGTATTACAAGCGTCCATAGGCTACGGTAGCCGCTTACCATGAGGCGGGCCATATGCTTTTTTGTCACATTGTTGTGTAACAAAAAATTGAAAAAAGTAGCAAAAACCATTATTTTTGACGCATTTCAAAACTTTAAAAATGGTATTGTGTCGAATGAAACCGTGCTCTGTGCCAACATTTGTTTGAAACTTTTACAATTTTGCGTTGTTTTCACGTTCGCTTGTTTCTCTAAAGACATAATTTATGATTGCACGATTAATGAAAAAAATTGTTTTTTTTTTTTAAAGAATACTTATATTTGATTGACGAAAGCGTTACTTTGCGGAAAACCATCGTAAATAATTATCAGAAATGACAGGTGTAAGTAGCAAAGAAATTTCGGGTAATTATTTAATTAATAATTGAGTTGTTATTTTTTTAGCCCATCATATTGACGGTACCGTAACTGATTGAAACCACAGTATAATTTAAAAAAAAAACGAGGATCACCGAAATAACAGCAATCCATCGTCAGTAGCCGCTGTCGAGTCTCTCGGCAATTAGACATAAACTGGTTGACCCTGAAATACGACAAATCATTATACCATATTTATGTATTTTCGAAGTATTTTTCAATGAGAGAGAGACATCAGAATAGAGTATCGAAGACAGCAGGATTTTCCTTGATACCTTCATTATGGAATCACAGATATTTTGGGCGTAATCAGGGTTAAGTACAAGCATTATAGAGTTGTACGCGGTCTGACAACCCACGTGAGCATGATGTCTGTTTATTTGGGCCTAGTGGCCTACAATCTCTCCTATATAACCACTCCATCCATCACATGTCTGATGTTATCGCTGCTCGTATGTGACCTGGTAATTGATTTCCCCAGGAACCGACAAGCTCCAGCCATAATGATCTTCTCTTCAGGTTCCGACTAAGTAGGTAGCCTTGAACAATATTAGGATCCATATTAACGGAGGTCTTCACGATGCGAGGGCTCGAGCTAGAACCATCTTTAAGCCTCCTTGTCTGCTTATATGGGTGCGTGGATCACAGAGCACACCTGTTTCTGGCGCGCGGCATCTCTACTTTATTTCCATCATTTTTATATTTGCCGTATTTTGAACACCTGTCAGGATCTCTTATCTCGTTGCTATGTGACACGATTACTTTTTAAAATAATCACATAGAAACTATTCTCTGACATTAATTTTTTGCCGGTAGATCTTGATAGTTTGAAGATCGACGGTCCTTCTTTATAATGTTTTAATACAATAAATATAATTGTATTTGAATGTATTTCAATAAGTTACCAACTTTGATACGTTAGCTGTATCACAATAATATTAGAGTAAGGTCGTCACTCACTCCGGCACCCGACCCGCACCGCCTCCTCGCTCGACGTCCACTCCTTCACGATAATGTCGCCTGGCTGGCAAGTTTACGCCGTTCGTCAACGGGTGAACGCCGCGCGTCCAACTATAGTCAACATCGCGTGTCAACGAATTGGCGTCATTGCGTTAACCACTAGCAGTTCTCTTTGGACTGGCACGTTGGCAATTCACGGTAAATGGGTGGCTCTCGATGCGGTGCTGGTTGGGTTCCGGGTTAATAAGTGAGTGACGACCTGACGACCTTAAAAGATTTTTAATTCATTAAATCTAAGCATTCAGCATACATTTACTCAATACTGAATATTGGCCTCCTTTTCCTCATGCCATATCATACGAATTTACGCTGCTCTCACCCGGAAATTATATGCCACCGTCGACTTCGACTATCGGCACCATTTCGTAAGTGCTTTGGTAAATACTTATTTTTCTCATCCCATCTACCATCAATGTTTAACCTCTTGATTTACTTGTCAATGTCTTCAAGATTAGTTTGCCTACAAATTTCTATATTTGGCACACGAATAAGTCTTACAAAATATCTCTTGTAGGATATTCTCGTGAAATGTATAAATATTTAATGCACAAAATCCGCATGAAGTCTTAAGAACAATAACAGCGTAAATACACTGTAATCCGTGAAAACGGGGAGTTATGAAATTGAGGTTCACGTGAGCACGGACTTAATATTCGGAATTGGTATTTGTAAAGTGTAACATAAATAACTCTTGAAGCGAGGAACGTTCAAACTTTTAAAGTTAAAGCTGTTTTCCAGACTTTTGTATTCGTAATTCGATGTGGAAAATACGGGTGACCGTATTGGAAATATAAATAACAAATTTAATTCGAAACTAAAAGAATTCCAGTATCGAAAGTGCTACTTTTTTTTCGTGGTAAAAAACATCGAAATTCACTAAGTTGGGTATACACTAGCTGATACCAAAACGAGATTAGATAGAAATGAAGTTACTTGGGCGGTTGAGATTGACGGTTTAACAAAATCAACCTCATGCAAATGAAACTGGATTAAGTCATACTTTGAGATGTTATTCATATTGTTATATCATTTAAAGTAAATAATTTATTCATACTCAAAAAAATACAAATTATAAACAAAACAAAATAAACTCACAAATCGCTCCTGTATGTACTTGCAGAATCAATCTGTATATTCCTCTTGTAGTTCTTTTATTGCGCATGTTGTTTTCACTTCGCTTTCAAAATTAAAACTCACCTACCTTGTTTTTTTTTTTTCGCACTGTTTATACTGTTAGCCATAAGGGCTCAGGAGCCTCGAACGGCTTATACAGCTTCACCCGGGCTTGGGGGCGAGCGCTTAAGGCACTCAGCCATACCTGGCTTGCAAACCGGCTCGCTTATATACTCAAATGAGACGATCACGAAATCTCTACAAGGCGCTCGAACCCTCAACGTATTGTAAACAACTTACGTCATCGTTTACAAAGGGACGGGCACGTTTCATTTATATCCCATTGTTTGTTTACAGTTCAAGCTATAAGGCTTTGTCGCTTTGACGCACACATGCATCGTCGACTACACTATAATAAATACACAATACTTTGAGCACATTACCGACGATTCTTGAAATTTCGAGAATTATGCCTTTTTATGTTTTTTCCTTACTTAGACCGTAACAATATCATTCCTTTAAGCTAAGTTTAGCCAACGACAGAAATTGCGACATAACTGTCATACATTAATTTCTGTACTGTTTTCACTATATCGAAATTTTTGTGTCAGGGTTGTGTCTATAACCTGTTAGTGCTAGGTCCTTTTTTCTGTTATCTTTACATTTGCTCAAATTACTGCTACAGGCCTCGCGCTGACTCTATTTGCTCGTGAGAATAGACCCTGAAAAGCGATGGTTGATGAAGTTAATGTCTAATAAAGGTGCTATATAATGCTTCTCCCGGGATGCTGGAACAGCTAAAGTCGGAGTTGAAGATTAGCAACACAAACATCTCATTGCTTAACTTTTCGTTTTTTCATCCGCCGAAGTTAAACAAGGCTCGTAAAAGTTACTTAAAAATAATAAAAAACCATATTTAAGTGTGCTTACAAATTTTATACAGGCAAGGTCCCAAGGCAGAGGTTTTACCGAATGTGAATATTTTTCATACAAAGTTAGTTGCTATGGGACGGGACATTGTACTGACATAAGTACTGTTTGAATAGGTGTCCCAAGTGATTTTTATTCCAGAAACTTTGTTCCTTAACATATGTATTGTGAATGCTTGATATACTGTACTTTTTCACCTTTTTAGGGTTGCATGGCCAACAATGAACCCTTATAGTTTCACCGTGTTCGTCCGTCTGTCCTTCCGCGGCATAACTCTGGGATTATTAGTAGAAGAAAGCTGTAATTTGGTAAAGGTATAAATTTTAATCACGGCACTATGTGGTAAAAAATAATTTCCCCTACACGTAAAGTGGGGCATGATTTTTTTCTAGAGTATCCCATGGTGTGGGTAACGTTGGATAAGTGATTCAAAAATATTGCAGGTGTGTGCATTATTTAATTATTATTATATTTTACACTTAAGTAAAAAAAATACGGTAGTTATAAAACGAAGTTAAAAGGAAAACTATCACAGCTAAGTAGGCTTTACACTGCGCGTTGCCCGACACTTACTTGGTCGGTTTATTATTTATTGACAACATGTGTTTGTCAACAATTCTGCCAATGTCACGTTAATAGAATATTTTTCTCATAGTTATTCTTGTTATCTTCAAAACTAGCTTTAACCAAGAGGCTGTTTCCTTGTTAATGCTTACCATGGAGTCTTTGCGGCAAGTTAAAAATCATGTCCCTAGTTATTATTTATCCATTTAATTTCAAACAAACCTATCCAAACTACTTCACGTTAAATGCCACCAAAAAAACAATATAGGGCAAATAGCAAAGTTTATGAATTAGAATGAAAAGGTACATTGAAAATTTAAGAAATCCCAGATATAAGTAACATATTCACTGAGACTATTCCAATGAGTCCAAACATGATACCACTGCTGTAAGTTGGTGAAGAGTTAGGTATCCTGCAGATTCCAGATAATGCTGCAGCATCAGCTCAATGTTGCCATGTTCATTTAATGTCATTGTAGAAACGCATTAATATACTTCGACTCGATCAGACCTATGAAAGATACTCACATGCATTTATGAACTAGTAAAGAGCTGATAATCTTCAAATGGCTGATCTAAACTGAACTAAACTCCCTATACTGTACTTATCTGTATTTTTTATATCATGTTTAAATACTGCTGACCGGCCAGTAACCAATTTTCGTGAATCGTATTGTACTTGCCAACAGAGGTTGGAGTATGGAGCTCGACGATGAGGATGCGAAAGTAATTGTGAATAAATTAAAAAAGGAAAATAAAAAAAGCGCGAGGGCCGCCTGCCCTGGAGATATACTCACACCAAATCTCAGGTACCAAATAAAAATATGTACTCAATAACTCGGCCACCTCGAACTCCTGAATGGTATAGTTTACGGCTTGTTTACTTACTATACGATGCGATGCGGTTTTACAAGATCTAAAATTTCCTATTGTTTTTCTCGTAGATACGTAAAATTTTGTGATTAATACGTTTTTCTTCAATGACATGTGTTTTTTATAACATGCTTGAAATATATTTATGCAAAGTATTATGCGATATAAGCATTATAAAATATATTATATTGTAAATAAGTATTATAGAAATACGATGCGATGCGGGTTTATATATTTTAAAAATCCAAACGTAAAAAAATAGTACATGATATTTTTAATATTTGAAATGTATCAGGCATATATCGCAAATAGCATTACGTGAGCGATAATAGTGCGCGAGCGGCAGAAGGTGGAACTTACATAGTCAAATATCAGATCCACTGACCATTTCAAGAGACGAGGTACCAAATGACCCATACATGCTTAAATAGCACTATGGACTTGATATGAACATATGTAAAATATAAAAAAAGTTTTAAACGTCGTAAACAGAGAAACTAAAAATAAAATAATATTTTAATACATACATCTTATGTATTCAAACCCAATGTTTTAACGTGGGGTGCCATGATGATAACTATTAATTCGTTAGTGTCTCAATGTGGTAATTGTGGTCGCTGTTATCCTCGAGATTGTACTGTCTCGTGAAATTGATCAGTTTGTTAGTTAATTTAGTTGAGTTACGTAATAGTTAGGTTAATAGTTTTGCTAAACTATTACTTACTTATATAAATAAAGTATAGCTTTAATAATATTCTAATTTTACTCTAAAATTAGTATATATAATTGTAAGAAATTCTTCTTATCACGCTCCTCTAATCTGTGAAATTAATTTTTCCAAAGTGCATTTATTTCAATTAAGATTTTTGTTTATATTATGTAGTAGCAAACAGGCATGTAGTCCACTTTACATTAAGTGCTCACTACAGCTTACAGTTTTGTACAATCTACCTAAAAAAGACCGAAGTCTTGAGGAAAGTCATAATAGGTTGCTACTCGTGTATCGCCCCGTGTTGGTATCACATCCTTCAGACGGGAACCCAGCAGCGCGAGCACCGCTGCTTCGCGTCAGATAAAGATGTGACGGTGGTGATTCTGCAGTCAAATTCTGCACAGGCCCTCTACCACTCTTTCTTTATTCTATATTATCTCATTAAATAAAAACTTATGTACGTAATTATGAAGTCAAAAAATTACTCAACAAAATTTTTGGAGAACGCGTGAAAACAGCGTGATGAAATTATCCATAAAAAAGTGTGTCAGAACCGACGCGCGACTGGAGTTAAATTCTCAAAAACCGTCTTGGCATTTAAAATATATACAATTGCCAAGAAGAGTATATAAAGGCATCTCTTATGATACAGAATGAATGAAAAAAAACATAAACTATATAATATATATGTAATTAATATTATCAATAACAATATTTATAACAGTACTAGCTGTGACTTCGATCGCGTGGATGTCAACCATAATAAATTAGATATTTGGGACGTAGATATTAAACAGAAAATAACAATAGAAAGATCATAATTCAAAATAAATTAATAACAGACGTTAAGCCATGCCATTTACTGGGATAAAATGTATCCTATATGGTAATCCAGGTTATAATCTATCTGTGTTCCAAATTTCATTCATTTCCATTTAATTCGATGTTTCTAATATAGTTTGTAGAACTGAACACAAAAAGAATCTAGTCTACATATAATTACGCTTTTCTGTAGACATTAAACAATACTAAATAAATAAACAAATGCGTGGCTCAGTTTAATCTAAATAAGGCATGTAGTTTGTGTGGAACATTAAAAGGATTTTCACGTTAATAAATCACTGGCACAGCCATTTACATATATTTTCAATAGCCGTTTGTGGCTTTATTTCTGAACTCAAGAGAAAAGCTGGATTTTTTATTATAGCAGCAAGGTTGTTGATTATAATAAAACATAAACTTAACTCCAGCGGCGTGTACGGTGATTGCACTTGAATGCTTTATGGGTGTATGTGTATATAATTCGGTGCTCATTTTTTGGTTAATGGAAAATTGCAATATTATAAAGATTTATTATTACAGGCACGACTGTTATCATTACAGACAATTTTTATATAGAGTTATTTATTATTTATTAGAAACAATTATTAGAACGTGTAAGCAAGTGTTGCTGGGTTGTAGGACACGATGCGTCTGGACCATAACCATTATACTTACTCGAGATTGGACTGGTTTCCGCAACTACGACTCTACTTGACGGGTAAGTTTTAATAGTCTAGCCACCCGATGTTCTCCAGGAAAGTCAACATAGTTCGCTTATGCTGGCGCAGGCCTCACTGGGCGTCCTCAGTGTTCCAAGGTAGACGCAACGCTGCTGCACTCCAGGGTCATGTACGCGGCTGTCTGTTCTGCAGTCATGCATCCTCTGAAGAGAGGGCTCTATGTAATACCCAATATATATAAATGTTTGTTAAGTGAGCAGTCTATTGTGATAATATCGATTATTTATCAGAGTTTGTCATTTTTCTGGTTACTTTCGGGATTATCTCGGGATTAAACCGGGAATACCTCATTAGACTGCCTACAGTCCTGTATAATTGCTCAGTGGATTTGGCGTAATTTTACCGTTCGTTTCTGGATCCAGGAGCAGAATGGCTGTAGGGTAGGGGGATAATTGGCACCGGTCCTGCGGGTTGCATCTCCAAGGCTTTTCTAATCAGAGGTCAGCTTCCTCATTACCAAAGGTTCCACTGTGTCCCTTTATCCATTGGTTACTTCTATCTATCACAACCAATGATGAAACACAGCAATGATGGCTCAGTTGTATCGTGTACGACTTCGGGTCGATTGACGTGATTTCGAATCCCTGCAATGAGCCTAAGCTTTCGGTGAAGGAAAACATCGTGAGGAAACCATAACATGGTGGTAGGACATTTTATAATGCCCGCCTAGCTAGCTACCAGCCTCAAGTTCAAAATCTGTCGCCAAGCACCGATAGATGTTTTCCGGCAGCTGAGCTTGAGAGCCAGTCGTCCACTAGGTTTAGCGTGCTATCATCTTAGGCCACATCGTCACTTAACATCAGGTGAGATTGTGGCCACTGCGCCAACCTATAACGATAAAAAAACATAGTATCATGCTAAAGCGTGCCGCGTTTCGAGATTAGACGGTGAATATCCAGTAATCAAGTGGGGTGGTAGAGATCTTTATCCGAATGGGCCGCGACTATAATGCACATGGCGATAAACCCGTTATAGTGTTTTGGTTTGTCGCGTTTCGGGATCAGCCAATGTAAATCCAGTTACCGAGGGGCCTGCGGGTCGGTATGACAGTGACTACCGGCGCCAGTTATAGCTCGACCACCGAAGCACGACTCTCCTAATGGTCTGCGGGACGCGGGAGGGTAACAAGACCGACCAATATGCTAATCTGTTGCCGCCAGCCGGTGGCCATAGACGTTTGACGTTTGACCTCACCCTGTTTTATTTTTGTGACTATTAAACGATATTATTTTACCAAAATGGAATTATGGACGCTACGTTTGAAAAACCATACAGTTAATCAAAAGTAATGCTTTAACCCGTTATTTTGAATATAGCCAATATATACTACTAAATTCATGGAAGTTTCACTTAAAGTGAGGGTAAAGGTTACATGGACATTTTTTCTATGTAGTCGTTTTTGATTAGCATTTTAATGAAGACAAAACATTAAGTGTATTAAATCTAATATTTATCATAACATATCTGTGTGTTGCAATAGCATGCATAAACTATTGATCTTAAGATATAGGGTATCATCTAAATACCGTGTACATATATCCTTGCACACCCGCCGCCCCGCGTCCCGAAAAACAACAGAAGGGTCGCGCTTACAGTGGTCGGCTTAAGTGCATTTTTGCATATACTTGTGCCCTATAAACTCTAAGCAATTAAATTCTATTTTATTCGTATGAGCTGAGCTCCAACCAGAAATATCTCTTCATGTTTTATAAACGTTTATTAAAATTAATGTATACTACCTGTGACCCACAGTTTCACCAATGTTAAACTTTCCACCGAATCGCCGCCGACGCAGTCCTGTAGCTAATAATTTTCTCATATGCCGTACTTGTCTACAGCTTGCCAGATTGATTGACGTTCATTGTTACTGCTCCACTCCTTAGAGTCGTACCATTAAGTTATATATAATATAGCCTATACCTTCCCTAATAAATACCTTTCAAATCTGACTGGGTAGTTCCAAAGATTAGAGCAACCAAACAAACAATCTCATGAGCTTTATAATATTAATATAGAGTGTAGCGAAAACGACAGTTCGCTTTAAATGAAACTCTTTAGAAAATATAACAAGACTTGCGTAATATCATAAAAAGGTAAGCGTAACTCGCTTCATTTTCCTTCGACCTTAGCAGGAAGATTGATAACGCCCTGAAGACTTCAAATGTGTAAACGTTTTCGAAATAAATTTAGTTAAAAACGCCCGGGGGACACCTCGGAAAAACGCCGCTTGCCTTTATAATGTGCAAATTAATAACATCGCTGTGATGTTTTAGTAAGCTATTTGGATAATTACATTTTCTTGGGGTAATGTTAAGAATATCTTTAAATGAAGGTAACACGAAGAGAATTTGTGTAATTATTTATGAGTGAAGAAATACGAATGCACAGCAGAATGGAGATAGGTATTTCTGGGCTTGTATATTGGCTTGTAATTTTTTTTATTGTTAAACATCACATATTTACCAATTATTTGTAAGTTTATTAAAATTATCCCAATTTAAAAATAGTTATTACCTAGTTGTGGCTGCGACTTCGTCCGTGAAGAATGTCGTGCAATAGTCACAAAAAACAAGATAAGTATAAGTATGTGTTCTGAAATTGAACATCGGCGACTTAACCATATTTCGCGCTCACTTGACAGTTTTCTCCAGTTTCGTGTTAACGAACGGTTTTCACTCTTTTTTAAAGCAATGGAACATTGACAATACATTGAATACAAAGTATTTTCTATATTTTTCGTCCACTTCCAATAAGGTAATTTAATTTTAATCTAAATCGCAACACAAGAATCAAAAGCCCTTTGAGAATACCCCCCACGTTTAATTTTTTTTTAGTTATTAACTGTATATGACAGAGAAGAAGAGTAATTTTGCTGAGGATTTTTGGTGTACTATAGGAAAAGCAAAGTTTATTCAATAATTATATATTTATAAACCGTTCTTATCCAGTGAATAACGACGCATTATAGTATGTCTGTTTTAGTACAAAAGAATAAAAATATTGATAGCGAAAAATTTCCAAACAACATATATCGTAAAATTTTAGAACAAAATAATAAGTCTAGAAATTATATTTCTATTGAAAATTACGTGAAGATAAAATAAATCTCTTTCGCTTTATTATTTTAGTATAGAAGTATAGTTTAATTGACAGTATTTTTATCTTTTTACATCCAAGCTCAAGATTGTATCCGTCTCTTTATTGAAGCTTCATTTAAAAATTTGGAAAGTACTTATCTTTTATTATGTAGGTACGTACTAATAATGGATTATTTGAAAAACAACTTTTAAAGAAGGAGAAAATTTTATAGTTTATCTACGTCATTTACTGTTGTTGAAAAAAACACCTTTAAAGATTAAAAAAAGAAGATAATATAATGTAATAAAATATTATTTTCACGCGAACGAAAACGGCTGATATAAGGTTATTGCTTGCACATGATTCATTTTACGCAGTAAGCCAGCTATCAACTATTATTATTGATATACGATTTTGTAGCTAGTTAAGTGTCGAGGTCGGCGTCGAGGGTTTTTAAAAATTACTTCCAAGTGATTCTTAAGAGACTTTATTACAGAATCTTACTACAGAATGAATACATGGTTTTACAATGGTCCTATATATAATGTCTTAAGCCGTAAACACCAGGTGTTGTTAATAAGTGAATGACAAAAACATGTCGCAATATGTCTAGCCAAAATATCAGGTGCTTATCTTAAATTGTAGTCTAAACATCCTGAGCGAATAAACAATTATCAGCATTTTTACTTATGTACCAATTTGATAAGTCGTAATAACGGAGGGTGCAGTATGCATAACTATGTACCATATGTATGTATCGTATATATGTAAAGTATATATGTACAGTATATATGTATCATACATATGTACCGTATATATGTGTCGTATATATGTGTCGTATATATGTGTCGTATATATGTACCATATGTATGTACCGATTAACATGTCTTAATAAGGAATGTACAGACTGCATAACTAGCTATAAGTTTATTTATTGACTAGTTAAGTTTGATAATAAAGTATAAGTTTGTTTTCTTTTCAGTGAAAAAACATAAAGATAAACTATAAAATAATAAACAATATTTAGCTAAATTACTTCGCAGTAACAAATAGTTAAATATACTGAACGTAAGACAAAAAATATATATTGGGCAAGTAGCGAGTAGAACTCATACCCGGAGGGTTCCGTACTATTATACATTTGGCATAAATATTGTTTGTTATATGTTCCGATGTTTATGACGAGCGACAGCGCGAGTTTATGTGGCAAACTTTTATTTTGAAGGCGCTAGCATAGCACAAATATACGATGTTCTTACAGTTTTAACAACAAATATGACCAGTATTAACTCCAGACGGAATTCGAAATACATTTTTTTTCGGATTTATACTTTAACTTATGCAAAAAGATTAGATTTTGCTATTTTAAAAACTGTAGTATACTATAGGGACCTATTTTAAATAGTTTATCAGTATTGGGACTTTTAGTATGACGACCTGTGTCTCTTCATTGCGTTAACCTAGAAAACGCTATTATTACAGCAGTATGAGGCCATAGTTTTCAACTATATAAAACGAGTTGTTTTCGAAAAAAAAAAACCATAATATAATTTTGTTGCTTTATAATTCCCCATGGGATTTAAAATTCATTATTTTCGGATTTATTCCTTAACTTATGCCCAAAGAGCTCCCAACGTGCCAAATTTCAAGACTATACGTCCCTGAGAAGTACCCTAAAAGTTTTGATAATTGGTAAGTTAGCGAATTTTAATAATGAAATGCCACTTTTTATTGAGTGAACCTAGAAACTGTTTTTTGTACAGCATTGTGGGGCCTCGTTCCTCGAGTTGTTTTTCAACAAAAAGGGTCTTGTCACACGGACAGACAGACAGCTGGACAACTGAGTGACCCTATAAAGGTTCCGTTTATATCATTTTTGCCACGGAACCCTAAAAAGTATCGAGATGAGTTTCATTTATTAGTATAATTGACTACAAACCAGATAAGAATCAATTTAAGGCGAAACATATAACGGAGAAAACGATTTTTATCTTTTTTCCATATTTATTTAGATGAAAATAGTAAATATGTAATCTGCAATATGCGTCATATACAGAAACATTTTTTTATTACATAATAAACTAAATACTACGTTCCATTTCCTATTAGAGTTCTTTTAGGGTTCCGTACCTCATATTGAAAATAGTTTTTGAGTGTATCGCGTTCAGACAGAAAGACAGACAGCCGCGGCGGAGGGACTTTGTTTTATAATATAGTAAGATTTAAGTAAAATATAAGTAGTAAGATTTAATGGTTTTGGCAACGTATTCCAAGAAAGCGTGTTCTAGTAGTGATTTCTTTTCAAGTTGATTTTCTATTGTCATTACTTGGTTTTTCTTAACTATATAATATACTACAATCAATCAGTACGAAACCCTCAGGCTGCGAGTTCTACTTGCTACTTGTCCGACTTTTTTAATTTACTCCCAGTGCGTATCGTAACAATGGGAAGACATTTTGCGAATTCATCGAATGTGTTTTGTAAAAATATATTCCTTTCTCGAAGCGCGAAAAAAGGAATCGTAGACAAAAGATTCTAATAAGTCTCCATTGTTGTTGGTTCTTTTCGGATTATCCTTCTTTATGATAACGAGAAGAATCACAGAAGCGAATATTTTCTTCTGAAAATAATAACATGGAAAATAAATAAACCAATACTACAATTTATAAAATACATCCATATTATTTTAAAGAAACCATTTCCCTTTTTTAAATTATGTGTTTCCATGTAGGCACGTAAGAACTCATAAGAATCTATAGTTCTATGTGAAACAAAACAATACCAACACCAAAAAATTTATCCCACGGGCCAAAAACATGATTAAGTTAGCCGTCATATCAAGTTAGCCATTGATAGTAGCGATCCCATATTTTGCAACTTCAGTTAATCTCTACTTCGATTCTGTTGGCCTTTTATTGATTTATAAGTAGTGCATTTACGACACCAATCTTCAACATTCTTATTGTAACCCAGCCAATAAAAGCGCTATCTCACTTCCAGCAGAATCTTCTTCATACCTAGATGCCCACCAGAAACACCATCGTGAACTTCCCTCAATATCCGGTATTATCTCTTGATTAGTTAACACTTTTCCATCACTAGATTTCATTCGCAAGAAACAGGCTGTCCCATTTATCCCAATAACTGTTTGTGATCGGATCGTAACATGAGATGTCACTCCACTGAGGCCTGATTCCATTGCGCTTCCAGTACAGTATTGGTCGTAAGTTATCATCTTATAGTGGTCGCAATCCAATCGGATACAATTGTGATATCCTACTGCCTAGATCTAACCTAATATTAGCATAAAAATCTCTTCTCTCTTTCTCCGTGAATGTTTGTATTAGATTGTTATAAGTTTTCTTATTATTATACTAACCTATATAGTGTCGAGTTAAAAGGCATTCGGTATGTACAATATGTAAGTCAAGCTGTCGGAATGGGGTTAATCAACTGCCAGCTTTCGACCCTACTCACGTACGTTCATTTCTCGCCGACATTTGATCATATAAAAGGTGTCATGAATTATTACCAAGGTCGGTAAGTTCTCTATAATCTGTGCGTCTATTAAGAGAATGTATATTTATTGTTTTTATTTATATGAATCTGCTATATTGTTTTTTTTTTTTTATAATTTTGTTTTGTTTCTTCTTCTATATTATAAAACTCAACGTATCTCTGTCTGTCTGTTCTTTGCAGGTGAAAACCAATAATCTGATTTTTTTCTTGCTTTTTCTGATATATTTTGTAAGATAAAGTAACATACATAATAAGCAGTGGATATCATGGTGAATCAATGCAGAAAGAAGACGGTCTTTGGACGTTAAATAGCTTACGCTGAGTAAACCATAAGATATATATCAAATTAATGTACTAAATAATAATTGTAGATCTTAACAAGATCTAATACAAGTCGGTGATAGCATATGTCTATATTCTAAGGACCACCAACAAGAAGCAATTTTGTCTTTAAAATAACTAGTGGGCGCGTGTGAGACTAATCGCCTTGTGTGGTAACGGGTATCCGACAACTCAACTGACGGCATTCTGCAGTGGTCTGAGCCGCGTGCACAGCTAGTATAAAAATATTTTATAACTTTGATTGATTTCCTTTGTATATAATTAATGTAAAAAACAACCGTACAATTTACATAATATTTAGCAAATATTGTAAACCATAACACATGATAGGTATGTGGGCAATTACTGGGTGGTAGAGATTGGATTACGTTCACCATACACACCAGGTCAACCCAGTTATAACACCCGTCATAGTGGTAAGTTTAAAGGTGTTGGCGTTCCAGGATTACCCTATGTATATACAGTAATCAAGAAGGATGGTAGGAATCTGTATCCCAGTACAGTGATCTCTTTTAGTTTGTTACGTTTTGGGATCAGTCAATGTATATATAACTGCCTAGAAGTTTGAAGACCGGCATTACACCGGTGAATCGTAAGGTACTTAAAAAAGAAAAAGTATTATGGTGGGATTTGCGGATCACATTATTCAGACTCACACTAAACAAGGTCAAGTAGAGCTGAATTAAGTGATTTTAGCGTGATGGGAATTTTGATCCGATTAAATGGATTAATGTATACTTTCGTCGAGTTAAAAATGGACGGTTGTGTTTTTGCGTTCACGGCTCAGTGGTTTACCGCGTTAATCGACGAATAAGCCTCAGCTTTTGTTGAAGGTAAGCATCGTTATGAAACGATAGCATGGTGGTAGGGCATGGCATAGGCATTTTTTAATGCCCGCCTAGCTAGCTACCTCCCTCAAGTTGAAAATCTGTCACCAAGCACCAATAGGTGTGTTCCGGCAGCTGCACTTGAGAGCCAGTCTTCCACTAGGTTTACCCATTTACTACCATAATAGGGTATTTTCCAATAACCTCCTGACCAGCTAAAGCTGGTATGTTTTGGCGGCTGAACTTGAGTTTCAATCCCTCTTTACGATTAGCAAGTTACCACCTTGGGCTACATCGTGGAAGTTGATAGAATTGTGGATGAACATAGTCGCGATTAAATAAGAAAAAGACAATCAATGGAAATTTCTTTACTAGCGTTTTCAAGCGGTACCAAACTTACGAACAAATGTTTTATATACATTTGACAGAACAGAATAAAAATATAACATATCAGTTAATAAAGCACGCATATTTTATTTTTCCCTAAAGGAATTAAAATAACAAACATTTAACAGAACTAACAAGCGTGGTAGTTCTCATTTATGTATCCTTTTGTTTTGTTTCTAGATTTTTCTCTTAGCAACTATGGCTAGGTTAATAGGAAAAATTTACCTTTATAATTCTTGCAGAAAATGTACGCAATATTTTTACACATATGGCTTGGAGCAAACTAATTGCTAGTGAGATAATTGAAAAAACGATGTTACTTTTTTATATTTATTTAAATATAGATTTTGGTTATCTCTTCAAGTATGATACCTAGTCTATGAACCGATTGTATTCTGCTTTTGACTACAGTTTGTCAAAAATGTTACTTAACTTTCAAGTGATGATATGTCTATATGTCTAACATGATGTTGCAAATGGGTACAAGGCACTACAAGATACTAGAAATGTAATTTACATTTTAAGTATGGTTTTAAGTAATTGGTTCGAACGATTTGAAATTTATCTCATGAAGCTAAGTAATTTATTTCATTGGTATTTAAATATAATAAAATATGCCTTAAATTTACGTAGATATGATGCTCATTCTCTACTTGAATACCACTAACTGTATTAGTGCGAGCAATTATACAATTCTTTGTCAATTACATCCCCTTATTGAATTTATGTCTCAGATTTTCAATTCAAAATTGTCTATATAGTATAACAAGGAATGGATCAGTTTTTTCATAAGTTTGAAAAGGTATAAAATTTATCGGATTTTTTAATAATTTTGCCCTTTTCTAAACTTATGACATTTTTTTCGTAATAGCCAGAAACATTAATTATTGAAATAGAAAAAGTTTTATCATTAAACCAGAAGGTAATGGTATTATTTTTAGAGTTCAGCTGAAAAAGGTAAATTTGGTAAATACCAGAAACTACGGCACATACTCGTATGTACAATAAACATTTTTCACAGAGTCGTGTTACATCTGTTTTCCAATTTCCTGGAAAACAAGTACAAAACAATTTTGCTACAATTTAAAGAGTACAGGGTGAACAGTCCACCGGTCACGTATGAACTTGGGCTTCGCTTCTACATGGCAACAACTTATAGTTTCTCCACAATGGAACACGCTGTGTTGAATTGCTTCGGTTTAATGGCGCCAATACGTGATCCGAGTACAAGTGTTTACTAAATAAAAACATATTTTACTTAGTATTAACCCAATAGCTAGCCTCGTGGCACAGTGTTAGTAAGCACTACTATTGAGCCGATAAGCCGTGGGGTCAATCTCGGTACATTGCTGACTTTTGTGTGATAAGCATAATTGTTAGTTGTGTGTCTGGATGTGAAATATGTAATATGTATATATACCAGCTGGTTAATTACTATATTACAAGCTTTGCTTAGTTTGGAATGAAATGGCCGTCTGTGACATTTTGTTCCCATATTTTTATTATTATTATATCTTATACTAGCTGTGCCTGGGACTTCGTTCGCTTGGAACTTCGTGTATCAAAAAGGGCGATAAAAAACAGATATGTAGTTCTACTGAAATTCAAAATTAGCGATTTAACCGTGTTTCATACTTTTTGAACGTTTCAGATTTATGAGACACAGTATGTCACTCACGGCTAGCAGTCAGCCAGGCCTCTCGCTCTTCACTACTTTCGATTGATCGAAATTCTGCCATATGTCTACGCTGTGAATTTAACCTAATACATCGACCCATACAGGTTTACATAAATGACGTGAAGATAAAATAATTTGGTTAAATTTCGTATAATTTAACTTCATTTTACTAGATATTTAAAATATACTACAGTAGTACATATATAAATATTCCGATTTATATATAACTTAAACGCAATTTATATGCCATACAAATTTTCATACGTATAAGAATGCATCCTACATGTACCTACAAACTATAAACTACAATCAGATCAAATTTCATCAAATTCTGGCTAGCAGTTTCTTCGTGGTTGGAGTACAAATTAACAGACAAGCAGACAAAAATTTCAAAAACTGCGGAAATGTTTTCTGTCTATGATTCTACACTGCCTAGTAGTATTTTTCCTCAAATATCTTGAATATACAGATGTCGACTCTTTACTTTTTTATTATAAGTATAGACTAGCAACTGCCCACGACTTCGTACAAGATACTTACAATATACTGTAATGATTGTTTATCAAACATTTTTATATTTTAATTATAAATAAATAAATAAATAAATAAATATATATATATATATATATATATATATATATATATATATATATATATATATATATATATATATATATATATATTTTAACTTAGTTGTTTTCTCGTTACTTTATTTATCGTGTTTTCGGTCACTTTCCGAAGGCATCTTTAGTTCTTTATGTAATTTGTTATTTAAATATTGTATGACGAACTTCTTTTACGTTCATATTTATATAAATAAGAAGGACGTATGTATACAATTATTGTATTTATTCGCTGGAAGAATCTTTCAAATTTAAAATATAGAACAAGACTAGAAAAGAATTGAAATGTGACGAGATTGATTATGACTTACCGAGGAGAGATAGATCTCTAAAGAAAAAGTACAATCTTTAATTAGATTTGTATAAGTTTATTTATAATTTCATTACTATTCTATTTGATGTTTGTACTCACACTTATCTATCTGGAGTCTGCACAAAAGTTATTTTGTTACTACAAGAGACGTCTCGAATTGTAATCAGTATTCGAAGGAGTTTGACAACAGCCAAGATTGTTTATAAACCAATGGAAGTCCTGGCGGACGCTTTCATTCATGCTGGCTTGACGAATTGACTTGGCTTGGCATGTTGGCTAGAAACGGGAGCGGAATGAATATCTTATGCTTGTTTACCAAATTCTTATACACACAAGCATCTCAAGACGGATTTTACAAGTAGCCCTGGTCCGGATAGATACATAAACTTGGACTAACTATACTAGTGAAGGTTTACTAAAATTATTAGACTATAAATAAGGTACTCTGTTTTTTATATCTCAATGTCAAATGCCTTCGGAATACACATATATATATATTTTGCGTTTCATTTCATATACCTTTTAAGATATATTTTTCGGTACTTACGCTAATACAAATAACGGCCAGTTTATTGATCAGAATAACAAAGTTTAATTTTAAAGAATGACAATCCAAACTTTTAGAGTAACTATGTCCAAATAATAATCCAGAATGACAATATCGGCTTATATTTCTCGACATCCGAACGGCGACACGACGAACTAGTCGCAATGTCACAATACGGTGAGAGTCAATTGAATGTCTTTTAGTGTGGCTTTACACACGAATTGAACTTCTTAAGGAAATAGTTATTTTATCCTTTCAGGAGTTTCCGTTATGATATTTGTAAGCGTAACTTCTGGGACTATTGATGGGTCTTGAGCTCAGTATAATCGACACGTAATCAGTGTTGGGTATCATATCATCAAGTTTTGATTTGTTGCGAACTTTATATTACTACTTGTTAATTAATTAATTATAATTTGTAACTTGATATTTGTTACTTGTTTTTGTTGGCGTTGTTCTGCGGTATAATATAATAAGGTATACACATCTGTAAAGATACTTCACACAGTTTTCAATTTGTGAATGATTTGTTAATTCGATATTTTGTGAATGTGTTATTGAATGGACAATAAAATAAAACCATCGTAATAAGTACGATAAAGTAAAGTCATTTCGCTGAGTAAGTATGTGCGAGTCCGAGTATGTCTGAGTAACTAAGTGGGCAAATATCCGACTATGAAGCAGAACACTGTATAGAAAGAAATACACACAACATGTCAGCATTGATAAATAGAACAAAATTTTGTACTTTTGAAAATTGGAAAAAGCACGTTGACCTTAAGTTTTAAGATAAAGACATTAGATATAATACGCTAGAAAGTGGTCTCAAGTAAGGTGGTGCGCTGATGTGGAAATGTTCAGAAATCAGATAAATATCGCCTATAGATTAGCTTCCGTTTGTGTGGGCCTTAATAAATTCTGCTATCTAATGAAAAAACGTACTTGGTGACTAATTGTGAAAAATGTGATAAAGTTGAAGATATTCATCACGAATTGATGAAATGTGTCCGGAACAAAACAGAGATGGAAAGTCTTGTAAGTCACCTTGGTCTTAATATGTGGGATCAGAGTGCCTTCCATCTTTTACCTACTGTAAAATCCTGACAGCGCTGACACCCTTTCGCAATTTGATTACTGGTTATATTAAATAAACTCTATTAAAAAACCAAGCCGACGTAATCCGAAAGGTTAAAAGTCAAAACAACCTAGAAGAAACAAAAAAAAACACTTTTCTTTTTTCCTATTTTAATTCTTATAAGTAGTGTAAGCTTTTTATCTATAAGTGTTCTATATAACTATAAGGATATCATTTTGTAGATATTCGTGTAATATTTTTTAACATGTAGTCTTTTGATGTCAAATGGTCTCTTTAACAGATTGGTAATAAAGAACTTGAAGCAGGCCTATCCGACATCTTTCTCTTAGGAGGAACAATTTCATCACTGCCAACAATGTAGACCTAGTCTCTAGAGCAAGTTTAAAAAAATGTTCTCTTTTAAAAATATGATGTTGCGGCTCGAAAACAGGTGGGACCAACAAGGTATGATGACGACAATATATGGAATCAACAAGCTGTGATATTAAAAGAGATCGGCCCAACAAGACACTTAATTTCAGTGTAATTTTCCTGTTTTATTCAATTACGCTTGTTAATAAGGGTTTTGGAAAACAAATTTCGCTTTCCAAGTACAATTTTATGTATGTTCGTCGTGTGCTAACTTAGGATGTAACAAAGTTTGTTGGTTTCTCCATGTTGGAATAAAATCAAATAAAAAAAAATCTTTATTCAATTTTTCCCCTAAGAAAGCACTTATTAAAGTCAAACACTACTACTCAGTGAACTCAGTATCTATACTATAGACTAACACTATTATGAGCTGGGCGCGACAACATCGGTGTGCTCTGCGACTGCGTGCTGTTTACAAACATACATCGAAATACTTAAAGGCATTCTCGTTACAGCCGTGTAATAGTAACATTATTTGCTCGAACTATTGGATCGTGGAGACCTCAGTTTAATAAGGTCCAGGTCCTCGCCAGGTGGTGGGCCAGGGAGCTCTCTCTGAGTGTGCTGCTTGGGACGTACAATGCCACGCTCTGGCTGCGGTGGTGGGAGAAGACCTCTCGTTGCCGTCGTGTGGTGAGAGCCCCGCTCGGCAGAGAGGGGGCTTGTACGTCAATGGTTTCCTTCTGCGAGGACGTGATGTCGCAGAAGGAGACCACAGAGAGGGTGTAATGATTAAAAAGAAATTGTTTATAAATTAATGGAAGTCCTGGCGGACACTTTCATTCATGCTGGCTTGGCGATGCAGCTATAGAAACGGGAGCGGATTGAATATCTAATGCTTGTTACCAAATTCATATATACACAAGCATCTCAAGACGGATTTTTATTAACAGTTCTGGTTCGGATAGAAGCATAAACGTGGACTAACTATATTAGTTCAGGTTTATTAATATTAAAAGACTATAAATAAGGTACTCTGTTTTTTATATCTCTCTTATTGTCAAATGCCTTCGGAATACACAAATATATCTATTTCGAATTTCATTTCATTTACCTTTTAATATTTATTTATAGGTACGCGAGGAGGATCCTCTTAGCGTCCCTCTCCACCACAGAAGAACGGTATGCAGGAAAGGGCGATTTGCGCGCCTCCTTCTCTGCCCTAGCCAAACGGTCGGGGAGCCCGTCTTCCTATTGCACTGGTTCGGCGTCTTACCGGGCTGGCCGCCGGGGCGACGAGGTACAATGCTACCAGCGATCCCATGTTGCTCCATTACGGCGGCGGATGGTACATCGTGGAGTTTTAGTGAGTAGGAGTCTCACATAACCACTCACTCCCCCGAGCGGGTGTGCACCCAAGACGGGTTCATCCACGAAAATAAAAAGGGGAGAGCGGACGAGGTGGGTGCGCGAAGTTAACCGCCCGTGCCCGTCGGAGGGAACGGTGAATTCGCGGGCGTGGGTGCGAGCACGCTTTGTCAGTAGAAATGGATGAGTAAAAAGCGTTAACTTGCGCAAATTTATCGTCGGGTTCGATGAGAATGTTACGCGGCTTACGTTTTACCTTCGGGGCGTTTAGATCTAGTGAGTATGTTGCGGTGGATACCACTACCGGATTTGGATCGTTGGACGCGCTGTCGAAATACCTTGTCGCGAGCTCTTCTCTTTAGATGTCCAGAGTATTTATATGAATGCCTCCTATAGTAGTTGGAGGCTTACCGAACAAAGCCGAACACATTATTCAAATATGTTGTGACTACAATCCATTTATTTTGGTGGTAGATAAAATGAACCGACTTGTGCGTCACCTGGTCAACTGGTTATTCTAATACAGAACCTTCATGGATTTACGCACAACAACTTACAAAAGTTTCAACGAAATCGGTTCAGGAACATATAGAGGACAAAGAAACGCATATAATAATATAAACAAACGCATATAAAGTATTTGTAACATTTCCCCAACAAAAATTCAGTGGATACGATAACAAAATGACAGTTCCCATATGCTTGTTCCAATATTTACTATCGGCTGGCGAAGACGAGGCCTAGGATATTTGTTGGATAAAACTATTATTTGTCTTTACCATTCTTATCTCAAAATGAAATATCTATCAATGATACTAATAAAACTTGTGGTTTAGTTGTTTGTCTCTAAATTATTATAGTATAGGATATATTTTGATTTAGAATCATATCGATAAAGAAAGCTTATTTGCTTTTGAATTGCCAATATACATTACATGTAAGAGGCAGACAATAAGAATGGAGTGCTCTGTGATGTTTATCCTAATCTTGTGAACTGTCGATTGCTTCTCATTCACAATTTGTTTCGATGTAGTTATTCATATTATTTATTTCTAGTAATGTTTATTTATTTATTCTATTTTTATTTATTCTTCCCGTACTTGCTTTCCAGATTGTTTGACGTTTATTATTACTGTCGAAGCGATCCACTACGTGTGTATAATCGATTTATAACATTAGTATAAATTATTTATTTTATTTAATATTTACAGACGCTGATTACATTCATAACAATATAAAATAGTTGTAAGCTGGCAACATTACACCATAAGGAAAAATATTAATAATAAGATTAGCAAAATAAACAGGAATTAGAATAATATTAATTACAGTATGAAAAATTTGCGAACAAAACATCTTAGAATAAATAAATATCAAGTAAAATATATATTTTATTATTTTAAAAGGTTACACAATTAAAATTCTAGGATAAAAAAGTGGATGCGTGTACTCATTCGCCCGTTAGATTTTATAATTCTTTGAATAGTCACATTCGATATTATGTGATATAAAACACCGAGTGTATTTATCTTCATCACAATAAAACACGAGATTTAGCATTTACATAGTTCTGGAAAATTCACTCACATCATTATTTCATAACGCAACTAAAGAAGTCGAACTTGAAAAAATGAAATAAAACTAATTCAAAGTAATTTATATCGTAAAATAACTTTAAAATTTTGCTATATTTTATATTCCAAGAGATATTCTTTTAAACAGATTTATGCTTTTTCTGCAAAACTAGATTGATCAAAATAATAAAGGTTCACCTTTTTATTCAAATTTCCAACTTTCATTATGGTTGTCGTTTCATTTATAAAAATAAATCTTCTTAAAATGTATTAAGCTTTTAAAATATAGTTTTAGCCTTTAATACGAGTAAAACAGTTACGGATTTTTTTGCGTAGGTATCAATTCCCGTTACGTATATATTATTGATAAATACATATTCTAGACAATAGAAATCTCACCGACCAAAGGTTTCTCACTAATCAGTTAGTTAGGAACGCCGCGAATTACACACCGAGTGTAATTACAGATATTAAATTCCGGTACAAACGTAGGCCACGAAATCTCTTTATCGATCCTGATGACGATATCAGTTTAACGCGTCCGACCCCGTACAACTTGCGTGTTTGCGCCCACGCCCGCGAAATCACCGTTCCCTTCGCAGGGGACGGACGGTGAACTTCGTTCCCGCACACCCGCCACGTCCACCCTCTCCTGCGGCCACTCAAGCCTAGGTCCGATCCTCCGGCAAGGAGCCCTTGAGTCTAGCTGCCGCTCGCGCGATACAGTGACACCGCATTCACTAGCTACCTACATACATACATTACACTGTTTACAGACATGTACTACTCTTAGGTACATAGGTTCTGTAAGGGATCTTTTTTTTTTCTTTTTTTGAGGCTAGTTAGTCTAGATCAAAAATTACAGATCACTAAATACATATAAACTTGTCTCTTACACTCCTCCCTGAGGATAGCGGCATGTATATATGTATAGTTAGTTAGATCGAGTGCCCTGACATTAGTCAGATCGCGACTTATTTGCATAACGCGCAACAGTCCGAGCGGAGGTTCGGCCACTTTGGCGCCCTGGGATGTTGTTGCAAAGCTTTCGTGGGTGAGTGCCTTAAGCGCTCGCCCCCAAGCCCGGTGAAGCTGTAAAAGCCGTTCGAGGCTCCTGAGCCCTTATGGCTAACAGTTTGTCAGATCGAAAAAAAAATGTTTCTCACGATTATGAAACATTGAACGAAATCTTTATTAGAGTTATTAGTAAATGTAACTTTAATATAATTACGAAATAATCTACAGTGATACTTGAAGTATAAAATTATCAAATATCAATAATAATAATAAAATAAATAAAAATTAAATACTATGGATGATATTCAACTTGCCGACACAAGGAAACGGACTCAGTTTTTTTTTAACTGACTTTACTGCTAGCTTTAGGTGCCCTGGAGCTTTTGCGGCTTTTACAGGTTCCCGGGCTTGGGGACTGCGAATGTTGCAATCCCTCGTTGTGTAGCAATGTTGAACTGCTGACCGGCCCTGTTCACGAAACGAGTCGACATTTCAACAGATGAATTAAAAAAAGTGTGTACCGTTCTTTGAAGTGTCAGATATTACGATTAAATTTAAAAATAAATAAATCAAGTTAGAATCTATTAATAATTACTTATACTTAATATAATGTACATAATTTACTTAATAAAATTTACGTAATACAATTCACAACTACTTCAGTTTTAATACGAAAATTCGTTGTTGTTTAATTTTTTATTGATTTTAAGTAGTATCTTTGGACTATTCATATTTTTAATTGCTAATAAAATATTATCTCTTAATAAAATGAATATTATATATATGTATATATAGAAACAATAATGACTATATTATGTATAATTCCTGTATTTCTATACTTCCGTCAAAAATTGATCCTTTTTTATCGTTATAGGTTTGGCGTAGTGACCACAATCTCACCTGAGGTTAAGTGACGATGTGGCCCAAGATGACAACACGCTAAACCTAGTGGAAAACAAACTCTCAAGTGCAGCTGCCAGAACACTGTTGGTGCTTGGCGATAGATTTTCAACTTGAGGGTGGTATCTAACTAGGCGAGCATTAGGAATCCATCTATATATAATAAAGCTTAAGAATTTTTTATTTGTTTAATAGTACCTATAGGCTATATAATTTCACGCTGCGACCTTAAGGAGCGGAGCAGTAACTATGAATGTCAAGCAGTTTGGCAAGCTTTAGGTAAGTACGGGGAATTTAACAATGATAGGGCTACACGGGAGCGATGATGGCGACGCCGTGGAGAGTTGGATGGATAAATGTAACACGGACGAAACCGTGGGGCACAGATAGTTACAAGTAAATATAAAAGACTGTCCTGGGAAAAGCTTATTTTACAAGCTTTTATTTAACTCGCTTTGTTAGTATGTATAGGACAATTCTTGCAATTCTCGATGAGAATGTAATAATATGATATCATGTAGTTGGTCCGAGATGTTATCCATAACAACGCATCAATAAAATAAGATATCCTCGTCGTGTTTAAGGTTTATAAAAGCTGGTTTAAAAAATATTATTTTTAATTTAACTAAATAAAATTGTGTTCTCGTATTAAGGTTTTATCCATGAGTAGTTAGCAAGTGCTAATTTATAATTTAACTTAATAAATTGTAGTGCGACACATAAAATTTCTTTATCGTACGCAATAACTGATTTAATCTAATACTGTTAAGTATACAATACATTTTTTATAAGAAAGAATTTAGTCAAATCACTCAGGAATAATGTAGTTCCTACGAGTTTAAAATACTCATTGATGAGATATCAATCTATTCCTTGTTATGATTCGGGTGGCTTAAATTACATTGTATACGTACAAAACCAATATAAACAATGTTCAATTAAAAAAAAAGTAGGACAACTTTGTTTTTTTACTGTTTATCGAGTGGTATATCAAATGTTAGATGAGAAAATTTCTTTCTTCTTACTATTTCGTTTCTTGGAAATGACTCTAACAATTTCAATTACATTTTGATATAAGATAATATTTTACTTTTCATTTTAACTCCCAAACTAGGTTGCCAACATATATTGAATAGTGGTACATCATACACAACTATGAGCTATGAATATTACTTTCAAATTAGAGTAATTTTGCTCGTTTAATCAAATAAAATCTTAAATGTTATATCATGGACAAGCTGCGGTAAATAAGGTGTTAAGGCTGCGAGGAGTTTACGCGGTACGAGTATGTGTAGCGAAGCTGTGAAACGGTTTGGAGCTCATTGGTTAGTGAATGCGTAGTAGTGCAGTAGCTTTAGTTCCCCACACAAATTTGCACACATTTCTCGCTCGCAACCCTGACACCTAATTTCGTCTGACATCTTTCGCTTTTGACGGTACAAATACCTTACCTTTTTCCATTAGGCTGCGCTAGGAAAATGAAATAATCCTATTGGTAGATGTTTTTCTCGCGCAGCGCCTTGCTTCCTTCTACATCTTTGGAGGATACGCAGCCTAAGGCTGGCCACACGCGCTCGTGCGTACCTTCTCTACCATTGACCGATGTACTTTCTGCTTTATAATACTATTTACATGACCTTTTACGATTCATGTGTATGTACATATATATATTTTAAATACATACAGTCGGTGTAGAATTTGTTTTGGAAAAAGCTGTGAATAATTTTTAAAAATTACTTTTTAAGACGCGTTATAAAAAATGGAAATGAAATTTTACGCATTGTAACATAAAGTCAGCGTTTGCTTGTTTTTGACCTCTTGTTTTATTGTGGTGGAAGTAGTTACACTCGATATTATTCGCTTGCGGTAGATATTTCGCCCACTTACATAAAAATAGTGCTCCTGACCATGGCAGGTGTGATACAAACGACAGTCGAGATGGTGACAGTCGTTCCTAACTAAACTTCTTGTTTTATTACAGTGAAAATAGGCATATAATATTATTATTTTTTAGAAATTATTTACAACTATTAATGTAAACTTTATTTTAACATTTGTAATTTATTTCTAGATAAGACTGATATAGCATTAAAAAAATAACATCCTCAATATGTATATATATATTTTTAAAACTTTTATTATTATATTTCAATAAATTTATTTCCAGTAAATTACCACGCTAAAGAAGTATGACTTGTATCGTGAGTTCATACTTACACGCACCCTTTTTTAATGTATCGCGTTAATTATAAGGTAGAATGAAATGCTTACTGTAATTTTATATAGAAGTAATAAAATTTCGAATAAATCTTTTGTACGTGCTATATTTATTCGAAATATTATGACTTTTTACAGAAGTCGGCCTCTGCATATTAATAAAAAGTACAATTAGCTGTGCCCCTAAAACAAAGTTTACTCATATATTTTAACATTACTAATAACCATTAAAATGGTCATAACTCTTATATAAAATATACGATCTTATCATTTTATTGGTTTGTACATGATTAATGAGAGTCCTAAGTATTCACGATTTTTATTAAGCTTAGCGTCGATTCGGTGCGCTTAGACGAAGTGAGCCGATCGGCTTTAATTTTTCTATCAAAGTACTATTATTGAAGTGAAACTTCTTATGCGACTTCCAACACGTTAAAAGTTTTACGCACAATATCGGTCTTTCCTCTTTGTGTGAGCCAGAGCGAGAGAGCAATATATTATCGGTCTCTCCTCTTTGTGTGAGCCAGAGCGAGAGAGCAAATGTCGGTGTGTATGTATATTGCACACTGTTTAAATAAAATATAAAATATCTTTTAAAATGAAGTTTTTTTTAATATTTCTAGCAAGTAATTCGAGGTACGCCAATTTAACTCTAATAGACACAGTGAGATGTTTTTTTATACTACTCAGGTGGTAAGCAAGCATACGTGCTGCTTGATGGTCAGGGCTACCATAGTCTATGGTCGCTTATAATATCATAGGCATCAACTAGTACGTCGCCAACCTTGAACCCTCTCCTAATGCAAAGAGTGCTGGAAACCCTTCTCACCGCCGGAACATAACGCAAGGTTATTTGGCTTCAATCTTCTGTAGGGTGAAGCTATTCCACTAATCGGGCTGCCCCAAGTAAAGAAAAATCTGCAAAGAAATTTCTCTGTGCCCTATCTCTCTTAAACTATTATAATATTATATCATTCAGTTATTATATAATTTAATAATAGAATTAATGCAATTCGGTTCGACTCGAAATGGCACACCTTGTCGACACTTAGCTTAACGAAGAATTATTATTTGTGTAATTTGACAACATATAAATTAAACGATAAGCATCGAAGATAATATTGCATTACAATTGTAATGTTTTATATCAATTGTTACTGTTGAAATTTGTCTATGGCGCTTGTGAATACATATAGTGGGATATTGGAAGCGCCACCTATCTATAAAAATAACATATTCACAAACTACCAAAGGTATATCTATAATTATAATAAAATTGAAGTGTCTGTTTGTAATGCCAAAATAACAGGTTTTTACTATATGTATATGAAAGTATATACGATACCAATAACAAAAGACCAATTTTTTTAATTTTCGTTTGCTTGTCTGTTTGTTACGAGTAATCCCCGAAAGGCTTGGACCTATTTTGTCGCGACTTTCACTAGCAGATAGCTGTCGTTATAAGCTAAAACTTAGGCTACTATTATTTTAGAAAAATAATTAGGGTTCCGCACAACAAATTAAAATCCGTTTTTAATAGTCAACGCGGGTGGAACCGCGGGCGGAGCTAGTATATTAATAAATGGAGCGCGGGAATACTAAATGTGTACGTGGAATACTTATTTACGTACAAAATAAGTTATATGTACTTCTTTGACTTAACAAAACAAAATAACTCCGAAATTTCTGTCCCGTGTGCCAACGTCATAAGATAGAATAATTCATAAAACAAGATTAAATTAAAATAATGTTCATATCAAGTTAAATTATTTTTTCACGATAAAAAAAAAAACAATTAAATAAATTACATTATTATCATTGATGGCTGATGTCGCACTTCCGTCACATGATGCGCGCGCAGCTCTCAATTTTATCCTTTACTAAACTAAACTAAAAAAATGTTTTTATAGTTTTTCCAATGGACTATTATCATAATTATGATGAAGTTTTAAAATACATTAAAACATCGATATTCTTCTTTTTTTTCAAATACCCAATTATATAAAATACAAATTATGATACAATAACAGATGGTAAATAAATATATACAAGTATTGACTTAATTATAATATAACTTAAAGTTCAATTGTATAATTTGTGTAAAGTAATTTCGAAAGTAAACGAATGAATAAAGAATATTATGGTTTTATAACATTTTCCAAATCATCATATGTTAGGGAACTGAGCCAATCACGTATGACAGTTCTACATTCCCGTAATTTAAGAGGATAAATATTCAGTATTTTGTTGTTGAATACTGTGTTCAAGTCATATTTGAAATCAATAATAATGATATCGGCCTGTAAGTGTCCCACTTCTGGGCAAAGGTCTCTTCCGAAGGGAAGGTACGAGTTTAATGTATTGGCCCACGATGTATTGGCTATTTCAAACATCGAGAAATGAACAGTTCTATAATTATCACATAAGTACTATAGGTAGAACAAGAACTTCTTCAAGCGTTCTGGTATCATCACTATGTCTCCTTCTTTCCAGCGAATAGTGTTTGAATAAGTTGAATAAGTTTGAATAAGTTTAAGTAGTTTGAATAAGAAAATGTAAGCGAATTCAAAAAAGTATTAATTCAATTAATTTGATTTTATAATATTTTAAGCGCGTCATAACGCACGTCGCCATTTATATAACAATAAAAGTGAACGAAAGTATGCGTCACATAATACGCGCCCACTTTCTTTTTAAATTTAAATTTTTCCGAAGCATTAACATTTATTATCGTAATTTCCATTTCCATAGTTAAGTTAAGGATTCAAATGAAACGTTTTGAAAAACCTCAGAAAGGCCTTTCGACTATCGGAAGCTGTACATTTAAAATACTACGGGTTTGTGAATTCCGACGCTAATTTTCTGTAATGATGCATGATTTATGTTCGTGATCAAAGTCGAGCCGTGAAGTGCGTGTGTGCTGAGTTTACGCGCCATTACCGGCGTTACCAACCGAGTTTGATCAAAGGAGTGTACAGTCAACATTCACTGATCACTAGCTACTAGATGTGTCAAAACAATATCCCTCTATCAATATATGTTAAAATCAACATAGCTTTTAAACCTGAAACTGAAACGGTGTCGCAGAAGAATTTGCAACCGTCAAAGTTTTATTTAATTTTAAAACATTCCGAAATTTATAAATTTGAGCTTCTTATTAATTCTCCTTCTTGTTACTTAGGAGCAACACGTGTATATACACAATTCTGCCAATTTCACGTGGATAGAATATTTTTTTAATATCAAACTAACACTCCAGCATGTTGGTAGCTCTCTTGTTAGATAAGCGAGTTTTGTAGCATCTGAAAATAGATATTTCTAGTTATTATTTATAATCCACTTTATTTGTACACAATAACTAAACTATATCAAAATATATTTTGGTGGTAGGGCTTCTTCTAAGGCGCGCCTGGCTAGCTACTATTCGCAAGTTGAATAACTGTCGGTAAGACCTAATAGGTGTGTTCTGGCAGCTGCACTTGAGAGCCACTAGGCTAGCGTGTAACCATCGTGGGCCACACATCGTCACTTGCGATTAGATGACATTGTGGCCATAAAGCTAAACCTATAAAAGATTTAAAACATATATTAAATTCCTCCAAAATTATCTAACATAATTATGTTAATGAATAAAAATAAAAACGATCACAATATTATAGATCAAAATTTCGCCAAAAACTCCACCAAGCCCGGTGAAGCTGTAAAAGCCGCAAAGGCTCCAGGGTCCCTAAGGCTAACAGTATAGCCAATTGGGGAAAAAAGCCAAAAACTCCCCTCTCAACAGTTTTAAATATTTTATTTTAATTGATTTAATATCAAACAGTGTCGATAGAAAATATGGTATAATTTACTAAGTAGATTAAGTTGATAATTTTTGATGAAAATTTTGGTGTTATACATTTTATGACACAACCTAATGATTGAAATACGATACGATCACCAAGCCCGATGAAGTTGATGCCTTCTGAGACTTCAAAGGCCCTTAAGGCTAATAGTATAGTCAGATCGAAAAATAATAATTTAATACAACTTGAAGTCCCTAAAAACTTATTACATCGTAGTTTTCTGTTTGTTAAAATTATATCTATATAAAACTTTACTTTGATTATTTATCCTTCTTAATAGTTTTTTTTATCAAGATACTCAAAGTATATAAACAAAAATCATACCAAAATATCTTTATAATTAGTTTACCTTATAATATCGAAAATAATTAACGATTAATAGATCATTACGATTTCTCTGAAACGTAATTTTTTAACGATTTTCGGTGGACACTTTTTTTCAATTTTTTTAGTTAAACAGCCAGATGTGTGTCCTCCATACGTACTCTTCATATTCAGTCTCTCCTAGTTAAAAAGTTTATATGCGTTCTAAACCTTTATGAATTCAGTAAGTATAGCTTGACCTTATTTAGAGTAATTAAAATAATAGCTGTAAATCCTTTGTGTCGAATATTACGTAACATTACCTACACTTCAGGTTTAATGAAAGCAATTTAATAAATTAGGCCTAGTTTCAAAAAGAATATTCATGAATTATTTACATTAAATGATGTATGTGTTAGGGAATTGTGACTGGGAAGTGAATTGGTACGTTTAGGCGTGTCGCGTTGTGGAACCAGCCAGTGAATATCCGGCAATGAAGCAAGTTGTTAAGGATTTTTACCGACTGGTTCTCGACAACCTTGCTCATGGTGATAAATCCGTCATAGTAACATTCGAATTTCGGGATCGACTACCCAGTAAACAACTATCTGCGTAGAAGGTTGCAATTGATGGTCGATGGATTATCAATCTCTCAGTGGTCGATGTTGTTTTCAGCCTTACCTTCAGACACAATGCAGTCTACCTACCGTGTTACTATTTGATAAGACTCTGATAATAGGAAGCTACAATATCGCTGAGTGCTTCAGGATATTTTTATTCTTATTAACCCGTCCTCGATCTTATTCGGTATATATGCCGAATTTGAAGCAATATTCCTTTTTTATTGCGTCATCAGAAAGTCGCGAGCGGTTGCAAATTTGTATAAATATCTAAATGTTTATTATTACATCTAGAAAAATCTATAAAGCTGTGTAGTTTATGTCATTTGAGTTCAGAAGCGCTTTAGCTATGGATTTTAGCTCACGGTTGTCGCCTCATACTATTTAGTAACTTCTGCAAATTAATTGCTAAGCTTCAGTCTCAACGTTATTAAACGCTTTTGTGATCTCCTCATTTGTTGTCATGAATCCGGGTTTAAGTAAAGCTGGTTTTAGGCGTCTGAGGTGTTCTACAGAACGTATTACTTCACAATAATTTTCCACATTTATAGTATTGCCATATTCATTCAACCAATATGTTGAACCAAAATTCGGTCGTCAGAATCGGAGTCTTCACAGTAATTTCAAAACGTTACCCTACTCCCATTCTGTTTACTTTTATTCAAAGAAAAATTGGGAGTAGTGTAAAGTTTTAAATGGGGTGTGGGTATTTATGTAACTAATAAAAAATAGTGAAATAAAGGAATTTTTTTCATCATAACCAATTAATTTTATGTAAGAATTCATTTCACGTAAAGGACAACTTTCTGCGATTGTTTAATTTTTCGAGTTCGTCTCCGGAATGTTTTGTGCCTTCCGCAAAAACATAGCAAATATTGGAGAATTTAAGAGAATAAATGTAATAACAACAAAATGCCGTTCCCACCAGGCAATGCAATGTAGCATTTACAAACATAATAGGCTCTGTATAATTTTGAACAAAGCCAAAATGTTGTGGCGCGCGTTCCTTCCCTTGATCAAAACTTTTCTGACCTTAAATGCTACCAAAATTTGAGTTGAAAACTCCAGTTTTGGTCTATTTGTACGTTATAAACTTTTAGTTAACTTTATTGCCACGGTTCTCAACTCTGCGTAAATGATTATTCTGTTGGCATTTCATATTAAATTAAATCTTCAGCGAAATTATAAGTTTTTACAGGTTCAGGCGTTTACCAGTGATTTTTGATATCAATGGAAAAGTACATTTTAAATGTCCAAATTAAAATCTGATTAGTAGTTTAGTCGTAACAAACAATTCACAAGTTGACAATATGTTTTAAAATTAAATTAAATTATGTATGTAATCATCATATTGATTTATTAGTTAAAATTCAAATATGCTGAGACTGGGACCTGTTTATTCCCACACAACATGATACTTATTGTTTTGTTTTAGTAGTGTGTGTTTTATACTGGTATCTCTTTATACATAATTTTATATACTTATGTTTTTGTTGTGTGAGGGATAAATAAATAAATTCTTTCTTCTTTCTTTCTTTCTTAAATATATAAAAACATCAAATTGTTGTCTGGCAGTCATGTGAGTAGAAATGCCTATTTGAAAACGTGACGACATCGTACAATATTTATATAAACAGTTACGTGTTATACTTATTAAGTTACCTTGTGACTCTAAAATTGTTACTGTGTAGCAAGCCTGAACTTAAAATTATATAGGTGCTGAAGAAATTTTCAATTTTCAAAAAGTTTCAACTGAAGCCAACCTTAGTTTTATTTATTGAATGATGACGTCACGCACAGTGACAACATAATGTCGCTTTTTTGTGGCTTAATTTTGTTTAAAGTAAAATTTGTGGAATAATGAATATTATTTATTACAAGGAAAATTATTATTAACATATAAAGTGATTATAACAATTTTTCGAAAGTTGTCGACTCAAGAATTTACCTATATTTTTTTGAAATTGACGTTGAACCAAATTGTGTTTCTTTTGAAAACAATAATTTATATACCAATTTTTAAATATATATCTTCAAAAACGTCGTAGCTCTCGTAAAAACTGTCATGCCTTTTTAACCGTGTAAGGATTAAATTTCAAATGTTTTCTTTTGCATGCCCTTAGGTTACAAAAGAACCACTGCCAATATATAAAATTGGCTTCAGAAATTTCCTTCTATATTCCTTTAAATATACATAAATAAATCAAGAATGACTACCATCCGATAGTAGCGTAAGCTGAAAATAATTAAAGCATATTTCAAGAGGAATAAGTTGGGTAGGATAATAAAGTATTTGTAGTTACGACTTGGATAAGCTTAAGTAATGTTTATGAGATAAATTAATTATGTAGAATAAAACCTTAATATTTATAGTTCTGTAGAAAACATTATTTGAGAGTAAATATTTAGATATAATTTCTTAATTACAAGACCTAGGATATAGACTACAAATTAAGTAAAATGTAGTTAAAAGTCAAGAACTTAACTGTGTGATATCGTAATAGTGTAATAATAATACTAGCTTGTAATTGTTCCATTGCTGGGCAAAGGCCTTCTTCCAAGGAAACGCACAGGTTTAGTTACCACAAGCCTATGACGTAGATATTCGTAGTTTGCAACCATCTTGGTTTTATTCTTTAGGTTTTGTGTAAACATATAATTTAAGACGGTCGTATAAATTACATAGAAAAAACTAATTGTTGCTGTTTTAATAATTCACAAACTTTTTATACTCTGACCACAAATACAGCTGATGTTAAGTGACGATGTCGTCTAAGATGTTAAAAAACTAAGCCTCGTGCGCATTTGCCGAAACACACCTAAAGGCGCTTGTTGACACATTTTCAGCTTGAGTGTAGTTGCTAACCAGGTGGGTATTAGAAAATTGTTTCATCACAGTGATTTCCTTCACCAAATGCTCAGGGTCATTACCCTGAATTCTTTAACTTTGCTGGGACTTTACGTCATTTTATTAGATTATTAAGCGCTAGCGAACAGAACTCGGAATAACAACCCGGGTTGAAGTGCATTTCGTGTCTACTTAAAATCTTCGTAGAAAGTCATAACAGGACCACTTTACGATAACGTGACTTGACTGCACGATGACTGAAAATAAATGCACCATGGTTAAGATTTTGAAGAAAATATAATATATATTGAGGTATTATTGCGATGAAATTAATAGGTACATGCTTTATATTATGCAATATTAATACTGCTACGGAGACAGTTGAATTGTGATACACGCAATATTAAAATATTTATTAAATATGATTACAGTAGGTAAAGCTACGAGGGTTCATTGGACCCGGTTAAAAATAATGTTGGGTCCCAGATTCCAGTGGCCTTTCTCTGGTTATAAATAAAAAATCATATATTATTATCAAATAGGTATAAAAACAAATACATAGAACGAAATGTAAAAGTAAGTGTTTGTGTGCGTGTGTGCGTGGTGTGTGTGTCAACTCATAGAGAGCTTCGATATACCAAAATAGGTACCAGATACACAGTATTAATAATGAAAAATACGAAGAGTGCTTAGCAAAATATTTGTACATAAAATTAATATTATTTAACAATATGGAGTAAAATTTCAGTATCTAGGTAGTTTAGATCTGACAAGCATTATTTTAGTTTTTGTTTTAATTTACGGGTATTAAGGGAATTGATAAGATTTTTTTATTAATTAAGTTACACAACTTTTGTGTTTTGCATACTATATCGATTTTACGCGTGGTTGAGATGAGTTCTAGATCAAACAAAACTTTGGGACGGTGACGTATAATCGTACTGGCAATAAAAAGTTGGCGCACGCTTGAGAACTTGACCACATTTGTAAAGTCCATGAGTAGGAAAGCGGAATGGTTTGAAATACTTGTACATAACCTTTAAGACTGATCGTTGGGTCATTTCCAATAAAATTAGGAGCGATTTATGAGCTCCTCCGCATACTGATATACCATAAGTAATAACTGATTGACCAATAGCAGCATAAATTATTTTCTGTAGTTCTGGTTTAGTAATACGTCACACTGTCGCGTTCCGGGCTCAGCTCAGCGCAGAATTACTATTCAGTAATCAAGCGGGATAGTAAAGAGTTGAGTCACTACCACCATGCATATGATGTAAACCCGTCACTGTGTCTCTCTTTTAATTTGTCGCATTTAGGTATCAGACAGTGTATATCCGAGTACCGTGATGCTTGTGGGCCGGCATCACAGCGACGTCGGGTGACGGAATGCCGATCTCACCGGGGTTGTTGTTGTTTTAGGATTGTATTGTGTTTACTTTCAGACACTGTGTAGTCACTGTACTGTGCTACTATAAAATAAAAGTTGAAGAAAAACAACATAACTCTATGTTTTCTATTTTTGCTATAAACTATCAACAGTGACTTCACGTGCATTGTAAACTAATTATTAGGCGTTCCAACTCGTCCTTTTTTATTCGAACTGACTTTTCTGTTAGCCTTTACGGCTTTTACAGCTTCACCAGGTTTAGGGGCGAGCACTTAAGGCACTCCGCCACGAAAGCTTTGCAACAACATCCGAGGGTGCCAAAGTGGCCGAACGACCTCGTATGCCGTATGCAAATAAGTCACGATCTGGCTAAGTCCAACTCGTATTATGTTATCTGACACTAACACGAATAAAAACAAAAGGACCGGGGAAAAAAAATCCATAAGTGATTGTGTGTAATAAAATGGTTACTTGCTGGAAAAAAATCATAAATCATTTATTCAACTAAAGCTTTCGAAGGTCTCGCTCATGAAAGTCAAATATATATCCATCATTCAGAAAATAAACTTTGATATGATATTTATTTCTGTTATTTATCTTCAGATCTGTACCGATTTGATTATTATTGGCTTGTTTTGCTAACTTTAGAAAAAATAAATTTAATTAACACTATTTCACTTTTGTAAAACTATTCCCTAATTACGTAAGAACAAAGCGATATCAGAAATCGCTATATATAGAATTTAACGTTGCGGTTAAGTTATATTGTATCCTGTGACACGTAAGCCATTTTCAGTTATAATAGTTAGATAAATAAATATAACAAGTATATAAGTAAATGTACCATTAGTAGGAAAAAGCCAAGCAAAAATCACGTATCCAATTATAAAGCCTGGGATCGGTTTATTAGTTCTTTCAAACGCGGTTTTTTTTATATAGTACTTTTGCAAAGTGTTGTGCCTAACAGAAAGCACAATTCATCCAGAAACATCCCCGGCCTCCTAAAGATCAACAATTCATCATCAGTCTCGGCTGTCATTTCAGTCTGCGTAAATATAAAATGGATATGTAATGGTTGATACTGAAACGTGACGCGCATAAGCGAATCACTATTACGAGCTTTTCATCATACTAGCTGTGCCCGCGGTTTCACCAGCGTAAAATTTAAAAGAAATCACTGATTGATGATTTGTAATACTTCAGTATAGACAATATTTTTAGGGTTATGAATCACAACTCACACGGCTTGTTCACGCCACTACACCTATAGTCATAGACCCTAGGCGAGTGTTGAATTAGTTTAATTTTCTATTATCTCCCAAACTACGCGTTCAAATAAAAAGCTATAAAGGGAACAGTTTATCATCATAAAAAATTGACTTGATTGAATTGGACTTCTAAAAAATCTTTTTTTTGTGCGGAATCCTAATTATTTTTCTCTTGTGTATGAGAGAAGTGAAACACACGCTAGTCGAATACGCGCTAATCTTTATTTGGGCATATTACTATTACAAGTGACCCAAGTGGGCGCGGTTACAGTATACATGTATTATACTCGTACATAACATTTTCTAAAATAAAAGTAGCTTAAGTAATCCCTTATAATATAATGAAATATACTAATAGACAAAAATAAAAAAATATTGTTTTTTTGTTAAAGATACCGTGTACAAACACTTCAATTTTATTATATGTATAGATATACAGTATAATTTTGAAGCAATGGTGGCTCTTAGTGGTAGCATGTACAGACATCGTGTCGATGGATGTGAGTTCGAATCTCTGCAATGAGCGTGAGCTTTCGGTAAGGGAAACATCGTGATAAAACCATAGTATCGTGGTAGGACTTTTTCTAATGCCCGCTTCGTTAGCTACCACCCTCAAGTTAAAAGTCTATTGCCAGGCATCAACAGGTGTTTTCCGGAAGCTGCAATTGAGAGCCAGTCCTTCCACTTGACTTGATTTACCATCTTGGGTCACATCGTCACTTTACCTCTGGTGAGATTGTGGCTATAACGCTAACCTATAACGATAAAAAAGAACCGGTTGATCCTGGACGTCTAAGCGTACCATAATGGTGGGAATGCGCGATTCAGTCGAACACATTTGTCGTTTCCTGTTAACAAACAAAATTTGAAAGGTATTTTCGTATTGACTATACTGTTAGCCTTAGGAGCCCTGGAGCCTTTGCGGCTTTTACAGTTTCACCAGGCTTAGGGGCGAGCGCTTAAGGCACTCAGCCTTGAAAGCATTGCAACAAATTCCGAGGGTGCCAACGTGACCGGACCTCGGCTCGGTCGCGATCTCGCTAATTCCCTGTCATTCGATCTATACTAACTATATATATATACATGTTTCTTCCCACTGGGAGGAGGGAAGGAACATGTGTATATGTATTTAGTAATCTGATTTTTTTTTCTAATCTTCTAGGCAAAGAAAGAAAAAAAGGTCCCTTACAAAACCTATGTACCTATGTGGCGTGTATGATGTAGTGTAATGTATGTCTGTGATAGGTAGTGAATGTAGAGTCATTGTATCGCGCGAGCGGTTTCTTGGCTCAAGAGCTCCATACCGATGAATCGGACCTAGGCTTGAGTTGCCGCAGAGGTCGTGGCGGGGATGAGAAAGGCGCAAAACAGATCGATATTGGAAAGTCCTAACAAATTTAACGCCAAGACAAAATAAAAGCTAATAATACCTATATTTCAACGATTGTTTATTTGATTTATGGTTAGCCACAAAGTTCAACTTCGTAGGTATTTGAAATTGTGTGGTACAAACCGACCATTAGTCACCTGTAGTTATTTGTTCGAGGATTAAATCTATTTTGAATTACTAACAATAACGGTAAATAATTCTTTAGTTACCAGTTGGATTTAATTATTTCTTTATATTTTGTTTGAATACGTAATATGCAGGTTATGTTTTATTTATGTTTAAGATTCTTAGACTAAAAATAATGATTATTTTATTTGTATAGTAGTATCTTATTGACAATTTGGATTACATGGGTTTACAACGTCGTTGTGGTGATCTTTGGGGAGGCCTATATCCAGCAGTGGACGTCTTTCGGCTGAAGAGATTTATCTAAGTAAGTGCTTTAGATTTAGGGGAAAAAATAGGTTAGATGGACATGTTTTTTAGCCTTTTTTGCTTCATTACAATTATAAGATTATTATATTTATACCTCATATTTGTGAAAACATTATAATAATATGGATCGAAATGTATCATAGTCAATATAAAAATAAAAATTTATTTATTACTAACTGCGCCCCACGGTACAATCCGTGTTAAATTTATTCAACAAACTCTTTACGGACCATCCGCCAACTCACCGTGTAGCCGTTCCGTTGTTCCATTTTCTGTACTTGCCTACAGCTTGCCAGATTGCTTGACATTCACAGTTACTGCTCCGCTCCTTAGGATCGTAGCGTGCAGTTATATAGTATACTATTCCTCATGAATCTGGCTACTATATACAAAAAGAATTTATCAAATCCGGTTGGTAGTGCCAGAGATTAGCGCGTTTTAACAAACAACCAATTAAATTAAATAAACTCTTGACTTTTGTTATATTAGTATAAATTAGCTTATATATTTATATAACTTTAATATATAACCTCATATAATCTTTTTCTTTTTTAATTTAAGAGCTCAGCTCTTGTCAGTGGGACGATCGCCAATGTTCTCTATCCTCTGCCTTTCTTTTCACCTTTGACACGATGCAAGTCACACTTTATCCTTCAATTGTCGCAAAAATATTCAAATAGGTCTTCCTCATCCACCTTTACTTTCAATTTTTTCTTTAAGAAATGTCTTAAAGAACTTGTCGTGCCGTATCAATTATCCAATCATCTTTTCTCTTCTGTTATCTATGTTTTCCATAAATTGTCTTTTCTCATCAACCATTCTTAAAACTTTCTCATTTGTATTCCTTTTATGTTCCACTGATGTTCTCCATCCTCCTCCAATACCGCATCTTAAACGCTGCCAACCTTTATAATATTATATAAAACGTTAAAGTTGCGAATATATCATTTTTGTATGATTAAATATACAGTCCACTTCCTTCGGTAGAAGTCCAAATTTGAAAGGTGTTCTAAATTAATTTCGTAACCTTTTGCGGGCTTAGCTTATGCTAATAAAGGGATTTATTAACTCATTGTAGAGCCTAATCATTATACAGTTTGCATTGAGTTGAATTTTAAAGGTACTTTGATATTTCGTTAAAGTTTATAATAAAATATACATTGTTATTATATATGCAATCTTATATTATAAAAGCGAAATATGTTTCAATATGTTAATAATATTTTACTTCTTAATGCATATTGAATTCCCACTACTGGGGATAATGTGGGTATATTGTATATAGAAGCATTTAAATTTGCAAAATGAAGAGTACTTTTTTAGTACTTTATGTAATGGGTATAACAAGCGGTTAGGCAACCCATCTTGCCTAAGGTGAGTTTTAATATTAGGTCTTTACCTATGAAATTGCCGTTTTGTATGAAAAAATTTAAACGATGATTTTTCATGTATTTTTTAATTTGTATTAATCGAAGTAATCACCCATGCAATCAATGCATCTTTGCCAGCGCAGAGGCAGTTTATTGATGCCTTCTTAAAGAAATCATCTGGACGGGAGGCAACAAATTCTTCAAAGGCATTTTGTACTGCCTCTCAGGTATTGAATTTTTTCCCGCCAAGGAGTTATCCAAATTCTGGAAAAAGTAGTAGTCTGTAGGCGCAAGGTCTGGTGAGTAGGGCGGATGACGGAGAACTTCCAAACCCAGTTCTTGCAACTTGGAGACGTCTGTTGTGCAGTATGAGGTCGCGCGTTGTCGTGCAGGAGCAGCGGAGACGAGCGATTGACCAATGCTGGTTGGAGATGTGCCAGCTTCTCCATCATTGTGCTCAGTTCTTCACAGTACACATCTGCAGTAATGCTCACCCCGTTTGTTAAGAAGCTGTGATGAATCTCACCGGCGCTAGACCACCAAACAGTGAACATCACTTTTCTAGGGGTAAGTTTTCGTTTAGGGCATTGTTTAGGTGCTGAACTAGGATCCAACCAACTTGCTGAGCACTTGTGGTTATCAAACAGAATCCATTTTTCATCGCAGGTAACAATTTGGTTCAAAATTCCTTCTATTGTGTGTCTGTTGAGCAGTGCAAGGCACGTCTCGACGCGTACTTCGCGCTGGCGATCATTGAGTTCGTGGGGCACCCATTTGTCAAGCTTTTTTACCTTGCCAATTTGACGCAAATGGACCAATATTGTTTTGACGCTAACGTCGAAAGCTGCTGCTAATTCAGCCGTAGATTGTGTATCATCAGCTTCCACAATCGCCTTTAATTCGTCTTTGTCGACCAAAGTCTTCGGACGACCGCGAGGTTCATTTTTCAGGTCGAAATTCCCAGAACGGAAGCGAGCAAACCAATAACAGGTGGTGCGTTGGTTTGTAGTGTTAGCTCCGTAAACGTCGTTGATGTTGCGTGCCGCTTGTGCCGCGTTACTGCCACGACGGTACTCATATTCCATAATTACTCGAATTTTTAACGTATCCATGATGAAAAAAAAGATTGAAATGCGATGAATTTTTGATGCGATGAATTGGAAAAAGAATTCCATGTTTTTAAAATAAAATTAATTTGAAATTAGAATTCTTAGCCAAACAAAAATTATTTTGATTTGAAATGACCAGTACTGCAGAACGGCAATTTCATAGGTAAATAATACCTAGGAAAATCAATAGAAAAATCAATCAATCAATAGAAAAATCATAGGTAAATACCTATTATTTTTTTATTATGATACGAACTTTCTAGTCTCTCTTTCTTTACCATTAAGGCAGCTGCTAAATGTAATAATATAAAATGCTTGATCGTTGATTAAATTCGATTTAAAACTCATATTAAGCCTACTTAGTGATCGGTCTCGGGTTAAAGTATTTCGCAATTCACTTTAAATCTGCCTTTTCTAATAAGTGCATATTTATAATTTTGGGGCAAAAAAGCCAAGGAAAGGCTTCCGTTGACGACGCTGTGACTACAATTCGAGTAATGATAACTTTTTTGGTCGACATTGTCCTTTGACTTTTTTGTCTTTGAGCAGTTGGCTATTTTGAGTTCAGGTTAATCTGATCAGCGATATGATAGGATTACCTATACTTGTGCAATATACTTGTGGAGTTTTTTTTAAATTATTTATATATTTTAATGTTTAGCCGCAATCTCAACTGAAGTGAAGTGACGAGGTGACATAAGATGATGGTATCACGTTAAGCCTAATGAAGAAACCAGCCTTCAAGTGCAGCTGCTGAAATACACCTATAGATACTAAGTGACAGATTTTCAACCACCCACTACTATACCATACTTTCATAATGATGTTTTCCTTCACCGAAAGCTCAGGCTCATTGTAGGGATTCGTAGTTGACGTATCCGTACTAGACACCATTAAGCATTAGACGGCACACTGCCTTTTTGATTGAGTTCTCCTTATATTTGGTATTAATAAACTTAAATTAAAATAATCTTTAATTAATAAAAAATAAATCTGGGTCTTGTTTAAGATATAACTTTAAATGTAGAACATCTGTCGTGAGGATTTTCCGATCAGCTTAAATTTGGTATGGTTAAGAGTAATAACGGTTAATACTTTATGAGTTTAGGATGAGTCATTAGTTTATTTGCTATCTCATACATAAGCTCTGACTCACAGGTATGGTCATCGGTATGAAATAATATATCAATGATATCATGATAATATTATATTATCTTTATATTCTTCTATTATATATTTATATTATCCTTTGAATATATCTTATCCCATTGCGAACACTTGGAGACTTATTCTATCCTGATCAAATGTGTAAAGTTATAAAATTATTTATGAAGTTATTAACTTTGCCTTTCTAATGTGTCTTTAATATTTGGATTTTTTATTAAAAACAGAATATTCGACATAACTTTAGTATTATTATTGTAAATGAATTTGCTATTCTTTTGAATTTTTGGGAACTCACGGCATGACATATCTCTATACATTTGATTGTTAACTCAATAGTCCTTTCATTGTTGCATATTATTATCACTATTAAGTCATAATATATAATTAAATGATATGATTGAAGCAATAATGTCTCAGTTGTAATGTGCACGGACACTGCATCGATCGACGGGAGTTTCAAGCCCTACAATACCAAACGCATTTCGGTGAAGTGAAGGATAACATCATGATGAAATTATAGCCCGCCGCTAATATCTGTCGCCAAGTACTATATGGTACATAAGTACTATATATAAAAATATTATATAGCAATATATGCAGATCATTAGGCCATGGTAAAATAATCTTTCGGGGTCAAGGTAAATCTTAGTATAATTGCTAAGTACAATTTACGACGATTAGATTGATGTGTGTTAAATAATAAAATATAATTATTATTTCAACACAAATTTATTCAAAGTACACAGATTGTGAAACTAATTCTTACTAGTCAATGTTAAGTTGAACTCCGAGGTTGTTTACCTTATAAATGAATCATGAAACCGGTCCAATTTTTACCGCCACATCGACCTTCCAGACGTGTTGTGTTACATGTTAACTGTTGTTGTGTCATATTTTTCAAATTTGTTACGCAATGTTGTGTACTTGTATACACTAATCTGTTTGTTTACAAACATAGATTCGTTTCGGCTCCGATTTGCGTTTGTACAGTATATATTAGAACTGCCAGCTTTTGTAGTACTATTTGTTGCCACGAGGAACTGAGTAATGTTCGTTTATCATGATACAATACTTGCGCAATGCTTGATAATGCGAATATTGTGAGTTTAAAAGAAAAGTAGATGTTTCTAAGAATATTTATACAATACATAGTTATGTTATTTAGTCCATCTGGTGAGGTTATAAATGGCTCTGGTTCCACTCCCAGAAATGTGTCTATGCAGCACCGAAGCTCGTCTAGACTCCCCGAAGGTGGAGGAGATGTTTTACACTAACTGGTTCCTAAGTTATAATTAATCTTAATCGAATAAGAACGGGATCGACGGTGCTAAAACTCATTTTAGATCTTAATAAAACTCCTTTTAAGCTTATTGAAATAAAGAAACTACGTTTTCAATTTTGACTACACAATGGTAAGAAAAAAAAGTTCATTACTGTATTTTGCATGTAATCAATTTGCAATTTATGTATGCGATATGATTTTATCAGCCTGTACATATTTGCGGTACGTATATTGGAATACTAAATAATCAAATTGTGATAACGACTGGGCGACCAATCTATACACAGAGAAAGCTTCTCATCTGCTTTAATACGATATGATACTTAGCGTTTTTGGCCGGTGTATATATACAAATTATTTCGTTACCTAGAAGCTTTTGCAGTAATGTTTGAAAGATATGATTAGATTACAATTTGGTCACCGATAGATTTATTGTTAAAATTAAGTGATTTGCAATTATTCTTCCGAACCACTATAGAAAATACTTTGATTTATTTATTTGATTAAATTGATCCAATAATAAACTATTGAAAACAAGTGAAATATCGGAAAGAAGGTAGAGTAATTAAAAATTATTTTGAAAGAGGTACAAAGCCATCTGAGAGCCTCGGGTGTTGGTTCCATCAAAATCAGTTGTATATGTGTATTGCACAGATATTAAATTTTATTACGTATGAGGTCAACACTTTTACGAATCTGAATACGTAATAGAAGTCTATAAACAATAAAATTTCACAAAAATATTGAGTCATTCTACGTATTAGAAAATCCATAAATTGTTTACTTTCCTCACGGCATACGTCAATCAATTGATGAAAAGGTTGGGGTCATTGCAATGACACCAAAAAATTAGGTTTTTATTTCACGTGAAAATACAATACAATACAAATACATCGTATTCGAAAAATAAAACTACATAATAATTGTTTATTAATGAATACAGATAAAACAAAATAAATAAGTCCTGAAAGGCGTACTCAAGGTCCGTGCTGTAGATTTTTCGTGAAAACGTCGTTTTAATTAACTTTTTCGATGCTGCCGTATCTCTCGCATTTGCTCGGCACTGGACTTTGTAGGTTTTTACATATTTTTTTTGAATGCGAATTCCTCTGATTTGCTTTTTCTATTAATAATTATAAACGTTGATTTAATATAAGCAATGTTTATCTGTACCATTATCTTCTTCTAACACTATGAATAGTAATTGACAATTATGAAAGAGGAAAATGGAAAAACTTTGATCGCTGTTTAAATTTAGACTCATTTTTATTAGTAAATCCGTTTTTTATATTATATTCTTTTGACTTTAATTAAAAAAACAACTACTTATATATTTGTTACATAAAAGTTTAATTAAGATCCTGAGCTTTCAAAACGGGGTAATCCAAACCAAATTAAAGCTTTACGTCCAATCCATTGAAACCGGATTTGATAAGCTGCCTTTTGAATCCTCTTATCGATTTCAGTAATACAGATTTCTCTTTCAAAGTTAAAATCAATTTTGTTTCAGCCCTTTTTACTGATATTTTAAAGCTCAAGAGATTGTTTGTTTGAAAGCGATAATCTATGGAACCACTAATCAGATTTAGATAATTCTTTTTGCATTTATGGCTTACTAGCTGTGCACCGCGAAGAAATCGCTGATTCATGATTTTTTTAAATCGTTATTGATTTGGCGTAGTTGCCACAATCTCACCTTATGTTAAGTGATGATGTGGCCTAAGATGATAATAACACGCTAAACCTAGTGGAAGATTGGCTCTCAAGTGCAGCTGCCAGAACACTGTTGGTTCTTAGCGATAGATTTTCAACTTGAGGGTGGTATCTAGCTAGGCGAGCATTAGAAAATGCCCTACCATCATGCTATGGTTTCATCACGATGTTTTCCTTCGCTAAAGCTCAGGCTACCACTGAGCCATCATTACTTCAAAATAATTCATAATTTAATCATTCATTTATAAAACTTCAGAATAGAAAATATTTTTATCGGGTGGCCAGGGTTATGCGTCACAATTCACACGACTTGTTCACAGTTTCAGAGATTAGCATGTTTAAATAAACAAAACAAAAAACTCTACCGTTTTATTATATTATTAGTATAGATTTATTGGGGAAGGCTGTATAATTTCACGCTATAGCTTTAAAGAGCGGAGTAGTAAGCGATACGTCAAGCAATCTGGAAAGTTATGGGAAAGTACAGGGAGTAAAAATATCGATAGAGAACTACACGAGTGCGTTGGCGGCGCGGATACGGGTGAAACCGTAGGGCACAATTAGTATTTGTATATAATGTATGTATAATGGATTCATTGAATTTTACTTTCTACATACACCCAAACTCACCTTATACTAAGTATCGTTGTAGCCGAAGACGGCAACACGCTAAGTTTTCAATTATGGAATAAAAATCAAGATAATTATTATTATAAGTGGGGCGTAGTAAAAAATTCTGGAATTAATAAGAAAATAATACTGTCTTTTCAAAAATCTTTTTTTTTCATATTCTTTATTAGGTTCAATGCACTTTTTCATACGAATAAACCAATTTTGAAAATATTTATGCCATTCCTCCGTGGTGACTTCGGTAACATGTTTTATACTGTTCAACAGCCTCTTCTGGTCTTGAATATCGTGTCAGGTTTTCTTTTTTTTCTACGTTTTTCTTTTTCAAAAAATAGTTTGTCTGCCTGACCGCGTGACTGCTGGCATTATCATGGTGCAAGATGATACGGCGTTTTTGATTATTTTTACGGAGTTTTTCAATAACTTCCGGCAAACACATAGTCATGTACCAACCGCTATTCACTTCTATTAACACCATAGCGACAGTATCTAGTGTTCATTATTATTAAAATAAGCAGCAATGATCTGCGTAGCAGCAGACTGCACACTCGCCACTTTGGTTGGTTTCGGCTAAAGTGGAAAGACCCAAACAGTCAGTTGCTGTTTTGTTTTGGGATCGTAGCTGTAAATCAAAGTTTCGTCCCTTCGCTGGTTTGGTAAGCATGGCATTGCACCGAGTGAAACAGTCCATTTTTGAGTCTCAGTTAAATTGCTAAGGAACTGCTAGTAGTAGTAAGGAACTGCAGTTAGTTGCTATTTCATCGGGAACACATTTTTTTCACACCCAATTGTTTTTGTAGGACTGATTGTATCTGACTCATGCCTATGCCTAATTTCATAGTACATCACGGTCACATGCTTGTCTATTTCGATCAAACGGCGTACAGCATCGAAATTTAGTTGTTCACAGCGGTAGACTGACAACCATCACTAAATTCGTCACTGATATTAACTCGACCGCGTTGGAATTCTGCAAACCCTCTATAAACAGTCGACTTGCATGATGCTTCATTGCCAAAATCAACTTGAAGGCAAGCGATACGTTGCTGTCAAGCTACACTTAAAATCATAACTAATCATAATCATCTTAACTAATCATAAATCATACGAATACTAGGAAAATTTTCACGAGTTAAATCCATGGTTACGTGGACACGCATTATTAAAAATGACGCCAAAATGTAAAAACAAGAGACACATAGATGAAACGAACTGCATTTTAAAGCCAAAGAGTTTCATTTTCAAATGTCGTAATTCGTTTTTAAATATTTTTAATGTAAGTGGCCAGTTCTGAAAATTTTTGGTGAGTCCTATAGGCTATATGTATAGCTTAGGTATATTAGTACGTAGAGGAGGATTGTGAAACGTAAGAGGTAAACAAGTATTCACCGGTCACACCCGCGGGATTTGTGGGTAATGATGTGAGGGACCTAAGGTGAGTGGACCGACGGAAAGTTATAAGGTCTGTACTTAGGGGCTTTATTTAGTATGTCATTGTAAGCCTTCATGCCTTATTATACTGTTCTCATGAGTAATATATGGTTATGATAAATAATGTTTTTGTAATAACATTTCTATTTCCTACTTTTTAGATAGTCGCACTAGCTGTGCCTCCGGCTCTGCTCGCGTGGACTACAAAATGCCGTTGCTCGAGCATACGTGCGAATGGTGCTGCGGCGCTCAAAAGACTGAAGGCAAAAATTATTATTTTGGGTAATCTACAGAAGGTAGAATTTTTTTATAGTTATAGGTTTGTTGTAGTGGCCACAATCTCACGTGATGTTAAGTGACGATGTGACCCAAGATCCTGGCACGCTAAACCTAGTGGAAGACTGGCTCTCAAGTGCAGCTACCGGAACACACCTATTGGTGCTTGGCGACAGATTTTTAACTTGAGGGTAGTAGCTAGCCAGGCGGGCATCAGAAAAAGCCCTACCACCATGCTATGGTTTTCTTTCACCGAAAGCTCAGGCTCATTGCAGAGATTCGAACTCACGTCAATTGACAATCATTGCTTCAAATCATATGCTATCGCTGACTTTTTTGTAGGTATTTTTAAGATGTATAATAATGTAGAACATTAATGTGATATATTTCCTATGGTTTATTCAGCATAAGCCAATTAAGCACCCCAAATGCGTCTTTTTTCCGAATTGATTCACCATTATCGTCACTGCTTATTTCGTATTTTAATTTTTCTTACAAAATATATCCCATAACTTGGCCAGATAACGTAGATATTAACTAAAAAAGAACCATGTAAATCAGATAAGTGGTTTTCGCATGAAAATAACATAAACGGACAGACAGACAGAGAGACGTTCTGATTGGCAGTTCCAGAGAATTAGCACATTGTAATAAACAATCTCTTTTTTATAATATTAGTAAACGTAAACTGTATAAATTGATGAATGGTAAAATGTAAAATATCGATATATGATTAAATTTAATGCCATTAGAGACCATATAATATAATTATCTTTTAGGTTTATTTACATAAGAGATAATTAATTATTATTAATTTTTTTTTCTAGATAATTAAGATTAATGGTTCTGCAGATACTGATGGATTTATTTGATAGAAATAAATGAACTATATGCCTTTCAGTGCTCTTAATTAAATATTATGCAAACAAAAGAGCTGGAATGAAATCTATTGCGTTGATTAGTTACAAGGAAAAACATAGATGACAGATAATAGAGCTAAGTCGGTATTGTTTCAGAATAAACTAAAGGGAATTTTTTGAAGCTATACCGTTAGTTTGAAGTAGCCATATAACTACTTTATTTTAGATATGGTTTTATTGTTCATGCAAGTAAAATTGTTTTCCATTTGTTTAAGAGGCAGTATCGGTTAATTTTCTTGTATTAATTTCTTTAGTTTCTCAGTTATCATGATATTATTATAATTCATAATACTTTTTTTAATACAACTAATATGGCAATCGAGCATATGGCCCACCTGATGGTGAGTACAACCGTAGCCTATGGACGCTTGTAATACCAAAGTATCACTACCGCGTTGGCGACCTTAAACCTCATTACTCCAAGGAGCTCTGGAAACCTTGCTCACAGCAGGAACACAACACAAGCTAGCTTTTTCTATTGCCCTCCAGGCTAGCTACAATCCTCAAGTTGAAAACTTCTCGCCAAGCACCTATAGGGGCGTTCCGGCAGCTGCACATAAGAGCCAGATCCCCCATTAGGCTTAGCGTGTCACCATCTTAGGCCACATTCACTTAACATCAGGTGAGATTATGGCCATAACGCTAAACTCTATGTAGGTTAAAAAAATCTATACATATGATATAGCATAAAGGATTTAATGATGACCATGTTTAGTATTTTCCATATATTTCCAATCGCTTCGCAAATGCCTAGTTAACAATACAAAACAATTATTAATGTTTTAAAATAATATGGCTGTATAAATAATAATGTGGGTGATCCTTAGAAGATAGACATATGCTATTGTTGACTTTATATAGGTCTTTTTGAGATTTACAATTAAGTGTTATGTTAATTTGGTATATCTTTTTATGGTTTACTCGTCGTAAGCCATTAAACCCTCGCAAAGGAGTCTTTTATTCGAATTGATCCACCATTATCGTCACTGCTTATTTCATATGTTAATTTTTTTAACAAAATATGTCCTATAACCTGGCCAGATAATATAGTTATGAATTAAAATAAAAAAAACATGTAAATCGGATTAGTGGGTTTCGAGTGAAAATAACATAAACAGACAGTCAGACAGAGAGACGTTGAGTTTTATAATATGTATAGAAGATATCGTCATTATAGTATTCTAGATAAACTCAGCTACTAGACTAGTTTAAGCGATGTCACTCAGAGGTAAATGAAAGGGAAAGGATCATAGTAATCAAGGCTAAACGTTATATACTCTATACAATTAATAATAATATTTAAAATTCAAATTTGTATCCTGGTTTTATATGTAGGTACGGATAATTTTAATGTCACATAATTAACATTATTGGACTATTTTACTGTGTTAAAGTATATACCTTAATTCTGTTTTATTTTGGACAGGTTTAGGATCCTTGTAGGGAAAGAGTTTTAGAAAAAATTAAGTCTACATCACAGAGCGATAAAGGTAAACGGCTTAGACACGTTATTTAGTAATATGAAGTGTTTTAGAATATCAATCTCAAGGACCAACGCAAGCTGACTTTAAGGAAATAAATATGGTCTTTATTTTCTTTTATTGCTAGCAGTGCCCCGTGTTAAATATAATCGACTAACTCTTCGACGCGTTGCTGACGTACCCGTGCAGCTTATTGTTGTTCTCACTGATGAACAATGAATGATAAATGATGTATGATGTTGAAGCAATGATGGGTTAGTGGTAGCGTGTACGACTTCGTGTCGATTGACGTGAGTTCCAATCCCTGCAATGAGCCTAAGCTTTCGGTGGAGGAAAACATCGTGAGGAAATCATAGCATGGTGGTAGGCCTTTTCCTAATGCCTGGCTAGCTACCATTCTCAAGTTGAAAATCTGTCGCCAAGCACCAATAGGTGTGTTCCGGTTGCTGCACTTGAGAGCCAGTCTTCCACTAGGTTTAGTGTGTTATCATCTTAGGCCACATCGTCACTTAACATCAGGTGAGGTTGTGGCGACTAAAAAACTTCCCATACTAGCTTACAGCTTTCCATATTGCTTGACGTTCATGTTTCCTGCTTTGCTTCTTAGAGTCATAGCGTGAATTTATAGACTGCACTGAAACCTTCCTCAATAAATAAGCTATGAAATGCAATTTCTATAAAAATAATATCTCAAACCTGACTGATATTTACAGTACCCTTCACGTATAGACAAACCCACAAATTTCGCAAGAGAGTTCTGCTTTTATATATTATTACAAGCTGTTAACCACCTGCTTTGCTGGGTGTAATGTTTTTTTTAATTTATCATAGCTCTTAACACTCCTGGAATCATAACACACATTAAAAATACAAACTTTCACCCCAGCTTGTAAGCCTTTTGGCATATTGATTTGAAAAGACTATGAAACTCATATTTTTTTAATTCTAACTGAATTACAAAATACTAATTTTCATAGTCCTATCTTCACAAATAACGGATATTCATATAAACTTTCACTCCCTTTTTCACCAACTTAGGGGTTGAATATATAAAAATTGTTCCTTAGTGCTCACCTACAGTGTAAAAAGAACCCGCCCAGTATTTTGGGCTGTGCGTTGAAATGTCATTCAGTCAGTTATCTTTTTATATAATAGGTATATAGATAATACTTACTTATCCTAACTTAATATTATAAAGACGAAAGTGAGTTTGATTGTTTGTTATTTAATCACAGAAAAACGGCTCAACGGATTCGGATGAAATTTAACACACAGATAGTTTATAACCTGAATTAAGACATAGGATACTTTTTAGCCCGGTAACAACAATTATTGTAGTACACGCGGGCGGACCCGGACGGTAGAAGCTATTATATAATAAATAGATTAGTATAGATTAAAATTGATGGACATTTGGTGGGTTATTATAAAAATAAGGCATTGCACGCTCATTGCTGGTTTATGCAACGAGAGCTATATAAAAAAGGATCATTACATCACCACACACTCAAGTAGTAAATTCAACGGTATACAATTTATTTTTAAATGTATCTGTTAATAAATATATCTAAGATGTTTTAAAGGTATTGCGAATACTGGTCTAAGGGACTTTACCAGCGCAATAGACCTTTAAAACACAACTTTATTTTATATTACTTATTTCTTTAAATGTGTCGTTTTTTTTTTATTGTAAATTTGTTATAAGATTTCCTAAAGGAGCTTACGTTTGTGTAGTTTATACATAAGATAAAAAAAATGCGCTTTCATGTTCAGTACGAGGGGTGTTGTTGGCAATGTGTATTAGTATATATACGGTCATTAACGTATTTAGGGTTATTTTCCAGGGGGTGAAGAAGGGAGACTGGCTTCTGAAAAACGATGACCAATTTTGGGTTAGTACGCCAACGTCCTGGGGCCCCGACTCAATCCTCAGTGTCCAACTATCAAATATCAGTGTACGAACTCAGAACTGCAGTCCCAGTTACGTTTGGATTATGGAGGGTATAGGTAAGGAGGACGATCTTATAAGGAGAATAAGTTGTAAAAGTGTCCAGTTGTAAGCAGAAAATAATACAAAAATTCACCATAATGGCGCTAGCGTAGCAAGAGGCATGAATGATACTTTTTCGTGATTTTATAGGTTTTCGTATTGTAAAAGTTAAAAAAATAATTGAACAATAATGGGAAAAGTCTGTGGAGAGAAAAGTGCACAACCATAATAATGATAATATTTAAAAAAAGGTGTGTGTGTGTGTGTGCGATTCACACACGATAGAAGTGAAACTTCATTTTAAAAGACATTTTCTATTTTATTTAATCAGTTTGCAATATACATACACACCGACATTTACTCTCTATCTACGCGCCCCAAAAGCAGCTTTTTTCCGAATTGATTAACCGTTATCGTCACTACTTGTTGCGTATGTTACTTTATCTAACAAACTATATCCTAATTTAAGTAGTGGGTAGTGGGTAATATAATAATATAAGTTGTGGGTGAAAATTAAAAACTAATAACTTTTGGCGCTATCTTCAAAATTTACGCACTTGCTTAAATCTTGCTTGCTTCTTGCTTTACGCCATGCCACTCTGATTTGACATTTTATCGATGGACACTTTTTCATACATAGAGATGGTACTCCTTATCACTACCCTCCATACTTTGTATATAGATGGCTATAGGCTAAACATCGAGTGTTAAGTGGTGAAAGTTGATATTTGCTTATTCCTTATAAAAACCTGCTGTTATATTATGTGTAATTGTACAAGTTACTAACAAAATTAGTTATCGCTAACTGCGAATTTAATCAGCTAGTTTATTGCACGAATTTATCTGAAGGGCAATGAACCTTAACATACATAAGGCCTTGACTTTTTACCAAGTTAAGAAAAACCATTTTACATTTAAGAATAGTAAATTTTATTAAACACTGTACAATATCAAAATCGTTTCGAACTATTAAATCTTATATATGACTAATAATATCCTATTGCATAATGTGATAAAACTAATTCAATATTGTGCAGTTGAATTATGACTTATGACATACCTGAATTATTAAAGGTTACTTAGAAATTAGTAATATTGTCATATCGAATATTATTCAGTAAATACTAGGACAAGGAAATTGCAGGATGTAAGTTCGAGTTTAGTACTATTAGTCATAAATATCAGTGGTTACGGAATTTCTCACTAATTATCGTACGGAGGGGTATTTATATAGCAGTGTGTTACAAGCTTATAGGAACGGTTCCAACTTGCAGTCGATTACTTGTTTTTGTCACTCCGAGCGGCAAGGTCGCGTATTTTAAAATGTTGACTCGTGCAATTATTTTATTGTGCCTCGTGAGTTTTGTTGAACTGAGAAAGATTTATTATCCGGACACGAAGGATCCGCACGCAATCGTCTTCGAAGGGCCAACAAATTATGAAAGTCGAACATCTCACGAGAACGAGATCGATGATGATATTTCCGATTTGATCGACGTACGATTCGGTAAAAAGCAAGATGATCCACCAAAGGAGGTTTATTACGATGCGATTGTATTTCCGAATGATTGAAGAGCGAAGAAAAGCGTCCAGTTTATTTACTTTTTCAATTCGTGCAGAGAATTGTGATTTATTGGAGAATAATTATAATGGTGAAATTGAAGGTTCATTATAAAATAAGCTTCGACTGATCGTGTTAGTAAATTTTATTTAAGTTTTTCGATTGTATATAAATTGTAAAATGTAATTTTAACTTGTATTTATGCGTGAACTTTGACATTTGAGAACATAGACCGATAAATTAAGTAGATATTGATCTTTCTGTATTGTTCTAACATAGCTAAGTTATTTAAGTTCGTGTAATGTACGTGCCGCAAATGACGATTGGTATGTGACCATGTGTTCTGTTTGATATCAATACACTTGTGTTGTGCAAATATTGTACAAGTTTTAGTGCAAATTATTAGTTAGGCTTTGTTTGACATGTACGTTAAATACGAATTTAAAGTTATTTCAAGTACGACCTAGTATTTATTTTGTAAAGTAATATTTATTGTAATTCTATAATAATTGAGAGTGAGATTAGAATTAAGTTTATATTGTTATTATTTAATTTAAACAGACTATTTTTTCTGGTAAATCTGCTGCTAAAGCTGTGTTTCGTAACAGACAAGACTTCTGGTTTTAAAATATTAACGACTCGCAATAGCTTAAATTTCTTTAACTTTTATAACTGGTTTTCAATTTTTATTAAATTTATATATATAATATATAAAGATATTTATAATAATTATTTTACACTATTTAAACTTCTTTGACATTTAGTTTCGTTTCTTATAATCGGGTATTGGTTACCCTGAAGACAGCAATGAAATGTGAGTGAGGAAAAAATCTAATTTAATCATGATTTCAATTCAAATTTGTTGTGTCTTATCTGTTTTTTGAACTTGTGTGTTTTCAATGTTTTAACTTGCAATAATATATTTTAATTACTAGCATTTACTTCCTTAATATATCGTATGCTGTAGTTGTCTACAATTATAAATTCAATAATATTGTAACCTCATATTTTTAACAACTATGTACTATATTATGTATGTATACTATGTACTATAACTATTTTTCTTAATGAGTTACTGTTGTCAATCTCTTATTAATATATAAAGAAATAGATATCTACAAGTTATATATAGTATCTATTTTAAAAGTTAATTAGTGAACAGAAACTCGATTAAAATATATTAAAGTAAAACACAAATTTAATTTTAAACTTTAAATTAAGTTTTTTTTTGTGTGAATTAACCAATAACGCAATGTACAAAATGTCATTAAGAATTATTTTATTTCAAGTTTTGCAATATAAAATAATTTATAATAAAAAAACGGCAAATTATGTGAAGCTTTTGAAATTACTTTTTAATATATGTATTTTTTTATAATAGGTAACAATTATTACCAACCTTAATAAGAAATACATATGTAAATTATTGAAATTTATAATTTTTTTTTATTTTCGGCAGTAATCACCTATTTTTCTAAGTGGCTTATGTCTTTGACATTACATATGACACACAAAGTTCATATTATATGTATTTCTAGTACATATATTAGTAAATAGAACACCTGCATAATGGATCAAGTAATCGAATCAATCATTAATCAATTATTTACATGTAACAAATTAACCGTTTTTTTTTCTTGAAAATTTATTGGTGATATTTTTTTATTATTTTGCTTTTCGTAAATTTCTTACATGACTTTACTATAATTTTAAGTATTTTGTTTAAAAATCTATTGGATATTTCCATCAGCATTATTACTGTGACAAGTCTTTTATCAGCTCGTATCAGGACGCAGGACATCGGCCTCTCCCGTGGCTTCTATCAAGATTCGCTCCTATACTCAATCGCTGATTTTGCATGTTCAATAACTACCAGAATTACGGGAACTAGCTCTCAAGTGTCCAATAACTACCTCGTCAACCTAAGCCAAGTTAAATCTATTCCATCCATCTATTCAGCCGAAAGATATCCATTGTTGGACATAGACCTCCTTCAAAGATCGCTGCACCCGGCACTATGTGGCTCGCATCCAGCGTTTTCCTTCGAACTTCACCAGGTCATTGGTCCAGTACCAGGTATATGCCCGGGTCAGTCTATCACATGCCTAAAACTACTTCAACAATACTGAATATTAAACTAACTAAATTATAGACATTAAATACAGTGAGATACATAGTACATAGTAAGAGACAGAAAGATAAAAATTAGTAAATGATAGACAAAACATTTATTTGTCTATATAAAATGTAAATTTACAATCGATAAGTATTAAATAGAGAATATCTGGACTAGATTAGAAAGAATAATAATAAAAAAATAGTACAGTTTTAATGTTGTTGTATGCTTCTAAATCCGTATCCGGCATTGAGTAATAACGTCCGCTCACTCTACCTACAGTACGCTCTACTGTATTCATAATTCTATCCGCTTTACGTTGTGTGGCGTACTTAGAATCAGTAAGGTCTTCGGCTTTAAGGTTGTCAAACGATTACAACTCTAATTTTGAAATCGAAGATAGTTTAACATGACCATGACGATCATCCTGAATGACGCACCACCTTTCAATTAATTTATTTCTAAGTATATTAATATGTAAGATTCCGATAAGATTTTCTATCGAAAGTAAATAAATATATTTATTTTTATTCTTTATTGTTTTATTATTTAAATATATTTTTTATTTCACCAGATTATTATACGACATCGACAGACGAAAGTATCAAAACTTAATTGGAATAGGTTTATTACACGACTGTCGTAAAAAATTACTGTATTGTATTCAGTGTTGACGAAGTACTTATTTGAGTTTCTTTATTCCACGATAAATTTCCGAAAGTGGAACTATATAGATGTAGATATATATAAAGAAACTCAAATACATACATGAATACAAAAAAAACAATCATTTTCACTCCTTTTTTTGGGAAATAATTGGATTGATTGGATGAATAGGCTACGTTGTGTCTTGAAAAAACCTTTTGGTAGCTATGGTGACCATTAGTAGCGAAGAGTCAATATAACCCGATTCCCTTTAAGAATTCGCATATGACGTCAGTACTTATTATTCATTCATCGTAAGAAGACATGCACGACACATGTCAAATGTTTATTTTAGTGATGTAGCATACTTATCATAATGGCATAGGAAATACATGACGCGTTGATCCCACCCTACGATTCCCTAGAGAGATCTGGAGAACAAATTGCTTTTCATGTATAAAAACACTAGCTGTTCCCGCGGCTTCGCTCGCGTGGACTACAGAGTGCCGTCGGTTGAGCACATACACAATTGTGCTGCTCCCGCTACCACACACGGAGATCGGCCGCCAGTTATTTTATTAGTAAAATGATTATTGTGGGTGATCCTTAGGAGATAGACATATGCTATTGCTAATTTTTAACATCTACAATTAAGTAGTACATTATTTTGATACATCTCTTATGGTTTGCATAGCGTAAGCCCCAAAAGAGTATTTTTTCCGACTTGATTCATCATTATCATCACTGTTTTTTTTGTCGTATGTTACTTTATCTAACAAATTTATCCTATAAGTTGACCAGATAACATTCTATGAATTAAAGGAAAAACCATGTAATTCAGATAAGTGGTTTTCTCGTGAAAACAATAAAAACGGACAGACAGACAGAGAGACGTTGAGTGTTATAATATGTATATAGATTTAGCTTTGTAAAATAAAGCCATAAAAAAATTATTGCTCAATAGCATTCCGTTCGGATACCGTCGATTGACGTGGGTTTGAATTCCTACAATGAGCCTGAAGTCGTCCGGTTGATCGGCCCAGGTATCGCTGACGTTATGCAGTAAAGTCAGATCTGCGTTTAAATCGACAAATGGGAAGAAAATGTGCTGGATTGGGTCAAGTGTTGCGCTCTCGTTTCGGAGGCCAAGTACCCTTTTTGGATCACCGAGCCATAATAGATAGTTAGTTACACTTATACGGTTATTCTGTTCGTATAATTGATAATAGTAAAATCTACATATCATTCTAGCAGTACTATAAAAAGTAAGGGAAGAACGAACACGACCGATTTGTTTAATTACATTTCTGCAAGTGTACGAAAGACTTCGACGATAATTATGAGCAATAATTCCGACTTTATTACTCAATTAATTTGGAGTTAAGCTGAGGATTTAATGCTTTAAGATCTTTTATACATATTATAAAACTCTAAGTCTCTCTATTTGTCTGTCCGTTTATGTTATTTTCACACTAAAACCACTTATCCTATTTACATGTTTATTTATTTATTTCATAGCTACGTTATCTGGCCAGGTTATAGGGTATACATTGTTAGATAAAGTAACACACGAAATAAGCAGTGACGATAACAGTGAATCAATTCAGAAAATCGACGCTTCAGAGGCGCTTAAATGGCTTACGCTGAGTAAACCATTAGAGATATATCCAATTAATGTACTACATAATTGTAGATCTAAAACTGTCTTCTAAGGATCACCCGCAACAAGCATATTTGTTATCCGTCTTTTGAGCGGGGCAGCACGATTCGCGCGTGTGTATTAAATAAAAAATAAGTGTATATTAAATTAATGTTATAAGATATTGTTATGTTATGTAGGTAAGTATTACGGAAAGGTGAGTCACTGGTTTTGTAAATGGTACTTTAATAATCATAAACGCAAAACAATAACTTACAAAGTTATTACCTTGGAAATAGAGTGGTTATTTTAATTTGAGCTTTATATATATCTACTTCACTTACACGAGAAGGGACGTTTTAAAAATGAAAGTTTTTTTTTAAATGTAGCGTGTAAAATGTCTGATTAATAATAATAGGAAGGTCGAGTTTTTGATCGGATCTTGATCTAAAATGTGGTGTTTTTATTTTAATTCAAAGACATCTTATTTGACCTTATATTATGTAATTTTGGTGGTATTTTAGGTAAACGTTTAAGTAAATTGGATTATACATATTAACTAATAAAATGCATTTTAAGTTGCCACGAAAACTACCTGGGCAGTTTTGCAACAGTGCCGCCATCTTGTTAACGCTATGTTTGTAGATTACAGAATAAAATATAAAAAAATATTATTTACGCGTGAATTACGCAGCATTAAGGATGAATACAGTTGCGATTAAATAAAGAAAAAGAGAACATTAAGAAGAAAAATAAGAAGGAAAACATACTTTAACATAATTCGTCTAATCCATAACCCGAGGCCCTATCTTTTTTTTTTCAAGGTAATTAATGCCGATGAAGATACATATTGTCCATAAAACTACAATAGTTGGAAGCAATGGTGGTTCAGTGATAGCGTGTACAGATACCGCGTCGATCTTTACTGACCTGGTTATCAACCACACTCAAGTTAAGAATCCGTCGCCAAGCAACTATAGTTATGTTCCGGTAGCTGTACTTGAGACCAGCATTAGACTTAGTGTGTTACTATCTTGGGCCAAATCGTTATTTAACCGTATATATTGGGTCATGGTATGGTATGTATCATAACATCATGTCTTTCCCGAGTTAAGCTGAAAAGATGGAGCACCACTTTTGCTCAAATAATAATTACACCAGAATATTACCACGTGCGCGCTTTGAAGTACGGACTCATAGAACTTAGAGTGCCTTATTATGCCCTGTACGATCCGAAACCTTGTCTTAAGAATAACCGCGCACTGCTTTACGTAGCGTCCTACGTGTACGATTTAATATAATCGCGATGCGGCGCGAAATTCGAGCGTTTTAATGCGAAGCGGCACGATACGGCCAAGCTGTCCTACGTGCGCGGCGACGTACATTAATCATCGTACATAATCATGAATGGAAGGAAGAGATTTTTGATTGAAAATTAGTATCTTAAATATCAAATACTGAAGAAATATCTAAGACAACGGATTAAAACTAATGTTGTATATTTGGAGAATATCATCGAGAATTTCAGCAGATTTTAGAATTTGTAGATATAATAACCTCGAACAAAAACGCAAACCGCTTCCAAATCACACGATAAAATTCAAGCCAACTGACCACTTTTCGCTTCGTCCCGCCTCAAGTTCGCGTACGTTCGTTCATGTAGGCCACTTGAAGCGGTTGCGACTGTTTGACGTTTTCGCGTCACACCGCGTCGCGCCGTGCCGAGTTCGCGTTGAGTTCGCTTACTTAGGACGATGCGTTACTGGGATCGATCTATTGTCACTGATAGAACTATTATAGCGAAAAGGCCCGAAATAGTACTGACGGATCGCTAGAAAATAAAGGCATTTCTCGTGGATGTCAGTATAACTTTTGAAGAAAATTTCGTGAAAGGCGAAGCAGATAAAATAACTAAATATCTTGACATGGCTCACGAGATTACGGAAATGTGGAGGGTGACATCCACAGAAATAGTCCCAATAGTGATATTTGTTAAGGGGCTAATTCGAGCTATCCTCGACGGATATTTAAGGAGGCTGGGATTATAAGAATGATCGACAATAGCAAGGCTCCAACGAGTTATCTTGCTCGACAAGGCCAGGATTGTCCGGCGGTTTTTGTCTGTAACGCACTGAACTCCAACAGACTGGTCACTTCAGCTGGAGGTCCTCCTGCCGCTTAGTTTCAGTGTCAGGGCTTTTAATTGGATTCCCAAGGGAAGGTACGGACTTAATCACCATGCCAGCCCTCGACGTATTGGCGCTTTCAGACATCTAGAAATCAACAGTTCTATATTTTTCCCATATACAGTGGTACTACAAGAACATTTATCAAGCATTCAGGTTTCCTCACCATGTTTTCCTTCACCGTCAGTCGACAGCATTTCCAATTATCCTTTACAATTATGTACCCTTAATTTCTCTCACTTTTTTTAGATTCATTAATTTCCTGATGCTGTTACGAATTCCTGTTACTTTTCCTTCGATCAGTAAGTAAGATGGATGCTTCTTATAATCTACTTCCAGATTTATAAGTCGTTTTTTTATTGATAAACTGATAGTGGATCATTTATAAATGAGGTTAAGCTTATCTTGCAATAAGGCTCCTGTCATTCCAACAATAAAATCTTCTGTGCCTACGAGTACAAGAGGCTTCAATGGTAAATATATCACCCTCTTGTTGTTGAATATGATAAAAAAGTCGGTAACTTTTTACAATTCCTATATTTGCCTAGGTCATATATTTGCATATATATATCACGACTAAGTGTTCAGGTTCCTCATAAATTGTTTAATAAAAACTAATTTGAAATTGTGTTCTTGTGAAATACAACATAATTACGTAAGAAGCGATTTCGTCATACAAGAAAGCAAGGGAATAAATGGACTCGATTTTTCAACACTTACCCAATTAGTTTCGAGCTGAGAGTTAATAAAATGTTCTCCGTTTGGGTAACGATGGCATTCGTCTTCCTCGCTGATGCTAACGGTGGCCGATTTACAAAGTCGTATTAGTCGGAGAAACGGCCAACTATGTCATAGTAATGAATCGGATTAACTTAGCAAGCGAGACGGTTGGGTACGCGAGCTCGACTGGATTGCGACCGCTATATTATTTTTTTTGGTAGGTATCTCAACCAAATTAACTGAAAATATTAATAAGTTAACATAAAAATCGGGAGAAATCATTAATTAAATATAATCGCTTAATAAACTATAGGACAGTGAAAACATATCAGGTCTCTACAACAACCCGGTATGAAGCAACGAATTTTTCGGAATTCGCATTCATTCACTAGTTTAAATCGGTAAAACGATAGGCTGACGAAGAAGGAAAACATCCTGGGTGGTGGAAATGGTGGAAAAAAAGTGGTGTTATTTTCACGGTGATTGAAATCCCCAATACGTCTTGGGCTGGCGTGGTGATTAAACCAGTACCTTCCCTTGGGAAGAGGCCTTTGCCCAGCAGTGGGACACTTACAGGCTGATATTATTATTATTTATCAGTTATATGGTATGCGAAACAGCCTGTTTTAACGCAGAGATTTAACTATGAATCTATCTCTTTTCCATGCAAGTTCGATAAAATCAGTGTGACGCTGATCACATCTCCACGTTCGGTTCGTCTTCTTGTTCTGTTTCGCAAGTTATCTGTCTCAGTCGACAGTTTTTAGTTGCGGAAATACTATTGATTCGTTAAAATAGATGTTATTTTCATTGGAAAACCCATCCAAGATGTCAGAAACAGGCTAGCTCATTCTAAAATATTTGTAAAATCGATCTTCATGTTACTCTATATCTTTACATAATGTGGTTTGACTTAACCTTTCCTTTGTTTCAATAATTATGTGCACCCATATGCCACGTTTTTTAATGACCATGACTACAGTAATATTTGTTCTTCTTCTGACTTTGAAAGCGACGATATGAAGCAAATACTAATACACAACTGCGCTCGCATGATGTGCTGCTACTCGAATCGCGACGTTGTGCAGTGATATTTCGCTAAGCGGAAACTGTAGCGGTTTCGCCTTATTTATTTCGCATTGGAGGTGTGCTAAAAGCCTAACTGCGAGTATAGTAATCTAAATAACAAAGCAATTTAAAAAAATTGTCTTGCATGTGATTCCTTTTTGTACTACGTAGAATCAAAATATAAAATAAAAATTCTCTGATCACCTCACAGAACACCACGATTTCGACAAGTAAGCACTTAAGTGCCACTTGACTTACGTAAGCTTATGAGAAATGATCGGTCCTGACTGTACAGCAAAGCTTTCACGAATTCATAAGTACAATTTAAAAAACAAAGAATTCTTTTGACCTTTTTTATCATCTTTTGCACTCTAAGTGAAAGCTACGAAGTCTTACAATACAAAAATACAAATAATATAGATTGCCACTCGAAAATAATTCAACTGAACCAACAGTAGTGGCCCTTGTCAGGGCTCAAAGATTGATAGCTGTACTCAACTTTTGCCTGACTTTTCTATATAACATTAAGAAACTATTTTAAGTACATCAATCGTGGTTTTTTATTAAACGTATTCAAAGATGACTGAAGAGGGTAATAACAGAAACGAGTGGACATAAATATTTTTGCATGGACTATTCAATATAATAGGATTACAATTTATTTGTGGTTCGCTTCGCTTATATAATGCTTAATGGAATTTTAGGAAGTGTTTCTATTTTATCTTCCATTTTAATTAATTATTAATCTAATAGAAAATATAGGCAAGTTTGAATTTATTGCGAATCACGTAAAATATTATAAAGCAATGAGGAACACCAAAAACAAAATGTAGGAATAGCGGCCGGAGCAAAAATTTGACAACGGTGTCCACTTCACTCCAACATTTGATTTTTTAAAGCGGATGCCCAGCGCAGCACAAAAGATCATGATGATGTTCTTAATCCGGGGATGGGGGATTTAGGGTATCGCAGGGGAAGAGGCCTATAGTAATAATATATCAGGGGACTGTTACCTATACTTGGACTTTATTTTGTTTCATTTTCTACATACATTTTGATAGAGAACTCGAGTGCGATGGGCTCCGCAACTACTATACATTTGTTCTAAGATTAGATAAGTGATTTGCTATGTTACGTTTCGGGATTGGATGTAGTTGGTAGGTAGGATGTAGTTTTTCCGTAATTTATTTAGAACATTTTAGTTATGTTAACTGATAATTAGTGTTCATCTTCTGGCAGCCACCGTTTTTTCACATTATGCTATACTATATTTTAACGAGGTAATGAAGTTTTTGGTTGTGAGCACAGTGCAATTCAATAACATCAAAGACCATCGTAGGATTTATTATCCATCGTAAATCGTCGCTGTCATGCTGACCTTCTCAAATTTATCTTTATGTTGTGTTTGAAGGACGCCATGTTGTAGGAAGGAGGAAACACACTAGCTGGAAAACAATTCCGCTGTTTCACAGTACGGCAAAAATAAGACGTGATAATGTTTTAATATTGAAATTATTTGATATTGATGGTAAAAACTTGTCGTATTCTATCATGCTCATTTATATCTATCGGTTTAAAGAATAGTTCTTTCTTTTTCTCTCTCTGGCCAAGCATTCTCATCTTTTTGGGTTGAGAAACTTTGTACTAAAATTTTGCTTTGAAATTTTGCTTTCATCACACCCAAGCACTTTAACTTCAATTTAATCAAAACATAAAAATTCAGTGACTCCTACTTCTACAGTAAACTTAAACTCTCTGATAATTAACTTAAATAGCCTCAATTATCAATTCACAACAAAATGATTAGTATTATTTCCATAAAATTGTGATAAATTCGAAGAAGGCTATTATTTGTTGCGTCTTTATTGTCGAGCCTCTCAATAAGTTAATCTAATTTATTCCAAAACTCAGTAGGTCCATAACAAAATGATAATGAAGTTCGTGCCAATGAATCCAAACAGTGGACCTTTATTAATCAATTTATTTGTTTATTCTACACCATCCAAACTTGGATGGGTCCAGGACATTTAATTTATTTTCGTAAACAAAACATTATACTCGTAACTTCATGCATATGAAATTCAAACAATTTCTCTACCCGTTTCTACGTATTGATGAATTTGTGAGAATAGTTTTGGACAGGTTAAAAGTGAATGGGACATTTAAATAAAATTAACTAATAATTCAATGAAAATCCTTTTAATCAAATTAGTCTCGAATAAGGGTATTGAATAGGATTCGATGAAATTAACTGTAGATTCAAAATCCGACCCTACAATCGTAAGCGGTCTACAACAGTTTAACAGTGCAATAGATCATAAAGAATTGAAAAAAAACTTTATGGTTAATGAAATGGTGACTATAATAGGGCATGAAAACTTAATATCTTTCATAAATTTAGGTGACAAGAACTAATTCAAAAATTGCTTAGTGCGTATCAAGCCACACACTGTGTAAGGCTCCGTAGTTGCCCGTCGTGATATGCAGACTTAGATGGAGGCTTTAGTAATTTTCAATTGCTCGATTAATACTCGTTAACTTGTAAAGTCTATTTGTCTTGTTTTCATTTTTACTTCGTTATAATATATACTACTGCCGTGATTTTTTTCACATATCCAAAAACATCAATTTAGGTTGAGGATAGGGGGGGGGTCACTTAAGTTTAACAAAAATTATCACCTTAAATAAGCTTTTTAACATTTCACAAACGGACTTCTTTACCGAAAAATAGTTTTCACACACTCGCTATAATTTTGGACGACCTATAGGATAGACAACAAAAAAATATATATTTAAGCTTTTTTTACCAGATTGTCGGCGTGAAATATATATGTATACCCATACCAAATTACAGCTTGCCAGTACTAAGAATCTCTGAGCAAAGCCACGGACAGACAGATGGACATGGCGAAACTGCCAAGGTTCCTAGTTGACTTTAATACCCTAAAAAGCCTTCGACAAAACCTTTTTTATTTCTTTATAAGTTTAACGTTTGACCATTATCTCACCTTGCGTTAAGTGATGATGTAACCAAAAATGATAACACGTAAGCCAGTCCCATTTTTGTATAATGTTTCCTTATAATTTGAAATTTTAAAGGTACAATTCTCTACATGTAAAATGACCATAACTAAATTGGAAGTTTTTATTTAGAATAATAGTCGTTGATTGAACTCGACAACGTTTCCGCATGACATCCTGTTTAGACGAAGCATAAAACCGCAGCGGATTGTCACTGAAGCTTATCTGGAAATACATAATCGAATATAATAGGGATAAAATTAATTCAAACGAATTAACTTCTGTACATTTTTTTAAAATGATCAATGTCACAAAATAGATCATCGGAGGAAGTATTGACGTCTATATTAAATATTAACTCCGGAACTAAGCTCAAAACGTTAGGTCTAGAAGCTCTACAAAACAAATAAGTAAGTAACAAGAAAAAAAAAATCTATGACTTCCTATTCCATTATGTCTATTCTGGATATCAGGAGTTGTTCCATGACGTGAAGCATCATTGAACAATTATCGATTAGTGTAATATATTTTAATTTATTTTGTTTGATTATGTTTTAATGTTACCATTTATTAATTAATTTACTCCTGTGTAATAAGGCCCTTGTTGCCTTATAAATAAATATATTATTATTTATCCGATTACGATGAAACTTAAGGTAAATATTATACCTACGCCTGTGAATGTTTCTGAATGAATACAACCTCTTAATAATAGATGGCTTGCAAATCGTGTCATTGCAAATGATGTCGTGGGAAAGTGCTAGATTTGTGTAAGATTAACCACGATTTTTTTATGATGTGTGTTTTAAATTAAAATTGTTTTTTTTTTTAATTTATAATTTTAAGCGTATTTTTTATGTTTTTTAATCTGCACAAGATTTTATTACTTGATAGTCAAAATAATGTGAGAGATGCATTTCTTTATAAACTGTAATATTAGATAAATTCGACACAAGAAAACAGTTTTGTTCTGTAACCAAAAAATAACTTTACGGAAAAAACAAATACGGTTTTTTTACACCCGTAGCCAATAATTTTGTACCACAAAAAAAATACATTATATTATTCAATTCATTCAATTATTAATCAATGTTTTAAAACTATTACAAAATCACGACAGTTTGTTGTAAAAAAATATATTTATTGTTAACATAAACCGACGACTGTACGTGAAAATCTTCGATGCGAACATGAGATATTTGATTGAGTTTTTCAATTTCAATATTGCAATGTCGGATCCCGAGATAGAATTTTAGATTTCAACACCTGCGGCGGACGTTCGCGTTACTAACCGTTTCTTCAATACACTTCACTTACTTATCTAAAAGACGTTTATGTCGATCGTAAAGATAGGCTACATTATTTTTATTACCATATGCCGTACTTGTGGAAATGCTCTGCTTTTTAGGATTCAAGAAAATGTAATATGATCGTTATTTTTTTATTTGGAGGTATTATTAAATTTTACGTATTTATAATATAAATGTGGTACACAGTATAGACGTGATAAAATACACGTGCCCAACTGGGTCACAACGACTTTATTTCTATTAATCATATTAATAATCACTTACTATTAATTAGTATTTTAGTCGCAACTCACAAACAAAATTACTTTTCTCAAGTAAGAGATAAATAAGTACTTAACAAATACAAGCTGTGTGTCAGGTGGGCTTTAACATCTACAGTAATATATTAATACTAATATAAGCGGAAGAGTTTTTTTGTTTGATTGCTTAAACACGCTAATCTCTGGAACTACTAGTCATATTCCAAAGATTCTTTTTGTATATAATAGCCGGATTCACGAGGAATAAGCATTAGGCTACACCTCACCGCTTGCCTTAAATATTGATTTTTGTTAAGTCGTAAATGCTTTATATGCTCGCGCTGGCGTAATGGTTAGGGATATGTAAATAAAATGTTCTACAAAAATATTACTCCTTAGTACGTCTAAAAAAAGCCCGCGATATTTTATGACTATATCTTATACATAAGCCACGATAAGGTATATTGTATTTTTATTGAAAATTGAAGAGTGATTTATGAGCACTATTATTAGGCTTGGCATATTAATACTTTCGAATGAAAGTTACTTCATAATCAAGACAATTTTATGTAACTTTGCACTTTATAGCATGCTATTTGGACGAATAGTTTAGGAGATAATGTAAAATTAAAATAGGTCAGCATTCGGCTCGGACCTATGACTATGGATGTAGTGGTGCGAACGAGCCATGTGAGTTGTGACGCATAACCCTGACCGCCCGATAAAAATATTGTCCGTACTGAAGTATTATAAATCATCAATCAACGATTTCTTTTAAATTATACCACTTATCTGATTTACATGGTTTTTTCCTTTAATTCAAATATATGTTATCTGGCCATGTATTAGGATATATTTTGTTACATAAAGTAACATACGAAAAAAGCAATGACGTTAATGATTAATCAATTCGGAAAAAATATGCTTTTGGGGCGCTTAAATGGCTTTCACTGAAAAAACCACAAGAGATATATCAAATGAATTTACTACATATTCATGTGTATACATATACATACAATTGTAGATCTTAAAAAGACTTAAACAAAAAAGTCAGCAATAGCATATATCTATCTCCTAAGCATCATCCGTAATAAGGATTTTTGGGGAACCATAATTCGCGCGTGAGCTCGACCGACAGCATTCTGTAGTCCACGCGAGCGCAGCTGCGGTAACGGCTAATTATCAATAAATACTCGTTCTTCCCTGTACATCGTTGTTGTTGGATTCTAAAGTACTTAACATTGGTTTCTGTTGAAGGTGCTATCAACTTTGGGCAGATATTATATGGTGGTTTGGCGAAGGACCAATTATGTACATTACATTCTCTGGTTTGATTAGTGTACCTCAAGTCAGCAAAAAGTCAGCAACTAATAAAGTACTTTTCGTTCTTCTAGAACGTCAAGTTTCTCGTCGGTAGTCTGTGTGAAGATTGTGGCACGATTTAAAGTATTCACAAGTACTTTAACGTTAGGTCCCACGCACGGCACACCTCACCTTACACCTTTTTTGTGTAAACAAGAGCGTAATTAATTTTATAAAGGCTGTTTGACTATTTGACTATTAGATAATAGGGATGTGCCTTACCGCGACACTTCCGAACCAATGATCGTTCCGTCGGATTAATGGTAAATTTATACGGTCAGTCACAAAGTTCATATTGCTAGGGGTAGGGACAAAGCACTAAACACATTAAGTTAACATGTCCTGTGACCGCGGCCAAAGTGTTAGGGTAGGCAGAAAACCTCCTTTTTGGCTGTAGTGTAGCCAGTGTCCACCTCCTGGGTGATAAACCTCTCCAAAGTGTGCGTATATCAGTTAACTGACCCATAAAGAGATATTAACAGAAAAGAATCTTCCTAATGAAAAGTACAAGTAAATTTGTTGTCTCAAGAAAACTATCTAAATTTTATTGCGGTTAATTTTTACACAGGCATTTGTACTGACATAATTGTAATACGTATCGTTTTGTTTATGTAATTAACGGTACCCCCTGGGTGCACTCGTGTTAACTTTATTCGACTAACTCTCCATGCGCCGCCGCGCTACCTACGTATCCGTGTAACATTATTCCCACTTTCTATACTTGCCTATATCTTGCCATATTGCTTGACTTCAAGATTACTGCTCCACTCTTTATAGTCATAACGTGAAGTTATAATCTTTCTAAATAAACAGGCTATAATAATACGTAACAAAAAAATTTGACTGATAGTTCCAGAAATTTAGCGTATACAAACAATCAAACAGACAATCTGTAGAGCTATTTAAGATACATTTTTTTAGTAGGTAATTTATAGAAAATGGTTCAGTTTTCACGTATTAAATATCCAGTCCATATCCAGTAATGTACAAATATAAAAATGCCATGCGAATTCATTGACTCCGACCCGAGAATGCGTCATAGAAATCAATATTGAAAGTACATGTCACTTCGCTTCGACTCTGAGCCAGTGGGAATTGACTCAAAGAGTTTAGAAAAAAGTTTGGCCTTGAAATGCTGAAGGCAGAAAAAATTTATACTTATGTAAATAATAACATTTTTTCAATACTTCTAGATGCTTGCTTAGTAGATGAGCTACATCTAGAAAAACTACTTTCTAGGAGCAGCAATTTTCGAAATACAAAAAATTTACAAACACAACGTGATATAGTAATTTTGATTTTCATTCTTTATTTCTTCATACTTTTCGATGATATCATGTTGTTATTTTAAAATATTATATCCTCGTATAAATCATGAGTATATTGCTTAAGTTAAGAAATAATGGTTAATGTTTTATTATTTTATACAGGCTACATGAATTAGATTTATTCACATTCAAGAAGCTTTATTATTCAAGAATCTGTTTAAAATTGTTATTTTGCTTTCAACAGAACAATTTTATGAAATATACTTGTGTAATACATACATTTCACTAGGCTTTCTTCAAAGCCCCGTATTCCCTAATGAAACCGGCCCCTCTGAAGCCTGTTATATAAACAACAAAAGTGTAACCCGACAACACAGATTTTGTTCGTCGGTTAAAAGTGAGTTTGTTTGAAGCATTTTTTTAAGTAAAACTTCTGTGGTTGCTATAGGGATGTGTCTTGGGCCACATCTTCACTTAAGATCGGGTGAGATTGTAGCCATAACGCTAAAATCTGTATCAATAAATATAACAAATTTTCATTTATAATTGTCATTATATTCCTAGGAATTGACAGTGTAGTTAACACATTGTTTATGTTTTATGCAAAATATTTAGTCTACATTTAAATGAAATGTATATCTCATCATACGCGTAGTTATATCCAGAGTGCTTTTGTGTGTTCAAACTTATAAGCCAGAGATTAAAAGCGGCCTAGTGTCCACTTTTGCTGAATTATTATGTCAATTTTGTTGGTTTAGGATCTTAATAGTGAAACGCGTGTGCGATGCTACACTGAAATAATATTAAAACTAAAGAAAATATTTTTATCAAAGGAAGGTAAATGCTAGAAACGTTGGGGAAATAAGGGAATACATACAAACAAAAGGTCGTAAAAGAGAGAAATACCTAACTATATCGTTTCTAAACCAGGCGTTCGTGGGTCTACTTATAAGAGTGGTCACAATCCAGCAATATGTTGAAGAAAAAGACATTATTTTGTTAAAGTATTTTATATTTAATAAATACTGTCAGAATATTAAAAACTAGATTATTCATTTTTTAAGATTCTGCATTCGAAAATTCATTCCCTTAATGGTTTAAAATGTGAAGATTTCTGAGATATTGTCGAAAACTCACCTGAAAAACTCATTGCCATTGTACACAACCAATAGATACCTAATAATTTGTTTTACTGTTCAAAGGTAAATAACAACATGTAAATATTTTGCAAAATTTTAATTTATAAATGTTTGTATTAGTATAATATTTTGATGTTTCATCCAATATTAATTGATCACTTTTATATTTAAAATTAGATGAAAACGATTCCGTTGTTTGCTAAAATAAAATCAATAAAATTTGTTTTATTAAATACAGAGTTAAATACATCAGTAAAACAGGGGAAAAAACAAAATAACCTATACAATTTTGTTTAGAGTTTAAACAAAACGTTAGAATGTTTATAGCGACGTGTAAACAATGCTTCTATAAGAGTTATCTTCCGAGTGAACGGTAACTTTTATTGGGTGATTATTAAGAAACGAGAGTTCCGACTTCCTCCCTTCCTATAAGATGAAATATAAACTTTTATTTTAGCAATTGAGCTACACAGAGTTCGTTCGGTCCACTTTGAATTTTTTAACAAAGTTTTTTACTGTGGTGATAATATTTTTTTCTTTGGTTGTATTAATTTTCTTGTTTTATCATTTTTCCTTAAAAAGTTGTCTTTATTTTCCTTGAGTAGTGCTAGGTTAACCAAGAGTAATTTACTTTCTTTTGAACTTTTGATGGAGATTTAGAATGTTTGCATTTAACTTATTATATATTTGTTGTCTTATCAGCCTAAGGCAATGTCTATTGTATGACTATAAATGATTTTGCTTAAGCAGTTTCTCAAAGTTTAACCGCTTTTTTTCTGATTATATTACTAGCTGTGCCCGCGGCTCCGCTCGAAGATAGACATATGCTATTATGCTATATGAGCTTTTTAAGATCTACAATTATGTACAACATTAATTTGCTGTATCTCTTATGGTTTACTCAGCGTAAGCCATTTAAGATCCTCAAACGGGTCTTTTTTCCGAACTCATTCTCCATTATCGTCACTGCTTATTTCATGTTACTTTATGTGACATAATATATTCTATAACCTGGCCAGATAACATATCTGTGAATTAAAAGAAAAACCATGTAAATCAGATTGCATGAACAGAATATAAACGGACAGACAGACAGAGAGGCGTTCAATTTTATAATATGTATAGATAAACTAGATTTCGCCTGCGATTTCACTTACGTGATTATGATGTTCCACTGAAGTTACATAGCAATATTTAATATTATAAAGCTCATGATATTGTTTTTTGTTTGAACGCGCAAACTTCTTGCAATCCTTTTTACGTCTTTTAGACTATATTTTATTGAGGAAGGTTTTATAGGCTATAAACCTTCATCCTACGACCCTAAGGAATGGTGCAGTAACCGTAAACGTCAAGCAATCTGGTAAGCTGTAGACAAGTACGGGAAATGAGAACAACCATAGCCTAGATGAGTGCTTTGGCGGTAACGCGGTGAAAATTTGTTTAAATAAATTTAGCACAGGTGAAACCGTGGGGCATAGCTGGTCTAGATTAAAACAAGGCTGTTTTTTACTTTTCTAAATTGTAATTATATTATTACTGATTAATTCTTATGAGAAAACGTAATGATATGTAAGTTGGATTACTCTTTGAAAAGTTCTCTACTTGATAATGAAAGTCCCATAAAAATAAAAACAAGCGTTTCAGAGATTAGACCGAATAAACAAACAGACAGCCAGATAAATAATAATATTAAGAACGCTTGTTTGGGTTCATAACGTCCAATAACCATTGGCAAAAGCCTTTATATCGAAATTACAGACATACCCTACAATTATTATTAATAGTTATATATTGATAATAATTAATTATTTTTATGATAAATTGTTGCTTATGCGAGAAGATGGTAGCATCGTTAAGCTTGTAAGGAAGATAAAACACATAATAAAGGAAGGAAAGAAGGATAGTTGTTTGATATTAAATTCAAGCGATCAAAAGAAAATTCCATACTAAACTGGCCTTTGATTTCATAAAATTAATTATTTTTATTTTATGATTTATTTTCCTTAACTCAGGCCCATTGAGGAACCCAAACTGTCATTTCATGCGACTTTTTAGTAAGCTGCTACTGCATTTTTAGCTAAAATTTTGTTATTAGGACAGTGTACAAATTCATTTGAGCCTGCGAGGAATTGAACCCGGAAACTTTACATTCAAAAGTGTAGTCAATAGACGAATAGGTAGTTAAGTGTAGTGATCGGCGTCGAGGGTTTTTAAAAATTACTTCCAAGTGATTCTTAAGAGACTTTATTACAGAATGAATCTTATTACAGAATGAATAAATGGTTTTACAATCGTCCTATATATAATGTCTTAAGCCGTAAACACCAGGTGTTGTTTATAAGAGAATGACAAAAACATGTCGCAATATGTCTAGCCAAAATATCAGGTGCTTATCTTAAATTGTAGTCTAAACATCCTGAGCGAATAAACAATTATCAGCATGTTTACTTATGTACCAATTTAATAAGTCGTAATAACAGAGGGTGCAGTATGCATAACTATGTACCATATGTATGTATCGTAAATATGTAAAGTATATATGTACAGTATATATGTATCATACATATGTACCGTATATATGTATCGTATATATGTACCATATGTATGTACCGATTAACATGTCTTAATAAGGAATGTACGGACTGCATAACTCCTCCCCCCTCAAGTTCGAAATTATCAGAGGGATGACTATCACGATGATTATTTCGAAAATATTTTTTTTTTACAATATTGAACTAAGAAAGCTAATAATACAAAAATTAGTTAAAATATAATCAGATACAATATTAGAGTTCCAGCACTAATACTTTTCACATTAATTAGTCTTTCACTAGTAGTTTTCACTTCATTTTCACTTATTTCCAAAAGGTTATTTAACTGTTGAAGATTTAATAATTCACTATTATCCAAATTGATAGGTTCGCGTTGCAGTTGTTGTTCATTAATTTTTATTTCTGGTAGATTAATAATTGGCAATTTTGAAATCTTTCAATTATTTGTAGTAATATGATGAGCTTTCAGCGTAATTTCACCAATCTTAACGTCACAATGGTCATTTAAGGTGAGAAGGTAAGTTCCTTTTAATTTTCTTTAGTTATTTCGTCATTACAAATTTTTGATACTGTATTCTCAGCATTACTATGAAGTATACATCTCTCCTTCCCAATTGATTGAATCTTAATATTCTTGATTTCAACTGATATTTGGTGACAGGATCTTGTATTTGAAGAAAACTCAATTAATGATGTTAAACAAGTATCTTCAGATGTTGACCGAGAGTCATCTTCATGACACAGAAACATTTCGTCGTGAAGCTCGTTACATGGCAGGGAGAGCGAGACTATTTTAGACCTTTTTATCAGGAGGTAAGGATATTTAGGAATAATAATAGTGGTATAATTTGATGGATTGGTCATAGGTATAGGGATTGCTCTGTAGTATGTATAAATTTCATCTCTAATAATTGGTATATCCAAAATGAATGTTATTTGACTTCCTTTTGTATAAGCTTTAAGTTCTATACATTGTTCAATTATAACTAAATTATCATAACTTACTGGGTACACAAGTTTGTATGATTTTTCTATCTTTTTTAACAATTCCAACAATTCATTTGAATTTATAAGAGACTGGTGTAAGATTTTCAGTTTACTAAATGCCAGAGAAGTTTCAATTTCATTCAACCGAATATAAAGTAATTGAAAATTATGAAAGAATAAATTATAAATGTTAATGAAATTATATGTAGTTATATCAATATAAGTTTGGTTTGCTAATTTTATTATTTCCCGAAGTTTTTTTGTTAATTTGAATGAAATTGTTCTTCGTGAAGTTCATTATCTTTTTAAGTGTTACCATTGTTAAGAATCAATAATATTTTCATATCTTATAATGTCATTATGATCTAAATTATCAGTGATACGTTTATGATATAGATCCAAGAGGATTTAGAAGTCCGCGTTTAATTCTAATTGACGGTGATAACTGTCCTAATTTCTCAATGCTAATATTCATTACATACACAGTCTGAAGTTTAACATTAACAAGTTGTATATGAGATGTTTTATTATTAAAATGCATTTTTAAATATTGATTAAAATTTGCATATCGTTTAATATTAAATTCTAAATACTCACGTACCAAACATTAATCTAAAATCTTAATTATTATTCACTTATCATAACTTACACTAGCTTGACCTTGCTTCACAAGGACTACGTCAGGATTTTTATCAGTCCTGTGAAGTTATATGGCGTGAATCCTGATGGTCAGAGTCAGGAGCGCGAGGAGGTACCTGCCAAAGTTGGTTAATGTACTTGATAGGTACGTTTTTATTTCGATTTTTGAGTTTAATGGGACAGGTATTTCTGTCAATATCGCCAGGCACTGGTGCTTTTTGACAACGCGGTTTGTCATTGTTTTGCCTAGTGGTAACTCCTTTTAAAAATATAGTGTCCCTTTCTTGTATGTTAAATAATGATTCGCGACCACGTTTTGTTTTAATTTTTTCTTTGCTTTTAATTATTTTATCTGTTAGGTATTTATGATATTGTGTTCTCTTTAATTTAATGGGAGTTGTTGGCGCGTGTTAATTATTAGGCTTGTTGAATGTTGCCTGCAGAATTATCCTATCGAATCCACCCCCCTGCCCTACTCCCCTCTCAACAGAACGCTTTGCAACGTGCGCGCATTCGCATCAAGGACATCGTCGCTCTCACGCATAAGTGATATAATAGTGGAACTTTGAAACAACCGCCGCTGAACATACAAAACGTCAGTGAAGACTTCTTGTAAAGAAGTTTCGCCACGAGTGAGTGTTAGCAAGAATAAGGCTTTAAACCACTAATCGCCGTAAAACAGTGAGTCCGCTTTTCATATTTTCCCGCATCCGCACACCCTCAGCGTCCAGCCACTCCTATCGCTCCAACAGGAGTTTCGATAATTTCACGGTGACTAGGTTTGCCTTTATAATAAGCAAGTATGGTACCATGCTGTTCGCTTTCGTTGTTTCTTCAATAATAGGAATAACATTTGTATCAATGTTTTCGGCAGAGTGTATCATTTCAGGTAATGAACAGGCAGTAATAGTACTAGATATAGGAGAACAAATCGGATTAGTTAGAGTATTATCAGAGTCTGAAGGGATAGTCAAAGTTTCTGATGAGTCTGAATTTAATATTGGACTATCGGGTCGTTCAATGTCATCTACATTAACCTTTAAGGATGTATCGTTGTTATCACTGGTAAGTACATTTAAATCTATACGTGAAACGTGAATATCTGTATTACTATTTTGTCTACATAAATCATTAGAATTGATCATTTCATCACCGTTAATTAGGTTCGTAGGCACATTAACATGAGTTTCAGTGTGGGGTTCTGAAGTTATTTCCCATGGTGAACTGGGGAATATTCTTGGAATTTCTGTATTTTCTGTCTTTAATATTAGACTTTTATATTCGTCATAATCAGGTTGATAGTCTTGGTGTTGGAATAACACAGGGTCATTAAATTCTGGAGAGTCGATCATATTTTTCCTAATAGGGCTGACTGTGCGAATTGTAACATTACTTTGCTGAAAGTGGGGTGAATTACGCTGGGGTTGATTTTGTGGTGGTATGCCAAATTTAAATTGTTGATTTGACATATTAAAATTTGGTCGAAACTGGGTATTATTAAATTGCGGTCTAAAACCTTGTTGGTTAGGAATACCAAATTTAAAATTGGTATTGCCAAAATTCGGTTTAAAACCTTGATGTATCTGTAGATTTGGTATATTAGGTCTAAATTGTACGCCTTGGTTTGGTATGCCAAATTTAAAATTATTATTACCAGGTCTAAAATTATTTTGAGTTTGGAACGGAATTCCAAATTTAAAATTTTGATTTAATGGTTGACCGGAATGAAAAGCACTGGTTGCAAACGCAGGTTGGAATTTAAAATTGTTTGAATTATTTGTAATATTTGGTGTGAAAGGCTGTGGAGCTGGTTTCGTGTTAAATTTATTTTTATTTTTAGCATTATATTGATATTGAAAGTTAACCTCTTCCATAACCACACTGAGTGCGTTTTCCAGAACGGTACAATTTCTGAGCCGCACAATTCTAATTAAATCTTCTGGAAGATTATACAAAAATACATTTAAGCACATGTTATTATAAATAATCATTTTGGCAGCTTTAACGCCTTCATCTGTAATTAAATTTACCTTGGAGAAGAGGGTGCTGCGTGTTTGTTGGATGCGGTTACAAAAATCAAGGTAACTTTCACCTGGTTTAATTTTTAAATTTTCCAATTCAATAGCCACACACTCTTCCGATCTAGGGTCACCAAAATGTTGAATAAAAACAGATTTTAATTGTTCCCATGTCGTAATATCTTCTCTTTCGCTAATTAAAGCTGCTGCCTTTCCACATAATCTGCTAGTAATACAGTGAAGTACATACGTAGCCTGTATAACATTATTTGGCCCATTAAAATTACGTAAAATATATTCACACTTCTTAATAAATAAATTTAAAGTATTTTTATCCCCATCGAACTTAGGAATCAAAGCCAATAGTTCTTTTGGTATTAACTGAACCGTTAGTTCACCACTTCGCTGCATTTTAAATATTTAATATTCACTTATTTAAAATAAAACTCACAATATAATAATAACAGTTAACACAGTTCTTAAAATAATAATTAATTATCAATTAATTAAAATCAATTCACTTAATTCACAATAATAATAAATATCAATGAAATAAAATATAAGTCACAATATATTTCATAAAAAAAAATTCAAATTTAAATTTATTTTTCTTAATACTAGGCCTGCCAATTTTTGTGCAGAAGTCAAATAACTTTCGACTATTTTTGTTCGAAAATTAATGGATTAACTTGGAAATGTCCAACAAAAACAACTACGGAAAATAGCAAGGACGAGACAAGGATTGTAAAAATGGTCACTTACAGTCTGCTCAATCCCATGCCTTGCCGTAGAGTTGCTCTCGTACTTGGACAGGATCCCTCGAAGATCGAAGCCCAGACAATAACTTATTTATTTGGTTCGCAGATACTCAGACCGCGAGCGAGACCGATTTGTGAGACTCGAACACAGCTTTTCTATGAATATCCTACCGGCTGCGCCAGTTAAGTGTCGTGGTCGGCGTCGAGGGTTTTTAAAAATTACTTCCAAGTGATTCTTAAGAGACTTTATTACAGAATGAATCTTATTACAGAATCTTATTACAGAATGAATAAATGGTTTTACAATCGTCCTATATAATGTCTTAAGCCGTAAACACCAGATGTTGTTTATAAGAGAATGACAAAAACATGTTGCAATATGTCTAGCCAAAATATCAGGTGCTTATCTTAAATTGTAGTCTAAACATCCTGAGCGAATAAACAATTATCAGCATTTTTACTTATGTACCAATTTAATAAGTCGTAATAACAGAGGGTACAGTATGCATAACTATGTACCATATTTATGTATCGTATTTATGTAAAGTGTATATGTACAGTATATATGTATCATACATATGTACCGTATATATGTATCGTATATATGTACCATATGTATGTACCGATTAACATGTCTTAATAAGGAATGTACGGACTGCATAACTAGGTCGTTAAAACATGGTGTTCAAAACTGAGATGTTTTCTTTTAATTTGTTACAAGCCCCAAGCATTTAAGGTGATAATATAATAGAAGTCGCAATTAACTTTGTTAACGAAAATGGAGTGTTACCCAAATTGGATCAATTTCACGTTCCTTAAACGCGATAAAGGAATAACTTCGTGATGATTATATCTTTTGTGTTTATTTTTATTAGGTTAGGTACGTGTATCGTTTATTGCGCGTTTATTGTTCTGCTTTCGTACCTATTAAATTATTTTATTGCTATTTTTGACGTTAAATATAAACTAAAGATTTATTAAGTATTTTTTGCATTTTACATACAATTACTATACACTTACTACAATTACAATTATTAGTAGCTGCAGTTATAATTGAGGTCAGTCAGTTATTAGAACGTATCGTGTACCAGTGCGAGTTCGGACCTTAATTAACATCTCAACGGGCTTACTGCCGCTTTGCATTAGAAATGAATGGAAAATGTGGCGGTGGTGCACAGATTCTTCCACTTTTTTGAACATAGATTTAGTATAGTATGGATTATCAATAGGTTGAATAAGCGTTCTTTGCGTCTGCAAGGTGCCTGAGAAGATTACGAAGTTTTCTCCCTACTGCCACTAAGATTTCTCTTGCTCAAGCCCTTTTACTCCCAGATCTCGACTACGCTGACGCTAGCTATTTAGATTTTACCGAAGTACCTAGATAAACATGAGTGACTTAAATTTTTTTATATTAGATTAATTTTTGGTTTACGTAAATGTGGCCAAATATCAGAATATCGTATTAAGCTCAAATGACTACTAATTAGACTTCGCCGCAATGCTAACATTTTGTTTTCTTCTTTACAGAATTATATTTAAACCTATCACTTGTTATATGAAAAAAATAGACTCCATTACGATACGCATACGCTTTGCTGCGGTCATCCGAAATTTAGGCTGGTGTGCTATGGCTAATCACTAAGCATATTTAAAAATCCGTCACTTTAATATTATGTAGGTATGTGTATGTTTAATATTACATTTTGGTTGGATTATATTTATAAATAATAATAATGTAGACTATATTTCATATATTTATTTGACTAAAGCATCCATTTATTTTAAGTTTCGTGATAAATTTTATACCGTATTTAATTGTTTTTATTATGCTGTTCTCATTACACCTCTACTACCCCTGATTTTTACTCTGAAACATGTCCATCCAAAGGTTGCTTGAAGTTATTGCTTTTAGTAATAAGACTGCCCTTTGTACTTATCATATAATTTTAATGTTCAATTGAATCTGTAATTAACGGTTTACAATAAAGATTAAATAACTAAATAAATAAGACGAGACCAATAACGGAATACATTAGTGTATTGTTTTGTTGATTTTCTTTGTTATAGGAGTTAGATCCATATACAGTACACGTAACCACTATTAAACACATCTACAAAACATTAAATTACACTTTAAACCCTTGGATTTTGCAAAAATAAGCGTTGTTACGATTTACGTAGGCATTGCAATACAGGTCGACAACACATAAGAAAATGGTCTGATTCTGTCTAACACAAGCATATACTATACTCTCTCTCTTTCGAATTGCCGATCTACATATATTAAATCTATGCTTTTGAAGCAATGATGGCTCAGTGGTGGTAGCATATTCGGATACCGCGTCGATCGACATGGATTCGAATTCTACAATGAACCTTTCGGTAAAAGAAAACATCATGATAAAACCACAGCATGATGCTAGGGCATTTTACAATGTCCGTCTAGCTAGCTATAACCCTCAAGTTGAAAATCTGCTGCCAAACCCCTCTAGGTGTATTCTGGCAGCTGCACTTGAGTGTCATTCCCCCTCTCACCCACTAGACTTAACGTGTCACTTAACATAAGGTGAGTGACATATGGAGGCCAAAAAACAGCCAAAAAATATATCTTTTAAGGCTCAGTTTATATGTACAAGGCTATGCTCCCACGTATAAGAGTTTTCGTTGAATTCAGTTCTGTTTAAGTCAGTACTATGGCTGCCAATAGCAAAACGTGTTCAAAGGAAAACGTTGGATACCAAAATATTTGCGTAAAGCTTTTAATGTGGAAATTAGAATTGTTAGTATACTGTTGGCCGCCGATTGTGTTTGTCTTTGCTCGACTGAGCGTAAATTTTTCCTGATAGAATTTTTTGTGTCTTTGGAACGGAAATAATGAACTTTTCAAACATTTTATTCCGCGTACTAACAACATGGCGAAGATAGCCATAAATTATAATGATGCCAATCAATTTTACAGACTTTTTTTTTTATTGTTTAAAAATTTTATTTATACACCGTTATATTATTTTCACACAATTAAAGAAAAAATCAGTAAAATGAATTCACATTATTAATAGTGACATCTAATTTGATTATGTCGCACTTCCATCACATGATGCGAGCGCAGCTCTCAATTTCACTCTCTAATAAAAAAGACAAAGGAATTATAACTTTAAAATGTAACTTATCTATTTAGTGCAGGTTTTAAATGGTACCATGAAATGTTTAAATAACAAAAATAATTATGATATAACTCAAAAATAAAATATAAGACATAAGATAACAAAAATAATTATGATACAACTCTGATTGACAGTTTTGTGGGGAGGCGGCTGGAATTTGATTCATTAGTTAGATCCGTTGACAGAAATCTATCGTTTGCTATTCACTAATAATAGACGTCGAATAGATAAATATCTATGTGAATATATTGCTTCTGATAGAAGATAAACTATAATTATTTTCATATAAAAATTATTAACACTTACGTGACGAAGATTCAACTTAAATTCAAAGATGCAACTAAATACTTGTGTTGTGCTCCTGCGGGGAGTATGGTTACCAGAGCTCCTCGGAGGAGGGAGGTTCAAAGAGAGGTAGGGGATAGAGAAATTTCTTTAAAGAATTCTTTCTGCTGTGGGCAGTCCAACTGGTGGAATACCTCCACCCAATAGAAGATCGCAGTCAAAAACGTTGTGTTCTGTTCCTGCAGGGAGTAAGGTTTACAGAGCTCCTTGGGTAGGAGGGTTCAAGGCCGGCAACGCGCTAGTGATATCTATGGTATTACAAGCGTCCATGGGTTACGGTAGCCGCTTACTAAGGCGGGCTGTATGCTTGTTTGCCACATTACAAATAGTTGTATAAAAGAATAGAGTCCCTTTACGTTTAAATATTATGAAATTATGCCAAATCTATACTAATATTATAAAGATCAAGATATCGTTTTGTTTGTTTGAACGCGCTAATCTCTGGAACTACCAGTCAGATTAGAAACATTATTTCCAGTTTTATAGCCTCATTATTGATAAAGGTTATATATTATAAAACTTTACGCTAAGACCCTATAGAGCAGAGTAGTAATCATGAACGTCAATCTGCAAGCAATCTGGCAAGCTGTAGGCAAGTATGGGAAGAAGAACAATGTTTAGGCTACATGGGTGCATTGGCGGCGATGCTGTGGAGTTGGACAAATTTCTTTAACGCGGGTGAAACCGCGATGTCTAGCTAGTTTTACAAAAAAGTTTATTTGCTGTGTTAGTAATTAAAAATCTTTTGATTGTACCTACATATTTTTGTAAGTAAAACATTTATTACTTATTCATAAACGAATCTTGATTTCTCGACCGAAAGAGCTTGTTACGTTCATTGCCTTATAACAATAAATCATATGGAGTAAAACACACACGTGATGTATGAAGGCATCACAATCAGAAAGCGGAATTCTGTATTTCCTTCCTTTTGCCTTAGTTGATTTATTAGTCTTAGAATTTTATGCCGTAGTAACTTTCTCATAAAATGTTTATGTACAAATTTTATTAAATGAATCATATAATTTTATGGCCACATAATCTGTTTATGTTTCAACGTTGAATTTAATATTTTTCTATTTCAGTTATATTAGAATATTGGTTATGGAGGTTCTGATGCCCAGTAGTAATCAGCTTCAGGTATTAGTAAGTTCGTTTGTCTCTGTTGTCCGCATATGCATACATTAACATTGGGTAGGACATGATAACTGAAGCGATAAAAATCTAAAGGGACTAAGTTTCAATTTTATAAACTAACACACGCGCTTGTTTAAATTTTAATTTTATTGTTTATATATAGGTTAGTTGTTAAAATCAAGTGTACAAATTATATAAATACTTCGCTTGGTATAACAGGTCAGAGAACGCGGGAGTACCTCACCGTCCAATGATCGTTCACCGACTCTACTAATTAACATCCCTCCAGCCTAGTGTTTCATAATAATATACTCCGAGGAAGTTTCGCATTAAGATAATTTAATAAAATCAAACGAACTCTGTCGTATTATACCTAAAGACATTTATTTAGTGTTATCAACATATGTGAAATCTGTCACAAACCCACATATAAAATATATAATACACTATTACGCTCGCTGTTTTGAAATGCAAATAACTTGAACTTAAACATGTCTAAATGTGTACGTAAAAACGAACAGTAATAAACACTTGGTCCCATTTGGATATTGCATTACGCATAGCATTTAGACTGTATTTTTATAAAAATATTGTTAAGGTCTGAGTAAAAAAAAAACAATTCTCGAAACCTTAAGAATCGTCTGGAATGTGCCAGAAATATCGTGCATTTATCATATTGTAGTAGTGTATCGTGTAGTCATAGGTCTGACGGAGCAAACATATAAAGTGTCAACTTCGCTTCATCTGTCAACAAACAATGGGCTATAAATCAGACGTAAAACAGTAACGTAAATTGTTTACACATGTTAAAAGTTCAAGGACCTTCTAGAGATTTCGTGATCGTCTCATTTGGGTAAATAAGCGAGCCGTATCGCGAGGCACGACAGTTCTAATTTCGAAAGCGAAGTGGAAACAACGAGCAAAATAAAGAAGAACTACAAAAGGAAAATACTGAATGATTCTGCAAGTACATCCGGAGAGCGATTTGTGAGTTTGTTTTGATTTTAATGTGTATTTCTTTGAGTACAAAAAAAAATATTTACTTGAAACGGCATTTTACTACCCACGGGTATAACAGTACTCATTTGTGATTTTTTGGGATATAGAATCTTTACATTTTCGACCCTTCAGTTGTGTCCAACTAGATCGTGACCAACACAAACCAGCTATAACACCCCATACATTATCTGTTATGAGCGAAATAAGCTTCATGCTTCTTCGACACAGGTGTCAAATTCGCTTTCAGTGAATTCATTATAGAAGTTATCTGTAAGAAAAAAATTTTCTTTGAACTACTCCTTAACTTATTACATTATTATTACTACTACAAAATGGTAACTTCAAAAAATAATCTTAAAATTATTAATAAGTATATAAATATATAATATTTCTTATAAACCTTTATAACTTTTTGCAGTACCTATTCCCGAAGGTCAGAATGGCGATAGAATCGGAAATGAAGTGTGTAGTGTTTTTTTACCGAATTTGCTTTTTTGCAATATGGCTAACTTAAATAAAGATGTAAAAATTTTGTAAGGTCTTCAGAAATATAATTATTATAAGATGTTTTGTTATTAAAGTAATTATAATATTCTTTGAGAACAATGAGATATTTAGATTGCATTATTTCAATTTTATTTGAAAATGGCGAGAGGTTTTTTGTAGTCTAGCATGTACCTGCAGGCGATGGATTGATCTCTCGGTGATGGCCGTGTTTTTATTTTTCGTTGCTTACATCAAGCACACTACCATAACTACACTATGCTATAATAATTTAAAAAATCGTAACATACAGAAGAGTTTTTAAATTTAAATAGAGTTGTAACGCTCGAAATATTATTCGAGAACCGACAATACGGCGAACAATGTTTACGAGTGATAATTGAATCAAATTAAACTTAATTATTACTATTTCATTGAATAAAACCGGTTAGGCATAAATATTACAATTACAAAAAACGAACATTTGATATATTAAAGCTCAAATAATAATGAAATGTAACAAGAAAGCGTAATAATGTAACATATAGTTTGTGTTGATATTCAAATAACGTATGAGGTAATAAATTTTCTGACAAAGCTATTAGACTATCCTTTATGGTATACAGGTTTAGTTTAATTATTGTAATGGAATATTTAAATAAATTACAGAATTATTTAATTTAGGCAATAATACCGTATTAAAATGATTCTACACGGAATCATTTATTATTAAAAATAATTGGCGATTATTTTTTTAGTATCACGGTATAATGACGGTAATTGCCTGATGATAAGTACAGTAAAATGTAAAAACAATGGTGACCACCAAGAGATAACAATCCATTGGTGTACGCTGTCATGACAGCCTGCATGCTTCCCGGCACACACATACTGGGTGATCCAACGCAACACGCCTAAGCGTGCCACATGGACGGTGTGAAACCGCTGACGTATCCCACCACTCTGCATTTATATCTTTGTATTATTTACATTCATATACTTTCATTATTTTCTTTTACGTTATTATGTGTTGTTAAGTGTTGTTTTTTTCTTAATCTGTTTGGCATCTAACTGTTGCACTTATACTGCGAAGAACAATCCATAATATTAATGCTCATTGCACAAATTATTCTTTATCGATGGAGGATCTATTTTAATGTATATTGGATTCCTACGATTATTTCCCTGAAGATACCATACTACCCATCACTCATACTAACAGAGATCGAATCGACTTGTTAATCACGTATATCGTAACAGAAAATGCTAAAGATCGTCTATAAAATAGGAAATTCAGATTATTTGATGGCACATTATGTTGAGTATTTATTTATCAGTTAGCCATTACTGTTGTCCGTTTGCTCTTGCGAAATACGTGATACGAGAGCTGGTGTTTTTTCTTGTTCTTATTCAATAGCAACGTGTGTTTATAGACAAGTATGCCAATGTCAAGTGGATAGAATATTTTTCTAATTTTAATAAATTAAATTTTAATAAGATGGTGCATCTTTTATTAAAACTATCCAAAGTGTTTTTGTGGTAAGTTAAAACTCATGGTTCTATGTAGTTATTATTAACTATATCACGCAAAATGCCACCGATATTACACAGTATAATAGCTTTTTTTATAAAGCCCAAGATGGTAGCACACTAAGCCTAGTGGAAGACTGGTTCTCAAGTGCAGCTGCCGGAACACACCTATAGGTGCTTAGCGACAGATTTTCAACTTGAGAGTGCTAACTAGCCAGGCGGGCATTAGAAAAAGCCCTACCACCATGCTATGGTTCTATCACGATGTTTTTCCAGGCTCATTGCAGGGATTCGAACTCACGTCAATCAGCGCGAAGTCCGTACACTCTAGCACTGTGCCCTCATTGCTCAAGTCGTATACAGAAGTTTTTCATTATAATGAAACTACAGACGTTATATATAAATACTGAAGCTATACTCTTACTGCAACATGTATCCTAGGCAATAGGTATGTAATCCAGTTGCGGCGCGGGAGACGCCACGTCTCCCGCTGTTTCCCAACAAGCGCGGCGCGGCATGCCAGTCCATTTCATGAAACGACGTCCTGTATGAAATCACCATCACATTATACGTACCCTCGTTTACGTTAAATGTTTTCCCTCATGCCGCATGCGGCACAAGGCGGTCTAAGAGCTTTCGTCTTGTTATTCCGACCTCAATGTTAAATAGATTTTTTGCATTAATCTTTTTTCTTATTACTTCAAAGGAATTCAATTTTATGACTCATGGTGACTCAGTCAATAGTGTATTCACCTGTCATGCTGATAGCGTTACGTTTTTGAGCGTTTGAAATTAAAATATAAATATGAACTTACAGTGTGAACCAGTTAGTCCAGTACAAAACAGGAATCATGGTAACTTGGGAATACAAAAAAAAAAAATGTTTTACGTTCGCATGTAAGAAGTTATAATTTTTGGCGTAACAAAACAAGAGAGGTCCTTAGGAAAGGGTGGGTTCAAAGAGAGGTAGGGTTCAGAGAAATTTCTTCGGAGATTTCTCTCTGCTTGGGGCAGCCCGACTGGCGGAATACCTCCCTCCATCCTACAGAAGAACGCAGCCAAATGACCTAGTTTTGTATTCCTGCGCCGAGTAGGGTTTCCAGAGCTCCTTAGGGTAGGAGGTTCAAGTTGCGCAACTCCCTAGTGATACCTATGGTATTACAAGCGTCCATAGGCTACGGTAGCCGCTTACCATCAGGCAAGCCGTATGCTTGTTTGCCACTTATGTTGTATAAAAAAGTAGTATAAATGTTATCCTTACGTGCCCACAAAATAATGAAGTGAGTCAGTCATCAATGATAATAATATGTATTCATTTTGCTGAATTTTATTTTTCTACAATTAAAACAATATTCATTTTACTGACTTATATTATTTTAAAAATAATTTAAATTATTATCATTTATCGCTAGCTTCATCATTTCGTACTCAGGTCACAAAATACACACGCATTCTTCGTTTTACCCTCTACTAAACGTGACAAGAGAACTATAATTTAAAATATCGAATCATGTTGACGTCATCCAGTTTATTTTTATTTTGTATTAAAAGTCTATGCTGAAAGAAGAAGCTTAAATAATCTAGCGTTGCATTTTTTATAAAAGTTGGTACGTTCAGGTGTATTTCTGAAACTTCCGTAAAAACGCCTTGAATGAAATAAACTGAATGTTTCCAACGCTTGATTTAGAAGTAACACATGCCAGACAAAATTCGTGTTTTTGAGCCATGTGAAATTGATGAGAATTCTAATTGTGGTTACATGTACCTTTTATATATATTGATTTTTCTTCTTAATAAATATGGCGACTGAATATGGCTTATCGTGCCTGAATTTGTTTTCCAGAAATTTATTATTTATATAGTGATTTTATGGACTTACTTGGAAAAAGTTATATAATTACATCAATTACGATGTATTATTATTATATTCAACCTATTTATCTTAAAATAAACACCAAAGGAACATCTAAAAGTTTTAATGAATTTATATAAAAGTTTAACATCCAAGTTCCTTGTCGACATGGATCACAGTTTAAATCAAACCTAAGTATTCCAGTTAGTAAAGAAACAAAACGTTAATGTAAAAATTTTACATTGCGCATTGTATTGTCCGTTCACAATCTACCAGCAGTTTACAATCTGACTAGATTGTTTATAAACTAACGGTTGTATGATTTTCCGGTAACGTATAGGTATATTTGTATACAGAAAAAAATTAATAGTAAGCTTTGAGTTATTTTCATCAATGTATATACAATATTAATTTAAAATCTATATAACATACTAGTATAAAACAAACAAGAAATTCGATCAATCTTTTATTAAAATTTAGGAAAAAGAATAGTACATACACTTCTGTTTATTTAATATCCCTTTTAAATAAGGGCTCAAATTATTTCAAAGGGATATACTTATAAAATAATTCTCTTTTAGGAGATTCAAACTAAGTTAACATTTTAATTACAAGTGCCATGAACCAGGATTTTTATTAGTTACTTTTAAATGTCATTAATGATTTATATACAATAGACAAAGATATGTATTTACAGTTTGTTATAACGTTTCTACAATATCATTAGAGTATTTAAATGTTTTCGTGATTCATTCAAATTAAATTCGATCAATTCATACAACGTTCATAATGATAATATTTACACGTTACCTACGTCGGCTAGTGTGCCACGCACAAATATCTATATAATATTTTATCATATCATTTTCAATGAATTATGTTTTCTTATTACTTACCTATTTAAGTTATAAAAGTGATGTTAAAATTTATAAATACGAGACGAGAGAATATTAAAATTGTTTTACAGTTATGTTTATGTTATCGTCATTTACACAAAATTAAACTGTTACATCTAAAGTTCTACTATGAATGTTTACAAAACCTCGTAATTTGAGCAAATCAGCGGCTTAAGCTTAATAAACTACATTAAAACATCGTACAGTATTTGGCACAGTTCACAAATTACAATTTAATACAAAGTAATTTCTTGAAAGCTCGCCGGAAATCCATATTGAAGATAGTGTATATTAACGGATTTAATGCGGAGTTTACATACCCGAGCCATGTTATGAAATTTATAAATTTGTTGGATAAACAGCAGCTCGAACAAAAAGGGATAACTAAATAAATCACGAAGAAAGGGAGCCAACACACGACGAATACTCCCATTATAATCCCAAGAGTCCTGGCGGCTCGTCGTTCCCGTGTCAAAGATATCCGCTGCTTTTCTTCAATGAATTGGTAAACAGTATTTTGTTGGTTGGTCTTTTGATGCTTTTGTGTTTTTACGGGGATTGATTCAGTAATTTCTATCAAGTCATCTTCATGTGTTTCTTTCGAATTACTTTCAGATGACGTGTTTCGATTTTCTCCCATATCAGTAACAGAGTTCTCATTTGATAATATTGGAATTATCAATTTGTTATGTGATTTATCATCTTTGCTCCAGTAACGTCGTTTTGGTTTCTTCTTTGGTGTAAGTTTTCTAACCCGTTTCTTCTTCTCATTATCTGATACTAAACGTGTACTGCCTTGATGTTCATTATGGTTAGCTTCAGAACTGACCGAATCTTGGTCATTGTGATCACTATCTTTAGTGGGAAATTTATTTTTTCCACTCGAAATGGTACTAATTTTTGTCGCTTTAGCTCTATCTCTAAGTCTTTTTTTCGTAGCTAAATATATTTCAAAGTATACTACAGTCATTATCACTAATGGTATATAGAAAGATCCTGACGAAGAGAATATTACAAAACCAGGTTGGGAAGTCAAGCGGCAAGGAGTATCGGGCTCGAACACTTCGGGCCAATCATTCCATCCCAATAATGGTGGCGAGCTAATAACAAGGGACAGGACCCATACTATTCCAATCATAAAGAGCACCCTTTCTAAAGTTCTCTTTTGTGCGTAATTTATTGGGTCTGTTATGGCCCAATATCTATCAAGAGCGATTGCACAAAGGTTTAAAATGGACGAGGTACAACACATTATGTCACAGGTTAGCCACATTTTGCAAACGTAAATTCCAAACACCCATTGTCCGAGAATAGAATAGGCTACGTTAAGTGGCAAAACCAATATCGCTACAGTTAAATCTGCAACGGCTAGGGATACGATAAAAAAGTTTTGGACGATTCTTAGAGGCTTGTATGTAAACACACTGAGTATTACTAGAATATTTCCAACTACAGTGGAAATAATTATAAGTGTAAGTACTATGGCTGTGCAAATAGCTTCCCATTCTGGAACAGCTAATGTTACTCCAAAGCTGCTCAGATACTTAGGATCATCTGCAACAGCACAAGCGTCCCTTTCATTATCAATATCATCATATATTTCAGTGTAATTTATAGACGTATAGTTCGAATCGAGGTGAGTGGATGTCTGCCCCATATTTTCGTTTTCTACATTTCACGTAGTGTCAGTAGTTTTGTTAAAATTTGTTAAGATTTTAACGAATTTCGCCAACATTCCCTGGCGTGTGTTTGTACGTGAATCGATCGAATTCTTTTCACTCATTTTCTTATACGCCATATTTCTGCAACATTAAATGTTTTTTCAATTATTACCTCATTCAAGAGAAACAATTTGTGTGACGTATCATTTAAATTACTTACCTTCTGCTTGAAATTTTGTCTAGGAACGTCCATTTGTGTAGCTCATTCATTTTTTGGTGCGTAAACAAATCTGTAACAAAAGAGAATAAACATTAGAACCAGTCAGGTAAAAAAATAAAATATTATGTATTATTACAACGCAGATGTTTTATACGTGTGGATATTGTACGTAAAACATATAATATGTATTGCTCCTGTGTGAATAATATGCTTAAAAGAGTAATGTAATATGTAGGTCGTTTTTTCGTAAACGTTGATACAAAAACAAAGCTTTCTTCAACCAATGACATACATGAATTGTTGATGAATTCCATAAAGGCCATGACGTAAGCACTGAGCAACCCGTTTAAATAAATAAAGGCAGAACTGAGTTAAGCATTTTCATCAATATTGAATTTTAAGTGAAATAAAATATGAAAACAGCCTTTGCAAGTCAGCTCTTCTATAGTAATTTCTTTGAGAAAATAGGTTTACACTCATTATAAATATATTTTCTACTTAATGGAATAATGGTTGATACGACTGAAATAAAAGCTTGTCGAGAACAGAAACAGTCTGTTTAAAATAAATATCTACTATTTTATCAATTTCTCAGATACCTAGTGATCTAAATATCACATAGAAAATCGTTTACGATTATTAATGATTATTTAAACAAAACTGTGCTAATAACAAAAAATGCTTTATGAGGTACTAGACACTTGCAGGTACTTCTTTCAATAAAGTAATGAAGTAGGCACAGTAACCAACATATCTAAGGAACATGAACTAGAAGGCAATATAGGAAATAAGAATGCCATTGTTTATATTATATCTTAATCTAATAATTTTAGAATAAAATGAATCAATTACTGTATGTAATATAGATTTTAAATTTGAGCGTGAGTTCAAAAGACGAAAATTGAAAAAAATAAAGTTACTGTCACGCAAATGTGTTTTATGTACGTAAACTGTTTTTCATCAAAAGTGTTTAACATCACAGAATATTTTTCAATACCTTAACAATTTGAAGCTTTTATAAAAACAGTGTTAATTTAAAATACTTTTCAGTCCGAATTTATCATGCAAATATAATATTTTAGTGTGTTAATTATCCTCATTTGTTCAAAGTCTTACTCGTTTAATTACAATTTAATTCTAGTGGTGGTAAATACATTTTTCTTTAAAATTATGCTATTAGAAGCGAACTTTACGCCTAATTTCATGAAAGTGCTGACTTGCCTCAGATTTATAAGTTTACTTAAAAAGGTGTATGTACTTTTTAAATAGTAAGTAAAAAAGTTTTCGTGCAGACATTGTAAATGTAATGAAGTATTCTTAAGAGTTTAATGAATTAATTGTTTTCTCTAACCAAGTAGGTATGCTTTAAATTATTCTAAAAGAATATGATCTGTAATATTTAAAACGTAACGTCATCATTGTGGTTATAACGATTTGTATGTGCGTTCTGGAAGCTATGTGTTACATCTCCTCGTTCATGGTACCAAAGTATCTCATGAGGAAAGTGTATGACAAGTCTGTGTTGCTTATGATGACATATAGTACTGAGACATGGTTGCTAACTATGAGTCTTATAAAACAGCTCTAAACCACCTAATGGAGAGGGCAATGCTCGGAGTTTCTGTGTGATATCGAATCAGGAAATGAACAGACCCGCACAAGAACTAAAGTTCCAGATATAGCCCTCAGAATTGCTTCATTTAAATGTCGTATTGCTCGTAGAACTGACAGCGGATGGGGTTGAAGATTTCACGAATGGCAATTACGTGCTAAAAGATGCAGCTTGGGCAGACTCGCTATAAGATGTACCAGCGACCTAGTGAAGGTTAAAATCCTGTGAATGCGAGCACCACAGGATCGGTCTTTGTGGCGATCTTTGAGCAGTAGTATTTTGCCTGAAGACTAAACTTGTAGGCATATGAACTAAATACTAGTACATTTGAAATTAAGTTTAAATTACAAATATTAATATGTATTGACTATACAACCTTTTTCTAAACTTAATAAAATCAGACATAGTCGAATGAAACGTAAAATAACGTAACAGAGTATCATTTTTCTAGTACATAATGTGCAAAGTCACGGGTCAGGTAAAATCTTCTGGATGGTGAGGGAAGTATCGATATAGCGGCCACTTCGCAAGCAACAAATTTCATCTCACACTACTGAGGTGCAAGTACAAGCATACATCGTTTTAGTTTATAATTGTTTACATTTAGGTATAGTGAATTGCCATTATTTACTGTTTTGTCTATACATGTCATTGCCAATTTTTCCGATAGACCTCAATTTTTTTGTCTGTCCGTTAGTATGTCAGGATTTAATTCAAAAATGAGTTCAGGGTTTTTTATGAAATTTTGCACTCGAGAAGCTTTTGTCATTCCTCGACTGAGATAGTCGATAATATTATGAGTACAAATTACAAAAGTAATTACTGTGTTATAAACGCGTGCAAAGTTGCGGGGCACAGATAGTTTTTGAAAATTATAATGACTACGCGGAGTACGGATACGTGGAGCGTATATTATGAACTTTAAAAATATTACAAATTTTTAGTAAAAATAAAATCAAATTATCTAAATGAATTCAATACAATGCTTTAGTAATTAGTGATTTTGAAAAGAGGCTCTTTTAGGTAAATTTATGAATAGCGATATATACTTTTGGTTGCCAAACCTGTCGCTTTTAACTAATACCATACAAAAAATAGTGATTTTAGTGTACCCCACTTTGAACAGAATGTGGGTGACGTATAGTGGGTTCTTAAAGGTTGAAATAAGTACCCAGAGATCAAGGAAAATAAGAGACATTTACTAACATTGATTTTGATGTGAAATTTCAATTGGAAGTAAATATATAATTTTATATTTATATATATGTATGAAAGCGAGATACCACTCATCACGAGATCTCCGAACTTTAGGTTTGACTAACTTGCAATTTAGCATAGTTACTCCTATTGCGTTGTAGACTCTCACTAAGAACGGATTTTGAAAAATTCGTCCAATAAGGGTATATAAAATAGGGGTTGAAAGTTTCTATGGGGTGGGTGAAAAGACATTGTCTAACGAAGTTTCTGTTATGACGAGAACAGCTAATACGTAATTAACGGAATTGGAGCCGCGGGGTACCGTTAGTTTACTATAAAGAAGCTTCAACTACCGACATCGTCTAAGTCAAAAAGGCGTCGATCAAAACTCCATTTTTTATTATATTATATAACTATATTATGTTTTCACATAGATGAATGATTGCTTTCCGCTGCGCTTCGTGTAGATACCGTGCTACCTACAAACAATGGCTCTTAAGAACACGGACACTCAGTATCATATTGTGTAGTAACTCTTTGATATTATGCTTGTGTGCGTGGCAAAATATGTGTTGTAGACTTCTAAACTTTACCCGGTTAATGTGAAAAATTATTTCATACAAACCAATCTATATAAATAAATTGACTGAGGTTTGCCGTTGTACGCGCATCACGCAAAAACTACTGGATTGATTTTAATATATTATCTGTTTCACTCCTTAGATACTTGGTCCTTATCCAAAAAAAATATCACGATATCTTCATAAGCAATAATTCTAAAGGCACAGCTAGTCTTACTCAATATTATAAAACAAAGTCGCCTCGCCTCGTCTGTCTGTCTGTCTGAACGCGATAAACTCAAAAACTACCGAACGGATTTTCATATGGTTTTTATAGATGGATTCATGAGGAAGATTTAGGTGTATAATTCATTAACGTTTTGTGTAAATTGGCTGAAATATGACGTTGATTATTGAAAATGTCGGAAAAAATCATGTTGACTGGGAGATTTACTGAAGTGCGCCGCGTAAACCAATCTATTATACTCTATACTAATATAATAAAAGCGAAACATTTTTTTGTTTGTTTAAACACGCTAATATCTGGAACTACCAGTCGGATTCGAAAATATATTTTTGTATATGATTGACATATTGGCAACAGATTGGTTTGGAGATAAACTGCACCAAGTCGAGCCCACCCGCGGCTTTAGAGCTTCCGATGATGATAATGATAAGTTTTATTTACCATATAAATACTTCTTAACGTGGTAAAGACTTTTAACGACTTTTTGTAATCTATTACAAAATATCATATAATTTGATGAATCTAATTATACTAACGTCTAAGAGACAGATGTGAAATGTACACAGAAGTACATCATTAGTACTCTACGTGTAACCTACCGTTCTGTTCTTCAACTCGAGTGGGAAGCGACACTCGACACTAGCGTACACTAGCATGAGCCCTGTTTTAACCAATCTCGTACAACTCTTTTGGAGAGACTAAAAATTTTGTATAAATATTTTTGATGGAACAAATATAAAAACATCAATTTACTACACTGTTATAATAACTCTCAACTTTTTTTACGTAAAATTCTAATTTACTGCACAACTTTTTGTTCGTGTTAGCATAAAGTGAAGCGTTTCAAATCGAGTACTCAGTAAGTTGCAGTACCTTTGACTTTGAATATAAGTGAAAACCTGTTGTGTATTATAATTGTTTATAGAAAAATTGTCACGGAGTAGCTACAAACCAATTTTGCTGCTTACTGTACATTAAAAAAAATTCAATATGATGCGTGTACGCGGGTTAGAAATTATGAGACATTTGAATATTGTATTAAAAAATACTTTGAAAGCAGTCCTTATTACAATATTAAAGAGTACATGACCTCGAAAATAGTATTAGTATAATAAGTAATCTTTAAGTACAGTATTAATATTCATATATTTAATTAGTACTTCATTATTATATTACATTTTTGACTAATTTTGTATTGTGTTATTGCATTTTGTTAACGATTTAACTTAAAGCGAGTGTATTCTAAATTGACATATCTTGTAACATTACCGTTATAATATGACAAACAAATAATTATGAATTATAATATTGTGAATTTGTTTGATGTTATGTGACGCGTAACATCGAGTGTGATTATCTTCACTACAATAAAACAAGAGGCTATGCAAACAACTTCATTGTGTATACTTTTTGTTACAATGTGCGCGCGCATCGTAAAAGTTTATTTTCATAATTTTGCATAACGCGCCTAAGGAAGTAATAATCCAAAATTTATTAGAGAAACTAGCTGTGCCCGCAGCTTCGCTCGCGTGGACAACTAAATAGCCTAGTTATTTTTTGTGCGGAACACTAATTATCTTTTAAAAATAAAAGGAGCTAAGTTATTCTTTAAAACATCAGTTATCTGCCAGTGAAAGTTCCGTCAAAATCGGTCCAACCGTTTAGGTCATTACGCGGAAGAAACCACAGACAGGCGTACAAACAGACAGACAAAAATGAAAATAAAATATTTTTGTTATAGGTGACGTGTATATTTCCGTGTGCATTTAGTAAAAAACTATTATTTTGGAATATCAGAATGCCGTCGGTCGAGCACACACGCGAATCGTATTGCCCCCGCTTATAAGACGGAAGACAAAAATGCTTATTGTGGGTGATCCTTAGAAGATAGTCATAAGCTATTGTTGATTTTTTTTTTGTAGGTCTTTGAAGAAATATAATTATGTAGAACACTAATTTGATATAACTCATATGGTTTACTCAGCGTAATTCATTTAAGCGTCCCAAATGCGTCTTTTTCGAATTGATTCACCATTATCGTCACTGCTTATTTCGTATGTTACTTTATCTTACAAAATATATCCTATAATATGGCCAGATAACAGCTATGAAATAAAATAAAAAAAGCATTTAAATCTGGTAAGTAGTTTTCGCGTGAAAAGAACATAATCGGACAGACAGACAGAGAGATGTTGAGTTTTATAATTATGTATAGAAGATATAGATTAAAACAAATTGTAGTATCTTAAAATAATTTAATTTGAAATGCGTATACTGTAGAACACACTAGTTAGTATGCTATTTTTAATTTAGCAGAGTTTAATCAGAGAGTGACCACACGTCAGGTCCTGTGAGGTCACGTTATTATGCTCAGAGGATTGACGTAACAGCGACACGTGCTTTGTTTCAAACAACGTTATATTAAAGTAAAGTCAGAAAGCTGCTTACTTTATATAAGTTTTATCAACCCTTCTTTAGAGAACATTTTATACTGCATGTAACATATAGTTCCAATGTATATTAGCTGTTATGGTTTTTTGACGGGCGAGACCATGTTAAGCTTCTATCTCCTTAACAACTTCCTACCTTCGCAGGTTCTCATCGCTATACTACGAAGGTTATTGGAATTATAAATAAGTAGATTATCAAAACTAAGATATTGACGAAGGCGTTACTTTGCGGAATACCATCGTAAATAATTTATCAGAAATTTCTTTGCTACTTCCGCCTAAAACAGATTAACTGTTTTTCGTCTTTATGCAACAAAATTATTAAATAATAATTGTCAAGTTCGCTCACTAGCTTCAGACGAGTCAACATCGATCTGTCTCATCGATCGATCGATGTTGAGGGGAAAAACACATGTTACTACGTGATGCTACTTGTCTTATATATTTGGCGCAATAAATAAATATTTTCTGTAGTAATTGACTTAAGATACCAATATTTATCGATTTCAGATATTAAAAGTGTAAGATGGCTACATATTTTCAATTTAAAAATTGTTTTTCTCATTTTTAATGTCGAACTCTGAAAACGCTCTCATCTATAGTATTTTATATATTATATTTGCTGTGACGTCATACGGGTTATAAACAAACATTTCATCATCAATTACAAACATCATTGTAAAAAGCTCGATACTTTGTATTAAAATGACAACGTTTGCTATATGTCAAATGTTTGTTTTCGAACCTTATGACGTCACAGCAATGATAATGTGGCTGACAGCGTTTTCGCCTGTTTGCGAAAAGTAAACTTTTAAAATAAAGTTTTGCGGTTTTCTAGGTCCTAAAAAATATGTTAATATATTTGTTTCCTCTAATAGGACAATAATTAATAAATTAAGACCTACTTTAGAAAAGACTCAACTAGCCTTTGTCACGTCTCATCTGCAACATAGTTTTTTTTGTTATTATTATTATTTGTTTAACACTTTTATCATTATATATATAATTCTTCTGTAAATGTGTATGTGACTGAACTCAACTGAACTGAACTAGTCAAAAATCTAAAATCCAAGATGTTCGCCAAAAATTTCAAATGCGTACGACATTGGAACCATTAGGCATAGATGTGATAAGTTAAAAATAGTAATTAAATAAAGAGAAACAAGAAATTTAATATTCATTGATAAAAAAGACATGGTGGCAGATCTATGTTAAGTTCAAAATTGTTATGTCCAAAATTCCTTGGAGCTTTTCATTTAAAGTACAAAATCAGTTTTTTTATGATGGATTAACGACTAAACTACTGAAGTAGTAAAAATCAGTAATACTTATGTTAACTAACTACTCTGACAACATTATTCACACGGTCGTACGTGTTGTTATCTGATTGCCAAGGACACACAGCTAAATGTCCCACTTTTGTTCTTCGTAAGGCTACATTTGCCTTTTTCTCAAATCTGTCGAAAAAAGTCAGTGTAATGAATTCGCAATATTATAATTGATAGTTGACGTCATCATGTCACACTTCCGTCACATGATGCATGCGCAGCTCTCAATTTTACCATCTACTTTCTTCCTTACTGACATCTACTAAATATCACCTTATTGTGGCGTAATATTAATAGTATATATAACTACGTATTTATATAAAAGCTTTTCATACCATCGAAAAAAGTAACAACCTAATTCACCCTGCGAGGCAGAGACAAAGCGTACTCATCGCTATGAACATTTGTTTAAATCAAGTGTGTATTCAAACGGCGTATTTTTATCTCTCTTCGTAATATTCGCGGTGGAATAAATTCACTTCTCTTCCTCGGTATATTTATTGAATTGGGATTTTCATTCGATAAGTCAAAAGTCACGCACTCAGTAGATTAAGTTATCTCAAAGCGGGTCGAATTATGTTGAACATAATATAATTTATGTAAGAAGAACAAAATTAAATGTTCAAGAGATCTGAAGAAACTCAAAAGCGTTCACGTGTAAACAACTTACTTTATTGCATTATAACTTTTTTTTGGGAAAATATACAGACTTTACAAAAAAGAAACATAATAAAAAAGTTGTCTGTATATATGCACGCAAGAAGTTGACACTTCTTTGGAAAAAAAACATAAAACACAAAAATAAAATCACGCGTTCAAAGAATATAATGAAGTTACCCGACAATGATAAAAAAGGTGTGTGTGCGATTCACACACGATAGAAGTCAAACTTCATTTTAAAAGCCATTTTGAATAATTCAAATAATTTCAATTATTGAAGTGAAACTTCTTAATGCGACTTCCAAGCGTTAAACGTTAAATATTAAACGTTTAACGCACATTATCGATCTCTCCTCTTTGTGTGAGCCAGAGCGAGAGAGTAAATGTCAGTGTGTATGTATATTGTACACTGTTTAAATAAAATATAAAATATCTTTTAAAATGAAGTTTCACTTCTATCGTGTGTGAATCACACCTTTTTTTACTGACGTTTAATTGTTAAATTGTATAATAGTTATTTGTGATACTAGTGCGGTAAGCTGGCTAATACATACGAGTAGATATATCAGTCGGAAAGTCGCAACAATCTTTGACGTTTCTAATATGAAAATGGCGCAAATTTGTAAATTGCGTTACGTTCGCGTGATGATAATTAGAAATCTTTCGTCTCATTTTCTCTTTAGTATTATAATTAATCCACGGTTCGATCTTTCAGCTTATTTATTGTCATAATGCAAAACTCCTTGGTGGAATACTTATATACTTTTATAGCGTTATACAACGGAGCGTGTGGTAAAAAAATTATCGCACGCTCCGTTGTATGGTGCGTAAATTCTAACTTTCGAACAATGAACAATGTATACAAGCTTCGTAAATATATTTTTTGAGAAAATGTGTTGACAAAGTAGTGTACAGGTATATAAATAAACAATTAAAATAAAATAATGTAAAATTATTTTTACACAATTCAAAAAAAAAGTTAAGATAGAAATAAAGATGGCTAATTTCATCATGTCTTTAATTCAAAAGAATTTGTATGAAATTATCCTTTACTCCTCCAAATACATTGTATAAGTTGGTCGAATATTACTCGTTAACTTGTAAAGCCTACTTAGCTCTGATAGTTTTCCTTTTACAATTATCGCATCATAAAAGTCACGTGCTCGGTAAACGAAATTAACACAAAGTGGATTCCAATTGCGCCAAGAGTGATTAGAGTCTAGTCAAGTTAGTGCTAGATGGAACTAATGAAACTGATTAGTTTTATAATAATGTTGATGAGTTCTGTTAGTTGGCACTTTCTGTTTGAGTTCGCCGACTGCTCTGGCTATTAAACAAAGGAAAGATAATTGCGGCTATCGAGATCCGATCATGGGTACAATTTACGAAGATATTGAGAGTAATAAAAAACAGGGATAAATTTATGTTAACGTATGTACATAATCTAAAATACAGTGACTTTACAGGGATTGGTCAACCATAAATATACATTGTCAGTCGTAGTTTTGCATTTCGCAGACTTCGACACTACACGAATACATAAAAAAAAACTATGAGTATTTAAAATAACGTCAACAATTTTATCCCGCATGTCAACAAGATGACGAAGTTAGCCATTGACGATAATAATGTAATTTATTTTTACTGACTTTTATTTATGTTGAAATAATTTAACTTTGCTTATATAAACACTATTTTATGTGTATTTTAAACACTATGTGATTAAATTGTTATGAGTTAATTTATCACGTTATTATCATTTATGACTTACTTCATCTTGTTGCAATTAAACTAAACGTCCCCAAAAAGTATAACTTAAGAATATACAGAAGTTTATAAAGAAGTTTCTATAAGCAACATAGTATATTGTAATGTAACTTCTTTCTCTTCTAGCAAAGAGCACACAGAATGCCAAATTAATTGAATAATGATTGTGCTACGACAACATCTCTGTCTATCGCCATAAACATTAAAAAAAGGTTTCATGTTTTAATTATGTTAAAACTTTTATAAATATATCACTGAATACAATGTTGGTTGTTACATTAAATATTACTAATAGTTATTGTTATAAATAAAAAGTCGTGAAATTGATATTAATAAGCCTAGCCGAAAAGTTCTTTTACGACAGGTATATTTGAACCAGTGAACATTTTGAACTTAATTAGGAACTTTTTAGGGCTATAACTTAAAGAAGTTAATTAATTTCTATTTTAATCACAGAATGAACAAGCTAGTATAAAGTAACATTAATAAATCTAGAATTTAGTACAAGTTTATTTTAATTTTTCTAACAATCGCATGTTTGTGTACGCTTCTCGCATCCTTTTATGGATAACGGAAACAGTTAGAACCAAAATGTACAAACTGTTGAAAGGAATTGTCAGTTTGTAAATTGACAAGTAATTTTAAACTAGTTTAACTTTCTTATCGCTACGCAGCGTCAGCACAGATTCTACATCAAAAGGTTAGTTAATCAAAGTAGTTGAACTTATAGTGATATCTCATCAGCTACTTTCTTGATGTGATGCTATAAAGGATAGGGTACAATGGGACTGATATATTCTGAAGAATAAAAGACCCTAGCAAAAAAAAAACATCCAATATTTACCGCTAATAAGATCATTTGAACAATTTTACATCATCTAAACATTTAAAAACGATAATACGATGAAGAAAATTTTTGACGGGATCTTAATCTGTCATGTTTTGGTTTGTATTTGAATTTATAAACTTCTGTTTTTTGTCATTATGTAATTGTAAATGTACATTATGTAATATTGGTGACATTTTACTTGATGTAGTTTGGTCATTGTTTATAAGTGAGTTGAATTAAAATAATATCAAAAACATCCATTATGAGTTGCGACAAAAACTCTCTGGTTAGTTCTAACAACGAAGCCACCATCTTGTTTGAGCATTGTTTTAACTTTTAAGATTAGAAAAATATTATATTTTCAGAATTTTGCGTAAAGACTTGTTGCTATTAAATAAAATGAAGATGATTACATCACACAATATTAGAAATCCCTTAATCTAAGAAGATAAACTTCTTTTCGCAAGCTTAGTAGAGGGTGAAATGGAGAGTTGCGCACTCATCACGTGACGTAAGTACGACACGATGAACTTAGCGTGATCATCGATAATAATGTGAATTAATTTTACTTACCTTTTTTAAATGTTTAAAAATAAATTAACGGTGCATAAATAAGCATTACTTTAATTTCACTAAAATAATGTAAAATTATTTTAACACAATTGATTTGTTTTCTTTAAAACTCTTTGTTTGATATCCAGCTTAATTTCAATTATGTTTATATACCTATTTAATTGTTGTTTGATACGAACTTCGTTGAATTGAGATAAGATACCTTTAGGGGACGTTAATTGATGGGATGACTGGATGTATTTTGTTTGATCCTCATCTTTGTAACATTACGGTTCATAGAGGCTATGGCTATCCCTACTGACCAATTAATCGTAACGAGTATGTCGTTTGAGTTAATTGATTCAGTATTAATTAATTTCACCCAAAGTAAGCCAATCTGGTTTGATATAGGTATGTTTATAATTGATTATTGATCTTGTAGTTTTATTGAATTGAATTTAGTTGAAGGAGATCTGTAATGTGGTGGCTTTTATTTTAATTTATAATCTTATATTCTTTGGCCCTATTTGATGTAATTTTGGCGGAATTTTACGTGATATCGTTTAGTTATTTTGCGGATTATAAATAATAGCTAGGAACATGTATTTTAATTTTCCACAGATACTCCCTGGGCAGTTTTAACAAGGGAACCTCCACATTGTTAAAGCAACATATGTTTGAAGTCTACAAGAATAAATAGAAAAATATTTTATTAATGTGTCTTTGGCAGAATTGTGGATGAAGACAGTTGCCATTAAATTAAAAAAGGACGTATTTGAAATTTATAAAATTCTAATTTATTCGACGTATCCATCCCTACATTTTTGAATTGAATCTCCTCTTTTTTCAGGAAATTTACAATTGTCTCTGCAAATTTTATTCATTCAACTATTTGAGTACAACATTTCTGGAATCCGAATTGGCCCAGTCCTGCGTTTAAATTGTATATTTCCTGAACTTACGAATTCCAAAGTTAATAACATTAACCGTAACCTAAATGAGAATTTGAATAAACAGCTTTATTTGAACAATACGTAACCGAAAATCTCACCATACGGCACATACAATGTTCCAAATTGCCAAAGTTTAAAGTGTCTTTCCGTTGATACCGCGTGTAAGTAATTTAATTTAACAAGCAATTTAATTAACAACAAAATTGAATTTCGTTAGATAAAATCACAATCATACACAATGTCTCATTTTGTTTGTTTTGTTATTCAGCGAAATATTGATTAGAAAATTATAATATTATATTTGTATGAGGAAAGCTAGTGTCTAAAAAGGGAAAATCCGTTTGGATCCTTACGAACATAAAAACTACGAGTAAGTCTTAACAATGTTACATTGGCACGTCCCGTTCTTGTACTAGCCAATGTACACCCATTTTGACATAATATGATGTCCAGGTCTGCTTTACAACGACTACTCTTAATAGTTATTTATACATAGAAGTTCTTGGAAAAGCAGTGCACAAATTTGAAGACATTGCAATTATTTTATATCGTACGGTGCCGAGAGCTATAAATCTAGTTAAAACAAATGTTGCAGCTTCCATTGGTAGTCCGTAGAGAAATAATTTACAGGATGTTAAAGTTCATGTGTGATCTAATAATAGAAGATTATTTACATTTGTATGTCTTTTTTTAGAAACTTCTATAATTATTAATGACTTACGACGCAAATTGTTGGGCAACTAACATGATTTATTTAGTAGTTTATATATAATCTACAAACTACCAATATCGTTGCATAATGTGACATGTCATTCTCAATATTATTGACAATATTGGGGACATCAACGAACTAGCTACCACTAGAATATTGTGTACGGAGACTTAACTAGGCTCTTTTCATGTATGTGAAAAAGCCTAGAAATAGGTGCTGTTACCTACATTTTTGAGAACAACTAAGATATCAGAGCGTGGGTAAGACCAAAAGAAGCATCGCACTGTAAACTTTATGCCTAAGCAATAAAGTCAATTTCTAGAAAAGTGTAATTGTGTAATTCTCTCTCTACGCCAGCGATATATTTTTATTTAATATATTTAGTAGGGGATGAGCGTAACATGAATTCTTCTGTTTATGTACTCTCCCATGGGTACAACTTACAAGTATCTGTAATACCTTTATTTTTTTATTACCTTTATTTTCACATTTAACTTAGACAGTTCATTATCTTGAGGGTTTACGTGTTCCACTTAGACTGATATTCGCTTAGTGCCGGCTGAAAGCATAAAAATGTTTATTTGATAACAAAAGTAAAAGGTAAAAAAATATTTTTATTTGGTATATTTAAGTGCAATAACTTTTTATTATTTATGCCATAGATTAATGATTAGTCTATATATCGCTTCAACTAGATACCATTGATATACTATAAAAAATTGGCAATGAAAACCAATCCGAAATCGGCATACTCGAATCAGTGTTATTCCAACAACACTGTCACTTTGACATGTAGCGTAATTGATTAAATGATGATTGATGATGATGATTGATTGATGATGATGTATAGTAAAACTATGTAAAAACAATAAATACTACAATAAATAATAAAGATGCTAGTATCACATAACATTAGTAAGTGTTATGTAAAGTACGCTCTGTCGCGGTAGTGAGCGGATCGTTTTGAAGTCACTCCGCAGTCGAAAAATGTGGGAGATGGTAACATGTTTCCGTATATACCCGTGCCGTATATGAAAAGATGCGTCTTAGTGTCCTCTATGCGGTGGTGTTTATGTTTTTTACGAAATGTGAAAAATGACAGATTGTTTGTGGAAAGTGTGGATTTTAGAACATTTGTGCACGTGCGGTGCGGTAAATAGATTGGTGACGTAGGTGTTATTAATTGTTCATTTGTAGACGTTCATTGACTGCACTTGTATCAGCAATTGGATTATTTTTATTGTAAATGTTTTGTGAGATATCATAAAAAAACCACGTGCCGGAAGTGTGTAGTGGCATAAGTGTTACCGGTGTGTGCTATTTTTAGTTATGTAGAGGATTGAAGTGGCTACTGCAGGATGTATGTACTTTCCCTGTGAGTCAACTATTGACGATTTTATTTAAGATTTTAAAGTTAAAAAATATCTGTGTTTAATTTTTTAGTTTATCAAAGTAGTATTGGTTAAGAACAACCGGAAGTGGTTATCGGAGTGTGGTCCAGGCGTAACGTTGGTAAACAATTCCGATAAGAATGTCTACCACGAGGTCGGGGCGTGGTATCCCCGGCTCCAGGTGGAGCTCGGTAGATGCAGTGCTTGACTCAGACACCGACATCGAAGTGCACGAGGGCGCTAAGGCTGCGCGGGCTCAGAGAGGCAAGTTACTCGGGGAAGTTACTCGGGTTCAACTCGAGACGTTGTCGGTGAAGCCGACGGGTTTTTGGCCGCGCCTTAGCCAGGCAGGAATATATCAAGGCGCCCAAAGAGGTGGAGTTACCTGGAACCCCTATTGATGTTTAGACCCTCGATTCCGAAAGGCTCAGGGCTATAGCTGGCGATAAAGTTACCACAATACTTGAAGTGTGCCGCAAATCCGGCAATTTGAAGGGAACCTGTATCAAGGACCTGAAAGTCCCAAGTCCCTTCAGGAAGTCGTTGAAGTACTGGCTGCGCGCACTGAGTCGGAGGAGATCATCCGCCTTCAACGGGAGACAAAGATTCTCCGCCGACAGATATACTAAGAAGTAATATTTTTGTAAAACATTATATTTACGTATCATTAATCATTACGACAGCGCACGCGGGTAAAGCCATTAGCGCTATTACTTCTGACTTACTTAACAAAAATCAATATTTAAGGCTAGCTGAGAGTTGTAGCCTAATGGTAAATAGCCTATAATAATCCTCGTGAATCTGGCTATCATATACAAAAATAATTTTTCGAATCCGACTGGTAGTTTCAGAGATTAACGTGTTTAAAGAAACAAAAAATTCTTCTGCTTTATTGTGTTATAAGAATAAATAATCTGATTTCAAGAAATGGTAGGTGCCTTTTTAATCATAGTATAAAGGACAGTTATAGATGTTTCATACTTTTTTTGTAACACAGCAAACTGTTGGATGTCACTGTACAACCGAAAAACACCGGCGACAACCGACATATCAGCAGTCCATCACCGGTCTTCGCTGTCATGCGGCTTGCAATTCTCTAGGCAGCTGGATGATCGCGAAACGCAATAAACCAAAAGAGGGTCACTATGATGGGTTTATTTCTATGTGCAGGCTAGTCGGGACCCAGTCGAGTACAGATTCCTACCGCACCGCTGGATTACTAGATATAAACCGGCTGATCGAGGAACTCGATTACGACTGGTTTTATGATATGGTAATCACGAATTGTCGACCAAAAATGTTGTGTCGTTCACAAAAGTAACACGTTCAATGTATTGAACAATAATCTCTACGATCGATTAAATAAAAATATGAAAGAAAAAATCAGAATCAAAGGACGAAGCCTTTTAAAATTTACTTACAAAGGGTTACTCAATAATTTGTCGCCTATTGTCGAAAAATATCAAGGCAAGATTGCGATTTATAATCCGAACGTTATTATCGGGAACAATAGTTAGGAAAATTTTGACTGTAGCACGAATTCACAAGATTGATTGTGTTCTTCATTGTTTAATAACTCTTTGGTGGTAATTTAAATTCACAGTTTCTAATTTTAACAATTGATCTGGTGTTTTATGGAGTATCATAATTTTTTTGATCGGCAAAGGTAATAATTATATTTCGTGGTAAAGTGTAAATTTAAACTACTTTCGATGTATTATGATTAGGTTATATGAGCGTTTTCTCGGTGTATCTTAACTTAACTTAAGTTTTTTGGGTAATTGTTTAGGTTCTACAATAAATTTCCTAAGCACACATTACTGGTGTGCTGGATAATAAGATCAATTATTATGTTAAGTAAGTTTTATTATCGAATGGGTCAATAATGTATGCAAGTGATTACTTCCCTGTAAAACCACAAAAAATGATAATAACTGTAAATAATGCATATAGTGTAAAAATAAAACAATACAAAGATGTTGATAAACCCGATCGAATTTCTTGCCAGTTCTTCTCGATGCCTGGGATGTTTTCCGAACCGCGGTGGTAGTGTGTCGATATTCATAAGTGCCTTCTTACGACCTAATTGAATAAAATATTTTTAGACTTGATTTTTTGATATTGATGTAAGCCGTACCATACGACGAGCTTTCTACAAACTCACATTCTCTAAAATACGTCTTCAATATAATTGAAAATGCAATCAAATATTTTCGAAACTAATTTATGTTTTCAAAGGAGGCGTGTAAGTACCTACCTTCTGTTTATTCTACCTGAAGGCTTAATTACTTTTTTTTTATTAGCTATCAAGACAGTTAAGTTACATAATACCTGACTGATATAAAGTGATATTTTATGGTTATTGTTGTTTTGTATTGTAATTAATGCGTACGAAGTCGCGCTCGATTGCTAGTATGAAAATAATATGTAACGAAATTTATAATATTATTATAATGTTACTAGCATCTTACCGCGGCTTCGCAAGTGTAACAGTGTAATAATAAAGAAAGAAATAATTTATACATAAAAAAAAACAAGACACAACGATACATATTATATACACATTTAACATGAAAACAAAGAAACTGCGAGTATAACAAATTAATATCTACATACACATAAGGAAATACATAATTATATAGTGCATAATAATACACATGATCCAACAGTACATCTTGTCATTATGAAAAGGCGTCCAACTAGGCATGTGCTAAGATACCACGACGCACGCAGCGCTTATTTTCAGCTGGAACCTGTAGTAAATCACGGTGCGTCAGAACACGATAACGAGAATCGGATAAAAGTTCTTTTTATGGTTATAGGTTAGGCGTTTTGGCCACAATCTCTGGTTCAGATCTTAAGTGACGACGTGGCCCAAGATGGTAAAGCTATGCCTAGTGGATGACTGGCTCTTAAGTGCAGCTGCCTTAACATACCTGTTGATGCTTGGCGACAGATTTTCATAAAATAATTATTTTAAGAAATCGGCGATACTGTACCTGCTTGTAATCACAGTACAATACAAACACAGGGGCGACACTGAGAGATCAACAATACATCGTCAGCCGACATATATAAACTAAATATTCGCCGACTGATCCCGAGATGATCACTTTTACAGGCTTTTCATCTATGTGGGATTTTTTGATGAATACAATTTTCTTCAAGCTTTTATAATGGTTTACGCAGTTAAAATAGTAATTACTTTTAAATACAAAATAATATCTCCGAACGCGTTTTTACACCTCTATCGTTGTCACTGGTCACTCAACCCCCCCCCAGCCCCGTGGCCAGGTGCATCGCAACCAGTATTCAACTTGAGGGTTATAATATTAGAAAATGCCTTAACACCATAACCGAAAGTTCAGTCTAACTGCAGGGTTCCGAACTCAAGTGGATCAACGTGGTGTCCGTACACGCTACCACTAAGCCAACATTACTTCAGTATGCTTAACGACATACACTTTATATAAAATGATTAGTTACTAAGGTACACCGAGTACCTATTTTATTATGGATTCAGTTGTGGAAAAATTCTCAAGAGTAACTGTCGCCGATGCGATCATTATGTAAATTGCCAAAGAGCTTAGCTGAGTGCGAAGTATTCGGAGACACTTTTTAAAACCGCGGTTAACCCACTTTCCTACTGGAAACAAGCAAGCATCATGTAAATGAGTTTGGTTTTAAATATCGTCATATTTTGTTCACGAAATACATAAAACTAGAGAGACAGAAGATTTACATAATACCGGCACATTTTTTTCGAGATCAGACACAATATATCTTTTGTCTACTTAAATCTTGCCGAATTATCTCCTTCATTAGGATTAACCACCTTTTTTGAAGGAAACTCGTATTATTTTTGATGAACCTATAAAAATAATGCAGCGGTGGTTTCAGTTGTGGGTCCATCAATATTGGTGATCTTGGTAAGATATGTCTGGACAGATGAAAGAGTGAAAGAAAGAAAAAGGGGGTAATTAAACAAGTATGGTGTCTTTGATGATGATGCCGTTAACAGTTTTGCCACATAGGGATCAAGGACATCGCAACATAGGCAGTGTGATAAATAGTGTAGACCATACTTGTAGACCATAACGAAAGTGCATAGAAATATGAACGGTCTAACGATTCATGCTAGAATGTCGCTGTTCTCCTGAAGGACCTTTATATTGTGGCGTCAGTCGAAATGGAAACAATCGTAAGGGTGCCAAAGTGGCTAAAACTCTTAGGCTGATGCCGTGCATGCAATTCCAATGTCTCTTGCCTCAGATGTCAATTTATATGGATTTATTTAATACTTTGCTGATAGTTAGGTTATTTCTTTGACTTTAGATGAAATATTTTCGCCATCATATATAAACCAGAAATTTTTCATAAAAATCCTTAGGTACCTATTTTACTTCAGTTATAATGTTATACTTTTTCAGTGACTTTGACACTAGGGATATCAAAATAATTATTAACAGAGCACTTATATTATAGAGCTTCAATTGTTATGAACAAAGTAAAATTGTTACTTTGGAAACGTTGAGATTTTTCCGTACACTGTCAAATTATTCTGAGTACCGATAGATCGAGGTGAACATACATTTTTAATAATCTTTGCTAAAATCACAGAGCACTTCTGTCGTGCTGCTTTATTTACGATGCCTTTCACAATGTACGTGACATAAATTGTTTTCTAGTTGTTCTTTTTTTTCGCACACTAAGCTCGAAATGTGAGTAGATTTATGACTTATAGTCAGTCGTACCCAATTTATGTTAGTCTAGAAACGTGCTCTGTCCTGTCCAGTACTAATATATTTAATGCTCTTTGTATATAACTTTGCAGTTATATATATATATATATATATATATATATATATATATCCGTAACAGTAATAAAGTCATCAAAAATTGTCCGGAAAAAGCACACATGAAATAACTGCACAGAAAATAACCGCACAGAAAAAGGGCGATGTTGCACGAGCCCACAATAAATATCCGCACGTGAAAAATTGCGCACATGGATTTAATCGCACAAGGAAAAAACCTCATATGTAAAAAGCACAGAGAATAAAACGCAATGTTTTTATTAACCTCAAAGGTACTTGCTTTATTTATTAGGTATTGGTAATTGTCTTTTCTAAATTACTACAAGCAAAAAGATAGCAAGGAGCGACTAGCGTGTGAGGTCTCTTGCAATCAGTAAAAGCATGAGTAAATTCAGGAGTAAATTCCTACTCCAAATTTCATCACTTTTTAAATGTATAAGCCTATATTAGCCCTATAAATCTGGCTGTCATATACAAAAACATTTTTTGAGTCTGACTGGTAGTTCCTGAGAATAGCACGTTTAAACAAAAATTGCGGGTTTTTTTTTGTTGTGCATTTTTGATACATGTGATGTTTTTCCGTGTGCGATTAAATCCATGTGCGCAATTTTCCACGTGCACATATTTCTTGTGGGCTCATGTAACTTTGCGCTTTTCTGTGCGGTTATTTCATGTGCGCTTTTTTCCGAGAATCGATTTACCTATATTACTTGAAAAATGAGAATGTAAAGATAGCCAATTAAAAATACTGCTTGGAAAACTAAATCATTTTTAAAGTAATATTTCATTTGTAACTCTCGTGCAAGCAAGTCTAGAAGAAACACGAGTGTTAAATCAAAGAGCAAATTAAGACTAAAATAAGATTTGTTAGATCTTTCGAGGTTGTTATCGATTATTTCATAAACAAATATAAAACCCAAAGGTAAATTTGATAATTTATCAAGTAGCAAAAGTGCATATGCACTCTTTGCATTATAATAAGGCCCAGATTGATTGTAAATTATAAAAGAATATAAGTGTCCTAGACATCATGAAAAGTTGTATACACCTAATTATAATAAGACTTATTAAGCTTCAATAAAGCTACCTAATAAATTGGAAGCTCATCAATCTACTAATTACACATCAGGATAAAATCAAGTCACGTAGTAGCCTTCGAGATAACTTTTTAGAATATGTTACGGACGAGAACCCATCTTAATTACTTATTCGGTACGCTTTTTGCCTCAAACTTTCGGGATCGTATAAATCACGAGCCGGATCTGAAGTGTTTGATGGTAAAACATCATTAGCGATAGTGATCTGTGATACGTTTGTATGGTGCGGCCACAATAAGACTCGATAATGTATCTGCTATTCAATCACATTAATTTGAAAATTTTTCCTTCAACTACTCATCCACCGATATACAAGATGGGTCATCTTCTCTTTTGACATGCGCCCTTACTGCACGTTAATTGTTGTTATTTTTTAATTATTTCTTGTTAAACAAAGCTTTGTGTATAAGAGAGGAAGTCATCAATTAAGCATAGTTACTAAATAACTACCTAGTTAATTCATAACACATTATGTATAGAGATGAGTAATAGAACCTGCGCACGGTACCAGTTTCTGCTAGAAAGCTACTGCTTACTACTACTACTACTACTACTACTACTGTGTTAACCCTCCAATTGAAGCGTTGGAACTCATTCAATCGGAGTAGCAACCAATTATGGTTGGCCTCAGGACTGCGGATCTTTTAAGTTAGTCGTGAATAGCTATAGGCCTCGGTGAGCACTAAATATCAGGCGTAATATATGCCTGTTTGCTACTTAATACAAAAAAAGGATACATGGTGTGTAAGTATCTAATATTGACGTGAAAATTTCGAATTAAAATAATTATTTTTATATTATTTTTGGTTACGCTACAAAATGATAAAGCTTACTATTATCATATACAGAGATAAATTGAAGCATTGATGGCCCAGTGTTGCCGTGTATGGACACCGCGTCGATCGACGTGAGTTTGAATCCCTGCAACGAGCCTGAACTTTCGGTGTAGGAAAACATCGTAATGAAACCATAGCATGGTACAGGGCATTTTCTAATGCCCACCTAGTTAGCTACCGTCCTCAAGTTGAAAATCTGTCGCCAAGTACCTATAGGTGTGTTTTGACAGCTGCAGTTAAAAGCCGGGACCCACTAGCCACTAGGGACTTAGCGTATTACTATATTAGGCCACACCGTCACTTAATATCAAGTGTGATTTTGACCAAACACTAAACCTATAAAAACGGATAAAATATGCATATATTATATATCTATATAATGTTAATTCATAAATACTTCTTTGAATGAAACGTATCAACCTGTAGCTATATTTTAATTTAATTTAATAATTTTAAATTATAACATTTTGATTATTAATTTCGCCAAACTGACAGAACAAAGGAGACGACTTATTCCTAATATTCAATTAACTTCTAAACAATGAAACATTTTGATAGAATGGCATGTTTTGACGGGCTCTTAAACTTTCAGTTGTTCTTAAATCAATTATTTCAATTATATAGAACTGTAATCTTTGAGAGTTCAGTTGATGGTGTCTGATGTCGACGAGTACATAATTTAATAAAATTAGAAACAATGTTCAGAATGAAAAGTTTCGCTCTCTAATTCATTCCGACAAGGGTATTATAAAACTCAAATTACAAAGGTTATTGACGTAAATTAATTTGGAGTACTTATTTATAATGCTTTTATAAATCAAGCACACTCCTTGAAATAAACGATTCATTATTTCACTCTGACAGTGAAATTTTAATTGATGTAGAGTAAATGATAATATCACCTGTATTAATGAATCTGTACTATTAGTTTTGTCTGTATATGTAGTTTTTTTTCACAAAATTTCCTGATAGACATTGTAATGATTGTTTTATTAATCATTTTTATCTTTTAATTATATATATTTGTTTTAACTTAGTTGATATTTCATTACTTCATTTATTGTGTTTATGCTCCTTTCCGAAGGCATCTTATCTTTAGGTAATTTAGTATTTTAATATTGTAATACAAACTTCTTTTACGATATATATATCAAATAAGTAGTCCATATACAAAGGCATACATATTTTGGCTGAAAGAATCTTTTAAATTTAAAATATAGAAGGATGATAAAAATAATTGAATTCGGACAGATTCAAGATGACTTACCGATCAGACGTCTGTGGTTGAATACGTACATTATTTTACAAGATTTTTACAATTTATTTATATTTTCTTATTGTACTTTATTATTTGAAGTCATACTTACACTGCAAGAGACCTCTCACATTATAACCGGTATTCGAAGGAGTTGAAACCGTTTACTCGAAATTATGAAACGAATGGAAAACCTGACGGACGCATTCATTCATCCTGGCTTGAGGATGCAGTTATAAAAATTGGAACAGAATGGGTATCTAGTTAAACATAAGCTTCTCACGACGGATTTTTTATTAGCAGCTCTGTTACGGATATATTCAAAACGTGGACTATTTCTTACTAGTGAAGGTTTTACTATTATTAACAGACTTTAAAAAGGTACTCTTATTTTATATCTCAATTAATGTTAATGCCTTCGGAATACACTTATTAATCTATTTTGCATTTTCATTCCATAACCATTAAATATTTATTTTCTGTTATTTATAACTATTTAATTGTCCACGCGACAACATCTTAAAAAAAGGATATTGATCACGATCATGACTTTATTTTTTTTATATCTTTATTCTTTGTATATCTGGATTTAACTCAAAATCGGTTATGCTAGTGTTATGCTTATCAGACAAAAATCAATTGTGGGTGGGAATCGAACCCGCGACATAGTAGTTTGAAACCACTGGGCGGCGTGGCCTGATAAAAATTTTTGGATGTTTACCAAATTAACAAGTTTTTTTTTAAAATGTCGATCCTGGAATTGTTAGCCGGAAATGTTTTGATAAATGGACAGAACGACATAAATTTACTGGGATTTTTTTGGAAATTCTCAGCTCTATTTTTAACTGGTCCCGATTTGACAGATTTATCGCGCTTATGTTCGTAACACTACCCACTGTCTTTTAGTATCACAATCATTGTGTTTATTTTATCAACTGCAAATTTGTGTTGATGTTACTCTATTGCTTTATCATTATCACCATAAATTATGAAACTAGGTATTAGGAACTTTACCTTTAACATGAAAATACTAAAATATTGACGTACAATTAATACTTTTTAATTTGAATTTTTGAGGTTATATCTATGAAAGAAGCAAAATCATTATACACTAGGACTACAAAATGTGAATTTTTAACGGCTAATTTGTTTCAGGCATTCTGGCGTTTCTTGCGAAATGATCGCAATTTTAACCTATCCTACCTAGTTAATCCAGTGCGTAACTAGCTGAACATGGTTAGTTTATAAACCTACAAAAATGTCACCGTTATTGCAAATTTTAAAGTCCGTTCACAGCCTATCGACAGTTTAAAATCTCAATTAATTGATTAGAAACTAACGGTGCGTACAATTCTACGGTGGCATAATAAATAATAACATCAGCCTTTGTCTCACTGCTAGGAAAATAGGCTTTCTTCCAGGGGAAGGCAAAGGGTTAATCGCCACGCCAGTCCACGACGTCTTGGCAATTTCCAACAGCCAAGAAATGTACTGTTATGTGTTCTAAGCATTTAGGTTTCCTAACGATGTTTTCCTTCACTGTCAGACGATAAGTTTCAGCAATTTAAGTTAGTAAATGTAAGAGAATTCCAAAAAATCCTTTGTTACATGCCAAGGTTCGAATGCGGACATCGAATCTATATTCCGCCGGTCTACACAACTCGAGCACTATGAAAATTACACACATTAAGTATCATAGTATTAGTTCATACGATAATACTATAGTGAGTCTTGTGCGCACGCATACCCATGAATATTTCTGAACTGTAACTATTGTTATATAAAAAATGGCGTGCAAGTCGTTTCAACAAATCTAATTTTTAGTATCTGACAAATATATATTATTTCATTAAGTTAAAAAAACACGCAAACAAAGTCGCGATAAAATCACAAAATATGTTCATTTTCAAATCTTATATTCTAAATGGCGTAGAGAGCTTATGTTGGAGGCTGCTGAAGATAGTTATAGAACTTTAAAATACAAGTTTATAAGTAACTTTATATGAAAGCTTGGTTCTCGCCGGATGAAGCCCAGACTAAGTGAGCCCAGTTTAAGAGAAATCTAAGCTTAATTTTTAAACATGCTGTCTCTTATATGAACCATTCAGATAAAGTTTACGTAAATAGCTAATAGTATAGATTTGTGTATATAAAAAAAATCTATCTAGGTACAACATTTAACACTCGTGTTTCTAAAAGTTTCATAATATAGTAAACATATTGATATTATTGTTCTAATTACGAATATATGATTTATAATTTTGTATAACTAACAGGTAATTTAAACAATAAATAATTTGACTAAAGCCGAGGCATTTGACTTTCTTTTTAATCTAATTACATAATCTGTACTGATAATGGATGAAATGTTATAGAAATTTGTTTTAAAATTATTCGACACATTATTATGAGCACTGTATGATTATTATTATGAGTCATTGACATAACCTTTTGACAGCAAAACGTGAAAATTTATTAATTAATTATTTTATATAGATTTTTGTCAATAAATCGCTCAAAGTGGACGGTTTTATTTTCCCGAAATAACAGTAACGGGAAATAACTCGAAGTATACTATATAAATTATACACAGGAACAGATTGCAGTTTAATAGTAACAGTCGACAGGAAATAAGTCGAAGTACATGTAAATTATACACCGAAACTTATTGAAGTGAGATCATTCGACATCGATATACTTGTGGACATACCAGTAAAAACAAAAGGAATTGTGAAGTACTGTACCTTAAAGATACAGATACAGAACCTATTTTAGTTTGTCGTATTTCGCGACTAGCTAGAGTGCCAGTTTCAATCATTAAAGAGGCTTGTAGGCTGGCATGTCAGCGACCGGCGAAGGATTTCCGAACTCTTGGTGTTTGCTTCTGTTTTTAGATTGTACTGTGCTTACCTTCTGGCACACTGCTGTCAATATGCCGTGGTGCTACTTATATAAAAAGCATTCAAAGATTTTTCTTTTATCGTTATAGGTTTGGCGTAGGTGCCACAATCTCACCCGATGTTAACTGACGATGTGGCCCAAGATGATAACACCCACCTAACGCTAAACCTAGTGGAAGGCTGGCTCTAAATTGCAGCTGTCGGAACACGAAATATTGGTGCTTGGCGACAGATTTTCAACTTGAGGGTGGTAGCTAGCCAGGCGAGGATTAGAAAATGCCCTACCACCATGCTATGGTTTCCTCACGATGTTTTCCTTGACCGAAAGCTCTGGCTCATTGCAGGGATTCCAACTCACGTCAATCGACACGAAGTCGTTAACGCTACCACTGAGCCATCACTGCTTCAAAATAATAAATTGCTTCAGAAATTCACGATGCCTTTAATAAATACTCTTTTGTGAAATAGAATCCTCAATAATTAAACACGATACGAATGTTAATTTGTACCTTACCTACGTTAGCTTCGTAAACGAAATGGTTAATCATATAACGGTGATCACCTGTTGGAAAATTACGTTAACATTACCGTATGTTTGTATGTTTAACAAAGTATTTATTTATTTAATGAATATGTATTTACTAATTTGTTCACAAACACGTTTGAAGGAAAATTCAAGGAAAAAAATATAATTTATATTCCCAAATCTTGTTCGTGAGCATTTTTCGTTAATGAATATTTATCAGAATTTTTAGATTTGTCACAAATATAAGGAATTCTTGTAATTACAATTTTTTGATAAATTGTAGTTGTGATTATTGCTAATTTTGCATAATTTTTAATATAAGTTATAATAATATAAGTAGAGGTATGTGATACAACGAATTTTCTTTGCAGATTTCTCTACTTAGGGCTGCCCGACTGCTGGAATACGAAGATTTCCACTCTGAACATGATCGCAGCCAAATAAGCGTGTATTGTAATCCTGAGTAGGGTTTCCAGAGCTTCTCGGGGAATTAAGTCCATAATCGGCTATACGCTAGGGATTATGTTACAAGCATCCATAGGCTATCGTGGCCACTTACCATCAAGCGGGCGGTACATTTGATTGCCTCACAAGTCGTAATTGTTGAATTTAATAGCACACAAACAGACAGACAGAGAGTCGTTTTTTTTTTTTAAACAATGATTCAAATTCTCTCTGCTAGAAATGAAAACATTGTTACGTAAATGTAATAATACGCTTTTCTAGGAAAACTTTAGGCCCGTGGTACACAAAACATAATTGCGCGTCCTTCAACATCTAGCAAACAATCAACAAAGAATGGCCCTCGATCTTTGGAGCTACGTTCGGAAAAGTCCCCCATGATTGAATCGAACGACGTCGCCCGCACGCATTTCACTCGATGTCGATTCTCGAGAGATCACACTATAGATATTTTTATTTTATATATTTAATGTACCAACAGAGTAATTACTTAATTGTTAAAAAACATAATGGCATTCTGATATAGAGATACAATGCAATCATACATATTCATATAGATAATGAATAATACAGATACATGAATCACATTTATAGTTTAACTAGTTGTGGCTCACGTTTTCACCCGAGTTAAACTGATTACTTGAGTACTTGCCTACAGCTTGCCAGATTGCTTAACGTTCGTGTTCACTACTCCGATACAAGCTATGCCCAAGGTTTCACTCGTGTTTAATTGTTCTATTCTAACCTATACTTTGTATGGTAACCGATCCACTTTATAAGGTTCGTAGCCTGATATTATATAGTATATGACCTTCTTAAATAAGTAGAAGATAATTAAATCTGAGTGGTAATTTCAGAAATAGAAACGTCAAATACAAGGGTAAAACAAAAAACCATCTTTTGAGGTTTATTTATAATATTATATAATTTTATAGTATAGATTGTATAATAAATGTTAAAGTATGTGTGTTTAATTGTTTGTCCATTAACGAAGCTTAAACGGCTGGATGGGTCTAATGAAAGACTTACAAGTCGATTATGTCGTGGAATAGGAAATAATTGTAGAAGACGCTTTATCAATTGCTACTAAATTTAGATTTACTTCCAGCGTAGTTGTCGGGTAACAGCTAGTATCTAATAAAACAGTATTTAATTGTATGGATAATAAAGATTGATTCTGAACACTTTTTCATAAGTAATCTTGGAATAATTAAGTAATTTTGACAATGATTAAATTGAAATTTTATATTGATTACGTTACTAATACGTATTGGTTACTGTGATCAAAGTCTGATTTACGTTGAGTTATCATGAAAGCTCAGTGGTAGCGTCTACGGACATCGCGTCGATTGACTCGAATTCGAATCCCTGCAATAAGCCTGAGCTTTCGGTGAAGGAAAACATCGTGAGGAAACCATGGCTTTTTTTAATGCCCGCCTGGCTAGCTACCAGCCTCAAATTTAAAATCTGTCGCCAAGCACGAATATACTTGTTGTCTCTTACTCGAGTGAAAGGGGACAGTACTTTAAGATATAAAGGTGAATATGAGGGTGTCTTTCACAAAAAATGTGCAGTGAAAATCAATGCATTTATTGCTAGCGGTTAATGTGATGAATACGTCATTAAGCAAAGAATCTACGTTAATGAGGATCTTACCAAGAGCATCCGTAAGTTTCTGGACGGCGAAAAACGACCTAAAATTAACATTTAAATAGATTTGGATACAAAATGGTAGGTTAAAAAAGACGATTTAAATGATAGAAAAATAAGATGGATCCGCATATTGAACAATATAAACATGTGTAAGAAACAAAATCGCAGCCTTAGTATCAGAGAAATATTGTAACATTTTTACACTGTTATTCCTTGTACGATACTATCTCTCGAGTCATTCAACAATGCATTATATTGCAATTCCTGTATATCAAAACTATACATACATGGCGTTCCGAAGCAACTTCCGCCTTACAATACTATTATAATTCAGACCGGATACACTGGCTGATAACGAAAGTCGCTAGTATTGTTGTATAAATCCAACACATGTACTCAATCAGCAAATGATATATTTGTATATGATTATTTTGTATAAACAGTATTCATTTTTTTAAAATTATGTACAGGCCGCCAAAGATATCTAAACAAGGATTCGTTGAAGAACTACATAAATTATTATCTGATATTCCATTAACCTGCGAGTTAATTATGATCGGTGATACAAACATAGATCTATTATGCGAAACCGGTTCTGGCCGAGATAGGGATGGAATGGGTTTGAAATGGTGTTAGGTTATGTTTTGTAACGTTACGTAACAAAATATAAGGAAAAAAGTAATGATAATATAAAATAAACTCAGAAAACAATCACTACTAGCACACTTTCTTAAAATACGCTGCCATAACCGTTAAACATAGAAACACAATAAAAAGTGTGATAAATAAATCTTCTTGTACAATAAACTAGATATCTGTGAAAACTAGAAAGCTACACTATATAATATATGTCATCACGATAAGTAAATTAATGTTACAGAAGGATTCAAAAATATTTATGTTATGTTAAATAAAAGTTTACCGAAAATCTTGTTTTTTTTTTAAGCAGTATGAGATCATAGGTCTTTATATTTAATATTAATTTCAACTTTACACCTAAACCCATTTTTGAGAGAAAAAATAAAACTTTCTATAATTTCGTTGCATATATCACACGGGATTACAAACTCATTATTTTCGGATTTATTCCTTAACTTTTGTACCTGTAAAATAAATCCCTTCGTGCCTGATTTTAAGACGGTAGTAAGCTTCCGGGAAGTACCTCATAGATGTTAATAATTGATCACTGAGTGTGACTTTTTTATGAAGGGCTGTATATTCCTCTTGTGTTAACCTAGAAATTTCCTTTTTTTACAGTAGTTTGAGGTCATAAATCTTCGTATTCGGAATTAATTTCAACTGTATACCTTAAGCATTTTTTGAGGAAAAACATAATATAATTTTGTTGCATTATAATTTCACACTGGATTAGAAATTCCTTACTTTTAGATTTATTCCCAAACTTTTGTTAACTCCCTTTATGCCAAATTTCAAGATTGAAGATTTGCAGGAAGTACCTTATAGGTTTTATAGGATAATCGGTACGCGAACGTTATTTTAACTACGAATTGCCGTTTCTCTTTAATGCGTTAATTTAATTTTTTTACAGCAGCATGATGCTATAGTCCTCTTATATTATATTAATTAGAACTTTATTATTTAGAAAGTGTCTTGACACACGGACAGACAGCCAGCTAGCCAGACAGACGGACAACAAAGTTCCCCAAGGGTTCGGTTTTTTTTTTAGGTACGGAACCCTAAAAATAAACAAATGATGATAGCACCTAGTTTGTTCAGACTTTTAGTATCTGTAGTTTCGACATTAGCCATGTTAATATGACATTGTAGCAAGTATATTCATGTTCTACTACAATCTGGCAGTGATCCAGCTTTACGGCTACGTTAGTGTAAACTTCGAAGTTTTCTGATGTTAATGAACTATAAATTTATGCGACGGAATACAATGATACCTACTTATCTATTTTCATATGGTGCACAAAGTTTTATTATGTATAATTGCACTATCGCGGCCATTGAACTACTGAAGAGATTTGGATGCAATTTTTATTACTCTAACCTTTATTAATAGAGAAAGGTCTATGCTGTAAATTATTCTGTCAACTATAAGACCTAAGTAACAGACTAATAATAGCGTTAAAATATTAAATCAGCTTAAAAAAAAGCCCAGTCGAGTTTCTTGCCAGTCCTTCTCGATGACTGGGATGTTTTCCGAAGCGGTAGCAGTGCCTTCTTGGGTCCTAAATTGAATAAAGTATTTGTTATTTTGATTTTGTAAGCTTGGACTCAGAAAGTCGTCAATAAAGAAGTTCTACGAGAATTTGGCCAGAAAAGGAAATTTTTGCAAACTAACAAACAGCGTAAACTTGAATATATGCACAGGTATGAAAAATACAAGCTCTTGCAACTAATAAGTGAAAAAGGAAAGCCAGTCATAGAAAAAGTCATGGATTTTTTTCTCGGTTGTGTAACATCTGAAAATAGACGAGGATTTTCAGTGCCGCTGAACTATTTCGCGTTGCAAAGGACAAAATGAAATATGCAGAGTAGATTGCCAATCTTTACTAGTTGGAGAGATGCCGTATGAAGAAGAAACAGAAGATCAGTTTAAATGTAAATATGTTTTGTGCTAGCACGCTAATAAACATCAAAAATAAAATTATTTCGTAAACAAGGCATGCTCACGAATTAATCTTTGATACAGTGACGTGGATTAGGTAGCTATTTTTGACAACAACTCAACCCATCTACTCGATTTGATCGAAAATAATGACAGTTACACATTTCAACCCAGTGAATACGGAAACAAACTCACTAAATATTACTACGCCACGAACCAGAAATGTCAAACAACAAAAAAAAACCATAAACGCTCTCAACAAAATTGTGTAACTTCGAAGCTTACAACGGGGTCGACAGCTGTATGACCCGTTTATTATTCCCGTTAAATAAAACAAATAAGTAGAACGACCGTTAACACTGTAACACGCGAATAATTACAAATTAAAACGCGTACTGCGATTCCTCTCGGTTTTTTGAAGTGAAACTTCTTATGCGACTTCCAAGCGTTAAACGTTAAACGTTTAACGCACATTATCATTCTCTCCTCTTTGTGTGAGCCAGAGCGAGAGAGTAAATGTCGTTGTGTATGTATATTGCACACTGTTTAAATAAAATAGAAAATGTCTTTTAAAATGAAGTTTAACTTCTATCGTGTGTGAATAGCACACACCTTTTTTTTTCTTAATTTCTCAATAACTTCTGGGAAAATTCATTCAGCTGATCCACTCTGCACTATGTAAGCACCATAAAATTGTTAAAAGCTTAAACAGTTAGGCATACGTGATAAAAAAACTGAATGTTAACGATTTTACATGGGCAATGTCTCTGAAATCATACTATTTTTAAACCCCCTTAGAGGATGAATTTTCAAAAACATCTCCTAGTGTTGAATTCTTTTTCTAAACATGTTCCAAAAATCACAGTTATCATTAAAAAACGAATATATTCTACACATAGAAGATTTGATCATAATGTGACATTTCTAATTTCACGAAAGTCAGGACTTAAAGATCATAGCTATTTTGTTCTTTAAGAAGGAAGTTCGGTCTTTCTGATACCTTAAATTTCAAAAGCGTGGGATTTAGGAGGTCAATGATTACCTTCATGCTTGTAGATGCACCGAAGTAAGCTTTGTGATGTCTGTCAGTCACTACTGAGGATTATAATTATTCCTCTTCCAGTAGAAAACTCAATACTGAGCGTCGTGATGCTCACGGTCAAACTCGTGGCATTTTCTTGGTAGAGATAGTCGTAGTGGTTTCCCTTTACCTTCTACGCCAGGGTGTTTAGATGTCTTTTTCGTTTCTCTTGACCACTGTAGCTTCTCCTGACCAAAGGTCCCGGTTAGTGCCAATTTTATGCGCAATTTTGTGTAAAAACCAATAAAAAGGTTGTTTACATATCAAACATGCGCAGCAATTCATGGACAAAACGTGAACTCTTTTTCATTCCATTACTCCATTTATTTTTAAAGTGCTATCACTACGATATATGGTTCGTATTTCGTTAATAAAAGTATTTAAAAAAATACGCGTAAAACAAAAAACGTTAATTGGAATCGAGAGCATGAACATGTCCTCCTGTCCACAGTTTAAAAGCATCCCGATCAATCGTGAAATCTATGCGGGAGTACAACTTTGGCGGCCCGCGGTAATAGGTAGGGTTGTCAGCTTTCAAATCCAGTATTATGAGCAACAGACAGGTGACATGCGGGTTAGAGTCGGAAAAATGGGATATAGCAAACTTACGCTTCAAATATAGGACAGTTTTATTATTTTATTCTGTATTTTTGTAGAACAAATCTACCGATATATTTTTTACTTTGTTTTCTCTCAAGATTGTAACAAAATAATTGGTATTTCACGCGCTCCTTTCGTGAAACGCCTCGTCCAATGCCCATAAGCCAGAACGCTCTGCGTTTTATTTTTTCAACAGGGAAACCCATAATTGGTGTTCTTCATCCAATCTGATCCAACCCTACTCCTGATAAATACGCCATTAGTATGAATAATACACATTTATTATTTATATAAACACGTAATAATACTATAATGTCGCAATGGCACTAATAAAAATGAAAGATTATATCACAGTAACCAGAATATAGTGCTGCAACAAGGTTTCAAATCTTATGTTATCTATTGTCATATATACAAAATTTAGCTGAGTAGGTTCCATATAAATTTGTGTATAAATTAATATTATAGTATATAGCTATGATGCTATAATACACGTTCTATAATATTTTTATAGTGTCACTGAAAATTCTTATAGCCTATCAATTTAAGGAATGGCATAAACTTCCCGTGTATAAAATTGCAGAAATATTTTAAAACAGTATTTATATATTTGCAACTGTTATTGTGTGTTGTGTGTGTCATGTGTTGTGTCATTATGTGCTTTTTTTAGTTTTATCTACAGTACATCGATCATTTGGCTGCTAAACTCTAAAACTTGTATTTGTCACACTTGACAATGGCAAAATTGCCTGCATAGGCAGAAGCCAGATATTAATTTAAAAAAAAGTCATATTCGTGGTTAGTGTCCTTTGTTTCAAGAGCCTGTCAGAAAATTTGAAAATTCTACAGATTTATTCATACATTAATATAGATAATATTTATTACTACTAACTATTACATAAATGATAAAAGAAAACGTCGCTCTGCTTGCCTATCTGTTAGTATGCTTAAAACTTGAGACCACTGACCGAACATGTAAATCGACATGTTTTTTTTTCTAACCACAATTATTTTCTCTAGCCAGGTTTTAGTATATGTTTTATCACATTAGGTAATATATGGAAATGTTATGAAAAAAATGAGTAACAGCACGTTCTCTTGCAATATTTTTACGTAATCTATTATATATTAACCAAAATAATCCAAGGAACAATTTCTTAACCCTCAAATGAATGTCATTTTTACTTTTTTTTTACATTGATTTTCAAAGTGTAAATGTTACAGAAAATTTAACTAAAAAATATGTACAAATATGTACATCACTATTCATTTAAGTGTTAAAATACAAATAAATATATAATTAAAATTTGGCAGTACTATAAATGTAACTTTTATATTTAAGCAGTAATGAACGCTTTTACGTGACAAAGCAAATTAAAAATGTAATACCCACATGAAAAAATAAACTATTAATAAAATTGGTAATGTCATCATCATAATTAAGTATATAAGTACTAAATAACATCCAATTTCATATAATTGTTTAGGAAATAAATATTTCGTATAGAGACAATAGTCTAATTCCGGCTCTTATCCAATTAAGGACATGTTTTTTTCTTCATATTGTGAATTGATATTCGACTTTATGTTTTATTACTTCGTGATTTACGACCGGTCTCCTGCCTAGCATCAACTATTTTTGGGCTTTCCCTGTTTGTATCCAACAGACGAAATAAATAGTCATATACTACCTGCTTTCTACTACTGCCTTACAAGTATATGAATATAATTATGAACTGTTAATATTATTTTGCGACTAGTATTTCATATATTTTTTAAGTTAAAAAGACAATAAAGACTTATATATTTATATAAGATATATATAAATATATAAAAACACCATCTAATTTTTTAGCTTTTTATAAATAAATAAAAACTTAACAATGATACGGACATGATGCTGGCACATAAGTGTATTTTATAAAGTACTGGAAATAAGCAATTTAGTAATTTTTTTTTTATTATTTATGCATAGAAGCAATAGGTACGCATTCGGGAATTTCATTAGTTAACCTGAATGGTAGCGTGTCAGCAAATAATGCGGCTCCTGTGTGTAATTATTGAGTTCCTAGTGTGTACGCAGTCTAACAGTTCAATTTGTACTGTGCTGATAGAAGCGGTTTACCCACTAAACATTATCTAATTTTAGCTACCTACATTGTGCGTGCGTTAAGTTAGGGCTGAGCGATATTAGCCAAATATAGATATTGATATCGAAATAGGGTTTTATAAAAAATAATATTTCGGTATAAGCTTGACGTTTCAGTTTAAATGGTTGCGCCTCAAGATTTTGTTATTTTTTTTAGTTCTAAGTTTATGCAAATTTCTTGTAGTAAGTATGTATTGCCTGCTCCTCTGATCAGTAACTAGAGATGTCTCCTACAACTTTTATTTATTTATTTTTATTTTATAATTTATAAATAAAAGCCTATTTTTAACAACATTTTATAATTTTGGGTGCTGTCTCCAGCATGACGAACTTTTTAGAGTTGACTGCCTTTTTATTTTTTTAGGAAAACTTTTTTTTTTTAACATATATTTTGCTGAATTTTGACCCTTAAACTCTATTTACAAACAAAGAAATGTCTAAACATCGATGTTTCATTGAACCTAACATCGGTGTTTTGATGCGCAATATTCAGGTTTCGAAAACAACGATGAATATCAAACATTCTTATGTCGAGTTAATCGCAATAAATTCACATTTATTTAATGAGTAATATTATATTCTTATTATACTGAAGAATTTTATATAACTGTTGTTTTTTTTTTAAATCGTTATAGGTTTGGCTTAATGGCCACAATCTCACCTGATGTTAAGTGACTTTGTGGCCCATGATGATAACACGCAAAACCTAGTGGAAGACTGGCTCTCAAGTGCAGCTACCCGAACACACCTCTTGGTTGGTGCTTGGCGACAGATTTGCAACTTGAGGGTGGTAGTTAGCTATTCATTTACATTAAGTACCAGGTTAACATAATTTCGCTGGAGCTAAAAGATTAGTTATATATACGTCCTATTTGATTTTCTATAAAACTCCAAATCAACACAAAATTATTTATAACTCTTATTAAATTTCAGTTTGGATTCTATGGAATGCAGCGAATAAACAATTATTGAAATTAAACAAGAAGCCTAAGCTAAATCCAGATTGTTACGAAAATTACTGAGAATGTATCTAATATAAGGATAGGTACATGTCGGTGATCGTCGGTGGACCGACCGCAATAGATACGTTAGTATTAATCCCTTTATTGGGATATCATACACGTATATCTATGATAAAACGATAACAGGTCTCGTAATATTATTATACATAACTAGGTGTACCGTTCTTGCGCTTGAAGTAATGTACAGTCGACTGATTTTATAGGTAGGTATATAATATTATACATATTAAACGTAATTTTTAATCATATATTTCTTTAACTCAAGACTTTTCGTAGTTGTTTTCATCCTCATCCTCATCCTTGCTTTCATCCAATAAATTATTAATATAATAATAATTCGTTGTGATATAGTAATTAGTAACAAAATAATAGCAAACAAAATGGCCTAACACTTTTAACACTACTTATAAACAACTGATGCGAGAGTTCTAGGCACGTGGTAGCTAGCGTAAACTGGTTTAATCCAGTTTTAGGCACAGTTTGTATTAAAACGTAAAAACGTCTCCAAGCCGTTTGACGTGTACATGCATATTATACTTTACAAAGATTTTATTATCCATATTAATAAATCTGTAGTTTTGTTTGTGCATGCCATTTTTTCCTAATTTCATCACCTATAATAGTCGACTGCTGGACATAGGCCTCCCCTAATGAGCGCCATAATGCCCTGTCTTCAGCTTGCCACATCCAGCATTTGCCTGCAGTCTTTAGCAGATCGTCATCCCATCTGGCCGGAGGGCGTCCTACACTACGTTTGCCGAGTCGCGGTCTCCACTCAAGAACCCGTTTACCCCAGCGGTTGTCGGTTCTTCGCGAGATATGGCCAGCCACAGCCACTTTAGCTTGCTAATTCTTTGAGATATGTTGATAACTTGGGTTCTCTGTCGGATGTATTCGTTACGAATCCTATACTTCAAAGAAACTCCGAGCATAGCTCTTTCCATAGCATGCTGAGCGCCTTTGACCTTGTGGACCAGCCCTACCGTAAGTATCCACGTCTCAGCTCCGGAGTTCATTACGGGTAGGATGCACTGATTGAAAACTTTCGTTTTCAAACATTGCGGTATGGATGACGAGAATACTCTACGTAGTTTTCCAAACGCTGCCCAGCCCAGTTTGATCCTCCTCTTGGCTTCTATCTCAAAATTGTTTTTACCTAACTGCACAATTTGCCCGAGGTAAGCGTACTCCAAAACAATTTCAAGAAGGTGGCTATCCAGAACGACCGTCCCGGATCAATGTGGCCATTTGACTTTGGTTTTATCCAAATTCGCGAGGCTGAAGCTAGGCCGTCCAGCATCCGGGTTAGCTCCTCTAGCGACTCCGCCAGTAAGACTATGTCATCAGCGAATCGCAGGTGTGAGATGTAGTCGTCGTTTATGTTTATGCCCTTACCTTTCCAGTCCAGCATTTTAAACATATCTTCCAATGCGCTTGTGAACAGTTTCGGGGATATGACATCCCCCTACCTCACTCCTCTGCGCAATTGGATGGGTTTAGACTGTTGGCCCTGGACTTGGACACTCATAGTGGCGGCTTCATAGAGACAACTCAGCACCTTGACATAACGATAGACTAATTTCATGATAGACGTATATTATACCGGAAACTGTTAACCAGTATGATATGTTTTTTATCTGTGTATTTGTTTGTATGACTGGATTTAACTCAAAAAGGGCTTGACAGATTTTATTTATTTTGATACACGGAAAATTTATATCATTCCACAATTGATAGACTATAAGAACTAGCAATAATACTTTTAGAAATGTTAAAAACATAATTATGAGACGAAAATAATTACCGCGTAAACACACGTGGGCATAATTAGAACGTTATACATTTTAGCCTATGTCTACAGCCTCACATGTAAAGACGATATAGCCTAAAGATACACGCTAAGCTCAGAAGTGCTGGCTCTCAAGTGCATTTACCAGAACACAATCTATAGATCATTGGCTATAGATTTTCAGAGATCGGTAGCTAGCCATGTAGGCAATACCATACCTACAACCATGCGAATTAGCCGAATCAATGAGGTGTAGTTAGGGCCTGTTCATTATTTGTGTTATGATATCTTACCAATTGATACGTTGGGTATTTTGTCTAGCATAGCTCAGAGCATAATCGTATAGTTTTTTTTTAAATAGTAGGATGGCAAAGTTACTGCAATGTGACTGATGGTAAGCACATTGCTTACGGATACAGATCTCTATCACACCCTGTAGATGCCTTTCCGCTTGTTCTTATACCTTCAACGTAGTAGGACACAGCAGTCGTTTCACTTTAAAATCGTGATGAGGAAGAAAGTTTGTCATATTTTCAATAAACACCATTTAGACCAATACTACATCTCTAAAGAGTGTAAAACTTTCTCTTATCAATCACCCATAGATTCCATAGTTCCGCTGCATGTAGGAAAATGAGCTCCACAAGCGTCAGAATCAACTGAATCTTAGTGATTTTACTGATATTTTCTATTCACTATAAGCTCTATATCTCTATCTATAATCACTAAACGTTTGTCAAGTCGTGGTGGTCGAGTGGTTTAGACTAGTGGAATATCGATACGATGCCCGCAAGTTCGAACCCAATGTACCACCAAATTTTTTAGAGTTCGCGTACATTTACTAAGCCATATTACAAATACTCGGCTGCCGGTGGCAGAAAACATCGCGAAGAAACCACTGTATGTGTGAAAAAAATAGAGCCGTTGATTTCTCGGCGTTTGAAATCGCCAATACATCGTGGGTTGGCATTGTGATTAAGCCAGTACCTTCCCATGGGCAGAAGCCTTTGTCCAGCAGTGGGACACTTAAAGGCCGATATTATTAATAATATAAGTTCAACAATAAAGATTAAACACAAATCATTTTTCCAGCTAACCAGCGCTATTTTGAAAAATAAATAGCATTGTACATTGGTAGTGTAAATAAAACAAATATGAAATTAGCAATCACTAAAGTATAAATATGAATAAGTGTATATATATATATAATAAAAGCCATTACTACATTTATAAAAAGTATAAAGACAACATACGCTATAAATAAAAAATCTATTATCGTGAAGGAGCTTGAATAGAATGTCGTTGAATTCTTGAGTTTTGCACTTTGCAGTACGTAATGATCGTTACGTATATGCATTTTATATTAAAACTGCTGCTATTATTTGATATTAAAAATCCAAGATAAATTCACAACTCAACAACTTTACAGTCAGAAATTTCAATAATTGTGTGAAAGTTGTTGGTGCTTTGTACGATTATTTTTGTCTTGTTGTTGTTAACATTTAAACTGAAGCTTACTTAAAAGAAACTATTTTAAGAACAAAATCTTCTTTCATGCAAATTGTCCCAGCAATCTAGTCTCTTGATATAATTATTATTTTAAATATATTTCGTTAAATAATTAAATATATTTCGTTCAAGCACCAATAGAGTTTTAATACGCACGGCTGTTCGACTCCCACGACAGAATAAACGACGTAGCGAAAGGCTTAGTTTAAATTAGGGTTGTCATTATAGTCAAAGATTAAGCGTGATTGATGAACAAATGTTGAAATAAATGTACTGTCCCATTTACAATATAGAAAAAAAAGAGGTAAAGTTAGTATTTTTGTAGGAAGTTATCTTCGGAACTACTGGTCCAATAATAAAAATTATAACAGTGATACGTTGACTGAGAGAGACATAGGTTAGATTTTATTCTTATTAAATTATATATTTAATTCTTATAAATTATAGTTGCAGGTGGTTAACGCCGAGTTAATTTTACTTTTAACCTACTTAGCATCCCGGTAATATAATAGGAATTAAATTTTAATGGCAAATGTGCTTATCGTACCTATAAAATACTTTAGCGAATACAATATAATTAGTAGATTTTTGGTGTATTTCTTTATTTTTACATAAGCGAATTTCGCATATTCATTAGTGTCAAAGAAAATAATTTTCATTAATGTATTATCTTCTGACATTTTCTAACAAAACGCTTTACAAGTAAGACAATAAATTTATACACATAAAATTCACGATTTATAAGGCTTAGAAGACAAGTCTAAGAAAATATAAAAAATATATATAAAAAGCATGTAATTTAATATTCCTTTCAGATCCCATGCTCTATACAGAAGACATATTGAAAACGTGTTTTTTCAACGAAAGCATTTTGTTGAATAGGTAAAGAAATCGAGAATCCATGCTAATATCAGGTGTATGTACGTCGGTTCTCATTCTGATGAAAATAACCTATTCATTGGGATTACGATTCAAAAGTAAATTAAGTTTAATGAATTTTCTAAAATCCAAAGAACCTTAATTCACGTTATCAATTTTTTTTTAAAGGGAATTTCGATGAATTTACTTCTTTAAGTAATTAACTTAATGAACTGCAAGTTTATATGTTTGTTGGAGTAATCACTGGTACTACTGATCCGATTCTAATAATTATTTCATTTATCGAAAGCTACGTTTTTCCTAAACTACATTGGCATACTTAAGGTCTATATTAAGGTTTATATTTTGATCTTAAACATCTTATATTGTGTTTAATGCGCATGTAGTCGCGTGCTACTTTTTATATTTATAATATATACTTACAATCTGAGAATACGCGGCACATTTTTTTTTCAATTTCAATTTTGACAACCTAATTATTTAAAATTCAATTAATTTTTTTATCACTTTTCTATTGGTGATTCATCAATTATATAATATTTAAATAAAGTGTCTAATTAATTTAAGAAACTTATATCGGAACAATAGCTAAACAAAAACTGAACGTAAACATTGGCTTACATGGAATTCTTAGTTAACATGGTTTAAAAAATTACCGAAATTCACAATTACATTACCACTTTTTCTTAAATAAAATAATCCTATTGACGAATTAACGAGACGATTCGAAACGAAAAGCTCGGAACCGCAGCAATGAATACATATTAAGGTGCTAATGGCGCAGATGTGACAGATTTAAGTAAAACCGTAGCGAATCGGTAATTGTCGCTTTGGTATTGATTTTGCTAAGGAAATAAATATGCAAAGATGACTATTTAGGGTTCTGAAGCCTACAAGGAACCCTTATAGTTTTTCTATATCCGTCCATTTGTCTGTCCATGGCTTAGCTCAGAGATTCTTAGTACCGGAAAACTGTAATTTGGTATGGGTATACATATTAATCACGTCAACAAATTGGTAAAATAAAATCATGATAAAAATCTCTACGCGTAAAGTGGGGATGGTTTTTTTCTCGACTATTCCATTGTGTGGATTGTCATTGGATAGGCCATTTAAAATATTGCGGGTATTTGAAAACTATTTGTAGATTCCAGGAATCGTTTGCAAAATTTTTACTTTAAAGTGCAAATTTTTGTTAGAACCAAGCAAAATGGTTGTTTTAGGATATCTGGAAAAAAAAAACGCGGTGATAGTATATACAATGAAGTTAAAAGGAAAATTATCACAGCCAAGTTGGTTTTAGTTAACGAGTAATAGTCGAACATCTCATAAAATTTACTTAGAAAAGTACAAATTCTATTCAAAATTACTTAAAACCTTCTTTTAAAGTCTGCATATTGTGACAAGCAAGTAGGGAAACGTACACTGAGCGTGTTTCCACACGCACTTGTCCGGTTTTATTCCATTTTATTAAAAAAATAATTCAATAATCATAAAATTAAAAAAATAATTTTAAATTAATAAATATTCCAAATTGTATAATATATATGTATATATATGAGTTTTTGACAAGATATTAATCTGCCATGTGGTTGACAAACATGTTATTTACCTTATACTATGTAATATTAGCGGTATTTTACGGTTTGGTTTGGTTAATTGTTAAGTAAATAAATTAAATTGTATTATAATCAAGTATATTGGATTATAAAGTGCGTGTTGGGTCATGCGCCACTAGGGTTCCGTAGTTACCCGTCACAATATGGAGACTTAAGGATGCTTTTGTTAAATCGGGTCAAGGCAGAACCGGGCGCCGCCGGGACGCGATCAAACATCAACAGTATACTTTTGTATGAAGTAATTCATGCTATACCGGGCCGGGGCCAAGTAGGATGCCGGCCGGGATACGGTCAAACATCTATAGTACACATTTGTATGAAGTAAAGCATGCTTCATGTTACACCGGCATTTTCAATGGAATTTGTACGAAATTACTTCTCCAAATGCATTTTATAAGTTAACTTATTATAACTCGTTAACTTGTAAATCCTACTTACCTCTAATAGTTTTCCTTTTAACTTCATTATATATACTACTAATTTTTTGAACGACCTATCCATCTATACCCCACATGATGGGATAGACGAATAAAATAATTAATTCCTATTTTACGGGAGGTAGGTACGTACATTAATCTTTTTTTTCAAGATTTTATTTCACTACTTTGTCTGCGTAATTAGTATGTATACACATACAAAATTACAGCTTTCTAGTACTAAGAATCACTGAGTTAAGCCGCGGACGGACATGCCGAAACTATACGGATTGCTTTTGACTTCGGAACCCTAAAAACTAGTAACGTGCATTTAAAGTTACCATAAACACTCCCTGGACATTTCTAACAAAGGAGCATATTGTTAGAGCTATGTTTGAAGATTACAAGAATAAGTAGTCATATTATGTTCAGATATTACGTCATAATTTGTTGTAATGAGTATGAATCCTACTTATAATATCATTGTTTATTAATTTGTACGACACGAAAGGCAGAATATGATGGAACTATTTTTCTATTTTAACACCTGTAATTACCATATTGAGACATATAAAGATATTGTATATATTATATTCCAGTGACGACGCAAAATTTTGGTTAAACACAGTTGCTGAAAAATATTTTCAAAACGACAGATAACATAAAACTTCTTATTATTATTTAATAATAACGCGTGTTTATACACAATTCTGTGAATATCAATTGGATGGAATATTTTTTAACCTTAGAAGTTCAAACAACGCTCGTTCTATGAAAATTAAATTCAAATTTAAAAATATCTCTCGTAAGATTAAAAATAGACTAGATATTAATTTAATAAAGTCACGCGACACAAAATAGGTGGGTTCTTAAGTCGACTTTCGGAGTCAGACGCGTGATAAGCAATCTCGGAGGCAAGGACGAAATTTGAATCAATCAATTAAGTTTATTGAGACGTCAGATTTTTAGAACGCAAAAAAGAACGTCGCGTGACAAAAAATGCTAAAACAATAAAATGTATTTCCTTTGGAAACATAACACTATATTTATTTGGGTTATATTTAGGGGGTTATTTTTGTTTTTTCCTTAACGTTAACCCTATAGGTACCCAGTAATTAAGTAACCGATTCCGTGCAGATAAGAGTATGAATTATTTCGTAATTACAGACGGAGTATGTAATATTTATGCTGAAAGTAAATTATGAACCATTTTTTTAATTACATTTACTGAAAAATTTGATATCATAATTTGTAACCTATTTTGTAAATATTTTTAGAATTAGTGACTCTTTTTTTTTGTCGCGTTTCGAAACCAGCCAGTATATATCCAGCTGCCGAGAGATTTGCTATGAACCATCATTGCTCCATACATTTACCTAAATATAATAAAATGTTAACTGTCCTATTCATATTCTACAGCTGGGGTGAATAATACATCAATGTTACCTACTGATCACATTTCTTTACTATATCGGCTCAATTTTCCAAGAAAAAGGGTATAAATCCCGCCATCCTTTGCAGAATCAGCCGGGATGTCGTCTCACTGGATCGCCATTTAAACTATAACTCATTCGGCTTGCGAATGATCTGGTGAAAATAACATAATGTATCGTAAAACGTAACCAATATAGCAGATTACTTAGAAATAAACGCAGTAAAATTAACATCTCTGTAACAATTTTTTTATGATAACAAGGCAATAAAATGAGGTTTATGCTTTATACGACCCGACTTGCTCATAGTATAATGAAAGCAACCAAATGATTGCCGTACAACTCTTTCTTGCAGAACCAAGAAAGGACGATCTAACCAAATACCAGTCCGAGAAATCGACGCAGAGAAAGTAGAGAAGCTACAGAACAAAAACCCTCCAAAAGATGTTTCAAAGGAAAACAACATGTAATCTTCAATGAAACACAATTCCACAGGTTGATTAGTCTGATAAAATAATATGATTGCTAACCTCCTGGTGATAAGATACAAGAAGAATAAACATCAAACATCAATGTGAGATAATTCCGCTTATTATTAACCGATTAAAATACATTAATGCTTTCTCCACAAATTTAGGTTCTGGCCACTGATTATTGAAGTACCTTGGATACAAGGTGTAGAAAAATAATACTTGATTGTATTGGCCACAACGCGGTTGATAAAACTACTAACACACGCTTTTTTTTTGAACTGACTATACTGTTAGCCTTAGGGGCCCTGGAGCCTTTACGGCTTTTACAGCTTCACCGGGCTTGGGCTAACATACGCTGAAATTTGGTTATTATGACAACTGTAAGTAACTGTCCGATCCAGTCGTCTGTAGCGAGAACCGATTTGGTAGGTGGATTTGGTCCGCCGAACCAAATTCGAGCGTGTGTTCATGCTTTAAAATAACTATTAAAGACAAACGTAAACACCATATCAAATTCATATATAGACGAATTTTCAGCAAATGTGTATTGTTGGTATTGTGATCATGAAACACTGCAGTAAACAATTTAGTTAAGTGTCGTGGTCGGCGTCGAGGGTTTTTAAAAATTACTTCCAAGTGATTCTTAAGAGACTTTATTACAGAATGAATCTTACTACTGAATCTTATTACAGAATGAGTCTACAGAATGAATACATGGTTCAACAATGGTCTTATATATAATGTCTTAAACTGTAAACACCAGGTGTTGTTTATAATTGAAGACAAAAATATGTCGCAATATTTCTAGAGAAAATATCAGGTGCTTATCACTAAGTGTAGTCTAAACATCCTGAGTAATTTTACAACGATCAGCATTTTCACTTATGTACCAATTAGAACGGCGTAATAAGAGAGGGTAAACATGTCGCAATTCATCTAGTCTAAACAACAGGTGGTATCACCAATCGTAGTCGTAACTTACGAGTAAATATGTAACGTCAGTATTTTCTATGTATCCATGTACCATATGTATGTATCGTATATATGTATTGTATATATGTAAAGTATATATGTATCGTATATATGTAAAGTATATATGTACAGTATATATGTATCATATGTATGTACCGTATATTATGTCTTAATAAGGAAATGTTCAGACTGCATAACTATTTTGTACCACACAGTATAATAAACATCATTATCAGCTTCTAACTATCATTTCTTACCAGCCTTCTGCTCAATATTGACTTATCAATATTGGATAGGTATTTGTAAGTCAAATCACTACGAAGCGCTTGACTGAATTTAAACGAAAATTTTGTAGAAAATCGCTTTGTCAGGCAATTGCACCTTAAGTATTTTATATTCACAGTTTCTTGGACTAACGTTTCAATATATATTCTATCATAATATGACGCCGGTGGATTGGATTCAATTGTATTTAAAATCATTATATGTGTTACATATTTTATACAAAAAAAAATATATTAAAAGGCAAAATCATTTTGTTCAATTACTTTCTACCTACCTCAGCAAAGATACCATATGCCAAGTACTCATATTTTTGTGATTTCGCTAATAGTGAGCTTAGAATTATATTCACATAAGTATATAGCCATTCCCTGGTATAAATGCTACGCCGGCCAATCCACAATTAATCATAATATTCTCGCTAGTAAAACAAATTGCCGACGCAAATGTGTTCACATTTGTAACCAGCTTTTTGTTGGGTATACGATGTGGAAGACAAAATGATACATAAATAATTTTAACTGGGCGTTTCAACATTTTTTTTTCGTTTATCTCTAGCACCATTGAAAACAGTTTGAATGATACTGACCTTTCGAAGAAAGAAATCATTATGATGTAATCACAGCTTGTTGTGGTAAGAATTTTATATAGTAACACGACAAAATGTCGGTACTGTATTTAATGGTCAGCGGAGGACAATACAAAAACATTGATAACCCTTGAGACATCAGCAATCCATGGCCGGCCGTCGCTGACAAGCTGGTCGGCACATCTCTTTGCAGCTAAATATACAATAAAAATGTATTGAAAGATGTAACGGAAAATAAACAATGAATTTTCATTGAACTATCTCGTTATTATTGTGGCCGCAATACATTAAGGATCGTATCCCGCGAGGTCGCTCCCATTTGTCTCTGTCTCGCGTTTGGCCTACCAATTTTGAACGTCGATAATTTAACCGTCTCAAGCTCGTCCACCGAGGCTCGTGTTGAGGACCTTTCACGCTCGTCAGTGCGAAGTAATGAGAATTTGCTTGAAACGCTAACGATATAATCGCTTATTCTATAACATTTTGGTTTATCAATTGAATACTAATTAAATAATAGTTTGGTGGAAGAATAGGAAAAAATAATGTTTCACTCCGGTCGTTGTGGCAATCTTTGGGGGAGGCCTATGCTCAGCAGTAAGCGTCTGTCGGCTGAAATGATGATGACGACTCCGGTTATCTATATTCATAAATCTGTAGTTATGTATGTAAATTTAATTTCGATTACAAATTTTTTGATAGACAACTATTATAAATTTATTTCATAAGAATATGACAGGAAAAGACATCAAGAACCAATAAAAAAATCACATTATGAATATGACATTAAAAAAAATGTTTGTCTATCTGTCCGTTTCTATATCCGGATTTAACTAAAAACGGCTTGGCCGATTTTTATGAAATCTTGTACAAGGGACGCTTTTGTAATTCTTCAATTGATAGGTTACGTTAATTATTAAACTGATAGACTAAATCAAGCTAAGTCAAGAATATATGTAAAAATTAAATTACCAGACGAAGATAATTGCTGCGTAAACGCGTGGAGACGCGGGACAACGCTAGTTTCCTATAAACAATAATTTAAGTTACGATGTTTCAAAGTTAATATGTTCGATCTAGGTAAAGTTTTATTTTGTTGCAGATCTAAAATAATAATAAAAGCTTCAAATAAAAAAAGTATCTCACTCGGTCGCGGCCTAATAGTATTTTTCACATCAAATTGAAGGAAATCATAAATACAATTATAAGCTCGGACAAAACACCATTTCACGGTAGCATGTACCAACGCTTCTGTAATTTCCGCTGGGTTGGGTTTTTCTTCAGGTTATTTCCTAAACGTCGTTGTCGAGATTGCAAAAAAGATATCTTTCTACTGGTGTATAAAATCGTTATCCAGTTTAGGTCCGCTATTATATTGGCCAAGATATAAAACTTAGGTCAGTCCATCATATTTTATGCGTGACCCTTAAACCTAGGGAACACCCGTAAAAAAACGAAAATGAGGACTTGTATATACTTACTTGGGCAATTTACTATGCTATTAATATATATATATATATATATATATATATATATATATATATATATATATATATATATATGTATGCGCATATTCGATGTGGAAAGGCAGCCATTTACCAAAACCCTAATAATGCACACGTACGTAGTCGTTCGTACCTGTAGGAGTAAAACTAGATAATAGATAAGTATTTTATAAGGCACTGATCTAGAACTTAACATTTAAAAAAATGTCTGCCTGTCTCTCCGTTTCTATATCTGGATTTTAATTTGAGTGATTTTAATGTTATTTTATCCACGGGAAATATATGTATTTTTTCAATTAATAGCCTCTGAATATTATCAATAATACTTTTAGAAATCGTAAAAAAAAAAACAATAAATTAATTATTCCAATCTCTGCAACGAGCCTAAGCTTTCGCTGAAGCAATTATACCTCAGTGGTAGCGTGTACGACTTCACATCGATTAACGTGAGTTCCAATGCCTGCAATGTGTCTAAGCTTTCGGTGAAGGAAAATATCGTGAGGAAACCATAGCATGGCACTTGAGAGCCAGTCTTTCACTAGGTTTAGCGTGTTATAATCTTGGGCCACATCATCACTTAACATCAGGTGAGATTGTAGACACTACGCCAAAACCTATAACGATAAAAAAAAATCTTAACCGATTTTGGAAATTTTGTTTACAGAGAATTTATGTTATTCCAAAATTGGTAAGCTATAAAAATCAATATTAGTCCAAGTTATGAATAGAAATAGAATTATGACATTATGATAATATTGTGTAATAAGAGCGTGCGAAGGTGCTGGAATAGCTAATTTATTTGTAAGGCTTTTATATTAATTTGTATAGATTATTTTATGAGCGTTCGCTCGTTGGAACATCAGGCAATGCGGTGTCCGTACACGCTACCACTGAGCTATTCTTACATATTGCATATATATACAACTTATAATATATCAGTTACAATAGCCGTAAAGATTTGCATGTATATTTGTTTCTTTTTTCATTACAAATAAAGGTAGCGCTTAAAATAAGGTGCGGATCCGGTCTCTGGAGAGTGTATGCAAGAAATAACAGTACCTATTAATTTTCAATTCTGGTTGAAACCAGTGATTGAAGTTTATACATAAACACAAAAGATATATGATATTGACAAGTTTATTTTTAGATCACTTTTCAATTTAAAAAAAAACTAAACACTGTTTAGGCGACGTATTGCAAGCCGCTTATATATCTTGTTAGATATGTAGCGTAACAAAATGTACGAGTAAAATCAACTCTTAAAAAATGAATAAAAAATACATATATTGGATAGTAGAGTTCTCGAGTTATATATGTCACCGAATGTAAGAACCGTTACTTTATAAATAACCTGTTCATATTGTCTACTGTTGATGGATTGTGAACGAATACTAAAATTTGCAATCTAACGGTTACATTTTCCTAGATTTATAAACTAACTGGCTTGGTTAGGTTGGAACTCATAACGCACGAGCTGAGCGAGCGGAGCAAGTGAGCCGCGACAGCGACCGACGAATGCCAGAAACAAAATTTGTCTTTAAAATTCCACTTTTGAAATTCCTAGTATCGTGATTATGCTTATTTAAAATGACATAATTAAAGAAAAACATAGTATCTGTTTACTATCTGACTAGCTTGTTTATAAGCTAATGGTTTGTACTATTATCCGGTGACATATACACTAATGGATAAGCATAAAGAGAGAGAGAGAGAGAGAGAGAGAGACGTTACTATTACTAAGTCAGTAATTCTGTCTACACACGTAATTTATTTTCTAAATTTCGCATCATATCTAAATATTGTCTGTGTGTTTGTATGTCCAGATTTACTCAAAAACGGCTTGACCGATTCGTATGAAATTTCGTACACGGAAAGCTTATGTACTTGCTAAAATAATAGGTTATAAGGAATTTTAATAATACTTTTAGAAGTCGTAAAAAGATATAACCAATCTTGATGATAATTGTACACGGGAATTTATATTTCATTCCTCATTTAACAGGCTAGAAAAATTGTCATTAATTACGAGTGAAAATAGAAGAGACAACGATAACGATAAATTTATTGCGAAATTTCATGCCAGTATTTCAAGCTTATTTTGGAATAGCGTTTTGTCATGATCTGTTAAGCATACCAAATGAAGGGAAAAACCAATTTTGTTCCTTTGATGTCAATCAATTCGTTACGCATAAATAACAATGATTCCTAGGTACTAAGGCATTATTTACCCAAAAAAGATTGTATTTTTCTGAGTTAGGGACCGAAGAAAATAATTGTTTATACAATATACAGATATCTGCAGTTGATAGATATATTTCCATGAACATAGTTTTAAAATTCATTTACATTTTGTAAATAAGCCATAAATGTGTAAAGATTTCTTTCTGAAGCAAAATACATACCTGTATCTTATAGTTTTGCATATCTGCAAATATGTCTATACATGTATTTAAAAAAAAAAAAAAAATATTTTAAAAAGTTCCTGAATCGATTTTGATAAAATTTTGTATACGGGAAGTATAGGTTATTTCTCAATTAATAGAAATTAATTTAATATAATTCATCAATTCAATCAATATACTATATGAATTGTCAATAGTATGAGTAAAAATAAAAATATTGGATGAAAATAAATAGTACAGTATAAATCCGTGCAGAGCCATATAGTATAGTTTTAAAATTTAAAAATTATATTATATCTATAAATATTGATATTACAAAGTTTATTAACGCCAAATAATAAAACCCGAAGTTAAATATTGTACGTACAAATTATTAATATGAATTAACTTACCTAAATTATTTCTGCCTTTCGATATATAACCATTTCTACAACACGAACGTTTCACAGATAAATAATTGAAAAAATTCTATATTTAAATTACTCGTAATGTTATTAAAGAAATAATAACAATTAAAGTATTCACATATACTACTAAGTTACTTAACACATACACAAGGGAGAGTGGTAGTTATAAACTTAGTTCAAAGTTATATACATTCGTAGCAGTTCTCCGCGAGCGGACAGCGCGCGCCTTTCGTAGCTGCTGAGTAACAACTGCCGCTACGTCGTGGCTACGCCGTAGACCGTACTGTACACTTTAGCCCGGGTCTACGCGACGCGACAACAAGACTTTTTAATTTCAGACGTAACTAAATTCATTCGCTTATTTACTTTTAAGTTTCATTCTGTTGTACATTTAACCAGATTTAAATCTAGTTAATGCTTAGTTTATAAAACTTGTAATACGTTTTAGCTTGAGATACATTTAGTAACTAATTTATAATTTTCTAATTCTTAAATAAAGTATGTTTAAATAATCCTAATAATTGTTATATTTACTTTGAACAATAATATTCAAATTTATTCTACAACTGGTTTAGTTAATAAAGCCAATTATAAATACAAACTAGTATTTATTTTTAAAATATAATTAAAAAAGATATGCTAGTAAAATCACATCAGAATTTAACTTGATAACATTTTTAAACCCGATTCTATTTGTCAGGATCAAGTCAACTTTAGAGGAACGGCTTAAAAGTATGCGATGGAAAAATTAAATTTTCCTTAGTGTCAACTCGGGGTAGGAAAATGAAATTTTCAAGTACAACCCCACCTACAGTAGAGAAAAATTAAAATTAAATGAATTTAGTATGCATACGTACATCGTACAGTGTTTAATATGTTGTTTAAAATTACAGTTCAAATGACAATACTTGTGTAACCGAGCTTTACTTTGTATTTTAAAAGAAAATCTATTTAGGTAAGCTTGAAACATTATTGAAATGCAAGATTTCATCCAAATCGTTACAACCGTTTCAAAGAAAACAATATATATATATATAGCTAAATATGTGTATACCTAAATACACAGGGGAGAGAACAGGTTTTAAAGGATCAATAACGCGCCTGTGTTGCTACCGGTATTGCAAGCCTCCATAGGCTGCGATGACACCTTACCATCATATACACGCTATTTCGTCGTGGTATAAAAAAAAATTGCTCACTTAATAGTATTAACCTTGCTGTAATGATAAGAACTGGAAACACTTGACTTCAGTTGAAACAAATTTATAACAAATAACTAATTCATAAATGACCTTATTAAAATGGGAGAAAAAAACGAAAGGTATTTATTTTATATGACAAGAAGTGTAAATTTACTAAATCACAGAAATTAAACGCTAATAGTCGCTCCACACTTTATTCGCCAACTATGACTAATCACCTGCAGGTTGAAATCTTTATCTTATAACTTTAATAATGTCAATAGAATAGTTATCTCTTCTCTTAAAATTTTAAGAACAGAGTTTCATTTCCTGTTTAAGCGTAAACACAGAAGATTTAAGAGTGTCGCAGTATAGTTCTGTAATATTAAACATTTGGAAGTAATCCAATTTTTCGAAATTTTTATGTGTAGTTAGTTGTGTTTAGTGTTGTGTATGCATATACAATAAACTATGGGATGTATAAAAATGAAACTAACACAAATTAAACAGACAACAACAGTGAACTACTAATCAACCCGCGCACCGGTACCGTTCCGACATAAAATATATTTGTGTCAAAAAGTGTAAAATATGTTAAAAAATATGATGTGTTGTGTTACTTTAGTGCACTGTAATTTCTGTTTGTCAGATTATTTGAAAAGAGATTCACTATAATAATACACATTCTGTGAAAATTTTAAGTAACTCCTATTACTGTTAAAAAGGTACTTAATTTTATTATATTACATGAATAACGGATAACGAAACCTTAATAGGGTCCTTTTCTGAGAATGCAACTCAAGAAAATAAGATCTCGATTTGTGATTTATAGTTAAAGTCGGATGAAAATAATAAATATAAATTTTATATACGTTAAAATGAAACTGTTATTTAATAATTTACTAAAGCAATTTAAATTATATTACAGTATTCTTATATGTTTAATAGCTTTGCCCGTGACTTCGTTTGCGTTAACTTCAGAATTGAGTTTTTACCGGGATAGAAAGTATCATTTGTGTTATAAATTATCCGTGTGCTGAATTTAATCCAAATCTGTTCAGTCCTTTTTGCATGATTGTGTAACAATCATCCAAAAATACAAACTTTCACATTCATAATATTAAGTAGGATTAGTAGGAATTATTCACATTTTGAAAAAAAAAACCTTTATTCTTTTTAGGCTCTAAGCAGCCAAGTGTTAATGTTAAAATACTCCAGTACTGACTGACTGAAACAGACTGTAAACATTCCAGTCATCGTAAAGAGTTGTCAAGAAACTCGATCGTGAATATCTATATTTTAGTCATATAATATATCTAATAATAATAATAATTTTACGTTTCGGTTTAATTTTTAGTGGAATTGAAGAGAGGAAGTCACTTGCAGACATCACTATCATTCACGTAATGTTACACCTTATAAATACCCATTCAAAAATAAAACTCGCTTTGTTAATAACTTAATCCCCAGTTGTTTGGCAATCATAAGTAAATTTTATTTAATTCAGAAACTGGAAACGCATTCATGGACTTCAAACTAACAACAAATTTCTCTTATTTAGATACCGGCACTTACCGATAGGTCCATAACAAGCATAAGCAGTACAAAATGAACTGTGACACCATGTGACACCATGTGACATGATGACACCATGTTATGATCGCATCATTATATTACCAAGTTAATAAATCCACGAACTTCATACCACCAATTGAACCTACTTAATTGTATCCAGACTACATTATTTTACCAGTCTATTCTATTACTAGCTGTGCTTCACGTTTTCACTCATGTTGAATTTATAGACCAACTCTCCATCGCACCGCCGACAACGTACCCGTATTGCCTATCGTTGTCCTCGCTACCCGTACTTGTCTACAGCTTGCCAGATTGCTTGACCTTCATGGCTACTGTTCCACTTCTTAAATTCGTAGCGGGATATTATAAAGTCTCTAACTTTCCTCCATAAATAGACTATACAATACAAAAATATATTTTTAAATCTGACAGGCACTTTCAGAGATTAGCGCGTTCAAACAAAAAATAAACAGTGTCTTGAACTTATAAAAAGGAAAGTTTGTATGTTTTAGAGACACTCTCTGAAATTACTAATCCGATTCAAAAAGACTTTTCACTTGAAGTAAGCTACGTTCTTTCTTAGTTACATAACATATATTTTATTCTTATTAAATATTTTATTATAAATAACGCGAACTACTTGGTGTGATATTATTAAAAATGTATCTAATATTTAATTTTATCTATCATATTTTAGACAGTACTAGCTGTGCCCGCGGCTCCGTTCGCGTGGACTACAGAATGCCGTCGGTCGAGCGCACGCGCGAGTCGTGCTGCCCCCGCTCAAAAGGCGGAAGACGAAAACGCTTATTGTAGGTGATCCTTCGAAAATAAATATATGCTATTGCTGACTTTTTTGTAGCCTTTTCAAGATCTACAATTTTGTAGAAAATTACCTTGATATATATCGTATGGTTTACTCAGCATAAACCATTTAAGCGCTCCAAATGCGCCTTTTTTCCCGAATTAATCAACCAAGATTATTACTACTTATCTCGTATGTTAGTTTTTCTTACAAAATATATCCAATAACCTGACCAGATAAGATATCTATGAATAGAAACATACACGGAAAGACAGACAGAGAGACGTTGAGTTTTATAATATAAATATAAAAGATAAGGGATAAGGTAAAGAAAAAGAAACTAATGCTAATCAAATGAAATCAACTTTTTTATACCCATTAAATTTAGTCTGCATTTTTCAACTAAGGGAATTATCTGAAACGTTTCAAACCTAATTCGTTTAATAATATACCTTTTATAATTTAAAAAGGTAAAAGTTTTTGACAGCTTTTTATCTGTGATAGCTTTCTGTGATTGAAAGCTTTCGTGTCTTTGAACTTCAATGATATTTTTTACTAATTAATTGAATTTCTTTAAGTATAAGATAACTGATACGTTTTGCACACTATACTAATATTAAATTAGGTCGTTCATTGAGAGAATTGTAGGCTATGTAACATTACGGTACGAATCTAATAAAGTGGAGAAATTTCCACACAAAATGTAGGTTAGAATTAAACGCGAGAGAAACCGCGGTCACAGCTAGTAGTACATGTGTAGTAAATATTTGATACAAATTAAAATTGGTAATTTATGACATACTAGCTGTCCCCGCGACTATGCTCGCATTGAATACAGAATGTCGTCGGTTTAGCGCACGCGCGAATCGTGCTGCCCCCGCTCAAAACACGGAAAGCAAAAACGCTTATTTTCACGGATACTTAGAAGATAGATATAAGCCATTGCTGACTTTTTGTGGGTCTTTTTAATGTCTAGAATTATGTAGAACATTAATTTGATACAGCTCTTATGGTTTACTTAGTGTAAGCCATTTAAGCACTCCAAAAGCGTCTTTTTCCGAATTGATTCACCATTATCGTCTCTGCTTATTTCGTATGTTACTTTATTCAACAAAATATATCCTATCACCTGGTCAGATAACATAGCTATAAATTAAAGGAAAAACCATGTAAATTGGATTAATGGTTTCCGCGTGAAAATAACATAAACGGACAGACAGACAGAGAGACGTTGAGATTTATAATATGTATCGAAGATATTATTATCTACAAGTGAAAAAATATAATAAAAAGATTTTTTGGTCTATAAGAACGCAAACTATTCTAACGTACCATCAGTATGCCATAATATGTGTTATGAACTGTTTGCAATTGAATTCTTTCTTTATATTTCAATATGCATTTGTTGCAAACGACTAGTAAGATAATTAGGGCTATTTTTAGTCCTTATTTTAGATATTCTAGATGAAAACTATATTTTATTCATGTTTTTTTCAAACTTTGTTAAAAATTGTTCATAAATTATAAAATTTATACATTAAAACAAATTAATCAGGAACACAACACAAGGTTATTTAACTGCGATCTTCTGTAGGGTGGGTATTCTAACAGTCGGGCTACCCCAAGTAGAGATAAATCTCCAAAGAAATTTCTCTGTGCCCTATCTCTCTTTTAAGCTAACTAGTAATTCACGGTCTAACTAATTATTCTCATCGTTCTTTATTATCACACTGATATCTAAAATAAGAACTAAAGATCTACGTAAGTCTGGTTTAATGTAAATTTAGTAGAAATTATTTGGTGTACAAATTCATGGTTGACTGATATACAAATTTAAGGAACACGACCGCGCTAACTTGTCCAACGTTTAATTTAAATTCACTCGCAGTTGTTGTAAATTTAATTATGATAAAACATTTCAATTTGAAAGCTAGACTCTTTATTACATGACTTTTGCTCAATAATATCAAAGGATTACTTTTTCAAAGAAACCTTTAAACTGTAAAAGAAAAATTTGGAACATAAATTAAGGATTGCTAATAATAATAGTACTATCATTACGACATCATTAATTTAGAAATGTTTCTAATGTTACACGTTTCTTTTTTTTAATGTTATTTTATCATTACCTACTGCTTAGCCCCTCTGGAAAAACGTAATGACATGTAGCCTACTCTCCTTGTGTTAATTTGTATATTAATATATTCTGATTAATTAGTTAGTATTCAAGTGATGCGTTTTCAAACACACAGACGCGACAAGAAAAAAAAATATATCAGTAGTCACACCTCGTGGTCGAAGTTCGACCGTAATGAATTAAAATTTTAATTTTGAACGTTATTGAGGTACTTTTTTCAACCAACATTGAAATCACAATAAATGTATCAGTAACACGTATATTATATATAAATTTTAGCTTTCTGTATGTCTCCATATAAACTTTAACTACCTATATCAAATCTGACACTCCTCCGTGCATACAATATGTTTAAAAAGGAGTCCAAATTTTTCACGTTCATATCGAAATCGAAAGGACTTCGTAACACAAGTAAATAAACTTATAAAAAGCAAAGTGATTCTGTTAACAAAGACCTGAATAATACCGTTTTCTCATATATGATTTGTTTCCAGAAAACTGTTTATGTAGTCTGGTACAGTATCCGGTATACAAGATTGATCATACAATTCTCTTGAGGCTAGCGAGAAATAGATCTAGTGTAAGAATGATCGCACGTTTAGATTCGAAGTCTATTTATCTATCGGTCTAGCAGTCTAGCTGAAGAATAGAATAACTAATATCTATACCTTTTTAAATAAATAAAAAACCTTTAAAATTTACATTTTTTATTAGTTTAATTACGGGTTACAATTTTAGGATTCCAAAGTCAACAAGGATCCTTTATAGTTTCGTTAACTCCTCTTTGTGTGAGCCAGAGCGAGAGAGCAAACGTCGGTGTGTATGTATATTGCACACGGTTTAAATAAAGTATTAAATATCTTTTAAAATGAAGTTTTACTTCTATCATGTGTGAATCGCACACACACCTTTTTTTGTGTATTATCTACACTTAAAGTAAGGGATGATTGTTTTTCTTATCTTCGCATGGTATTAGGTAGATAGGTCGTTCAAAAATATTGCTGGTGTGTGAAACCCATTTTTTCGTTGAAGTATCTATTAGCGAAATATTAATCTTTAAAGTAATAATGTTTGTTGTCATGTTTGGGGTAATGTTGAATGTAATTTTGTTTTATTCCATAATAATGTGTATTGTCAAAACGAGATGGCGCTGCCACGCTTTGGTGCTAGGTATCGTTTGGTTATATACATTGAATGTAGGGGTTTGTTTAGTTCAATAAAACCTCTTACTGCTACAACCACTACGAGTCTTTTATTCACCTTCCAAAGTACCTCCGTTAAGAATTCATTTCTAGTGCAAAGTTGTAATTTGTTCAGGTAACTTGGGTGATATAGGTTCATCATGATGATGATGTGTTCCCCGCCATGACAGCTAAATTGTTATTTTCGGATATGTATTATAAAAATGATAAAATTCATGAAAGTATTATATACAATATCTAATAAAAACTCCGTCCGATACGTGAAGATACCTTTACTAGGTGTCGAGATTAGGTTCTCTATGTTATATATATTATAATTATATTTAACTATAATGTTATTTGAAAACATAGTGAGGAAACCAGAGCATGGTGGTAAGGCATTTTCTAATACCCACCTGGCTAGCTACCACCCTCAAGTTGTAAATCTGTCGCCAAGCACCAATAGGTGTGTTCCGGCAGCTGCACTTGAGAGCCAGTCTTCCACTAGGTTTAGCGTGTTATCATCTTGGGCCACATCGTCACTTAAAATCAGGTGAGATTGTGACCACTACGCCAAACCTACAACAATAAAAAAAACTAAAACTAAATAAGTTCATTTTAAATTGTAATAATTTTTTGTTTTCATAATAAACATTTTTTTTTAGTAATGCCATTGGGATAACTATATGTCCTTTACGGATCGGATGTTTTTTTTTAGATATTGTATATCGAAGTTAAAAGGAAAACTATCACAGCTGAGTAGGCTTTACGAGTTAACGAGTAATTGTATTAAAGTTACATTTTTATTTTAATACAAAATTAAAATTACTTAAAGCCCCCTTCTAAGTCTGCATGTTGTGACGGGAAATTACGGAACCCTACACTGCGCATGGCCCGACGCGCACTTAGTCGGTTTTTTTTTCCTTTTTGTTACACCTTTTGATTTTTTTTTAATTCTTGACTCTAACATGGTATTTAAAAAAAATCGGTTATATTTAAAAAAATACTTTATAGTGTAAACAATTTTTCAGTGTTTGATATTAGGTTGGCGTGCTGATAAATCCTGTACCTCTCTCGGGCCTTTGCCCAGAAGAGGTATATTTACAGTCCGGTATTATAATCAGTAAAAAACTGCCTTCATTTGCAACCCAACTTAGGGTGGAAATAAATTCTCACTGTTTGATACACGATTGAGTCTATGTTACAAATGTTATTCAATAAATTCCAAATTTAATTTATTTCTTTAATACACAGTAATTCATTTTATGTGAAACTGTTCGAAATAGATGCTTTGAATATATTTCAATTTGTATACATTTTAGCAGCGAGTATCGGATATTGAATATCCGATGCATTCTACAGACAGCTACATAATAAATGAAGAGTTCATTTCGTCGTCTTGTTATCTCGACCTGACATCAAAAGTGTCTTATATATACATACCAAACTATCAAACTATCGGTGCCCACGCGTTTATTACGCAGTAATTACTATCGTCTCATACTTATTTCGTACTTATACTAATTATACTTCTTATAGCCAAGCCTTTTTATATCAATTAAGAAATTACTACACTTCCTGTGTAAAAAAAAAACATAATACCTGTTGAGTATTTATGATAAAAATAATGTTTTTTTTTACTATTTTTTAAAGTATTATTGACAATTCCCGGGTTGACAATATGATGAAAAATTGAAGTTGAATGTTTAATGATCTTGATTTATTGATAAAAATCCAACTTTAATTTCAATTTTTTCTTAGGAACATCGAATTTTGATTTTAGAGTCACGTGATTGAGAATGCCAATCAGAAAAAATGATATCATCGTACAGTATTTATATACACAGTTGAGTTTTATTCCTATTAGATTATCTTGTGACGAGTAAATCTAAAATTATGACTAAGTGTAGAAATAGTGACTTTAAAATTATAAAGGTCCTGAAGAAATATCATAAGTTTTAACTTTAATTTTAGTAAACACAACTATGCACATAATATATTAAATTAACCTTAGTTTTATTTATTTACTGATAACGTCACGCGGGGTCACATGAAAATAATGCCTCGTGTTTTGGCATATTATTTATTTATGTTGAAAAATGCCTAATACAGAATAAATATCAAATCACGGGTGATACTTTTGACATATAAAATATTTAAAACAACTTTTCAAAAGTATTTTAATTCCGGAATCTTATAATTTGAGAAATGGCATAAGCATCCCGTTTACAAAATGTCATAAAAATTGGTCGAGCCGTTTTTGAGTTAAATAAGGACATACAAACAGACACACAATTTTTTATTTTAAATTGCATTCTTTTTTTTCGAACTGATACTTTATTTTCGAATTCTGTTAGCCTGTGAGATCTTGGAACAGGAACCATTAGAGGCTTTCACATCTTTATGAGTGTTCTTCATTTATAGGAGGTTTCATGGGGAAAGAAAAGAAATTACATGTACAGACAGAACTACAAATTTACTAATATAGACATACGTAATCAGCATCTTTTTAGATAAGCTGTCTAAAGCAAAGAAAATATTGACTTCAAAAATATTTTTAGACAGGATATTGGGAAAGCAACACGGCTATTATAGATAGCCTGTACCCTCCCTTATTACGACGTGCATTCTGCAGCAAACCTTTTTAAGAATCACTCGTATTTTTTTAAATCCTCGGCAACGCCCTCGTTATTTTAATATAAATTCAACTGAATATTAATATTTACAAACCTGTCTAGATACTCCTCAGTTATGTAAGTAATTTTTATATTTATTTATTTTGCTATTTTCGTATAGAACAAAAGATTTCCAAAGTTTTTTTCACGCCTCCCATGCCAACAAGCGGCAGCAAGTACGCTCACTGCGTAATTGTATAATACAATAAAGATAATCAAATATTTATTTGTGATGTTTACTATATAAAAAGATATGTTTTAGACAAGATTTCCAATTCTGGGTTCAATCGAAGAAAATTCACAACGTTGATAGCCAGCAATATCTTATTTTTGTACTTTGTTTTTAATGTTACAATGTAGAAAAATCTGTTGTGCTAAAATAATATGCTTGAAAAATTTTAAAAACCCCCGCGATCCCTTTATATGATTCCGTGCATCCTAGTGGGGCGCGCCTTCAATTTGAAAATCAGTGGTATAAAACATAAAATTTAATTTAAACTTCTCTGGAACTTATCATAACCTTAATAATGTTTTTGTTTATAAATTACCTTTAGTAGCCTAGTCTAACAGTGTTATGCCTGACGTAATATATGACAAATACATGACATAAACTTATTGTTCGCAATACGTCCAGCGATAAATACTAGTATGACATATTCGTTTCAATGCCCCTTTCTAGTGAAGGGCGGCGCCCTGCCGTCTACTGTGTTAGATGCGACGTTCCTTTTGTGTTTTAAATTATTAATATGGTCCTTTTTGTTGAAATAATAGTTTGAGGTTAAGCATCTAGACATTTTGGTATTATATATTTATTTTTTTACAAAAGAGTTTACTTTATTATTCATAGATTTAGTATAGTATAAGTATAAATAGTTAGGTTGAAAAATACGAGGCGAAAAACTGAATACACTAGTGTGCGTATTATATTTTATATTTTTGTACTTGAAAACCATAGATTTGGTTAAAATAGGCAGAGTTTATTTGATGACGATGTACGTAGGCCGATACAGGCCGAAACGCGTACGAAAATGGTCTCGGATCCCTATCTTGTTTTAACACAAGCGTATTTCTCTTTTGAGTTGCTGATATATATATATGAAATCTATGTAGTAGTATTTTTATCTTATGTACCGATAGATTTTTATCTTGTTAATGATAGCTGGCTTGATAAGCAATAGAAAATGCTTTTATTTAATCGAAAGCTGAGGCTCAATGTAAAAAACAATATCGAGTCCTTCAGCTCGGTGTCAAACTTCATTACTACTGAAACATGCTAATATGTTTAAATAAAAACAATCTATACAAATAAATACAATTGAAGTGTCTGTTTGTAATGTCAAAATTACAGCTTTTTACTATATGCATATGAAAGTTTATACGGTACCTATAAGAAAAAAAAACATTTTTTATAATTGTTGTTTCTCTGTCTGTCTGTTTTTTTTTTTTCGAACTGACGAACTGTCTGTTAGTTCCGGCCAATCTACAAAACGGTTTGACCGATTTTAACGGGACTTTCACTAGTAGATAGCTCAGTTATAAGCATTAATTTAGGCAACTTTTATTTTAGAAAAATAATTTGGGTTCCGCGCAAATGGAATAATAAATCTTTTATCTTTTTTAATAACCGGCTGGCGACCACCGTGGGTGGAAGGGGGGTCACCACTACACTGATGGCACTCTGTAGCCCAAGCTAGCGTAGCCACGGGCACACCTCATCATCATCATCATCATCATGTCAGCCGGAAGACGTCCACTGCTGGACATAGGCCTCCCCCAAAGGCCCATTCACACCTAGTGTGAATTAAAATAAAATAAAAAACAATTCTCTTTATGTCACCAACAGAAAAAGCTTTTTTAAATACATACGAAACCGCTGAAAGAGCTTATTGTTCAAATGAAATAGAAATTAATTTTGCTTGTTATGACAAAACTTTTCTTATTGCGGTTCCCAAACTTTTTAATATACGTGTTTAATAACTTCAAACATCTGTGTAATGAATTTATAGATGGAATGATCACAAGAATGCACGGCATGGTAATATATTGAGTTTATTCAAATATTAATTTAAATTAAATCTTCAAAATTCTCATAGGATCAAAATATTCGAGGCAAAAATTTCTAATATAGATATTTTGATTACGTTAAACCTTTAATTTGTTTGTCTACTCACGAGAAAAATGAGAGCTAATTTAATGCAAATAATATAATTTTGAAGCACTAATGGCTCAGTTGTAGCGTTTACGATCGACGTTATTCGGATCCTTGCAATAAACCTGAACATTCGTTGAAGAAAGATAGCCTGATGAAACCATAGCATGGCGGTAGGGATTTTTCTAATGCTAGTCTGCTACCTCTTTCAAGTTGAAAATATGTCGACAGGCACCTGTAAATGTCCTCCGGCAGCTGCACTTGACAGCCAGTCCAGCCACTGGAGTTAGCGTACTATTATCTTTAGCACCATCGTCACTTAATATAAGATGAAATTGTGGCCAAACGCTAAAAATGAATGATAATGTATACTATAAAATTAAGAGATTGTGTATTTCTGTTTGTTTAAATTTAGTTTAAGTTTAGTTTAAATAATTTAATCTCTGGAACTCTGGTAGTATTTTATTGCCTATTTAATGAGAAAGATTATAGGTCACATAACTTCACGCTACAATACTAAGTAGTGGAACTGTAACCATGAACGTCAAGCAATCTGGCGAGCTGTAGGGAAGTAGGAGTTGTAGGGAAGTAGAATCTGTAGGGAAGTAGGACCTGTAGGGAAGTAGGAGTTGTAGGGAAGTGGGAGCTGTAGGGAAGTAGAATCTGTAGGGAAGTAGGAGCTGTAGGGAAGTAGAATCTGTAGGGAAGTAGGACCTGTAGGGAAGTAGGAGTTGTAGGGAAGTGAGAGCTGTAGGGAAGTAGAATCTGTAGGGAAGTAGGAGCTGTAGGGAAGTAGGAGTTGTAGGGAAGTAGGAGTTGTAGGGAAGTGGGAGCTGTAGGGAAGTAGAATCTGTAGGGAAGTAGGAGTTGTAGGGAAGTAGAATCTGTAGGGAAGTAGGAGCTGTAGGGAAGTAGGAGTTGTAGGGAAGTGGGAGCTGTAGGGAAGTAGAATCTGTAGGGAAGTAGGAGCTGTAGGGAAGTAGGAGTTGTAGGGAAGTGGGAGCTGTAGGGGAGTAGAATCTGTAGGGAATTAGGAGCTGTAGGAGAGTAGAATCTGTAGGGAAGTAGGAGCTGTAGGGAAGTAGAATCTGTAGGGAAGTAGGAGCTGTAGGGAAGTAGGAGTTGTAGGGAAGTGGGAGCTGTAGGGAAGTAGAATCTGTAGGGAAGTAGGAGCTGTAGGGAAGTAGAATCTGTAGGGAAGTAGGAGCTGTAGGGAAGTAGGAGTTGTAGGGAAGTGGGAGCTGTAGGGAAGTAGAATCTGTAGGGAAGTAGGAGCTGTAGGGAAGTAGGAGTTGTAGGGAAGTGGGAGCTGTAGGGAAGTAGAATCTGTAGGGAAGTAGGAGCTGTAGGGAAGTAGAATCTGTAGGGAAGTAGGAGCTGTAGGGAAGTAGGAGTTGTAGGGAAGTGGGAGCTGTAGGGAAGTAGAATCTGTAGGGAAGTAGGAGCTGTAGGGAAGTAGGAGTTGTAGGGAAGTGGGAGCTGTAGGGGAGTAGAATCTGTAGGGAAGTAGGAGCTGTAGGGAAGTAGAATCTGTAGGGAAGTAGGAGCTGTAGGGAAGTAGAATCTGTAGGGAAGTAGAATCTGTAGGGAAGTGGGAGCTGTAGGGAAGTAGGAGTTGTAGGGAAGTGGGAGCTGTAGGGAAGTAGAATCTGTAGGGAAGTAGGAGCTGTAGGAAAGTAGGAGTTGTAGGGAAGTGGGAGCTGTAGGAGAGTAGAATCTGTAGGGAAGTAGGAGCTGTAGGGAAGTAGAATCTGTAGGGAAGTAGGAGCTGTAGGGAAGTAGGAGTTGTAGGGAAGTGGGAGCTGTAGGGAAGTAGGAGCTGTAGGGAAAGTGAGAACAACGATAGGCTATACGGATGCATTGTCTGCGATGCGGTAGAGAGCTGGAATTAATTTAACAAGGGGGAAACCGTGGAGCATAGCTCGTGTTTTTTATAATATCTTATAATCAAAATTGAATTCAAAAGAAAATTAAAATGTTATATATGTGAAATTTTCTGTAGTCGAATGGTTGGAATGGAAGTTCAGTGGATTATCGATCCTACGTCAGCCGTTACGAACTTTGGAATTACAAATTAATTCGGAATTCGCTTACACTTATTGATTTTGAATTAAATTAGCAAGATTCTGATGATGACGGCGAAAGTGAGCATTCAGAGGAAAAATAAACATTTGTTTTTAGTAAAAGTGTAAATCTTCTAAATCACACATGACTTGCATAATTATACCTTTCTCTTGTAATACTAAAGCCGTAGTAAGTCACGGATATACCGAAACTATAAAGGCACTTTTTGACTACGAAACCGTAAGAAGCACAAAAGTTAAATGTTTGAAAGGATAGGGTGTAACGACGTATTTTTTCGATTTTTTTCCTGACATAAATGAAGTTGTTATTACAACTCACAACACCTTTAGTTGTAATGTTCACAATTTTAACAATTGTAAACTCAATATATGAAGAGCATATACAAGGAAAATAACAAAAAAAACCTTTTTCATTTGCGAATTAATTATCGTACTAGGGCATAAAACTCTTAAAAAAACTCAATTTATTATAATACAAGAAAGTGTAACATACCTTCTTTTGCGATTTAATTTTGAAACAATTATATAATTTTTTTATTTCATTTTTTTGACTGGCTGATACAATATACCATTCGTATTATAGTCACAGAAAAAAACCTAGATAATATTAAAGAGCAAATTATATTTTTAATGTCAGAATATATGATGTGCTTTTATGTAAAAAAGCCTTGGAAATCATTAATTGAGTCTCTCACAACAGTATAAATATGAACGAAAGTGGAATATACGTATATATTTTTATAGAGAAAGTAATAAAACAGGTACTTCATTATTATAGTTTTAAACATATGTCATGAACAATTATTAAGAATCTATTCATAAAAATTCTAACGGCCTAATTCTTCAATCACATTGTAAAAAAATATAACTTTTAATTACACTAATTTTCCTTTGTGTATAATAACACGTTTTTATCTTAAATTTTAGACAGACGATAAGTCTAATGAGATTATAAATTAAACAAAAGGTAAATACAATTCAGAAAGAAAACAGATTAACCGAATACGCTTAAACCGTTTTTCTCTACTTAAATGTTCAAAGGGATGAAATTATAATCTTAAATCTTTTATTGTATTTTTTATATTCGGGGTTTTAAATTGTAAAGTGGATTGTTTATTACTTGAATTTCGTACTGATCAGTATTATGGTGTCAACTCAAAACTCAAGCTTAATTTCCCTTGTGGAAAAGTTATGAATGGTTGAATTATATTCTCCTCAATCTGTCTTTTAAAATATTAAGTATTTATATTTTATCTGTCTAGGTTTTAAATAGCATATATTGAAATAAGTTACTTTTACGACGAATACACTAATCTAGAAACACGTCACACAGTAGTGGTTTAATATAAAGATGTCCGCTAAAAGGAGTTAAAGAACGTCATTATTTAAAATAGTATTTTTTTTTTATAAATCTACTACAAATAACTACTTTATTCACTGATGTTTGTCTAAGATTAGTAGACTCGTAACATATATATTGTATACTAACTGTGCCTACGATATCGTCCGCGTGGAATTTCGTATATGAAAAACAGCTATTAACAAAGAACGTACGTGTACATTGTTCAGTTCTATACATTGTTCAAATTCGGTGATTTAATCTTGTTTCGTACTTTGTGAATTGGATTCCTAAAACGGTTTTCACGGTTAGCAGTCAGCCTTGGCTCACGATCTGTGAATGTCTCTGACTCCCAAGACGCAGCGTGATACTCACGGTTATCCTATCCGTGCCTCACGCTCTTCACTATTTTCGATCGATCGTCATACGTCTACGCTGTTAATTAAACCTAATACGTCGTTCCCTACAGGTTACTGTGGCGCGTAAACTTTTTCTTATTATCTCATTCAGCAGCAAATCTCACTTGACGGTACTTCTCAATTTGCTATGAACGATCAGATCTGACATTAAAAAAAAACAATAAAAACTGAGAAAAACCCATCCATTTTTTATGTCTAAAATACAATACAAACCGAAAATTAAATTCAGTAATAGTTCAATCGTAAAATTTAATTTACATCCAAATCGTAACGCAATTAATCAAAAGTCCTCTGAGAATACCGAAGTAAAATTATTTTAGATATTAAATGGTATTTATTGTACAGAAGATATAAGAGCTGAATAGTACAATATAAAATTTAAGATTATGCATATTTTTACAAAAAGCTAAGTTTATTTAATTTAATAATTTTATATTTATTAAACATTAATATCCTGTGAATAATGGCGCATAATATTGGTGTATAATATAATAGAAATATTAATAGGGCAAAAAAACAACGACATCTATCGTAAAACTTTAGAAGAACACGAATAAATCAAGCTAATTTCGTTATAATTTTAATTCGGTATACTGGGATAAACCTAACATAAAGATTATTTCGTAATAACGTATTGTTATTTATTATCTACGTTCTTTCTTGTCATGTCTCGGAATATTTAAAACTACTAAACACCACCTATAAATACATTTGAGTTTATTCCCATTGAAAATGATGTCATGATAAAATATTTAATATATTCGTACATTTCTTTTTATATATATAAAATAAAACGCAATTTGCCCATACGTAATGTATCCTAAATATTACTACAGAGTATAAACTATAATCATACCAAATATCATCAAATTCGGTGAAGTAGTTTCTACGTGATTGTCGTACAAACTGACAGACAAACAGACATACATTTCAAAAACTCTTGAAATGTCTTTTGTTCATTTTTCTAAACAACCGTAGTATTTTTTCTTAAATATCTTAAATGCACAGATTAGTAGAGTAAAGATTAGTGAAAACTTTGCCGGCTGGTAGGACATTGTTATGTCCAACTAGACTGCGTAACAAAATAATCAGTCTGCTATGGATCTCTACCAGACACCACCGTACCAGACGCGTCCACCATACACATAGTAAAAAAAGCACTTACCGTGAATCTCTTTGGGAATCAGCCACTGTATATACGATTTCGAGAAGGCTTGCATGCCGGCATGACAACGGTGACGTCCGATTGATTTCTGATAACTCGGTGGTTGCTCCATATTTATTAGATTATTATAATTTACTTGATTAGCATAGCTGATACATAATTCATTATCTGCTTAAAGATCTTGTATATAATTACTCCTTTAGGACACTTCGTATGTTAAGTGAACAAAATGATTTCATCTTATTTAAACGTCGAAATACGTTATATTCGTCCCAGGTGTGAAACCCTCAATATTGGTATATAACTCTCTGGTTTGTTATAAAATCATAATCTGACATTTATAACAAGTAAACTTTTGCGTCTATTAAGAATTGCACGAAAACAAGAATATCTATTACATTTGTTTTCAAGAATATCATGTAATCATAAAGCTGACTACAAATATGGGTTTAGGTTTTTAATAAATTGCGGTTTCTTTAATCATAGTTGTTATGTTATATAGCGCTTTGATTTTTCATACTAGCTATGTCTCGTGGTTCCACTCGCGTTTATTTATAACACGCTTATATTAGCTTCAATTGTAACTAACTAACAATGTAATAAAATCTTCTTAGAAGTCAATTTTAACCTACTTCTAATTTCGGATGATAACTCTATAGTTTGGTATCTCGAAGCTTATCTGATAATGGAGCCAGGAGGTGGATAGTGGAACTCTTCAGTGGTTACTAGCAAGCCCCTCGAGTTTAGGCTCATATGATTCGTTTTGACGAGTCCAGTAGATTGTGGGCTTGATAACAAGTTGTTATTATAACAATAATAAGATAGTTTTATAATTTTTAGTGTATGATTTAGGCATTTTTTGTCCCTATTTAAACTTATTTAAAATTTTGAATGACTGATAGATAACCTTCGGTGTAAACAATATTTTTAATTCGGCTCAGCCCCCGATACCCCTTGCCGTGCCATACGGCCCACGCGCACTATTGTATTACGTTCTCGCTTACCGTACATACTTTCTGATCTACAATTTATATAGTAATTACTCCGCTCCCAAATGTCGTAGCTTGATGTTAGATGCCTACTCCTAAAAACCATCTTCATCTAGTTGTTTCAGATATTAGCGCCTTCAAACAAACAAATTCTTAAGCTTTAGAATATTATTAAAGATTTGCAACGGTAAGACACATGTTTGGGTAAACTTAGAAATTAAAACATTATGTCTGTATTATGGTGAATGGTCTTCTATGAAAATTTCATAGGAATTGGTCAAGCTGTTTTTGAGTTAAATCTGGACAAACAAATAGACAGACAGACAAAAAGTTTAACGAATTTAACTGTATTTTGTTATACGACAAAGGTGGCAAACAAGCACATGGCCAGCTTGATGGTAAGTGACTATCGTAGCCTATGGACACTTGTAATACCATAGGTATCACTAGCGAGCTGCCGACCTTGAAGCCCCTTTCCCCAAGGAGCTGTGAACCCCCTCTCACCGCAGGAACATAACACATGGTTATTTGGCTATGATCTTTTGTAGGGAGAAGGTGTTTCACCATTCATGGTGTCCCGAGTAGGGAGAAATTTATTTATTTTAAATCTCCTAAGAAATTTATCTATAAATAAGGTACAAGAAATTTCTTTTGCGACACTAGAATATAAGTTTTTTATTACGATTATCTCTATGTTATATTATTTCTCAAAAAGGGGTTTGTGACATCACGATATCTCCCTTAATTCTTCATCATAATTAATGTTAAGCTAATGTTTTCTACTATTGACGAAAAATAGACAGCAGGTTTCATTAAGTACTGTTATATTCAATTAAAATGTACGAGGCGCCATCTACTAACAATCTTTTGTGATACAGCTGTTAGACCTCCAGTAGTCCGTCCACAACAGCTAAAATATGGTCCGGATTTTTATTCCAATTTTTATTCGTTTTAAATTATTAATTCCTTATAACGTGAGCACAATAGTGTGTAGTGGAGAGTGTGGATGGCTGGGTCTAGGAGCAAGTGATCGAATTTGTTAAATGTTTCAATTAAATTTTATTTTTTCGCGATCCTTGTGGTACTTGATAATAACACGTAAATCAAAGTGCACCCTGTTCCATAAAAGGTTGGGGAACCATTCACTGGTTTACTTTCTATAATATTCGAAATATTCCCACGAGGCAGATATTATTATTGTAACAATTCCAATAATTTCCATTCAAATGATACGATAAATTAGAAGCGCGGTATAATAATCAAGCAATATAGCATAATTCATATGAAGAATGTAGATTAAGCTTAGCGTAGTATGTAAACTTCTCAGCCTGTTATTCGGCGTTCATATTTACGTAGGATAGAAACAGACAACCGAGCAATTGTCGCCTCGAGGCATGAAGGCATGACCTGAAAAACTTCTCTCCTTGTGATGTCACAACTGGGGCGACTCGCTTTGTTCGTGAGAAAACATTGCATCAACGTTGATGTACGTACATTACTCGAAAAATATCTACTCATAATATAGTCAAAAAAATATATATAGGCTTTTGCCGAAGTATTGATATTGACGAAAATTACAACGTATTTCGATTATCGCCTTTTATCTTGAATCATAGGCTGCCCAATTAATTTTAGGGGCGGGCCATAATTTCGAATCCATATTAGCTGGCGGGGTCATCTAACGAAATAATACTTGTTTACAGCCATGGTAAAGTCATATATATATAAATAGTTAGATATTTAAAATGAATATATTTTTCAGTTAAAGATAATTTATTTGTAGTTGGTGGGCAAATTTAAATACCTTGGCGGGCCACTTTATGACTCGCGGGTCACTGTTTGGGCGGCAGCCTTGGTATATAGCATCCGCTCGCAACTTCGTTCGTCTTAGTTATAACATAAAATATAGTCTTTAGCACTTAGGAATAATGTAGTTTCCAATTACTGAAATAATTTCTAGAACTGGATCAGTAATTCCGAAGAGAATCTCCTACAAACATACAAACTATTTTCATAATAGTATTATAGATTACTAGTTGTTCTGGCGGCTTCACTCGCGTGGACTACAGAATACCGTCGGTCGAACGCACGAGCGAATAGTGCTGCCCTCGCTTAAAAGACAGAAGACAAAATGCTTATTGCGATTGATCCTTAGAAGACAGACATATACTATCGCTGACTTTTTTGTAGGGCCTTTTTATTTATGTAGAACATTAATTTGACGTATCTCGTATGGTTTACTCAGCGTAAGCCATTTAAGCGCCCCCAATGCATCTTTTTTCCGACTTGATTCACCACTATCGTCACTACTTATTTCGTATGTTAAATTATTTTAAAAAATATACCCTATAAACTGGCCAGATAATATAGCTAGAATAAAAATAAAATCTGGCAAACTGTAGACGAGTACGGTAAGTGGGAATAACGATAGGATGTATGAGCGCGTTGGAACAAATTTAATACGGGTGAAACCGTGGAGCACAGCCAGTATTAAATAAAAGTTTGAAAATTAAACATGAAACGTACTTTCAGGCACGTTCAAGAGTCGTCAAGATTATAATATAAACGGCTATAGCGGAGACCCAACCTATTGTGCTACGAGCCAACGTAAATATATCCTCAGTCAAAGTATTGAAGTTAAATTGGAAACTGGAAAATTCCTTTATTTCGCTTATAGGAGGCGGTTGTTTAACGTTTCCGGACCTGTTGCACGCGACAGTTGAGATTCCTTAAAGATTTAAGCTCTTTATGAGTTGAAAACGTTTCAAATATTTTTTTATCACATCACAAAATACTAATGATAGCTTGTTTTATATTTTATGTAGTATTTATTTATTTTACTATTCAATAAAATGATATTAAATGTGTAGTTGTTATTTTTAGAGTAGGGTAAGTGAGATAGGGCATAAAGAAATTTCAATTTATCTCTACTTTGGGCAGTCCGACTGATGCAATACCTTCACCATACAGAAGATTGCAGATAAATAACCTTGTATTGTATTCCTGTAGTGACTAGGATTCCAGAGCTCCATGGGAAAGGGGAGTTCAAGGTCGGCAACGCGTTATTGATACCAATGGTATTATAAGCGTCCATAGGCTACGGTAGCCGCTTACTATCTGGTGGGCCGAACGCTTGTTTACCACCTAAGTTATAAATAAAGAGAGTAATATGTTGGATTTAAATTGTATGATTTTTTCCACATAACTACGGATTTCAAAGACAATATCTGATCGAACTTTGCACTAAAATCATTCACAAATTATTTCGCTGCCATTGGTGAGTCCTTGTTGGTCACCCATAGAGCGAGACAGATTTTGTTCGCTACCTAGGCAAATGAAAGAGATTGAATGTTACGCGACAAGCCGCATTTTTCGCCTTATAACTTCGAATTACACTTGATGTATAGATTTTGCTATCTTTGACTCGATGCTATTATACATTTTTAGGCGTCAAATTAATTTCGAGCACAGTACGTACTTACTGTACGTAGCATGCATGACAATCGAAAATACTGAAGTACCTTTGGCTTACATATGTCACTAAGTACTTATTTTATAAGACAATTCTTAAAGAGAAGCCGATGCGAACCGGGTTATATAGAATCTTCACCACTGTTGGGTAGTATTAGTGGTAAATATTCACTGGGTGGTAAAATTTGTGTCCGATATCCATATACATAATGATAGACCCGTTACAGTGACTGTCTCTTGATTTATCGTGTTTCGAGATCAGCTAGTGTGGATTCAGCTTTCTAGCTTCGGGGAGGCTTGTATGACAGCGAAGACCGTCGATTTTTGATATCTCAATGGTCGCCGTTTTATTTGTGCCATGCTAGCATACAAATAAAAATATTGGAACAAATAATAATAACAGTAATCTGAACAAGCAAACAACAAGAACTAAATGTGTAGAACATTTGAATAACGAAATCGAAACAGTTTGTGAAAGTTAAAATTCGACTTAAGCGAATTGTCGGTAGAAACGCAACTGCACTGAATTGGACATAATCTGATAAAACTCGGTACAGTCAGATATTGTTTTAAAATATATACTCATAACAATATACAACAAACTTACAGCGGCTTCTGTTAACATAAATTAAATCAGTCGGATGGTAGGTCTGAGGGATCATGAGCGGCCAATTTCTCACAAGTCTTTCAAGAAAATTAAGACCGTGGTGTCAAGCAGCAGCTGACCGTAAAAATCAATAGCCAGTATTTTATATTAATCATGAGGTTTAACAAACAAGCAAATAAATGGCGCTTTTTGATTAAGAAAGACGATCCAGTGTAATGGAGAGGAAAGGACAAAGATAGAAAACAATTATTCCAAGTGATTTCCTACGCACAGTTTTTTTCTGCCGTAAAGCAGCAACGCTCGCACTGATGTTTTCTGCTTGGAAATGTATACGATTGACAACACGCTCTGATCCACCCGCCGTTCAACATAGCTTTCAGGAGTAGCAATCTATCAATGACGGACCTCTTTTAGAACTATAGTCATGTTTGTTTGAGGTAGATTGTAGGTCAGGTTTGTTTGTGGTAACCGTAGTAATCTCTTAACCACTATCGATCTGTTACCTTCCCGTAAAAAGTAGAAGCATAATATTAAATACTTGTGGTCCTCAAAAATGCTTTTTTCTTTTATACAGGTTTAGCTTTCGGTCCCAATCACACCTGATGTTAAGTGACAATGTGGCCCGATATGGTAATACGCTAAGCCTAATGGGGTAACTGGATCTCAAATACAGCTGCCAAAATACACCTGTCGGTTTTTGGTCCAAGAATTTCAATTTGAGGGTGGTAACTAGCTAGGCGGTGATTATGATTTTAGCACGATTTCTTCCTTCACCGAAAACCCAAGTTCATTATAGAGATTCATTTCATAGGCTTAATTTCCATAACTCCACGTCTATAAATCTTATTTTGCGTTATTATGGCTGACTCCAATCTTGCCAGCCCAATTCTTCTAGGTAGTCTGTTAGTGGCCTGAAATTTTTTCAAAGACCTCTGAAGAGTCCTCGGCGTACCAATATATATGACCCTGGTTAAATATTGGCTAACTTCCTGTACTTCAAGATTGCAGGGATTCGAATTCAAAACGATCTGCGCGACGTATTTGAAGACATCTGTGTAGAAAGTTAAAAGTCTATTTTATGAATTCACGTTATACAACAAATTGAAATTCAGCTAACATTTGTAACTGTTTTAATGCATTCTACACAAAAGTGCTCGTCACGTTCCTTTGACAGCGTCGTTTGTGAAGAACTATGCAGTCACGTAACTCCGGTGACGCGACAGTGTTTATCTTTCGACTTGTTAGTCTGTGATGAATACAGAATGAGCAATTTTCAAATGTAAAGTTTTAAGCATCACAATATATGTAACTCAAGAGAAATAAATTAGCCAGAGTCATGTGTTTGAGCAGTCGCTGTGTATAATCGCGCACATTATGTTATGTGAATATGAAGTTCCGAGTATGTTTCTCGAATTTTGAAACGAAAATGATTTTTGATTTTTTTTATCGTATCATCTCCCCACTCTTCAGAACGTCTCACTAGCAATGTGTGACAGCCTCAATATCCTAGGTGTGGATATTTGCAGCGACCTCAATTCCAGGAATTACATTGGGAGTGTCATCTCCACTACATCTCGGAGACTAGGAATCCTCAACAGGATGCGACGGTTTTTCACGCCCGGCCAACTGTACCTTCTTTATAAGGCACAAGTTCGGCCGTGTATGGAATACTGTTCGCACCTCTGGGATAGATCTGCAAAATACCTCCTCGATGCCCTGGATAGGATGCAGAGACGGGCTGTTCGCGTTGTTAATGATGCAGACTTTACCTGACCTATGCATCGAGCCGCTTCAGCTCCGCAGGAACATTCCCTCGCTAAGTGTGTTCTACCGTCTGTATCATGGTGAGTGTTCTGAAGAGCTGTTCAATCTCATTCCCTCCTCTCCTTTCCACAACAGAACCACTCAAGCTGGGCTTCGGAATCTCAGGTTTACGGTAACCTCCATTTCGGCACGAACTAAAAAGTTATCTATGTCTTATCTTTGTTGTACCGTGAAACTATGGAACCATCTGCCGGTCAATGTGTCCCTCCTTCTTATGACATAACGCATAACGCATAACGGGTCTTTCAAGCATAACGTGAAGTGATATTTATGCAAGCCGGCATGACAGCGGTGACCACCGGTAAAAAAAACGGTAAAGTGACGGTACTATACTTAATGGTACGTACAGTTAACAGAGTTAACATTGGTGACACACAAGGGATCTACAATCCATCGCCAGTTCTCTATGTCATGGCGACCTGCTCAAATATACCTTCACGTTATGTTTAAAGGCCTTCATGTTGTATGCAGAAGGAAACACACTTTCCGGGAGACAGTTCTACAGGTTGACAACACAGCAATGATATATCATAGCAAATGTCTTTGTTCGTGTCGAGAGGTTACTTTAAGGCTGTGGCCCCGGAACCAAGAGCGTATGGTTTTGTTACGAAAGGGAGAAGAGGGAATACGTTAGAACAGCTATTAAGGACTTGATAAACATAGTATCTTAGTATCAAATTAATTATTGGTTGCAATACTACTTCATTATGTGCGTTATGATAAAATGATGAGAGTCAATGTTTACTTTTTTTAGCATAAATTCTACAAAATGAAGTTGCTTGCTAAACATATTTTATTGTGGTAAAGATAGTCACACTCGATGTTTTGCGTCACATTTTTATTTCCACCTGCCTTATCTTTAGCATTATGTTTTTAGTATAAACATTATATAAAAAAAACATAAAATATTATTTTTACCCTATGATTTTAACTTGATAATATAATTTGAGTTTTTATACATAATTATTAATGAATAATGATAATTTAAAGCTTTTCTTACAAGTATTTCTATTCGTATTAAAAATAACGCGAGTGGAAGGTTCGAGACCCATCTTTGCGTGTCAAACTACGGTTCCTATATATATTTTTTGTGTTCCTGTTACAAAATGTGTATACTGGAATTATACATTATTTTCAGGAATTATGTCAGAAAACACATAAATGGATTTTTCGCCGTATGTAGATTATAATGTGTTTGCCTTGACTCACGGGCGCGACGGTGCTCTTTGATGTGGCCTTTGATAGGGCCTCTTAAACGAACGATCTATCACCATGTATATGATGATTGCGACCCAGTCTATTACAAATCCCTGCCACTTGGCTAGATTACTGGGTATACACTATCTGATACCGGAACGCGACAAGACTAACGTGCCACTATACCGAGTATTATTCTGCCTGTATGGTAGTTGCGATCCTGTCGGACACATTTTTCGCATTCTAAGACTCAGCAACATCATACATATATGTTTAGGATTGTCAGATATTTTGAAAATAATTACTTGTAAATATATATCACTATCCTAAAACCCTTTTAAAAGAAATAATAATAGTCATGATAAAGATAATAGACCATATACAGGGTCCACCCTCGATCCAGTTCAATACGAATGTATCCACCGCAATCATGATATCTCATCAGTGCATATTCCCTTGTCTATACAATTCTATAAATTTAAATATACAAGGACACAAAATTTTTGGATGTAGTAATATTAATTTTAGTTTTAATAACAGTTTTACTTCATTCTCGCTTAGCATACTTACTGACCTACACTTTATATAGTAATTGCTCCACTCCTAAAGATCGTAGCGTGATATTAGATAACCTATTACCTTTCACAATAAATCTATAAGTATTATAAAACTCAACTTTCTCTCTCTGCCTGTCTGTTCGTTTATGTTCTTTTCGCGTGGAGCCACTTATCCGATTTACATAGTTTTTTGCTATGTTATCTGGCCAGGTTATAGGATATATTTTGTCAGATAATGTAACATACGAAATAAACAGTAACGACAATGGTGACTGAATACGAAAAAAAAACCGCTTATGGGGTGCTTCAATGGCTTACGCTGATTAAACCATAAGAGATATGTCAAATTAATGTTCTACTGAATTACTGATCTTACAGATACCTATAAAAAATTCAGTAACAGCATATATCTATCTTCTAAAGATCACCCAAAATAACCATGTCTGTCTTACGTCTTTTAAGCGTAGGCAGCACGATTTGCGCGAACGCTCGACCGACGTCATCATGTAGCCCACGCGACCAGAGACGCGGGTATAGCTAGTAGGGTATAAAATGGTAAAATATTTGTATAAGTCTGCCTACGTTCAAACAAAAAACAATCAATCTATTTAGGTTTATAAAATTAGATATAGATTTACATATTACATGTTTATAAAAATATCACTAACATAGATAAAGAACGAATATTCGTTAAGATAGTATATAATTATATTAATATCATATACCTAGATTATCTATATACATAAAAGGTTAACTGTATGATCGATCAACGCACAGCCCAAATTACTGGTGCTAAGACCGTGAAAATTTGTATGCGGGTTCCTTTTACACTGTAAGTGAACTCTAAGGTATGATTTTTTGGATATACTACGCCTAGTGTTGAAAAAGGGGGATTATTTCCAAACCCGGTCAAGCTGTAAAAGCTGTAGTGAGTTCGAAAACAAAAAAAAGCGGATTATGTTTATTAGAAAATCCGTCATTTATCGTCATAGATCTATCATCTATGAAAATTGGTATTTAGCAAATAAGTTAGAAAATGAAAAAAAAAATCTTAGTTTTTTAAAATGTAATACCTAAGAGCGTAAAAGATGAAGTGAAAGTTTATATTTTGAATGTGCTTTATGATTCCACAAGTGCTCTTGGCTATATATTTAGTTAAAAAATAACATTACACTTAGCGAAGCGAGCTGACACCAGCTAGTCTGTTTATCAAATAATCGTTGTATATTATAAACATATATGTGTTTTTTCATGGAAAAGGTTTTTATTCTATTCCTGAATGCGAGTGGTGGCAATCTAATCATGTTATTGACTCATGGAAAAACATCTGCGGGGCCAGTTAATAATATTATATAAGTAAACGAAGTGTGTGTTTAAAATAAACTTGTATATTAATTTAAGTGAGTTTTTAATAATAAATAATTAGTATATTATGTTCGCCTCAACAATTTCATTATCTTTCAAAGTTCAGTTACCCGACGAATTATAGGGGAACATTGAAATTACTTCCCAGTGTTATCGTCTCTATTATACACGCAAACCTATATTAAATGAGTTCATATTCAAATTTTGCAAGGATTTTGATAAAACTTTTGTTAATACCACAATAAATATGATAATAATATTGAATTATAAAATTATTTTCACGTCATTTAAAGAAGATATTATGTATATTCATGGAGAAGAACAATTTGATTAGATATTCTTTACGAAGTAATAGAAAAATAAATGTTACGTTTTTCATATGTTCGCCAATCACTAACTTTATAAAAATACATTGAACAAAACACTAAATCAGTAAGCATTATTTAAAATACACAACGCTTAAACTCTTTTAAAGTTTATATGAATCGATGTAAGTTTTTTCTACTAAACCAATACAAACACTTGGGTACAAAACAATCGAACAAATAAAAATCTTGTGAAGTCGACAAATACGCTTAGAAATGAAACAAAGTTTTAAGTTAAACAATTTTATTCAAAACAAAGTTGTAAGGACGACAGTTAACAAATTTGACGCAGAATATTACATGCTACGTTATAGACACCCATATTCTATTAAAACTAATTTACATGGGAAACGGAGTTTGTTAAAGCCTTTGTAGGGATACGGGTTCGTCTTGCGTACATAAATGAACACAATTGCCCATTATGTGAACCAAAACTTGAGATACGTCTGTGTGTACTTTGTGACGTAAAATCCGTGCGTTTAATTATTAATTGTATTATTATAAATAAATAACAATTTAATCTGTTAAAATGAATCGATACAACATTAATCATATTAATCAATATTCTAACTTGGCTGTATATGTGTATTACCTTCGCCTCTTTATTTGGCCGGCAGAAAAAAAATCTTAAGTCAGACACAGCTGTTTGGCATTCCGTTTTATATTCTTTCTCTTAGTAAATACGACCTTTTTTAATTATATGCGGGCATTGTAAGTTTTCCCTACCATGAAGAGGTGGTATTTAAGGGATTGTGCCCGCTGCACAGCCCCTTTTTTCGTTTGTATCAGCTGCGGTCTTTTTTGCTAACTATTGGGTTACTAATGGAACATTACATTGCATTGTTATAGCACAGGGATAGCTTTTACAAGACTTGTTTACGCTGATGATCTTGTAGAGGTGGTACGTGGCATATTGAGCTGCTCGTCTCACCGACAGAACCGTGGAAATTTCTTCACCGAATTAACGCGGCCAGAGATTAGAAACTTTGGTTAACGAGGTTTCTAGTTACCCTATCCTCGTCCCGGGCTGCACATAAAAGCTGTCTGAGGACCACCGTAAGCAAGCAGCACGAAGTAGGTTCTATGCCTCTACATTCCTGACCCGTCGTCGCGACCCGCCGCTGCCTCGGTGCACAGAAAAGCCCTACACTCAAACAAATTAATCATCACCGAGTCGAACTACTTCATTTCAACATTTTAATTACGTTACCGCGCACAGTGCATTTTCTACTAATACCTTCGCTTACACTTGATTTCCCACGGTCTGTGAGGCAGTATTTTATCTTATTTCTTTCAACTCCTAATAAGCTAGCCGACTTTAATTGAGGAATTATTATAATGCTAAGGGTTGTAACGTTTATATTTTTTGAAACTATCTATCTCTTTTATTTTTCTTTTAATCAAATATCAATTTTATTATTTTAAACCCACCTATTTCTTTTTTATACATTAATAATTCATATGATATTTATATTCATATCATTCATGTGAGCTGTTAATTTTTTTGGCTATTATTACATTACCGTTGAACGGCATTAAACAATATATATAATTAAAATAATTTATATTCATAAATCTGTAGGTCTGTATTTTTTTACATTTCCTGATAGACATCGTTATAGAGGATACTGATCAAGAATATAACATTATTTTTTTTTGCTCTGACTGTTTGACATCTGGATTTAACTCAAAAACGGTTTGATTGCTTTTCTTTTAATATTATACTTGGGAAGCTTATGTCATTCCTCAATTGTGAAAAGCTATAAGGATTTTACCGACAACCTGGTAAAGGTTGCGGGAAGCCGCTGGATGCGGTCAGCACAGGACCGGTCGTTGTGGCAATCTTTTGGAGAAGCCTATGTCCAGCAGTGGACGTCTTTCAGCTGAAATGATGATGATGATGATTCACAAAAGGTCAACTAATGATAAATTTATTAGAAAATAAGTGCAGCAAAATGAACACTTTTTGCACCACTTTCATCAATTTTTGCACCGCATAGCATAGTGAGCAAGTAACTTGGTTGAGTTTAATGCCAAAAAAACTCAGGTGTAAGCGTTTTCTACCAAAATATCCCCGTTTTCCCCCCTCCCCACTCTTCAGAACGTCTCGCTTGCAATTCCTGACAGCCTCGATATCCAAGGTGTAAGTATTCGTAGCAACCTGAACTTCAGGGTTATATCGGGAGGGTCATCTCCACTACATCACGGAGTCTCGAATCATGAACTGGAGGCGATGGTATTTTACACCCGGTTAACTGTATCATCTTTAAAAGGCATAAATTCGGCCGTGTATGGAATACTTTTCACATTTCTGGGATGGATCCGCATAAAACTTTGAATTAAATATGTCTAAGCCGTATAATTTTCCTTATGGTGAAATAACTTAATACCAATACTTTCGTTATTATTTTCTTTTTCACCAATCTTTAAAAGTGAGTTTGATGAGTTTTAACATTTATTATCTGAATAAACTGATACACCATTAAGTAGTGTGGCAAGTGTGAAGAAAAATAGCCAAAAACGAAAGATAAGGCTAGGTTCCCAGAAAGATACCAAAACATGTGGTTAGATTTAAAACTAAAGTATAATATAAACAGAGGTTTACTTACAAATACAATACTAAACGCATCATATGACATTTTCTCACTATTTAAAAACATAACTGACATATACTTATGTATATGATCGGTGCTGGTCATGCTTGCTGCATATCGAAGGATATTCAGGACAAAATAACCGCAGAGAGGCGAGCAAAGATGGCGAAATGATTTGGACGCATTCATGAAAATCTGATCCAAGCAGGCCAAATGCCTGGAAGTAAGGGAAAAGGTTGGATGAAGTCTTTTTCCAGTGATTGAATATATAATAAAACTGTCCAAACTTAAAAGTACATTCAGAAATTTACTCTTTGAATGACATTACAAAATATTTAAATAATTATAAAATTAGCAAATTGGCTTGTTGATTAAGGCGCCAGCTGTTAAATTCACGCGCTTTACAAAACTTTGAAAGTTTATTTTAAGCCACTTTAAAACAAATGTTGCGCTAAAATCTGTTGCATTTTATATAGAAAACAATATTTCATCAACTTGCCTCTCTCATCCTCATGGAGCACAGTTTTTGTGTTTTTAATACTGGATTGCTAATATTACTGCTTTATACGTTGAGTCCTGTTATGGGTTTTAAATTCTATCATCTAGTAGCGATACTAAAAAAAAATCGGAGAAACTAAAATGCTAATTGAAAACGAAAAAAACTCCAAGAAGACCTTCTGCTAAGCTAGTTTATAATTTGTCGCATTAAATTAAATGCTCGAGAACAATGGCTTTGGCGTTTCAAACTTGACGTAACGATGTGATTGATCGTTATTTACCTCATCGATTGTGTGGTGAGAGACGTCGGTAAAAAGGGCCACAAAGCAAGAGTTTATTAAAACGTTAAAGGGAAGAACAACGGACTGCCATGGCCTTAAATTAGTCTTCTTCGACATATGCACGGATCATGCACACATTTAAGTGTTAAGAGACAGTTCAATTAAAGAATCATAAAAAGAACTCATACACCGAAACCACGGTTCATTGGAATGCCGATTAACTCGCGGTTCTTTCAAGCTTTTTTTTAATAATAGCAAGGCAAAGTGACTGCACTGTTCTTTATGGTAAGCACGGTAGATTCTGGATACACCAGTGACCACTGTTCGGCTAAACATCGCCGTCAGGCCTCTAAACACTTGGATATACACTAGCTAATCCTGAAATGTAATAAACTATAAAAGATTAACCGTGACGGATTCGGCACTAGTTATACGCATGGTGGTCGCGACCCATTTGGGTAGGATCCCTACCACCCCGCTTGGTTACTGGATATACACCCGCTGATCACGGACGCTTAAATCAGCCACTATGACACGTGATACACTTAGTGTATAGTGGTTGCAATCCAGTCGGACACAACTGTAACCTACCACCTGGCTTCGATTCTGATAGTCTTTGGGTTCACGTATATAAATTAAATAAACTCTTATATCATCACCATCGGATTACTGGACGAAATTTTTCTCATTGATCGCTACTAGACTCAATCTTCATTCTTCCGCTTTCTCCATTTTGCAGGTCGTCACTCCATCTTAAAAGCACGTGCACAAGACCTAAACGCAGTGTCCACTGCAGAATTCGTCGACTCCAACAACTATGGTGTGTTCAAAATATGTGATCAAGTCCATACTACATCAACAAACAAGAGTCGGCGACGTTTCTTTGGATGTTAATGTCATCTGCGTAATTTTCATAGAGCCCCCGTAATTACGAAATGCCAACCGAAAGCGAGATGAACGGCGATATTTTTTAATATTTTTTTTTACATAAAAATGCTGATTCGCACAGATAAGTATACCTGAACAATTAATATTTGGGATCAGATGCTCTCGCTGGTTTTAAGATATTAATATGCGTAAATATTATTACTACTAGAATAGTGGAACGAGACTATCGTTGTATAAGTGATCGACGCTGCGAAATAGAAGTAAAGTATTTTATATTTTTCGTTATATTTTTCGGGTATTCCCGGGATCGAATCGGAAATCTCTCTCAATCTATCACTTGATCGTAATCAACTGTTTACGCACCTTTGGTAAACTTACTTTTATGTATGTTACATAATGTCTGATCTACACATATTATAAAACTCCCCGTCTCTCTGTCTGTCCGTCCGTTTATGTTCTTTTCACGCAAAAACCACTTACCTGATTTACATTTTTTTATTTTATTTGATAGCTGTATATGTTATCTGGCTAGATAAAAGCATATATTTTGAAAAATAAAGTAACATACGAAATAAACAGTGATGATAATGGTGGATCAATTAGGAAAAAAGACGCTTTTGGGACTATTAAATGGCTTATGCTGAGTAAGCCATAAGAGATATATCAAATTAATGCTCTACATAATTGTAGATCTTAAAAGTACCTACAAAAAAGTTAATAATAACATATATCTTTCTAAGGATCACCCACAATAAGCATTTTTGTCTTCGATCTTTTAAGCGGGAGCAGTATTATTTGCGCGTGCAACAGATGGTTTTCTATGGTCCACGCGAGCGGAGCCTCGGGCACAGCTAGTTATATCATCCAAAGAAATTAATGATATAACAAACAAATTTCAATTGGTTTCATATTTCTGATCCGTTGGTTGTGACCCATCACTGATCGAAGACTTGTCGTCAAGAATAAAGCTGTATAATGTTCATAAAATAAATAAGATACATTTCCATGGCCCCAAACTCAGTGAAGCGATGAGCAAACGTTCTAGACGTTTGGCTTTTGTTTCAGAGTCGATTGTTGGCGGTTGATTGCAAACCCGTGAACACAAGTGCGTACAAAGTGTATTTGCTAATATACCTACGTATAAAATACATCACAAATAATATACTTTATTGAAATTTATCCGTAATACCTTAAATAGTCACTTGGAAAGTGAATGTTAAACTTACATTGTAATTAAAGAGAATCTATATTGTAGGAAGTGACGTGAGAAGTGATATTATGAAAGGGCATATAAAAGACGTAGCACGTACTGAGCGGGCCGATAAAACTGTAAAAGCATTCTGAGGCTTCAGAGCCCATATGGCTAATAGTGTAGTAAGACCAAAAGAAAAAGGAGCGGGAACACATTCTCGTTTGGATTGTCGAACCGAACACATCGTCTATTCACTTATTCGTAGTGCGTTAATTATATTTATAGTTTATGAATTACATTCGTAGTAATTAAGACATATCATAATATCATATTTTTTGTGGCATCGCCATATCTCCCTTAATTCTTCATCAAAATTAATAATTCAAACATCATATTAAAGCTAATATTCTCCGATGTTGATGAAAAATAAACAAATTGTTTAATGCTGTTATTGTTATTATATAAAAACGCTATCAAAACGCTGTTCTGTAGGGGTTGAGCAGTATTAAAAATACAATAAAAGGAGTTAAAAGGCGGTCCAATCTTAATACAAATATGGATCCATGAACCCGTCGAATATAAAAAAATATTTATTTTTATCGTTTTACTAGATGTGCCCCACGGATTGATCGGTGTTAAATTTATCCGACTAATTCCCAACGCCACTGCGGCCAATAGCTTATCGTCTTTCTCAGTTCCCGTACTTGCTTACACTTTTTCAGATTGCTTAACTTTCATAGTCACTGCGTCACTCCTTAGAGTCGTAACGTGTAGCTTTATAGCCTATAACAAAGCTCCACATATGCCGACTTTTTTCCTAAAAATTTGTCCTGAAGCGTAACGACAAAATCAAAGTAAGAATTACGCATATCCATCCTTAGAATCGTGTGTTATGATGTTGAATTCATAAAAAATCCAATAGAACAAAAGGTTGTTTAGTTTTTCCCGAATTTTTCTATCTCGAAAAATATTTTTAGGCTATTACATTACATTAAAATATAAATAGCCAAATCCATTCATCTTTTCTTAAATTATGCGCTTACCAACGAACAACTTTCCTTTTTGTTTATATATATATTATATTTTAGTATAGATTAATAAGCATAATACATCAAACGTCATTTTTTTAATCAATGTTTTTTATATATAATGATGGACGACAGTGATAAACGTCTCAAGATTTTATATATCCATAACAAGCCAACTCTAAGCTCTCGGTAAAATAATATACGAAAATAGCTCTTACAAATGTTATAAATAAACCACGTAAACCGATATCTGTAACCTGAAATAACCGAGGACATGAAGTTGCCAAGAAGACAGATGGGCCGGTGTCGCGAGATGTTTCTTATTATATACAAAGGTTATTTCACAGAGAATAATAGACTTCTAGGCAATCAATAAGGGATAACAATGGAAGCGATTGTTCAGAAATTTTCATAAGAAATACAAATTCAGTTGGGGCATACAATTTCGAATGATACGAATCATCTTTTTCAAATCAACTAGATTTTGTTATGTTATGAATATTATTAATCATCTCTCGTGCCTCATTTTCCATGTATTTTCAGGTCGGTCCTTCTATTCTTAATGCGCCATTCTTGCCGTAGTGAATCTCTTTTTATGCCCATGACCATCTTTTCATATACTGAAGTAGTTCACCTTATGTTAAGTGGTCGCCACCGGAGTCCTAACTGAGGCCAGTTATTAATAGTTTTTTTTTCTAGGTTTCTAGGTTGCATTATAGCCGCAATCTCACCTGATATTAAATAACGATATGGCCGTAGACGGTGACACGCTTAACCTAGTGGGGAAACTGGCTCTGAAGTGCAGCTGCCGAAATGTACATATAGGTGCTTGACGTCAGATTTTCAACTTTCAACCCGGTAGTTACCCAGGTGTGTATTAGAAATTAGAAAAATTCCATAAAATCATGCTAAGGTTTCATCGCTGTGTTTTCCTTCACCTCAAGTTCAAGCTCATTGTAAGGATTCAAACACACGTTTAATGCCGCGGTGTCCTTACACGCTACCACTGAGTCATAATTGTACTCCTGATGACTGAGTTGAAATATCTAATATGTGTTGTCAAACACTTCCTTCGAACCGAAACACAGCAGCACCCGCCAAGCACTGCTGTTTTACAGCAGGAATATCTTACAATATTAAAATTATACGAATTTAAATAAATGTTTTGTTTGGCGCCAATTTGTTTAAATTTACAACTATTTTTGCTTAAAAATATATAAACCTACTTATAAAATCATATCATAGGTACTATATACATTATTTTGAAAAACATTGATTTATTATTTACATAATTGAATTATGACATAGGAAGATAAGATCAACATTGAGGATTTTTTTTTATATACAATTATTTATATCGAAAGTAAACTAAATACCATTTTGAGATATGAGGTAGAACTATGCTTTTGCAAACTTTAAAGTTAAACAAATCAGCAAAAGAGTGATATAAAGCACATATGTACATCGGAGCAAATGCAATTTTGAGTAAACTCATTAAAAAGGGTATACCTTATTCTTTATCTATTTGCTATTTAAAATTTCCAGAAAGTCCACCTTTTAGTACAATACAGGTTTTATTCTAATAGCTTTTTTTTGTAATCCAATCTTGAATAAGCAGGTGAGTGAACTGATTCACTTCAACGTTGAAGGTGAACAGTACTCAATGGTGATTGAATAAGTCCATCCCAGCTCTAACTGAGACCAAATCAATAACACCGCGCGATATCTGTACCTATTTTTTTATATTTCAGCGTAATGAATAAAATACTTTTGAATTTATTTTCGAAATCAGTCATTTGTTCCTTCACGCTAATTTAACTGATTACTAGCAATGTTTTTGATTTAAATATAAGAAGTATTTATTGGTTACATTTATTATAGAAAGTTGAAAAGTTTTTGTTTTAAAAACTCGTATTTAGAATAAGAATATATTTTGTTTATCTAAACATTTACCATTCATATGAGCTGTTAATTTGTTGGCTATTATTACATTACCATTGAACGGCATTAAAACAATATATATAATTAAAATAATTTATATTCATAAATCTGTAGGTCTGTATTTTTTTATATTTCCTGATAGACATCGTTGTAGTGGATACTGATCAAGAATATAACATTATTTTTTTGGTCTGTCTGTTTGATATCTGGATTTAACTCAAAAACGATTTGACTGTTTTTCTTTTAATACTATACTTGGGAAGCTTATGTCATTCCTCAATTGTGAAAAGCTATAAGGATTTTACCGACGACGTGGTAAACGTTGCTGGAAGACGCTGGATGCGGGCAGCACAGGACCGGTCGTTGTGGCGATTTTCGGGGGAGGCCTATGTCCAGCAGTGGACGTCTTTCAGCTGAAATGATGATGATGATGAAACAATTTTAATTGCCAATAAAACTTTTAGAAATAGTAAAACAAATAGACATCTAGTTATTTTTTCTTAATTCTCAATCGATTTTGATGAAATGAAATTTTCAATCCAGTGATCAAGGGATAGGCTAAAAGACTTGTCAATAATATGTGTAAAAATAAAATTACAAGACAAAAATAATTACTGTGTAATAAATGCGTGCGGATCCGCGGGGAACCGCTAATCTTTAATAAAAATAAATCCCTTAGAGTATGCCTAGTCATAGAGCTCTATTATTTCAACATAGGTAATTAGATTACATTTTGGACTTTAGTTTTACGGTCCCAAAAAAACTCAAGGTTTATAATTAATTAAACGTGTTTATATATTATGATGATGTAATAATACAACAAACAAGCAGGTAATAAAGGTTAATTATATTCAGTCGTTCAAATTGGAATGACAGGGTATTGCGTGCCGTAAGCTATCAAGTCAACGAATGTGAACGTTTTAATTACCATTGTAACGTGTTTTTTTATGTCCTTCACTTAGTATAGCTTCATTGGGAGTTCAAGAACTACCCAGCATTGGGAATTTTAGAATTTTATTAAACATAATTAATAATAATTTCGGAGTGTCAGCGATATCAAATAAAATCTCACATAAAATATTATTCTATTATAAATTAAATATTAAACATGACAACGACAAATTTGGCTCTCAACCACAATACATACATACATACATAAATCACGCCTCTTTCCAAACGGGGTAGGCATAGACCAAGTCCTTCCACTTGCTACGATCCTGACATACAAATTTCGCTTCCTCAACATTAATATTTTCATGCATGCTCGTCGGTTTACCTCTCTTGACCTCTTGAGTACTCTTGACCTGACCTTTCTTCAAATCGTCTCTGATTTGATCGTGGAACGTTCGTCTAGGCCTTCCTCTTCCAACGTTCCCAATTACACTAATCTTATAAATCTGTCTAGTCAATCTTCTTTCATTCATCCTCTCTACATGCCCAAACCATCTAAGCATCCCTTTCTAAATCCGTGTCACTATATCTTCTTTCACATCACAACGAACTCTTATTACACTATTTCTTATCCTGTCACTCAATTTCACGCCTATCATACTTCTTAGCGCACTCATTTCTACTGCATTTATTCTACTTTCATGTTTTTTCTGCCACACCCAGCTTTCACTTCCGTACATGAGTACATGAGTGTTGGAACTAACACTGCTTCAACAACAATACAGATGATGACAAATACTATATAGTGATAAGTTTTAAAGAATCACGTCTTCTGATCAGTCAAACGATCAGCAGTTTCGTCAAATCATACGAATGCTGTATACGAATATGTATGACTTTTTTATAGTAGTACTGCAAAGTGACGTCAGTGTACATGTTGGTAGGCACAGTGTAACCCAAAAACAAGAGCGACCACCGACAGATTGGAAATCCATCGTCAGTCTTCGCTTTTATACCGGCTAATAGATATTATATACCAGTTGAGCCCGAAATCCGACAAGCTAAACATAGTCACTGTGACGGGTTTCCCACCATGCGTATGTCGGTTATGACGCAGTTGGGTATTAAGCTATTACTGAATATATACACTGAGTGATCTTGGAAATGTTCGTATGGATTGAAGAGCCACTCCAGATTTTACAAGGAACACAACTACTACTAAATGATCATTAGATCGAATATAATAATTGAGCGACAACTTTCATTGAAAGTCACGCTCTTATATATATATTGACGAGCCATACTAAAAGTATTGTATTTTATTGAATTTAAGTAGTACCTGATCGAGGTTTTTTGTAGGTACTATACACATTTACTACTAAATGATACAAAAGTATTTATTGGGTACTTTCCGAGTAACGGGTGGCTGCTCAGTTCAGATGTTTAGATTGAGGAGTCATGTTTACATTCATATAACTTTTGATACATTGAATCCGACCTACAAAATATCTATTTTGCTATTAAATAAGGGTGAGAGTATCCTTTTAAAATTAGGAATGTCTTCTCAATCCTTACGGACATTCTTGGAATGCGTGCCACTACTACAGTGCTACAACTGATGCATGGTGGTCGAGATTCAGTCGTCATATCCTACCAACCAGCTAAAATAAAATTGACTAATGAAAATAAAAGAAGTGACGTTTCAGTAAAACTGAAATATATGTTAGCATTACAGATGTAAGAAACTAGTGTGTTAGTAGAATCGCATGAATATTAATTATATTGTTAATTATTTGTGGTTGTAACAAATAATATACACATTTGAATAGGTAACAATATTAGATAATTATACCATGATAAACTATAAAATAAATTTTAATGTATCACGCAATATACATTAATAAATTGAAATCTCTAGTCAACTCGACATGTACTATTTATAAATAAAAATTAATTACATGCAAAGAGATTACATAAGTTTTATAGCAAAGCCTCTTTGCTAGAACAATATATCGTTTCACTTGAATTGTATTGTTTGTGATCGAGATATGCGTAATTCTATGCAAATTAAATTCCGCCTTCCGACGTTTTCGGCCCATTTTCTTTCACAACATAAAATTGTTCGAGGTTACCCATAATTTATCTTAAAGATTAACTTTTCCGGCCTGTCATATTTTCCCATAAGAAGTGTTTTCGATTATAATTTTTATTAGATGTTTATACCTTACTAGCTATCTATGCATTCTACTTAATTCACATGAAATTTTTATATTACAATGATTACATTACTTACTTGCTGTATCTGTGTCTTCGTCCGCGTGGAATTTCGTGTATGAGAAAAAACAAAAAAAAACAGATACATACTGGAATTCAACGTCGGCGATTTAACCGTACTTTGTAAAGGTTATTAGATTCCTGAAACGCAGCGTGCTACTTGTGGTTAGTCAGCCTTGTTTCACACTCTGTGAATGTCTGACTCCCGAGACATAGCGTGACACTCACAGCTAGCAGTCAGCCGTGCCTCAGGCTCTTCGAATCGATCGATATACTACCATACGTGTACGTATACACATAGGTTTCTGGTGCACGTAATCTTTTTCTTAGTATCTCGTTCAGCAGACAGTCTCATTTGACGGTATTTCCCAGTTTCCTGTGAACGAACGGATCTCACTCTTTTTTAGAGCAATGAAATACTCAGAAAATCTCGTATACTTTCTATCCAGCATTTGAATTTAATTTAAATCCAAATCGTTACAGAATTAATCAACAGCCCTTTGAGAATACCCAAGAAGACGAATTTTATATATTAACTGATATTATTCAGAAGACATAAGTAGTTTAATATAAAAATTCAGTTTTGTAATTCTTTAGCAAAAGCTAAGTTTATTTAATGATTTTATATTTGTATATTTAGCGCTACATATAATAAATCAATTAAACCTAACAAACGTTATTCACAAAATAACAATATTGACTAGGAACATGATAAGGCTCTTTCTAAGACGATGCCCTCTTTTTAATGACCAGGCCGCGTGTGTTTTGTGTCTTCTCACCCCGTTTCTGCGCATGTACGTCTTCTTTCTTTATTACTATGGTGACTGTGCTGCCGAAGACGTTGGCTCAAAATGATATCACCTATCTGTATATATATACATTTGCTATCATTTATAAGTTTAACGTTATGACCACAATCTCACCTGGTCATAAGTGACGATATGGCTCAAGATGGTAACACGCTAAGTCTGGCACGCGGAAGACTGGCTCTCAAGTGCAGCTGCCGAAACACACCTATTGGTACTTGGCGATAGATTTTCAACTGGCGGGTGGTAGCTAGCCAAGCGGGCATTAGCAAAAGCCCTACCTCCATGTTTTATCAAGATATTTCCTTCGCCCAAAGTTCAGGCTCCTTGCAGGGAGTCGAACTCACGTTGATCGACGTAATGTCCGTACACGCTACCACTGAGCAATCAGTGCTTCAAAAATTGTATTTACCATTAATATCCAGTCATCCTACATGTATAATGTTCGTGGCTAGCAGTGTATTACTAAAAATGTTCAGTGATATAATACGAGTATATGGCAAATTGAGCGGCGGCGCGGTGGCGTTTACACAAGCCCTTAAAATTCGCAAATATTCACGTATTTGAATTCGAATTCGTATATTTTCAGAGATTAAATATGATTAAATACGATATTTTGTAGACAACTTTTATGAACTTTCTAAAACGATTTAGTTTGTTAGCTAAACGTTTCAATCGTTCGTATCGTAGCTACATATGAAAAGTATAATTTTGTTGATTATCTTTTTAGATGAGTTACAACAAGGCTTTTCACAGGTAAGCATAACTGTAACACGTTTACCAAATAATAAATCATATTTTAAAACCTCAGGTTTGCGAAAATAAAAGAGATTTGTTTTAGTCACGGTTGCCAAATGAAGCTACGGGCCACTAGCTTATAAAAAATGGTTCTGTGTCTCTTCTCGCTCTGACATATACCTATACTATGCTCTTTCTCTTTCACGTAGCCAATCTATGTATAATACATTTATGGGTAAAACTGTTTCATTAATATAATGTTGTCGTGTTACCTAACTGAGTGATATATTAAAATGAACTTATATAATATATAAAAAGCATACGATTCTAACATGCTGAATCGCAGATATAATTAGGTCTTAGTCTTAATGAGTTGCAAAATAATGTACGTAACTGTGTAAATAACATTTAAATCTCTTCGAAGCACTTTTACTAACTAAAAAATACAACCCCAAATCATAATATATCTGAATCGTTATGAAATTCATGGTAATGCAAATGATACAAATGTTTGAACATAAAACTAATGATAAAATTAATCTCTTTAGTAGTGTTATTAGTAAAGGTACAACCTTTATTAGATTGGTACATAAATAGAAACTAACGATACGTAGAGAGTCATAAAATAGATGTTACAAAAATAAAACACTGTTTTTACTATGTAAAAAATAATATCTATATTGAATATATTGCCTCCCGGTTTTAATTTATTCGGTACTCGTTAGACGGGCAACCCTCTTCGGCCTCCAAAAGCGCGCCACACTGCCGCTTAGCGTACGTTCTGATCCACAAGTTGTATGGTAATTCCTTCGCTCCTAAGAGTTGTAGCGTGATGTTAAATAACCTTCCTCAATAAATAGGATATAAAATTAATAAACAAAATAATTCAATACTGCTAGATAACGCGATTAACGCATACAAACAAGCAAAAAAACAATCTCCTGAACTTTATAACATTAGTATAGATTAAACGACTTACTCTGAGATCAAATAAATGTAATTGATAATACTGAGTTATGTTGTTTTTTCTTATAGGTTTATTTATAATTTTCTACGAAATAATTATTAATCATATCCTTTTGATAGGTCATACATAGCTTTGAAGAGCTTTGAAGTCAAACAAAATTATTTAGCTGTCTATTAAAACCTAACCACTAGAAAGATTATTAAGACCTCTAGTGAGGATTGGAAGGGCTATTTTAATGATGAAAAGGTCTGTATGCAAATTAAAACAAAAGTAATACATCATAAATTCACAGATAAGATTCGGTACAGAGCGTTTTAACTTTATTAATTTTAATATAGATTGCATTCTAGGATATTGTTTCTCGTGAATACAGAACAGGTATCAGGATTGGTCTCCAAGCGTAGTATCATCCCCAAGACAAAAGACCTGAGACAACAAAAGTCGACAGCAGAACGATCAACACGATGGAAAACAATCTAAATATCGCATCTCGTGTCTAACCAAAAGCATGCATTTAAATATCAAAGATAAGCCAAAGCCTCAAAGATTTAACTTCATAAACGAAATACTACTTTGACGAAGGCCCTAAAGTTGAACCAACTATAGCTTATCTCGGCGAACGTAACTTCTGTCCGCTGTCAAACTCGGAACTGTATTAAATTCATCCGTGTCGATACAGATTAGACGTACCTTATTATATCGGGGAATCCGTAAAGCCCAGATGAGTCACGCTCACGAGATATGTACAATTGGATTATGTCACGGCTTAAGAACCCTATTAGAGTATCGTCAAGGTCTTTATTTTGATTACCTTTAGACCCAACCAATCACTTGAGAGATCTTTTGTACACACGTATTCTAATAATTAATTTAAGAAGCAATGATAGCTCAGTGATTACTTATACGGACACACGTAAGTTCGAATCCTTGCAATGAGGCTGAGCTTTCTGTGAAGGAAAACATCGTGATTAAGCCATAGCGTGCTGATACAGTATATTCTAATGCCTGGTTAGAAATCTGTCGTCAAGCACCTATAGATGTATTCCGGCAGCTGCACAGAAGAGCCAGTACCGCCACTAGACTTATTGGTGTTACTATCGTAGGCCACATCGTTACTAACGTTAAAATTTGTGGCAATCAGGTATATAAATATGTATATAGGTATATATATGTTATATAAATATTTTTACTTATGTTTTTATGTAACGTTTAATTGTAAATGTCTCACTGTATATTTTTGTAAATGACACTAAGCGGTTCGAGCGCAAGTAGTCGAAGTCCCGTAAAAGATCCGTTACCCGTCGGGGAAATTACCGGTAAGTATTTTTTTTCACTCTGTAACCTGCCGCTCGTTCACGAGGCTAGACGTAGTCCTTGATCCGATTAGTGATAAATATTTTTGTATCGTGGTGTCTTGTGTAATGAAACTCATTTTGTAAAAGGGGTATTTGTAATCTCCATACACATACCTCATAATACACTACAAACCTATAAAAGAATAAAAAAAAATGAATCTGTGGAAGATTCGATTGCAGAAGCACCACTGTCATATCTATTGCTGCCGCAAGGCACTAGTGCTAACGCTATTGTGTTTCGGTACGAAGGATGTTGAATGGTGGCTTTTTCTGATGCTAGCTACCACCCTCAAGTTGAAAATCTGTCGCCAAGCACCAATAGGTGTGTTCCGGCAGCTGCACTTGAGAACCAGTCTTCCACTAGGTTTAGCCTTTACCATCCTGGGTCACATCGTCACTTAACATCAGGTGAGATTGTGGCCACTAAGCCAAACCGATAACGATAAAAAAAAACTTCCAACTTCTGCGAAAGATATGAAAAAATCTTTATTGAAGTGCCAAGATACAGGGAACCCTAGTTTAAAGGTCAAGAGTTCATAAAAAGTGCGTTATATTTTTTGTGCTTTGTAAAATGTAAAGATATGATATACAAAATCTGCATGAATAAATTATTGTTACTATTGTGACTGGCATTAAGACTGTGGTATTTTTGAAATCAGTTGTATGTAGCAGTGACCTCTTTACCTTCGTCATCACAACGTGGACTTATGTTGTGAACGTATATATGTGACTTATACTTATTTGTCGTTTGAAAACAAAAATAACTCCAAAAATTTTATTCCGCGTTCCAACAACATAATGAAGTAACCGTGTATAAATAAATATCATTAAAATTAAAATAATGTTTTTTGTACACCGTTAAATTGTTTTACATGAAAAAAAGTCTGTAAAATCAATGACATTTTATGAACTCATATCATTATCACTGATGGCTAACTTTATCATGTACTTCCGTGTACATTCGTGTACTTCCGCACGCAACTGTCATTATTAACCTTTACTAAACACGCCTCATGAACAAAATTAGAGACACGCAAAAAAATGTAGAATAACAAAACAAAAATTCTTATTTCATACTGGCCATACATACCAGTATTATCTAATTTGAAAAAAGAAGATTTTGAGTAGAATTACGACGTTCATTTGTTTGTTTTTTTTTTATTATCTGTTAAATCTTTTATACGTAGTGTATGAAATTCTGTAGATTTTTGTTGTTTCCAACAAATTTAACATTATTTCTGATTTTTTTGACAAAACATTGCTATTATTGAATGAAAAGAACTTGAAGATTTGATAAGTTAGAGTGATAATGTCGGATCACAGAGTTGCTCAGGTGTCTATAGCTGTAATTTAACTTAAATTGGACAAATAAATCTGTTTTCACTTTAATATGCTCCTTTTTTACTTTGTTCCTCTAAATATCCGTCCATGAGTGTATAACTAATATAAAAAAAATTTGGCTCTAGTAAATTATAATTGAAATATTTTTAAGCCATACAAGCTTAACTGCTTAATTATTTAAACACCTTAATTCAAGCCCAGTCACCCATGAAGTGTGATATAAGGTCAAAATTTAAATAAATCTGGGATTATTTTAAACGTACGGTTAAATTATAACGTTTACATTCCCGGTGACAGAATTAAGGCGTGGAGCAATTATCCCAATTTCACAAAGCACATCCCGAAATATATTTTCAGAAATAAGGTTTGTCTATATAATCTATCTCTGTATTCCCAGGAATTAACCTAAATCATATTACTCGCGTAACCTTTTAAGGCTGTTTTATATTATAGCACTTTAAATGAACAAATATGATATGTATGTGACCCTGCATATAAATTAAATTGAAACTTAAGCCCATAATGGATCTGAAGTCCATTCAGAATTATAGGGATTTAAAGTTAATTAAAGCATTTTTTTTTTAAATTCATCATAATACATCATTACCTACATATATTCTTAACTTCTATTTTTATGAACCGATTTACATACTAATTTTTTCGTTGGAAAAAGGATACCTCAAGGGGGTCCCATATTATTGTCTTTGACATTGGACCTTTGATTAAGAAAACACTAGAAAACTCCAAAAAATAATTGAAGTTGGTTTACTTTTTTGTTAAAAATTGTCTTGTGCTACATTTTAAAAGTATGTTATATATGTGGCATTTCATATGAAGCGGACAGACAAAAAAAAAACTTATATTCTGGATTTTGTTCATATTTTGATCAATTGTACTGCCTGAATGAACGTACTTATATCTTTTTTTTCTATGAAACCTAGTTGCCAATTTATAAGTCTTTTATACGAAATCTGAGGACGGACTTTTTGAAAGCTATTGCTGCAATTATCTAAAAAGATGGAAAGAAAATTAAGTAGTGTTTTCTGAGAAAATTAAATGTTCTTCTTGACAGTTCAAAATTGAAATGTTTTTTTTTAAAGGTAGGTAAACCTGAATTATATATACATTTCAAATCAGATTTCACTAAACTTCGATTGTTTTACTTATCTCAAAATGTAGCTTGTAGTACATAAACAATAAATTTAAAGTTGTAGAATGAAATCTGCATACGTTTTGGATATAGATGAGCTAGAGTACGAACGCGCAGCACTGAGCTTCGCACTGGTGATTGTTTTGATATACAAGGGAACGGTATAAAAAACGCAGCAACGTCAATATTAATGCTTATTAAAACTATGTTTTTGTAGGTATTATTCTTATAATAGATATTATATATTACTTAATAATAGCAGAAAAAAAAGGTCCTTGTTTAAAGTTATACTGATCAAAATGAGACAGAAATGAATTCAAAAAAGAACGGTTTTACTTTAAAATTTTAACAACTTTGCAGTTCGCAAACGTAATTGGTTAACAAAAAAAAAATAAAAAATTTCTACGACAGAATTATTTTTATGACAATTCTTTTAGCCTATCAATTAAGTAATGACATATATAAGCTGCCCGTGTAAAAAATTGCATAATAATCGGTCAAGCTGTTTTTGAGTTATATCCGTACAAACGGACAGACAAAAAAATGTAATGTCATATTCGTGATCAGCATCGTTTATAATATACGACTATAATGAAATTTTGCAAAAAATACATGTACTAACATAACTACAGTTTTATTATTATAGATAACATTATCTGCATGTCAAAAGAGTAATTACTTAATATGGACTCATTACCTTCACTTATAACTTTTGTTAAGTCACTCATTCTCTTACGTGCCTAGACTTCAAAGTGTTAATAAACTTGTGGATTCGATTATTGTTTCAATAAGGCTAATGTAACTCTAATCTGTATGGAAAAGTCTTTCAGAAGATTCAAGGCGTCAAGTATATCTATACTGAACAAAGAAATGCTATTAATAAACTTGTTATTGTTCCTTTTCAGTAAAGTGTTTGTTCAAGAATTTAATCCCCGAATAAGGAATAATCAGAATACTTTTATGTTCTATATAAATTTCTGGTTTAGCGGTAACATTTTCAACGTATTACAGTTACCAGAGAATGGGACATAAACCGAAAAATGTATTTTAACAGCGTTACAAATATTGAATACTAGCTTCGCCCCACGGTTTCACCCGTGTTTATTCTTGTAGCTATATGGTTGTTCTCGTTTCCCGCACCTGGCTATAGTTTGTCAGATTGCTTGACGTTCATGATTACTACTCCGCTCCTCAGAGCCTTAGCGTAAAGTTATATAACTTTCTAAATAAATCGACTACATATGCAATCGCAATTTTTGAAATCTGATAGATATTTCCAGAGATTAGCGCGTTCAAATAAACATACAATCTTTTAAACATTATTATAGTATAGATTGCTACAACAAACAAAAATATTATTACTACTAAGCCTTTGTTTATGCGAACAGACATAATATGCTTTAAAGATGAGTTCGCCATAAAGGCATAAGTTATTCATAAACCACTATTTAAAGCAGAATTATGGCGTACAGCATACAGGCATCGTATGCATCGCTGGGTAAAACTGACTACGACCATTTTACAAAGATCTCTGTCCCGTCCTGCCCCTCACATTTTATGGAACTTGCAAGGGGTGTATTCACGATGTTAAATAGATCGATAATAAATGGACTCTGGAGCTTGGAGCCGTACTTTCGAATAACCTGGTAACCAATAAGGTGGAAAAACAACGTGATATGAAATACTTGCGTTTAAACAAAAACGGTGAATATGTACTAACGCTTTATAACACGAGAGTTTTAGTCAATATTTTGCAACTCATATTCGAATCGAAACTGAGAAAATGCTATTTGTAAGGGTGCTTCTAAACGGGTAATATTTTTACTTCAACATCTGGCTACAATACTTCCGATTATCACAAAAATATTTTAGTGCGATATATTTCGGCAATATGTCTGAATCAGAAAGGCTTATATGTACCAATGTCTTGTACACGAGCTACAAAATGACGGACAAAACGCGTCGCAGTGACTTACATTGCGGTGCACAGCAACCTTTATGTCAATAGAAAGAAATTTACCCACACCACAGACCAAAACGTCGATATAGGTGGACAGGCAATATCCCAGTATTTTCGATTCCCATGCGATCGTCCTGCAAACATCGGCCATACCTACCAAAAACTTTGTGGCTATATAGCCGAGCCATACTAAACATATTGTCGTATATTGCATAGTCCGGTAGTAATTGCTAGCAATGTTACCGGTAACTGTATTGCAGCAAAAATATTGCTTATTTAGACGCACCATAATAAAAATAAAACAAAAATCTATAAATCACAAATTTATGCCTTCTCTAGTTACATTAATGATTAATTAATCTATATATATAAAGTAAGAAACTGACTGGCTGACTGACTGACTGAAGCAATACAGTTAAAAAGTAAAAAAGATGGAATGATGGAATGGATGAAGATGTAATTATGATGCAAACGAAACCGCGGGAAAAGTGCTAGTCAGATATAAAAACGTGAGTAACATCATATTATTTTATATTCGTAAGACACGTGTAGAAACATAACCAGGTTGGGGGGGGGGGTCACTCGGTAGAGATCATTGGGGAAGAAGAAGTTAAGAATATTAGTATTATTCCTGGAAAATACATTATGTTACTGGACGGGCATTGTGTGATGTCTGTACCTGGAATCAGATAGACGGGAGGCTAAATCAGTTTAGTTATTTAGTTGATGTAGGCAGAAGGGACTTCGTAGAAATCTATTGTAGACTTCCTTACTTTTAGTAAGTAAATAGGACTTTTCTTACTACTAAGTTCGCCTATGTTCATATGTTTAAACGTGCTAATCTCAGGAGTTAAATTTTTGCATTAAATAGCCCGTTTATTGAGAAAGTATTTATGAACTTTATAACTTCAGGCTACGACTCTAAGACATACCTACAGTAAAATTACGTAAAACGGCAGGGCATTTATAGTAAAAAAATAAAGTTGATCTTAGTAATAGCCGGACCCATTTTTTTTTTGGTTTTAATGTACCGTATATACTTTCATATGCACAAGTAAAAAGCTGATATTCAGATGATCTGATAAACAAACACTTCAATTTTATTTATTTGTATGTACCTACATGTATTTAGATAATTGTCGCCTTAAAATATTAACACAGCAAAAGATCATCAAAACCGCTTACCATATTTTCTGCAGTGAAATGTACGTTAGGCGTTCGGATACGGCGTAATCGACGTCATGAATTTCGGGCGTGACTTGAATGTAAAATGGGTGTGTACAGCCTATAGAGATCGTGTAATAAAATCATTATGAGTTCACAGATAAGTTCCTGCAAAGGTAAATTATATAGGAAGTTAATTTTACGAGTTTCAATTTATTCATTGATTTTTTCTTAAGGTTTTATAGTTGAAATAAAATTTTATTATGCTGTTCATTTACTTTTTACGTGTACGTCATATTTAATGTTTTTCTGTACTTTTTATCCTGCTAATAGATAAATTATTGTTATGATACCTAGTCTGTAATATTCCAAAGTTGAAAAGTCTATTATTAAAAGTATTGAGAAAAAAGTGGAAAGAACGTTAAACCAGTAAGCATTTATCGTGGTAACTTTTTTACAGTAGCTCGACAAGGAGGCGGCATGGAAAATACAAAAACAACTGCGACCACCGACAGATCGGAAATACATTGACATTCGCCTATGTCATTGCCAGCCTGCAAGCTTTTCTGCAGCTGGTATACAAATACTGATCCCAAAACGCAACAAACTATAAAAAAATCACTGTGACGGACTTATAACCATATCCCGTCCGGCACCACCACACTTATTGGTTATACAATGCTTGGTTCCGGAACGCGATATGCCTAAGGGCTTGTGTAGACGGCGCCGCTGACGTATCGTCTCCACCCCGCCGTAGTCCCGCCACATCACCGCTACTGCGCCGCCACCGCGCCACCACCACTTAATTTGCCATATCACTGTACATTTCTAGTAATACATTGCAAGCCACGAAAATTAAACATGTAGGCATAATGAACAAGTTGTGTTTAACTAGAAAAAATAATTTAGTGTTTGCATACTATATGTACAGAAATTGGCTAAATTATTAATTGGCAATAAGAAGACAAATAGCTTATGGGTTTATCCTATTTTGATGCCAAGAGAAAACAAATTTTAAAACGGTTACTGTGATTCAATGATATATACATATGTTATCGCAGTCTCTTCTCTAGACTTTTTAAAGAACTACAATTTTTAATACATTTTTTGGTTGTATATTTTAAGGTTAACCAGCGTAAGCTATGTAAGCGCCCGAAAATCGATTTTTTGACGACTGCATTACAAAATATTGAATTTTCTTTACTATATAAAAACTTAATTGGAATGTATTGTATATACAAACCTTCTGTGAAAATTATCTACATGACAGTGAATTTCTGTACATGTAAGATGCAAACACTAACTTCTTTTTTTTTTACTTAATCTCAACATGTTCATTATGCCCACACGCATTTCGTGGCTATCAATGAATTAGTAAAAATGTGTACGATGCGCGATAGCAGCGCGTCCGCGCCGCAATTGCGGCGTCGTCTACACAAGCCTAAGTAGTCTGCTACTATGGAAGATCGCGATCATGTCGAACACTATTTTCTTTTCATACCAAGTCAAGTCAAGTTTATTGAAAATAATCATAATATTCAAGAATTGCGTAAACATTGATACGATTTTAATAATGAAGTCTATATTATGTAAACTTTATGAATGATGTATTAATTTTAGATAACACACACTGAACACTTTAATTAACGAACTCCGTTCATATGAAAACCGCACTCGGTTTCGTTTTCATGAAGACTTATTTACAAATAACATAAATCGTGATCTATTTTGAAATATCTATTATTCAAAGTTAAATAGATTACAAATTAAACTAGGCTTCTTCTTCCTAACATGGCAACTAGACTAGACGTCTTTATTGAAGACCATTACTGCAATTACCGAGTGTATATGGAATGTCTTGCCTTATGATGATTTCAGTATCCTAACAAGATGGTGGCTCCCTTGTTAGAACATTCTAGAGAGTTGTGACGATGTGGCCCAAGATGATAACACGCTGAACCTAGTGGAAGACTGGCTCTCAAGTGCAGCTGCCGGAACACACCTATTGGTGCTTGGCGACAGATTTTCAACTTGAGTGTGGCAGCTAGCCAGGCGGGACATTAGAAAAAGCCCTACCCACCATGCTATGGTTTCCTCACGATGTTTTCCTCAACCGAGAGCTCAGGCTCATTACAGGGATTCGAACTCACGCCAATCGGCGCAAAGTCGTACACGCTACCACTGAGCCCTCATTGATTCACGTCACGTTTGCAGAATCCGGTATGTAAAAATTGAAGTTAAGTATTTAATAATATTGGTTTATTGATAAAAAGCCAAAAAACAATACACATCTGGAAAAACTAACGGTTAATTAATTTATTTTTCCATTCAGAAAACTACCGTTTTGTCTGCGAGTCATGTGATTGTATAACGTTACATCATCGATCACTAAATATACACAGTTCAATGTTATCTTGTGGTAAGTGACTCTAAAATTATTAATAATTTTTGAAACAGTGACTCTAAAATTATATAGGCGCTAAAGAAATTTCTAAATGAGATTCTAGTAAAATCAACTCCGCACATGGTAATCGTACCTTTAACCTTTTGAACACTGACGTCACGCCGCGTTCGCGGCATGTTTTATTACTTTTAAAGGTATAATAATGAATGAATATTCATTCACGGGTATTATTTTCGACGTATAAAAATGTTTAAAAGAATATTTTTAAATCTACTCCCGGATGGTGGAATAAGACAATTACGATTACATGAAAAAAAGGAAAAATACTACAGTACCGCTTTTTGGGAGTGACTTTTGTTCATAAATTATTAAGGATAATTATTATTATTAATATAATATCGTTACTAAAAAAAACATACTAATGAACCGAACGTTAGTAATACTCGAGCGTTAACTAATAATTTATATTTAGCTTAATAGCCTATTCATTAAACACGATCTTTGAGTCTGTTTTTATGAACTCTTCAAAGTGTGTTTCAAAAATATTAATATGTGTTCGTGCTACAGGTATGTATAGATTTCCTAGATTAATTTCAATGGTAGTAGGGACTTTTGGAAAGTAAACCTTCCTAGCTAAAATGCTCAAGTTAAAAATTCCTTGACAAGCACCTATAGGCATGTTTCAATAGCTCTACTTGAGAGCCATTTCTAGTCCTCCTCTTTTTTAGGGTTTCGCAATCAAAAGAACCCTTATCGTTTCGCTAAGTCCGTCTGTCTGTCTGCGGCTTACTAATCATGCCGACAAAGTGGTAAAACAAAATCTTAAAAAAATATTGTTTAAGTACCTACACGTAAAGTGGGAATGATATTTTTTCTCATCTATCGCATCACATCGGGTGTCGATGGATAGGTCATTCAAAGATATCCTGAGTCTGTGAAAATCATTTTTTGATTCAGGCATCCGTTTACGAAATATAACCTTTAAAGTGCTTTTTTTTTAGTCGTGTGTATCGCCCGCCAGCTAAATGGTTGTTTTTGGATATGTGAATGTCATGGTAGTATTATATATATTGAAGTTAAAGAAAAAATATCAGAGGTAAGTAAGCTTTACAAGTGAACGAGTAATAGTCAATCAACTTATAAAGTGTATTTGGAGAAGTAATTTCGTACAAATTCCATTGGAAATTAATTAAAGACCCCGGCCCAGGCCCGGTGTAACATGAATTACTTCATACAAAAATATACTATAAATGTTTGTCCGTGTCCACTCCAGCCTCGTGTAACATGAATGATCCTTAAGTCTGCATATTGTGACGGGCATCTACGGAACCCTAAACTGCACGTGGCCCGACACGCACTGGGCATTTTTTTTGTTTCTACTATAATGGTGGCAAACAAGCATATGGCCCGCCTGATGGTAAGCGGCTACCGTAGCCTATGGACGCTTTTAATACCATAGGTATGGCTAACGCGTTGCCGACCTTGAACCCCTACCCTAAGGAGCTCTGGACCCTACTAACCGCAGAAAAACAACACAAGGTTATTTGGCTCCTATCTTCTGTAAGGAGGTATTCCACCAGTCGGGCTGCCCCGAGTAGAGAGAAATCTCCAAAGATATTTTTATATGCCCTATCTTTCATTGACCTCTAGGCTTAACGTGTAACCATATTAAGCTACATCGTTATTTAACATCAGGTGATATTGTGATCAAATGATAAACCTTGAAATACATACAACATTTTTAAATATTTTTTTGTAGTCATCTCTTCACGTTAAAGATTTTAAGATGAATCTGTAACAATGAATAAATCGTAAAGGAACTATCCTATAATTTTGTAGTAAAATATTACAAAGCCCAAATATGCAATGTTAAACTCCCAATTCCAACATTTGTCGGCTAAATGCATTTGCATAATAGATTTAATTAAGTGTAAATTTGTTCAAATTAACCGTGCAACGTAATTGAGTTGATTAATGTCTGCATAATTCATATAAATCAAATACAAGGATCCCTATTGTCGGGTACCAGATATATTACTAATAAGCATAGCAGGCTAATTCCAAGCTTATTTAAGTTGAATGCTGCTTGACCACTCTTAAAAATTCATAATGCTTTTCAATGAATTTCAGTTACCTATAAATACTTCTTATAAAGGAGAAAAAATTTATTAGGCTTTAATTTAGTATCACCTATATATAAAAGGTCATGTTCTGACTGAGTCAATATCGTCCAGCCTTACCGAATGAATAGAAATTTGAATTTAGGGTAGCTAGTGGTCATTTTATATTGTAAGTATCCTTTAAGAAGGGATTTTACGAGTATATGGAAAATATTATTTGCTTGTATTATTCAGGTCGGATTTTGTCGGTCGAAAGTTTACTTTGGCAAATTCATAAAAACACGTATTGTAGCTTTTTTAAGATTCAACACAAAAAGGGAGACAGGGCGTCACAGTTTGTATGAGAAATTCAAAGGGTATATAATAGGATTTGGAGTCCGATTTATTCATAAATTTTCGCAATTTAATTACAATCAAATAAATCCTAATGTAATATTAGCAACTCAGTGTGTTACACAAAATGTTCATCTAAAAAATAGAGCTGTTTAATATATGAATAATATAAAAATAATTGTTCAAATTCAACTTTTCATATTGGAAAGGGCACAGTGTCAGTAATATTTAATATACTTTCGCGAATCTATGACATAAATAATTTTGTAGGAACCGCCTTTTTCTGATTACGTTGCAGTGCCTTACGCACAACGTACATTACCATCTCTTTTCTCTAGCTCTATCTTAAACAACGTAGGTAACGGTTTCGAAGATTATACTAAGTATACCTTTTAGTAAATGTATCATCCATCGTACATCGTTTGTCTCAGTTCTTAGAGAAATCGATAGACGAAACGTAGTTTTTTGTTTTCATATTCGATAAGCTGAGGACATTGATTTTTTTTTCTTTGTTGCGTTATTATCTTATACTACCAGTCAGATTTGAAAAATTCTTATTGCAATGTATACTCTATTTATGAAGAAAATTCACAGGCTACATAACTTTACGTTACGATCTAAAGAGCGGAGTAGAAACAGTGAACATCAAGACATCTGGAAACCTGGCAAGTGAGAACAAAGATAGGTAGGTACAAGGGTATGTCGGCGGCAGCGCGTTGAAAAGTAAGTCGAATAAATCTAATACGGGTAAAATCGTGGGATCACCTAGCCTACTTAATAAAATTCTTAGGACTGACTGCTTGACAGACAATGCACAATTAAACCAGTTGGTCTAGTAGCATAAAGCTTTTGACAGGAGTTTATTATATAAGGTAGGTGAAACTAATAAATGAATTCGCGAAAATTCACCCCGTAAAAGGGTTAATTAGGAGGATAAACATAGGATGCTTTCTAAGATCTATCCACATGGCTAGTTACTTAATAATGTCTAATTTAAAGAAACCTATCTATTTAAGTAATATTGTATACAAGTATTTCTATTGAAGAACATTTTCGTTTATTATTTAACATAGTTACTATGTTATCTCTGTCATATATTGCCTGTACGTTGGTATTGAAATAACGTAGGAATTTCGTTATATGCGGCTTCGATATTCCAATAATAATTGATCTTTTATGTTTTCGCATATTTCATCCGTTGAATAAAGCGTTGGATTCAATTAACCGCATTGTTTTGCCTTTGTCGTAAATTCGATTATTATCAGCGAAATATTATTTTTTAATACCAACTCCAACATGAATTTTAGTCTTTCAAATTATCTATTGTAGTTTTATTTTTAAAATACTGAATATAAAAGAATGCAAAGGGGTATTTGAGATCACTCAGTCGATTCTAATAAGGAAAATGATTTAAATCTTACTGTAAAAGATAGTGATTTTTTATGTATCATGGAAGAGCATTTTAGCACGCCTAGTTTAATTACAACACTTAACTTGATCATTTATTGCTAAGCTTACAGCAGCTTTATTAGACTTTTAACATGAGGTCAATAATCTAATAAAAGCATCACTTAATTCGTGCGACCTAATCCAGCTTTATTATTTCTAAATAACTAAATCTAACAACTACACCGATATTATAATGTTCAGGAGGTTGTTTTTTGTTTGTTTGAACGTGATAATCCCTGAAACTACTCGTCAGATTCAAAAATTTTTTTTTTATTTATATAGCTTATTTATTGAAGAAATAGGTTTACAGGTTATACCACATCACGCTACAACATTAAAGTGTGGAGCAGTAACCATTAACGTCAAGTAATCTGGCTAGTTGCAACCAAGTACGGGAAGTAAGAACGACGATAGACTACACTAAGGTATTGGGGGTGGCGCGGTGACTTGCTTGAATTAATTTCACACGGGTAAATCCGAGGGTCTTAGCTAGTGTATAAACAAAAAGAAGTAATTCTATTCAGATGTAAGTTTTACCTTATTTTATATGCAAAAAAAAAGTCATTATATTGTAGCAGTTCTTTTATTGAAAAACTAAGTTCTTCAACGATTTCCAATAATTCATTTGTCCGCAAATTGACGCTTGTCGAATCTGTAGAAACTTTTCGCATTTTTATTCAAAACGTTTTAACGTCAGAAACTAATTTATGAACTTCTTCATTTAATGTGTTTCTATTATTCAAAGTGATATTATTAAGAGCACAGATTATTTTATAAATGAAAAGATGACAAAAACGCAGACGAAAGCACTTAGATATGAAATGACAATTTTCCCCTTTTAGAAAAGATCTACTTAAGTTTGAAGAAGGTAATTTATAATCCCATCTGGTTTTGATGGCAAGAGTGAATGAAATTATATAGACATGTTAACTTCTATTATGTAAAGTTTTGCTTCTATTAAACTACAAAATCACTTTTAATTCTAATACTGACCGCAATCACCTTCCAAAGTGAACAACTGTAATCAATTCCGAAAAAAACGCCGAGTAAAACATACGAGATATATCAAATTAATGTTCTACAAAATTGTAGATCTTAAAAAGATCTACAAAAAAGTCAGCGATAGCATATATCTATCTTCTAAGGATAATCCACATTAAGTATTTTTGTCTTCCGTCATTTGTGTTAGGGCAGCATGATTCGCGCGTGCGTTCATCCGACAACATTCAGCAGTCCACGCGAGCGAAGCCTCGGGCATAGCTAGTAATATAGATATACCAAATATAGTAACACCTTCAAACTTACTAAGTACAATTCTTCGAGTAGTAACCGTTGGCCACGATGTATTCGAACAAGTGACCGTTCATCTCCGATTTTAAAACTTATATAATAATGAAAAAATAAATTTGCTGCCTTTCAACCAAATTATAATACAGTGTTTACATTGACATCACCAATTCAGGAGTATTAAAACCTGGACAACATTCGCTCAGGACTGGGATGAGTGGCATACAAGAAGACGTCAGCAGTGGACGACAACAGACTGAAAGCAAGTTGCAAGCTGTTCTAACTAAGTTTATCTAAATACAAGGTCCACTACAAAATTCATTTGTTTAAGAACTATTTTCTATAATATTCGGTGATTTCAACTCACCTGGTCTGTGAGATGTATCCTTAATAAGTTTAGTTTTGTATTAAAACGCTACATTTATTTACCGACTGAATCGATAAAGATCACTATTATGTATCATGAAAAGGCGGTTTTCAACAGCATGGTTGTCATTAAGTCAAATGACTGTGACAAAAACTCGCACTTAAGATTTTGTTTTAAATTACTATTATAGTCAATCGAGAAAATATGCCATTAGTAATGAAAGCTATTTAAAGTTTTCATTTGATTTATTTTATATTTAATGTCTGTAGGTTTAAAATAAATAGCTGAATAAATAATTACTGACTTTGAAATTCAGAATAAGTACATATATAATACAAAAAAAACATTACACTGATATTTTATTCACGTAAGTTAATATATCTACTTAGTAATTTGGATTTTACGAGAGTCGAGTATTGGTATTTAGGAAAATACCTTTTAAAAATCAACATTATTTTTTCATAGCGTTTACACGGCAAATATTTCTATTACCCAAGTGTACACAACACATTTAACCAAAAATCTTCATTAAATTTTTTACAACCCTGGGGAACCTTCCAGAAAAGACCGAGGTGTGATTGCATAATTCTGAAAATGTAAGATAGAGTTCACATTATGGGTGATAGCATGTATATAAGGGTCCATCTAGTTGCATATATAGTTATAGTCAATAGCAACGTTGTGCCATACTCGGTGTGTAGCGATTTCTGAATTAAATATGATGTACCTCGAATTGTTTCCATTATCTAGAATAAATCGTCAATTATGTTTTTATAAACACATACAAAGAAAACAAGGAATACATGATAAAAACATTGCATGCTATAATCTGAGTCTACTGCAAAAAATGATAAAGAAACTATAGCTTTCGTAGACTTTTTACGTCATATTCAATGGCGTAGCTATCATGGGTGGCATTTAGGGCGGCAAATCACACTTTTGGGGGCGGTTACAGCAGGAAAGGTAAAATATGGTGTTGGTAACCTTTTTTGAGTGGTTTAAAACTTACTAGGTTTGCAAACATTTGCTACATTTGGAAAACATTGTGATGGTTTGTTTTTTTTTTTTCGAACTGACTATACTGTTAGCCTTAGGGACCCTGGAGCCTTTACGGCTTTTACAGCTTTACCGGGCTTGGGGGCGAGCGCTTAGGGCACTCAGCCACGAAAGCTAAGCAACAACATCCGAGGGTGCCAAAGTGGCCGAACCTCGGCTCGGACTGTTGCGCGTATGCAATTAAGTCGCGATCTGACTAAATCCCTATCATTCGATCTAAACTAACTATACATATATACATGTTTCTGCCCCCTGGGAGGAGGGAAGGAACATGTGTATGTGTATTTAGTGGTCTGAAAATTTTTGTCTAATCTAACTAGGCAAAACAGAAAAAAAAAGGTCCCTTACAGAACCTATGTACCTGTGTGTTGTGCATGTGTGTATAATGCAGTGTCATGTATGGCTGTGAAAGCTAGTGATTGTACAGTCACTTGTATCGCGCGAGCGGCTGCTTGGCTCAAGGGCTCCATGCCGATGGATCGGACCTAGGCTTGAGTTGCCGCAGAGGTCGTGGCGGGTGTGATGGTTTGTATTTTTTATTTAATTTACAATCGAGCAATCATACATTTGTCCATGCTTTGTTATATAAAATAGATAAGTCTTATATATTATTTATAAAAAAAAAACACAAAACCGTATTCATATTGAAAACGGAAACAGTGTAAATGTATTTCAGAAAGATGATTGTCTCATCCCTTTGTAGTAGTAGGTATCGTAAGCGCAAAATACTTTCCATTCTCTCTGAAGACCGTGACGACTAAATTTCTCGCAAGCGAATGGATGAGCTGCATTTACAGTTTCATTTCAGACAGGTATAAATTTGATACTTGAAGCTATGATAGATCATTACAAGCGCGCTTCGTTTTGCCACATCCAATACTCATAAAAAATAATAACCCGAGGAAAATGTAAAATGTCAAAGAACGTTGGTGTTTTAAAAATGTGAGAAAGGTTCCCATTCAAAATTCTAATACAATAATCTATACTAATACTGTAAAACTCAAGATATTGTGTGTTTGACCGCGCTAATCTCTGGGACTCGTCAGGTTTGAAATTTTATAGCCTATTTATAGAGGAAGATTATAGTTTTTATAAGTTAACGCTACGACCCTAAGGGGGCTGAGCAGAAACCACAAGTAAGGTAACCACGGTGACAACAACAAGCAACACGGGCGTGTTCACGGCGCGGCGGCGCGGCGCAACGGAGAATGTTCGAGTAAATTTAACACTCCAACTGCAGTCCGATTGTTGGAATACCTCCACCCTACAAAAAACCGCAACCATTACCTTGTGCTGTGTTACTGGGGTGAGTAACGGTGAGGATTTCCAGAGCTCCTCGGGGCAAGGGGTTCAAGGTCGACAACGCGCTAGTAATATGTATGGTATTATAAGAGTCCATACGGTACGGTAGCCGCTTACCATCTGACGGCCAATATCCTGATTTACCACCAAACTTATATAAAAAAAGGTATACATACGTGCACGCTCTACGACAAAATATGGACAAATATACCTACTTTTTTACAAAAGCGTCTAAATTATCATAGATCAAAAAGGTTTACAAACAAATATATTTTTCATGATTAAAATGTATTTTAATCTCGTGTTATATGTGGGATTTAAGTATTCCTAATTTCTAATTCGACCTATAAGTGAATAATATAACTATATAATATAGGGAGTAACATAAATAGTTTTTTTTATTGTAGCTTGGCAAATTGATGACATTATACCCGATGGTAAGCAAGGTACATTTTAAAAACAACGGTGACCACCTAGAGATCGGTAATTCATCGTCGGTTGTCGCTGTCATGTAAGCCTATTCAGTAGTAAGCCTAAGTAAGTATGTAAGCCTAGTCAGCTGGATATACACTGCCTGATCCCGAAACGCGACAAACCAAAAGAGAATTACTGTGACGGGTTTTATTACCATGTGCGATGTGAAATTGATTAATTCCAAATTTTGTTACTGGCTGTGCTCGCGACTCCGCATGCGTGGACTACAGAATACACCTTTTTTTTTTCGAACTAACTATACTGTTAGCCTTAGGGACCCCTGGAGCCTTTACGGCTTTTACAGCTTTACCGGGCTTGGGGGTACAGAATGCCGTCGGTGGAGCACACGCGGGGCGATCGTATTGCCTCTGCTACCACACACGGCGATCGCCCTCTAGTTATTTTAAAGACAAAAATGCTTACTGTGGGTGATCATTAGAAGATATATACATGGTATTGCTTACTTTCTTGTAGGTCTTTTAAAGGTATTCAATTATGTACAGCTTGAATTTAATCTACTTCGTATGGTTTACTCTATATAAGCCATTTAAGCGCCCAAAATGCGTCTTTTTTCAGATTTGATTCACAGTTATCGTCACTGCTTATTTCGTATGTTACTTTATGTAACAAAATATATCATGTAACCTGGCCAGATAACATAGCTATGAAAAAAATAAACAACATGTAAATTAGATAAATCGTTTTCGCATGAAAATAACATAAACAGACAGACAGACAGAGAGACTTTGAGATTTATAATATGTATAGATAATCAAATAATATCAGAAGAATCTTATGATTATTAACTCTTAAAGCTCTGTTCATTATAACAGGTCGGTAGTGCTTACGACTACCCTTATAATGTGATGTGGGCCGTGACCCCATTCGTTTCAATTACGCGACGCATTACTTTCAGTACAGCAGTACATCATTCTTCTTACGAAATGCGACTTAATTTATTGTGATTAATCACTCTTTCAAACTCAGTTACGAGTGCTACCCAAGTGAGCCTGAAATGATGAATTTTAATTTATGTTGTTTCGTATTTAGGGGTACGCGGTGAAATAACAGTGAATAATATCGAAAACACCCAAACAATGCAATACGCTCTGCAGAACAATAAACAAGGGCATTGTCAAAAACTCAGGGTGATAGGGCATTAATTCCGAAATAAACTGAGACCGTCATACATTGTGTAAGCCCGTCATATCAAATTCAAGTAATCCTAACCTAGATTTATTCGTGGGTATTAATAAACATGATGATAGTGGCTTTAGAGATATATGTATTTAAAACAAAGACGTTAAACCACTATGTACCGATAATTATAGACGAAACGTAGAAGACAAACTGTCATCTAAATCGATTTGCCAATTGTCAACTCAAATTATTTTTATTATAATTTTAAGCTACACTTTTTAATCTGAGTGTATGTAACATTCTGGATAGAAGAGACATTCAAGTTTTATATACAGGTGAATGTAATAATATCAACTTATAACACGTGTCATCACAAAAGAAATCACAATTATCCTTCTTATTTTACTTAAAGAAACTTCTAGAACGTTTTTAAATGTAAATATACAATTCCATATTACTATATTAATAACCATTCCAAATTAACAATTATCAAACATAGTTACTCAACCTTGGTGTCGCGATCCCCGGGTGGACGCGTTGGGGATTATGGGAGACCGCAATGTGTAAGAAAGTAAGACCTGAATACGAAACATCATTTTATTGAAGTATTTTATATTTAAAAACATTATCTCAGCCTAAAAACGTCTCCTACTGGATTTAGGCGTCCCCAATAATCGCCACAATGAGCAGTCCTGCACTATTTGTATCCAACAGGTTCCCGCAACTTTCACCAAGTTATCGTTCCACCTTGTGGTGTGTCTGCCCACGCTGCATATTACAATACGTAGCCGCCACTCGAAAACTTTTCGCCACCGTTTCAAAACATAATTGTCACAAAACTAAATATTACCAGATAATAATAACGTCATAAAATAAATTACTAGCCAAAGCAAAATAGATCGTGTGTTTTATTTAGTAAGATTAAGTTTTTTGTAATAGTGTTAGTCTTGATTATAAGATTCCGAAGCACATTGATGACTTGCACGATAATCGGTGCAAGGATCACGCCAAACCACGTTTTACTGCCAAAAAGTTATTATAGGGTGGATCATTACATGATGCCTGGAAAATGCTTCCTCTCTGTACATTTACCAATATTACCTTTGAAGCAATGATGGTTGCCTGTACGACTTCGCATCGATTGACGTGAGTTCGAATCCCTGCAATGAGCCTGAGCTTTCGGTGAAGGAAAACATCATTTGGAAACCATAGCATGGTGGTAGGGCTTTTCCTAATGCCCGCCTGGCTAACTACCGCCCTCAAGTTGAAAATCTGTTGCCAAGCATCAATAGGTGTATTCCGGCAACTGCACTTGAGATGCAGTCTTCCACTAGGTTTAAGTGTTATGCTTGGGCCACATCGTTACTTAACATCAGGTGAAATTATGGCTACTTCGCCAAACCTATAACGATGAAAAAGTCGATCGTAATACTTGCCGACTCTTCTTGATAACTTAACGTTGATAAGTACCTTCTTAGGATCTAAATTGAATAAAGGAGTTTGATTAGATTAGGTAATATATCTTCATGATTTTCTAAGCGTGCGAACACACTCGTAGAAGCCATTTAATAAACAAAATTATTTATAAATAATTAATTGTCGCCATGTTTACAGCCGATGTAAAACTCTGATAAACATCAAACTATATTAGTTTGAGGGTCGCAACATTTTTTACTTGACTTTCAGGCTAATTTGTGGGTGACCATGCTAAAAGGTTGAGAAGCGATTGTATAAACGTAATAATATGTTCTATTTCCCAGTTTTTATTAGCAATCGGGTTAGAGATACATTCTTTATCGTTACCGTGTCAATGTTAAGGATTTATAAATAACCTATATTTTTATCAACTTTATTAAGTATTACTAATTTATGATAACGATGTTTACGGCTTGAGTATGGAGCCGGTATATAAAGTCACATAATCATTAACATAATTTTTATTTTAAATATATTTAGCGAAAATCAACAAAAGAGTTCGTGATTACAAGATATACTTATTAAATGAGCCTCGCCCCGGCAGGAAGCTTTTAGTTTTAGATATAGATTATACATTATTTGACCACAGATCTGTCGCAGAAACTGGTAAGTTTTGAGTTTTTTTTGGCAAGTTGGTAAGTTTTGGCTGCTAATTCAATAGATGTATTTGCTTATAGGCCAGTCTGATGGATTCCATATTGATGTGTGACAAACTTTACATGTTAGTTCCACTGTCGATATGATACATTTCTAAATTAAACCAAAAAAATCAACTAAACAATATATTGAATCAAGGAGCCATTTGAATGTCTGGCACTAAGGGTTTGTAATCAGTTTATATTGGTATAGGTCCATATGTGGGATCTGTATATCATCTTTATTAAAATTTATATCACGATTTGTTCATGTTCAGAAGTTCAGAAGTTTTTTGTTGTCGGATAAATATTTCACTTTTTATGTGAGCTCTAAAAATTAATTTATTTTGTAAAGTTTGTGATCTGAAATACCTAATGGCGAATGAAATTGATTGTACATGGTGTCACGGTTAGATTTAACTTAACGCCATCTGTTAGTTTCTTTTGCGTACTACGTTGTTAAAATGTTATATGTTAGGCTATAAATATCTTAAATGTTTAATATTTGTTTATTTCATCAGTAAAATTGTTTTTAAAACCATATACGTTCTCAATCTTCGAAAATTTTGAGGAAGACTTGATCCTACCACTTGTGGTTGTAGTCCGGTTGTAAAAAAGATTAGCTAACGTAACTTGATCTTTAGGCATTTTGACGATTACTATGTAGCTAGCAGTTTTATTTAAAAAAAAAGGGTTTTTAGATAAAGTTTCACCTCTACCAGGCGTCCTAATATGATGTTCAGTTGTTTAATTCCCTTCGTCCTTCGTCGTTTAATTCCTTGTTTAATGGTAATTTTATGTATTCTTATTGAGCATTCATCAACATGTTATAGATAATATGAATTTATTAATAATGGATCTCTCAAAGACCTTCGACTGCATTGACCACAGTACGCTTATACCGAAGCTGAATCACTATGATGTGCATGGAACTTCTCACGATCTGTTAATTTCTTACCTAATAGTATTCTGTGAGAAAATAATAATAATTGGGACAAGAGCTGTTTGGCTATGGATATCTCCTTACATACTTCTCTATATCAGAATGAGAAAAGTTTCGTCGTTAACGCAGAACGAAAGCATTGAAGGTAGGATCAGATTAAATAAGTCAACAAATAATTTCAGGGTATGAACTAATGAGACCTTTTCTTCATGAATTCTTGACGTCAGCGTATGCAGATTACGACATAGTAATTTGGTCAGCGACAGGAATGAAATGGATCGAGGAAAAGATGCGATTGCTTGGTGTCTCCACACACCAAGAATACAAGATTATGTTCTATTTGGACTATTTAGCTATGATTACCGTTCACACTGCAAAATATGGTACTATTGATGTAAGTAGATTGTCATATATAAAAAGTGAATCGAAAACATAAATAACCTCTTGAATTTGCTATGTACTTTACAAAATGTAGCAAAGGAGACGTGTACTTTTTCATGCAGTCTTGGGCGTGAGTGTAAAACGTTGAAAATGGTGTCAATTAATAGCTAATACATTATCAAATCGTCACATAAAATTCTTCAACTTCTACAGAGCCGTCTTTTGAAATATTTTGTAAGTGTGAGGTTATGTAATGAACTATAGTTAAATAAATTTTTGAAGAATATTATTTTTATAAATCGGGAATACAATTCATTGGTAAGGATATAATTATTTAAAAATTACACTAAGAAATGAGTGATCCACAAGGGCACAGGAGTATTAAGTAACACAAGTGATTATACATAATTAGTAATAATAAAAATTTAGATTACATCATGAACAATTGTTTTTTTTTTGTAAAAATAATATCTATTACTGAACAAGTACTAACAATGTTTTTGATTTTATTTAATGAGTTAACATGTGCATATGGAATTTTCTTTGGGCAGTAAATATTATGCTATACGTGTGTAAAATATAGGAATAAATTCGAGTGACATGAAAAATGTTATGTGGAAATTTTATAAATAGTCGATCTTAAAGTTCCTTGCAAATAACAAAAGTACAATGTCGACTCGATTATCTATATTAATAAATCTGTGTTCTGTCTGTACATGTTTTTTTTTAATTCCTTATATACACTGATTACGAATATGACATAATATTTTTTGTCTGTATGTCTGACTCTCTGTACGCCAGGATTTAATTAAAAAACGGAGATTTTAAGGTATTTTTTTACACGGGTAATTTTATGTTATTTCGCGATTAATGATAAGTTATAAAATCTATATCTACATCTGTACAAATTTGTATATATAATTCTGCAATTGATAGGTCATGAAAATATCAATAGTACCTACTTTTAGAAATTGTAAACATAATTATGAAAATAAAATGTTTATTCGCAACAAATTTTAGTAAAATTTTGTATACAGGGCGTAACAAAATACTATTATAAAACTGATAGCTTATATCATTCATATAACCTTAACAATAATAAAATTAGAAAACGAAAATAGTTATTGATTAATAAACACGTGCAGAGCCGTGGGCACAGCTAGTTTGTACATATTACTCAATTCATTTAATCTTAAGATATTTCATCATCATTATTTCAGCCGAAAGACGTCCACTGCTGGACATAGGCCTCTCCCAAAGATCGCCACAACGACCCGTCCTGTGCTGGCCGCATCCAGCGGCTTCCCGCTTACCAGGTCGTCGGTCCACCTTGTGGCGGGTCTGCCCACGCTGCGTCTTCCGGTACGTGGCCGCCACTCGAGAACTCTTTGACCCCATCGGCCATCTGTTCTACGAGCTACGTGGCCATTAAGATATTTAAATTGATTAAAAAATGTGATTACTCACCCGCTCATCAATTTATTCCACTTCATTAAAATAGAATCGCCTTAGCTGTACACATATAAGATTAAGCAATAACCATAACGGTTAATCATTTCCAGACCTAGTATTCACAAGTAGTCTGCCAAGAGAAAGCTATTAAGCTGAAATATCAAGGAGCAAATGGCCTGTGACCATTCGACGCACGCTCGTGAGACAATATTATCGTTCCAACTACAATATCTAGGGAGTTAGCCTACATACATGAACGTTTATTCACTTAGACACAGTTATATCATACGTATAATGCTATATTAAAGACATTACACATTTAAAGGCTTGTTTGTTTACATTTACAATGTAATCTCATTTATGGTTATTTATACAAATAAGGTGGAAAACAAGCTTAAGTGATGATAAGCGAATAACATAACCTATGGACGCTTGTAACAGCATAGTTTTTACTAGCGTGTTGTCAACCTTAAACCCCCTTTCCCAAGGGAACTATGAAAACCCTACTCTCCGCAAAAACACAATACAAGGTCATTTGGCAGCGATCTTCTGTATGTTGGAGGGCATCACCATTCGGACTATCCTATGTCCTATGTTCCAAGGAAATTTATCTGTACTCTACCTCTCTTAACTGGTAAAGTTTTTTTCGAATAAATAGTAACTTCAAAGGTCACTGCTGTTTGCTGTGTGGTAGGACATACCCTACGTGTAACACTCGACTTAGTGGCACGCTTAGACAGGTCGCTTTCTGGGATTGGCCGGTGTCTATCCATTAATCAATCGGGATGGTAGGTTATCTGTGCCAGTATCGCGACATGGTGATAAACGCATTATGGTAACTCTGTAGGCAAGCTGTAGGGAATTACAGTGAGAGGAACAATGATAGGGCTGGGCTACACGGACGCATTGACGACGGCGCCGTTGGCAATTTAGCACGGGTGACACGGTGGGGCACAGCTAGTCCTTGTATAACTATACTAATATAATAAAGCAGAAGAGTTGTTTGTTTGTTTAAACATGCTAATATATGGAACTACCAGTCGGATTCGAAAAATTCGAATTGTATATGATAGCCAAATTCACGAGGAATAGTATAAACTTTCTAGCATTATGGTACGCCTCTTAGCTACCCTTAAACATTATTATGTTTGTTAAGTAAGTCGGAATGCAGAGTGCACCCCTAACTACTAAGATCCGCCTACGCTGGCGTAACAGTTAGTGATACGTAAATACAATGTTCTACAAAAATATTGCTTCATAGTGCATCTAAAAAAATGTCCACGATACCTACCATACGTCTTTCTCTTATACATAAGCCACAATAAGATATTTTGTGACAAAGTTTTATTGAAATTTGAAAAGTGATTTATGAGTATTATTATCAATGGCATATTAATTCTTACGAACGAAAGTTACTTCATCATCAAGACAATTTTATGTAGATAAACTTTGCCCTTTACAGCATGTTATTTGGACGAATAGTTTAGGAGAATGTAAAATAAAATAATTCAACACTCGGCTCGGGTCTATGACTATACTCGTAGGTGTAGTGGTGCGAAGGAGCCGTGTGAATTGTGACGCATAGCCCTGGCCGCCCGATAAAATATTGTCTATACTGAACTATTATAAATAATTAATCAGCGATTTATTTTAATTTATACGCAAGTGAAACCGCGTGGTACAGCTAGTATATAGACAGCGACATTAATCTAATGAAATTTCATATATATTATATGCACATGGTAAATGTATTTAATAAATACAATATATTAATGTTTACTAACATGAACATTTATCAAGTTCAGTAGTAAGTAAGGTCGTTAGGTCATCACCTATCCTATTAAGCTAAGAGCAGAATTAGATAATAGAGTTGGTTGCATTTTATGTTTTATTTGTGTAATTAAAATAAAATAGTCGTTTATGAAATTGTTGCATAATAAGGGTTATTACAACACGAGTGTTTTCATACCTACTAGTTATGTGCCGTATCATACAATAGTTTATCTACTCTCATACATTGGGATTGAACCTACTAAATAAAAGATCAAAGTTAAAAGAGTAAGAAATAGGTTATTGGTATTTGATAATTATTAAAGTTTTGTATACTTTTTTTTCATTAGCGCAATTAGTTTTGAATATTTGGAGATATCTACTTTAAGTATTTAGACCATAATGAAGAACACTTGAACTTGTCAAACAATTCCTGAAAATAGGCCAATAGCAAGTTTTTCGAAAACGAATTAGCTTTTTTTGGCATTTTCCATTCCATAAAGTCGTGATAGCATTTATCATATAATTTTCTCGACTTTGCTCCTAATAAATTATCAGTCATTTCCATCGCCACACCTAAACAAAATATCGGGCAAAGTCAAATTTTCGTCACATTCACTGCTATCAGATATTTTTAATCAAGAATAAAATACACGAAATTCAGTACAACAAAACGTATGAATGGCGTCAAAACCAAGCACATGTGCCAAAGCGGACGCTGCCACAGACAAGTAAAAATTGGAATCAATACTTTTTTGTAATGCTATATTTTGATCTGTATCGTATTGTTAAAAAAACATTATCTTGTTACAGAAAAAGTATTATAATATGATTCTATTTTTAAATTTCGATATTGTGTTTATAAAGTGTGTCATCATAAACTCGTTATGAAGTTTACAATTCGAATTTTACAATATGCGAGTAGATAAAATAAATTATGAAATCTTCGTTATAAAGATAAACAGCAAATACTAGACGGAGATACCTTAACACTAAAGGTTAGGTTTATCACAATTTCTAGTGTGTTTTAGTTATATTGTATCAATATGTTAATCCACATTTAAACAAACATTATTATTGCCATAGAGTTATTACGATAAGAGTGATAGTTTCATACAATATGTCGCTAATAGTTGAAGCCAAAACTAAATACATGTGTGCGTAACCGACACGTAATTACACTTGCCAACACAATCACAAACGCACGAATGGTATTGTAACTGATTAAAACGTTCACCAAAAATGGGGAATTTAAAGTATCCAGTGAGTGTTGGCCTTATTCATCCCATGGTCACTCAAATTTAAATTATAAAGGCAATAACTGACATTGTTAATTATTGATACTGACAAACCAAAAGAAAATCAATGCTGAGAACGATGGTGGTCGCTATCCCTAACACCTTGCTTTATTACTGCATAATGTACATACACCGACTGATTTTGGAGCGTGAAAAATCAAATGAAAATCAGTGATGGGTTATTACTATGTGTATGGTATAGTAATTATTATTAATAACTATTGCCAGTACATATACTGTCGTACACATTTACTGTCCCAATAAAGCTGTCGGTCTTAGCCAATGTAAACATGCAGTAAGGTCTACAATGTCTTTTTCGTTCTCTCTACTCTATATCATTCTTTACTCTCATGCAATGAAACGTGCCTAAATCTAACGAGTCCTTGAAATTTCACTCTTAATTCTCGACTAATTAACGAATCGCAACCTAAGAAGTTTCACTACAAAAAGTGGGGTAAAATATTTTCCGATAACTAGCAACATTTAATTTTAATAAAAATATTGCTAACTTTATCATGTGAAAATTCCGTCATATGATGCGCGCAACTCTTAGATTCACCCTCTACTGAATGCGCCAAATGATGTATACCGCAAAAAATATTTAACCCAGATTCTATTAACTTAATAGAATCATGAAAATTACTGCACGTGCCCTCGTCATATATAGTGTACAGAGTTCGCAAAGATAAACCATATCTGATGTAACAAATATATATATGCAAGTCTAGTATATCCTATTTTTACGATTATGAAGAAAACGAGTAAATAGTACACCAAAAAAAGGGACGCATATTTTACTTTCTTAGGGCGGGGTCGTAGCACACAAAACAAAAAAAAAACATCCACCTGGAAGACCATCACATACTGCCGAACCACACCATCGTACGTAGCGTTTACGGACCCGGAACGACTAATCGGCGATGCAGCCAAAACCAGGTCGCACTTAACCCCAGCAACACTGTGTCGACGCGAAGAGGCTTATTGGAAGAAAATTCGACGACCCAAAGATACAACAAGATATGAAGCACTGGCCGTTCAAAGTTGTCAACGGCTGCGGCAAACCGAAGATTCAAGTAGAGTTCAAAGGAGAGTTGAAGCGATTTGCTCCCGAGGAAATCAGCAGCATGATACTGACGAATATGAAGGATACGGCCGAAGCATACCTGATCTCGACAGTAAGTGACGCGGTGATCACGTTACCGGCTTACTTTCGTACTTGACCATTTCTGCTCCAGCCGCCCCCAGAAGCGCGTTTGCCTCCACTCGAATGTAATTTTATTAAGCTAGTATGACAAAACATTTTTATTTTTTCTAACTTTGAAAATGTCTTTAAACCGGTAAAATACAATAAAGCACTACTTTTGAAGCAATGATGGCTCAGCGGTAGCGTGTACGGACAACGCGTCGATCGACGTGAGTTTGAATCCTTGCAATGAGCCGGAGCTTTCGGTGAAGGATAACATCGTGATGAAACTACAGCATGGTGGTACTTAGGGCTTTTCTAATGCCCGCCTGGCTAGCTACCACCCTCAAGTTGAAAATCTATCGCCAAGCACCAATAGGTGTGTTCCGGCAGCTGCACTTGAGAGCCAGGCTTCCACAACCCACAGCCACAACGCTAAACCTATAAAGATTTAAAAAAAAACTGGTATAGCAAATTTAAATTATAACGCATACATATCCAACGTTGTGCAGCTTTTAGGTCAATTTCGTCTGGAGGCTGCAATTGATAAAGTTCAATGACTTCGAGAATCTATTGACCATTAACCGAACAGCAAGTTATGTCTCAGTACATTATTATTGATCGTCTATATTTAGAAGGTTTAATAGCTTTAGTTTCTTCATTGAATTGTTTAACTATATAGGTATCTATGTCCTGTTTTCAGTAAAGAAACCCGTAAAAATTTTAAGAATATTCCTGTAATAAAGTTTTTTTACTGCAAAGGTGTCAAACAAGCATACGGCCCACTTGATGGTAAGCGGCTACCGTAGTCTATGAATACTTATAATACCATAATTATCACTAACACGTTGCCAACCTTGCCCGCCTCTTCCAAGCCGCTCTGGAAACCCTACTCCTGGAACCACCGCAGTAACACAACACTAGGTCAATTAGCTACGATCTTCTGTAGGATTGAGGTATTCCACCAGTCGGGCTGCATTAAGTAGTGAGAAATCTCCAAAGAAATTTATCAGTGCCCTTACCTCTCTTTTGATTGAAAAATTGTCTCTAAGGGTTGAAAGTCAAATAGTCTTATAAGTAAGTATAAAGAATTATTATGTAATAAAATTATATTTTTAAAGGAATATAAATTAAATTAAAATCTAACCCAGTCAAGTCGGTTGGCAAATATTATGTAAGTGTAATTTCGTGTTTTAATAAAGAAATAAAACAATAAATATTTTCATTATTTATTTAAGAATGCTACTATTAAAGTAGAAAATCATACCAACCATGCACATACAAATAGGCATATAAATAAATTTTAAAAATATTTTTATTTATGCGTGAAGTCTATTATATAATTATTTTAAAAAATGTTGTTATTCAAGCACAGTTTGCCTATATCACTGGAACACTTAATCGTTACACGGAAAACTAAATCTAATTCTATCACAGCCTCGAAGAAAATATACATCTATAGAATTGTTACACTACGCGTAACGTTCGCGTACTCTCGCAAACATTTCTGCTGCGTCGACCTTATTCGGACCTTCATTTTTACCGAAGAAAGTTGTCCTAGTCGTTTTCAGAAGCCCTTTGCCGTTTTCGGATGTCTTCCGCCAATACACTGTTTGTACCGCGTGTCGACCGGCGATGTAGCGAGTCGCGCTTCCGATAATCAACCTTTTGTCCATTATTATGAACTATATTATACAATTCCAATGTAAAATTATTTCGTGAGTTGGAACGAGTTTACGGCTGTGGAGTCGTTTTAAGTTTGAAACTGTGGCCGATGGCAAGCAATTTATATATCGTCCGGCACGTGCTATGCGTCTGACCGTTTGGTAATGCTTTGTGACGTCATACAGTACTAAGTGTATTCGATGTTTGTTTGTGTTTGTTTAGCACTTTACAAGCGCGTGTCTGTGTGTTTATGTTATCACTGTGAATAAATGACGTTGAATGCATTCACCAAATATAAAAAAGTTGATAGTTCTGCGTGGATATTAATTATAATTTTAATTTTTGAATTGTTTTCCATAAAAATACTTATAACTTAATAACGATCATTTTATTTATCTAATATTATTTTAACTAATAATTAAGTATTACCTTTATTAGTATATCAAATACTAATAATTAAGTTTTTTTGCTATTCTACCAATATTACTTTCTAAGCGTTTCTTTCAAGGGTGAAGATGCATCTTCTGTCAGCACCCTCATACATATTACACAATTTGTATAAATAGAACGAAAACCTTTAAAACACGTTATTTAAACAAGATATTATTATGATTACAATGTAGGTAATAATAATAATTAAGGTATCAGCTTTATACGGCTAAGTTTCCGCAACTCGAGAAGTCTTAGGCACCTATTTTGCGTGGTGATCACGATGTATATATAACAGGGAATAATTGTACGAATGGTTCGTTTATAAACAATCGAGTCAGGTTGTAAATTGTCGGTATATTGTAACAAAGACTAAAATTTGGTGTACAAACTAAGTGGATTGGTTAGTTTCGGTTAAAATATGACGCGAAAAATAAGTTAGCCGTTGAAAATTGTCATTTTTCAAGGCCCAATATCATGATTTTGCTTATTTAATAGACATAATCTCAAAAATTCAAAATTATTAGTGTCCGTTCACAATCTACATAAAGCTTATATTCTGACGAGACTGTTTATAAACTAACGGTCCTTATAATAAATTATCCGGTGACATATAAAAAGCTATGTTTGATAAAAAAAAAATAGACCATTAGCTGATTGAATATTCCCAAAATGAACTTTTATTCGAGTATATACAATACATCTCGGAAATCTTAAACAATAAATAAACTTAATTACATACTACACTATATAATCGATCTTTGCTGACGACGCCCAAGAGAGCGATAAGTTTTCGTACAATAAAAATAGATCAACGTACTTATCTTGGAAAATGTCAATAATTCATTCCAGTGTACATTGACAACAATTTTAGACATTATTATATACTAAACAGAATATCATTTATGTTGAAGGTTCTACTGAGCCTAATCATCTTCAATCGTACATTTGTATGACCAAAATTATTTGTAAGATCAATTTATGATTTTATATATATTCGAACTAGCCAAGTCAGACCTTAGGCTTCAATATATGATCCTAAGTTATAAGAAGAAATTATATTTTAAATTGTTATAAAATATTTTATGTTGTTATAAATAAATTTCAGGACTGATTAAAACCTATACAGTACTTCCAAGCTACATACAGTATTTAAACCTCTCCTACAAGTTATGCATATAGTAATCCATTAAATAAAAATGCGGGTCAAGCGTACTGAGAATACAATTCATAATTATTATGTCACGTAAGCATTACATAAATATCTTTGATTTCTTATGTAACATTAAATTACTTATTGTGGTTTAAGTATTAAAGTTAGTTAAATAAGGTGTAGCGTCTTTTCTACATCCAGTCTTCACAAATTTCTAGTATATTGTACAAAAAGATTTCTTTATCATCTATTTGTATTGTATTTCTATTATCCTATATTTAACGGTTTTGTCAGTGTATTCTACGAAGGCATGCTGGTAGTAATTTTTAAGTTGATTTAATATTTTTTGGGTTGATATGCCTATATTTTATTACATAACGTTACAAAATATAGCCTAAAATCTTTTTAGAAAAAGCTTCTATAAATAATAAACAGTATTCACCGAAATTTGTTAGGTGGGTCTTGATTTATAAGCATACTAACGTACGGATAGACCGAGAGACGTTGAAGAATATAAGGACAACAAAAATCTTTTTAATTAAAAAACCGTGCATTAATGTACAGTATGATGTTGTGCAATCAGTACGGAACCCTCAGGGTGCGAGTTCTACTCGCTACTAGTCCGATTGTGTTTCTTATAATGTAAATGTATAGCTTTACATAAATCTGTGACATTTAGTAACCTCATCGTGTGCATAGAGATTGCATTGTGTGTTCAAATACAGACAGCTTTCACTACAAGAGCGTTTGCTATCTTGAATATTCATTACGGCCGGTAATATCATCCTACTGGAATGTTGTCTAAATAAATATGGCAATTATTTTGCACTATGAACCGCAATGTTTATCTGTTTTGAATGTTTCGATTATTGTACATCTTCTTAGCAAATAATGTACTTCAAAATGACTGACAGGCAACGCACATCTTAAACGATTGGTCCAGAGGTATGAAATTTTTCAAGAGAATTCCTTATACCGTAGAAACTCCTACAGATTTTGTCACTGTTAAATTTGCTGCTGCACCATATTTTACGCTAAGTAAAATATAACTGTCGAGAAACATCTTCTATACATATTATAAAACTCAACGTCTCTCTGTCTGTCTGTCCGTTTATGTTCTTTTCACTTGAAAACCACTTATCCGATTTACATGTCTTTTTTTAGTTCATAGCTTTGTTATCTGGCCAAGTTATATGTTATATTTTGTTACATACAGTAACATACGAAGTAAGCAGCGACGATAATGATGAAAAAAAAACCAGAAAAAATACGCTTTTGGGGCGATGAAATGGCTTACGCCGAGTAAACCATAAGAGATATATCAAATTAATTTGTTACATAATGGTAGATCTAGAAATAACCTACAAAAACATCAGCTGTAAGATGTGTCTATCTTCTAAGAATCAGTTACAATAAGCATTTTTGTCTTTCTAATAACTGGCGGGCGATACGCCGTGTGTGGTAGCGGGGGTAGCACTATTCGTGTGTGTCTCAACTGACGGCATTCTATAGCCCACGCGTGCGTAGCCGCTGGCACAGCTAGTTAGATTATGAAATACAAATTATAAAGAAACATTCAACTGTTTTTTAATGTATTACCAGTTGAACAACAACTGGCAGCGAAGATTAGATGTGGTAAAGATGCGAATGTTAAGATGGATGTGTGGTCTAACTAGAATGGGTAAGATAAGAAATATGTATATCAGAGGAAGTATGAAAATAGCACCAGTGTCAGAGAAGTCGAGGAGTAATAAGTAAGTGTAGTATGGACATGTCATGAAGAGGGATGGAAGTCCTATAACTAGAAGAACTCTTCTAAGGACGGATCTTTATAGGAGTAGAGGAAGACCAAAGAAGGCACAGCGTTAGACTGAAATCATTTGAAAATGCTCCATCAATATACTGTTTATAGAGGTATTATTAATAGGGCTTGTAGTCCATAAATACATGTTCTAATAAATAACAAAAAAAATACTTTATGCTTAAAATAAGTAGCTCTAAAGTTAAGTTAATAAATTTATATATTATATAACTAGCTACAGAAATTTCCTTGCATTACCGATAAACAAACAATGTTTACGTTAAATTTGGTAGTATTCCACTAAAAACATATACTAAAGATAATTAATATTTGATTATATTTTTCATGATATTTTTATGAGGTACATTATCAGACGTTACAATGTTCTATAAACTGGAGTGACTTTTCAACGTCTTGAATTTAAAAACACAATCAAATGTCGAATATATCTTAACATTACTAAATAAAGTATTGTATTTTATTGACTAGCGGTGCGTCCGCGACACGCATTTATTACTCAGTAATTATTCTCATCATATTAAGGGCCGACTTTACAAACGTCAGATAACTTTATTTGAGGCATAATTTTGAGTTTTGACTAGTATTGTACGTTAAACCTTTAAAAATTAAGAAAAATTTTCCTCAGATAAAGTTATGGAAAGACAGCCATGCCGTTATGGAAAATTCATATAGTTTATCAATTGACATATTCCCTTGTAATTCCCTTCCCTTGTACAAGATATAATCAAAATCGGTTGGGAACTATTTTTTTGTACGACTCTTTAATGTATTATCTAAGGAATGAAGCATTATACATGAACTCCAATCAATTTGGCAAGTTGTGGGTAAGTAAGGGGAAGTGGCAACAACAATAAGCTAGACGGGTGCGTAGTCGCCATTGAAAAATGGAGTGATGGAGAAGTTGATCGAACACACTTAACACGGGTGAAACCGTGGGACGCAGCTAGTTATTCAATAAAACCTTTTACATAATTACATAAAAGTTTTTCCTTAATAGTAATTATTAAAACACGAACAAAACAAAATAATAAAATACAAACATAGTGGATTTCATTTATAACGACCTCGGTTGGAACGACATTTTGGTTATAGCGATGTATCATTTAAGTACCTTGATTTTAAAGTATACTTTTAATTATATAGAGACTTCGCATGTAACGCCGTTTTCGGGTATAGCGACTAGTTTTAATGAAGCATTTGTAACAAGTTCCTAGAAATCTCTTGCAGATATTGCGACCGAGTGAATACAAATACCGAGTCAACAAACAAACACACAAAGGTTAATTCATAGGATCATAAAGCTTCGTTATATTTTGGTTACATGCAAAGATGGACAGCAATTTTAATAATATGTACTAGTACGTTAGCACAGAAATCTAAATTGAAACAATGCAATATAACTGTTTTTTGCAAATACAAGGGATATCTGTTAAAAATATGTATAGTTTTATTAAGTAGACATGAGCGATCATAGATAATTAAAACACTTGTTTTAATTATCTATGTGAGCGATACATGCGCATTGCGCGGCTGTTTTATCTGGGAAAAATATTGTTTTCTTTCTTTCTATCTATGTATATAGCGAATACCGGATATAGCGACGTAATTATCGTGGTTCCTTCATCGTCATTACGACAATCCCTTGTATACATATTTGTACAATATCTAATAGATTTAAAATTCATAATTGAAAAGCAAATCACCAATATATTTATATGCGTAACGTCACAAACAAACTGGATTAGATTTGTCAATACAATTATTTATAGGAGATATATTACTGAAAATAAAATATTACTTATTTGTATCCAACTAGATTCTGCCCGCGACATTGCCTGCGTGGACCAGAATTGGGTCCAGAGAGAAACGAAAAATATTTCACTTATCGGGATAAACTACCTGTGAGTCTAGTTTCATTAAAAATTCGTTCTGTCATTTCTGTTGGATAAAGTTTTTTTATACTACAAAGTTGGCAAACATTTAAACGGCCCGCCTGATGATAAGCGGCTACCGTAGCCTATGGTCACTTGTAATACCATAGATATCACTAGCGCGATGCCGACCTTGAACCCCCTACCCAAAGGAGCTCTGGAAGCTAATTCACAGCAGGAACATAACACAAGGTTATTTGGCTGCGGTCTTCTGTAGGGTGGAGTTATTCCACCAGTCGGGCTGTACAAGCAGAGAGAAATTTTCAAAGAAATTTTTCTATGCCCTTCCTCTGTGAGTAACACACATCCAAACATACAAATATTATTATTGTAGAATTATAGTCTAGGTGCTAATTTAAACATCCGATAGATAAATATGTAGCGTGTTTTCCAATTATAAGCATACATAGATGACTATGAATGATTAAATAATGTTTTAGTTGGTGAAAACAATAAACACTAGAGGCTAAGTGCTAAGGTGCTGATTAAGTCAAGTATATCGCTTATCGTCTCAAAGCACTTTAGTACTGTGTCGCTAGTATTAAAACACTTTTATTTGACACTTTTATTGAGGCAGATGTTATCTCTGAAAACAGCCAATTTGTAATAATCTAAATTTGCTTAAATTTCTTCAAACATTATATTTATACCTTTTAGTAAAATTTACCACCATACGATCTCTGGTGATAGGTGAACGATATTATCTATCATGAAAATTACCAATAAACGTCAGACAAACCGTGCAATTAAGGTCCCGAGACAGTCTGTTATAATAATTACATTCATATTTTTATGTAAAGACACAAATAAACCTAATTTAAAAGAAAAATAATAGTAAACAGTGAGCGTAATAACTTTTCAAATACCTATACCAATCTACTATGTGAATGTAGCATATATAAGAGGGCAGTTTAATACTGGCATGTAATGATGTTATAGGAAATTAAAAAAAGCATGTAACCGTCACATGCGATTGAAGTAAAACTTAAATGGCCACCACCATCCCGACGGTCACCACCATCCCGACGGTCACCACCTAGTTACCTCCGGTTACCTCGTCGCGCCTAAAGAAGTTTTACTTCAAAAACGATTAAATTCTTTATCTAAATCTAATATCAAAATCTCTTTAAGTGATATATTATTACTGATATTTCCCAATTTCAAAGGTAATCCTAAACTTTTTGTTTGAAATCCGGACAAATAACTATAAAGTCATTTAATATTAATTGAATACTTGTTAACGGTCTATGATTACGACCACAGTAAAAATCTTATGGAATACATATTCTATTCGTTGTTTTTGTTTATTTTTCGGCTAGCCTGGCCATTCATAATATGTTATGTTGTGATACGGCCAGTAACATGATTAATGATGCCGGATGAAACCGCAAATTACCGGATCCCGCCGATAAATATCGGATCGTGGCTTTCAAATATAGGATAATCCAGGAATAAATCAATATTGTATAAATGACGGTTAGTTAGCAACGATTAATAATCATTTGTTTTACTAAAAAGTATTATAATAGATAAATAAGAATATTCTTCATCTTCTTATTTTTTTTATCGTTATAGGTTTTGGCGTAGTGGCCACAATCTCACCTTATGTTAAGTGACGACGTCGCCCAAGATGATAACACGCTAAACCTAGTGGAAGACTGGCTCTCAAGTGGAGCTGCCGGAACACACCTATTGGTGCTTGCCGACAGATTTTTAACTTGAAGGTGGTAGCTAGCCAGACGGGCATTAGGGAAAGCCCTACCACCATGCTATGGTTTCCTCACGATATTTTCTTTCACCGAAAGCTCAGGCTCATTGCAGGGATTCGAACTCACGTCAATCGACGCGAAGTCGTACACGCTACTGCCATCATTGCTTCGCAATTGTTTTGGCATCGCAAAAGGCACTTGCGAAGGCCAGTGGTTGTCTTCGTAGTATTTTTTAAATTCAAAGTTGATCCAACAAGATGGTGGCACTCTTGTTAGAACTTTCTAGAGAGTTTTTGTGGCATATCAAAATGCATATTTCCCGTTTATATTTCACTTCACGAATGCACAATAACCAAACTAAATCACGCAAAATGCCACCAATATTACATAATATAGGGTCAAAGAACCTAAGATAATGAATTAAATATAAAAACCACAACATGGCAGCTCAAGATCCCGCCAAAAACTATGAACGTTCAAAATTAATCTATACTATCATATTATAATAAAGCTGAATAGTTCTTTTGTTTGTTTGTTTAGACGTACTAATCTCTGGAACAACTAGTCGGTTTCAAAAAACTACTTTTGTATATGATAGCTAGATTGATGAAGAATAGTATAGGCTAACGCTACGACCCTAAGGAGCGGAGCAGTAACTATGAACGTCCAGCAAACTGGCAAGCTGTAGGCAAGTACGGGAAGTGGAAAAACGATAGGGTTACACGGGCCTGTTGGCCAGCCCTGGAAAATTTGTCTAATAAACCGTGGGGCACAGCTAGTTTGAGTAATAAAACAGTAAAATCAGAACATCTGTAACGATATGGGTATAACGTGGTTGAGGCGGGCAGACTGACGTCACTCAGGAACAGTGTTTATTTTATAGTTGACTTAATAACTGCAGGTCTTCACTATCCATAACTCGTACTAGAATGTAGCTCTACTACGGCTGAAGTAAGAATGCTCTTAAGTAGGTCGTGCCTGCTTATAAAGTGCGTGCGGTCACAGAGCACACCTGTTGCTATTGTGCCAGCCATTAGTGATAAAGTCAGTAGTACGGATATTAAGTCATTAGTACTGTTTCCATAATTACATCGACAATTCTCCAATATATTATATTAAATAGTATGTTATTTGATATGACGTGTAAGTACAGGAAGCCAGTCCTTGTAACACATTCCATACTATGGTTAAATCACAATATTTTATTTAATATTCTTCTTGAGGGTGGTAGCTAGTAAAAGTATTAGAAAAAGCCCTACCACCATGTTATGGTTTCATCACCGAAAGCTCAAGTTCATTGCAGGAATTCGAACTAACGTCCATCAACGATAACTATCCAAACTAACCGCAATCCTAAATAAGTGATCACTGATAGGTCGCTACCCTGAGGGCTGAGTTAAGTCTAGTGCTATACTCATATTATCGCTTAAAATATGAATAAATCAACCTTATACATCATTTTCATTAACTAAATATTATTCTGAGGTTTTATTTAACAAATTTTGATAGTTTCTAATCATTTTTACGTATACTTACTGATAACCTCTCTAGTCAAACCCGCAGGTACTTACTTGAGTCCATGCTAAATTCCTTTGTAGTCAGTTTCCATGACAATTATGTTTTCGTTTGTTGGAACATTAAGTAAATATTACTAACAATAGTTATCAATAGCATTTCCCCGTATGTCCAATGCGGCACGTTTCGTATACGTGCTTTAAAAACTGTGTACATACTACTTACTCACGTGCTGATTCACTTGCCTAAGATGTAGTACAAAGTTCATCTATTAACTTTATATTCCCTTAATAAGCTGCGTGAATTACATTTAAATAAATAGGTCGAGTCAAGATGATGAAATCGATACCTATATTTTGAAATGAGAGAATTCAAAACTAAACTTGTAAAAAAAATCGACGATTATCATCATCTCCATCATTTCAGGCGAGAGACGTCCATTGTTGGACATGGTCTCTCCAAAGATCGTCAAAACGACCAGTCCTGCACTGTTCGCATCCAGCGGGTTACTGCAAACTTCACCAGGTCGCCGGTCCACCTTGTGACGGGTATGCCCACGCTGCATCTTCCATCACGCGGTCAGCCATCCGTTCTACGAGCTACACAAGCTCAATTAAATATATACATTCGGTTCCACAAACGAATACTTTTAAAACTATAATAGACGAAAGAAATCTTCTTCTTAATATTCCTAACTTGGCAACCGGTCTTCTTTATTGAAGACCATTAGTGCCATTATCGAGTGTATATAGTTTCCAGTATTATGACGATTTGTGTATCCAAACAAGATGGTGGCTCCCTTGTTAAAACTTTCTAGGGAGTTTTTGTGGCATAACAGAATTCATGATCCAAGTTATTATTTCCAATTCACCTCACTTTTGCACAATAACCAAACTTTATTATGCACAACGCCACCTGTATTACACAATATAGGATCAAATAACACATATTGATTACACACTACATGAACAGTTTGAGATCTCGCCAAAAACTCGCCGACGAAAGAAATCATTCAGTAACGGATACAAAAGCCTAATTCACGAACTCTGAAATTTACTGCGAACTCATTTTAGCTCGAACTAGGCTCTTATCCAGCAAATTAGGTAAAAAACTAGTTAAACAAAAATAAGAGTGGTAACACCATTTCAGATATCAACTGCTGAAGTACCATCATCACACCTATTGCCAGTGCCAACACTGCCTTGTTGAGCTCTGGCAGACAAGGCGATCAAGCTTAATCCTCAGAAGTAGCCATCTATTATGTCTGGTCTCAAGACTGCTGTCATTTGAGATTGATTGTACCTAGATATACTGCAGTAACCACTTAACATCAGGTGGAGTTCAGGCCTGTTGGCTACTTCATAACATAAATGAAAATTATTTTATTCAATTTAGGCTCTAAGAAGGTAATGAATATATTGATATTCATTATATTATATTATTAATACACTACCTAGTCATTCATCGAGAAGAACAAGCAAGATACTCGATTGAATGTATTAACTTTTTCTACACTGTATGTATTGCTTAACGTTATTATTATTTCTAATGGATGTACATAGAGGGAGTCACTTCCAGACACCGTCATTAAAGTAATGATCCACCACATAATATAAACTTTCGATAATAAAACTTGCTTAACATGATTTTTGGAATTATTATATAGCAAATCGGTAATATGCTTATGAGATTTATTACAGAACCTAACACAATTCAAATCGTACTAAGTCTTAGTCTAAAATATAGGATTACTTTTCTGTATTAATTTTTAGTATTGAAATTGTGTCTGTCAATTACAAGTTTAATACTATAAATTAATAAACGGCTTGATGTTATATTAAATTACAACCAGGACAGTATTAATTAATATGACAGACAGTGTGGCGACAAATGTCCGTAAAATTTCCATTCAAACACACACTGACTCACAAGGTTCACAGTTGAGAGTCGCGGAAAAGTTCCATTTAAAAGAACATTACCACGTAATAACACGACTCGGCCACAGACCTATCACGCGTCCAACATCGGTCTATTGAACCCTTACTCAATTCGATGACATTAAAACCGCAAAATGTATGTAACTAATATTGATACGACCCGTATAAAATGTACATTTCCGAACACTTGGCAGTATTTGGAAAAATCTAGAATTCTCTACAAACAATGTGTATATAGAAAAGGATTATAATAATACCACCCTGTAAGTGTCCCAGTGCTTGTCAATGATGCCTCTGCTTAAAGGAAGGTTTGATCACAATGCCAACCGAAGACTCAGTGGCGATTTCAAGGTCCCAGAAATACAGAGTTATACATTTCTCCCACATACTATAAGAAATTTTCTCAAGCGTTTAGGCTTCCTCGCAATGTACCAATTTAAAATTGTATAAGGACACGAATTCCAAAAAATTACGTTTGTACATTCCTCCGTTTCATATCCGTTTAAAAATAAACCATAAACCTATTAAATATTGAAATCAATCATTTTAAAGAAATATTTCTATTTAGTTGATTTTTTTATCATTATAAATTTTCTCAATTCTACGTGTTAATAACAAAGTTATTTTACTTGTGTATATGGGTTAGAAGTGTATAACTTCATGTGACGCAAAACAACGAATGTGAGTATCTTTACCAAAATAAAAAAGGTCTAGCAACCAACTTCATGGCAAGTTTTGTTACAAACTACCCACGCATCATAAAAATTGTTGTTTACTGATTTTCACTTTGAAACCGATAATTATTATATTTATATACTCTGAGCTATACTAATAATTAATTACATTTTTATTCACATCAAATAAATACCTACTATACTAATTTTAATATGTACATCTGATTGATTTATATGTTGAAAGTTAGTTGACACGTAACCTTTAGAGGGTCATCTCTCTTTGTGGTCCAGTAAAAGCTCTTCCCGAGTACTTGGTCTACAGAATGTCGTCGGTCGAGCGCACGCACGATTCGTGCTGCCTCTGCTCAAGAGACCGAAGACAAAAATGCATCATCTTCAAACAAAAACAAACCTACAAATTGTCGCATCGAAATGAAACTTTGTATGTATATGTAGTTAGGATGATAACACTATAATTTGGTATCTTAGAGCTGATCTGATACCCCTCTAATTTGGGCTCATAGTTATTAATTTATACGAAACTACATGAGCGGACAAACGTCAAAACGGCCATCATAGCGTGCCGCTATTATAGTAGTGAGAAGCGTACAGTATTAATTTTGAGAGAGGAGCGCGGTGTCTGATAGAGCCGAACAGACGCGACGCAGACCGAATGGCACGTAGCGACGTCCCATTAGAACGCTTTTACTCCCGTCTAACCGCACCATTAGATGTTTTACATCAAAAATGTTTATTTGATTTAACAATTCGATTACAACGAACTCCATTCCATTGAATGATAAACAAAACGTTCTTAAGACATGTATTGAAATACTAAATGAGGATTGATTTAGTTCGTTAAAGACGCATGTCATCAATCTCAGTTGGCCCGCACCATTCATTGTCAATGTCAAATGAATCAACCGCGATATTCATTTCTCATTACTTTTACGAAACCACAATCAGAGTAGCCGTTCGTGACATCTCATCCTAATTTATCTTAATGTTCAGCCAGTATACTTATACTATCATAATAAACAGGTAAAGTTTGTAAATGTGTTTGAAGGAGATGTAATCTCTATAACAAGCGATCCGATATTTTTTTTATCCCGAATAGAAATTTACGTTCAGGCCGATGGATATAGTTGCTAGTATACACCTATATGTATTTTTATAGGTTTAACGTTTGGTTACAACCTGAACTGATTTTAAGTGACTATGTGACCGAAGATTGTAACACGCTGAATCTAGACTGAATCATAAGTGTAGCAGCCGGAACATACTTATAGGTGCTTGGCAACGAATTTTCAACTTGATGGTAGGTAACCAAGCAGGCAATTAGAAAATGCCTTCACGTCACGCTATGGTTTCATCACGATGTTTTCCTTTAGCGAAAACTCAATTCCTACAAGTGTCCAAGTGCCATTATAGTAACATAACAGTGACATTTTAGCTTCTAATTCTTACCCTCATCCCACCTAAGTAGGGTCAGCATGTAGATTCATTTCTTTTAAATCAAAAAGGTAATACTGAAGTCTATTTAAAGGGTTTCACGAATAGAAGACAATTTATTTATTTATTATGGTTCACCAACATAACTTAGCATTAAACATTATTTAAAAAAAAAACTATTAATATAATAAAATTAAAATGCCGTTATATTTATAAGTGAACACGGCATGCACAGATAACATACTTAAGTATTAAATTTAACTATATACATATAAAATAACACAACTTAAACATATATAAGAATAATAAAAAATAGAAACTAAAATAATAATAAACAATAATAGTAGAAGAGAAATTAGATCAGTTGAAAGTTACACACACAAAAAATATAACGAAGTAAGCAAAGAAGCGGTAATGTTAAACAAGTCGAAGCTTTCTTCAAGTGTATTGAATTGCCAGCATGTTCTTAAAATAGCAATAGTTATCTATTGCGTCGATAAATAATATAAACTGAAGGCACGTAGAGGATATGTAAACTTATAAGGGAAGTAGTGCGACTATGCAAATAAATGCTACTTAAGTTCTGCACAGTTTATGACTTCACTGCATATATTTAAAAGAAATGTTGAATATGCTATTCGCTTACGGTCGTAAGAAAGTAGAAAATGGAAAATTTCCATTTAATGTCTACAGGTTTCATGATATTTATAAGTTGAAACTGAATTGTAGATAATGTAAAAAACTTTTTTGATTACGCTCGCTTCTGTCAATGTAAATATCATAATTCGAGTTTCAGACTTCATCTCAGTAACTTAGTACTAGTATTTTGTAAATAACTTATCCGAAATTTCTTTGCTACTTCTTCCTGAAACAGATTACCGTAGGTTTGATTTACTAAAACAAAAAACATTTGCGAATACATAAATGTGAAAATAAATGTGATAGACAAATAATAATAGTTATTATAATAATAAAATAATTTATTATTAATTAATGATTTAACATTTAATTACTAGCAAACGTATTTTTGTTTCAGGAAGTCGAAACTACTGTTATTCAGTTTCAGGCGGAACTAGCAAAGAAATTTCGGATAAATTATTTACGATGGATTTCGTCAATTTAATATAGTTCTTTGTAATTTTATACCCATTATTTCTTCAAATATATATTATATTCAACTACTTCTAACGAAACTATTACCTGGAACGAAAATCGATTCCACCGGTGAACTTTATAGTATTAAAATATACCATTATTACTATTCTACGAAATTGACATACGACATTCAGAACATGTCTTAAGCATTATGTTTGAGGAGTTCTATGAATAATAAAATATTGAATCGTTGGTAAGTAAGTACCCTATACAAAATGGCTTTTGAAGTTATCAAACCACAATCATCTGAAATTTTACTTATATAAATAAATAAAAGATTTAATAAAATTACTATAAGAAAATGTTTTATATAATTATATTAAATACTAGCTTTCCCCGCGGCTCCACATACGTTTGTAATGCAGTAATTATTATTGTAAAAATGTATTATTGATATTTTTATAGATTATCAATTGAGTACCTACTACATACATAATACATTTACTCTCAGTAAATACAATATTATAAAAAAGTTTTTGAGTTAAATACAGACAGACAGACAGGCAAAAAATTAAATCAAATTCAAAATGAGTGGCCTATAGAATAGCTATCACAAAATTTGGAAAAACAAAATATACATGTACACACAGGAGTAAAGATTTATTTATATAGAATAGCTAACCCGTACGTATGTTTTACACCTTATTGTATATAAACAATTTTAAATCTGTCATGTTAGTTAAATAGATAGGTAAAAGGTTTGTTAACTAGGTTTGGTTTGTCTGTTTTCCGTCAGTAATTCATTGAATTGATGAAGAATTAACGGAGATATAGCGTTGCCACAAACAACACCTTTAAGAAGTAATGTATAGATATGTTATCATGATTTCGTTTAATATTTACATTTCAATTAAAATCATTTTACTTTTACGCCGTAAACCTTCTAGGAAAGGCAGAAAGAGTAGAGTTATATTCTTTGCGAATCTCTTTCACTTCGAGCAGCACACTATCTATAGTAGAAATTAATTCGTTAAGACAAATACAGGCAGACGTGCGAAATTATGCTTAATATATTGTGATTGTGATAAAAATGAAATAAAAAATTACTATCAATTCTGACGATAAACTCAATTCTATTTCATAAATAGGTCGTTTTATCTCGTAATGTTTTTTTCTCTCAGCAATGACGTTCGTTGACGTTAAATAATAATATGACAATTGCACTGATTCCGTGTTTGTCATACTCCGGTTTGTGCGTCAATCGTTTGTTGATTGTTTTGATATTTTCTTTCTATTAATACATCAGATGTGCTCCAAATAAATGTGACGATGATGACAGCTATACAATAATTGGAGACAAGCCTGTTTGGTTCTCTATACACTCTCAAGTCTTTTGCTTGTATAGCAGAGTGACGGCACCAAAGATTTGAGAAAACAAGCGAAACTTGTCTATTTCAGACGATTGCGACTGTTGCCGGACAGAAATTTATCGTTTTCTGCCTGCTGGATGGCGTTGCAGCTATGATTTTGATCATGTCATACCTCATCGCCTCGTCGCTCGTCTCGCCATTCGCAGCGCTCGCGTCGGAAGCGGTTTTTTGGGCACGAGTCAAAGGGGCTCATAGTTGATGATAGTTCGAAAACTACTGAACGCGCCGCGAGAGTGTGAACATAAATTTACTTTAAATAACTTGACGAGCGAACGAGTTGCGGCCGAGACACAAGACGAGACGCGAGTGTAAATGAGCTGTCAGAGTATGTTTTATTTATGTCAAAGCTTAATAATTGTAATTTTAACCATCAACTAAACTGAAAGATATTGTATTTCTTCAACTAAAATAAATAAGTAATACAATTTTAATAAAACAATTTTAATAAAACAATTTTAATATGGATACAGTAAGTACAAGTACACCTCAACATCTCATTGACAAAGCAACAACTTTGGATTGATTACCTGAAAAATCAAAAATAAGGTATTTGAGTGCTTACGACAAACATTTTATATTCGTTATTCGTCTGAAATTCTCTAGTTCTGGTTGGCTCCACAGATTAAAGCTGTCACTTTTAATGCAGGTTATATGATAAACATAGTGTGCGACGCGGGATGAAACACGATTTCAGACTTCAGATGATGGTAGCCCTCGCTTCGCTCAGGCAGGCAACTTCAACCACGTCTGAAATCGTCTTGTTTCACCATAATCACACAATGTACTATTAAGGGTGAAATAATGAATAAATATTAATTCACGGATATTATTTTCATCATATAAAGTATTTAACACGACACGCCTAAGCAGGTCACTATATTTCATTGATTTTCTATGTCCGTTTATGTTATTTTCACGGGAAACTCATTTATCAAATTTAAATGTCTTAATTCATAGCTATATTATCTGGCCAGGTTATAGGATATATTTTGTAAGATAAAGCAATATACGAAATAAGCAGTGACGATAATGGTGAATCAGTTCGGGAAAAAAGAGGCATTTGGGGCGCTTAAATGGCTTACGCCAATTAAACCATATCAAATTAAAATTTAACATAATTGTAGATCTTAAAAATCGACGATAGCATATATCTATCTTTTAAGGATCACCCACAATAAGCATTTTTGTCTTCCGTCTTTTGAGCAGAGGTAGCACGATTCGCGCGTGCGCTCGGCCGAAGGCATTCTGTAGTCCACGCGAGCGGAGCCGCGGGCACAGCTAGTTATGTATAAAAGGTATGTTGCAAATAGTAGGACTTGAGTATTTCCCATCTGTAGTATGAACATGTGTGTGGTATGAACATATGAATCGGGAAGCATACACAAATATCCATTTCCACTGAAAAAGGTGTAGGTATACATTATTTTTATTCACATTGCACGCAAGAATTACTTGTTATAATGTACTTCAATGAAAAAAGGTACAAATATAGGTGAACAAAAACCTTAATGTTACACAATGTAGTACAGAATTCCTAAATCAATCCTTGATATTAATAAAAATGGGAGTAATTTGGTAGTAGCTATTTGGTTACCATAATCTAGGCTTAGTTTCCAATTGAATTGGGGCAAGTGAGATTGTCTACAAAACATTATTAATACAGTTTCCCTAGATTATGTTGTACCTTAACAGTTAATTAAGGTTACTTTGCAAACCATTACAAATACGATTACAAATCAAATACAATTTACAAATAGTAAATTTATTACAAAATAAATATGAGATTTTTTTATATTTTCCGACTTTACCTGTTTCACGATAAGAGTAGGTAAATAGTTTTAACAATATTCAAATACTGAAAGTAAGCTTAATTGCTCTTTAGTTGGAATGTTAAACAAACAGCTAATTGGTTAACCTCACTTTGAGTACAAATTAACTGTATTAATTACAGCTGATTTTATAACTGGAAAATATATATGCCACTTGATATTTGTTTAATTGTTATCGACAACATAAAAAGTATATACCAGTTACTATAGAGTGAACTTATATGAATCTCTATAAGTTAATATTATGGCTTAGTTTAAATTCGACTTAACGAACTAATTTAATTTTATATAATAATAGATTTTAGTATATCTGAGATTGATAAAGTCCAAAACCATTTGACGGATCACCATGAAAGTCAGTAGATCTATTTTTTGAAGTTACTCGTATAATTATTGTGGCGCGTTTAGAAATTGGGTGCTACGCGCGTATCATATGACAGAAGTCCGACATCAATGATAATAATATGTATTCATTTTACTGGCATTTATTGTGTTTAACTGAGTAAAAAAAACGTGTGTGTAAAATATATTTTAATCATGACTAAAATAATATAAAGTCAGTTAAATAAATTCAGATCATTATCATTGTTAGTAAGTTCATGATGATATTGGATCACTGGATAAAATTCATTTTTGTTTGGTTACGACAAAAAAGTTCCACCATACTTCTTACGTGCGTACACAGGACACGTATTTTTTTGTCATGGAGAAGGGTTAATGCTATGACTGAACGTGAGGTCGTGCTGTGGTCGATTTATTCAGTACTGGAAAGGACATGAAAATGTCTGCGATGCCAGCTTGTACATTATATTAGTATTGGATTATAATAAAAATACTGCAGTAATTCGATATGTAAAGTTTTAATAGAACTGTACTCACTTGAAACAAAGCTAATAATGGCTGAGTGAATAACCTACGATCAACACAAACTAAATTCGTATAAATTATTATAAAAGTGATGAGTAAACCATTCAAAGTCCTCATAAATTTACCTAATTTAAAATGAATTGTTATACACGATACTTCTTTACCCATGGGTACGCTTGCGGAAACTACAAAATTATTGTTAGTGTTTTTTTTTTAATAATACTGTACATATTATTAAAGAAAGGTCAGGTCAAGATTACTCTAAACCGACGAGCATGCATGAAAAGATTGATGAATGTTGAGGAAGCGACCTACCTACCCCGTTGGGAAAGAGGCGTGATTTATGTATGTATGTATATTATTTGTCACACAAAAACGATAATTATCGCTTAAATATAAAAATTACATTTTAAGCAATATTTTTAGTTATTTCTATTCTAAGCAACTGTCCAATCCTATATTTCTATATTTATTGGTTAATATATCTGAGATTTATAAAACAATCATGTAAATTGGTTAAGTTATATTTGAGTTATAACCACGTTAGAGAGAGACTTTGTCTTTTATAATATGTAAGAATTGGAACAACAAAAAAAACGTCAGTAGAAGTGCTTTCTCTAGTTCTAAATTTATTACGTTTACGTACAATTTTATTTAAATACGTTTGAATGATTAAAAAAACATCACTTAAGTTTATTCTTTTTGGAACAACAAAGTCAAGTCTGGAAAAAACTAAGTAATGTTTTATTATCAAACTACTTCGGCTTTTTAGGGTTCCGAAGTCAAAAGGAACCCTTATAGTTTCGCTATACCCGTCTGTCTGTTTGCAGCTTAGCTCAGACATTCTTAGTACTAGAAATATATAATTTGGTATGGATATACATATTAAAATTACCGGCAAAGTCATTTAATAAATTTGTGTTTTTTTTACGGTTCGTACCCAGCACAATATGGTAATGAATATTTTTCCTTGTTATCCCATCGTGTGGATATTTCGTTCAAAAATTATTATGCGTTTGTGAAAAACATGTTTCGTTTCAGGGATTCGTTTACGAAATATTAAGTTTTAAATTGGTAATTTTTGTTAGAATCAAGTGTTCCCACCCCTGCCAGCTAAATGGTTGTTTTTGGATACAGAAAAAAAACGTGGTTGTATTATACATAATGAAGTTAAAAGCAAACTATTAGAGGTAAGTAATCTTTACAAGTTAATGAGTAATAGTCAATCAATTTATAAAATGTATTTGGAGAATTAATTTCGTACAAATTTCATTGAATATTACTTAAAGATCGCTCTCTAAAGGATGATTCATGTTACACGGGGCCAGGCGCTGGCCGGGGCACGGTCAGACATCTATAGCATACTTTTGTATGAAGGAATTCCCTACTACACCGGGACGGGTACGGGCTGAATCTCTGCCACTGGACCCAGCCCGGTGCTGGCCCGGTGTAACATGAATCATAATTTTCTATCCCAACCGGCGCCCGAGACGACTCCGGCCCGATATAACATGAATGATCCTTAAGACTGCGTATTATGGTGACGGGCAACTACGGAACCCTACACAGCGCGTGGCACGACACAATTTTTTTGTATATTTCGACCAATGAACCAGAAAAAAAAAGAAACACATTTGTATGAAAAACTGTAATGTACGATCAAAGACGTAAAAATGAATGTATATTTTAGGGATATTCAAAACACACCACAAAATATCTTAAAGTACCTATGTAGCCGATTTGTCATTTGAAAATTTATTGCCCAATTTCAACTCATGAATTTTAAAGTGGTTTTGAAACGTCTGCTTTATAGACTTCAAACATATTTTATTTATAGGTAATATATTTCAACAATCATTAACTGCGCACACAATATTTGTTTATTCCAATAAAAAAGCGCGTACCTACTTTAAAATTGACAATGCTAAATTGCATTTATGTCATTTAAGCTTACAAATAAATCCAGTATTATTTTAATCCTCTATTACTTTATGACTCGTGGTGCAGTGATAGTAAGCCCTACTATTGAGCCGAGAGGTTACGGGTTCAATGATATAGTGTCATTGACTGACATTTGTGTGATGAGAATAATTTTCAGTTGTAAGTCCGGATGTTAAATACCTATATATATTAAACTGTTTAGTTACCATGGTACAAGCTTTGCTTAGTTTGATATGAAAAGGCAGTGTGTGATTTTTTTTAAAACAAGTAATAAAACTCAACAAATAGAAGCAAATCGTTAAGGATTATATGAAGAGTGTGCTTTTAATGTTTCCCACATTACTGCGTTTTATGGACTATGCCATAAGCGTTCGGATTTGCTATGACTAATCGTACATTGTATTAATACAATTAAGTACTGAGTCGAAACACTACATACAGATTGAAATATGGTTTAGCTATATGTATGGTTTGATACAGACTTTTTATGTGAAACATCTAGTGGCGCGACTGTACGTGAGTAAAAGCGTTTTGATGGGACTTCGTGACGTGCCATTTGGCCAGCGTCGCGTCTGGTTGGCTCTTTTCGACTCAGCTGCGATCTCTACCACACATGCTCACTGCTTTACGTGTGTGTTAGTGTATCAGCATGGTTTCTTATGCGAACCTTATAAGTTATTCTGAATTGAAGTAAGTTAAAGTAGTTCTTTAACAGATTAATTATTCATAATGAAAAGTCTCTACTTAATACTTGGCAATCAAAGGTTAGTTTACTGTTTTTTTATTATCAAATGATATTGATATTTTATTATATAGATAAGTAACACTTTTTATTTTATTTTATTATTTATTCATATTTAATGAAATATTATATTTATATATCTCTATAATGATAAAAGTCGCTTTTTAGGTGTTTCACATCATCTAGGTGACGCATGATGCCTCATTTAAAAAAAAAATATTAGTATCATAATTGTAACTTTAATACATTGTAAAAATAATGTTTATGTGCTTGTATTCTATGAGTTCTCACATTGTACATTCGGATCAGTTGAAACTTTGTACAATAGTGTTTGTACTTGCTTGGAAGTTTCTGCCATAGTATGCCAAGGTGAAATATGTTATGTGTGAATCGTTTCAAGAAATGACTAGTTTTTGAGGTTCCAAATGTAGTTTTCAAGACTGAATCCGTAATAGGAAGAAGACTGTGTCTGCTGTAAGGTGTACCGAGTGTAATTAATCATTTGACACTCTTTACAGGTTATTCTACATAATTCAACAAATAGGTATTGTTCTTAAACTATTTAACGTAAATACATTTTACGTTATTTTTATATTAAATACATATTGGTTTGGAGAGCATAATTGTCAGTTGAGTGTCTAGGTGTTAAATAGCTTTATATGTAAAACTAGCAACCTTCCCCAGCTTCGCTAGGTTAGCAGAGTAATATTGTATTAACTCAATTGGTTTACGTGGCGCACGTCAGTAAAGCTTCCAGTGTGCATGTTTTTTCCGACATCTTCAATAATCATCATCATATTTCAGCCAATTTACATAAAATCTGAATGAATTATACACCTAAACCTTCCTCATGAATCACTCCGTCCACTGATGAAAACCGTATGAAAAACCGTTTGGTAGGTTTAAAGTTTATCGTATTCAGACAGACAGACGGTTTAGTAACTATATTACAAGCTCTGTTTAGTTTGGAATTAAATGGACATTTGTGAAACTGTGTTCATATATTTATTAATATTATTTCATCCATTTAATTAAAATTTATTTATGTTTAATTATATTTAATTAAAATATATTTATATTTATTTAACATCCATTTACATAAAATCTGAATGAATTATACACCTAAACCTTCCTCATGAATCATAAATATGTAATATATATATATATAAATATATAATATAATATATATATATAAATATTATTTTAATATCAATCATCATAATCATAAAAATTATACTGGATCGTTTTCCCTTTCATGGAAGCTGAGCGGATATTAGTATAGTGGAGCACACCCGTAGATAATTATTATGGCCCACGTCGAGTGACGGGAAGTAAAGTCGGCTGCCACTGATCGTTAATAATATATATTATATATTAATATTATAAAGCTAATAAGAAAGGTTTTTTGTTTGTTTGGACGCGCTAGAACTACCTACCAGTCAGATAAAAAAGTTTTTACTTTTTATAATCTACTATATGTGCCCTGGGGTTTCACCCGCGTATAACATGAAAGAAATCGCTGATTAATGATTTATAATACTTCAGTGTAGACAATTTTTTATCGGGCGGCCAGGGTAATGTATCACAACTCACACGGCTCGTTCGCGCCACTACACCTATAGTCCTAGATCCGTGCAGGAGACCGATCACGACCGCCGGCGGGAACGGACGTGTTTACGACCGCTCTCTGCCGCCTTTGTGAAGTTTTACGACCGACCGGCTTTGCTGCACACCTGCATCGCACCTGCGCCGCACCTGCGTATCGCCGTCTCGCTCGCACCCATTGTGTCGCGCTGCACAACCATAAAACTGCTCTTTTAAGAGCAAATTGTTTCTATTCGACGAAATCCACACTTTAGTGGTCACTTGCCTGATACCTGACGGTGCCAACTAAAGCAAGTGGGTGCGTGACCCAAGCGCCCCTCGGTTGCCTCCTTCAGAGGCAAACGATAGTACTTGGTCGGGCTCAGGAATCTTGGCCCTTGATAGAGTCATAGTCAAGCCCTGAGTGTCTCCTTCCCACCCTTCCGATCCTGCTACACATCCATCCCCGAGTGTCTGTTTGGGCGTAGCTAGGTATTTATACCGGCTGCGTTCTCTGCCTCGGGATTGATAGGGACCTCCACGTAGGGCCCGGTAGGTTCTTTCCTGCGAGTCATTACACCGTGACCCGCAGGTCCCTTTACACGGCTCGGGATAGCCGTTTAAATTCACTCGGCGCACCCCCCTGCCTCTCCGGCAGGGAGGTTTAACTTCACCCCCGCCCGCCCAACCGCCGCCGCCGGAATGGCAGACTTGGAAAGCTTCGTTGCGTTCGCAACAAGCCTACACCCGTCGATATGGACGGATTTCAATAGGGCCATCGCGGCCGCGCAACCCGCCATTGCTGTCGCACAGGCCACCGAGGCCACCAGCGACGCCGCCGCGCCCCACGCGACGGACAAGAAGCCCGTCTCGCGCTCCCGCTCAACGGCACCCCGCGCTCACCGTCAGACGCCGTACAAACGGCCGTCATCGCGCTCGCGTTCCCCGGGCAATCAAGTCACGATCCCAGCGCCCTCTGCGCTGCCGATCAAGAACTCTTTCGCGTCGTTAGTTCCCGAAGCGGACACGCCGACGCTAGTAGCTACGAACAATAGCTACTCGCCCACTAATCCGGATCCCGAACCAGAGTCCAACGAAATGGACACGGCGATAGTCACAGATAACGAGGGCTTCACCCTCGTTCAAAAAAACAAGCCCGCCAAACGGGCATCGCGTTCGCGTCCCGAGTCTCCGGAGACTCAGTCCCGCCCACAAAAGGCGCAGAAAACTGGGCTAAACAGCCACGCCCCCCGCTCCGCAGCGCCCTCAGCGCCTGCCGGTACTTTTGCCGGCAGAAAGGCGCGTCGCCCACCGCCGGTAGTAGTCCAAAACAAGGCGGTCTGGACTAAGCTCGCGGACAAGCTTAGAGACTTAAAAATTAATTATACCTCGGCCAGTAACACGGCCAACGGTATCCGCGTACAAGTAACCACTTCTGACGAACACCGTCAGTTCACAAAGTTGCTCCGAGCAAGCAACCTACACTACTACTCATACACCCTAGACGATGAGCGTCACCTCCGGGTTGTAATCCGCCGCATCCCGGTGGAAATCACGCCCGAGGAGGTCAAAACTGACCTCTTAGCGAAGGCCCTCCCTGTCCGCGAAGTGCATAGAATGCACGGCGGACAATCCAAAAACCGACCATTAGATATGGTCGTAGTTATCTTGGATCTGACCCCCGAGGGCAGAGCCATCTTTAATGTCAGGAAAGTGTGCGAGCTCTCCGGAATAGCCGTAGAGCCCCCACACAAAAACCGCAGCCCTCCGCAGTGCCACAACTGCCAGCTGTACGGACATTCGGCCCGTAACTGCCATTTACGTCCCAGGTGCGTTAAGTGCCTCGGGGACCACGCGACAAGCGAGTGCACGCGCACTCGCGAGTCGTCTACCCCTCCGAGCTGCGTGCTATGCGGCAACGCGGGTCACCCCGCGAACTATCGCGGCTGTCCCCGTGCCCCGCGTCCCACGCGCCCTATGCGCCCTACGCGCCCAAGGCAAGAGCGACACACCCCTCCTCAGAGGGCACGTCCCGCCGCCAATAGTCAACCCATGCCTCTGCTCACGCCAGAAGCCTTTCCCAGCCTCCCGGGCGCTTCCCGCGCCCCGGTGGCGGCCACCCCCGCACCCCGCGCACCCCCTCCGGCCATGCGAGCCCCTCAGGCAGCATGGGTCTCTACTCCCCGCCCTCAGCCTCCTAAGGCTCAGGCCTCCCCGCCCGTTAGCACGCGCCGCGGCGTTGACTACATGGTCATGCTCTTCCGCGAGCATGACCCTCAGGAAGTACTGGCATACGACCAGTGCGTCGCTGAGTACGGCCCCGCCGAATCCATCAGGCGTTTTCCCCTGATGACAGCGACGCTAATGCGCCTGGCCCGTGCCGGGAAATAGATAACGGTTATAAATGGCTCGCATTAAACCTAGGAGTCTCAACATCTCTTTCTTTAACGCGCGAAACCTCCTTCCACAACGGGACCTAGTATCCACCTTTCTTAGGGAACGGGAGATAGACGTATTTCTAGTACAAGAAACACTTCTAAAACCCAGTAGGCGCGACCCTAAGATAGCAAATTACAATATAGTCAGAAATGACCGTGCCACCCGAGGAGGCGGCACGCTCATCTACTACAAGCGTTCCCTCTATTGCATGCCAATAGACCCTCCCGCACTTACCAATATGGAAGTGTCCATCTGTAGAATAGGCATGACTGGCCATCCGTCAATCACGCTTGTCTCTGCATATCTCTCCCCGAGTAAAAGACTCCTTCAGTCCGATCTGGAGGCGCTACTTTCACTCGGTCAATCCGTAATAATAGCAGGCGACCTCAATAGCGGTCACACCCATTTCAACAACTCGCGTAACACCCCTAACGGGGTTATTCTCGACCTACTATGCGATGTGCTCGGCTTTGACGTCATAGCACCGCTAGAGCCCACGCACTTTCAAGATAACTGTCAACCGACAGTACTTGACATAGCCCTCCTCAAAGGTGTCTCACTTCGGTTACGACTTATAGAAGTCGTACACGAACTGGACTCCGATCACCGCCCGGTTATCTTACAACTCGGGCAACCGTTCGACCCCAGTCCGCCAAAAGTCAAAGTAGTTGACTACGCGATATTAAATCGTTACCTAACCGATAACGCTACCCCGTCCAGCTTAGCTAGGATCCCCGACGTATTAGAGTCAACAGCAGACGCCGACTTAGCGATCGATTCCCTGGTCGACTACCTCCAAACCGGTGTAAGGGAGGCCTCGAGAGAGGTGCAAGCGGCAAACGAACGCCGTTTTATACTCCCCCCCGGCTTACGAGCGTTAATCACTGAAAAGAACGCCGCGACACGTGCACACGATTCTTATCCGACGAGGGATAACACCTGTAGGTTACGGCGACTTCAGAGAGAGGTTAGAACTCGCATCGGCGAGTACAGAGGTCACCGGTGGGATAACCTCCTAGAGGGTCTCAAGCCGTCCCATCTGGCTTACTGGAACCTCGCCCGCTCTCTGAAGTTAGAAGCTTCCGCCCTGATGCCGCCCCTCGAAAGGGGCCCCGATCTCCCACCCGCGTTCGATAGTGACGATAAGGCAGAATGCCTTGCCGCAAGCTTGGAGAGCCAGTGCTCTCCAAACTGCGACAACGTAGACACTGCCCACATCGAAACCATCGAGACCGCCGTTCAGGAACTAACGACGATTCCCCCCGCGGAAACGTTAAACCCGGTCACGCATGACGAGATTTGTTCTGTTATTAAAGGCCTTAAGCCTAGAAAGTCCCCCGGCCCCGACGGTATCAGGAATGAAGTACTTAAACTTCTTCCCGATCACCTCATAGCTCTTTTGGTCTGCATCTTCAATGTAGCCATAGCCCACTGCTATTTTCCAGCCGTCTGGAAAAAAGCTATAGTTATAGGTATTCACAAGCCCGGCAAAAAAGCTTCGCTTCCCGATAGCTATCGCCCGATCAGCCTTTTAAACACACTAGGGAAACTTTACGAGCGGCTCCTTCTGAACCGTCTCAAAACCGTTATAGATATTAAAAATCTATACCCTCCCGAACAGTTCGGTTTTCGCGCCCGACACTCGTGTACACATCAAGTGCACCGCCTCACGGAGCACATCACGAGCAACTTTGCCAAAAGTAGTATCGCCCCCGCCCGTACGCTTGCGGTCTTTTTCGACGTAGCTAAGGCCTTCGATAAGGTCTGGCATGCCGGACTAGTCCACAAGCTACATCAATTAGAAGTCCCGGATAGGTTAGTTCATCTAGTTCACGATTTTCTACGCGACCGCACCTTCCACTACCGAGTGGAAGGAGTACTATCTACCGCCCACCCTATACGCTCAGGCGTCCCGCAAGGTTCCATTCTGGCGCCTTGCCTTTTCAATCTGTACGTCAGCGACCTCCCGAAGCCCCCCGGGGTCGAGGTAGGGCTCTACGCTGACGACACAGTCATATATGCGTCAAACAGACACAGAAAAAATCTCGCCTGCGCAGTCCAACGTGCCGTAACCACTCTCGGGGAGTGGTTTCGAACGTGGCGAATAGCTATTAATCCGGTAAAGAGCGCCGCGATTATGTTCGAACCGCATACATGCAAACTACCACGCACGGTAGGACCCCTCTCATTATTCGGTACGAATATCCCTTGGGCCACCAAGACTAAATATCTGGGTGTCACCCTCGACTCGAAGCTTAACTTCAACGCACACGTTACTATAGTCAGGAATAGGGCCATCTGGATCCTTTCCCGCTTGCGACCCTTGCTCAGTTCGGTAAGCAAAATGTCCTTAAGACATAAGCTCACACTGTACAAGATGTGCGTCCGTCCGATCTTGACATATAGCTGCGCCGCGTTCGCACATATGTCCAAACATAACTTTGCCCGCATGCAAAGAGTCCAAAATCGGTTTCTCCGTCGCCTGCTTGACCCTCCAGCCTTCGTTAGGAACATGGACCTGCACAGGGACATGAGGCTTCCCTCGATAGAAGCCTATGTGAAATATCTCACCAGGAGATACTTCGATAGCGCTTCGAATCATCCCAACCCGCTCGTAAAATCCACCGTGAACTACGTCCCAGACAACTCGATCCCCGTTGCCAAACGTTATAAACGCCGTCCGCGAAATCTCTTTGTCGATCCCGATGACGACATCGAGAACGCTAACAATTTCTACGCGTCCGCTCCCGCAACATATGCGTGCTCGCGCCCACGCCCGCGAAACCACCGTTCCCTCCGCAGGGGACGTACGGTTAACTTCGCTCCCGCACACCCGCCACGACCGCCCTCCTCTGCGGCAACTCAAGCCTAGGTCCGATCCATCGGCATGGAGCCCTTGAGCCAAGCAGCCGCTCGCGCGATACAAGTGACTCTACAATCACTTGCTTTCACAGCCATACATGACACTGCATTATACACACATGCACAACACACATAGGTACATAGGTTCTGTAAGGGACCTTTTTTTTTCTTTTTTTGCCTAGTTAGATTAGACAAAAATTTTCAGACCACTAAATACACATACACATGTTCCTTCCCTCCTCCCAGGGGGCAGAAACATGTATATATGTATAGTTAGTTTAGATCGAATTACGGATAGGGAATTAGTCAGATCGCGACTTAATTGCATACGCGCAACAGTCCGAGCCGAGGTTCGGCCACTTTGGCACCCTCGGATGTTGTTGCTTAGCTTTCGTGGCTGAGTGCCCTAAGCGCTCGCCCCCAAGCCCGGTAAAGCTGTAAAAGCCGTAAAGGCTCCAGGGCCCCTAAGGCTAACAGTATAGTCAGTTCGAAAAAAAAAAAAAAAAAAAAAAAAAAAAAGATCCGTGCCGAGTTTTGAATTATGTTAATTTTAAATTATTTCCCAAACTATTATTCATCCAAATAACATGCTATAAACGGCAAAGTTTATCTACATAAAATTATCTTGATGATGAAGTAATTTTCGTTCGTAAGCATTAATAAAACACCTTATTGTGGCTTATGTATAAGAGATAGGCATATAGTATCTCGGACTTTTTTTAGATGTACTTAGGTACAACATTTTTGTAGAACATTGTATTTACGTATCACTAACCATTACGCCAGCGCACCCGGATAAAGCATTTCCGACTTACTTAACAAGACTCAACATTTTAGGCTAGCTGAGAGGTGTAGCCTAATGCTAGATAGCCTATACTATTATTCCTCGTGAATCTGGCTATTATATACAAAAATATTTATTAGTAGTTTCAGAGATTATCGTGTTTAAACAAACAAACAAAAAAACTCTTTCGATTTATTATAAAAGTATAGATTATGCAAGTTATAGCATTTTTTATGTCTTAGACTTGCGGTGTCCGGAGTCTCAGCACGCATTTTTTTTAATACAGTTATTAATTTCATGTCGTCGTTTTATTTTTACAGCCTTTGGCTCTCAGCGTCACACAAAATTGCGCGTAAAATTGGCATTAATACCGTTACATGGAATCCAAATTATTAATGACAATTCTTAAAGCCTATCATTTTTGGAATTAATAAAATATATATACTTTTGTAACGAAACAATATGAATTTATCTCTCAATGTACTGTGAGATTATTAAATAATATTGCATGCCAGTATAAATGGTTAAGTATTTATTGTTTAGTAAAACCCATATGAAACTGTATTTTAATCAAAATTGTTTGTGAAATACTACGATCACTAACAGATTATTATTATTATTAAAAAAAACCTTGTGGTGTCGTGGGACACCAGATAGGAACGAAGTTCCTTATTATAAAAATTAATTTCAAGTTCTATTCGAGGTATAAAGAAAATAATTTTTCGGGTATATATTTTTATTATGATTTTTTAACGATAAAAATCAAAAAAACTACTTTACAAACTTATCTTAACACCTTTCTTTTATTTACAATAATTTATAAAAATATATAATAATAATAACAAACTGCAATAATAATAACAGTCATCACGTAGACTTTTCATTAGACACTGTATAGCTATCATACATAGACTATACATAAAAATCTTACGCTTTTTTTAACGTTACGGACGTTTTTTGCCGGCTAGGGTACCATTCCGCAACGCCCCATAAGGAACTTCGTTCCAAAATCACGCACTATTTCTTAAAGAATTATTAAAAATTCTGATAGCCTATCGATTGATCAATGATATAATGGCAGAACTTATTACACAGTTTAGCCCCCGCTGAGATGTGAAGCGCATGATCGCGCGTTAACGCGCGATAGAATTTCGAAGGTGTTCAAATAACGAGCGCTTATGCGAGCAAGCCCCTTCGGTTACTGCTGTCTAGAGATATTTTTCATTCATGTTCATGTGAATGTTCATATTCATGAGCGTTCATGTGAACGGTTTGTGTTCATATGTAAACAAGCTAAGAGAGCGAGTTCAAAACGCGTGTGTCATATGAATGAGATGCTAGGTGCTACGTCCTACGTGCTAGTGGTGACTGAACTAACAACATTTAACTTAAATTTTGTACAATAAATATGTTTTTTTTATACCTTATGTAACTAATTAAACATTTTGGATATTTTGTCTCTCAGTGTTGCATATAATTTGATAATCAAATTAGTAAAGAGTCTGTTATTTATAATTACATATTCTCAATGTGCCATTTTAATTTTTTTTATATTATACTTTCTTCCACTTCGACCTCTTAACTCGATCAAAACACATTGCAACCTTCGAAATTCTATCGTGCGTCAACGCGCGTTAATTCACGTTAAATCTGAACGTAGCCTTATGAATAATATTTGATTTAAACAATCTTACAGTTAGTGTGTATAAATATACTTATATGTTTCACAAAGTAAATTGTTTAGTGATTAGACGAGTTACTTACGTTATAAAATAAACAGTTGTTCGTAATTACACAAAGCAAATGAAAACTTACATTGTTTCAACACGTAATTACCTAAGTAAACATTTGATGAAAACTATGTTATATTTACCTTAAACTGCAAAAGCATCGCAAAGACATCTCAAATCTGGCAAATTTCGGGCACGAAAAGCTTAGTTGCTGCAGTCTTCTAGAACTTCACCTTGTCAACAAATACACTTATGAAGTCATTACCTCATTGTGATTGCTAAATAAATAAAGTCAGTAGAATATAAATTAGATTTTAGTAGATTTGAACATCGACAGATGCTTACGAGTTACACAGAATTCGCGTAAATTTACTAATTACAATTTACTTTGTTTCAGGTCAGAGAGCGTAACACACGGGTTAAAATACACAGTGAAAACAATTGCACGTTTAAAATTCTATACATTTTTTTTAGCCTTTGGCGACAATCTCACCTGTTACGTGACGATATGTACCCAGGATGCTAATACACTAAGCTGCCTAGCTCTCAAGTGCAGCTGCCGGAATACACCTATAGGTGATTGGTAATGGATTTTCAAAATCAGTCAGGTGGCTAAAGAGGTGGGCAATTGGTTTTTTTTTATCGTTATAGGTTTTGGCGTAGTGGCCACAATCTCACCTGATGTTAAGTGACGATTTGGCCCAAGATGATAACACGTTAAACCTAGTGGAAGACTGGCTCTCAATTGCAGCTGCCAGAACACACCTATTGGTGCTTGGTGACTTATTTTCAACTTGAGGATGGTAGCTAGCCAGGCGGGCATCTGAAAAAGCCCTACCACCATGCTATGGTTTCCTAACGATGTTTTCCTTCACAGAAAGCTCAGGCTCATTGCAGGGATTCGAACTCACGTCAATCGACGCGAAGTCGTACACGCTACCACAGAGCCATAAAATTACTAATAATTAATGGAGTCATTACAAAATCCTCTACCACCGTGTGCAATGGTTTAACACGATGTGTTTCTTCACCGTAAGCTCAGGCTCATTGCAGGGATTCAAACTCACATCGATCGAGACAGGTTGGGCACAGATACATTTCTTTGGAGATTTCTCTCTACTTGATGCAGCCCAACTGGTGGAATACCTCCACCCTATAGAGGATCGCAGCCAAATAACCTTGTGTTGTGTTTTGCGGCGAGTTCGGTTTCCAGAGTTTCTTGGATTAGGGGGTTCAAGGTAGGAAACGCGCTAATTGATACCTATGGTATTATAAGCGTCCATAGGTAACGGTAGCCGCTTGGCGGGCCCTACGCTTGTTTGCCACCTTAATTGTATAAAAAAACATGTCCGTACACGCTACCACATGTCATGTTCTGAGAGAGATTTCATGACATCCCCACCCTCTATAATTAATATTCTCAAACACAGAAGAAAACGCAGTCATAAATAACTCGATGAAGCAAAAAAAAGGTGTGCGTGCGATTCACACACGATAGAAGTGAAACTTCATTTTAAAAAATATTTTCTATTTTATTTAAACAGTGTGCAATTATCATACACACCGACATTTGCTCTCTCGCTCTGGCTCACACAAAGATGAGAGACCGATAATATATTGCTCTCTCGCTCTGGCTCACAGAAAGAGGAGAGACCGATAATGTGCGTTAAACGTTTAACGTGTTGGAAGTCGCATAAGAAGTTTCATTTCAATAATATTTTTATATTTTTAATTTCAAGTTTGCATTTTAACGCCAAAGGTGTGCATTTTTCAAAGCGAATTGGTTCCGGGCCACGAACATCTCGATATGCAAACGGATTATTTGCATCGTAAACGTTGGTGCACTTAGTAATAAATTTTTGTATAATGGCCATACTTTATAGTCATAATGAAAAATATTTAATTTTTTTTTTGTGGCATTCTGTAACTTTCCTATTACTCTAATGGTTATAAAACCTATACTTACATATATTGTAAGGCACGAGAGTTTTTTTTTATCCTAACACTCTAATCTCTAGAAATATTAGCCAGATTTGAAAAAAAAAGTATTTTATAGCTTATTTATTGAAGATTACAGGTAAAATAACTTCACGCTAGGACTCTAAGGAGTGGAGCAGTAATCATGAACTTCAAACAACCTGGCAAAATAAAATTAAGATAGCTGCGGAGAATTGGTAAAATCAATTTAACACGCGTGAAACCGTGAGACAGCTAGTAAAATTATAAACTTCGTGCTTATAAACTAGTTTAGTATTTGCCTGCTCAGAAAATATGATAATTGTGTTTAAATACAATGCTCGTGACTGTGTATTTGTTTAATACGCAGTAATAAAAATATTATATCATAATATTATAATAAAAAACATTAATTAAATGCACTTACGTCTCGTAATTTTATTTTTAATAATATTATTGACTAATATTAACTGGTAGTTCAACAGATTAGTTCGTTCATACAAACAAAAAAAATCTCTTGAGCTGTGTAATATTTAGATTGATATTACTCAAAGAAAATCCATTAATGCGAGTTCCTCTTGAGAAGCGAGTCTAGTAATTATTACAGAGTACCTAGTCGAGGCGTAACAATGCAGCATTCACACCGTAAAAGCTGTGTCGATGAAATGCTCATTGCAATGTAATTTTCATGAGTATCTATAAAACCTTTGTTTCATTGTTTTGTCAATATTTCATGCAATATGTATTTACTGTTCAAATTAGCCATTTTAAACCCACTACAGAACAGAGATTTATCATTCACTAGCAGAATAACAATCTTGCTTGATAAAAAGTGTATTGTGGTAAATACGGTTTTTTTTATCGTTATAGGTTTTTGGCGTAGTGGCCACAGTTTCACCTGATGTTAAGTGACGACGTAGCCCAATATGCTAACACGTTAAATCTAGTGGAAGACTGGCTCTCAAGTGCAGCTGCCGGAGGGTGGTAGCTAGCCAGGCTAACTGATAAGCACTAAGCTATGAACAAGTAGCTGATAAGCCAAACCAAAATTATTTTATGAAAATTAAGCCCTAAGAAGCATCTATACTATATAATACCGGTTCGGAAAAAACCCAGTCATTAAGAAGAACCACCTTTTTTTATTATTATTTTTACAGTACTTATATTGTTTACAGCTATTATCATTTTCATGCATTCAAATGTAGATATCAGATCAATTCAATAGGTGTTTGTTAATAAATTTTAAACTTTATTATATTAATTAGCTAAGTGAATCATCACCTTGTTTTCCGTTTTTATATCTGCATATATAGATTAATGATTGGTATCTGTTCTCTTCACCTAGATACCGCGCTTATACAAACAATAGCTCCTAGAATAAGGCAACTTAATATCGTAGTGTGTAGTGACTATTTGAAATGAAGCTTGTCAATGTGATAGTATTGTCGGTATGAAACTGGCTCGAGTGCGCCGATTCGGTGTAGTTTTGATTGTCACTTTTTTATAGAACGCCGACAGTGTCTAGATGACGCGATACGGAAAACATTCAATAATCTATGTCTGTATATTAATACCCGAGGAAAAAACCTCAGTTTCCTTTTTAAGCATATTGTGCGCACGGAGAAGTCTAAGTCTTTGCATAAAGTTTATATGGAGAAGGAGTACAGAAAGCTAAAATTTAGATGTAATGTCAAACAATAATTGTCTGTCTTTGTTTATGTACATAATGTAATTAGTGTTAAACACAAAATAGTCTATGGTCAAACAGTCGTAGAGAGTAGAGAATGTCGCCAAAGAATTTTAAATAATTACTGGCAGATTAATCGTAATAGAACAACATTAAAAAATAATAATTTAATGATTACATGTAAATTACTAATACTAATATTATAGAGAGGAAAATTTGATTATTTGTTTGCATTTAATAGGCTCTGAAACTATTGGACCGATTTGAAAAATTCGTTCATCGTTAGAATCCTTCATTATCCCTGATGGATATATAATGGATAAGTGTGTTAAAATTTATAATTTTTGAAATTTTTGTTAAACACTCGTGCTAAGCTGGGGCGGACCGCTAGTACCTATATCTCTAAACTCTTTTAAGAAAGAACCTCAGTTTGTTCAAACTTGAAATCTAATAAATTACAGTCGAATACCGTTAGTATATTAGGTATATAGAGGTATACGAGTTCAGCAGCGAATAAAAAATCAAATATGATATTATATCGATCATACAATAAAGTATAAATAAAATCATTCTTTATACATTTATCTGGTAAAGGACGGGATTTAAGAGAATACTGACCAGACTTTCATCTACAAAATAACAACTGTATGTACGTTTTATTTCGTTGCGAATTCGAAATCTCGAAATCCGTCGGGGATTATAACAAAAATACAATTCCAGTATTCATTTTATACAGAGGACAAAAGAGCTTCAGGAAACTTTCGCACCCTCAAAGCTTTGCCGTATTCGAACAATATTATTTCTGACCAGGTATGTATTCGACATGTTTTATGGTGGAATTTATCTAAATTAAATTTTATTTATTACTATCCGATTGGATTACCCATCGGAAAAATCTCAGGAGTTTTCAAATCGCAATTTAACTCTCTTAGAGGATCATCCTTAGAGGTTGATTTTTTTAAAATACGTTGTTAATTTATGGCATTTCTGTTAAAATTTTAATGCTTGTATGGGATGCATAGAAAGAACCTCGGTATTCCAACTTCACTGACAAGCCAATCTTTTCCCCAAAACACGAGCTATTTTATTTCAAATACGACTTGTGTCCACAGGAAACGCGTTGCGTTGTCCGTCAGATTTTATTAAGCCTTTTTAATTCATAGGATGAAAACAACGATGACAAACGAGAAAAAGGATTCCATCAAGTTACGACACTACCGAAACCACAAGAAGACAAGCATTGACCTTGAAATCTTAACGCGTGAAACGTGACACAATGAACACAGTTTTCGCTGGTGAATTATTCCAAGATTCTATGTGTGTGGATACCTAAATACTAGTCTGTAAACAGATAAGAATAAAAACGTTGAAATAATTATCGACATCGTATTCCAATTACGAATACAATTTATATTAATAAAAATATTTTTTTAAATTTTGGTTACCTTTTTTACATTAATTATATTAGCGATCAATCAATAAACTTAAAATTGTTGTGGATTAATGCGCACACTTTGTGACCCACAAACTATTCGTCCAATATTTTGTATCCAATATAAATCTGCTGGGTTAAAAAATTCACATTTAAAACAACAGAACTTGAAATACAGATACGCAATCTTTCCGTGGTTTAGTTTACTTACTTTTTTTTTTTATTGTAGCACGGCATAGTGACTACACTGTATCTGATGGTGAGCACAGTGCAATCCAAAAATATCGGAGACTACCGCGGAATTTATAATCCATCGATAGTCGTCGCTCTCATGCCGGCCTGCATAAATATCTATTCACGTTATGTGTGAAGGACTCCATATTGTAGGAAGGAGGGAAACACTGGACGGCAGACAGTTCCACAGCCTTTGACCCTTATGTCTTAAAAGTGATTCTAGCAAGTTGTTTTTTATAAGTCTATGGTCCTAACATAACCATAGTATAGGTACTATATCTCAAAAGTAAGGTTTGTTTCTATCTAAATATATCAATAAAAATCTAAATATAAGTACTTGTAATTTATTTTTTATTAATTAGAAAGTACGTTTACTTCAAACAAGCATTAGGTTAATAAATATAGTATAGCTCAATTTATCTTATAATATTATCTTGCACCTACAGTCTAATAATAAACCAACATACTCTCAACGGTTTGTTTATCTTTTTCGTATCGCCTCAAGCTACGTCTATCGAAAATTTAGAGGGTATTGTACATCATTTTTTGGGTCAAAGTTAAACATTTTGGTTTATTCTTTATTAAAGGCTTGGAGCAGTATAATCCTGTGCATTAAAAATATATTAATCAAGTAACCACTTGCAGAAGACAATTCTGATTATCATCTTTTATCAGTGACAGTGATAACCTGTAATGAAAATAATACTAAAAAAATATTGATGCAATCTAAGATCTTTTTTTAGTAGCTCGGCAAAATTACTTCATAATTCCTTATAGAATAGTCTAGAAACATTGGTAACTGCCAGTGTCAACTTCCATCAGCAGTCGTCGCTATCATGCCGGTTTGCAGCAAGGCCTCTTAGCACCCTCTTTGAAGAAATCGATATCGTAAGAGGGAGGGAGCACGCTGGCCAGGAGACAATTCCCAAATCTTTATAGTACGACAAACATAAGAATTGTCAAACTTCTTTGGCTTCCAATATACAATTGACCAGCACAAATCAAATCGTAAGCGATTTCATAATAAATCTGTCTTATTTATTTCGACAAGAATGCAGTACATTATTTAATATTATGCATTATGGAATTCTACTACCTCTCTCCATAAATAGTATTGTTTTCTTTGTATGCCATGCCCTTACTGGAATAGGGTGGCCATATTATTTTTACTTTTTAGTGAGGACATCTAAATATGAATTATATGCTTTCAAATTATTTAAGGTTAACTTACTTATTCGTTATTCATTCTATTGTTGGTTCTTCATCAGTCCTTTATTAATATGTAATCTACACTATAAAGCGCATAAGAATGTCTGTTTCAACGCGCTTCTCTCTGAAACTACCAGTGAATATTGAAAAACTATTTTGGAGATAGCTATTTAATTGAAAAAGGTTATGGGTAACTTCACGCTACGACCCTAAGAAGCGGAGCAGTACCCATGAACATCAAGCAATCTGTCAACTGTCAAGCAAAGATAGGCTTCACGGGTTCGTCAGCGTCGGTGCGGTGATGAATTGGTAGAAAAAATTGAACGGAGGTGAAACCATGGGACACCGACAGTATTGTAATATGAATAGTAAACGTATCATATTTGAAATCCCTAAATATTTTCATTTTGAATTTTTAGATAACTATCTATTAAAATACAAACAGAAAAAAAAAACAAACACCATGATAGCTACACATATCTACGGCATTAAACGCGAACACATTTCATTCGATACCGCTATTTGCATTATTGTAAAAGGATCGTATATACGAGTATATAATACACGTATATTTAAACACTTACGTTTTCGTTTTAATTTATTTACTTTGCTAATGGAAATTCTGCTCGAACACTCATTGTCACCGGTGGTGTTATATTTGTGGAAATTTTTACGCCTTTTTCCACGGACTGTTCGGGGAACTCTGGTTGATTAATGTGATACAATATTTTATTAATTGCATTATAAAATGTATATAAATTAATATTGACAAGAAATATTAAAACACGTAATAAACCTTTGGCTCTCAACGTCACACACAACTGGCATAATGGGAGCCAAGTCATTAAAAACATTATCACTTGTTAAGACATAGCGCTTCAAATAATGACGTCGCTTAAAAACGTTATCACTATGAAAAAACCAAGTTTTTTGCTCCTAAAGACCTCATCGACAATAATTAGTAGAAATAGGCTAAAAGTACCGATATCTCCAAAATTATAATTCTCAAAAATAAAAGATTCAATGGACTTTAGAATATATTTATAGCTCATATTTTTAATTTCACTAGGGTAAGTGATTGATCTACTATGTTTATGGTTGTTACAAGGAGTTAAGTAATTTAAATTACCTTCGTGCTCGTTTGTACCAAGCTTGTTTTATGTTTTATTATTTATCATTTAATAAAAATTATATTTATTAATCACGACTATAGACTATATAGTAAGTATGTTGGACTTTTATTTATGTCAAATATTAAATATGAATCTTGTTTATTTGGAATTTTAACTAATTAATTACTAATTACTTAGTTAATTTAATCTTATGGCCTCAGTTTTTTTGTTATGACTATACCCAATACTTACTTCATAATTCGATGTTCATAGGTGCAAAATAGATATTTCCAAATATTACGCTGAAAAGATTTTCTTCTTTCTACAAAAAAAACTTATTTGATATCTTCATAATGTCGAATATTTTAATAATATGAAACAGTATTACATTTTTTATTATCCACCTCCTCTACGCTGCAACTTTTCTAAGAATAAAATAATATAAAACAAAGTATCAGCTCCCACTCCAGCAAACAATTTTGCTCTCAGCTAAATCCGATAAAATGACAAATAATACTATTCTCGTCTGGAAATTCTGGAATGTACAAAATTAGATGCGTATTTATCTATACCTATAATAGATACCTAATATAATACTGAAATTAGTTCCGTCTTTATCCGAGTGAGTTTGTCACATAATCCCAAAAATGTGGTGTTCGTGTTCTAGAGTTGAATTATTTCATTTATAGCGAACTCCCTAATAGGCTTAGCGTATTACCATCTTGGGCCACATCGTCACTTAATGTCAACCAGTTGAGATTATGGCCATATACTTATAATAGATTTGTTACATTCATTAAAGTTTTAAAAAATGCTATTTTTTTAAATATTTCATTCAAATTATTTTAAATATTAGGTACATACTCATTAAGAAACATCTTTTGCTTAGAAAATAAACTCTTAATTGAAAGGAAATCTTCCATTAGCTTTACACGATTCCATTGTTTATATTTGTTTAAAAACAAAAGAGCCATTGACTCTTGAAATCATTTTAGATTAATTTCGGCCAAGTACCCTCGCGTCACTCTCGTTATAATTGACTGCGAAAAGGAAATTTTATTTGTTTATTTAAGGCGACTCACGGGTTTATTACCATGTGCATGATGGCCGTGCCCCAGTCGAGTCCACATCCCTACCACCCCAGTTGATTACTGTATGGCAATCAGATATATATTTTATACAAATATTTTTATGGAATGTTTAACTATATATGTTTTTAATGACGCTGAGCGGTTCGAGCGCAGGTAGTCGAAGTATCGTAAAAGATCCATTATGCCTTGAAGCATTGACCAGCAAGCCCTTTTTTGTTCAGTTACCTACCCGTTCACGAGGCTATACGTCGTTACAAACATGTTCAGTTAAACATAACATAAAAATATAAATTGGATATACACCGGCTGATCCCGGAACGTGTCATGTCAAAAAGTCTTACTATGGCGGATGCGACATCTGGTTTATGGTGGTCGCGACCCAGTTAATACAATTGTCGTGTTTTCTACCCTGCAACCCACTCACTCATAATCATAACCTAAAGATACTCACAATAATAATTAAAATAATACAAACAAATTACATCATAATGCCATTTCGTATAACATGTATATTATTTATTAGAAATATCGGCACATTTATTGCAAAGGCTCTTTGTAAGTTCTCATATTTGCTTGATTATCCTCGATCGACAACATAATCAGTCGGTTCCTATATGACAGAGTAATCTAGCGTGTATTGATGAATGGAAACACATTACAAAGTCACAGTCCCATAAAACGCCTACAGATATCTATCAAGCTATACTTATTTAATCACATTATATCTGCTTATTGTATTGAAAAACATTAATTAAATCGTCCGTCACATGATTAAATTCCTGTATATAATTGATATGAATTTATTAAATATATATAATGAAATAAATTAACTTAATTGTAATTAATTTTTAATTATTATTTTAAATAATTAGTTTAAGTATACTAACAAGCTAAAGAACTCCTAATCTTTATGATGTTTTAATATATAATGACGTGGTACAAAACCATTACGACGGCTATCGTTTCGTGAATCTGTGGAACAGATAAATTCTTTTAAATTAAATATAAAATTATTTTGTAAATTCATTAAGTAAAAGTAACATATTTCGATAGATATATGATGTGAAGTATCATATTTATGCAATTTTAGATTTCTTAGCACACAGCACAACCATCTTGTTGAAGTGTTGTTTGAACTTTAATAAAAAATATATATAACCAGGTGACATTGGCAGATTTGTGTATAAACACACGCTACCAATGAATAAAATTATTGTGTGGTTTTACGAAACCGCGATGCAAATACAACTTTAAAAATAAAATAATAAAACTTGAAAACTAAGAGCAATATTTATTTAGATCATTGAATCGTTGTCAACTTTAATTACTCTATCAATAATGTTATCTTCGCCTCGAGTCTCACAGTTCCCCACTCGACGGCCAGCTGTAATGCGTCATGCTATAGATGAACGAAAAATTTTGGGCCGATAGAAAGTTTCACTTTAATAATAAGAAGAAATGTAATTCTCGCTCTGCTTACACTATGACATCCTCTAACCACCAAATCACTCGAAGCGAAATGAATGATTGGAACCCAGTTACATTGAATGAATGACCCGATGAGTTTCACCGCACAGTTCTACGTCAACATTATGTAGGACATAATAATATAATGAATAACATTATTTTGAATGATCGTGTTATGAATATAAATTTAACATAATCACAATGAACTATGTTCATTCGCGCATAAAAGGAATATATTATGACAAATTTTGAAGGGTTACAATATGCAACATGTGCTATGTCAAGTGGTGTATTTAATTAAGCCGTATCACGTCCTACGAAGTTTAATTAAAATATAAATTTATCGCTGAACGTATGGCGGAATACTTATAATGCTAAAATTATTTGAAATTAACATTAAATTTTAACAGGCAAACATTTACAATGTTAATCCGTGGTTGAAAACGATTTTACAGTATTCGGTATGAGAAAATGTTTTGTTTTATTTCAGAAAGTATAACTCTAATAATGTGTCCGTCTTACTAAACCGAAGTCTCAAGTGAATCAAATCCAAAGGAAAAACCTTTGAATGCACCTAAAAACCATCAAATTTCAAGTAAGTGCATTATTTCAGTAAATATATGGTTTTTATCGGAAAACCAAACCCATTTTAGCAACAATAGCATGGTGTTAGGGCATTTTGTAATATCCGCCTGGCTAGCTACCAACATCAAGTAAAAAATCTGTCGCCAATTACAACTGTTAACCATTTGTGAATGAAAACAAAATATAAGAAAGCTTTATGATTGAAAATTGAACCTTTGTATATTGTATGATGATTCGGTCGTCACCGGTCGCAATAACTGCAAGAGATTACTAGGAATTTATTTATAGGAATTTATACTTTAAATTGAAGGGACTTTTAAGTGTTACGTCTTTATAATCAAAAAATCGTTACATCCGAGGTCGTTATAAATAAAATCCACTGTATATGATTTATCTATCGCCGTACCGTTAGTCTGCATGAGCTGAAGGAACGGAATGCCAATCAATAATTCCGGCACAAGTTCACATCGCTTGCCGCACTAAACACAAATATAATCTGATATTTATATTTTGGCATAGATTATATTATGCAAAAATTTGATTTTTTTTAATAGTACAAAGTGAGGGCACTTTTACCAATGGTAAGCACAGTATTGTCCATAAACCGACAACTGTAGTAGAGTTCAGCAATCCATCGCCGGTTGTTAATATCATGGCGACCTGCAAGCCTTTTATCAGCTGAATATACACGAGAATAACTTTCATGAGCTTCTCACAGAGTCCTTCCAACCCGGTTGATTAGGTACTCATTAAGCACCGACTTTGGCGGGTGTACGATGGTCGCAATCTAGTCTTCTTCTTGATTTGGCGTTGCAAACAGCACTTGCCAGTGTCAAGGTGTTAAAATCTTCGTAGTATTTTCCAAACGTTCAAAAGAAAATGTTTAATTGAAACGTACCGTTCTTGGTATCGTGTCAACACTGTTGAACTTTATCAATAGTTTATTCTTAAGTTCGAAATAGACTTGCTGTAAAATGCAACAGGAAAAATTATTACAGTAACATTAATATCAACATATCAACGAAAATCTTAAACAATACAATTTAAATCTATAATAAGTTGCATATGCACTTAAAGGCTTCAATATATAATTCAACAACAGGATGCTAAAATGATATTATTAAATTATTTTTACAAAAACTCCTAACTTAATATTATAAAGGCGAAAGTGAGTTTGATTGTTTGTTACACAATGACGGAAAAACGGCTTAACGGATTTGGATGAAATTTGGCACACAGATAGTTATAACCTGGATTAACATATAGGTTACATACAATTTTTTATCCTTGTAACGGCCCAATTCTGAAGTCCACGCAGATGAAGTCGCAATCACAGCTAGTTAATAATAAGTCTGTAAAGTGAATTTACATACTTATCATTCATGGCTGACTTCATCATATCGCACTCCGGTCACATGAAGCGCGCGCAACTCTCAATTATATCTCTCTCTACTAAACACGCCAAAAGTTTTATAACTTCAAAAACCCGCCACGACCACCCTCTGCAGCGGCAACTTAAGCCTAAGTCTATTCCTCAGGCATGGAGCCCTTGAGCCAGCAGCCGCTCGCGCGATACCGTGACACTGCATTCACTAGACATCATAGGTACATACATATCATCACTCAGGTACATAAGTTCAGTAAGGGACCTTTTATCGTTCCTCCCAGAAGGTAGAAACATGTATAGTTAGTTAGATCGAATTTCACGGATAGCGAATTAGTGAGATCGCGACTTATTTGCAAGTACGGCATCAGCCCAAGCCAAGGTTCAGTCACTTTAGCTCCCTTGAGCTTGTTGCCTCCTTTTCGCGGCTGAGTGCCTTCCACGCTCGCCCCCAAGCCCGGTGAAGTTCTTAAAGCCTCTAATGGCTCCAGGGCTCTTGAACTTAAATGTATAGCCTGTCCAAAAAAAAATCTAAAAAAATACTTAGCATTGTATAAGTTGTTATACTGGGAACATATTTACTGTATCGAAACAACTCAGGTAACTTTGCCGCTGATTCAGACCGATCGGCAGACGCGTTGGGTGCAGATGGTCAAACACTAATTGCGACTGCAACATCTAACTTTCAAAGTTTTCTTCCCGCAGCCGGTAACGATAGTGTGAATACAGGTGGAAAATTAGTTTTTTCTTTTGAATTTTATCTTTAAAATAATTCATGTACCAATATGCAATGATTTTTAGCATTAAATAGTTTATAACACCGATATATATATATATATATATATTATATGTATAGTAACCATTTGACAGCAAAACGTGAAAATTTATTAATTAATTATTTTATATGGATTTTTACAATAAATCGCTCAAAGTAGAAGGTTTTATTTTCCCGAAATAACAGTAACGGGAAATAAGTCGAAGTATACTATATAAATTATACACAGGAACAGATTGCAGTTTAATAGTAACAGTCAACAGGAAATAAGTCGAAGTACATGTAAATTATAGACCAAATTTTATTGAAGTGAGATTATTCGACAACAATATACTTGTGGACATACCAGTAAAAACAAAAGGAATAAAACGTGACGATTGATGAACAAGATGATGAACGAGATTCTTGCTGTCCTAAGGTTATGTCATAATTTGCACGATGTAACAATTTAAGTTCTATGGACATGTCATGTAAGCCTTTGTAATTCGTATGATGAACAAGGAAATAACTCGAAGTACATATAAATTATACACCGGAACTTATTGAAGTGAAATCATTCGACATCGATACTTGTGGACATACCAGTAAAAATAACAAAAAAGGATTGAAAAACGTGACGATTGATGGACAAGACGATGAACGAGATTCTTGCCGCCCTAAGTTTTTCCATCCGAAGACCGATGATAGTGTTTATTTTTCCTATTAGTATTAATTTTATATTTTAGTTTTGTCTGCTTTGTTTTTAAATAGGTTTATTTTTAAGGGATTTAGTTTGTAGGATTTTAGTAAGTTTTTAACAGATTTTTTTTCTCGTGGGAACGCAATGATTTCAGTAACATTATGTAATCAAAATGACGGCGGTGTGGTTCGCAACCCATCACGTCTCGTTTCCGGCGGGGGCGGAAAGTGGGCTGCGGAAAGCCGCTTTGCTACTTTGAATGTTAGAGGAGGATTGAATGCAAAAATAGATGAAGTATATCAAACGATGGATGAGAGGAGGATTGATGTTCTATGTGTGAATGAGACGAAGAGAAAGGGTTGTGACACCACTAAGAATGGATCTTACATGGCCTATTGGTCTGGTGTACCCAGTACCAAAAGAGGCTGCCAGGGTGTCGATGTCATTTTGTCTGCGCGAATGAATGATTGTATGATTGAGTATGAATGTGTAAATCCTAGACTCCTCTGGATAAGGCTAAAAGTCGGGATTACCCGTGTTTTTGTCCTAGGTGTGTATGCACCTACAGATGTGGGTGTGAATGGGTCCACAGCAGCCAAAAAGGAAAGGGAGGAGTTCTGGGATAACATGAGAGAAGTTCTTATGAAGTGTAAGGGTAATGAAAGGATTATCATGTTAGGTGACTTTAATGGATGGGTAGGTGTGAAGCGTGATGGGTATGAAAAAGTTTTAGGCACTTTTGGTTATGAGAGGGTTAATGAAAATGGTAAAAGTTTGCTTGAGGTATGTTTGGAATGGAATCTTTTAGTAGCGAACACAATGTTTGCTCATAAGAGAATTCATATGTATACAAGGGATGAATGTGGTTTAAGAAGTATGATTGATTTTGTGATCGTAGATGAAAGACTGAAAGGACAAGTTCTAGATACTCGGGCGTACCGCGGTGTCGGTATTGATACAGACCACTTCCTTGTGATGTCACGGATAAATGGTCTTTTCAAACGATGGCGACATAGGAATGTTGAACAACTAACTAATCTGGAACGTGTAAAAGTAGAAAGATTACAAGAGGATAAAGTGAAAGGTGAATATGTTAAAAGGTTGAGAGAACGATTTGTTGATGTGGATGAGGAATGTGAGATAGAGAGTTTTTGGAGGTCTTTTAAGGAAGGTTTAGTTAATGTTGCAAGTGACGTATGTGGTATTACTAAAAGAAGAAAAGGAAGAGTGCAGAAAAATGACTGGGTGGATAAACAGGTGCAACAAGTTGTGGCTGAAAAGAAGAAAGCGTGGCTGGATTGGTTAGCAACAAAGGCCAATAAGAGAGTGCAAAAGGCGACATTAGAGGATGTGGATAAGGCAAGAAAGGTTTACAAAGCAATGAAAGGGTTAGTAAAAAATGTGGTCAATATGAAGAAAGAAGAACGAAAGGATGAGCTTGACAGAAGGCTTTCTGATGATTTCCAAGCTAATATTAAAGTATTTTGGAAATCGATTAGATTGGCCCGAGGAAAAACAGCGAACTTGGAGCTATCTAAAATCAGAAGCAAAGATGGGAGTATTATAAAAGACGAAGAATGTGCGTTGAAAAGATGGAAGGAGTATTTTGAAAGTCTGTTTGAAAGAGAAGAGGTACTAGCACAAATGCAAGCACCTCTTGATGTGAACGTAAGTGAACCTGAAAGCGATATTAGTTTGGAAGAAATTATGAAAGCATTGAAAAGTATGAAATCAGGTAAAGCTGCGGGATATGACAGGGTGACTGTCGAAATGCTGAAGGCTGGACAGGGTGTGGTAGCAAGTCAGTTGTACCACCTTTTCAACTTGTGTTGGAAAAACGGTCGGGTACCGGGAGACTGGTGCAAGGCTGTGATAGTTCCATTGTACAAGGGAAAAGGGTCACAACAAAACTGTAAAAATTACCGCGGAATTAGCCTTCTCAGTGTTGTCGGCAAACTGTATGCAAAAGTAATAATTGAAAGAGTTATGTTAGAAACAGATGAAAGAATATGGGATGTACAAGCGGGATTTAGAAAGGGAATGGGATGTATGGATCAGATCTTTTCCTTACGGTGTATTACTAGAAAATTTTTGGTCACAAACCAAAAAGTCTATTGTGCATTCGTAGATTTAGAAAAGGCCTATGAGAAAGTAGTGAGGAATGAGTTGTGGTCAGCATTATCTTTGCATGGGGTGAGCAGTATTCTGATACAGGCATTGAAATCCCTCTATAGGCATTCCAGTGCTTGTGTCAAAATAAACGGAGCATACACCGAATGGTTTAATATCCAAAAGGGTGTTAGACAGGGATGTGTAGCGTCTCCATGGCTGTTCAACCTATTCATGGATAATTGTCTGACAGATTTGAAAGAGAGTGACTGTGGACTAAGAGTGAATGAGTTAGTTTTCAAATGTCTTCTTTACGCCGATGATCAAGTATTACTTGCATCGTCGGCTAAAGATTTACAAGCGATGGCGACTATTATGAATGATGCCTTGGAAAGAAAGGGAATGAAAGTGAACGCAAAAAAGACTAAAGTTATGGTATTTGAAAAGGAAGAGAGCATGACAGAAGTATGTATCCGGATTGGTAGTGATAAACTAGAGCAAGTGAATGAATTTGTTTATTTGGGATCAATGTTTACTAGTGATGGAAAGTGTGAAAGTGATATTGAAAGGAGAGTTAATGCTGGTAATAAGATGAATGGGGCGTTGCACGCCTTTATGAACAGCCAGAAAATTTCTAGAAAAGCTCATCTGGCTGTACATAGAGCAGTGTTAGTTCCAACACTCATGTACGGAAGTGAAAGCTGGGTATGGCAGAAAAAACATGAAAGTAGAATAAATGCAGTAGAAATGAGAGCGCTAAGAAGTATGATAGGAGTGAAATTGAGTGACAGGATAAGAAATAGTGTAATAAGAGAACGTTGTGGTGTGAAAGAAGATGTAGTGACACGGATTGAGAAAGGGATGCTTAGATGGTTTGGGCATGTAGAGAGGATGAATGAAAGAAGATTGACTAGACAGATTTATAAGATGAGTGTAATTGGGAACGTTGGAAGAGGAAGGCCTAGACGAACGTTCCACGATCAAATCGGGGACGTTTTGAAGAAAGGTCAGGTCCAGAGTACTCTAAACCGACGAGCATGCATGAAAAGATTGATGAATGTTGAGGAAGCGAAAGTTGTATGTCAGGATCGTAGCAAGTGGAAGGACGTGGTCTCTGCCTACCCCGTTGGGAAAGAGGCGTGATTTATGTATGTATGTATGTATAACACCGATTTTAATATCGAGTTGTGAACGCAATCTAACCTATGTAACATACCTTATTTCCTGTTATGTATAATTCACGTATACTGTCACCGAGCCCACTTGGTTCACTTGTAATATGAATGTACCCAAATAAAGATTAGTGCGTATTCGACTAGCGTATGTTTCATATGTCTTATACACTACAGTGGCGACGAACTACCCGCGTTTTTGCAAAGAGGCTTACCGTCAGTCACTAAATAGGTAGCGAGGAAATCGAAGGGAGCGTCGAGCGTATTGGGTTTCTGGTGTTGACCAAATTTTACAATGAGACGTTTCATTTCACGCTGTTTTCCAAAACTGCTAATCACTAAGCCGCTGCAATTTAATGCAAAATGGTCATACAATTCTGCGTGTTAATGTTGAGTAATTATGAAAAACGCCGTTCAGCGTCGTAGGTATCGTTCAGCTGTATTAAATAACGAAGCTGTTTTGTAAAACATTTAGCGGTTATGTAAGACATCTAATTAAGCAATGCAACTGCGACTGTATATACTATGTATGTTTCTTTATCTCTTTGGCACACTTTTTAGTCTAAACAACGTCGTAGACTTTAAATAAGGTGTTGATTAGATTCTTCTTATTTGTGGATATATACGTATATACATATATATAAAAGTGCACAAATACTATAGCTCAGTTTGGAATTTTAAACAATTTTGATCACAATCTACAAACATGCCAAGTGTTTAAAGGCAGGCTATGAAATGGTTTATTGTGAATGATATTAAGGAAAGTAATTACTTAATTTATTGTTAAAGTCTGTGTTCTTCTATATCTTATTTAGTTTTTAACATAATATCAATTGTGGTTTATTAATCTAAACACAAAGTATACGGACTGTGATTTAAAATCCCGTTAATATTCAACGGATCAAGGCGGCTACAAATTTGAATTCAGTCGACGAATCTGGAGAGTATTTTTGAACATATTACCATATAATATTATTAAATAATTACTATTAATATTATATTATGTGATTACTAAATTTGACCGTAAAATCGCACTACCACCGATTCACCCCCTATAAAACGTTCACATGAGAACAACGTCACTTATAATATAGGTACCGTACTTGTCTCGATTTGCCTGACAATTTGTGGTAGCAAATTGGAAGACTAACTCAGTTTGTACTACATACATACATCCTACCTATATATACTGTACATTAATACTTATACAATACATATTATACATAACACATATTACGAACAACACGTTATATAAAATTATAGTCTGTAATGATTGTTTTATTATACTAATATTGAATATATATATACGAATGTAAAATAAGTTTGTAATACAATATTTAAAATAATAAATTAACTATAGATGTGATGCCTTCGGAAAGGAGCATAAACACAATAAATGAATAAATGAGAAATCAAATAAAGTGAAATAAATATATATAATTAAGAGATAAAAAATGATTGATAAAACAATCATTACAAAAGTCCTATTTAAGAATTCGTAATTTTATTTATTTTTATTTCTATATAGTTTTTTCCCATTTCTATCTTTAACTCTCTTAGCTTAGCTTTGGTGTTTGCTTTATAGATGTTGTGGAGTTACTGCGATGGACAAAGCCATGATGAATCGCAAGATCACAGCACAGGATATGGGGAACAAGCTTAGGCTGGCATTAGAGGAACTCAAAGCTTTGCCTTGTTCTTGGTTCTTCACGGTTATGTGAATGATAGTGATGTCAAGTAATGATTATTAACTGTAAATATGAAATAAACTTATTTCATTCTTTATTTACAAAATTATTCTTATTTACAAAATTTATTAAAAAAGATAAACCCGATCGAGTTTCTGGTCGGTTTTTCTCGATGACTGATATGTTTTCCGAACCGATAGTAGTATTCATAAGTGCCTTCTTAACGCTTAAATTGAATAAAGTATTTTAGATTTTGATTTTGTGGTTAAAGAGCCGTCGGGGCTCAAACGACGAGCAATCTTGTTAAGCGCAATCAGTGAAGCCACATATCAGCTCGCATCTGACTTGTCTTTGCCGAAAGAACTACAATCGGTGCCGTTTGAGTGAAACATTTGGATAATCATTTTATTACCATGTTTTAGCGAGAGACGCAAGTTTTTCACTGTCACAAAATAACGCGGAAAGTTACGCAGATTGGGCGACAAAACTTCGTGTATTAACAGCACATTGTGGATTCCTAAACGTGGAGGATGAATTAAGGGACCGTTTCCTAATGGCAATGCTACCGGGAACAGAGCGAGAGAAATTATTCGTTCAGAATCCAACGGATTTAATATTGACAAAGGCGGTAGAGGTCGCGCAGGAGCAGCTGCAGCGTCAGAGCGGGACCAGCATCTTTTTAAGATTGCTACCAAAACCGGTCAACTGACAGCCAGTGTTAAAGTGTAATGTACGAATGTGTGGTTTCAAAAATCACAAATCAAGGCAGTATCGTTTTATTAACTATAAGTGAGTAAATGTAATATGAAAGGACAATTAAAGCGTACATGTAATAAAAATCTTATTTATTAAAAGAGAGTGCGGATGAAAACGAGAATGACGGTGAGTTATTCAACATTCGAACAATTTGCGTTGAGCTTATGACAGAAATAATAAATGTCCAAAGGGTTCAAATTAAATTTCAAATCGATAGAGGGTCAGTTGTTTCTGCGATATCCAAGCAAACTTACTTAAAACATTTCAAAAATGTGTCATTTTCTAAACCTAACAAACGGTTATTAACATATAATGGTATCAATATTTAGTGTATAGGTATTGCAAAGCTATCTTTTACGTATGTAGGTAATACTCATACATTTAATGTGTATGTAATTAAAGACAACACAACACAAACGATTTTATTCTAAGTTCTAAGTCTATAATAAGTTTCAGCGTTTGGTCACATTCTTATTTCAAGTTAATAGTCCATAATGTATATTAATAATGTACTCCAAAATTGTAAAACGCTAAGCCTAGTAGGGAAAAAGGTTATAAAATGAAGCTGCCGCGATACACCTATGGATGCTTCGCAACAGATTTTCAACTAACCTAACCAGACCGGAACTATAAAATTCCATACCATCATACTATGTTTTCATCACGGTGTTTTCCTTCACCGAAAGCTCAGGCTTATTTTAGGGATTCGAACTCATGTCGATCGACGCAGTGTCCGTAAACGATACCACTGAGCCATCATTGTTTCAATTTTTATATTAATTAAGCTTACATTGAACTTCCTTGTTGTTTATCTTCATTGATAACCATGTGTTTTCCTCCTATTAATAAACTAATTTGTTAAATTATGAATCAATTGATATGACATTGAGGCCATTTGCTATAAATGAGAGCATATTTGTGCTTGTTTTGCGTTTCATTTAATATACATCCTTGAATAAGGAAATAACCATGGCGTTTGTCTGATACAATACAACAGTGGTGTTCAGACTTAAACTGTCGACGACTTATCACAAAAAAAAATGCAGCAAGCGTTCTATTACTAAAATGATTATGAAATTGTTTTGAAAATAGGTAAGGGTAAAGGTTCGAACGCGCAAAAGACAAAATTCCTCTGGATTTTGATTCATAGCACTCAAAGTCATCGGCGTACTTTTTATAGGACGGTAAGTAATGTCAACAGCTAGCGAGATGGCAGGCGTTCATTCGTTAGCCGATTTAATTATTTTCATTTCTAACAAGGTAAATAAAAACCCTTTACACAATCAACATATTTATTCAGGCCATTCCAATGAGCCCAATCACGATACCTCTATAGTAAGTTGGTTAGAAGTTGGACAGATTTCAGATGATGATCCAACATCAGGTCAAGGTTTCCTATCAGACCTATGGATGATGCTCACATCTATCAACTAACATCATCAACTAGAAAAAAGCTGATAATCATCAAGCAGCTGAACAAATTTTCTTGAATCATAGCTAAGACCACCCTCGATCAAGTCACATTTTAAACAAAAACAAACTAAATCAAAATCGGTTCAGCCGTTTGGGAGCTACGAACAGACACACAGACGTACATGTTAAGCTTCTAACATCCCTCTGTTTGCGTCGTAGGTTAAAAATACTAATTCGCACGGAGAAGTTGACTCGAATAATCCTGTTAATTGAAGAGCTATTTCTTTCACACTCGGATAATTACTCTTCATATAAAAAATACCAAAATTTATCTTTTTATGATTTTGAGATATAAATACGCGTAAATATTATTACTATAGGAATAGTGAATATAGACACGTGTCGTCGTATGAGTGATCGGGTATATTATACTTTTAGGGAATTCCCGGGATCAACTGTTTGAACACGTCTGTAATACAACAATAAAATTTTATTGCACAACATAGAAAAACACACGTGTTACATAATAATTGACACAATTCGTGTATAGCACTGTATAGTTAGGCGACCTTAACGCTTAGAGCGATTACTTCCAAGTAAACTTCAAAACCTTTAGAATTATTATTTTTTGTGGTTTTTGGTACCTTACGAACATATACATTATAGAACTAATAAATAAAAATACAAATTTGAGAATAAAAACTAGATATACAGGGGGAGTATACAGTACATATAACATACATTAAAATTACGTATCATCTTAAGGTACACACATATTAAAAATTACACATCAAAAAACGAGCCTTACATTAGTCGTATATGATGTGTAACATAAAACATGTTATCCTACTATGAAATTGAGATTAAATATATGTGAAGTCAATTTATTCGTCATATTATTGGTCGAATATATTCTAAGCATGGAAATATATGTAATTCAATATTAAGGCACGCGCTTGCTCGAGCAAGTTTAATTCTAGTCGTGGTAAATACGCAATATTAAATTCAATCCTGAAAAAAATATCCACACTAAAATATATATTCGAATAATTCCATATTACTTACTAGCACTTTTTTACGGAATGATGAACTTTGTCAGACGCTTATTAGCAAACATAATTATTAATATGGTTTATACATATAAATATAACCTCAGATTTTATACACAACACTGTATAACTCTAGATGAGTGCACAGCTGATGCGTTCTCATTCTCGATTTCCCTTTCTCTTTCTCGTCACACACACGCATACATTATATCTGCCGACATTACGTCGTGGTACAACCTCACGCACAATGAGTTAGCACCATCTCACAGCCATCACTCCGCCACCACGCGCGCTCATTGGTCAAATCAAATAGCGCGCGCTCATTGGGCAAATTAAATAGCGCGCGCTCATTGGTAAAATTGAATAGAGCGCGCTTTCCCGGTTTCCTGTAACACATTTCCGTCCCTTTTACAAAATCACTCCCAAAAAAAATATCCAGCAACCGAGAGGAAATATGTTACACATCAAAAAATGAAATAACTATGTTACCACACAAATATTTATAACTAAAAATAATTATAACAATATTAGTAAAACTAAATAAAAATATTACGTTGTTCACGTAATATACAATTCCAGCAGTGCAATATTCATAGTGCTAACCAAATTATCTTGTGAAAGGTTTTGTACTAAGATAAATTAGTGTAAAATTGCTCTGGTGTACTCAATTAGCGAGAAGCGAACAATAATTACCGTTTTGTCTTACATAGTGGAAGTGAAGAGATAAGAAGCGAAGCTATAAACTACATGTATAAAACATAAAAATAAGTCTGTTTTATATTATACAGTTTTAATTACATCTAATTATTTAAACATACGATATAATTAAAAAATCATTTTAGTGTATTTTAATAACAAATGTGATCCAGATCATACATTTTACTAGCTGTGCCCCATGATTTCACGAGTGTTAAATTTATTCGGCAGCTTCGCCAACGCACGCATGTATACTAGCACTAAGGTCGTCACTCACTTATTATCACATTGCCTCATGCAGTTGAGATTTCTTTATATAGACTCTCATATACCTTACATGCACTCACATATCAACTCCGTAACCTCACCGTATCGACTTATACGCAAGCAGTCCATATGCGCACGGCAATTGGACCAAACGGTGATCACCCGCTTACCGCGAGTTGCCAAGACGCTGATCTCGAGTGGTTAACGCAAGGACGATGCGTCGTTAGCTCGGCGCAGCGGCGCGCATTCGACGCCAATTCGCTGACACGCACTGTTGACTAGTTGGTCACGTGGCGTTCACCCGTTGACCAAGGAGCGTCAACTTGTCAGCCACGCGACATTATCGTGAGGTCCACCCGTCGATAACGAGTGGAAGTCGAGTGAGGAGGCGGTGCTGGTCGGGTTCTGGGTTAATAAGTGAGTGACAACCTTTATTCTCACTTCCTACTTGCCTACAGTTTACTAAATTCCTTAACATTCATGGTTACTGCTTCGCTCCTTAGGTTCATGTCTTGAAGTTATGTTAACTGTATTAAATAGGCTATAAAAAGCGCTCAAGCAAAAAAGTAACCAATCGCAAATCAAAACCAAAGATTAGTTTCAGAGATTACCCATTGCATACACACTCACAAAAACCTTACCTCTTTATAATAAACTAGCTGTTCCCGCGGCTCCACTCGCGTGGACTACAGAATGCCGTCTGAAGAGAATACACGCGCGAATCGTGCTACCCCTGCTATTACACTCTGCGATCGCCCGCCAGTTATTTTAAAGACAAAAATATTTATTGTATGTGATCATTAGAAGATAGACATATGCTATCGCTGACTTTTTTGTAGGTCTTTTTAAGATCTACCATTTAAACGCACCCGGTCGTCTTTTTTTTGTATTGATTCACCATTATCTTCACTGCTTATTTAATTTTTCACTTAACCTAACAAAATATATCCTATATATCCTGGCCAGATAAAACAGCTATGAACTAATTAACTAAAAAAAACATGTAAATCGGATAAGTGGTTTTTACGTGAAAAGAACATAAACGGACAGACAGACAGAGAGACGTTAAGTTTTATAATATCTATAAATGATAATTTATCCGAAATTTCTTAGCTACTTCCGCCTGAAACGGATTACCAGTAGCTTTGTTATTATTTTTATTATGTAAATAATATCATTCGTCTAGCTATTTATTTATCAATCAAATTATTTTTTTTTGCCGAAAGATGAAAATACTCTTAATAATCTGTTCCAGGCAAAAGTAGCAATGAAATTTCTCAGAAATTATTTACGATGGATTTTCGCAAAGTAACGCCTTCGTCAATCAAATTACCCCTTTATAATATTAGCATAGATTAAAGACATTTTTGGATTCTTATTTCGCACTGCGAAAATAGCACGAACTAACAAGACTCGCTTTATATTCAGCTGAGACAGGCGAAGATTTTGCTCTGTCATGCTGCCTATTAGCGGATGCAATCTGTCTCTCGCAGTTCTACTCGGTTCAGAAATGGAAATGTAAGATACTACGCTTTGTATTCATATTACTTCAAATATGGAATATGAATACAATTTTATTTAAATAATACTTTGTTTAGTGATTTATCAGTCCATACTAATAATCTTGGGTGATGATGTACAATTTAGGGTGTAAGGAGGGTCAAGTAACATCTCAAGACTCAAGACACCCAAGCCAACTTCGAGCCAACACGAGGTGCACTCTGCTGAAAAATTAAGGAGAAAATAGCGATAGCCGGTTGGACATACATTCTGACTGGGTCTCGTAACCACGCATATGAAGCAATGATGGCTAAGTGGTAGCGTGTACGACTTCGCGTCGACTGACATGAGTTTGAATTCCTGCAATGTAGCTACCTCACTCAAGTTGAAAATCTGTCGCCAAGCACCAATAGGTGTGTTCCGGCAGCTGCACTTGAGAGAAATGTCTTCCACTAGGTTTAGCGTGTTATCATCTTGGGCCACATCGTTACTTAACAACAGGTGAGACTGTGGCCACTACGCCAAAGAAAAGAGAAGAAAAAAAAGAGGTGTGTGTGCGATTCACACACGATAGAAGTGAAACTTCATTTTAAGACATTTTCTATTTTATTTAAACAGTGTGCAATATACATACACACCGACATTTACTCTCTCGCTCTGGCTCACACAAGGAAGAGAGACCGATAATATATTGCTCTCTCGCTCTGGCTCACACACGATAGAATTGAAACTTCTTTTTAAAAGGCATTTTCTATTTTATTTAAACAGTGTGCAATATACATACACACCGACATTTACTCTCTCGCTCTGGCTCACACAAAGAAGAGAGACCGATAATATATTGCTCTCTCGCTCTGGCCCACACACGATAGAATTGAAACTTCATTTTAAAAGGCATTTTCTATTTTATTTAAACAGTGCGCAATATATATACAAACCGACATTTACTCTCTCGCTCTGGCTCACACAAAGAGGAGAGACCGATAACGTTAAATGTTAAACGTATAACGTTTAACGCTTGGAAGTCGCATAACAAGTTTCACTTCAAAAAAATTGTGAGGTAAGGCTGACTGCTAACCGCTAGCTCGCTAGCTCATCATAATTATTCGTTTATGCGCGTCGCGTTTCGGAATTAGACGGTACATATTCGGTTTCTATTTACGCAGGTCGACATACAATTATATATAACTGAGTCTCTTATTTCCGATCTAACAGTTGTAAAACATGTTGTGATAAGAAATATTTCTTTGTTATTAATTCCGCTCAGTCAAGATTTTCGCAAGATTAATGATATTCCTTATTGCAAATTTACCTTCGGGCGTTCTGTGTCTCAAGATTATTTGGCTTAATTTCAAATACCATTTTATATTTATACCTCTGGGCTTGGTAAGGTTGATCCAACTATCCATCTAAATAAATATATTTGCGATGGACATTTGCTGTTAAAATATAATAGAAAATAATTAATAAATGTCACAAACAAAATTTCAGTAAGATGTATATCTTACAAAGCGTTTTGATATACGATTAAAACTTACTTCGAATTGGCAAAAAATGATTTTTTTTTAACGTTAAAGGTTTCGCGTAGTGGCCACAATCTCACCTGATGTTAAGTTACGATGTGGCCTAAGATAGTAACACGCTAAACCTAGTGGAAGACTGGCTCTCAAGTGCAGCTGCCATTATATTAAGATATATCATTTTAATTGAAATTTTCTTTGTTGCTCGCCATAATATGTTTTATATTTATATTTTTACAACTGAACAATCAAAATAAGGCAAATATCAAAATTTACTAACACAAATTAGGAATAAGTTTGACGTGTAAATTATCTTATTTTTGAAATCACAATATTTAATACACCCATCCATAAATAAAGATAAAATATTTTTCATGTAATGCTTATTATATCAGATTATTCAGGTTATTTTCATCATCACATTCCATAAGAACAATAACCAGTTTATTTTATCAAAGTTCATGTTATATATATTGTCTTACAAACATATACTCGTATGTTTGTATGGCTTGATGTTTGTTACTCAGTCTGTAAAAACAGCTAAACGGATTTGAATGACATTTGGCACACAGATAGTTTATAACCTGGATTAACACGTAGGATACTTTTTATCCCAGTAAATGACATGACTTAACGACTGTCATCAATTTATGTGTGTGATTAGTCTGTGTGTTAGTTTGTCAATTATAGTTTACTCATCTTTCATTGAAATTTATACCTACAGCTATAATATTTAAAACTCATTTGATAAATTCGTTTTACGTTTTATAACTTATTTATTGAGGAAGGTATATATCATCAAGCTACAATCCTAAGAAGCGGAGCAGTAGTCATGAACGTCAAGCAACTTGCCAAACTCTAAGCAAGTATGGGAAGTAAGAACCACGATAAGCTATACGGGAATTTACCATAAGTGAAAAAACTGGCATAGAAAAAAAAAAGAATATAACTATTTCAATATACATACAAGTGCAAATAAATTCCGTTTGCGAACCTGAGGTATATTCGCTAGATAAGTTACTAAATTGCGTTATTTGTCACCCTACACAGTGTCAGAGTATGAATCTCGTCACGGCGGCTATTTATATCTCCGCTTGCAAGCCAATTACACCTTCCGAGCGCTTTCGTCTGGGAAAGTAATATACCCTGTTTTCTATGTGACCTCTGGCAACTAATCTTAATGTACTTAATATTAAACAGTTATTACAATGTGTAATAGTAAAGCGAGTTAGGGTCAAATAAACCTAATATTCAAATCTATACTAATATAAAGTTCAGAGATAGCTTTTTTTTAACTTGCGTATCTCTGAAACTACTGTTACAAGTATCGTCTTACCACACCAACTCGTCATATTAAATAAGATACTATTTAATATATATCGGAGAATCGTGTCGATTTGATTATGGAGTCCGTACTAATGACTTAGTGTCTGTACTATTGACGCGCACTATTGACTGGGCGCATTAGCGACAGGTATGATCATGACCGCACGTGGATACGTGCAGCTCGAGCTGTTGTATAGTAAATATCTCAGTTAATAAGTCAACTACAATAAGCCCTGTTCCTAAGTGCCGTCTCGCTGCTCATCTCGCTGCTTATTACACTACCAGATAGATTTGAAGATCAGTCTATTTATTGGGGAAGATTTATAGGTTGTATAAGTTCACGCTACGACTTTAAAGAGGGGAGCAGTTACCATGAACGTTAAGCAATCTGGCAAGCTGGAGACAAGTACGGGAATAAACGAGAATAATGTTAAACACGGGTTAGTTTATGCGCTAAATTTTTTTATTGTTTTTAAATACTAGCGATGGCCCGTGGTTTCGCGTGCGTTAATTACGCAGTAATTATTTACGTCTCGTAATTTGATTTTAACTAATTTTATTAACAATGCATATAGCCTATCAAATGAGGAATGACATATAGTTCCCGTTTACAAAAAATCATAAAAATCTATTAAGCCGTTTTTAGGGTTCCGAAGTCAAAAGGAACACATTTTTTTTACTTTTTTTTATAAGTACCGCATTTACTTTTATATGCATTTAGGAAAAGGCTGTTATGTTGACATTACAAACAGACACTTCAATTTTATTATTTGTATAGATAAAAAATATTCTATACTATTATTCGTATACAGACCATTTCTAAAATTATCCGTGAAGACTAAAACTTGAAACATGCGACAGTTCAAGTCATTGTACTGCAAATCCGCAAATTGTCCTGTCTGACCTTCCAACGTACAATTTGTGGAATCGTTTACTTCAACGGTTATTGGTTTCAATCAGTTATAGCAATTTCCCAACTGTCTAAGATTGACGATAAAAAATATTCATTTGCTCCTAAATTTGACATCATGTCTTTCTACTAGCTTTCTCCGACAATCTAGCTTGTTCTGAAAATTCTTAACATATTGTTCGGGGCTAGATACCAGGTAAAATATAAGCCTTAAGTAGGTTTATTAATAAATTCTTGTAATACTTACAGACGGGAAAAGATAGAAAAAATTCGACAAGAAATTTCCATTGAGCTTAACCAAACCTTGCACCGTAACTTGGTTCAGTTTAATGCCAAGAAATCTCAGGTGTGCACGCTATCTACCAAAAATCCCCATTTCCCCCCTCTCACTCTTCAAGCCATCTCGCCAGCAATGTGTGACAGCCTTCTTGAACACCTTTGGGACGGATCCGCTAAATACCTCCTTCATGCCCTGGACAGGTTGCAGAAGCAGGCTGTCCGCATTGTAAATGATGCAGACGTTACTAAGCTCATTGAGTCACTTCAGATGCACAAGGAAATTGTCCTTGTCTCGCTGAGTGTCTTCTACCGTCTGTATCATAACGAGTGTTCTGAAGAACTGTACCCTCCTCTCCATTTCATAACAGAACCACACGAGCTCGGCTCCGGGGCGAGAGCTTTACGGTAACCTATATTTCGGCTCGAACAAAAAAATTAGCTTCGATTTATCTTTGATGTATTGTCAAGCTGTGGAACAGTCTCCCGGCCGGTGTGTTCCATCCTTCCTACAACATGGAGTCCTTCAAACATAACCTGAAGAGACATTTGATCAGGGACGATTATCGATGGATTATAAATCCCCCGGTAATCGCCGATGTTATTGGATTGCACTGTGCTCACCATCAGGTAAAGTGTACTTACTTTGCCGTGCTACGATAAAAAATCAGTTGTACTTTTTTTAATTTCGCATAATATATCAAGAGATTTTATATTATAACCAAATAGTTGAATTTCTTCGAGATTTATAATTAAAAAAAATTATAGCTATAAGCGTAGAGTGAATAATTAAAAGAGTTAGAGATATTACTTTCTCGTTCACTATGAACTGAAAGAGTGATATATAAAAAATAAGAAGAGTAAAAAGAAAGGGCTATGGATTTTATGTCTCTATCTCTGTAACCGCCTTTTTGGTGCTAAATGCGCCACAGTTATCAAAACATTCTAAATTGAGAATGTTTGGTCGTAGTTTTTCAAATGAGAATAAGTTAAATATAACATTTTATTATACATCTGAAAGAGTTTTGTGCGTGCATACAATGGTAAATTTTAAGAAAACTAAATAAAATAATAACACTATAAAACTAAAATATCGCTATCTCGCACCCGATTACACGAACTGTCTGTCTATTTCTTTATACGTCTACGCTGTAAAGCAATCTTATTTTTTAAATAACACGTTCCCGAAAGTATATTGACATTCTCAAAAAAAACGTGCATATACATATTACATTCATTTACCTTTGAGTAAATGCAGAATCCGAGTTAGTGTTGATATATTTCAAGAGCGATGTTACATAACGAAACGGAAGAGACGAGTAATGTGGCGCATCCCATCGGATGTGCGCGCCCAATCCATTTGAGCCTAGATAAAATAAGTATAAATGTGTGCAATTTTTAACACCCTTCCACCGCTTTAAGTTGGGTTTGTTGAATGTTAAGTCGTTTTCTAGATTTTCTTGTTACCTACTGGCTTATACGGATGCCATTAGACTAACAAACTTATATTCAATCAAGCTATTTGACTCAATTTTTTTTATCACTCTCTGCAGACTCTGGGTGCGCATCTTTTTTATATAAAAAACTTTATATATATTGATTAATACAGATTAACAAATTTAAATTTGCTCTAATTTTTTTTTTAATTGACAATGCTTTTTGCCTTTTTGGCCCTGGAGCCATTAAAGTCTATGACAAACTTACATGCTATTTTTACTTACCAACATAGGTGGTTTACTTATAATATTAGACTAATAATTAAAATAATTGAGTTTTAGAAAGATTATACAGTCTTTTGTATATTTTAAACGTCCCAAATAATACGTTGTACATAGCTTTGCATAGCCTTTATATGAAATTATAACAAAAATGTATCATAACCGCTGTTTGCATACCGTTATAAAAATACCATGGTGACAGAAATTCGGGAGCTACAAAATAGCTGATAAAATGTAAGTGTATACTAGCAAATTCTTATTTGCGATGCATCGTAGGATATTACAATGTTTGGCTATCCAGTCGAGATATTTGTCTGAAATAATGAATGCCTCTGGCTAACAAGGTGGAGTACTATATTACCCTAGCGAAGACTTATATATATACTTGACAAAATGAGTGTACAGCACCTCATGGTAAGTAGGGTACAGTCCAAAGACAACGGCGAACATTAACAAATACCTCGTCAGCAGTCGTCACCGTCATGGGCCTACTAAAGGCCTCTTCACATTTTGTTTAAAGAGCCTAATATCATAGAATAAAGGGAATACTTTGGCGGGAAGACCATTCCACAATTTTCCAGCACGGCAAAGATAAGAATTTGCGAACTTCTTTGTTCGTTCCGAGATGGATGCTACCGTGTAGCTATGACTCCATAGACTAACCCGCATGGTTCAGTAGTGAAAGACTAACTCGTTTAGAAAAGCTGCTTTCTCAGAATTCGATTTAGTTAGACAATATATTCACAAACGAAATTCTTCAAATTTCGGTTTCAAAGATCAAAAGTTTGCAAATCAAACTGCAATTTGTATGTAGGTTTTAATGAGCTATAGAGATTAAAATATTCCAATAATGCGCATCAGTTAGCATAAAAATTTGAAGCAGAAAATAAAAATGATAACAGTGCTCCGCAATTTTGTCAGAAACTCCATGACTTTGTGTTCACAATATTATAAACAATATTTATTTTAAAGACAACTTACGTGCACCTTATTATTTCGATGTCTAAGACTCACTGGAAAGATTAGTTTAGGAAGAACATATTTCATTGCAAAGTTTTTCCATTACCTATAGGTTACAGTCGAAGAATTTGTACGGTTAGTTGTTTCCAACCATGAACAGTTAGTTCGTCTAGAACAGAGTTCAGAGTTTGGGTGGATTTATTGACATCAACTTATATTTATTGCTCAAACTAACATACGTGTATTTACTACTAGAACTAATAAATTTAGTGATCATGCCAAGCACGTCTTACTGTTTAAAGATAAGGTTGATACTGTGGCTATTTATCTAAATAACAAGAATGTCTCAAATTTATTCGTTTCTATATTTGTTTTGTAATTTTATCAAGTATTTTTAGGTATTTCACAAAAATACTTTCATCATTTTCTCGGTCGAAAGACGTCCACTGCTGAATATAAGTCTCACCTAAACCTTAAAGAACAGTACTTGTAATTTTATACTCAAATCAAAATATAGTGCCAAAATATCAGCCAGCCAGCTATCGATTTAACTCCACTTTGCACGGGTAGAAAAATATTTTAAAGCCGGATTTTCATACAAACTTTTTTCCCCTTATTCACCACCTTTTCCAAAAATCTTTCCTTAGTACTCACCTACAGTGTAGATGGTAATCTGCATGCAAATTTTCACGTTCCTAGCCCCAGCGGTTTCAGCTGTGTGTTGATCGATCAGTCAGCCAGTCAGTTCAATACTTTTTATATTTTATTTTATATATACTTAGCACGCCAACACAACAATTACAAATCAGTAAAATTACATAATTATTATTATATACTAAATAAAATACAAAGTAATCAATCAGTTAATAGCCCTGCGTGACATTCAAATACATATTGATATAAGGATAACTAAATGAATAAGATTAAAACTACATTTAAAATCATTACATATTAAAATTGAAATTAAGTTATAATTTATTTTTAAATAATGAGTGCTTGTATGAGTCAATGGATTGAAAAAAGTTATTAATGGAATTATTCGTCGTGTTGGATCACTTGTTATACAACCTTGCCATACGCACAAGAGAGCTATTAAATGCCGTATTAAGTGTTCTTGTCAGAGTGGCAAAGATGTGTGGGTTGCGCACCGCACGGGAATGAAATCGAACATAAAAGTAATTAATAAGGGACGCATTTATAGAGCCATTTACAATTTTGTGAAGGATGAGTACGTCAGCCATATTTCGCCTCTCTTTTAAGCTTATCGTGTGAAAATATTCCAGTCTATTATCATAATTAGGGATAGATTTACGAACACAATTCCTTATGCCCACGTACCTAACAATATAGATGATAAGAGTCGAGAACTTCGACAGCTAAATACATTTTCACTTACTTTTTACATTGAAATAGATGGAATTAGTAACAAGGATGTGGAGAAAATAGATTCGTTTTCCAAATGTAAGTTAGAAAACTAATTAAATGAACGTGAAGTTGAACGAGCAATGTTACTGACGGGTTACACGATATTCATGACTGGACGATTTAACGAGAATAGTTTTGTTATACATTTTAAAATGTTTAGACATGATCACGTAATCTCTTTTCGTTATACTGAAAAGTACCATAATTCACTGTGACAGCTCATTGCTTTATGAAAGGTGATCTTGGTTTAATACGTTAAGATTTAACAGAACACATGTAATAGATATCATTATGTTATAGCCCCGATAAAATAAAGTTATTTAGTTTTATTATTTTGTATTTGAAAAATGTTTCTTAGCATCATCATTTAAGCCGAAAGACGTCCATTGCTGGACAAAGGGTGACAATCCTAGCACAAAAGTTTGTTTCATTTTTAGTTTTATATAATATATATGATTGTTTATTGATGTTTGTATAAATATTACTTCAATACTTTATAACTCTGTAAATCCTCTGCAATTAGACTAATATGTACGTTAGTATTGTAAATATAGAAAATGCAAATGAAACAAAATACATTGCTATTAACACCTAACGAAATAATTCATTTAAAGTTAAGTTGCATGTACATACTTCAGTATTTTTTATTTGCTTTACAGAGATATAATTAATAATCACTAACTACGGTTTCTTATTCGAAAACTGCTCATGGTGATTCATAAATGAATATGAATGACTAGATGTGCCCTACGGTTGCACTAAAATATAAATTCTATACTAATATAATAAAGCGCAAGAGTTTTTTGTTTGTTTGTTTGTTTGTTTAAACACGCTAATCTTTGGAACTACTAATCGGATTCAAATATTTTTTTTAAATGATTGCCAAATTCACGTGGAATAGTATAGGCTATCTGAATCAAGCTAGACCTCTCAGCTAGCCTTCAATATTGATTTTTGTTAAGTAAGTCGGACGAAACCACGCATCCGGACTGCTTTATTCGCGTATGCTGGCGTAATGGTTAGTGATACGTAGGTATAATGATCTACAAAAATATTTCTCCTAAGTGCATCTAAAAAAAAGTCCGCGATACCATATGCCTATCTATTATACATAAGCTACAAAGGTATTTTGTGTTTATTTTTTAATTGAAAATTAAAAAAGTGATTTATGAGCATGGCATATTAATCCTTACGAACGAAAGGTCTTCATCATCAAGACAATTTTATCTAGATAAACTTTGCCCTTTATAGCATGTTATTTGGACGAATAGTTTGGGAGATAATGTGAAATTAATATAAGTCAACACTGTGCTCGGGTCTATGACTATATAAATGTAGTGGTGCGAACGAGTTGTGTGAGTTGTAACGCATAACCCTGACCGCCCGATAAAAATATTGTCTATACTGAAGTATTATAAATCACCAATCAGCGATTTCTTTTAAATTATACGCGGGTGAAACGGCGGGGCACAAAATTTGACTGGTATTTCTACTGAAACGCGTTCAAATAAACAAACCCTTGAGCTTTATAACATTAGTATTAGTATTATTCAAACTTTAGTACTGCTCTGATTTGGCATGTGTTCAAAAATATAAAATAAAATGTTATATATATGAAGTTAGAGAACCACAATCAACAGTCTGCACAAACCACTCAAATCCCTTTTACAGAAGCCCAAAAAGGGTGGACAATAATAAAACAATTTAGTGAAAGCCATTAGGGCGGAATATTGCCGGAGGGTGACCCTTACAAACTACCACTTTATTTTCTACTTCAAGATGGAGTAAAAGAGATCATATATTCAATCGGTACTGAGACTAAAGTCATTGGCCTTTTTGTAATTCTATTTTTTATAATAAACCTTTGTCGTTGACTCGAATGGAATATTAAAATATTTCTCATAATTTTAAGGCAATCTTTTTATGCAGATGCTATTTATCGTTAATTATCGAAAACAATAATAAATGTTATGATACAATAGAAAATGGTAACAGGCTAAGCCATGAAAGGGCTTAATTTCATCTACCTAAACATTCTAAGGTACATACACAGCAACAAATGTTTAAATTCCTATCATCTCCCTTCCACAACAGAACCTCGCGGACTGGTATATGTAGCCACAGCTAAACGGTAGCACCTGTCACGGCACGAAAAACTAAATTCGCAAATTCATACCTTTGGCATACTGTGGCGATGTGGAATGATCTCCCAGCCAACCTATTACTATCCATTGATATTGGGTCCTGCAAACATGGCGTGAAGAAGCACTTCATTAGACCGTCATGACATTAATGACAGCCCATGAAATCTATGTGACTGAGGATCGAAGTTGTTAGGTTGTACGTACGGATTTATCATTAGGTGCTGTATCAATACTACCATTTTCAGTCAGTATAAAAAGAGTAACTGCAAAATTCCTTATCACGATGCCACAAAATATTATGCATGACAAAAATAAGACGATCCATCAGAAAGCACTTAAAAAAAAAAAAAAAAAAAAACAAGTTCTTCACCTCATATATTTGCCATACTGTGAAGCTGTAGAACAATGGAACTGTCTCCTTACCAGTGTCTTCACTCCTTCCTACCAACATGGAGTCCTTCAAACATAACGTGAAGAGACATTTGATGACGTCACTTTACATATTACGACTAATAAACACTTGAGTATTGGATTAAAGTGTAAGCAAATTTCTGAGTTACCTGAGATGAATATTAAGGGAAATTATTTTAATATTTCTGCAAATATTCAAATGTAATGGTATCGGGGATACAACTAAGACCGTAAGTCAAGAGAAACCTGGGTCAAGGGTAACAAGGGTAACACCTGGACCAACATTATGTTAATTAATTACCTACCGATTATACAACAGGCTGACTTTCAGATTCAGCATTTAATATAAAAGTAAATAGGTGAACATATACCAGTAAGATTTTTAGAAATCTATAGCATAATAATATCTTTATCTATACATATTATAAAATTCAACGACTCTCTGTCTGCCTGTCCGTTTATGTTATTTCATGCGAAAACCACTTATCCATATTACTTGTTTCTTTTTTATTATTTTAATTCATAGATATGTTATCTGGCCGGGTTATAAGATAGTGGTGAATCAGTTCGGAAAAAAGACACATTTGGGGCACTTAAATGGCTTACGCTGAGTAAACCATACAAGATATACCAAATCAATGTTGATCATAAAAAATCCTACAAAAAATCAGCAATAACATATATCTACAAGTATCTTCTAAGGATCACCCACAATAAGCATTTTTGTCTTCCGTCTTTTGAGCGGGGGCGATTTGCGTGTGCGCTCGACCAGTAGCGTCTCCACGCGAGTGGAGACGCGGGTATAGCTAGTATATATATATAATTTTTCTGTACGTGTGTATGTCACTGAAATCCAAAACGGATGGACCTATTTTGATGACAATTTTTGAGTGTATTTGTGTGGGTGGTTTAGATTCACAATTAGACCCGGTAGGTGTCGCTGCACTTAACTTCTAGGATTTTTTATGTGCAGATAAGCCAAACGTCACGTCAGAACAAAGTCTGTCCGGTCCCCTAGTACTAGTGCGAATGTTTGTTTGCATATATATATGTTGAGAGTAATATCTAGAACTAGTACAAGTCTGATAAAAAAAAAAATAGTATTTTATAGTATATGTATTGAGGAAAAATTATATAACTTTACAAAGACTTTAGACTTAAGACTTTACTTTCTTTCTTAAGAGCGGAGCAGTAACCATATTAACCTTATATTGACCATATAACGTCAAGTATTTGTAAAGCCGTAAGCAAGTACGGGGAGTCAGAACAATGATATACTTGAACACTTTGGTACCGTAAACGCGCCGATCGTTCCCGAATAAATCCGAGCGCGAGTGATTTCACAATGTTAATTTCTACTCATTCTAGCACACAGCTGCTACAGTGCTTTGACTCTTAATCGACGAAATTCCTTTAACATTATGACGTCACAAACCTGGCGATCAATCGTGGCGCGTTCATAGTCATGTGATTATTTTTGAAATATTAGAATTTTTAATTATTTGTTATTAATAAAAAATGTTTTAAGAGTTTTTCCAATTGACTGCTATCATCATTATGATGAAGCTTTAAAATACATTAAGAAAATCGTTTTTTTTTTTTCAAAACCGAATGGTGTGGACAGTGAATACAAAATCATCTTTCCAAAACCTGCAAAAATTAAAAAAAAAACACTTTAGGTAATATTTTTTATCAAATAAAATTTCTATGAAAGTATATTCCTTTTTAACTTTATAATGAAACGAAAGAAAATAAAAATGTAAATATTATATGGAAAACTTCAACTACTTTTCTTAGCTAGAGATGGTACCGTTTTATATTTGGTATTTTATTTTTACAACCATAACAGGTTATAACAAGATAATGGGTATTTCATTTTTACTCGTTGTGACATCGTAATCGTCTAATAACAAAGGTTAAATGCATCTAGACTGCCATTCAACTCCCCTTATTTTTTATCTTTCATACCATTTCGTTAGCAATCTAAGTACTTACTTTTCTTTTCTACATACCTAATATTTAAGAAATATATTTAATGGTACACGCTCTTCTGATCCTATCGTTTTTGTTTTCGTAAAATCAATGAAAGTACTTTTATATATCTTGCTGTTTGTGACAAACAGATATTGAAGACAAATTTAAATACACGTACAGTTCTTAATTTATCAATTGCTCGTACATAATATACTGGCTAGATTATAATCATCATAAATATTATTTCTCAAAGGTATTTTTTCCAGTGACGCCATATCTCCGTTAATTCTCCATTAAATTTAATTATTCAAACATCATTTTAAAGCTTATGTTCCCCGCGTTTGATGAAAATGTTTAAAACAAATTGTTTAAAATAAATGTTTTAATAAAAATAAATAATAGTTCGAAAAAAATACACTTTTATATAAAAACCAACTAAAAAATAAATTTTTAAAAATTTGAATTAAGAATAGTGTAGTATATAAGAAAAAAATATTTTTATTGTAAAAAAAAGCGTATTTTTTTAGTTTTTTCGAACTATTATTTATTTTTCATTATTTAGTTGATTTTTCTATAAAATCGTATTTTTTAGTTTTTTTAAACTTATTTTTATCGACATGTTGATGTTTAATTGTAAGACTATATTTAAAATTATTTCCCTTATTGGTCTTGACGCAGACACTTCAGGTCTTAGGAAAACAAAAAATCGCTAATCCTGATTATCCTAGTAAGGATAACGGGCCAAACTGATTGAATTATTGAATTGTCATCGGTCCTTAATAAGTATGCCAAATTACGAGTTATCCGACGTTTTGAAGGGGGTCCAAATCATGTTCAAAGATTCCGTTACATACTAACATACTAACATAAATAACATACATACGTCTGAAGCTAATAATAAAATAAAAAAAAGCGTATAAAGAAATACCATTAACATTTGTTGATGAAATCCGTTTAACTAAAATGATAGCTGTTAAACTGTTTATATTCTGTAATGTGCGAAATATTCCCACGGGTCAACTATAAAATATCATGGTGTTAGCTAGTAAAACGTATTTCGTTGTTAGAGTTCCAAAGTCAACAAAGAACTCTTATAGTTTCGCCATATTCGTCTGTCTGTCCGCGGCTTAGCTCAGAGATTCTTAGTACTAGAAAGCTGTAATTTAGTATGGCAAAGTAGTAAAATCAAATCTTGAAAAAAAAATTCGTGTGATACTTCTCCTACACGTAAAGTGGGGATGACTTTCTTTTCCAGTTTAAACCATGGTATGAGGAGTCGTTGGATAGTTCGTTCAAAAATACTGAATGAAAACTGGTGTGTGATCACTATTTTTCGATTCAGGGATCTATTTGTCAAATATTAAGCTATGAAGTGCTAATTTTTGCTAGTCAAATGTGTCTCCCTCCACCAGCTAAGTGGTTGTTATTAGATATGTGAAAAAATTCACGTAGTATATTTCATTGTAGTAATTCATTGTAGTAGGTATATACAATGAAGTGAAAAGGAAAACTATGAAAGCTAGCTAGGATTTACTAATTTCGTACAAATTCCATTGAAAATTGCTTAGAGACCCTTCAAAGTCTACATATTGTTACGTGCAACTACAGAAACTTACACTGCATGTGGCTCGATACGCAGTTGGCAATTTTTAGTTACATACCACAGTAAATACGTTCGAGAGGTGCAATCTATATTAGTGACATTAAATAAATATATGAAAAAACATTTCACCTTCTCATGATATAAAATATAGCAAAAAAAAAAAACAGAAATTACAATCAAGTTTATCGTGGTTGAAGTTCATATTTCAAGTTGATATTAAAGGGCATGTCAGTGAACTCTATAAAAACAAGAATTAAAGTTGATTTTATTGATAAACGATTTATCAGTCTGCAATATTGTTGACTACTTGTGTATTCAAGGTGAATTGGCCGCGGCGTATTAGTTATAAGCACGCAAATATAGCGAAATTATTTGGATATTGGCATTTTGCACACTTGCGTGCACGCGCGCTTCAATGTTGCGTGACCCTCTCTCTAACTACGCATATAGTTCAAGTAAAAGTTCAAGAAATAACAGATCCGTTCAAAGTTTGATGGCTGTTGTATCATGGTCACAACTATGTCTGCTCTAAAGCCAGCGCTTACGCTGCTGTACTCCCATCGGAAGAGTGTGGTTAGCACACGAGACGTTTCAATACAATCTTCTTTTTCTACCAATTTTTGGCGCTGCAAAAGCACTTGCCAGTACCAATTTTAAGCCTAACTTCTTATTTTTTACTAACCTTCAAAGTAAGGTCTAACAAGAAAGTGGCCCCCTTATTAAAACTGTGTAGGGTGTTTTTGTGGAAAATAATAATGCATATTCTTAGTTACACGTAAGCACAGTAAAGAAAGTAACATCACGCAAAATACACCAATATTACATAGTATAACAACCAGTAAACAAATCTAATGATACCTGATGGCATGTAAAATCAACCTCCCTAACTCCCAAAAAAATCATGCCATTTTTTATAAAAAATATGTTATATTATGTATATATTAAAGCTGAATTTGGTTAAATTTTATTCGTTTTTTAATACACTTAGTTATTCATAAATGTTCGATAATAATTTACATTCATTTCAAATTCTCATAAAAGCAATTTATAATGACACAATTTATAACTGTTAAGCGTCATTTTACCCTTTCGTAAACGTTATATTTGAAAGCTTATAAACCCTTCAATTATGTAAATAAAATTAATAGGTACGGTTGCTAGGGTCTGATAAGGGTATTATTACGTTTTGTTTAATCCCTCTCGCACGAAGCGGTGGAGTATTAAAAGAGGACGGTTCCATTAACAGTAATGCCAGAGCATTGCACTGGTTGCATCTGGAAATTATCACCATATCGTTAATATTACTACTCATTCCAGAGTTCATAAAGTACATACGAAAAACATTTTAGGCTTATAAGGCAAAATAGTGAGCACTAACATTATCTAAATAAAAAAGGATAGTAGCGTATATTAATAATCTTACTGCCCTACAAATGAAGATATATACAAGAGGAACGACCTTACAGCAAACACGAGGAAACTAGACCCTCGTCAAAATATAAAACTAAGCCGGGTAAAATATGGAGTCTTCGGCAAGTTTTTATTTTGTTCCACTATTTTTCTTGCTGCTTCAAATCTTTTACGATAAACTCAACATAATACAAACTAACATTTACTTTATACTTGCTTATATATATTAAATTAAAATAATAGTAATAGTAAAGTAATAGTATAGTAATAGTATAGTAATAGTAATAGTAATTGGTTTCACAACCGGACGAGATGCAGGACCGTAGAACCGTAGAAGTCGTAGGACCAAATCTTCTTCAGAATTAACAAGAACAAAATTTACATTATCGAAGAATTAGAATCAAAATGATGGCTTTAAAATAACAAACACTTAAGACAACGTGATACTTAAAAAATTAAAAAGTAAAGACTTCCAGGAGGGTTCTTGGTGTACCAAGGTGTGCAACCCGATATCGAGCCACCTCTTCGCACTCCAAAAGCACGTGACTGGCTTTCTCTCCCTCCTCCATGCACAATCGGCATAGGGGGTAAACGTGTAGAGGCTGCTTTAGACGAAGGTAGACGATGGGATTATGTTTTTTATTAATGTGATTGATAATTATTTTGCAACCAAAAGGAGAGTTGAGAAAACGAAATAATTCATACAAACTACTTAAAAAAAAATGAAAATTGTAACTGCTCGTAATTTTCTCCTAGGGACACGACACTGAAATTTTTAATAATTATTTAAAAACGGATTTACCAGGTCATAAATAACAGAATATGCAATTTCATCATCAAATTTATTTGCTGGATGTCAAATAGCAGCTTTATACCGGGACAATTTTAGTAAGCTCCTAGCTCTTACAGTAATTAATATATGGAAAAAAATCAAAATATAAGAACACCACTATAAAATATAGGCATATACCATTAAATATTATTAATTATACATGGATAAAAAAAGGAAACTCCGCGCCGTCCGCATTTCCTCTTAATAATGAAGCTACCTATTATTATTATCCATTGTAAAATAAAATTTACGTGTTTAAATCGATAAAGAAAATTTTACCTATGAAATGTTGTTTAGAGAATCTTAGAAAGTCAACCGATGCCATAGCTATCAGCATAAACACGTCCCAGAAAAAAGGTAGAAATAAAATGCATTGAGAAACCAAGTCTAACTTTACACGACATAAAATCTCAAGTTAACAGTCCATATAAAGCACTCACACAGTAGGTAATGTTTAATATATTATATAATTTTAAAGTGAAACTTTTATTCTATCGCAAGTCGCATTATATTACATTGTCGCAAATAAAATTGAATTTTATGCCGAGCAGTCAAGGATTATAATTGTAAATTTGGAACATTGTATAATGTATATGTTAATGTGTGTCATTAAAGAATGTATGTCACATGTCTTCAATAATCGCTTATTTTTTAGTTTCACTTGCATTGTGGTTTCATACAACCAAAAAATTTTTTTAAATGTTCAAATGGTCCTCGGTGTACCAAGGTGTTCAACCAGATATCGAGCCAGCTCTTTGCACTCCAAGAGCACGTGATTGGCTGTCTCTTTCTCCTCCATGCACACTCGGCATAGGAGGCAAACATATTTAGGCCGCTTTAGACGAAGGTAGACAATGTGATTATGTTTTTTATTAATATGATTGATAATTATTTTGCAACAAAAAGGAGAATCAAGAAAACGAAAATATAAATCAGTACATACATTTTATAATGCAGTTGAATAGGAAATATATAAAAGTCACATTACTGATCTTTCTGTACGCGTATACAATTTCCACTTCTGTTAGTTTATAATATAAGGACCATTACCTCCGTAGCACCATGTTCACACTACTTACACGATAAAATCCAACTTTAAGGTACACTGACTTATCTACGTTCTAATAATGTCTAGAAACGAGTACCTATCTACTTGAGATAAAACTCTTTATTATTGTTTTGGATGGTTAAATCTTTTATTGCATAGATAAGGGTGCATTAAGTTTTTCAAGATTTTTTTATACAAATAAGGTGACAAACAAGCTTACGGTCGGAGGCTACTGAAAGGCTACGGCATTATATAGACGCTTGTAAAGCCAGAGGCATCAGTAACGCGTTGCCGACTTAAGAACCTCTTACCCAAGCAACTTTAAAAACCCGACTCACCACAGAAACGCAAGACAAAGTTATTTGGCTGCGATCTTCTGTAGGACGGAGGTATTTCACCAGTCATCTATACAATACATTATGACTGTTACTGCTCATATTAATTTAATCTACAAAGGAATAAATTATAAATATTCGGTGATTAATTTTGTTTCAGAATTAATTAAAGAAGAGGTCCTGAATAAAACTGTCAAGTTAGAATCAGGTTATTCTAAATTAGAAATGTCTGTCATAAGAACTAAAATATTCAAATTGAATAGCAAAAAAAATACCTTTCTTTGAAAAATAAAAAGTATAAAACCGAACGTTTCAAGGTGGTTGATCTTTAAATTAGAGTTAGACAAAAGAATTCGGTATTTTTATACGTTTCTGTGTGATATAAAATTGTTTACCCAAAATTATTCGTACTAGTCACGAGTACGAATAATTTACGAGTACGAGTAATTTCGTGGTTTACGTACTTACCTAGATGTTTTTTTAATGATATACGAGTATATATTTTTTATACTATCTATTCTAGTTGAATGTACAATTAAAAACCATTTCAAAACTTCTCTATTGTAAATACCATGGAATTATAAGTCTTGAATTTGTCGAAAAATTATACAGAAATATTAAACAAACAATTTATTGTTTAACACGTTATATAATGACCATGATGATCAAGCAATGACCTGGCAGAGTAACGTCTCTATACACATCTAGAACTGAAATGCTCCAATCAATTTTTTTTTCGAATAGACTATGCTTTTAGCCTTATGGGTCCTGGAGCCTTTGCGGCTTTTACAGCTTCACCGGGCTTGAAGGTGAGCACTTAAGTCACTCACGAAATCAAGGCAACAAGTTCCGAGGGTGCCAAAGTGGCCGGACCTCGGCTCGGACTGTTGCGCGTATGCAAAGGAGTCGCGATCTGACTAATTCCCTATCATTCGATCTAAACTAACTATACATATATACATATACATGTTTCTTCCCCTTGGTAGGAGGGAAGGAATATGTGTACGTGTATATGAATTTAGTAATCTGTAAATTTTTGTCTAAACTAACTAGGTAAAAAAGGTCGCTTACAGAACCTATGTACCTGAGTGGCGTGCATGTGTGTACGATGCAGTGTAATGAGTGTCTGTTGATAGCTAGTGAATGTCGAGTCACTGTATCTCGCAAGCAGCTTAAGGCTCAAGGCTCATGCCGATAACCTATCTACCTTAGGTCTAGACCTAGGCCTACCTAGGCTTGAGTTGCAGGCGGTCGAGGCGACCCCATCACTCAGCACCATGCATTTTATATATATTTTATACGCGCCGCGTCGGTGCCGTGTCACGAGCGATCGTATGATGTCACGTGTTATGCTACGTGATACACGATAGTGGCGTCACCGTCAAGGAGAGTCAGTTGAGAGTCTCTAATATTTGGTGTAACACTATATTTTTTTCCAAAGGGTTTTTTATGGTAACGCCATATCTCCCTTAATCATTATGAAAATTCATGAGGAGAGTAGAAATATTAAAGCATTGTTTTTGTTAAAATAGTTGTTTATTTATTTTTAATGTCATATTATGTTCTCGACATTCCTAACGAAAATATATTCATATAATGTGAAGGACGCGCTATCTATTAATAATCTTTTCAACTAACTTGACATTTGTTAGATTGTTTACCGAAATAATCGCACGTATTATCTAGTAGTGTTTTATTAATTCATATTTAATATTATTTTTGTACGTATATGTTAAAATATTAAATTCCAATTACAGTAACAATACTTAGCTTATGGCTTCTATTTCGCTAATGAAATTCATAGCAATAGACAAAATCTATGATGATTGCGGTTTATTACTATATTGTTCGTTTTATAGCATTAACAGCTTGCAAGTCGAGTGGAATATAGCAATAAGTTTGAAACTAAGTCGTTCGGTTATTGAGCTGTGACTCGCAAACTTATGAAGAGGTAATGTTTGTACGTTTGTAGGACATAATCAATGGAACTACTGTCCGATTTTGAAAATTATTTAACTAATAGAAAGCTATATTATTCCTGAGTGATATAGAATATCTTTAAAAAGAAAGGTTTAAATGATCCTCCCATTAGATTCCAAATTTATAGACAACGAGGGTAGATACTTTGATTAAATAAATATATATCAAAATACAAAAAAAAAAAAAAATTCAGCAACTAGCTCAGTCAAATAAATAACTTTTTCAACACATTTGCTCAAAAATGCATTTATGAAGCCTATATACCTTGTTTGAAAGACTCTTCTTCTTATTGTTTTGGCGCCGCAAAAAGCACATGCCAGTGTCAATGTGTTTGTCTTCGTAGTATTTTTGTATACAAAGTTGATCCAACAAGATGATGGCTCTCTTGTTAGAACATTCTAGGGAATTTTTGTGACATATCAAAATGCATGTTTTCAGTTAATATTTATAATCCACTTCACGAATGCACAATAACCAAACTATATCACGCAAAATCCAACCAATATTACATAATATAGGGGTAAGGACCTAACTAAGTAATTAAAAATAAAAACCACAACATGGCAGCTCGAGATCCCGCCAAAAACTCTTGTTCGAAAGTTAAAAATTATGCACCATACAACGGAGCGTACGGTTAATTATTTTACCCACGCTCCGTTGTATAGCGCCGTGCATATTCTTTGCGTTTATTTTTATTACCATAAAAAAATAAGAATTCCATCAAGGAGTTTCACGTTACGAGAATAAATAAACTGAATGATCGAACCTCCTTGGAAGCGCTTTTGATCAATACATTTGTCTTATTCATACTAAAGAGAAAATGAGATGAAGGTTGTAGTTTTTAATTTTCACCACGCTCAAGTGACGCTATTTCCAAATGCACCCCATTTTCATATTAGAAACTGATATTTATAAACAGAATAATAACATGAGTTCAAGCGAGGAATTCGATATTAAAATGGAATCTACTCCACCTGGTATCTTGAATGAGGCGAAATTACAGGTAAAATTTCCAAGAGTAGTATCTGTATCCTATCTGTATAATTGCTTATTTGCTATTTAAAATAATCTAGTGAAAATGTTTGTATCATTACCTGTTGCACTGTTTTCTCTTAAAGGTGTTGAAAAAGTTACACGTGCAGAAATTGGAAATTATTTAGTATCATAAATAACTCTTTTATGTGGGTTTGGAACAGAATGGCACATATGTTGATAAAACCAAATAAATGTCTTAATGATATATATTAACATAAAAGAACGACAGAGGTATTTTGATTTATTATATGTTAATGCGAAACCTCCTTGGTGTATATTATTAAGAAAAATAATAGGCTGGAAAATGTTAGTATAGTCTGTGAACGATGACTAGACGGTGCGGTGATCCCGTGTTCTCAGAGCTGATATATCAAGCTAAGCTAAACAATATAAATATATTATTTAGTAATGTATTTCTTATAGTTCTTTGTTTAAATCGTCTATTATTTTATTGTTAATTACATTAATTTGTAAAGTGATTGGTTTAAAACAGCAACCTTAAAGTTTCTTGCCTTCCAAAGAGGTTGCATGTAGCGTCATTTGAGATATTGAATATAATACATATTATTAATTACGTTGTATTATTTATATACTCTATCTTAGAACTAACCGATATATATAACAATAAAATTAAAAATCTAGCACGATCTAGTCAGATGTCTTCTTCCTCGTCTGTTAAAAACAACAAACGAACATCTACCCAGGCGTATATCACTAGATACAAATAATAATTGTATATCACCTACATCGCGTATTCGCAGTGCCGAGGCGGGAGACTAGGGTCGGGTTGACTTACCATAATTTTAACTTTTCATTACGAAACGGCAATTTCATACTTTAACCCCTAACATTAGAAAAACTCTAAATCTAAAATATTTCACTATTTCTAATCATTTAATATATAAACAATAAAAAAACTGACTTTGTTAAAGGTAAACATCAATCACAATTATTATACATCTATAACCTACTATATAAGAATAGTGCCCTAATATTTTATATAATAAATTGTCCCCATAAGTTTATAGATTGTATAAGTAAAAAAAAAACATAAAAATCTTTCATGTAGATTACGAGAAAATAGCGGTCATCCAAAAATACAAACCTAGAGAACAATAGGACATGTGACATGTAAATAATAAAACACAAATAATATAATGCCTGAAGATAGTGTTAATTTATATAATATGAAAGGCAAGGCAAGAATTTTGAAATTTGGAGATGTGGACATTGTATTATAGGCGTTGTTTAAGAAGGGATTTCTCGAAATCCATCCTCTAAGAGGATAAAAAGGGGAGGCAGTATCTATGGATAATAATATTTTTCAGGTTAGATTTATTTGAAACTGATTATAATATTAATTACAACTCAATTAATGAAACACGTATTTCAGCGTTTTATCAAAATTTAATATCCAACGATGTGATAGGGATTGGCAATATTTGTATGGGAAATAATATTACTCGGTTCAGGCTACCTATAAATATTGTATTAGTATAGATTAATTGATTTCATTGCATACCACTTCGAACCTTCTATTTATTCCGCGGGAAAAACTATTACTAGCACAGTCATAAAGATTTTAAGCATCATAAATACAGGAAGCATAAGTTTGAGAAACTCCGAACATATCTCAACTTATTAAATTTCGCCTCATCTCCAACTTCCCGAGGTTTTATGCTATTTGTTATCTGTTGGGAATTCTTTGTTCTTTGGTAATAACTACTCAACTAGTTATAACTACTTCCTTTTAATATAAACACGTACATTTTATGTGATACTAGAATTTCCGGCACTTCTTCTGCGTGTTTTTCGTATTATATCCTTCTCTCCTTCTCCAGATCGCAGGCTATTTCAGACGCCGCAAACATTACAGACAGAGAGAGTTATTTTCACATTTATAATGTTAATGTGGATTATATCCAAGATATTGTTCTACACCGCACCATGCCACTCTAAAATAAGAGAGAATAACAATATTTTTAAATAAATTTCCAATTTTACATTAAATTATTATGAATGAAAAATTACAAATTTATGTGATGTTATCGCTAGTAGAATTTCATATAGTTATTTATATTGTGTATATTTTTTAACGTCGTTAGTAATTTTCTTATACCCGTAGTTGATCAAAATGCCGTTTGTTTCCCAGTAAAAGAATGTATTCGTACCAAAAAGTCAAAACTAGAACAAACTCACTATTTCAGGTATTCTCAGTCGCAGTCAATGTCCAGAGGAAACATCTATACACTCGGTGGTTGTAGTTCATTTGTACATTTCTTCCTTTCTTGTATTTGCTTGGTTGTCCAAAGCCAAACTGTCCTCCGTCGGAATTAGTCACGCATGTACTTGTATATTTGATAAAAAGAAGGGTAGAAATTTCTGGGCAGGCTAATTTTAAAAATTGTTTAGTTGCTTACGTTATCGCACCGATAAGGTTTCAATGTGTGCGTGTTCCGCGCAACCGCGACGTCTTATTTTATCTACGAAGTCTAGACTTTTCCAGACATTTAATTAATGATTTCAAATAGGGCATCGTTACAATATGTTAAATTCGGATGATTTTATGTAAATCTGGTTAATTAATGCAAAAACCAGTGGCATACTTACGAAACCATTACTATTTAATTATCGTGAAAAAACATTACCCTACCAACGGGCAACCGGGTAACAACTAACTCATAAGAAAGATAACAAATAAACAAATGGCCTCTTTAAAAAGTTATAATAACGAACTGGCATTTCAAAGGTTTTAATTAAAAGAATAAAGTTACGAACAATGTCTGTAATTAGGATTCATAGCTGTACAAAGGACCCTATTATTCAAGAACTGGCAGTCGCTAGAAGGTAATTGTTAACCCGCAAGTATCGTGTATAATATTCACTGCGTAACTTTGATGATATTGTATTTATATATTAAAATTTAAATACCAATTACCTTTAATGCAATTGGTTTTGTATATATTTAGATTTCCATATGTGAATATGTTTGCGTACATAAAAATAATCAAAATTATCATATAAATTTCCCGTTGGCTTGAAATGAACCGAGGCTTCTTTTTGGTTTGGTACCTACTCAAAATACTCAAAACCATTTTGAAATCTTTCTCACAAACTAACATCTTAGCCAAATAAAGGCGGGCAGCAGTGTCTAAACATGATCTTGATCTTTTCCTAATAAGTGTGTTTTCGGCTAGAAGGTTAAGGTTTTTTAATAGGTAAGTGCTTTGTAATTTTTTGTTACTTGTCTAAAACTCTAGTAACTAACTACGTCTCATATCAGTCCGATCCTATCATTTTATCAAATCCAGTGAGTATGTTCAAAGAACTGCAACGAACATGAAATGAACCTGCAAAAACTGATTGCTGAGGAAAAGACGTGATCGGCTCTTGTAGAATATATTGGAAGTATAATGATAATAGCTGGTAGAAGGAATAAATAAATGATGTAGCTGAAACACTATTTTGAACTAAATTATTAGACTGTTATAAGTAGCGAATGACTAAACAAAACGATACTTCCAACAAAGTGGAATTGAGAGTAAATAAGAAATAAGTGACCTAAATGTTGTAAAATTGACGTAGAATAATCGAATGATATAAAAGAAGGAAATTCTGATTATAAGTGTATAGATGGATTGAAATCTAGACTTAAAATTTTTGTAATCAAAGGAAAATAATGAATAATGTGAATATGTACTGCGTAAGATAGAGTAAGATAGTTAAAATTATAGTGTATTACAATAAGGAACTGTATTTAAATATCAGGATAAGTACATAGAATTAGGGGAAGATTAAAACGAAGAAGGAAAAATATGTGGAAATAGGAAGACTACTTCTTCTTTTTCTTAACCTTATCCCACTTTTTTTAGGTAGGATCGGCACAATATGTTTTTCTCTTCCACTCTGCTCTATTAACTATCATCTCAGTATTTACCCCTTTTTATACTCATATCATTCTTCACACAGTCCATGCATACCTTCTTCGGTCTTCCTTTACTCTAATATCCATCCACCTTCATACTTAACATTCTTCTAGTTACATGACTTTCATCCCTCCTCATGACATGCCCATACTACGCTTATCTATAACCCCACAACTTCTCTGTGGCTGGTGCTATTTTCCTCTGATATACTCATTCCTGATTTTATCGATTCTAGTCACACCACACATCTTAGCATTAGCATCTCTGCTTCATATAATCTTCTTTCATCCCTCTCTTTCGTTGCCCAGCACTCAAATATATACATCAAGACAGGTTTTATACACTTATCCCTTAAGTTTCAGGGGCATTCGTGGATCACATGTGTACTTCACACACCCTACATTTATCCTGTTCATCACATCCCGCTCAATCTCAACGTTGTTTCGAATTAATGAACCAAGGTACCGAAAATTGAAGCAGGCTGGTAGGAATACACCATTTAAGGCTATATTAGCAAAACTGGATGGACAACCGAAATCGCAGAACAATGTGATGAACAAATGCCAACAAACAGTCTAACGTTCTCAAGTTTTGCCTGCAATTTTCCCAGCCTAATTGGACCTCAGTAACATTTTTTTTCCAACAAGGATAATGTCATCTGCGAACAACATACATCAAGGTGCCTTCTCGTGTATGTCTGAGGTTAGTGCATACATAACAAGCAAAAACTAATAAGAACTTAAAGTGCAGGTCTACAGTCACATTGAACTTGTCGGTAACACCAGCTACTACACATGTGTACCTCCTGGCTCGACTAAACTAAGGAAGTAAACTTACGAATACAAAAGTCGGAGGTTACAATAAATAAACTGAATTACACATATCTCTGAAATGCGTCAGAGGCAAAGAGCCATTAAAAAAAACGCCACGATTACAATATTTATTAATTTGTTTATGGTATCTTTATTATTTTATTTTTCTATATGTTTTGCTACGTTTTTAAAGATATGAGAGAGGAATGTCGCATCCAATTACACGAAACCTGCCTATCTTTTAAGCTAATTCTAAACAGAGTTAAGACGTATATAAAAATATTACTTACTTTATTTGTCGGATCTGAAGCACAATTACACTTTTCATAAAACTTTAGTCAATTCGCTTGCCATTTCACCGTTGCTTTGAGTAAAACCTTCGAAATAGAAAAACTCCAATATAATTAATTAATTATTATACCTTATTGAATCAAAGACTAAAACAACTTATTTAGATAATTTACAGACTTCAATTCGAGAACGAAATTTGAAGACATCAAATTTACGAAGACTCCTGTTGAATTAAATTGGAACAACACGAAAGAGGTGAAGCGATTAGATGTTAATAAAGCAAGATTTATAACTAACCTAGTATTCAGTTCTGGAACGTGAAGGCTTGAAGCGCGGATAAGGTCAAGGTATAATACATCCCGTATACAATAAAAATAATAATTTATTTCGTACTGTGACCTACATTGTTTTACAGTAATAAACTTAAAAGGTTTGTAGTAGTCCCGTTTGTACATACATACTATAAAATATATCATCTCCATGACAATGTTGAATAATGGAAAAGCAAGCTAAACAAAGTTGCTAAGAGCTTTCTCAAACGGGTATTAGGTTAATGGATTTTTTCAATTGTAAGTTATTTTTATCTATTACTTAATTTATCAAAAAAATGTCCATTTAAATAAATTAATATGAACAATGCCTATATTATTATACTTTATACAATGAAACACGTATCTAGCATATAATAGGGTAGCCTAGGCTATTGTGCACGGCATAACACAAAAGGCTTTATTCATTTCACAACCCACACGCGCTTGTACAGAATTGATATTTATTAGCACAGTATCCGTGCAAATTTGACATTATTACAAATATTTAATAATAAGATCAGTATAGTCCATCAGAAATGTATAAATCAATTTTATACGGAAACATACTATGTTTCAACTTGGTTATATCATGAGAAATGAAAATCATATCTAGAAGAGTACCTTTTTAGCATATGAACGGTTTATGAATAGATACAGGGGTAGAGGAAGACCGAAGAAGATATGAATGAATTGTTTTAAGTGTACGAGTAAACATCTATAGTATACTTTTATATCAAGTAATTCATGCTACACCGGGCCGGGGTCGGGCTTTGATTATAATATACACCTCCATATAATCATAGAACTGCCGATAGATAGCGCTAGCAGTATTCATGAACGCTGAAAAATACCATAAAATTGTTTTTCTGTCGCTTGTGTATATTTTATTTATATGTAATATTGTACTACAAATTATATTTATGAATTCGGAATTTTCTCCTCTTTCATTTGACACCCACTCGATACGATAGTTAGTATATATAATGAAGTTAAAAGGAAAACTATCAGATGTAAGTAGGCTTTACAAATTAACGAGTAAAATAGTCAATCAATTTATAAAATGCATTTGAAGAAGTAATTTCGTACAAATTCCATTGAAAATTACTTAAACACCCCTCTACGGATCCGTCTCTGCGCGTGGTTCGACACGCATTTGGCAAATTTTTGGATATAAAATCTGTCAAATTGATTTTGTTCGTATTACTTCTCATTATCTTATATATATATACTTCTTATTATTATTATCTATCGACACCTCATTAATTAAACTCTGAAGAGTAGTTTAGGAGTTTCGGTGGAACATACATAAACTGCTATAAAACATAACCCTTTGTCATAGTCGGGTAGTAAAAGGTGTTTTATAGACGGAGGTGTTTCGAAAGCCCTAAACGACAGATACAGTAATACAACAGGCATAAGAGAAGAGGCAGTAATAAGAGAGGTGGGGCACAGAAAAATTTATTTGGAGATTTCTCTCTACTTGGGGCAGCCCGACTGGTGGAATACCTCCACCCTACAGAAGATCGCATCCAAAGACCTAGTGTTGTGTTTCTGCGGTGAGTAGGGTTTTCAGAGCTCCTTGGGATAGGGAGGTTCAGGGTCGGCGACGCGTTTGTTATACCTATGGTATTGCAGGCGTTCTTAGGTTATTCTTTCAATAAACACTCCCAAAGATATTTTGTGGAAGGAGTCAAAAATTTCTTCTGTCATTATCGAAATTTTATGAACACATTTAAAATAAATTTAACCTGTATAATGTACTAGCATGCTCCACGGTTTCATGCGTGTTAAATTTATTTGACTAATTCTACATCACGCCGCGCCGCTGCCACGGGCCTTGTAGGCATGTGTAGCCTATTGTTCTTCTCACTTCACACACTTGTGAACATCTTGCTTTGCTACTACTCCGCTTCTTAAGCTTGTAGAGTGAAGTTATATAGTGTTTTTTTAATCGTTATAGCTTTGGCGTAGTGGCCACAATCTCACCTGATGTTGTGTCGATGTGGCCAAAGATGATAACACGCTAATCATAGTGGAAGACTGACTCTTAAGTGCAGCTGCCGGAACACACCTATTGGTGCTTGGCGACAGATTTTCAACTTGAGGATGGTAGCTAGGCGGGCGGGCATTAAAGAAAGCCCTACCACCATGCTATGGTTTCCTCACGATGTTGTCCTAGACAGGATATAGATGAATTAAATATATTTATATAATCATGCAAATAGAACAGCTACCTGCTAGTACCAGTTAGAACTATTATATTGTTGAAAACCTACCGTCCATTTATACTACAAATAATATAGTTTGATAACAACAACTACATAGATATAGTAAGTAAGGTACGTAACTAGATTTCAGAGAAGGCTTCGACCTACTATAGAATATTCTTAGTGTATCATAAATAAATAATAATTTGTTTTTCTGGGGTATTTCATAAATGAAACCGAAATTTACTGATAACAAATGTGATTATTTGTCAAACTGTCCTTTTAAACAACAAAATAAATAGTTTATTCCATAACGATAAATAGAATATGAGAATATAAAGAAAGTTAGGGCACAGATAAATTTCTATGGAGATTTCTCTCTACTAGGAGCAGTCTGACTTATGGAATACCTCCACCCTACAGAAGATCGTAGCTAAATAACCTAGTGCTGTGTTCCTGCGGTGAGTAGAGTTTCTAGAGCTTTTTGGGGTAGGGGGTTTTATGGTCGGCAACGCGTTAGTAATACCTATGCTAACATGCGTCCATAAACTACGGTCGCCGTTTACCATCAGGTGGGCCTAATGCTTGTTTTCCAAATTTCTTGTATAAAAAACTTAGCATTAATAAAAATAATTACAAACTTATATAACCGTTAGAACAGTCGAAAAAAGGAAATTCCAAAAGTTTGTCAAAAGTCAAAGTTTATATATATATGTATATATATGTTTATTTCTTTTTTTATAAATTAAATCTAAAATTTATTAATCAACTAATATAACCATTTTATGTTTTTTTTTTAATTTTAATTATGCTTGATTTTAGGACCCACTTTTGAGTCTTTATTGCGTCCCTGCATAGTACTTCCAACAAGCTGGAAACCCTTATAATGTTCATTGTAGCCTATTTTGAAACAAACAAATCTGGTACGCCATCTCTATTTTAAACAATAAAACGGTAAGGTTGTTTAATTTGTTATTATAAGTATTTGAAATACCACAATATATTTTTTGTTTAGAACCGTCTTTTAACATTAAAGACTGCCGTCATTTTTGCATGTCAAAGCTGAGATTTAAAAAAAGGCAGATGGAGAATTCCGAACAACAAATATGAAACTTGCATTTTAACAATGTAAACTTGACAATCTGATGGCAACACTGTATAATTTCGTGCGACAGTACTTGAATAAGATTGCCAGGGTAATGAAAATAAGTTACACTGTTTTTTATTGAATACTACTCCAGTAGTCCAGTAGTTATTGATCCATTCGTCATCCAAAACTGATTTTGTATTCGAAATCAAGACCCACAATGATCTTTACGTAATTATTGTCTGGATCAGACTAACTAACATTATAATTAACATGCTTTCAATCCATGTTTTTTTATTGATGCTCTATATTATTTGTTTTGCTTTAGTATTTGATTTTTGGCTACCTTTCCGTGTTCCAAAATCTCCATCTGACTTTTTTCTCAAATTTTTAGTTAAAAATACATATATTTTTATATGTAAATTTATTGAATCTTAAAAATCATAAGTAATCGTTTTTTGAGACCAAAAACCAACAGGTAGACTATTTAATTAATTCAACTTATGGCCAGGAATCTTTGCCCTACAAGAAGAATACATTCTAGAAAATAGATTATCAAATAGGAATAAAGCAAAACACTTGATTTAAATTGTAACTTTATTTTTTCTTAAATACGTATTATTATAAGCACACGAGTAAAATTATTGAAGAAAAGTATTTTTAACTTACGAAGTACAAACATATCACTCGGGATGTAATATTATTAATATCATGAAGTATTTATATCGTTAATTTAAATGGCACATTGACTTGTAAACCATACACAGTAATATCACTAATAAAAGATTATATCTACATTCTACAGTTACAATTATACGAAATTAATTCTTTTATAAAAATATTTTCTTAATTTGTTCCAAAAGTTTCCAGTTTCAAAATTATTTAGTCATTCGATGGGTAACTTTTCATGTAACCAGTTTCTTTTGCCTTCATTGAACTCGGCAGCTGTGTGGTCTGTTCCCTCAAGAATCCATTTTGTTGTCAGAAGACCTTCAACACCTACCGGACCTAGAAATTTCATGAAAGCATTTAAATAAATTATTAAAAGTTAAAATAATTTAGTATTCGAGTACAAAGTTAAAGCTTAAAAAGCAGAGAAAATTGTCTTTCAGTAAAGTGTAAAGTAAGTAAAGTAATGATTAGTATAACTTGGTAAGGAGGAATTTTAAAGCGATTTACCTCTAGCGTGAATTCGAGCGGTAGATATGCCAACTTCAGCGCCAAGACCGAAGCGAAACCCGTCGGCGAAACGTGACGAAACATTATGGAATACACAAGCACTGTCCACGGCATTCAGGAATTGCTTTGCTGTACTATCTGAAAAAATATGCGGTAGTCGAGTGGTTTAAACGTGTGGAATATGGATGCGATGCGGTGTACGGCTCCCAATACGTAATGAATTTTTCGGAATTCGAGTACATTTTCTAATTTAAATTGATAATACTATCGCCTGGTAAAAAAAAACTTGAACGCATGAGAAATACTTTGTATATTTTTCAATATACGGTATATTGAAAAATCTAGATTTATGGATTTCTAGACTTTTAAAATCGCTAATACTTCATGGGTTGGCGTGGTGATTAAGTCCTCTATGTCCAGCAGTGAGATACTTAGAACCTGGTATTATTATGGTTATATGAATACACATAAATTATTAAAATAATATTCAATACAAAGTTCCAGTTTTGGTGTACACAAAATTATGACAGAAACAAAACTTTTATTACGCGTAAATTGCAAAATAAATTTATAATTGCTTATCTGAAAAGTTTAAGTGAGGAATTAACGTGGAACAAATAACTCACCATTTTCAGTGACAATAACATCAGTGTGAGAACTTCCAAATTTATGAATATGATCCACCGCCTCTTCCATGTCTTTAACAACTTCTACACAACATTCTAAAGCACCGTACTCATGACGCATGCTTCTTGCTGGTGGTGGACCGAAAGTTAGTTGACTGGCCAATTTCGGACCTGCATTAATCTTTACACCTTCTTCTTTCAACATGTTACAAATATCATTAAAGAGAGGTCCAGAAATATGGTCTTCATGTATTAGCAGTGTTTCCATAGCATTGCATGCTGCTGGGTAATCACATTTTGCATCACGAACAATCTTTAACGCCTTTATTGGATCTGCATTTTTGTCTAAATACACATGGCAAATTCCCTCAGCATGTCCAAGTACTGGTATATGCTGTGATTGCTTCTGAATGTTTCTAACAAGCTCTGATGAACCACGCGGAATAATCAAGTCAATGTGTTTCTCCATTGCAAGTAAATCACTAATCTCTTCTCGTGTCGACACAAGTGATATAGCGTCTTCAGCTCCAACTGTCTGTAGTGATTCTTTAACTAAGCCCATGAGTGCTTTATTCGAATGAGCGGCTTCTTTACCGCCTTTAAGAAGTAAGCCGTTTGCTGATCCCATGGCTAAAGCTGCTACTTGGGGCAAAGAATCTGGTCGTGATTCGAAAATAACCAATAAAACTCCTATTGGAACAGTTACTTGTCTTAGAACCAAATTGTCAGCTAATTTCGTTTTTCTTAGGACCCTTCCTACATTTTCATAGCTTGCATCTGCAATTTGCTTCAAACCAATAGATAACGTCTTAAGTTTTCCTTGACTCAGTGACAGTCTGCTTAACAAAGGTTTAGCAACACCATTTTTACTAGCTTCTTCCAAATCTTTGTTATTGGCATCTAAAATCATTTCTTGTTTACTGATCAGTAAATCTGCTAAAGAGTGTATTGCTGATGCTCTATCTGCTGGTGTCAATTTCTGTAATATTCTACTTCCGCTACGAGCTATAAATAGAAAAAATACTTTAAAGTACCTTTTAAACCTTTTTTAAACATTACTGATTGAATGTTAAATTATTATACCATTTTCAGCTAAAACGTCAACTGATGTAGAAGAATTCGTAACGTGATCTGTGAAGAATGTGCCAACTTTTCTACCGCTGATTATTGTTTTGATGGCTTTCTCTTGCATGCCATTACATATAACGACGCTTACTCCTCTAGCCATAGCCCAAGTTGCTGCGTTTACCTTTGAATCCATACCACCTGTTCCCACCTGGAGTACATGAAATAATTAAAATTAGGCTGTTTTTCAAGTAGCCACTTAATAAAGTGATAAAAATATAGATCGATTTACATTGCGAGTAAGTATTCCGAAAATTGTCTTCGAAAATTATAAACTACTACATACTAAAATTACCCCTAAAATTTCTAACAGCTACAAGCGACTTAGTACTGAAATTAATTATTTTATTGCTAAGCATCGATTAAATCTTATCATGAAAAGGTAACAAACAGTTCACGACCTCAAGCGCTGCTAAGATTTCTTGGGAGAATGCCCAATATTTGAAGGAAGTGATTTTCAACCTATTGTAGCTGGACACTGGACAGGTATCAAAAAAGAACGATTTAAAAGCCGTTCTTAAAAATTCTCAGGTGTATTCAATGCAATTAAATCTAAGCACGCACCAAGTTACCATTTGAGAGAAACTGCTTTCTTCCACGAAATTTAATAACGATGCCGACCTTTGAATTTACGGAGCCACTAACAAAGCTCGAAAAAGTTCAAGCATTTTAGATTTCAACTCAACCCCGGGTTCGTGCTCTATCTGGAATAAATTTCAGCTTATTATTCTCTTCAAGCTGTTTTGCATTGAATACAGTGTTGGACGTTACGGTTTCAATTATAATACTCCTACTGATATTTAACTATATATTAAATTATTACATTTCGTTCTCAGATATGTATTTAACTAGACCTACATGTTACATTTACTTCTAAAACTTAATGTTTTTGTGTAAAATGTATACATAACACAATCTTGTTAATATCCACAGAGAGAAAAATCAAACGAAATGTTTTATAATTAATTTATATTCTCGTGATATAGAATACCGTCTCCCAATAGATGATTATTTGACTAATCGCTTTACTTTATTAGTAATGTTAGATATTGAGGAAGAAAATTACACATGATTATTAAATTTTATGCATACCGTGATACATGACAAATTTGCGAAGATCGAAGAAAAGGTTATAAAAGCTATAAATAATACTTTTAGTGTCGACAGTACTTCTAACTTTTACAATAACAGAATAAAACGTAAATCTCTCAAACCAGCAACTTTAGGTCATTAAGATAACTCAAAATTGACTTTTTAACTAAGAAATTTTCGATTTATTATATTAACCGAAAGCTTCGTTCTTTCGAAACGAGGTCGAAGTTAATCTAAATGTCAGGAGCTAAAAAGTCTTTTGGATTCGTTTAAGAATATTTAAGAACTTTTTCACGTTGAATCAAACTTGTATGGATTATTTTAAATAGATTATTCTCTATTCAATAAAAAAGCGATTCCCAGTCAAAATAACTTCATTCAATTGAATAGTAATGCACATGAAGGCACATTAATTATTATTTTTCTAAAATTTTCACAGCGTAAGTAATGCAACACTTAGACAAAAATTCTCAATAAAAAATCTCCTAAGAAATTTATCTTTGTACATAAAGTAATTCCAAAGCATTTCTGAAGTAATGATGGCTCAGTGGTAGCGTGTACGGCTTCGCGTCGATTGACGTGAGTTCGAATCCCTGCAATGTGCCTGAGCTTTCGGTGAAGGAAAACATCGTGAGTAAACCATAGCACGGTGATAGGGCTTTTTCTAATGCCCGCATGGCTAGCCTTCAAGTTGAAATCTGTTAATGTGTTCTCGAGCACACCAATAGGTGTGTTTCGGCAGCTACACTTGAGAGCCAGTCTTCCACTAGGTTTAGCGTGTTATCATCTTGGGCCACATCGTCACTTAACATCAGGTGAGATTGTGGGCACTATGCCAAACCTATAACGATAAAAAACACTGACATCTATAAATAAGGCCGACCAATTAAAGCCAGTTGACAATTTCGCGGACGATATATTATAAGACTGACAATGATATGTTCACTTGTTTATAAACTGACGGCTGAAGATAGCATGATCAATTTATAAGCCTATGGAAATGCAACCATTATATTGCAAATTTTAGTGTCCATTCATAATCTATCGACAGTATACAATCGGACTAGTTAGATTATAAACTAACAGGTCTCAACATTTTCTGATGACATATAGAGGCGCCTAAGCAAATACGCCAATGTCAGAATTAAAGGTCTCGAACTTCTCACCTTAGACTTCTGTCCAAACTGCACCTGATCCCTTTCTTTAGAAGTGTATGTATGCATCATCCTCGCTCCATCCTCCCACGGTGGCTTGTTGTAGATGCCGTCCACGTCTGACATCATTATAAGTAGATCTGACTGGATCTCTGCTGCTAGGAGCGCTGACAAACTGTCATTGTCCTTTATACCAATACCCTGATATAAAAAAAAAAAACAGTTCTCTACAATCGTATGATGGTTATGACGGGCGGTGGTGCTCGCTAATTTATCGGGGTGGTAGGAGGGATCTGCACTCGATGGGTCGCAACCAATATGTACACGGTGATAAACCAGTCATAGTGACTCTCTTTTGGTTTTTCGCGTTTCGTGATGAGCCAGTATATATCGAACAGCGGAGAAGCTTGCAAACTTATTATAACCGGCACTTATTATTATAACTTATTATAATCTCTCGGTGGTCGCCATTGTTTTTGGGTTGTACTGTGGTTACCATCAACCAACGCACCGTCGGTTTAATGAAGAATAATATTAAAAAAGTATGTGTCAGCTCCGACGCGCGACTGGAGTTTACTTCTCAAGAACTATCTTAGATTTTTTGGGATTAAAAGTAGTTGTATGCGCGGAACTGAATCCATTACACCACTGTGCCACTAGACCTATCATAACAAACTTTACTGTCCATAGTGACAGCGAAGCGATTTAAGTCTAAAGAATGCAAGAAAGAAATTATGCAAAGTAGAATTCCTTAATTCCTTGAATGATCAAAAATTGCTTGTAAAAACCTGTTTCATAACAAGACAATCAATACATATTAAAAAATGTAGTCCTCCGCCGCGTCCGTTTGTCTGTCTGTCTGTCTGAACGCGATAAACTCAAAAACTAACAAACGGACTTTCATACGGATTTCATCAATGGACGGAGTGATTCATGAGGAAGGTTTAGGGTTTTGTATAAGTTAGCTGAAATATGACTATGATTGTTGAAGATGTCGTATAAAAACATGCCGACTAGAACTTTTACTGACGTGCGCCGCGTAAACCAATTGAACTATATACAATATTACTCTGCTACCCTAGCGACGCCGAGGAGGATTTCTACTTTTTAATAAAAAAGAAAACCAACTTCAATTATTTTGAGGAATTCCCTGGGTATCTACGAAGCCATTACCAATGGCAATGAAATTAAAATGGGACCGCCATTGAGGTATCCCCTTTCCAACAAAAAAAGAATAATCTAAATCGCTTCATAAACAAAGAGTTATGCCTGAATATCCATAAAAAAATACAATCGAATTAAGCCTTTTTTTGAAGTCGTTTAAAAATATTTTTCATATCAGTGGTTGTATATATTTTATAAATTACGATTCCTAAAATACGTTCTCCATTGCGGGGAATGTTTTTAAATGTATGCTTAAATAAAGTGTTTGAAAATTTCAATATCCATTGTTATTTTGTAAATTTTCTGGGCCACGCTTAAAATAAATGGCTCCCTTTTCTTTTCATAATCACATTCACTGAATTACTTTTCTTTATGAACAGCATAAAATCCAGGTCCATTAGAAATATTAACTGCGTATTTTACCATTCAGCCACAGAAACAGCCTTTCACATAAAAAAGGATTTATTTGAATACAAAATATATCACAACCTTAAATACAAAGACGCATATCTAACTCTAAAAAGTTACGGATTCGAGTAATGAGCTCTTTGGAAATTTTGAAAAAAGACATTTTTAATATAACTATAGATGCAAAATAGCATACCGCCCGCCTGATGGTAAGCGGCTACCTTAAAACCTCCTCCTCCAATGAGCTCTGGAAACCGAACTCACCGCAAGAACCACACAACACAAGATTATTTGGCTGCGAATTTCTTTATAAATTTCGCTTTATCTCTTTATATCAAAACAAATGATTGATTCTAGAGCCCAATTCAGAAAAAAATATAGAAAAATCTAATTGTACTTTCTGTATTTATTATAAACAATACCTTTTTCCCGGTGCCAGGTACGACTGAATCATCATGGATATACATTGGAGGGCTGACAGCATCATTTGTGTTAACTATAGGAACTATGTTCAGAGATATTAGTTCCGACAGCGTACAGAATAAATTTTTCCTTGTCTCCTCGTTGTAGAAGTCTGGCTTTGTAACTAATACCTGAAAATATAAAAATATATATTATTATTATAAATTTAATAATAATAGGTGATGCCTGCAAGTTGATTTACATGGTTTTCAAAATGAAACAACTTGGGCGCCACATATTATACATAACTTGTAAAAATTCAGAAACCTGTATGAGCGTGCACAGAAAATCCGAGCAATCGGGTAAATGGTATAAAAACGATTAGGGGGAAAATAAAAAAAAAAACATTATCTTTTATTATATCAGAATTCAGTTTATGATATCAATAAAAGAGTCATAACAAAATAATTACTAATGTTTCAAGAGAACTTGCAAGTAAACCGCTGATGCGAAAGGTTAAAAATTGTATGATACAGTTAACAATTAAATCCAAATCAAAACTAACAGCTGTCATGTTAGTCAAACGGACTGTTCATAGATGGCGCCTTAAATACCTTTTTATTAGCATCAATAGATGACATTCCTAATAAAAAAGTTTTTTAATAATTTTTAACAAAGGCATTAATTTTGAACCAGTCTGTTTCTTCATAAACGTGGAACAATGAGCTTTAAAGTGTTTGAATAATTAATTATGATGAAGAATTAATTAATAGAAATATGGCGTTGCCAGGAAAAAACACCTTTGAAAAATAATAAATATGATCCACGAAAATTTAGCACAAATCTTTGGTACATACCGATATTACAGTATGGAGCAACAAAATGTAACAACTCCTTTTTTATCAATTTAAATAAAACTGTATTATACTCTTATCATGTGAGTTAAATATATAGTCTGTTTCTTCTACCATTATTTATAAAGTTGCATTATATTATTATTTGTAGAAGCTCAGTTTTACTCGAACGGTAGACTTTCATTAGCTTTAAGCTTCCTTTCGTTTAAGATCGCGTGTCATTGTTTTAAACCATGAAAGAGGAAGTAAATACTTTTAATTTTGTTGCAGCGTGAAAAATATTCTTCGTAAACAGCTTTAAAATTATCGTACCTTGGTAATGTTATATAAAAATTCTTGTGTGCGTCTGTTAGTGATCAACTTCTGAACGAATTGACCAATTGAGTTCATATTCATATCGTTATAGCCGTGGGTAGTAAAATGCCGTTTCACGTAAACAATTTATTCGTACTCAAAGAAATATAAACTAAAACAAAACATACTCAAAAATCGCTCTCAGAATGTACTTGCAGGATCAGTCTGTATGTTCCTCTTGTACTTCTTCTGTATTTCGCTTGTTGTTTCCTCTTCGCTTTCGAAATTAGAACTGTCGTGTCTAGCGATACAGCTCGCTTATATACCCAAATGAGACGATAGCGAAATCTCTGGAAGGTCCTTGAATTCTTAACATGTTGTAAACAAATTACGTTACGTTAAAATCGTTTTATACGGAGGGGAACGTTTGATTTGTAGTCCATTGTTTGTTGACAGTTGTAGCGATATTTCGGGCATATTTCAGACGATTCTTGAGATTTCGAGAATGGTGATTATTTTCTTACTCAGGCCGTAACCCCCGAGCATTATCTCCGTGGTATCGCGCCAACTTGTCTACCTGAACCACCTTCGGGTTTCCTCTGAGTCCTTCCTTAATGCGGTAAGTCACATCGTTAATCCTAGTGATAACAGTATAGGGCACCTCCCATCGGGCTTGAAGTTTTGGAGACTACACTTTTGTGCGAAAAGGGTTATGAAGCCATACGAGGGATCCTTCCTCAAAACCAATGGTATTCGCATTGCGGTCGTATTTAGTCTTCATCTTTATGGTGGTATTCAGGCTATTTTCCCGCACCCTCTGGTGTACTTCCTCAGCTAGCGAAAAGCTAGCCGTTAAACAACCAAGACTGATCAATCTCTCTAGCCCACTGCTGCTTCAGGACAACGCTAGACCCCATATTTCACGACAGACGGTCACTATATTAGAGGAACTGTGGCTGGATTATCTCCGACACCAATCATACAGGGAGTTGTTCCAACAGATTACCCGATAAGCCTGTCCAAACCGCCTTCAAAGATTTTATTGATTCTCGCTCCTAACATTTTTTAGCGATGGAATCAATTAACTACCTATAAAATGGCGAAAATGCACAGATAATAATGCTACATACTTAGATTGATTAATTAAATAATTAATAATGGTTCATACTCGTATTTCTATTGATGACATTTATAATTCCATAATATTATTTTCGTTTTACTTTTTCCATATAAAACCCTATTATTTATTACCTTACGGTTTACCTTTGTGAGGCAATAACTATAACGCGAAAATTCGCCGTCTATTCAAAATAATATTAGTAGCATGAACAATAGACATAAGAGATCAAAAGTTCCTCCTTGTTATGATGCTACCAGCTCTCTAATTGGGAAAAGCTTCTAGAGTTTCTATTTGTAGGTATAACGATTGTTCAATAATTGAACTTTGATATGGAGGAATAGATAATTGTATTTTAAAGTTCCTAAAGGCTTTGTTAAGTTTAGTCCAAATGTTCTATCAAGGTACGCGTTTCAAGGTAATTTTATATATACCTACCTATACATATTATATATATCGTATAGCTTAACCCTAAAGCTAAGCCTAAGCCCTAAGCGAAACCCTAATTACTACTTAGTACTTATGACTGCTTACAACATTTGCATGATAATAGATAGCAGAGTTTCATTCCAACAAATGTAATACGTATTGAAACTCAGCCCAAAATTATCTTACACTTATAAAAGTGATTAAAAATGTCACATACAATTAATTACTGGTTTTCAAAAAACTATTTACCTTAATATGAAACCTTAGTAAGAAACTAAGAGAAAATACTTTTTTCCTTACTTTTGTATAAACTGTTATATCAAAGAATTCTTCTTCTTCTGATATGATGGCAACGTAAAACATATTTATGCCAATGTCGTGTGAGTGGAATTATTGTCTAATCTTCAGAGTTCTAAAAACGCTTTAACAAGTGATCTCTTGTTCAAGCTGTCCAGGGAGTTTTTGTGGCAATTCATACTTCTCGTTATTGTTTATAGTTCAATTCACACGTGCACAATAATCAAACTATTTCACGAAAAATGCCAACAGCAACTTAATAACGTGACTTTATCCTTATAATATTATAAAGTAAGTTTGTTTGTTACTCAATCACGGAAAAACGGCTGATCGGATTTGGATGAAATTAGGCACACAGATAGTTTATAACCTGTATTGACACATAGGATACTTTTTTTCCCGGTAACAACAATTTTTGTAATTCACGCGAGCGGAGCCGCGGGCAGAAGCTAGTATATAATAATTAAAACCATAATATGACAAATCATGATCCCGCCAAAAACTCCCCTCAAAGAATTAACGAAATATATTTAAATTCAATAAATTTAAATCAAATATACATTATTCAATTTAGATTGAATTTTGAACTTGTAAATGACAGGCACAATTTTAATACCTACTAGGAGTAAATATAAAATAGTAATTCCATCTTTTAGAATTAGTGAGACTAATAAATGTTTTTAGGTAATTGTGTTAGGTTATACGATAGACATCCTAAGCACATTACCGATTTGTCCTATACATAATATAAGTTCAAGAATCATTTTAAGCAATTTTTATTGTTCAAAGGTTATTATAGGGTGGATCATTACGTGAATGATCGCGACGTCTGGAAATGATACTCTCTCTGTACTTCTACTACAAATGGTAATTATTGTAAACAATAATAAAACTCTATAATCATTTTTTTAAAATGTTGACAAGCTCGATCGAGTTTCATGCCGGTTCTTCTCGATGGCGGGAATGTTTTCCGAACCGTTAGTAGCGTTTTGACATTCACAAGTGCCTTCTTAGGGCCTAAATTGAATAAATTATTTTTCATTATGATTGTCAGATAGTGTACTTGAAACTTGAACGTCCTACCACCGGTTTGAGAAATAGCCTTGTCATCAAGAAGCGGCAGAAGAATTTCGATCAGGTTTATTAATTTATTAAGGTTAGTTTTTGTTGCAATAAATGTTTGATTGGAAGAATGATTAATTAGAAAGAAAGAAAGATTAATTTGTACCAACGACATTTGACAACAATGAATAATCTAAAAGTACCTTTACATCTACCTACTAAGAACTGAAAATCAAATGGCAGTTGTTACAAAACGGCTCCAGCTCAGCATGATGTTGGTTGCAAGCAACCAGCGCTGGTCTTCCGTTGGAGCCGTCCGGTGACATCACAGGTTAATTACAAGTTGACCCGTGCGAATTTTTCACACATTATAAAGTGTAAATAATCTAAGAGCTATGACAAGTAACACGAAGTTAGTTAAACAGATTGTTAATAGATAGCGCCTTGAATATAATTCCACTAGTTGAGTCCCGCGATTTCGCGAAATCGCTAATTGATGATTTATAATACCTCAATACAAACAATATTTTTATGGGACAGCCAGTATTATGCGTCACACGTCACACGCGCCACTACACCTATAGTCATAAACCCAAGCCGAGTGTTGAATTATTTTAATTTTATATTATCTCCCAAATTATACCCCCAAATAACATGCTATAAAGGCCAAAGTTTATCTTCATAAAATTGTCTCGTTGATGTAATAACTTTCGTTCGTAAAAATTAATATACCATACCCAATAATAATGCTCATAAAAACTTTTATATTTTCAATAATGTTTTGGCACAAAAATCTTATTGTGGCTTATGTATAAGAGAAAGGCATACTGTATCGCGTATTTCCATTAGGGAAACCACGAATCTGAAAACAACTTACATATAAGCCATTTAAATAAGCTCCCTACGCACTTTACCTTTTTTTATACTGTATCAATTAACTTCTTCGCTTTCTATATATAACCTACAGCTAATTATGCTGCTAAGCTATGATGATGCTATGGTAGCATGTATGGACACCGCGCCGATCGACATCAGTTCAAATACCTGCAATGAGGCTGATCTTTCCATGAAGTAAAAGATCATGATGAAACTATAGCATGGTGGTAGGGCATTTAGTAGAACACATATAAAACGTGTTCTTGTTCAATTCAAATGGCTCACAGCATGAATAATTAATGAAGCCCAGGTAAAAAAAGGCAAGTGAGTGTCGAACCACGCGCTGTATAGGATTCCGTAGTTGTCCGTCACAATATGCAGACTTGAGAAGGCTTTATGTAATTTTTAATGAAATAATAATAATAGAAGTAATGGCAACGCGGGTGTCATCGGGAATGCGTAGAAAATCGGGCGGGAAATCGTATTCCACGCGGCCGCGTGGGTCTCAACTTATCACGAGTAGATTTTGTGCGTAGATTTGTAATGTGACCATACTACTCGCCAACAACGAGTATAACTAATTTCATACATAAACAATATCAAACTACAAGTAAGTAAATTTGTTATAACTGATTATAACTGAATGTTCTAATTGGGGAGTTTGAGGGTGTGCGTTATTCCTGTTACGTCTTGTACACTTACTACAGCCGTGAATTTTTTCACATATCCAAAAACAATAATTTAGCTTGTAGGAGGGGGGGGGGGTTACACTTTAGAGTTTAATATTTCGCGAACGCTGAATTCAAAAATGGTTATCACATCCGCATTTGTTTTGAACGTAATATCCAAAGACGCTTGTATGTAGCAGTCTGTTCAAGAAAGGTTTTAGGTAATTGTTTATTTGTATTGACTTATTTTTTAACTTTATCGCATAAGTGGTCGAATTAAGTTGTAAATACGAGTAACTTGTTTTTTTTTAATTGGATCACGGCAATGTACCTAATGGTAAGCACAGTAGAATTCAAAAAACAAGACGACCACTGAGAAATCGATAGTTCGAATCACGGTGGGATGGACGAGAAAAAAAAATCATCCCCACTTTACGTGTAGCGGAGCTACCCTACATTTTTTTTTGCTTGTTATTTTACCACTTAGTCCGTGTGTTTAATATTACCCATATCGGACCCATACCAAATTACAGCTTTCTAGTACTAAGAATTTCGCAGCTAAGAAGCCGCAGACAGTCGGAGTCCCTTAAATCAGCGTACAACTCTGCCACCAAGGCCTGTAAGAGGGCCTACATTAGAGCGGATGCCCAGCGCATTGCACGGATAGGTAATGATCTCGTAGGTCAACCGGCTAATAGTCGAGTTTACTGAAGTCTGGCCAAAGTCGTGCAAGCTAATTTCTGTCGTCCAGTATTGCCTCCGCTGAGGTACCCTGATGGTTCTAATGGCTCACGAACCGCAAGAGAAAGCGACTTTACTTGCTAATCTCTTTGCGGCTAATTCCCGGCTCGATGATCGCAACGCACAACCACCTATAATTACGATTTAGGCATTGTCACGTGCTTAGAGAATTACGATCACTCGATGTTCGGAAGTCCAGTGGTCCGGACGGTATCCCAGCGGTTGTACTGAAAAATGTGCAGCTGAGTTGTCTCCAGTGTTGACGCGCCTTTACCAACTGTCCTACCTCTCTGGTGTCGTGCCTCGGGTTTGGAGAGAGGCTAATGTGCAACCGATCCCCAAGAAGGGGGATCAATTACCGTCCAATTGCCATAACCTCAGTGTTGTGCAAGATCATGGAACGGATCATCAACACCCAGCTTATCCGTTACCTAGAGGATCACTCTTTGATTGATGATCATCAATATGGCTTTCGCCAGAATCGATCACCGGGAGATCTTCTGGCGTATGTACTGCACCGCTGGGGGGAGGCAAATGATAAGCATGGCGAGGCTCTGAAGATCAGTCTTGACATAGCGAAGGCTTTAGATAGGGTCTGGCATCGTGGTCTTCTCTATAAACTTCCGACAACCTCTGCAACTGGATCTCCGGCTTTCTACAAGAACGCATAATTCGTGTCCTTGTACAAGGATGTGATTCGCAGTTCATGTCGATAAACGCTGGAGTTCCTCAAGGCTCTGTGCTTTCGCCCACTCTGCTTCTTCTGCATATCAATGATATGTTACCTTTGGGTCATACTCATTACTATGTAGATGACAGCACCATTCATGGCTGCTATTATAGCAAGCGTTCATGTGGTCGGGAAGAAAAAGAAAAGAAACGGGAGGAACTTGTCATTGAACTTAACCAATACTTGCAACGTGTATCCTACATAGGGAGCAAGTAACTTGGTTGAGTTCAATGCCAAGAAAACTCAGGTGTGCGAGCAAGAAGACTCAAAAAAGTCTCCGTTTTCTCCCCTCCTCACTCTTCAGAACGTCTTAAGCAATGTGTGACAGCCTCAATATCCAAGTTGTGGATATTCGCAGCGACCTCAACTCCAGGGATTACATCAGGAGTGTCATCCCCACTACATTTCGGAGAATAGGAATCCTGAACAGGGTGCCACGGTTTTTCACGCGCGGTCAACTGTACCTTCTTTATAAGGCACAAGTTCGGCCGTGTATAGAATACTGTTCACACCTCTGGGATGGATCCGCAAAGCACCTCCTCGATTCCCTAAAAAGGTTGCAGAGACGGGCTGTACGCATTGGTAATGATGCAGACGTTACCCATTGCATCGAGCCACTTCAGCTTCGCAGGAACATCGCCTCGCTAAATGTGTTCTACCGTCTGTATCATGGTGAGTGTTCTGAAGAGCTGTTTAATCTAATTTCCTCCTCTTCTTTCCACAACAGAACCACAATCTTTGCAAAACCACAGGCTTCGGAATCACAATTTTACGGTAACTACCATCTCGGCACGAACTAAAAAGTTCTCTTTGTCTTATCTTTGTCGTATCGTGAAACTGTGGAACGATCTCCCGGCCAATGTGTTCCCTCCTTCTTATGACATCGGGTCCTTCAAGCGTAACGTGAAGAGATATTTAAGCAGGCCGGCATGACAGCGGCGACTACCGATGGATTTCGATCTCTTGGTGGTCGCCGTTGTAAGTATTTGAATTGTACTGTGCTTACCATCATGGATAGTACAGTCAATGTGCCGAGTTATAATAAAAAAGAACTTCGGACTTCGGTACCCTAAAAAAAACTATTTAATACATAAAGGTGTCTGTTGTTTGGGAAACAAACTAATCTGGAAAAATCTGATATACTTACTTTAATTAAAAGTTTGCTGAGCTAAGATTAGATCGGTAGAAAGAAATACATAGTTTAAATTTCGTTTTTTTTTCTTTTTATCTCGAAACCTTTTAAAGTTGTTATCCTTTTAAATATTTATAGCAAAATAAAGCTGTTTGCGTTAAAACTAATTTATAATCAAATCGCTTTTTGTTAAATTACGTTTTCTTATATAATCAATCGTAATTACGGAGATTGCCTTGCTATCTATATACATATTATAAAACTCAACGTCTCTCTGTCTGTCTATTCGTTTCTGTTCTTGGCACGCGACAACCACTTATCCGATTTACATGGTTTTTCATTTCATTTTTAGATATATCTGGCCAGGTTATAGGATACATTTTGTAATATAAAGTAACATATGAAATAAGCAGAGACGATAATGGTGAATCGATTAGGAAAAAGACTCATTTGGTACGCTTAAATGGCATACGAGAATAGCATGAGTAAATTATACGAGATATATCAAATTAATATCCTACATATTTTGTAGATCTTAAAAAGACCTACAAAAAAGTCAGCGATGAAATATCTTTCTTCTAAGGATCACCCACAATGCACGTGTTCGTCTTCCTTATTTTACGCTAGGGCAGTACGATTCGCATATGTTTGACCGACGGCATTTTGTAGACTACGCGAGCCGAGCTGTGGGCATAGCTAGTTCTTTTATGTTTTTGAAAAACATTGACCTTATAATTTAAGATAAACATAATTATCGCTAAGTGGTAGGACGCGACAATAAAATTGTATCCGAATGGATTGTGACCACCATACACTACGAATAACACCCGTAACATAGTAACACTCAGGTGTGCCGCGTCCCAAGATTAGACGGTGTATAACCAGTAATAAAACGGAGTGGTCGACGGGGTTTTGACCACCATACACATGGTAATATCCACTCAGGTACATAGGTTCGTTAAGGAGCCTTTTTTTTGACTAGTTAGTGTAAACCAATATTGACGGATTACTAAATACGTATACGCATGTTTCTGCCCTCCTCCCAGAGGAAAGAAACATGTATATATGTATAGTTAGTTTAGATCGAATTACGGATAGGGAATTAGCCAGTTCGCGACTTATTTGCAATCACGGCAACAGTCCAAGCCGAGGTTTGGTCACATAAGCACCCTTGGAGCTTGTTGCCTTGATTTCGTGGCTGAGTGCCTTAAGCGCTCGCGACCAAACCCGGGTGAAGCTGTAAAAGCCGTCTGAGACTTCAGGGCCCTTTCAGCTAACAGAGACGTCAGATCGAAAAAAAAAACATGTTAATAAACACGTCGCAATGACACTCTTTTGGTTATTCGCGTTACCAGATCAGCTAATGAGAGCGATAACCAGCTATGAACTACCGGGCTCTCGGTGATCGACGTTGTCTTTTGTATCCTACTGTACTTATCAAGAGACACATTGCCGTGCTAATAAAAAAATGATACTCGTATATACAACTTCATTCGAGCACATTTGTGATAAAGTTAAAAAATAAGACAATACAAATAACTCATTACCTACAACCCTACTTGAACAGACTGCTACGTACAAGCAAAAGAAAATAAAAATGGAATGATGTGCTTTTTTAAATTATTATATAATTAATATTCATATATGCTACACATCACCGTTCCCAAATAAAAAATCATAATTGCAACAACAGCCGTCGCGGGGATAGAACTTATCTTTCTTGGCAACGTATGCTTATACACAATTATGCCAATGTCAAGACGATAGAATATTTTTCTAATCTGCAGAATTCAAGCAATACTTTAAAAAGATGGTGACTCCCTTGTTAAAACTGTCCAAAGAGCTTTTGTGACAAAATTGAAAATTTGTTACTTCTAGTTATTATTTATAATTCCCCTAAAGCACAATATCCAAACAATATCACGCAAAATGCCACCAATATTACAAGATTATTAGCCCTAACTCAAAACTTAATTTTCAGACACAAATGCAATTTTATTTTTAATATTACATATACTAGACGCAAAGGCCTTAGCGTTAAAATATAAAAAAAAAACCTTTTCCATAAATCCATTATTCTAATTTTTTAAAGCAAACGTAGTCGCGCGTACGACCAGCAAAAAACGAAACAAAACAAAGCATCAAAAATGTGGTTCCTCGCTATTCAACATCGTGGTCCCTGGTGCCCATTTAAATTTTAGAATTAATTAATGAATTATTTTTATGTGCATACATATGTACCGCGTTTTAAAGTTATTTCGCATACGAGATCCCACCAGCCGGCGACTGCATCGGACAGGTTAATTTAAATTACTATGGTGTGGTTTTAATAGTATTATTTGTTATTTTATCATTAAAAAGAATACGAGCATAACCCCTTTTCTGTTGCCCTTTGAGTGACCTTGAATTTTCTTATAAGGCCCATATAGTTAGCGATGATGATTTCTTTGAACAACAAGAACCAAAGTTACCGTCAAAGCTCTTAGTGCTGCTACACTTAACTAGTAATAGGCGGGACACATAGCTCGTAAAACAGATAGCCGATGGGGACAAAGAGTTCTCAAGTGGCGGCCTCGCATAGGTTGCGGGAACCTGCTGGATGCAAGCAGCACAATATAGGTCATTGTAGTGATGATCATTGGAGGAGGCCTATATCCAACAGTTACCTATCGGCTGAGATGATGATGATGATAATTTAGGTACTGCTTGGGGCGCAGTAAATAAAGCGTCGAGACACTATTGCTTGTGTCTGTTTAATGACCGCTCTATGTAGAGCCGCGTAACAATATTTATACAGTTTCGCTTATACATACGTACAAGCCCCTACAATAATAATTATTTCTTATCAATGTACAAATACTTTTGAAAGGCGTTTAATTAGAACTAGCTGTGCCCGCGGCTCCGCTCGCGTGTACTACAGAATGACGTCAGCTGAGCGCACGCGCGATTGTGCTGCCCACGCTCAATAGATGGAACACAAAAATACTTATTGTGCTCGATATGGTATTGTGGTAGTGATAGATACATGCTATCGCAGACTTTTTTGTAGATTCTTTTAAGATGTACAATTATGTACATTCTACATTATAGAACATTCATACATCTCATATGGTTTACTCAGCGTAAGCCATTTAAATGTCCCAAATGCCCAATTTTTTTTCGAATAGATTTGCTTTTGATGCTTATTTCGCGTGTTTCTTTATCTTACAAAATACTTACATATCCTATAATCAGCCTAGGTAATATAACTATGAATTAAAATAAAAAACATGTTAATCGGATAAGTTGTTTTCGCGTGAAAAGAAGATAAACAGATAGACAGACATAGACGTTGAGTTTTATAATATGTATAGATGATTTTCTCCTGTGAAGAGATAAAGTGAAAAGAGTTTTAATGAGCTTCCAATAAGGCGTGAACATACCTGAGCAATTTTAACGTTATACTGTGAAAACATGGCGTCGTACATAGCCATGAGTTCAGACTGGCCAACCGCCGCCGCAGCTCTCGGGTCCAAGATACTGCCCGCGTCCTGGCAAAACATATCAACAATTTAGTATTAACATCTTACACTGATATTACCACGGTATTGGTATTAAAATTCTTAAGTTTCTATTGTATACGGATTTCTGTAGCAAAACAAGCAATGAGTTAGCAATTACTGCACTTTAAAATTCTCACTTGAAAAATTAGATCATTAAAAAATAATGTCTTCACTAGTTCGAATCATATATTTTTTTCATTATTCTTTATAAATTTTACCGGTTGGCCACAATCACACCTTGTGTTAAGTGACACATGTATCTCAGTGATGGCAACACTCTAAGCTTAGTAGGGGTCTGGCTCTCAAGTGTAGCGGCCGGCACACAGTGTGTTTGTGGCGACAGATTTTCAACTTGAGGGTGGTAGCTAGTCAGGCGAGCATTACTAAATTACAAACCACCATGTAGGTTTCATTTAGTAAACGTAAATTTAGTATGTTTTTAAATACCTCTCTTGTATGATCGCTCGGTGATAGCGTCTCCCTCATGGATAAAGACATTAGCAGTTCCTGGGTTAGCTTCTGTCGACCGAAAGCGACCGCTCCACTGGTGACCATGATACACTCGCGGCCTTCGTGGTGGCATTCAGCAACCTTAATACAATATTTAAAATTATTTATTTGCTATTCTTCACAGTTTAAGTTAAGTTTTTTTTAACAGAGGTAGGGCACAGGCAAATTTCTTTGGAGATTTCTCTATACTTGGGGCAGCCCGACTGTCGACAGTCCCTACAGAAGATCGCAGCCAAATGGCCAAGTGTTGTGTTTCTGCGGTGAGTAGGGTTTCCAGAGCTCCTTGGGGTAGGGGGGTTCAAGGTCGGCAACGCGCTTGTGATATCTATGCTATTACAGGCGTTCATACGCTACGGTAGCCGCTTACCATCAGGCGGGCCGTATACCTGTTTGCCAACTTTGTAGTATAAAAAAACAGTCTTTTAATGTGTACAAATTACTGGTATATAGCACAAATACACTGCCACTTGTCCTGAAATACACGTAACAGTTATTATGAGAACTTTGCTTCATATACGCCTGATTAATGACTTTATACCAGTTTAGAAATTAAGAGATCTAAGAAAGTTTCAAAACATCTATGCTTATGTAGGTAAAGTAAGTTAATAAGTATGTATGTATGTAAATTCATATATATATAATTTCTATGGAGTCTTGAATTTTTGTTAAATCTGAATTTTTCAGTAACTTCATCCCTCACGGCGTGGCACACACACTTTTTTTTTTCATTAATTAATTAGACGTGGCTAACTCAGTAAAATTTCTTGCGTCAACTCAATAACTGAAGCGCAGCTTACTGCGCCGGCTCATTGAGTTAACTCAAATATGACGTGTTTTTTTTCGTACTGACTATACTGTTAGCCTTATATAGGGGCTTTGCGGCTTTTACAGCTTCACTGGGCTTGGGGTGAGTGCTTAAGGCACTCCAGCCGCGAAAGCAAGGCAACAAGTTCCGAGGGTGCCAAAGTGGCCGGACCTCGGCTTGGACTGTTGCCGCGTATGCAATGAAGTCGGGATCTGTTTAATTCCCTATTATTTAATCTAAACTAACTATACATATATACATGTTTCTTCCCACTGGGAGGAGGGAAGGAACATGTGTATGTGTATTTAGTAATCTGAAAATTCTAATCTAACTAGACAAAAAAGAAAAAAAGTTCCCTTACAGAACCTATCTACCTGGTCGCGTGCATGTGTGTATGATGTGTAATGTATGTCTATGATAGCTAGTGAATGTAGAGTCACTGTGTCGCGCGAGCGGCTGCTTGGCTCAAGGGCTTCATACCGATGGATAGGACTTAGGCTTGCCGCAGGAGAGGGCCGTGGAGGGTAAAATGGGACATGCCAAGTGAGTTGCTAGAGGAGCCACTCGAACCCCTGACCGGTGTGGCTGTGTTACGTTTGTTCTACGAGTATATCTGTATCTTTCCGTCTACAGTATAATGTATATTTATTAATGAAGTTAATCAAACTTTTTCTTTTAAATTGAAAACTTCTTTAGCACCGTTGTGATTTGAAACTCGAGAGAATGCAATAGAATACATTTGCATTAACAAGTCCTGATTTTCATGATTGTGATCATCGTCGGATTGACCTAGTGGTGTGAGACGACCAAGGATATTTAAAAATATTTATTAAAAAACATATTTTTTAATTTTTTCTGAAGGTTTCACTTCTGACACGTTTAAACTGGTATACACATTTTTTTCCCTTCTTTATCTCTATTAAAAAAGTGCAAACCATAAATTTACAGTGCACTTGCTTTGTAAATTTTTGGACGTATCTTTTTTATAAAAATACAAGAGGTTATTTTTTTTAACAAAATTCCATTTTAAAACTACTTTGATATCCGATATAATATAACTAGGAAGTGATTTAAGTGAAATTATGCCTATTATCAAAATTTCAGTATTTATCAGGCAACTTTGTACAATATACTGGAACGAATTATGAATAATTAAGGAAAAGCTTGACCTCGTTGAAAGTTCCGAACGGGTGGACAACAAAACTTCTGTTTTAAAACTTACTGTACCAACATCTAGCGATATTTCCTTGGAATATTTTGCTATAGTTTTTATTTAAAACAAAATATCATGCCTAAACTTGAACTAAATTAGATACAGTTTGGCTGCTTCCAAAATGCGAAATGATAAAATGTATAAACCTCCTATGAACGGTGGTTCTCACGGTGACCCGGTATACCCAAGACCCACCCAACAATACACCCAACGGTGGACCCAAGTACAACACCAGATTTTTTTTTCCTAATTTGTTTAGTTAGGTCCGTATCTTATATTATTACGTTTTCTATAACATTAAATTCATCAAACAAGGCGTAAGCCAACATTTTATTAGGCAAACATGGCAGCAACAACTGCCGATGAATCATATCTTTCTGTGGTCAATATAAGTTTTGGTCTGCCCCCAAACATACAGCCAAAAATGAAACAAGCTTAAAAACATCGTTAATAAGTTGTCTTCTTTTTCTTGATAACGATTCAAATCCAAATCAAATAGAAAGGTTACATAAAGGAACACAGGAATACATTTTAAAAGTAGTTTCAATTCGTTCGCCACTATTTGTGTATGGTGACAAATAAAACTGTTTTTTTTTTGTAGTTCCTATAATTTCTCTCAGATTTCGAATTCCGAGATATTATAGCATTCTAACTTTACTATATTCTTGCTTCCATTTCTCCATGCCCCAATATATTGTTTGTTTCCTATTTCAAAACCCATGTCGGTACATTAATTTATCCAGTCTTATCCCTACCCTTTGATAAATTATTACATTTCATTCTCACTTCAGTTTATTTCTACAACGGTTTGGCCAATTATACCTGTTCAATTATTGATGCAAGCCTTCCCAAAGCCAGCCCGTTACCGTCCTCCCTGGTGATGACTGCACTGCCCAGTTTAACTACCAGCCTCCTCGCGTACTTCAGTTGTGATCTATCAGTAAATGTTTTCTGCTTACGCTCTGCATTCGCTAAGTTCCTTTTATCCACGTTCGAGCCCTGAAAAAAGATTAGAGGCAGATAAATAACAGTCTATAAGCTTCTTTTCCCTATAATCTTGTAAAGTGTGCTCATGATTGTATTGGGTTGATCCACGTAAAACTGATACTACTGCTACTGGTAGGCTATTATTCTTTGGTACTTTTTTATACTTAGGAAAAAAAACTTTGTCAATGTGGTTGACAACAGGAAATTATTAGTTTTAATTTTACTTGCTTTTTCCATTGGAATATTTTTTTTATATCAATAGCTTTTTCTTTGTTATTATTATTTCTTTATTTACATATTTTATAACCCGTGTTGATTATATCATTCATATGTGCAGATATCGCCTCACAAGAAATTATATAGAGCATTTAATGTTTACAAATTGTGATACATAGTTGTAATCGTTAAGAGTTTACGTATACATCAATGTCTTTTATTCAATGTGTTTTTACGATAATTTATATACGACGTCTCATTATACATGTTTGATAGTTCATAGCCTTATATGGATAAGAAATAGTTATTGTCGCGTATTATGTTAAATATATTGTATCTATGTAGTTTATACGATGGTTTATGACTAAGGTTTGTATCTTTCTATGTTAGGATAAGAATGATGTGTCATTACGTGTTATATTTATGTTTTTTTACTTGTTTTGGGATGTTATTACGAAGGTCCTGTTACGATGCATTCTTATAAGCGTTCCATATATATTAGACTAGGAAGCACAATAAAAAGTTTATATGATTTGTGTTTCATTAGAAGGTAAGTATTTTCTAATGTGATGACTATTTCAAGATCTTTTGTGTGAATTATGTTATGTAAAATACCTACATACGTGTTATGTAATTTTAAGAGTTGCACTTTTGTGACATTATTATTATTAAATAACATGTGATTATTTTATTAATACGTAAATGTAAGGCCTACTATAGGCAAACGGTATTTCATATTATTAATCACACCATGTACTAAATATAAGTACCCAGATGGTTTAAGAATGGTGGCAAATTGATGAACGGTACGTCCTATCTGCCATTCTCGACTTTGATGTCATCGCTCCTTCAGAGCCCACTCACTTTCAGGACAATTGTCGTCCATCTGTTTTAGATATAGCACTTTTAAAAAATATCTCTCTCAATATAAGACTCGTACAAGTCGTACATGAGTTAGACTCCGACCACCGACCCGTAGTTCTCCACCTAGGTCAGCCTTCTGACCAGCATCCCTCCTCCGTCAAGGTGGTGGACTATGCGGAGCTAAACAGATACCTCTTGCACAATCCCTCATCCTCCAGTTTGGATAGGGTCCCAGACGAGTTGAAATCGACAGCCGATGCCGATCTGGCGATCGATTCCCTGGTCAGCCATCTCCAAAACGCCGTCAGTAAGGCCTCGAAAGAGGTGCAAGCGGCGAACGAACGCCGCTTTATACTTCCTGCTGACGTGAGAGCGCTGATCACGGAAAAGAACGCCGCGACTCGAGCACACGATTCATACCCGTCTGCGGACAATCGTAGGCGGTTAAACTCACTTCGGAAAACGGTAAAAAGCCACATTTCCGAAATCCGTAATGCCAGATGGGGGGCCCTACTCGAGGGTATCCAACCATCCCATCTGGTTTTCTGGAAATTAGCACGCACATTTAAATGTGACGACACAGTCCCCATGCCCCCCTTAGATCAAGGCCCTGGCAAACCTCCCGCTTTCGATAGCGCTGAAAAAGCAGAATGCCTTGCCGAGAGCCTTGAAAATCAATGCTCTCCGAACTGCGTTAACATCGATTCCGAGTTCGTAAGCTCGATAGAATCGGCGGTAACAAATTCTCTCGCGGTCCCCCTGACAGATGATTTGGACTCGGTCACGCCTGAGGAAGTTATGTCAACCATTAAAGGCCTTAAGCCTAGAAAATCACCTGGTCCCGACGGTATCAGGAACGAAGTACTCAAACTTCTTCCTGATCACCTCATAGCTCTTTTGGTCTGCATCTTCAATGTAGCCATAGCCCACTGCCATTTTCCAGCCGTCTGGAAAAAGGCCATAGTAATAGGTATTCACAAGCCCGCCAAAAAAGCGTCGCTTCCCGACAGCTATCGCCCTATCAGTCTCCTTAATACGTTAGGAAAAGTCTATGAGCGGCTCCTTCTGAACCGGCTCCAGTCAGTAGTCACAGACAAAAATCTTTTACCACCTGAGCAGTTTGGTTTTCGTGCCAAACACTCTTGTACCCACCAAGTGCACCGCCTCACGGAGCACATTCTTCAAAATTTCAACCGCGACCCAACACCTCGTCCTACACTTGCGGTCTTCTTCGACGTCGCCAAGGCCTTCGATAAGGTTTGGCACGCTGGTTTAGTCCACAAGCTTTTGGAACTTCAAATCCCGGATAAAAAATCATACACGCGTACCTCTCTGACCGGACCTTCTGCTACCGAGTAGAGGGTGCTCTCTCTGAGCCTCATCCCATACGCTCAGGTGTTCCCCAGGGTTCCATTCTGGCGCCCTCTCTATTCAACTTATATATCAGTGACCTCCCTCGCCTCCCCGAGGTAGAGGTAGGTTCCTACGCTGATGACACAGTCCTGTTTAGTTCCTCGTGGAACAGACAAACCCTCAGGCTACGAGTCCAAAAAGCCGTAGATAAGCTAGGCGAATGGTGCCGTAGATGGCGCATAGGAATTAACCCCGATAAGAGTAGCGCTATCCTCTTTCATCCCACTCAAAGATTAGTTAAAATTCCCGCTATCAAACTATTTAATGTGGCTATCCCGTGGGCCAACCAGATCAAATATCTGGGTGTCACACTGGATAAACATCTAAATTTCAAGGCACATATCGATAGAGTGCGAAGGAAAGCCGGTATGGTCTCAAGCCGCCTGCACCCTCTCGTGTGCTCGAAGAGCAAAATGTCCCTCAGACATAAGCTCACGCTCTACAAGACTTGTATCAGACCGATCCTAACTTATAGTTCCCCAGTCTTTGCTCACATAAGTAAATTCACCCTCAATAAGTTACAAATAGTTCAGAACCGCTTTCTCAGAAGGGCGGTCGGTGTCCCCTTGGTTCGCTCGGAACGTAGATCTCCATAAAGATATGGAAATACCTTCGATCGAATCATTTATAAAGTCCCTATCAAATAATTATTTTGATAAAGCGTCGAACCATTCGAACCAGCTAGTAGTGGCAGCCGCATCTCAGAACCCGAATCCAGACATCCGAATGTCTAACAAATATAGACGCCCGCGCGACATTTTATCTGACCCCGATGATAAAATCACGGAAGCGAACGCGATTTTCCCGCCCGTATCTAATAACCAAGCGTGCAGAAAATTTTTCAGATCACTAAATACATGTACGCGTGTCTCTTCCTCCCTGCCAGGAGGCAAGAGACATGCATACATGTATAGTTAGTTAGCTCGAATTCGCGTAGGAATTTAGCTAGGTCGCGTATGTTGCAAATACGGCAACAGCTCAAGCCGAGGTTCGGCCACTTTGGCACCCTTGCGCATGTTGCCCAAAATTTGTCGGCCGAGTGCCTTATGTGCTCGCCAACAAGTCCGGTGAAACTGTTAAGGCCCCCGGGCCAACAGCATAGTCAGTTCGAAAAAAAAAAAATGAACGGTACGTCTCGAAATTAACAGTTCAGAATCGGACTACTGTTTGATACGGTTGTAATAATGGCTTGGCTATTCTTTAAATCCTATAAATATACAGTCCATTATGAAATTGGGAACATGGTATCATTGAAACCCAACAACCCGAGTGTATAATTACTTAATTTTAAATATATTTTCTTTGCATTTTTTCTATTTTGATCATATTAAAATTTTCTACTATATTTTTTGTTTGTAAATAATAATCGCTCTTAAACTTAACATAAAATAAGTTCTACTGCTAGCATGATCTTGAGTTGAAAGTAATTTTGAATACAATATGTTCGACGACTCTATAAATTTTCAAAACTACGTATACATACATCTACTACGCTGCGCCGGCTTAACTGTATAAAACAAGCTAAAACGAAATACGATAAAATCCGACGCGAGGCGACCGCTTTAATCCTCAGTGCCACGTACTGAGTGTCACAGAGCAGTAATTCATGCTGAACGTACGACCAGTGACTCACAGCGTACTACTGCACTTTGGTTAAATTTGTATCTAACAATTTTATTCGAAAAAAAAATACTTTTTTTAATTATGCTAGCTGTACCTCACTATTTTACACGAGTTACCAACGCACCCTGCGCTGGTGACGGCGCACTGGACAGTTGGCTGAATAAATTTAACACGGGTGGAACCGTGGGTCACTGGTAGTATAAATATATAGACATAGCCAAAGTCCTTCTTATAAGTATTATTCTTAAAAAAAACTACAAAAACTTGTATTTTGTGTAACTTGTACTTTGTACTAAAAAAACTTGTATTTAAACCAATTTATTAAATGTATTACCGACATAATATAGACATAGAATAATATTAATTTCATGTAGACAAAACTGCTGGTGGAAGTTAGTCTTTGTATAAGACATAAGACAAATGTTACAGGCATTTTCAACATGTACTAATTTCAGCAAAAACAATATTTTTACGCAGTCACAGGGTCTAAGCTTATTTGAATACGTACACGCGACACTTGACATCAAAATGAGACAACTTTTTATATATCAACGAGACGAACATTCGTGTGGTACTTTTATTACATTTTTTGCTACCGCTCTGTGGCATATTTTCATGTAAATTTCTTTTATGACGTGAGTAATGAAGTCGACGCTGAGATACAATGTTTTTGTTACGAATTCTTCGCGACGTAAAAAGGTAGAATGTTACTGGTAAATAATAATTATAATATTTAAAAAAATGCGTGTACTTAGGTATGTACACATGTAAGAAGTTATATATACATCTTCGGCGTAGCAAAGCAAAAATAACTCCGTAATAAGCCCGTGACAAAAACATGATCAAGTTCACCACCAATGATAATAATGTTAATTCATTTGATTGACCGTTATTTTTTTAAGGCAATTTCGCCAAAGTCAAATGTGTCAGATACACGTTTTATAATGTAGTTTCCAAATGTTCGGTGTACTGTACAATAACCTAAAAACAAATCACATAATGACAGAATACAAAACAGTCACTTTATCTAAACTAATATTATAAAGAGGAAAGATTTGATTGTTTGTTTGCATTGAATAGGCTCTGAAGCTACTGGACTGATTTGAAAAATTCTTTCTCCATTAGAATCCTACATTACCCCTGGTGAACATAGGCGATAGAATAAAAAGTTTGGGATCCGTATGAAAATTTATAATTTTTGAATTTTTGTTAAATACCCGTGCGAAGCCGGGGCGGTCCGCTAGTACATAATATTTTGTTATGGGATCTGTAGGGATTATAAAAGTTTAATTGTTTTTAAAATAATTAAAAGATATTTATTTATGCACCGTTACGGTGTTTTTACACAAATATTTCATTATAAATTATTTTAAAACAAAAAAAAAGAAAGATCAGTTATATTAATTCATATTATTATCATCGATGTCTAATTTCATCACCGTAAATTTATCACAAGATGCGCGCGCACCTCACAATGTTTCCCTCTACTACACGCGCCAAAACTAGATTTACTTCAAAAATTTTTTTGTATTCTTTTTGTGGGAGATTTTAATGGGACTTTTCTAATACTATCATGTTTTTTCGTCGTACTAGCAGCGCCCCTAGCGGAAACTTTGTGGAAGTAAAACTAACAATAGTTAGGAGACTAAAACTCTGATCGTATTTTAAAATAATATCAAGGTCGCGTTTTGAAATCACGTTCAAGGTCACCACAGTAGGATATATCTCGTATACCTGGAGATTTAAGCAAATTAAAAATCTTTCTTAGCACACAGGTATGCGGACTGCATATTTTTAGGGGCACTGTACATTATAAGTATGTATAACCAACCTCGAAAAGACCACATTCCTTTTTTTGTCGTTTATAGGTTTAACGTTATGGCCACAATCTCACCTGGTCTTAAGCGACGATATGGCCCAAGATGGTAATACGCTAAGCCTAGTAAAATACTGGTTCTCAAGTGTAGCTGCCGGAACATACCTATTGGTGCTTAGCGTCAGACTTTAAAGTTGAAGGTGCCAGACGGGCATTAGAAAAAGACCTACCACCATGCTATGGTTTCATCACGATGACGTCCGTACACGCTACCACTCAGCCATCATTGCTATAAGTCTACAATCATTGCCTGAAGTAAGTCATAATAGATTGCCTATATTAAGGGCCTAGTTGGAACGCCTTGACGGTGCGTGTTACCAATCACAACGTTCGGAGCGGAAAACAACAGGGCTAGTTTTACCGCAGTTAAGTAATCAAAATTCTATATGGAAATGAATTCATTGGCAATGTTTTATATGTCACCTAAATAATTTTAATAAGTATGATTAAAACTGTCCTAATATACATATATAAAGATATCTAACGAGTTCTATCCAAAAGGCAAAAAGTGACCAAAATAGGCTTATCTAGATAAATCGTTTGCATGGTAAAATATTAAAAGGGATCGTGCGACCCGTCTCACCTGCCAGAACGGTTAGGAAATAACCGAGTTATCTGCAAATAGCCGCTTAACTCCATTTTATCTGGAGCTAATAAACTATTTAGACGGAATTCCTTTTCACTCAGTATTTCACTAGGTTTTGAAGTAGATTACGAGATTTGTATTTTATTGTTAATTTTTTTATTGTTAGGAATGAAAAGTAAAACAACTTAAATAATTGAAACGAACATCGTGTTATCAAGGAAGATGTCACCAAAAGCGACATCATCTAGATTGCTCTCATGAAGGGCTGATTAGCCTAATGTTCTGAGCCTGAGCTTTCGGTGAAGGAAAACATCGTGAGGAAACCAGAGCATGGTGGTAGGGCATTTTCTAATGCCCGCCTGGCTAGCTACCAGCCTCAAGTTGAAAATCTGTCGCCAAGCACCGATAGGTGTTTTCCGGCAGCTGCACTTGAGAGCCAGTCTTCCAGTAGATTTAGCATGATATCATCATGGGCCACATCGTCACTTAAAATCAGGTGAGATTATGGCCACTACGCCAAACATACAACGATAAAAAAAATATCCTTCACTAGGTATACCATGGGGAATGTTCGTAAGCGATGTGAATGGTTCGACATTCCAAGCGAGAATTCTCCCCGCTCCTTGTGTTTCTGCTCCACGCCTTCTACTCAGCCCGAGTGGGAAGATAGAGATAAATTACCGGCAATATATTATTCATAGGAGCCTCAACGTTGTCCTACATAAGCTAAACTATAGAATTAAAATACTCAAACCGGCAGTAGTCGCACGCGTAGTGAATCCATTTCAAGTTAGCCTTTAAAGGCTACGTACAGGTCTATGAAATGGTGTTATTTAAATATGGTTTAAACCATACCATATCCTAAAACTATTATTTCAACAAGTTCATGATTTCAACATTATCCCCTCTATTTATTTTAGCTCTCATATACATCGCTATAATCTTCAACAGGCTTCCATTGTGAGGCATCAATCAAACCATGAGCTTATTTATTTAGTGCAAACAATTTAACACAAGTTACCATGCTGTAAATCTTTAGTATTTAGACAGAGCATAATCCTTTCCAGTATAAGGCGCTGTGCAGATGTAAGCGATCGATGTAAGCGTTCGATGTAAGCAACTAGAAACGAAATGTTCTTAGTTAAAGACACAAGCAACTTTAATAAATTTGCACAAAATTTACTAGTTACGTACATTTGTCTCCTGTCTCGTACACAGGATCAACAATTCGACATCGACTTGGTCGATTTACTTGTAAATATTGAGGGCAACAATGTCTGCGTCTATGGACTCGGGTTCAGAGGAGTTTCCTTCCGCGAAAGTTCCTTATGTGGAATTATCTCCTTACTGAGATTTTCCCATGAGACTACAGTATGGGGTTCTTAAAAGGGAGTGCACAGGTATTTAAATGGTCGGCAACGCGCATGTGATGCTTCTCATGTTGCAAGCGTCCATAGGCTGCGGTAACCGCTTACCATCAGGCGGATCGCATGTTTGCTTGTCACCATTGTGGTATAAAAAAAGTATAATCAACACAACAACCAGAAAAAATATTTATTCATTGACGACCATCGTGAAACTGACAGGACGCAAGTGCCAAAGCTAACAGTGTTCAATTGCCCTGTGTACGGTTGCCGATACTGGTTACAAAATACACGGTTTCCTGTAACGGTGTCCTGTGCCAACAACAAAAAGAGTCTACACTTTGCAGCGCCTTATGTAACGCAAGTTATAATTCATTACTAGCCTGGTATGAATCTTACATGTTATTAAAATCATTGTAAAGCAAAATAGTCGTAAAAGGGACCCCAATTTTTATCATCATTTTACTCCATTTTTCATGTTTCCTTACTACAAGCCGATGTTAATATAATTTACATAAAGTTCGTCTGAAGCTAACCAGTCAACAAGGTCTCCGGTTATCGCTTTGTTATTCATGCAAAAATCTCTATGTAATGAGACAAAAACATTCGGGTTCTCCGAACTTAAATAATTATTATCATCTCGTGATCCGATACTCTATAGTTTTTTCTCTTTACGAAATTCAAAAGGACGTAAGTGGTTATCAAATCTGTTTTAAACCGGTAAAGGACCTTATTACAGTAACCATACTTTAAAAAATATTTCTTAGCAAAACATTATTTATAATATATAAAAATGACATTAAACCTTAATTAAGCATGCCCCTAAAAGGGTGTTGTGCTCGCAAAAACATATTTTAAAAGAAAGAAACAACATTAATTATAAATTATATATTTATTAGCCTACATTCTCCATGGAAATTATTCACTATTAGATCTCACATATACCAATCTTCTGTTTAATTTTAAATTAATACGTTTAAAGGTGGATTTTGTAAAAGCGAATGAAATTGTAATAACTATATTACATTTTATTTAGTGTTATTATGATTTAAAATTTCAATATAGTATAGAAAGAAAGAATGCACATTTATTAGAACTTGTAAATTACATAATTACACAGACGAAATTAGAATAGATTGTAGTTACTCATATTTATAATAATAGGTCTTTACCTATGAAATTGCCGTTCTGCAGTACTGGCCATTTCAAATCAAAATAAGTTTTGTTTGGCTAAGAATTCTAATTTCAAATTAATTTAATTTTAAAAACATGGAATTCTTTTTTCAAAAGTAGTCATTTATTTATTGATTAGTATTACATTTTCATCGCACATCAATCTTTTTTGTCATCATGGATACGTTAAAAATTCGAGTAATTATGGAATATGAGACCGTCGTGGCAGTAACGCGTCACAAGCGGCACGCAACATCAACGACGTTTACGGAGCTAACACTACAAACCAACGCACCACCTGTTATTGGTTTGCTCGCTTCCGTTGGTCTCGCTTCTGGGAATTTCGACCTGAAAAATGAACCTCGCGGTCGGCCGAAGACTTTGGTCAACAATGACGAATTAAAGGCGATTGTGGAAGCTGATGATACACAATCTACGGCTGAATTAGCAGCAGCTTTCGATGTTAGCGTCAAAACAATATTGGTCCATTTGCGTCAAATTGGCAAGGTAAAAAAGCTTAACAAATGGGTGCCCCACGAACTCAATGATCGCCAGCGCGAAGTACGCGTCGAGACGTGCCTTGCACTGCTCAGCAGACACACAAATGAAGGAATTTTGAACCGCATTGTTACCTGCGATGAAAAATGGATTCTGTTTGATAACCGCAAGTGCTCAGCAAGTTGGTTGGATCCTGGTTCAGCACCTAAACAATGCCCTAAACGAAAACTTACCCCTAGAAAAGTGATGGTCACTGTTTGGTGGTCTAGCGCCGGTGTGATTCATCACAGCTGCTTAACAAACGGAGTGAGCATTACTGCAGATGTGTACTGTGAAGAACTGAACACAATGATGGAGAAGCTGGCACATCTCCAACCAGCATTGGTCAATCGCTCGTCTCCGCTGCTCCTGCACGACAACGCGCGACCTCAGACTGCACAACAGACGGTCTCCAAGTTGCAAGAACTGGGGTTGGAAGTTCTCCGTCATCCGCCCTACTCACCAGACCTTGCGCCTCCAGACTACAACTTTTTCCAAAATTTGGATAACTCCTTGGCGGGAAAAAAATTCAATACCCGAGAGGCAGTACAAAATGCCTTTGAAGAATTTGTTACCTTCCGTCCAGCTGATTTCTTTAAGAAGGGCATCAATAAACTGCCACTGCGCTGGCAAAGATGCATTGATTGCATGGGTGATTACTTCGATTAATACAAATAAAAAATACATGAAAAAACATCGTTTCAATTTTTTCATACAAAACGGCAATTTCATAGGTAAAGACCTAATATTAATATCGAAATTACAAATGTCCAATCATTGATAACTCAGTGGTAACATTTTCGGATAACGTGTCGATTGACATGAGTTCGATTTCTACAATGAGCCTGAGCTTTCGGTGAAGAGAAACATCGTGATAAAACCTTAACGTGGTGATAGGGTTTAACTCAAAATAAAAATACAATTTTTGGCGGTATCATGTCTTACTTAACGTTAGGTGAGATTGTAGTCAGACGCAAGTCTATAAAGAATAATTAAAAAAAATCTTTCATGACGATGGTCTGATATGGCTTTTGAACATTCTTCTGCCGTTTTCTGAGCATTGAGAAAAACTAGCGATAGAAAAGAGGGAGCGATAAGATTCGATCTGATCCACTAAATTTAATAAAAACAATAAACTCTATTTGTTATTTATAATTAATAATAATATCTATATTTCACGTATTGAACAATATGATTAGAGGTAAACTCCACGACTCCGTATATAAAGTTCGTATTTTAACATACATCTTGAAGGAGCACCCTTAACTGAATGGAAAGATTATTTTTTATTTTTATAGTTCCTTACCGCCTAACACAATTAGGGACCTTGTGTCTTCGAAATTAATTTTATACATGCCCATCCTTCAGTGAGGAGTTGAAATGACCCTATTCTCTATTTTTTATATCTTAATTTTAGTTTAATTCTAACGATGCTTCTCTGAATGGAATGGAAAGATTGAAGTTTGTCTGAATTTCCACGTTTTATTTTCTAATAGAACACTATTATTTTTAACTTTTGTTCGGTTAGTTATGATTTGGAATAACAATTTCAATAAAAATACTCGTCATAACCCTACTAAAAAACGATTAGAAGATCTCGCATTCAATTTTTTTATTGAAATTACGGAAATAGAAATTCGATGCCCGCTATCAATTCTTCAGTGCTGATAAAAACTAATAAGACATATACAATTTGCCTTTTCTTGGGAAGAGTCTTGCCAAGTAGGAGTGGGGGGGTATGGATAGAGAGGTACATAAAGCAGACCATCCGGTAATATCGAATGGAATATCTCGATGGACTAACGTGAACTCTTCTTATTCGTTACTTAAATACTCAGACAGTAACATGTTAAGCCTTGTTAATGGATTGGGACCACAGATTTTTCACTTATAGTAAGGCGAGCGCTAAAAAAGCCATACTAAATTCCTTTACTTTCTCTTCCCTGATAAATCAAATTCACATTCCTCTGAACATTCTACCACTGATACATCCTCACTAGTTAGAGACAAAAATAGTGAAATGTTTTAAAATGAATAATCTAATAGAATTTCACTCAAAAATGGAAACGCTGTAGCGACTTTTATCACCGGTTTTACATAGCACCCACTATGCGTAATTAATACAAAGGGACGTTGTATCCAGACCGTAATGTTATCAAGAGGACTCCTAATACTTATGCTAATGAAAATCTATATGTACAAGTAATTTTCACAACGTTTTTCAAACATATTACAATTGGAACATATGTAAGTATATGTCGGCGATACTGTGCGGGAATCATTATGAAATTAGCAAAAGAAACCTCATAACATACAATATTTATATTAGTTCAACAAAGTTACAATAATTTAACAATTCTGTACCGAGCTAGATACAAGAATAGTGAAAATAAAAAATATTTCATTCAATTTAAACCCTAAGAAGGCACTTATGAATGTCAATACACTACTATCGGTTCGGAAAAGATCTCAGTCATCTAGAAAAGCTAGCAAGACACTCGATGGAGTTTATCAACATTTTTAGGGTTCCGAAGTCAAAAAGGAACTCTTATAGTTTCGCTGTGTCCGTCTGTCTCTCCGTGGCTTAGCTCAAAGATTCTCATTACTAGAAAGCTGTAATTTGGTATGGATATAATAAGTCATATAATATATATATATTAGTCACGCCGACAAAGTGGTAAAATGGAATCTTGAAAAGAATAATTGTACCCTTAAGGTACACGTAAAGTAGGAATGATTTTCTTTTTTCTTGTCTATTCTGTCGTGGAGGATATCGTTAAATAGATCGTTTAAAATATTGATGGTGAAAATAACTTTTTGATTCACAGGTCCGTTTGGGGGATATTATGGAGCTTTAAATTGCTAATTTTTGTTAGAGTCAAATGTCCATCCCTCCTACCAGCTAAATGGCTGGTTTTAGATATGTGAAAAAAATCATGGTACAACTACCATGATATACCATGATAATATAATGAAGTTAAAAGGAAAACTATCAGAGGTACGTTAGGCTTTACAAGTTAAGGAGTCAACATAATCAACTTATAAAATGTACTTTTAGAATTTCGTACAAATTCCCTTGAAAATTACTTATGCGTGGTAAATTTTCTCTTTTACGGTATTGTTTATTGTTATTATCATTTTCATTGGTTGTACAGATAGGTAATCACTTCCAGACATCACCGTCATTCACGTAATAATCCACCCTATAATAACCTTTCGACAATTAAACTTGCTTAACGTAATTCTTGAAGTTATGTGCTTAGGAAGTTTATTGTGCAATCTAACACAGTTATTTAAAACTTGAATGAATAATGTTATCTCGGAAGGAAATCATAACCATGTCTAATAAATTATAATACAAAAGCTTATTTGTAAAGGAAACATTACTGGTGCCGCTATCTAGTCATATTAAACTATTTCATTACTTAATATAAGTCTGAAACAATGAAACAAGATTAATAGATATTTATAAAAAACACTGTTATTAAATTATTGATCAATAACAATAATCAATAATTTAATAAAGAAATAATACATGTTTTTATCAAGAAATATTATAAATTAAGGCATATCTTGGATTAAGGAAACGAATATTATAAATGCGCAAGTAACTCTGTTACGTTTCCGCTAAACCAATTTTGATGAATTTTGGTATAGAGATAGATTGGACCTTAGAGAAGAACATAGGGCTACATTTTGTCGCGAAAATAAAAGTTGATGAGGTGAAATAAGGGATGAAAGTTAGTATGTATAATCTATATTTTTTAATTAGGAATATGATAATTCATGTTTATGCATTTAGTAAGAAATAGAGATTGTTTCACGTCTTTGAAATCATCCTTCAAGGCAGTACATTAAAGGATGATTTTAATTATTTGTGAAGTGTGAAACTTAGGCGATAATTGGACGAGAATTGAGGGTGAAATATCAAGGACGCGTCAGGTTTAGGCACGTTTCATTACATGAGAGAGAAGAAAGATATAATGTAGAGAGAAGGAGAAAGACAGCTTATATACCTGGTTCACACTAGGTCGGACAACCAGTTTTATCGGGACGGTAAATATGTCGGATTCATATTGGCATATACGAGTAATAAAAGTTATTCTGGGCCAGCCAGTACTTCTTCAATAAATTGGGTATAAAATGCAAAATATTTTTAAAGTGGAAACTTCTTAAGCTCCGATATGATTTGAAACTCGATGATACGAAAAAGCGACATATACATCTATAGGACTTTAGCCTACGAGAGAATAAGATAGAATACATTTACATTATGCACGGTTAATGCAAGTCCTGATTCACGTGATTGTGATTGTCGTCGGATTAGCCTGGTAGCGTGAGACGACCAGATTTCATTCGCAGTACGCACGAGTGGTCGATAGTTTGAATCCCGCTGATTTAGGATATAAAAATAATTTTTAAAGAACATATTTTTTATTTTTCTGACTGGTAGCTCTAAAGCTTTATAATATTAGTATCAATATAATTAATATATATAATGCAGTGTTCATAGTTAAAACAGGTAAAGTAATTTTAAATTTTAATTCTAATACTTATAATATAAACTATAAATTATATGAAGGAAAATTCCAGTAATAAATAAATATGCAAATATTGAGGAAACAGATACGAATAAACATGTCTAATCATAATTACAATATTGAAGTCTATAGTAGTCGCTGAATTTTTGTAATGATATTTTATTATAGGTAATGAACAAATTTGGAACCGAAATTCATCCGGCCCGCTTAATGGTCTGTGAGTTACTCGAGAATAATAAAACATAGGAATCATTAAAAAACTAGTTTGAGAAAAGAAATATGTAAATTTTGCCCTCTCGTAACATCATTGAAAATTGTATGTATGTTAAGCTAGATTTTTTAAACGACCGGCATAATGTTAATACTAATAAATATAAAGAAGCATAATATGGAAGCGATGATGGCTCAGTGGTAGCGTGTACGACTTCGCGTCGATTGACGTGAGTTCGAATCCCTACAATGAGCCTGAGCTTTCGGTGAAGGAAAACATCGTGAGGAAACCATAGCATGGTGGTAGGGCATTTTCTAATGCCCGCCTGGCTAGCTACCACCCTCAAGTTGAAAATCTGCCGCCATGCACCAATAGTGTGTTCCGGCAGCTGCACTTGAGAGCCAGTCTTCCACTAGGTTTAGCGTGTTACCATCTTGGGCCACATCGTCACTATGCCAAAAACGTATAACGATAAAAAAAAAACAAACAAAATAGTATCTCGCATTTTAGACAAATTCTCTGGTAAACGGAGCGGATTCAGCCTGATTTCTACTTTTCGTGGTATTTCCCTTTACGTAGTCAACAGCCTCGGGCCTCTTGGCATCCAACTAACATCTGATCTTACTTTCGGGCGCTCAATTGAATTAAAAACGAGAACAGCAGCTAAGAAATTAAGTATAACCTTCAGTTCCTTAGCTTGTATCAAGCTCAAGTACGGTCACGACTAAAAAACTTCTGTCACATTTAAAATGGATCAGACAAATATCAGTTAGTCGCTCTTGACTCCATTGAGTCCATTGAGCCGAACTCGTCGTCTTGTTGGCTATGAAACGCCTTTGTCAAGGCAAGAATGCTTAATCTAGAGTTCTAGAGCATCGACGTAAGGTAACCTAATACTATAAATAAAATACCAGTGAGCGTTAGAGAATCAAATAGCATGGCATGCTAAGACAAACCTCATAGGTTTAATAGGATACCTTTAACTAAACATATTGTAAATTAATTAGTGAAAATAAAATTAATTAATTAATTAACCTTAATGAACGTTGAACGAACTTCAATGAGCAAACTTTTGTAATCCACTGAAATATTACATAATTATAATAATACTAATGAAAAAACTATTTACTTTTATGCTTTAATTTTACTCGGTGATTTTCTTATGCAAGCTTAGGTTTCTCTTTATATTGAATAGACATTAATAAAATAAAAACGAACACAAATAACCTTTTCATTGAGACCGTTCCAATGAGCCCAAACACGATATATTTACTGTTAGTTAGTGAGGAGTTGCAGATTCCAGATGATGCAGTTACAGTATATATTTTATATAGATATAGATTATATATAATATAGATATTAGATTAAATTTATGTATAGTAGAAAATGAGGATATACATAAGTAAATGACGCAGAGAAAATAATTATAAGAGATAGGCAATAAATAGCTACGTAAATAGATGGACGAAATAAATAGATATCAAAGATAGGCAATAAATAATTAGCCATTTGACGGAGCAAACTAGTTACCTATAAAAAATAGTAAAAGATCCTTGATTATGTTAGGGCTAAGACAAGGTATAACAAGACCTTGTCTCTGGTTAAGGGTAAAGTAGGGACAAAAAAAATACCGTCGCGAGTCGTCACTGTCGTGTCTCTCCTAATAGTGTAATAGTGTTCTGTGGCCATATCAATCGGCCTGCTCATATGTCTCTTCACATTATGTTTAAAGATCTCTATATTGTAGGACGGAAAATAGAGTCCACACAAAAAAGTCATTCATACATATTATCTATACGAACAACTGTTTGCAGCTTCAAGGTTGTTTTAATTTGTTCTATATAACACTTAATATAAAGGGCATATCAATCTGAACTCGTAATGAGCTGGCATTGAGTGAAGTCTATACTCTCCGACTAAAAATATTTATATAGATATGTACTTCAAACAATTTATATTCAAACAGACTCTGTTTAATATTATGTTAGTTTGTTAAGTAATCCAGTTAATAATTGAGTCTTGTGAGGTATTGATTATTAGTAAATTATCATTACTTATTGTCATTATCGAAATAGAGGATAAATATTATCGATCGGATACCGTTTGAATATAAGTGTTAGTAAAAGCATATACAAATATAGACAAATCGTTTAAGATGTTTTTACTAACGCCATCTGGTGATAGCATTCCTAATTAAAATATCGAGATTTACAAAGAGCTTAAAGAACATTTTGGTGAAAATGGCTTTTTAATGCTATCATACTTAGTTTTTTACGCTTTTTTGACCAGTCTTATATCCGTTGCGATATTTGCCAAAAACTGGCATATATGACCCACGTTTTTTGTTCCCAAATATAAATTTTATATTCCGAATATTAAAAGGTTAGCTGGAAAACTAAATTCCGTTGCATTTTCAGTTAGGAAAAAAGGCCATTTAACAAATAGTACATCTACTGCATGTCAGACTACTTTTCTATATATACGCAGTTTAATGGCCTAGGGTATTTTTTGTAACACACAGAAGCTGAGGTAGATTTTATATTTAAGCTACATATAAACAGGCATCTGATGTAATTTACGCCACGGGACCTAAGAATAATGAATACAAATTAACATACTTTTGCCCTCCCAATGTATCAAATTTGATTCACAAAAACTTTTAGTTACAAATGTTAAGCAACTGGGATAATACTCATCATTTATGCAATGATGGCAATAAGCAATGATGGCTCAGTGGTAGCGTGTACGACTTCGCGTCGATTCACGTGAGTTCGAATCTCTGCAATGAGCCTGAGCTTTCGGTGAAGGAAAACATCGTGAGGAAACCATAGCATGGTGGTAGGGTTTTTTCTAATGCCCGTCTGGCTAGCTACTACCTTCAAGTTGAAAATCTCTTGACAAGCACCGATACGTGTGTTCCGACAACTGCACTTGAGAGCCAGTCTTCTACTAGGTTTAGCGTATTATCATCTTGGGCCACATCGTCACTTAACATCAAGTGAGATTGTGGCCACTACTTCAAACCTATAAAATAAAATGATGGTGTAATGATTGGTATATTTAACACGTTCCGTATCTTTACAGTCATTTACTAAATTTAAATGACTTTTGATTCGATAATTTCGTATTCCATCGGTCAACAATCTCATCTCCAAGACGTATATGATACGTCATGAATACGTTCACGTTTGTGGCTTTATAATAGAGACTTTCATACAGCATTTTTATTTTCGCTGATACATCGACATATTAGATGGAAAGATATTAATTGAAAGGTATCTTGCAATAACAAAATAACTTTCTGTACAGACTACAGATCGGTAAATGTGTCTCAAAATAATAAAATTGAATCAGAAATATAAATAAACTTATAAAAATCTTGTAAAAGACTGTACATTAAGTCCGATCGGTAAGTCAGAATGAATGATGTCTCTTTCAATTATTTTCTAGTATCCTTATATATTTTAAATTCAAAAGTTTCTTATAAAATACTGTCTTTGTATACGGCCTTCTTATTTATATATATATGAAAGTAAAAGAAGTTTGTCATACAATATTTAAATAATAAATGACCTAAAGATAAGATGCCTTCGGAAAGCGCCCTAAAACATAATAAATGAAGTAATGAGGAAACAACTAAGGAAAAATACATAAATATTATTAAAAGATAAAAATTATTGATAAACAATCATTACAAGTCTGATGACATCACTATAAATACGTATGACAGTGTGTGAGTAATATTGCACAGGTAATATATGAGATTTGCGTTGCTTAATGTTCAGCGTGTTGATAGTCATATCAAGATAGAAGAGAATTTCGTAGGCTTAGTTGATAATACTGTCTTCTTGGGTATTACGCTTGATTAAAAATTATTCCGTCCGGTCCGCACATTAAAACTTAGGCGGGACAATTAATCTCTGCTGCATACACAGTACGTAAGGTTCGACCGTTAAGAGACGTTGCCACTGCTAGGTTAGTCTACCATTTACTTTCATAGCTTACTGAACTTTGTCTTACGGTATTTTGCTGTGGAGTTCAGTGACTGCGGTAGACACCATATTCATATTACAAAAACGGATAATTCTAGTGATCTACAAGATGAGACCTGTTGAATTACTAAAGTACAAGTTCCAGGAATTTAATATCTTAACTTTGCCCTCCCAATACATCCTTAATAATTTAAACTTTTCCGTAAAATTACAAGATAGATTTTCTCAAAGACCAACACAATTTGAATACTAGAAATAAAAATAAATTAATCGTACTGTGTTTTAGACTTAATAAGACCAATAAAAGTTTTTTAGATCATAACGTTATGTTCTATAATAATTGCTGATTTGCCGGACATTTAGTTCAAGAACAATGTCAAAAAGGTTTTACTGTCGAAAGGTTCTTATAGAGTGGATCATTATGTGAATAATAGATTGATGTCTAGAAGTGACTTCCTCTCTTGCGTTCACTAAATTATTAATATGGTTTCATTATCTATACATAAAAAAACTTCTTATTCTTCTTTTCAAAAAAAACCTGTTTCCCCTCCCCACTCTTCAGAACGTCACGCTAGTAATGCGTGATAGCCTCAATACCTTAAGTGTGGATATTCGCAGCGACCTTAACTCCATGGATTACATGAAGAGCGTAACTCTACATCTCAGAGACTCAGAATCAACAAGGTGCGAAGGTTTTTCACGCCCGGTCTATTGTTACTTTCAACTTTACAAGGCACAAGTTCGGCAGAGTATGGATTAGAAATTATGCATTAGAAAAAGCCCACCATGTTACGGTTTCATCACGATGTTTTCCTTCGCCGAAAGCTCAGGTTCATTGTAGAGATTCGAACTCATGTCGTACGACGCAATGTCCGTTCAATGACGCTATCACTGAGCCATCATTGCTTAAATACTACTAAGGTGGCAAATTAGCATACGGTCGGCCTGATGGTAAGCGGCTCTCCGATCTTGAATTTCCCTACCCCAAGGAGCTCTGGAAACCCGAGAAAAAACACAACACAAGGTTATTTGGTTGCGATCTTGTATGGTGGAGGTATTTCATCAGTCGTACTGCTCCAAGTAGAAATAAATCTCCAAAAAATTTATCTGTACCCTACCCTATTGTACTTCATAAAATTATGTTATATGACTCCAATGCGACCTTATATTATGTAACATTGGTGGCAATTTACGTGATATAGTTTGATTATTGTGCACAAGTGAAGTGAGTTCAAAATAAGTAGAATCGAAAAGAAGAAAAATAAGTAGTAACATGAATTTTAAGTTGCAACAAACACTCCATGGTTTGTCCATCGGTTCTAAACATTCTATCAGCGAGCTTACCCTCACCCTCAATGCTATACCTATGATATTTTTATTAACGTAAACGAAGTCGCTGGCTAATAGTAGTATTAAAATATAATTAAATAAGCAACATAACATAATACAACAATATAAATGTCGATGAAAGGAAATAACACAGTCTAAATAATATGTATTACATATTTTGCTTGGTATCATTAAAATAAGGTCATAACGATACTTACATCTAGAGCAGCAATTGGCATGCTCGGAGTTAATTTATCCCATTGCGTGATAGAGTACAGTCTGTTACCAGTATGTTTTTTAATAAAGAGTCCTCTCAAGCGTAACATTTTTATAATACCTAAAGTTTTACGCAATTACACTGATTATTAACTGTTATTATTTACACAAAATAAAAAATACAATTAAATTCTACACAGAAATAAAAATTATGGTTGTTACAACAATGTTTTCACTGACCAAAAATCGTGACTTTTTTGTTAAATATATTTAATTATTCGCCCAATAACAAAGCTATGAAATGATCTATTGAACACTTAAACACGACCCGCGTCTGACGCCTATATACTTTAAACTGTGAAGTGATAACAACGGTCACAAATCATAACAAGAGACATTTAATCATTATATTAAACATTTTTTTTTACTTCGTACTTCGCAACGTGTGTTTATAAACAATTCTGCCAATGTCATGTAAATAATATATATTTCTAATCATCAGTGTTCAAACAATGCTTAACAAGATGGTGGCGCTCCTTTGCTAAAACTGTCCAGAGAGTTTTGTGGTAACTTAAAATTATATATATATTATTAATAACTAGCTGTGTCCGCGGCTCCGCTCGCGTGGATTACAGAATCGAAAATAAAAGTAGCCTAAGATACTCCTTATAACATCATGTATGTGCTCGTGAAAATCCAGTCGTTTCAACCTTTACGGAGATTAGCCAGAAAAGACAGACAAAAATTTGTTTTTTCTTATAAGGACCCTATATACTTTCATATGAATTTCGTAAAAAGCTGTCATTTTGACATTACAAACAGATACTTTTTTTTCACAGACAATTTTATTATTTCACTATACTTATACATGAAAATGCCATCAATGTTACATAATATAATGCCAAATACCATAAGTTTAGGAATTAAAATAAAAGCCACATTAATTAAACTACACACAGAATAAACATATTTGATCTTAAATCTCTGTAAGAAATAAATATATAAACATTATGTATATCAATTATATTTGTGATAATAAAGCGCCTGATAACAATGTAAAGTGTGTTTACAAAATAATAATTGTCAAATTTAATTATGACAATTTTGTTAAACGATTCTCGTTATCTAAATTAGTTCGTTGCACTATAAACCTTTATATTTGAGGTTATTTAGTTTTTTTTTTTTACAGTAAGAACTCTAGTCCTCTTATTATAATATTTAAATCTTATCGTTTATGAATTTGGTTTAATTTCTATAATTCATATTACATACTTGAACATTATAATATTTTATAGAAATTAGTAACATCCTGACATTTTTTATTGCATTATTAAGAATTTTCCTTACGTTGTTGTGTTGCTAGATTATAATCTAGATCAATACCTGTATTATAAAGCTTAAGAGATTCTTTGAACGCGCTAATCTGTGGTACTACCTGACAGATTTTAATCGTTTTTTATATATTTTATTATTTCTGTTATTTCTACCATTTTTGATAGTACAAGGAGCGGCTTTCTGTACCAACAAGTCATATCAAATAATATAATATGTCGGAGAAACATCAATATAATTATGGAAACATACCAATGACTTAGTATCCGTACTATTGACTTTATCACTATTGGCTGGGTGCGATAGCAACAGGTATGCTATGTGACCGCGCGCACTTTACAAGCAAGCACCGGCCGTCTTAAAGGGCATTCTCGCTTCATCCGTGGAATGTAACATTCTCGGTCGAGCTATCGCATCGTGAAACCTCAGTTATTAAGTTGAATACAACACCGGCCACTGTATACCTATCATTACACACCGAACGATCGAGAATCCATCGCCGGTCATCGCTGTCGTGTCTTCCTGCAAACCTGTCAGTTAGTAAATATATTCAAACTGCTGGTCCAGAAACGAGACAAACAAATGAGAATCATTGTGACGGATCCATTCGGGTAGATATCCCTACTACTACACTTGATTGCTAGATATACAACGGCACATCTAAGCGTGCCAATGTGGTGGGTGTTCCACCTGGTTTATGGTGGTCGCAATCCAGTCTGATACAATTGTCAGGAACCACTACTGACTTTTAACTATTCACTATAATCTTTTTGTTTGTTTAGCTTTTGTTACATCGAGTTTCGTTATCAGGTTTTTGTAACAGCTACCTAATGACTACTGTGGTCAAACTCGACAATGCGATAATGACCATCTATAAATGTCACCGCTGAATACTCGACATTGCGCTAGTAACCGTCTATAAATGTCACCTTTGATAGCTAGACATTGCGATAGTGACGATCTATAAGTGTCACAGTTCAGCAGTCTGACAGACTGCAGACAGGCTGGGAAATCACTGCCCTTTGCTAATCCCAAGATCTCCAAGGCCTTTTTACACTTGAATAGACGTCAAGCACGAATGGTCAACGCAGCCTTAACAGGACCCCGTGTTACTAGGATACTATAACAAACATCTTTTAAATCTAGGTATTTCTGTCCAATACTGGGCTAAACACCCGTACTCTAAGGACTCTTCCGGAGGTCTTTAACATCTGACAATTGGTAGACTTCCTGGAAGAATTGTGCTGGCACGATTAAAGTCATCAGTGCGCAAAATAGGCGCACATAGACATAGACATCGGCAAAATTCAGCCCGTGTAAGCCTAAAACTTAAAATGTCACCGTTGATCTTAGATTACTCTGAACTTTGTTCACAGCGCATTCATTTTGCCGAAATATTTAATAAAAGAACAATATCCATCATTGTTATAATACAAAAGGCCAATAGAAATAGGTACTTATCGAGTGCACTGACATTTTGTTTACACTGAACTTTGTACGAAGCGCATTTCTTTTTGCCGAAATATTTAATAAAAGAACAATGTCCATCATATCAATATTGTTATAATTACAAAAGGCCAATAGAAATAGGTACTTATCGAGTGCACTGACATTTTGTTTGCTACCTAATGGATACTGTAAGCAGTCAATTAGCGACTGACATATGGACCTTGGATAATATTGACTCTTTGCATCGTCAATAAATATTTGAACATTGTATAACATATTGTTCTAATTATCTGGAAACCGAGTTGGGGTCAATAAGTTTATATACCATCATGGAAATGTAATAATATGAATAATAAATATCTGTGCGCTTAGCTCGATTAAGCTTTTCAGAAACGGATCCTTGAATCGAAAAAATGGAATATACGCAATATTTTTGAACTACTTTTTAATATTAAAATTTGTAATATATTTTTATCCTATGTATAAAAAAATCTATAACTCGATTATAATAATTATGATTATATAAATTTGAAGACTTCCTATATAAAGCCAAACATCACTGGTGACTGCCGTGGAATGAGAATCTACCGATAAGACAGTGACTGACTCCGAAACAAATTGCACCGAAGCAAGACATTATGACGGACTTTCCATAATTCGCGTGATTATCACGATCCAGACGAACGGAAGTGATGAGCGTTACCTGATGTGTCACGCGCATTTTTGCTTCGTAAATGTTTTTGCGAAAATATATTTTCTAGTAATATACTTACCTATTATTTCGTTTATTATTCACATTTCACATTCACATATTATATGTATTATGACTTATTAAGGGTTTTTCGAAATTGACACATTTTATAGCGCGTCACTCTACTTCGAAATCGACGATACAAACATGCAATGATTCAAAAATGAAGTAACTGATAAGAATTTCCTCTGTTACCGTCGAATGGCGCGATGGTCAAAGTGCGATCGATAAACAAGATACTTCAATGTACATTGAACTTTTTGCTGTTCGGGTTAATTTAAGACTATTATAGTGTGAGTTTTGTTCCAATAGCTAAAGTCCTGTATCTTTTATCACATTGATATAAATAAAATATATATCTAATGATATTGCGAGGATTATAAGATTTGTCGATATGCTCGGATCTTAGTAGCGGGCAGCGAAAGAGACAGATCAAAGATTACATGTGACAGAGATGCGAATGTTAAGATTGATGTGTGATGTAAGTGTAACTAAAATATATAAGATTAGGAAAGAGTATATCAGAGGAAGTATGAAAATAGCACCAGTGATAGAGAAGGATGAAAGTCATATAACTACTTGAATGTTAAGTAATAATTGTGGACGGATATAGGAGTTGAGGAAGAATGAAGAAGGTATGGTGGGATTGTGTGAAAAATGATATGCGTATAAAAGTTGTGAATACTGACATGACATATGATAGAGGAAAAGGAATACATCTTGAGCCGACCCTACATTGGTGGATTAAGCGTAAGTAATAGTTTTAGATATGGAAAAATACCTGCTTTAGTTTACGTAATTAAAAAAACATTTATTTAATAATAATATATATTGTTTCTTTATTATTGACATTAATATATTTGTTAGAAAGTTCAGTAAAGGAAATATTCCTGTACCATTTTTCTAAACAAGTTTTAAACAGGCTACATTACGAGCATATACGACATTTTCCAAGAGAAAAATTTAAAGAAGAAACATCTAATGTTTTGTACAACGCGACGTGCGGAGTTATAGATGATTCAATTCACTAAGAAATGTAATTTGAAGAATCATAGCGTTTTGCTAAAATGCTATGTGAAATGAGTGAAAAGTGATTTTATGAAAACTGATCTACAAAAGTGTAACTAAGTTATAATGGGGCTAGTACGACTATTGTTAAAAGCCCCTTAACAAAAAAAAGAAAAAAATATCCTATTACATAATGCATTATATTCGTAATCAAACTAATAACCCATTTTTACAAAATAGATATTTCAAATTATACTTCGGTTCTCTTTTAAACTTTTCACTTCATAAAAGTTAGTTAAGTTACTAGGATACACTACACCGCTCTTGAAGTAAACATATTTGAAACTAAGCACAACTTCACACAATACTTATATGCTTACGGAATAATAAGTGAAGCGACTAGGTTGTCTACGTCCGTAAGTTCTACAGAAGTTTTCTAGGGAATATTTCAACGTCTTAGAACTTCAATATTTTGAAAGTTTCAACATGTAGGGAACATGTACCTGTATAAATAAACCTGTAGTTAAATATGTATATGTAATTTTTTATTACATATAAGTAAAAATAACATTACAAGACGAAAATAATTACTGCTTTCACGATATGATTTCTTCATTTTATTATGTGAAACACTTATTGTACAACATAGTAAATAAAATATGTCCATCACAATAATTGTGAGTTTTTGTAATCGTTTTTTGATGTTAAATTATTATTTTTTATATATAAAATACTGTACAAGTTTATCTAAATAACTTTTCAGAGGTACTTTTGTAAATTATATTTTGCATATAGAAATGTTGTATTATTATATTTTATTTTTTGTATTATTATATTAAAAGGTAAAGTTTTAAGAAGGTAATATTTAAAACTACTGAACCGTTTATTACAAATTCTTTCACTAATAAGAAGATATACTATCTATGAGTGACAGGTAAACGAGAAGGATATTTTTTATTCTTATTAAATTGTATAATGTAATTAACGCGAATGGGTTGCCAGTATATTATATTTTAAACAAATGAAAATAATATTAAATATTTCAAAATCGATCCATATCACTTACATTCAAAATCAATCCGTTGACGGAAAAACATCTCGTTTGATTCACAAAGGAATAACTTTTAGAAAATTTATTTCTGAAACCGCACGCTTTTAGACATAATAAAAATTTATTATAACACATTTTTGATGAACCTTATAGAACCAAGTTAGAACAAAACCAACGTTTTATATTCTGTACATAGTAAATTACTAAATAGACTTATTTACACTGGTGCGTATCTAGTCATTCAACGCGAGACTACCGATGGACTGTCCTGTTATGTTTCAATAAATTGTTATATGTGACGTCTTTGATAAAGTACCCCGCTTGGTTATGACATACATGGTGATGTATTATGTGGTAAATTAAACTAAAAAAAAAAAACAAATTCTATGAAATTGTCCAAATGGTTGAATAATATGATGTTGAATACAATGATGACTCAGTGGTAGCGTGTTCGGACACGCGTGTCAATTGACGTGGGTCCGAATACTTATTATGAGTCCGAACTTTCTGTGAAGGAAAACATCGTAATCAAACCATAGAATGGTGGTAGTGCATTTTCTAATGTCCGTTTGGTTGAAAATCTGTCGCCAAGGACCTATACGTATTTTCTTCCAACTGCATTTGAAAGCAAGTCCCTTTAGGCTTAGAGTGATACCGCCTTTTGCCACATCGTCACTTAACATAAGCGAGATTTTAGTTAAACGCTAAACCTATAAAGAATCAAAACAACCTTTTTGGGATTCCGAAGTCAACAAGGAACCCTTATAGTTTTTCACTATTTCCGTCTGTCTGTCCGCGGCTTAGCCCCAGAGATTCTTAGTACTAGAAAGCTGTAATTTGGTATGAGTATACATATTAAACACGCCGACAAAGGACAAAGGCTTTGGAGGAGGCCTGTGTCCAGCAGTGGACGTCCTTCTGCTGTAATGATGATGATGATGACGCCGACAGAGAAGTATAATAAAATCTTGAAAAAAAATCTTGTTTAGATTACCTCCCCTACGCGTAAAGTGGGAATTAATTATTTTTTCTCATCTATCCAAACTTGTCTTTGGATAGGTCATTCAAAAATATTGCGGTATGTGAAAACCATTTTCGAATTCAGGGTTGCGTTTGCGAAGTTTTAAGCATTAAGGTTCTAATTTTTGTTACAGTCGAGTATCTCCAACCCCTCATGCCAGCTAAAGGGTTGTTTTTGGATATGTGAAAAGTATCATGTATGTGGTAGTAGTATACATAATGACGTTAAAAGGAAAACTATCAGAGGTAAGTAGGCTTTAAAAGTTAACGGGTAATAGTCAATCAACTTATAAAACGTACATGAAGAAGTAATATCGTACAAATTCCATTGAAAATTACTTAAAGTTCCTCTCTAAGTCTGCATATTGTGACGGGTAACTACGGAACCCTACACTGCGCGTGGCCCGGTACACACTTGGCATTTTTTCTTCGTATTGTTATGTAATTTACTAGGTAGATAATTTAATAAACCAGATATATGTAAGCACTCTGTATATAAATACATGTTTAAAGAACCTGCTTACATTTAATTTATTATTTCTTATCATTAAACGTTATTGTATGGTGTGTGAAGTTGTAATTATACCTATGTACAACTTTCCCGTTATTATTCAGAAATTAATCGTTTGAATGTTTTGCCATGTATTTAGAATGTTTTTAATTACATGAATTAAAATATAAGTACATTGATACCTTTATAACAGTATACCTATATGTCGTAGCCAACCAGCTTAATTAGCCATTCAATTGACAATCTAGCATTTTTAACTTAACAGTGCCGGTCAATCAGCGGCCTTAAATCTGTGTTGGTCAGCTATTCATTCAAACAGCTTAGGCAAATGACTTGGTTCGTTAACGTTTAAAAACTTGCCTAGCCAAGAATATTTTACACAAATTTATTACACGAGGATGAAATGTTATAAATAAAGTATATTCTTAAAATATTTCCAAATTATTAAAACCCAATATTTTGTGATTTGTCATTCAAAAGCAAATAGATAGAGCGAGGAGCTACCGAGGAGAGCGACGAGGGTGTTAGATTTCTTGTGATGGATACAAGGATGAGCCATGAAATTAATTTAATCACAACACTTTTTATTTATATACCTACTTATATGATGTATAATATTTATAACATAATATAAGTTATAATATCCTTTGTTGGGTTAAGTCTAGAAAACTATATTCATTAACTGAAAACAATTCACTAGCTTGATGGTACTAAATCAGAAATCTTCACGTAAATACCAGCAACTAATGTCCAGAGTTTCAACTCGGTAAAATCTACGATGCACGAACTTATAGAATAGAACACAATATATATATATATGTGGGATATTCCAAGACTTGAAGCGAAAATATGTTCCATAAAACATTTATTTTAATTATTCATATCATAAACACATCTTGCAGCTTTTACAAATTAATTGACAACTTCAGTCATTTTCAACTTGTATTGCCAACAACCTAATTCAAAAATATAAACAAAAAACTTCCAAATAATAAAATATCCGACACGGCCGTCCTGATTATTCATCTGCCCCAGATGAATCGTCTTCCGGCGATATCCACGGCTTCATGAGATCAGCTGAGGTAGTCGTGTTAATCGGGCCTTCGTTTGTACCAATTTTCTTCACGGCGTAGCGATCGTTTCGATTGCTTTTCAAGACTTCGTAGGGTCCCAAATATTTAGGATACAGCTTACTTCCTTGCGAAAATTGTGTCTTCTTTATGGCTACTAAATCGCCAACATTAGAGGCTATTGCTTCCTTTCGCTTCTTATTATAGTTTCTTATATTTTCTTCTTGTACTTTCTGTATTGATTCTTTGGCTTTTTCTCTAAGTTCTTCTCTTTTTTCGATAAAATTCTGTATGTTTTCTTCTTCTATCATTTTCTGAAGTTCATCGTCTAAATCTCTTATTTTAGTGCCAAAAAGCAGCTCAAATGGTGTCATCTTTATACTTCTTTGGTATGTTCCATTCAGACATCGTTGTACTTTGGACACACGGCGGTACCATTTAGTAAGGTCATCAGCACTTAGCTTGCTCAATACGGCAATGATGATCTGGTGGATGCGCTCAACCTGACCGTTTCCTCTTGGTTGTCCGGTAGTGATTGTATAGTGCGTTATATTTTCATTTCTACAATACTCTTGGAAGTCTTTTCCTGTAAAAGCAGCATTTCGGTCGGTAATTATTCTTTCTGGTGCTCCAAAAGTTTGCTGTTGTAGTCTTAGTTTTTCCAATGTCTCTTCTGTTGTTACAGTTTTGACAGGGTAAATCCAAGTAAATTTTGTGTATGCATCTACGACGGTAAGGATGTACTTGTAATTCTTGTGAGTTGAAGTCATTGGTCCTAGATGATCAACATGGTAAGTCGAGAGTGGGATATTACCTTTGTCTATCGGATGAAGGAATCCTTCTTTTTTACCTCTTTTGTGTGATATGAGAATGCATTCAACACAATTGCTTATGACTTTTTTAATCTTGTCTGTTAAATTCTCTATAAAATATTCCCTATTTATCAGTTCTTCAGTTTTTAAAATTCCAAAATGTCCTCTTTCGTGATTCTTTCTGATTATCTCATACTGCATTTTCTTAGGTACAACAATTTGTTTACTTCCATCTTTCATCTTGTATAGTATTTCATTTTCTAGGATATAGTCCTGGTAATTCTCTGTTTCTAAAATTTTCTTAATCAGTCTTACATAGTCATCTTCATTCTGTGCTTTCCTTATACGAGCCGTAGTTTCAGTAATCATCATACAGATAGGATATCTGCTTAATGCGTCAGCGTGTCTCATTCGAGTTCCTGGTCTGTGTTCGATAGTATAGTCGTATTCTTCTAAAAGCAGAGCCCAACGAGCGACTCTCGGCGGTAAGTCTTTTTTTTGTAGTGTCATAGTTAAGGCAGAGCAATCTGTGATTATTTTAAAATGTATCCCTAGTAGATAGACTCGGAACTTCTTTATAGCGGCGACAATAGCTAATATTTCTAGGTAATAGCTATGGTATTTTGTTTCAGCTGGAGTCGTTTTCTTACTCATGTAGTGAACAGGGTGAAGTTGGTTATATTTGGGATTCCTCTGTAGAAGAACCGCTCCATACCCGTCTGCACTTGCGTCAGTGTGTAATTCTGTTTCTAAATCTGGGTTGTATATTCTGAGAACTGGTGAACTACACAATATCTGTTTCAATTCTAAAAAAGCTTTCTCACATCTTTCATCAAAATTAAATATAGCGTCTTTCTTTAACATATCCGTCATTGGTTTCGCAATCAGAGAATAGTTTTTGATAAACTTTCTAAAATATCCTGTCAGTCCGAGGAATGACTGAACAGTCTTTATATTGTTTGGCTTCTTAAAATTTGCTACAGCATTAATCTTTTCTTGAGACGGTCGTACTTCGTTGTCGCAAATAATGTAACCAAGATATTGAATCTCCTTCTTTAGAAAGTGGCATTTCTTCCAATTAAACTCTAGACCAAATTCTTCACTTCTTTCTAATACTTTCTCTAACTTACATATTCCTTCTTCTTCTGTTTTCGAGGGTATTATTAAATCATCAAGATATACGAGCAGAGTCCCGTCGATAATAAAATCGCTAAAGATGTCGTTGATAAATCTTTGAAAAACAGATGGTGCTGTACACAATCCGAAAGGCATTTTTTGAAATTCGTACTGGCCTTGTGGAGTTACAAATGAGGTGTACTTTTGACTGTCTTTGTGTACCTTTACGTGTAAAAAACCATTCTTCAGATCAAGGGAAGTGAACACCTTAGCTTCCTTCAGTTTGTCTATCTGGTCTTCGATTATAGGTAGGGGAAACCGTTCTTTGATTACTTTCTTATTTAGTCGTCGGTAATCCATACACATTCTTCGTGATCCATCTTTTTTATCAGCCAGAACTATAGGGCATGCAAAATCAGATTCACTAGGTTTGATTATTTCTTTATCTAGCCATTCTTTTACTTGTGTATTCACAGCATTCATTTCTAAAGGAGATAGGCGTCGCGGATTCTGGAAAACTGGATCTTCGTCAGTTAATATTATTTTCAATTCAACGTTGCTTTCTTTCTTCTTTTCGTTAGGTTTGTACTCTTCACACATCTTATGAATCTGTTCAGCGTATTTAGAATCTTCTATATCATATTCTTGTTCGTGTTTCTCCTCCGCTAGAAGTGTAAGATGCATAATCTTTTGCAAAAATACACCTTCAGGTGTGAAACACACTTCAAAATCTTTAAGGATAGGATTTCCGATCAGTAAAGTTACAGGTATCTCGCTATCTTTCACAACATGAAATTTGACGTCTGTGTAGTATTCGTCGATCTGTACTTTTACAGTAAATATTCCTTCAGTATAAACTTTGTTCTCCGCTATTCCTGTTAAGCATGTTGATTCTGTTTTATAATCTTCAATTCCTTCTTTAATCTTCTCGAATACTGATTTTGTAATGAGGTTAACGTCGCTTCCAGTATCTATCAAGGTTGTAAAGTCTTCTCCGTTAATCTTTATCTTTTTGTAGGGAACTTTCTCTTCTTCTTTTATATTTTGAATATTCAGCGTCTTATTTACATTATTTCTTCCTTTATTTGTACACTCAGTTGATTTGTGACCATACTCGTTGCATTTGAAACATTTCATTCCCTTCGAACAGGTAGGTGATTGATGATCCGACTCGCCACAGTTGTAACATCTTTTTACATAAGTTGTCCTTCGGGTTGAATAGTGCCCAGATGATTGACCAGTGTGTGCAGGTTTGTTCTGTATCTTCTTTCTGAAATCACTGTAGATGTCTAATTTCCTGCGAAAATCTTTCATATCTGAAGCACCATATAAAATAGTTTTATTTGTCTCTAAGTCTCGGATGCCATCAATGACATATTCTATAAGTGCAGCATCTTCAACCTTGCCATGAAGTGCTAACTCTTTCATAGATAGAAAATATTGTTGGTAAGTTTCGTCGTTCTTCATCTTGCGTGATGCAAGTTTCTTATGTATGATTGCGCTGTTAATCTTGGGTCCAAATTCTTCTTGTAGTGCCTTCTTCAAATTTGTGTAGTCTTTTACTCTTCCTAATGATCGTAAAAACAGCTTAGCAGTTCCATCTAAGAGCCTCTTTGCATAGATCAGCTTCTCAATTTTAGTCCATTTCATAAGCTCAGCAGTATCTTCAAATTCATCGAGAAATGTATAAATTGGGTAAGTGTCATCACCGGTAAAAATAGTCATCGACTTCTCTAAATCCTTAAAAGAAATCTGTACATCCAACTCCTGTTCTTCATCTTCACTTTCCTTTACAGCTTTCTTCGGCGGCATTTTGGTAGTTAAACTAGTATTATTCTTCAAATTCTTCGAGTTGCGTCTTTTATTACTCTTCGTGCAAAATGATGGCTTATTTGGATTCATTTAGTCTTTAGTCTTCAAATATAAATCTTCATATCCAAATTACAAAGCTACCACTTTAGAAGAATTTTTTCATAGCTTGCAACATATTCTACCAAAACGCGTCGTTGAAGTAGTTCGCAACGTCGTTGAAGTACTCATGCCGACCCTGACCTGTGTCTATGCTCAGACAACACAAATTCGGTAAAATTGATGCAAATATGGCGGCCTACAGGTACCTTTCATTGGATGACTTGCGATATGACTTCGATTTAAATCTCACTTTACTTAAAATCTTGCGCTATCCCGGACGAGCCCCCAAAAGTTGTGGGATATTCCAAGACTTGAAGCGAAAATATGTTCCATAAAACATTTATTTTAATTATTCATATCATAAACACATCTTGCAGCTTTTACAAATTAATTGACAACTTCAGTCATTTTCAACTTGTATTGCCAACAACCTAATTCAAAAATATAAACAAAAAACTTCCAAATAATAAAATATCCGACATATATATATATGTCGTAACGCGCTTACAACATCCACATCGGGCAGCAGCAGTCTCCTCGATACTCCGTCATTAGCGAAGAGTACAACAAGAACATCTCTTGAGATACATACAGTGCGACGAACTAAGTAAGAATGCCACGCCTTATATATCTCTCTTCTCAGTCCGAGCAGTACGGTAGTTATGTATATCAGATTATGAACATACCCCACTCGTCGTAAATTAATTACACTATTATCGAATGATATATATATATATATATATATATATATATATATATATATATATATATATATATATATATATATATATATATATATATATATATATATATATATATAACTAGAGGTGCTTCATGGTTTCACCTGTGTTAAATTTATTAGACCGATACTCCACAACCCGCGGTCAATGCAACCGTGTAGCCTATCGTCGTTCCAACTTCCATGTACTTTGTACTTTGCCAACAGTACTTGCCACATTTCTTGAGATTCATGGTTACTGCTTCGCTCCTTAGAACTTTAACGTGAAGTTATATAGCCTATAACCTTTCTTAATAAATAGGCAGTAAAATACAAAATAAGTTTTCAAAACTGGATAGTAGTTCCAAAGATAAGCGCGTTTCAACAAACAACAAAACGCTTCAGCATTATTATATTAGTATAGATAAAATATATATTACAATTCATAAACCCTGTAAACATAAATTCTATTGGATTTTCGTTACTTCGATAGGTTGAATGCAGTTCGCAGAATTCCTCGTGGGTGTTTGCTGAATTCAAATACCCACGATAGCGCAGCTATTCAACTAAACACCAATAATGAAACTGGGATGTTAAAACGTTCTATCTGCTATGGATGTGGCATACATTCTAAAACTTTTATAAAATGTAACGTGAACGACTGTGAAATATAGACACTCGTATAGACGTAAATAAAAAGAATCGATCAGTTTATTCATGCAGAGTGGCAATTTGAAATAATGACTATCCAGATCTACTCAAAACTCTAGTCCAAACAATCGAGTACCTATTACTGTATTCATGGGTAAAGAAGCATCGCATTTCAAGCAAAAATTCAAGGTTTATCGATTCAGTTATGTAAGCAAACAAACAATACCTAAAAATAACACACTTCCCCTTATTTTAAGTGTTATGCTAAAATTAAATCAAGGCTATTCTAGTAATTTCGACCCCTTATTTTATTTGGGTATATAAGCGAGCAGTGTTGCGACAGAGGACAGTTCTGTTTTGGACAACCAAGCGATAAAAAGAAGAAATCTGGAATAGGACCAGAGAGTAGTGAACATCTGTACAGTGAGTTTGATCTACTTTTGTGTTATTCAGTACGAAGAAACAATTTTCGTCAAAAAAACGGCATTTTATTACCCCCACGACTATAACAATATCCATACAGAGAAGAGAGGTAGAGTCTGTGCAATGTTCGACTGCGGAAACACTACTGCGACACCTATTTCTAACAAAAAGCAGCAGTACTCGCACTGCTGTGTTTCTGTTTGAAGGGGGTGGTTGGCAACACACACCCGCACGTGAGGCGTTCTAACTCAATCCTCAGGGCAAGTAATTTAAATGGCCTCAAATCTGCAGTCCTTACCGTGCATTTTAAGGATTGATGGCTTAGTGGTAGCGTGTACGGACATGGCTTCGATTGATGTGAGTTTGAATCCCTGCAATGAGCCTGAGCTTTCGGTGAAGGAAAACATTTTGATGAAACCATAGCATAGTGGTAGGGCCTTTTCTAATACCCGCCTGGCTAGCTACCACCCTCAAGTTGAAATTCTCTCGCCAAACATCAATAGGTGAGTTCCGGCAGCTGCACTTCAGAGTCGGTCCTCCTACTAGGCTTAGCGTGTTATCATCTTGGACCACATTGTCACTTAAGATCAGGTGAGATTGTGGCCACAACGCTAAACCTATTACGATAAAAAAAACCCTAATGAACTTGGTAAAACGTAGCTGTAGATTGCAGTGATTACGGACCATCAGGTATTTGTTTACGATCGATGTTTTATCATACGATAAAAATAAAAAATAAAACAGATTTATTATGTGCGTGGAAATTGCCGTATCCATCATTTTTTCTAATGTCGGACGCAGAAATACCCGAGCTTACACAATGCTCGTTCCAAATTAAATCGCATCTACAACAACAGTTTGCTATCTCGATTTTCTCCGCACTATAAACTAAGTGGATTGTTACTGCAAGAGTTAGGAGTAGCATTGTTATTGTACAATCATTATTACATAGTATAAAACAAAGTCGCTTCGCTCTGTCCGTCCCTATGTATGCTTAAATCTTTAAAACTATACAACGGATTTTGAAGCGGTTTTTTTTAATAGATAGAGTGATTCAAGAGGAAGGTTTATATGTATAATACATGCATAATATTGTAGAGAAACACTGATAAATTTAGAGGTTTCTAATGTGATGTCGTAAATAAACACATTTTTTTGCGCTTACATTGCAAACGCTGGCAGAACCCCACGAGATGAATCAAAATAATGTACTACAGTATTGTACACCTTAAAAAGCCGCGATGGTATATGTCTACATATCTCTTAAGGATAACCCACAATAACCATTTTTTATCCTTTACATTTTACGGCAAAAAATGGCTTATTTACGAAGTGATTTTAAGTTATAGAGCATTAATCCTTATCCAATTAAGTACCTTAAATACATTGTCCATTTAATATAGATCAATATAGCTCTTTGCAGTATGTAATTTAAATGAATATTTCCGAAGATATTACAGATTTTAAATGCAGGGACATAGCGGTGCGGCGGTACCGGCCCTATATACCATGGTCAATTATATGTCGCTCTTTCAAGAGTAACCTCTAAACAAAACATGTTTGTATTGTCTAATGACAAAAAACTGGAAACGTTGTTTAAGGACATTCTGTAGAAGGTATATTTAGTCATTGCACCCGTGCGATGCCGGGGCGGGTCGCTAGTACAGTATAAGAGGACTTTATTACTCTATGCTCGCCACACTGTTTACTCAATTGCAATTACTTTACTTTAATTACGGAAGTCGACTTCTGGAAGTTTTATTACTAGTTTAATCCTTGTTTTTATTCTGTATTATATTGCAATGAACTTATTTATCAAATTATATCTTTTATCTCTGTAAATTTTAATAAGTCTCATATCTTAAAAAATGTATAAAATTTAACGAAATAAAATTAACTATAATCAATTTACTTATTTATATATTTATTACTACTTATTTATACTTATAATATACTTTATTATAATAAATCCGAAACCATTAGTAACCATTAGACCTGAAAACTTGACCGTGGATTTAGTACTTAGTTAGCACTCCGGCACTCCGCCCGTATTCTCTAACGAACCGCAGTTGACTTAAATTATTCATATATTCTAGAGTTTAAATTAAGAGGCTTCGTACCTACTACATATTATATAGTCTATCCAAATTATAGCTTGCTTGGATTTTCTATAGTCTCTGAACAAGTATTAGAATCTATTCACAGTCCACTAGTTTTAACCACACTATACCTACTAATAAAACTACAACAATGTTCAGAGATAGCAATGTGCACTCGGTCGCAGTAGGTACCTTCGTAGAACGCTTGATGCTTTGTAGTCGCTACACTTATACAATATATTCGTAAATGAACTGAACTGTGTTTGGCCGATCTGCGATTTTCCTATACTCGTTTCAAAGTTCAAGAGACGCCTAATTACCTTGTTTATCTAATTCCAATGGTTTTATCACTTTGTTTGTGTAACTCGAAATAATTACTTTATTACACTCCTGTCAGCCTATCTCCGCTTCTAGTTAGAACGTCGCCATGACGGCGACGAGTTTCGACAGAATCGGTCACCGATGATCGCCGTTGATTTTGGAATGTGTCAGGCTTACCATCAGGTGCTGTAGAGTCATATTGCCAAGTTCAGTATTAAAATCATTGCATTCCTTTTAGAAACTCCTGACTAAGCCCATGTGTTCTACTAGTACAAATCTATAAGTGGAGAAATACAAAATCAACTTTTGAAATCGCATGATTGAATGAATAGAGACATGCATTTTGAGTATTCAATGCCTTGTTTTAATTATCTATGATTCAATAAAACTCCATGTCATTTCTAACAAGAAAGCGTTAGGGCATTTGAACTTTGAAGATAAGAAAAATATTCTATCCACATGGCACTGGCAGAACTGTGTATAAACACACGTTACCTAAATAAGAAAAATAATATTTATATATACTTTTTTATCTTTCTAGGTTTTGGCGTGATGGCCACCATCTCACCTGATGTTAAGTGAAGATGTGGTCCAAGATGATAACACCCTAAACCTAGTGGAAGACTGACTCTCAAGTGCAGCTGCCAAAACACACCTATTGGTGCTTGGCGACAGATTTTCAACTTGAGGGTGGTAGCTAGCCAGGCGGGCATTAGAAAAAGCCCTACCACGATGCTATGGTTTCCTCACGATGTTTTCCTTCAACGAAAGCTCAGGCTCATTGCCATCATTGCTTCAAAATAGAACTGAATTCAGATTCGCTCGTGTAAACCGATTCTGAATTAAAACTATAATCAATAATTTTCAAATACTTTATTATGTTAACTATCTCCACTCAATGAATTTAAATGCAACCTCAGAGATAGACATGACCAAGAAGTAAATGAACACAAAGATTGTATGTAAAAATGTCTTGATTGACATGATTTAGACAGAAATACAAATCATAAAAATGATGACCGCAAATGCATAGAATATTGAAATCTACATTGCACAAGCAATGCTCGTGTCCGGAGGGTAAACAATGCTCTAGATGTATCAAGATAAAAACATTAAAGTAAATGGATATAATAATACACATGATAAACTGAACAACCATTATTGTGCTGTTGAGTATATTATCTACACAATATTTACAGATCATCGAATTATAGAACGCGTTCGCCAAATGAGATTTCATCGAAGAGACAAAACAAGTTGTGTCAATGGTACACTCGACGCAAGGCTTTGAACGATTTAAAAGCCTTACATCGGAAAGAAAGGCAAGATGAAAATGAAAGAAGATTAGATTTAGAGCGAAAACAGCGAGAGCAAGAAGTGTTAGAGTATTTAAAACGATGTACATCAGAGGTTCTGCCTTCGGTAAATCCTGAAAAGAAAGTTCACAATAGGAGACGATCTGAAAGTTCACCCCCGCATCCAAAATCACGGTAAATACGTACTTGAAATTATTATTATTTTACACTCTCATATTACGAATTCTATTCTTTTCACAAAATAAATTACGCCGTAAAGATTGTGCCGTTGCCCATGTCTCAATATCTAGAGCAAATTGATTGCACTAATTTTCACGTCAATTATTCAGTGTCGCATTCGATGTATACTGAAACCTTGCGAGCTTAGTGTAGCTTAAGCTCTCTGAAATGATATATGCAACTTAGCATAACGCATATCGATATGCAAAATATTATGAAAATTCTGAATAAAACAATATGTTTTATCTTACAAATAAAGCTTACATTATAAATATATGATGCTTTTTCAACAGGAATATAACGGTGTTAAAAGGTACCCGTAATATTCTACCCGCTAATGTGAAATGGGTTAATACTAGCTGACGCGTGTGAATATTTCACAATTTTGAATGTAAATAATCTAACAGTTGTCATGTTAGATGACAGATGGCGCCTGCTACGTATCATTTTATATCTTATTTGATATCACTAGATATCATTTTTAGGAAAAAGTTTTTAACCATGTTTTTAACAAAAACATTAATTTAAAACGTTTTGTCTACTTTTTGTCAATAACCGAGAATATAGCTTAAAAATGATGTGCGAATCAATAATTTTGATGAAGAATTAAGTAAGGTAAGGTAAAACCACCAGTAATTGACACTGCACCAATAGTTGACACTCTGACGAAGAAAATTAAATATTAAGAAAAAAAAGGAAGCCAAAGATCGAAATGGCCAAAATCACTGATTACTGATATATTTTAAATGTTATAAATACATATAGGTACAGTCAGTTATAAAAGTCGGTTAACAAACTCAAGACTTCAAATCAATTTAGTATCAAATATTTAATTTTCTTCGTCAGAGTGTCAACTATTGGTGCAGTGTCAATTACTGGTGGTTTTACCTTATGGCGTAATCAAAAACGAAAACACCTTAGAGAAATAATATATTGAGATATAAGACTATAGCAAAATCCTTAAACCTTAGTACATAATTTGAAATATCTTTGCTAAACACTGACGTGACATCAAAATTGTCACAGTATTTTGACATTACACAAACAAACTCAACTTTATAGCGAAATTCATCAATAAAATAAAATGCATACATAATAGAATTACAACTACATGTTTTATTAAGATAAACGGAATTATAAAAGGTTCACAAGTAATTAGTTGTTAATGTACACTCATGAATTTTCTTATTGTGCCAAGATATAAAAGGTCTGTAAGACTCTTTAAATATTGTCCAAAAAATGGTCTTAAAGTGTGAATATGACCTACATTATTGGATTTGTTGGCAGACCTCAGGTTTTCATGGAGGAACCGCGACACTTACCCGTACCTCTAGTATTAAAGCATTATACAGAAAAACCAACTACAGTCCAACTTTTTGACAGGCAATCACGTTGGAAGTCACGCCACAAATTACCCGATGATGCACCGACGAAAAGACAAAACCTTCACCAATGGTACAAACGACGAAGAACTTTAAAAGACCACAAGATGTATAATAACCAGGAACATAAAGTAAAAGAAAAGAATAGAACAGAACAGGCGCGCCTCGAAAGGGAATATGAGGTATACGATCTAATGAGACAGAGGTCGGAGTCCCTGCCGTCAACGAAAGTTAAGAAGAAAGTGCACGTGAAGAGACGGTCAACCAGCGCGAAGCCACGGTCGGCGTCACGATATGTCACAGTTAAAAGATAGTAAGTAACCTTTTTTTATTTACATGAAAACAAACTGACTTAAGTTTCATTGTAGTGTTTTTTTTGTAAGAAAAATGAATTATCAAAAGTAAGATAGTATCTGTATTATTTTTAACATAATTACATCAGATATTAAATAGCAAATTATTTGTACAATGCAAATCTGTGCAAGTAAAAGTCGGGACTGACCAAGACTGGCTTAATTGGAGCAAAGAGAAAACTATAACTGCAGTGCAGTAAGAAGCAAGAGAAACCGATGCGGATGTACTAAGAAATGCTTGATTCCGATTTGTTAATGTTTGATAACATTGACCCATGCTACAGAAAAACAAATTAAATACCTACCTTATTATTCCAGGTGATGTAGCCCTAGGATAAGTAGCATAAGTATATAGTGTATAACATACATTATAATCCATAGATAAATATGTATTAGATTTCGCGAACCGAACATTCAATCTGTCCGAGTGAACTGCACGTCAAACAGTGCAGCTTCCTTCAGTGTGGTTTCGACATTTATGCATTGTGGGCGCGTACGAAGCGGCGCTAATAATACGATCATTCTAATCAAAGCGTGAACCTGGACGTAAATACCAATTCAGTAGTGAAGTAACTAAAATTATTTGTTGTTCAACTGAATAAATATGTATAATATCGTAATAACAATATAGAAAAAGATATTTCTTTATTTAAATGCCACTCCATATACAATCATAGACTAAAAAATGCAGATCTTCCATTACCAATCCGATTGTAGGTAAAAATATGTGACTGAACACAGACTTGACGTGGTGTTGTTAGAAAGTGTTTTATAACTATGTAGTTTGTGTTATTTTTTCTATAAATATTGTAAAACTGTCTGACCGTTTACGTTTTTCACGCGAAAACCATTTATCCGATTTAAATTTTGTTTATTTTAATTCATCAGGCCAGGTTATAGGATATATTTTTTAAGATAAAGTAACATATGAAATAAGCAGTGACTATCATGGTTAATCAATTCGGAAAAAAGACGCATTTGAGGTCGCTTAAATGGCTTATGTTTAGTAAACTGAGAACTGAGAATCATCCACAACAATTCATTTTTTATTTTATTTACTTAACTATTAATAAACTTAGAAATAGAGTATGAATTTTAATGAAGCAGTGTAAGTAAAAAAGCCGGGTCTTTTCTGCGATGTAAAATCTACAGGAACGACCGCCATGTCTTTTATCAGTATTTGAACAAATTGTTTCTATTAATGTTCTTGTCTATCGGTAAAATATATGTCAATGTTATAATCTGTATTCTTTATGTTATTTCATATGTAGTATTAAACGATACGTTGAACAGTACGCTCGTGTTTTATTTAGTATGTACTCTCCCCGCATCTTACCTCACCTCATATAATACATAGTACTTATGCTAGTGCTACACCACCTCATTAATAAACTATACACTGCCCTTTCTGTGATAATCTATTAAGTGTAATTAATAGCGTTTCTTTTTACGGCATTAAATTAATTTAAAAAACTGTCTATTTAGGTTAAGTAGTGCTACATAAAATTAAAATCAACCCGGACACTTTTTAAAAACTCCGTCCGGACGTACCCGAACGCTTTTCAAACTAGGACAAATCCGAACATACCCGGACATGTCCCTACTACCACCCCGCAAAATGTATCTAAATAAGTAACTAATTGGTTGATTTACTTTGTTGTAGCAATAATAATGATTCCCTGAGGCAACGCTGTGCGAACTGCTTCTACCGGATGTGCTGTCGGTGTTACTGCTACCTCACGTGTATATTCTTGGTCGTATTTTTTGTTATATGTATTATATAAAACCTTATGGTAATTATTATTAATGAAATAAAATCGTTCCAACTCACTTTTCGTATTTACTGTCAGTGTAAGATTTATAAAGTACACTGATCACAACATGGCATTAAAAAAAATTGTATGTTTGGATTTAATTCCAAAACGGCTTAACTTATTCTTATGAAATTTTATACACGGGAAACTTATGTCATTGCTCAGTTGATAAGATATATGAATTGTCAATACTGCTTTTAGAAATTGTAAAAAAAATTATATTAACATCTGATTGGCTGATTGGAAGATAATGTACATGGTAGTCCGTGTAACGGTTGTCAACCCATGTTGCGTCATATCAATAGTATTGTTACGGTCAGAGTAAAAATAACACCAAGAAAAAAAACACCATTCTAGAAATTTCTGGAATCGTCTAGAATGTGCTCGAAACACGTATTAAGTCATAGGTTCGAGGAAGCACTATATTTATTCACACATATAAAGCCTTATCGCTCAGATTGCGTCAACAAACAATGGTCTAACAATAGAACGTTCCCCTTCTTTTGAAAACGATGACGTCAGTTGTTTACAACTTGTTCACAAGTGTAAGTACCTACTAGTGATTTTGTGATTGTGTTATTTGAGTATATAAGCAAACCGTATCGGTAGCCACGACAGTTCTCGGTTTGTGAGTTTGTTTTAAATGTATTTTGGAGTACGAATAAATTGTTTACGTGAAATATAACGGCATTTCATTACGCACGGCTATAATTGTATAATCTTAATTAAATATTTACCAAGCCCGGTGAAACTGTAAAAGCCTTTTGAGGCTTCACGGCCCTCCGCCCTTGCAGCTAATAGTGTCGTAAATACAAAAAAAAAATATACATAAAGTGTAAACATGGATTCCTCTTTTATTACTCCTTCTGCAGTAGAACCAAATACCACAGCAGTTCCTACACCCGGAATAAAAAACATACTTTTAAAAAAGTGTTTAAGAGCCGATTTTTCTATCAACAGATAACTTTATTTGAGGAATAATTTTTAAATTTTACAGGTTTTCCATACATTATCTGTCAAAATTGTTCCTTGTATAAAATTAACTGACGATTGAAAAATTGACCCTAATGTAATAAATACGTAAATATGTTTAAACAGAGGACAGAAGAGTGTCAAAAAAAACCAGAGAAAATACTAGAAAATGACATCTATATATTCATAACTTTGCATACAACATTAATTTGTAAACATTACAAGATTCCACGTGGAAGCTTTTATTAGAGTATAAAATCATAACTTGTATCGTTATTGGATAATCTTAGGTAACATTAACTATTCATAAGAGTCATTGATAAACAATAGAGTGAGGAAGAATTAAATTATCAACTATTATACAAAAGTATACTAGTTTTAGGCACTTACTCGGATCGATCGACTAATATACCCACACTTTCGAGAGTCAAATAAAGTTTTTTCGAAAAAAAAAAAAACATAGGATGCTTTTGGCTTATGCTCTTCAAAAGCCATATCGAACAGCACTATAGCACCCGTTCGAGTGTTGGCAACACACATGGAAACTGTTTACGGCGAACAAACCTATGTATTTTCTGACAAAATTCCTGATGGTAACCCAGTATACATATTATTTAAGGGACACGAATTTTCTGAGTGTCTTATTACTATTTTTTATTACACACGATAAAATAATATCATGCACCCTTGTTCTATAATAAAAATTAATCGCAAGTGACAAGCGAAAGTTCATTTATGTTGAAAGTTCACAAATGTGATCTTGCGACAGGGACATTTTGTATGGTATGTTATTACTTCGTATCCTGAGTTACCATGAAATTTCATACAAACAAAAGATTTTTGACAACTTAATCAAGTTTCCCGTTGTACCTAATCAATCTTAGATACAATTGTGTTATTACTTTGTGTATGACTATTATACTTGACTATAAATATGTCAAGGACAGCAAAAGGTGGGTAAAATAAGCGATTGGTCCACATAACAATATAAAATAATAATACAATTATTATAACTCTTAAGACTATAGCTCAGTCTCGCGTAATTTATACACTTGTTTATAATTTTCCTTCTCAATCATCGCTTTCTTTGACCCTTCTCTGAAAGCTTCATCGCCGTCCGTACATACGATAGTGCTCGCACAACGTTTCCTATTCGGACTCTTATCGATATTCACGTTTATATTCTTCAACGGCGACCTCAGACCCTCTTTATCGACAGCCAAATGGCTTATCGATAATGTCAGATCACTAGGCACGTTACCGTCGAGACAGTACATCAAAGAATCAGAAAGCTTATCTTCGGTATCGTTGGACTTATTTAATAAAGACAAGTCGATAGGTGTCGCCGTTAATACTGATCTACTGAGGAGATATTCTCTGAATGGATTGGTGAGCGACCCTGTGTTCTGTTCGATATTCGTGACTTCATGTGATATTTTAAACTTTGGTAATAAGACACTGTCTTTTTCGCACAAAGTAGTATTTAGTCCTTCGTTTACAAACTTGAGTTTCTCGTGACTGATGATGAATCGAGTGCTCTCGGATCGCAAGGGACTGACGTCACCAATCGAAAGAGATCTTCCATCGAACGGTGTTTTCGGTTTCGGTAATAAATTAGCGGAATCAGTTGATCTGGAAAAATAGTTTTTTATTCATAGTGGACCTTGGTTTTAAGTGTGCCTCTCCAGTATCGCATTTAAGGGTCTAGCCCGAGTGGTCGCGCAAGACTCCAGGGCCAAAGGGACACTGCATGTTAGTACCAGGTGGTCGTTCTTCGACCTTTTATTAGGGTTCCCTTGTCAGAAAGAACCCTTGTAGTATCGCTATGTCCGTCTGTGGTTTAGCTAAGAGATTCTTAGTACTAGAAAGCTGTAATCTGACATACATATAAACCAAACAGAGAAAGTGGCAAAATAGAATGCAACAATGTTTAGGTTGCTTTTTTTTCGTCTATTCCATCGTGTAGTTGTCGTTGAATAGGAGGTTCAAAAATATTGTGGGTCTGTGACAACCATTTTTCCATACAGGGATCTGTTTGCGAAATATTAAGCTAATTTTTGTTATTCAAGTATCCCACCTTTCTGCCAGCTAAATGATTGTTTTTGGACATGTGATAAAATCCATGGTAGTAGTGTATATATAATGAAGTTGAAAAGAAATCTATCAGAGGTAAGTAGCCTTTACAAGTTAATGAGTAATAGTCAATCAGCGTATAAAATAAAATAAAATGGGGAAATAATTTCGTACAAACTCCAATGAGAATTACTTAAAGTTCCTCTCTAAGTCTGCATATTGTGGCGGACATACGGAACCCTAACACTGCGCGCGGCCCGAAACGCACTTGAGATTTTTTATCAATTAGTGTTATCATTAATTAAAATTGCTTAAAATGTTTTCTAAATATTAAATGCAGTTATCATAACACATTTTTTTCAATTTTAACATTATTTTCAAATAATTGATTTTAAACTTCTTTAATATGACCTAATTTTACACTACATCATAAACTTTAATGCCAGCATGAGATGGAGCCGATTACAATATCAGTATAGTTTTCATTAATTCAGTATTTAAATTGCGAGCGCACTTACCGTTCACAGGATGTGGACCTTGACATATTGTTCTCATCATCGGACGACACGAAATCACTATCGTTTTTCAGCGACAACGACTGGTATATGTCTTCGGATTTGTCCGCTTGCTTGTTCTCGTTTGTACCGGGCAAACAGTCGCGTTGCTCCGACGTTATTATTAAAGGTTTACGCGAACGCGGTGTCATTATAGATTCCTATAAATTAATTCATTTTTACTAAACTTTTAATAGATATCGTTATAAATAATTATACTATTAAGAAAAAAATTATTATGCGTATTGATATTCGCACATCAAATTTATAGTACTACTTTGTCGTAACAAAACAAAAAAACGCCAAACGCTATCTCGCTTGCCAACAACATGATAAAGTTAACCTAATGATGAAATCATTCATCTGATCCTGGGATTTACATTGGGATCTTTAGTCCCATTTTCTCTTTAGTATTAAATTGACACAAATGTATTGATCAAAAGCGCTTCAAAGGAAGTTCGATCATTTAGCTTATTTATTCTCGTAATATGAAACCCCCGCTTTTTGAGCAAATGTATTGAAAAATTAAATAACATTATTATCATAGATGGCTAACTTCATCATGTCGCACTTCCGTTACATGGTGCGCGCGTACCCTTCAATTTTACCCTCTACTAAACGCAAAAAAGTATATCTTTAAAACATTCGATTTAATTCCAAAAAAAAAAGAAAAATCAAGTTCTAAATTCCATTTAAAAACAAAAGATTAGTTTCTATATTATCAGGACTCCATCGCTCAGAAGTGGGATATAAGAATGCTGAAACAATCTAAAAAAATAGCATGAGAGAGATCTTCTTAAATTCAGAATGACCACGATATAAAACAATCATGAAATTTTAATATTTAAATTATTTATCTAAAAAAGTTAATATGGACACACAAAAAGCAAAAGGAACATAAACATGCGTGCATGCGAATGCGACCAACCTGCATAGCTTTCGGTAATTTCTGCGTTGATTTAGTGATGGGCGACATCGAAGCCCTTCTAAAATTTATCGTGTACGGTGTAACACAATTTTCATCAAAAACATTAACTTCTGACATCCCCGGTGTGCTCGTTAAATAGTGCTCGATTTCAGCGTCGTGTAATTTAGACTTCTTCGGAGTATCTTTTATTCGGTTATCTTCATTTTCTGGACACGACATATCAGATCCTGTGTCTTGGTCATCTACACATGACACGCAAGACGTGGGCGTACCGCGGATGACGCCGTACCGTTTTTTGTATTTCATGTTTTGTGACGTCACTAACTTCGATCGAAACAATCTCTTTTTTGTATTCTTCGGCGTTTCCTCCGCGTCTAAAATGCTCAAATTCGGCTCGGACACGAACTTTGGGCTTAATTTTTTCGATTTATTCAAAGCCCCGTCGGACAGTGTGCTTTCGTTGCTGGGGTCCGATTCGTAATCATCATCGTTCAGCGATTCAGAATTGACAATTTTATTTGCCAAGTTTTTGAGGACGATGTTTTTATGAGAGACGTCCAGTTTCTCGTCTGTGAACATCAGTTTTCCCTTGGCGGACTTCTGCAACGCATGCGTTTACGTGGTAAGAAAGTTAGGAGGCAGACAATGCAGAGAAACGTAGGACAACATACATCGATAACGTTAGTCACATGAACAAGCGTTATTATTAAATCTTACGCCAAATTTTCAAAACAATATTGTAATTTAATTTAATATACTCTCCATTTTTATTGATAAAAATATTATACATTTATATTCTGACAAAAAAAAATAACACGCTAATATGGCGCTAGATTTCATAAAAAAAAAACACTTTGACTGTTGAAATCTAATCTTGTACAGATATATACATATATATATCTTGATTATTTTTGGAGTTTCGATTTTAATTTATAGGCCTCGGTTCGTGAATTAGATGGGGAGCAAAATCGAGTTTTCACTAAAAGTGAAGACGTTACGTTGCACCTCGGCACAACCCATTCGTGTATTTTATACTGAAAGAGTATACATACATATAATTTATTAATAATTTAACTATGCCTATTGTATAAATTAATTCTAAGACAATCGCTCTTAAATTCGCTGCTCCCATGCGATAGACCAATTAGATTATGTGCGCTTTAGGCAACCCCTAACATGAGGGCACCAGATGGATGAGAGGGATGGTGAAACATCCTGATGCAAACATTATCATCCCCTTCCTGCTAAGAGTGAAACGACTTAGAAGAGTACTGACAACAGTTCAAGTGTTTATTTGCTAACAACATAAAGCATAAAGACAGAGACGTTTTCAATACAAAAAAAAACATTGCAATATTTATGGACAATTAGGTAAAAGTATCAAGCAACAGTTTCCATTTGAATATTATTTAGGAGCGTAAATAAAATTGTCACCTCATCTATAGTATTGATATTGGATCCGGAGCCCTTTTTCGGTGTTTTATTAAGTAGACCTTTGTTGAATATATGCCTCTTGATAGAATCGCCGAAGCTTTTAGAACCCGCCACTTTGCCCGTCCTTTGTATTTGTATGGGCGTACCTGTGGATGTAAAAAATCATAATTGGAAGAAATTAAAAAATATTTTTTTATTCTGTTTATCGAATAGATGCAATCCGGACATAATCGATTATTTTAGCGATCATAAATTCGATATTAAAATATCAAATCGGAAATTTAAATTTTTAATCTTATTTTCCAATATTACCGATATCTTTTTTATTACTCATCGTTTTCTTTATTTTAGTTACTAAACCACCCCGACCCTGAATCTAAAAGGGAGCAAACCAGAGCATCGGGCCCGGGCAGCATCTCAACGGTGCGTTAAATTCATAACTTAAAAAAAAACGTTAAAGCGCGTTGCGTGTGTGGTGAATCGTAGTATCCATTTTTCATTTGATTTTGGAATACATCTAAGTTGATTTTGGAAAGCATCCAAGTTGATTTTGGAATGCGTCCAAGTTGATTTTGGAATGCATCCAAGTTGATTTTGGAATGCGTCCAAGTTGATTTCGGAATGGATCCAAGTTGATTTTTGAATGTACGTAGTGTGTGTGATATCTCTCCCAGGGGAATTCCCGTCACATACAGAAATCTCAATAACTGGAGGGGAGCAACACCAATATTAATTTTTTGTCCCGGTCTGGAAAAATCGTATATCAGATAGAGGAGAACTCACCATATCCGTTTTGTCGGTTGAAATGTTTAACGAGCCGTCGTTTGTGGTGCGAGTCGGGTAACGCCTGTATGTGAGCGTAGAGCTGGGCAAGCGCCGTATCCGTCGGGTTCGATTCGTTTTCCGCGCGAGTCCGGTGCCGGTCCACGAATGTATACACTGTGTTGGCTGCCGTTCTGTGAAACGATTTATATTACTGTAAAGATGCGAACATCGCTATTTCAAATGTTTAATGCAAACAAAAATTATCAGTGGTTGTGGTTTTACTGTACTGTGAAGTGTGTGTTAAAGTTAAACCAGCATTACACAGGTTTGATAAACTTAACAGTTCGGATTAATTTTAACAGATTAAAATAACGCAGTTGTGTTATTTTAAGGTAACCAAAATATGGATACGTTAGATGGAGAGAAAAAACATTAATATTAATAATACTTATAGTAATAACATTATTGAAGTGAAACTTCTTATGCGACTTCCAAGCGTTAAATATTAAATGTTAAACGTTTAACGCACATTATCGGTCTATCCTCTTTGTGTGATCCAGAGCGAGAGAGTAAATGTCGGTGTGTATGTATATAGCACACTGTTTAAATAAAATTGAAAATGTCTTTTAAAATGAAGTTTCACTTCTATCGTGTGTGAATCGCACACACACCTTTTTTTTATTATTAAATACTTTACACCACATTACCTTACACCAAGCAGGGTGGTAGGGAAGAACCAGAACGTCATCGTCGTTCATTGTACGCGGAAAGCTAACTCATAGCTGCTTTGTGACGAGCCGGCCAACGATAAAAGGGTGGCATAGGGTGGTGTTCACATTACGTCGGATCGAGAAATTCATCGTCAGTATAGTGTGAACAGCAATAGTGTGAACCAGAACTTACAAATTTATCTGAATAATATATCCCAAGCACATAAGTCTACTCGTCTACAAAATTTTCCAGCTGGGATTGAGCCGTCAACTCTGAAAAGGTTCAACCTTTTCCTATAGTAATGTTTTATTAAATTACTTCTTCTTTTTCCCATACTCTGTCCATCCATCATGTAGATGGTTTTCCGTTTTATAAAGTAAGTATTCTAACAAATTGGCGGCCTCCTAATCAGAATGCAAAAGCCACCAATACTACACAATATGGGGTTTAATGTCGCTTTATGAATAAAAAATAAAAAGCACTACATGACATACTAAGGATGTTTTTTGTATAGTGGCTCAACAAAGTGACTACACTGTACCTGATGGTAAGCAGAATATGAGTAACACTGTGATGGGTTTATCGCCATAGTGATCGCCACGTAGAAATCCCGACAATACCCTACAGATTATTGGATATACACCGACTGAACCCAGAACGCAAAACACCTAAACGTATCACTATGGCGAGTGTTACACTTGGTGTATAGTGGTCGCGCTCTAGTCAGGCACCCACCCTACAACACAGCCAAAAAAAACTATTAATATACTTGTTACTTGTTTGAAAGAAAACTTACTTATCTGTGATACTCTCGTCTAGGTCTACATCGGGAGACATCGCTCGTTTCCTGTCTCGCACCGTGAAGTAAGCAGTCGCATCTGTTACTAGTTGAGACGGAGCATCGAACAGTCGTGTGCACTGACGTATCATGAAGCTGATCACCGGGGACAGAGCTATCGAATCCGTGTGGAATGTCTCTGGTGATAACTGTAAACATGAAATAGATATGATGAACAGACATAATTAGAAATGTTATAGTTGTCTTTAAAACCAATGTTATATACATTGGCTGAACTTCGGCTTCGGTATAATTTTCAACCGAATATTCGGCCAAAGTTTGGCTTCGGTTTATATCACATTCAGCCCATCTCTAATACATTTATATAAATATAATAATACCAGCTAAGGGAGCATTCAAGTATTACGTAACGCAATTTTTGGAGATTTTTGACCCCGCGGACACAGCTAATTTATAGTGAAACTGATGATGAAATGAACAGATCCATAGGTTTCTTATTAACCTATATCATTAAAATTACTGATACTTTAAACATGTATTTAACAACTACTACAATACAGTTTAAAATTGTAGAAAGCCTGTAATATAAGTAGCTGTAAAACTTTTTTTGGCAAAATTAAAGTAGAAAAAAAAACAATATTTATATAATTACGCTAAAATTAAATCTTAGCTTTTTTGTTTTCTATACAGCTAACTTTGAACCCTTATAATTCCAGTTAATGTTACCATTTGAACGACTTTGAACTCCCCTTCCCGAAGGCCAAGGACCTCTGAAAACCCTACTCAGGAACACAACATAAGATTATTTGGTAACAAACATCTGTAAAGTGGGAGATATTTCACCACTCAGGCTGCCCAAAGCAGGGAGAAATCTCCAAAAAGTTTAGATCAAATAGATTATGCTCATGATGGTGGAGTAAATCTGATAGAACAGAGAATAAAATGTCAAACAAAGTATTGGACAGAACAGTAGACCACAACAAGAAATTAGAAAACAAACGGAGATAAACTATGAAGCAATCTTAATATACCGATTAACCTGTTTCATAATGTCACTTACCTTCCTTGGACACAACAAATGTGGTGTGAACACTGTAGCAAGAGTATCTGGGGACATTCTATTAGATGCTTCATTATCAGCAACCAAACTCAGTAATCTCAGCAACCGTTGCAGGAAATCTCTCTGTGATGGTGGTAACAACAATAATAACAGTTGAAGAGCTGTCAGCAGTTTGATTTCTGATGCTTCTGCATTTGGTGGATACTGACCTATGAATTAATAATATATTGACATTTTTGCATTACAGCACTCAATTCAAATCAAATATGCATATGCCGCTCACCTGCTAAAATGCAATAAGTCTGATAATACTGATCCATTAATAAAGGTTGTGGTAAGTCAGCAAGAAAACCTTTTAAAACTGATGCACAATCATGCACTGAGAAACGACTCTTCTCTAACCCAAGGAAGGATCCACTGAGCAGTAATTGTTTGAGCTCTTGTTGACGACTAAGAGATCCTGTACGCCGGAAAATACCCTCCTGTATTACATCTGAAATTTATAATGTATTTTAAAATTAAAAGTATTCAACAATGTTGACATATTAAACTTATTGAAGATAATATGTGATAATACTGCTTTTTCTTCTATTTAATAATTAAAAATATACTATTTCAATACACTTCCAGAAACATTAATGTATACTCTGTTCGAAAATAACTACATATTTTGTGCACTTTATATGGTATATAACTATCAAAATTATTTATTATAGATCTTTAATACAGAAGACTATTTTTAACTTGTATGAGAATTTAAAACCACAAAAAATAAAGATCTAATTACTAAAGGTGTCACATTCTCTTAACATAAAAGAGTATCTTCTAAAACAAAAAATGATATTAAATAGTGTTTATATTGACATGACAACATTTACAGATTTATAATAGGTACATACATACACATCTCGTCACAAAATATGTCTTTCTATTTTCCTAATAATAGTAAAGAATTTGATGAGCTGTTTTAAGTTTAATTTAATCAAAAACAAAATTAGCTTATTTTATTTACTTACTGTCTGGCTTCGATAGAAAATCTATAAGCTCATTCAGCCTAGATATACCTTCTTCAGTTATTGAATTCACTTCTACATTATTCTTTGTGTTACTACAATTAATTTGACTAGAACTCGAAGAGGAACTTTTGACCTTTTTATTAAAGTTCCATCGAAATTGCTTTGGTTTATCTGTTGAACACTCAACACTGCAAAAAAAAACTCATAATATGAATTTGCAGTGGTAACAAAAATCCTAACGTACTATGTTATACTCACTCGTCAGTGTTAATATCTACAACAAATGATAAATGCATACGCACTAAGGTTAAAAATTGTTCTAAGTTCTCATTTCTAAGCCTTTCTATCAATGAAACATCCGTAGAAGTCATTTTATTTCGTTAGACAAATCGAACGTAATAAACTAAAATATAAACAAGATAAACACCGAATAGGTCACATATCTTTATAAATGAGAAAAGTCAGTTAATTATTAACTAAAGTTTTATTTATTCCATAGAAGATATAATTTCACAGTGCCATCAAAATCAGCAATGTTTTTGAACAGTTTCAACATCATTTTTTGTCAATTGCAGTCAAACCTCAAAAGAAACAACGGTCAAAATTTTTCGTTCGGAAACTGTATTGAAACAGATAAAAAAGTATTTTGTTGAACTGTATTCAATATTCAGATTGCACTGAAGATATTGCGGTAACCTACCCTGAGTGAATAAAAAGACGGCTCGTGTCCATTCAATTTAAATAATATTGGATATTTTGGTAGCAAAAGATACAAAAAAAACTAAGTTATTCTACCCCATGACGTGTAATGTAATTTTTAAATAAGTAATAATTTTCTTATATACTAAGAATTTTCATTTTTATTATCTTTGCATTTCTTGAGCTTTCCAGTGTTAGTTGTTTTTGCATATTTATTCGCCTAAAATACATAAGTTAGAAGTTATCGGTCACCAACTCGCCCGTGTAGCCCTACCGTTAATCCACTTCTCATACTTGCCAGATTGCTTGACGTTCAGTTTCGAATCCGACTGGTAGTTCCAGATATTAGCGTGTTTAAACAAACAAAAATCTTTTCAGCTTTATTGTAATGTTAAATATATTGAATCATAGCTGCTTTATAAAGTGGTACTACATATGTAGGGGGAAGTGGGGTACTTTGATACAAGGGGCACATTGATACACCAACAATATTTGAATATTAACAAACATTATTAGAGACCCGACAAAACTAAAACGTCTATATATATGTCTTAGCTCCACAGCTATAACCACGCTGACCGCTTGTTAACCGTTAGCGATGGAACAGAGTGTGTTTTTAGTGCGACCAAGTAAAAAATATTAAGTATCTAAAAGTATTTCTCTGCTGTTTTATATGATATAATTAAGATTTAAACTTACGAAGCGTTAGTTAATTTATCCAACATTCGGTATTAGAAGTATTTTTTTAATGTGTTCGATGGTTTTATTGAAATTATTATTATTTTTTAAAATTATCTGCTGGGGCACATTGATACATCAATACGCGGGGCACATTGATACGTATTAATCACATCCATGTAAGCGATATGAATGTGATAAAATCGGTAAATACACAAGAAGTCGTATTTGTTGATAGTGATACTAGTGCAATTATTAATGCTGCTGAAATCGTGAAGTAAATGAAATATGCACAATTGAAACTGACCCTTTATCTACGAAAGAACCTGCATCTAGTAAGTTTGTGTTTACATTGTGGAAGATGAGACAAGCGTTTATTTTGCAGCTGCAACTGCAATACCTTTGCTTTAGCAGTTACTATTTCTTTAAAATGAAGGTCTTGAACTTTTTTCTTTTGTACTTTTTGAAATAATTTAAACGTATATAACGTGGTTGACCACACAGCGGTGGTAATGTTGCCTGCATAAATTGAGATAACTTTAGGAACTTGTCATTACTGAATAGAGCTCAGCTTATACCTGGAACTGTTACCAATGGGGCAAGGTTGTCTGTGCCTAAACATTTTTATTGTAGTTATTAAATAATTAAATCCATAGTAGTTTTTATGGTTTTGTTTTAAAGAGAAAAGCCTTTGAAAAATATATAATTTCTCCTCTATTAATAATCTTAAGTCTTATTATAAATCTCCACCAGTTAAACCTTATTTCCTATTATATATTCATACATATATATTTTCGTACTAAAGTGCCCTATTCTATGTATCATTGTGCCCGTACGTGGGGCACAATGATACAAAACCCATTTTTTATAAAATTAATTTTATTCTCATTATTATTTAACTTTAATGATTATTATGACTCATATTATAATATTGATAAAATTTAACATTCAATAAACAAAAAATAATAATATTTTATCATTTTTTTATGAATAAAATACGACATCGAATTTTTCTGTATCAATCTACCCCACTTCCCCCTATAAGACTTTATGGAATAACAATCATGAATAGTGTAAGAAATAGTAAAAAAGTTACTCGTCTTAAATTTTTCGGGTGTTAGTAACATACTTACGTCTTTTTAATTTAAAATTCTTTTTGAATTTGATTTTGAGATTTGCGCACACATCATGTAACGGAAGTGCGACATGATGAATTTAGCCATGATCAGTGATAATAATATAAACTCGTTTTTATTTCATTAAAATTATTTTTAAAAAAATTTAAGTCACTAAAGTGAATATACATAATATTAATTGCAGGCATGATGGCTAACATGATCGTGTTGTTGGAACGTTGATAAAAAAAAACAGTAATATTTGTTTCGTTACGATAGAGAAGTACGGAGTACCTACAACATCTTATGTGCTTGTACACACATTTTTCTTTTCTCTTTGAATATTATTATATTAAAATTATGAAACATAGGTTTGGTTACTCTTTAGAAAATGCAAGTCTTTTCAGATAATTGGTAATTACTCCTTTATTCATCCGGGGCCATATAACGATTGATCATAGAAGAATGTACCATCTTTGAAAGAAACCTATAAAAATGTCTATGTGAAATAGCTATAAAGAAAATATAACACTTGGGTACCACAATCAACACTTTACATTTTTTTTAATATTCTATCCACATTTTAATGCTTTTCAACTAAGGAAAATTACTAATGGTCAAAATATATATTTTATTAATTACATAATACATATAATGGAAACCATTGAGTACATTTTTAACCATCTATTAATAGGAACACTGGCAAATAATATCTACGCTTCACCCACCTTATCAAAACATTCATGATTTTGGGAAAATTGTGTAATAATTAAAAAAAAAGAGCCTCAACTGTATGAGTAGAACTTACTAAACAAGAAATTGTCTGCCTATGTATACTGTATCACAATTGCCATAATATCTTTCATTAATTGTTGGTTGGCAGTCAAAGTTATAGCAGAGAGCAACAATTAATATGTGACATATATATACCTACTGTCAAAAAAATTTACCATTTTTATTTTTTAAATTGTTGCAACACAATTCATATTATATATAAAAAAATGAATGTTAATTTTTGTCATGTTTAAGCAAATTTAAGGATACTCTTGTTTTATTGGTCACTTTTATTCATATACCTAATCATCATTAGGTACAAATATAGCAATTTTATATGGCCAGTAAATATTTTATAGATATAAAATTTACTTTCAAATTAAAACAATTTATTGTAGATGGATCTGAAATTTAAACCCCTTAATTTTCAAATATTTTTTTTAACATAATAATCTGAAAAACATATATTTAATCACTTATTTTGTATATTACAGTCTTAGTAGAAGTAATGATCAATACAAAATTAAATCAACTTTGTAATGTCAATTCAAAACATATCATCATGACCCAAATCTGCCAAGAGATTGAGCCCTCTTTCTTTCAAAGCCTTTGACAGTAACTTCTGTTGATCAATCTTAGCATCCTGTTCTCTCCTCTGCGCATCAAGTATATCATCAACTGACACTTCTGTTAGTGGGAGATTATCTTCTTTCTCCTTATCCTGGAATTTATTTCTAAATATTAGTGAACTTACTAACAGTGTTATTGTGGGAATTTCATCAAAATCACAGATTATTTATAGTTTGAAAGGAATTGTATTTCTTTTAACCTAAAATAGCTATTAAAATTGGTATTCTATAGTGTAATAAATTTATACAAATAAACACAATATAATTAACTGTTTTTATAACCTGTTACTGTAATTATCTATTTAAAATTCAGCCTAAAAATAACCAACAACAATGGTAGGTACAAATAGAAGTTATAATAGGTACTTCAGTAAATTTGATAGGTATTATTAGTTCAATAGGTTATAGGCGTTTGATTAGAATTGCATTGTTATTGTAATAAATAAATGTAAAAACATTTTTTTGTTGTAATAAGTTTGTAAGCAAGAAACTTACAATTTCTCCAAGCAATACGACGTTTTCCCCTCTAACGATGAATATGCCTCGAGGTATATCGCCGTACTCTTTACCAACATGTATTCTCTCTATAGTTTTATGAAGCACCAAGTTAGCGAACTGGTCTACGCAGCGCAAGTATCCAATCAAAGTCCTGCCGTCTCGGAGCAGCACCATAAGTTTCTCTTCATGAAAACAATAATCACTTCGATAAAAATAAACATCAAGAAAAATGGTTTTATTAATTATAATATATTCTGTCACGTACTGTCCAACTCATCTAGCAAATGCGCTGTGCCAGCTAAAGGATTGATATTGCTCGACATTTCTAGTTTTATAGGATATTTAATAAAGAAAATTAAATGTATTGGAGTCTCTTAATTGTATACCTATTTTTCCGAATTCAGATCTGTCATTATTTTATATTAGTATATTATCTGCCTGTCATGTCATTTGCACATTCTAGGCATGAGGTACATACAGGTACTGGTATTAATACCCGGTGCGAGCTAACCAGTACGCACACAACGCGCAAAACCATCGAACAATTTTGCATCGCAAATGGAATTTTGTGTTCGAAGACATTGAAAATATTACAGAAGGCTTTTTTGACCAAAAATTCAACAAATACCATCGAGCAACCACCTTATTCACCAGATATGGCTTCAGCCGACTTCTTTCTTTTTCCTAAACTCAAATTACCACTACGTGGCACCCGCGTTTTCATTCGTAAAAGACGCAAAGGGATATTCGGGACGAAATCTAAACTCGATTCCGGAAAAAGCGTTTAAAAAATAGTTTATGTTTTTTTTGATAATGACCAAATAATTAAGGAATTCTTTCAACAAAATAAATTTGGACAAAATCTATCCCGTAGTTTTTGGTGATGCAAACTTCAATAATCTTATTTATATGTATAGACAAGCTATGCTCCGCGGTTTAATCTGCGTATAATTTAAAAGAAATCACTGATTGATGATGAATTACAATACTTCAATGTAAACAATGCTTTCAAGTCCTTCAATCGTAACGTGAAGAGATATTTGTGCAGGCCTGCATGACAGCGACGACCACTGAGCCAGTACAGTCAATGTTCCGAGCTATAATAATTATCGAGTGGTCAGGGTTATGCGTCACAACTCACACGGCTCGTTTGCGCCACTAGACCTATATATCCAAGTCGAGTGTTGAATTTTCCATTATCTCCCAAACTAAGCGTCCAAATAACATGCTATAAAGGGCATAGTTTATCCACATAAAATTGCCTTGATGATGAAGTAACTTTCGTTCATAAGGATTAATATGCCATGCCTAGTAATAATGCTCATAAATCACTTTCAATTTTCAATATAACTTTGAATGTGGCTTATGTATAAGAGATAGGCATATGGTATCACAGCCTTTTTTTAGATCTACTAAGGAGAAATATTATTGTAGAACGTTTTATTTACATATCACTAACCATTATGCCAGCGCACGCGGATAAAGCAGTTAGGGGGCGCATTTATTCCAACTTACTCAACAAAAATCTATATTTAAGGCTTGCTGAGAGGTGTAGCCTAATGCTAGATAGCCTATGTTTTTCCTCGTGAATCTGGCTAGTAACTGATAGTTTCAGAGATTAGTGTGTTTAAACAAACAACCATAAAAAAAAACTCTTTCGCTCTATTATATTAGTATAGATTTTATCTAGTTTTACCAAAATAAGCAAAATCTCAAATTTAGCTAAATTAGCCCGTGATTGGCGTAGCCTCGAATCAAACAATAGGATAGAATCAAATAATTGAGTGGTGGAGCCAATAATTGTGATGAAGGTGGTAAAATATTTTCAGAGTAGCTACCATCCTCAAACAGAAAAACTGTCACACCTAAAAATATATTCCGGCAGATGCACTTGAAACCCAGGCTGCTTTTACACTTAGAGTTACAGTCTTAGGCCACATCGTCACTTAATATCAGATTATATTATAGACATAAAAAAAAATAACCTATAAATGTTAATACCAGAATTAGTACCCAGAACATTTGTAGATACTTCAAAGCGGTGCAGAAAATATAGGTACAATATACAAAACATTAACTACAATGCATATAGTTTCGTACATTTAGCCATCAGATTGTGTATTTAGAGTTTAAAGCCGTCGGGTTCGGGTAACACTCATGTTGTCAATTATTGTCATTAGTGTCACTCGGGTGTATGTGTATATGTCTTTGGTGCACATTCGTATTTTACGAGTTTTTACATAATTTGTGGGATATATAATAAAATAAATTTGAATCTAATCTCATTTCATAGTATTTTGTATTACTTGTAATGTAATTTAATTTGTGAAATTATAAATGCAAATAATTTAAAAGAAAATGGAACAAGACGACGAAATCAAATCCGGTTGTTTACTATTTCCACCAGCAGGAGGGAACGTGTTCAGTAAATTCCCCAAGAAGGTAAATTACTGTTTTTTAAATACCTATATATTTCTCTAGACTTGCGTAGATTTTATGTAAGGTCATATAAAAATGCACTGCAGTTATGACATTGTTCAGTGACTCAGAACTAAAGTAGGTGCTGATTACTTGTTTTAGGTGTTGATAAGCGAGTTTTTTTATTGTTACACATGTAATATTACTGATTATTTTGCACATTTATACGTTTTCAAAGTAAACTAAATTGTTTTATAATGGCCATTATGTGTTGCAGAAAAATTGGCAACAGAAATATTGTATTCTCTATCATTCAAGTAAACAAGGAATCGAAAGGCTCGAGATATACGAAAATAAAGATGATGTCAGTACTGGTGCTATACCTAAAATTATAACACTTGAAAATTGTATAAAAATAACACACTCTAGTCCGAACATAATAACCATACTCACTAAGTCTCATACACAACAGCTGTGCACATCATCAGAACCAGAAACTTTGGAGTGGGTTACCGCATTGCAGTCAGTTGCGTTCAGAGGCCGTGATTCTAGCCCTATCAGCTGCGATGAAGATAATGATCTGTACTGTTCTTCTGGTGAAGGTGTATTTTCAGTCAAAATGTGTCAATCTGATGCCTCAACAAGGTGTGGTTTTGAGCCAATCAGGTATCTTTTGCTACTTACTTCAACTGCTATTGAGCTCAGAGATGTTAATGATAATAAACTTTATGCCACATGGCCATATAGATACATAAGGAGATATGGTTATAGACAGGGTAAATTTACATTTGAGGCTGGTAGGAAATGTGACACAGGGGAAGGCATTTTCCATTTGGAACATCCAAATCAATCAGAAATTTTTAAATGTTTGTCTTTGAAGATGAAAACAATGAAACAAATGATTGGTAATGACAACTTAAACAGCCCTGAACATAGCGAATTCAATATTCAGCCGTGCGCTAATAATTTGTTTCCTGGATCAAGAAGTCCTCTAGTTGCTGCAAGACCTGATGACTTAAACTTGAGTTCTTTGTCTTTTAAAACAACCTCAGTATCCAGTCAACAGAGCTTAGTGTCTGAAAGAGATACTGCACCATTGTTGATGCCAAAACCGGCATTAAAGCCTAAGCCACAAAAACCTCCCAGAAAGATAATAAATTTGCCTAAAACAACAGTTAATAAGGATATTCTAAATTCCACAGATGAGAGTACAGATTTGTTTAGATATAAGAAACTTGATAACTATGAACCTATTGATCAAGTTAAAAGAGAGCACAGCCCACCCTCAGTGCCTTATGATAAAATTGAAGTCCGTAGTGAAGCTTGGAAGACATTAGGCATAGATGATCCTAATCATGAAGAATATACTAATAGCAGTTTAAGTGATAATCCAAATTGTATGAAGTTAATATCCAGGTCACAGGATAACCTTAACACAAGTGGACCAGAATCATCAAGAATTATTCTCTTACCAAGTCCAATGGTCGACCCTGAAGATGAAAATTATGATAGATTACAGTATTTTGGATCAACAAGTAAACTGAACAAATCTTCAAGATATAAAAAAATAGAGGCACGACCCACTACATTGGCTTTAAATGATACAAAACCTAAAGACACATGGAATGATTATGATGAAGTTGAGAATGTAATGCAGGCTGCACGTTTGGCTGATGATTCTCATTTAGGGTACGGAATGATCAGGAAACCTAACACTCCTGGTCCCCAGGTCCCTACAGCAGCCCAAGTACAAGCATTACAAAATCAAGTTGGCCTAGAAGATGTTAATCATAATAACTGCAATGGTACTGATTATGCCATTGTCAGTCGTCCAAAAAGAGTGTAGCATTGTATTCCAATATTAATTATTAAGACTGAATCTAAAGTGGTTTTTCACTATTTTAACTTATTAGTATAACTTAGGTGATAAAAGTTTTCTTAATTTAAGAAATTTATTATCTATATATATAAAAATGGATGTTTATATGTATGTTCCCTACGGCTGGTGTAAAATTTTCAGACAATCTTCATATTAGCCCAGCAAGAGATCCTATAAAGTATGGTACTGATTTGATAAAAAAAAGTCAGATCCACAGCGACACGTGGCCAGGTTTGCTAGTTAAGAATAAAATCAGTTTTTTTTAATACACCATTTAGAAAGAAATGTTTAGATCCAAACCATTCAATTGTTAATCCTTAGACAAGAGACTGTTTGAGCATTCCTTTTACATTATAGAATTTGTACTTGCATTTTAGTTAAGGGACCAATGTATATTTAAACTTTAAGATATAGTATTGCACAAATATGTAATCATAAGAGATTTTATTGTATTATGGCACAATCAGAGTTAATAGAGTTAGCAGTGATAACTGCAGTGTGATTATATTGTGCCTTATTTTTGTATGCTTTATATTGATTTTAATTGAAAGATTACCAGTTGGTGCCAATTTTTTTAATAGCATATTTAAGGTGTATACTCGTATATGTTGTAAGCTTTTTGATAAGCAAGGGAAGTGCTGATTTAATGTGTAATTATCATGAATGCACAATATGAGATGATATTGTGTAGTGCCTTATTGTGAAAATCACTTTGTTATAATAAAATGCATATTTTTACAATATGCAACATTGTAATTTTGTAGAAATTTTTAAAAACTATAGGAATTGTCTCATTTTTGGCCATATTTTTTGATATTCTTAATATTTTTTATTATGTTATATTGACAATAAATCATGTAATCTCATTTAAACCTTGTTTTTTTCCTATTATAAATATGCATTAACAATATTAAGAGTACATTTTTTCTCTATATACTAAAAATTATTTATATTGTTTCAAACCATTTTTTAAATAAAAGAATAATAGTAAAATATTATATCAGAAAAAAATTCATGAATATTTCACATCAAAAATATCACTTTCTCTTAAAAGTATTTTTTATACTTTTATCTATAGTATTTTCACAAAAAATTCTAAATCTTTTTTATTATGATTTTGAATAACTACTCTTTTTTTAATAGTTGTGGTAAACAATCTTAACATAAAGTCTCTTTATGACAATTTATCAAACTATTTGAATTGAATTTTAAACTTTAACTATAGTCAACATTTTTTTAATATGCAGTTTCTACATGTTCTCCCAGTGACTTACATGTATACTATCAAATGCACACTTACACACTGATACATTTTCTTTGAAGTCAAATATAGAAATAAAGTCACTGCCACATTATATATAGCAAAGGTTTTCTGTATTATGTCAATGCTGGGTGTGATAAAGCAAATAAATACTACTCATTTCATTAGATAAAATTAGATATATAATAAAACAAAATTAGACTTTTTTACACAATTTACACTTTATTTTAGATAATCAACTAATTATTACTATCTTTACAAAACAATATTAATTTAAATTCAAAGTATTTTTTACATTTATACATTTTATAATAGTAATTATACTATTAATGTATTGTGATGTGAACCTGATGCAACATCAATCTAGGCATTAAGTAAGCCATTTCAACAAACAATTTCTACCTCACAAATGGACCCCAGCAATTTACACTACACTAACTTGAAAATATTGATTTTACACAGGAAGCATTTAGATTTTAGCATAATGTATATTGGCTGATGCAAGATGTACATTATTAATACATTAATGTAATTGTTGCATCACATAGTCTCATGTTTAATTTATAGCTTCATTATTTATTGAAACTAACAATAAGACAAAAACGGAAATTGCCCAAATTTTAAGTAAATTGCTGGTGTCAAAATAGGGCAACATAGATTACATAGGATAATTAAAATTTTTAGCCCATAACTGGGTCGATTTAATTGCTACCCAAATGTAGACCCTTTGACTAATTATTCATCTCTATTAACCCATGTAACATTTGACAATACTACATGAGTTTGGAGAGAGACCAAAACTGATTTGTCAAGCAGCCTGTGGCAGTAACAACTTACAATATGCTCAAACAAATCTATTGTCCTCTACTTAATAGCACAGCCAGATAACAAGAAGCTAAAGATTTAGATGGGACACAATTACCAGAGGTACATAGTAACACATACCAAACAAAGTTTTATTCTTCTCAAATGTATTCATCAATTCCATTACAATATAAGAAATCAAAGCTAAGAAACAAAAATGTGGAGCACAAGTTATATCAGCTTTGTATCAATATTCTTTTTGTCTGATGTTTCACTGCCTTTAACCATTTCCATAGCTATAAATTCAAGGTCTTCTGACATAATCTTCTGAACGGATTCACCTTTTTCTGCCATTATATCTTCTATATTTTTTTTTCCATTCATATCAGAAAACCAATTTAAATTGTCGGCAATTAAATGTTTATTTTCACAACCATCACAAATTACTATAACAACACCTTTGTAATATGCTAGTTTTGTTATAAATTTCATGTTTCTTGTGTCACATTTCTTACATGTGAACATTAGTTGGAATTTACCTTCGTGTTTCTTGGGTTCGGCTAACGGCTGGTTGAATATTCCTGTAGACGTACTGAAATGCCTAGGCGACTGTAGCTTTGGTGTAGATGTTGAAAGTGGAATAGGAAAAACTAATCTTCTTCCAAAAAACGAGTTGCCATTGCTTGGGAAGAACACGACGTTGTTCAATAGCCGTGGTGTATGATATTTCACAATAAAATCTATTAGAGTTTTCGATGACATTTTCATTCAGGAATAGGTTTTCTTATGTACACATATATGAAATTATATATTATTGCGTCACTTTTCATCACCTGTAATCAATATTTTTATACGACTTATGGTTGCGATGCGTTATAATAATGTTCATAGATATTACACTGATTAGGTTAATTTATTGATAAGTTACAAAACCATAGATTAATATGAATATACGGAAATACAAAACATTTGATAATTGATCACGTTAGATTGATAATAGATGATTGACATACGCACAGAGAACAAACGTATTGCCTTGTGTCGACTATTGCCTATAGCCGAATTCACAGACTATTAGATGTACAGGCCGAATTGACTATATAATCGAGTCGAGTGGCATCTCATTTATTCATGTGCATTCATCTCAGAAGTTGTCTTGTTCATTTATCGCGACTCTTCATCGAAGTAGGTGGTTTTTGCGTGAAGTTGATGAAGAATTTTTTTTATTTCAAATACTTTTTAATGAAGAAGAGAAGTTCACACTTGTCAGAAGTGAAATCTTCTGAAAAAAATATGTTCTTTAATAATTATTTTTAAATATCCTATCAGCGGGATTCGAACTATCGACTACTCGTGCATACTGCGTATGAAATCTGGTCATCTCACACTACTAGGGCAATCCGACGACGACCACAATCATGAAAATTAGGACTTTCATTTAACTGTGCATAATGTAAATGTATCCTATCTCAGTCTCTCGTAGGCTAAATCCTATAGTTTTTTCTTCTTGTTGGTTTTTTTTCCATTGGCAATGTTTTTTAGCTTTCGTAGTCTTTTCTAATATAAAAAATTAGTTCAAACAAGATAGTGGCTCCTTTGCTAGAACAATCTGTATGGAAGTTTTTGTGGCAATTCAAAATGTATGTTTCCATTTTTAATTTACAATTATAATGCTCTTCACGTATGCACACTATGAACAATAACTAAACTATATCATCCAAAATGCCACGAATGTTACATAATATAGGGTCAAAAACATAAGTTAATAAATAAAAATAAAAATCACAACATGGCAGTTCAAGATCCCACCAAAAAGTTCATGATCTGAAAATTCTGAAAACAGAGTTACAATACTCTATTGCTTGCCTTCTGACCACAAAACATAATATAACCTGGTCTACAGACAAATAAAAATTACGTAGTCGTCTGCATCAGACACAAAATTAAATAAAAATTGCAAATGCATCCCTAGCTGTGCAATGAAATCTGTGGTAATAAAATAACCTCAAATAAAAAATATGTGGATTGTTTTGATTATAATGATAACTACTTTGAATTAGAAAAAAAGTTTCCATCATATTTTATTCGTAATCTAAATTATAGTATTTACTATTATAGACAAAAATTGATTTTTATTACCGTGTAATCGAAATTAATTAAAATTATGAACTAAAGTGAAAAAGAAGTTGTATAATATATCTTAGCAGAATGACATCAATTTGGTTTAAGCCTGAAGTAGCCGACGAAATAATAAAAAACAATGAAATATTCCAACAAACGCAAAGTATTGTTGCAGGTAAGAAAAATATATTTATAAATGTAGTTCCTTTATTTTAACATATATGTACGAACCATATGTAAATAGTAATTTTGATAAATTCTGTTTACTCAGCTTTGGAACAATCGCGATATAACGTTAGTAGTAGTAAGAAGCTATATTAAAACAAATCAATAATGTGAATGTTTTACAAAGCCAAATATTTAATTGCTTGAAATTAAGAGTAGTTGCTAATTTAATATACGATTTTAATGATTAATATATGTTATTGGCTGTCGCACTTTTAAAATTCATTATCATCGTCATTATCTCAGCTGAAAGATATCTACTGCTGGACTTAGGCCTCCTCCAATATACGTCTGCCATTGTTTGATTTACGTTAAATACGATCTATTTTAATATTATGTGCCATTTTGAGTAAAAATTAAAAAAAATATATATATCTCAAACACTAATCACACTAATCGTCTTCACACTTTTTCCTTCCCAGAGGAGTTACCTTTCACCCTCTCCCACCTTTCCCGCACCATCACGTCATGAAATGCAGTGATAGCAATTCTAAAGTCCAACTGTGATCCAACCTACGAGCAATGTAAATTCCTTTTAAAATTGAATCATAAAAATTCCATAGGCTCACTTTTTTTCTTCCATACTTCATACTCGCTAGTATATCTAACGTCTACTGTAGAGGTCACATATTTACTGTACACTGATTTAAGAATATAGTTCTGATTGAGCTTTGTCACAGAAAGCATAGTTTACAGTGATTAGTTAATGTTAGTGTAACTAGGTAGTTAACACTGTATTAGATTAAATAACTAGAACATCACGAATTAATTAGACACTAGTCTAATGGTATGTTTGGGTACTAACTTGGTTGAATATAACATATTTCTTTATTTATATAATACCTATTTATTGGAGAATTTTTTAATATGTTTATAGATATATTATCGGGGCATATTGATATTGGACGTCTTGTTGAAAATATGGGAGGCGTACTGACAAACAAAGAACCAGAAAATCGTGAGAAAGGAATGCGCTTCTTCACAAAAATACTTAAAGAACTACCAAAACACTATTTAACAGAAATGCAAGTCAAATTTATATCAAAATTCTATGTTGATCGATTGAAAGACAATCACCGTGTTTTACCGAGTGTTCTTGAAGGCTATTTAGCTATTATTGAAATGGATCACTATGATATACAGAATAGTGGAGAATTTTTTACAGTTCTGTTTCGTGAAGTTTCCTGCCAATCACAAGTGAGGCAGGACAGGTTTAATATATATCTAATTGTTCAGAAATTATTGGATAAAGATGTTGAATGTAAGTATTTATTTATATATTTTTTGAGGTTGTATAGAAGCCTTTTATGTTTAGTCAATTGTATTTTACACTGTGAGTAAAATTCCGCTAGATTCTAACATATGGCTGCGCTGCATGCACATATGTCCAAATATAACCCTAGTCAGCTTCAAAGTTTCCAAAACAGATTTTTATGTAAGCTTGCACGCCAACCACGAAATATCATTACCAACCCCGATGACGAGATCGAGAAAGCCAACCCTACTACAAATCCGTCCTTGTAAACAAAGCGTGCTCGCGCCCACGGCCGCGCAACCTTGCATCCTCATTTCAGAGGGAAAAACATGTATATATGTATAGTTAGTTTAAATCGAATTACAGATAGGGAATTTGCAATCGCGGCAACCCAAGCCGAGGTTCGGCCACTTTGGCACCCTAGGAACTTGTTGCCTTGCTTTCGCGGCTTAGTGCTTTAAGCGCTCGCCCCCAAACCAGGATGAAACTGTAAAAGCCGTCTGAGGCTACAGGGCTTTTATGGTTAACAGTATAGTCAGGCAGAAAAAAGTAAGTAAAATTTGTAACATGTGTTTAGGATTTCGAAGTCAATAGGAACCCTTGTAGTTTCGCTATTTCCGTCTGCCTATCCGCGGCTTAGCTCAGAGATTCTTAGTACTAGAAAGCTGTAATTTGGTATGAGTATACATATAAATCATGCCAGCAGTATTAAAATAACATCTTGAAAAAAAAAACGTTAGGGTACCTTCCCTTCACGTAAAGTGGGAATGTTTTTTCTTTTTCTTTTTATCACTGCATGTGGGCTGTCATTGCATAGGCCGTTCAAAAATATTGCGGGTATGTGAAAACCATTTTTCGATTCAGGGATCTGTTTGCAAGATATTAAGGTTTAAAGTGCTAGTTTTTGTTAAAGAGTGTAGATTGATGCCTTAACTTTGTCCAGTCCAGAACTTTAAAAACATCTTCCAGTGCAGCAGTAAAGAGTTTTGAAGAAAACGTCTCCCTGTCTGACTCCTCGCTGCAGCAAGATAGGTTTCGAGGTCTGCTTCTGTAGTCGGACTGACATTGTGGCGTTTTCATACAGCCACTTCAACGCTGGAAAGACTGTAGTACAGCGCAAGTTTCGATTGAATCGAAGTAATAAGTAATAACTCTCGAAAACAGTTTGTAAACATGACTTTGTTTGAATTTGACAAACTTGACTTTGACTGAAATTAGATGGGCAAGGCACCCTATGGATAGTTACCCTTTTTGAAGAACAACACCTTCACATTTCTGTTTTATGCCTACGGCGTTTTCCCTTCGTTAATGATGGAATTCAACAAGGTCTGAAGACTCTGAAGGGCCCTATGTATCGGTGTACGTCATCCCCTGGAAATTTGCTTTTGAGAGCCATCCTAATTTCATAGAAGCTGATGTCCGAGATGATTCAGTATAATTTCAGGTTAATCTACTTCTAAGGTCTTTTGCTAAATTCGTGAGGGGTTTCTGAATTGACGTATATAATTGCCCTTTTTTTTTTTTTTTTTTTTTTTTTTTTCGAACTGACTATACTGTTAGCCTTAGGGGCCCTGGAGCCTTTACGGCTTTTACAGCTTTACCGGGCTTGGGGGCGAGCGCTTAGGGCACTCAGCCACGAAAGCTAAGCAACAACATCCGAGGGTGCCAAAGTGGCCGAACCTCGGCTCGGACTGTTGCGCGTATGCAATTAAGTCGCGATCTGACTAATTCCCTATCCGTAATTCGATCTAAACTAACTATACATATATACATGTTTCTGCCCCCTGGGAGGAGGGAAGGAACATGTGTATGTGTATTTAGTGGTCTGAAAATTTTTGTCTAATCTAACTAGGCAAAAAAAGAAAAAAAAAGGTCCCTTACAGAACCTATGTACCTATGTGTGTTGTGCATGTGTGTATAATGCAGTGTCATGTATGGCTGTGAAAGCTAGTGATTGTAGAGTCACTTGTATCGCGCGAGCGGCTGCTTGGCTCAAGGGCTCCATGCCGATGGATCGGACCTAGGCTTGAGTTGCCGCAGAGGAGGGCGGTCGTGGCGGGTGTGCGGGAGCGAAGTTAACCGTACGTCCCCTGCGGAGGGAACGGTGGTTTCGCGGGCGTGGGCGCGAGCACGCATATGTTGCGGGAGCGGACGCGTAGAAATTGTTAGCGTTCTCGATGTCGTCATCGGGATCGACAAAGAGATTTCGCGGACGGCGTTTATAACGTTTGGCAACGGGGATCGAGTTGTCTGGGACGTAGTTCACGGTGGATTTTACGAGCGGGTTGGGATGATTCGAAGCGCTATCGAAGTATCTCCTGGTGAGATATTTCACATAGGCTTCTATCGAGGGAAGCCTCATGTCCCTGTGCAGGTCCATGTTCCTAACGAAGGCTGGAGGGTCAAGCATGCGACGGAGAAACCGATTTTGGACTCTTTGCATGCGGGCAAAGTTATGTTTGGACATATGTGCGAACGCGGCGCAGCTATATGTCAAGATCGGACGGACGCACATCTTGTACAGTGTGAGCTTATGTCTTAAGGACATTTTGCTTACCGAACTGAGCAAGGGTCGCAAGCGGGAAAGGATCCAGATGGCCCTATTCCTGACTATAGTAACGTATAATTGCCCATTGTACTTTTCATGTAATTACAGTTAAATACAATGTTATTTTTTTTTTCTTATTAAGAAAATGGTTGAAACCATTTATATTGGTTTATGTAATTAAGGTAATAAACCATTTTACTCATAAACAGTGATTTTTCACTGTGGCGCAGAAGTGTAATAATTGTAATTTAATTGTTGTTCAGATAAGAATACCTATCTGTCCTATTAAGATTAATTGTCATTAGAGATAAATGTATGTTCTTGAAGCATAATTTAAATTCTAGTATTTGATGAAAGATGATTTGGTAGATTTTGAGTTTAAATATCATTATTTTTATGCTGTATTCACAATATAGATAGAAACATAAAGCCAGCTCCATAAAACGAGCGATAATGGTGCACAAAAACATAAACACCTACATATGAGCATCTTGAATGAAGTTGATCGAACACCATTTACAAGTGTCCAGGCTTTATCGATATACGTTTGAGTGTAACACTAGGTTTTGAATTGACATTGAATCAACGATTTTATCGTAATTGGTGTGTATTTGCTTGTATAAACACTACATTAAACCGAAATGAATTAACTTTTTACCCAACATTTTTCAGTAACCAATTTAATTTATTTTATTTATTACAAATATGAATGTGCTTAAATAATTTATAATATTATCGGCTAAAACATTATATAGGGAGAAACATAGATTGGGGCAGCTATAGAAAAAAAGGTCTGGGTACCCCTTTCCAAGCCATATTCACAAAGGGAGTGATCCCATATCCTTATTTTAGCTAAATGGAACGGTGTACACGCATGACCTAACCATAAACCACATATAGTGGAACAAGTAGACTTACTGGCATACCTAAATTTGAAGAAACAGGATTTCCGTATAATCTTTGTTTGGATTTTTTCATAGTGTTTACCTACCTTAATTTTGGAGATGCACCATGCCCTTTTCCAAGAGGTATCCATATTTGGTTTGGCTTGAGCACACAGATTGTGACAATAAATTTTGTTATATCCTATTGAGTCTGAATTAATGGTTATTTTTGCGCAAGAATCGGCAGCTCATTACCCGAGATACCAATATGTCCAGGAATCCAAGCTAAAATTATATGTAGACCTAAGATGTGACAATCATACATTGCCTGCCTTATTTGTAGTATTACTGGAAAATTGGATTTTGACTGGAATGGGTTGGTTAAAATACACTGAAGCTCGCTCTTACAGTCAGACATGATGATAATTTTGTTCACGCAGTGCGATTTTTTATAAAGTAACGCTTCTAATATAGCTATGCACACTCATGTAAATACAGACGTTAGAGGAGTACACTTAAAATTAAGAGCAAATCTGTTTTTGGTAATCCAAACCGCAGAACCTAACCAGCCATTGTTAGAGTATTTTGAGGCATCAGTAAATATGGGTAATCACTCTGCCCAGTCATTTGCTATAACTTGATTAAAAATTTTGTTACACTGAGGTAGGACTGTAGTATCAAGTCAGTCATAGGAGAGACACTTTAAAATAATATTTTATTATAAGTTTGTTCTTCCAGGTTAGGCTACTGAAACACATAAAGAGAAACAAAACAGCAACTTAACTTAACTTAACTTATGAATCTATTTTATGCTCTATTGTTCTGCCGTCCATATACGATATAGATACACATAAATTTTCAGGTATTAAAGAATTAAAAAAAATCTCTGTATGGTTAAATTTCATACTGCCTTTTAAGGTTAAAATACCTAAATAATGGATACTTAGTAAATAATTATTCTTATTATTTCCAGTTATAAGAAGCCTAGGTCCAGATTTCATCTATGGTGTAATATCGTCAATTGATGGTGAAAGAGATCCACGTAATTTAATGTTCCTGTTTGCTAACTTACCAAATTTTATGCAGCATATAACATTAGGACACTTAGTTGAAGAGATGTTTGAAGTGATCTCCTGTTATTATCCTATTGACTTTTATCCCTCACCTGAAGATCCTGCAGCAGTAACAAGACAAGATTTAGCGGATGCACTTGCGCCATGCTTATGTGCTGTGCCTGAATTTGGGGAACAATGTTTAATTTTGTTGATAGAAAAATTGGATTCCAGTTTAAGATTGGCTAAAATTGATTCATTAAGGCTCTTGGTTAGTTTCATTTTTATAGTATTTGTTGTTCTGATTTTCATAAGTGTTGTTACATAAATTCAATTAATTATCTATAATTGATTAAGTATCAAGTGAATATAAAGTCTAAGATGCTTAGTTATGAAGATATTGTATCTAATTATAGGAAATAGATTATGTTTTAACAATATTTTTTTTTCTCTTCAGTCCGAAAGTTGCAAAACATTTAAAGCTCATACCTACGGCCCTTTCTTGAAAGCTCTGTGGTCCTCAATATACAGAGAGTTATCACACAAAACAGACGATGAATTAAAATTAGCTGCACACAAGGCACTGTCAGCTTTGGTCGCAAAATTAGCAACATCTGCTAACACCGACCAAGCCTTTGAGAATTTCATCAAAGGAATTCTTATTTCAATGCAAACAGCTGTAGCAGAGGCTACGACAGTTGCACAATTTGTACAAGCAACCAAGGTGTTGCTAACGACAGCAAATTCATCCAAAGAATCCTGTGTAATCATAGTAAAGAACATGATTCCAGCAACGTTAGCATATTATGGATTTAAAACCTCATCAAAGTTGCAAATAGCTGCCTTACATTTTCTAGGAGATTTATATGATTTGGCTAAACATTGGGATTTGCTTGATGAAGTCCATACTCAAGTGAGTGAAATACCGCAAATATGTTTAACTGCTGTCAGTGAATCGGGTAAGGACTTCCAAATTGCCGGTTTCAGGACTTTTATTAGAGCTATTAACATTTTAGACACAGACCTTGTTTTGCCATTTGTGGAAATTTTAATTCACAACGTCCAATATTCCCAAGATGATGAATTGTTAAGTATATGTGTTGAAAGTATTCATGCCATAGCGAGGAAATATCCAGAACTGATCATGAGCTTGGTAGTGAAAGGGAAATGTGATTTAGACAACTTAACTAACGATAAGACAGCTTTGAAAAAACGTCTGAATCTACTTTCAAATTTAGCAAGTATTGATGATTTTACTAAAGTTATTATTGAGGAAATGTTAAAGATTATTAGCACCAATGACAAAGAGGCTGTCAAAGTTGTGGAAGCATTAAGCGAATGTATGTCGAACGCTAGTTTATATACTGATCAAAAAGTTACACAGATTGAGAGTGACCACGGTCTGATTGATTCTATACTAGTTTGGTTATTCAAAGAAATGCAGACAAATTCGCAGAATCTTTCGCATGGACTTACGTTAATAGCAAATACAATAGGTAGTCTTCCAGCTGAGAAACAACAGTTGATAATCAGAAAGCATACAACAAACCTATTAGAGCAATGTGAAACAGATGAATTTAATTTTCTTATATTAGAAAATTTGTACAGTTCTCTACACAATACAGTGTATGAGACAACATTTGATGAAATAATGAAGCTGTCACTGAAATTAGCTTTGTCTTGTGAGAATGAAGTGTTGAGAACACGGGCTTGTGTATTGATAGCACATTTCTTGAATAAAGCTGAATATGGGCAGACATTTGAACTTTTGTATGAGCTGTTGAAGAGTTATCTAACGTCGTGTGACAGAGATGAACAGAGTTTATGTCCTCGACTGATATTGTTGTATGGTTGGATAACAAAAGGATTGCTAATGAGGGGAAGCGATATGTTTCTGTTCTGGCTGCAAAAGGTATGTATAATTTTGTTTAAAAACTAGCTGTGCCCCACGGTTTAATCCGCGTTAAATTCATTCTACCAGCTCCATCAAGCCGTTGTCAACGCACTCGTGTAGCCTATCGTTCTCGTTTCTCATACATGCTTAGAGCTTGTCAGATTGCTTCACATTTATGGTTACTGGTTCGCTCCTTATGGTCGTGGCGTGATGTTATATAGCGTATAATCTTCCTCAATAAATAGGGTTTAAAATGCATAAATGGTTTTTCAAATCTGGTTGGTAGTTCCAGAGATTAGCGCGTTTAAACAAACAAACAATTTCTTGAGCTTTGTTTAGACATCTAATTAAAGCAAAAATCATAATTAACATCTATTAAAGTTGTTCGCAATCGTTATAAGGACAAATTCTGTATAAACAATATTTTTTTTTTATTGAATCAATAAAATGCATATGAATAAAGCTTGTATCAGAAAGGTTTAATATAAAGTTAAACCTATGACAGGTGGGTGTACTGAATTCACCGTAGACCAAAATTTAAATTATATAAAAAATAATGTATCTTTGTTGATTTTTGTGTTGAATATACAAACTGGAAATAGGAATTCGTGGAATGTAATTGTGCTTTTAAACTCAATTAGTAATAGAGAAATCAATTAATTTATTGTAATTAAAAATAATTAAGATCATCAACAGATGTTGTTATCATACAGGTTTATGAAAACGACAGTAATAGATTTCACATTAATTGATATCCTCTGTCACTTGTTGCATGATAGATCTCCGCAGTAATATGATGTCACCTATTTCCGTCACCTATTCTAAAAACGTCCTAGACAAAAGAAAGAACTAACAAGAAACTTTAGGTTTCTATTTATTTGTAGGGTGTATCCTAACACTCTACAGTTTTAATATACGTTTTATCTATATCTATCCATATACATCTTATCTTACATATAACAAAGTTGAGGTGCCTGCTTGTGATGTCAAAATAACAGCTTTTTACTAAATGCATATGAAAGTATACACGGTACCTATAACAAAAACCCATTTTGAAGTGAAACTTCTTATGCGACTTCCAACGCGTTAAACGTTAAACGTTTAACGCACATTATCGGTCTCTCCTCTTTGTGCGAGCCAGAGCGAGAGAGCAAATGTCGGTGTGTATGTACATTACACACTGTTTAAATATAATATAAAATATCTTTTAAAATGAAGTTTCACTTCTATCGTGTGTGAATCGCACACACACACACACCTTTTTGAAGTGAAACTTCTTATGCGACTTCCGACGCGTTAAACGTTTAACGCACATTATCGGTATCTCCTCTTTGTGCGAGCCAGAGCGAGAGAGCAAATGTCAGTTTGTATGTATATAACACTGTTTAAATAAAACATAAAATATATTTTAAAATGAAGTTTCACTTCTATCGTGTGTGAATGAATCGCACACACACCTTTTTTTAAGATTGGATTTGGAATGGACCGATTTTGACTGTACTTTCACTGGCAGATAGCTGATGTTGTAAAGAATAATTTAGGCAATTTTTATTTTAGTATCATAATTAAGGTTCCGCATAAGAAAAGAAAAAGTTATTTTAGTAGTCTACGCGAGCGGAGCTGCGGACACAGCTATAGTGCACAATATAAATGAATAAATATAATTCTGCAACTTTCAGATTACAAACACATTAATGAGTGCTCAATATTGCCAATATGGTTCCGAAGCCATCGGTCTTATTATGACAGAGCATAGCGACTGCCTCACAAACAGGCAGCGCTGTAGGACTAGCCTGTTATACAAACAAAGAATGTTTCTAAGTTTCGCCAAGTTAATGGATAAGTTGAAAACCCCTGAAGGTAATGCGAAAGAAGCGTACTTATTAAGCTGGGCATACGTTTTGGGTAAAGCGCCTAAAAGTGTACTTAATAGTGAAGTTAACAAGGTGAGAAGTTTTTTTATAAAAAAAAAAATATATATAATTTATTAACAAAATTCGCAACTTGAATATCAATAAATAATGTAAACTATATGTATGGTAGATAATTTAGCCATTTATGAAATTTTTATATGTAAAAAATAAAAATAAAACAAAAAAATCAATTAAAGGTGGGTGTGTGTGTGTGTGTGTATACTATTTAGTTACCAATCAGAGCTACTTTCATTTGGTTTCTTAAATAATTTTTAGATATAATATTATTGTGATGTTCTTTTTTATAATAAAAAAGAGGTCCATGTCGCTGAATTTTTTTTTTTGTTTGTACGCAATAATCTAGAAGTCAAGTTATTAGCCCCATAGTTAGTCCGATGTATAGGAATGTGAAAGAGTTGTGAGTGTCGAGTGCGTGTTAACTTAGTTTTTTACTAAGCTACTACTCTCAAGATAAAAATCTATCAGCAAAAGCCTATGATATACCAAATCTCGTGTCAATGTAGTCAGGCGTCTTCTAGGTAACAACGTTTCATCACCATTTAACATCAGGTGCGGTCAAACTTTGGACCGATGTGTTTCATCACATTGTTTTCCTTCACCGAAAGCTCAGGCCAGAGGAGTTTTTATCCTAGGACATAGGACTATGAGGGCCACGACCCGATGCGGCAGGCTGCGAGGGTCGGTGGATACCACTTTTATCATCGTCCAGAACAGAAAAGTTAAATACTCGGTATATGTCTGTCTCCTAAAAAACGATCTTTTATAAGGCCCATTGCGGCTAATATTTAAAATCGTCACTGGCTTAGGCAAATTGTACGATTCGAACCTACGTCGATCGACGTGATTTCCAAAAACTTCATCACTAAGCAATTATTTAAAAAATGAAATCTCATAGATTAATTAAATGTAAAACCGCATTCGATTATTTCGGTTTAATGATTTTATATTTTTGTCCACTCCAGTTTTAAGGACCATAATATAATGTAACGCTGCATTTAGTAAGATAAAAAATGAAAATTCTCAAAAATCATTGTGTCGTGGAACTTATATATTAGTAGTATTTCAAAATGTTTTAATAACGTTTATAATAATAATTATTATTTATAATAATAATTGAAGGTTGAAATGTATATTTTTAGGTTATGTCGAAATTAGCACGACGTATCAATTTACGTTCTATGGATACGTATTGCAACCCTTTTTTATGATTAACATAGTATAATTAGGTAATCTTTGTATCCTAAGAAGCTACATACTTTATCTTAGTTTTTTCTCTTCCATCAGCTAGTAGTTGTGCCCGCGGCTCTGCTCGCGTAGTTCTAAACGCACTCGCCTATGTTGTGCCTCATAACTGTTTATCGTGGGTGATCCTTAGATGATATACATATGGTATTGCTGACTTTTTTGTAGGTCTTTTTAGGATATAAAATTATGTAGTACATTGATTTGATATATTTCTTATGGTTTACTCAGCGTAAGCCATATAATAACCTCAAAAACGTCATTTTTCCGAATTGATTCACCATTATCGTCACTGCTTATTTCGTATGTTACTTTATGTAACAAAACATATCTTATAACCTGGCCAGATAATATAGCTATGAATTAAATTAAAAACCATGTACATCAGATTAGTGGTTATCGCGTGAAAAGAACATAAACGGACAGATGGACAGAGAGACATTGAATACTAGACAACACCTTACGTCGGCTATGTAATACCGTATTTTATAACAAAGCTTTCTTCACAGGTATTACCCATTGTGATAGACTCGCTGGTCTATGACCATAAAGATCTGTTGTTGGTGATGATTGACGTACTGTGTCAGTTCGTGCAAGCGAACCACAGCTCCGTGGCAGACAGCCTGCAGACTGTCTTGCCCAGACTGGTTCACTTGTCTAGATATGTCAAATCAATGGTGAGTACTTCTTCAATAAAGTTTTTAAGTTATACTTCTCTAAGCGTCTCTAATTTATAAAAAAATTATAAGCGTTAATGTTTACGATACACAAGCATTCTGTAACAAAATGTCTACACTATGAAGTTGCTTGGTAAACCTCTTGTTTTATTGTGGTGAAGATAGTCACACTCGATGTTATTTTTAAAAATGCTTAATCAGTGTTATTTTCTATACATACTATAAAACTCAACGTCTCTCTGTCTGTCTGTCTGTTTATGTTCGTTTCACGCGAAAACCAGTCATCCGATTTACATGATTTATCTATAAATTCATAGATATGTTATGTGGCCAGGTTATATGATATATCTTGTTACATGAAGTAACATACGAAATAAGCAGTGCCGATAATAGTGAATCAATTTGGAAAAAATACGCTTTTGGGGCGATTAAATGCCTTACACTGAGTAAACCATAAGAGATATATCAAATTAATGCTGTACATAATTGTAGATCTTAAAAAGACCTACAAAAAAGTCTTCGATGTCTATCTTCTTAGGATCACCCACAGTAAGTATTTTTGAGGCAGCACAATTCGCGAGTGCGTTCGACCGACAGCATTCTGTAGTCCACGCAACTAGAACCGCGGGCACAGCTAGTCTAGTAACAGGTATACGGAACCCTACACTACTCGTGACCCGACATGAACTTGGGATTTTTTTTTTTGTAATAATTTAATCACTTGTAACTCCATATTGTATATTTTCAGGATGTACGAATAAAAAGTCTACAATGCCTTTACGAAATAGCAAATTCTTATAGCACAGCACTACTGTTGCCTCACAAGCAAGAAATATTATTCGATTTAGCGCCATCTCTCGACGACAAAAAGCGACTTGTTCGTAACGTTGCGGTTCGCGCGCGGACGCGCTGGTTCCTGATCGGTGCGCCCGGGGAAGCGAAACAAAACTAAATCACAGTGTGCATTATTAACTAATAACTATATATGTATTTTTTTATTTTATCAGAAAGCAGCAACAAACACATTAAGCAGTTTGCCTTCAATATGCGTTTGTAGAAGATACCTGTCAAACCCGCTATCTTTCTTCACATTTGACATGTGACTTTAGTAAAAAAATGTACGAACGGTGAAAAATTACACGTGTAAATAATTATGCTGTAGTATGTCACGTGATCGGCCATAAATTTATAAAATAAAAAGGCTCATATTTTTATTTATTTCATTACAAAATAAAAAAGAAACATGAATAAAAGAGAAGTAAATTATGCGATAAGGAGCGTTAGAATTTTTAGTGTTCCAACTTAGATTTACCTACAAGAATTGTATGTATGGCGTATCTGTTTTTTTTTTTCAATGTTTGTGCTTAAATAAGGTGTAAAATATAACAAACATATTAACTGTAAGTTATTATTTTTTATTTGTAAAAAAAGTTTTTATATACATACATATTTTATATTTTCGTTGCTGGCTGTACAGTTTTGTTATGTACCGAGTGAAGTGAGCGCGGACGATATTGTCTTCTCATTTTAAATGTTTAATTTTTTTTTACGCAGCTTACGTTTCGTTTGTATTTATTGTAGTACCTTTGATTTATAAATCGGTGCACGTATTCTATTTTTCTCCCTCTATGGCTTACCTGTACTGTATTTATAATAATTGTTTTCACTATTGAAGTTTTTATTAAAACGAAATCAAGTCGTTAATAATTTTATGGGGTAATTCTAGAATATTTATAGGATATTTTATCTAAGATCGCATACCAACTCTTCCACTACAGTGTCTGAGTAAGATGTTGTCGTATACAATGTTCATATATATTTTTAGATCTGTAAAATTTCATATAATATTTTGTAATTGTAATATTTCAATAAATGTAATATTGTTATTTTTGATTGTTAAAGGCTGTGAAAAGAAATTGTTTTACGACATATGTTGGGTAAAGAAGGGTAATTAATACCCGGTCATTTGAGAACAATCAACTTTTAATCAGTGTATAATCAACTTTTATTAAAGATCTGACATGAAATATAAATTTTAAATATTCTTCTAAGAAAGTTAAAACCACTGAGATCATTTGTAATAAAAAATTAAAGCGCAATTACAAGAAAAAATTCTGTGGCTTTATGAAACTACAATACAAGTGAAACTTTTTTTAAATTTAAGAAATTACAGATTTTCACTTAATTACTCAAAAAGTCGCAAGATAGCTTGGATGGAATAATGGCAGTTTCCTTCACCTCTCCTTAATAGATAAAAGAAATAATACAAAGAATAATATAACATATTATTCCTAAGCAAAATACAACAAAATACTAATTATTGAGGACATGTGACATACATTATTTAATAAGACATATTATCATATACAATGTTCCGAAGTTTCCGATCTTTGACTGCACAGCATAAAATTCAATTTCAATTCATTCATAAATTATATGTTATATTGAATTCATAAAATTAATTTTCAACAATGTAATTTAATGCGACATGTGATAGATGAACGAAATTTTTTGAGACGATAGAATAAAAGTTTCACTTAAAAAAAAGGTTCTAACCGGTATTGCCAGACATGGCGGGTAATGCCGGTCGGCAGGTTGGCAATACCGGTGCGTTTTAGCGGCACAAACCACAGGCCTTTGGGGGACTTAAAACCCATGCACTCAGCATGAGCCCAACCCCCACACTGAACGCACCTGTACCAAACCTCGTTATTCTGGCCGTAATTATCACATAACATGCACTTGTTTTCCTGATCTTCGACATCAATATCTTCGTCATCATCGCACATATCAACCATATCGATTTCAGAACTAGAAAACCAGTTACTTCATTCTTGTTAAAAGCTGCAGCTTTTCCTTTTGCTTGTCCAACAGACAAGTTATTTCTTTTCATAAATTCTGTAATCCAATCTATTCCAGCCATTCCAAGATCTTCATTGAAATTATGCTTCACATTATTTTGACTGCTTATTCATTTGCATTTTACGTATTTGAATTGAGGTGCAGCCATAAACTATTTTACCAACGAATTTTGCTCCTTCCTAACTACTGGATTTCTTCCTAAATTCGGTGGGTCACAGTTCTTGTGTTTCAGTCTTTATTCGAGGGTTGAAAATGGGACGCCACCAGTCCGAGCTGCCTCTCTAATTGCTGTTGCATCTTCAACGAGTTTGAATGCCCTACTCAAAACATCTCGGTTCCATTTTACTTTCAATCCTTTGTTTCTTCTCCGTGTTCCCGACACCCTATAAAGAGAAATGAAATGAAGCAAAGGTAATAAAACGGGGGAAAAAATTAATAATTAATGATCAACGTCACCGGTATTAGCCACTTATATACTTTTTAAATTAACAATTAAAAAATTTAAAAACCTGTCACAAAGTGCTTGAAATCACCATAACTGAATAACTAAAACTATCACTGACAAAAGAAGAAAGAAAAATAATAACACTTGCCTCTTATATTCCGCTGCTAAGTAATAAAATATAGAGACAATTAAAATAGGTTGCCGTCCTCAAAAACGCATCATAGCAACTTCGCAAGGGGTGGTTCGTTGGCGTCGGGAACACTTACGCCAGCTTCTATGCGTGTGTGCGTGAGCGTAAACGCTGATAATGGGAAGATAATGTAGTGACCGGTAATGTTACCTGACCGGCATTACGCTTCTTTCAATTAGTAGGGACTATTTGTAAAAGCAGAGACTAGTAAAATAAGAAGACTGCCAATAGCCACACAAAAAACGTAACACGAAAATTCACTACCTTCCAGAACCTGAGATGTCGCTAAGTGTTTTTAAATCGATTATGAATTTGTCTATAAGACGTCACTTATTTTACTGTACTATAAAAATGGTTACTATGAAAATGGTTAGATGGCGCTATCTCCAATTAATAAAATAAAATAAGTGCTAAAATTAAAATACTAAACTAAAATATTTAATAATTGCGGTGCTGTCAGCTTGTGCTTCGTTTTACGCGCCGCGACATTGCCGCTCTTCGTCTTCGACTTTTTGTACACAGAGACTATGTGTCTTATTATAATATTATCATGTTTTACTTGGATTTGATTAATTTTCGTATTTTGTGTTGCCAGAATATGAAGATTTCCTTGAAAATAGAATTAAAAAAAAACCTGTCCGTTAATGATTTTTTTGACTATTGCGCGAATAAATTGATATGTATATTTATTGTTATTGTACCATTATGTGTTAATACCTACCTATATTTAAACGTGCAAGTATGTTTTTTCTCACCACCTTTTTTTATGGGTGCTTTGCATTAAAGTCCTCCAGTATTAATACTTGGGAACCTAGGTGCAGTAATGCATCTATATCGGAGAGTATAAGAGCTAAGTTGGGTGACTGGTAGATGGAGACAACGATTAAGTGCCTATTAAGCGAGCGAAGTTCTATTCCAACTGTTTCTAGATACCTACGTAGTATTGGAGAGTTTAATACGTGCATGTTCTAAGTTAGACCTGACCAAGAGAGCTACACTTTGTCCTCAGCCATTAGGGTGTTTGTCTTGGCGATAACAGCTAAAGCCAGGGGTGTCCAAGAGAGTATTTTTAGGAAGACCTGTTTCACTTAGGGTATTTATGTAACGGATAAAGCTCTCACCGCCAAGTCTCTCACGCCAATAGTTCATTAATCTTGGAACGTATACCGTTCGCATTCCATGGTAAGAAACATTCACCTAGAAGAGATATTTTACTTTTTTTTTGTTTTAGTTACCCCCAAAAGCTTGATTTGACGCCTCGGGTGTGTTATACTGGCTACGCCACTGTGTGTGGTCATTTTCAACGAGGACATAACCACTATGCTTACTCGTTCTGTATTACACTCTTATTGTGATAAATTTTTATTTGGAGTAGCTATTCTGAGCCAATTTGGGCCAATTATTCTTTGGGTGCTTTGTCAACGAAGTGCAACACATGTTATGTGGTTGCTCAGAAACTCACTTAAATAGACACTTAACTCAGAAACTCACTTAAACACACTTAAACACACTTAAATAGTTTAAAAAACTAAAAATTCGCTTTAACTACGCACTAAAAATTATACAACTTTTTCTTATACCATCTAATACATTTCATTACCAAGCCTAATCTATTTGACTTGTCAGAACGAATCATATGAGCCTAAACTCAAGGGGTTTGCTAGTAACCACTGAAAATTTCCACTGTCCACCTCCTGGCTCCATCACCAGACCCTCGTTACCAAACTCAAGCTATTGAACTTTTAAAACAAATCATATGATCCCAAACTCGAGGGGTTTTTTACTAGTAGGTAGCCATTGATGTGTTACACTATCCACCTCTTGGCGCCATCATCAGATAAGCTCCAAGATAGCAAATTATAGTGTTGTTATCTGAACTACATATACATATAAAGTTTCATTTCGATACGACAATTAGAAATAGGTTAAAATAGACTTCTAATATTTTATTACATTGTAAGTTACAAGTGAATATAAGCGTGTTAAAAAGAGTCCTCTTTTGAGGTACAAAATTTCCACAATCAATTACTTTCAATAATGCCTCGCGCCTAAGCAAACTGATTTATTATTCCAAAAGAATATAATTTCACGCCTATAACAAGTGTACAATTTCTCGCTCGTTTTACAAATTAGTATCGTACCTATTAAATTGGTAGAATATATTATCACCGTTCACGAACCCTAGGATTAGTTTGACAAATCTCTGCCCGCTAACAATTTGAACCGAATTTGCATAATCTGTTATCAGGCTGCGAACGTTTGGCACACTTTAAATGATAATGAAGGGCACCCTTAACCCAGCCTTTTTAAACCTATTGTACGGCGGGCATAGAATGGACGAGTTACAATGGATGTTTTGATAGGGTGATGAAGACATAGTGCGATAGCGATTAATTTAGAGTTTGAACAATAGGCGTGATCGTTTTTTGGAACAATGATAGCTCAGTAGTAAGCGTGTTAGGACAGCGTGTCGATCATCCTAGGTTCGAATCCTACAGGGAGCCTCAGCTTCGGCGAAGAAAAACGTGATGAAACCATAGCATGGTGTTAAGGCTTTCTCTAACGCCCGTCTGGCATGGTAAGTTCCAACCGCTACACTCAAAAGTCAGTGCCACTCTAGGTTTCTAGCCATTACGCCAACCTAGGCCACATCAGGTGAGATTGTGGTAAAAAGTATAAAAAAGAAGTAATATCGTATATTATTAATTTTTGTCTCCTAAAAAGATAGACATTACATGACATTGATGTAAAGTGTGGTTATTTATATAAGCCGATATTCCAATCGATTTTTGAGAAGTATGTCCATTTTGCTTATCTAGCGTTATGCATCAATCTAGTAGATATTATATATCCATCTAGCGTTATTCATGTGATATGACGATTCATAAAAAGGTTTCTCACTAAGCCAAGAATGCAGTGCAATCCAAGTTGCTGGGACACACCGATAAATGCCAGGCAAGCACAACAAAATGCTTTATCACCGTGCTATAGTTTAAAATAATAATAAAGGTACCCTTTACCTTGGGCGTAACCACGATTTTGGCCTAGAAAGGAAAAGTTAATGTTACTTATTGATTTTTTATTAATACTACCATACTTACTACATTATTTTATACTACATAGGTAATAATACCACAGGTATTATTACTAGCGCGTTGCCGACATTGAATCCCCCTACTCTAAGGAACCCTGGAAATCCTACTTACCGCAGGAATACAATCTGACCGATCACTTACCAACACCTTGCTAGGGTAGGGCAGCTACCTCCCTTGCCCGCACCTGGCTACGCTCAAGCCCTGTCTGTACACGTCTCATTACAGGGTAAATACTGTCTCCCGGAGACAAGCCACGAACTTAATCACCAAGACAGGCCACGACGTATCGGCTATATAAAAACGCCTAACGATACTCATTACTAATATACATTTCGGTACCATAAGAACATTTCACAGGGCGCTCAAGTTTACCTATATACACGAGTTTCGAAAAATAAAAAATATAATTGCCGGGAATCGAACTTGCGAGCAAACATATAGATATTCCAGTTATTTGACCATTTGACGACTAGGACTTGGTGTGTTTATAGTTTCATCAGGATTGCTTTCTTATTCTCGAGTATATCTTAGGATTGAAACCAGCGTTATTCGACGCGGTGTCCGAACGCACCAATGAGCCATCATCCCCTTAGATTGGCTCAATGTATAGATAGGTATGCCAGTCTCAGTTCGATAATCAAGAACCATTGTCGATTTTTAATCTGGGTGAGAAAAAGGAATTGCGAAATAAATAAATTCTATTTTCACTGTCGTCGTGTAACATTAAACCTACTTAAGGAGCCAGACTCAAGGTTCTACTGGTAATTCAACGTTTTCCCGAGTGGTTTAGAGCCTCTCTGAGGAGTTTCACATCCCCCTTCTGACTTTGTAACAACGACTATTGCGTGCCAATCATATTTCAAATTCTTATAAACAGTTGTACTTATATAAAAATCAATATTATTCTATTGTAATTTAAATGTATTAATCTAGATTTTAGAAGTAAAACTTCTTTAGGCACAACTTGAGAGAAACTCAGATGTTGTTTTTAGGATGGAAATAACGTTCAGTAAAATATATAGTCAAATTTGTTTATATTTATTATTATATAATGCAATACTAATAATAATATTCACTATATCAATTATTATTTTAATAATAAATTTTGAATAAATTAAAATAAAAGTTGTGCGTGTAACCTTTACGCGCGTTCGAAGTATTTAACCTTGTACCAGATATTATGGTTATACTTAACTAAATAAGTCATTTTAAAATATTGTAATATTTATTGACAATATAATATACAGTAATACGCACACCAACCATTACATATATATTTCTTTTGTAAAATAATAATAAATTATTTATTTGAAGTTTAACTTCAAACGCGCGTATAGGTTACACGCACATTTTTTTTCCTGTTGCCATTGCCCTCAAAATTTCGTTACATTTAACTTTTAAGGTGAAAATGAAATTAAATATAGGTAAATAGCTACGTACTGAAGTCTATACACAAAGTATGAAAACACGATCAAATGCTTTTCTAATTTCGAATCTCCAGAATAGGACCACTCCTGGCATCTAATCTCATTTTCCGACCGTGTATCTAGATATACGGTCGGATTGGATTCTAGATTGTAACTCTCTAGGGGGTTGGAAGGCGTAACCAATGTTTACTGAGTAACCTAAAATCAGCGTTGCGGCAAAGCTTAAGTAAGTTTAGTTCGTAGATAATAGGAACTAATTACGTGACGTTTACGGTTTTTAGTATTACCTTAATCTTGCCGTTCCATTTTAATGTTGTCATGTTATATATATTTGAATTATAGCACACGAAATCAAACACGAAAAACTCCAGAGGAGAAGTAATTGTTATTTTGTGAATATGAAAAAATGTTAAATCTATTTAATTTGAGTATTGGACAGAGAATTAGAGGTTTATTGTTTAGTTTAAATAAATAAAAGTAATTTATCTGTTTAAAATATTTATCAGGTCATAAAAATATATAAAGATGCTATAAGTATATAAAATCAAAGTTAATATTATTAAACGTATCAAATGAAACACGTCCCAGTAATGACAACGCACATGTAGCTGCTGAAATTTATAAAAATAGAAGCCACGTCATAAATTATTCATAACGGCTTTCGCTGGCGTCACCAGAAATGAGTCTTATTTTTATGTAAAGGTATATCGGAAAGTAATGTTTGTATCCAGGGGTACACACACACACACACACATATATATATATATATATCAGCTTCATAATTTTTAATTTATACATTTGAATTCATCAATGTCTTTTGAGCCCCATTGGGTTTCAAGCAGAATATGGTGTGTTTGTACACAGTACCGATTGGAGTGATTTGCAATTCGACAGCCTTCTGAGACTCCAGTTCCTTTACCAAATCTCGCCTGATTTTAATTGACGATGTCGCTCAGTATAAGCCTAGAGGAGACTCATTCAAGTGCAGCTGCCTGGAACACACCTATGGGTGCTTGGCGACATATACTTATCTTAAAGATGGTAGCCAGTCAGGTGGGCACATCGAGTGGGAAATTATATTGAACAAAGATATTCAAACATTTAATTTACTTGACCTATGCACAACAACGTGTTATCCAGTCGTAGATAAAAAACGTTGACACTATTTAGAGATAACATTTGGAAAAGATTAAAATAGCAATTACATTTTCCTAAGTAAACCCCAAATTACAAAATAACGATAAATTCATAATCTATTCATCAATAAATCCAATATTTAACAATTAAAATATCTAAGACTAGGTAATACTTAATATAAGTAGATATATCTATATAAATTAATTTCTAGTTAGTTCTGATTGTACGTGTATTTTTTTTAAGAAATTTACTAATACACATCCTAAATAAAGGACACTGGTCAGAAATATAATATTAATTTTTTTGTGTCCGTCTGTCTGTTTGTATGTCCGGATTTAACTCAAAAAGGGCTAGACCGATTTTTGTGGAATTTTGTACACGTGATGCCTACATCATTGCTGAAATCTTAGGTTATAAGAATTTTCAATAATATTTTTAGAAATCGTAAAAAAAGTAGTTCCCTAAAAATTAAGTTGTTGTTACCGATTGTAATGATATTTTGTACAAGGGAAGTATAAGAAATTACATTATTGATGTGCCATAAGAATTGTCTAAATTATGACTTTTAAAAATCGTAAAAAAAGAATTACAATTATTATAATTTGGTTAAATGTTGTACACGGAATATCATTGCTGAATTAATAAGCTATAGGTACCTAAAAATTGACAATATTATGGGTAAACTGAAAGTACGTGAAGAAAATAATTACTTGGTAATAAACGTGTGCAGAGCCGCGAGGCACGGCTAGTTTATTATAAAAACATTTATCATAAAGTTCCTTATGATCGGTATATTATATATAAATTCTATGCTATTTAATTATTTTCTTAAAAACGAAATCCAGAAACCCGTTTTGTTCTTACATTGTAAACTAAGCTTACTAATCCGTTAGCTATTTTTACCGAGTCAGTGAGTAGATGGGTTAATTGCGGACTAACTCAGCCGAGTTGCTCAGTAGCCGGTATATACCATGGATCTAATATGTTCCAGAGACGATCATTTAAAATCGTCCATTTTCACGTGCATATTTATGCGATACGTTCGACCAGATGAAATGGTTTTTAATTTTATTGGTCACGAATTGACGGCGTTTGTTAGTGCTTTATGTTCAACACATATAAAATCAACTTACAATTTAAATAATGCTACATCTCTATAATAAACATTTAGAAAGTTTCGTGCAAGTCTTTTCTTACTATGAATGAATAATATAGTGGTTAAAACTTGTTTTTTTTTTCAAATAAGTAATCACGTTGTACCTTTTTGTTGTTATTATTGGCAGAAATAATAGCATTACTACCACAATTCCCAACAAAAAACACTACGCAAACTTGAAATTCGGGAAATTTACGTTCCGTGCCTAATTTTTAGTATAAAAGAAATCATAATCAAATTTCAACAATGAAGCTGTCACTTAAACACGATATTACGAATTGATAAAATTAGATTCGTTTTTGAATATTATTTTGTGCACTGGCCCATATACATTACGCTGAATGCCTTTGATGTAAAATCAAGTTTTTCAAGTTAGCGTATGTTACAAGGACCAGCTTCCAATACCAACACGTCATATTAAATAAGATACTATTTAATCATGTCCGAGAATCATGTCGATGTAATTATGATTCATACTAATGATTTTGTATTCGAAATATTGACTCTACTATTGACTGGCCGCGATAGCAACTTTATAAGCAGGCAAAAGCGGTTTACAGTCGAGTTTTTGGATAGTAAATACCTCAGTTGATAAGTCGATTACAATAAACATTGTTGCTAAGTGCTGTCTCGCTTCCCATCTCGCTATGTATTACACTTAGTGGTTTTTGGTGGTGTCGTTAAATGCTCACATTCAGAACTACTACACACACTACAATGTAGTAAATTAACAGATTTGTGTACGTGATGACTTGTTATTAGCTAGCAGATTCCTTTGCTGTTTATATATATTGTTAATTAAGTTGTTACTCATCCATGATAATTAATAAATAAAATGACATATTCGCAAATATTTTGCAACCGTGCCAGAAGTGTATTAATTTCAAGAATAATACCCATACACAACTGCTAAACTGTGACAAACATATCTATAATAAAAGCTTATGTAGTTAAATAACGCTAAATTACACCAACGTAGTCGCTCACTTCCCAACTGGCTAACAGCTTTCCAGATTGGTTAATGTTCATGATTACTGTTTCGCTCCTTAAGGTCGTACCGTGAAGTTATATAGCCTATAATCTTATTAGTTCCAGAGATTACTCCGTTCAAACAAACAAAAAACAAAACAAATCTCATTACAACAATAGCATAGTTATCAAACGGTTGCATAATATATAAAAAAGAGCTTTGAAAATTAGCTAAGACCTATTTATGCAAGTGGCTCCGCTGTTCAAAGTTTGTTTGTGTAATTAAGGAACCTCAGGTCCTTAAATTCGACTGGCCGTGTGCAAAGGTGCCCGAGGGTCAGTAAACACGACCCCCGGCGTGTCTGCGAGGCTTACAATAAAGAGAATCCCTTTTCATTGTTCTTTATGCGTCTGCTCGCACACAATATCGTTAATGTTCTTACTTTACTCGGTTACTGTTTTATATATATAAAGACCGTGGAATTATGATCTTCACTTGGTCGATAAATTATAAAGAAATATTAAAGAAACTTAACATACACTTTTTCTTTACACTTTACGTAATGATGACACATAATGACCAAACTCTAGGAGAGTAATGTCTCTATACACCACTAGAAGTAGAATGCCTCCCATAATTTGTTTTTCGAACTGACTATACATTTAGTTTTAAAGGCCCTGGAGTCATTATAGGCTTTGACAGCTTCAACGGGCTTCGAACTGGGACCCATTACTCAGCTCCCTGCGCATTATAGGAGCACCGCCACCGAACCGCCGCCGCACCGCGGCCGCCGCCGTAACACGAGCTATCGTATGATGTCACGTGCTATGTCACGTGCCTCCTACTATGGAAACAAATTTAAATATGTTTTCACGTCAAAAAACAAACAATCTGTATGAAATTAAGTAGCTAAATATATCATGGTAGGAGACAAAGACCGATGTAACATGCCATAGATTGATAATATAGCGCTCGACGTTGCGTGAGGTGCTTCGTTCAAGCGGCCATTGTCCGTCTTTCCTCATAGTTACCGGTCGATATTCAGTATCATAATTCCAATTAATTAATAATAGGGGTTTAAATTCGAAATTGCGGTTTAATGCACTGGCCACTTTGAATAAAAGTTAAACTTGCATAGTATTAGATTTCAGAGTAAAACCTTTTCCACGCAAACCCTATAACATTCTGAATTAAAAAAAGACATGACGTTTCATGTTCGACATTCAATTGGAGTTTTTGGCGGGACCTTGCGCTGTCATGTTTGATTTTTATTTTAATTCATTAACTTAAGTTCTTTGACCCTATATTATGTAACGTTGGTGGCATTTTCCGTAATATAGTTTGGTTATTATGTATTCGTGAAATGGTTTGTAAATATAAACTGGAAACATGCAGTTTGACATGTCACAAAAACTCCCTAGATAGTTTTAACAAGGGAGCCACCATCTTCTTGGACCAACTTTGAATGCTTAAAAATATTATGAACACTTAAATACATCGACACTGGCAAGTCCTTTTTGCGGCACCAAATCAAGAAGAAGAACAAGACTTTCAATTGTTGAAGTGAAACTTCTTATGCAACTTCCAAGCGTTAAACGTTAAACATTAAACGTTCAACGCACATTATTCGTCTCTCCTCTTTGTGTGAGCCAGAGCGAGAGAGTAAATGTCGGTGTTTATGTATATTGCACACTGTTTAAATAAAATAGAAAATGTCTTTTAAAATTAAGTTTCACTTCTATCGTGTGTGAATCGCACATACACCTTTTTTTTAACATTCAGTTTTTAACGTGAAGATGGATACTGCGAAACCAGAGTAATATCCGAATACGAGTTCCTACGTGGGAGTAACGCAGCAGAAACTGCTCGTAATTCCCATGCGGTATTTGGAGAGGATACGATTAACGAACGCACCGTTCGTTTTAACTTAACCGCTTTCGTAGTGGAAACTTTGATCTGAACAATAAACCACGAGAAAGACTAGTCACTAAGGTAAATAACGATAAAAATCAGGTGACGGTGGAAGATGATCCTATTTCATCTTAAAAAAAAATATATTTAATTTTTCTTTACGAAACGGCAATTTCATGCTATAACCACTAATATTAGATAATTTAAATAATAATAATAAATGATTTTAATATTTGTGGACAAATATAAATTACTGACTTTCAAGCTGGTATGGATATAATATTATTAAACTTTTTTGAATCTATATTTTACTAGCTATGTTTCACGGTTTCACCCGTGTTAAATTTATTCGACCTCTACCGCGCCGGCGTGACCCCACCCGTGTAGCCTGACGTCCGTGTAGCCTCACTGCCCGTAGTTGCCTAGACCTAGCCAGATTTTGTGACGTTCATGGTTACTAATCAGCTCCTTAGAGTTGTAGCGTGAAGTTATATAGCCTATAACTTTCCTCAAAGAATAGACTATACATTACAAGAATATATTTTTAAATATGAGTGCTAGTTTCAGAGATTTGCGCTTTCAAACAAATAACAAAAAAATTCTTCAGCATCATAGTATTAGGAACCTATTAGGACCTATGAAATTGCCGTTATGTATAAAAAAATTTAAACGAAGTTTTTTCATGTATTTTTTATTTGAATTAATCACCATGCAATCAATGCATCTTTGCCAGCGCAGTGGCAGTTAATTGATGCCCTTCTTAAAGAAATCAGTTAGACGGGAGGCAACAAATTCTTCAAAGGCATTTTGTACTGCCTCTCGGATATTGCATTTTTTTTCCGCCAAGGAGTTATCCAAATTCTGGAAAAAGTAGTAGTCTGTAGGCGCAAGGTCTGGTGAGTAGGGCGGCTGACGGAGAACTTCCAACCCCAGTTCTTGCAACTTGGAGACCGTCTGTTGTGCAGTATGAGATCGCGCGTTGTGGTGCAGGAGCAGCGGAGACGAGCGATTGACCAATGCTGGTTGGAGATGTGCCAGCTTCTCCATCATTGTGTTCAGTTCTTCACAGTACACATCTGCAGTAATGCTCACCCCGTTTGTTAAGAAGCTGTGATGAATCACACCGGCGCTAGACCACCAAACAGTGACCATCACTTTTCTAGGGGTAAGTTTTCGTTTAGGGCATTGTTTAGGTGCTGAACCAGGATCCAACCAACTTGCTGAGCGCTTGCGGTTATCAAACAGAATCTAATCTATCTAGATAATAATCTATCTAACAGTTCATCGCAGGTAACAATGTGGTTCAAAATTCTTTCATTTGTGTGTCTGTTGAGCAGTGCAAGGCACGTCTCGACGCGTACTTCGCGCTAGCGATCATTGAGTTCGTGGGGCACCCATTTGTCAAGCTTTTTTACCTTGCCAATTTGACGCAAATGGTAATGGTAATTGGTAATTCAGTCGTAGATTGTGTATCATCAGCTTCCACAATCGCCTTTAATTCGTCACTGTCGACCAAAGTCTTCGGACGACCGCGAGGTTCATTTTTCAGGTTGAAATTCCCAGAACGGAAGCGAGCAAACCAATAACAGGTGGTGCGTTGGTTTGTAGTGTTAGCTCCGTAAACGTCGTTGATGTTGCGTGACGCTTGTGCCGCGTTACTGCCACGACGGTACTCATAATCCATAATTACTCGAATTTTTAACGTATCCATGATGACAAAAAAGATTTAAATGCGATGAAAATGAAACACTAATCAATAAACAAATGACTACTTTTGGAAAAAGAATTCCATGTTTTTAAAATAAAATTAATTTGAAATTAGATTTCTTAGCCAAACAAAAATTATTTTGATTTGAAACGGCCAGTACTGCAGAACGGCAATTTCATAGGTAAAGACCTATTATTAGTATAGATTGATGTTAAGGGCAGTAGCTACGCCACTGTGTAGAGTTGATTTATAATAATTTTGAATTCTCCAATGAGCCTTAGCACTCAATGAAGAGCAACATTGTGAAGAAATTATTATATTTCCAAGGTTTCGTCATATCTACCACCATAAAATTGAGAACAACTTATCCATATACCATTAGCCATTTGTTTGCTTAGCTTTTAGTTATGTTCGGCTACATCGTCACTTAATATTACATCAAATTGTAGACAAAAGTCAAAGCAATAAATAATAATCTATAAAAATATTGGACTTTAAACTATTACCAATCAAGATTGTTTTAATTGAAAATTAATCGTAGTTTCTATTATGTGAACTAAACAGCTGTTATACATACACAAATAGGTATTAAACATAATAAACAAAAAGTTACAGAAGTGATTTCACAAGTTTCAAGAAATTATTATCTTAACTTTGCCCTCTCAATACATGTTGGATAATTATATATATGATCGAAAAAAAAATAGATAATTTTTTACTTGTAAATCATCTTTTAAACTTATTAATGCGAATAAACATTTTTTAAGTAATTGTGTTAGGTTCTACAATAAACTTCATAAGCACATTACAGATTATCTGTATAATAAGTTCAAGAATAATGTTAACCAAGTTTGTGGAGCAACTGGTTCATCATGCGAATGACGGTGATGTCTCTTTCTCCGTACATCCATTAAAATAATAATTATTGTAAACAATATACAATAGTTAAAACAGTAAAAAAAATCTTGATAAAACGATCAAGTTATTTGCCACTTCTTTTCAATGATTGGGATGTTTTCCGAACCGGTAGTGGTATTTTGACGTTCATAAGCGTCTTCTTAGGACCCTAAATTGAATAAAATATTATCGGTTTAACAATTATATAATTTATTATTCGAAAGTCCGTTGTATATAAAATCTTAGCTTAAGAGTAGGAGCTTTCACCACTGCATCATGAGGACTGATCAGAACATGACTCTTGGAAACTAAATTTCAAATACAGCGGATGATTTATTATGACAAAAAATAATAATAATCTTGTATTCAATACTCCATGCATCCATATTAAATCCATAAATACTGCAAACAAGATTAATCAAGTTAATTGCATTTTTATGTACCTGTCCTAAAAAGGTAATCTAATAAAAAAAAAATAGTACTACGCCTGCTACGACGTTTGTTACGAGAAGTACTTTCGTAGTGGCGCGTCGTAGCACTACGGGCGGTTTCCTTGACGTAGCCGTTTCGCAGCAAAATTCATTGTTCCGTTTTTCTTTTACTCGCATTGTACGAACATTCTGCGAATTTACAGTTTTAGCCTTTTGTGTTGTACAACGAAAGTATTCTTTTAAGAATGAACCTTTTAATAAATTTTAAAAATCCTCTTCTTAACGGGGAAAACGAACATTTATTTTTTGTTGACGACTAACCTTGCTATTTATTTATTTACTGTAGTTTCGAGTTCATGTTAAATTAGATTATTAATATGTGCATTTTATTTGTTATAGGTACTTCTTTTATTGCGTTTTTCTATAGGGTAAAATTGAGAGCTCCGTGTGCATCATGTCACGAAGTGAGCCACGATGAAGTTAGCCATCAAAGATAATAATGTGAATCCATTTTATTAATATGTTTATGCAGTGTAAATATAATTTTGAAGTAATAGGTAGCAGATTTAGTTCCACTGGTATCTAATTTTGAAGTAATGATGGCTCAGTGGTAGCGTGTACGACTTTGCGTCGATTTACGTGAGTTAGAATCCTTGCAATGAGTCGGAGCTTTCGGTGAAGAAAAAAATATCGTGAGGAAACCAAAAGCATGGTGATAGGGCTTTTTCTAATGCCCGCCTAGCTAGCTACCACCCTCAATTTAATTACTTAAGAATCATTTGATTAAATGTAGTTTCCTATAAGCATTCAGATAATTCGTGTAACAAACGCGGCGCGTCGTTATCTCGAATGTTTGTCATACCTCATAGTAGTTAGTTTTGTTAATGCATTCCACAAGAAGCGAGGGTGTGGTGAACGGGCGCTTTTGTTTGCTAAATGATAGGCTATTCACGGCTTCCACTCTCATCTCCCGAGTCATGTTTGAATGGAGATATTTAGTTTATTTAGTGGATATTATAATCAACTTAATTTATGATATTTATTGTATAACAGTTTTCTCAGACATTTAAAATATACTTATGATTAAGTTATAGGAATGTTAATAAAAACTATTGTTTAAAACTTATTGAATTTTACTGATAATCGATCAGTTTGAAAAAATCCTAATTAACGAGATCTGTATATGTTTTTAAGTTATTTTTTATTCATATTAAAAAAATTATTATAAGTAATCTGGAGTAAAATATATTCTATTTAATTTACATGGACAGGACAATAGTTATTTCGATTAAAAAATACAGTTCCAATTTTTTTTTTTTTAATTTTCAACTGAATAAAATATTACATCTTCTATACATATTATAAAACTCACCGTCTCACTATCTTTCTGTCCGTTTATGTTCTTTTCACGCGAAACTTAAATGCTTAACGCTGAGTAAGCCATATGAGATATACCAAATGTATGTTCCATATAATTGCAGATCTTAAAAAGTACTACAAAAAAGTTAGGGATAGCATATATCTATCTTCTAAAGATCACCCACAATAAGCATTTGTGTCTTAAGTCTTTTGAAAGGTTTACGCTTCACGCGTGCACTCGACGGACGGTATAGTCCAAGCGAGCGTAGCCGCGAGCACAGCTAGTATTTTAATAACATTTTATCATAATAATTTACATGTAACTGTATATTAAACTTACAAAACAGGATCCATAGTTGTGTAACTGTGGTCTTATAGCAGTTGGTATATCGCAAGTTGTCAAACCTGGTTATTTGTTGAGACCGCGCTAATAAAGACTGCACACATGTCACTGAACTACTGGGTCGATAATATGACGCTCAATATAGTTTTGAGATCTAGTAGTGTTTTAGATTTTGTTTATAGTTTTTAAATTATCTTTTTATTGATAATTAGCTGGCCCGGAAGATGTTGTTCTGCCCTTCTCAATAGCTAATAATACAACTCAGCCCCATCTATCTCGTTTCTTCTTGATAACTTTTCCATGGTAATATGTAAAAAGAATTATGCATATCCATCCTTTGAATCGGGAGTTATGGGTCTTAAGTTCATACAAAAATCCAGTAGAAAATACCATCAATTTTCCTAAATTTATTTTTGCATAGAACCTAATTCAGATTGTTACTAACATTTTAGCTAAAAATAGCCAAACCGTTGTCAAGTGATGTCCTTACCGACGAACAGTATTTCATTTGTATTTATATATATATAGACTAAAGTTGAATAACTGTCAGCCGACTATAAAATACTAAATAATGAACGAAAAATTCGAATACAGTAACATAAACGTGAAGATCGCCGATGTTTGCTATTTGTTGATAAATTTGATGGTCAGATTTTTTTTATAGAGGTACATATATCAATAAGAAAAGCTTTAGTCACAGAATTGAGTTTTGGAATTCACTAAGAATCGATTTTCGTAAATAACCCACGGTACGTACAACACGTGGGGAGCAACACGTGATAGTGATGTCTGGTTATTTCACTTTTTTTTTATATTTTTTCCAAGACTATAGGTCTTAAAAAGTAAACGCCAGGCGCGCGTTCGAGCTGATAAGCATCATTATTTTATGTTTGTGATGACTTTTAATAATTACATTATAATAAACTTCACGTTAAAGCTTAATAATTGTTTACAGTAACTCCCTCTCTATACATCTACTAAAAATTTAAATATATTGTTATATATTAATATATAGTGTAATAACATTTGAATAAATATTGATAAATGCAATCGTGTTTCTTGTCGGTTCTTCTCGATGTGTTGTTCTCGGGTGTTTTCTGATCCGGTAGTGTGTTGACATTCGTAAGTGCCTTCTTACGGACTAAATTGAATAAAATATTTTTGATTTTGGCACTTATTTTATGATTTTATCCTTGTTTTATTAAAGTTTTTAATCCTTTTTAAACTACGAGTATGTTTTCTAAATAGTCGATTTACTAAAAATATTTTTAAAGGTTTCGTTTATTTTACTATTAATTAATATTAGTAAATATTTATCATCGATTCATATTTAAAAAACTGAGAGACAAAAAGAATAAAATTAAATATTGTTATGTAATATCCAATAAAATAATCCCTTTATTTATTCATTTATTTATGTATAAAAACAGGACGCCATTTTACCGGCATCGCACTTCACACATGCCACAGACAGCGATACGAGCATCGTAACTGACGACCTACCGAACACCCTCAGTAATAACTACAGGTTGAGTCTGCAACTAACGACTCGCACAATCCATTGTATTTATATTATATTCTGTATGCTTTTGTTATTACTTATAACTGAACAGGCTTAAGAGGGTATAGATTATAACAGTATTATTTTGCTTGTTTTTTTTTTCATTATAGATTTAGCGTTATGGTCATTCATCTGAAGTGACGACATTGGCCGATTCGGTGAGTGGTGCGCTAAGCTTAATGGGGAACTGGCTCTCCGTAGGAGCTGCTGGAAAACACCTATTGGTGCTTGGCGAAACATTTTCACCTTGAGGGTGGTAGCTAGCCAGGCGGACATTAAAAAAAGCCCTACCACCATGCTAAAGATTTATTATATTATATATGTATATATATATAATACATGTATAGGTGTACAATGTATAATATAGTACATATATATACATTTGCTTATTCTTTTTGTTAGAGATTATTAGAGTTATATTTTATATTTTTGTATATACAATAGGTCTTAGTTGGCATTTATCGTTTAAAAAAATTTTTATTGACATTAATTAATGTGTTGATCATACTATTATTTTTTCAAATTTTTGTCTAGATAGCAATTTTATAGGTAACTGGATTTAATGTCTGGATTTAACTAAAAAACGACTGATTTTAGGGAAATTTTGTATACAGTAAGTATGTCATTTCTTAATTGAGAAACTATAAAAAATATCAATAAAACTTTACAAAAAATCCTAAACTAAAAATATACGTAAATAATTGCTGCGTAAAAAAGCGTGCAAATTGCAAAGCCGCAGGCATAGCTAGTAGCTACCTATAGAGTTATCGTATATATGTATGTAACATTTTGCAATTATACTCCGTAATAAGGGGCTTTGTACAGTTGTCGGATACAGTCAAACACATGAAAGGAATACAAAAAATACTTTGTTATGAACGACATTGGTCTCCGTCCCTTACCTCTGTATTTTCTATAGCCTCCTATAGACTGACGGCGTGCGATGTACGGCGCCTAGGGAGGGAATGATGATGGGGGGGCGGGAAGGAAAACAAAAGCACAAGTTTACATGAGATCTATACTACACAGGATAGTTCTTAAGGTATTCCCAGTATTATAATGGTTAGGGTATCCACTTACATGTATTAAATACTAGCTAAGTCCGCGGCTCCGTTCGCGTGGGCTACTGAATGCCGTCGATCGAGCACACACGCTAATCTTACTGCCCCAGCTCAAAAGACACAAGAGAAAAATGCTTATTGCGGATGATCCTTAGAAAATAGATATATGTTATCACTGACTTTTTCATAGGACTTTTTAAGATCTACAATTATGTAGAACATTAATTCGATATATCTCCTTTATTTACCTTTATCTTACAAAATATACCCCATAACCTGGCCATATGATATAGCTATGAATTAAAATAAAAAACATGTAAATCAGATCAGTGGTTTTTGCGTGAAAATAATATAAACGGACAGATAGACAGAGAGACGTTAAGTTTTATAATATGTATATAGATGTAAGTACATGCGTAAGATAATTATATTTTAATTTCTTTAAACAATATTTCGTATTTAGAAAAGCCAAAAAGAGAATTAAAATGCAGAAAGTCATCAATAAATTATTAACAACATATTGTTCCTCTATGGTTTTTAGTTTTTTGGCTAAGTAAATTTTAAACGGCCCAGTATATGCACACTGTATTTCACAGTTTTTTCAGAGTACTCTGTAGCGTCGGTTACAATTTTACTGATATTTGCTTTCCGACTAAATAAACGCTATTCTTGAGTGACCCCTCGCTGGCCATTCCGGCTACGCGTATTACACTAAGTATACATACGGACCGACCTTATGGTATATTGCCAAGTTTTCTTGTTGTAGCACACTGTAACGGCATTGTACTCGATAGTAAGCACAGTACAATACAAAACAACGGTGACTACCAAGGGATCGGTAATTTATCGCTGGTCGCCACTGTTATGCTGGTTTTGAAGCCTCTAGGCGGCTGCATATACACTAGCTGATCCAAACCAAAAGATAGACGGGTTTAAGATTGTTATTGTCAAAGCGAGAATTGGATAACATCGTAGTTCCATGCTATATTGTCCACATAATATCAGTAAATGGAAACATTTTATTATATAGTTCATTAAAGATGTCAGAATTAAATTAAAATTGAGATAGCGTAAATAAGTAATTTTAGAAAAACTCATGGTCGATGAATAACCATTACTAATGTTGCTGCTAGCTTTAAAACAGGGTTTAACAAGTCTATCTGTCTAGACTAAATGGTCTTATTTCAATATACCTAATGCACTCCACTTAGAAATAAACACAATAAAAGATACACAGGGAACAAGACGATTTTCTCATCAGGAGTTACGCTTGTCTAAGTCTTTTCTGTGCTTATTCGTTTTTGTTAAACATTTTAGAATTGTATAATTTTGTTAGACTGTACAAATATCATTTGAACGTATCTATATTTATAAATCTGTAGATTGTGTATATATGTGAATTCGTTTTTAAATTTTTGCGATAGATAACATTTCAATAGGATACTGAACTCGAATACGTAATTTTTTAGATTCATCTATGTTTGTATTTCTGGCCTTAACTCAAAACGGCTTTACCGATTTTAATAAAATTTTATACATGATAAGTGAATATAACTATTATAGATCTGATGACTATAACCTCAATAAAATTGTAGAAATCATAAAAAAAACCTATAGATTGATGTTCTAAGGAAATTTAGAATCGACACTTCACTGGTAACCATTGTGAATTAAAAATACTTACTTAAATCTCGGATTTCAAAAAGTTTTATTCTTTGAATAAAATATCTCAATTTTCAATTAACAATGTTCCTAACGTTAAAAAGGTATTGTAACTTTAACAATATATTTAACTGTTTATGTTAACGTATTAATTGAATTTCTGAGTAGTTTGTTTAATAGTAAGATATTAAAATCTTCTAAACCGGTGTAAATCGAGATAAAAGCTTTAAAGCAATTACGTTTAGCAATTTCATTGAACTGCGTTCTTAAAACATTTGTGCTGCGTTCAAACGGGAATGCTATGTTTTAAGCTATTATTACATTAATTGTATAATACAATCATATTTGTGGGCGATTGCCGACCTTGAACTTCCTTTCTTAAACAAGCTTTGGTAACCTACCCACAATAGGAACAGAACATAATGTTATTTGGCTATGATCTTCTGTGGGTGGAGGTGTATTTCACCAGTCGGGTTGCCCCAAATAAAGAGAAACAAAGAGATTTTCCGTGCCATACTTCTCTTAAAGATTTGAAGGACTTCTAGGACTAGAGGCCCTGGTCGGTCCTCCCCCGTCCCTCATCCCTTAGTTCACCACTGTAAGTAGCATGATGACTCAGTGGTAGCGTGTAAGACTTCGCGTCGATTGACGTGAGTTCGAAGCCCTGCTATGATCCCCCGAAGGAAAACATCGTGAGCAAACCATAGCATGGTGGTAGGGCTTTTTCTAAAGCCCGCCTGGCTAGCTACCACCCTGAAGTTGAAAATCTGTCACCAAGCACCGATAGGTGTGTTCCGGTAGCTGCACTTGAGAAACAGTCTTCCACTATGTTCAGCGTGTTATAATCTTGGGCCACATCGTCACTTAACATCAGGTGAGATTGTGGCCACAACGCTAAACCTATTACTATAAAATAAAATAAGCCATGATGTCGCTTGTGGAATCCTCGGACATAACTAACCTTTGTTTGATGGGCATAACTGTCAGTTGTGTGTCTGTGTGTTAAATATTTATAATGTAAATAAAGTGTATCAGTTGTTTAGTTACAAAATTACAAACTTTGGTTAGTTTGGAAAATTGCCGTATGTGAATTTGTATCGCTTTATTTATTTATTATTATTATTTATTTAAGACTCTTAAATGTTTGTTTCAATTAGTGCTCGCACGAAAAAGATTTTTTACCCGAAACTGAATTTTTAGCCTCGGTCTCAGTTTCGGCCGAAATTGAAACCAAAACTTATTTAGCCAAGTTAGAATGTCTATCGTTACTGAATTTAAGTGTAATTTTACTATTTTTTACACAAATACAGACAGTTAAATCGTGTTAAATTAAATGAAAAGATATTGAATTATGTGACAAAAATAAAACTCTCCCGAAGTTAGCCAAAAGACGCGTGATAATTCACGAACACTGAGATTCAGCGCGGCCGTGGATTCGGCCGATATTTGGCCGCAACAAGATTTTTGTCTTAAACTGGTCGAAATTGAAACCAAATCTCCGTCTGTCGTTAGTTTCAATATGCTTAATAATGATAATTAAGTGTAATCTTTAAGCTACGAACAGATACATAAATACGACTAGTATATAATTTTATTAACTCGTATCCAAACTATCCGTTCCACTAAATCGTTTACGCCTATCATAAACGAAGCATAAGTTTTATAGACAATTCGTTCGGCCCAGCACGTACCTGTCTGCGTAACTGGCCCGAACACCTTTATTTAATTACTTTCATTGAAAACCAATTCTATTTGTACCTCATCAGACGGGACAGAGGATTGTGTTTTGATAGTCTATTCAGTTTATACCTTTTGAGTATTAATGTTTGGGTAAATTAATAACACGCACAATATACTAGAGATTTTTTTAATTCTTTAATTTGAGAGGCTTATATGTAATTCACATCGGCCAGCCCCATCGTAGCATAACCTAGTATCGTCGCATCGTAGCGTAAACAATGATTATTTATTATATATGTATTTAATAATATAAGATGCAATTAATTTGAACAGACTAAACGCCTTGTCAGTGGCATTATAACATTTTTTTATCGTTATAGGTTTGGCGTAGTGGCCACAATCTAACCTGATATTAAGTGACGATGTGGCCCAAGATGATAACACGCTAAACCTAGTGGAGGACTGGCTCTCAAGTGTAGCTGCCGGAACACACCTATTGGTGCTTGGCGACAGATTTTCAACTTGAGGGTGGTAGCTAGCCAGGCGGGCATTAGAAAATGCCCTACAACCATGCAATTTAAATTAAATACAGTAATTATATGAGCATATTAAAAAACGATTTTCCAAATATCACATTTTCGATGTAAAAGACGGCAAGTCGGTATTTTAAGAAATAAAGCCTTAATTTCATGAATTGTGTAATCCTTGTAAAACAAAATTAAATCATCTACTACTACAACGAGAAAGGATAAAATAGAATTTTGATATGTTGACATATGTCATTTTAATTTCACGAGGTATCCAATTAACTTAATATAAAAACCATCATATATGACAACAAACAAAAAAAATTGATATGTCATCAACTCAATTAAATATCACATTTTAGTTTCACGAGCTGTTGTCTAATGGTATAAAAAACCATCAATTATTTCGAGAAACGATAAAAATGTATATGTCGACACATCAACGTAATAAAATAATATAACATTTTAATTCCACAAGGTTTCAATTCTCATAATATTAATAGCATCTAGTTACCGAGAAACAATAAAAAATATTTGATACGTCAACATATAAATTCAAATAAAAGGTATGGTTTTACGCGACACGATGATTATATAATATTTAAAATATAATCTGTAATGGGATATTATTAAGATTAAAATTTTGCATTTTCCGTAGAGAAAGTTTTTGCAATTCGCTCCTAGATGAGACTGCTCGGATTCTGTCTCTAGATAACGGACAGGATTCCCGGTTTTCCGACTAGATTCCTCCATTACTATAACAATTCTCAGCTTTGTCTTCTCAAAGAGCTCGAGTTAAATTATGAAATGTTCTCTTTCTTTTATGCAATTAAGTTAGGTAATATTACTATAGACTTTACAAGCATATAAAATTATAATCTCTTAAAAGGATTTTAAATACATTATCTTTTTATTGAAACGGTACTTAATAAATTATTTTATTTTTACTTTTACGCGTAATCATAACTACTGTATAGTGCATGAATTTTGGTCACTGTCGAATGATTATGACTCACCGATGGTCCTAGGAACAAGTTTCAAGAATTTTGTATCTTAACTTTGCCCTCTCAATATGTCTTGGAAAATCTAATCCATGTTGAAAAAAATCTAGATAATTTTGAACTGGTAAATGACAGATTCCATTTCAATATAAGAAATAAATGTAAAATAGTCATTCCATCTTTTAGACTTAGTAAATAAATAAAAAAAAATAAGGTAACTGTTTTAGGTTCTATAATAAACTTCATAACCATATTACCGATTTGCCGGATAATAAGTTCAAGAATCATGTTAATCAACTTTTATTTTCGAAAGAGTATACGGTGGATCATTACGTGAATGACGATGATGACTGTCGTCGATTGACATCAGTTCGAATCTATGCAATGAGCCTGAGCTTTCGGTGAAGGAAATATCATGAGGAAACCATAGCATGGTGGTAGGGCATTTTCTAACACCCGCCTGGCTAGCTACCACCCTCAAGTTGAAAATCTGTCGCCAAGCACCAATAGGTGTGTTCCGCACTTGATAGCCAATCTTCCACTAGGTTAAGCGTGTTATCATCTTGGGCCACATTGTCACTTACCATGAGGTGAGATTGTGGCCACTACGCCAAACTTATAACCATAAAAAAATGTAAGTTAAGTGGTATCTTGCCAACCACACACTTTACATATAGTGTAAGCATTAAGGTTTTGCGACAGAAATTAGTATGACTGTTGTGCTTCTGTGATCGAACCTTGCACAGGCTCTACCAGTTTTTTTTTAATCCCTCCGTCTGTCTTAGACTTCCGGAGGGTGGGTACTTTACCACTGCGTGTTTTGCATGGTCCATGGGTATGTTATATGCGAGTGATGACTTTTTAAGTGTATTTATGTGACCATATCTGTGTGTCTCAACTTTAATAATTAGTTACAATGTGTGTAGAATGTATGTGTACTTTAATAGCGGGTGGTAGTGTGATAAATTGTTCATGATATTGTTATATATGAATTTCATATTTGCATTATTTTCGTGTGTTATATTTTGTCGACATTTGTTTTATTATATAGTTTTTATTGCAGATGATATATTTTATACAATATATTTTGCAATTCAATTTAGTGTAGGAGGAGTGGGAGTATATCTGGGTATAATTCTAAAGTGTACTTTATTTTTGTGTTAATTTTAAACTTTCCAGTTACATAGCTTGATGAATTCTGTCATCTACTATATATAATTCTTAAGGCTTACTTACGGACAACGTAGAACTTAAACAGATGGGTTTAGAAGTATTATATTTGGTACAGTAGTTCCTTATATAACATAAATCAGCATCAGGGTGGTAGGACAAGGAAATTGTGACCAATGGAATCGTGACCACCATACACCAGGTGTGACACTCTTTACAGTGCCACGTTATAGTGTCATGGTTTGGTATCAGACTGTCTGTATCCAGTAATCAAGTGGGGTGGTGGATCTGTACTTGATTGACTTGGTCGCGACCACACTGTACTTGCTGATAAGTCCGTCACAGTAAGTATTTTGATTTGTCGCGTTTTGGATACAATCGGTACATGTCCAGCGACTATTGGCGATGGATTATAGATCGTTCGATGGTCGCCGTTGTTTATGCATTTCTCTTTGCTGGCCATCAGGAACAGTGCCGTAGTGTTTCTATAAAAAATCCAGAAAGGGTTTTTGTAAATTGAACCCTTATAGGAGCTTTAAAATATTAACTCCCCATTGTTGCCCATCCGGCACACGTTTAGTACATAATATATAAATTATGACTAATACTTTTCATAGGAATTTGTATCTGCAAACTTTTTTATTCAATCGGAAGACTTCATTGCTTGAAATTAGTAATTGAAAGCTGTATATTTTTTATAACAGTTCTAGAATTTATATGCGACAGTAAAGTTCAAATAAATTTGCATGAAACACGATAAATGCATTGTTATAATGGTATTAATACCTTTAATTAAAATTTATATTCAAATGAAACTGCTCTACATGCGATATTTTTGTTTGTAGTGTATTTTAATCCACCTCGTAGAGAGCGTTAGCGGTAAAATTGTGAACAAAATGTTTTACGACAAATTATTTTAATTATACTAATACTAGAAGTGCCCAACGGTTTCATCCGTGTTGAATTTAGCTGACCAATCATCTAGTGCGTTACTGCACACCCGTGTGAGTCAGTTACCATATTTACCTACATCTTGTCAGATTGATTAACGTTTACGGTTACTGCTCCGCTTCTTAGGGTCGTATTATGAAGTTACGTACCCTATAATCTTCCTAAATAAATAAGATATAAAATAATGTGCTCTTTTAAAACATTATTTGTTTGATCGTCTGACGTAATCCGACCGTGTGTAATGTGTGTGTGTGAACTGCAATGCCTTTTAATACCTACGAATAAAACTCGATTTTTCGAAAATAGTGTTTTTTTTTCTATTTTTACCGAAGTCGTAACAGTAATATTTTATTCTATGGTAACAGATTCCGACGACGACTGTACATGGGAATTTACAGAGTTCGCAAAACAAACACAAGCAAAATAGAATTTATACAGGAAACAAAAGCCATTTAGTCCGCGGCGTCAGGTAACGGATCTCACATTTAGCAGTTAGCGTAGTTAGCGAACAATGTGCCGCGGCTTGAATTGTTACGTTGACGGTTCAGGCCGTGTGTTTACGGGAAATACGGAACTTTACTTCAGGGTTATGAGACTTTAAGGTCATCGAAATATCTTTTAAATGTACTTATTTAAGGTTATTTGTCAATAAATGGGAAACTGCGGGGCACACCTAGTAATAATAAAATAACACAATGGTGTTGAGGAGCATCCGAGATGAATAATGTTGAACTGATATTTGAATTTCATCGTCCGTATCGAATTGTCGAAACGTCATATATCAAAGCAGTAGTAGTTCGACATCGGCTAATTTATGTACGAACTTAGTTGCCAATTCTGTCTAGATTTAGCTCTGTCGGGACCTAACTTGGAACTCGAGTATTAATTCTGGATTTCGGTAGAGTTTCATACGCGGTTTGGTACTGGAGCGTCGGAAAGACAAAAATTAAGAACTTAGGGTTAAAAATAATTTTACTTTGATTTTCATTAATTATGGATTAAGTAACTTATAAAAAAAAACCTATGTATTTATATTCGTAGAAAACATAATAGGCAATAATCATAATGAAACTAAGATATCAAAAAATAAAAAATAGAGAATAACACACACACAAAAGCTTACACTAGATACCTATCAATGTTTTAAGGAATATTAATGACACCATTTTCATCCTTTGACATCTAGGTTCACATCCAGGCCCAAGATTGCATGAAAGAGTATCCGTCTCTTTTAGAAATTATAATGAAACAAATAGAAAAATGTAACACAACAATGTCAAACAATATGTTATATCCTATAACTCTGCTCAATAAATCTTATTTTTATTTATAAAAATGCATGTTTGTATGTATGTTCCCTATAGACTCCAAAATGGCTGGAGCAGTTTTGATGAAATTTTCGGACAATCTTCATTTTAAACCAGCTGATGATCCTGTAAAGTTTGGTAGCAATTCGATAAATATTATTTTTTCTGAGCCACAGCATCGCGTTGGCTTTGAAATACAAAATAAAAAATCTGACTGGTAGTTCCAGATTCTATTTTCCAAATACACACAATCTCATTAAATTTACACTCTCTCTTTAAAGTATTAGTAAAAAATAAACAAATGCCTTTTTTTCCTATAGATTACAAAATGATTTTAGATTCTTAACAGGTTTATTAATTTGTTAGCTTTTAGGTATATTTTTTTTATTACAGATTAAAAATTAAAATAAGAGTCTTTATTATTTAATATGTTTTATTTATTCATATGAATTTATACAGTATTCTAGGAATCAAGGCCTTACATTTATCAGTGATTCACCTTGAACAACGATTCTTACATCACTTAATACCAGCAAGACTGAATGCCCGTTGCTATCACTGTTACTTCTAAGTTTGAGGTACTGTGACGTACTGTGAAGTATCGTGACCACCCTACACTATGTGCGTAACACCCATTATAGTGGCACGCTAAGGCGTATCGTGTTCTGGGATTGGCCTGTGTATATCCAGTAAATAAGCGAAGTGGTTATCTTTACCAGACCTTCCAGACTTTGCACGGTGATAAATTCATCATAGTGAATCTCTTTCACTTTTTTCGCGTTTTGGGATTAGCCCCTGTATATAAAATTGCCAAGAGGTTTGCAAGCCAGAGCCAGTGATGACCAGCGATGGGTTGCCGATCTCTCGGTTCACCATCCTTGTTTTTGGTTTTTATTGTGCTTACTATCATGCACAGTTGAGTCACTTTATACTGCTAATATTTAAAAAAAACATGCTACACATTAACGAGTAAGTACTTGTAAAACAATAGCCGACATTAACATGCAAGCCAGAAGCGCGATGGAACTCTTGTGCAAATGCGCATTCAACTTGCATTACCACCGAGAAACTTGGCCGAATCTTGTCGGATTACTTGCGTTTGCATATCGCCAGGCTCTCGAAGTAATGAATGTTTTATGTTATGCTAATGAATAAACGATACGAGAGTTTGTAACAAAGAAGCTTTTAAATTTTTTTGCTTTTAATGTGTAGATGTCACGAAAATTTTACTCCGAAGCCGGGTTTAAGGATAAATACTTTTAGATGATAAATTTGTATGCTAGTGAACCTTAAGTACCTAGGCGAATAATATTGTTACGATCTGCGTAAAAAAACACTATTATCGAAATATCTGGAATCGTCTTGGATCTACTCGAAACATTCATTCGTAGGTATGAAAAATTTCGTACTTTATACACACACTAGCTGTGCCCGCGGCTCTGCTCTCATGGACTACACAATGACGTCTGTCTAGCGCACGTGCGAATTGTGCTGCCCCCGCTACAACCCGCGGTGGTCGCCTGCCGTTTATTTTAAAGATAAAAATGATTAATGTGGGTGGTCTTTTGAAGATAGACATATGCTATCGCAGACTTTTTTTAAGGTCTTTTTAAAATCTACAATAATGTAGTACATTAACTTGATATATCTCTTAGGTTTACTCAGCATAAGCCGTTTAACCACCTAAAAAACGTTTTTTCCGAATTGATTCACCATTATCACTGTGTCAATCGAATAAGTGGTTTTCACGTGAAAAGATCATAAATGGACATAGAGAAAGCTTATCGCTCCTGTTACGTAATATCTAAAAATAGCACCCTCCTTTGCGGAATGTTCACAGTTCTGTTTTGGACAACCAAGTCGTAACAAAAGGAAAATATCAACAAGAAGACTATCGAATAATGTAACCAAGAGAAATTTTAACAAGTGTAGTTAATATGTGAATAGTGACTTTGTTAAATCCCTATTATTGTAAATGTGAATGTAAGTTTGTTTGTTACGCTTTCACGCGAAAACTACTTAACCGATCATCGTGAAATTTTGTACACATTTTATTGGAGGTATTAGAAGTAACATAGGGTACTTTTTACTAAAAAAATATCTCTGATACTTATTTAATGGCTTCATTGCAGCGAAGCCGCGGGTAAAAGCTAGTATTTAAATAATTTAAGAACGTAAAATTTAACGGTAATCGAAATGTGTTATGCATCAACTATCCAGAGAATAATTGTCATTAGTGAGTTGGTTCCTTCACTTTGTACTTATTTATTTTAAAGAGTAGTTAAAAAAATTTCATAACATTATTGTTTTTTTGTCATAGTAGTAGGTTCGCTGTCGTTCATTTGCTACCTAACTAAATATTCTGTGGTAGATAGCCGTCAATGTAAGTTACCCCTGCCATTAATGATAAAATATACATAGAACATATGCTCGTTTATGCAACTTAGTATATAAATGTCTACGCCCGAGAACAAAGTGTCTTTTCGTGAAAGGGAATCTCTAAGGGGGAATTGAAGGGAATATTAAGCTCCCTCTTCCTTCATAAGCCCACCTGACATGTCTTTGATCTACAATGGAACAAATGATACCTTCACTACCCTTAAACAATTAGTAATGGATTGGTAAATATTGTTATTTTATAGAATACTAGCAACTGCTCTCGACTTCGTTCGTGTTAATTATCTATAACAACAAATCTGTACTTCTGACTGTACACGACTTTTTTTAATTTACTGTAGACATCTTATATAAAATACACTGATCACGTATATGCCTTAAAAAAATTGTCATTGTCTGTCTGTCTGTCAAACGGTTTGACGAATTCTTTATGAAATTTTGTATATATGAAGCGTATAAGGCGATAAGAATTTTTAATAATACTTTGTAAAAATTTGAAAAAAATCTTCACTAAAAGTTAAATTGGTATTAATTCTCAACCAATGTAACCCAACCAAGGAATAGGAAAGATCCGTGTAGATGGACCGTGCATATCTCTACGTTTGGCTTAAGACGGCTTAATGGAATCCCTCGTACCAAAGGATCGGACGATACCGTCTCTTACAGATTGTAGAGGGTACTGTTTTGTACATTAGTTGCGTTACGTAGTCTGCTTTTGTAAATTTGTTTTTGTTTTTATTATATATAATATATTTCATTGTAGCACGGCAAAATGACGGCGCTGTACTTGACGGTAAGCACAGTATGTTACACACGTTACGGCACACGTTACTTCACGTTTTGTCAGTTCTAAATTACACAAGTAATACAAATGAAAATTGGTATGTAAGTGGGTTCTAAGTTATCAAAATAAATTTATATTTCAACCCACAATAAAAGACATGCACTACATAAGTCACTGCAGCTTATAAGCAATGTATAACCAACCTCAAAAGGGCAGCAGTCTTGAAGCCAGTCAGAATAAGTCGCAACTCGTGAGGACCGACTTGGAACGTCCCACTTAACTGATATACAAAAATTCAACCCTTAAGTCGATAAATAACTGGAGCAAATAATAGTCTAAAATAAATAATACAATAAATTCAGATAAAAGCTAAAAAATGAAATTAAATAATCTGGTATTAATTACTTTTTTAACGATTAGTTACACAAATAAAGTAATATTTAAATGAAAATTTCATTAAATCAAGTAGAATGTTTGTTACATTCTACTTCAGTACGTTGAGAACTTTGTTCTTGAGACGTTTAAGCCACTTCAAATGTAGAATGTAATCGTTATTTACTTTTACGTCTTTGATGTTGGACGTTAAATTAGATTGGCGTAACATTTTTTACGTAATCATTTCATTATTTCATTCGTCTTTGTTTTGGTCCGACAATCATTTCATTTATTTTTAATCTTCTATTTTTCGAGCCTTCTGTACATCAGCCTCAGTACTATACCAGCCTCATAGAAGTCAATTTATTAAAGTTTTTAGATGATTATTAAATTTAGGAGTCAACGAGACAATGTTATAAATTATCTGGGTCCCATTAGACATGTATTCTTCCATATAAGATCTCTCCTTTTCTTACATTTACTCAATATTATTGTGTAGGTATTTTAAACATTTATTAAGTTATTGACGTTATAATTATATGGGCGCGTTATGATTAATTGATTGGAGTGATCTTTTACGATGCGCGCGTAATTTGTAACAAAATGTCTACACTATGAAGTTGCTTTGCCAAATCTCTTATTTCATTGTGGTGAAGATAGTCACACTAGATGTTGTACATCACATAACATATCTACGTTTTATTTGTTCAGCAGCTGCTAGTATTTTCTTCGTGGGTGTGAAAAAATAGGCTGACACTGACTCCTTATTCGCTGTCTTAGACACACCTATGAATGGATAAAAAAAAATGTTTAGTTATATATTAACGTTCGATCACAACCTCAAGAGACAGAAGGGAGTTGGCCTCGAGTACAGATAGTACAACAGATAGATGCTTGGCAACATATTTTTAAGGGGAGGTTTTAAGGAGCTAGATAAATAGAACTCCTAAAATTACGCTATGGTATCATGAATGAGCTATCATGAGAATATTAAAGTAAAGACAGTTCAATTGATCAGTAAACCTACTTCCTACTAAGCTACGAGCCATCTAGTCCATATAATATTATAAGGCTCAGAACATTGTTTGAATGTGCTAATCTATGAAACTACTAACAGAGAATATAGGGAAAAATATTTTTGCGTGTCATACACTGTTTATTGAGAAAGTATATAGGCTATATAACTTGTATATATAAATCTGGCAATATGTAGAAAAGAACGGAAACTGAGAACAACGTTATTCTACACGGGTGAAAACGGGTGATACAGCTAGTATGCGTATAAAATAGGGAATAACATACAGAAAATATAGAAATATAAACAGTTTTTCAGTATCGCACGAAACTAGCACACTATCAATGCCTACTTATAGAGGCATGAGCTTCTGAGCCCTTGTCGGTTGCGAACAAATGGAAATGATTTTCTCCTCTAACCTCCGTTTGAATCGTACCTATATACTTTAGCGTAGGGTTGCCATCAAGGATCGTTTAGTTCTCGTCTTTGTTTTGGTCCGACAATATATAAAATCCTAATGGTAACGGGTAAGCCAGTCTAGCTCCTTTCACTTAAATAGAATGTATTAAAATTGTTAGCAAAGAGAAAACATCGTGTGGTATTCTAGAAATTCGAGGAAAAAATATTCTCGTAATCCAGAAGGAAGGCAAAGATTTATAGTTTTTTTTCTTTCGTATCTTCTCTTTATTTTGTGCTGATTGGAAGCACAGTACAATCCAAAGGCAATGGTGATCGGTCCTCAAGTCTTTCGTTACTCGAATATACAGCAGCTGCTCCCTTAACGCGACAAACCAAAAGCGAGTCACTGTGACGGGTTTATCACAACGTACATGGTGTTCGCGACCCAGTCGGTTACAGATCCCTACCATGCCAATTGGTTACTGGATATACTCCGGCTGGTCCCGAAACGTCACAAGACTAAGTGTGCCGCTATAGAGGGCGCAACCGCAACGTAATGTGGGGTAAACAGTTTTGTTGTTGAAGCCCTATATCTTCATCTTTTCATCTTTTTACTATACTGTCTGTGCCCCGTTGACCCGTACGCGTTTATTATTTTCGTCACGAAATTGTATTATTTAACATGTATATAGCTTATCAAATGATAAGCAGCAATTGTTGATTGACATATAAATCCTGTATACAAAATTTCACCAAATTCGAATGAGAAATATTTTTTACGATTTCTGTAAGTATTATTGACAATTCTTATAGCCTATCAATTATGGAATTACGCATACTTCATACTTACTATATTTCATCAAATTCGGTTAAAATTAATACAAGTTTTTAATATATATTTTTTACGTATTCTACAACCTGGAATACAACCAATATGGAATGACATAATGCTTAATTAATTTAATTTAATTCTTACAACCTGGAATACAACCAATATGGAATGACATAATGCTTCCGGAACGTCTATAAAATTTCATGAAAATCGGTTGAAATTAAGAAAATGATCATTTTTGGAAAAACTTTTTTAATCATAAGCATCCCTTGTACAAAAGTGAATAAAAATCGGTCAAGCTGTTTTTAAGTTAAATCTGAACACACGTTTAAAGAGACAGATAAAAGTTTTATTATTTACATATTCGTGTCGGCGTCTTTCATATAGAATATCTATCAGGAAATTAAAAAAAAAATACATTTATAGACTGAATTAAAGATTTATTAATACAGATATTGTGAACACAAATGCTACAAAGCGAAACATATGATTAAAATACAAAAACAGGGAGAAAGTTTCACCCTTGTACATCGTGAAATAAAAGACTTGGGGTCGTTGCTCCGAGTGATATATCAAAAGGAATCGTCGTCAGTTTTGCCATTCTGTCCGACCGTGTATGTAGACTTTTTTAGCCGCACAATTAGGCCTCTTCTGGTCTTGACATTGCCCCAACTATTTGTCAAAGACTGTTTTAGCCACGGTTGACTTTTACACTAATCGCATTCGAGTTGGAGAAAGGACCGCTTTTAATAACCATGAAAACATTTTATGACATTAATCTTCACTATAGAGTTTTATGGATATTGTCTGTCACGTACAACATTTTAGTTACATTTATTTATACTCAATTATGAAATTTAGATATGAAATTTATGCCTGTCGTGAATAGAAGAATGATAAGTTAACAGTCCATAATTTTGGAGGCAGCAATTTATTTGTAACCCATTATATTAATTTTAAAAATGATAATAATTCTAAAATATTATTTTAGAGAACTTATTAACTGGAAGACAGTTCAAAAGTTACACAGTACGGTAACTTATGACATAAATAAATTTTTTGTTTGTGCCGAGATGGAGGTTACCGTAAAGCTACGCTCCAGAGTCCAGCGCGTGTTGTTCTGTTAAGAAAGAGACAGTAGAATACACTCAGTGAGCCAATATATCTACGCGCTGAAGTAGCTTAATGAACTTAGCAACGTCTGTATCATTTACAGTGCGGACACCCCGTCTCTGTAACCCGTCCAGGGCATCGAGGAGGTATTTTGAGGATCCGTTCGAAAAGTGCGATAAGTATTCCATACCAGGCCGAACTTGTGCCTTGTAAACCAGATACAGCTGATCAGGCGTGAAAAATCTATTTAAACGATCGTGACTTCTTAAAAATCTCTCTTTTTCTACTATAAGTATATAAAGTCGCAGGCTAAGTATCAGAGAAACAGTGTAATATCTTTATACTTGTATTCCTTGTACCATACTGTCCTTAATCTCGAACGCAATCATATTTAATGATATTAGGTACTTATAGTTTATAATTCACACTGGCTGAGATGAATCGGCAACGCGGGGGGTTCGAGACTTCTTTTTTTATGCCTCTAGGACTCGTCGAAGGTTTTGCTATCGAGCGAGAGCTTTATCCGATATATAATTATTGAAATACACATTTCGGCGAAACCATACAGTCGTATAGATATAATAATTATTGTGTTTATTACTTAACTTCAACGAAGATGTTCTTTTTAAAAATAAATTAAGATCGGTTTCTTTTTAATAGTGCCAGTATTAAATTGATGATTAGGATGACGTTATTTCTACACAACTGTTTATAAATTGTTATTGAATGTAATTATATTAATACATAAGATAAGATAGATCTCGATTCTCGAGGAACTTCCAACAAATAAGTATTTCATCATATTCTCACATTCTTATATTCCTCGTATGCTGTATTATTGTGTTTAAAATTTTAAACAATAATTACACATTTGAGTCGATAGTAGTGGACACCGTTTCAACGTTTCCTGAGGGTGAAACATCTTGTGAGGACTTAGTGTTCGACCCTCACAACAACTTTAGGGACTTATCCTTACAGTATGTTTGTTTTTATTTTTCCATTACGATCAATGTTTTCCATTTACTCATTTAAATATGAAATGTTTTGAAGTGAAATTAGCATAATAATAATATGGATAATCATAATGCAAATACTTTTTTTTCATAACAAAATGTCTTTTTCTTACACTTACATCACCTAAGTAGGGCCGGCACAAGATTTTTCCATTCTTCCACTCTTTTCCATCAGCTATCGCCTCAGTATTCACACCATATCTTCTTTAGTCTTCCTCTACTCGTATATCCGTCCACCTTTATACTTAAAACTCTTCTAGATTTTCATGATATGCTCATACCACGATAACCTATTACTACTCAACTTCTCTGACACTGGAGTTATTTTCATACTTCCTTTGGTATCACTCATTTCTCATCTTATCCATTTTACTTGCATCATACATCCATCTTACTATTCCCATCTCTAACCCAAGCAATCTTCTTTAATTCGTAACAAAATATAAAGAACAAAAAACATGCTGTATGTAAAAGTACACGCATATTTGAGTGTAATGACGGAGAAAATATCAATTTAAAATTCGATTTCTGCAATAATCTGTCTGAAAAATAAAACGTAAGTCTGAATTTCATCTAAAATCCTATTACTAAGCAATTTTACACCTCTCCAAGTACAGACGATCACAGTCGTTAACCCCAACTTGAAGACATGAGCGACGTTCCGATGAAAAATTAATTTACGACGGCCCTTTGATGTTTCTTCACTAATGGAGTTTCATATAAAATACGTTTCAAACGTGGATCGTGCTATCTATAATTAATAATAGCTTTGTAAGCTCTAAAAAGTCTAAATATGTATTCAAAAACGTCTATAGTTTTTTTAATAAAATACATTAGTATCTTTTTTTTGTTTTTATTTATTTATTTTTTAATAAAAGCAGCCACGGGTATTTTACCGGGATATTAGTCTGTCATGAAATGGTTTAATTTATAAGCGTGTTATTTGTCCCTATAGTAGGTAATAATGGTGGCATTTTACGTGATTTAGTATGGTTACTCAGACCATTATTATTCTTTGCTCTATATTATTGTTCTAAAAGAAATTAGTTCGGAAAGAAATCTATCAACGTGACATTGGTAGAATTGTGTATAAACTCACTTTACCACAGAATAAGAATATAAGAGAACATCCTTTGATTAATATGTATTCTATTAGATTCGTGATTCTATACTGAAGAAGAGGTCTACAATTAATAAAACACAACTGATTTCTCTTCAAATAAACGCAGTATAATTAGAACTAAATCGAAACCATTTGTTTTTTGTTTGTTTTATTTAAACTACAAATATAGTAGATTGCAATATATTAAATAATTTTAGATAATAATAAAAATTAATTATACAAAAACTATGATAGAAAATGTTTTATAATTTAATAAGTTCAAGTCTTTATTAAAGACCGCTCGCCGAGTCTTTTATGGATAAATAAATTCTCGGTGGAATTAGTTAAGTAAAAAACTAAGCGGTTTTTTAACATAGAAAACATTAAAAAAATGTATTTAGTATAACAACATATTTCATGGATGAAATCACAAAACGATCATAACTTTTATAACTTCATTCTTGTTTTCTAAGTGAACAATGTTGTTCGCCTTCTTTATGTTTGCTAGGGACATGTTGACCAAATTTAAACACAAATAATAATAAATACCAGAGGTTTTCGCGGGAACTTGATTTACCATGTTATTGTTAAGATTTACAATTTTAGCGGAATTTTACGTCATGTAGTTTGTTTTTGTACACAAATGAATTCTAAATAATAAAATTATTTGGATTTTTTTTCTGCTTGGGGCAATCCGGCTGGTGGAGTACCTCTCTCCACTCTACAGAAGATCGGAGCCAAATGACCTAGTGTTGTGTTTCTGCGGTGAGTAGGGTTCCCAGAGCCCTTTGGTATAAAGGGTTCAGGGTCGGCAACGCGCTTTTGATACCTATGGTATTTACATATACAAGCGTCCATAAGCTACGGTAGCCGCTTACCATCAGGCGGGCCGTATGCCTATTTGCATTCTTTATAGTATATTAAAAAAAAATACAAAAACTCCCTGAACAGCTTTTAACAAGGAAGCCGCCATCTTGTGAAATCTATGTTTAAAGATTACAAGAATAATTATAAAAATGTTCTATTCACGTGACGTTGGAAGAATAGTGGACGAACAAAGTTGCCTTTAAAAAGAAAGGAGAAGAATAAACACCACTAAGTATTATAGATATCCTAGGTGTTTCAAGTAAATAAAACATTTTTTTAGTTGACAGAAGGTAACTTTAGGTAAGATAGAACTTTTATCGATGTTAGGCAAAATACTTTTAAAATTGATATTCTGGATAACGGGGATATAAAATACATATAACATAAGTATTTGATATCAACAGTATATAATTTTTAAATAATTTTATACAAAAATGGATGTATCTACTTTTATGTAGGAGCGTTAGAAGTTATACTCATATGAATAGACATACATGTCGTCACATGTCATGTGACGTATAACATCGAGTGTGACTATCTTCACCTCAATAAAACAAGAGGTTTAGCAAGCAACTTCATAGTGTAGACTTTTTCTTAGAAACTACGCGCGCATTGTTAAAAAGTCAGACTCATCATATCTTTCATACCGCACCTAAAGAAGCATAACTTCAACTATTATATTCTATATAATACAAGCTATGCCACACGGTGTCACCCATGTTAAAATTACTCAAACAACTCTTCATCGAGTCGTCGCCAACGCACCCGTGTAAGTCTATCGTTTCCCATACGTGGCTACAACTTGCCAGATTGCTTGACATACATGGTTACTGCTCCACTCCTTAGGGCCTTAGCATGATATTATGACCTTACTCAAAAGTTGACTATAAAATTATTATTTTTTTAATCTGACTAATAAATCCAGATATTTTGCGCGTTAAAACAAAGAAACAAAAAAAAACAGCAAAGCTACAAAATAAAAGTTAACGTAACCTCTTTTTCTGATTTTATAAAACACAACGTCACGCGCGTCTCTCTGTTTGTCTGTCCGTTTATGTTATATTTACACGAAAACCACTAATCCGATTTACATGATTCCTTCTTTAATTCATAGATATGTTATCTCGCCAGGTTATAGGATATATTTTGTTACATGAAATAACATACGAAATAAGCAGCGACGATAATGGTTAATCATTTCGGAAAAAACACGAATTTGGCGAGATAAAATGTTTTATACTGAGTAAACCATACGAGATATATTCAATTAATGTTCTACGTAATTGTAGATCTTAAAAACATCTGTAAAAAGTTAGCAATAACATATATTTATTTTCTCCATATATGCTTATTGTCCACAATAAGCATGTTTGGGGCAGAACATTTCGCGCTCCGACCGACAGCATTATGTGATCCACGCGAGCGGAGCCGCGGGCACAGCTAGTTGTAGTTATAAAAACAAGAGAAAATAAAATATATTATTAAGCCTCTTATTTTTTTGTGTAATGATACGTATGAGAGGATCGCTGGGATATTAATGAGACATTCAACTGCGCATTAACCTTTCTTCAAGTTGGAAGTTATTGGATATTAAAACTAGCGATGTCCCGCGACTTCTATCACGTTTTTATTACTACGCAGCAATTATTTTCATCTCATCATTTTATTTTTACTTATGTTAGTGAACATTCATATAGCCTATCAATGGAGGAATTACATATTATACTAACCGTGTACACAATTTTATCAAAATCGGTTAAGAAGTATTTAAATAATTACTTTTTTATGATGTCTATGTATTCTCTTCTTCTTAATATTACAGACATTTCTTATAACCTATCAATTGAGGAATGACATAAGCTTCCCGTATTCAAAATTTTATTAGAATAGGTCAAGCTGTTTTGAGTTAAATCTAGACATACAAACAGACATACAGGAAATTGAAAAAAAAACAAGTACAATTAGAACTAAAAATTTACATAATATTTAAATAATAACAGTACTGGAATTATTCGTAATATTGTTATTTATAACCTAATTTAAAAAAAAAACTGTGTTGTATCGCTCTTAACCGATTGGATCGTGCCATGCACGTGGAAAACAAATCGTCATAGTGGCTGGTGTCGATACCTAGATCTGTCAGTGTGTATCCTTTTACGAATGATTTACCGTCATATTTGCCGATTGGTGTGACTTTGGTGACTGTCGATTGCGATCGGTGATTGACGATGTTCGTCATTAGTGGTGACCGTTGTCCTAAGATATAATACTCAGTATTATGTCTACTATCTACAAATAGTTGACGCCAATTTCAAATATTCATTGTGATCAAAATTTGTACATTATATAAACTTGCGTGGAATGGTGTGTAAGGGGTGTTTAATAATATCTCAAGACTTGAGACACTCAAAGCAATCACATCTGTACGTGTTGCACTGTTATTTTATAGTAACATGGCAATATGAAGGCATAGTGTCAGATGTCAGATGCAAAACACAATACAATCCAAAATAACGGTAACCACCGAAAGATCAACGGTCGTCGTAATCATGCCGGCCTGCAATCCTTCCGGCAGCTGGATATACACTGGCTGATCCTGAAACGCAAAAAAACAAAAGTAACAAAACGGGTTTGTGAAAAAAAAAAAAAAACTGGACGCGACACAGTATAGACCACGTAAAATAAAAATTGAAAGTCGAATATCAAATGTAATGTCTTTTTTAAATTTAGAATGTTATTTTTCGTGTGAAAAAATTTTCACTCTGAAATCTGACACTATGCAGGTTTAATTTTTATTCAAAGTGGCCAGTGCGTTAAAACGGTAATTTCATATTATTTAAACCCCTATTATTTCAATTCTAATTAATATGAGCTGCCGAAATAAGTTGTAAATTTAGTTAAATCCTAGAGAAGGGACACTATCTAAATCAGTTCATATTGTTAATGAACAATAAAAAAAGCAATAACATTTATGTAGCGGCGTTATTATTACGAACAATCCCGTCAAACAGAATAAAGCACTCACGGAATTGTACGTCGTGTTTTCGACAGATAAGCAGCGGGTTCGTCAGTTCGACTAAAAATTTGGAACGTGTACGGCTAGCAATTTAGTTGTATGTGCATTTGTGTATCAGGAATTTAGAGTATTCCGAACATACGTCATGCAATCCTCTGGGCGTCTATTACACCGTTTGTTTGATTTATTATATCTTGTATGGTATACTGCTATGGTTTCATCACGATGTTTTTCTTCACTGAAAGCTCAGGTTAGTTGTAACGATTCGAAACGCCTTCTCCGTACACGATACCACTACTACCACTACCTTCCTAAGAGTCGGGTTTAAGCTCGTGTCTAATACCTCTGGCTCGGCATAAATATAAAAAGAATCATATTCTTTATATGATTTAAATTCATTTGAAATGAATATGTACTTAAATGTGTTCTATTTTACATAATTAAAATGTCCAACATTCATGTACATATTTTCGTAACAAAATCAAAATGGTAAAAGAATATTAATAAGAATGTAATATAGACTTAATAATATTGGACATAATATTGTACATTGTCATTATAATATTAAATAAATTTGACATGTTTACGGTACAGTATAAGTGATTCCTTTCGAACCAGTTTCAAAAGTTTATTTTCCTTTTTATATTTTTCTCTCTTCTAGCTCAGTTATTCATATCGGTAAATATGTTTTACCTTGCTATATGTGAGTACAAGTTCATGTGCATGAATAAAGCAGTGAATAGGTAATAATTTTATTTGTCAAAAATATTTGATTATATTAATTTCAAACATATATTCCTTTAAGTCCAGTCTATCTTTAGTATATCGAGCCATTTCGCACTCGGTGTCTCTGCGTAGAATTTTTGAGTTTCTTTTTATTTTACTTTCGAATACAAAGAAATATATGGAAGGATTTAGAATTATCTACAGCGAATAATAACTCTGTATAAAAAATCACAGAACGTACATATTTATATCGTGTTGGTCAGATTGTCATAAAAAACAAATAGTTCTCGAAACATCAAGAAATGATTATTGAAATTTGTACACCTCGTTTTAAACGGGTATTTAAGTAAGTCACGGTCGGACTGGAGACGGTTCTAGATGGAACATCGAAGCGAATACTAAAAGCGATAATCGGAAAGGACAACGACTGTGATTAAGGACCAAAAATGTTTTTATTTTATTTTGTGTTCTCTTTTTTAGGGTACTTCTCCAACTAGTGATGGTTGGTAGCTGGTTCTGCATATCTTGTTTTGTCCTTGGCTAGGTGAAAGAGTTCGGTGTAACTCGTAACTTGGGATGGTACGAAACTAAGAATTTCTTCTACGGTCGGCTTTTCTTTTTCCATCATTAGTAGTTGCAAGACCTCGTTATTTGTCATACCTAAGCATATGTCCCAGAAGTTGACGCTATTTTATAGTTTGCAAAAATATGCGTTTCTGGCAAACCCGTTGTAGAACTTTCTGTTTTCAGGACATAGACATCGTGCGTCTGAAAGGTTCACATTTCGAATGCTTCTTTACATTTCTTGAGATCTTCCATAATAGTCTAGGCCTCACATTTGTATATTAGTAATGGAACGAAAGAGTTCTTTTAAAGCTACTGTTGCAGAATACATTTTTTTATTCTTCCAATGGCACTATTGCCTATATTTTTAATAGGAGTTCCAATCTTTACCTCATTGTATAGGTGTTGCGTAAGCTAGGTGCTATCCAGTTCCATTTTTGACCAAGCCAGGTTGGTATTAAGAATAAATTAGCTGTCCCGTGCGATTATTTTTCACGTTATAGAATGTATGAGGAAAGATGATTGGACAATTGATACAGCACGACAAGCTCTTTAAAATAGTTTTGGAAGAGAAAATTGAAGGAAAGCTAGGAAGAGGAAAACCTTTACGAAGTTTTTCCAATAAGTGAAGGATAAAGTGGGAATCGTGTCATATCAAGAACTAAAAAAAAGGCAGAGGATAAGGAACAGTGGCAACTGTTCCACCGACAAGAGCTGAGCTCTTAAATTAACGAAGAAGGAGACGAATGTAAGTAGATGGGGCCTTCTACATGATAGTTGAATAACTAGCTTTAAACTAAGACATCTGACATTTGAATTATTACTTTTGATTAGGAAATAAGGGAGATATGATGATGCCAAAAAAAAACTTCTTTGAGAAATTATATATCTCTGTATGTTTTTAGGGTTAAATATTCACAGAATTTTAATATAACTAAAACAAATAAACGTTAAGTTTTAAATACCCATTATATGGAGTGCATCCCGAGGGTTCTGGGGTGGAATTTTTAATAATATCAAGTACTAAGCGAGGACAGTATGACAATGGGCGGCCATGTTGAGCGCCGCTATTGTTATTGTGTACGCTATTACAGAATGTTTCTATGTTAGAAATAAATGTAGGGTTCATTTATTCAACATATTTGTTTAAGGGTGTTACGAAGCTTTAAATTAGAAATTGTTGTTTTGTTCTAGAATATATTTTTAATGATGGAGCGATGTTTCTGGCTTGGTTTTAACGTCGTTCCAATTCTACAATAAATTACAGTTTTCGTCGAAGGGAGACATTGTCGTAAAATAATATGATGTTTGTTGTATGCTGAACCGTAGAAGCTTAAACTTTGTTGAAAAGCATCTATTCGTGTTTACCGTTAGATATTTCAGAGTCAGCTTCCTTTCTAAGCCTAAGCTTAAGTAAACTTTGCCATCAAATCAGCTTGCTATCAAACACTAACGTACATATTCATAACAAAAATGAGATCATAATTGGTAACACGCTAAGTCATAATATCGTGGATCTCACGTGTATTGCCAAAACACACTTATAATATAATAGCTTGATTAAATATTTTTAATTTAAAAGTACTGATTACTTAGACGAGCTTTGTAAAATATCTTACTAACTTTAGAAAAAATATATAAACGTAAAGCAGTAATTCTGTCCTTTCCATTGTGATTAAACAGTAAAAAAAGGAATGCCTTGATTAAAATGTTTCGTCTCTGTTGAATTAATTAAGGCGCGCTTCACGAGATTCAAATTCGATACAAAAGTTTATCAGACGCACTCCCCATAAACTATCTACAAACAGATCAACAGTTTAGTCAACGTATTTTAGTAGAAGCAATGATTTCTTAGCGGTAGCGTGTACGAACATGGCGTCGATAGGCGTGAGTTAGAATTCCGGAAAAGAGCCTGAGCTTTTGGTGGAGGAAAACGTGATGAAACCAACGCGATGAAACCATAGCATGGTGGTAAGGTGGTCTGTCTGGTAGGTCTGTCTCCATTAGGTTTACCGTGGACCACATCGTCGATGATAAACCTATAAGGTATCTAAAAAAAACGATGGCTTAGAAAGCTATTTCTTAGCTGTTAGATAGTTACAAGAAAAAGAATCAAGCAATGAAGTAGTCATATGTTAAACGTTATGACAAGCTAGATTACCTGAAACAAATAAACCTAAGGTTTTTAAACTTGTAACTCTGTGATCACCCGCAAATGCGGAATAAAGCTGAAAAAGTGGAACATTTCAAAGGTTTGTTTCAAACTTCATCTACACAAAAACTTTGTATTTAGGCAGTTAGCTTATTATAAGTATATTGATGAATCGTCTCCTTCTAGGCCCTAAAAGTAAGATCATTCTAGGTTGCCAGAGACTATTGACAACATTTCTAATATCTAAAAGGTAAGGTTAAACAAAAAATATATATTAGTAGTAATTTTGCTATTTACTAACTTGCTTAAATAGTTAAAAATATCCCTATTTACTGACGTCACTATAACCATAGATAAATTAGATAGAATAATAAAACTGAATATTGGTGAAAATTTTCCTTTATAACAAACTTGCTTAACAAATTTAGTAGATTCTAGTGGGAATCGAATTAACTAAGCTATCTATGTGGTATTTGTCAGATATTTTTGCCAAAGGTTTAGTTTGACGGTCATTAAAGCCATGTGTATCTTGCTTAAAACTCAGAAGCAGAGATTGAAATAGAATTGGAAACTTACTTGAACGTGTCTATGCATACAACATTAGGCAATCAATACCTATTGCTTAGGTTTATTTATTTAATTTTTAGCCCTTTTTCTATCATCTATATTAATAATATGTAGTTTTGTCTGTACATATTTTTTTCCCGGTAGACATCTTATATAAAGGACTCTGATCTTTGTGTGTCTGTCTGTTTGTTTGTCCAGATTTAACTCAAAAATGGTTTGGCCGATTCTTATAAAATTTTGTACACAGGAAGCTTATGCCATTGGGCAATTGACAGGAAATATAATTTTCAATAATAGCGTTAGAAATCGTAAAAGAAATAAGCTGTAAAGAAATATGTTAGGCTATAAAGCATGTTCACACGGTGAAGATACTATAATATTTTAAGTTACGATATCGTAACATAAGAATCTACTACATCTGTCTGTGTGTTGGCCGAATTTAACTCAAAAACAACTTGACCGATTTTTATAAATTTTGTACACGGGAATTATATGTCATTCTTCAGTTTAGATAGGCTAATATAGATGAATTGACTATAAAGAAACGCGTGTTGAACCGCGGATCACCGCTAGTAAATATATATAAGAATAAGATTGAACAAGACTAGTAAGTACATCACATTAATAGGAAATCAAAATAAGCACCATAGCATTTGATGACATGTCGGTAATGATTAATCACAAGTTTTAAATTTCCGCTTAATGTTTATGAACTGAAAATGGGACAAAGAAACGAGACGATCTTAAAGTCAACGGTAATGAGGTGCCGAATTACCGATGAAGCTAATTAATACGCTTTACAAACCTGATGAAGCTCGCGACGCCGAAAACTCATTTCGCCATTCTGTTTTACATTTCTAATGCCGAATAAATCTGACGAAAGCCCCACTGAAATAAATGATACGAACAATAATTGAATGGGATTTGTACGAGGTTGGGATGAAGACGTTTTTGTTTATACATTTTATCGTTTGGCCACAATCGCACCTGGTGTTAAGTGCCGAAGTGGCCCAACATGTTAACACACCAAGACTAGTGGGGAAAACTGGTTCTCAAGTGCAGCTGCTGGGATGCACATACAGGTACTTGGTAACAACTTTTCAACTTGAGGGTGGTAGCTAGCCCCAGGCTGGCATTGGAAAACACTGTACCATCATGTTACCGGTTCATTATATTTTTTCCTTCACCGAAAGCTCCGGTTTATCGTTGTGGTTCGAACTCACGTCGTTCGACGCGGTGTCCCAGCACGCTATCATTGAGCTATGTTTGCTTCAAAAGATGTTAAGGTTCACATTCATAAATTCGATAATTTTATTAAACAATTTGGTGGCTTATAAATACCTTATAGTCGGAACTATTCAAAATATCGTACTGCGCAATTCAGTTTATATTCCGTTTTCCAAAACACATCCGAGCAGTTGTATATATCCCTTAAACCGTGATTAGGGACGGGCGCAATCTCTCTACGCTCATACTACGTAGTTACAATGAACTGATCCCGGCGAAACAGCTCAGTTTGTGATTGGCCTTAAATAGATCCGATTAGCACGGCTCATGTCCCAGAGAGGACTAGACGGCGTTGCGCGACATTACGGTCTACCTTTTTTGGTATCTCCGAAAACCGGTTTAACGCAAATTGGGAAAACCCCAATGAAACGTGTTAATTTCGGAAGGACTTCGACAACTGGTACTAGTTGGGAGTTATTGACGGGAGTTTCTTGCAATTAACTATCTTTATAATAACGTTTATGATAAAGATTAACGATTAAGAGAATATTATTATCGTACCTACTGAGGTTCAGCATAAATATTTTAATATCTCAAAAGGTGTCTGCAGATAAATGAGAATTTAAATTATAAAATCATCTCCATCTGGTCATTAAATACTGAATTACTGAATAGTTTATTCGTACGGACCCTAACTTCAATTGGATTTTACTTTAGCTGTCTAGGTACTTTAGTTAGCGTAGGTAGTTTTATTCAAATGAAATTAGATTGAACCCTAAATTCCAAGCGTTCTGTAACTCATTTAGAAGAGTTCGGATTTTGTATTTTATCCTGGTTGTATGTATTGTATCCATTGCTCCTGTAAAACATCTATACGGTTATTAAGCTTTTAGGAGAGCTACATATTATTTATTGTAATATTGAAAAAACATTTTTTAGAAGTTTAGCATATTGACTGCACAAAAAAAAATGGAGAAAATTGTCCCAATTTATACATTGAATAAGTAAAAAATAAAAATAAACAAATTTAGTTTAATAGAAGGTCGAGAGTAGTAACTAATGTAATATAGTAAGTAATGAAATAAGGCGAAATTATATTAATCCAATCAACTTTCTTTAGTTCTGCTGGGTTCTACAGTTAAAATGTATCTAAAGAAAATTACAATGACAGTATAAACTGGACTCGGAAAATTCTCCATAGTAGAGCGTTAATTTGTTTAGTGCGGACCGTTGCACTGTCACGAAAACGAGCCAGTGTTTGTTCTTTTTTTTTTGCAAGGAAATAATTATTGTATATAAGTAGTTTCTTTATAAGTTTTGAAATAATTTCGTTGTTTATTAAATGGACTAAGTTTTGTTAATAAATTTATACTTATGTCTTTACATGTTTTCCATATTTCGTAATAGACGTCTAGTATAAAAGACACGGGTGACAACTATAACATAAAAAAAAAACGAATTGTATATCTGGATTTTACCCAAAAACAGCTTCACCGATTTTTATAAAATTCTGCACGGGAACTTTACGCCAATCGTCAATTGATACGATATAAGAACTAACAATAACAACTTTAGAGATCATAAAAAAATATATCAAAAAATTAAGCTATTATTTATCAACAGATTTTGATGAAATTTTGTGTACGGAAAGTATATGCCATTCCTAATTTGATAGGTTATAGGAATTGTCATGAATGTGAGTAAAACAAAATTACGAGACAAAACTAGTTAATTAGTAATAAATGCATTCGGATCCCCAGCTAGTTATTTTTTGTTGGATATGTTGGTTTTAAACGATACTTCTGAAACTAATTATTTTACCAACGTGCTTCATTTATGTACAACGACATTGGAAAAGAAAGGCGAAATATAGTACTCCTCCAAAGCTGCGCTCGCGTCGTTTAGGCGACCTCCTCTTTTTCCACGGTACAAAATGTACAGAAAGTTCGCGAAAACCTTAATAAGTTTGGCACATGCAATATAATTTAATTTATGTATGTGGGAAGCTATGCTCAGTCGTCTGTCGGCCGCTAACTTCACTCGCGGCGAAATGCGTAATGACATTGGGTAAAGGTAAGTGCAAGAATAATGAGTGACAAAGAAGCGGTTGCCGTTGAACCCAATTCTAGCCTAAAAGACTAACAGAGAAAAAAGATAGAGAACGCCAAAATTCAATCCAAGCTAGTATTCATAAAATAATTAATATAAAGCTTACAATTTTTTAAGCGATGATTGTTCAGTGGTAAAATCCTCGGCTAATAAATCTTTTTTTAGTTTAAACTTAAGTACAAAACAATTTGATAAAACCATAGGCATGATAGTTAATGCTAGCTTAATGCCCGCCCGTATAACGGCCAGTCTGAGGCCTTATCTTTAGCCAAAATATCCCATCAAATAGAATTCTCACAGTTTCGAAATTAACCACAAACCAATTCACCTTTATGTTTGAATAAATTGAATATACTCGCCCTGGGCTCACAAATACACGTACATAAGGCATACGGTACGGGGTACCCACGCGTACGGTCTTCAATTATTGAAGAGGTATATACCCCTTGACTATAGTCAATTGTCTTAATGTGAAATTAGTTGTTGCCAATGCTCTACACGAGGACCGTTAAACCCGCTCCGTAATTGTCATCGGTCGAGTACAATGTGACGGCATGAGGTTGTTGCTTGGTCCAAGTTAAAGAGGTAAGCGTTTTAATTTACATGTTTGAAGTTTAATACTTCTTTTGATGCTATAGTAGAGGGTATAATTGATTGACGCAAGTGCGACATGATAAGGTTAGCTATTATGAACAATAATGTAAATTCACTTTACTGACCTTTTTTAATTGTATAAAACTCATTTAATGGTTTATAAATAAACATTAGATTATTTAGTTACATAAATTTATTGGTACGCGGGATAAAATTTGCATACATAAATACACACTTAATGTTAACTGACGATGTGGCCTAAGATAGTGGTAACACGTTATACCTAGAGGGTAACTAGCTCTCAAGTGGTGAAATACATCTATAGGTGATCGGCGACAGATATTTAACTTAAAGCGGTAGCTATCTAGGCGGGCATTAGAAAATATATTACCTCCGCACTAAGGTTCTATCACGAAGTTTTCAGTCACCAGAAACGAAGCTTGAGCTTATAGTAGGATTCGAATCTACGCCCATTTTTGTTGTGTTTGAACAAGCTACCACAGAACACTCAACAATCAAATTCACGTCAATTGTTTGGTGATGTCTTATTTTTTTATTTTATTGTGTGAATTAGAACATGTGAACAGACATGCAATCCACTTAATGTTCTGTGATCACTACCCTGATAATATTCGTTTCGACTATCACTGATGGTGTGATATTTTTTTCTCAGATGCTTAGCGGATTTTAACGAAAACGCACCATTTATGAACAATTGATCTGATTTTAAAATACTTTTCAAAGATATTATTTTAAATAGAGTAATTTTTCGCTGTGGCTTTCGATCGAAGTTACAATTTCACTTCTTCTGTGTATCGGTTCTCCTAACGATTTAAAACTGCCTAAAAACAAATTATACGAATTTTACTTCAACGCTGTACATGAATCATTTCTATAGCATGACCACGAACGTTGTAAATATTCATAAAATCTATAAAATAAGAAATTCGTCTATCCTTTACACGCGGTTGTAATGAAACTTTGAATTTAAACATTATAATACATTTTATACCATTACCTACCACTCGTAACCCGACCTCACGTTACAAAATTTTGTCTTTAAGTTGTCCAAAGAAATTTCACTTTAAAAATATAAAATAAAACGCATCGTTAAACCCTACGTCGTACTGCTTTTCATTTACCGTGTTGCTGAAATTAACCTATCCGCTTGTAACTCACGCTGCACGTATTGTGTTAGGAAGACGCAATCATACGTCAAGTTTGACGTATATCCAATAAAGTACGTGCCCGCAGTGGTTTGATCTAATCGGTTATTGTCTACGTCTCTCTGTTATTTATTAGAACTTGTATTGGGAATGTAATCAGTCTGCCAATATGATAGGTCATTACTTTACTTTTTCTTGGATATCATCTTTGGTATTATTCATCGTGGTCCAACTATTCTGCTGTATATACAAGTCACGGAGCTTGATTGAATAGAAAATGTAGCTGAGTCATTTCATTTAGAAACTGACATAGCTACAAAAAATATTTTTGCTTGTCAATAAAAATCAAAAAGACAAATCCAAAAATATTGTTCTTGCAGAACTCATTTCATTTCGTTCTAATAACAAATAATAGAAAGAGATAACTCTAAATAAAATTAACATGTACCTATTGAAAACCATATAGCAAAATAAAAGTACATACATAAATCACGCCTCTTTCCCAACGGGGTAGACAGAGACCACGTCTTTGCTACGATCCTGACATACAACTTTCGCTTCCTCAACATTCATCAATCTTTTCATGCATGCTCGTCGGTTTAGAGTACTCTTGACCTGACGTTTCTTCAAAACGTCCCTGAATTGATCGTGGAACGTTCGTCTAGGCCTTCAAAATAAAAGTACTAATCATAAATATGATGAGGCTGATGAAAGGTCAGCTTTATAAAGGACTTTTTGTGTTCTGCCAATCAATCATCGATGAAATTGAAAATACGTATTCTTTACATAATTTCAAATTTATTTTTAGTAAGTAATTTTTTCGTATTTTCTTATAAAATAATGTAACTATACTTGCTAGACTATTTTAATGTATCGATTTTTTTCGCTATATATACTTATATTAAAACTGTGTGAGCGCTAATAAGGCAACCAACATGCTTACATTTTGACATCCGTTCCTCCCACTACCTTCGAACCTACCCACCTAAGACTTGCGAACCTGCGTAGGTATTACAGCGAAAGTAATCAAAACTAGTCTATATTTAGAAGTTATTATTTGTGTTCTAAAATATATGTATAATTATGTTATAATGTACAAGAGATTGTTCGTTTGAACGCGCTAATCTCTGTAACTACTAGTCAATTTTTATTTTTATTTCTTTGAGTAAGGTTATATAACTTCACGCTGCGACCCTAAAGTGTGGAGCAGTAACCATGAACGTTAAGCATTTTGGCAAGCTGTGGACGGCATCACAGTGTTGAATTGGTTGAATAAATTTAACACAGGTGAAACCATGAGGCACAATAGGCTAATAATTCACTTAGGTTTATAATATGTGCACATAGTTGAAAAAATCTTTGACTTGTTTAACAATACTTCCTAACTTAAATATAAAACTTATAAGTTTTGTATATACTAACATTGTGCTTAACGCCATAACGTCAATTTGCCGAGCTACTATTAAAAAAAACTTTTATGTTTAATTTTCAATTTATACGCTCCCATTTTTAAGATGTTTACAAAGGCCCACTTAACGTCATAAAATACTTTTAATAAATCCCACAAATAGCGCCATGGTTGCGATCGCCGACAAATATTTGTAGAGAATTTGTCGATTTCCCAGCTCTCTGGCCATGACAGGGGACTGTTTTATGGCGTTCTCATAAGGGGACGTGGTTCTAAATCATGAACAGGTTTTTAGGGAAGAGTAGAAATGAGCCAATTCCGAATGCCAGTCTTTACATAATATACGAAGTTTTTGTTTACTTGGATTACTTGGACATACTTGTTATGATTTATTAAATTTATTTAAAAAATGCGGTATTTTTAATATCTGGCTGATATCTATATAAATAATATGATTCAAGGTTTGTCATTGTGCGCGCATCATGTAAAAACTATTGCATAGATTTTGATTATATATTTTTGCTTTACTTCTTACATACTTGGTTCTTACCTTAAAAATTAATTATCACGCGATTATCTATATATATAATAATTCTGTAGTACACGCGAGGAGAACCGCGAGCACAGCTAGTTATATAATATATCCTTACATACAGGATATTAGACACGAAAATAAATATCCATTTTCTTAAACAGTAAAACGAAAGGTCAATGCATATGATGAAATGAAACTTGATTTAGCCACAGAATAAAATGGAAAATCCTAATCCTAGGGAGTTAGGGACTAGGGACTAGGGAATCTTAGGAACTTTTATCGCCAATGATATACCAGCCCCATCATAACTTATACATACCTACTATTTACCAATAAGAACTATTAACTAAAATAATACTATAATTAAAGACTATACTATATTAATTAGGGTAAAGACTTAATTAATTAAAAAGAGAACTTAAAAGAACTACACAATATTTTGGAATCATCCGATGTCCGTTTCACATTTTCGACATTCATTTAATGCTTATTGGTAAAAGCAGGGTAAAAGATATCCTATGATTTTAAAATATTCCATTAAGAAATGGTGGATATCGTCAATCTTATCACTCGTGTCGCAAAATTGCGAATCAAATCTTTTCATGAGGTATCCATATTTTTTTAATGGAATGTGTCCAGACCTTAACCTAAAAGCCGTAACAACAGAAGTTCTATACATATTGGCTTTTAAGAACCAGCGTACGGGAGGAGACGGATATTGTATTGGTCGGTACTAAATCCCGTTCTTTTGAAACTAGATCAAAACATTTCTCTTAAATTTATAAAGTTCGGTTGAAAGTTACAAACACAAAGAATAACGATCTACAAAGACAATGAAGATCTTAATGTATATTTAAGTAAGGAAGGAATGTTGAACAAGTCAAAGAGTTTTCATGTTTGTGCATATATATAACATAATTAGCTGTGCCCCACGGTTTTACCCGTGTTAAGATTATTTGACAAACTCTCCACAGGCGCCGTCTCGCCCCTGTAGCCCTATCTTTTCTCCACTTCCTGTACTTGGCTACAGCTTGCCAGATTACTTGACGTTCATAATTACTGCTCCGCTTTTTAGGTTAGTACCGTGAAGTTAAGCCTATACTATTCCTCATGAATCTGGCTATCATTTACAAAAATAATTTCTCTAATCCGACAATAGTTCTAGAGATTAGCGCGTTTAAATAAATAAACAATCAAACTCTTTAGCTTTATTATATTATGTATAGATGTGTGTAAATATATGCACAATGCACACTCACTCACACACCCACAAACACACACTCGCGAAATCTAAATTAATTAAATAGATTTTTCATGTTTCTCTCTGTTCCATACTTTAATTATTTTTTTCCTAACTTGTAGTACCTATATTTAGTGATGCCATTTAGTAAAGAATTTATGAACGGCTAAACTACTAATATATTATAATACGCAATTAAATAAATATTCTATTCTATTGCTTACAATGCTCTTAGTAAGATAACTATTTACTAGGATACTACTGTAGATACTAAACAAACTAGATAAAAGTACAGTTAACGATTGGACGGGTTATCCTTCTCACGACGACTCACCATTCGTTTGTGCGATAGCCGATCGATGGTAACGTATACCCGACTCGTCGCGGTCATACTTATAATCTATCGGGATACCTACTAGTATTAATATGACTAATGATTTGCCAAAGGGATGAGTTGCAAATTGAACGAGCTGCGGGGATAACTTTCTGATCTATTTTATTACTGAGTCAACAACTTTTTTATCTTCTTCACTCGTGTCAGCACTAGTTTTATCTATATTAATAAATCTGTAGTTATGTCTGTACGTGTAATTTTTTTAACAAATTTCATCTTAGATATCCTACTAATATATATTATAAGTGACATGTGAAACTTTGTATGTTTGGGCTGTGTTACTCAATAATGCAAAAACGTCGGAATGGTTGGATTTGATTGAAATTTGGCACACAGATAGTTTTATAACCTGGAGGATACATTTTATTTCGGTACCAAAGGACCTAATTCTGAAGTCTACGGATACGAAGTGGCAGGCTGAAGCTAGTCTATTAAAAGACACTGATCACAAAGATGACATTTTTTATGTACAGTACCTATGATACACCTATTAATAAAACTATTCTATAATATATAAACAGAATGCATCGATCGCAGTTAGGTTACGTTTCGTGTAAATGGCTCATGGACAATTTACGTTCGTCCATTCGGAATATATTGTTCCTGCGACAATGTTGTCGCTTGTTACTATACACAATCTAGATACATATGTATGTACATTCTGAGACCTTTACTATTATTCTGATAGTATCTGACCCTTGATATTTACTGTAATTGCGTACATTTATATACTATGTAACAAAATTCCGAATAATAGTTTCTTCTTCTTCTTTATAGCCAAATTTTTAGTTCAATAAATACTTTAACGTCGCTAAAGCGTTATCTGAGTTCTCGCATTTATAAACAAACTGTCACTGCTGTGGCTATCTAAAACTTTGCTTCTAAACTTAACACATTACTTATCATCAGAACTCTCCGTGGTCAGCTAACTTACATTCAAACTTTCGTGTATACTGCAGTAAAGATAACATTGCTTCTCTAACAACATACCTTAGGGCAGGGGTACTCAAACAGCCGATCAGCCTTCTAACTACGTATTTTGCAGAAGCAAAGCGATAGTAGAAATCGTAAATTATCGGCTCCAAAATCGCAAATCCAGATTCTGTTTGATACGTTATGGCTGGAATTAATACGAATTTACCATATCGAAGCTGATATTTAGCGATTTCTGCTATCACTTTGCTCTTGCCAAATACCTAATAACGGGGGCGCAGAGCTTTCTAAATTTATCGCAGGAATTCCGAAACATAGAGAATAAAAGAAAAGTACTGTGTGGTTTTATGAAGCCACGATGTATGTGAAACTTTTTTCGGTTTATAAGCATTTAACTAAAAAAAAATTGGTAAATTATTTGATTTAGTTGTTAATCTTAATCCAAATTCTCTTGTTAATCTTAACTTAATTATTGAAAAATGGGAATGACAATGGGAAATAAATAGTAGACAAAATATTTAATTATAAAATTTAATTTCAATTTGCGTATTAGAAGTACGGAATACATAATTAATGTAATAATTTAGATTATAGACGCGTATTAAAAACTAAGAGCAATATTTATTTAAATCATTGAAACGTTGTCAACTTCAATTATTCTATCAATAAAAGAATATATATATATATATATATATATATATAATGTAATCATCTGCCATGCGTCTTTCACTTTATCCCTACTCCACGGAAAACTGTAATGCACTTTAAAAATTTAAGAGGTATTCCAGATAATTTCCGATCATTTCAAAACCACAGCATCTGATCCCAAATTTTGTTCTTTTATATCTGATGATAAATGTCTGTCTTTGAATGAAATAGCTCTTCTGTTAACTTGATAGCTCGGATCTACTTATTTGTTCTATTCAAATATACAAATGATGGCAATGAATTCTTACTAATGTATTCGTCTAACTTAAGAGCACCTGTCCATTTGATTGTTGTTGGCACTCTGTAATTTCGTGCCGTTCTATAAAAATTACGTAGATGTGCACATCAGCATCCAAAAAAAATATTGTGATTCGTTAGTACCTTCATTTTGGTAGTAAAAGCCATTTCATAAACATTATGTGCTTTTCTTTCGTAAGGGGGAAACTGACAGATTTTTGTACCTACACACGTTGCTATTATACAAAAAGCAAAAAGTAGTTGTAGGTTGGCACTCGATCACTTGCGACTTATTTTGTGGCAGATCGCCGACGCTATAAGTTTGAGCACCCCTGCCTTAGGACTTACAACTACTGTAGTTTCTACAAACTTACATTTTACTATTAACTAGCTAACGCCCGTAACTATACTCAAGTTCTTTTATTATCAATACCTACTTTGTAACCCCTATCATTAACATCAGTTTACTCGAAAGACGTTAACTGCTGGACATAGGCCTCCCCTGAAGACCGTCCCAATGACTGACCCTGTGCAGTGTCTACCTGCAACCCAGGTCGTCGGTCTACCTTGTGACGGGTCTACCCTTGTTGTTACTTCCGCTATAAAGCTCGAACATAACCATTCGAGAACTTTTTGGTTCCATAGGTCGTCCATTCTACGAGCTACGTACCCCGCAAATTGTCACTTAAATCTGGCAGTCATAGGCAGAGAGAACCTATATAACTGGGTAAAGATTAGGGTGGTTTTTATTTTATTTTTTTATTTTTATGACAGCAATATATATTCTCAAAATTTCAAGTCTCGTATCCTAATATTAAACCGTTCCTCATTGCAATTTATTTTTTCTATATAAATCATAAATATGGAGTTTTACGCATTGAATATTTATTATGGCAACCATAGAAACTATTAAAAAAAAATTTTGGTAATCTTTGACCTTGTAGCTATTTCTTAGAATGTTTGCAATTTTGTCTCTTTTTTTTCTTCAAGCTTTCTTCATGAATGGTATACATTCACCAGATTGCGATGAAACATTGAATTAGTATAAACGTTGCACAATATTGTTCCGCGAGTCGCTTCATTTTGAAGTCAACGGGAACGAAATCGCGGGTAAAAACAATTAAATGACGAGTGTATTTATTGATAGCTCATTGGATTTCATTTAGATTTATAATGAACGAAGAGAATTTTCAAGACTATCACTGAATGTGCATATGAAAGCAACATTATAAAGTTTCCAAGGAAAGTTGTGCACACAATTGGCAGCGTGAACTGCACGCAGTAGGTACTGCTTCGAGTTGGACAAGTGCCAGATGAAGTGCATGCCCGGAGGACTTTACTATAAAAATGTAAGAAAATAGACGAACTAACTAAAATAGAAGTTCCTTTACAAAAATTCTGACTCCGAGAAAGAAATACCAACATTATAACATTCATTCATCACTATATTCATCATTATATAAGTTAACTTTTTATTAATTATGGTTTTAACTATGATCATGATTTGCTATTTGTACTGTTAATAATACTAGCAACAGGACCAGACTTCGTTCGCTTTATCTATGCATATAATAAAAATGAAGTGTTTGTTTGTAATGTCAAAATAAATCATTTTTACTAAATGCATATGAAAGTATAGGGCCGGAAATAACAAACAACCATTTTAAAAAAATTTCTCTATATGTTCGTTTGTTCCGGGTAACCTCCAAAATGGTTGGAGCACTTTAATAGCAGATAGCTGATGTTATAAGGAATAACTTAGGTTACTTTTATTTTGGAAAAAGATTTTTGTTTCCGCACAAAAAATAAAAATCCTTTTTCTGTAGTCCACGAAAGCGGAGCCGCGGGCAGAGCTAGTTAAAATATAAAATTTGATAAGAATAAAAAAAATATGTCATACTATTAGTTAATATTTTTTTAGAATTGGAATAGCGAATATCGGCGGGATCTCAAACTGTCATTTAGTGGGTTTTTTTATTCATAAATTTGTGTTGTTTGACCCTATATTGTGTAATACAGGGGTATTTTGCTTAATAAAGCTTGGTTATTGTGCAAATGTGCAATTGTGCAAGTGAAATGGATTGGAAATAATAACATGGATCATGAATTCTGAGATGACACAAAAACTCCCTAGAAAGTTCTAAAAAGGGAACGACCATCTTGTTATGATCCTGAAATCTACATAAAACTGGAAATTATATTTACTCGATAATGGCAGTAATGGTCTTCAATAAAGAATACCCGTTGCCAAGTTAGGAAAAGAAGAAGAAGAAATCGGAATAGTAGTTGCTAGCAAATTTGTAATAAAATAGTAGCCACAATGTCTAGTTGTTGGCAACACGGCTCAAGCTGAAAAATGGCGTACAAAAGAATGTATCGTCGTATATCGTATAAAAAGTGTAATATAATAAATAGTAGTGTATTGTGATTGCTAATAATATAATTAAACAACATATTAACATTGATCTCTATAATTTTATTTACTCAAGCCAATTATAAATAAGAAATATGACAGCAATTCCGGAGATTACCTCCTAAAACTTCACTTCTTTATAATATTTGTATTAGAAAATCAATAAAAAAGTTAATTCCTGTTGTTATGTAATATATAACGCATTAAAATCGATTGTGACTATTCTCGCCATAATAAAACAAGATGTTAAGCGAGCAACTTCAAAAATATTCACTCTTATAATTTTCATAACATCTCCTAAAGATGTATATTAAAAACTATTTTTATATTAATTATCTAAGAAATATTGCATGATGCAAAATGAATATTTATGTAATAATGGTGGGAAAAGTAATAAGGACATTACTCGCTCGCACAATTGATTGTGGGAAAGGCAGACAGCGACCACTTTCGGTTGGCCGTTGGCCAGAGTACTCCCCGCCGTCTCTCCACCGATGTACTTTCATATATCTACTAACACTTTAGTACTAATTGCATACGATTTCGAATCTTATTTAAATGGAAATACACTATATACTTTTATTTTTCAATTACTAATGAATTAAGCCATTTTTGCATGAGTATTTTTTGTATTAAATTTATGTACATAACTAGCTGACTGTCAATATTTCGCAAATTATAGAATTTAAACAATCAAACAGCTGTCATAATATTGGCATTCATATTTAAAAAAATGTAATTTATTTTATTAATGATAACATTAATTTTAAGCAATTTATCTGTTTTTGTTAATAATAAATAATAATAAGCTTTAAAATGATTCTTTTCCCGCGATAGCTATAAAAGCTATGTTACAGAATTATTGGCGATTTTCGCCTGCATTATAAGAAATGTTTTTATTTTTGTAATAATAGTGAGATTATTATAACAAAATAAATATAAGGAAATAATGACAAATTATTAGACGTAAATGCCTTGGTCTAATTGTCTAACATAAAATAGTTATTAATGATACTAGTGCGGTAAATAGGTTTTTACAAAGTCGAGAAACTTTTTCATTCGTTAAGTTTTTATAGCAAATAAGCAATTATACAGATAGGGTCACTACTCTTCGAAATTTTACCTGCAATTTTCACTTCATTCAAGATATCCATTGGAGTGGATTCCATGGTAATATCGAAGTCCTGGCTTGAACTCATTATTTTGTTCATAAATATCAGTCGGAAAGTCGCAATAACCTTTGACGTTTCTAATATGAAAATGGCGTGCATTTGCAAATGGCGTCACGTGCGCGTGATGAAAAACTACATCTTTCGTCTTTTTCTCTTTGGTATTAAAGTTATACAAATGTATTGATCAAAAGCGCTTCCAAGGAGGTTTGATCATTCAGCTTATTTATCCTCATAATGTGAAACTCCTTGATGGAATTCTTATTTTTTTTAATGGAAATTATAAAAAAACCGCAAAGTTTACGCACGGCGTTATACAAAGAAGTATGCGGTAAAACAGGTACTTAGTTGCGAGTATCTATTTTACCGCACGCACCGTTGTATGGTGCGTAATCTTTAACTTTCCAGTATACAGGCTTCGTAAATGCATTTTTTAAGCAAATGTGTTTTGTAGAGATATTTGCACATAACATGATGGATGACTCACGCTAAGAAATGCCATACAATCAGTCAATTTGATAGTTGATTGAAGCCAGAGCCGTAGACTTGGCGAATCACGTGATCTAGCTGTCACGGGAAGATAACAAACATCTTTTACCATTTATAAAATACTAGCTGTGCTTCGCGGCTCCGCATGCGTTTATTACGTCTTACGTTTATTAGTCTCTAGTTTTTATTTTTACTCATATAAAGATAATTCTTATATCTTATAAATTGAGGAATTTAATATACTTCCAGTGTATACAATATAATTAGAATCGTTTAATAATTATTTTAATAAAATCTTACGATTTGTGAAAAGTGTTATTGATCACCTTTATTGCTTATCATTTAAGAAATGACATAAGCTTCACGAATACGATTTTTTTTTACGAGGCCGTGTCAGAGTTAAACCACGACTTTTAAAAAGACAGATTTTTTTTTTTCATTGATATTCGTGAGCTCCTTTATTAATAGATATCTTCCAGGAAATAATAAAAAAACTAAAATAAAGACTGAACTACGCGATTTATTAATAATATAGGTTATTTAGTACTATAAGATACAATCTTCAGGAGTTCAAACTATTTTTAATGCAATTACAAAGTAGTAACTATGTTTCATGTACCTACCATATTAAATTTCAATATAGGTAGCATTAGTCTAATTGGCCACAAATCCGGACGCAGGGAAATAAAAATGCAGCAGGAATCTGCCCTTACCAATATCGGTTCGGCCCGAGGCGAGGCTAAATTGGCCGGGTAACCGGGAGTTCGGTCGAACGTTCCACAACGCCCGGGGCATCAGACAGTGTACTTACTCGAAATATGTGTGCATTTTTGAGGTAAGAAACTATTCACGTTTTCAGTGCGGTGCTCGTTTCTAAGCTTCACAGATTTTTAGCCTTTGAATGTCTCGAGTATTATTCGATGTTCCACAAATATATTTGAAATTAAAATTCGTTTAAATCTAAAATTTAAACTACTTTTATAAAGTTTGCATGTTACTCAGCGTTATTAACATAACGTCTACCCTTTTCGCCTTTCGAACAAATAAGTTTAAATTTGATTTAAATAATAAATCTGTTTCTGAAAGGGACCTTCAAAATATTTTTGCAAATATCATCATACATTTAACAAACGATCGTTGCATAACGGTATTAATAAAGTTTTTTCTTAAATTTTGATCCGAATTTTCTGATAGACATCTATTGTAAAGGATACTTATTGATCACGAATATATTATATATGTATATAATTTTTGTCTGTTTGTATGTCTAAATTTAACTCAAAAACGGCTTAATCGAATTTGATAAGATATTGTGTACACGGGAAATGTATATCATTTTTCAATTGATAGGATACTAATTGTCAATAATATATTAAGATTCAGACAAACACAAATAAAAGAAAACAAAGAATATCAACAGATTTTGATGAAAATTTTCACACGAAGAATAATTACAAATAATTCGAATTTTTCACACAGCCCTAGCTAGACCTTTTAGAAATACTACGTGTAAAAATAAAATTATGTGACGAAATTAATAATTACAGCGTAAGAGACGTTTGCAGTGGATTCCTTCTCATTTTGGTATCAAAGGGAATGAGGAGGCTGACCGTAGTGTGAAATTAGGATCAACTCAGGGTATAAGTTTAAAGTGTATTATTGGGAAATTATATCAAAATTGAAAAAAATTGTGTTATTAAAACTGGAATGAATATTTTGATGAGAGAAGCAAAAAAATGGCATTTGGAATAAACCAATACAGTGTCAGCCTCTTCATAAACCTTAGTTTAGTGAATGTTATTTAAACCGACAATATATAAAGATAGAATAAGAAAATTTGCTTATCTCATAAGGAAAGCAGAGTCACCCAATTGTAATATATGTAGGAAGATTGATTATGTGCATCACTTATTGATGAAGTGTGCCAAGAAGAAGACCGAAAGGGAGTCGCTGGTGAACAGCATGAATTTAAACTGTCAAGATATAGGTGTTTTTTACAGCATTTTGTCAGAACCTTATTCAGATGATGCCAATATGTTGTGTGACCTTGTAGTGCTATTTCAACAGCAACTCTCCTGATGCGATATTATAAAGGATAGGGCACAATGAGACTGATATATTCGGTAGAATAAAAGTCCCAAAAACAAAAAAAAATCGCGGAGGAAAGTGCGGAGCCCGCTAGTAGATTGTAATTTAGCCGATAATAGATTTATTCAGTGTCGATAGATGTACAAAACTTTGTAATATTGGTCGCATTTCAGCTGGCTGGGTGAATGCCAGACTCACTTAACTATAACCTCGATCGGGCGCAAATTTAACTAAAAATAAAAGGCGTATGCATTATATAATATTATCACAATGTGCTGTGTTTACGTATTTTCTTATGAACATAAATCATTCTTCTGTTCAGTCGGTTCCTTTGAACGGCTTTTGTAAATCGAACTTGGGTTTCTGTATTTCACTGTGATGCGTAGTTTACAAACACATTGTCACTTTTCAATTTTGGTCTATAGGATTAGAACCTGACGTCAGCGGACTTCGAACATTATCTGTAGATTACCGTACTGTTTGAGGTCTCTAGTAAATTATTGTAAAAATCTATACATATTATAAAACTCAACGTCTCTCTCTCTCGCTCTCTGTCCGTTTATGTTTCTTTCACACCAAAACCATTTATCCGATTTACATGTTTTTTTTAAATATAGCTTTGTTATCTGGCCAGGTTATTGGATATATTTTTGGTAAGATAAAGTAGCATACGAAATAAGCAGTGACGATGACAATTCGGAAAAAAGACGCATTTAGGGTGCTTAAATAGCTTATGCTGAGTAAACCATACGAGATATATCAAATTAATGCTCTGCATAATTGTAGATCTTAAAAATACCTAAGTAAAAAAATCATCCCCAATAAGCATTTTTGTTTTCCTTCTTTTAAGCGGGGGCAGTACGATTCGCACGTACGCTCGACTGACAGCATTCTGTAGTCCAAGCTAGTGGAGCCGCAGGCGAGTATTATATAATCTTGATGTTATTTTCATTCAATTTTGTTAATACAAAATGTTGTCTAAGCTTGTTAAGGCGTTAAGCGACAACCAGGATACGTGGTGAGTCCCCCTACTGCTCCATTCTATGTGTCTTTCCAGTCGTCACATCATCTTGGTTGTGATTAACTTGTATTCTAGCATCCTACGAACAAATGTGTGAAACAGCTAGATTGCTATGATATATGGCCAGTACCGTCCAGTGACTAATGCGCTCTACATCTCAAGTACTCTCACCTATGCGACATATATATATATACATATTCTTCTTCCACTTATTGAATGGCAACATGTCTTTATTAAGAACTGTGCAAATGTCACGTGGATAGAATATTTTTGAAATCTTCAGAGTTTAAACAACGCTTCCCTTTTTCCTTATATTTTACGTAAATAATGTATTCGTACTCAACACAACGAAAGTCAAACAAACTCACTATTCAGATGATGCAAAAACTCGGCGAAGCTAACCCGGCCGCTCGGGTTGGCTGTCGACCACGATCTAGTCTAGGTGCTCTGTGTCTAGGTGCACCTCTTGGTCTCCGAGGTCTAGCGGGAGCAAATCTGCCAGAACGACCGCCGCAGTCAGAGATGCCGTACGGTATACCCTACAAAATCTTCTGGGCAAAACCCCTTACCGTGCGTACACAAAAATGTCATGAATCATACAAAAGTCTTATGACCAAATGTACTCTAATGCATATGCAGTTAGATTTTGTTCAATCGTTTGTTTAATGTATGTTCATTATCAGTGGATATATTTGATTTTCTATATGATTTTTGTGTTAACTTACCAAACCTATCTCTAATGGTGTTAATGACGTAAGCGTTTCAAATTTTTTGCGGCCATCTTGGATTTTATATTTTTGCCTGGGACACTTTATTGCCTAGGGTTCTCTACATCTTTCACTTTGAAAACATATTGCTATCTAATTCGGGGTTTGCAGATCGTTGTCAAACAAACAAACTATTACGTAATAAATATTATCCTAGTTTTGGTTTCGTGGTAGTCGGGTTGTAAATAAAGTGATTTTCTAACGCTACATACATTACTATAACTTCCAGGAAAATATTTCCTTATAACCTAGCAACATTTTTGTAATTTTGTGATCAGTAAGAAATAACACATTAAATAATATTAAAATTTGCTTTGTTACCTATGAAATGATATTCCGTCTTTCCTTTTTTGTTTTTGCGTAGAATTTTTAAAATGTAATAGCACACAAGTCGTTTTATTTATCTAAATAATACTAAAGTACAAGGGGTGCTGACATTGCATGACGATCACTTTCTACTCGTATATTGACACAATTGGGTATTTGAATATATTTTTTTTGTGATAAATGGAAAAATCATATATTTTTATTTTTTTATCGCAATATTTCAAAATAAAAATTAATGTTTGAATTCAGTACCGAAAACGCGCCGATCGTTCCCGAATAAATCCGAGCGCGTGTGACGTCACAATGTTAATTTCTACTCATTGTAGCACACAGCAGTTACAGTGCTTTGACACTTAATCTATGAAATTCCTATAACATTATGACGTCACAAACCTGACGATCAATCGTAGCGCGATCGTAGTCATGGCATTATTTTTAAAATATTACAATTTTCAATTGTTCATTATTAATTAAAGAAAAGTTTTAAGAGTTTTTCCAATTGACTATTATCATAATTATGATGAAGCTTTAAAATACATAAAAACATCGATTTTTTTTTCAAATACCCAATTGAATACTAATAACATTAAAAATGATAGGAAATTTTCGTGTTCTGTCGGGCTCCATCTGCCTTTTTCTCAAATCTGTGTTTTTTAACTAAAATATATTTTAATAAACTTTTTAACTAATAAGACTCGAGATCGCTGAATGACTGAATTACGGAAATTATTAAAATGAAAAATGCACAAACTTATTCAATTAGAAGTAAAATGAGCACGAGTAAAATACATTAGCTTCCCAAAAACAAACGTCAGTGCTGTGTAAGTTTTAATTGGTCCCGACCAAAGCAGACTTACGCTTAATTAAAATATTACTTCGGAGACAAAGGAATGCCCGAAAAGATTAGCGGTTTGTATATCCTACATCTTAGTAATGTCACTGCATTCGACATTAATTGTTTATGACTAAGTTTTCTTAATAATATCGCTGTGGAGAACAGGTCCAGGAGAGATGATGATTTTATTGGTTCGACTAGTAAAATTTTTGTGAACCGGCTGATGTCAAGTCTCACAGATGTGGCAGATGTGGTCACTCGACTACAGTGCTGCGTTACCTACTCCGAATTCTTCTTTCTTGCAATTTTATACATATCCTTTCTTTGAATCGTGAATTATTGTCTTGATTCACACAAAAAAATACGATAGAAAAAAGGACGCTCAGTTTCTCCCGAATATATTTTTTTTTCCGGAAATATTTTCTAACTTTTCCTTAAAAAAAAAAACTCGAATTATCACACATATTTTATAACAAAAAATAGCGAACTCGGTCCAGCCGTCCTCAAGTGATGCGCTTAGCATCAAACAGTATTTCATTTTTATTTGTATACATAATTAACTCTTAATTAGAGTAATTTCCCGTATGTTATAATTTAATAAGATGAAAATATTACAAATGGAATGGTTTTGTTCGATTAAATCGCGACCGCTATAGCCCAGATTAACACTTAAGCACGCTTAGACGTGTCGCATTCTGGGATCTAAAGGTGTGTATTCAGTAATCAAGTTAGATGGTGAGGATCTATACCGGACTGAGACCACTATGCACATGGTGATGAGCAAGTCACAGTGTCAGTCACAGTATAGTGTAGATGGATTGCCGATCTCACTATGATCGCCGTTGTTTTCGAATTTTACTGTGCTTACCGTAAGGCACAGTGACGTGACTTTGCCGTGCTATATTTTTTTTAGACGAATACGATAACATTAACGCGTGTGCCTCGCCCCTGTCAACGTAGTAAAAATGTTTATGCGGAAACATCTCTACGCAAAGCCTCGGAGTTTTAACATTAGCGTGCTTCGAATATTTTATGAAAAGAGGCGAAATGTAACAAGTACATCTTCTATATTGTCTCGTAAATTAATGGCCCTAGTTAGGAATTGGCGCGGGTTCAAAATTTTCCTGATTATATAGAACGAAAATGCTGATGGATCATGGATGGGTGACATTGAAGTATGTAGTCACAAGTTAATATACAGCTTTTATAGTTTGACTACAATCTCACCTGATTTTAAGTGACGATGTAACGTCAAGAGGTTCTGCCTGTCAAATGTATATTTACCGGAACACACCCATAGGTGCTTAGCAATAGTTTTACAACTCGAGGGTGGTAGCTAGTCAAGCGAGCATTATAAAATGCCCTATCACCATGCTACGGTTTCTTCATGATGTTTTTGTACTTACGTTTATCGGCGTCTCCATATTCTATGAAACGAGATGAATTTATAGCAAAATACAAAATAGTGTAACAAACAGATATGTACATATAAACTATATAAAAAAAACCCTCTGTGACGCTAGTGTCGCTATTTACTATATCCGAAGAACATTTTATTCGGGCAGATATCCGCCAGACGGTTCGCGATCCTATACGAATGGGAATTGTTCGATTCCGACACTTTATGAACGACATTCGAATGTATTGAAAGCTATTCCGCGTATCCCTCCATATTCGACTGTGTTGGGAACATTCGTGAAGATATTTGGTCTATATTATGTATTGTGAGCTGAATTTTTTGGACCTATATATCGATTAATGACTGGTTTCTTAAAAATTGCTCAGTATTTAGTTGCGAAATTAGGACCCTCTAGGCTTATTATGTGATCTTAATATATATATTTTTTTAATCAATTACTATGGGCTTTTAGCGTGATATTTGTTAGTAAAAAAGAAATTTTTACGCATAATAAAATACATATTTAATATTTTTTCAATTATGAAATGTAATAAATGTTGTTTAGTTTAAAGAATGCAACTTGTTTCAACTGAAACAATGGGTGGGTACTGAATAAGTACACAAAAACTGACGTTAAGGTTTATAAATCAGTACGGTCGACGTGAATTACTATCACGACGTGTTAATTTATAGGGGTAAGATATTGCAAAGGTTTTATTCAGTATGTCGTCGGCTAGATTATGGAAACAAAAGGATTTTGAATCTGTTTATTTTGTATAACTAAACAGATGTTGTTTTTCATAAGTTACCAATAAATCGAAACGTAGTTTTTTTATAAATACCTTCTTTTATCATAACATTATTAAAAAAATCTTTAAAAGTTTAGCGTTTTGGCAACAATCTCACTTGATGTTAAGTGACGATGTGGCGCAAGATGGTGGAACGCTAAGCCTAGTGGGGGAACTGGCTCTCAAGTGCAGCTGCCAGAATATACCCTTAAGTGCTTGGCGTGTCTGGGTCTTAGTCTAGGGTATAGCAAGGCGGGCATTAGACCCTGTACCCTATCACCATGCTGTGGATTCATCACGATATTTTCCTTCACCAAAAAAGGACGCGGTGTCTGCAGACGCTACCAGTAAGCCTTCACTGTTTATACTGCTATCAAATACATACATACTATAACTACAAAACACAATAAATATATATATTTTAAACTTATAATTCACTTGAACCTATATCTAATTATAAAAAATGAACTTGATATATTGTCATAGTAAAATGAATTATTTTAGAAACATCTATATTCAAGCTTCTTAGTTTATTTTTTATATAATACAGAGAGAGAGAGCTGCTTTCATTTGAATATTCTACGACACGTTACTGTGCATTGCTATAAGAGTCTGTAAATTACGCTATCTCATAATATGCTCAGAGTTACACTGTTTTTAGATATGCCACCTTGGTACTGTAAATTTCAGCTAAAAGTTTTCCTTTTTTAATTATGTATTATTACTTTATATACGACATTCATTTATAGCCATATATGTGTTCATACACATCGAACTTGTTTAAGGTAAAATCAAAAAATAATTATTAAAAAAACATCTTATCACTATTGTAAAACTAAATACCTCAATTCTTTCAGTGAGAATGTACTGCCTTGTTGCCTATTATGAGTCCCTTTTAATAAAAATTTTGATATGGATAGCGTAGTGGTAACAGGTACGGACAAAACGTTGATCGATCTGGGTCCTAATTCCTATAATGAGCCTGAGCATTCGGTGAAGGAGAACATCGTGATGAAATCATATCATGATGGTAGGATATTTTATAATGCCCATCTCACTAGTTACCACTCTCAAGTTTGAAAGCATTTGAAAGCAAGCCCATCTAGGCTTATCGTTGTTGGAAATTAAAATATTAAATTTAAACAGGCGAAGTCATGTGCTTTGCTTTCTTTTATACTTGTTGTTAATTTTGCTCATTAGATGTAGGTAGAAATAAAAATTCATACCACCGGCGTTCGCTCGATATAGTTTTGTCAAAGTTTTCTTATGTAAGTTACCTTACGCGTGGTTCGTTTAAAAAAAACTTCTTGTAATTTGGAGTGCCTTTAGGATTTTTTTAGCACGTTGATTGTAGTTAAGTTTGTTATTATTATGAAAAAGTGGATTTCATTACTGTTGTACTATTGTTAATATTCTGACAAAGTGGCGAAGAGAGTGTTACGGTCCAGAATAATTTGGAGAGTGGTGACGTGAGTCCAGCCCTCCTAGTTAGACCTTTCATACCTACTTTACACACAAAATTCACTATACATACACCACTTTACATTGTCTACGGGAATTGCGGCTTGGAAATCATCGAGGCTTGAGGGAAGCTGTTTATCATAGTTTTCACTGGAGGTAGCCACGACTCGCGAATAGTTTATTTTTCAAGGATTATTCATTCGCTTTTGCTGGTCACGAATATTTCGAACAAGCGTGTGACCATTGGGTCACATCGTCACTTAAAATCAGGTGAGACTGTGAGCATTATTTGTAAACCTACAAATAATAATAATAATAACTGTCTCATATAAGCTATTGTTACGATGAATAATTTTATTATTATTTTGTAGTATCTATACGCATCGCGGTCTGTGGTAAAAACTAAATTTATGTGGACGTCTGTGAAGACAGCTCAGTGGTTGACAGCTCAATGTAATTAATTAAGAGACAGTCGTTTCAGCATCGCGCGAGGTGGCGGGAGGCGATGGGAGGCGAAACATGCCGCCCTCAACAGAAATGCGTTTTGTTTCTCATTAAATATAAAGGATTATTGTATTTTTGACGTGATCTTGATTTGTCATGTTTGTCTTTTTTATTTTTATTCATTAACTTACCCCTTGACCCTTAATGATCTGGCATTTTGCGTGATATATTGTTAGATTATTATGCACGGGCGAATTTAATTATAAGTGTAATAGTGTAAAACTATCCTATATGTTAATCCGTTTTATAAACTATCTGTGTGCCAAAATTTAATTTAAATTCGTTCAACCGTTTTTGCGTGATTGACATCCAAATATTCTTATTTATAATATTAGTAGTATACAACTGTATTTAATTGTAATTAAAGTTACGCTATTTTTCATATTGGGTGTCGATGTATGTACATATAGTCTAATCCTAAAGTAGACCTTACTAAATTTGTCACTTGTAACGCAGATATTAAAGTGAAAACAGTAAAAGAAAAATTAATCGTTTAATTATTCACAGACGAACACACAAATAAACAAGCAACAAGCATAAATTGATGACAGACGTTAAGCCATGATATTTACCGGTATAAAAAGTAGTCTATGTGTTAATCCAGGTTATAGATATTTAAAATTCCTATAAATTAGGTTTACATAATTATAATATTATTTATTTTATATACATTTATTTAGTCGTAGTGATCGGAACTTGTTTGTTTTCTTAATTTGAGTTTTATATTATATAAAATTTTTCGTTATTTTCAACTCTTGAATTATTTAATCCTTTCGTAAGAAATCTATATTTTAGAGAACCGCTTATATAAGATTTAAGATTATTTTAAAATTAAACCGGAATAAATATACAGATTTTATATAATTAGATTTGTTATAGGTCTTGGCTCCTATAATTAATTCAAGAAGGCGTCCATCGACCGAGTTATTGAACTGTTACTGGTTACAGGGTTTTTTTAAATATGAGGAAGCAAAAAGGCTTGCTGTTCACTTATTAAGTATTCCAAGTGAGTGTGCCAATCACACCCTTTGGAAAATGCCTCGCAGAGCGTGTTCTACCATCAGTATTATGGCGAGTGTTCTAAAGAGCTGTTTCACCTAATTCCGTTTTCTCCCTTTCACAACAGAACAACACGCGCTAGGCTCCGGAGACAAAGCTTTACGGCAACCTCCGGTAACCGGTTATATAGTTATGTGTCGTACTGTGAAGCTGTGGAACTGTCTCACGGCTTGTGTTCTCTCTCCTTCTTATAACATGCGAGTAGGCCGGCACGATATCAACGACTGGCGATGAATTGTTTTTTTTTTATCTTTATAGGTTTGGTATATGGGACTTAATCTCACCTGATATTAAGTGACGATGTGGCCCAAGATGGTAACACGCTAAACCTAGTGGAAGACTGGCTCTTAAGTGCAGCTGCCGGAACACACCTATTGGTGCTTGGATACAGATTTTCAACTTGAGGGTGTTAGCTAGCCAGGCGGGCATTAGAAACTACCACCATGACCAAAACTACCACCATGCTATGGTTTCCTCACGATGTTTTCCTTCACCGAAAGCTCAGGCTCATTGCAGGGATTCGAACTCACGTTAATCAACGCGAAGTCGTACACGCTACCAATGAGCCATCACTGCTTCAAGATCCGTTGGTTGTTACAGATATTCTTGGATTGCACTGTTCTTACCATCAGGTACAAAGCTGTGACTTTGCCGTACTACGATAAAAAAGGGAGTGCTGCTTTTTGGCCGAAGTTGAAATGGTGGTACTGCTGGTTCTGCCGATGATCCTAATCAAGGCTCTATCACTTTATTATGGTTATAGTTATAACTGTACTTTCTTTGCCTCTCTCTTTATGTTATTCTTAACTAGTTGTGCCCGCGGCTCCGTTCGCGTGGACTACAGAACTCTGCCGGTAGAGCACACGCGCAAATTGTGCTGATCCAAAAATGCTTATTGTGGGTATCTTTACATATGCCATCGCATACTTTTTTGCAGGTCTTTTTAAGATGTATTATTTTGTTCTACATTAATTTTGTTTACTCAGCCTAAGCCGTTTACTCACCCCAGAAGCGTATTTTTTCTGAACTGATTCATCATTATCGTCACTACTTATAACGTATGTTACTCCATGTAACAAAATATATCCTATAACCTGGCCAGATAACATATCTATGAATTAAAGTTAGTGGTTTTCGCGTAAAAAGAATATAAACGGACAGACGGACAGCGATATGTTGAGTTTTATAATGTGTATATATTATTACACTTTGATTTGTACACTAACGAGAAGGTATTTCCTTCAAGCTAGCCAGTGGTATTGTAGAGAAGAAACCTTGATACAACTGTACTAACGTTATTATCGTAAATTATAGTTTCAAAGACTTAATAGATAAATCTGTAGAATTCATATATTTTAAAGTACTATATATATTATTTTAACAATTACTTTAGAAACTCGATTTGAAATAATATGCAAGTGAATTTGAAAGACAACTCGTAAGTTTCTTAAGAAAGGGACTAAATTATTTAAGAGTTGAAAGCACGAAAACAAAAAAAACAAATAAGTAAGATACGATCACTACGACTATATAAATTAATTTAAAAACAAATATAAATGTAATTAGATAAGCTTCATTTATAAAGAATTTTAAACGTTTCTGTGTACAAACGAAAAATTCTTATCGTCTAGTTAATTCTTCGTAATTCATCTATTTAAGATTATCGCCATGAAACTTCAAAAAAAATAATCTCAAAAGCAAACATTTTTGAGGGGAAAAATTCATTTAAATCTCCGATCCAATGGGTTCCGTAGTGGAATTCGTGGAATCCATCAATTTGTGAGATTTTCCTCAGCACCCGTGGAAATTCCCTCGCGCACCGATAAATTAGACGGGCCTGATTTATTTGCTAAGTTATTTATAAAAGATTTTAGCTTCGACGAATCTAAGATTTGTTAGTTTTCATACTTTAGTTCATCATTAATTGATTCAATTATTTTTTTTGCTTATACCAATGTTTATAATATAATATTGGTGTTTATGTATAGTGAAGCCTATGACCAGCAGTGGGAAAATACAGGCTAATATTGTGAAGTAGTACAATCCTAATTGTGAATTAATTGCTTAGAAAATAAACTAATATTTTTACGCCCACAATGATGTTTTCATGTTCACAATATGCAAAAATCATTAGATCAAACTGTATTAATGAGCCATTTCCCATACATTATTGATTGACCCCCTGTTTGAAAGATTAGCGAAGACTAATCATTAATCTACAATTGCCTTTAATTTTCAATAATACCTTTTGTAAGTATGTTTGGACGGTTTGATTTCCCGTTATGACAGAAATTTAAAAAAGAAGCAAACATGCAATTTTACACTTTATACGCTAAGTAACAATTACGACCCACGATTAATTTAAATTCTAGAAATGCATATGAGATATCTATTTTTGAAACTATTGCCTCTAGATACTTAAACAGCAATATAGATCGTGACTTTTTAAGAAACTTGTTCTATAATAAAATCTTTATAGCAATTATTACAAAGAAGTTATATCCTAAAAACATTTTAAATTTTAGTTTTTTGATTCTCCTGAAAATTCGTGTCCTTTACACCCTTTTTAATGCGAAGTGTCGGTATATAGGCTGGTTTATCAATTGTATTGCAGTTATACATTGCTTTTTAAGTGACTTATGAATTGTGTCAGACTTGATTATGACCACCATACACTATGTGTAACACTCACAATAGTGACACGATTAAGCTTATCGTCTTCCAGGATCTGCTAGTATATATCCAGTAAACAAGAGAAGTAGTGCGGCATCTGTTACCGATTGGGTCGCAACCACCATGCAAATGGTGATAAATCCCTCACAATAACTCTCTTTTGCTATGTCGCGTTTCGGGAAAGGCACCACAGAGTAACATGACAGCGATAACCGCCCCACCACGCGGCAACTCAAGCTTAGGTCCGATCCATCGGTATGGAACCCATGAGCCAAGCAGCCGCTCGCGCGATACAGTGACTCTACATTCACTAGCTATCACAGACACACATTACACTGCATCATACACATATGCACGCCATATAGGTACATAAATTCCGTAAGGGAACTTTAGTCTTTTTTTTCTAGTTAATTAGACAAAAAAATTCAGATTACCTACTAAATACACATACACATGTTCCTTCCCTCCTCCCAGAAGGAAGAAACGTGTATACATGTATATTTACTTTAGATCGAATGGAATTAGCCAGATTGCGACTTATTTGCAATCGCTGCAACAGTCCGAGCCGAGGTTTGGCCACTTTGGCACCATCGGATGTTGTTGATCTGGTGAAGCTGTAAAAGCAGTAAGTGCTCCAGGTACCCTAAAGCAAACAGTATGGTCAGTTTGAAAAAAAAAGCGATGACCGTCGATGGACTTGTAAAATCTCGGTGGTCACCGTCGTTTTTAAATTGTACAAAAAGACCTTACCTATACAAAAATTCAGAAACATCAGTTTAAAAGTGTTACTAGTTTTAAAATGTGTTAAATATTGTTTTCTATGGAAAGTCGGTTTATACACATCAGTTAGTGTGAAGTATCTGGCGAGAGATTTCAACTCATATCGCCACAAATCGACCGATACCTACCTTATGTAACCAGGAAACTCCTCGGGAAAGCTACTTTATATTAATCCGTAAATTTGAACAGAGCCCGCTAGCGAGCCAATTTCCGACATTCTTATTTGTCGTACCTATAACGTTCTCGACACGTACTCACTGTGTATGGACGGTGCCCGTTTAACCTTCCGAACGACCATACGTGACGTAGGCTTTATGACACGGCACAATTTATTGGAAAACGTGTCTGCGCCACGTTCACAGATTTTCCAACTGAACTTAATGGTGCCGTTTTTCACAATTGTATCGAATAACTGTGTGACACGGTGCCTTCTGTGTCTGAAGTTTAAAGAGGTGGCGTGCTGAGAACTTTCTTACTTGGTAATAAAGTCGCTCCGGTACGTCTGAAATTAAGAGTTTTTATAGTATAACAGTTGTCAGACATCACTGAGCAATAAACATTTTTGAAAAGGTTAAATAGTCGTTTACAATACGTTTTACATAAATAAATACAGTTAATTTCTTAATATAAAACGTTACCAAGTCAACTAGACGAACAAGTCGAATTATTTTCAATACAAAAAATAAAACAAACATAAAAGCCGATTACCGAATATTAAATTAGTGATAATTGTCAAAAAAAATAAATTTGATGAACATATTAACTTGATAAATAAAATATAAAGATATATTTTATTATTTTTTTTGCAATCCGTAATTGAAGCGATTTACGTCACATTTGTCAGTCGTCTGCTTAGCTTGGTTACGTAACATACTTATTCTTTATTTTATAAAATACCAACTAAGTAGAAATAAGACGTATTTACTGAACAGTTTAAAAGAACGGGTATTTCTAAGTAACAGTTTAGAACTATCATCTGTAAACTAAAAAAACAGTATCTACGTACCTGTTCCTCATACTGGTATGTAATACAAAAGTAAACTGTTTCAGTTTGGAACATGCTCTTCTCACTCTAAGCTTAAGTATGTTTACTTTGTCAGAGAGAGATACAAACAAATATGACTTGGAACAAGCTCTTGACTCTTTTCAATTATAGTAACTGAAAGAGATAGCATTATGTAACAGGCTATTATTTTGGAGGTGTTTTTTCTCCGGAACAGGTGGAAAAGGTTTCTTATTTTACCTGTTATAGCTCCATCCTACAACTAATTAACGCTTAATATTTGATTTGAATTTGAAATAGCAGTAATGACACTTTAAATCGTCCTTGTACTATTCCTTTAAAAAAGAAGTCGGCACGTGTGTCCGTAACACCTACGGGGCTGGTATACTTACAAACGAGGTGAACGTACCGTAACACAGCTTTCCACTTTGCGACTCGTAAGCGCGTCTTTTGTTAACAACTCTAAAGTTCCAGTTAGCATCCGAGCTTGTTATCGTACTGTTTGTAAATTATATACGAAGTTTAATGTGATTCCTTGTTCATTGTTTAAGTTCACGTACAGTGGAATTCGTAGCTTAATTTTAAGAGGGGGAGAGCACAGTTAAATCTTTGAAAATTTCTCGCTATTGGAGACAGCCCGACAGGTAAAAAATACCTCCATCCTACAGAAGATCGCAGCTAAATAACCTTGAGTTGTGTTCATGCGGTGAGTAGAGTTTCCAAAGCTCCTCGGGGAAATGGGTTTTACGATCAGTCAAACGCTATTGATACCCCTTGTGTTACAAGCGTCCAAAAGCTACGGTAACCGCTTACAATCAGGCGAACCATACGCTTGTTTGTCACCTTAGTTGTATGAAAAAAATACCAAATTATGCGTTTGAAATAAAATGATAACCGCGTCCGGTCCATCTTCATTCGGAACTTGCCAAAATTGTACAGCTAGCAACGAAAACATAAAACAATAAAAATGTTTTTTATTTCCGTTAGAAATAGTAAATAACTAAGCAATTTACATTTTTTTATTGCGTTCTTACACATTATTTAAATGCATACATACAATGAAAAAAATAAATTTAAAAGCAATACAATTAACTCTTGCAAGTAAATGTAAGCAGGAACATTAAAAATTCTAAAGTTTCTTACCACATAATTTATTTGTCTTTTATTTATTTCCAATTAATATTTTTAAAGCATTTTAATAAACATGTAAAAAACCTTTGCATTTTATAAATTTACAGCCGGTCACATTTTATTTGCACATTGTTTTTCTGTAGGTACATGAAGCAATGATGGCTCAGGGGTAGCGTGTACGACTTCGCGTCGCTTAACGTGAGCTCGAATCCCTGCAATGAGTCTGAGATTTCGGTGAAGGAAAACATCGTGAGGAAACCATAGCATGGTGGTAGTTTTGGTCATGGTGGTGGTTTCTAATGCCCGCCTGGCTAGCTATTACCCTCAAGTTGAAAAGCACCAATAGGTGTGTTCCGGCACACTTGAGAGCCCTTCTTCCACTAGGTTTAGCGTGTTATCATCTTGGGCCACATCGACACATAACATCAGGAGAGATTGTGGCCACTATGCCAAACCTATAAAGATAAAAAAAAAACATTTTTTACAGAAGCTGCACGCGAAATACTACAATATGGCGGTTTGACAGTTACCTTCCTTGTCTTGCTGGGATGAATTCCTTTAATAAAATTGATTTAATGGACAATTTTATTTGGTTTAATAATGCACGATATATTCCAACCCTTTCGGACAAAGTCTTCTTTCTGTCCAATAAAAGTCACGGTTGTAATCTCACCACTCAAGTTTTGAATTTGTGTTTGTGTTTTGAATATTCCCAATACTGCTTATTGAAGTGAAAAAAAATATATTTTATTCTGAAGGGGTCACTTCTGGCACGTGTGAACCGCTGCACACATATTTTTTTTTATTTTATTAGATATTAAACATTTATTTTCTTCTGTCGAGTGACTCTTAGTATAAGTTACTAAGTTGTGTTATATTTGAAATGTATTAAATTTTAAGAAATTATTTTTGTAAAGTGGCCGAACTATTATAAGACTGCAAAAAAAATGAGACAAATTATTACTTCGTAATATATACGTGCGGAGCCGCGGGCATATTTAGTCGTATATTATGACTACATTGTAACGTAAAGGGCTAACACATTATTCAGCATTAACAGTAAATCTGGTGGTTAATGCGTCGCATCATTTGGGGAAACGCAAACATCAAATGTCTATTAATTTAATGCATAATCCGTGTTCATATTCAAATACCATAAATTCATGTTCATGTTTATAAAATGACATGGAACGACGGTATGCGTGTATTTAGCCAGGGGGAAAGTTTTTATTATAATACACGCGGAGAGACGACGCCACCCCGTTAAAAGTTATTGCAATAAAGTTGGTGAATTTTCACATTTTAGGGGCATGGGGGAATAAACCCATTTATTCTGTTTACTCAAACAAAATATATACTAGCGCTATGAGTTATATATAACTACATAGTTATCGCAGAAATATTTTCATTGGGATATTTATCTAAAACCATTTTGAAGGGTATAGATAAGACTTCAATAATTGGGTTTAGTGCTTTGTCTAGTTAGCAGTGATAGAATTCACTTTTGTTCCACAAACGAATGTAGTAAAAAAATGTGAAGCATCATGGGATACCTGGCAGGTATGAAACATCTAAAAATCATTATTTTATATTTAAATATGATTACTTAATTGAAAACGAAAAAGAAATACTGTTATTTATAAATATTTCATTTTTTTAATTATTAACAAAAGAAATATATTTTAATGATGTTTTTTAAGTTTAAATTTGGTTTCACAGTATTCTTTGATTCTCATTGATATTTACAATTAACCTATAAGGTTAGCATAAGAAAGTACGCTGTTATACTACTAACACACGCGTAAAGTAGTAGACGTGCATAGAAGAGAAAAGCGCTTAGTAAAAATGTTTGAGAGGGGAGCTCCGAGTCGGAAAGAGCCAACTAGACGTGTCGTCGGGGTCGCGCTGGCCGAATGGCACGTCGCGACATCCCATAAGTTCCCGTCCAAACGCATCATCAAAAAAGAAATATGTCAATAAAATTAACATAAACTCAGCATACACACCAAAAATAAAAAAGTACTTAGCTCATCTCAAACAATACTGAATGAACTTTTAATTAACTTGACACAAAATTTCTAAACAATTAAATCAAAACATCAAAGATATATTAGATCAATTTGCAGATTCGTAAAACTATGGCTAGAAGTAATGTTTGCTTGTGAAGTTTGTTGGTGCCCCATGAGAATCAAGAATGGCCAAAGCAAATTAGATTATAGATTACAATGAGATACCCAAAAAATCCTCAAGAATTATTGAAGTAATACAATAAAACTAAGTTAATACCTAACAAAACAATACACTGCTAAAAAAGGTCTGTGTGCGATTCACACACGATAGAAGTGAAAATTCATTTTAAAAGATATTTTATATTTTATTTAAACAGTGTGCAATATACTAACCGACATTTACTCTCTCGCTCTGGCTCACACAAATAGGAGAGACCGATAATATATTGCTCGTTAAACGTTTAACGCACATTATCGGTCTCTCCTCTTTGTGTGAGCCAGAGCGAGAGAGTAAATGTCGGTGTGTATGTATATTACACACTGTTTAACGTTTAACATTTAACGCTTGGAAGTCACATAAGAAGTTTCACTTCAATATAATAGATGTAAATTATATCTTGAAACAATTACAATCCTGAAGATCGAAAGCTTAGAGATTGAAAGAGCTGAGTTTGAAAAGGCAGTTTCCACGTTATTTATTACTCCTGTAACAAGTTCGCTAGAATTGTAGTGAGATCATTAATAAGTTTCGATCTCAATTACTAAAGGGCATAACCTAAATTAATGATAGACGTATATAAGCTCTTTCTAAATTAACAATTCGATTCGCTTGTTGAATTTCGATTCGAAAAGGGCCTATTTTTAAAAGATTCTTGTTGACTTCTGTCGTTATGGTGTTAAACGTCCTCGTTTGCCTCATCGTGTGATTTAATCAGATTCGCCGAGAATTATGACTATCATTAATATCAGAGAGGAACTAATTCAATCAACGGATTGCCTCTTTCGAAGAGTTTCTAAGTTTTGTGAAGTTGATATATATAGATAAATCAAGGTAGGATTAGAGAAACGTCTAATAAGTAGCATTAGAATAAAAAATATATTTTTATATTTGGGTTTTTTGATTTGGAGGTCATCGTTAAGTTTATTTATGAGGCGTTCAAGTAATACGTATTCAAACTTTCAATGACTTTAGATCTTCCTGCGTAAACAAAAATTTGTAAATTGTGAATTCCCTTTAAGAGGTAAAAATATATTCAAATATTTTATATATTAAAAGAAGTAATATTTATTTGTTTTAAGCCGTCTTAGTATCTACGTCGGGAATTTGTCTTATTGAACTTCGATACATTTAAGAAAACTCTACACTTACCTAGTAAAGTGGTTTTTCGGAATACCCATTTTTTATTGTTATAGGTTTTGGCGTAGTGGCCACAATCTCACCTGATTTATCTCTTGTAAGAAATATGAAAATAAATTTAAATTATAAATATTGTTTTGAAAGCATTTTCATAATTTACGTAATACTTATAGGCTTGATTTATGGGAAAATCTACAAGATTACGTTACTAAAATTTTTAAGAAATTTAATAACAATCTTCATCAGCTTTTTATTAAATATTTTAAGCAGAAGAATGAATAAAAATGCTTAGGCAGAAAATGTAGACCTGCTATATTGGAATTTTTAGGATCAGTAAAAAAATTATTTAACCCTTCATTCACATTTTGCAAGTGATCATGAATATGTTAATATTTTTTGGCGATTCTAAGTACAAAGCTACATTATATGTAATGTACATTTTTACTTACAAAATTATTAACAATCTATTATGATTAGTAAATCATATCTATATATAATATAATTACTTATCTTGACTGACTGACTAAATCTCCAACGCACAGCTCAAATTACTGAGGCTAGGGACCATATAAATTTGCATGTGTGTTCCTTAGGAAGGATCTTCGGAAATTCAATCCCTAAGATGGTGAAAAAAGTATGAAAATTTGTTTGAAAATCCATCAATTTTGAAGATAGATTCAGTTAGAAATTAAAAGAGACGTGTTTTTTTTTTCAAATTCAATACCTAAGGGTGTAAAAAATGGGGTGAAAGTTTGTGTAATACAAGTGACGACATCTATTAGCCGAAGTTAGTACCAACGAATGCTTTCATAATAAATTAAATTCATAATTCATTTGTTTCATCACAATCTGTTAAACTGTCATTCTACGCTACCCGTGCGAAGCATATTTTTTTTCGAACTGACTATACTGTTAGCCTTAGGGGCCCTGGAGCCTTTACGGCTTTTACTGCTTTACCGGGCTTGGCCGTGCGAAGCCGGGGCGGATTGCTAGTAATATTATAAAGCTCAAGAGATTGTATATTTATTTGCTTGTTTGAACGCGCTAATGTCTGGTTATATGCTATTTAGATTTTTTTTTGATCTGACTATACTGTTGGTCTTAAGGGCCCTGAAGACTTAGAAGGCTTTTACAACTCACCGAGCTTGTCTACGTAGCTTGTCTTATATCTTCAGGTTACGTACGAACCTAAGGAACGAAATGTCAAGCAATCTGGTAAGCTGTAGGCAAACACGGAAAGTGCGAACAATGATAATTTACCCAGATGCATTGGCAGCGCTGTGGAGACTTAACTTAACACGGGTGAAACCGTCGGACACAGCTAGTTATTAAATAATTTACTAATAAATAAAACAAGAAGCCGTCTGTGAGATCGTTTTAAAGATGTACTTCTTAGAAAATTGCACTCGTTTTAATAAAACTAATTAGAGATTCAAGTGTATTGAACCAAGCCTGAATTCAGATTAACTTTCGAGAGACTCCTTGAAATTAGCTACTCATTGTTTGAGTTTACCTGTGAAATGGCGGAGCTGTGCGCTGCGGTTGGAATTAAGGTTGGAATATTGGTTCTATCTTTGATAAGATTGTCTTCGAATGTTCCATTCAAACATGCTGAGTAGAGAAATGTTGCTTTCATTATTGTCAAATGTTGCACATTTGCAAAAGCAACTGCTGGCCATGCAAATATTTAATTTATATTAATAACTAGCTGTGGTCACGGCTCCGCTACCGTGAGACACAGAATTATTGTTTAATCAAGATATCGTTTTTTTTTTTATAAAGACCATATTTCTAAGGAGTGAATGATAAAAATGCTCAAAATATATCTTGTAGTGTTAAATGGTATACCTCAATCATACTATTTATATTTATATATTGATAATATAGTTTACTAACTATGCCCTACGGTTTCACCCGCTTTAAATTTATTCGATCGACTCTCTACCGCATCGCAGTCTCTACCCGTTTAGCTCATCGTTGTTATCACTTCTTGTACTTGACTAGAAGTTGCTAGATTGCTTGATATTCATGATGACTGCTCCTCTCCTTAGAGTCATGACTTTTTTTATCGTTATAGGTTTTGCGTAGTGGCAAAAATCTCTGCTGATGTTAAGTAACCATGTGGCCCAAGATGTTAACACGCTAAACCTAGTGGAAGACTGGCTCTCAAGTGCAGCTGCCGGAATACACCTATTGGTGCTTGTTGACAGATTTTCACTGAAGATTGCAGCTAAATAAACTTGTGTTGTGTTCCTGCAGTGAGTAGGGCTTCTAAAGCTTCTTGGGGGAGCCCCCTGGGGTTTAATGTCGACAACATGCTAGTGATACTTATTGTAATTCAAGCGTCCATAGACTATGGTAATTATCATCAGGAGGGCCGTATGGTTGCTGGCCACCTTTGTAAAATAAAATAAAAAACGTTGTATTAAATACGACTTATATATTTCACTTGTTGCCTATACTCAGAGTAATCGGTATTTAGATTGCTAAATCACACAACTCGTTCAAGCGCTGTATTCGCAGCGATTGTAGAGCTAAATACACATTAAACGCTCAATTTCATTTATACCGAAAGAATTTGAGATAAGTATGTTCGTGTCGTTTTTTATCGACCTTTTGAACAATAATAAAAACGATTTGAATTTATGTAAAAATGTTATTTGTCAAACAAAAAACCAGTACTTTCATAGCGATTTAAGAGTTGCAAAATTTTTCATCTATAAAAAAACCATATGTACATGACTTTCTAAAACATGAGTGCTTTAAATTACAACTAAAATAAATCTCTGAACATTATTCTTTTGTAAAATTTATTTTTTAGTATATGAATATTTATGAGCACCTTTCGCGATTTGTAATTTTAATACGGGTCCAACAAACTGCACACCCGAGGGTTATAACATTAAATCACTTTTTAAACCTACGCTTAGCCTAAATATTCTAAGCTCTTTTAATCTAGTCAACGATTTTTCTCACAATTAATTTCACGATTTCACCTAGGTAACCCTTGATAATCTGCGCCTGCCGGTATAGCCCTTGGTACAATGTATAAGATTACGAGATTTTTGATATTTAATTTGTTATTAAATTATTATATTACACACGATGGTATGAAATTAACACCAGTGAACAAAAGTTGAGGAGTAATAGGTTAGCGTGGTATGGGCATGTCATGAGGAGAGATGAAAGTCTATAACTAGAAGAGTGTTAAATATGAACGGTATGAGTGGATGGATATAGGAGTTGAAGATTAAAAAAGGTATGGATGGATTGTGTGAGGAATTAGACAGCTGACAGATAAGAGAGGAAGAGAAAAACATATTCTGCCGACACTATTTAGGTGAGATAAGGACAAGAAGTAAAAGATCAACTAGCTAATGCTAAATGCTAAAGCTAAATAATAATAAACGTAATGCTATTTGCGAGCTATTCGAAATGTGGAAGCTCCTTAGGGAAAGGGGGTTCAGAGAGAGAGGTAAGGCACAAATCAATTTTATTGGAGATTTTTCTCTACTTGGGGAAGCCCGATTGGTGGAATATCTCCACACTATAGAAGATTGCAGCAAAATAATCTTGTGTTTCTACGGTGAGTAGGGTTTCCAGAGCACCTTTGTGTAGGAGGGTTAAAGGTCGGCAACGCGCTAGTGATACCTTTTGTTATTACCGTATGCTTGTTTGTTATCGTTGTAGTATAATAAAAAAAATCGTGAAAGTTTACTTACTTAAATTTATTCGCAACACTCAAAACGGTGAATAAAAACATCGCAATAACAGTGTGGAAACAAGTGACATTTACAAGGTGGTGGAGGATTTTCAACCCGCTTAAATCTTGTGAACTATGGTGAAGATGAAAAGGATGTGCATAATTAACCATGTGTAATACGATTAGGGAGAGCTCAGTGGAGCAACCAGGCCGTATACACTGTGTCCTCGTTCAGGGTGCTTTTCATGCGTTACTTACCTTTATTCTCGCCTTAAATAACCTAAATTGAGTTTTTCATAAATATAATATAATCGTATGTTTTTTAGGGTCGTTTCTTTTTTTAATGGTAATTGTGTTCATCCACATTTCTGCCAACCTCATGTGAATATAGTATTTTTCTAATTATTCTTGTCATTTTCAAACTTAACGCTAACAAGATGTCGACTCTCTTTTTAAAACTATTCAGGGTGTTTTGTGTCAATTTAATGAATGTTTCTAGTTATTATTTATAATACACTTCACTTGTGCACATAACCAAACTACATATAAAATGCCGCCAAAATTTCATAATTTAGGGCCAAATGACGTAAATTTTTGATTTAAAATAAAAACCATCACATGACTGGTCCAAGATTCGGTCAAAATTTCTTCGAAGTAATTTGCATCGCGTCATTTTTTGACAACCAATCCACGTACGTGACGTCCATGATATAATCTAATATCAAAATATCAAAATATCTTAATATCAATAAAGTATGTATGTAATAAACAGCAGTTATTATTATTTTAATTAAGTTTATTCTTTCCAAACGTAATATCTGTATAGATTTAAATGAGTTTGTTGTTCATTAAATAATTTCTTGTACAAGCAAACGCCTTCTTGTTTCCCGTGCCAAAGTTAGTCCTCTATTTTGTTCATAAAAATCATCAATTGATGTGAAATATATTGATAAGATGTTGACATTAAAATTACTAAACAAAGCAAATATAACTATGATGGAGGCTGTAATAAAACCTGATAATTGTTGTTTACCAAGTATGTAACAGAGGTATTATCGTACCGTATTATCGTTGAATATAATGCCGATGTTATTGAAGATATAATTATAACACGGAAAGTATGTTCATTTCGTCATGTAGAAAAAAGGAAAAATAAAAACTAAAGAAATATTGGATGAAATTTTATATTGGAGTTCCATATTTTTTAACTTCTATAGTGAGACGTATGTAAATTAGTGAAGGTTTTTACCTTATTTAGAAGAGAGGAAAAAGAAATCGGCCCCTTAAAATGCTAAAAGGGGGATGGAAACGTTGACACAAGTTATTAATTAAACAGAATGCATACAGTGTAGCCTGGCGGTACTAAAACAAAGTTTCATTTTAATACAAACTCTGATCTCACACAGGAATAATTCAATATTTTACGACCTTTACCGTATAAACCAATAATGGTTCAGAGTATGTAGTACACGAAGATGTTATTCGAAGGATATTATTTCGAATCATATAATGTGTTAAATTAAATTTTAGTGGAAGAAAATATTGTTAGATATTGCTTGATGTTCGCTTGACTTGCCACCAAACTTAAGTAGTAATCAGTGGCGAAATGTATTGATGTTACTTGGTGCTTTTTAGATGTGATCTAAAACCTTGATTTATTCTTTGACCAGGTCATGTAATCAAAATAAATTATGGAATTTATGAACGAAATGGATAGTTTTTCATATTTTAACAGTAACTGTGCATTTTTTAACCCTCACAGGATCACTTAATTGTCCATCTGCCTAACTGTCCGTATATCAAGGAACAATTTCTCGAAAACAGCTTCAGGAATAAAGTTAAAATAATTACTGAATACTAAGATCTATGGTCTATTTATCAGCTTCAAGCTGACGATTAGTAAGAAACTGCGCACAATCGACACAAGTGAAAAGTGACGCGCTCTCGTTTAGAAGGCCAAAATCCTTTTTAGTTAAAATAGTTTAGCTAAGATCGATGCCTCATACTGCTGTAAAAGTATCGAATTTCTAGGCTATTAATAACTCAACGCAAAGCTCCCTGGCGCTATCACCACACTTTTTTCACGCTCTACGAGTATATCTAATATATATTTTATTTATTCATGTAAAATTTTCGTTTACAATTTAAAATCTTACGTTCGGAAACTTTTAGCAATATTTCTAATTTTTAACAGTTATTTAAAAAACAAAGAAAATTAAAAAGAAATCTAATTGTCGGTTATTTTTATGAAAAGTAGTCTAAAAATCTTCGTCTTCACTATTCGACGCTAGAGTTATTAAATTATATTTGTATCTCTGAGAATACATACAAAAACAAATACTTTGTTTGTTTGTCCTTTTTCTACTTATTACAGTTATCCAGAGTAATATAATAGATTGTAAAATATGAGTAATTTAATATAATCGTATGTAGAATCGTTTGTAGTATATCTCGATACGTTATTTTGATATAGACATAAGCGGGTTAAATATTTCAAAGAATTAAATATTAAGTCGGTTCCCTTTCCATTAGCCCAAGCCCGGTGAAGCTGTAAAAAGCCGCAAAAGCTCCAGGGCCCCCTAAGGCTAAAAAAAAACCATTATTAAGTACAAAGCAGAATTGTGAAATACCATGTTTTTATGCGAGTGCTCAGAAGGAGGGTACCTAATGTTTGCTTCCTTTATCGTAGAGTTTAGGAAGAATATTTAACGATTTGCTTTGTGACTGTATTATAAACTGGGATATTTTAATACGTCTTCATATTTTATCGTAAAGAAATAAATCCACAAGTTAATTATAGGTTTAGCGTTTAGCCAGAATCTCACAAGTGACAATGTGGGATACTGGTGGTAAAATCTAAGCTTAGAGAATAGCTCTCAAGGGCAGTTACCTCTACTCACTTATAAGTACTTGGCAACATATTTTTATAGCTGCGCCGCGTTCGCACATATGTCCAAACATAACTTTGCCCGCATGCAAAGAGTCCAAAATCGGTTTCTCCGTCGCTTGCTTGACCCTCCAGCCTTCGTTAGGGACATGGACCTGCACAGGGACATGAGGCTTCCCTCGATAGAAGCCTATGTGAAATATCTCACCAGGAGATACTTCGATAGCGCTTCGAATCATCCCAACCCGCTCGTAAAATTCACCGTGAACTACGTCCCAGACAACTCGATCCCCGTTGCCAAACGTTATAAACGCCGTCCGCGAAATCTCTTTGTCGATCCCGATGACGACATCGAGAACGCTAACAATTTCTACGCGTCCGCTCCCGCAACATATGCGTGCTCGCGCCCACGCCCGCGAAACCACCGTTCCCTCCGCAAGGGCGTACGGTTAACTTCGCTCCCGCACACCCGCCACGACCTCCCTCCTCTGCGGCAACTCAAGCCTAGGTCCGATCCATCGGCATGGAGCCCTTGAGTCAAGCAGCCGTTCGCGCGATACAGTGACTCTACATTCACTAGCTTCCACAGCCATACATGACACTGCATTATACACACATGCACAACACACAGGTACATAGGTTCTGTAAGGGACCTTTTTTTTTCTTTTTTTGCCTAGTTAGATTAGACAAAAAATTTCAGACCACTAAATACACATACACATGTTCCTTCCCTCCTCCCAGGGGGCAGAAACATGTATATATATGTATAGATAGTTTAGATCGAATGATAGGGATTTAGTCAGATCGCGACTTAATTGCATACGCGCAACAGTCCGAGCCGAGGTTCGGCCACTTTGGCACCCTTGGATGTTGTTGCTTAGCTTTCGTGGCTGAGCGCCCTAAGCGCTCGCCCCCAAGCCCGGTAAAGCTGTAAAAGCCGTAAAGGCTCCAGAGCCCCTAAGGCTAACAGTATAGTTAGTTCGAAAAAAAAATAAAAAAAAAAAGCAACATATTTTCAACTTGTGCTCCCACCCTCAAGCAAATTTTGTAAACTGTTTTGTATACTGTGAAAATTTTAAGTGTAAGTACAATGTTTTAGTACTAATGTTACCCATCTTATAAACATCTGTATGTTCACCATTGAGCATCATGGACACAGGTTTTTTTTTTCCAATAGCAATGGGTACATATTCCACTGTTATATTTTTTATATTGTGTCATAAACGCGCTAGTTCGGTTACTACTTATTATATACCTACTACTAAATTATATACCTTTTGTCAAAAATAGTTCACTAGAATCAATCGAGTTGTCAAGCCAAGTCTCGCACAAACAGATTATATTATAATTACTAGATTGAAATAAGTTGTTATTTCTTAGGTTTTTGATTTCATTCCTCTGATATTTTGGTAATATATTGATAAAGTATCCTTAATGAGAATAATAAAATTCATATTATTACACTAAATAGAATTATTACATTAAAAATTATAGATTAAAACTAGCAAAAGAAAAATGAGCAGTATTATTGCAAAGTATCTAGTCCTTTAAAAATATGATAGACATAAATCTATATAAGAAATATTAACCGTACTTCAAAAATAGTTTGTTTAATTATAATTTATTTGCATGACCTCATTTTTACGAAATATCTTAAAACTTTGCTCGCAGATTGCTAAAATCCGGAAAATTTTCAGTGATTGTTTGATAATTTATTAGCTATTAATTGAGACATCATTTATATATTCTAAAATCTTTCTTTTATCCAGGCCCAAGATTGTATGAAAGGGATTTTTTTTTGAAAATTGTTATATAAAACTGTATTATTTGCATGACGCGTAACGGTTTGTAGTTATGAATTTGAAAACCGTTAATTTGCCAACCCTACGTCGTTTAAATATGACACAAACTGTGTTCGAGAACAGTTCAACTTTATAGCGAGGCGAGCGAACTCAATATTGCGTTCTATTACTTGTTTTATGTTACCACATTATACGGAACAGGGATCACATTTTCATATCAACGATGTACAAGGGAATAATATTTATTTTACCATAAAAATGAATGTAATAAAAGCTTTATATTTCGGCAAACGTTAAAATGTTATATTATCTTTCAAAATATACGTACTTTACTCGACGTTTGTTATTTTCCAGGCACATATCTAATTGTAAGAAAGAATTTTCTGTTATTAATTTTGCTTGTGAAATTACTTTCTGAATTATCATAAATAATAATAATAATATCATACTGTGTCCCACTGCTGGGCGAAGAGGCTTCTTTCCTAGGGAATGGGATTCGAAGCGAATAATTCGCTAATTTCAAATTATTTGTAAGTTTTTTGCATAAATTGTAATATTTGAATAAAGTATTCGAAATTTTCGAATTCGAAAAGCGTAGGTACGTAATTCAAAATTTTCTAATTATTTCGAAAAATTCACGATGAATACGAAGTTTTAAGTAGGTACAAACTTCTTTCAGTCAACTGATTTATATAAAACCAAAGATTTAGTTACATAGATCACAAAGATTATATGAATTATTTAATTAAATTATTTCTTATTCAGGGATAAATAAAACTGTGTTATTTTTTAATACCGGGATAAGATTGGCGTGAAACATGGAGGAGAATAGCTCAATTGTTCGCTTGTTTATTAAGAGGCTTCACTGTTTAATCAACGTTAAAAATGCTTAATTAAATTCAAGCGAAAAGGCCGCATGGTGCATTGTAGTCTCCATAAATTGTGAATTCGTAGGATTTATCGTTAATAATAAAACAAGCGTAGTATTTAATCTCAACGTCACATAAAATGCGCGTACAATTGACATTAATGCCATCCATGGCAGTCCACTTATGTTAAGTACTTCGCTTTGTGGTAATATCTAGTTTATTCCTATATAATTGAAAGTGGGATGAAACTTGATCGCTACAATCTCGGCCTCATAAGAAAGCTTAAAAGGAAAATCAATGGAAAGGTAATCCAGAAATTGGGCGATCCGCAAAAGAACCAAGGTCACAAACATAGCTCTTAGAATTGCTAGACTTAAGTGGTAATAAACGGGCACATCGCTGGTAGAACGCATTGTTTTGAAGCAATCACGGCTCAGTGGTAGCGTGTACGACTTCGCGTCGTTTGACGTGAGTTCGAATCCCTGCAGTGAGCCTGAGCTTTCGGTGAAGGAAAACATCGTGAGGAATCATAGCATCGTGGTAGGGCATTTTCTAATGCCCGCCTGGCTAACTACCACAAGTTGAAAATTTTACGCCAAACACCAATAGGTTTAGCGTGTTATCATCATGGGCCACATCGTCACTTAACATCAGGTGAGATTGTAGCCACTACGCCAAACCTATATCGATAAAAATAGCCTATTGGACGAAGAATTCTCGAGTGGTGACCACGTACGGCAACTAGGTGAACCGATGACCTGGTAAAGGGTGCGAGAACCCGCTAAATGCAGACAGCGCAGGACCGTTTATTGTAGCGATTATTGGGGGAGGCTTATGCCCAGCAGTGGACGTCTTTTTGCTGAGATGATGACGATGATAATTGAAAGTCGATGTAAAGAGTTTATATGTAGTTGTTGTCGGAGCTATTGCTTATTAATTATATACTTAAGACTAAAGGAAAAATATCGGATAATAATTATTATTAAATGACTTTAAATTTAGATAAGTTTTAATAAATATTAACAAAATATATTCATAAATATTCATGGTCACCGTAGTTCCGTTCAAGTTTTTCTTAATTTAACCAAAAACTGAGCAATATTCTCTTAAATCTTGGCTGTAAAGATGTAAAGTCGGTCTAGTAAGGTTTTCATTAATAGTTCCTTTGAATAAAATTATATTTGTTTTGTTTTACACGTAAAACGTCTATATTTTTTACAAAAAATTCTATAGATATTCAGCGGCATTCAGGGGAAGCTTTAAATTCGCAGCGACAAAGATATGGAATGATCTACCTCCACCATTACGGAGCACCAGTATGTCTCATATAACATTAAAAAAAATATTTGCATAGAGCTCTTTTACAAAACCAAATAGAGCAAGTTTACAAGAATTTAGCAACCTCAATAATATATGCAGTGCACACGATAATTATCTAAGTACCTACTCCTTTTCTTTTTTTATTTACTTCATTATTTCACCAATAATAAATTTCTCTAATATTTTTTTTTGTTTTCTTTGCTATATGAATTTCCCATTTTTTTTTATTTGTAATATCATGAAATGAGCCGAGCTATTGATTGCGTGTAATATTATTGTTTTATAAGAGTGTGGGTAGATGGAAAAATTAGCTCTGTGTGGTGGGGTGATATCACGTCGCATATCATCAGCTGAGTCTGTCCCATTGCCAAATTGTGTAAATGGCCTTAATTTTTAAAATGTATTATTATGTAAATTTACTTTGGCAATAAATTACTATTAATTACTAATCTCTTGTGATCTCAACTTAAATGAATAAACTGGCTGCAAGAAAAAAGTATTAAATCCAGTTTTTTTTTTAAATGAAACTTTATATTATGTGAGTTATGCGTCTATACTTTAAGTTATAAAGCTCAATAGAATGTTTGATTGTTTGAACGTGCTAATCTCCGCAACTACCAGTCAGATTTGAAAAAAATATTTGTTGAGGAAAGTTATACTTTATGTAACTGCATATTACGACACTAAGGAGAGGAACAGTAACTATGAACATCAAGAAATCTTTATGAAAGTACGGGAAATGAGAAGAACGATAGTACTTCATGCCAGCTTTTGTTGAAAGACCTTGTAGTAAGTTAGATGCAACTCATGATTTATTGGAAATACCCAAATAAGTGAAAAAAAGTAGGCGTAAATATACGAGAATAAAAAAAACATCCGATTGGAAGAAACTCCTTGGAACCAAAATATGATTTCCAATTTAATTACGACTTGTTTCCGTCAAATTAAATCAGCGTTCCTCAGTCTGACGTCGTCATTTGTAATTCAAAACGGTAGGTCCAAATTAAAAGTTTTTTGTTCGAGGGTGAAACTGCCGAAGAACTTTCGTTGCTTATTTGTTACCTTATAAATAAATACATCGTGGTTTGTCGAGAGAGACTCTTCCATTTTCTCTTCTTCTTCTTTTTGTTTAATAGCAAAGTATATATACATATACAGGATGTCTGGTAATGAATGGATAATCTTAAATAATGGCTTAAAGGAGAACTTATGGGGTGGTTCAGAAAAAAATACCAGAAATGCCATGTCAAGATTATCCATTCATTACCGGACACTCTATATATAACTAGCGGCTGCCCGCGGCTCCGCACGCGTTTATTACGCAGTAGTTATTTTTATCCCGTAATTTTACTTTTACTGATATTATTTACAATTAATATAGCATTGAGCAATGACATACACTTCCCGTGTACAAAAGTACATTAAAATCAGTTAAGAATTAATTAAAAACATTTTTACAATTTATAATGAAATGAAAAGCAATTTTGATGAAATTTTCAGACAATCTTCATATTAGCCCAGCTGGTGAAATCATGTTAAGTTTGGGAGTGATTGAATAAAAAATTATCTATTTTTTATTGTTAAAGGTTTTGGCGTAGTGGCCACAATCTCACCTGATGTTAAGTGATGATGTGGCCCAAGATGGATAACACGCTTAACCTAGTGAAAGACTGGCTCTCAAGTGCAGCTGCCGGAATACACCTATTGGTGCTTGGCGACAGATTTTCAACTTGAGGGTGGTAGCTAGCCAGGCGGGCGTTAGAAAAAGCCTTACCATCATACTATGGTTTCTTCACGAGGTTTTCCTTCACCGAAATCCCAGACTCGTTACAGGAATTCGAACTCACGTCAATCGACGCCAAATCGTACACGATCACTGAGCCATCATTGTTTCACTCCACATCACTTGTGTATAATAAACTATATGACACAGAATGCCACCAATATTACGTTATATAGGGCCAAATAACGTAAGTATACGAATTGTAATAAAAACCATAATATGACGGATCCAGATCCCGCTAATATCTACAATTACCCAATAACTATTTCATTGAAGTAACTTTTTGAAGTGAAACTTCTTATGCGACTTCCAACACGTTAAGCGTTTAACGCACATTATCGGTCTCTCCTCTTTGTGTGAGTCAGAGCGAGAGAGCAATATATTATCGGTCACTCCTCTTTGTGTGAGCCAGAGCGAGAGAGCAAATGTCGGTGTGTGTGTATATTGCACACTGTTTAAATAAAATATCTTTTAAAATGAAGTTTCACTTCTATCGTGTGTGAATCGCACACACACCTTTTCTTTTTTTGTAAATTCTTCATTACAATATTAGACACTGTCATTCAGTTGAAAATAATAAATAAATAAATTTTATAAACGATAGATACTTTTATAATACATATATTTCAAAGGGTAAAAATATCTTAGAAGTAATTTCAGAATATTTTAACTAATTTTAAAATATTCATAACATTTTCACTTAGCATTCTGAAGTAAAAGTATTAAGGCTCTTTTTAGATTTAATCGAATTACTCTAAGAGTACGGCTATGGATTTAACTTAAAAATAAATTCGTAAACTACTAGTTAATTAAAAAGCAGGTATGCCTTGAAAATTTGATGAAAGCAAAGAAATCAAACTACGTTTTTACAGTTATAGATCTAGAACGTAGGAGACAAAATCGTTGACTATTTGCAGTTGCCAATTGTCATTTGTTCGAGTAACTACGGATTGTGTCAGAACGAAAACTTGTTTTAGATTGTTGAGTTCAAAAATAAAATTACTGAACTGCATATTAATATATTGTAAACCTTTATCAATTAGAGATTTAGCTATTATATATAGCTTTTTTTATCGTTATAAGTTTGGCGTAGTGGCCACAATCTCACATGATGTTAAGTGACGATGTGGCTCCAAAATGATAACACGCTAAACCTAGCGGAAGACTGGCTCTCAAGTGCAGCTGCCGGAACACACCTATAGGTGCTAGGCGACAGATTTTCAATTGAGGGACCACCCTCAATTGAAAATCTAGCTAGCTAGCCAGGCGGGCATTAGAAAATGCCGTACCACCATGCTATGGTTTCCTCACGATGTTTTCCTTCACCGAAAGCTCAGGCTCATGGCAGGGATTCGAACTCACGTCAATCGACGTGAAGTTGTACACGCTACCACTGAGCCATCATTGCTTCAAACACGCTGCAATAAAAACAACGTTCTAGATTCTAGTGGAATGAATATTTTTACTGAAAATTTGTTGATAGCCGCTCTATATGTTCCAATGTTTTTGCACGAAAGTGATTGTATATTCCAGAGACTCACCTTAAATAAATATTAATTACTGGAATCTTTCGGTTGCTGTGAATCTTGGTTAATTATAAACGATACGTTTTACTCATAGTATATAGCATGGAAAGTGGTCAACGGCAGACGTATAACTTTCGACGTACGTGTTTATTACGATAAACAAATTACCTATATTGTCCTTTCTTACGTCTATACTAAAGAGCAGACAAATAACCATGAACTTCAAGTAATTTGAAGTACGGGAAGTAAAAAGAACGGGTGCGAGGGCGATGTGGTGGCGTTTGACGTTTAACTTTTTATTGACTATGTGTCTATCTTTGCGTCGGTGAGTCGTCTGTAAGTCGGTAATCAATTATACGATTTACGGGATTCTTTTTGTAGTTATATAAACTTACTCCTTTAGGTGCGTTATGAAAAAATGCGTTGTAATCAAAAATGTACACTATGAAGTTGCTGAATAATTTTTTTTTTTTACTGTGGTGAAGATAGTTACACTCGATGTTATGCGTCACAAAACAGAATGTGACTATTCAAAGAAGGTTAGGTAACTTCTAACAAGCGTGCATTGTTACACGCAACCAAGTTTTTTAAATTTACGGATAAGTTATGATCTTTGGATAAGTTTTAATATACCTATATTTTACTAGTTGTGCGCCCACGCCTCCGCACGTGTTTATTATGCAGTAATTATTTGCATCCCGTAATTTTATTTGTACTCATATTGAAGTGAAACTTTTTATGCGACTTCCAACGCGTTAAACGTTTAACGCACATTATCGGTCTCTCCTCTTTGTGTGAGCCAGAGCGAGAGAGAAAATATCAGTGTGTATGTATATTACACACTGTTTAAATAAACTATAAAATATCTTTTAAAATGAAGTTTCACTTCTATCGTGTGTGAATCGCACACACACCTTTTTGAAGTGAAACTTCTTATGCGACTTCCAACGCGTTAAACGTTTAACGCACATTATCGGTCTCTCCTCTTTGTGTGAGCCAGAGCGAGAGAGAAAATATCAGTGTGTATGTATATTACACACTGTTTAAATAAACTATAAAATATCTTTTAAAATGAAGTTTCACTTCTATCGTGTGTGAATCGCACACACACCTTTTTGAAGTGAAACTTCTTATGCGACTTCCAACGCGTTAAACGTTAAACGTTTAACGCACATTATCGGTCTCTCCTTTTTGTGTGAGCCAGAGCTAGAGAGCAAATGTCGGTGTGTATGTATATTGCACACTGTTTAAATAAAATATCTTTTAAAATGAAGTTTCACTTCTGTCGTGTGTGAATCGGATACACACCTTTTTTTACTCTTCTTCTCATTATCTATATTAATAAATCTGTAGTTCGCGTTAGTAGCATAAGAAGTTTCACTTCGAAAGAAGCAGATATGTTTGCTCCGGTAGATTTACATGGCAGATGAAAAGATCAGGTTAAATTTTGAATAGGAGAACTACGTATTATTATAGGAACGCAGTAAAGTGACGGTATATTACCTGATGGTAAGCACTAAGCTGAGTATAATCGAAACAATGGTAACCATCAAGAGGTCAGCAATCTATCGTAGGTCGCCGCTGTCATACCGGCCTTTAAGCCTCTCGGATATACACTGGCTGATTCCGTAACGCGATAAACCAAAGGAGTGTCATAGATGTCACTATGTGCATGTTGGGTACAGACCTACCTTAATTTGATGAATAATTTAACCTTTTCCATAAAATTTATTGTGTACAAATGATACATTAATAATATATAATTAATTGTATAAGTAATCACGTGTATGTATTGTATTACTCCTTTGTTTGCCAAAGCACAAACAACGTCCCAACACACCGCAATAAATGAAATACTTCAAGTTTAACAATCTAGCAGGCGCAATACGTTTTATGATCCGAAACTTTTGCAATTAATACCAATCAACTAGAGGTTCTTGTGTTCCGAACAATTTGATTTCTGGAAGTTTACTTTTCATACATAAAGTTTTGTTGTAGGTATTTATGAAAATTGTTCCTTGATTAACATTCTTCGCGTTTTTAGTACGCCGGCGACGTTGAGTTTTTCCGTTAATTTGTGAATAGAGTGGCTTCCGCGAGTTTTGAGTGTCTTGGACAAAGATATTAACCTACTTCTGGGCGTAGCCAAGACTTTGGCCGGAGGCAGAGGAAACCTAATATTAGGTTTTTTATACTAACTTAGCAATATGACTCTAAGGATTGATTTAAAATACGATATAGTCAAAAAAAAAATAGCGGTCGTCGGTGACAGATTTCATCGACAGCCTGCTGAAATGCCTCTTCACGTCTCTTCTGAAGGACCTAATATCATAGGAAGGAGTGAAAACGTCAACTGGAAGGCCGTCTCTCATCAACACAGTTACCACGCACTTACCAACACCTTGCTAGGGGGAGGGAAGCTGTCCCCCTTGCCTGTACTCGGCTATGTCTATGAACTATATATATTGCTAGATGGGCTATATAGAAGGAAAATCGTAAAATACTTACTTATAGTTTTGCCTTACCTTTTGTAAAGATTACTTAATTTTATTAATCGTATACAATTTAATCGATAATTAAAACAATCGAAAAATCGATCGAAGTTAGTTCCGATCCGAGCCACAGCACGATCGTGCGCTAATATTGATTTAAAAAGTACTAAATGGCAACAAATAGAATTTTATTCGATTCGACTCCGAACTCGTACGCGTAAGAGTAAGGCGGTTGATCTCTACCATCCCGCTTGATTAATGGATATCCACCAGCTGATCCCGGAACGCGCCACGCATGAGCGTGCCACTATAGCGAGTGTTCTTCATCTTGTTTTGGCGCCGCAAAAAGCACTTGGCAGTGTCAATGTGTTTGTCTTCGTAGTATTTTTTATATACAAAGTTGGTCGAACAAGATGGTGGCTCTCTTGTTAGAACTTTCTAGGGAGTTTTTGTGACATCACAAAATGCATGTTTTCAGTATATATTTATAATCCACTTCACGAATGCACAATAACCAGACTATAACATGGAAAATGCCACCAATATTACATAATATAGGATCAAAAAATTTAAGTTAATGAATTGAAAATAAAAATCACAACATGACAGTTCAAGATCCCGTCAAAAACTTGATAGCGAGTGTTACATCTGATGTATGGAGGTTGCGATCCAATTAGACATAACTGTCGTGTTCTGCCACCCTGCAATTTAATAAAGTAGGTATTTTTGATTTTGAACTTACTGTATTAAATGTTTATGTTATTTTATATAGACATAGTATTAATTAGTTCCTTTAAATATATATTTGTAATTATTTTATTTTGTAATTATATTAATAAATTTTACTATCGAAAATACTCATTAGGTTATAAGTAAAGCGGGAAGTGTAACTTCAAGTTGTGAGCGATAAAAAGTTCTCACTTAATCAGAGTGCGTGTGCGTGTGGTATAATCATAAAAATTAAGCGTCTTATCTATTTATAAAAATATTCCTTGGTACATCTAAAAAAAGTCCACGGTATCATATGCCTATCTCTTATACATAAGCCACAATAAGGTATTTTGTAATATTTTATTTATTTTATTGATACTCGATATGTGATTTATGAGCATTATTATTAAGCATGACATATTAATCCTTACGAACGAAAGTTACTTTATCATCAAGACAATTTTATGTACATAATCTTTGTCCTTTATAGCATGTTATTTGGACGAATAGTTTGTGAAATAATGTAGAATTAAAATAATTCAACACACGGCTCGAGTCTATGTCTATAGGTGTAGTGGTTCGAACGAGCCGTGTGAATTGTGACGCAAAACCCTGGCTGCCCGATAAAAATACTCGTATTGTCTATACTATTGTATTATAAATCATGAATAAGCGATTTCTTTTTAATTACATGCGGGTGAAACCGCGGGGCTCAGCTATTTAAAAATATTACATGACAGTTATTTATAAACATTCTATTGAAGTTACAGTACTATAATATCTTTGTAGTCCCTTTCTGTATTCGAATTTCACAATACAAATGACAATGACAAATGCAATTCAAATAGTTTTAAGCTGTTGGTTATGGATTTAGCAGGGTGGTAGGGTATTTGGAAAGTGGTAGGGTATTTTACTGGGGTGGTAGATATCTGTACCCGACCCGGGTTGCACAATGATGGTAAACCCATTCTCTCTATTAGTTTGTAGTGTATATCCAGCAGCCCAGAGGCTTACATGCCAGCAAGACAACGACAAGTGGCGATATATTTGTGATCACACCATTATTTTTGGATTATACTGTGCTCACCAAAAGGCATAGTGCTACGCAGGTAATCTATATTATTCTTCCTGCTAGCTATTGTTTTGCTGTAATTATTTTGTTCTGATGATTATTTAATGATAATTATTTTAACAATAAATAAATTATTTATACTACTAATATCGAATAGCTAAAGACATTCTTTTTTTTGTGTGAAAGCGCTAATCTCTGGGACTACCAGTGAACTTAAAAAAAAGATTTTGTTGTTCATAGCTCATTTATTGAAGAAGTTTATATAACTTCATGTTAGAACCCCAAATAGAGGAGCAATAGCCGTTAACGTCAAGCAATCTGGCAAGCTGCAGGAAAGTACGGGAAGTGAGAACTATTATTATAGGCTGCACGAGTGCGTTAGCGGTTGCTTTGAGGAGAATTGGTCAAATAATTTAACACTGGTAAATCCGCGGGTTGCAGCTATAAATGAATGTTTATTTATTGTTTCCAAGCGTTCCTATACAATTCGTGGGACGAATGATGCAATGAAACTTTTTTGACTTAGTGTACGCACGCGAAGGTGTCTTAATTAGTATAACCACTTTACAATAGGTGGTGCACGAGTCGTTTCCTTTAGAAACAACAGCAGGAAATCGCTGGTAGCAACTAGTTATGGATAAATAAACCAAAAATTATTTATTCAATTTAAGCCCTGAACAGGATCTTATGAACGTTACAACACTACTACTGGTTCGACAACATTCCGGTCAACTGGAAAACCCGATAAAAAATCCCATCATTATATTATTATTTTTTAATTAGTCAGATCGCGACTTAATTGCATACGTGCAACTGTCCGAGCCGAGGTTCGGCCACTTTGGCACCCTCGGATGTTGTTGCTTAGCTTTCGTGGCTGAGTGCCCTAAGCGCTCGCCCCCAAGCTCGGTAAAGCTGTAAAAAAAATTTTTACTGTTTTTTATTTACATTTAATAATAGTTATAAAATCTGCTTGAAATAGTCTTTGAACGTATTATCGCGTAAATCGGTAATGTAATTAGGAATCTTGTTGTTATAAAACTTAATAGTATTTACCTAAAAAAAAGTTTTTATAGGTCTAAGTCTAAAACACACATTTATATTCTATTCACCAAATAGAGTTAATACCAGAAAAGTCAAAATGCACGGGATTGGTTGGGGATAACGAGTCAAAGAAATGTTCACATAGCAGTAAAATCTAGTTAACCTCTGTCAGTTGCAATGTGCGGACGCGTTTATTAGTTTATGTTCATTGTTTCGGTTTACCCTAGAATTCGGCGTACGGCGTGTGTCTCTGATTGATACCTGTGTACTCTATGACTTGGTGTTTCTCGGAAATTATATCACTTTATTATTTATATAGTATGTAATAATTTATAATATAAAAAGTAGGTTTAATATTGATCACCTTAAAGTAAGTTATGTAAACGCATCTTTACTTTTCTTGGCAATAGTGTACGCCCACTGACTTAAAAATGTACTCGTCTGTCTCTTTCACTTGCATACAAAAGTGCAATGGAGAGAACGCTACACCTGCAACAGAGGAAGCTAAAAATTTTATGGAAGTTTGTCAATAGTGCAATTAAGTAGTTGGGTAAATGATAAGTTTAGTCTACGATGGGACTAATATTGGACCCACGTACCTAAATTAAATATAGATAGAAAAAGAGAGAACGCTATATTAACTCTGTTGTTTGAACAGAATATAATTTGCAAATCACGTAAATGTTAAATAATTGCAATTGATGATATGAACAGAGGGACCAACCGCTTGTTCCTTTAACTTAGACCGCTGTATTTTGTTAAACGTAACACTTGCTACCACGATATATGGCATCGTAAACTGCCGCCGTTAAGCTTCATCGCCGTCCTATTATCGGTCCGGTGAAAATAAATGCTTCACGTTCTCTGTTGTATAGTTTCAAACTTTGCAGATCTGTGATTACAAAAAGAATACAAAAAGAATACAAATGTGTAGGTTTATAATATGGAGTCGTAAATTTGAATATATGGATTGAGATACGATAAATTGATTTAGTTATTTTAAATTAGCTAGCAGTTTTGCCTGATAAATTAAGAGAATTGGTGGTTGAAGAGTTTAAGGCATGTAAAATATCGATAGGTTCTAACTCCGTCATGTATCAAGGAATTTCTTGGAATAATCAAGTCTGGACAGTGAACGAAGAGATTGCGAGAAAACTTGAACAACTGAGAAGTATAGTTTTAGTAGTTACACATCATGTGGTGGAAAATACAGGACTATGGCTTTTTGACGTTTGAAATCGCCATACGCCTAAAGAAGAGATTTTTACCTAACAGAACTACCTTAAAAGCTGAAATTATTATATTTGTTATATTTCATAATTCATCATCATCATCTTTTCAGCTGAAAGACGTCCACTGCTGGACATACGCCTCCTCCTAAGATCACCACAACGACCGGTCCTGTGTTGCCAACATCCAGCGGCTTCCCGCAATCTTTACCAGGTCGTCGATGGCCAAACTATTAACTTGAAAAAAAAAATTGACTTCTATAGTTCGCCGTCAATACACTGAAAATTATGATTGTTGGTTACGAATTTCATAATTAAAATAGCAATTTGAATAAATTAATAAGCAATAAGTGGGTGAATTCATATAAGCAAAGCTACAGTTAGTGGAAAATAAATCTCTATTATCGCATCCCCTCACTGTATTCTATGTTCACAACTTATTTGCTTTCCCACACCTCGGCACGTTATCGGCATCGGAAACTTTTGTTTTACGAACAATTAAGTGTAACGTTAACAACCCCTAAAGTTGCTGTTTGGGAGTTAGACACACTTGAAGCACACCAAGCACAACTTATATTTAAAAAAATATATCTAATATAGGAGTTTAGGCAAAAATACACATTATGGTCTTGTATCCCATAATGTAAAATTATACAGACCACCTTCTTTCTCCACGTATCTGACTATCCCTTACTCCCTTACACTTCTCATCGGTGTGTGACTGTTCAATGCGAATTTAAAATCGGAACGAGAAACATTAACGGAGACCAAGGAATTAAGATAAATTACATAATAGACATTTATTCCTGATGGCAACAAAAAAAAGTATAAACTCAAGCTCAAGAAAATAGAAGTAAGTAATAGTAACAATGGCTCCTACATAAATTATAGGTACATATGTATGAATTATATTATTATACTTACTTTTACATAAATTATCCTCTACAGGTATTACTGTTGTTACTGAATTGGTTTGAGTCTACTTTAAAAAACGTAGTTCCGTTGTAGGTGTAAATTGATTTTTATTATCTTTATTCCATATTGAAGTATATAAGTATATTTAACAAAAAAAGGTGTGTGTGCGATTCACACACGATAGAAGTGAAACTAAATTTTAAAAGATATTTTATTTTTTATTTAAACAGTGTGCAATATACATACACCCCGACATTTGCTCTCTCGCTTTGGCTCACACAAAGAGGAGAGACCGATAATGTGCGTTAAAAGTTTAACATTTAACGTTTAACGCTTGGAAGTCGCATAAGAAGTTTTACTTCAATAAAGCCTTAATCCTTGTAAAACAAAATTAAATCATCTACTACTACAACGAGAAAGGATAAAATAGTATTTTGATATGTTCACATATCATCTTCATCAAATATGTCATTTTAATTTCACGAGGTATCCAATTAACTTAATGTAAAAACCTTCTTCTATGACAAGAAACAAAAAAAATTGATATGTCAATCAACTCAATTAAATATCACATTTTAGTTTCACGAGCTGTTGTCTCATGGTATAAAAAAAGGTGTGTGTGCGATTCACACACGATAGAAGTGAAACTTCATTTTCACTCTATCACTCTCGCTCTGGCTCACACAAAGAGGAGAGACCGATAATGTGCGTCAAACGTTTAAGGCGTTGGAAGTCGCATAAGTTTCACTTCAATAAGAATATCTGAAAATGTCTTAGGCTGTATGTCTATGTCTAATGTTTCAGGCTCATATAATTCATCACAGTAGATTTTAAAGAATATAATTTAAAGAGTAAAAGATATTCCAGATTTATGCCAAAATTACTCGCTATCTTACATCTAACTCATTGATTTGGCTATTTATGAGATTTCACTACTTTTTATAGACAAATTACCTCAATCGAGAGTTGATACGTTTTGAAGTGAAACTTCTTATGCGACTTCCAAGCGTTAAACGTAAAATGTTAAACGTTAAATGTTAAGCGTTTAACGTTTAACGCACATTATCGGTCTCTCCTCTTTGTGTGAGCCACAGCTAGAGAGCAAATGTCGTTGTGTATGTATATTGCACACTGTTTAAATAAAATAGAAAATGCCTTTTAAAATGAATTTTCACTTCTATCGTTTGTGAATCGCACACACACCTTTTTTTACATCATGTGTTTGTTGCGATTGTATTTATTCGTCAATTCCTTCATTATTATAAATAGATTAGTAGTTATCGATATATTATATTTACTTATAAATTTAGGATACAGGACAATACTTAATTTTCAATATAAAAATAAAAGTTTATTTATTATTATACATATAAGTCAATAGTCAAACACCTTACAGATGATGATAGCGTGCTTTTTTTTACTATTTACCTATTGTCGGCTAGACACAGTAAGCAGATCTCAAAGAGGGTTGATTGTACGAGAATTATTCTCTTGCCTTAGCTGTCGGCCTTTTTATGTGCATCCAGTCAATAATAGTTAGTCAATAGTACGATTTACCGAAAGAATAATCACATTGATATTTATATGAAATACTCAGTGTGTCTCGAACACTACAAGCGACACGAAATTTAAGGGCATGTTACACGATACTTTGCATTGATAACATTGTTCAACACTTCCAGATTATATGATCACTTTATTATGCGTGTGAGGTTGAAATTATGTAGTTAAAAGGCGAGATATACAAGTGTACACAGCTTTTAAAAAGTTGCCGCGTTGGACTCGTGACCCGAGATTTTGTTGGTGTTTTTATATGAAAAATATTTTTTCTTTACGATATGATTTAGATTAAGCCTTAGATTTTATGTGAATGTGTTTTAAATTATAGGGAGGGTAATGAATGGGCAAATAACTCTGTGAAATAAAGTAGTAGTTGACTGCATGCTTGTTTGCTAATATATACCATAAAAAACCCATTAAGATCATGTTAATATAGTATTCAGCTCAATATATAATGTAAAAATCAATTTTTAAACTAAATAAAGCCTTATTGATGATTGATCTGGAGAAAATAAAAATGGCTGATCTTAAAATTTTACAACAAAATAGAAAACGTTCGCAGAGACGTTTGGCGCGAATATTATGCTTTATTCGAAAAACAAAATCTATCACACAGTCAGTATTTATAGTTCTATAGTAATAATCAGTATCTATAGTTAATACATCTGTAGTCCTGTCTGTACATATGTTTTTCCAAATTTCTAAATAAATGTCTTTTATAAAGGACACAGATCACAAATATAACTTTTTTGTATCAATATCAGTATGATTGTATATCTGGATTTAATTCAAAAACAGCTTGACCGCTTCTTTTAAAATTTTGTACACAAGCTGTTTATTTCATTCCTTAATTGGTAGGTTATAAGTAGTCTCAATAATACTTTTACATATCGTAAAAATATATTTTTCAACCTGTAATTGTTTATTAATTATATGTTTATTGTTTATTAATTATTTGTTAATGTTATTTAATATTGTGTATTTTATATTTTCATAAAATTTTGTAAACGAGAAATGTATGTTATTCCACCGTTGGTAGGCTATGAGAACTGTTAATAATACTTTTAAAATCTATAAAAAATATCATTAATTTTCAAACGATTTTGATGACATTTTGTATGCGGGTTCTATATTGTCATTGATATGCTATAAGAATTGTCAATAATACTTTTAGAAATAATAAAATATGAATAAAAAATAAAAATACGAAAAAAATATTGCGTAACAAACGCCTGCGAAGCCGTGTGCACAGCTTATTTTTTAAATACAAATGTTTTTTGTCATTCGGTGACTTTAAATTTCTATGTACATTGATCTTAGGTTTAAAGTCATTCATAATATTATACAGTTGTATCAACAAAATCGTCAATATAAAATTCAACAGAAACGTTTCTATAGGCACTCCTAATTAATTGGGTCCTTTCCAGAACCTTGGCTGGGAAATCAGCGTTTTTATCTGTTACCTAACCGCAGATAATTAAATGAAATTAAACTTTATTGCCACAGTTTAAGCTTCACTTTGTACTCAGTATATATGCGTTTTAATTTGCAATTTTCCGGCGTACTATTACTGAGGGATTAAGTTCTACGGATGGATAGAATCTTTAATTTCCTTCGGGCGTTACTGTCGACTGGATGATATTCGATTCTGGCTTGCGAAAGGCGTGAGATTATATTTTTTTACAGCCGCCGTTGTTGGATTTGCTGTATAACATGATTAAACGGAAAATATTTCATGAAACGCTTCACCTGGCTACAAAAATCTGCCAGGTACAAATTAACAAGTGTTTTGATACTAAATGACTTTGATTCGAAAATCTGTACAAACTTTTATAAAGAGATAAATTTTTATGTTTGTACGAGTTAATCTCCGGAAGTACTGATCCGATTGTTAATTTAAAAACAGGAAGTTAAATTATGCCTGAGTGATTTAGGCAATTTTTTTTCTTATAATATTTTATAAATGCACTATATAGAGTGTTAAATTATTTTAATTTAACATTATCTTCCAAACTATTTATCCACATAACATGCTATAAAGAGCAAAGTTTATGTACATGTGTCTTGTTGATAAAGTAACTTTCGTTCGTAAGGATTAATATGAAATGCTTAATAATAATGCTCATAAATCACTTTTCAATTTTCAATAAAACTTTGGCACAAAATACCTTATTGTGGCTTATGTATAAGAGATAGGCATATGGTATCGCGGACTTTTAGGGTGCACTATTTATTCCGACTTACTTAATAAAAATCAATATTAGCTTAGATGTGTATTTTAGCTAGCTTAGATGTGTAGTCTAATGCTAGATAACCTCGTGAATCTGGCTATCATATACAAAAATAATTTTTCGAATGGTTTCAACTGGTAGTTTCAGAGATTAGCGTGTTTAAACAAACAAAAAACTCTTCCGCTTTATTATATTATTATAGATTATATACAAATTTAGAATTATTAAATGATAAAATAACGCATCAATTATTGGGTTTTCATGGACGAACACACGTGTCTAGTAGGAGAAAGATAGAGATGTATATCTTTCCCGATAATCAAGGGTGGCATCGTTCCCGGCGGAAATTGGATCAGAAACGCAAATTAAGTTTAACCCTGCCGATAACGGCTCCCGGGGACCGGGGATTTTTAAAATATCGACCCACGTATCGGTTACAGTTATAGGGATGTTCTTTTTATAACGATGTTTAAAGACATTGATTGAAGACTTTGTCAATGAACGTTATAGGCGTTTCTGATATCAATGGTTAGTAGAAATAATCTGGCAAATTACTTTTTTGAATAAGTACAAATATATTACTTTGGATAATTATTTATATTTACATAATTTTTAGCAATATAACAAAATATATACTCAGGTATATATAATGTAGTAAAACACTGTTTTTCTACTTACGCTACTTTAAGTAATCTAAATAATATGAGGATGTACGTATGGTTTCCGATTAGCATTTAAATGTATAAAATAAAAGTAAATTTAACGGGTAATGAACTTAATATCTTGAAAAGCATAAAAAAATAAGCTGAGATTTAAATGAAATAAATAAAAAAGGCACTATAAGTCTCGGTGACTTCTGGATGTGACATATATGTAAATTAATTATGGGGCTAATAATACACTTATAATTTAACATCCATTCCCATACCTGATGCTACCTGATGCCAGAGTAAGCGTAACTTGTAATGTGCTGATCAAACTGCTTATATAAATATTAATACAAAGTCAATACTATGTACCTATGTAGTGAGATAGAAGTGTCAATAAAATTTGTAGACTGAAGTTCTTATCTATACCTTTGAGGTAATATAATGCTCGAAGCTTGGACATTATATTATGTAATTAATTTCTGATAGGGCTTAATGGTAAATTATAAAGGTAATGTTTTTTTCAAATAGACTGCGATGTTGGCCCTTTGGCCCTTGACAGTGTTAGCAGTGAGGCGTATTTAATTTTATCGGAGCAGTTTAAAAGAACAGGTTAAATACATATTTGGAACTGTTGTTATCTTTAAAGATGTTTACATTATTAGAGAGAGATACAAATAAATATGACTTGGAACAACCTCTTTACTCTTCACGATTATAGTAATAGAAAGAGATAGCATCATGTAACAGGCTGTTATTTTGAAATAGTTTACTGGAAGTGTTATTGAAGTGAAACTTCTTATGCGACTTCCAAGCGTTAAACGTTAAATGTTAAACGTTTAACGCACATTATCAGTCTCTCCTCTTTATGTGAGCCAGAGCGAGAGAGCAATATATTATCGGTCTCTCCACTTTGTGTGAGCCAGAGCGAGAGAGTAAATGTCGGTGTGTATGTATATTGCACACTGCTTAAATAAAATAGATTTTTTTTTTTTTAAATGAAGTTTCACTTCTATCGTGTGTGAATCGCACACACACCTTTTTTTTCTCTGGAACAGGAACAGGGGTAACTTGCCTGTTGTAGCACATCCTTATTTCTGCTAGAGACGCAGGGTAAATTATAAACTATATCTTTTTTTTTTCGAACTGAATACGATGTTGGCCCGAGGGCACTTGACAGCTTAGCCGATCTTTGAGGTTTTTAAAATTCATAACTTATTATAACCTTTGGAATTCTTCAGCATTTCGATTACCTGTACAAACATTGCACAGCGCCCTCTCTTGCGGACTAAGTATATATAAAAAATTAACACCATCTGGTTTATTTTCGTGAATTATAGCGATACATGTAATTTTCGTTATTCGTTCTAATTAAAAACAACTTGGATATTTAACATCAACTGAAGTCAATGCTATGTGGGGATTAAACCGAAATCCTCTTAGATGTATAGTAATACTTAATTTAAATGCTCCACAAGACCTGTTTGACATAAAATATGTTATATTTCTGACAAGACAAACGAAAAATGAAAACTTCATTGTGATAAATGAACACATTCTTCTTTCCATTGTTTAGTTCAACGGACTCATATTTTTTCGGAGATGACACTTTTGTTTGACGCTGAGACGTTCCACAGAATACTTACTACAGTCGTAAGAAAAACCATCAGCGCGAAGTAATCGAGTTTGTCGCGCTCCGTCGGACTTTATTCTATTGTTTTAGGCCTCTTTATAGAATACATATTTTGTACAGATACGTATGAAGTGATACATATTGTGGCCCAGATCCCCGTATTTAAAATATTCTTATATGTTACATAATTACTAAAATAACTAAGAAGTCATTATTCCTGTCTCAATATATTCGTAATGAATATGAAAATTAAACACTGTAATTAATTAATTTATGCCGATACGTTTTAAATTAATAAACATATAAAATATTTATCACAAATATTTACTACATATTTATGTAGTTTTTTACGAACATCGTAAAATACATAATATATTTATGATACGTTCGTCTAATTTTATGGTAGGCAAACTTTTTATTATTTATTTTGGTATAGATATTAGATATATAATATCCATATTACTATTATTAATTATAAATACTAATACAAATACTGTTATTAATGCTTTGGAATTTAATTGATTAAATAGGATCATAAAATGAAACCATACGGACAACAAATGAATAACGAAATAACATATTTAATCAATTAAATTCCAAAGCATTAATAATAGTATTTTCGACTATAGATTTAAATTTTTTTTATTACTCCTTAAATTATTCCTAATTACATATCTGCACAGACACACCCGACGACATTCGGTAAGTAATAGGATTAATAGAAAATGATGGTATAACATATAACCTCATCAAGACAAAGAGGAATTATTGTGATAGATATAATCGAATAGATGAGTTATGTGATAGACTAATAAATTTATTATTTCTGCGAATTCATTTCGAACACAATTTTGTATTTAGTTAATGTTAATAATCGTGAGTATGAATAATTAATTATACAATACACTATGTAATGAAGCTTAATTTATTATTTATGCGAATTAATTTCGCATATTATTTTGTATATAATGAATGTGAATAATCGAGAGAATGAATAATTATAAAATACACTATTTAATTATGCTAAATTTATTATTTATGCTAATCAGTTTCACACATTATTTTGTATTTAGTAAGTATAATGAATAATTATAAAATACACTATTTAATGAAGCTATGTTCATTAATTTTAAACTTCGTTGGTAAAATTGGTAACCGTTAAGTTTTCTATTTTTTTTTTTTTCGAACTGAGTTATACTGTTAGCCTTAAGGGCCCTGGAACCATTAGAGGCTTGGAGGCTTCACCCGGTTTGGTTTTTTACTGCGTAACCAAGCCAAGTAGACGTCTGTTAAATGTGACATCATTCGTTTCACTTACGGATTGCAAAATATAAAATAGAAATGTATCTTTATATTTTATTTATCAAGATAATATGTTAATGTAATTTCATTTTTGACAATCGTCACTAATTTAAGATTCAGTAAACGAATTTTGTGATAATTTAATCTTTTGAAAAAAAAAACCACTCTTTTGTTACGGCTTTGTCACGTTGTATGCGTCAATGTACATATGAATATGAACCTTTAAGTCTAAGAAGAGACTTCGCCTCCTTGTGTGTTGTGTTAAGTAAGGTAATATTTTATGCCATAGCTTATACATATTATAAAAGGCAACGTCTGTCTATCTGTCCGTGCTTATAAGCCGTAAAGCGCTATATCGATTTACGTGATTCTTTTCCTAAATGACAAGTGTATTCTATGGTTATATTGTATATTTTGGACATTAGGAGTTCAATTTATAAGAATAATAGATTCACTAAGTCGGTAAAGAAATGACCACCAGCATCTAAACTAGTAAAAATTGAGCAAAATTAACAAAACAAAAAAAAAACAACATTAAGCATTAACAAAACAAATCATTACGGTAACATAATTAAAAAATATTAGTCTTTTAAAACATGCTATCTGGCGGCATTGTTTAGGAAATAAATATCGTATACAGAAAGTATTCTATAAAAATTGAAATAAAAAAAAATCTTGTAATAGTCAGTAATATGTAAAAATTGTTATTACAAATAATGCTGTAGTTTTCGTGAGCGAAGCCGGGGCCAAAGCTAGTTAATTATAATTTTTAGTGGGTGAACATAGAGAAAGTTTTTTCCATACATGATTATAATTCACTTAATTATCTATACAGTATACATACATCCTTTTTCACAGTATAAAAAGGCTTTAAATGGTCCTTCACCTTATTATCCGTAATCCGTATTATCAGTAATTCACATATAATATCATACATATAAAAAAAGTACTTTACTGGCACTAAAAACACCCCTGCTTAAACAATTTTATGAATTATTAATACGATTAATAAGGAAAAAGTATACTTATATATTGTTCTACCTGTTATCCGAGGGGAAAAATGTGGTAGCAATTTGGAAACCCTCCATTGAAAGGGGAGTTTAGTGAGGGTTGTTAGATAATAATACGTACAGAAAATATTATCTTGTTTATTTTATTTTTTAATAATCGTCGAATATCTTTTTTAATGATCGATACCGCATTATAACGATGCTAGTTATTTAAATTAAAAAATACGTAGACAAGGAGAAATAAATATCTTTTGTTTTCTTTTGTTTAATGTTAGTTGATATTAACTGTGAAATAATTTGTATAACACGAAAATGTGTATACTTTTTAAATTAAATTAATTACACCTATATTTTTTTTCACGATATAAATAAAAGGTATGTATAATTGAAATGTAATTATAAAAAAATGTGTGGGTTAGTTGTAAATGTATTAAGGAAGAATTTATTACATATATTTTCACAAGGATAATAATGGGGTAATTCACATCAAGTTAATAGCGAAAATAGAGGTTCTGAAATTCGTTCGTATTCGGCTTACTAATTATTAATTCTAGTAGGTATGAATGTGAATAGTCGAAATTGAAATTCGAATTTTTCGGTTGTTGTTATTCGAATTTAACAAATTTACAATAAAATATTAAACATAACGATTAACATAGAAACTTTCCTGTTCTTTTTAAAAATAAAATTAATATTTATTTAAAAAATGTACAAAACAAAAAACAAAATTTTAGTCATTTTGTCAATTTTTTTATCTCTCACTATAGGTTAAAGTGCTTCATATGCAGTACATTAATACACCTATATATTTAACTAATATTTCATTTAAATTAAAACCCTTTTTTAAGCCAAGTTGTTTTTTATTTAAATCCACACGTACAGACGAACAATTTTTTATGTCATACTCTTAGTCAGTGACTTTTATTATAGATATTTATCACAAAATTTAAAAAATAAAATCAAATGTACAGACAGAACTACAAATTTGTTAATATAGATAAGATATTATAGCTTACATATATAATACTTAATCTATTATGAAATATATTATATTAATATACTGTGCAAAATCGCATAATTAAAGAAGAGATTAATAGATAGAGTACATAAACAAAACATTTTATTTCATTTACTAAATTAATTCATAATGTTCGTAAAATAAGCCGCCTAATCCGGCAAAATCTAACTAGATCGATCCAGTTTGAACTGGATTATCGCTACGATCGCACCTCGGCGCCGTAATGACAGATTGACTTTGTGATACAGAAGTACTGAATAATTTATCTTACGCAATGTTAAGGGTTAACGTATGAAATTGCCGTCTCGTAATGAAAAAATAATATATATTTTTATAGGATGAAATACATTTATTTAATCAAAGCATGTACCCTCGTTATGTATTCATTTCTATCATCTAATAGGAAGATTATTTAATAAGCATTTCAAATAAAACTCTGTGGACCTGGACTCCACAAATTATGTGAAGGCATTTTGTACTGCTTCCTAAAATTGTCCAAATAGCGGAAAAGTAATAGTCGGTTGGGACAAGGTCCGGCAAGTATGAATGATGATATATGGATTCTAGCTGCAGTTATTTTAGTGTTAAAAGTGTTTCACGAGTAGTATGAGGTCTGGCGTTATCATGGAGCAAAAATGGTGATGGAGTCGGGGCTGTTTTGCTGCGAGTTTCGCCATCATTGTATGGAGTTCTACTCAGTAGATATCTGTTGTTATTGTTTGACCGGATCTGAGGATATTGTAGTGAATTATGCCCTGAAGTGTCCACCAAACAGTTACCATCACTTTTCTGTATATAAACTTCGCTTTAAAGCAGGTTTTGGCGTTTCATCTGGGGTCAGCAATTGCGTTGTTCGCTTGCGGTTAACGTAAAGGATCCACTTTTTGTCACATGTCACAATTCCGTCCAAAATCCCTACATTTCTGTACCGATTTAACAAGGTAAGGCAAACTTCAACGCGCGCTGCTCTCTGCATATCAGACAAAACATGTAGACCCATTTTTAAAGTTCTTTAATTTTGCCGATTTTCTGCTAATGAGTCAATATGTAGGTATGCTAAATTCAAACCATGCCGCTAACTCATTGATAGTTTGACACTGATCGGCTTCCAACATCGTCTTCAATTCATCGTTTATTTACCTTAGTGGCTGATATTCTTCGTGTTTAATTCCTTTGATCGAAGTTTCCACTATTAAAACGGTTAAACCAATAACGCGTTCGTTAGCCGTATCCTTTTCTTACACTGCATCGACATTACGAGCAGTTTCTACTGCGTTAGTCCCACGTTGGAACTCATATTCGAATATTACTCTGATTTTCGCTGTATCCATCTTCACGATAAAAACTAAATGTAAAAACAATTGAAAGTCTTCTTCTTCTTGATTTGGCGCCGCAAAAAGCACTTGCCAGTGTCAATGTGTTTAAGTCTTCGTAGTATTTTTTAAACATTCAAAGTTTGTCCAACCTAAGTTAATTAATTAAAATAAAAACCATAACATGGGAGCTCAAGATCTCGCCAAAAACTCCAACTGAAAGTCAAACATGAGATGTTATTTTATTATTATTTAGAATGTCACTATCTTCATGTGAAAAAAGGTCTCACTATGAAATCGGACACTAAGCCGGTTTAATTTTTATTCAAAGTGGCCAGTACGTTAAAACGGCAATTTCATATTTAAACCCCTATTATTATTGAAAGGATATTCATTAAAATTTTATACTAACATTAAACAGAGACATTGTCTTGTAAATGTCTATAATAATAATTTAAATTGTGGTGACAATAAAGATTCGATTTGACAGCGATATTACGACGACACAATACCGAGTCCAAATAGTTTATTGTTAACTCAGCAAACAGTAATTATAATTTTATTTCTATGCTAGCTGTGCCTGCGACTTCGTTTGCGGGGAATTTCGTGTATGAAAAACAGCGATAAAAAAGATACATAGGTGTTTAGAAATTCAACATCGGCGATTAAACTTATTTCGCATTCACATTCATTACTTTCGATCGATCGATATTCTGCCATACGTCTACATAAAACATCGGAACTTTCCAAACGAATTTGAAGACTTTGAACCTTTCAAGAACTCGAAAGCAATGGAGATACAGTCTCAAGATCATCAGCAGTGGGAGCTCGTGGTTATGTGGTCAAAAATTGTTTGGAACCAAGCTCAAAAATAGAAACATTTCAGCAAATTGTGAGTACTCGTGTTCTGAACAACCACCAATATGCTTACAGACAGATCCCGCGATAAATGTCCTATTTCTGAATATAATGATTTGGTTTGCAACCTAGTTCGTAAACGGGTTATACTTAAACAAAGGCGTGCTAAAGGAGAATGGGCACATTTGTATGGACCGTTGGCTTTCCGCGGCCATGAATCATTTTGGTATGAATCATTAATTGATATAGTATAGTCCTACAATTACTATGAAGAAGTTTCATTACTGTGAATCGCTTCTAAAATGAAAAAAAAAACATTATTGTTTTTCAGAACTTAATATAGCTTTACTAAGTATTCTAGTTTATATGACACTTAGATCTCTTAAAATATCTTTTATTACGAATTAACATAATTATGTCTTCTTGTTCTTCTCAGCCTATAAACATCCCACTGTTGGGCACGAGCCTCCTCTACAATGGGAGTGTATTTTGGTCTACTATACCACGCTGACGGTGTTGGTATAGGGTATAGTTTCGAGTTTTCCGTCTCTCGCAGAAGATGTTATCTGCTTATATATTTTTTTCCCTTAGCTGACTCTTACAGCACCCATGGGAGGAAATGGGATGGTGGCATATATGTATTCTTAATCCGTCACCACACGGAGAATTACGAATTAGCATGATCATGTACGTGGATTAAAACACTATTTCTAGTGCCCTGACCTCATTATTTAGATTTTGGTATAGATTTATGTGTGTATTTGCGGTTGGTTTTGCTCGAAGCTGATTGAACCCTGTTTAAACAGATAGCCGCGCCGAACCGGTTTTTGTGTTGATAATATTATTAACAATAACGAAAGAACTTTTGAAGTAAGGATACTTCATTATTCACGTTGTTATTATGTTTTTTGCATTTCACTAAAGTATATTATGTTGACAGTGAAATACATATATTTTGGAATAAAATGTAACGTCCATAGTAAAACTTCTTCGTTAGTAATAGATCTTCCATATAAAACTAGTTTCATTAGTGGCCGCTGATAGCCCAAAACTACCCATTCTCCTTTAGTAATTATTTAAATTCGTTAGAAGAAAGACCAAGTGTACTTTTAGGCAAAAATATATTAGACTTAAAATTACGCATACAAAGTGCCACTAGTTTATTCACAGAATTTACAATTCGCTTATGAACTTTCACTATTGATCTATACTAAAGAGTAAAGAGTTGAAATCTCTACATTAAAGATATTTGAGAAAAAATACTACAGGAGGGTTTATAATCATGAACAGAAAATATTTCGACAGTTTATGAAATTTTTGTATGTCTTTTTGTCTGTTAGTTTGTACGCCAATCATGCAGAAACTACGGGACCTAATTTGATGGAGTAAGTTGTAGGAAGGTAAGGTAAGGTAAGGTAAGGTAAGGTGTAGGAAGTTAAATACCATTGTAGTTTATAGTCTGGAGGTACATATAAGATTAATTTTCACACGTATAGACTTATGTAGGATTTATAAATTGCGTTTAAGATATATAAATATAAAAAGGAAAGTAATACTGTCATATTTTTTTAAATATAGAGTGTAATGCAATGAAATTATACGAAATTAATCCAAATTATTTTATCTTCACGTAATTTTCAACAGAAATAAACCATATTGTTTTTTTTTATTTGTGCTGAAATTTTACGATAGATGTTTTTTGCGCTATTAACATTTTTATTAAATTATTATACTAAGACATACATACTATAATTAGCCATTATTCACTGGATATTAACGGTTAATAAATATACAAATACTAAATAAACTTAGCTTTTCCTAAAGTATTACAAAATTACTCAGGTGAACGGTTGACTAAAAAAGGTGAAACCGTAGGGCATAGCTAGTATAGTACAAAAATTTAGCTACTAGCAAGTTACACATGCTTGCAACGCAAACGACCGCATAGCCCATGTGCCTGAATAGAACATGAAGTACTACTCATGACGATTTCAAATACAGAGTGCCCTCTACATACCATCTCCTATGATGGAATTTTTAATAACATACAGTCGTTTTGCGTTGTGTCAATTCTCTTTTATTGCTGCGACATAATAACACCAGACTTTTGTTAATTGCGCATGAATTTAAGATTTGATTGCGATTTGGGTGAGATTTCCGAGTGTTAATGGGAGATTTTTGTATCGAGTTATGGAAGTCTGAAATGTAATATTATTTAAGAGCATTTTTTTTTCTTGAGCGTCTTCTAAATCTTTCAAGAAACCACGTGCTTAAAGCTTAACCAGAGAAATCCATTCATAAATTTAGTTGGGCTTGTTTTAAATCTAAGTAGGGTGATTATCTATTCAACTATGACGATACGGAGTCTATAGATACTACGTATCCCACTACTGGGTATAAACTAGTTGCTCGTAGCGAGTTGAAAGTAGGGGACTTAATCTACCATCTAGTACATTGACTGAAATAATGGCTTATCCACTGTGTGTAGAAAAAGCCTATGCCATTTTTTTTTCGATGCAAATACAATGAAAAATGCAAAAAAGAAAATTGGTAAAATTTTAAAATTAGATAATTATCTTTCTAAAATTGTAACATAATACCTTTCTAAAATTGTAATATCTCGGTTGAATTTTAAAAATTTTACATTTTTTTTGGGATTATTTATTATGCCCTGGATTACAATTTGTTTTTCTTAACAATAAATAAATATTAATATGTTACAGAAAAAATATATGTTTGGAAATTATATATTATGTTTAGTAATATTGGCTGAAACCAAAGAGAAAGGATCATATATTTGAAATAAAGTAAAGCTCGTGACATATTGAGTACGAAATTATATAATATTTATGAAAAGAAAACATTTGACGACATAAATTAGTTATGACCATATCCATACAGGTACAACTAAAATAATTACAATTATATTAGATTGTAAAACGGAAGTCAAGTACATTTTTTGGGTTTGGATAGTTTTTTTTAAATAATATTTCGGCAAATTGAATATACTGTACCCTGATGGTAAGCACAGTACAATCCAAATACAAGGGCGACCACCGAGACATCAAAATCCATCGGCGGTCGCCACTGTCATGCCGGCCGGCATAAATATCTCTTCACGTAACGCTTGAAGGACCCGATGTCATAAGAAGTTCATATGTTAAGAAAATGTAACTAGTGTAGTGTTAAGTATGAAGGTGGAGGAAAGTAGGAGTAGAAGTACAAATATGGAGAAGAGGTGACAACTTATATAGGGAAATGAAAGAGGAAAACATATTGCGTCGACCTTAATTAAGTGCGATAAGAGCAACGAGAAGAAGAAAAAGATATATGTTAACACAAGTCGAAGCATATTCGTCGTTTAACTCTTTGAACGTTTCTTTTTTATCGGAAGACACAAACAAAAACAAAAAATACAGAGAGCTATATAATTGTCATAAATCTATAACAAAAGAAACTAATTTATCTTCAATTCTTAATAAATACTGAGATTTATTTGTTTGCTTTGCATTGCACTGCTTTGTTGACCTGTATTTTCTGATTGTGATACAATACTGTGTACTTTCTATATGTATGCAGTCAAATTTATATTAGATTTAGAATATTCAAAGGCGTACTTACAATTTTGCCACCGTGTTTTAACATAGTTTCCACACAGAGTCGCGAGCACACAATAGTATTTTACAAATTCATTTCATCCAGAATTCTCACATAAATTCTTCGTCCTCATATAATTATATATTCAATTAAACCTTGTACCACAAATTTATTCATTGATTAACAAATAGCAAAACGCATGATTAAGAATTGGTTACTAAAACTTGCTTACATTAGTATTGAGAACCCTTTCACTATAGTTTCATAATAATCCTAGCAATTCCACTATCTTTTACAAATTGGTTGAATAATGTATTGCATGCGAACTAATGCTTACAGACTCAAGCACAATCACAAATTAAAAGAAAAACCTCTCATATTTTTGTGTACATTTGATTAATTATTTTCGGTTCGGTCTTATAAAAATCTGTCTTTGAAACACTGACTTAGGTATGTAGTATTCATCTATTGAATATTTTTAGGAGCGAACATAGCTAAAGATAAGCTGATGTTTATATGTAATGAAATATTAGAATGAAAATGAAATGAATTTAATTAGGAGGACGAGGGTCTTATCATCTGTAATTCAGGTCATTTTACCTTTTTAGTCTTCACACCTCACAGTAGTGATTACCTACTCCTTCCTTATTGCGCTATTTATACCATATTATGTAAGGTTTTTGATTATCAAGTCCTAGATTAATACAGCAAAATGTAAAAGAGTGTAAGGTCAAATAAAAATTCATTCCTTTTTTTCTTTTACATATTCTAACACCCAGTGTGACCTAAACTTAATAATTCACCCATAATATTATCTCATCTAATGTGAAAGCATTTTCGTTTGATCTTTGATATTATTAAGGTTCATTCTCTTTCCAGTCCGTCTATTCAATGACATGAAGGGTTTTATTTGTGCTCCTTTTACGTAGCTTTTAAAGATTTTGTCGACAACGGTACGTCATTTAAGGATTAGTCTAGAAGCTTATGTGAGTTTGTTTTTATACTACGAAATCAAATTACTATTCATTTTTCTGTTTTGAATCTATTCTGCTTTAATGTAAACTAGTTGGCCCGTTGGAATATTTCGCATATTATATAATGTAAACATTCTAACAGTTTTTATGGTAAATAAATATATTGATAATAGATGGCGCTAGGAATAAATTTTCATTAGTATCAAGTGGCATTCTCAATGAAAAGGTTTTTAACTTTTTTTTACTATTTATCGTTGCGGCAATAGTGGAGAGTATAAGCTTTAAATTAGTGTTCAAAATTATTAATTTTGATGAAGAATCAACGGAGATATGGTGTTACCAGGAAAACATCTTTGAGGAATTATATATAATTATGATTATTTTAATATAGCTTTTTTCTTTTCCCTGGTCTTTGCCTTTTAAGAACGAAAACGTTTCCAATTAAAACTATTTAATTAACATTATTGTGTAAAAGTTCCTTTATTACCTTCTCAAATTATTGAATAGATTTCATGTAGACAGGATTTTTTTGTAATTTTCGTTCTTCTTATGACATCGGGTCCTCCAAGCGTAATATGACGAGATATTTATGCAGGCCGGCATGACAGCGGCGACCGCCAATAGATTTCGATCTCTCGGTGGTTGCCGTTGTATTTGGATTGTACTGTGCTTACAATCAGGGACAGTATAGTCAATGTGCCAAGCTACTGTAATAAAACAAAAAAGTTTGCTACTGGATATAGCGACAAATATAATATTTAGAGAATTTCCGTAGCCAACTAAGAGTATTTAGTAGCCGCATTCAAAATCAAAATCAGATATATTTAATTCAATTTAGACCTTAAGAAGGCATTTATGAATGTCAACACGCTACCACAGTTAGTGTTCAATCAATCAATCAATAAGCCCTCTATCCTGAACTTTATCTGTTGTGTGTGAGGTATTTGTTTTCCTCTTTTAGAGGATATCCCTTAGTTCAGTGTGCCTTCTGGCAAAGGCCTCCTCTAACATTTTCCATTGTATCCTATCTCTGGTAACCCTTCTCCAGTAAGGGCCCGCTGTAAGTTTTAGCTCATCTTCCCATCTTTTGAGTTGTCTTCCCCGTTTCCTTTTTCCATCTCTGGGATACCAGTCTGTCACAATTTTACTCCACTTATCCTGAGTACTCCTTAACATGTGGCCCACCCATCTCCATTTTAGTTGGTCTATCTTCGTAAGTATATCCACAATTCTTGTCTTGGATCTTATAAAGGTATTTCGTTTCCTGTCTTGCTTCTTGATACCCAACATGCTTCTCTCCATCGCTCTTTGACAGCACTGCAGCTTGTCTCGGTGGTGTTTCGAAAGAGACCATGTTTCACACCCATATGTGATGCAAGGTAGGATGCAAGTGTTGTATACTTTCCGTTTTGTACCGATGCTAAGGTCGTTGGCCTTCATGATTTCTTTGAGTGACCAATATTTTCTCCAGCCGTTTGCTATTCTCCTTTTGATTTCCTTGTCCGTCTGATCCTTGAATGAGATGATCTGTCCTAGGTATACATACTCTTCCACGTATTCGAGAGGTTCGTTGTTTATTGATATAACTCGGTTGTCAGAGTTTGTCAGAAGCTTGGTCTTAGTGGTATTCATGGATAGCCCTATTTTCTCGCTTTCTCTGTTTAGGTCTTGGATCATCTTCTCTAATTTTTCGGGGTTTTCTTCGACGATGACAATATCATCTGCGAACCTTAGGTGATTTAGTCTTCGTCCATCTATGCTTAGACCAAGTTGGTCCCATTCCAGTTTTCTGAATATATTCTCCAACACTGCAGAGAAGAGTTTGGGGGATAGTGGATCCCCTTGCCTGACACCTCTGTTTATATTGAAGGTCTCCCCCAAACTTTCTAGTTGTATTCTTGCTTTAGTGTTGGAGTAGATAGATTTGATGGTTTTTATGTATTGTGTGGGGATTCCTTGGTCTTCAAGACTTTCCCATATGGCTTTGTGGCTAATGCTGTCGAAGGCCTTGGTGTAATCGACGAAGGCCATATACAGACACTTATTATACTCGTTGTATTTTTCTATGAGTTGTTTAATAGTATGTACATGGTCCACTGTGGCAAAGTTTTTTCTAAAGCCCGCCTGTTCTATTGGTTGGTTTTCGTCTAGTTTTGTACTTATGCGGTCTAGAATGATTTTGGAGAAAACCTTATAGACATTTGACATCAGACTTATTGGTCTATAATTTCCTATATCTTCTTTTGGTCCTTTTTTATATATAAGGATTATATGAGATGTTTCCCACTGTTCAGGTATGATTCCTGAAGTTATAACCTTGTTGAAGATTTTAGTCAGAATAGGAGCCAGTTCTTCAAGTGTTCCTTTCAGCAACTCATTCGTAATCTTGTCAGGGCCTGGTGCTTTATCAGATTTTTGGCTTAGTATTGCTTTCCTGACTTCACTGGGTAAGATTTCAGGCTCTGGGTCTGATGGGCATGGGTTAGGTGTACGGATTTCATAAATTCCCTGCTTGGTGTCATCTTGGTTGGAGTATAGATGCTGGTAGAATTTTGTAGCTGCTTTGTTTATATCTTTTCGATTTGTGATGTTACAGTGGTTATATTTCAGGTTTGGTATCCATGGATTTGACTCGCGTAGTTCTTTAAGAGCTTTTCTTGTTCCTCCAGTAGCTAAAATATGTTTTTCTAATTTTTGTAGCCTCACGGCCTTTCTATCTTTCCTAATGCCTTCCTTGATTTTCTTACTCAGCTTGGTAATCATTTGAATATTCTCTTTTCTCATTTTGCTATTGAATAGACATTTTCTTTCCTGGATTAGTTGTAGTGTTTTATCTCTCAGTATATATTTATGCTTGGGTGGTTTGCTGGTGTTGGTACCGGTAAGATGGCTTTGTAGTTTGGCATAGCTTGCTTTGACATCACTTTTGTAATCTTCCAGTAATTCCTTGCCAAGTATTACCAAGGTACGGGCTGCAACTTTGCTGTGTTCTGGATAGTGAACCATGCTGGATGTTGTAATATGTTTTCTAGAGTTTTTGGGTGGTATTAGTTTGAGAGATGCTCTTATCATACGATGGTTTGTATTAAAGTTTAGCTTTGTTATTACTGAAGTGTTTGTGAATAATCTTGGGTGATTGCACATAATATAATCTATCTCGTTTTTATATTTGCCATCTGGGGAGGTCCATGTCCACTTGTTTTTCTTGTTTTTCTTGAAGATACTATTCAAAAGAGTTAAGTTGTGCTCCAGTGAAAATTCTATTAGCCTTTGCCCGTTTGTACTTTTTTTGCCGTGGCCAAAGTTCCCCAGTACATATTCATCTTTGTTTTGCTTGGTCCCTACTTGAGCATTAAAATCCCCCATAAGAACAATTATATTTTTTGGATATCTGTATATGACTTGGGAAAGGTTATTGTAGAAGATACTGTGTTCAGATGTTGCAGCTTGTTCGGTTGGTGCATAGGCTTGTATTATTGTCCATGTTTTTTCAAAGCCGGGTATTTTAATAAGTAAAATTGCAATTCGATCATTAATTCCGATGAAATTCAGTATATTATTTCTTAGGTGTGTTTTTACCATGAATCCAACTCCTCTTTGTCCCCCAGTTTCTCCCTTGTTAAACATAATATATTCTGTATGTTCTTCTATTGATTCGCCAGCTCTTCGCATTTCACTGATTCCCAGTATATCCCAATTGAGTTCTTTCAACGCTTCCTCAAGCTCTAATAGAGATTCATTTGTTCTTAATGTCCTGGTATTTAATGTTGCAATGTGTAATTTGTTGCTTTTTGTTAGAGGGTGATGGTCTGTTTCTCCCGCGGTGACCAGCCGTGGTGGGAGCATTGGCTGTTGAATTTTGTTTTGGTGTTGTTTTGGTTGTAGATTTATTTGTTGTGGTTGACTTAGTTGACATAGTTGCAGTTTGTCGGTTCCTATTGGTGTTGTTTTAGTTTTTGTATGTGATGGTCCCTGAAGCGGAGTGTGATCTCTCTCGCAGGTGCTGAAATGTATTTATCTTCGGCAATTTAGAGGTATTTGTATTCTGCTGGTTGGGGCTTGGAGTGTCAGATCTTTTTCTCTTTTCGCTGTCTTTATTTGCGTTAAGGATTTTAGTTATTTTTTTAGTTTTTGCTTGTAACACTGCCTTCGGTAGATCATGTGTAATGTATGTGCCCGATTTCATTTTCTTTTTGTTTTTTAAAATCTGGATTTTTTTCCCAAGGGTTGTGGTAGCTAGCAAGATTGGTCTGATTTTCACGTCATTGTCTCGTTTTTTACCCAGTCTCTGAAGTCTATCTATTTCCCCTATTTCTAGATTCACCTCAATTTCATTCAACGTTGACGTGACGAGTGTAGTCAGTTCTTCGTGACTTTCTTCGTTAGGCTCTGGGAGCCCATGGATTAGTACGTTTTTACGCTTGCTGTTTGCCTCGAGATTTATTAGCTTGTTGTTTAATTTGTCCACTTCGTTTCGCAGGTTTTGGTTCTCTTCAATAATCGGTTTTAGTTTTTCATCCACTTTTTGTAATATAACTGCAGTAATATTTTCTGTTATAACATTAGTTTGTATTTTTAGTTGCTCTGTCATTTTCGTAAGGAGCAGTGACATTTCTGGTGACAGCTCGGAAGACATGATTTACGGAGAAACGAAACGCAATTCTTGTTTGTAAGCAAGTTTCCGAACGCACACTTTGTGTTGTTTGGTTGGTGGTACTACACAATGACAGTTTTGCCGACTAAGATATAACCTCAAAACTGGATGACTAAGTTTATTTTGGAATTGTATCGCTGAATTACTGTTTTTGTTGTAAATTTTACTGTTTATCGATGCACACAAGCACAGAGTTTGTTTAGAAATGCACTGATTTGACTCGCGGGTGTTAATTTGCACTATTTTTATTTTATTTGTGAGAGCGTTTACAAGCACTTGTGACGTTTAGTTGTACCGGAACCGGAATCACAGTTAGTGTTACTTGCAGTCAAATATTCTAATTGTTTTTTGCAAATTAGGAAAATAGAAAATATCAAAAGTTTGTATTGTGTATGAAATATATTTAAATGTAAAGTATTACGTCTGAAGAATACACGTTCTCTGCTCAAGATAGCAATAACATCGTTAAGACTTCAGTTTGAACCTATCTGTCAGATTCCATCTGGTCAGGTTTTATCAGTATCACACCGTAAGGTACGTGTAATATAATAATGTAAGCGATGATGGCGCAGTGGTAGCGTGTACGACTTCGCGTCGATTGACGTGAGTTCGAATCCCTGCAATGAGCCTGAGCTTTCGGTGAAGGAAAACATCGTGAGGAAACCATAGCATGGTGGTAGTTTTGGTCATGGTGGCGGTTTCTAATGCCCGCCTGGCTAGCTACCACCCTCAAGTTGAAAATCTGCCGCCAAGCACCAATAGGTGTGTTCCGGCAGCTGCACTTGAGAGCCAGTCTTCCACTAGGTTTAGCGTCTTACCATCATGGGCCACATCGTCACTTAACATCAGGTGAGATTGTGGCCACTACGCCAAACCTACAACGATAAAAAAAAATGTATCTACCATAATTTTTACGAGATTTTACAGTTTTGTAATGATTCTTTTTTTATATTTTTACTTTCCTATGTTAGTTTGCTAATAAAATGTTTTTATATTATAGGAATTGTTGTTTATATATAGTAACAGGTAAACATCCCTAACATTCCCGATCATCGAGAAGAATTGGCGAGAGACTCGATCGGGTTTATAAACATTTTTTTTTAAATTGTTATTTCACAGTATTTTTATTGTTTACAATTATTATCATTTTCAATGAATGTACTGAGAGAGAATCACTTCCAGACATCGCCGTCACGTAATGATCCACCCTATAATAACCCTTGGACAATAAAACTTGCTTAACATGATCCCTCAACTTATTATACGTCAAATCGGTAATGTGCTTAGGAAGTTAACTAACTTAACACAATTACCTAAAAACCTTTATTAGTCTTACTAAGTCTAAAATATGGAATGACTATTTCATTTTACAGCCATTTCTAGGTTTACCATATTTCTGTTGCAATTAACTTAACCTTAGATTGTGAACGCTGTAACATAACAATATATAATATTTTTATTTACATATATAAGTACGAATACTTACGATAGAGTTATAAAGAAATAAAGAATATTACTTCCCCTTTGAGGCTCAAGTTAAAACCGCCCTTTGAAACGTGAAACTTACATGGGGCACGTAATCTCAGTTAATAAAGCCTTCCCCTATTGTAGACGACTCGTTCCGCTTTGAAGATAATAATATATCAGGCGATCATAAATAACGAGGTTGTATAACCTATTATTATGCATACGTTTTGCATATTTTATTGAATACGAAACAAAAACGACATTTAGCCTGTATCGAAACTAGTCATTGCTTATTTCGTGTGTTATCTTCCAAAATGTATCCTTTAACTTGGTCAGATAACATATCTATGAATTAAAATAATAACCAGGTAAATCGGTTAAGTGGTTTTCGCGTGAAAAGAACATAAACGGACAGACAAACAGAGAGACGTCGAGTTTATAATATGTATAGACTTAACACTCGCCGAGGCTCAACACTAAAACGTAGGTATATAACAAAATATATTATATAAAACGTTTGGCAATACAAATAGTACGTGTCCATGTGTTGGGGGAGGCCTATGTCCAGCAGTAGACATCTTGCGGCTGAAATGTTGATGATGTGTTGCAAACAGGTGAGCCGTTGGCCTGTTTGCTGCTCTGTGCCCAATTTGTAAATATGAGTAAATATTATCTTGGGGAGTTTTGGCAGGGTCCTCATCTGTCATGCGATGATTTTTATGTTTATTCATAAACTTATTTGGCCATATATTATGTAATTTTGGTCCATTTTACGTAACGTAGTTTGATTATTGTGCATGCATTTAAAGTTACCACAAAAACTTCCTGGGCATTTTAAAAAAAGGGAGTCGCAATTTTCTATTAGCAAAATTTATTCTATTCACGTAATGTTGACAGAATTGCGGACGGACACAGCTGCCTTTTGAATAAAAATAATAAGAAGAAATATTTAAAAATAACAAAAAACAAAACGTTTTCGCGATCGCTGTCATATCGTATTACTAATCATTAATAATACAATGCTATCTTCAATGTTCCTTTAGCGTATGTTGTAAACATGCGGTAAATAACCTCACATAAGTGACCTTCAAAGTCATCGCACGTTTATTACCTAACTTTGCTCAAGCTATGCGAGTCATGTGAAATGATAAGAGCCTTGTGGTTGCTGTAACGTTCTTTGATGATGGAGGTATTGCCGACAAATGCTCGTCAAGGGCGACGAACTTTGGTTTGATTCTAAAAGCCTTCGACATTTCTCTTTCAATGTCACATACTTTTTTAACAGTTCTGGTATTTAAGGGTTAATTTTGAAGTTTTTCATGTGTCGTTTTAGTAAATCGTTATACTGTAACAGCTGTCCGCCTTGCTTTAACTTGCCTTATTGAAGCTCACAGTAAAAGATGCGCTTCATCATACTCTCGTCAGGTGTCCGAAAAATATGAACACACCAAAGTATGCAGCAATAGTTACGTTGGTATGACCGAAAAAGAATATAAATACGTTTCCTTATATTAGTTATTTATTCTATAGCAGATAATTTATAATCATTTCATAAAATAACTTAAAATAATAAGTTGTATAGTAAAATTATATAGGGCTTATCTGAAAGATTCTTGCAGAAAATGTTGTATTTAATATTTAGAATTAGCTTTTGCCTGTGATTTTCTTCCCATTGTCTTCTAATTTAAAGGACTTCCATGCCACCTATTGTAAACTGGCTGTACTAATACAGAACTTTCGCGAGTGTACGTACAAACATTCATCAAAGTTCCATCGCAATTGGATGAATGGTTTAGGTACGCATAGGGCACAAACAAAGAAACATTCATTTGCATATACAGATAATAACACAATACAGTGATGTATATGTGTTTCTAATTTAATAGTATAAATAATACATTATTTAAATAAAATTAAACTTAAATGTACACTCTTAATTGTTATTTCTCAAAAGTATATAATGATAAAAGTCGCATTTTATTTAAACATATCTCGTCTACTTTCATAATTAGCCCTAATATATAAGGATTACTGCGGAATCCGATGTGGTTTTATGTCAGCGTCTGTTAAAATTACATCCGCGATTAACCCTTCAGACGTTCAGTTAAACAGTTAAATGGCTCATTGCGATGATTGGGCGAAAAATGCGACGGGAATGAATAGTTGTTTTTACAACTGATTGAAACCAGGAACGTGTGACAAACGTTTCGATTGGTATAAATAGGCCGGTTTAAAGTGCACCTACAACAGTTATATACCTAACCTAATTTGCTTTCAATATTATATACGTGTTCTTACAGAGAAAATATAATCCTTGACTGTATGGCATAAAATTCAATTTTATTTGCAACAATGTAATGTAATACGACATGCTATGTTCCGTTTTTACGATTATAATCCTTGACTACACGGCATAAAATTCAATTTTCAATTAAAATTCAATGTAACATGCTTTTTTTTTTTTTAAATCGTTATAAGTTTGGCGTAGTGGCCACAATCTCACCTGATGTTAAGTGACGATGTGGCCCAAGATGGTAACACGCTAAACCTAGTGGAAGACTGGCTCTCAAGTACAGCTGCCGGAACACACCTATTGGTGCTTGGCGGCAGATTTTCAACTTGAGGGTGGTAGCTAGCCAGGCGGGCTAGAAAATGCCCTACCACCATGGTTTCCTCACGATATTTTCCTTCACCGAAAGCTCAGGCTCATTGTAGGGATTCGAACTCACGTCAATAGACGCGAAGTCATACACGCTACCACTGCGCCATCATCGCTTCAAATAATAGATTAGATAAATGAAACATTTTGGGGCGATAGAATAAATGTTTCATTTTAAAAATATGCAAATAAGTATAGTACAACGCGTTAATTAACAAATTTCATTCGTATAAGGTAGAGAAACCACAAAATTCACTAGTCTCGAGCTCTAAGGCCAATTAAAGCCAAAACTATTTTACATTTCTTCGAGCGGCGAGTCAAGAAGTTCATTGGCTTCCCGCGGTGAATTTTAGTCCAAGTTGAAACTCGATCTTTGAGACGTAACACGATATTTTAGGGGGGTTGTTTTGCTTTGCCACTTGTCAGGTTTAGCCGCGTTTATTTGTTTTTATTTGCTTATCATGAGGTTTTATAAGCGGTGTGTGTTACATTACCTACGTCGACATATTACTTACTAGCTCCTGTTAGTGGTTTTGTAAGGGTCCAAATATAGAACAGAGTCAGGACTTGTATTTAAGCTACTTGTAAGAACATCTGTAATTACATTTCTATATTACTTCTGAGACTTGTCTAATTAAGAAAGCAATGGAGAAATATATGTTTTTTGTCTTCTACTAGCAGTAATATTTATTTACATCGAAATATAAAAACAGACTCCATGAAGTATTTTTTTGCTTATGCAACAGTAATATATGTATATTACATATGTAACAAAATGATATTTTTGTTACAAACAACTATTTTAATAATAATAACGTGTACTGTATATCATTAGTTTTAATTTTATTTGAACATATGATATTGTATTTATAGAATTTTAATTCTATAATAGACTTCATAATATATAAGAAGTGTTTCCATGATTTCTATAATCAAAATGTAATTCCTGATGCACCTTTTAAAAAAAAACATTATGTAGTATATATTTGTAGGGTACACCATACAACCGGTGTGACACCTGCAATAGTGGGTCGCGTTTCGGTATCAGGCGACGTTTATAAAGTAGTCAAGCAGGATGGTAGGTTAGCTGTTCCCGACTGGGATTAGACTGGAACTAGTGTATATCCTGCTACCGAGATATTTACAGGCTAATATGACAGAGAAGACTGGTGATGATTCCCGATCTCACTGTCATCACCGTTGTTTTTCGATTGTACTGTGGTTACCATTATGCACAGTGCCATATCATATTGCCGTGCTACAATAAAAAAAAACTTTTTTATTTTTTTATAATGCTAATGTGGCCAACAAGTTTACTCGACTGATGGTAAGCGGTTACCGTAGCCTATGGACGCTTATAATACCAAAGGTATCCACTAGCGCGTTGCCGGCCTTGAACCCCCCTACACAATGAGCTCTGGAAACCCTAGTCACCGGAGGAATACAACACAAGGTTAATTGGCTACGATCTTCTGTAGGGTGGAGGTATTCCACCAGTCGCACTGCCCCAAGTAGAGAGAAATCGCCAAAGAAATTTCTCTGTACCCTACCTCTTTTAACTCATGTTACTTCATGGCAAATGAAGCGAAGTTCATTCTAAAACTGTGTCGCGTGTAAATCTAAATCTGTTTTGGTCACTTGAAAACAGTTTATCAGATTTAAATTACAACAAAAAAATACATTAAAAAAGATATATGTTTATGTATTTGTCAAAAACTATAGTTGTACCCTTTTATTATTGTGTTGTTAATTTAAAGGATAGTTTCGTACTCCCGGGATGTATGGTTGTTAATATAAATTCCACATCAAAGGATGGAATTTCGTGAATGGAAAACATATCACTAAGTACAGTGAAAGGGTAAATGTAAGTAGCGCTTTTGAAATATTAACAGTTTTTTTTTTGATAATTTATAGGACGTTTGAATATTCTAGACTGTTATTTATATAATGTTTAAATATATACGAAAATAGTGTTTCGGCTGATTATGTTTTATTAATTGTGGTTTCTATTTTAGAGGTGAAATCTATATTTTCTATACTTGTTATAGAGAAAAAAAGTTTGATTGTTCGTAAAAGGTAATCTCTAAATCTACTGATCCTTTCTTCTTCTTCTTCTTACCCTTATTTCACTTAAGCAGGGTCGGCACAATAGGTTTTTCTCTTCCACTCTTCTCTATTAACTGGCATCTCAGTATTCACCCCTTTTATACGCATTTCATTCTTCACATAGTCCATCCATACCTTCTTCGGTTGAATGAATCTACTGATCCAATTGTAAAAAAAATTTCACTACTAGGAACCTACACTACCTTTTAGTAAGATACGCCATTTTTTATTCAAGTATTTTTTTAATTATTTAAAGTAAATAAAATTGTGAGTGGTAGACGGCAAAGGCACGGCAATCCATAAGCAACGGTGACCATCGAATGATCGATGACCGTTGCTGTCATGCAGGCCTGCATAAATATTTCTTCATTACGCTTGAATGACTCGATTTCGAAAAAGAGGGAACACAAATTTGAATGTAGTGTTTAAATTAATTTAGAATTCAACTTGAGGAAGTATATAGATTACAACATATAATTATGGTTTTTCATACAGGAAAATAAAAGAAATTAGAAGTGAAAATATTAAAAGACAACTCACATTTAATTTAGATAAGATATGTAGTTTCCATAGATTATCAATAGCATTATCATCTGAACGAAGTCGCCGGCACAAGCTCGTTATAAGTTAAAATAATTGTAGAGGATGAGAATTTAATTCCAAATATTGTCTAAAGCAAAGACAAGTAATCAAACGTTAGTACTTTTGGCGTACTATTAGACGCTAGATAGCAATAAGGATTATCAACTGAGATCTCCCACAATCGAATGAAATCTAATGATTTGTTGACATTTTCTATGTGGTTTCACTTACAAAACATCCATAAAAGCATGTTTCATGCATCAAAGCATATTTAACCGCGTTCTCACTGTCGAAATATGTTTAACAAAACATATTTGATCATGAGTCACTGTCTGAAAATAAAATTTTATACGTGTTTTATGGATAGTTTTATGAGTGAAAATTAAATAAATATATCCTATTTCTACCTATTACCTACAGAAATGGTCTGATAGAAAAAAAAACACACACTATAAAATACAATTAAAAATTAAATGAATTTGTTATAAATTCACATTAAAATATTACTTTTATTTAATAAACATTATTTATTTGTTAAAAAAACAGCTGTTTAAATGGAATAATAATTATTGTAATGGTAACTGTATTAATAAGGTTTGTCGCTTTAATTGCGTTCGGTATTTTAATTGTTATTAAAGTAATTATACTTTATAATGAGGATTTTTTTGTTTACGTTGTCACCAATAATTATCCAAAATTTCTTTGATACTTCCGCTTGCAATATATGAATAGTCACTCGCGAGTCGTCTACCCCTCCGAGCTGCGTGCTATGCGGCAACGCGGGTCACCCCGCGAACTATCGCGGCTGTCCCCGTGCCCCGCGTCCCACGCGCCCTATGCGCCCTACGCGCCCAAGGCAAGAGCGACACACCCCTCCTCAGAGGGCACGTCCCGCCGCCAATAGTCAACCCATGCCTCTGCTCACGCCAGAAGCCTTTCCCAGCCTCCCGGGCGCTTCCCGCGCCCCGGTGGCGGCCACCCCCGCACCCCGCGCACCCCCTCCGGCCATGCGAGCCCCTCAGGCAGCATGGGTCTCTACTCCCCGCCCTCAGCCTCCTAAGGCTCAGGCCTCCCCGCCCGTTAGCACGCGCCACGGCGTTGACTACATGGTCATGCTCTTCCGCGAGCATGACCCTCAGGAAGTACTGGCATACGACCAGTGCGTCGCTGAGTACGGCCCCGCCGAATCCATCAGGCGTTTTCCCCTGATGACAGCGACGCTAATGCGCCTGGCCCGTGCCGGGAAATAGATAACGGTTATAAATGGCTCGCATTAAACCTAGGAGTCTCAACATCTCTTTCTTTAACGCGCGAAACCTCCTTCCACAACGGGACCTAGTATCCACCTTTCTTAGGGAACGGGAGATAGACGTATTTCTAGTACAAGAAACACTTCTAAAACCCAGTAGGCGCGACCCTAAGATAGCAAATTACAATATAGTCAGAAATGACCGTGCCACCCGAGGAGGCGGCACGCTCATCTACTACAAGCGTTCCCTCTATTGCATGCCAATAGACCCTCCCGCACTTACCAATATGGAAGTGTCCATCTGTAGAATAGGCATGACTGGCCATCCGTCAATCACGCTTGTCTCTGCATATCTCTCCCCGAGTAAAAGACTCCTTCAGTCCGATCTGGAGGCGCTACTTTCACTCGGTCAATCCGTAATAATAGCAGGCGACCTCAATAGCGGTCACACCCATTTCAACAACTCGCGTAACACCCCTAACGGGGTTATTCTCGACCTACTATGCGATGTGCTCGGCTTTGACGTCATAGCACCGCTAGAGCCCACGCACTTTCAAGATAACTGTCAACCGACAGTACTTGACATAGCCCTCCTCAAAGGTGTCTCACTTCGGTTACGACTTATAGAAGTCGTACACGAACTGGACTCCGATCACCGCCCGGTTATCTTACAACTCGGGCAACCGTTCGACCCCAGTCCGCCAAAAGTCAAAGTAGTTGACTACGCGATATTAAATCGTTACCTAACCGATAACGCTACCCCGTCCAGCTTAGCTAGGATCCCCGACGTATTAGAGTCAACAGCAGACGCCAACTTAGCGATCGATTCCCTGGTCGACTACCTCCAAACCGGTGTAAGGGAGGCCTCGAGAGAGGTGCAAGCGGCAAACGAACGCCGTTTTATACTCCCCCCCGGCTTACGAGCGTTAATCACTGAAAAGAACGCCGCGACACGTGCACACGATTCTTATCCGACGAGGGATAACACCTGTAGGTTACGGCGACTTCAGAGAGAGGTTAGAACTCGCATCGGCGAGTACAGAGGTCACCGGTGGGATAACCTCCTAGAGGGTCTCAAGCCGTCCCATCTGGCTTACTGGAACCTCGCCCGCTCTCTGAAGTTAGAAGCTTCCGCCCTGATGCCGCCCCTCGAAAGGGGCCCCGATCTCCCACCCGCGTTCGATAGTGACGATAAGGCAGAATGCCTTGCCGCAAGCTTGGAGAGCCAGTGCTCTCCAAACTGCGACAACGTAGACACTGCCCACATCGAAACCATCGAGACCGCCGTTCAGGAACTAACGACGATTCCCCCCGCGGAAACGTTAAACCCGGTCACGCATGACGAGATTTGTTCTGTTATTAAAGGCCTTAAGCCTAGAAAGTCCCCCGGCCCCGACGGTATCAGGAATGAAGTACTTAAACTTCTTCCCGATCACCTCATAGCTCTTTTGGTCTGCATCTTCAATGTAGCCATAGCCCACTGCTATTTTCCAGCCGTCTGGAAAAAAGCTATAGTTATAGGTATTCACAAGCCCGGCAAAAAAGCTTCGCTTCCCGATAGCTATCGCCCGATCAGCCTTTTAAACACACTAGGGAAACTTTACGAGCGGCTCCTTCTGAACCGTCTCAAAACCGTTATAGATATTAAAAATCTATACCCTCCCGAACAGTTCGGTTTTCGCGCCCGACACTCGTGTACACATCAAGTGCACCGCCTCACGGAGCACATCACGAGCAACTTTGCCAAAAGTAGTATCGCCCCCGCCCGTACGCTTGCGGTCTTTTTCGACGTAGCTAAGGCCTTCGATAAGGTCTGGCATGCCGGACTAGTCCACAAGCTACATCAATTAGAAGTCCCGGATAGGTTAGTTCATCTAGTTCACGATTTTCTACGCGACCGCACCTTCCACTACCGAGTGGAAGGAGTACTATCTACCGCCCACCCTATACGCTGAGGCGTCCCGCAAGGTTCCATTCTGGCGCCTTGCCTTTTCAATCTGTACGTCAGCGACCTCCCGAAGCCCCCTGGGGTCGAGGTAGGGCTCTACGCTGACGACACAGTCATATATGCGTCAAACAGACACAGAAAAAATCTCGCCTGCGCAGTCCAACGTGCCGTAACCACTCTCGGGGAGTGGTTTCGAACGTGGCGAATAGCTATTAATCCGGTAAAGAGCGCCGCGATTATGTTCGAACCGCATACATGCAAACTACCACGCACGGTAGGACCCCTCTCATTATTCGGTACGAATATCCCTTGGGCCACCAAGACTAAATATCTGGGTGTCACCCTCGACTCGAAGCTTAACTTCAACGCACACGTTACTATAGTCAGGAATAGGGCCATCTGGATCCTTTCCCGCTTGCGACCCTTGCTCAGTTCGGTAAGCAAAATGTCCTTAAGACATAAACTCACACTGTACAAGATGTGCGTCCGTCCGATCTTGACATATAGCTGCGCCGCGTTCGCACATATGTCCAAACATAACTTTGCCCGCATGCAAAGAGTCCAAAATCGGTTTCTCCGTCGCCTGCTTGACCCTCCAGCCTTCGTTAGGAACATGGACCTGCACAGGGACATGAGGCTTCCCTCGATAGAAGCCTATGTGAAATATCTCACCAGGAGATACTTCGATAGCGCTTCGAATCATCCCAACCCGCTCGTAAAATCCACCGTGAACTACGTCCCAGACAACTCGATCCCCGTTGCCAAACGTTATAAACGCCGTCCGCGAAATCTCTTTGTCGATCCCGATGACGACATCGAGAACGCTAACAAATTCTACGCGTCCGCTCCCGCAACATATGCGTGCTCGCGCCCACGCCCGCAAAACCACCGTTCCCTCCGCAGGGGACGTACGGTTAACTTCGCTCCCGCACACCCGCCACGACCGGGCGGGCCCTCCTCTGCGGCAACTCAAGCCTAGGTCCGATCCATCGGCATGGAGCCCTTGAGCCAAGCAGCCGCTCGCGCGATACAAGTGACTCTACAATCACTAGCTTTCACAGCCATACATGACACTGCATTATACACACATGCACAACACACATAGGTACATAGGTTCTGTAAGGGACCTTTTTTTTTCTTTTTTTGCCTAGTTAGATTAGACAAAAATTTTCAGACCACTAAATACACATACACATGTTCCTTCCCTCCTCCCAGGGGGCAGAAACATGTATATATGTATAGTTAGTTTAGATCGAATTACGGATAGGGAATTAGTCAGATCGCGACTTAATTGCATACGCGCAACAGTCCGAGCCGAGGTTCGGTCACTTTGGCACCCTCGGATGTTGTTGCTTAGCTTTCGTGGCTGAGTGCCCTAAGCGCTCGCCCCCAAGCCCGGTAAAGCTGTAAAAGCCGTAAAGGCTCCAGGGCCCCTAAGGCTAACAGTATAGTCAGTTCGAAAAAAAAAAAAAAAAAAAAATGAATAGTTGATTCAGCTACCTACAACATAAAATGTTTGAATATAAATAAATGTGTAAATGAATGTCTTAAATAAATTAAAATAACAATAATATAGATGATAATATGTTTATATTTAATATTTTCAATGACTCTACAGCCGATTCGGAAGGCACTGTTTTTTAGAGAAGAATCGGCAAGAAACTCTAAGGTTACTGTTTTTAAACCAACCTCTTTACAATAATAATCTACATATATACACGAATAATATTTAAAAATAAATTAATTTAAAAGATGTTGCAGATGTTGATGTTATGTTGCAGATGAGACGTGAAACGACCACAATCAATGACACGTGTTTCGCCTCTCAACGAGGCATCCTCAGATTGATGTTGACTCCTCCGGAACTACCTAGCGGATTATTTACGATGGATTTCCGCAAAGTAACGCCTTCGTCAGTCAAATACATTATCACAACTCGTAAGTTGGCAAATTTTATTATTTCAGTTGTAAGTCATTTGTAGCGTGTGAAAAATGTGTAACAGAAATATTTGAGGCGGTAACTTCTTTGGATTATTTATGATTATCTTTTTGATTCTTATTAATTTTTTTTATTGAGCACAAACAAAGTGAATATGTTATGATTTTAATAATTTTTATATCATTTTTTTTTTGTAATTTTATTAGGAAGGATTATGCTTTATCGAAACTTATAACATTAATCAAAACTAATCTAATTAAAAATAAAAAACTTTATTCTTTTTATGCACTAAGAAGGCACTTATGAACGTCAGATACTTCTACCGATTCGTAGAGCATCCCAGTCATCGAGAAGAACCTGCATGACACTCGATCGGGTTTTTTCTAACTGTACATACAATATTTACAGTTAATAATCATATTAATAATGTGATGGATGCACAGAGAGGAAGTCACTACCAGAAATTACTATTATTCACATAATGATCCACCCTATAATAACCGTTTGACAGTAAAACCTGCTTCACATGGCAATTATACTTATTGTCTGGCATATCAGTAGTGTGCTTCGGAATCTTATTATAGAACCTAACACTATTTATTACTTAAAAAACTTTCATTAGTCTTACTAAGTCTAAAACACGGTACGACTAATTTATGTCTATTACTAGTATTAAAACTGTGCTGCTCTTTGATAAAATTTAGCTTGTCAAAGTTTTTAAGAATATACATTATATTATCAAGAATGTATTGGGAGGGCAAAGTTAAGATATTAAATTCCTGGAACTTGTTCTTTAGTGATTCGCGAGGTCTCATGTTGTATATTGCTCGAATTAACCGCTTATGTAATATGAATATTGTGTCTATCTCAGCTGCTGAACCCCACAGCAAAATACCGTAAGAAATTAAGCAATGGAAGTAAGCGAAGTAGGCTAAATTAGCAGTGGCAATATCTGTTAACTGCCGAATTTTACGTACTTCGAATGCAGCTGAACTTAATCTGTAATATTAATGTAATGATATATTTGCACGATCATATGTGTAAATAATAAGGAGTTTAAATGTACATAAAAAAAGAAACGTTATGACCACGAGAAAATACATTGAGACAATGTTAATGTTAATTGTCAATATTAATGGCAATAATAATCGATATTGACAATATTATGTGGAATTATATACAACCAAATTTTGATAATACTTTTAAAAGTTGTCACCTTTTACTATCGCTTTTATAATTATATACAATAATTTTCTGAAAAGATCAATGTAACATTAAAATCTATTATTTATTTTTATATTGGCTCCGTATCCTAAAAACGTATTTTTTCATTATAGACTTGCTTTATTTATATTATTCTGACCATGCGTTGGTTAAAAAAATTGGTAACGCGAGAAAGAGTTAACTATATATTTATATCTTTAGAGAAACGTAAACGGATAAACATTCTTACCAGATTTTGTAACTAATTGATTATGCGTGATGTAATTACGTTTCAAGAATATGCCAAAAATAAGCTTAGATTATGCCATATCAGCTTGTACATTACTACCTGTGTCCGCGACTTCGCCCGCATGAATTACAGAATGCCATCGAGTGCGAACCATACTGCTCCCACCCATGGCATTCATAACGCCAGTTATTTTAAATACAAAAATGCTTATTGTGGATAATTCTTAGACGATAGACATATGCTATCGCTGAATTTTTTTGTCCGTCGTATTAAGATCTACAATTATGTAATACACTAATTTGTTACATTTTTTATGGTTTACTCAGTGTAAGACATTTAAGCGCCCTTGAAGCGATTTTTTTCCAAATCGTTTCACTATTATCGCCACTGCTTATTTCGTATAATACTTTGTGTAACAAATAAATACACGCAGAAATCGCAGCAATACTTAGCTGCAACAACAACCGCTTTAATACAACAACCAGAATCATCTTTAACTGATTTCAGCAAACATATAAATAATTTAATAGACACCGCGATAATAGAAAAATCAACAATACTTAAAACAGAATCATATGATACATCGCTTACTAAATTACCTAAATTTACTGCTTGGGATTTAGTACCAACGGCAGAATCAACATCTCATCCGAATATAATAACAACTATAGATCGTCTACGTGATTTGTGTGAAGAAGGATATTTAAATAACAACTACAGAGCACTGTCGTCGGCAGTTCGAGAATTAATCGAGAAGTAATTTTCAACACATTTTACATCGAGTACTGTCTGTCTAAACCAACAAATATTATCAATTGCAATTAATATTTAATTACCGGTTTTCAAAAGATCCTAAAGTAATTCTTATGTGTTTATGTACCTATTGTTCTTAATATTTTCTCCTATACAGCTTATTTAGGTAGCACATCCAATGTTTACATGCTTTGTAGAAGAGATCTTACTTATAAATTTCAAATAAAATCACAGTTTTAATATTAAAAAAGAACTTTATTTCGATATGCCAATTGGCAATCCCAATTTTGCGTGACAAATATCAACCAACTCGTGGTTTATTAAGTGCACCTATTCAGATAATAATTTAAAAGCAATATAAACTAGCAATATATATTTATTTAAGCAATGTGAAGCTGTGGAAATAACTTTCGGCCAATGCGTTCTCTCCTTCCTACAAAATTGAGTCTTTGAAACAACGTGAAGTGATATTTGAGCAGGCTAGAATTACAGCGACGACTAACTGTGGATTAGTAGATACCTCGGTGATTGCCGATGTTATTGGATTGCACCGTGCTTACTGTTTCGTAAAATGCCATCAGGCTATCGTACTACGATAAAAAAATATAAAGGCATTTTTATAACTTCATATAAGCTAATTAATAATACAGACTTATTTCATTTAATTATGTGTAAAATTACAACGAATTTGGCACAAACTGAAAATGGTGAAATATCGATTCGATATCTCCCTGCAATTTCTAGCCTCGACATGAATCAACAAATTTGGCTATATACATGAATTTGATTACATCGGCTGACGATTAATGAAAACGTGGGAACTAAAACGCTTAAAAATTTCTGACGTAGTATCCCACCAAGTCGTGAAAGAATATAATAAAAGTGTGACTTTTTAGAGGTTTGAAATCGTCAATACATAGGAAATGGACTGGCGTGTTCATTAAACGCATGATTTTTCCCCTGAAAAGGTATTTACGCTACAGTGATTCTCTGGCTAGCATTATTATGTATTGGTTTGGACAGAAAGACAATAATAGATCATCCATCAATAATCACCAACATTATGCCGTCCAACATTTCATAACAACAAGCTTTATTTAATAAAATAAACAATATAGTTGTACCCTCTCAGACATATTTGTGGACAATTTTGAGTCTCTCAGTATGTCTATCTAATATAAATTCCAGAGTGGAAGCATCTACAAAATGTTGTATCGTGGATTAGGGTAAATTCAGTTGACATGGGTGGATTTCGAGTTAATAAATATACTCGTATACTAGTAACTTAACCGGACCATTCTTCGTTTTAAATTATTCTGAGTAGTTACAACGATCATATAGGTTTTCACTGCCGTTTCAAGTAATTTGAAATCGATTCCTTTTTTTCAATTTCTCGATATATTTATTATTATCGTTTATCTCCTAAGGGAGATGTTAGTTTATAATCCATTTATAATTCTCAAATAATAATAAAAAAATGATTGGTGAGTTTCTTGCAATGCATGTTTTTTATTCATTGTGTTACGATTTGGATTTTAACGACCTATTATGTCAAATTCAAAGCCTAGACTTATGGCAGGATATCGATCGATCCAAAGTAGTTAAGAGCGTGAGGTACGGCTGACTGCTAACTGTGAGTACAATGCTGCATCTTTGAGACATTCATAAAGCACGAAATATTGAACTTTAGTACACCTACATATGTTTTTTTTTTTGCTGTAGTTGTATCACAATAACGAAATTTCACGCAAAGTCGCAGGCACAGCTAGACTTTCATATGTACCTAACCTAAAGAGGTGTAGTATTCCACTTGTCTCGATTCACTTACGATTTTATTTAGAAATAAGTATTTTAGTACATGCATTAGTTGGTATCCTTATATAAAAAAATATTGAGGTACCTATGCCGTTGTGTGCGCGTTACGTAAAAATTAATCGACAGATTTTGATCAATTCTTTTTGTTTTACTATTTAGATACTAAGTCCTTACATAAAAATTCATAAACAATAATTCTGTAGTCCACGAGCGGAGCCGCGGGCACAGTTAGTCTTAAATAAATAAATAAATGACACATAAATAGATCAAACAAGAATAAAATATTCCAACCACTTGTGTTATAATTATTTATTATATGTCCCCGTGACGATCATTTGAGACATTGTTACCAGTTTACTTATTTAAATTTTTTTACAATTCAAATGCGTTATCTATATTAAAAATAAAGATATGCATAATTATTATAACTACACTAATGAGGTATATTTCACAGTTTTATTACAAATTTTAAACAAAATCGCTTAAGATGTTTTAGAAAAACAAAACCGGTGACTGGTGAATACTGACTGACAGGTTTAGTAAATTGTTTGAAGAGTTACTAATTGCTAAAAACCTATACGATTTTTCCTAAATTTCTAATAAATGTCCTACACAAAGAACACTGATCATGAATTTGACTTTAATATTTCTATTTGTATGTTAGGATTTATCTCAAAAATAGCTTAACTCATTTTTATAAATAATATTCTCTGTTAATAAATCTGTAGGATTTTTTCCAAATTTCTAATAAATGTTCAACATAAAAAACACTGATCATGAATATGACATTAGTCTTTGAATTTGTATGTCCGGATTTAATTCAGAAATGGCTTTAGTCATTTTTATAAATAATAATTCTCTGTTAATAAATCTGTTGGATTTTTTCCTAAATGTCTAATAAAATCTTACATAAAGAACACTGGTCATGAATATGATATTAATTTTTGTATTTGTATTTCCTGATTTAACTCATAATTGGCTTGACTCAATTTTATACACGTGAAGCTTATGCCATTGCTCTATTGATGAGCGATAGGAATTCTTATTAATATATTTTAAAATCGTAAAAAATAATAATAATATACTTTTAATAAAGTTTCATCAAAATCGGATTAAAATATACATTTTTTAAATCAGTAATTTTAAGTAAGCCCTTAAAAATTGTGTTTTTTGTCTGTTTGTATGTCTGAATTATACTCAAAAACGGTTTTAACGATTCCTATGAAATTTTGTGCAAAGTTATGTCTTTGGCCAATGGATAGGTTAAAAAAATTTCAATAATACATACATTTAGAAATCGAAAAATAAATAAAAATATTTATTTTATTAATTCTTAACAGATTTTCATGAAAGGTAAGTATACGTCATTCCATAATTGATGGGCTATGATAATGGCAAATATTATTTTAAGAAGCCGAAAAAATTAAATAAAACGTTTTCATTGGTTCTCAACCGATTCCAATCAAATTTTGTAGACGGGAAGCATTCGTCATTCCATAATTGATAGGCAATAAGAAATGTCAATAGTATAAGTAAAAATAAAATTACGGGATGAAAATCATTACCGTGTAATAAACGCGTACGGAGCCGCGGGCGCACCGCTAGTAACTTATACATATATTAATCAAACCTGTAATTTTGTTTGTACAGATAGTTTTGTTCCAATTTATGTGCTAGGTATTTTAAATATCTGCAATTTGACATTTAATTTTTCTTCCGTTTGTTTAATTCATATACAGCTTAACAGATTTTAATTAAATCTTGTACATGGGTAGTACATATCGTTCTTTAATTTTTAGGGTATACCCATTGTCAATAATATGACTAAATTATAAATTACGAGTCGTAAATAACTACTGCGTAATAAATGCGTGCGTATCTATATCTAACTATTATCTTCTAAAACTCAACATCTGTCTGTCTGTCTGTCCGTTTATGTTATTTTCACGCGAAAACCAATTACTCGATTTACATGTTCTTTCTTTAAACTCATAGCTATGTCATCTGGTCAGGTTATAGGATATATTTTGTTAGATAAAGTACTGTACGAAATAAGCAGTGACGATAATGGTGAATCAATTCAGAAAAAAACATAACTGTACAATGTACATCTTCTAAAGACCTACAAAAAAGTCAACGATAGCACAATATTGTATGGTCCACAGCTTGTATGGTTTAGGAGGTAATCTCTCGCAATAATGATCTGTTATGATTAAAAATTAATGATTTACGAATAGAATCTACCCTGAGTGATATAGGCTGTTTTTATTATTTTAAAATTTTATATCGTAATTGAGACGGACGAAGTTGGAGCAGTGCTAGTCCTTATATATGTGTATGAGCAATTCTGTTACCTTTGTACAAATTGAGCTTGAAATGAAAGGGTCGCGTAGTTGCAAAATCTAGAAACTAGAAACGCAAAATGTTAATAAGCTGTTGAGTCAACTGAGTAAGTTATGATTCATTGAAAATAAATACAGTATATATTTTATTATTGACCATTTATGAATATGCAGATCTAATCGACCATCATTGACTTAGAAATTTCTATATTGTCCGAGGAATGAGTAATATCACTGTATATAATTTAGAATACAAAAAAAATATTTCACGCAACTGTTATTCTATTAGTAAACACATTACTTGCAACGAAATTTTTATTTTATTTTAGTAAGCCTTTCATATTTAAGCAGCTGGGAAAATAGTAGAAAATGAATGTTGACGTCAATTTTAATCCATATATAATATGTAAGTTGATGGATGGGTACATTATTAGTTCGACAGACCGGTGCTAAGAACATCTGGAATTAGAGAAAAATATTTTCTTTGTAAAAAATGAAGATATTATTTTCTCTTCTTATCTTGCTTTTGGTGAGCATATTTTTTTTTTAAGTTTTTGCATTGGACATATAACCTTGCTTATTTAATTAGGATTGAATTGGTGATGGTTTAAAAATGAATTCATCAGATGCTACTTCAAAGGCAAACTCCTATTCCTTCAAACTACTATTAGGTTAACAGTGTTAGGTTTTTTAATAGTGGTAGCACACTACAATCCTAGAACAACGGCAATTTTCTTGGCAACTGGCTGATCCTGAATCAGGACAAACTAAAAGAAAGTCACTGTGACGGGTTTATCTGCATCATGTGCATGTTGGTTGCGTCCCAGTCGGGTTACACTTTTCTGCATCCCGCTTGGTTTATGGATATTCATCGGATAATACAGGAACGTCAAACGCTTTAGCGTACCACTACGGCTGATGTATGGAGGTCGCGAAACGGTCGAAAACAATTGTCCTGTCCTGGTAACTAAAAGGTCCAGTAAAAGATTGGCAGCTTTGATAGTAGTATAACTATCTACTAGCAGCGTCCCTAGACGAAATGTGTAGGGAATTAGTAGTACAGAAAAAGGAAAGTCTGAATGTAATTCAATTGTATGAAAAAGCGTATCTTAACCCTATGAGCTAACAAAGTTATGGCCCTCAAGTTGAATATCTGTCAATATGGAGGTATTGGGGCAAGTCTCGGTAACTGCACTCGGGAGGCATTCCCTATTTGCTTAACAGATTAGGATGCTATAACACAGTAACACTTAACATAACTTGGATATAGAATAAACAATAAAAAGGGTTGAACCTCACCTCCTATAAGTACAGTGTAATGATAATGTAGCATGATCAATTTATGTGTATACTACAAATTTTGACATTCTGTTTCGTATAAAAAGCGTGAACCTTGCCTATTCTGTGATCGTCTACTTATGGTGATGGAATTATCCCAAAACTAGCTACCCAAACTTTTTAATATTAAAATGTGCATCCCAAAGGAACGCTTTAAAAATACATATAATTATATTTCAATATCCAATTATAAATAAAAGTACTAGAAAATATTCCAGATGCCGGGAATGAAAATAAATTTTCAACTTGTTGATTGAAATATTGTTGATAGCCATTCGGGTTCAAAAAGCCTCTTACCACTACGCTTCACCATATTTTCCTTCTGGCTTTTTATAGAAGTTGACCCCCATCGATCAACACAATACTCTAATACATTACAAGCACTAAACCGCATTAATATAATTTTATTCTAGTACCTTAGAAATTTTCTAGATAAAATAATTTTAATACTGTTTAATATTGTTTTTCTTACAGGTTAGCTACTGTTCCACGGCTCCGAATGACGCGAGTACAGTTGGTATGTTTGCAAATTAAGTATCGATTATATAAAATCAAAATTACCAATTACAAATTATACAGGTGACCATATTTTAGATTTTTTACTGGTGCGTCAGACACGAAAATGAGTTTTTTTACTTGAATACCTCATTTACATAATAAAAATACCTATCACATAAATGAGTTAGTAGTATATTTAACTTGGAATTATATTAATAAACCTTTATTCATCGCTTAACCAAACACCTTTAAAACATTTAGATTAAAGGAATATTGGTGAATTAATTATTTCTACTAATATATGACTGTGGAATGTCTAACTAGAAATATTATGATAGATATCGTATTTTTAACTGGCTTCAAAGAAGGGAAGATTCTATTTTTCCTAATATGCTTGTATGTTAGTGATTTTTTTAGAAACTATACGACTGATTATTATCGTTCTTTTACTAAGTTAATCCATGGGAAGCAAAATAATTGTGTTTATCGTAGATCTCTAACTAAGTCGATTTGCTATTTTTATATTCAACTTTGTTATTCATTGTCTGTTTTATTGTCAACATAACCACTTTCAGCTACAACTTCGGCCCTAGCTACAACAAAAGTAGACAATTCTTCAACTAAAACGACAAAAAAACCTGAAGTAACCACAACAAAATCTAGCGATGCAAAAACAACTGCAAGTCCCACTAAAGCAACAAGTCAGACGACATCTAAACCTGGTGATGAAAAAACAACGAAATCATCAAATACAGAATCCACTACAAAAAAAGACTCAAAAACTGAACAAACAACTGCAAGTCCTACTAAAGCAACAAGTCAGTCAACATCTAAACCTGGTGATGATAAAACAACGAAATCAACAAGCACAGAATCCACTACAAAAAAAGACTCAAAAACTGAACAAACAACTGCAAGTCCTACTAAAGCAACAAGTCAGTCAACATCTAAACCTGGTGATGAAAAAACAACGAAATCAACAAGCACAGAATCCACTACAAAAAAAGATACTAAAACAGAACAAACAACTGCAAATCCCACTAAAGCAACAAGTGGGACGACATCTAAATCGGGAGATAAAACAACAACAAAGAAACCTACAAACCCTGAACCTACAAAACCAACAAAAGACACGACAACGGCAAACCCTAAGGAAAAGAAAGGTAACTAATTACGTAGGATGTTCTGAAAATATTTTAAATAATTTGGCTTAGTTAATAACAATTTTAAACCCTTTCATGTATTAAGACTTTACACTTTTAATTGTTTATTTATTATTATAGAGCATGTATATTTATAATAGCTTTGAAGGTTATTGCGCGAAATAATATACATAATTATGGTAAAATTGATTATTTTTTTATATTATTATTTATTAGTATTATTTATTTGTGAAAGTATGTATTAATTTAAGTTTGATGTTAAATAAAATAAATTATTATATATCCGATGATTTTATGTCATGTATGTAAAACATTCAATTCTCACTACTTTTTTTTATTGTAGCAAGAAAAAGTTATCGCCCTTTACATAATGGTAAGCATAGTGCAATTAGAAAGCAACGGCGACCACAGAGAGGTCAAAAACCCTACGCCGGTCGTCACTCGCACAAATGTTACTTCGTTCGTTACTTTTGAAGAAACCGGTTTTGTAGGAAGGAGGGAACACACTGGCCTGGAGACGGATAATATATGACATAGCGAACTACTGGGCTAAAACCTCGCTCCAATCCTTCCATTTGTACTCTTTGCAATCTCGACTCAACTGGTTGTTATCAAAAACTTTTCAAAAATCCAATTATAAAATGTTAGCCAATACAAGTCAAATTAAACTTTTTAAAATCAGTCACAAATAATCTGTTCATTGAACTATTATATAGCCCCAACACGATATCTCTGCTGTAAGTTGGTGAGGAATTGGGTATCCTGCAGATTCCAGATCATTCCAGATGATTCCAGATGATCCTTCCAATATCATTGAAGTAACAGGATAACAAATTTAAAGCAATAATGACTCAGAGAAAGCGTGTACGGAAATTTCGTCAATTGACTTGAGTTGGATAAGCCTAAGTTTTCAGTGAAGCAAAACATTGTAATCAAACTACACCATGGTGGTAAGATTTTTTCTAAAGCCCAGCTACTGTTCCCAACTTGAAGATCTGTCGCCAAGCACCTATAGGTGTGTTCCGGCAGCTGCACTTCATAGCCAGTCTTCTACTACGCTTAGCGTGTTATCATCTTGGGCCACATCATCGCTAAGATCAGGTTAGGTTGTGGCCGCAAAGCTAAACCTATACCAAAAAAAAAAAAACTAAAAGATGAACAGATTTTATTGGAGCATAACTAAGCTCGCTCTCGATCAAGAAACCTTTTAAACAAAAAGAAAACTAAATCAAAATTGGTTCATCCGTTTCGGAGCTACGATGCCACATAAAGATACACATGTTAAACTTATAGCACCCCTTTATTTGAGTCGTGGGTTAAAAAGAGTAGTAGTCTATTTAATCACTAACTTATTTGTATTAAGAAATTGATATTAAATTTTACAATGGTGTTAATAAAGTCTTAGTTTCGAAGTTAATTATCAACAGAACGCGCTTACGACTTAAAGTCGAGGATTAGGTTTGAATCTGGCGAATACTGATATCGCTCTGAACTTGTGAAATGTTATTCATATAAACAATTATTGTTTCAATGTTTCGGGAACGCAATAATCGTTTTAAAATAAATAAAACATAACAACAGGCAAATGGTTCCGAGAGCTCTAAAGTACGAGATGGATTTTATTGTTTCTACTTTCAAAAGTATTAATTTATTTCTCAAAAAAGTGCAATTATTCTTAAAATTTTAGCCGTTTTCAACATCTGCTGGTGTCTCAAACTTTTTTACGACTTTCTTTCGCATTAACATTATTTTTTTAGCCTTCAAATGAATATCTATAATTTTATATGGAGTTGTAAAACAGTGGTCTTCGATTTATATTTATTTGACAACGGATTTGAAGGAAATTTAAATATTTCAAAGATAAAAAATTACATATCACTGAGAGTTAAATCATTACGCGTATCAAAATCAGTCGAAGAATCAAGTTCGCTCAAACGCGCCCTCTTAATTATGTACAAAATTCTTTAAAAAACAATTAAATAAATTATTATTTATCTATAAATTCTCGCAGATAGTAAACAACACTTGACTGTAACAAAAATTAATACTTTAAAGCTTCATATTTCGCAAACGGATCCCTAAATCGAAAAATGATTTTCTTAAACTCAAATATTTTTGAATGACCTGTAGACGATATACGATAGACGAGAAAAAAAAATCCCACTTTACGTATAGGCGAGGTACCCGAAGCACATTTTTGTTTTAAGATTTTATTTTACCAATTTGTCTGCCTGATTAATATGTATACCCATATAGCTTTAGTACTAAGAATCTCCGAGCTAAGCCGTGGACAAACAGACAGACATAGCCAAACTATAAGGGTTCCTCTTGAATTTGGAACACTAAAATGACAATCATTCGATTTATAGCTGGGTGATTAGACAGGACATTTGTGTGTGACTTGATTGCGACCGCCATATACCATGTGTAACACCCATAATAGTGGTACGCTTAGGCATGTCGCGTTCCGGAAACAGTCGGTAAATATCCGGTAAACAAGCAGGGTTGCCGGGACTGGGTCGGGAACATCTTGCACGAGAAGCTTGCAGCCCAGTATGACAACGACGACCAGCGATGAATTACCGATCCCTTGGTGGTCACTGTTGTTTTGTGTTTTGTACTGTGCTTACCATTAAACACATTAAGTAATGCACACAAATGCTCTTAGAAAATGATTGAAAATAATAAAAGTACATTTCATTTTACTGCTCGCCCGTTTATATTCGATATCACAATATAATGCGCGATCAATCAGGTTTCAGTGTATACGTGTATATGATATTATAGTATAAATACCTATATCCCTCGTATATATTACGTTCTCCGTCTGGTAGCTCGGCCGGTGATCGTCGGAGTTGGTGCGTGAACGACAGATATTTCGCGTCATTACACCCTATGACGGTATTTTTTGCTCATTTCCCGCATCTTTCGTATGTCACAATCGGTGGTTAAGTGAAACCTTGCGGTATATTATATTCTTGTTCTTAAATGATAACATTCAAGACGAAAGGTACATTTTTATTTATGCATAATCTTTTGTACTTTCATACTGCTTGAATGCGATTGTCCATGTTTTGGCTAAACTCGTGTAATTATTCGTTGACACACGCAGGCTTCTCGTCGTGGACTGATCCGTTGCAAGGTGCACCGACGACCTGGTGAAGATTGCGAGAACCCAAGAACACACTGGATGCGATCTACGCAAAAACGGTCGGTGTAGCGATCTTTGGGGGAGTTCTATGTTCAGTAGTGGATGTATTTCGGCTGAATGGATTGATGGACTCTTTTTTTCTTGTGTTGATTGGACGAGCTTTGAAAAACTTTTTCGTTCATGATTTCAGCAAAGGTCCTTAATTCTTGTTTATATCTTGATGTGTTTTGTATATTCTAGAATAGTTATATGACCCGAAATCGTTACCACAAGGTTGTATGTCCTTGATATTTCCGATAAAAACAAACTGATAGAACTATGTCCACTTACAAATGAAAATGTATTTGTAAGTATTTGTTAATTTTGCTAGCGATTGATATTCATCTTTAAAAGATAATATGAAAACAATTTGTTGAACTGAAATGTGACACTGCAATACCTTTGAATTTGAACGATTTCCTCGCCTGTGAATTTAATTAATAGTTTTTTAATTAACTAATAGTGTGATTCTTTCACGAATTTATTCGGAGAATAATTTAGTACCAATAAATTTAGTACGTATGTATAAGGTTCTTATATGCAGTGAATGAACCGAGTATCACTTAAATGAATTATATTACTATTAAACCATAGACTAGTCATTGCTAGACTTGAATTATCGGGAATTATATGTCTTCAGCTAGATAATGCATAATATATGCAAAAGTTATAATACAAGATTATTCACGTCTAGTGTCAAGTAATGTGTGGTCTGTGTTATAACAGGTATCTGCAATGAAATGGGAATTTGTGTGGTGACGTCACTTCAAAGATACGCGTATCCTCGGTAAATTCGACATGGAATCGACTGGAGGTCCCCGGGGCAGAGACGAGGCGCAAATGCTATATCTAATTCTGTATATGATACGTTGATATATCGTTACACATACGTTATAGTTTTTTTAATACTTGGAGCGTTCTAAAAGAATTTTAAACTATGAGTATTTTTAATCAGGTGATGATGGGTGTGACACGTTGAGCTTAGAAAATGAAATTGGCTCTCAAGTGCAGCTGTCAGAGGACACCAAAGCGACAAAGTTTCAAAAACTGAGGAAATGTTAGATCATTATTATAATTTCAGCTGAAAGACGTCCACTGCTGAACATAGGCCTCCTCCAGTCCTGTGCTGCCTGCATCCAGTGGCTTCCCGCTACATTTACCAGGCCGTAGGACCACCTTGTGACACGCTGCATCTTTCAGTACGCGGCCGCCTCGAGAACTCTTTGGCCAAATCGGCCACCTTCAAGCTACAAGCTTCTACAAGCTACGTACCCCGCCGACTGTCGGGGAAAGTTTTTATAAAAATTATCTCAAACAAAATATAATAAAAAATCTTTAGTGTAGTATTAAGATGCTTGATAGCTGTCTGTCAGTTTATACTTTTAACTTGAGAAACAACTTACAAAGAAACCCTTTATATTTTCCGTTTTTATCTTCTATGCGAATTATAAAATTCCACGTCTCTGTCTGTCCGTTAAAACCACTCATACGATTTTCATGTTTTTTATTTTAAACCAGCTGTGCCCGAGGTTTCACCGGCGTATAACTTAAAAGAAATCGCTGCACTACACCTATATTCCATAGACCCGAGCCGAGTATTGAATTATTTAAATTTTCCATTATGTCCCAAACTATGCGTCCAAATATCATGCTATATAGGGCAAAGTTTATCTTCATAAAATTGACTTGATGATGGAGTAAGTTTCGTTCGTAAGAATTAATATGCCGTGCCTAATGCTTATAAATCACTTTTAAATTTTCAGTTATTGTGGCTCTTACACGTAAGCCACACTTATTGTGGCTTACGTATAAGAGAAAGGCATATGGTATCGCAGACTTTTTTTAGATGTACTATGACCAATATTTTTGTAGAATATTGTATTTACGTATCACTGACCATTACGCCACCGCACATGGATAAAGTAGTTCGGATGCGCTGTTTCTTCCGACTTACTTAACAAAAATGAATATTTAAGTCTAGCTGAGAGTTGTAACATAATTCTAGATAGCCTTTACTATTTTACATGAATCTGGCAATCATATACAAAAACAATGTTTGGAATCTGACTGGTAGGTCCAGATATTAGTGTGTTTAAACAAACAAACAAAAAACTCTTGTGCTTTATTATATTATTAGTATAGAAAATAGCTATGTTATCTGGCCAGGTTATAGGATATATTTTATAGGATAAATAGTGATGATAATGATCAAGTCGGAAAATAGACGCAGTTAGGGAACTTAAAAGGCTTAATCTGAGTAAACCAAAAGAGATATATCAAATTAATGTTCTACATAACTGTAGATCTTAAAAAGACCTACAATAAAATTATCAATAGCATAAGTCTATCTTCTAAATATCATCCAAAATAAGCATCGCCGCGCCGTAAGTTGGAGCAGGTTCAGCACGATTCACGCGCGCACTCGAGCGACGGCATTCTGTAGTCCACGCGAGCGAAACCACGGGTACAGCTAGTTTCCTATAAGTTATTTTTTTTTTAATTTAGTTGTATAAGACGGTAATATTATATTTGGGTAGCGATCCGCGAGCATTTATTACACTGTAATAATTTTTATCTAGTAATTTCATTTTTAATAAAATTGTATAATTTCCGTAAGTATTACTGTTTTTTTTTATTCTATCAAAAATTTTGGTACTACATATACATACAAAAATTAATTTAAATTGTTTTTTTTTTATATAGTAGCTTGTTAAATTGGCGATACTCTCTCTGACGGTAAGCGTAGTACAATCCAAATACAACGGCGTCCACCTTGAGGTCGAAAACCATCGGCGGTCTTGCATAAATATCTCTTCACGTTAAGCTTAAAGGATTAAAAATGTAATTGTGGAGAACGTCCACCAGAAAAGACAATATTGTACATAGAACATAGAAGTTATTAACAGCCGGCTATGTAACAGACACCTTCACTGCTCACTAGGGGCTGCGATCATGAAATCTAGTTACGAGTCAATATTTTACGTGGGCGACCATTTTTAGATTCATTCCGCTTTCAACTTTGCGGCTGAAACTTTTTCGGCATTTGCCTTTCGAACTTTTGGCCCGCGAAGTTTCTAGACTCGGTCTTTTAACTTTTCGATTGTACGCTGTTTGGCAGCGAAAATTTATTTTTACAAATTAGTTGGACATTTCCGAAATCTTTAAGAATCGTAACACTTATTGAATGAAATACGAGTTGTTCGGAAAAAATTACATAGAAAACGTTCAATTTTTTACATAGCTAAGCGTATTCTCGATCAGAAAGCCTTTCAAAAAACTGTTTCAACACAAATAAAGTTTCTAATTTTTTTTTAAATAGTGTATTAATGTAGCATTAATAAGCTACGTTTTTGGAAATAAAAAATGAAATTACATAATTTTTTTATTTAGAAATGTTTGAAATATACATACAAAGCATTGGTCTAAAGTGAAACGTATCATCACATCAAAGGTGAAATATAACATTTGTTTCTAGAAATCAAGGTCCAATGTACACATTATTTTTTTGTTCACGTCTCTAGCAATATTTTATTCTGAATTCCCATAAGGCAAACTTTTCAAAGAAGATTATCTTTTGAAGTACGTAAGTAGTAAATTTATTGTATGGAATATTTGGTAGAAAATAAAAAAATATACATATAGCAATGAACAAACAAGAGGCATACAAATTTGAAAGTTTTCCGTGTTGGTTCCACATAAGAACGAAGTTTGTTTGTGGTGTCAATAAAATGTTCAAACTTATACAAACAAATAGTGAATTTATTGTATATATACACATTCCAAATTTGTGAAATTATAAATCCCAACAAAAACATACAGGTGAAAAAGGGACCAAGTTCGGTAGAAACGATGTTCGGGGTAGTCGTTATCCCCGATATAAGACCCGAGATCTAACGGGTACTAAGTTCCATGGAAGTTTATTTAATTATAACTGCACGAATGTACCCTCTTCAATTCATTTGTTATTTTCTTTGGTATGTGATTTCTAATTTGGCAAGTTTTAATGGCGCGACAGCGCGCGATGGTAGCGTTTTGACGTTTATAAGCACTTCAATTTAATTAAGTATTTTTGATTTTCATTTTGAATAAAAACAACACAGATAACCTCTATTGTATTTATTTGTACATTATCAGAGTCATATTAATTAAATTCATTCTTATTTCTGTATTAAACCTAGAAACGTTGCTACAGGTTCCGTGCTGGCTTAATGCATTTCTGGTATGTTGTAAAATATATAAACAATAACAAGGGGCGTTAGTATTTGATTTATGAAGACGTTACTTTGCGAAAATCCATCGTAAATAATTATCCGAAATTACTTTACTACTCCCGCTTGCAATAGATGAATAGTAGATTGACTCCTCCAAAGCTAGCAACCTTAGTTTCTTGCCGATTCTTCTCTAAAAGTCAGTGCCTTGCGAATTGGCTGTAGAGTCATTGAAATTATTGAATATAAACATATTATCATCATCTTAATTGTTATTATTTTCATTTATATAAGTCATTAATTCACACAATTATATGAATTCAAACATTTTATATTGTAGGGAGTGAAACTACTATTCATCTGTTGCAAGCGGATATAGTAGAGAAATTTCGGATAATTATTTAGGGTGTTAATATATTAAATCTTCAATACGCAACCGTTATTGGATTTTGTATTGAAATATAGTACAGAGATATACATAGATTACTGGGCTCCGTAAAGCCGTTCTTATCTGATACATAGCAATGAGGGCGTACTTCGCCCTCTAGAGATCTTACTCAGTTTTATACTGACGATAAAATGCTGCAGTATTAGCTTAGTATTTATACATTATTTTGAAGCAATGGCCTCAGTGGTAGCATGTAATGACACCGCAATGAGCCTCAGTTTTCCTTGAAGCATAGCATAGGATGTTGGTAGGTCATTTTCTAATACCCGCCTCGCTAGCTACCATCTTTAAGTTGAAAATCTGTTGTCTAGTACTTATAGGTATGTTCCGGCAGTTGCACTTGAGAGACAATTATCTCACTAAGCGTGTTAGCATCTTGAACCACATTATCAAAACCAGGTGACATTGTGGCCAAAAGCTAAACTTAACAAGTTTTTATTTTATTTATTATGAGTTTTAAAACAGCCATTCAAATCGTCGTCCTAAAGCTTTGTATTCTAAAACATTGAAATAAAAAAATGCCAAGTGCGTGTCGGGCCACTCGCTGTGTAGACTTGTTTTTTTTTTTATTGTATCATGACAACTAGAACTAAAAAATAACGGCGACCACCGCAAGATCAGAAATCCATCGGTAATCGTCGCTGTCATGCCGGCCTGCATAAATATTTCTTCATTACGATTTAATGACTTGGTGTCGATAGAAAGGAACAAAATTTTCAAAATGGTTTTTAAATTAAAATTCAACCCGAGGAGAGATATAGACTACATATCATTATGGTTTTTCATACAGGGACCACCGAGGGGTAGGTAACTCATCACTGTCATGCTGGTCTATAAGCTTTCAGCAACTTATATACATACACTGACTAGTCTTATAACGCGATAAACCCAAAGAGAATCAGCGATCCAGTGATCCAGTCTCTACCACACCGCTTGCTTAGTATATATTCACCGGCAGATACCAGAACCTGATATGAATTCGCCATTTAAAATTAAAAGAACATTCACTGATTCTTGTAATTTTAAAAACATTTTTAATGATATAAAAAATGATTATATAAATACGACATTTTAACGCACCACAATAAAAGCTGTAGTTAAACTTATCGGGCTCTTCTGTAATTCGAGAACTGCTCAATTTGAGCAATTGATCGGCTTGACGATACCCATCGCGACACTTTTCCACAATATATACGACGTCACTATTGTATTGTTGTAACGTTTATTTATTTGGCCCCTAGCTAGCCAGCCAGGGGGTACTAGAAAACGCCCTAAAACCATATTACGGTTTCTCCACGATATCTTGTACCACGATATCACACTATTACGGGGTGACAGTACTTTACAAGTTTGACTGGGTGAAAAATCTGTCATCGTAATTCATTTATATGCGTCGTATTTCAGGCTATCAAGGCTATTTTTACTCAGGCCAGCAAGACAGCGGCGTCAGGAGACAGATTGTTGATCAATATGGTCGTTACGGTTTTTGGATACCACTTACTTTCAGACACACTTCCGTCACTTTCCTTCACGGAATCCTCAGGCTCACTATAGGGTCTGAATCCACCTCAATTATAATTATTTTGTATGTACCATAAAAACGGAATTTAAGCACGAATATTATTGGGGTGGGCGTTATAATGTATAGTTACAAAAACGGTTATGTGCTACGTAACGTATAACTAGTTATAACCATTTATATTCAATAACTACGTATTTTCATAACGGAAAATGCCAGAACGCTGCAACGAAATAACGTGCGGTGTTGTAACTGCATATCGATATGAGAACGTATTTTGTATAATGTATTGTCACCTATAATTTCTTCTTCTTCTTATTTCAAACATAAATAAGTTAAACATTTCGTTTTGACCGGATTCTCATGAGCATTGATGAACCCGGTCAACTTTGGAGCGTTGTAACAGCGTTTTAAATGAATGAAATTAAAAAAAACACAGGGAAAAATTTTCCTCAATAGATTATCTACAAGATTGGTCTGGGGTAATTTTTTTGTAAAATGTATGAAAAAAAGGTAAAGAGCGAAAAAGAACATTTTCATTAAAAAATTCTCACTTTCTTGATTATAACTTCTTTAATTTTTAATATAAGGTAAAAAGTTATATAAAACTATTTGTAGGCAAAACAATTTGCTACAAATTATGTCTTTATGAATTTTTTGTAAGGCGCATAGTTTCCGAGATATCGCGAAAAAAGTGTTTTCATCCCTTTTTTCAAGATGGCGGCCGGGGGACAAGGGTGGCGACCCCACAAACTTGAGGTTAAGCTTCTACTGACTTCTGAACTACTGACTACTGACCCTCTGACTCGTGTCCCAAAAATAAAATTGCGTCCTCTAAAAAATGCAAAGCTCATGTAACATTTAATGAACTGTAAATAGTGATACATACACACCGACATTTGCTCTCTCGCTCTGGCTCACACAAAGAGAATAGACCGATAATATATTGCTCTCTCGCTCTGGCTCACACAAAGAGGAGAGACCGATAATATAAAATAGTATGTATATTTCTGTCTCATTCTCTCGCTGGCTTCATCCTACACATTTTTGTATTTGTGTCTCTTATCTATCGTTTTTTCCGTTGCATCCGGTTTGAAGTCACAACGATTCTAAATAAGTTTCACTTCAAAAATTAGCACTTTAAAGATTAACATTTCTCACACGGATCCTCGAAACGAAAAATGGTTATCACAGACACACAATTATTTTGAATGACCTGTCTCCTACGGAGTATCCATTCGATGTGTTAGAAGAGAAAAAAAACATTCCCACTTTACGTATAGGGAGGTACCCTAAACAATTTTTTCCAAGATTTTATTTTACCATTTTGTCGGCGTGATTGATATGTATACCCATACCAAATTACAGCTTTCTAGTACTATGAATCTCTGAGGCAAGCCGCTGACAGACAGACGGATATACCAAAACTATAAGGGTTCCTTTTGACTTAGTTACCCAAAAACTAATAAATTTTCTACGGCGTTCGATTAATTCGATATATTTTCGATTTATACTACTAATACAATTAATTTTCGATTCATTGATTTTATTATTTTGATCTACTCTAGTTTTAACCAACATAGAAAGTAACGCTGACTTAGTAAGATTTAAAAAAAAGGTGTGTGTGCGATTCACACGCGATAGAAGTGAAACTACATTTTAAAAGACATTTTATATTTTATTTTAACAGTGTGCAATATACATAAACACCGACATTTACTCTCTCGATCTGGCTCACACAAAGAGGAGAGACCGATAATATATTGCTCTCTCGCTCTGGCTCACACAAAAAGGAGAGACCGATAATGTGCGTTAAACGTTAAACGTTTCGCATAAGAAGTTTCACTTCACAAATACCAAAATTAAAAAAATAACCTTGTTTACAGGTACGCATAACTTAAACCAATGATTCTAGAAGTATGAAGGAGTTCTGCTTATAACGTAAGTGAGCACTAAGAAAGGATTTTTGTAAATTCATATCTCCTCAAAGGGTTTAAATATAGGAAAATTCGTGAGATGTTTCCAATAGCAAATTCTATCGGACACAATTAAACACTGTCATACAGTCAAATATTTGACGTAAAATATTTATGTAGAAAACAAAATTTCATGAAAACAATAAATTAGTCAACGAGAAATTTTAACTACATACTATATCTTCTATATGATTATTATAAAACTCAACTTCTTTTTATCTGTCCGTTTTTGTTCTTTTAGCGTGAAAACCACTAATCCGGTTTACATGATTTTTCCTTAAATGCATAGCTATTTTTCTGGCCAGGTTATAGGACATATTTTGTAAGATAAAGTAACATACGAAATAAGCAGTGACGGTAGTGATACATAGATTCGGAAAAAATACGCTTTTCGGCCGATTAAATGGCTTACGCTGAGTAAACCATAATAGATCTATCAAATTAACTTACTAGATAATTATAGATCTTAAAAAGACCTACAAAAAGTCAGCAATAGCATAAGTCTATCTTCTAAGGATCACCCACAATAAGCATTTTTGGACAGCACAATTCGCGCGTGCGCTGTATCGATAGTAGTCCATGCGAGCGGAGCCGCGGGCAAAGCTAGTACTATATAATTTATATATTTCTAGCAAACATTCACAATTTTGTTCTTGTTAATTATAATAATAACCTTTAGTAATGATAAAAATAACCTACCTATATTACTCAGGGATAATGTAGCTTCCTTTTAGAGAAATAATTTTTATAATGGTGTCAGTAGTTCCAGAGATTACCTCCTACAAACGTACAAACTTAGCCTCTTTATGATAGTAGTTTATATATAGATTATTGTTTGTTCATAACACAATTTTAATTTTCCCGGAATCGATGTTATTCTATTTATAGTATTGTATATCCTTAACAATAAGGTTACGGGAAAGCTTCGTTCATATATTGAATAGTTTACGATGAAGTAATTGCTCGCTAACTGTTACGGTTCGTGGGTACCTATATTAATAAATATTACAAAAGTTATTTATATGAAAGGAGTAACACAAAATAGATAGCTACAGATAGGTGGCTGCGGTTGCCCTTGAATTTAGTTATCTACGCTCGACTGTAGCGCTAGGGCTGGTATATACAGAATTCTATGAAAATTTATATTTGGGAATTTCAATAAAAGAATTGATTCGTTTAAAATGTTAGTTAACAAATGTAAATTCAATTCTGTTTAATGTAGTATTTATACAAACAAATACACAACTATTTTGATAAGTTCGTTTATTCATTGTAATCCAGAACCTGATAGTATCACAAATAAGATTATAATTACGTATATGTATTGGCAAAACGCAGACACTTGCCACTGGAGTTAGACTGATTTGAACCGAGATCCTCGTACGTACACATTTATGATTGCGTGAGCCGATATCGGTCATTGCATGAAGCTAGCATTCTGCACCTATCTATTTTGTGTCTCTTCGAAAGAGAAATACTAAGCGAGATTCTTAGATCAGTCTTCGTTAATATCTCTGTTCGGTTATCAAATCATTATTAATTAATATGTCTGTTATATTACGTAATAATAACTACGATTAGTGTAATACTCAGTGATATCCAAATTAGTGCTATCTTAGGACATGCAGAAGCCCTTGGGCAAACAGAGCTTGAAGACCTTTTATAAAGTAAAAAAAAAAGTTAATTTATCGTTATTATGTTATAGGATACACTAATCAGTTTTGCGGTAAGTATTTATCCGTTTTTTTTTAGATTTACTGACATTTTGTTTATAATTTAGAATTTCCGATTTACATTTCAATTTAGAAATTTTCATAACAATATTCAAAAAAAAATTAGCACCTCTTGATGATTGAAAACTACGCCAGCGTTTTAAGGCCCTCGTTAAACCAAGGTCTTCAACTTGTGCCCTATACGCCTTTATTAAAAAATTGTACGCTTCCAAGTACATATATTATGACAATGTCAACGCTGCAATAACAGCACTTATTGCATATGAACTGATATAATCATTTATGTAATAATAAAATAATGTTTTGTTTGCATGACTAAAATTTTATCACAAAATCACAGGTATCACAAAATATTTTTTATATGTTCCATTTGAGTTTTTTGTATTTTGATGTTTAGTGATTTACATCCGTGTTTAGATAAGATTTTCTTGAAATATAATAACATTTTTTATTGTTTTTTTTTTGTATTGTTTTAATATATTATTTTCGTTTACAAAGTGCATATTTTGATTGCTTTAAGATCTAGTGCATTTTCTTTATGTATATATTGTTTTATTTTTGTAAATGCTTTTAGTGCACTGACCACTGGCGATTCAAATAAATAAATTACATATTTTCTTGTATAAACAAAGTAAAGAAATGCTATGGAGATATCATAGTATATTTATCACGTTTAATTGTTACTATAATTATTATTGCTCTTGTCATTTTAAATACAATTTAAAATGCCTTCACCTCGCCTCTGATGTTTTTATTGTCAAAAACAAATTGAAGTTACTTATATTCGACAATGATATTTTACTGAGTGAAATGTATACATATACTTTGTTATGAAAGATTTATTATTTGAGACACTTTTCCGAGTTTACGGAGCGCGTCGTGAGCTTATTCAATAGAAAGTAGACGTCTTACATGGATAGATATGGGTAAGAAGTGTATGTAATAAAAATATGAGCTTACGCGTTCGTATTTGAATTTTTTACGGTATGTTATTTCCGTATTTCTGTATTATTTTGTATTACTGTTATCAAATACGAGTCTGATTAAATATTGGAATGGAAATATTGTTATTGTATGGTGTATTTATGTAGGCAAGTACGTAAGTAAGTAAGATGGTAAGTACGGTACAATCCAAAAACGGCGGTGACTATTGAGAGATCGTTTTTTTTTCGAACTCACTATTCTGTTAGCCTTAAGGGCCCTGGAGCCTTTACGGCTTTTACAGCTTCACCGGGCTTGCTGAGAGATCGCTAACCAATCGTCGGTAGTCGCTGTCATATCCGAAACGCGACAAGCCAGAATAGAGCCACAGTAACTGGCTTATCCTTACAGCCCCGATTGATTACCGGATATAAAACCGGTGACCCTGAAACGGGTATAACACCTGGCTGTGGTGTTTGCAATCCAGTCGGACGCCATTGTTTTTTCCTACGACTTACAATAATGCAATTTACATCAAATTTAAAGTACCGTGCAACTACAAGCCGATGTAAATATTGTCTATTACATACGAGTACATACAGATCGTATTGGCATATCGTTCTCGCTCTTCAGCAAAAATCCCTTCCATTATTCGCCTTAAGCCACGAATCGGTTACATATGAGGCGACATAGGAAATGTTACTGTCGAAATGAGGTCACGTTACCTTACATGTTTTTATTAAAGTTGATATATTAGTTATGATATAAAAGAAGTATTAAATTGAATGTACCACGAACATAATATATTGTTGCGAGCAACAATACTAGTACCTGGTAGGCTAGAGATCCGTAGTTACGTGTTACACATATTGTTAGAGTTTTATTTTGTTGGTACAAGAATGTTCTAGAATTAAAAACAATAGCAAAGTCATAAAACGGTCAAAACAATAATAACATTAAGGAAACAAACAAATTGATAAAACTACTCTGGAAACTTGTAGGACTTTTTAAGCAGATTTTTGAAGTGTAAACTTGTTTTGGCGCACCGTACATAGATTTTCCGTAGGTAGTAAGTTAGGCTGATCCGTCACGCTCTGAGATGAGACAGGCTCGATTGAGTGAACTCGGGACCGCCGAGTGTACCCGAGCGAGATAGACACAGTCAGCTGCTCTTCGCTGTTGTGTCGCTGTGTTTAGTATTTTCAATTCATACGTAATAATTGTCACTTTCACTTCTGCCGTGCTGTCTTAAGCACACATTCTTTTTTTATACTACGGTGGTGGAAAACAAGCCTGCGGTCATCCTGATGGTAAGCGGTCAACGCAAACTATGGACGCTTGCAACACCAGAAACATTACATGCGCTTTGCAGACCCTTTAAAGTCTTATTTACTTCCTTTTTGAAGACAACCCCATACTGATGTCTCCTGGGACAGCAGGGAGCTCATTCCACATCCGGAGGAAGATAAAGCCCTAGAAGGAGAAGCCGGAGAAGATGCCAGCCCTAGTGCTACAGTCGAGCGTAGGTAACTAAATTCAAGGTCAGTCGGAGCTGTCTTGCTGTACTGATCTATTTTGTGCTTTGAAACAATATTAACATAACGTGAAGAGATATTTATGCAGGCCGGCATGACAGCGGCGACCGCCGATGGATTTTGATCTCTCGGTGGTCGCCGTTGTATTTGGATTGTACTGTGCTTTACCATCAGGGAAAGTACAACCAATGTACCGAGCTATATTACGTGGCTACCGTAGCCTATGAACGCCTGCAATACCATAGGTATAATAAGCGCGTTGCCGACCTTGAACCCCCCTACCCCAAGGAGCTCTGGAAACCCTACTCACCGCAGGAACACAACACTAAGTCATTTGGCCGCGATCTTCTGTAGGAAGGAGGTATTCTACCAATCAGGCTGCCCCAAGTAGAGAGAAATCTCCAAAGAAATTTCTCTTTGCCCTACCTCTCTTAACCCTTTGACCACACACAATGACTATTTTTATTAGTTACTAGCTGTTACCGGCGACTTTGATTGAGGTGTTTATTATACTAACACCACACAAGAAACTCATCACTGAACGTGTAGGGCTTATAAAAATCTTAGTTTCTTTAAGCTTTAATATCTTTTTTATTGAATCAATAATTTATATACAGTAGTTTGGCGTGATGCGCGCGAAACGGCTAATTTCAATCATTTTATTTATACATATAATAAATTTGTAAAGTCTATTTGTAATGTCAAAAAAACAGCTTTTTACTAAATGCATATGAAATATGCATAAAAATGCAAAAAACTAATTTTTAAATCAGTCTCTCTGTGTATTTGTTCCAGCTAATCTCCGAAACGGTTGGACCGATTTTGACGGGTCTTTCACTGGTAGATAGGTGATGTTTCAAGGAGTAAATTAGGCTACTTTTATTTTCGATTCTGTAATTGACGCGAGCGGAGCCGCAGGCACAGCTAGCTTATACATAAGATAGAAGATGTTTCACGAGATTTAGTTCACATGATAATCCTTTTATGTTCACGGGAATAAACTATTTTATTTGAATTAATTGCGAGCAGTCTTTTCTTCAATTCATTTTATTTAATTGTAATTTTTATTACTCTTTAGATAGGTAACTTATGTCCTTTAAATTTAAATCTCTAAAGAATTTTAAATCGGGTATTATTCTCGTTAAAGCGATCTTTGATGATCACCAGACTGCACATTATGCTGTAAGTCCACCGTAGTCGTATAAAGAATAACTATATAAAAGTTTGAGACAATTTAATAGTATCATTAGGGTTGCCATCCTTTACGTGTATTTCCAAACATATAATTTTATATGGTTCTGAATGACACGTCAAATATATGATATATACAGAACACAAAAACTCCATGCCACGGAAAAAATATTGCATTAAACAAAGATAACAGAACAAATTGCAAATATCGTGATATAAACACATTATTTTAGACAGATTCGTGGTTACCAACTGTTTAACAGGTAACTCCTGGGATTAGTTTACTTAACCACAGACACTCCTGAGCTTTATAATTTTACTAGCCCACGACTTTATTCGCGTTAATATTTAAACAGCATAAAAAGCTCTATGTAAAAACACTTAGAACTAGCAATTTTCATGTTGATCGTTCAAACGGTGTTGGAGTTTATCAATCTTCTATATACTTATACATACAAAGATCCATTTTTATCTATTCTATGTCTATATCTTCAATACATATTTTAAAACTCAACGTCTCTCTGTCCGTTTATGTACTTTTCACGCGAAAATATATTCAAAGTGATATGTGATATCTGCTATTATTCTCTTTAACTAACATAACGGCTGGTAATTAAATTTATTACAGGCTTTACTGTGCGAAATATTCGCTCTAGTATGTATCTGCTATATATATATATATATATATATATATATATATATATATATATATATATATATATATATATTATAAAACTCAACGTCTCTCTGCCTGTTTGTCCATTTACGTTCTTTTCACGCGAAAACCAGTTATCCGATTTAAATGTTTTTATTTTAATTCATAACTATGTTACCTGGCCAGGTTATAGGATATATTTTCTAAGATAAAGTAACATACGAAATAAGCAGTGACGATAATGGTGTATTAATTCGGAAAAAGACGCATTTGGGGCGCTCAAATGGCAAACGCTGAGTAAACCATACGAGATATATCAAATTAACTTAGTAGATAATTGTAAATCTTAAAAAGACATACAAAAAAGTGAGCGATTGCATATGACTATCTTCTACAGATCACCCACAATAAACATTTTTGTCTTTAAATACCTAAATGGCGGGTGATCACCGTGTGTGGTGGCGGGGGCATCACAATTCGCGTGTCTGTTCAACCGACGGCATTCTATAGTCCACACGAGCTATTATGCATATATAAAAAAATAGTTAAAAGTACAGATTTATTTTTTCAATTCTAGTAATGATTATTAATTGTTTCGGAAAATTTAGCGAATATTTGGGACAACTTCTTTGGCTTTTACTTTTTGTAAATCGCGAGTTCCACATCTGGCAACAATGGTTACACCGTATACATCTTTTTGATGACGACCGTATCCGTAAAATGTCTCGTAGTTAGCTACATTTTGGCACACTGCCATGCTGCCATACTGGCAACAATACCGAACTAGCATTTTCCTTTACGCTTCGACAATTTCCAGGTGCTAGTTTGTTGAAAATGTTCTGTAGAAGTAAGTGTTTTCATCTAAACTTAAATGAATATAGAAAATATTCTGTAAATCAAATACATTGTACATAGATTTTTATGGATGAATTTAGATTTAAGCTTGAATTCCACGTAATAAAAATTAATATACATTTTAATATATTTTTAGAAGAGCCGTTTGATATTACTTTTAGTTCATCATTTCAGCCGAAAGACGTCCACTGCTGGACATAGGCCTACCCCAAAGATCGCCACAACAGCCGATCCTGTGCTGCCCGTATCCAGCGGCTTCCCGCAACCTTTACCAGGTCGTAGGACCAACTTGTGTCGGGTCTGCCCACGCTGCGTCTTCCAGTACGTGGTCGCCAATCGACAACTCTTTGACCCCATCGGCCATCCGTTCTACGAGCTACGTGGCCCGCCCACTGCCACTTAAGTCTAGCTATTCTTCGGGCTATGTCGGCGAATTTGGTTCTCCTGCGGATTTCCTCATTTCTGATTCGATCACACAGAGAAACACCGAGCATAGCCCTGTCCATTACCCTTTGAGTGACTTAGACTTTTAGTTAAATAAATTTAAATAAATGTTATTAATATTGGGGTGGCAGCCACTACACCCATACCGCATGATCCTTCTACTTGTTTGTAGAGAGTGAACTGTATTTTAAAAGTGGTTGAAAATAGATAACACACAAATGACCGTCATATATGGTGCATTATAATCGGGATGAAGGTTCACTTACCTTTCGTCGCCGATATTTCCGATATTTTTATAGTGATAATGGAATGCTTCCAAGTTCCAAAGTCACTCTCTTCCAAACGCTAAATCCGAAATAAGCATACCTCCTTCACGTATTTTACAGTAAATATCGAAATTTCCAAATATTATGTTATTAGCCGTTAGCCGCCGCGCCGGTATCCGAGCAAGTGTACAAGAGACCGGTCATCTCCGATTAAAAAAATAAAAATAAAAAAATAAAAAAAATTTAAAGCTATGATGGCTCAGTGGTAGCATACACGACTTCGCGTCGAGTGACGTGAGTTCGAATCGTGAGTTCGAATTCGAATCGAATGAGCCTGAGCTTTCGGTGAAGGAAAACATCGTTAGGAAACCATAGCAAAGTGGTAGGTAGGGCTTTTTCCAATACCCGCCTGGCTAGCTACCACCCTCAAGTTGAAAATCTGTCGCCAAGCACCAATAGGTGTGTGCCGGCAGCTGCATTTGAGAGCCTGTCTTCCACTAGGTTTAGCGTGTTTTCGAACTGACTATACTGTTAGCCATAAGCGCCCTGAAGCCTCAAACGGCTTTTACAGCTTCACCCGGGCTTGGCCTAACAAATATACATAGGGACATAGATATATAGAAATAACGTGTATATTACTATGTGTGTGAGAAAGGGAGATAATCTATACAGCTAGCAACATTTAATTTTAAAGTCTACGGCTTTATATAACTATAAAAAAATATGGAACAGCAGAACATTTCAAAAACATTATAGAATGAAAATTTATTTTTAAACTCACAACCTTTTCTAACATAAATAGTATATAAAAAAAGGTTAAACATCTATACTTATATTATAAAGCTCAGAAGATTTGTTACTTTTGTGTTTTTTAGTATATTTATTATAGGCTATACGACCCCAAGGGGCGTAGCTTATCATTTCACAGATTTTAGGTATAATAATTTTAGATTTTTAGTTAGACGAAGAATATGTGTTTTTCCAAAATTTGTTCAAAAAGTAATAATAAATTATAATACCAAAAAATCTGTAAATTTCTAAAAAATAGCTACCTACCTAAGTTGAAGTGTACCAAACTTTATTTAATTTATACAATTAGGATACATACATTGCAAAGAGACACGGATTAATATTAAGATAGAGGCTTTAAAATATAAGAATTCGAATAATATATATGAAGAAACTAATAAATATAAGAATATTTATTTTATTTCGAACCGTACTGAAGCACAAATTTCAAAGTAAACAATCACAATAAGAGCCATCCTAATGAGCATTATACAAAATTAAATTACATTTCATTGAAACTTCTAATATAATGAAAATAATACTTATAACAATTAGAATCATTAAAGCATTGATGGCTCAGTGGAAGTGTGTACGGACAACGCTTCGATCGACGTGAATTGGAATCACTATAATTTCCCTGAATTTTCGGTGAACGAAAACATCGTGATGAAACTATAGTATGACGGTAGGTCTTTTTCAAATGCCTGTCTGGCTAGCTACAACCCAGAAGTTGCAAATCTGTCGCCAAGCAACTGTAAGTGTGTTCCGGCAGCTGCATTTGAGAGCCAGTTTCCGGACTAGGCTTGCGACGATGCGTCACGTCACATCAGGTGAGATCGTGGCCATAATGCTGAAACTATAAACTATTAAAAAAAACGGAATCACATTTCAATTTTACTTTCAAATCATATGAATTTTGCATGTGGCGTTACTGTTGTAGTAGGGACAATGCTTACAATACATCTCTCGAGAAATCTGTTTTAAATTTTTACTTAAAATATATAGATTAGAGATGTGCGAACATCATTAAGATCTAATCGAATCGAATTTTACTATTCGATAAAATTCTAAAACTTCGAATGATAAATGATTTTTTTAAATAATACGATTACGTTTCGATTATTCGATTCCAATTTCGTATATAAAAATATTAATAGAAAATCTCATTAATTATTTAAAGTTCATTTTTAATAGTTGTAATATTACACATTATTCTAATAAGTAACGGATAGTTTGAATTATACGAATATATCGTAAGTTATTCACAAACCACTAATAAAGATAATTTATAAAAATTTCTCATGTGTGTTATGTGTGATGAAAGCATCATCGTTAAATTCCCTTGCACCGAATACAGCTCGTTTTAATTCACACAAGTCGACCAATTTCCGCAGTTTCTCGGTGCCGCTTCCCGTTGCGATCTGCTGCTCCTTTAGGCTTAAGACATAAGCATATAGCGATTTATAAATAAGGCCAATCAGTAATTTCTTACTATCAGGTAAAATCCTTGATCACTATACTAGCCCACAAAGTTTTTTGCGATTTCAAATTCATCATATATATTATGAGGATATTTATTTATTAAGCGTTTGAGTTTTCCCTCTTTGGGTTTCCCTTCAGGTAACTCAATTTAGAATACATGCACATGAATTTCGAAAACTGTTCGCTTGATTATACTGAGGCTTAGTTAATCTGTTGACTAATACGATTAACAGAAGTTTTAAAATGTATGAACACTATTGTCATTTTTTTAGTTGATCAAGGAAACTGAATACAGTTTTCGAACTCACTGCAAAATTACGTATGTGTAAACAATTAAACATCGAGTATGTGTTCGTAAGTTCGAAAAAACATTGCATTTACTCAGACCTTCGAAGCTAATCGCTCCAATTGCATAATCCAATAACCAATTGTCTAAAAATAGTACACTTCCCCCTTTAAACGATATAGTAAAATTCAAGGCCTTTGTAGTACCTTCGACCCTAGTTTTTTTTTTGAGGATAGAAGCGAGCCCTGTTCCGTTCCAGGACAGCTTTGTTTTTATATGTAATTTCTAACTTGATATGTTTTAGTTGTAAATAAATATTTACATTAATTTTATATTTATAAGTTATTATATTTTACGTCAATAAATAATTACGTTAATTTATGATTATCGGTATCTGTGAGAGGGCGTTATATACTTCCGCTTGTTTTCCACCAATTAGAGCGCTTTAAACTGATGAACTTGTTGCTCTGCAGCGCCATCTGCTGAGTTTAAGTTACAGAAGACCGGTGGGGGCATTTAATTCGACATAGCGTCGTTACTTCCCAAACGAGCAATATCTTGCATCGAAATTTAAAACACCTTTCGGATTTTTTGTGTGAAATTTAGTTTTAATTTGTTCGTTTGAAAAAAAAAAATAGTGACAGTGTTAGTACAAGTATGTTATAGTACAAAAAATATTGAGTGTTAGTACGCTGGCAGCTTAGTAACACCGGTATAGCACTGTCGCGCCCGACAGGCGACGGTCGGGGCGCTCTTAGGTGATCCTATATAGCGTTGGTTTAATTTTGTATTTGAGTTTGATAGAAAAATGTTTTCTCCGATATTTTACTTTATCGGGAGGTTGTTACTTTTAAAAACATTTCATAATGAAAATATATTCATTGAAACCGATCGCTTATAACTCGTAGATGATGCTGTACAAGCAAGAAATTGAAGCGACCGCCCACGACCGCCCGCGCCCGCCCATCTGTTCCGGTAACCGGTTGGACATGGCACTAACTAGCTCTAACTTTTCTCGCTTCGTGTCAACAATTTTACATGGAGTTGAGAATATATATGCGTATATATATATATATATATATATATATAATATTATAATAATAAGCCTTTTATTCCATGCAAAGAAGAAAGTAGGATACATACATAGTATTGAGAAAAAAAATTTGTGTTATTTACACGTATTTCACTTATTTTTAGAAAAATATTTTAATCTAGATAATAATATAGAAATTTTTTTGCATGAACCCCTCTTTAATTGAAGGTGAAGGCATTCTCTAAAGAATATCATGTATCTCTATATCGAGCTATTTACGGCCAGCAGGTACCAGCTATTTTTATCAACTCGTCTGCCCATCTCGTGTGGGGTCTGCTTTTGAGACGTTTGCCGATTGGACCCTTCCACGTTGTTACCCTGTTGGCCCTTCTATCGTCCTTTAGCCTCGCTACTTGCCCAGCTCACTTTCATTTTTTTTTTTTAGCGTAGGTTAGAGCATCCGTCACTTTGGTGGTTTCTCTAATTTTTGTGTGACGATTTTTTTGCATCTTTTTAATATTGAGCATACTTAGTACTATTCTGCGTTGGCAGGTAGTGATTTTGCTTTTTTGGATGTAAATTTCTAAGTTTGACATGCCTAGGTTAGACAAGGTAGGTGGTATGAAATTATGACTTTTGTTTTGATATTTGTTGGCATGTTACTTTTGAATATCTCTTTTAAGGAACAGTACTTGTTCTAAGTATTTTGTATTATTCGTTCTACTTCTCGTTCATTTTGTTTTCTGTTGAAACTAATTTGTTTTCCAAGGTAGTTGTATTTTTCTGTATATTTCAGAGTTTCATTGTCTACTGACATTCTTCTCTGTATACTACACTGTTGCTGTTACAATTTATGGTACACAATGGTCATTTAAGACAATGTTTAATTGGCTGATTATAACTATAGGCAAACATAGAGTAACCCGCGAAGCCGGAGTAAACCAACAAAGGAGAATATGTTACAAGCCGGGTATGTTAAGTTTGGAATTCGACCACAATATATATGATGAAAATCTCGTCTTAGTGACGCAATTGTGTGTGTTCGCATCATAGTATAATACGTTGGCATGAGGACATTTTACCTAAACTTTATTTACTTTATAGTAAAGAGCTGATTTGCGTAGTTTCTATAAAAAATAAGGTTTGAGTGAACTTTATCTGGCCCATTTACCACAGTACTCTAGCTAGAACTAGATATAATATGCCAATGAACAAGGAATGATGATACAATCATACACCTGTTGAAGAAATTGACTTAAATATATTTTAAAGTCGAATAACTAGCAACGGAAAACTTTCTATAATCAGACTTAACTGAGTATATTGTGTCAAAAAGAGCACCATTCGGATTTAAATGTTAACTTGCAGTAGTTGTACAGGGTACTTAAAAAGCCGGGCTATAACCGTCATTAATCATTCTGCAAAGAAGCATAGAAAAGAAAGCTGCGATGGAAATAAAACAGGAGACAAAAAAAACTTCTCTATCGAAATACTTCACACAAATAAACACGTACTTCAGGCAAACTTTCATTTGAAGTCACCATAACGGTATTTCTTGGCTCAAACTTATATACCATGTGTTCATGTTGCCATTCCGTTGGTAAAGAATCCTATATCTGGTCCGACGTATGCGGAGGTTGTAATTTATAGAATGCCAAAGCAGACGTGAATGGCAAGAATTCCTTTTGCAAATACTTCAGGGCCATCTACATGATATACTGATCTCACTAAAATCATCGAAGCCGTACGATGAATTCCGGCTAGAGGCTATGATTTCTGACACTTAAGAGCTCGTCCGTTCTAGGCTCAGCGTGTATACCATCTTAGACGATATCATTACTTAAGATCTGGTGAAATTGTGCTCAAACACCATTATTTTGCTATAATTTTGTGATTGGAAATGTACGCTAAGCTTAGAAAGAGAACCTGTCAAGTATAGCTCTAGAGCTCTGGTGAGCTGGATAATGTCAAGCATCAATATTTTTTAACTTGAGAGTGTTATCCTGGCGAATATCTATCCTAATATTATAAAGCACAAGACATTAATTCGAGATAAAGCTTATAAAAATATGAGCGACAGCTCATTCGATTCGGAATTACATTTAGAAAAATGTATCTTGAGGATATATTAAACATATAAAAAATTGCAATTGGTACTAAGAAAATAAGATGAAAAATAAAACGGCATTTAGTTTTTCGTTAATAACTCAAAAACTATTAATAAGTAATTTTGAAAATGATCCTTAAATAAGAAGAAATTTCCAATAAAAAAAGTTAACCCGTAATTCTATCTCCATTATTTATCATTTTTATTTAACGCCGAATGGCGAAAATTGACTGGCTCCATTGCGGCATTGGGCGCATTGCCTCTGAATGAATGGATTAAATATCAATTTAAAAATATGAAAAAAGAAATGGTATAAAATGAACACTTGAAAGAATAAAGCCCCGTTGGAAAACAATTTTTTTTTCCAAAAGTTAAACAATCGTGAACTATTTTTTTTAATCTCCGTTCGTAACAAATAATGACATAAAAGTTTAAATAATTGACCTATTTTTTTTCCTTCGTGGAGCCCTTCTTATATACAATATACTGAACAAGATCTAGCTAGAAAAGTTCCTTATATTGTACATTCTAATTTTGTAAAGTTAACACAAAATGAAATGTCCAAGGAATGCCGTTTTTTTTCATCTTATTTTCTGCAATTTTTATTTGCTAATATATCCTCGAGATAATTTTTTTTTTAATGTAATTCTAAATGGAATGAGCTATCGCTGATATTTTTAGGAGCTTTATTTCGAATTAACACCATTTTGTAATTGTTGACCAGATAAAAAATTTAATAATCAATATTTGATTGATGGTAAACTTTACGGAAATCTATCTTAAATAGTTCAAGTAGCAAAGAGATGTTAAATAAATTATGAAATGGAATTATATACTACAGATCGAGTTGATAACCTATGCAAAACAATTGAGATTTTCCCAAAAAATCGGCGTATTCATTTCTAAAATCCGTTCATTTATAGCCGCAATCTCAAGAATACAAATGTACCATTTTAACAGGAATCTTTTAAAAGTTTGACATGAAAAATCACCGCGCGGTCTCGCCGGCACGTTTCCAAACCCAGCGCGTCGCAGCTAATTTGCGGACATCGATCACGACCGGTGAAAGTTGAAGATATACGTTTAATAGAACCGACAACATTATTTTTATTTTAATATTTGTTAAATACATTTACGATTATAAGGAAGTGATGAAATCATATGACGTAATGAACTCCTTTATTTGCTATGGCATATATTTGCAACACTGTGAAGCTGTAAAACTGTCTCCCGGCCAATGTGTATCCTCTTTCCTACAACATGAAGTCTTCCAAACAACGACGACGACTGTCACTGTAATTTTCCCATCAGTTAAAACTGAAACTCAATGCTGTTAAGTTCTGGCTGAACTTAGACATCCCCGTATTCAAATACAGCTCTTGCTCTCAATATTGCTTCGAATAATTATAGTATTCAGGTAATTGATTTATCCATTGAAGGGATCCATCTTTGACTAATTGAATTTAATATCATCCAAAATGCGCGTAAAATTGGCATTAATACCATCCACAGCAGTCTACTTATTAATTAATGTGAATAAATTTTGTGATTTTGAATTAAAAAAAATAATCGAAACGAATTACCTATCAATTTTACACCGTACGAGAGAGAAACTTTGATGCTAATCACCAGTTTCTTGGATAGTTCAAAAATATAGAATGTAAAATTGTAATGTCATAAAATAGAATTGTATGCTATATTAAAAATACTTTAATAGCATTATTATTATATTTGCAAAAATATGTTACCGCATATGAGCATACTTTTAGCTTTTTTAAAGACATTTCTAGTAAACTTTTTGTCTACGACTCTAGGCCCTAGCTCTGGCGTTTGCCAATTTCAATTCAAATTGCGAGAGTGGATTTGCAATCCTCTTTTAGGGTTTATAAGTAATTAACGCTAATGTTTGTCCATTATGTCTACATGAACCTTATATGAAAGTAAGGAATTTGTTTTCTTATGGATATTAATTACGGTTTTTGTTATTTAATTATTTTTTGACCTTCGTATAGAAAATATACATAAAGTTAAATAAAAAGATAGATACCTTTTATATTGTAGAAGTGCCGATCCTATTTACATTGAATAAGATTAGAAGAAAGAGTTTTTGGCGAGATCTTAATGTGTTGTTTTGGGGTGTTTTTATTTTAATTCATAAGCTTGTGATATTTGACAATATGTTATGTAATATTAGTGGTTTTTTATGTGATATACTTTGGTTATTATGCAAAAGTGAAGTGACACAAAAATGTCCTTGTCTGTTCTAACAAGAGAGTCATCACCTTAGTAGAGCATTTGAAATGTGAAGATTACAAGAATATTCTTTTCACGTGTTTTTGTCAGAATTATGTTGCCACTAAATAAGAAGAAAAAAACTTAGATAATATGGAAAATGTGAAGAATAGCACAACAGTTCCAGCAGTTGAAAATGCTTCACGTGAAGAAGCATCACAAACAGAACTAGCTGAATACTAGTTAGTTACAATAGAAAAAGCGATTAAATAATATAAATAAAAGACGCTTTTATTGTAATATAAATGAAAAGCTAAGTTTCACCAGTATCCACAAAACCGAGTTCCATTTAACTAAACGAGCCCTTACGTCGGTTTTGCGGTGTGATCCTCTATTTAAAATCAGCGGCGTTTGTGCGCGCTTCTGTGTAAGGTTTCAGTGGTAGTCCTTAAGAATGTATAGTTAATGTTGTTCATGTGGAAATAAAGCGAGTTCGTTTACTTTAATGTTTCAATGTTGAAAGTCACAAAGAAGTTGAGGAAATAGAAATTTATTAAGCGATTTTTTTGCTTTAAAAGAAAATGTGAATAGCTTTTAGACTATACGAACGTATTTATCTTTTATAAGCATGAATAATGCACTGGAGCAAACACTTTTGTATCTACCAGTGCCATGTTATTAGGATTTCATATTTTCAATGATTATTATTTAAACTAGGAACCTTCTAAAATTAATAAAATTGCCTAGTTATACCGCACTTGTTGGACGTCTAGCAAACAAATTTGACGAATATCTGTATAAATAAAATGATAGAGGATTGCCGTTGTTCGCGTATCACGCAAAACTGCTTTTACTCCTTAAATTATAAATCATCATTCAATAAAAAATACACATCCACGCAAACTGGGCACAGTTAGTACAAAATAAAAGAAGTACATATTGGTGATGGATTGTAGATCCCTCGGTGGTCACCGATGTTGTTGGATTGCACTGGCTTACCTGTTGGTAAAGTTACGTCACTTTACTGTGCTATGATAAAATAAATTGCGTTGAAGATTAATAAGTTAACATCCTCGTTTATAAAAGAACTCTTATTATAATTGCCCTGAGTTGGGCCTAAATACTATAATCTATCCATATAAATAAAATGATCGAGGTTTGCCGTCGTCAGCGCATCATGCAAAATTACTGATAGATTTTGATAAATTTTTGTTTGTATTATTCTTTAGATACTGGTCCTTGTCAAAAGGAATAAATAATATCAGATATCTTCATCAACTAAAAAGTTATTATAGTTTTAAGAAACTACTATTTTTATAAGCATAAAAAGTACAATTAGGTGTTTAAACAGCGCCATTCTATAGCTAGTATTTATTTCCGTATATACATTGTTTGGTATCTTAAGTGTTTTTCTTTCTTTCGTGCAAAATTATTAAAGAGAATACCTTTAAGATGCTGCACAAAGGACTGCATTCTACAATCTATTTCAATAATTTAGACTTCTAATAAAATTATAACGGGTCGTGAGGCTCAAATTCATCTGGAACAAAAACTAAATAAAGCCTCTGATCCCGTGGAGTAAACAGCCTTTGAAAAAAGACAATCCAAGTTAGGCGACCAAAAGTTTTTTAATATTCCCACCGCTGTGTGATCCCGACCCCGCAGGGTTTGTTCACATATTTCCGTATTGTCTTCAAAACTAAAACGTTGCATGATAAAAATATATATTTACAAAATAACAAGGTTATGCCCTCACTGTTATCTTTTTTTTTTGCAAAATTACAAAATCGTTTTACAAACCAGAGTATGATTAAAAATACAAAACAACGTAATTCAAAATTATAATATTATACGAGTAATAGATATGTACCTAGATGTGTAAGGAATCCTACAAATAAGTGTTGTAATTTTACAATCTTTATGTATACACCCTAGACAAAAAGTTTTGTAGTGTTGTAATACCCGATTTAAATGTTGGCTAAACGTTTTACTTCACAGTTTTTAACATATTTTTTTTAAATTACCATTAAAATTTTCAACAGTGCGGGACATGAATCTCGTTATCATCAAAGAGAAATGACCTGTGCGGCACGTATTGTTAAATCCTAAACTAATTAAGATGCACACGAGCGTGCGTTCGACAACTCCCCAAAATTCAAAGCAATCGGATGAATGGCTTAAGAACGCATAGGGGATAAAAAATATTTATTTATATAAATATAATATATAATATGAAGTCACGTTATTAGTATTATTGCGATGTTACGATATTATTATAAAACCCAAGTAAGAATAACGATAAAATATATAGCAATACTTTTATTGGCTTTTATTTAAATTGCGAATATTTCGCATAATTATTATAGAATGTAAACTAGGTAATTTAATTTTTATGGGCTTTTATTTAAATTGACTAGCTGAGCATACGTGCGAATATTTCGCACATTATAGAATGTAAACAAGCTAATTTATAGTTGTCATACTAGTTAAACTGACTGTTAGTAGAAGGTGCCTAGAATATATTTTTGAAGTGAAACTTCTTATGCGACTTCCAAGCGTTGTGTCGGTGTGTATGTATATTGCACACTGTTTAAATAAAATAGAATATGTCTTTTAAAATGAAGTTTCACTTCTATCGTGTGTGAATCGCACACACACTTGTTTTTATTTGGAGCAGTCCATCTGGTGGAATACCTCCATCCTATAGTAGATCGCAACCAAATAACTTTGTGTTCGATTCCTGCGGTGAGTAGGGTTTCCAGAGCTCCTTGGGGTAGCTTGTTTGCCGACTTCGTGAGAAATAATATATGTATATATAAGATATAGATACGGCTAAATTTAAAAATTATTGATTTATTTTTACATAACAAAATATATTTTTATGTTTACTTTGTCGGACTAATTTTACTATCTCACTGTTACGTAAAATGCATGTACAAATAATACATTTCATATATCTAAAGAAAAGAAAATAACATTTCAATTATACCCAATAGCTGTAACTAGTTTTATTGTTTGTATATAATAGTAATATATCTAAAATTCCAATATATATTATAAATTTGAAAGTACAGTTGTTAGAATGTTTGTCCATAAGCCAATAACGGATTCTAATGAAATGTGGCATAAAGTTCGACTATGTCATGGAACTTACTTTACATAACTTTATTGTTATCGCTACTATAAGGCAAATAGGTGGTAAGTATATATGCTACGTAAATATAACCAATATAATTTAGTACATAATATTTTAAAATAAATCGGTAACGTTACGTAAGCGTGTGATAGTGCCCAACAAATTTGCTATGCGTAAGAGGCATAAGCTGACTGTAATTTTGCATTGTAGGAAATGACAAAGTTCTTATCGATTTGTTTAGTTATACTTATGTATATACAAATTGCTGTAATTTAATCATATTGAAATTGAAATAAATTCTGTAAAACTATTATATATATACCATATTAGAGACTGTATATTGGCAAAGAAATTTCTGCTTTTGACTTTCGTAACTAACAATTTGCAGCAGTTGGATTTGGTAGTTAACCCGTATTCTACGTTTGCATATTACAGAGTTTGATTAAATCGTTTCCTACTTAATATCAGATGTATTTTTGATCAAATTTATTTATTTGTCGCGCCAACAGAGTATTTCCATGCACATGTTTATTTAAGTTACACGAATCCATTACAATAATATAGCACACCAATTAGAGGCGATTAGTAACATTTAATATTACCTGACTACTAAATTAACAAAATTGACATACAAATAATAATAATTAAAATCTAATAATAATAATATACATATTTAAGCATGTCGTTTATAGTAAATTTTATAAGCAAAATATTTAAAAGAGGCAAGAACTAGAATACGACAATACTCAATAACTGAACTACAGCCGCCACCTATCCCGTTTTTTTCCTGATAACTTTTCAGCCAAGCCCGGTAAAGCTGTAAAAGCCGTAAAGGCTCCAGGGCCCCTAAGGCTAACAGTATTTTAATTAAAAACTGATAACTTTTCCATTACCATAAACAAGAGTTTTTGGCGGGATTTCAAACTGTCATGTAGTATTTTTTATTCATGAATATGTGTTATTTGATCCTATTGTGTAGTACAGGTGGCATTTTGCATAATAAGGCTTAGTTATTGTGCACAAGTGAAGTGGATTGGAAATAATTACATGGATCATGAATTCTGAGATGCCATAAAAACTCCCTAGAAAGTTCTAAGATGGGTGCCACCATCTTGTAAGGATCCTGAAATTTTTAAAGACTGGAGACTATATTCTGTCGATAATGGCAGTAATGGTTCTCAATAAAGAGGACCGGTTGGCAAGTTAGGAAGAAAAAGAAAGACCATAAATAAATCCAAAAAAAAGAATTACTCAACCTTTCAATGGTGAATTATGGTTTTGTTCATACATAATCCGATAGAAGAAAGGACGTCTAGATTTCGAATTTGTAAATTTTCTGGAAACTTTTCCAAGTTTTTCTGCCACATTAACATAATTCGAACTATTACGAATATATTGAAAGAATAAATATCCAAATCAGCCCAATCGTTCTCAAGTGATGGGATTATAAATAAACAGGATTTCATTTCAATTTACATAGATTTCATTAAATGTTTAACATTTATACGCCAAATAGGAGACAATTTCTACGGACCAAGTTTGGTAGCGAAAGGTATAGATAAGATATAGATCTTCCACTAGGTACCTTAAGTGCAATGCTTAGCAAAATATCCGCACTGTCAGCCAAATCATTAAGTCTTTTGTATAAAAATATTACTTCGAAAATATAACATCTGGCTTGAAGAGAGTTAAAAGTTAACTTTTTTAATCATTCCCCATAGCTACTATCACGTGGTATCTTCTAAGTCTTCCATGTTAGTATTACAAAGAAGTAAAGTTTCTGAGTAAGTTTGTAGGAGGAAATCTCTAGGAGTACTGATCCGATTGTGAAAATTATTTCACTAATAGGAAGCTCTATTATCCCTGAGTGAGATAGACTAATGGCGGCCGGTTGCTAGTCTTTTTTAATACTTTTACGGTAAAGTGACTGCATTGTTCCTGATGGTAGGAACAGTACAATCCTAAAACACCAGAGATCAACGGACGATAGGCAATCCATCAATGGTCATCGCTGTAATGCCGGACCGCAATCCTCTATACATTGAGTGATCCCGAAACGCAACAAACCAAGTCGGGTTATCCAACCAACCCGCTTGATTACGTATTGAAAAAAGTTTCTAGATCGATATTTTATTGGTATTATATCCAGAACCACATGCTACCTGTTCCACTTATCGTTTGTTTAATCTTCAATCTCTTAACGATAAAATACCTAATCCCGTGCTTGTTGAAGGTATTAAACTGAAGACACTTCTACTTCAACAGTCTTTGCTGTGTAAGGCTTAAGAACAATTCATATACAAAAAAAAACATAATTCCTCTCATTACAAAAGAGAACCTATGAGGATACTGTGAAGACTACAGATAAGGAACCAGAATTTATAAAAAAGTTCACGTGGTCTATAAACACGTTTGAAGTAAAACTTGTATGACATTGTAGCAGATAATATGAAAGTGTATAAAAGTAAATAGTAAGGAAATTTACTATAGATTTTCCTATACATTATGTCCGTCCGAAAAAGCATGATAGCATGATAATGAGAAAATAGCATGATAGTTCATATTTACTACCTGTAATTAATACAGGAACAAGGTCATTTTTTTACCTTTTTCAAGATTAATCTTTTAATCTATTCTTGACATAAAATTTATGTTTTTAATATTATTCAAAATCTCAAGTTTTTTTTTTATTATTAAATAATACAACAAATGTTCAATTTAAATCAGGCAACTCATTCCTGGACAGGAATTATTAAACAGTTACTAAGTATGAAGCGTTACTAATAGTAATATAAAGCTCAATAGATTGTTTTTTGTTGGTTTGAACGCGCAACTACCAGTTTTTTGCAGTCAATTATTACCAGTCAATTTTGCATTTTAAATTCTATTGATTAAGGAAGGCTATATAATAACTTCACGCTACGAACCTAAGGAGCTTAGCAGTAATCATGAACGTCAAGCAATTTGGCAAGTACGGGACGTGAGTTGATCGGATAAATTTATCACGGGTGAAACAGTTCATAACAAAATAGACACGCGGTCCCACTACCTAATAATGTCATGATTTTCCCCGGCCTTACCGACAAATGAAATTTATCAATAAACAATGATAATTGTGGTCTGTCCTCGCCCTTCCCTTCAGTACGTGCCTGAATTGGGGAGAAGGGGGATAATAATCCGACAGACACAATGCCTTGTAAATGAAGGTATCTCGCCCGTACAGAATTAGGGACGTACGTTCTCCCATCCGATTTACACGTGTCTTCAAAAAAATATAATGTTACATACATATGTAAATATTTATTTTTTATATCCTTATACGGTAGATTGAAAGAGCTGTAACAGTTTTTTTTTGTAATTAGTTAAATATTTCCGGGTGTGGACAACTTTTGGAAAATTTAAACACTATATATATATATTGAAAATAGTACCCGTGAATTAATACATTTATTCATTATTAGACTTTAAAAGATTAAAATGTTATTAATCTTTATTAAAAAATAAAAAAAAACATGCTGCAAAAACGCGGTGTGACGTCATCAACGAACTAATAAAACTAAAGTTAAAAGTTAAAGTAAATTGATTTTAGTAGAATTTCAGGTATGAAATTTCTTCCGTATATACAATTTTAAAGCTTCTACTGAACGCTTTTTTAGAGTCTTTTATCACAAGATAAAACTCAACTGTGTATATAAATCGCACTATGGCATCACATTTTCTGTAGGGCTTTTCCAATCGCGTGACTCACTGACAAATAAGTAACATTTTCGGAAGGAAAAATTTAATAAACAAACAATTATTTTTGCCAAATTAGTTTTTTTTTTCGAATTGACTATACTGTTAGCCATAAGGGCCCTGAAGACTCAAACGGCTTTTACAGCTTCACCCGGGCTTGGGGGCGAGCGCTTAAGGCACTCTGCCACGAAAGCAGTGCAACTAGTTCTGAGGGTGCCAAAGTGGCCGACCTCGGCTCGGACTGTTGCAGTGATTGCAATTAAGTCGTGATCTGACTAATGCCCTATCACTCGAACTAAACTAACTATACATATATACCTGTCTCTATCCTCTGGGAGGAGGGGAAGAGACAAGTGTATATGTATTTAGTAATCTGTCAATTTTGTTCTAGACTAACTAGCCTCAAAAAAGAAAAAAAAGGTCCCTTACAGTTCCAAATTCGTTTTGGTTTAGGAATTTTATGAATAGGCCAATATTATACAATTATTGACTTTATTTTTTAAGCATAGGTACTAGCATTTGCGGATTGTTTTTTCTTATACTACTAAAGCTACCTTAGCCTATGAACGCTTACAATACTATAGGTATCAACTATCGCTTTGCAGACCTTGAAACCCTACTCACTGCAGGAACACAAAACAAGGTTATTTGGCTGTGATCTTCTGTACAGTAGAAGTATTCCACCAGTCGGGCTACCCCAAGTACAGAAATATGTAATACTACACTCATGTTTTTTCAAGATTACAATTAGTGTCCGTTATTCCTTTCTGGAACCCGTATTATCTTAGAAAGTGACTGTAATTGAAAGATAACATAACAAGATAGCATAACTAACTATAAATATATTCTTTAAAGAATTGACTATTAGTGTCTCTTATTCGTCTCTCGAATACATAGTTAATACTTAAGTTTCTTAATATAATGTAGGTTCGACGATATGTTTTATGACTTCACTGCTAGTTATGGTATGTAATGTAAAAACAAATATTATATACCTCGTTAAACCGAATTCAGATTCTGTGTAAAGATTAAGTCTTATAATTAAATTGAATTTTCAATGTAGGTAAACGTTTTGATGTATTCATAGTACGTTGGTAAGGTATTTACTGCAAATCTTCCGCTATTCATTCATCGATGTACGAGTATTTAAGCGACAGTACCTGAAAACCAGTCTTCATTGTAAATCATTTTAAAAGTTCAGTTCCTAGAAAAAGGGCCCTATTGATAAACCTTCGCCATCGTCATACCTTTAAAAGTCTGTATCTTTTAAACCGTGATAGGTTGATTGAAATTTTCGTAGAATATGTCACGGGTATCATCAGCATAGCCAATGCCAAATAAAATCTACAATGGTCCCAGCAAAGGCTGCCGGAATTCACTCGCTATTTCGAGACTGGTTATGTTGAAGATTTTGTTGACGAAAACACCGAAATAGAAGACACCAACCACAGACCCAGACACGATGTAAGCACCTGTATAAGAGGCTGTACCTGATTCAGCGGACATCGCAGTTATAAGTTTCATCACCTTGCTTGTACACACAACACAACAAATAATAATAAAGTACAAGGAACGTACTTTTTTCAACAACGTTTTTTTACTCTGTCGTAAACCTTCAAACGAATAAATCGTAATACAAACTCTAAAGTTAAACAACAAATAATAAAAATAACTAATCGAGAGACAAGCTCGCACTACCGATCACGAACAGAATGAATGATCTTTATAGAAAACTCCATCCTCTCCCTTTCATAACGGAACCACACGCGCTGGGCTCCGAAGTCACAGCTTTACGGTATCCTCCGTCTCGACACGAACAAAGAAGTTCGCTATGTCTCAAACATAATGTGAAGAGACATCAGAGTAGGCCGGGATGAGGCAGTAGCATTGCAGATCTTTCTGTGGTCAGGGAGCGTTCAAGTATTACGTAAAGAATTTCGGGAGAGGGGGGGGGTCATCTGAAACGTTACGATGTGTTACAGGGGCAGGAGATGGTTTTTGATCTACTTGTTACGTAGCATTGTTTTAACCCTTCAGAATGGCCGCGTAGAGCTTTTTGTGACATAATTGTGACATTCAAGTAAAAATGGTCACTTGATGGTGGTTACGTAACGTTTTACTAAAGAAAAACTTTACGGCGCGTTAGATGAGAGGTGGGGGGTCAAAAATATCCAAAAACTGCGTTACGAAATACTTGAACGCTCCCTCACCGTTATTTATGGATTGCAGTATGCCTACCATCAGTTACAAGTACTGACACTCAATCATGCAACAATATTAAAAAAAAACAATTATCGGCTAATACCTAAATGACGCTAATATGAACGGACCCCTTGGATGACTACGTTATGACACCAAATCATGTGGAAATATAACGACAGTGATCGAGATGAATTACAAGCGAGCTCCATACACTAATGGTTTCTTTCTAGACACGAATCATGAAGCAAATAGACAGGATTTATATTATATTTATATAGATATAATAATGTGATAGACATGCAATTTACTACGTGCTTGTAATTCCAAATGGGACGCACACAGAACAGTGGATCCGCAATGCGTCTGTCTTACTAAATGTCATTTTACCAACAGTTTAATAAATTCACATTGATGATAATTATAATATTAGAAATATTGTTTTATTATATATATGTATAATGCATTATGTGTAAAACTTTAGGCCAAAAAGGAGATGACTTTAATAATATTTACTTATTTATTTAACTAATTTTGGATTTAAATACTGATTTTCATTTTTTGCGCGACTATTGCGCAACTGGCTATGCACCACCCTCAATTTGATTATCTGTATGTAGCTACACTTGAGAGCAAGTTACCAATTTTAGGTTTAGCGTGTAGTTACTATGTTAGGCCACATCGTCACTTACCATCACGTGAGATTGTATTGAAACACTAACTAAAATTATAAAAATATATCACTTTATGTTCGGTGTAAATAAAAGCGTGAAATATATATGGATCATAATAATATCTACCTTTGGCCGCTATTATACTAGCGTTTGTCGAGCGTGCGCGTTCGTCCAATGTTTCACCAGCGCTGACGCTGTACGCACGAGCGTTTGTGTCGCGCGCCTGCATAATGCAGCGCTCATGTGGCGTACACGCCGCGTGACATTTTGTAGGGGAAAATAACGCGACGCGTCGGTTGAGCACCTAAACAATCTTTTTTTTGTCAAAATTTTATTTAACCACTTTTTCGCCATGATTAATATGTGCAACCATACCAAATTACAGATTTCTAGTACTAAGAATCTCTGAGCAATGCCGCAGACGTCTGTCTGTCTGAGGGACATAGCGAAACTATAAATGTTCCTTTTGACTCCGGAAGCCTAAAAAAATAACAAGTTAGTGCTATGCTTGGTGGAACAGATACTGTTGTAAAAAAGGAAAAAAATTGTGATATTTTATTTAAATTTGTTATTACTGTAAATAGGTTTGGCTTTGGTAAAATTGTAACAAGAGTTGTATTGTAACAAATACAAATGATGGTTATATAAAATATATTATAATAAATGTTAAGCATATTGGTGATCAAACTTACATATAAAAAAAGAACTGTTTTGAAATTTAGAATATATACAATTGACAAGAGGAGTAAATAAAGGCATCTCTTAGGACATATAATGAATGTAAAAATTTAATTTGCGCCTGCACGATCGGTGTTCCTGCTCATTTCAACGGGGATTCGCGTCTGGCGTCTTTTGCAGCAAACGAAAACGAGTTGAATAAATCTCAACCTTATTTGAATACCACTAAGGTTAAAAAATATTTGTGTGAGTTGCGTGACGTTGCACTTTCAATTTCACTCCTCATATTTTTTCATACCGTGCGCTTTGTACGGTACAAGGAATATCTGAGGAGTTAACTCCAAAAATACATATAACATATATGTATTAATAAGTCTGCAGACTTGTTAATGTAGATTAAAATGTATTCAGGTATTAGTGCTGTTGTAATACTCGGATGCTTATATCTAGTATGCATGCAAACAATGTCGCATGGGACCGTGGCTTGCTGCATGTAATGAATGCAAATGTCTCCCGCTGAAACGACACACCGCGTTCTTATGTCGCTTGAAATTATTGTTTACGTAATGCTTACATGAATAAATGGATACTTGAGTACATTGTAAAATTATATTTTTAAACTTGCGCTATGAATTTCAAGGTTATATATTTTTTTAAATGGTACCGCGGCAAAGTAACAGCACTATGCGTGATGGTAAGTAGAGTACAATCCAACAGGACGATCAATCACGAGTTTCAGACCCCATCGCTTGATAACTAAATACATACACCACTTAGTCCCGGATGCGATATGCCTAAGCATGGCATTATAGCGAGTGTTGTATGGTGGTTACAAACCATTCGGACTTGATTGTCGTCATGTACTACCCAGAAAAGTAACACTCCAAAACTGAATGTCGAGTGGCTTAGAAAATACCATGGCTAAATACTCTAACTGAATACTCATTGGACAGAACTTGAAACGCGATTCTTCGAGTTACTATACAGAAGGATTTGTGTGTAGTGGTCGTGATGAAGTCCTAACCATCCTATTGTTGGATGTCTCACAGTTGCCGCATTATTTGTGATCTCGCCCTACAAAGCGAAACAAAAGTGAACCTATACCATAAAATAGATATGGTCAGAAAGCCAACTTAACTAACGATACAAAGAACAATAACGGTGCACGTACCGTGTACGAATATCTCGAATTAAGTCGGTCGAACGCCAGACGCAAGTGTTCGCGCTTTGCGATGTACGTTATTATTGTTTTTTTGTCTCACCCTAGGTTCTGAATTGCTAATGAATTAAAGATTTTTTGAAATTGTTGTATTTCCTTTTATATAAGGATTTTTTCTTAATTTCTATATATTAGTACGTCAAGCAAAAACTTTGTACCCCTTTTTACGCAAATTGCGCGGACGGAGAAGTATGAAATTTTCCACACTTATAGTTTATATAGAGAAGGAGTGTAGAATGCTAATATTTTCTTAAAATTATGCATATAAAATACATTAAGACAATAAAAAAAACATTACACACACTATCATGTATTTCACAAACACGCATATATACTCTTATGTTTATTGTTACAATAGATTAATATTGTTTGTCTTTGATATTATTTGTCTATAGTCTTACTGAAAGACAACCATATTTTTTTGTATTATTACAATATATATATATATATATATATATATTTGTTATTAGTGAAATACTGCTCTCTCAATATAAAAAGAAAGTTGTGTACCAATATTATACAGGTAAAAAAAAATTGTTATTGCTGGTTCAAAGATAATTTTTTAGGCAAATTAGCATTGTAGCCTTGGCGATATCTGTGATTATAGAAGTATAAGTCTTATCTACCTTATCTTATCTTAAGTCATAGATACCAGCCTACTGTTGATCGTAGGTATTAACTAAACTCAAGGACATTCACAGTCATTTTTCTGTACCTATCTATTTCCTATATCTGTAGGAATATAGGAATAAAAAAAGGTATTTATGTGTACGATTCACACACGATAGAAGTGAAACTACAGAAATCCAGAGGTAGACAAAAGTTGTTTTAAACACTTTGTATGTTGAAAATAATACCCGTGAATTAATATTTATTTATTATTACACCTTTATTAGGCAATTTAAATAAAAAATATGCCACAACATTATATTCATGAGACCGCAAGGTACATCATCATTCATAACAAATAAAACTAAAGTTAAAGTTAAGTATTATGTGCAAATTGGGTTTACCCAATTTTCATTTTTAAATTTATGAAATTTGATCAGCTCCTATGTATAGAATTTGAAAGTCACTATTTCTACACTTAATAACAATTTTAGAGTTACCTATCACATAACCTAATAAGAATAACACTCAATTGTGTAGGTATATAATACTGTACGATGACGTTACGTTAATTGGTGTTTCCAATCACGTGACTCCCAGACAAAAGTCTCCATTTTCACAAGGGATAATTAAATAAATAAACAATTATCTTTTTATAGATTTGTATTTTTTAGGTTTTTGATCAATAAACTTATATGATTAAATAATTAACTTTAATTTTAAGCATATTGTCAACTAAAAAACTACAATGATAGTAGTTCCTTTGTACATTCTTCTTCAGATAATTTGAAATGTTTCACTACGACTATAATTAACGGTAAATAAAAAATAAATAAGTCTTAAAGCTATTATACTTTTAATACCATCAAATGAAAGTCTAATGTCGACTCTCGACGAAGACAATATCATATTGAAATAAATATCTTCATTTGGGTTTATTTTGTTGACACGAGCTCAGTTTGCGTTGAGTAAATGTTATAAGTATTTTGTTTTCTATTGTGTTTTTGATATTAAATTTTGTTATTTGTTTGTTATTCACGTTTTCGTGAGACCGTAGTATGTTTTGCTTGATTTTCGAGCGATATTTATATAAATTTAGCTCTAAAAAAGCTTTGTTTTTTCTGTTTACGTGTTGTCTCTCGGCCAAATTAAGTGTAAGTGGATTGAAAGATTAATAGTTCAATCAATATCAACTATCTAAATATAGAAAACAAACCTTTTGAACAGAAATTCGTAAATCTTATAGTAGGGTGGCAGGGGGTTGGTAGTAAACTGGAACCACGCTGACCAGCATCAATAAACCTTTCGAGTAAATGTTTACGCGTGGCCGGGCCCGTTGCCTAACTTTGTTCGCTTCTTTAAATAAAACGGCCCCTACGAACCATGAGGGTTCGGTTGCTCTGTGATGGAACGAGGTAGCTCGCTATAGAATATCGTTGGGTTAAATTGAATTTTTACCTGAATACGTCACGTGTGAAATGGTTCTAGATAAATTCTGCGCCAAATATACGTTCTCTTTGGACTTTGCGATGAACTAGACGTTTAAGACCAAGCCCGGTAAAGCTGTAAAAGCCGTAAAGGCTCCAGTGCCACTTAGGCTAACAGTATAGTCAGTTAGAAAATAATAAAAAATAAATAGACGTTCAAGATATAATTTAAAAACATATTTGAAGCGTCATGGAGTACCTGGCACATATGAAACATAGCTAAATTTAATTGTTTGTTGATAAGTATATTAATAAAAAAAACATTAAATAATAAAATTTCAATGTCATTTAATTTTTATATTTTTTTTTGTGACTTTTTTTATATAATATACATATTTGAATTATGTATTAAGTTTAAATTTACGTATATTTACGAAATTAAGAAAAAAGCACGCTGATACACTAATACACACGTAATATAATCAGTGTGTGTAGTAGATAGAGCAGCGTTCATTATAAATGTACGAATGGCACGTAGCGACGTCCCATTAGAACGCTTTACTCCCGTCCAATCGCGCCATTATATATATATATATATATATATATATGTTTCACATCAAAAACCATTCGCCTTCCTGGAACTAATCTCTTTTATTGAAAACTAGCAACCGTCGCTTTATTTACAATATAAAATTTCATAAGAATAAAAATAGACTATATCACACAGGGATAATGTACATTTCTATAAGTGAAATACATTTTTAGAAACGGATCTGTAATTTCAGAGATTAATTCCTACAAACATACAAACTTTACCTCTTTATATTAGTACTATACTCGTAGATAGGAAATAGCGTTCAGTCATATTCAAATATTATTTACGACATGAATTTTCTTTATTCAAGTTTCTATTGACAATTATTATGATATTTCAATATATTCGTGATGCCCATTATACATGACATTATAACAGACATTTTTCTCAAATATGTGATATCAAAATGCGTAAGTCTGTACTTACGAGTAATGGTTTATCTTATTAGTTTATTAGATTTAGTTTTGCCGATTTAATTTCTTTTTATCGTGCCAATGAGGTATAATTTCTTACATGCGTAGATAAGTTATAGACATACATTTTTTAATTCAACAGTTTGTAAGTCCGTTTACAGTTCATGACGTGATATACATTTTTTTTTATATTAAAAATTATAACTCTACTAGTATCTTGTTCAATTTTGCTCTTGCAAAATCCTCTGTATTAAAATCTAAACTCCCTGAAAAGTAAGGTGAAATGATAAAAGTAATGTTCTACTATTATATACATACTTTGTTGCCAGATGTTTCGTAAAGCCAGAGAATGCCACCATTAGTTGTTCTAAAAGTTTAGATCTATTAAACTTACTTGAAATGGACGTGAAGGCCCTTCGCTGGGTCTAATTGTCACTCTTCTGTGATAACAGGACGGGTCAAAAGGGATTTATCGTCCTGGTTTCAAATCTTACCCAAGGCTAAAGAGACATCTGTTAAATGATTAAGATGCTTTGTACGAACAAACTGACGGTCAAGTATTAGGTATACAGAGAGTTTATAGAACCGATTCTTTTGTTTTGTTTTATTTTAATAGAATATATGGAATTTTTATATTTATATCAATTAAATGCTGTTGTAAGGGCATCGCATGAAACGGCTGGACCGATTTGGCTATTTTTTTTTAATGTTATTAATAGCCTAAATAAATTTTCAGGGAAAGAAAAGTTTAAAAAGTTGCCCGAGAAATTGGAATTATATGAAATGTATGTATGTATAAAATTTCATCAGAAAAGGTTGAGAATTGTTTTTTACGATTTCTAAAAATATTATTAAAAATTCTTATAGCATATCAATTGAGTAATGATTATAAACTTCACGGATACAAAATTTGTTTTTTTTTTTTTTTTTTAAGTTAAAGAGTTTTTGATTTAAATCCGGACATACAAACAGACAAAAAACTTTTAATCTCATATTCGTGATCTTTATCTTTCATAATAGATGAGTATCAGGAATTTTGAAATTTGTTATAGATTACATTAAAAGTAATATTATCTGTAGTTTATCTATTGTGATAAATTTTAAAATTGATTGCTATAAAATTATTATTACTAGTGCATACTCAAAGAAATTGAATAATAAAAGTGATATTTAAACATAAATACATGTAAAGGAATACAAAATAATGTCGTTTATCTATTTCTTACGGTCAGAAGACAGCTCAAAGGCCTTGCTGTATAAAGAAAGAGCAGTCAAACTTTGTCTGTCATCCGTTTTGTTGGGACCTACAGTAAAAAGCCCCTAAGGCATGGCCAGCGAAATTTTTATGTTGTAAAATGATTCCACCCCTAGTGTAGTGGTTGTTAGGTAAAAACACTTCTTCATTTCATATAACTAATGTTATTCCGTCTTTTTCTGGAAGTAATTGAATGAAGTTCAATTTAATAATTAAATCACTCGCCTAATTTCTTAATGTGTAATACTTTTATCTCAGTGGATTTAACTAAAATTCTCTCATGACTTTCAGACCTACTGAAAGCTTAATGATACAACTATTTCTAAAGCTCCAACACAAATGACGCGTTATTAACGCATTCACGTCTTTATTATGAGCCATTAGTGCCCCAAAATTATACTTGGCCGTGTAATAATACCACTGTAATGAGACCGTCGTCTAATTAGTGACTTGTGTTACACGACTTAGTAACAACACCATTAACGTCACAATTAGGGCTGCCAGCTTTAGAACTCGAATTTACAGAAAACACAGTCATAGACGCAGTGCTATATGTAGAATGTGGACAGTAAAGGGAATGGTTGAGTTCATGCATAAAATAAGAATTAAAAAAATGTCGAAAATTGTGTTAATTTAGCAAAAAAAACAGAACTTGACAGTAGTGAAATATGCTTGACATTTTTGCGCTAGTAATCATGATTTCAATTAATATATTTTAATAACTAATAAAAAATATAGCTATGTCTAATATAAAAGACTAGCTGACCCGTGCGATTATTTGCACATTATAGAAAGTAAAACAATCTAACTAACAACTGTCATGTTAGTTAAACAGATTGTTAATAGATGGCGCTATCAATATATTGAACTTTAGCATCAACACATGGCATTACTAATAAAACATATTTTAGAAGGCATTATTTTTAAACTATTAGTCTAATTTGTATAATAGATATGTAATGTAAACAATCTACTGGCTGTCATGTTAGTTATGCAAACTTTTAATAGATGGCGCCTACTACATATTAATTTTAAACTATTTATCTGTATTTTGACAATAGCGGGGAATATATATAGCCTTTAAATAGATGTTTGAATTATTAATTTTGATGAAGAATTAACGGAGATATTGCGTTGCCAGGAAAACACATTTGAGAAATTATATATTATGTACGTTATTTTATCCAAATAAGTAATTCTTTAAAAAGGGAGCCTTTAAACTATTGCCACGAGTATAGAAAGACTTGAAATTGACAGAAAAAATAAATGTTAATTACATCAGAGTTATAAATTAAAGGAAATATGCTTTTACGTATCTTTAAAATTGTGATAATATGAGAAATATTTACATAAAACTACATTTTTGCAAGTGCCTCTCGAAAAAGGGCATTTGATTCTTCGATGATAGAGAATAAAACTCACTTTTACTCACTGAGTGAATAAAACTTTTTGATTTTGGAACAAGCAAAAATTATGATTTAAAAAAAATAAACGCGTTGAACGTACCTACTGGCTGGCTGAATAGATGGCTAATCTATTGAGCTATCTAATTTTAATTAGGAAAACTATCTCGTAAATTTTAGTTTGTTTCTTTTCATTATCGTGGTTGTTTTCTATCATTGGAAATAAAAAATACTATATATACTACTATTTATTTTCTCGCAGTTAATCGTAAAAAGTAGAGTGCTTATTTCGTGAAAAAAAAAAATTGCGGTTCTTGTAGTCCACGCTCTGCTCAGGATTATCTTCTAGAATCCTTCGCTGCTTTCGGGATCTAACTTAGTCCCTCTGATTAAATGTCTTTTTTTATTTTTTGTATAATGTACTATAATGTCAATATGTAATATATAGCGTCCTGGGTACCATTTACCCAAGGAATTAAAAAAAAACTTTATATGCTTTAGCATTTGGCCACAATCTCACTTGATGTCACAAGTGCATATGTGGCCTATAGTGCAAATAGCACGCTTAAGCCTAGTGGGGAAACTGGCTTTCAAGTACAGCTGTTGGAAGACACCTATGGGTACTAGACGACAGATTTTCAACTTGCGGGTGGAAGATACCCAGGCGATCATTAGAAAATGCCTTATTTATTAGGGAAAGTTGTAGAAATATCAAATGAAGAGATCAGCGATCATATTTCTAATGTTTTACCCGAATCTTGGCCGAATAACTAATCTTAATTTACAGGTAATTCTAATTTTTATTGTTAATTGGTTTCTATCAAGATAAACATATCAAAATAATTGTGAAAAATATCTGGAAATCTTTTCGGCTAAATTAAGTTTTTGTTAAGTATCACTTCAAAATTATGCACCGTTTAACATAAAAGTAAACAATTTCAATGATCTACAGAATTAATGTATAATCGATTTAAACTGGTTACGAGAATCCAATTTTAGATTCTTATTTAAATTGTTCCCCGCTCCACTTCGGGGAGTTTGAAAATTAGATGCGACGTTTGCACGTTTTCTACGAGCATGCTTAAATGCGTGAGCAAATGTAATTACTCGCATAACTCAGGGTTGCCGAATGTTTTATGTTAGTTTTATTAAAATACTAATTTGGTATACTGTTACAAGGACCGTTCCCTCTATCAACACATCATAAAAAAACATACTATTTAATATACATCTGAGAATCGTTTGATGGATTACGGAATGCGTACTAATGACTTAGTATTCATACTATTGACCCGCACTATCGAATAGGTGCGATATGCGACTTCGATTGAAAATGAATAATTTCATAATATTTTTTACGTTTTACTTCTTCCATATAAACGCCAATTTAAGGACTTATTTCTTATTTCTTTTTCAATATCATATTTGAAATAAATTAAATTTAGCTAATTTTTAAAGGATTGGATATATTCTAGATTTATTTTAATCATATTATTTTATATATGACATCCACACGTCCAAAGTAAATATTTAAAAAAATTAGAAGAATAAACTGATATGCTATAAGAATTCTCAATAATAATTTTTGAAATTGTAAAAATACTATCCAATTTTTTTATGAATTCTCAAATAATTTCAATGAAATTTTGATCACATTAAGTATATGTCATTTTACCTTAATTGATAAGTAATAAGGATTAATAAGTAAGAGTAAAAATAAAATTAAAAGACGAAACTCATTACTGCTTAAATAAAGCATGCAGAACCGTGGGACACCGCTAGTTTTTAAATAAAAAATATATTAAAAATGCGTAGTGCCAAAGGTTATTGCTACAGTAATTCCTTTTATTACTGACGTATGTTAGTTATACTAAGTATTAATCCTAGAAAAGAAAAAAAAACCTAGTGATGACCCTACTGTAGAATTTATGCTGTGTCACCTCAATTCCGAATGAGTTACTCCGTTGATTAAATCAGTCAAATAGTAACGTTTCAAAGGACATCGCCGCCTAATGTCATACGAGAAGGCTTGGGGGAGTCTTCTTGATTGTGCCAAAATGTGATTTCTCGCAAAAGGGATACTAGTAGCCGAACTTAAGCTTGAGTCGCGTGAATAGTGAGTGAATTAAAATACATTTTATAGTTTTTAACTTAATTCCCCTTGTACTTCTGGTACATCATTGGTAAATGATGGCATAGTAGAAGCGTGAGTTCGAATAACTACAATGGGCCTGAGCTTTCGGTGAAGGAAAACATAAGGCATCTTCTAATGCTTGTCTGGCTAGTTACCAACCTCAAGTTGAAAATCTGTCGTCTATCACCTATAGGTGTATTTCGGCAGCTGTGCTTAAAAGCCAGTTCTCTCCCACTAAGTTTAACGTGTCACCAACTTAAGCCACATCGTCCGTTAACATCACATGAGATTGTGATCATAACGTTTAACCTATAAAGTTTTTTTTTAATAAACATGCGCTGGTCTTCGTGTAATATGAATCTCTGCACGAAAAAAGAAGTTCACTAAGTCATACCTTTGCCGTATTGTTGTAACGTCTTGTAATTGTAACGTCTCCCAGCCAGTTCTCTCCTTCCTACAACATGGAGTCCTTCAAACATAACGTGAAGAGACATTTGAGCAGGCCGCCATGATAGTGACGACTAGCAATAGATTGTGGATCCCACGGTGGTCACCACTGTTTTTGGAAGAAATTAAGAGATCCGCAGAAAGAGCAAATTCAGCAAATAGCTCTAAGAATAGCTAGACTTAAGTGGCAGTGGGTAAGCTCTTAGGTTGTAGAACGGATGTCCGATGGAGCCAAAGAGTTCTCGAGTGTTGACCGCATAGTGGAAATCGAGGCCTGGGCAGACCTGCCAAAAGATAGACCGATGACCTGATGAAGGTTGCGAGAAGCTGCTGGATGCGAGCAGCGCAGGACTGGGTCATTGCGGTAATGTTTGAAGAATCCTTATGTAAACAGTAGGCGTCTTTCGGTTTGAAATAATGGCAATGAATCATAATAATTATAAATACAGTTTTTTCACATCCAAGAACGTCACGGAAGTGGATACACGAGAAAGTACAAATCTACATAATTATTTATCTTAAGATCAAACTGAAGAAACGAAATATAAAACTCGAGAGGAAAACGTTTCGCTTATCCTCGAATTACACATCTAGGTAAAATTACTTTTCATCTCGTTCGAATGCGTGCGAATAACAAAGCTGTATACAAATTCGAGAGTATTCTTTGTAAAAATATAAGTGAATATTCAGTACTCGTTCAACTTCGTCTTTATGGGGTCATTACATAGAAAGTTTGTATGTATACGATAAATGTCTTTGCGCATGCAAAATCCGTTATGTAAAACATTACTTTCATTTCATTCTTCATCAGTACCTATGAAATTGCCGTTTTGTATGAAAAAAATTAAACGATGTTTTTTCATGTATTTTTTATTTGTATTAATCGAAGTAATCACCCATGCAATCAATGCATCTTTGCCAGCGCAGTGGCAGTTTATTGATGCCCTTCTTAAAGAAATCAGCTGGACGGGAGGCAACAAATTCTTCAAAGGCATTTTGTACTGCCTCTCGGGTATTGAATTTTTTTTCCGCCAAGGAGTTATCCAAATTCTGGAAAAAGTAGTAGTCTGTAGGCGCAAGGTCTGGTGAGTAGGGCAGATGTGGAGAACTTCCAACCCCAGTTCTTGCAACTTGCAGACCGTTTGTTGTACAGTATGAGGTCGCGCGTTGTCGTGCAGGAGCAGCGGAGACGAGCGATTGACCAATGCTGGTTGGAGATGTGCCAGCTTCTCCATTATTGTGTTGAGTTCTTCACAGTACACATCTGCAGTAATGCTCACCCCGTTTGTTAAGAAGCTGTGATGAATCACACCGGCGCTAGACCATCAAACAGTGACCATCACTTTTCTAGGGGTAAGTTTTCGTTTAGGGCATTGTTTAGGTGCTGAACCAGGATCCAACCAACTTGCTGAGCGCTCGCGGTTATCAAACAGAATCCATTTTTCATCGCAGGTAACAATGCGGTTCAAAATTCCTTCATTTGTGTGTCTGTTGAGCAGTGCAAGGCACGTCTCGACGTGTACTTCGCGCTGGCGATCATTGAGTTCGTGGGGCACCCATTTGTCAAGCTTTTTTACCTTGCCAATTTGACGCAAATGGACCAATATTGTTTTGACGCTAACGTCCAAAGCTGCTGCAAATTCAGCCGTAGATTATGTATCATCAGCTTCCACAATCGCCTTTAATTCGTCATTGTCGACCAAAATCTTCGGACTTCCGCGAGGTTCATTTTTCAGGTCGAAATTACCAGAACGGAAGCGAGCAAACCAATAACAGGTGGTGCGTTGGTTTGTAGTGTTAGCTCCGTAAACGTCGTTGATGTTGCGTGCCGCTTGTGCCGCGTTACTGCCACGACGGTACTCATAACGGTTCCATAATTACTCGAATTTTTAACGTATGACGATGACAAAAAAGATTGAAATGCGATGAAAATGTAACACTTATCAATAAACAAATGACTACTTTTGGAAAATTGCATGTTTTCAAAATAAAATTAATTTGAAATTAGAATTCTTAGCCAAACAAAAATTATTTTGATTTGAAATGGGCATACTTCGAACGGCAATTTCATAGGTAAAGACCTATTATTTGATATTAAAATTATAACAGGAACTATGCGGTTACTAGCCTAAAAATAAAAAACCTAGAACTCGACCACAGCGCCATCTACCGGATCCAATTGTAAATATAAACCATCCAAAGACTAACGCAAACACACAAAAAAATTCATCAAAATCTCAGCCGTTTAGGGGGAGTTCATTTACATACACACTTACAGAAGAATTATTATATAAGGATTTTTGTCGGAGCAGCGACGATACATAAGTTCCTTCAATTTAATAAAAAAAATATCCAATTGTCTACTTTATTTGAGCGTAACAATAGTCACTATTTTATTCACAAGTGTTCTAATCACGTCACGCTGATAGATATGGACGTAATATCTAATATTGTTATGATCTGTTTAAAAAATGTATTATTTTCAAACATCAAAGGCTCTCACTCTAGAAATTTCGACGTCTCATTCGTATCGAATATATAAGCGAGCCGCATTCCGTCCGAGCCAGGTGAAGCTGTCAAAGCCTTTAATGGTTCCAGGGCCCTATCGGTTAATAGTGTACTCAATTTAAAAAACAATCAAGGACAATTCTGTTGTGTACATTCAAGTGAATACAAGAAGATTCATAAAGAAGAAATCTACAAGAAGACTACAATCACAAAGTAGTGTAAGTATTTATGTAATATGTATGGACGTTTTCTCTTGACTACAGTTGTAACTGAGAACACCCGAATACTGAGCTTTTACTAGTGACTTTATGGTACGAATAAGTTCATTTACTGAAAACGAAACTTTGACACCGACGGGTGTAATAATAATAACAAAGTGGAAATTTAACTGTAACATGTCTTTTATCCGTTGCGAAGAATTTTCATTCTCATCATAATTTTCTGATATGAGTTACATAACGAATTCTCTGGTCCATTAATTGCATTAAATACCCAGTTGGGACGAGTGTGAAAGCGGTTCTCCAACTCTCGGTAAAATTCAAAGATAATTAAGCGCTTGAAATGTTATCACCCAATAAGAATGCGTGACGTAAAACAATATATTATGGTCATCAAATTTCTCAAACGACAATTTAATTACAAAAAAAAAATAAACACCCGGACACAACTGACAATTATGGGTATTACACATAAATCCGTCGTGGGTAGGAATTAAACCCGCAACCACTCGGCTCATTAGTAGAGACTAAGAACTTATATTAATTTATCATTGGCAGGTTACGAGTCGGGTAACATGTTGAGCTACAAGGTCCTGTGGCTGTACTCAAGTGTAATCAAGATTGTATAAAGGAATATCAACTACACCCGAAGAAGTCTTAACAGCATGTGGTTTGAAGCGCTAATGGGTTTAGTGGGAGGGTACTGGGATACCGCGTAGATTCAAATCCTACAATGGGATTAGATGGGATGGAAAATTTACCTAAGTAGGTAGGTATCAACCTTTTAAGTCTTGCTTGTATATACATATAAATCCCTCAAATATATTTGTAAATTATGGGATAATATATTAGTCTGTAATTTGATACCTGACTTGTATATAGGGACTAATTTCTTTTCCATAAGCCATATGTATACAAATAAATGTATTAATCGAAAATAAAAATGATTAAATATTATATACGTTTTTGTAATAATAAAAAAGTGGTAAATTTAGTGACGGAAGGTAATAGGAACACTTCCGGGATACACTTAGCTGATTTTAACCGTGTCGTTGTAAAATTCAGGAACTACGCGATTTACCGTACGAACACGGGCTAATCTTATAAAAGTCTTCCGAGAATGCGAAGGGTGCATCTCTAATGTAGCGCATTTCGGAGAGTTGCACGTTGAGTTACGAAATCTTAAATAACATATTTTATTTCAATTAATTAAAAAAAGAAACAGTTACATTAGAAGCATAAGTGACAAATTTCTATACAAACTTATTTTACATTTTTAATCCTAGACCCAAACAGAGGGGTTTAACTTATGTAGGTATCTGTGAGTCTGTCTGTGGCAACGCAGCTTCTTACGGGTGAACCGATTTTTTTGTTTGTAATGTGACTTGATTGAGAGTGTGCTTAGATATGATTTAAGAAAATCTGTTCAACAGTTTGAAGGTTATCAGCTACTTTCTAGTTGATTAAAGGATGTCAGCATTTTCCACAGGTCTGATCAAGCCCAAAGTTTGTATTCTGATAGGTACTTCTATGATATTAAAAGAACATGGCAATAAATTTAAATAATTTCATTTTTAGTAAGAATTTTTTATCACAATATACACCTATGTATGTATATTAGAGAAAGAATTATGAAATAAATAACCTAAAAACAAATCTCAGTCTGTTTTGGACATTCGTAGGTTATAGTAAATCTAATCCAAATAAATAGAACGCCATGCGCTTTTAAGGGGAACATAAAACGGATGAAAGTGTATTTAGTGGAGCGTAAGTAAATAATTTAATTTATACGGATGGCAAATAATTTCTGTTTACAAGTAATTTACGTTGTAGCATTGGACATTTCTTATAAGAAACAGCAGACAACAGATGGCGCTGTAATAAAAATTACTTTACACTGAACAAATGTATGATAATCCAAATTGCACTATAAGAATTTGAATGGCATTAATACGTTTTAATAATTTTCAAAGTGATTCAAAGTGTTTGAATGAAAATTTACGTACGTCATTTAATGACACACTAATGGCAAAACAAAAGTATTATTAAGGATGCTTAAGAAATGCAGTAACGCCATCTAGTAGGAAATATACCGTAAACACAGACCGTGTTTAAAATCACCAATATTTCGTTTGAAGCCGAGTTGACGTCATATATTTGAATCTTGATAAGAAACATTATCTTTATGTGATGGTTTTTATTTCAGTTTATAACTTATGTTACTTGTACCTATATTATATAATTTTGGCGGTATTTTACGTGATGTGGTTTGGTTTTTCAGAACAACTAAGAACATGCTTTTTATTAAAGCGTTGTTACAACTCTGAAGATTTAAAAAATATTCTATCCGCATGACATTGGCATAATTGTGTATTTACACGCATTGCCATTAAATAAGAAAAAAGTCATCTATTTACCGTATGTGCTTTTTCCCAAGAATTCTATGCGTTCCACTGAACGTCCATTGCATCTAAAGAGAATCGCTGTCATTCATAAGGTATACTAAATACTTTAATATTCTAAATCAGCGTAATTCGAACTATCGACCACTCGTGCGTACTGCGTATGAAGTCTGTTCGTCTCACAACACTAGACATATCCGATGACGATCACAATCATGAAAATCAGGACTTGCATTAACCGCGCATAATATGTATTCTATCTCATTCTCTCGTAGGCTAAATCCTATAGACATTATGATTGTCTCTTTTTATTGTCACTTTTCGTTTCAACAAGTTTCAAATCACAACGGTGCTAAAGAAGTTTTAATTTCAAAAGATGTTATAATAACGGTCGCATAATGGCTCTGAGATACGATCAAAGCCAGATTTTCAAAGTGCATAATAAATGCGAGAGTCCTTGTTATGTGCTCTACCGTCGGAACAAAATATTGTATGATCCCAACCGTCCCTTTGACCGGGGCCATTACTCCCTAATTGGCCCCATTGTGACCAGACTTGGAAGCGACGTGAACGATGCTTTTTTTATTCAATGCCAATATTGCCAGTATGTTTTGTATTAAGCTCATGTTATAATACAACTGCAAGTAACCCACGGTATCACCTTTGTTAAATTTTTCGACCAATTCTTTACCGTGCCACCGCCTTCACTCTCGTGTAGTCTATAATTTTTCTCAATTCACGTACAGAGCTTGTCAGATTGCTTGATGTTCATTATTAATGCTCTGCTTCTGATGGACATAGCGTGAAGTTTTAAAGATTAAAGCGTGTTTATAAATCAATAAAATTTAATAATAAATGGCTTATCTGGTTATCAGGTGGGTGAAGTTCGATCTTCACCGTCTCTTAGACCATAAATATTTTATATGTTGAAAGATTTAGATATTAAAATTTTTGTGGAAGCTCTTTGTGAATAATATGTTTACTTACCTGTACAATTATAAAAAACGAGTACCGATATTATTAATGTTTAAGTATTATTGTTTTACTTTGTATTGATATAATTTAGTTTTATTTTATACCTAAAAGATTCAAAATTAATCTCCGGATTAATCAATTCACCGGATACATTTTATTTCTCCGGTGAAATCCGGTGCAAACCACTACAATGAACTGTTTTTGATTTATTGTAGATTGAGATTGTTTGTTGATAGTGATGTTCAATCTAATGCCCTCCTCTCCTTTCCACAACAGAACCACACGTGCTGGGGTTCGGAGTCACAGTTTTACGGTAACCTCCATCTCGGCACCAACTAAAAAGTTCTCCATGACTTATCTTTGTCGTACCGTGAAGCTGTGGAACGAACTCCCGGCTAATGTGTTCCCTCCTTCTTACGACATCGGGTCCTATAAACGTAACGTGAAGAGATATTTATGCAGGCCGGCATGACAGTGACCACTACCGATGAATTTAGATTTCTTGGTGGTCGTCTCTGTGATTGGATTGTATTGTGCTTACCATCAGGGACAGTACCGTTAACGTGCCGAACAAAATAATTATATAAAAGATTTTAATAAAGTTTAAAATAGCAATAAGTCGGCTTGCGGCTTGCTTTCGGACGCTTATAAAAAATCCTAATATTAAGTGAGCCAAATTAATGATCAGAACAATACAATCAAATTTTTTTATTGACAGGTCAATAAAATTACAACTTTTTTTTTCGATCTGACTATTCTGTTAGCCATAAGGGCCCTGAAGCCTCAGACGGCTTTTATAGCTTCACCCGGGCAAAAGAATTACAATGGCGAGACAATGCATTAAGCCATTTTAAAGTGATATAACGATAGCGCGAGCTAACTCAATGGTGGCGCTCACATTTGGAATACAAAATAGACAAGTTCACTTGGTGATGTAGTAGGTATTACATTAAACCTTTCACTTCAAGCATCGTGTAAAATGCTATGATAAAATAAAAATACAATATATAATTGAATCTTTAATATAATTAACAAATTTATAATAGATATATAATTTTACTAGTGTATATTAATTACATATTTAGTCAAACTGATGCACAGTATTTGCAACTTGCAAGTCAAGTCACAAGAGCACTTGCATGTTTCTTGACGGCGATGTGCAAATCATAATTAAGCACCTACATGTTTGGCGTGCGAGTACTCTTATTGTAGTTAGGCCTTTAAAAGAACAGTGGTAAATTAAGTTAACATCAAATTGCTTTTGTAGATTTATCTTCTGTGATAAACTGTCATTTTTGTGAGCAACTTTGTGACAACATCTTACTTTGTAATGAATCGAATTCGCACACTAGGATAATCTGATTTATTTTACTCTAGCATTCCTTATGCCTGATTAAGGTCTTCTGCATTGTTAACGAAACGGAGACTTATAAACGTTGATAGCTTTTGAACTAAGAAACAAATATATGTTTTGAACCATAAAGACCTACCAAAATTATTGTATAACTTATAATAGGATTCTGATATAGCTATCTACCTACCACTAACCAGTGCTAATTACAGGGAAGATAAACGGTACGTTAGATCAACGGTAACAGTTGATAAAATTGCTTGTTTGACTCATACTTTATTCAATTTTTAACTATTAATTGCCTACGAAACCATAGATCGCTAATTTTCCCAATCTTCCACGATTTACATATTTCCCTCTCTACTATGTCTAGGTTGACAAACCGGACGTTGACCAGTTGGACTGGTCAAATACTCTATACGTTTATATCCGTTCTCCACTTGTTTTGTAAATGACCAAACTATCGAAGTTGGTAGGCGTTTAAGTTTTGCGGTAAGTATTGTATTTCGGTATTTTTCCGGATTATCTAGCTGATATTAAGCTCTTTTACCGGACGCGCAGTTTTTTGGAGCACCATTCCAGAGCCAGAGCCAGAGAGTAACCAAGAGGCTTTATTCCTCCTAAAAGGTTAAATTATAGTATGTCTTGTATAACAAATTTGTTTAGGCAAATTTCGGCACTACCTAGGTGAATATCTTTATATTGTTTTGTATTAATAATTCGTAACACTGTAGAAAAATCTTAATTTCTAAGCAATGTTTCATGTTAAAATCTGGACCTTAATAAAGGACCTGATTATCTTAAGAACACTTCCAAATTGTATAAGCGCAACCTGCTGGGACTGCTTGTTGATTTAATTACGAGCGATTAATTAAACAAGGACCTTCGAACCCCAAATATTATAAACAAGAACAAAGGATGGCCTTTAATTAATTCTATTTACTATAATTTCGCGCCCTATTGTCAGGATTGTTCTTATTGTTCGTTTTTTTATAATATAATATGCATTAAAAAAAACGATATGAAAGCTAGAAAATATCATATTTTACTACCTATATACACTGGCTATATAAAAATCAATTCGTTAAAACAATTAAAAGTCGCTCAATTTGAAAAACTAATCCAAAATGGATAAGCATTGTTTTTCTTTTCTCGTTATATAATTCTCGTCTTTGGTTGACATTATACTCGTAACTATTCTGGAATTTTATTTTATAGAGGTCGCTGACGATTTTATTGTTTACAAAATTTTTTTTTTATGTTTTCTATGTAAATATCACACAAATGTTCTAGTATAATTTTGTTGTAATTGTATCATATACCTGTTCTAAGTTGGTAGCAATTAAAACCAATTTAAGAAGAAAAAATTTTAAATTTCATTTAAGGAATGAACATAAATAAACCCTTTACGATTCGCAAAAAAAAATTATGGGTACTGTTTTTTTTCCACATTGAATATCCGCGATATCTGGCACATCTCTAGAATGTAATAGCTGAGACTATATTTCATATATAGTAAATTTTATACGTATATTGTTTAGTTTCTTCATGTTACTTTGTTACTCTAAATGTTTTAGTACTTTAAACCGACGAGCATGCATGAAAATATTGATGAATGTTGAAGAAGCGAAAGATGTGTGTCAGGATCGTAGCAAGTGGAAGGACGTGATCTCTGCCTGCCCCGTTGGGAAAAAGGCGTGATTTATGTATGTATGTATAATATTTGTTAAACGTAATGTTATATTTATTTATTGATATTATGTTATTGATTTTCTTTCAACAACATACCTATCTATCCAAGAATTTCCTGGTAGAGACTGCTGTCAACAATAACGTTGCCTTTTGTACTTATCACATAATTTGGATTGTTCAACTAGATCTCTCATTAACGGAGTACAATAAAGATATATATATACATATATTGTAAAAAAAAACTTTAAAATTATTTTGGCGGGATTTTAAACTGTCATGTAGTGGTTTATGTTTTTTATTGTGCACAAGTGAAGTGGATTGGAAATAATAACAATGGATCATGAATTCTGAGATGCCACAAAAACTCCCTAGAAAGTTCTAACAAGGGAGCCACCATCTTGTTAGGATCCTGAAATCGTTATAAGACTGGAAACTATACTTACTCGATAGTGGCTGTAATAGTCTTCAATAAAAAGAAAGTTAGAAGAGAGAAGCAAGAAGAAGAATAATACGACAATTTATTTTAATATATACTTTAATAGGAGTACACTATGAAGTAAAGTAATAATAAAAGTTGACTGAATAATATGCGAGATTCCAACTCTAGTAACTTGTGGAATATACGCTTCACAAAAAGTCTTTCAACGTACATACTACGAACTCACATTCATTAGTTAATAAGTCGAGTACCTAATTAGCACCCATTAGGCTAATTAAGTGAGGTATATTAAAAAAAGGGGCTTATTCTATGAAAAATTTTACAGAGATATAATATCACATTTTACAAGACTGTTTCTAATGTATATAACTACATTTGTGTCTCATTCTTTATTTCTATAGTGGTTAATATAATATGTAGCTTTACTTCTTCTTAACTTTATTCCACCTAAGTAGGGTCGGCAAAACCTGTTTTCTTCTTTCACTCTCCTCCATTAGCTGTCATCTCAAATTTCACACCTTTTATCCACATATCATCTCTTACACAATCTTTCTTCTTCGGTCTTTCTGCAATCCTATATCTGTCCACCTATAAAGCAGACATCCAAATTACCACAAACGCAGAAAAAGACAAAATATATTGATTATCTTCTTTTTTTGAAGTGAAACTTCTTATGCGACTTCCAAGCGTTAAACGTTAAATGTTAAACGTTGAAAGTTTAACGCACATTATCGGTCTCTCCTCTTTGTGTGAGCCAGAGCGATAGAGTACGTATGTCGGTGTGTATGTATATTGCACACTGTTTAAATAAAATAGAAAATGTCTTTTAAAATGAAGTTTCACTTCTATCGTGTGTGAATCGCACACACATCTTTTTTATTATTGTGTTTCGACAAATAATGGTAAGGATGGTAAGCACAGTAAAATCCAAACACAACGGTGACCACAGAGAGATCGGCGATCCCTTTGTGATCGCATAGATATCCTTCCAGCATAGATATCTCTTAACGTTACGCTTAAAAGGACAAGATGTCGTAAGAAGGAGGAACACATTAGCCAGGGAGTTGGTTCCACAGCTACTAAGCTACCTCCTAAGCCCAGCGCGTGTGGAATGTTGTGGAAAGGAAACGAAGGAATTAAATTGAACAGCTCTTCAGAACACTCACCATGCCACAGACAGACTGCAAAACTAAGGATATTTGTGTAAGGAAACATGGCAGGTCAAGGTTAGACTGCAGTAGCTTCACCGCCACACCTATTTCTGTCGCAAAAATACAGATGGACTATGGAATATGGGTTCCAATATTCCAGGGTAATTTTAACCCACCTGACAGTTGGTGTAACAATTTTCTACCATACAGACGCCGGGTTAACTTACGAGTAGAATAAGCTAAGAATTAATTATAATGTGATAGAAATATAACGAATAAAGGTAAGAATAAACTGATATTAAGTTTTTATACTAACTTAGCAATAACTGTGCTTAAGTACGATACAGTCCAATAAGCTCGTTGATAGGTTGCATCGGCAATCGTCGATGTCAGACCAGCCTGGTGAAATGCCTCTTGAAGAACCCAATACTCAGGCCCAATATTATAGGAATAAGCGAACACGTTGTCTGTAAGAACCATTCCAACGTAATACAACGTTCTTTAAGATTATTTACTCTTCGTTTCGGGTGCACCTCGACCAAGCGCTTACTAACAAAACCTTGTTTTGGGTAGCTGCTTCATATTATTTTAACCAGAACATCTTGTAAATAACGAAGAGATTGGTGGACTAAAGGCTTTAAAAATACCACTACATGAAAATAAAATAACACTTGCATCGAGTGGGTTGCCGGTCTGATAATTAAAAGTCTTGTCTGTGATGTGATAATGATTTTTTATCAATAGCTGTTGTATATTCAGAATGCATTGTCTTCACGCTGTCGTGGTTATATCGCATACGATATTATAATATTTAAATAAACAATACATGATAAGTACGATTACCTGATTAGCGAAATTTAGCTTGCAATTCGGCTAATTAAAAAGGAACGTAAGTCTCCTATAGCACGGATAATATCCAAATATTGCTGTTCAAGTAAGTAAAATTTTGTATGGACTTTTATTGTTTATTTTTTGTTCTTCTTGTCAATACAGGTCGTATGCTGCTAATATTATATTACTTAATCACGCAAAAACGGCTGAAAGGATTTGGTTAAAGGATATCCTCGTGTATGCCGATAGGGAATCCCAGCGAGCAAACGGCCAGTAAAATATAAAAATTCATAGAGAATGTCAATATACTACTTATATATATTCAAAATCATTCAGTCAATACGTTATTACGGCATTCAATTTAATATAAATGTATTATTCAATAGATTTCGTGAAAAGGGTTACTGATTTCAATATGGGACAATAATGCAATGAATACTTGGTTGAATTGAAATTTTGAAAGGGTAATAATTACGCTTAATTTGCTTACGCCAACGACCAACTTTATGATTGGCGTTAAGCAGAAGCTTATAGTGATATAGGAACTATCTACGTACGTACGTATACTCGTACACTCGTACACGTACACGTATATGCGTGAAGAGAAAACTTCGGACACCTTTTTAAAAATATGGCGCGTTCAGAGGAATGTAAGATTTGACATAGTTAACCTTCATATGGAGGAGGAGTGCAGAAAGCTTAAATTTATATATAATTATGTTAGTAAAACATAAAATAAAATAAAACTTTCATTGTTTACTTCGGTTGTCAAATAGTCACATAGAATCATTGATTTGTATAAAAAAATATACTTGCTCGGCAAAATTACTGTTCAGCACCTGATGGTAACACAAACAATAGCGTTCGTCGGTAACACAAATTTCACCGTCCGTCGTCGATGTCATGCCGGTATGCTGAAATGTCTCTTCTCGCCTCGTTTGAAGGACTCAATATCATAGCAAGGAAGGAACACTTTGGCACGTTGCACGGTAAGGCAAATGTAAAGATTAACAAATTTCTTTGTTTATACCATGCTGGGCTCTACCATGTAGCTGTGGCTCCGTAAACCAGACCGCGTGGTTCTGTAGTAGAAGGGAGACGATAAGGTCAAACAATACTTCTGAACATTCAATAAAAGGCGCTCAGCGAAGCAATATTGCGGTTCAAAATACTCAATGTCGTCTGTATCATTCACAATGCGGACAGCCCGTCGCTGCAACCTGCCCAGGGCACCAATAAGGTATTGGGCGAAACCGTCCCAAAGATTTTCGTCAAAAAAGCTGGAGCTTTTGTTTTATTATTTGTTTCTATACTTGTTTAAACACACTAATATATGGAACTACCAGTCGTATTCGAAAACTTATTTTTGTATATAATAACCAGATTCATGAGGAATAGTATAGGCTATATAACTTCACGCTAGGATCATAGGGAGCGGAGCAGTAACAATGAACGTCAAGCAATCTGGCAAGCTGCAGGCAAGTACGGTAAGTGGAACAACGATAAGGCTACACGGACGCATTGGCGGTGACGTCGTCGGGCAAACCGTGGGGCAAAGCTAGTATAGTATACACAATCGTGTCACATTCCGTGACAAATAAGACAATGGACGAACGAAGAAACAAAATTAAATTTTATAATAAGCTTATCTAACTTTTATTACTAATTTAGATATACCTGAGACTATTCTCTGAATTTTATCTTTAAATTGCGATAATATACTTACGAAAATACGTCTTACCCATACCGTATATGTAATGCTAGAAATATATGATCTTTTATAAGAGACAGGTAAAGATTTGCTCATAATATATTCATTAACCCACCGACACCACGCTGGGGTGGTCGGGACCCGGGGGTGGTTACACCCCGCCGCCGCCGCCGCCACGAAATTCATACACGTCTATTTATCACTTTCGGATAAATGAACATTCGGGTGCTTCGTAGCTCACTGGTTTCCCTTCGTTTAATCTTAGTATGGGAGCTGAACTCTCTTTAATGTGGCTTTAATTAACTTTAGAAACACATTATATATATAAAAATATAGTAGAATAGTAACTAGTTACCTACGTCATTAACATTGACTATGAAAATAATTTATTATTTTCTTTTAAAATTATTTACTTGCATGCTTACAACAGTAGAAATTATAATGATATTTATTTAAAAAATTTGTCATAAGTAGGTACTATTAGATTTTATTTAAAAAAAATACAGCTTAATCTCACGTTTTCAACAAACTCATTCCGTAATCATAGTAAAACCGTGGGTTTAGTATTACGTTTCATTAGTTTCAATGTTTGCTTCGCACGTCTACCAGTAAGATCTCCAGGAGAAGCACGACAGAACTGAAATTGACAGTATGGAAAACGAAATATTTGACAAATATTTGAAAAGGGCTTAGAACACGTACACACGTTTTCGATCTAATGATACAGGCTTGTCACAGACCCACTGATCTGTTGCAGTTTCTTCGTTAGCAGGGGCAGTAAGCGTATGTGCAGTGTTAAAATATTATTCAACCGTCGGAGTGATGGATATATATATATATATAGGATTATTATATTTAGTTATTTATATTAATCAAGTGACGATAACAATAACTCACAAGATTAAGTGGATAGGTTTACCGGTTAGGTTATGTCGCTTATGTTTTTTCATTCATTACATATCATAAGTATGTACGCGTGTTAACCCTTTTTTCAATAAATATGTATAATGTATACTGTTTCTTCCAAAATGTTTGATGTTATTAGAAAGGCACAGAAAGTCAAGAAAAAAAAGAAATAATGTCAAACTATGTTTAATTATATCGATATAGCTTATCGATCTAGATAAATAATCCGTTTCTACGACTGGATTACAGATAGACAGAGACTCTCCTAATTTTATCTTTCCTGTATCTTATTTGCTACGTAAATAAAAACAAAGTGTAAATATAACATTCTATTCCACTTCTCTGCACGATTCAATTTTCCTTATTGTATATTCCGATAACTTCTATGCACAGAGTAGTCAAGAAACACTATTAGACCCGCCACGACCTTTGCGGCAACTCAAGCCTAGGTTCGATCCATCGGTATGGAGCCATTGAGCCAAGCAGCCGCTCACGCGATACAGTGACTCTACATTCACTAGCTTTCACCGCCGCACATGACACCGCATTATACATAGGTACATAGGTTCTTTAAGGGACCTTTTTTTCATTCTTTGCCTAGTTAGTTAGACAATAAATTCAGACCCCTAAATACACATACACATCCCTCCTCCCAGGGGGAAGAAATATGTATATATGTATAGTTAGTTTAGATCGAATGATAGGGAATTAGTCAGATCGCAACTTAATTGCATACGCGCAACAGTCCGAGCCGAGGTTCGGCCACTTTGCCACCCTCGGATGTTGTTGCAAAGCTTTCGTGGCTGAGTGCCTTAAGCCCCCAAGCCCGGTAAAACTGTAAAAGCCGTAAAGGCTCCAGAGTCCCTAAGGATAACAGTATAGTCAGTTCGAAAAAAAAAATAACACTATTAGAATATCTCTTATTGTTTATAGCTGTGCCCGCGGCTCCGCTCCAGCAAACAAATTTCACGTAATATCTAATATCTTAACATCTAATATCTATGGTACTTAAAATCTTAGATGATATCAGTAAAGATAAAAAAGATAATCAAAACATTTATGTTAATATTTGCAACTCAGCTCCTGGTTCTATTTTAAACGTACCTAGGCCTAAATTTATCAAACCACGCGTAACGGTGGAGTGCGCGCCATCAGTCAACCAAACCCCGATTTGAAACTAGATAGCACAAGAAACAATTTCGTTATACAATGTCGTAGTTTTTGGTTTTGTTCAAACAATTTATAAGGGTCACTGGATTTAAGCTTTATAAGTCATTGTTGTTGTTTATTTTTTTTTAAATAAATATCTGTCCGAAGTAATTTCGCTCGTTCTCTTTTAAAAATAAAGGAACACCTATTCAGGTGTTTTCAAACGTCAAACCGTAATCAAAATATTATCCATTAGGTTTTATTTTCGATACTCGATACAGATGTTCTTCTTTGGGCCAATAATGATTGTTGGAAAAGCTGTCGAGAAATGCATACAAACACATTTGTGATGTACATATATGTTATAGGAAAAGTATGAAATGTCGGTATTCTGTAGAATGCCTAAGAGTACCCGGCAATGTATGAAATAAAGAGAATTATTACATACTTTTCCTAGGGTATTTCTATACTATGCCAAATGCTATTTAGGCAAAGTATGAATACTATATAATATATGTATAGAATCCCGGCATTCTATAGAGTGCCTGAAGCTAGCAGGCAATGTATGTAATGATTCATATTTCATACACTGCCTAGGCCTTCTATATAATGCCAAATGAGAAACCGGAAATACATCTCCAATTCGACAACGAATATCGTCGTGATAATCAGGACTTGCATTAACCATGTATATTCTTTCTCATTCTCTCGCAGGCTAAATCCTATAGATGTAAGTGTTTGTCTCAGTCACATGACACTTTGAGGTCCCGCCAAAAAATCTCATGTGATTTAGAAACGAATAGGAAATGGATTTCATACTTTATCGCTTTCTCATTTAGCATTCTATAGAGTGCTTAGTATAAAATATAAATCATTCCTATCGAATGCCGGGATTCTATAAATTGCCTATAACATATATACATACTGCATAATAACTAAATTGATTTTAAACTAAACTGAAAGTAACAAAACAAAGTTACAAGAATAATTTAATAAAGAAAGTAAATAATAGTAGATTTTACAACAAGTAAAAAAGTGCCATTCATTCGAGGGACTAAGTTGGATCCCGAGAGCAGCGAGGGATACAAGAACCGAGATAAAAAAAAACACGAGTTATGTACTTTACTTTTTACGACTGACTGCGAGGAAATAAATTGTAGTATAGTAAATGAAATTAACTGAAATTGTCGGAATATTTATGACTAACTCCATTCAACCAGCCAGTAGGTGTGGTATTCGTTCAGCGCGTTTTATTTATTTTTTATACATAATTCGTGATTGTTCCAAATTAAAAATGTTTTTATTCATCCAGTGACTAAAAGAGCGTTTTATTCACTGTTTTCGATGAATCAAATGCTATCGAGTGGGAGTGGTATAATAATAATGATTTATGTAACTTGCTGAGTATAAATAAAATATGTATTAAAGTTTAATAGTAACTGGTAATTACAAAATAAAACGCTAAAAGAATAATTTTGAAAACAAAGTAAATGACAATAATTTATGTAACTTGTTGAGGATAAATAAAACATATATTAAAGTACAATCTTCTGAAGATTCATAACCCAAATTACGTTATAAAGATACACTTTAACGGCACTCGTGAAGGACTAAAGAAAATTCGAAAAGTTCCGTAAAAAGCTAAATTATAATAAAAACCGAATTACCTGATTTATCAAACGCGATGAAATCTCTTTGAACTTTATTTGTTTTTACGCGAATCGTTTTAACGGTCGTTGACTTTTGAAATGATAATCAAAGCCTTGTTTATTTATACATTGAAAGGCGATAAGGTAAAAATCCATCACAATGACTAATTTTAATGTCGCTTTTCAGAATAAACCTGTGTATATCCTACAACATGTTCAAGTTTAAGATGTCGAAACTCGCAAATAATAGGGTTCTAAACATGTTTCGTTAGTAGGAATCTACAAAGAAATGCACACATGGACAGCGTTTTCGATTGTAATAACGACGACAGTAAAGACGACGGTAAGGAAACTCTTATCTCGCTGTTCATTGCATCTTGAGTAAATGTGAGCGGTGTTTAGTGCATACTAACATAGGTATTCCTTCTGCTTTATTCCTGGTTAAAGGTACTAGAGCAAAGTTAGCCGATTTACGCGCGTCAGGAACTTACTTGTACCCGATGTTTGGTTACATCAGACTGAACATGTTCTGGGGCAATAAAGATGACAATGATGATGTAAAACATGATGAAGTAAAAAATTATTTAAATGATAAGAAAATTACAAGCTAGACATCCGAAGTCTCCATCTATTAACTATATGTTTAACACATGACAGCTGTTAGTAAGATTGTTCATATTCTATAATTAACGAAAGATTCACACCGGGTCAGCTTGCCCGTCAAAGTCATAAGATTCGCAGGTCAATGCCCCCTCGAGACGTTAATTACACCAAGTAACACTTTTGAGCGAAAAACCCCTTCACAATTCAAGAGCCACGGCCTCTTAACAACATTCATCATAATTAAAATTTATTATTCCGCCCCACTCCTCCCCGGACCACCTCGCGTCGTGTTTATTAATTACTATTTAATTTTGATTTACAACGCCATTTGCCACGAAATTATCTTTTGATTAATATTTTGGCTTAGTATATGTTTATCGGCTTCACTTATGGTTTAAGATATGATAAGATATATAAAGATATAATCATTTTACAATTCACAGAGATACTTAAGGCAACATTTTAACTATATCCAACTTAAACGGTTATTTATTCTCATTTTTATACCAAGTTGGTAGTTAGTGGTAATTGTACGAAAAGTGTGAGAATGAGTACTGACCGTAAGTACTAAGTATCGGAAAGTTAGAAACGTAGTCACTATCATAATTTATAACAATACTCGTATATGGAATTTGATTCTTTTTCATTTCTTTTAATCATATATGTTCTATACTTAATTTGTTTCGAATTCCACATTTAAAGACTAACTGGAATTTACATTTCAATATATATAAGTATTGGTTATCATCTTTCTTTTTGAGATTGCTCTAATCCGATGTTAGGCAGGGTCGGCACAACAACATTTCTTCATCCACTCTAGTCTGTCAACTGTAATCTTAGTATTCATACCTTTTACACATACACGATACAATTTAATCAGTTGTTTTGCCGAAGTGCACATAATAAGTCAAGGGCGAATAACAATAAATAAATTAAAAAAAAATATACGTTATATAATTTGAGTCGCTGGTTTAAAAGTTCGATTAAAAAAGCCACATAAGAATATAATAATGAATTGTATTAATTAAAAATTACAATTTGCGACGTGTGGTGTCTTTCGGTCGAGCTGTGACGTTATAGTATGTTGTCAGTTAACCCATTACAAATGTTAATACCTATGTATGTATCATAAAAATATTTGAAATAAATAAAAAATGAAATATTTAAAAGCCTTAAAAAATAAATTATGGTTGTTTGGCACTTTACTGAATTTCTTACACTGACTGCAACATAGACATTTTCGCGATCGATGCCGATGATGATATTGGTTTTTGTTAAAATGCCGCCGTCGCGGCTATGGTGTAGTAATTATTGCAATTTTGATCTGATATATAAAAACTAATTTTATTATTTTTACTTTTTTTTTTTACTTATGAAATTTATTATTAAATGTTTCTATATGATTGTAGACCATGGACCGAATACGTTAATTTGGGGAAAAGAATCATATGAATTATGAATGTTTGTTTCTTTGTTTATCCCCTATTTATTCCTAAATTATTCATACGTTTGCGTTGAAAATATCTTGAATTGTTGTGCATTGTTGTGCACACCCTTGAATGTCTAATTATTACAACCAGTTTACAAAAGTTGGCGCATAAGTCGTTTCATTTCAAAGACAACTGGGACGAAGGTCGGGGACAAAAGGTAGTATATTTATAAATGTTTATTTTAATGCATTGTATAGGTATATAACATTTATTTTTCTAATCTTCTTCCACCGAAATAAGGTCGGAACAATATATATCTAATAATTAGACTATTTATACATTACTAGCTGGCCGGCAGACAATGTTCTGCCTTTTTCCGTAATTAATAGCTCGACTACAACGCCACCTACCGGATTCTAATATATCCAGGTATAAACTATGTGAATATGAGCTCAATCGTTCAAGTCATTCAGAATCACTAACCCACACAATATTTTTATTTATAAGATTTCATAAAAAAATATACAGTTATAGAAAATCCATACCAATCGCAGCGTTATATCATTGGTGTGCTTATTTCACATTCAGTTTGCTGTCACTGAAGCCCCCGGTGTCATCATTAGCCATCTATTCAAGGGTATTGTAAAACCATCTTTATTGCCCACCACTTATAGCTCAATATTCATATAACATGTCTCCTAAATCTCAGGTGTGTAACCCGTTGAAAAGAAATGATAATGAACTCGCTTCTTTCATGTCCCCGTGTAGACGTCACGGCTTTGATGTGAATACGGATGATTTAAAAATAGCGTCAATCCGAAGCCACTTGTTCGGTGTTTAAGGTGTGATTTATTACCGGTCCCATGAAGTAGCACCATCGATATTTCAATGACATTATCAAACTGAATTTAGGACTTATTCGAGTAATTTTGCAACCATTGCTTTTTTTATAAAAATGAGCCATTTTCATTCAATTTCTTTTCCCATTCACATTCCTTTGCAATTACTGGACCTTATTTACTTATAAGTTATACTAGCTATGCCCGCAGCTCTGTTCGCGTGGATTACGCCTACTAAAATAAAACTAGCCCAAGTTACTCCTTATAACATCAGCTATCTTCCAGTGAAAGTCCCGTCAAATGGTCCCGATATGGTCATAAAATCCCATCTCAAAAATCCAGCCTGTACATAATATTATACATAACATCTGAACCGAGAAACATGATAGAAATAAAAGCAAATTACTAAGTAAATAGGATAAGCGTTGAATGGACGGACTAGTCAAATCAACAATACAAATGACGCTTCTATATCAATTAGTAGTTGAATTGGGAGTTTTTGGTGGAACCATAGAGTTCTTTATGCTGAGATCTTAATCTGTCTTAATATGGTGGTTTTAATTTGTCTAAACGGAGAGTGCAGACGTTTGTATCACCGTTCAACGCGACAATGACGCATAACATATGCCGTATACACGGAAAAAAGTAAGGCCGTACCTATAACACAATTTATTCTGTCGTTTGTCGTCCGTTGAAAAAATCGTACATGGCTCAACAGTTAAACTCATTTAGACTTTAAATTCAATACCAGTGCGTTGGTATTTGAATGCGCGCGATAAAGAGTAATCTATTAAACGTATGTGTTAAATATAGAAGAAGGATGCCGATAAGTTATTTAGCGAGCGCGAAAGAGACAACGTGTTGGACTGACTGAACGTACTATGTCCGTGCGGTATGAAATTATTTTCTTTGTACATGTGTCATATATGTACATATATAGATAAAGTTATTTTATAAATATTGTAGGTAACATCACGCATACAGAAATTAAATAAAAAGTAAAATAGAAGGACATCACAATTTTGTATATTAATTTAAGTAACGTATACGTGTAGTGTTGGAATAGTTCACTCGTCGAGACGTATAAGTATAGTTAGGACTGGCGTCATCTAAATTCTAAATTGTTGACGCCAGACAATAATTTGAAAATCCCCGGACATTGTTGTGAAATAAAGTTCTTTCCCCGGACTTAAAAAAATGGTTTTACACATAAATAAAAAAAATTCTTTTTTCATTTAAACAACTTGTTTTAGTTTTCGACGATTTAGAGTCTCTGTAGATGCCGACATCTCTATCCTTTGCTTTTTTGACCGCCTCTATCGCCTTATGAAGCGCAAAAACTCAGCCTTGAACACCGACCTAAAAGTAAATTTGCTATAGACGATCAGACCCAACAGGCGAATTGTTCCATTAGCCCAAAAAAAATCATTTAAAATTACGTGATTATGGTCCTTAGCTTTATATAGATAAGTACCATATTTGTCTCATTATATTTGATAGTTTTGAATGCCTAAACCATATTTCCTAAATCAGTTCGGGTCCCATCTAGACTTTTAGATGCAACCGAGTACGTGGCGCGCGCGATAATGCAATACCTTTAAAGTATGTACCAGGTATTTCGATACGTACCTAGTCTGCGTTCTGGAAAGCAAATACTGGTTATTAAAATATATTACCAGTATATACGTTTCATCCTTAAATTGAGCTGCAGCTCGAGCTCAAGTATTAATGTGATCTGAATAATTGAACCAGTTCAGAGCTGAGTTACTCATAGCTAATTAATTTTAAATTATTTTATACAGTGCAACAGGGATTGGTACCTGTATACCATGCACCTTGCTTGTTATACAGTAGGTACTTACTGTTCAAAAATCTACGATACCCCCCGCCGCACCTTGAATTTGCACGTATATTTCATAAGTTCGAATGGTTCGAAGCGCATGGTTTAGATTATAAACCATTTCATTCGTTGAGACAAATTTGATACAGATATGTATGTATTTAAGGTACATATTTGCTTAACAACGCTAAAGCATAATCATTATTTTGTCGTGGGTTTTTTGTATTTCAATGTTTGTCGTGCAGTTTTTTCATAGTAACGTGTTCTTTATGATTATAGGTATAGAAATTATTAAGGAGCGTACGAATATATTTTAAAATTTATGTTTTGTGTGCGTCGACAAACTTTTGGTTTTTTTATGTCATTTGTTATTTTGAAGTGATTACTCTACGAGTTTCACTTTTTGTTGCGTTTACCTTAGCTGATAGAGTTAAGGAAAGAAACATTTCACTTCAATCACTTATCTAAACAGACAGATACATTCTATTAAAACGAAATACATTGTAATGATATGCATACATCATATATGAAGATTGCCTATAGCGAGTCCACATCCACCCATATGAAATACTTAGAGGTATTTGATACCTGGTATTTAGTGAAACCACACATTGTTATTTGCAGGTATGTAAAATATCGCGATAATCAATATCTTGGTTCAATAAAAAGTTATTAAAGTTTTAAGAAACTACGATTTTTATTAGCAATACGCGTTCTTCATCTATAGTCGTCCACGGGAGTGCATCCGCAGACAGTGTGGGTACAGTTAATTCATCTTATTTCTTTTTCTTAAATATCTTAATCCGTAATTAAATTGATTTGACAAGACCTTTATGCACTCATCATGCCAGGTTCTTCAGAAAAAATTTTGATTTGACCTAGTGTTGTAAAGAATTATGCGGCCTAATCAGCTAAATTGAGGATATCGTAGCTATAGCGCAAGTTATTTAGACGGTAGTGCCATCTCTTGACATCAGATGTAGTATTAATTTCAAAATAGTTCGCAGCAAAATAATTTTGTTACTATGATAATGATGATCTCAAATATTATTTTCTTGCATAAATATGAGATGTAATTTTGAAAAATAGGTTATTCACCATAAAATAAACAGTTGTGTGATAACGTATTTGTCCTGAGGATTTTGCATTGATTTATAAATGGAATTTTGGGTTAAAGGGAATTATTATTTAGTAATTTACTAATTAGTGGACACTGCAGAGTGTTGTAATGTAATAAACAAAAATTAACAAAAAAGTGGATTTAAAGTATGTAATTACAATAATTTAAATTTGACAATTTTATTTAGTACAAGAACAATAATTTTAACGTGATGGTTAAAATTTTAATTAATTTATGTAACACAACATTTCTATTTACTTCATGACTGATGATATATGTAAGCAACTATGTAACTAAAACTGTTATTCACGGTATGCTATACATAGACAACTGTTTTTTTTTGGCTATACTGTTTTGGCCATAAAGGCCCTGAAGCCTCAAAAGACTTTTCTACAGCTTCACCCGATTATAGACAACCAGACATAATATTTCTTTATGAAGGTCTTGCAAGCAAATTAGCTTACAGTCACTTACAAAAATTCCTGATGTTAAGTGGGTCAATAGAATTGACCAAACGATGTGGACGAGTAAAAGTAAACGACGTACCAAGCCATTTGAAATAAACGTAACAGTGGTGCGATCTAACTCGATGGTGGCGCCATCTCTTGCTGTAATTTTAAATATTCAACCACACTAAAAGTGAATTACATCATTGTTGATGAATCGTGATTTTATCCATTTATTCATTATCAAAGTAACCGTTAAAAAATATGAAAGGGACATGGAGAAATTTTTATGGAGGCGGTAATGTGAAGTGAATAAAGTTTCTCAATGAATAATAATATGTTAGTTTTAGCAGGGTTATTATGAAACTCCGTAAACGTAGCCGAAATTATCGGATATACGAAATAATTAAAAAAAATTGAAACTGTATCGAATATAAGTGATTTTAATAATTTCCGATAGCAACGTAGTCGAACGAGACACTGTCTAATAACAAAAAGTACTTAAAATGTAACTCATAATTATCAAAATTTAATATTGTTCATCTTCAAATGTTCAATTTGTATTAATTGATATTACTGCTATATTTATAAAGAAACTGTAATAACCATAACTGAACTTATTCGAAATGATCAGAAGATATCAGAAATAATTTCATCTTCTTATCCATAATATAAACCCTTTTTTATACAGTTAAGGTGGCAAGCAAGCGTACGGACCGCCTGAAGGTAAGCGGCTACCGTAACCTATGGACGTTTGTACTACCATAGGTATCATTAGGACGTTGCCGACTTTGAACCCCCTTCCCCAGCAAGACTGACAAGACAAGACTGGAAGACAAAACAGAGCACAAGGTTATCTAAATGGCATAAATGGTATAAAAAAGGTTATCAATCTAAAAAATAAATAGCGTCTTTAGTATTGGCTTTGATTTAAGGGTTATATAAATTATTAGGTACGAGTACTACATAATGTCGAGGTATTTTCTTTGCACAACCATATAGGCCGATACCGTAAAAGTATGCAACCCTTCATAAAAATTTATTCAAGAGGTTTGTTCATAATTTTGTACCAGCAAAATTTATTGTGTGTAATTTATACGAAACCCATATATTTATTGATTTTACATGTGGCTTTGGGAGAGTGATTTTGTATTTTACGCAATATATTATTTTTAATATTTTGTAGTTTGCAGGTATTTCACCAGCCAGACTGACCTATAAAGTGAGAAATCTACAAAGAAATTTCACTGTGTCCTACTTAAGATATTCATATCCCGATCCGAAATCTCATATCTCTAGTTTTTAAGTCTTCACGGTTGTATGTACCTATAGAATTACTTGAAATTGTCCTATGTAAATATATCTAGCTAGAAATCCGCAAAACTAGGTAGGTACAAAGAGTATACTCGTCTCGATAAAATACGGTTTTTAAACATGAATAATTTTATAAATTACATATCAAACCGTTATATTTTGATCTCTTTGTTGTATACGGCTCGAAATAACACAGAAGTCAGGAATTATTGGATATTATAATGATGTTTTTTTTTTCTCATATTCCGTTTACAACCCAATGATAGATAGTTGATGTTTGGTGTGATTCTTTACACACTGTAAAGGCTGTTAATTAAAAAAAACGACTTTGTCTAATATAAAAGATAAGTTCAAGACACAAGGTGAGAAAAATAGGAATCTCTAAACTGGTCACAACAAGGAGTCTATTACGCTTATTGAGTCTTATCGGAAACAATACTTTTTATGATATTTTACATAATAATTTATGTAAAAAATCAGTAATTTTTGTATATACTCATGGCCTATACGTAGAAACTAGGATAGATATTGATGATTCAAAAATTCCTTATATTATTCGCACTTATATGTGATATATTTATGCACAGGTAAATGTTAATATACAGTGATAGTCCGAATTTATGCGGTTCGTGGGACGGAGCGATAACCGTGTAAGTCGAATTCGAAATCTCAGGATACAATTTTGTATATATTATTATAAATACATATAAATTATGATTCATTGTGATCAGAGAATATATATAGAAAACATTAATTTGATTTTACAATTTCAAATAACACAATTAATTTTACAATTATATTTCGAAAACGTGATAATAAAACTGAAATAATTTTAAGCCTCCTGCTTCATAAAATGTAAAGTCTTCTGACGAGTAAAATATTTTTTCTCTCTCGCAAAATTTCTTCTCACTACTTACGTCAATATTTTTTATTCCCTGTTTTGTAGCTAAAGCCTGCTTCTTTAGAGACTGTTTTCTCAAATTTAAACTTTTTTCAAACGTAATGAGTTTTTCTGTCAAGTTTGAAAGGGCCATTTAATATTGACAGAATGATATAAAAATATAAGATGATAACACTCTAAACCTAGTAGAAGATTGGCTCTCAAGTGCAGCTGCCAGAATACCCTATTGGTGCTTGGCGACAGATTTTCAACTTGAGGATGATAGCTAGCCAGGCGGGTTTTAGAAAAAGCCTTTCCACCATGCAATAGTACTATTCCTAGTAAATAGTAAGAACAGTAAGTCATTAATACGAAACCAATAATCACACCGACAAATATCTAATAATATTATATCATAGTTTTGCAAATCACGCAAATTTCAACTAATCGCACAATTTATTTTTCAAGATGCCAAGTTTGTTGCTAAGACCCTTAGCAATTGATCGAAGTCAACAATGCTTACCAACACGATTAGGCAAATCTTTCATGCATATGAAAAGCTAACAAAAACTGCTCATTACATTGAAAAAAAAACTAATCTTTAAATAAATGTTTCATTTCATATAACAAACCAACATACATATACTTAAGACATATTGGAACAACTAACATGAAATTAGCAGGTGCTCAATAGATTTCGAGAATATCGCCTCCAACAATTCAAGTTTTTATTATAAGACGTATAGTCTTTGTTTAATGAACTTTGATAATGTATCTAGTAGATAAATTGTATCGAATGCTTTGTTAACTCCAATAAAATTAATAAATTATTCAGTTTTTTTTTCTGTGCTTCATTTGGTGTTTCTATTTTACATAAATGTGACACTTTATAATCTGTATTCTTTTCCTACATATATTTTATATCCTGTATTCTGTATTTTTCTTTGTCATTCATTTGAAGTTAAATCGAAATAACAACACAGTAGGTACGTCAGTTTCGATTTCGAATTAGGTACCTTTAAATCTCCATATGAAGTTTTCATATAATGACCATTTCTTTACTAAAACTGGACTACACTATATTCATAGATACTTGTACAATAGTTCATATATTTAACAAGAAGCTAGCAATGAAACTGATAAAATAAATTTGAAATTGAACTATATCAAATATGAGAAAAAAGACATTGACACTGGCAGATATACAAATACCGCCTTATAACAGGGAAAAAATAAAACAATATCATGATCTCATGGAAATTGCTATTATTTTTGTATAGGTGTTGAGGAAAAAAACATAACCAAGAGGAACACCCGCTTACGAAAAGTATCTTCATTTCATTCAAGATAATTGCACCATTCCAACACAACATTAACCACCCAACTTTTAATAGGCTCTCCGTTCGTAGGATGAAACGCTTCGTATTTTTATAACGCTGCCCTTTTTTTCTGTATCGCGACATAAATTAGCGTGACGGCATCTCTTACGCTATCTTATCTTATTTGTACATGTAAAAAATCGTGTTGTAGGCTTTTAAAGTAATAAATTATCGCCAAACGACCACACTAGGTATTTCAGTGAATACGAACAAAAATTGTACTGAATCTATAGCATTTAATAACTTAGCTGCTGCTTCAGCTTTGTGGCTAAAATCTGAACTAACATAACCATCGATCAAGTATAAAAATATTATGCATTTAAGTTATCTATACTAATAAATTTGTAGTTCTTTCTATAAATGTATTTATTCTCATATAAAGTAATTTTTTGTTCGTTTGTCTGTCTGTGTGTATATCCAGATTTCATTTAAAAACGCCTTGACCGGTTTCTATGAATATTTTTTTTACATAGGAAGTATATGTCATTCGTCAACTGATATTTGCTAAGCTATAAAAATATCAATGATACTTTCAGTAATCATAAAATATGTTAAAATAATTACCTACTGCGTAATAAATAAGTGCAGAGCCACGGGCACAGCTAGTCCATATAAATAAATATGTAGGTCTGTCATTTGTAGGTTTTGTACTTGCATTTTTTTTTCAAACTTAGCGATATACATCCCATATAAACGAAACTGATCAGGAATATGCCATTTTTTTGTTTGTATGTCAGGATTCATTTCAAAAAAGCTTGATCGATCTTTATGAAATTTTGTACAGGAGATACTTATATAATTTCACAAATGATAGGCTATAAGAATCGACAGTATTAGAAATAGTCAAAAATAAAATAAAGGAAGATTTTCAACTGATTTTGATGTAATTTTGTACTCTGGAAGTATATGCTTGTTTGATTCGATATCTCTGTTTAAAAATTGAAATATTGCGTGCGTACGGCTTCAGTCATCTTGGGTTGTTTGGAACGTGGCTTCGTTTGGGATCACACACGGCACAATTTATTAAAACCGTTTTTACGTTTTATAATAATTTACGATTGCGAGATTCGCGAGCAATCCGTTGTCGAAACGGCTTAACGACTTCACTAAAGACTCCCAAATGGAGCTTGGTGCGTCGCATACTCGGGTGATCCCGTGTTGGCATTACAAAAACCCCTCAATACCATTCCTCAATAAATATGTTATAAGCATTGTCGATAACATAAGTAATAAATAAAATTTCGAAATGTAAATAATTACCGTGTACATAAAGACGTACGGAGCCGCGAGGTACCGCTAGTCATTAATAAATCAGGCTGGTATTATAAGTAGGTCCATACAGAAATAAAACACAAATAATAAAATTTCGTCTAATATATAATAATACCACGTGCCGTATGAAAACATACCTTAATATAAATATACCAATTTAGAGACAAGCCCCATTAACTAAGATAAGTCCTACTCATGATTAAGCAAAAGAAGTAATATGGCCCACTTACCTACATCTCTTGGGTCATGACCCAGGGCTTGTAAATTGGGTAGTGTAATTATGTTTTCAGAGACGACGAGATGTTTTCTTTTTCAGCTAGCTCGGAAAATGAGAGCAATGCAGACGTTAACAAGCTTCGGATTTTATGAGGGGAAACCGTGGCATTAGCTCGAGACTGTGTTATATAGTAATGCACTTAAAGTCATAGGTCTTATGGTGTTATATTCGTTTTCTTCAAAATAGTTATTTTCCCTTCTTGTTAATTTGACGCAAATATCTTGTTACCCTTCTCTAAACGTATTGCTGGTTCGAATTATCACAACTGTAACACAGTATCCCTTCTTAATATATTATTGAATAGCATTGTAAACCGGTCTCCGGAAATTATATTGTTAGATATTTATCTCTACCCTTATATTTAGGCCAAGTAGAAGGGTGTGTAAAGCGTAGCGCATGAGGAGCGAGGGCACCCGCCAAGACCTCCTGCGGCAACTCAAGCCTAAGTCGGTTCCATCGGCGTGAAGGCTTTGAGTCAGTAGCCGCTCGTGCGATACAGTGACACTGCATTGACCAGTTACTTACCACTGTAAGGGAACCTTTTTTCTTTTTCTAACTAGTTAGTGTAGACCAAAATTGACAGATTACTAAATACATCATATACGCATGTTTCTTCCCTCCTCCCAGAGAAAAGAAACATGAATATATGTATAGTTAGTTCAGATCGAATTACGGATAGGGAATTAGCCAGTTTGCGACTTATTTGCAACTACGGCAAGCGGAGGCTCGGCCACTTTGGCACCCTTGGAGCTTGTTGCCTCGTTTTAGCGGCAGAGTGCCTTAAGTGCTTGCCCCCAAGCTCGGTGAAACTGTAAAAGCTGTCTGAGATATCAGGGCATATAAAGCTAACAGTGTGGTAGGATCAAAAAAAGGAGCGCGGGCATTCTTGCTTGGATCGTTGAACCGTTCACATCTGCTACGGACATTCCTCTTAGTCAACCTAGTAAAGGGTGATAAGATAAAGGGAGCGTCAACCATGATGACGTAATATTTGTTATAATAAACACCATTATTTTATAGCAATATTATTATATACCCAACATAATCAGAAATCGCGATTTTGAAACCGATATTAAGCCATTTTTGCTATCGCTATGCCCTTGCAAAATACGTAATTAGGCGGCAGAAAAGACTTGCTACAGATTTCACTGAACCTGAGGCTACAATATTAATTCGCACTACAACTTACCACAAAACTTAGAAATTACTACAATTTTATGTTTCCATGATGCACGGACTTATAACTTCAAATAGTAACCTACTTCCTTTTAACGGTTGAAAGTTTTACCGTGTATTACATTAAAATTGTTTTTATTGCAACATTTGGATAAAAATATCAGCTCTAATCCTTCGAGATTACGTTTTAAAATGGCTTGCGTTAATGTTGAAAACTTTTGTTCTGTTTCATACTATTCCAACTGGAGTTCGTTACGTAGATAGAATCTTTAATTTCCTAGGGTACCGTGTCGCGGATTGTACAAGGATCGACTACACACCGATCTGTTGGGATTGAGAACAAATTAACCTCTGTGATATTAGATATATTTTTAATTGAATTGGTTCTACAAACTGTAATACGAATACTGGAAATTTGTCGACAAGGATATATCTATTTTTTTTATAATAGCACGACACATTGACTCTTCTATCCCTGATGGTAAGCACAGTACAATCCAAATACAACGGCGCCCACCGAGAGAGCGAAATCTATCGGCGGTCGCCGCTGTTTGCCGGCATATCATATCTGTTTATTGCTATAATACTGTTTTTTTATTCTTTACAAGCTGTGCCCACGGCTCCGCTCGAAGTTCGGAATGATTGTTTATGAACATATCGTTTTTTTTTTTTAATTTGATCTATGAAACAAAGAAGTAAAACAAAAAAAAGAGTCTTCAGTAGTCGTATATGATGTGTAACATCTGACATCTTATCCTACTATGAAATTGAGATGAAATATATGTGAAGTCAATTTATTCGTCATATTATTGGTCGAATATATTCTAAGCATGGAAATATATGTAATTCTATGTTAAGGCTTGCGCTTGCTCGCGCAAGTTTAATTCTAATCGTGGTAAATACGCAATAGTAACTTAAATCCTAAAAAAAAAGATCCGCACTAAAATACTTATTCGAATAATTCCATATCACCTAATCGCATTTTATTAAGAATAATGATCTTTGTTAGACTTTTATTAGTAAAGATAATTATTAATATAGTTTACACATATAAATATAACCTCCGATTTTATACACAACACTGTATAACTATAGATGAGTGCACAGCTGATGCGTTGTCCTTTTTTATTTCCCTTTTTCTTTCTCGTCACACACACGCATTCTCTATGTTGGCCGACAGTACGTCATGGTACCAACCTCACGCAAAATTGGTTGGCACCATCTCACAGCCATCTCTCCGCCACCGCGCGCGCTTATTGGTCAAATCAAATAGCGCGATCTTCTCCGGTTTCCTGTAATACATTTCCGTCCCTTTTCCAAAATCACTCCCACAAAAAATATCCAGCAACCGAGAGGAAAGATGTTACACATCAAAAAAGATTAAAATCTATGTAGTAGTTTTCACATGAAGCGCGCGCAACGGAAAACCTCAATGATTTTATCTATATAGATAGGTTTAGCGTTTGGGCACAACCTCACCTGATGTTAAGTGACGATGTGGCTTAAGATGGTAACACGCTAAGGGGGAGGGGACTGGCTCTCATGTGCAGCTTACGGATATAGATTTTCAACGTGACGGTGGTAGCAAAATGCCCTACCATCACGCTTCGATCTTCGAACAGATCGTCACTTAAAGTAATGTATCATTTTGAGTAAACTCTAGCAAATAAAATAATCCGTCCGTATAATAGGTCTGTATCGAACGCTGTTATTTAAATAATATATGTGGTTTTATAAAAGACTTATGTCATGTTTCAAGCAATATTAAGGAGCAAGTAATTGGAAATATCAATCATCCGATTAAGTTAATGGGTTCCGTGAATACAAATATGGCGAATAAATTACGTATAAATAATTAATTTCAATAAATTTTGTACACGGATATAATAATATTAAATTATATTTATTTTCGCTTGGTATTCGCAAAATGCCGTGTAGATTGTTTCAAATTTTTACATCGACTTTAGTTAGGTTAAATATTGTGAAGTCGATGGACGTTTAAATTCGCCCAAACCCATTAGTGCCGCCGCGAATTACACCTCAGTCCTAGATACCCCGAAGGCAAAAAACGCTGACCGTGGAATATCTTTACCGACCCCGATGACGAGATCGAGGAAGCCAACGCGTTCAACTCGTATGTCCCTATTAACCAAGCGTGCTCGCAGGGGACGGGCGGTTAACTTCGCTCCCGCACACCCACCACGTCCACCCTCTCCAGCGGCAACACAAGCTTAGGTCCGTTCCTCCGGCATGGAGCCCTTGGGCCAAGCAGCCGCTAACGCGATGCAGTGAAACTGAATTCACTAGATACCAACATACACTCATTAAATGCACACCTCTCAGGTAAATAGGTTCTGTAAGGGACCTTTTTTTCTTCTTTTTTAGGCTAGTTAGTGTACACCAAAATTGATGGACTATTAAATACATATACGCATGTTTCTTCCCTCCTCCCTGATGAAAGAAACTTGTATAAATGTATAGTTAGTTTATATCAAATTACGGATATGGAATTTGCTACTTCGTGACTTATTTGCAACTACGGCAACAGTGTAAGCCGAGGTTCGGCCACTTTGCCACCTTTGGTTCGTGGCTGAGTGCCTTCAGCGCTCTGACAAGCCCGGTGAAGCTGTAAAAGCCGTCTGAGACTTCAGTGCTCTTTCAGCTAACAGTGTAGTCAGATCGCAAAAAGGGCATGCCTTTATACGCATGACGACTACATTGTCTACATCTTGCCAGAATTGATTGACGATTATGGTTACTGCTACGCTCGTTAGCGTTGTAGCGTGAAGTTATTAGTCCATAAACAACGCACTATCTAATGTAAAATAACTTTTCAAATCAGACTAGTAGTTCCTTACTTTATAGCGTTTAAACAAACCATCTCTCCACATGGTAATATTAATAAAATATTATAGCTGTAATGAAACTATAAACCTCAACTACAGGGATTACATCGGTAATGTCATCTTCACTGCATCGTGGAGACTCGGTATCCTGAACAGGATGCGACAGTTTTGCACTCCCTTTCAACTGTATATTCTTTACAAGGCACAAGTTCGTTCGTGTTTGGAATACTGTATGCACCTCTGGGATGGATCCGCAAAATTTGTCCTCGATGCTGTGGACAGGTCGCAGAGACGGGATTGTTTCCGCATTGTTAATGATGCATATTTTACCTAATATATCGAGTCGCTTTAGCTGCGCATCAGGAACATTGCTTCGCTGAGCGTGTTCTACCGTCTGTATGAGTGTTCTGAAGAGTTGTTTAATCTAGTTCCCTTCTCTCCTTTCCACAACAGAACCACACGCACTGGGCTTAGGAGTCACAATTTTACGGTAACCTCCACCCCGGTACAAACTCAAAAGTTCTCTACGTCTTATGTATGTCGTACCGTGAAACTGTGGAACCATCTCCCGGCTAATGTGTTCCCTCCTTCTTACGACATAGGGTACTAAAGCGTAACGTGAAGAGATATTTATGCAGGTCGGCATGACAGCGGCGACCGCCGATGGATTTAGATCTCTCCGTGGTCGTCGTTGTGTTTGGATTGTACTGTGCTTACCATTAGGGATAGTTCCGCCTATATGCCTATATACCGTCAGGGCATATATTGTTTTAAACAAATATCGGACACAATATGACATGTGAACATTTAATTCCAAACTATGTAAATCCTGTGTTATGGTATGTAAATAGTATAAAAAACAATACATATAGTGTAAGAAAATACTAATAACCCTACTAATAATAATGCATAACTCGATCGAGTTTCTTGCCGGCTCTTGTCGGATGTTTTTCGAACCTGTAATTGTTTTTGACATTCAGAAGTACCTTCTCAGGACCTAAATTGAATAAAGTTTTTTTGATGTTAATTTAGAGTACCTACATACTAATATATTATATAGATTAACTACATAAATCACAGGGGACAAAGTTAATCAGGAAGGTTACTCTTTGATACTGATTTGAATTTGATTGTGATTCTGATTCGATTTCACTTTTGATTCGAACTCGATCCTACAAGTGTACTCTTGACCTAAACCACACTAAAAATCAAAATAGAGTTTTGTTATCGTTGTTGTTCTTTTGTTATCGTATATTTTGACGTTTATTTTAGAATTAGCAAGTCGATTCATAGCTGTCAGATTGCGTCAAGAGTACGCATTATTCGATCCTAACGAAAAAAATCAATCGTAGTTAGTACTGATTCGAGCCACAGCACGATTGTGAGCTAGGTTTGATTTCAAGAGTGCTATACTGCATCAAATCGAATTTTATTCGATTCAGAACTAGAACGCGTTAAGAGTATGGGACGGTCTGCCCGAGATCTATAACGAGTTACTAATACTGGTCATACTATCCACACTATTTGCGATCTACTTAATCGATTTTTTTTTAAATGTTTTTTGTTTGGTGTAGTCCTTATATTAAATTTCGACAAGATAAATGAAAACAAAAACACTGGTAGTATTTAGGTCCTAAACGAAATGAGTCTTCTATAAAAATACATGTTATTAATGTAGTTAAGTGACTTCGATCTTCTAATCTTAAGATTATACATTTGATTCACAATAAAGTGAACTAAATCTGTAGTTGACTTAGATAACTTAGAAAATGAGTTTCTCGCCAACAAGAAAATAATAAAACGTGTTAAATAAAAGCAAATACTAACGTTAAAATACAATTTAAAACGTATTAAATTCCCCCTCAAGAGGTTATCGGTCCGAGGGGTAAGGGGATAACGCAATAGTATTGCGGAAGGAAGCAATTGGAAGGGGTGACAGCCGATATGAGTTATAGGGCGACTGGGTTATACGGACGTTTAAAGGGTTGAGTTGTCATAATAACTGGTTAACTTTGAGCAAAGATGCAAATATTATTTCGTTAGGGTTGCTTAATAATTAACGTGTATTTTTTTTTTTTTTTTTTTTTTTCGAACTGACTACACTGTTAGCCTGAGGGGCCCTGGAGCCTTTACGGCTTTTACAGCTTTACCGGGCTTGGGGGCGAGCGCTTAGGGCACTCAGCCACGAAAGCTAAGCAACAACATCCGAGGGTGCCAGAGTGGCCGAACCTCGGCTCGGACTGTTGCGCGTATGCAATTCAGTCGCGATCTGACTAACAAATGAAGCGAAGCTTCTTAAGAGGAAATGCGGACGGCAATTCGTCTATATAAAAGTATTCCTCTAACGAATCTAGACACACGGCAGTGTTACAGCCAAGTTAGGAGAAAAGGCACACTGGCCTGTGTGTGTATTTATATTTGCACGTGCAAAAATGCCTTTCCTTAAATAAAAACCCACTCCGCCACCTCGTCCTACATAAATGTGATCAGATCTCGGTGTATGCCTAAACCGATACCCCCGTACTTTTAGTGCCCATTTCGTATAGCTAATACGTCTGACATAAATTCCTCAGTTGCTATAATAAATTCATCATGCCTTGTGTTAAGCGATCTTGCATTGAAGAAACCAACTTTGAGATTGCTAATATTATACATTGCTATAGGATATTTGTTTGTAAAAATAAATAAAATATGTTATAAGAATAATAATACATATTGGTCAATAGATGTGCTAGTTTTATAATGCAATACAATACATAAGTATAAATTAAAAAGTTCATAACGATAATGTTTAATGATAATGTTTTAATGGTTATGTTTATGTTAATGATTAATGTTAGTGTAATACTTTCCCACACAACTTACACGGACTGTATGTGCTAATTTAAAATAAATGTTAGAAAAACAAAAAAGAATCGGTAAATAAACGACAGGGATTTATTTCAAGCTTAAGCTGGTTTACGGTTCGTACAACTCAGCGAACTCTTCAACTCCAGGTACCTCCTTTCGATTTTCTCCTGCTTCCTATATCTTCTCAAAGGTTTCACATTCTCTCTGTAATTCCTGCGATGGATACACACAAGTCCGCCAAGTCTTTACGAAATTCTCTAGTTTCCGCTACACATGCAACAAGCTTGGACTGAAACTAACAGATTCCCTCGTCAGCAACACCCGCTACGTAACCAGATGCACAATTTTGCGCATCGTCCTCATAGACTTTCCTAACTGGTATAGAGCTATTGTCGCCCTTGCGTGTTATCTTTTTACATTTTGGACATGTCTATTCTTTACTAACCGGTGCCAGCTCGGAGATTGAGACGCAGCCCTTATGGTATAGCAAGGAACAGAATCCACAGCTAGCGGCACTTTTCGACGATGACGAAATAAACTTACCACAGCCATAATAATACTTCGTCATAGCGATAAGTTATTGTCAACTGGCTAATTAGTAAGTGGTGATAAAAAGCACCGGCAAGAAGCTCTACGCTACGCTACCCTAGATGGCGCTCACACAGAATCGATTTACGACTGAAGTTACATTTGCCGATAACACTATAATGTAGTACAGATAGTCAACGCTAGATGGCGCTGAATCATAATCGATTAACGACAAAATGCACTTGCCGATCAGCTGAACTATATAATACTAGCTGTGCCCGCGATTTCACGTGCATATAATTTGAAAGAAATCGTTGATTGATGATTTATAATACTTAAGTATAGACAATATCTATATCTGGCACAACTCACACACCTCGTTCAATTTAACTTTCCATTATCTCCCAAACTATTCATCCAAATAACATGCTATAAAGGGCAAAGTTTAGCTACATAAAATCGGCTGACGATAAATAAAAAACAAGATTTTTATACGATTTAAAATTAGTATGACCATTTTTATAGCTATCAATTATTAAATGACGTATGCTTTCCGTGTAAGAAATGATATTAAAATCGGTAGAAAATCAATACAAATTTATTATTTTGTAATTACTTCTTTTTACTATTTCTAAAAGTATTATTGAAAATTCTTATAGCCTATAAATTGACCAATGACTTAAGCTTCCTGTGTGGGTGTAAGATTCGGTCAAGCCGTTTTAGTTATATTTAAATAGTTAAACAAAAATTCCTTTTAGCAAACAAACTTTCAAACGCTATTTATATATCTTTTACTGATGAGTTTTTATAAATGCTGATAAAGGTTATCATTATTTTTATTAAAGAGTCTAATTTCAAAGTTGAAAGTCAAAGAAAAAAGTCAGTTTTTCTCACACACCTCATACACACGTTCAACCCCTATTTTACACCTTTAGAGGTTGAATTTTCCAAAATCCGTTCTTAGTGAGCATTTACATCGCGAAAAGGAGTCATCGCTAAATTTCATGCCAATCGAACCTATAGTTTCGGAGATCTCGTGATGAGTGGTATTTCGCTTTTATATACATATATAGAAGTTGAATATCTCTCTTAATTATTTATCAAAATTAACGATCCAAACACCATTCTCAAACTTATGCTCACAGCTATTGACGAAAAATAAATTAATGCTTTGTTACAAAAATATTTAAAAACTTTTTCGTTAGGAATGCCATAAAAACATCAGTTCCATTCAAAAATTTATTTAACTAATGATGACAGCCATTATATAGATTATTTACATTTTATAAAATTGCGAAATATTTGGACACACGAAGTTTATACACTAAAAGTATTAGTAGATTATTTTAATAGTTCTACCAATGTATATTAATTATTTTTTTTGTAAAAAGAGTGCGGACCAAACCTCTGTAGTTATTAATAGGTATATATAACATAGGTATATAAAATAGCATACGTAACCCTGAGTATCTTGTTTACTATTACAATTTCTATGATATTATTATATCTCGAACCTATGTCAGTGTATACGACGGGCTCACAATGCGACTGACGTTTCCGAGAGGTCCCTCCCCTCTATCGCTACAAGCTTTCCAATGTCGGTTATGTCTGATTAATTTCAGGAGATGCCTCCCTTATCACTCACAGGACACTCGATGAAGTTGATTACGGGTCGACGTAAATTTATTTTAGACAGCTATACCTCGTTAATAGATTTGTAATGATTTTTATTGATTTACTACCTAAACCCGGCCATGCTTCGCTGTGGATGTCGTATGTAACAAAATTTTGTTTTTCGAAAATATACAATTAATTTATTTCCTAAGCAAAACAATTTAATTGAATAAAATACTGAGTATGAAATCAACGCATTTTTATTTCGAAATAGTAACAATCTAAAGATTTGTCAATCGACTCGCAGTTTTGTTTTTTAACAGATAATACTTGTAGAATACGCTAATATTTTCACTTCAAATGTTATTTTTTCAATATTTTTATATTAGTTTTTGGATTAACGGAATTATGTGAGATATATTTTTTACTTTTTCAGTAAACATGGAAGCAATGAAACAACATTAAGAACGGCTATTGAGAATGTATTACAGTCGAATATGAGATCGCGAAAAAGGATTTTGACAATTAATTACAAAGTAGTATTTACGTATGACAGTTGTAGCATGAATCAAGAGAGTGATGATGACGATGACTTTTGATATCGATATGTTATGCAAATATTGCAATGACCTTATTATTTCATCATACCATTGTTGATTTTAGTTTGATAGATTAATACTTTTTTCCAATACTGTGATATAAAAAAATATAAAATCGTGCAATTCCGTTATAACGTAATTAACAAAATATGTATCACGGACTTAAAGTGATTGTCACATATTTACCAAAGTCAGCTATGTTTGAGTAAATAGATTTAAGTCTAAAGATTAATATTGTCATATTGCCCACAATATGAACGAAAGAATAACCTATGTTCCTTTAAAAAACATATTGTGTTATTCTAAGAACGATGTTTTACTGCAAAATACTTTTTATCACGTTGATGAGAACACCCTACATCATAATAAAAAAAGGTTAGGTTAGGTGTAGGTTAGATTATGTTAAACGTTAGAAAATTAGGGGTGTGTACGTTGTGGGAGTGCCCAGTTAAACACTGGACTGCCAGCTTCGATAGCTCAGCGTCGGTGGTTGTCGCTAAAAGAAAGCGGTCGCATGATTTGGACATGGCTGGTGTGGATGGAGGAGAGGCCCCTCAAAGCAAGATCACGTCAGCCCCGAGAGGTAAAACTCCTGACCCGGGTTCCCCTGCAGGGTCGAACATGCGGCTATAATTGGTGGTGAGGCTGGCGAGTCAAAGGATTATCCCTTCGTCGGAACGACATGCAGCGAAGAGGCTGTTGTGTATGTATGTGTTGTGTATGCGTATGTAGGTGTGCTGCAGGAGAAGTTCCTTGACCCCGATAGGCTGAGGGTTCTCGCTAAAGAGAACGTAGACAAGATCCTTGAGGTTGTCAAGAAACCTGGTGTTGTCTGTTGTCGCGATCTAACTAATTCCCTATCCGTAATTCGATCTAACTAACTATACATATATACCTCTCTCTCCTCTGGGAGGAGGGGAAGAGACAAGTGTATATGTATTTAGTAACATGTAAATTTTGTCTAGACTAACTAGCCAAAAAAAGAAAAAAAAATCCCCTCCTTGTGCGCTACACCTTATATACCCTTCCACTAAGTCCGACCAGTAGTGTAGTTATGAATATCCACTTATTAATATCTTCTGATTTTTTAACAATTTGCTAATAATATAACCATCCTACCAACCTAAATTGGGTATATATATGACCAATTATATATATGTATATACATATATATGGATATTCCACCGGCCACATCTCAAGAATCATCCCTTTTTTAACGACCTTAGAGCATGAAATTTCAAAAATATTTCCTCGATACTACTACACTTTACTTTTGGTTACAATGTACGCAGGCATCGTAAAAATTTACTTTCATCATTTTTTCATAACGTGCCTAAAGAAGTTTAACTTCAAGAATATAAGATACATAGGAATAGTATAGATTTATATGTTTTCTTCAATAAAACTCGACTGTTGTGTTTATTAAAGATGTTTTATTATTGAAATCAGAATAATTTACATTGTAAAAAATACACCATGCTCCATACGTACCTACACTAAGGTTAACAGTTAACACGCTTCAGCTTTCATTTGTGACTTTAATTTACACTTCAATTTCGTAATTATTAGCTGGATGCTTTTGATAAATATTGTCACTAATTTACAAATAAAATCATTTTATTCAGTATTAAAGTTAACGTTTCTGGTTATGAAATATACTTTAAAATAATCTATGTCAGACCGAAACTAAACCTAATTTAAATTCTTTGGCATTAAGCGATTCTTTAAAAGGTGTTTAAAAAATATTATTTTATGTTTTTATTTGCGTAATGCTCTGAAAATTATAATATAAAATGTAATTCTAATTTATAATTTATAGCAATGCGTAATATACGCAGTAGTTATGAGAATTTATTATTTCTATTCGCGTTTCGTCGAAAATTATATTAATTGAGAAAGTATTGCGATTTTGTAAAAATACGTCAAATGAAATAAAGTAGCGTCAGAGAAGGCTCCGTTATTTATATCTAAGTACTTACTTAAATACATACTTATTATTATTACTATATATTTCTATTTATGAAAATAAAAGCTTGTAATCTTTGGATTTATTTAACACCCACTAAAAGAATCTAGGTATTTAAATTAATTTTTGGATTTCGTAATCGTTGTTAATATTTCTTTTATAGGTTTCTCACCTTTTCACTAATCTCACCTGATGTTAAGTGACGATGTAACCTAAAATGGCAGGCTAAAGCTAGTGTGTGGAGGACCGACTGTCAAGTGCGGCTACTGAAATTCACCTACCTATAAGTGCATGACGACGGACTTTAAACCTGAGAGTGGTAGCTAGCCAGGTGAATATTAGAAAATTTATTACCGGCATGCTATGAGATAATCTAGATTCTTTCTTTCACCAAAATCTCAGGCTCATCGCAGATATACGAACTCACATTCCTTGTTTTCGCGGCTTAGTGCCTTAAGCGCTCGACCCTAAGCCCGGTGACGCTGTAAAAGCCGCAAAGGCTCCAGGGCCTCTAAGGCTAACATCGATCGACGGGGTTTCCGTACACGCTGCCAGTGAGTCATCATTGCTTATTATTATTTACTTATTTTCATTAAAATTTAAATCATTAAGTATATCATGACAAGTAAGATCGTCGTCTGTGCAAAATGGATTACGAGATAATTTGAGTTTACTAAAATCCGAAAATTAATTTATTGAATGTTAATAATTGAATTAATAAAAATTGAATATTAATGTCACAAATTTAAAGTCTTAGGTAAACGATATGTTTTTTAACTATTTTTACAATTCACATTTATAATGGCAATCAGTGTTACAGTTAATTAAAAATTACTAGTAGGTCAATTAACTATACAGCATAAGACACGATATTATTTTGTACTGGAGCTGAAAATGTTTGTGGTAGCTAGGAATTTTAAAATGCAAAATAAAACTTTTATATATTTCTCATATAAAGTCGCCGAATATTGGAATTTTAGTATAGAAAAATCAAAGACAAAATGTTGCTTATTTTATCTGTTACTATGCTTTGAATGAATTTTCGTATGATTAATTAATGTGGAAAATATATGTTTTATTTAAATAATCTATACGGCTATAATAAACATCTGAATAATACTGACATAAAGCTATTTTATAAAATAATTGAGACGAAATTTATACATTTTTATTTAATCTTAATATTAATCAAGTCTAAAGCTAATTGACAACAAAAAAAATGTTTTTTTAAGATTTATCTAGAGCAGCAGAACATAAAGTTTTTTTTTCTGAACTGGACAGTCATATTTATTACTAATTTTAATTTATACAATAATCTTTTTTACACCTCAATGACTTTACATTCGAATTTAGAAGAAAATTAAGTTAAAACAATGGAATTCAACACAGATTTTTGGACGGAGAGACAGGTTAAAAAGGAGACTTTGTATATATTTAATTTAAGAAACCAACGTACAAGTTTAAGCTTGTTTAAAAAAACCACTGAGTCACATAAGGTTGTACAGCTGAACTATTATTATATTTAAACTGAAATTTATATTTTAATAATTCAAAAAAGGAATCATCCGAATGTTAAAATTACGTAAGATTATTTCGCCAGTCTTCGTGCAGCTGCGGTGCGGTACAGTTGGTAGCACACCACCTCGACTGAGTAGTGGGTGGACAGGGAGCACCTCCAGTCCGTTGCCGACGAATTATCCTGCGGGTTCGCAACGCTGATCCGACACAGCCGCCATCACTGCGACACGGACTCCATTCGCCCCAATCTGACACGCGGCAATCTAATAGTCCTGCGCATTAGGTATAATAAGATTTTAAATCAAAGAAGTGGATCGTTTCCAATTACTTGACTTGTTTCGAAAACTGCGTTTGAGAGACTGTTTCCATTCTAGGCTTAGCCATATATTAACACTTAACATCAAGTAGTCAAGTACTGAGCCACAATAATATTAAAAAAAAAAATATATACAGTATTTTATTGCCCGGGCAGGCAGGCAGGTATGTGCAAGAAGGTTCTTAGTACTGTTATGGTACCTGCATCGCCAAGCATTTCCAGATCATTAATAGGTGGGTTAAATTTCGTTACATGAGAGAGAAGAAAATATATAACTTAGAGCGAAGAAGAAAGAGAGCTATACATTGTATATTTATGTACACAGCTTAGGCTATCCACGTCTCTCTTTTTAAGAAGTTTCATTTCTATCACATTATGGGCGGTACCTAGCTAGAAGGGCATTAGAAAATGCCCTAACCACCATACTATGGGTTTGTTTTTCCTCGCTCAGGCTCATTGCAGAGATTCGAACTTATGTCGACCAACGCGGTGTCCACACACGCTACAACTGAGTCATATTGCTAAACTATGAACGTATGGAAGATTGCTTTTTTGAAGAAAGTTCAAAGTCACTCAAAGGGCCATGGAGAGGGCTATGCTCGGAGTTTCTCTGCGTGATCAAATCAGAAATGAGGAGATCCGCAGGAGAACCAAAGTCACCGACATACCCAAAGAATAGCTACACTTAAGTGGCAGTGGGCTGGCCACATAGCTCGTAGAACGGATGGCCGATGGAGTCAAAGACGCAGCGTGGGCAGACCCGCCACAAGGTGGTCCGACGACCTGGTGAAGGTTGCGGGAAACCGCTGGATGCTGGCAGCACAGGACCGGTCATTGTGGCGATCTTTGGAGGAGGCCTATGTCCATCAGTGGACGTCTTTCGGCTGAAATGATGATGATGATGATGGAAGATTGGAGAAACTCACTAGTTCTTTTTCGCTTTCTCCTCTCGGCTGGGTTGGTATTATCAGCGCGCAGCTTGCGTCGCCGACGGGCCCGGTAGCGCCGCGCAAGGCTCCGCAGCGCCGACCGCTCGCTCGCCGTCGGCCGTGACGTTGGTAACTGGTTTGCTGAACGTGGTTCTTCGATCGTGTTCGCTGTCGTATTTGTTCTGACAATTCAAGCAATTTTTAGATTATGTTTCGTAATAGTAACCCGCCGTGTTTGCTTTCGCCTTAATCACAAAACAAAATTCAATAAAAAAAAGCTTATAATACTCAGGGATATTATTGCTGCTAATGAAATAATTTTGAAAATTGGATCAGTAATTCCAGATGTTTCGTCCTAAGATTCCTAGTTAAATAATAAGTATAATAATATTAGTAGTTCGTCATTCTTTCTTGTGATTAAAAAGAGCTTTGGTATTAAAACAGGTTATCCTGCACACTAAAGCTTCTAAAACGATGCTTAATAGTCCCAAATGATATGCTTCCATATACTATACATATTACCAATTTATAATAAGTAATAAACCCAAAAGTTACATCGTAAACTATAAAACTTCATAATATAGCCACTGAATCGAAAAATAATTTATGCAGAGAAAAGTAAGATTTTAATACCTACAGAATAATGCACATACATTTTATTTTTGCCGTACCATAATGCTATGAGACCATCATCTTGTCAACATCTTTCAAACGAAGAGTAATGAGGTTATGTTCAGCATACCGACAGAATATAAGAGATGATGAAAAAACCTTTTACTTTAGTTGCAATTCGGTTACATGGAATTTACGAGAAAAATCAATTAATTTTTGGGTCTTCATGACACAAATTACAGTTGTCAAGAACTTACATCGTATAGTAAGAATAAGTTTCATCGGGAGTCGTCATCGTTCCTTCGGAGTATATCCTGGGTGCTTGTTCAGCTCGTTCGACTTCTTCAGCAAGGGCCAGGGCTCTGTTGCCGTCTAACACATCAATGTTGTTATTATTCATCTTATCCAGCTGTAGGACGTCGTATTTCCTATCGTCACTCGCGCGGTGAAACACTTCTGTCACTTCGTATTCACGTAGCTACAAAATAAACAATTCATATTAATATTTGCAACTAAGATGCCAACCTACTTTCTCATTAAAACTAATGAGATTTTGAAAATCAAATATTCACGATATAACTACAAATCTATCAAACGTATTTTGTTCTTTAGGTAGTTAGAGCAAAATTTAAAAGCGAAAACATCACTTCACATATTTCTGCTGTAAAGTATTAGAGCTCACTTTGCTGTGATCCAATTTAAAGAGTGAATTTGGCAACACAAAATGCTACACAAGTCGTTTCAAATAAATCATCAATCGGTGAACAACTTTAGTTAGGACCACAAGTAGTCTGTACATAGGTTTAGGTCGTCTTCTTCTTCTTACCCAAATTCTACCGAAATATGATTTAAAATTTTTTCTTATTCCATTCTCCTTTACCTTCTATCTACTTTCATACCTAACAGTTTTCTAGTTGTATAACTTTCTTCCTCCTCATGATATGCAACTATCAAGGTAACCCTATCACTCTTTAACTTCTCTGTCACTGCTGCTATTTTCATACTTCTTCTAATATACTCGTTAATAGGTCAGTTTGATGATTTAACATAGGTGGATACCGGCTCACTTGATACTTTTTTCACAATAAAAATCATTGTATCATAGAAATTACTGAAACTACCCTAGATAGGGCATCGTATAAGTAACGGACTACCAACCTCCAGTAGTTGAAGACGCAATAAAAGAAAAAAAGGAAAATTTTGAAAATAGAACATAGATAGATAGATATCTGTATTATCTGATATATTTACTTCAAAAAATTTCTAAAAATTGTTATTATTTCTCCTGAAATAAAAGTTTTTTATAGCGATGCATAATTGAAGCCATTAATTAAGTAACGTTGGCACACCTTTATGAATTGGAAGGTGGCAATAGGCGGCAGTCTTCTCAGATGTGGATAAAAGAAAGATCCGGCTGGATGCGATGGATACTTGGAGGTGATGCGGTATGCGACACCCTGGGGTGCTGTTGGCCAATTTGGTGCTGTGAATGTGAAACCGTTGTCCGTTCCTGCGTCTATAGGATCCACCTATTAAAAGTTCATTTTATATAAAAATATTAAATTATCTATAATAAGTTACATTGAAATAATAACAGGACAATGTGCAACATTTGAACATTTCTGTAGCACAATTAACTATTACAAAAAATCTATTTGTGTCGTAAATTTTAACCAAATGACATGGACATGATTGACACGGATGGCGTAAAAGAGAAAATAATGTGATGTAGAAAATAAAAGCTATCAATGAATGAGTCAATTATATAATATAGCCGAGTTTGTTAGTACAAATTGTTCATAACCCAAGCAGTAATATCATATCTAAAAAATAATACATTGTATACAAATTTAAGCCCTTGTTAGACAGGTTCAGCAGAACTAGACAAAAAACTAATTCAACATTTCAAATACAATATCCTTAAATGCCAAATTATCGATTATAAAAAAAAAGTTAATATAATATTTACTTCAATTGTAATGCTGTCCAACCAATTTCCATCAACGCACAAATCAAAACTATCCACTCCAATGAACCAATCTGGTGATGGTATCATCCGCGCCATTATTGAAACCTGGAACAAAACGCCATTTTTGAATAACCGTATAATTAATTATACACGTGATGCAATTATTTGTAAAAATGTATATTATTCGATAAAATCAATTCGAATATATATTTGACTGCAATTCACTTTGTTTTTGAACAGACGGGTAATCATTATTATACATACACTAGCTGTGCCCGCGGCTCCATTCGCTGTCTACACAATACTGTCGTCGGTCGAGCGCATGTGCGAATTGTGCTGTCTCAAAAATACTTATTGTGGGTGATACTTAGAATATAGACATAATATGCTATCATTGACTTTTTTGTAGGTTTTTTACAATTATATGTTACATTATTTTGATATATCACTTATAGTTTACTCAGCGTAAGCAATTTAATCGCCCCAAAAGCGTCTTTTTTCCGAATTGATTCATCATTACCATCACTACGTATTATGTACGTTACTTTATCATACAAAATATATCCTATAATTTGGCCAGATAACATAGCTGGAAATTAAAGATAAAACTATATAAATCGAATTAGTGGTTTTCGCGTGAAAAGAACATAAACGGACAGACAGATAAAGAAACGTTAAGTTTTATTAATATAGATTTAATACACTTAAATTTTGGATAGATTGTTATAAAAATAATTAGTAAAAAAATCAAGGTTTCTTAGCCTACCTATACCTACACAATCATACAACACAAATTTTATACCTTCAAATTTATAAACAACGACGATCGCCGCTGTTTTTCTACGATATAAAATTACTTGCTATGCTTGATTACTATGATTTACAGTCATATTATAATTTTTAGTATAAACAAAAACCTTTTAATTCTCCCATGATGCCACAACACAACTATTCAATAGTCTGAGAAACAATAACAACAACACTTTAATTACAAATTATTTATAAACTCCCAAAATAAAGGTGACGTGAAAGTAAACGCTCGTTTAAATATACAATTAATTACTTATTTGTTAATTGATACGTATGCAATCTATTAGTTTGTTAATATAACTATGTAATGTAATAAGGTGTGCTGTCAACAACAGGCGAGTGTCGACGTCAGAGCTACTTACATCGGGGCTTTATACGTTCCTATATTTAACCAAAATAAAATTATAAACACATTTACATTGGAATAAATATAGTGTTTTTTAACCGAGACAGTATGGGGAAATTCGAAATCATAGCTTAGGTGATATAAAGAAACTGTCTCAGAAACTATTAGCTCTTTTTTGTGAAAACAATTTTAGCATAGTTATTTTTTTGGTTAAGCGTAAACTGTCCATAAAAATGAATAAACTGACATATTTGTTTTATATGTATAGATTTAATTTCATGCATTACCTATATCGGAAGAAAATGCGTGAGAGCAGAAGTTGATCAAAGTTAATACAATCTTAAATATAAATGTAGTAAGTACAAATTAATTTAATCACTTGAATTTGAATTTGAATCAGTGAATTTGTTGTTTTGTGGAATATCATTTTAAAGAGTTTTTGTTTTCAACCTTGTTACAGATTGATTACTATTATTACTTCAACGTTCCATTAATAAATACTTTATTATTAAAGCTAACCGTGCTCACTGTTTCACTCGCGTTTAATTCTTAACTTTTTGAATTACTGAAAATAAACTTACAGTCCTTCCCGCTCGCACAATTACTTCGTTCTCGCTTATCGTACTATCTGACAGACATTTTGTATGGTAATTGCTCCTCTCCTAAGGATATTAGCGTTATGTTACATAGCCTATTATTACCTTTGTCAATAAATGGGCTATAAAACGCAGAAATAAATTTTCAAACCTGATTGGTAATTACAGAGATTAGCGCGTTCAAAAAAACAAAAAGCATACAATCTCACGAGCTTTATAATATTAGCGTCGATAAACGTCTGTTAGACGGTTTTAATTAAAATTTCAATGTAAGTTGTAATTAATTTCGCATATTTGCAAATCTGGAACAGACAGAATAGCCTTCGTTTAAGATAATTGAGCTGTCAACAACAAATGAGTGCGAACATTGGAAACGACCAATGGTATCTTATAACGAATTCAATCAAACCGAAAATGCTTTATTCAATTATTTAGGTCATAAGGCACTTATGAAACTCAATACACTACTATTGTTTTGTAAAACATCCCATTCTAGTCATCGAGAAGTACCGGCAAGAAACTCAATAGTTTGCCTACTTTTTTAAATTTAGTTTTTATCAAGTATTTTATTTTTTAATGATATCATTATTTTCGGTGGATGTACAGAGAGGGGTTCAATTCCAGACATCACCGTCAGTCTCGTAATGATCCACCGTATGATACTCTTTCGTCAATAGAGGTGGGCGTTATCAGATTTATACGCAAACGGTTATATTTAACCTATGAATCAGTCAGCTACCATGTGGATATTGATAACTATTTTATTAACACTAGCTGTGCTCGCGGTTCCGCTCGCATGAACTACAAAATCAATAGTAATGTTTACTAGTTGACCCGTGCAAATATTTCATATACAACTGAATGTAAACAATGTATCTGTTGTCATGCTAATGAAACAGATTGTTAATAGATGGTGTCTCGTACATGTTAGATGAATATATTTTCATTAGAATCTTTTCATAAATAAAAATAAAACCCCTTTAAGAAATAATACTTACACAGACATAGGAATGCAATTCAATAGACATTTTTTTATCAAATTATTTAACCAAATCACAACCAAAATATCTAATATAGGGCAACATAAAAACAGTCATTATGAACTAAATGTAAGGATTATGGTACTGCAGATTTTTTCGCAGATTCAATACTTAACGGATTAGGGAAAGTATTTCAAGAGAACAGGACAGTGGTAATTTTTATAGTTGAGCGTTATGGCTACAATCTCACCTGATATTGAGTGACGATGTGGCCCAAGATGGTAACCCGCTAAGCCTAGTCGAAGACTGGCTCTCAAGTGCAGTTGCAGGAACGTACTTTTATAGGAGTTTGGCGACGGATTTTCAACTTGAGGGTGGTAGCTAGTCAGGCGGGCATTAAAAAGCCCTACCATGCTATCTATGGCTTAATCACGATGTTTTCCTTCACCGAAAGCTCAGGCTCACTATTATCTAGACTCTATCTTCTATTCAGAGTTACTATTATGATCATAACTTATTCCATATATTACCTAATCTATTATTATAATAAAATATATTGTACTAAAATCTGACCAGATAATACGGCTTAGCTCAAAGATTTATAGTACTAGAAAGCTGTAAATTGGTATCGATATACATATTAATGACGCCGAGAAAATGGTAAAATAAAATCTTGAAAAAAAAATTGTTTAGGTATATTTTTTTATTTCGTATATCAATTACACCGTGTGGGGTGGGGTGTTCTTGAATAGGTAGTTCAAAAATATTGTGGGTCTGTGAAAATCATTTTTCGATTCAAGGATCCGTTTCCGAAATATGAAGCTTTAAAGTGATGATATTACTTATTATAGTCAAGTGTCCACCCCCCCCCTCGCCAGCTAAATGGTTGTCTTTGGATATGTGAAAAAATCATGGTAGTAGTATATATAATGATGTTAAAAACTATCGGAGGTAAGTAGTCTTTACAAGTTAACGAGTATTAATTAGTCAATCAACTTATAGAATGTATTTGGAGAAGTAATTTCGTACAAATTCCATTGAAAACAACTTAAAGACCCTTCTCTAAGGGAAGATTCATGTTGGTTACAAAGTTAGGAACAAAGATATATTTTATTTTACCAATGTCGCTTCTTTACTTTTGTTTTTAAAAATCAAATAAAATACACAAAAATGTGAGTCCGTAAAGTTTTTCACTCATTTCGTGTGTTGTGGGTTACACGCACTACCATTCTTATATTCAAAAAACCCACCACTACCACCCTCTCCAGCAGTAACTCAAGCCTAGGTCCGTTCCTCGAGCATGGAGCCCTTGAGCCAGCAGCCGCTCGCGCGATACTGTGACACTGCATTCACTAGCTATCGACACACACACATGACATTGCACCTCACACATACATACCACTCAGGTACATAGGTTCTGAGAGAGACCTTTTTTTTTCTATTTTGGCTAGAGTTAGACCAAACTTTCCAAAATAATATATACTAAATGCATTTACGCATGTTTCTTCCTTCGTACCAGAAGGCAGAAACATGTATTGTATGTATAGTTAGATCTAATTTTACAGATAGGGAATTAGTCAGCCTCGCTTTCGCGGCTGAGTGCCTTTCTCGCTCTCCCCCTATCCCGGTGAAGCTGTCAAAGCCTCTAATGGCTCCAGAGCCTTTAAGGCTAACAGTATAGTCAATAAAAAAAAAATTTCAAAATTAAAAAAGCTAAAAATAATTTATTCAATTTAGGTCTTAAGGATGCACTTATGAATGTCAAAACCTTACTATCGGTACGGAAAACATCCCAGTCGTCGAGAAACTCGATCGGGTTTACTTTCTCTTTTTTTCAACTGTAAAATCATATTTACAGCTTATAATCATATTAATAATAATTTAGTGGATGCACACAGTGAGTTCCAGACATCACAATCATTCACGATCTACCCTAGAATAATCAACCTCGGGAAAAACTTCACTTGAAGGTAAGTCTAGGAAGTAAAAAGACTGGCGAGTTCAGAGATATGGATATTTATCACTAGGCAGATACTGAACTGAACTGGTTGGTGATACAGAACTGGTGATGACGATCCAGTCTATTATCGTATCCTACCACCTAGTATAAAGTTGGTCAGCAAATAAAGCAGTTAAAGCTATCATTTAGAGCTGATTTTTCAATCGTCTGAAAACTTTATTTGAGGATTCTTTTATTTTTAATTTTCCCAAGATTTCCATACATTATCAATCTGTCAAAACATTAAAATTATTCATCAAATAAAGTTATCTGATAATTGTGAAATCGACTCTTAATTCTAATAATGTTGATGTTAAATTCAAAATCTTCGCTATGTAATTGAAAACGAAAAAAAAAAAACATTCTATGTTAGGAATTTTAGCTATTCTGCGAAAATAATTTGCGAGGTTTTACGACGAGTATAATATTTTTTATTGGACTCATTAATGTATCCCTTAATGAACATTTTTATGTTAAGCTTCGGATCCTAAAAAAGTTAATTATCTCACGTTTACGCGGTGAAATTAATTTATATGTTTTAACTTAATTATTTTTATGCGTATATTTTATATATTTTATGACGCAAAAAGATTTAGATATAAATTATTCAGGCATTTAATAACTTCAAAAAAGGATGGAAATTATTATTTTACACAGTAATTAGGGTTTAGACAATATTATAAACACCTAAATTTTGCCCGTGACTTTGTTCATGTTGAATTCGGAATGAAACAACTCGCTCGCCGCCTAGTGTATGCTTATTGCACTAATACAGAACCTTAAAGGTTGTTTATACAACAATTCATCATAGTTTATTTTTGTTAACAAATGCATAGGGGACAAACAACAAAAACAGCTTCGTTCGCATTAATCGATATATATAAAGAAAGACAACGCAGTGGAAAACGCAGCGTTGGCAGACCCGCCACAAGGTGGTCCGACGACCTGGTAAAGGTTGCGGGAAGCCGCTGAATTCGGGCAGCACAGGACCGATCGTTGTAGCGATCTTTGGGAGAGACCTATGTCCAGCTGTGGACGTCTTTCGGCTGAAATGATGATGATAAAGTAAGAACTGACTGGCTGACTGATTGACCAACTGATTGATAAACACACAGCTCAAACTACTGGGGCTAGGACCGTGAAAATTTGCATGCAGGTGAGCACTAAGAAAGGATTTTTGGAAATTCAATCCTTAACGTGGTGAAAAAGGGGATGAAAGTTTCTATGAAAATTGGTATTTAGCAATTCAGTTAGAAAGTATAAAAGATGGGGCACCGCTCAATTATGACGCGAGCGAAGCCGCGGGAAAAGCGCTAGTTAGTACATACAATTTCAACTTGTCTTAAGTTTTACTTATAAAAAGAAATTATTCACCGAATTGCAACGTGTGGATCGATTGAAGATATGCACCACTTGATGACAGAATATGGTCTGAAGAACCTACAACGTAAATTTATTATAGATCAGTTTAACCAGAAAGTTATAGATCAAGGCATCTTTCATAAAATGTTGGCTATGCCTCTTGTCATTGAAGCCAAGCTGTTCTGGAAATTTGTTGTTAGAACACTAAGTTAAGTATGTAAATGCAATATTTAGGATACGATGAGACTGACATGTCTTTCTGGAACCCAAGTTTCTCTACTAAAAATTATTGTGTGGTTTTATGAAACCACGATGCAAGTGAAACTTTTTTCGCGCCTTTCACTTTACCCCTACTCCACGGCCAGCTGTTATGCGACATGCGATAGACGAACAAAACATTTTGGGGCGATAGAATAAAAGTTTCACTTTAATAAAGATTTAAAGAAGAATAAAAAGTTTATAGATGAGTAATGTAAAGCTTATAAATGCAATGTAACCTTGGCAAGGGTTTGGCCACCGAGCGAGCGCGTTATCCGAGTATATGATTATCGAAATACATATTTCAGTACAAACATAAAAAGTATGTTCAATTTAGTGAGCTTTATGAGCTAATTTTAATATAACCGAAAGTTTCAACTTTCGACTTAGTTGCGGTGATGACGTCATAAATCGATAAATAAAGTCGCAAGCAAACCAAACCGACAACTGAAATTAGTCTTAACTTCCAATAAAACGTAACTCTGAGCTCGATAATAATTAATAACTCCCCTTTTATTACAACTGGATATTTATACGGTTTTTTATTTGTTTCCCAGCACCGTCTGACGTATCGTAATTGTTGTTTGCTCCCGGGGGCATTAATTAATGTTGAAATACGCTATTTTCGGCAATTGTTTTCTAACAGAATTCTACGACGAAAATTCAAGTAACTTTTTGGAAATTGGAAATAGAATTAATTTATTGTCGGACTTGGTTTTGAAATTCTATTGAGGCTTAACTATAATTACTACGCTTATTTGGCTACGATCTTCTGTAGGGTGGAGCTATTCCACCGGACGGACTGCCCCAAGTAAAGAGAAATATACAAATAAATTTATCTGTGCCCTATCTCTCTTAGTATTAACATAGTAGTTAGTATTAAAATAATTTCTGTGGAATAAACACAGTTTTGAATTTGTTTATTGATGGCAATAAAACATAGGCTTTACATTACACAAACAAGTAGACTAAAAATTTTAAAAAATTATAACCGGATTAGAGAAATAATAATATGATTATGTGGTGGAATGATGATTCTGTTGTTTTTAAACGATTGATATTCAAAACTGCCAATAGTTAACGATTAGTAGTATTCATAAAAGTTGAAATCTGTACATATAGTCTAGTCAACAAGTTCAAAATGGTGTTAATTCGAGATAAAGCTCCTAAAAATATGAGCGACAGCTCATTTGATTCGGAATTACATTTAGAAAAAGATATCTCGAGGATGTACTATTTATAAAATATTTATTAACAAAATAAGATGAAAAAAAAGGTATTCATTTTTTTCGAGACAAACGAGCGACGAGCGACAAACCAAATGAGAGTCACTGTGACTGGTTTATCATAATGTGTATGGTGGTCACGCCCCATTGAGATACAGATCCTTACTTAATTACTTAGATTACTAGAAATAGACCGGCTGATCCCTCCTAATCTTCCTACTATGGCGGGTGTTACCCATGGACAGTATAGATTGTGTTTAGTTTTAAGTGACGTCATAAACCGCTATATATAGATTGGTTAGGCTAAAATAACCCGCTAACCGCTACGGCACTGATATATACGACTAATTTCTCTTACTGGATTACTTACTCTAGAGTGGTTTCCATCAACGAAGAACTCTGCTTCAGTTCGTCCAGCGCCTTGGCTTATTGCTGGCGCACCAAACACGTCCATCGTGCCGGGTGCCGAGCCGAGCGCATCGGAACGTCCCGTTTCGGCGAACTGTCGCACCGGGACCGAAACACGTCGGCCCAAGCGGAACAGAACATACGACCGGTCGTGTGATAAACCTGATAAAGAAAAAAAAATAAGATACTGATATAATTGTACATCAGTCAACTACTACTTTTTCTAAATGGCTTCTTGAAATAAGATTTTTGCCAGTGTCAAGTCATTCATAGGTGTACTTTATAATCAAAATGTTTATCGCTCGCTCCGTTGTATAGCGCCGTGCGTATTCTTTATGGATTTTTTAATTTCCATAATAAATATATATAAGAACTCCACCAAGGAGTTTCACATTACGAGAATAAAAAGCTGTATGATCGAAACTTAGAAGCACTTTTTATCAATACATTTGTCTCTCACTTTAATACTAAAGAGAAAATGAGACCAAAGATGTAGTTCTAATTTTTAGCACGCGAACGTGACACCGTTGTCATATTAGAAACGTCAAAGATTGTTGCGACTTTCCGAATGATATTTATAAACAAAATAGTAATATGAGTTCAAGTGAGGAATCCGATATTAATATGGAATGTACTCCATCTGATTGGTATCTTGAATGAGGCGCAAATTGCAAGTAAAATTTCCAAGAGTAGGTAGTGACCTATCTGTATTATTTCTTAACTTTCTTTCTATTAAAAATAATCGAATGAAAAAGTTTGCTTCATTACCTATTGTACTGTTTTCTAGCAAATGTGTTGAAAAACCTTGTAAGACACGTTTGCGGAAATTGGTTTTTACAAACGAGCAGACGAATGAATCCTGAGACGAAGTCGAGACGAACTTACCGCACAAGTATCATAAATAACTATAAAAGCTTGAGGCGTAAAACGTAATTCCATTTTAAACTAAATCCTCAAGCTTTTAAAAAAATTTAAAAGTTCTAAGTTTATGTACATCATTTATTAGTTATATAAAGTTTGACCTCTGATCAGTGACCAAAGATCCTGCAACTTTATTCATTAAATATTATTTACTTTTTAGTTCGATAAAGTTTATAAAGCTTGTTTATAGAAAATATTTTTTATTATAAAATTATATTTATATGAACGAATTTCTTTGATTTCTGTACTAACTAACTTTCTGATGCGTTATAATACTTTCCGACATTGGTTCTACTAAGATCATTTTTGCGCTTAATATTTCATCAATTTATTGAAAAAGACGTTACTGTGCTGAAGATTGTTCAGTTGGTAAACAAATTTGAGTGTATTAAGTCAGAGTAACTGTATAATATCTTAATCTGATAAGCAGGTTGTATAGTCCAAAGGTATTTGTGTGGGGCGAATTTTTTATGAATGGTAGTGATTTGTGGAATGAGTCCCTCTCTGTGCATCCACCAAATATATATTTATTATCTGCAAACAATAATTAAACAGTTTCTTGCCGGCTCTTCTGATTTTCAATCTTAGGAAGCTTCAGCAGTGTTTACGAGACGTACATTTTTAACTTTTTTAATTCACGAGATGTCCGGTTCACTTAATGAAGTTATATTCAGTCTCGGACAATCTCTTTAAGGAGCGCGGAAAAGGGCTAACAAATTACTTTGATAAACAGCACCTCGCGAAAATATTGCACGATCGTCCGGGGAACATTTTGGTCGGTAACTTTTTAATCCGGAGCGTTTTTTGTTTATTGTTTTTGGCATAATGATGTATTTAATCCACCAACTTGTTAACAAGGTCTGATGTTTAATTAATTAATGTTCGGTGTATACACTTTATGCGCGAAATCAAAATGGAAAAAAATATCAGTTCTATATGCATTCTATTACGAAAGATATGAGCTACAAGTGACATAATACCTAGGTTTTTTTAAACTACTTGTATTGGCCACAATCTCACATGAAGCTAAGAGAAGATGTGGCCTAAGATGGTAACACGCTAAATCTAGCGGGATCTATCTGCCGGAATACACCTGTAAGTACTTAGCGACAGATTTTTAACTTGAGAGTGGTTGGTAGCCATTTTTACCTTAAAAAATACCCTACTGCCATGCGAATATAAGAATGATATCATATACATATAATGTTAATATATTTCTTAAGACTGTTTGAAGTGTAAGAATTATCTTAGCAGAGTCGATATTACAAAATTCTCTACCAAAATACTGTGATTTTATCACGTTTTCCTTCACCGAAAGCTAAGGGAGTATAAACTGTGCCACAACCTAGCCCTTATCATTTCAACTTTTCAATCTAGCTGCTGGGTGGTAGAATACGGCAACTGTGTCACAATCGTATCCACCATACACCAAGTGCAAAACCCACAATAGTGGCATGCTTAGGCATCATAAACCCGTCATAGAGACTCTCCTTACGTTTGTCGTGTTATGAAACTATGTACATTCAGCTGCCGAGCTGCCGAGCAGGCTCGCAGGCCGGCATGACAGCAACGACCAACGATGGATTACCGATCTCTCGGTGGTCACTGTTGTTTTTGGATTGAACTGTGCTTACCATCGGGATCAGTGCCGTTACTATCTCGTGCTATAAAAAAACTTTTAAAGATGAGCGGGACAATCCTATAAGATCTTCTGAACGAGAATGAATGAATTCTTATTTTAAAATGTTCGCTGTAAACAGTTGGCCTTATTTTAAATGAGAACAAGAGAATGATAAAAGCGACACTCTTCCCGGAATTACGGATGAACAAGCATTTAGACTTAATTGAAGACTTCGATTAAATGTGTTAAAATAATTAACACGGTGTTTAAGATACCGCCCACATAGTGTCCCAGTTGGAGAAAGAATATATGTCTTTGTCGTAGTTAAAAATTGTCGGACTTAAAGGGATTACACTTCTGTAAAGTATTACGTACAAAAAAATGGGCAAGCAAATAAATCCAGATTCTTGATTTCATCGTTAAAGTTACGTTCACATGTGTATTTTATTTTTAGCGACAAATGGACATTGGTAAATATTTTTTGTAAATAATCACACATATATCATTATATCTAATTTTAACCAAAACTTATTTATAGGTCCGAAAGTATAGGTAAGTGTTTGGCACTATGCGGTGATTGGTATGCAAGACGTTCTGGACACTTACATAGGATAATTTTTATAACGACATAAAAAAGCCCAGCAAATCGAGCGGATACCAACTATTATATTATATGTTTGTGTATTCATTATTTTGATAGATTTGAAAATGTTTTTTGGTTTGTGTTTATGTTATGTAATTTTCAGTAATAAATTCTGGTAAAATACTAGAACATAATAATATTAACAATCATCAGTCATGTTTTTCGAAGTTTATCAGTACTTCGTCGGAACTAACATAATTTAATATTATCTTTTGATATAATCATGTTCAGATTCACGTGATAAAACCACCCAAATATAAATGCGAAAGTAAGATTATTTGAATGTTTGTCTATCAATAATGCTTAAACTGCTGGACAGATTTTAATGAAAGTATAAAAGTCGATTATTTCGTGGAAAAAACACGTGATAGTTTGTATAACGATATAAAAAAGTCACGATATAAACATCATTTTATTAAAAAAAACCTTTTATAATAATAATTTTTTTTTACCAGTGTAAACGCAACATTATCCCTTACAATATTTGCGTAATTCGTGATTCACATGAGTGATACGACGGGTGTACTGAACTTGTGCGTTGCCAGTTGGCACGCGCACTATGTGATAAACACAATAATGCATTAAAATTACAAGACTATGAATGTTTAATAATACACTTCTCTCTAGAGATAAGTATAATTTGATTACTCTACGCGTAGTACACTCATCCCAGACCGAGCTCGGGCTCTGTCCTGTCAAAATAGACGATCATTAAATTATCTAAAATAGAAATTGTCACATTATTTCTTTTGAAATTGAGGAAAAAAACGTTCAATTTTATAATCACGCTAGCTGGGCCGGCAGACATTGTTTTGCCTATTCCAGTAGTTATTGGCTCGATCACTGCGTCATCTAAGATCTAAGCATAAACCATTCTCTCGGTAAACAAATATATTGTTGTAAATATGAGCTCAATCGGTTAAGTCGTTCAGAAGTTATAGAATCACTAACAGACGCACAGAAGATTTTTTATATCTATACAAATAATAAAATTGAAGTGTCTGTTTGTAATGTCAAAATAAAAGCTTTTTACTAAATCATTATGAAAGTATTTATGACAAAACCATTTTTTATTTCAATTCTGTCTTTTTGTTCCGGTTAATCTCAGAAACGGTTGGACCGATTTTGACGAGACTTACAGTGGCAAATAGCTGTTGTTATGAGGAGTAACTTAGGCTACTTTTCATCTTAGATTCTGTATCCTCGCGAACGGAGCCGCGGGTACAGCTAGTATAAGATATTATCGTTTCTGGAATGAGGTGAAATAGCAAGCAGGTAATAAAAACTTCAGTATACGTGGATTTTATTTACAGTAGCACGGCTGAGTGAATGTTCTGCACGTAATGGTAAGCACAATACAATCCAAAAATTATTTATGATCACAGAGAAATCGGCAATCTATCACCGGTCATCACTGTCATGCTGGCCTTCTAGTCTCTAGGCAGCTGTATATAAACTGGCTGATCCCAAAACGCGATCCGCATGGAGCCCTTGAGCCAAGCAGCCGCTCGCGCGATACAGTGACTCTACATTCACTAGCTATCACATACACACATTATACTGCACATCATACACACATGCACGCTTCACAGGTACATAGGTTCTGTAAGGGACATTTTTTGTATTTTTTTACCTAGTTAGATTAGACTAAAATTGATAGATTACTAAATACATATACACACATGTGTTGCTGCCCTCCTCCCAGGGGGAAGAAACATGTATATATATATAGTAAGTATAGAACGAATGATAGATAGGATAGATGAATGAACAGATCATGACTTCATTGCATACGCGGCAACAGTCCGAGCCGAGGTCCGGCCATTTTGCACCCTCGGAACTTGTTGCCTTGCTTTCGCGGCTGAATGCCTTAAGCTATCGCCCCCAAGCCCGGTGAAGTTGTAAAAGCCGTAAGGCTCCAGGGTATATAGCTAACAGCATAGTAAGTTTGAAAAAAAAAAACAAAACGCGACAATAAATAGAGACACTCACCGTGTCTGGTGGTGGCATACAGATTCCTACAACTCCGCTGGATTATTGGATTTAGGACGACTGATACCGGAACGCGACACGCCTAAGCGTGCCACTTTGGAGGATTTTACACCCAGTGTATGGTGGTCGCCATCTAGCCACCAAATATCATTGGAAATAGTATATAGTTGGTCTGGAAAAGCTAGAGATAGCCTATAGATAGTTCGGTCGGAAGGATTGGATGATATTCAGAATGTATCGTTTCTCTCCACGTAATCTTTAATTAAAGAGTCACTTTGTTTCTGTTTAGTTTTATACTATCCAATAAGTATAATAATTATATTTTTTTAAAATAAATTAATAAAAAATACCTTTGCTTTCATTTGAAATAAAGCTTATTTGACTTTGTAGAAGATATTATGATACTAAGGAATTTTGAAATGTATTCTAATTTATTGATAACATAATACACCAAGCATTACAAATTTATTTTAACTTTAATTAACTTATAAGTAAATTAATTTCTGGTTTTTAGTATAGGTTACACGCACAACTTTTTTTATTATTTACACGCAAAAGCATTTTTGTGTATAAGACGTTTATAATCAAAATTTTATTATTTAATTTGATCTAATTTAGTATTTTGCAAAAACTACAATTCTTTTTTTCAATAATTACACGCATACGTATTATTTCAGTTTAAGAGAGCCAAAGGTCCACAGTAATTGGGAAAAGCCGTAGCGAGCGAAGGGCGACGCGTGTATAAAATATATACAGGTCGAAGGCACCTAATTTAATATTATTTTAGGTCGGAATCGGTCCCTATAATTTGTGCCTTACCTTTATAATTAATTTGGTGAACTACCTTCAATGGCTTCGAGAATACTACGAGGATATTTAATAAAGATAATATTTTAATAATTTTATTATATTATCTTCATTCGCTTATGCGCATCGCGTTTCGAGATCAATGGGAGCATATCAAGTTTCTATTACGCAAGCTGACATGACACCATCGAATGGGATTGATGATCTCTAGCCATTGTTATTTGATTGTAATGTGCTCACCATCAGACACAGTCATTTTGCCGTGCTACTATAACAAAAATTGGCAAGAGCGTGCGGACCACGCGAAGTGTAGAGATCCGTAGTTGCCAATCACAATGTGCAAAATTAATGTTAAGGCTTGCAATGTTTCCTTTACTCTTGGCCCTTGCACCTTGGCCAATGCAAGAGGACAGTGACGCCATCTGTTATTTTTAACAATAAAAAACTAATATCTTGCATCGCGTGCGGTGGCACTAGTTATCACCGGTGTAATACGAGTTCGCGAGCGATTTGTTGTGACCCGAGCTAATAAGTTAAGAAGCCTCATCTATACTATTCATGGGGCCCCATATTATTATCCAAAGTGTTTAATTAAGTTATTGTACTGTGTGGAACTTTAAAACAACAGCCGGATACTGCAACTTAATCAAAGGATCGAGGCGACATTGGTCAAAGGCCGAGGTAAGTTTTATACCTAACTTTTCATATTCGTTTCTCCCAAGTGCAAGTTGTCCAGGGTTCAAAGTTTAACATAATACCTAAATTCATTGGTCTAGGGCTTACGGTCCATCAAGGCGATCGTTCATGTCACGCCACTTAGAATGGGCCTTTAAGCAATTTTCGATGTAATTTGTACGAAATTATTTCTCCAAGTACATTTTATAAATTGATCGACTGTTACTTGTTAATTTGTAAAGCTTAGGTACTTAGCTGTAATAGTTTTCCTTTTAACTTCGTTATATTTACTACTGTCGTAAAATTTGTCAAATATCCAAAAATAATTATTTACCTGGCAGTGGTGGGCACAATTGACTCCATCATAAATTAGTAATTTAAAGCTTAATATTTCGCAAACGGATCCCTAAATCGAAAAATAGTTTTCACAACCACAATATTTTTAAAACGACCTACCCAACAAAATACACACCGTAGGATAGACAAAAAAAAAATTCATCCCGACTTTACGTGCAGGGGGAATTTTTGTAATTTATTATTCAGATTTTATTTTATCTCTTTGTCAACATGATTAATATGCATACACATACCATATTACAGCTTTATACGAAGTACTAAAAATCTCTGAACTAAGCCGAGAACGGTGAGATAGACGGACATGCCGAAAGTATAATAGATCCTTATTGACATTAATTTGATTGAAAAAGAACGCACCAACTGTCAATCTGTTCTAGGCGCAAGTAACACATTAAAATTAAATAAACTGTTTACGATAAATTTCCGTAAAGTAATGTCTTCATTATTTACATACATTTAATATTTATTTGATATAATCAAGCACAAGTATTCTAACATAAGTTAAGATGGTTCTCTTTCGATACCTTCTAAACCCAACTGGATGTCTAGTTAGCTCCATTCTAGTTTGCAAGTCCGAAATTACGTTATTTTCTAGACGTTAGACAGACACATATTGTAAGTCTGTTAAAATTATGTACTCCTGCTTCCAATAAACTCTTTATTAACACTTTCTTTACCACGACGATTTTTGAGCATAAAATTATCTGTTGTGATTTGTAATGTCGAAAGGACTACGTGCCTAATTAACTTCAGTGCGTTGCTAATAAAATTGCTCTAAATAAGAAAAGGAATTAAAAATAATCGTTCATTGCAGGGGAAGTATTATTCCTATATTCGCCTTAATATGTTGTAATATTGTATTTTGAATGATGTATACTAAAATATAATTTTCTCTTTCATTTATGTAATCCTATGAAATAACATAATTTTTTCAAACACTAATACGCACGCTGGAGTTCGTTTTGGCCTCCCCTTCCAGTAAACGTGTTATGTAAAAGGCAACATTTCCTATTTCTCCCCAGTTCAAAACAAGAAGCTAAATTAATGTCGTAGTTACGGCATACTAGTATTTTTCTCGGCGCGAAGAGAATTAGCCAGAGAGCCTCGTCGGAGGGTAAACAGAACCATTAGTTAAAGGTGCGCCCGACCTTAATTACGATGTTTGCTGCGATATATTGTTCTTATGTTTACTTTTATGGTTTTATTTTTGGTATTGACTCCTTCATTAAAATAGCTATTCTTACGGATCTATCATTTTGCACCAATTAAAATGATTTATCGTCGTTTGACCAGGCGGTTAACGGTATGGAAATTATTTTAATATAGCTTGGAGATCATCGATATTTATAACTTGTGGAATTGTCGATGCTGTTTTTAGTAGCACGGCATAGTGACTGTGCGTGATGCTAAGCAAAGTGCAATCTAAAACACAAAGTCACAGTAGCTGGATGTAAATTTGCTGATCACGAAATGCGACAAATAAAAAGGCCATCCAGTCGGGCAAATTTCACGACTTGACAATACGTTTAAAATTATAGTGAATCATTTTTGTTTATTGATAAAGCCAAAATTTTCCTTTAGGAAGATAAAGGTTTATTTGTGGGCGTCACGTGAGCGGATTCGCCAATCAGAAAAAGCGACGTCATCGTACAATATTTATATACACAGTTGAGTGTCATTCTAGTTAGATTATCTTGTGACAAGTGACTCTAAAATTATTACTAAGTGCATAAACTTAAAATTATATAGATGTTAAACAAATTTCATGAATTTAAATTGAATTTCTAGTAAATTCAATTTTGCACTTATAATAGAAAATGTTTGTGTGAATAATGTTAATTCACAGGTATTATTTTCAATACCTAACTTTTCAAACATTGTCTAATCACGGATTTTTGTGTACTTTTTGTTCTACATATTATAATGGAATTTATCTATAACAATATAATTTTAGAGTAAATTAAAATTTCTCCTTTCTCAGAGTAGTTAATACAATATTGTGTGATACAAGTGCCAATAATTTAATGAAATCTACGATATCGATTTATTTGAATAAGATTGGGTTTACAGAAATTAATTAAAAAGCTCATAAATGGATGAAAAAATATCGACGTTTATGATATTAAATTAAGCTCGACTCGTGCAAATATTTCGTACATTATAGAATGTTAATTAACAGCTGTCATGGTAGTTAAACAGATTGTTAATAGATGGCGCCTTCGATATTTCAGTTAAATGTAATTTAAAAGATTATATTATCAATTTAAAAAAAATCAAACTGGTATTTTGATCAATAATTAAGGAAGACATAGTGTTGCCACAAAAACACCTTTGAAAAATAATATTTAGAGATTTTTGTCTCTGTTAATTTCTATTGCAATAAAATATGAAATCCCATGTTTTAAAGTTACGAGTAGTTGATTTAATGTACACAAATAAAAAAAAGAAATAAGTGAATTTGAAACGTTAGTCTACAAGGATAGGAAGAAATGTTTACTATGCCTACATATACTAATAGTGTGGTTACAAACTAATACCGCAAAATAAATAAACAACATTTATCCTCTAACTGTAATTATATAAACATACTAATGTATAGTTACAACATAAACGGAAAACCTAATGTGAGTCACGTGTGCACACGTAAATAATTGCCATAGCCATTACCAATGTCGGTATTAGGCTGAATACCTAGTCGCTTCGTTATCTTGATCGCAAAACTTTGCATCTATATCCTAAGTACGTGACAAAGATAGAACGTCTCTTTTAAATGATAAAGTTAGAGACAACGCGTTACAGCTAATGTTCCACGCATGTATGGAAATTTCAAATTGAAATTTTATTTCTTCATTAGAAATATGCTATCGCAGACTATTTTGTAGGTTTTTTCAAGATCTACAGTTATGTAGAATATTTAAAGCTAATGCTCCATGCATATATGGAAATTTCAAATTGAAATTTCAAAATAATTTTTGCTTAATATTTTCTTTCTTCATTAGACATATGCTATCACTTACTATTTTGTAGATTTTTTCAAGATCTACAGTTATGTATAACATTAATTTCCTCAGCGTAAGCCATTTAAACGCCCTAAATGACGACAAAGTCGAGCACATATACTTTACCACCCCGCTTGGTTATTCGATATATTTATTCTCCTATATCTACAGTTCTTGATGATATCAGTTGTTTTACAATAATAATAATAATTTATACCCTAACGAAGCTATTAATTATTATTTGCATTAAAAATAATTTAAGAATGGTGTTTTGTGTGAGTTTCTGTGTGTGCGCGCGCGTATGTGTTTATTTTTTTATATACTTCAAAGGTGGCAAGCAGGCCTACTGCCCGCCTGATGGTAAGCGGCTACCGTAGCCTATGAACGCCAGCAATACCATAGGTATCACAAGCGCGACGCCGACCCTGAACCCCCTACCCCAAGGAGCTCTGGAAACCATACTCACCGCAGAAACACAACACTAGGTCATTTGGCTGCGATTTTCTGTAGGGTGGAGGTATTCCACCAGTCGGACTGCCCCAAGTAGAGAGAATTCTCCATAGAAATTTCTCTGTGCCCTACCTCTCTTAAAATGTATGTGTGTACTAATAAAATGTATTCAACGAAGTCTGAATAGTACCTATCACTTTTATTTTATACACTGTGTGACTATCAGTTTATACACCGTATGAACACTGAATGACGGGCATAATAAGTCTTAGTTTTGGGTTCATGAAAGATCCGGTGCATACGGGTATGTTTTATTGTAGACCTTAGACCAATTCGTTCTAACAAACATGAACAGATGATTTTGTTATTGACCAAAATATATAAAAACATCAGATCAGCTACCAAACGTCTTTGTTTCAGGGTTAACATACTCAGCTCCCGTATATTCTCATGTATGTCCGCCGACAAATGCAAACCTCAACGCCTCAGAATTTAAAAATATAAATTTGGTTTTTTCTAATTTTACATTTATGTATATTATAATTAGGAGCCCATATTTGAGATGCTTATTCTACACAAAATAAAACTTTGGCTAATTCTGGAACGCGACACGCCTAAGCTTTCCACATTGGTGGAAAGTCGCGTATCTGTATCTGTAAGTATCTGATAGTCGCGAACCAGTCCGACACAATTTGTGATGACCCTAGTTAGTTTTAAATGCTCATTTTCCTTTGAAACCCTTTATTTACAGTACTGTAAACAATACTGTATTCTTAAATTAATTTAAGCTAAGACTTACTCTTAGCTCATGTAATTTAAACAATTTTCTAGAGGCTGGTAACATTCGATCAAAAATAGAAAGTTATTCTTCAAGTTATTCTTCAATAACGGCGGGTGATCAGCGAGAGTTTTTCAAACCAAGAGTGGTAGCTTTAAAGGTTCATATTAAAATGTGTTTTACAACTTTTCGTATCTCTACGTACCACGTACGTTTAAATGGGCCGAGGACGTTTTAATATGGAACTACGTTGTGTGACGTCACGTATCCGTACCCCGTGTCACACTTAATATTCAAGGGGAATATTCAACTTACACAAGAATTATGACAAAGTAGGAAAATAACACTTAACAAAGGAACAAGACAAAGTTGTAAAACATAATTATTGCCCACGTAACAATAACTCTCATACATTTCCTACCCCTTTAACGTTTTCTGTAATTAATTTAGATGGAAATTAATACAGGAGTACAGACAATTTAGAAGTTAAGTATTTAGATTCATGGATAAAAGCCATGATAAAATATGATGTAGCGTATAATTGTAATACCGTATTTTAAGTAATGACAATGAAATGAATAAAAAAACCTGTATTAGTCTGTCTCAGGATATCTAACGGGAGCCTTGTTATTTCAGCATATTGTGAAATGAAAAACGGCGTTTCAGTGATCGTTAAATTGAAGGAGTACAGCTGTGTGGATCAACGCAATGGAGTGTCGTCTTTACACATGAAACTATAATTATTGCTGTTTATACAAGACCTTATTGTCTATTTGTTTTGGTTAAGCAACATCTTTAGCATTATATTTTCTATAGTATAGAATTCTTGAAGACGTCTACATTTATCATGTGGTAAGTTTTGTTTAAATTCATAAACTTACGTTATAGGATCGTATATTAAGTAAAATTTATTGCTGTCATTTTTTGTGTTATAGTTTTGATATTTTGTGCCATAAATAATAACTAGAAACATGTATTTTGAGTTGCTAATCCCTTGACAGTTCTTACAAGGGAGACATTATTTTGTTACAGCAATGTGTGATATTAGGAAAATGGTACGAATTAAGCTTGGCCTTATCAGTTATAAAAATGTATATTACTCTTCGCTACTTTATCTACATCTATGTTTCGACTACCAGACAAGCCCATTAGGATATTATTTAGTTATGCTTCTATTTAGTCATATTTACGTAAACGATTATTACTTTGCTTGTAACTATTATTTCTCAAATGTGTATTTTCCTTGCAACTCCTTATCTGCGTTAATTCTTCATCAAAATTAATGATTCATACATTAAAGCTTATCTTCCTCGCTATTGACAAAAATATAAATATAGTTTAAAATTAAATTTAGTTCAAAAAAATGATTCAGTAATAACGCCTTATTATGTTGGTACTAATGAGAATATATTCAAAGTGCTATCTATTATTATTCTCTTTAACTAACATGACGGCGGTTAATTAAATTATTTACATGCTTTACTGTGCGTAATATTCGCTCTAGTATGTATCTGCTATACATATCTTATATATATATATATTATAAAACTCAACGTCTCTCTGTATGTTTGTCCGTTTATGTTCTTTTCACGCGAAAACCACATAACCGATTTACATGTTTTCAATTTAATTAATAGCTATGTTATCTGGCCAGGTTATATGATATATTTTGTAAGATCAAGTACCTAACATATGAAATAAGTAGTAAAGATAATGGTGAATAGATTTGGAAAAAAGACGCTTTTGGGACGCTTCAATGGATTACGCTGAGTAAACCAAGAGAGATATATCAATTTAATATACTACATTATTGTAGATCTTATAAAGACCTAGAAAAAGTCCGGGGTAGCATATATCTATCTTCTAAGGGTCATCCACACAATAAACTTATTTCTTTCATTATAATAACCGGCGTGTAACCTCCGTGGGTGGGAACGGGGGCAGCACAATTCGCGCCTGACGGTGTTCTCAAGTCGTCGCGAGCGAAGCCGCGGGCACAGCTAGTTTATTATAAACTCTCACCATCGTATGTAGAATTAATGAGAGAATATTAACAATTCTGTTATCGTTGTAATCACCTGGCAATGGATGAAGGTCGTCACCAGGTCTTATGTTCAGAGCGATCATTTTACAAGGGCGTTGTTTACTAACGTGTCATTTGACGCATTCTCTACAACCATTGCACATACATGTCTATTAATATTTTTCTAATTACTTTATTTATACGTTTTTTTATGCTACAAAAGTGGCAAACAGGCATACGGCCCGCCTTATGGTAAGCGGCTCCCGTAGCCTATGAACGCGTGCAATACCATAGATATCACAAGCGCGTTGCCGACCTTGAACCCCTCTACCCCAAGGAGCTCCGGAAACCCTACTTACCGCAGAAACACAACACTAGGTCATTTGGCTGCGATCTTCTGTAGGGTGGAGGTATTCCACCAGTCAGACTGCTCCAAATAGAGAGAGATCTCCAAATAAAAATATATACGTATATTATTATATATACATATTTTAAAACACAAAGTCTCTCTGTCTGTCTTTCCGTTTATTTTCTTTTAACGCGAAAACCACTTATCCTGTTTATATGTTTTTATTTATAAATATAAATAAATATACAACTGTCATGTTAGTATTTGAAGTGAAAACTTCTTTAATGCCGTTGTGATATGAAACTCGATGAAACGAAAAAGCGACAATAGTAAGAGACAACCATATACATCTATAGGATTATAGTCTACGAGAGAATGAGATAGAATACATTTACATTATACACGGTTACTCGGTTACACGGTTAATACAAGTTCTGATTTTCATGATTGTGATCGTCGCCGGATTGGCCCAGTAGTGTGAGAAGACCAGATTTCATACGCAGTACGCACGAGTGGTTGATAGTTCGAATCCCGCTGATTTTAGGATATTTAAAAATAATTTTTAATTAACATTTTTTTTCTGAATGTTTCAATTCTGACACGTGTGAACTGCTGCACACATTTAGCACTCCTTGCAAAAATCAGCTAGTATTATGTAAAAAAGGTTGCAAAAAGTTTAAGCGCGTTATTTGGTATTGTATCATTTGGCGTTATCACTACAAATCTATCAATCAACAAGATATTGTTTGTTGAATGCGATAATTTCTGGAATTAGCGTTCAGATTTAAAAAAAAACGTGTATTTAATAGCCTATTTATTGGCAATGTGGCAAGCTGTAGGCAAGTACGGAAAGTAAGAACAAAGATAAGCTACACAATCGATCGAGTTGTTCGATAAATTTAACACGTCAAAACCGTGAGGAATAGCTAGTTTTTTTTTCTATATATTTTATTTAGATGTAACTGCATATTATAATTCCTCATGGAATTTGAAGTATATTGTTTTTGGATTTATTCCACACTTTGTGAGGTCTCCCTTTGGACCAAATTTCAAGACTGTGTAGTTTCCCGAAAAGTACCCTATAGGGTTTAATAATCGGTCAGTGAGCAGGACTTTTAGTATGGATGGCTGTATCTTCTTATTTCATTATAGCGGTATGACACCATATAGCTAAGTATTCGGTATTAATTTCAACTTAAGCGGTTTTCAAGAAAAGTTCTTTGACACCCGGAAAGATGGACGAACAATTGGATCTTATAAATTTATGGGGTTCCATTTTTCCTTATAAGATGCGGATCCCTAAAAGGTGTAATTATATCTATATAATTTCTAGTCAGACTTTTATAAAATCTTATTAACTGCTAACAAGCACGGGCGAGATTCCTAGCAAAGTACGTTGATTATGAAATAAAACTAAATTAATAAATTCTCTTTTGATGTTTATTCCGGACACATTCCTGAAACAGGTTTTACGGCTTCTACAGGCACCTGTAGTTAAGTATTTTATAGAATTGTATCTCTTTGTAATACCTTTTTATTTAATAACATCTAGTTTCTTAACGCTAGGTACCATGCTTTTCTTACTAAAATTTATGCATATTTTAGATTTTGTTCCTGTTGTGAATCTATACTTAATATATATTATAAAGCTTATTATAAGATACTGTTTGTTTGAATGCGATAATTCCTGAAATTATGAATCAGATTCGTAAAGTTCCCCATAAATATAGCTCTTAAGTACATCTAAAAACCGCTATACCATAGGCCTATCTCTTATACATATGCCACAATAAGGTATTTTGTGACAAAGTTTTATTGAAAATTGAAAAGTGATTTATGAGCATGATTATTAGGCATGACATATTTTGTGACGCATAACCCAGGCTGCCCGTTAAAATATTGTCTATACTGAAGTATTATATATAAATGATCAATAAGCGATTTCTTTTAAATTATACGCGTGTGAAGCCGCGGGTCACAGCTTATATGCTTTGACTCTAAGTATCGGCTCGGTAGCCATAAGCATCAAGCAATTTGGAAAATTGTAGGCAATTGAGTAGGTGAGAGGAGATTTATTAGAATAAACTTAACACGAGTGAAACATAGGGACACAGCTCATAAAGATCAAATTTATTTTAAAAGACTGTATTGAACGATGAGATATTCCATATAATTTTATGCAACTTCTACGAGCATTCCTAGTTCAAACGCAAGGTACCAAAACTGGCAGTAGGTAAAAAAACATACCGTTTATTTATTTGTATTCGTATCACTCATCAAAATTATAAATACACTTAAATCTTATTAAAATTATCAAATATATACATACTAGCTTTTCTCGTAACTTCGTCTGTGTTTTCATGCATGTAAATCTCCAGACAAGCTACATACCTCTATGTCAAATTTTATTGCGATCGGTTCAGAGGTTAAATTGTGAAAAACATAACAAACAGACAGACAGACAGAGTTACTTTCGCATCTGTAACATTTATGTTGATTGATACCAACAGTAAAATAAGTAATTGATCGTGTAAGAACTAATTTAATTACATAATATCACTGGGTTAAACAGTTATATCACAAAAAATAGTTTTATCAATATTTTAAAGGTTAAGACATTAATGTCTTAATGCTTAAAGCACCAAGCCCGGTGAAGCTGTAAAAGCCGTTTAGCCTTTTAGCCGTTTAGCCTTATGGCTAACTGTAAGTTTGATAAAAAAAAACATTTAAGCGTCTCAAATGCGTATTTTTCCCACTTGATTCACCATTATCATCACTACTTGTGTCGAATGTTACTTTATCTTACTAAATATATCCTATAATCTGGTCAGATAACATAGCTATGAATTAATATTAAAAAAAAAAACATGTTATTCGGATAAGTGGTTTTCGCGTGAAAAGAACATAAACGGACAGAGAGACGTTGAGTTTTATAAAATGTATAGAATATGAGAAAACAAAACAATACCATGCCAACTGTACGTAAATACTTTCGTTGAATCACAAACGACGATAATGAGTAAATATGTTTTTAGTTTATATCGAGTGCATAAATATACCTGGCAGGAATTATTTTCAACTCGAATGCGTCACACAATTTGAGGTGTCTCGTTCTGAGCAAGAAGTCTATGAGAATTTGTATTGTATTTAGAAAGGTATATACGATATTTAGTTTATGCCTACATTTTTTCTTGGGCTGATTGGTAACGTGTTATTATTTACAACTAGCTATGCCCGCGGCTTTGGTCGCGTGGACAACAGATTTTATAAACATATCGTGTTTTTTTTTTTGATATCTAAGTATAATATCTAAGTAGTAAAACAAAAAATAATCAAAGTCTAACTACTAGTTTTTGCGTGATGCGCACACAGCGGTAAAACTCACGGTGGCTACAGTAGCCACTTACAATCAGGCGAGCCGTATGCTTATTTGTCACCATAGTTGTATAAAAAAATAGCATAGATTCGTTTCCCAATTGTGTTATTAATTGTATTTTGTCAGAGTTAGTAAAGGAAGAAGCTTTTAAAAAACATTACAAAGGGTGAGAACCTAATTTATAGATGAGAAAAAAATACCACTTCAATTGTACAATCGGCTTGAAATTCCAAAGAAACGTGTTTACGTAGGAGTAAAGGGTCGAATATTATATTTTGTTAATTATTTTATTAACGAGCAAGTTAGCTGCGACTTCAAAAGGGAAGTATTTACTTCAGTTGTTTAATAAAATAAATCCACTCCGAAAGGGAACGAAGGGTAATTTGCTCAGTGTAATTAATAGGATTTTCATTGGTAACTTTACAACGCTTCGAAGGTTTTGGAAGATTTTCCGTAAATGCGATTTTTGGAGTTCGCCTTCATAACTTCCTGTATAAGTGAGTGTTCATTTCTCTTACACAATATATAAGTCCCGGCATTCATATTCCGCATATATATATGTATATATATATATATATATATATATATATATATATATGTATATATATATATATATATATAATATATATAATTATAGAACTTTAAGTAATAAGTGTACATTTTAGAGAATGCAGAGTTGAGTATTATATTTTTTGGAAAAAAGTCTACCAACAACTATCTATAAAATTAAAATTGGACAAGTAGCGAATAGAACTCGTGCCCTCGGGGTTCCGATCTGATTGCATTACTTACCGTACATTATTGTACCGTCTTATACATAAATATTGTTTATTTGTTATCCTTATATACTTTAATGTATCTCGATCTGTCCGTCTGTCTGTCTGCTAGTGCGTTTATAACTCAAGAACCACTTAACAGATTTCGGTGAATGTTTTAGATGAAGGGCTGTATACTTTTATTGTGATAATCATTTTCAAGACAAAGTGTCTTGACTAACACACGCACACACAGCCAGCCAGCCAGCCAGTCAGACAGACCAACAACAAAGTTATCCTAAAGAGTTCCATTTTGTTTTTTAAATACGGAATCATAAAAATGAATGTTTCTTTTTTTTTTAATCATTTATAGGTTTAGTGTTATGGTCACACGCTAAGACTAGTGGGTAAACTGGCTCTCAAGTGCAGCTGCCGGAATACACTTATATGTGCTTGGAGACAGATTTTCAACTTAAGGGTGGTAGCTAGCCAGGCGGGAATTATAAAATACCCTACTAATATGCTATGGTTCCATCACGATTCTTTCCTTCACCAAAAGCTCAGGCTCATTGCAGGGATTTGAACTTCGTCCATCGACGTGCACGGTACCACTGAGCCGTCATTGCTTCAGTCATCATTGTTTGACGTACTATACTTCCTAAACCACTCATCTGATTGCAATGGAACTTTGGTGAGTTGTTATGTGCACAGTCGTGAAAGTTTTATATTAGTACAACGATTTAACAATAGGTGACGCGCGAGTCGTTACAAGATGACAACTCCGAGTTATTGTGAAAAATTAAAATGAATGTGATCATTATTTATAATCAACTTTACTTGTGCACAATAACAAAACTACATCACGTAAAATACCGCTAAAATTACATAATATAAGGCCAAATAAAATAAGGAATTAAAATAAGAACCACCACATGCCACACGAAGATCCCGCCAAAAACTCCATCTAGCATTCTCTTCCTGTAAATTAATACCTGTAGTGTTGTCACTAATCCCGCTTCCTGGATCTGTCGATAAGTGTCTATTTTAACGCCCCTCCATTGGCCGAGCGCCAGGAAAGAAGGGAGAATAGTTTTATGTTAGGATTAATTAATGTGTGTAACTTTTTTACGGGCGCGATGTCATTTAATAATGTGGTGTATAAATCTTTCGAGAATTTTCGTCTCAGATAACGAGTGTGGTGTATACTTTAGAAACATACTCGTGTGGGTGGGCTAGTGTTCTTCAAACATCGATTGTTATAATATCCGATAGTATCGATTATTTGGTAAAAAAAAACTGTTGATTAATCGATTAACTTTTTTAATACAACTAAGGTACCAAACAAGCGTACTGTCCGTCTCATGGTAAGTAGTTACCGTAGTCTATGGACACTTGTAATACCAAAGGCATCACTATCGCGTTCCGACGCTGAATTCCTCTAACCCAAAGAGCTCTAGAAACTCTACTCACACACAACACAAGGTTATTTGACTGCGATTTTCTGTAGGTTGGCGGTATTTTTATCAGTCGGGGTGCCCCAAGTGGATCCAAAGAGATTCAATTTGATTCTTTCTTAGTACCGTATTTAACAAATCAGCGACCAAGCAACAGCGACACAAAAAAAAGTATTTCTCGTGATCTCTTGAGAAATATTGCAATCTGATAAATTATGTTTCAAATATTCCAAATTTATACTATCGTTAGTTTAACCTGCCTGTCATTATTCGATTGTGAAATTACTATTGATTTATCGATAGACATTCGGTGATTAATAAACACTAGGGTGGCCGTCACTGCCTTACTTTGTAATCACTCCATTCTATTTTAACCGTCTATTATGTTATAATATTCCAAGAGTTATTTGAAGTTATATCGATAATTAATGTCAAAATATTTGTAACCTAACTCATTAATTAGTAACAGACGAAAATAAAAATCATTTATTAATCTCTATTTTAATAAGTACATATTGATGTTTTATTTTTATACATAATTGACTGGGCACGCGGCCCCGCACGTGTTATTACGCAGTAATTATTTACGTCCCATAATTTTATTTTTACTCATATATTATGATATTCTTGAGGTTAATATAATACTTTTTATATGCTATCAATTTTGGAACGAAATATACTTCCTGTGTACAATATATTATTAAAATCAGTCATGCTATTTATCGAGTTGAATCCAGACATACAAACTCATAATTTTTTTAAATGAATTGGGAATAGTTTTCCTTCAAAATACTCATAGCTGACATCATTAAAAAAAACATATACAAATAGAACTCTACCCTTATTAATAAAGATTTGCTCGGTGATAGTATACGACTAGGTATTGTGTTCGACTGGATAGCGATCACCCTACACCAGGTATAAGGCTTAAGCGTATCGCGGTTCAGGATCAGCCACTGTATAGCGAGCGATGTGATAGGTATAAGGGTTCTGTACCCGACTGGGTGGTAACCAACACGGAGATAAACCAGTCACAGCGACTCTTTTTTAATCCGTCAGTATATATTAAGTTGCCAAGGGGCGTGAAAGCTAGTATGACAGCGACAATCGTCGTTGGATTACCGATTTCTCAGTGATCGCTGCTGTTTTTGGATTGTACTGTATTTACCATTAGGCACAGTGTTGTCACTCAGCCGTGGTACTACAAAAATATTATCTGGTGATTTATTGAGAAGTTATCATTGAAGCAATGATGGATCGCGTCGATCGACGTGAGTTCAAAATTCCTGCAATAAGCCTCAGCTCTCAGTGAAAGAAAAGGTGATGAAACCATAGCATGTTGTTTGGACATTTTCTAATACCCTCCTGGCTAGCTACCACCCTCAAGTTCAAAATCTGTCGCTAAGCACTAATAGGTGTGATCCGGCAGCTGCACTTGAGAGTCAGTCTCTCCACTAGGCTTGATGTGTTACCATCTTGGTTCACGTCGTCACTTAACATCAGGGGAGATGGTGGCCCAACGATAAACATGTTAAAACAACATGATAAAAAAAAAACAGATACTAGTGAAAATAGTTTTGTTACATGACATCATAATTATATTTTCAACTAGCTATTCCCGCGACTCTGCTAGCGTGAATTACAGAATCAAAAATAAAATTAGCCTAAGTTACTCCTTATAACATCATCTATCTGCTAATGAAAGTCTCGTCAAAATCGCTTCAACCGTTTCGGAGATTAACCGAAAGAGACAGACAGACAGATTTTAAACTTACTAATTTGTTACTTAAACGAAAATTCTAGAAATTAATCAATATAATAAATAATATCATTTACAATGAATATCAGTCAGTAACTGCTCCACGACTTTTATATTGAAGATTTCAAATGATGTTAAAATTGTTCTTACCCTTGGAAACACTAAGCAACGAACATGATCGATATTTCGTATAATCTTAACTATTCGATCACAGCGCCTCAAAAAATTATCATTTATTTATTTATTACAAAATTAATTACAACGAACACAATAAGAACCGAATCGTCGTTCAGTTATGAATAATTGATAACATTCGTCCCGATAAATACGAACTCAAAGTCAATGATGGACGACATTGCATATTATACTACCACAGTCTAAAGTATAACAGTCGGGCGACAGTCACGTCTAGAGTAGGCCTACTATAATGTTGAAAGATCGAATGAGACATTTGTTATAGGAATGGAACCAAACCATGAATATTAGAGAAACTTTAATGAAAAACATGGTGGAATCGCGCTTAGCTCAGGTACACTCAGACGTTCTCGGTTTCTTTGCCCATTCATATTTGTTTTGTTTTGACTTTATCTCCTTTTTACCTTTCACAACATCATCTACAGCCTGTAATCGCCTATTGCTGAACATAGGTCCCTCTTCTTGTATGCCACTCATCCCGATCATGAGCTAATCTCATCAATGTTTGACCCGCGATTTTAACTATATCGTCCACCATACAAGCTGTTGGGCTTCTGACTCCTCGTTTACTCATACGTGGCCACCAAACCGAAAACTAAAGCATTGACGTTTTAGTCGACCTACCGTCACTCTGTCTGTCTTGCCCAATGCCATTTTAGGTTTGTGATAGAGTCTCCAAACATCGCAAACCTTGGTACGACGTCGGGCCTCGACATTTATAACTTGATCTTTGTAATTTAATGACGAGCATGGCGCGCTTCATGGGTCTCACTTGTATTTTATGTACAGCCTCAACTGTAAGCGTCCATGTATTCGGCACCATATGTCATGGTTCATGGTAAGCAAGATACGTTGATTGTACTGACGGGTTTTCAGGCATTGTGGAATTTATGGACCGTCAAGGATTTGAGTAATTTTAAACTAGGTACCTAAACACATAGGTATATACAATTCTATGAAAGACATTTTATAAACGTTTTCTTAAAAAATAATATCCATTTTAATATGCCTAATTGAAGTAGTTAACCGGGACAGAATGTTTCAAACCGGAACATGTCCCGGGATGTTTGGCAGCTCTAGTCGAAAGAAGGCAATCGATCGAGGTGTACTGGGCGAATGGAGCTTGCTTTCCTCCGGCGTGGAGCACCCTTGAGCCAGCAGCCGCTCGCGCGATACAGTGAAACTGCATTCACTGGCTATCAACATGCAAACATGATTGCACTTCACACATGCACACCACTCAGGTGCATAGGTTCTGTAAGGGACCTTTTTTTTATTTTATTAGCTAGTTAGTTTTAGACCAAATTACTAGATTACTAAATGCATATATACGCATGTCACTTTGGCAACCTTGAGCATGTTGCCTTGTTTTCGCGGCCGAGTGCCTTCAGCGCTCGCCTCTAAGCCAGTTGAAGCTGTAAAAGGCTACATATTTCCAGTACCGAACACTCACGTACTGTAACCTCACAGCAAGGAAACATACATTTTTAATTTATATTATCACACCTAATAGGGTGATATGAAAATCTTAGACAGAGCCATTGAAACAGCAAAGAGATATTCAAAATAATATAAATTATGTAAAAAATATATATGTCAAACCCTCGTGCGGTAATACTTTTAGACATTAGAGGCATTTCACGAGACTTGAACGGGCGATGTTCACTGTTGTTAATTACACTGTGATACTATGCCGCGCTGACCGAGCAAGTGCAGTGTGTGAATCATAACGACACTGACATGGTTTGCCAATAATTAAATTATATTCATACTAACACTGGACAGCGGTATCGAGTTCTCGGAAATGTTTGATATTAAACAAAACAAATTACAATGAAACCTACATAACATTTATTATTTACGTGTATGAATGATTATAAGTGCTTTTGTCCAGTTCAAATTGTTTGAAGCATTGATTTATGATGTGTCCCTTTGTGGTTTGAACTCTGATTCGTCACCGAGTCGTGATTCGTCGTTGAGTTTTTCTCATTCATTTCTGTTCTAGTATTCGCTGGTTTTAGATTTTTTATCTTAACAAAAACATGAAACTTGGAATGCTATCAATATGAAATTATGATTAAAAAAAAACGATTTTATACTGCAATCATTTTAGAATTTGATTTAGTTTTGTTATTCAGGATTTAAGAAAATATAGTATACTGCAGCGCGACGCACGTAAATGAATCAGTAAAGCAAGCTTTTTACCATATGTATAGTGGTTTTTTTTATCGTTATATGTTTGGTGTAGTGGCCACAATCTCACCTGATGTTAAGTGACGATGTGGCCCAAGATGGTAACACGATAAACCTAGTGGAAGATTGGCTCTCAAGTGCAGCTGCCGGAACACACCTATTGGTGCTTGGCGGCAGATTTTCAACTTGTAGCTAGCCAGGCGAGCATAGAAAATGCCCTACCACCATGCTATGGTTTCCTCACGATGTTTTTCTTCACCGAAAGCTCAGGCTCATTGTAGGGATTTGAACTCACGTCAATCGACGCGAAGTCGTACACGCTACCACTGCGCCATCATCGCTTCCCAATCGGGATGTATAGCCATACTACTGCCTAGTTATCGGCATTTCCTTGTTCGTTACTTAGCAGAGTGCTCCACGTGCAGGTGAGGTTGTCTTGTGTGTCTCAAGCCTTAAGATGTTATTTGACCTCCTTACACCCAATATTTATTTTAATATTTTATTGTAAATAACTAACAAAGCATGTATAAAAGGCAAACGGGTTAACTATATTAACGAGTTAACTGTTGCGTTGGAGATCTTTTTGTTCAAAGCGATCTCACATGGTGTTTAGCCTTTGTTCAAAGTTTATTACAGACATAACTTAAACGTTTGCCTGTAATCATGTAGAAAATATTCACATATAAATTATAAAAATATGTTATAAATACACCTTGAAGTTATTTACGTGCTTTTTGACAAAGAACACTCGTATAATTAAAAAAATAAACTTTACCGTTCAATATCAAAGGATTTTAAAACATATTACTTAATTTTAATTGAGTTAGTAGGTGCGCTTCAAAAATAAATTTTCTTCGTTTATAGCAACTTTAGGGAATTTTAAGTTTTTAGAAACTTTAGGGAATCGTTTTCGCACTTTTATTATTATTAAGACGTGTAATAATGTAAATTTATGTTCGAATAATTTATTCATTGTATTGCCTACAAATTCACACAATGGACTTAAAATTTATTCGTCTGGCTTGAACTTTCGAGTGCTTTGTCCTCGTTAAACGAAAGTGATCTTGTGATTATTATTTATTTTTCAAATAATTGATTTTGCAAGTTAAATAGCTTTGTAGATTTGATTGATTAAATTGTAGATTTAATTGAGTGATTAAATGTGTAAAAAGTTAATTGTTTAATAATATTGATAAAAAGTCTAAAGCAATAAAAATGTAGACAATTTTTTTTGTGTTGAAGTCACCTGATCCGAAACGGAAATCAGAAAACATTTAATAGTGATTAAGATACAGTGGTCATGAATTTCAATGAAATTTTGTAACTGAATTTCTAGTAATATAAACTTTGCACATTTAGCCTTAGTTTTATTTATGGAACGGTGACGTCACACGTCGTCACGTGACCATAATGTCGCGTTTATGTGGCATATTTCTTATTTAATAAAAACAATGCAATTATAATTTCAATATGAATGTGACAATCTTTTTTTATATTCAGCAATCTTAATATGTCCTCTTAATACACAGTTCCAATATCCCATATCGATCGGTTAAAAATTTGGTAGCTACTAGCGGAAATTGTTATTAGTATTATGGTTTTTGTCATACACCATGACTACTGGAACACATTTATGATTTTTAGACAGTTTTAATTATATATTAAAATATAAAAAATAAAGTATATTAAAAATAGACTTACCATAAATTTTAGACCACTGAGCGGGAGGTCGCCAATCCGGGTAATGTTTCGGAAACTTGTCCCTCGTCCAGTAAGTGTGTAACACCATACGATAAACTGTCATTTTGTCCGGATTGCAAGTGTCTGTATCGCTCGGTGACAGCGCGCCACAGGCAAGCGCCGGCAGCACTAGCGCGATCAGCAACCGCGCCATTTTATCGATAGAAATCATCGACACTCTCATCTCACTATATTAGAGTCAACATGATTCGCCTGGTGTCACAACATTTCACTTTGTACCTGTGAAAGAAAAGTTTAGTATTAAAGCGAGATTAAAATAAAGTATAGAAAAAAATTTGCGGCATCATCTAAATTTAATTGTATTTTTAAATTGAAATATAAAATAAATAACAACGAAAAAACGATCTATTAAGATAGTTATTCCTAAAAAATATGCCAATGCTATTTAATTAATTTATTTTTAAAAGTAGGTAATATGTTTTAATGAAGTTTCAATTTAGTTTTAGAGTATTGTTAAATTTAGTTAAACAAATTGATATACACGAATAACATAAGAAACCATGGTTAAAAATACGGTTAGCAGAAGAAACCACGCTGATACACTTAACACACACGTAATGCAGTGAGTGTGTGTAGTAGAGAAAGAAGCGTTCTGTATAAAAGTATTAAGAGGGGATCGCTGAGTCGGAAAGAGCCGAGCAGACGCGACGCTGGCCGAATGGTACGTTGCGACGTTCCATCAGAACGCTTTCAATCCGGAGCAAACGCATTACTAGATGTTTCACATGAAAAACAAAATTATTTTTTTAGAAACATTTGTGGTTATGGTATTCTGATTACCTGTAAAACAAGATGCAACGGTTTATAAACGGTTGCGTATATCAACCTAACTTTTTTTTGTATATATTTTTTTTCTTATTTACTCTCGTCTAAGTCAAATCGAATATTATACACTGTTATATGTTTTTTTGTAAATTACAACAGTTCTACATACCAAAGTATGAGTTAAATTACAAAACAATGTTAATCAAAAATTAGAACACTGTACGAGTAGTTTTTCTAGACATGTGAAGAAACCTGCAAAAAAGTGTTGTATAGTATAATACCCGATTTAAAAATTGGCCAAATATTTTGTCTATTAGTCTCAAATACATTTTTTGTAAAATTACCATTGATTTTTTTACAGTGTAATATTGTTACGCGATATAGTTATACTTTCAATAAAAACTTTATGTAAATAATGTCATTGTAGTCACGGCATATCGCTTTGTAGCTTGCTATAAATCATCACTTATCACGTCCGGTCAATCGAAAAACCGGTGGCCGTCCATCCGGATAATTTTAACATTTTTCCCTATCAGTGGACATCTTCATGGGGTCATCGACCCGGTTTATTTCGGTCCCTTTGAGGTGAGATATTGGTTAGGGCGTGTCGAAACACGTCCACTTGATGAGCAACGTTACTTTTCTCGTTTTGGATATTTCACAAGACCTATGATCACAGGGGTTTCGTACGGAACCGTATTTCTGTACATTTAATTAACTATACTAATATTATGTATATAAAGACTTCAAAAAGTGAATATATGATATAATAGCTGTGCCCGCAGCTCCGCTTGCTTAGATAATGCATTCTGTAGAATGCTGTCTGTCGAGCGCACGTTAAAATATGCCCCAAAAATGCTTTTTTTTTTTTTTTTTTTCTTTTTTCTTCCGAACTGACTATACTGTTAGCCTTAGGGGCCCTGGAGCCTTTACGGCTTTTACAGCTTTACCGGGCTTGAACCCCAAAAATGCGTATTATGGATAACCCTTAGAAGATATACATATTCAATTTTTGCAATTATGTAGTACATTACTTTGATATATCTCTTATAGTCTCTCAGCGTAAGCCATTTAAGCGCCCCAAAAGCGTATTTTTTCCCGTATTGATTCAACATTATCGTCACAGCTTATTTCGAATATTACTTTTTCTAACAAAATATATCTCATAACCTGGCCAGATAATTTAGCTTAATATGGATTTAGAAAAGAACCATGTCTATCGGATAAGTTGTTTTCGCGTGAAAAGAACGTAAAACGGCCTGACATACAGAGAGACGTTGAGTTTTATAATATGTACAGATAAAACATTGGAAATTTAAACAATCTTAAAATGAAAAATATTGTGATCTTCGCATATGATGAACATAATGTTATGATATTTTTCATTCGGTTTATTCCCTCTATAAGCTTAACAAAATCATGGGCGTCTTGAAAATAAATCACATCTCCAGATAAACTTTGTAAGTAAAATATTATCTAAATAAAAATTTTCAGAAAGGTCAGAATTATTCATTTAATAATACAAGTAAGATATAGATTTAGCACTTGTTAAAAAAAACTTGCAATTTTGATAAGTTCGAAACGTCGAAAAATGACGGCCGGTCATAACATGAGCTTATCATAAATATTCCACGGAGCGCCCCCGCGGACCGAACGTAAGTACCTAAAAGGTTTCGGATTTTACCAAATATTTTGTCAATATTTCAAAGGGTAAATTCGACATCGCATTTTGTTGACTTACACCCGTTTCTACCACACGATCGATAGTACCTACCTACTGTGGATTTCATCAAACTGTAATAACATACATATTTTAACGTTAGCGAAAACGAGTCAGTTTCAATAACATTGTTGGGAATTTTATAGCAAAAATTGGGTAAACATTTTTACATATGTTTATTTATTGGCTCTACGAAATGCCTGCAGTAGTTTATAATACATAATTTATAAGCATTTAGTATAGATAAGCTCGCTATTAATTATGTTCTGAAAAGGAAGCAATGCCTTAATACTTCTAATCGATATCTATAAAGTTGGTTTTGTTAATAGGCACTTTTAACTGGTTGATTGCAACAAATAACTTATTCTTTCCTAATCTAGAGTCTATTTTTGTATTTGTAAGAATTGTGTTATTAAAAAGTTCAAATATGACAGATAATTCATTTTGTTATTTAACGGCAACATGTGATTATACCCAATTCTGTTAATGTCGATAAATACTTAATCTTCAAAAAATAAAACAATGCTCTAAATTCTCTAAAAAGATGGTGGCTCCCTTGTTAAAACTGTCCAGGGAATTTTCTGTGGCAACTCAAAATATTACTTCTAGTTATTCTTTATACAGTTCAGTTCACTTGTACAAAATAACTCAAATACATAACGTAAAATTTCTGTATTCTATACATATAATAAAAGTGTCTGTTTGTAATGTCAAAGCAATACTTTTTTACTAAATAAATATGAAAGTATACACGTTATAGGTTTTGGCGTAGTGGCCACAATCTCACCTGATGACGATGTGGTCTAAGATGATAACACGCTAAACCTAGTGGAAGACTGGCTCTCAAGTGCCGCTGCCGGAACACACCTATTGGTGCTTGGCGACAGATTTTCAACTTGAGGGTGGTAGCTAGCCAGGCGGGCTTTAGAAGAAGCCCTACCATGCAAAATGTACATATAACAAAAACCCATTTTTAACATTTTTCTCTATCTGTCTGTTTGTTCCGGATAATCTCCGAAACGGTTGGATCTATTTTGACGGAATTATAAGGAATAACTTAGGCTACTTTTATTTTAGAAAAATAATTAGGGTTCCGCACAAATAATAAAAAAGCTGTTTGAGTAGACCACGCGAGCGGAGCTGCGGGCACAGTTAGTATAACATAATGTAGGGTCAAATAACATATGTTTATGAAAAAAGGAAAAAACATCACATGACAAATTATGATCTCGTCAAAAACGGCATGATAGATTGTTGTGATATACGACGGTAAGCACAGTACGATCCGAAAACAACGGTGACTACATAAAAAACGGCAATCCATTGCCGGTTGTCACTGTCATGCCAACCTGCAAGCCTCTCGGTATTTAAATGTACACTTACTAATGCCGAAACGTTACAAAACGAAATGAAAGTCACTGAGACGGTTTTATCATTAGAGATGCCACGAATAGTGATTTTGCCGAATACCGAATATTCGGCCACGCTCTTGGCCGAAGCCAAATATTCGACGCGGGTAACAGATTACGACCTGTCTCATTGCTACGCATGCGGTGGCGGTGCGGGAGGAACATTTGTATCATTTACGAGTTGATTTGAGAAAGTTGCTACAGAAAATATGGAAAAAGATAGAGATGTGGAAAAGAAAAGTACAATTGCAAATGAGGTTGACTTTTATCTAAAATCTGTTCGCCTAGAATGGATCCTTACAAGTATGTGGTGGTCAGATAACTTATAACAGTATTTAAATATGAAAAAAATCGCAAAGGTTACCTATAATTGTTCCGGTAGTAATATCTACAGTGAGATACTGTTTTCAGAAGCCGGTTTCAAAGCACAATCGTTGTTTTCATACATCACAACTTACCACTGATAAATTTTTAATATTCTGTTTTATTGGTAAAATATATTCATTTCGGAGTAATGTGTGTGACTTTTTCTTTTAATTTTGTCTTCGGTATTCGGCCGAATAACGAATATTAAAAAAATTACCGAATATCGAATAGTATCCGAATATTCGTGGTATCTCTATTTGTCACCATGTGAATGGTGGTCGCGCCTCAGTCCGATAGGAAGATCCGTACCACCCCGCTTGATAACTATACACCAGTGTTATACCTGGTTTATGGTGATTATAATCCAGACGGATCGATTGTCGTGTCCTACCTACCACTATTCCCAAAGTAAGTAAAGTTTACATTCCAAAACTGTATTTCATAAAGTAGTTTGAAACCACAAACGAGGGGTTGTTGTCTTAGGACCTACTTAAATATCACTTTGAGCGAGTTTCGTGGCTTCATCATTATAATAGCTCTTGTGTCAACATATGAAATATACGATATTAGAACCCACATTTTCAGTCAATAGCTAAATAAGAAATAATCAAGACAAATTCAAAAAAAAAAGAAATTCTCCCAAGTGATTTGCTGTGTGTCTCGGTGGATCCTACTACATGGTGATCTTATTACATATATATACAAAATAAAGTTAGGAGATATATGTTATTGCACGTTTTTTGATTATTTGTAAGAAAAACAACCGCCCTTAGCAACTAAATAAAAAAAGTTATATAAAATATCATCGCAGGTACTTCACCCCCGTTTCTCCCGGTAAACAATTTCGGGAACTTGTTGGAACTTCCCCCTTTGTTTTCGAATGCGACCTCTCTCCCCGTACCGATAATTCGATTATGTTGTATTGTTTCCCACGTGAAATGTACAAGCGGTGTTGTGTTTTTCAATTATGGTTTTTGCAGCGTGATGCGTTCCCGACATTTAGAATATAAGGCTTGCATTTATCTAAAAACTTATAGGCATTTTAGTTATTTTTTGTTCGTTATTCACGTTATATTAATACGTTCACTGCATTGACAATTTCTGTTATAATTTACTGGTACGTTTACTAGGCAATGATGGTTCAATGGTAGCGTGTACGGACATCGTGTCGATCAATGTGAGTGCGAATACCAACAACGAACTTGAGCTTTCAGTGAAGGAAATCATCGTGATGAAATCATAGTATGCTGGTAGAGCATTTACTAAAGTCCGCCTGGTTAGCTACCAGTCTCCAGTTGAAAATCTGTAGCTAAGCACTTATAGATGTTCCGGCACTTATAGATATGTTGAGAGCCAGTTACTCTAGACCCCTAGGCTTGAGCGTGACACCATCTCGGGCCACTTCGTCACTTCAGGTGAGACTGTGGCCAAGGGCAAACTTACAAAGACTTTAAGAAAAGGTATATGATACCGTATTGAAATAAAATTGAATGTAATTATGTGATGCTGCCGGAACATACCTATTGGTGCTTAGAAATAGATTTTCAACTTGTCTGTCTGTTTGTATGTTCGGATTTAACACAAAAACGCCTTGAGCAATTCTTATGAAATCTTATAGGTACACGGGAAACTTATGACATTGGTCAATTGATATAGATCATAAGAAGTTATAATAAAACTTTTAGAAATCGTACAAGGGAAAAATTGATAGGGTATAAGAAGAAAAAAATCGATCGCTTTTGATGAAAACAGTACACGGAAAGTAGATGACTGTTATTCTTTAATAACTGATAGGATATATTTATGGATAAACATGATTAAAAATAAAATTACACGATGAGAATAATTACCGCGTAACAACAGTGTGCGTAGCCGCGGGGCATCGCTAGTAATATCATGTAATTTTCTTTTTATATTGTTATATTGCTTGAATTATGATTTTCGTTTTCATTCATACATTGTTTTGTAATTTTACTCATAATTTGGTATGTAAAATGTTTGTAATTTTACAAAATATATTACAGTATATTATCCTCGCATGTTAACATAAAAATGTTTATTACATATTTAATAATAAGATGCAATCGATTTGAAAACTTATCTTATTCTATCGCACTCTTGTATCTCTCTCGGTTTATAGCAAGGTTCTTTCTTGGCCAAGTATCTATTTTAATATTTTTTTGCGTAAACAAACCGTTGAAAAACGAAATCTTTTAACTAAATTTGTTCTTGAAAATGTACTCTCAATGCAGTACCTACCAAGGAAGTTTCATTTTAAAAATATAATACATTATAATGGTGGGATATGTTTTACAGGACGACGAAATATCAATGAAACCATTCAAATATCAGTCCAGATACAATACACTGTCAAACAATTTTTTCATCTTGTAATGAGCCGCTAGCCCAGAGATCTCTGTCACGTGGAACTGAAATAGCCGCGATATAGGTCATCGCACGGTGACAGCCGACCGACCACGACGCAACGATCCAGCACACAAGATAAATTTATCACCTGTATTGAATAATATAAAAATATGTTAACACCGTAGATGGAGAATTAAATAGATTAAACATTAGTCAATACCCAATGAGGTAGGAATATTATGAGACAGCCAAATTGAGAAATTTACATTTTAATGAGGAGCTGTACAATAATAATAGGAGCTTCAGTTTAATAGTTTGTAGCAAATAAAAAAGAAAACGCTAATCGCTGCGGCAGCAATATTGGTGCGAAAAACAAAACCGATCTAAACAAATTAAAAATACCTTTGATTCAATCTTTCGCGCTCTTGAGGTTATTTGAATTAGAACAATACCTCTTGTTTTTTTTATTATTTTAGTGCCGTACTGTAATAATAATACTTTATTAATATTTAAAGTGAATAGATAAATATACTTTTATGTTAAAGTTGTTTATTTATTTATAAAAAATTGATCGCAATATTGACAAGGATTTTAGGATTATTATGTTTTTATGTCGAAAAATTGTAACGAAGTTCGTATTGGTCTCGTAACAATTGGAAATTGTTATTTCTTTATTTGCCTGGTTGTCAGCTTGTTTGTTAAGGCTAATCTCGGAACGGCTGAACCGATTTTAACGAGACTAATTGGCAGGTAGAGGACTTTTCAAAGCGTAATCTAGACTACATATAAAATACGCTTTTCCATAAGTGTTAGTAATGCTAAAATTACAAGTCTTAAAAAGGTAAAAAATAGACTACTTGTAGTTCAGATTAATCTGGGTAAGACATATTGTAGTCGCATACATCACAATCACTTGAATGAATTCGCAGGTACAAGTTTGTGTTAGACCTTAAATACATTCCATATTTTTATCTCGACATTATGTACATTTGGAAGTGGATTCCTAGTACAAAAAAAGATAAATAACATGGTTAATATCCATTGATGGTACATTCAGAATGTTTTTTATTTCATTCCGTTATTATTAAGCGTAATAACGCTTGAAGACAATCCCGTTCGAAATGAACGCTGAAACCGCTGAAAATATTTCGGTGTCAGTATGTCATAATTTTGTACAAGGTCATATTTATTTTTCAGTTTTGCAAAGATTGGCTATAGTTTATTGTTACATTGAAGTTTAATATTTTTTAATATATTTTAATATTAGAATAGTTTTGTTGATTAGAATTACAAATAGTTCGAGTTTTGCGAGCCAGGTGTTTCAACTTACATAAATTAATTAATCAGATACTAGATATTATTTCTTTCTATCAATAATAAGATGCGCATTTTTTTGCTGTTCACTCGATTGTCTTGCTGTCAATTTTCAATTGACAAAAATGGGTATAAATTATAAAAAATATATTTCAACTCTCTTAAACTAATCAATCAAATAAAATATATAGTCTCTTTCTACCAATCAGATGAATGAATGAATATATTAACTAATCAGATACGATACGAGATTATTATTTTTTTACTAATCAGATGAGTTTCTTTTTTTTATATTTTTCAATTGTGATCCGCGGCCTACATTTTATATAACTTATAAAAAATGCGCAATATCGTCTCCAGTACCCTTAGTATATTAACTCAATGCTTGAATCACACAAAGTTTTATTATTTGGTATCATTCCAAAAACGTAAATTTACGAGTTCTATTTCAGATCGGTATTTAAAATAATGGCACTGTTCAATTCACATTTTAATTTAGTATGTTATTACTGATTAGAAAATTTAGTTTTGAAAGTCTCTTCTTATTTTTTCTTTTTTTGGAACATGAATCATATATTATTTGCCGATAAATTTACTAGACAAATGGACTATTATATTTACAATCGTTGTTTTTTTTTTTACATTAGAACTACATGGTCCCGGAATCACGCTTATGGGTTATAACAGAACAGTGATTTTCCCAATTTACAGCAAAGTACATTATCAGTATTGGTTAAGCTAGATTCTGTAAGCGACCGGTACAACTTGAATAGTATAAATAAACACAAATTAATTCTACAATAAGGTTTATTTATTTATTTATTATTAAATATTACAGTAAATACAGCTATGACGGTACATAGGATTCGGTTAAAAATATTTTTTCTCCCGGATTCCTGTGCCCTTCCTCTAGTTATATATAAAAATCATATATTATTATCAAATAGGTATAAAAAATAGTTACATAGAACAACATGTAAAAGGAGTATGTATATGTGTGTGTGTATGTGTGTGTGTGTATGTGTGTGATGTGGGTGTGTATGTGACAAAATATAGTGCTTTGAAATACCAAAAAAAAAGTATGTACCAGATACACAGTATTAACATTAAAAATACGAGTAGTGTTTAGCAAAATATTTGTACATAAAATTAATATTATTTAACAATAAGGAGTAAAATTTCAGTATCCAGGTAGAAATAATTGTTACAGTACTATAAAATTTTGGTATGTCACATAAATTTGTTTACTAAAATTAATTTATTTTCTTATAGTATAGTATTTCAAGTGAATAAAAACTCTATAAAATTTTTTCAACAAAACTTAATCACGAAAAATTGCTCGCATTTTTCTACAAAATCACGGTTTGTTATAAGTAGGTAAGTGATTTTATTTGACTCAGTCGATGTAAAACGTCGCGTCTTGGAAAATGTTTCAACTACCATAATGTCTACACGACACAACTTTCACTGTCAAACGAACACACACATTACATTTCACATTACAGTACGGCGCTGCCGATACCGTGGACTAACAAAAAAACAACCTTTTCCAGTCTCTTATGAAATTATATTAGTTTATGCGACTTCCAACACGTTAAACGTTTAACGCACATTATGGGTCTCTCCTCTTTGTGTGAGCCAGACCGAGAGAGCAAATGTCGGTGTGTATGTATATTGCATACTGTTTAAATAAAATATAAAATATCTTTTAAAATGATGTTTCACTTCTATCGTGTTATGTGAATCGCACACACACCTTTTTCATGTTTTAGAACACCTCCAAAAAGTTGTTGCAATTAATTGTTTTTTTTTAATAAGCTCACGTATTATATTTGACTAAATTTAAGCTCAATTTTTTAAGCCGCTTATAAATTTGATGTTATCGAGGGACTTTTAGTTTTCATATTAAATACTGAATTCGTATTTTACTGTCCATTCATGTCACAATGAACAAAAATACACATCGAGATATAAAAATACTATATCATAATCGCAAAATACGAATATTTTATATACAGAACTGAGTATATAATAAAAAAAATTCACGAAAGTATAGACCAAGAATCTGCAGTACGCGCATTTAACATAATAATAATACAAAAAATAGCAATCTCAATATAGATTTCAAGTGTAACTTTAAACATTCATACATTTCTAATTTGTGTAAAAATAATATAAGAAATTATTGCCAATACGAGTATATTGCTTACTCTATTATCATAAAATTTTATTAGTGCCCTTTATAATATCTCTCAAGGTAAGCAAATCGATCAAATTTATTCACATCACATTTGTGTATCACCTAGGATATTTATTTATTTTTGTTTATTAGCGTATCTATAATGTTCCTAGTTTATAGCGAATTCTTGGAATCTTCTGTTGATATAATGAAAAATATATGCATTCAAAAACACTAATTCACTGTATTCTGAAATTATTTGTTTTATACCAGTGATAATTCCTGGTTTTCAGCCACTACTTTTTACACCAAGGATATGATTTTATTTCAATCATTTAGTTATATCTCGCTGACCACTGTAGCGTGGTCGTAGGAAACTTTCTTCCCAGTAGAAACATAAGTCCCATAAGTTCCTCTTAAAATACAATAATAATTGTTAAATAAATTAAATACATATAAGCATATTTTTATATTATATCATATTTTTAATATTATTTGTATAATTAATTACATCGAACGGATAGATTCAATTCACCAAATTGCATGCACGGCAACAGCCCATTCAGCTACACACCCTTGCTTATGTTGCCATTTCGACTGAGCCCTGTGCGCTTGCCACAAAGCTCGGTGAAGCTGTCAAGGCCCTAGAGACCACTGACGTTAGTCAGTGGATAAAAAAGATATTCTAGCGTGGTAGCAGCCATAGAATGAATGTCTATAAGCACCTCTGTATATGTGTTCCAGGAATAGTGTTTGAGATATTTTCTAGGCTAAGCCTATTGTCATCCTTCTCCAGTTAAGTTTGTACAAGGAGAATAGAATCATAATAAAGAAAACATACTTAGATGTATTTATATGAACTCACAAAGCCCAAACAATTTTATATGTTTTTATTTACACTCTTAAGAATAATGTCTTAATAACTAAAACATTAAAATATTCAATACAGTTATAAATGGTACATAGAAAACAAAAACATAATACATGTTTAGTCGCCAAATGTTAACTTTTCAATTTCCTAATAGATAAATTAAAAACCACAAACCACTTGATGAATGAAAGCGGACGTAAAATTTTTAGTAGGACATTATTAATAGACGGTCTATATAATTTAGCAACTTTGTTGGATATAAAATGTATCAAATATATTTAAACTGCTTATGAAGTCTGAACAATTACAATTAACATTTTAAAGCGACCGACCGCGGCCTGAATATTGTTCAGAAACTTAACGGCAACAGTTTGCGAACGTTTTGAATTATTTAAACTTCATTAAGAGTAGAACGTCGACTCAATTTGGCGGGGTTATAACTCCGGTCGGCTCACTAACCTTCTTTATATAAAATACGACTGACTTACAAAACGAAAATTATTGTACGAACCGTATTACTTGGAACTTTGAGTAAGCGGTCACATTTTTAGGGTCAACCTATTTTTGAGTATACTGAATTTGAACAAACATATACAGTTGCATAACTTCAGAGTTATATGCCAGTTCGGATATAAGAATTACACAGTTTTAATTAAAATTAAATGTTACCTAGATACCTATCGTATATCCACCCTGTAATAATTATCAAAATACATATTTATTTATTTTAATCTATACTTTAATTAAAACAGTAAATACTCGAAATCTGGTCAATAATATATTTAAAAAAATACTACTAAGGTTTAGAATCACGGGCAGAAAACATTTCGAGAAATTTTGAAGTTTTTGCCTGTCTATCTATACGCTTACATAGTAATACACCGAATTTGATGAAATTTGGTACAATTGTAGTTTAAAGTCTGTAGGTAAATTTTTTCACATTTAGACATTTGTATGGTGTATAAATTTCGTTTAAGTTATGTATATTTAAAAAAATATTTTATGGATATATAATAATGTAATATATTTTAAATATAATATAGTGAACTGAAGTGAAATTATAGGAAATGAATCCAAATAACGCCACAGAATTCTGTAGGGGGCAACGTATTAGGTTTAATTCACAGCGTAGATATATGCCAGAATATTGATTGATCGAAAGTAGTGAAGAGCGTGAGGCACGGCTGACTACTAACCGTGAGTAGTAATTAAGCAGCGTCTCAGAAATCCAAGACACAAAGTATGAAACTACATATCTGTTTCTTGTTTTTTATCGCATTTTTCATACAAGAAATCCCACGCGGACAAAGTCACAGGCACAGCTAGTATTTTTTATAAATCCATCTAGATTTTTTAAACATAATGTCTATGCATTCTGCGTTTAAGAGTTCAAATGATATGTTTTCAAAAACCAAAAATATATATTTCATATTTCCATAGTTGCTACAGCTTCCTTGTGTGTTTGTTCTCTATGCGCAAACAGTCCCTGTCCTGAATCTAGTCCCTGTGCAAACAACGACAAACTTTTACAATAAATTGTGCGCGACTCGTTTCAGTTCAAAGACAAGGGGAACGAAGTCGCAGACAAATGTCAATCATTAATAAAAATCAACAAAAAACGGATCAGCCGATGAGTTCATTGGCTCAATCACGTTTATGTCCAATTTGTGACTACAATCACATACGTCAATAATGATATTTTGCTCAGTGTAATAAATGTGTCTATATAATTTTATCATTGAGTTAATATGTACAATTACTAGAGGCGGCACTGTGACTTCGTTGTTTCATGGGTCAAACAAGTATCAACTATCTTACCCACACTTTTCTGTCCTTGACATATTATTATAAATATGTACCAATTGTTAAAAGTTATACACGAAATTAATATCACAATTATTGTATTTAAGATTATTTGGCAAAACGAGAAACATGATTAGGTTCTCAAAAATATTTTATTTCTATAAAACTTCAAGGTAACTTGGGATACGAAATATCTGTTTCATAGAAAATATTCTCGTCCGAAGACCACATTAACTTGTAAACTTTCATTGTAAATGAACTTTTCATTGTCACTTTTACAAAAAAAAAAGTATTTTTCGTGTCCCTTACAAAATGCGTATATTGAGGAATTTTGTCAGAAAACACATAGATGGTTTTTTTTTTCGCCGTAAGTAGCTTCTATTGTGTTTGTTTTCATTCGCACTGCGGTGACGGTAGCCTTTGATAGGGTCTTTGATCAGAATAAAAGAAAAGTAAAATTTATTTTTACCAAAAAACGTTACTTAACCTCTTCAAAGTGTGGGTATATTAGTTGATTGAACTTTAACCGATATTCTACAATCTAAAGATAAAAGTTCGATACTAAAAAAATACAGCCTGTTTTGAAAGTCACTCTGTTGAAGAGTCCTGAAAAGAAACAGCAGAAGTTTCTTACTAAATTACATTTAAACAATTGGGATCGCTCGGTGTTTAAAAAAACTCATTACTTGCATTTAAACATCAGGACTCCGATCGAAGTTTTGAAAAAAAAAAACATCTAGGTAAACTTGGAAAGTAAAAAATTATCTACGAGTAAATACGATATTTCATCGAAATCTTTAGAGCCGTATACAAATGTATTATATGTATTTATACTATTATTATTAAAGGATAAAGTTTGCATGTTTGTAGAAGGTAATCTTTAGATCCGATTCTAAAAAATCTCTTGCTAATAGAAAGCTAAATTATCCCCGAGTGATATTGTAATTAAAGCGAATGAAGTCGGAGGCAATTGCTTGTTTATATATATAAAAAAAATCACTTATTTAAATTTAATTGACAGGAAAGCAAGATTTTAAATGTAGTCGGTTATATGATGAGAGTTGAAACAACACTCTTCGTTCGCCTTTAACGCGCCACCTGTTCTAAAAAAGTTTGTCTTTATCACAAAGTATATGAAAGTCTCATCGTACATCATACCTACTTAAAATAAAAAGTAAACAAGGTTCTAAAGAAGAGGAGTGAGTCAAATACAAATAGAACTTGAAAGAGCTACGTAGCATTTTGAAAAAATCTGATCGGTTATGCCAGAAATTTTTATTCAAAATAGCTGTTCTAGTTAGTCATAATTCAACGGCCCTAACCGCTTATCTACGTTATATACCGGGATATCCTCGGGCTCTTTACATATCTCTCCATTAATATCTGACAAACAGAAATAAAAACAAATTGTTAGCCGTTTATTTTGAACTCTAGATCAGAAAAAAATATGAAGCTATTACTCACTTTATAATATTATTTAATTTTATATTTATAAAGATAAGTGGTCCTTATTCGGGGTAGTTTCGAATTTTCTTTCAAGATTGTCCTAAATCGGTTCTAAATAAGTAAATAAAAATTCCTGCCAAATTATAGCTCTTAATATTAACCCGGTCCCCACCAGAGTTTTAAATGGAAATAACACGGTGAAAATTATTTTCATTCTTTGGAATTTTATAGGGCGTTGAAAAATAATACGATCATATTCTTGTAGGAAATTTAATGCCCTAAAAAAAGGTATCTTATGATTTTTTGCTAAGACTATGATATTTAGCTATGATCCTCTACTATAAAAAAATATACTAGTTTTTTCCACGACTTTGTCTGCTTGTGTTTCGTACTATATCCTTCTCCAGTTTTCATGTCATCCCTATGTCAAATTTCATAGCGATCCGATCAGAGGCTTAGTCGTGAAAATTTAACAAATAGAGTTAATTTAGCATTTATTGTGGTAAGTGTGGATGTAAATGTATAATTTAATACACCGATTATGTAAATCATATATTTTTGTTATTTCTATAAACGGGCTGTATGGTATGAAACAACATACAGACGTAAAAACCACTTAATGTCCTAACATGATTATAGGGTGTAATCACCTATGATTACACCCTATAATCATTGATAAAGAATTTAATAAAAAGACCGCAGTCTTAACTAAAGACAGTCTATGCTGCTACTCCCAAGAAATGAATCGGAACAGTTCGTGTGGCCTGGTTTATCACTGGACAATGGCGCTAGAGCAATTTTTTTTACCATACGATCTGTATCTATCACTACCATTTTTTTTCAACAATTAATTATTTATTAAAACAAATCGACGTCTTTTAAAATTACTAAAATAGCCCAGTTATACCACCGTTGTCAGACATCCAGAAAACAAATTTGACGAATATATAAAAAATAAAAGAGAAATATATAGGACATAGAGCAAAGTCCTTATTATATTATTCTTGAAAAACAATATTAAAATCGGTTTTGGCGGAGGAAATAGGAGGTTACGTAATTATGAGTTAGTCTCTCTCTCGCTCTATTGTTTGTTCGCAACAGGAATAGATTTCTGTTAAAACGTATTGTTCAAATGTCCTGTGTACCGCGTTTCCTCCTACAGATCGACTGTTGTGTATTCACCGGCATGTTGGTAGTGCTCGGCGATAGATAGTCAAGTACCAACGGTCCTGAATTTTTTTCTTAACTAAGCTCAGCAAGTGATCTCAGTTCAGATACGGGATTAAGGTATATTTACTTTAAAAATTACACAATACTGGCTATTGATTCAGTGCAGTAAAAACACAATATAGAACTAAAAAAAAAACAAATAGTTAAGCTTACAAAAATGAAATGGAATAAAACAAGTACGGTCATCAAAAAACCAGCCGTCAAAACCGTGAATCTACGGTACATTGTTAACCTATATTGCGGGAACTCTTCACATTTCCGCAATAATAATTCACCGCGGTCGGAAAACATAAATCGCTGACGACTGCCAGTGCGTGCCTGCGCGCATTTTAATAGCCATCGAATATATATTTTTCACCCCTTTGAATCTGCTTTTTCCCACTGTTTATAATTTCTAAACTACTTTTCTTGTTTATCAGATGACGTATCAGTTGAAAACGCGTGAATCGCATGCTAAATATCTATCAACACGTTCCATGCACGAGGATGTCGATATACGTGCCTTTAGCTCTGTATGTTATCAAAACTAGTATCTTTATAATACCTCATACAACAATTATAAAAGAAATAATTAGTAAGCTGATATTATTACTGCATATTAAATCTATTAGTCTAGGTAGAAAGTCCTCAAGCGGCTATAACAACCTAGCAATGATATGAAGTTAAGATAAGTCTTTTCAACAGCAGTGAAAGTGTTAAAATAGCCAATATTCAAGTCAAAAGCTTTATATGCGATTTACTTTTCCGCAAGTGTAAGTATAAAATGAAGCGTAAAGTTTACCATATATAAAAAAGAAGCAGATATTATACAAGAAAAAATTAAGTTACATGAACAGAAAAGTTTTTCACTGTACCCTTCTCTCGTAGTCACAATTTTTGTTGAATAGGTCCAATTTGTGTTCAAGCCGCAGGGCACATAGCAATGACTTTCTGTGAGATTTATTTGGCTATGGATGCAGGAACTAAGGTAAAAATATTAAATACTGGAACAGCTTTTAAGCGTAGAACCGCAGCTTAGGCGCCCGTGATTTGGGTTCAGTTGGGCTCAGTGGTAGCGTGTACGACTTCGCATCGATTGAAGAGAGTTCAAATCCCTGCAATGAGCCTGAGTTTTCGGTGAAGGAAAACATCGTGAGGAAATCATAGCATGGTGTTAGGGTTTTTTCTAATGCCCGCCTGGCTAGTTATCACCTTCAAGTTGAAAATCTGTCGCCAAGCACCAATAGGTGTGTTCCGGCAGCAGCACTTGAGAGCCAGTCTTCCACTAGGTTTAACGTGATAACATCTTGGGCCACATCGTCACTTAACATCAGATGAGATTATGGCCACTACGCCAAACCTATAACAATAAAAAAATAGACTTTCTTCAAAAGGAAAAAATACTCGCCTTAATTGAAATGAAACACAGCGCATATCTCAAAACGGCTTGAAAGGCACAAAATTTGAACTATGTCACCAAATTAATTGATCTCTACAAATTTTTATTTTGTACCAAACTCGTTTATACTAACTACTAACTTGTGTAATAAATCTCGCGGCTTACTTTCCACAAAGGAAACTTTAACGTTTACTATAATAAAATAAAAAGCGTAGATTTGTAAGATTTTCATTTTGAAAACTGCCTTTAAGTTTGCATATATAATTTGTATCACTATGTAATGAAAATGATTATATTATTCAAAATTTGTAAAATATTGTATTTGATTTTAAAATTCATGTACTTGTTAATTTATATTTGACCGGATAATTTAGAAAGAAAGATTAATTTATTTGTACCAACGACATTTGACAACAATGAATAATCTAAAAGTACCTTTACATCTACCTACTAAGAACTAAAAATCAAATGGCAGTTGTTACAAAACGGCTCCAGCTCAGCATGATGTTGGTTGCAAGCAACCAGCGCTGGTCTTCCGTTGGAGCCGTCCGGTGACATCACAGGACGGACATTCTGACATATAGACCAAAAAAATAAATATGAGAAAAAATTAAAAAATATGAGACATACGACGTAGAACATATATCACAACACAGTATTTTCAAACGAATCAAGGAGTTGGTGTTCAAACGAAAATAAATAATAATAATATATAAGTACACTATGAGCACTAGTATACAGAGCAAGTAAGTTATACATTTTAATGAGAGCGAAACATTAATAATTAGAATTTTTTTTAAATAATAATAAGCTTATTTAGGTTGCATTTATTTAAATATACACGTATACAATTTTAAATGGCGCTTGTATCATTTAATTCCAGCGCGCTACTTTTGATTAACATTTCTTACCGTATTCAATCAAAATATTGAAAAATATACAGTTGTACCGTGAACCCGTACTAATGACTTTCACGAGACAATTATTATTAGGTTTCAAGTAACTTTGGGTACACATTAAAATACTCGAGTATTCCCAAAAGCTTTAAAATTACCTAGTAAAAGATTAAACTAGTAATAAAAAAGGAACGTCGACGTTGATTATGTATTGATTACTTACTTTAGACACTGTTACTAACGTAAATACTAACTCGGTACATCCCCAGTACGTGTCTTATTAAAAATTAAAATAAATGTTGAAACTTAGAAAATTTAATTTAGGTTAAATTTCAAAACTACTTAACCGCTACTTTAAAATGTCTAAGACAACAAAAAAAGGTCACATAAAAGCGCTATAAGTGTTCAAACCTGAAATTGATATTTTCTTTCAGCGCTTTACGCATCCACCGTGTACGTTTTACAGCTAAAGTCACTTTCAATTTTCGACATAAAGCGCTTTATGGCTGACTCGGAGCGTGACGGGCATAAAACCTCTGGAGAGAAAGCCTCAACTTGTCTCCATCTACACTGTAGTCGCGTCAGATTTAGCGATTTACTAAAACAGGTTCGCATTGGGATTTCAACCGTAAACCCAAACAGGTAAGGCGTATAATGCTGTATCCTTAACAAATGTAAAATTACTTAATCTTTTCAATTTTTTTTCAGCGGACAGATGTTACCGTGACGTAAGAGCGGAGTATAAAAGTTTTCGTTTTATTTTTTACGACTCTCACAAATTAAATTGGGCAGTGGGATTGTTTGCAAATGTAGGTCATAATTAAGAAATTTCAATAAAAAGTCATCCCTAGACCATTTTGTCGACACCAAGAATGTTTTCAGAACCGATCCACGTTCGAGAGTGCCTTCTCAAGGTCAAAATTGAATCATATATATATATTATTTCTTAAATGTGTTTCACGGGCATCGCCATATTTGCGTTAATTCTTCATCAAAATTAATGATTCAAACATAAAATTAAAGTCAAATATAACAATATATAATGTAAACATATATAGATAAACACATCCAAAACTAGCCGGGCGGGATTGACAATTTATATTATAGTCTATCAATTAAGAAATTATTACAAAATGTCATGAAAATCGGTCGGGAACTAATTATTTTACAATTCCTAAGTGTACTATTGATGATTCTTATAGCATATCAATTAAGGAATCATGTATGCTTCTCGTCTATTAAATTTGATCAGAATCGGTTGAGAAATGATGTTTTTTTACGATTTCTAAAAGTAATATTGACAATTATTTTAGCCCATTAATTGACCAATTTACCAAGTCGTTTTGTACGTTTTGTACAAACAGACGGACATCATTTTTCTTAACGACATATTCGTGCCATGCGTCTAATATTTTTTCTAAAATAAAAGTAGCCTAAGTTACTCCTTATAAAATCATCTATCTACCAGTGAAAGTTCCGTCAAAATCGGTCCAACCTTTCAGATATTAGCCGGAACAAACAGACATGAAGACAAAATAAATAATAAAAAATGATTTTATTATAACTGCCGTATATACTTTCATAGGCATTTAGTAAAAAGGTGTTATTTCGACCTTACAAACAGATTTTTAAATTTTAATATTTGTATCTAATATATAGATGTCATATAAGAATTTCATTATTATTTTGTGATATTTCCCTGGTGGGTGGATGGTTTCCCTTTTTCTAGTTATGGGTTTAGGCACGTATCAAGGAATAATACGTCATGTACAAGATTTTCCACTTACAGATTCTCCCTGTGCTGACGGGTGATCTTTGCCCTAGGCTTAGAGATTTTTTAACGCTGTACAGCTTAAAGAGTCCCAGTTTGTGTAATTTAGTTTATGGATAATAGGTACAAGGACTGTTCTACAATTAATCAAAACGAAAAAAAGTTTTACAGCAGTTCGTTCTTTCAACACGTATTATACAATTAAGAGTTCAACATGAAGTAGGTAGTTTTACGGGGTCACAACAGCAGGTGTAGTTTGATATGTATATTGTTAGGTATAACTCAGTAGTTGCTGGGTGAGAATGTCAGAATCACTGTCACTCTTACCGAGTAGTTTTTTTTTCTCGTCTGGCAACCCGCATGGTAACGAATCAGCGCTTCAAAAGTACATTTAGTTTTGGTGTATTTACTCATTACGCGTCGCTTTCAAAATTCCACCGCCGCGCTTTATCGAAGTACTTGTGGTAATACACGCATCACGCTAAATCTTGGATACACTGGTAACAGGACAACCAAGAGGAATTGCTCGGTAAGTCGACGAATTCCGATAATTATTTCTCCGACATTTATTATCCGTATTGTATTAATTAGGGAAGTAGGAAATCTGGAGAACGACCAGCCTGCATTGGGTATTTTCTACCAGTAGGGCATTTCCTAGAGCTTGCCAGCCTAGTCACCGCTCTCAGAATGAAAATTTTGGCATCTAAGATGTATTCAGAAAGCCACTACACTTAAGCCAGCTCCCTTTCTAGATTTTCAGAGAGATAATAAGATAATTAATAAGATTAATATAAAGATAATTGAGATTGCTTTTTTATACGCTAAAGGTGGCTAACAAGCATATGACCCGTTGATGGTGAGCGGCTACCGTAGCCTATGGACGTTTGTAATATCATACGTATCACTAGCGCGTTGCCGACCTTGAACCCTCCTACCCCAAAGAGCTCTGGTAACCCCACTTACCGCAGGAACACAACACTAGGTTATTTGGCTGCGATCTTCTATAGGGTGAAAGTATTCCTCTAGTCGGACTGCCCCAAGTAGAGAGAAATCTCCCAAGAAATTTCTCTGTGCCCCACTTCTCTAAAACTCTAACACCGTTTAACCGATCACCATGAAATTGGTAGATCGAAGTGTTTTTTCAAGGAGAAGGTTTTAATGCCATTCCCTGAACTCGATAGGGGGCGCTGTGGTGGAGTTACTGACTACTGAAAAGGACATAACAGCGTCTGCAGGACCAGTTAGTATTATGCAAAACTTTCAAAATACCCATGCTGGATGAATTTCTGTCAACTTACCTACTTTGTTTAAAAAATTAATCTGGCTTGTTCCTATTAGTCCTACAATAAGTGTTATCGTATTAGGACACCGTTTTGATCGAGTCGAATTCGAACTGTACAGTGAGACTAAGCTTTCGGTAATGGAAACTATTGTGATGAAAAGGATTTTTTATCGTTAAAGGTGTAGCGTTGTGGCAACAATCTCACCTAATCTTAATTGACTGTCGTCTAAGATGCTAACACGCTAAGCCTAAGGGAGGACTGGCTCTCAAGTGCAGCTACCGGAACACACCTATTGGAGCTTGGCGACAGATTTTCAACTTGAGCTTGGTACCTAGATAAAGTCATGCTATGGTTTCATCACGATGTTTTCCTTCGCCGAAAGCTCAGGCTCATTGCAGGGATTCGAACTCACGCCCATCGACATGATGTCCATACAGACTACCACTGAGCCATCATTGCTTAAAAATTCTTGTCTAATACCTTCAAATTGAAAATCTGTCACCAAGCACCTATAGGTGTGTACTAGGCCACCAGGCTTAGCATGGTAGACTTAGCATTAGGTGAGATCGTGGTCAATTATTAAATCTATAAAGATTTTTATTTAAACATTCATATAAAATAATATTCTAAAGCTCAATATACGGTATGTTTGTACGCGCTAATTTCTATAACTACCAGTCAGATTAGAAAAAAATATTTTTGAATTTTATAACATATTTACTGATTATTAACTTCACACTACGGCCCTAAGGAGAAGAGCAATAACAATGAACGTTAAGATATCTAGCAAGTTATAGGAAAATACGGGAAGTGAGAACAACGTTAAGCTACACAGGTACGTAGGCGGCGACGCGGTGAAGATTGTGTCTAATGAAATTAACAGGGGAGAAACCATGGGGCATAGCTAGTAAAGAATATTTACCATTCAGAGCTAAACGAAGAAGTCTTCCAGTTAAATATATAAAACAGCAGTCCCCCATTAACTGTCTCGGAGTACAATGATTTAGAGTCCCTCCTTACTGAATTATTACCGCGGTAATTTTCTTTTTAGTGTCAACTCGTCCGGAAGTTTATTGTTATGTTCACAATTTTCGCGATATTGCAGTTTTAAAATATTAACGAAATTGAAATAAGGATAATTTTAGAAGTTATGATTTATTTCTTATTGTATAAGCGGTTCAGTTCTACTACGTTTATTTATAAGTTTTAATTAAAACGATATATCAAGGCAATATCAAAGGGGCAGTTACAAATGTACGGCGTCATCATGAGTGTCTTCATATTTATTAACAATAGTTCGGCTGATAAAGACCAGTTAGTCCCTAGGAATTAGAGCAAATATTTATATTTCATACAATTTATATCTACAACAACCATGCTCCTGTGTATTGTTTTTTTTTCATAAATTAATTATTTTAAGACCTAGGAACCTTCTAAAATTATTAATAAAATGGCCTAGTTAAACGGCTATTATCAGAGTAAAGTAAAGATAAAGATATCAGGAAAGATAGGTATCAGTAAAGATATTTGACGAATAAAATTAAATAGTAAAAGATTGTAAAAAAACATCTGTGTGTTTACCTGTGTTAAAGTCCTTCTTATTATTCGACACTACTTTCGATTCAGGCAACCAAATTAGGGTTGCCAACTTTTATTTGAGGAAATAATGTATGATGTTTGTTCAACGTTGGAAAAAAGAATACCTATTATATCGAAATATAGTACGTCGTAGGACATTAATGGAGATAGTGAATAAGTAATGGTTATTACATACAATCTGCTTTCGGACTGAAAGCCAGCTGCATAATTGAAGTTTGGATGCGGTTACGGTGCAGTTGACCCAACAGCATCGAAACTATCAACCGACTTCGCAATCAGCTTGCAGTTTTAAGTCCGTAAGTTCGTGTGTCATTAGAACTGCACGCTGACTGCAATCGGACTGCGCAATCGGTTGGCGGTTTCGATGCAGTTGTATCAACTGCTTCGTAACCGTATCTTCAAGGAAAGAAGTGACATAAAGTGGGTACTACTAAATCCTGGAATGATAATAATAACATATTACATTCAAGATTTTTATTCCCCTATATTTAAAACATAGCGAACAGTTTTAGTACGGAACTCTAAAAATATAATAAGACTCTTCGAAATAATAATTTGTTACGTACGTTAATATTCAAAATGCAATACATAAATAATCTGTATTTTCTTAAATCTCGGAATGGAAACACCATTTTTATACGATACTAAAATCGGAAACATTCCGGATTTCATCCGAGTATACAATCCGAGGTTTTAGAGAGATACAGTATTCCTACCTCGAGGATTAGGTAAATAAACTCTACCTCTAAATATCTATGTTTAGAATATTAAAATCGAATTTGTTTTATTTACTTACATTTATTTATTACTTTTAATTAGCTAAAAACGACCAATGGTTTAGAAGACATATTCCGTTGTAAAGTTTGGTTTGGTTGTACGCAAAATAATGATCAAATATCAGAAATATAAAATAAAGTATTATTAGGTACGTACTTTAATGTTGATATAAAGTATAGAGTATAATTGCCCAAAATAATGTAGGTATAAAGTACATTTGTAGCAATCCTAAACCGAATACATGTTGAGTGAATAATGATAACTTCAATAAATATCAAAATATTGTAGACATTTGCGTGTAACTATTTGTTTATTGGACTTTACTTCTTAAGAATTAATTTTCATATGTAGCCCGCGGGTACGTAAATTGGATGGGAATCAAGCAACACGTGATAGTTATGTCTGTTATTTTTTAAGGTATTTTTTTATTGTTATTGTTATATTGTTATTATTATTCTTATTAAAAGAAATATATTTATTGCAAGACAAGAGTAAACTCAAGTCGCGCGTTGTTGCTGACACTCAACATTTTTATTTTGAAATATTTTATAGCAAACATAATTTTTGTAAGTATTCATAGAAAAGACAAGAAAATGTATTTTAAAGTAATTTTGGTATTAGCGTCTAGTAACTAACACACTCCGGTATAAAAAACATATAGAAGTGAATCGTAATAATTTCAAAAATCTAATAAGATATACATACATAAACGTTTTGCTATATTACCAAAATGGATTACATTCAGTACTGTTCTCAAAACAAAAACAATTTTCCAGAACTGTAGCAAAAACACCAAAAGGTTTCACACTCTCTTCACAAAAGCGTTTTCCAACATTTCATATTTGGTTGTGGGATTTCTCGTCGAGAAAAGCTCTGAACATAATCCACAATGCAAGCTCGGTAATTTACTACCATTGGATACAAACCATAAAATTTTACATTTACTTAAAAATTTGTTTTACGTGCTTGTTTATAACTAAAAAATATATTATTGTAAGTTTTTAAATATTTGTTTCTAGTGTATTGTCATTGACGAAGTTTACGCTTATTCTTAAAAAAAAAAACAATATTTATTCGGTCCAAAAAAGAAATATTTATTTCGGAGATATTTTAAACTAAACCTATAACCCATAAACGAAAAACACTACTACACTACACTTAATATTAAATTTATAATATTTATTCTAGCATTACTTGAAAATGGTTTAAAGTATCAATTATTGTTTTAAGTGGACAGTAGTGTTGTTCTTTTAAACCACTCAGTTACAATATATTAAACAAAAATAAATAGTATGTAATTTGTAATTTACTATACAGAAAAACATTAATAAAAATAAATAATTTGTTTAAAACAATTATTTATAACTATGTTATTTTGTGAAAACGAAGAATAACGACAATTTTCAGATCGGTCCACCTGAAACTAACTGTCATTGCACTCACCGTATCAGAGTTTTGACATCACACACAAAAATCCACATACACAGATCAATTTATCAAGCGCGGACTAAATACGTTTCTCAGATAATTAAAGACGAGTTCTATTAATTTCTCATTAATATCCCGAAAAAATATACACCCGACCCCGAGCTTATTACATACTCGCTTACGATCAACACGACCGAATGCCGCCAGGTCGCAAGCGATACTAGGAGTAGGAGCTCGAAGTGCTTGAAACCCGAATTAAGCTAGAAAAAGATAGACTGGTTTGCGAGAATGAGACAAATAAAGGAGCAGAGGTGCGCGCAGGAAAGAAATTAGATGTTTATTTGGGCTACGGGTAATAGGATAACAGAAGCTTGCTTTCCTAGTTTCGAGTACTGAAGTCTCTTGAGATAATTAAACTTAGTTTATGTTCTCCTGGTAATGCAAGGTGATACTCAAGGTGCTTTACTGTCTTCCACGTTTTTTATATATTGATTAATGTAATCTTTCTGACCGGCGACCGTTTTGACAAATTATTAATCGTCACAATAATGCTTATAATACAGTACTTAAAAAATGATTTTAATAATACATAGAGTTTATTATATCCTACACATAAACCAGTAAACTTCTTACAGCCAAGAGGCTATAAAATTACATTCCGCGTCATAAAGAACTTGGTTTATAGAAAAATATATGAAACACATTTATCCTACTTTGTTGAAGCTTAATTTTTATTTTATTTTATTGTATCACGCTACTGCTCCATCTTGCCTGGTGTAAAATTAAAAACCTGAGTAGATAGATATGTCTATTACGATCCCGTCTTCGTTTGGACTGTTTGGTTTGTAAATTCTGTGCTCGATTATAAATCACGATGCAAATCGGATCGTGCGAATTGGTGGAATTTCAGATATATCTGAGATCAAACCATCGCAACGTTTAACCCGATGTTGCATTTTGAAATACAACAATAATCGCTGAAAAACCTTTATTTAATATAGTATTCATTTCGATAACTTTACTCGTACGATTTTTCTGCACTCCTTGACTTCTTGATATCCTATATTAGTTCAAAAAAAGCAAAACAAAACTATATCGTCTTTTAAAAAACTTCCTAAGCAGATCACCGATTTGCCGAATATAAAGTTAAAGAATAATGGTAAACCATTTTTATTGTCGAAAAGGTATTAATTATTATAGGGTGGATAAATACGTGATTGATAAGGGGATTTAGCTACTGAAATAGATTTTAATTGTACACAAAATTAATACTTTAAAAAGGTGTTAAAGCCGATCGAGTTTTTTGCCTTCTCTTTCCGAACCGGTAGTATGCATTGTGTATATTAATGCATAAGTGCCATCTTAGGGCCTAAATTGAATAAAATATTATTTATTTTGATTTTGACTTAAAATAATAAAATACAATAAAAATGTAAAGTTTTAATGAAAATAAAACATCATGCATTTACATATACAGAAAAAGATTCTATACCTTGAAATTTTTTTTACGGATAACTTATTGATGTAGAAATGCATCAATATGCATTTAAGAGTTGAATTATATTTATCTCCAGCCCATATAATACAAGATCACATTGTCGATATTCAAATTCATTCCACAGAAAAATCCAACAAAGCTTTCGATATTAATAAAGCGATTCTATATCCAGAAGATAAAGTTGACAAATTCAATGAAAGAAATTCAATTTTTAACACAAAATAAGATAGGGAGCTGAACGCCGAATTCATCTGCCGACCGGCATTAATATAATGGACAGTAAATTAACTGCTCCCGAAAATCACCCGGGTGGAATGCATAAAATAAATAGGCTGGGAGTTAGTCACATCTAATTTTTCATCGTCAACTTGAAAACCGTTGACATGATCTTATATTAGACACGTTCAGTTATTAATAGTTTTTTTTATAATCTGAATGTAATGTTTGGGTGTGAAAAAAGATAATTGATTGACAGTTTCATTAAAATCAATTATAATTTTCACGTAAATAGATTGTGACTTATGCTGTTAGCACTTGTAGAGAAGCCTTCAGACATGTAACATGGTGTTGCTAAAATAAGTAATGATGGTAAGTAATGATCAATTAACTTTAACTTGTGAAATCTCTTGTGAAGTAATTTTAAAATAAAAACAACAAAATATTTAAATAAGTCTCCATGATGGAGTGCCATGAACAAACCTTTGGGAAAGTTTAAATCGAAAAGTGAATGGACACGTGATAAAACATTTTTAAATCAACTAGATGGCCCGGCAGATTGTCTGCGCTTTCCGGTAGTTAATGGCTCGTTCACAGCACCACTTATAGGATATTAACATATACAACATATACAAATACGTCTCGATAAAACAAATATGTTATGTAAATATGAGCTCACTTGATTATATCGTTCAGAAGTTATAGGCGTAATATAGTCACTAATAAGCGCGATACGATTTAAACTTTAAAGTTTTTTGATAAGCTTCACTGTTATAAAGCATGTATTGTGATAAGAATTATTTTCAAATGAATTATGAATGAAATGTGAAATTCCCAGAAAATCATTTAAATGCTTCTACTCTATATCAATAATTATTTAGATCTATCTGTACATGCGTTTTTTCCAAATTTAGTGATAGAGGGCTGTTTATAAGCAACTGATTACGAATTGAAATACTTTAACGAATTTATTGATTGTGATTTAGATAATAGAGGGCTATTTTAAATATAAATATAGAAAATAAATAGTAATAATTACTGTTGGGTCCGCGTCACTTCCCTCGACTAAGGAGAGGGGGGGTGACGAGTACCCGGGAGGGGGACGGGCGAAATTTGTATGTGCCGGATGCCCGTCTCGTGACACCCCTACTAATGTACCGGCGACTCGAAGCCTCGAGGCGGAGATGAAGGGTCCGAGGAGAGGGGGGGGGGTGCAATATTGCACGGTCCACCCGAAGCGACTCTTCAATAAAACGCCGAAATCTTCTTAGTAGCGGAGCGTTCTTAGGCCGACCAATCTTCGTATTGCTGCTATTGACATCTGTTGGATTGACATCTATCTATAGACGCTAAATCACATGCCCCAGTACAAAACTCGCGAGCTTAAGTACTCCGAGGCGTTACCTTAAAGAGAGCCCCTATCGCCTAGAGAGCTCGGTTCACTATTGTTATCTATTTTCACTTTGGTCGGCCTATTTCCCGCTCTATAATTCTTTATTTATAATCCTTACATACATGTATTATACATCATTATTTTCCTTATTCTATGCTCTATATAATGCAAATTAAATCTTATTCGTAAAAATTACTATTTTAGAATAATTTACAAAAAACCGTAATTTCTATGGGCGAACCCGCCGTCCGGTATATGTATTTTAAATATTACTATTAAACTATTATAAATCTTATTATTATCTTTGTTGTATTCTATTCTGTATCTATAATTCTATAATATTAAACACAAACTCAATACATATTTCAATAATTAATGGTTACTTAAACCGATTAAACATACATCTCAAGAAAATCGTATTATCTAGTACCAACCCTATACATATTCCATACATTGTAAACAAAATATCAATATTCTATTTCTTAACACATTCTTAACATAATTATATCAAATATATCTATGAAAATAACTTATTTGTATGTCTCTATTCAATAATTACATATTCGTATGTCGCCAACATCCTCCCCCTCGTGCGCAGCACCAACTCCAGTCATGGCGACATTGCTGAAGGCTGTCCGGAACCGGCGTCGCGTTGCTCGTCGCTCGTCGCTGGAACCAGCAGCACCACCTTGGAGCTCGGTCTCTTCAGCGTCCCGCATGCGGTGCGCACTTCCACTATCCGGATGCGGCCGTCTGGTCCAGTGTGCGTTTTGGTTACCACACCCCTGGGCCACGTGTTTCGTGGCAGCGTGGAGTCCACGATCAGCACGGTGTCCCCACACTGCAGGTCCCTGTCGGAAGTCCCTCCATTGACCCTCCTGGTGAGTAAGGTGGGTAGGTACTCCTTGAGCCACCTGCTCCAGAAATGGTCAGCCATGCGTTGTGCCACTCTCCAAGTTCGCCGCCCGGCGAGGTCCTCATCAGTGAAGCTCCCAATCCTTGGAGACCCGCAGGATCTCCCGATGAGAAAGTGATTTGGAGTCAGGGCTTCTTCGTTTTCATTTTCTTCTGTGGCGACGAGCGGTCTTGAGTTCACTATGTGTTCTGCTTCTAGCAGAAGCGTATGTAGTGTCTCTTCTTGTGGGCATCTCTCTTTCAGGGTAACGGCCAGGGCCGACTTGACTGACCGGACCAGGCGTTCCCATGCTCCTCCCATGTTTGGTGCTCCAGGTGGTATGAACTTCCACTGGACACCTATCTTTCCCGCAGCTGTAGCGAAATCTTCAGTCCTCAGGTCCTTGGCTGCTTCTTCTAATTCCTTGTTGCTCCCGACGAAGTTGGTACCGTTGTCGCTGTATATCACCTTGGGCATTCCTCGCCTTGCCGCCATGCGCCGGAGAGCTAGTATCATTGAGTCGGTCGATAGCGATGCCGTCAGTTCCAAATGTACGGCTCTTGTTGTGAGGCATGTGAACAACGCTCCCCATCTCTTCTCGTGGCGTCGTCCTACCGTGACCGTCATGGGGCCGAAGTAGTCGACGGCAGTGCACGTAAACGGAGGCTCGCCGAATCTCAACCGCTCCTTCGGAAGGTTTCCAGTAGGTGGCGTATGTGGTGCGCTTCGATATACTTTGCACCACTGACACTGATGCGCCACTGTCCGTAACGTTGACCGCAGCCCGAGAACCCAGTATCGCTGTCTCACCTCATTAATCACGGTGGCGTGGTTTCCGTGGTTGAATGCTGCGTGGTAGTGATGTATGAGCAGCCTCGTGATTTTATGCTTGCCATCCAGGATCACGGGACGTCGATATGCTCTTTCCATAAACGTAGCTGCGTCGATTCTTCCTTTTACTCTCAATAATCCGTCCTCCATTGTAATATCGAGTTTCTTCAGTCTTCCTTGTCGATCGGAGGTCGTCGAACTTCCAAAACTTTCGTCTTGGCTTCTCTTCAATAACAGCTTCTCTGCTCTCTCTAAGTATATCTTGTCTATAGGCAGGAACTTCTCTCTTTGTTTCGGTGTCGTAGGCTTCACAATGCTCTTGAGTTTTTTCTTCTTCGCTCTTCTCCAGGTCGGATCTTGCTTTTCCATCTTCCGGGATATGCAGGTGAGCTCCTTCCGCTTACGGCACAGGTCGATGAATTGAAGCACTCTAGCTGTCGCCCTCCATAATCTTGTCCAGCTGGAGAACCGATCAGGTTCTGGTGTAGGTAGCTGCTCTTCTGGAGTCCTTGTAGCCGCGACAGTGTGCTTCTCTTTCTCTTCCCCTGTTGGCTCCGTCTTGAACGTTCGAGGTTCAGGCCAGCCGGTCTCTTCTAGACGCAGGAAAGCGGGCCCATTGAACCACCGATGATCCTTCCCGAAGTCTCGAGGCACTCCTCTTGTTGCGTCGTCCGCCGGGTTTTGGCTAGTCGGGACCCAGCGCCATTCTTGTGGTTTCGAGAGGTCTTCTATTTCTGCAAGCCGATGCGCCACGAACGGTTTGAAGGTCCTCGGATCCGACTTGATCCATGAGAGGACCGTGCTTGAGTCAGTCCAATACGTCCGTTTCTTGATCTTCAAGTCCAGTTCTTCTTCCACCGTCCGTGTCATCCGAATGCCCAACAGCGCTGCCTGCAGTTCTAGCCGTGGGATGGATACCGGCTTCAGGGGAGTTACTCTTGCTTTGGCTGCCAGCAATGCAACATGGTAGCCTCCATCTTCTTTGCGCACTCTATAATATACCGCGCAAGCGTAGGCAGTCTCGCTAGCGTCGGTAAACGTGTGCAGCTCCCCCTCGTCGCTTGAGTGCGTGAAGCATCTTGGAATGCGCAGGGTCTCCAGCACCCGAACATTCGCGAGATACTCTCTCCATGCTTCTTGATCACTTGCGGTGACTTCCTCGTCCCAGTCAACGCCGCTTCTCCATATGTTCTGTATGAGAACCTTCCCTTGTATGAGAACCGGTGATGCCACTCCCATAGGGTCGAAGGTGGCCATCACGGCGCTCGTCACTTCCCTCTTGGTAGGTCCTCTTCTTTGCTGGACATCTTCCTTAAATTTCCCTAGACACGTCCTGAATCCCAATTCGTCGTCCTCCGTGTACCAGCGTAAGCCCAGGGTCTTCTCCTCCTTTGGTCCAAGGTCGATCTCCATCTGCCCGGTTTCCTTGGTGAGGCTTCTTAACACGGAGGGACTATTGGATGCCCATCCTCTCAACTCGAATTTTGCCTTCTTGTGGATGACGTCGACTTCTCTGGCTATCTTGGTTGCTTCGTCCTCTGTATCGAAGCTCTGCAAGTAGTCATCCATGTAATGGTTGTGCTCCACTGCACGAGCGGCCTCCGGGAACTGATCTTGATATTCTGCAGCGTTCTTGTTTTTGACGAAGATCGCAGCACTTGGAGAACAAGCGGCCCCAAATATGACTGATGTCATCCTGTATTCCTTGATGGGTCCACTAGCTTGCTCGCCCTTCCATAGGAACCTCAAGCTATCACGATCCTCTTCTCGTATTCGTATTTGAAGAAACATCTCTTTAATGTCAGCCACCACGGCGATTGGTTTCTGCCGGAACCGTAGCAGGACACCGAAGAGTGATTGCAGCAGGTCTGGCCCAGACAAGAGCAGGTCGTTCAGACTCTTCCCTCCTGTTTTGGCTGCAGCGTCGAACACCAGGCGTTTCTTCTTCTTTGTGGGATGCGTGACAGCAAAATGTGGCAGATACCACTTCCGTCCTGAGGTTGTATCTTGATCTGCTTCCTCTGCATATCCATTCTTCACGAGGTTTTCTATTTGACTTTCGTATTCTTTCTTCAGTTCCGGATCCCTATGCAGCTTCTTCATGATTCCATGTAATCTCACTTCAGCGGCTTTGAAGTTGTCTGGCAGTTCCTCTTCATCATTCTTCCAGAGGAGTCCAACTTCGAAGCGTCCATCTTCCAAGCGCCGGCTGGTCTTCTCCAGAATGTCCAGTGCTCTCTGGTCCTGGTCCGTGCTTGGCAACTTCGGCAGGACCCCCAGTGACTCCACCGCGAAGTGATCCTTCATCAACTTCTCCAATGCCTCTTCACGGGCTGACACGTGTGCACATGTCATGAAGTTGACTGGTCGCGACGTGCCTCCATCGAAGCCATGCAGCACCCATCCGAGCTGAGTGAAGGATGCCACTGGCTGATTCTTCTTTCCTTTGCGCGTCGCTCTCGATATGATGAGTTCCCAGTTGTCCTGTCCTATCAGCAACTTGGGAGAACCCTCTTCGTAGTGCAGTTGCTTCATCAGCTTCTTAAGGTGAGCGCAGTTCTCTATGGTGCTCTTCTCTAGTCGCTGAGGCGTCAGGTTCAAGTCGTCAATGGTGCGTGCCCCGGTGACTGTTCTCTTCTTTGACTGGTGCAGTCCTCTTATCTGCATGTTGAGCTTCATTGAATCCTTCTTCACCATGGATTGCCCACCCACGGTTTCCAAATGAAGCGTCTCCTTGGGTCCCTCGAGGCCGACCTGCTCAGCTACCGTCGAGTCCAATAGGGTGACCGTTGACCCCTCATCCAGCAGAGCTAAGACCCTGGCTTCTCCTGCTGGTCCATAAACCTCGACAGGAATCATCTTCAGGTACGCTCTCGATGACCTGGTGCAGTTCACAGGAAGTCTCACGTTGTTGGCCACTTCTCTTTCTTGCTTCATTTCTTCTCTTCTCTCTTCATGCAGCAAGCTATGGTGCCAACGTTTGCAGGTTGGGCATGGAGGGTGACGGCAGGTCTCCTTTCGATGTCGTCCGCTTAGGCACTTGTAGCATAACCGCGATTCCTTCGCGATATTCCATCGATTCTTCACAGGTGCTTGACGGAACTTGGGATATTCATGTAGGAAATGTCCCTCGCGGCAATGTGGACATGCAGTCTTCTCTCTTCCTCCTTGATCAATCCCCTGCTTCTCTCTTCCTGGTCTTACTTCTTCGATGTGATCAGTCGTCGTATGCGCAGCTTGCCTTCTTGGTATCTGCTTCCTCGTAGCAGCCTCTGGTGTGGCGTGTGGTCCGCATCGATCCGCCATCCTGTTCAGGAACCTTGCCATCAGGTTCAGGTCAGGATCCCCTTCAGCCTTGTCCGCGACGTAGTCATACCAGCGGTACTTCAATATGGCTGGCATCTTGTCGGCGATGCTCCTCAGTATCTCTGGTGACTGGAGGTATTGTGGCTTCCGCAGTCCTCGTATCGCCGCCACGGTGTTGTTCACGTTGCTTGCGAGCATGCACACGTCGTACGGGTTGTCGCTGATCGGTGGCAGCTTCCTTATTCTGTCCAGTTCTGCCAGAACCAGCGCGTCCGCTCTTCCATAACACCGCTTCAAGGCTTCCATCACTTCCCCCGGTGTGCTCTCGGAGTATAGTTGACTGCGGACTCCTTCTCTTGCTTCCCCCTTCAAGGCTCTTCTTAACCTCGCCATGTTCTGTACGTCGGAGAAGAGTGGGGCTGTGTCCTCGTAGACGGCTTTGAATGCCATCCACTCCCTTGAGTCACCATCGAAGAATGGCAGCTGATGCATGTAGTTCGGTTGCAGCACTTGACCTTGGATGTGAACGCTCTTCATTTCTTCAGCAATAGCCCTTGCGAGGTTCCTGTGACTCGTGTCCATATCTGCCTTGGTGTCGGGCTTGTCGGCGGAAGGTGGGGGAATCCCTATGCACCCCTCCTTGGATGCCTCCCCCTCGTGTCCCTTCTTGGAGAATCCTTCTGCAGACTGCTGGACCCATTCCCTGACGTGGTCCACCCGGTCCAATGGCTCTTCTATGATTGAGTCTTCATCCTCTTCATTTTCGGCTTGTATGACTTCTAAGCGCAGCCTGGCGGCTACCGTGGCTGCTTGTGCTTCCCGAAGCTCCTTCTCGGCTAACTCGGCGCGGGCCTCCAGTTCCTTGCGTCTTCTTTGTGACTTCACTGATGCAGGGCGGTTCCTCCTCACGGTGGATGCTTCCTTGTCTTCATGACCCTGGGAAGTCGTCGTCGTGTCACGCGTCGTGCCGGTCATGGTGGTCTCGTATGAAGTGAACTCCGTAGTTCCTGAGCCGCTCTGCTGTGCTTGAGTCCCTGCCGCGATGGCTTCTGTGTTTTCAGGCGCCTGTTCCCTCGATGAACCCTTCTGGCTTCTTGTGACTGGCATCTCGTAGTGGTGTTGAGGATCCGGCTCGAAGGACCAACTGTTGGGTCCGCGTCACTTCCCTCGACTAAGGAGAGGGGGGGTGACGAGTACCCGGGAGGGGGACGGGCGAAATTTGTATGTGCCGGATGCCCGTCTCGTGACACCCCTACTAATGTACCGGCGACTCGAAGCCTCGAGGCGGAGATGAAGGGTCCGAGGAGAGGGGGGGGGGGTGCAATATTGCACGGTCCACCCGAAGCGACTCTTCAATAAAACGCCGAAATCTTCTTAGTAGCGGAGCGTTCTTAGGCCGACCAATCTTCGTATTGCTGCTATTGACATCTGTTGGATTGACATCTATCTATAGACGCTAAATCACATGCCCCAGTACAAAACTCGCGAGCTTAAGTACTCCGAGGCGTTACCTTAAAGAGAGCCCCTATCGCCTAGAGAGCTCGGTTCACTATTGTTATCTATTTTCACTTTGGTCGGCCTATTTCCCGCTCTATAATTCTTTATTTATAATCCTTACATACATGTATTATACATCATTATTTTCCTTATTCTATGCTCTATATAATGCAAATTAAATCTTATTCGTAAAAATTACTATTTTAGAATAATTTACAAAAAACCGTAATTTCTATGGGCGAACCCGCCGTCCGGTATATGTATTTTAAATATTACTATTAAACTATTATAAATCTTATTATTATCTTTGTTGTATTCTATTCTGTATCTATAATTCTATAATATTAAACACAAACTCAATACATATTTCAATAATTAATGGTTACTTAAACCGATGAAACATACATCTCAAGAAAATCGTATTATCTAGTACCAACCCTATACATATTCCATACATTGTAAACAAAATATCAATATTCTATTTCTTAACACATTCTTAACATAATTATATCAAATATATCTATGAAAATAACTTATTTGTATGTCTCTATTCAATAATTACATATTCGTATGTCGCCAACAATTACTTTTATAGAATGAAATAAACAAATGTAAAACAAAGTATTAAAATAAAGTTATAATAACTAATTATTTATATTGTACTAAAATATTGATTACTATTTTGTTACTCAAGTACAATTTTTGTATGTTTATCTGTATTTCCAATAATTTTATATTTGGCTCAATCAACTAATATTCCCACACTTGGAGAGGTATTTTTCGAAAAAGAAAAACTGTTACTTTTAGTTTAATCTGATGAAAGGGCACCATCGCACAGTTGCGAGTTAAAGCAAACAAAATGGAAGCTACTTACGGGGAAAACCCATCTCTGTGTTGTGACAAAATTCTTGAAGGTAGCTCGGTGTGGGTACGCATTTTGTAAGGGACACAAATATGAGTTTTTGTTTAAAGTAGCCTTTTTGTTATCATACACTATAAACTATGTCATGCCGTCGTGTTCTATAATAAAAATTAACCGCAAGTGACAAGCAAAAGTTCATTTATAATGAACATTCACAAGTTAATGTGATCTTTGGTTACCATGTTACCTTTTACCAAGTTACCTATTCAGTTACCTGAGTTACCATGAAATTTCACAGATACAAAAAGTTAATTAATTGCAATAAGTAATATTACTTTTGTGTATGACTATTGTCAATTAGTACATAATTATAATAAAGTCACAGATATAGTATATTGACTCATGTTTGAATTCATACAAAAAACCATAGAATTCATATCAAAGATTTTCGTAATAACGTCCAGCTCCTAGGCTATGATTATCCGCTTGATTAATATTGTTAGACACCGAATATATATGCAGGTCCGAGGGAAGACTGCACATGAATAAATGATAACACCTAGCGGAGAACAACGTTGCGCGGCGCTGATTTTATTAAGGATACTCGCCATGATATGAATTTATATAAACTAGTTGACTCGTGTGAATATTTCACACGTTATAGAATCTAAACGTGCTAACAGCTGTCATTTTAGTTAAATAGATTGTTAATAGATGGCGCCTTGAATATATTTTCATAGCATTAACGCATGACATTCCTAATGAAAACGTTTTTTCATCTTTTTTGTCTATGCTTCGTCAATAGTGAGGAACATGTGCTTTTAAAATGATCTTTGAATAATGATTTTCATTAAAATTAACGAAGATTTGGCGTTGCCAAGATAAAACAATTTTATATATCATGATTTTTATGTTATCTTTTGATATTTACGTAAACTTTCCGTTTTAATTTCGACTTCCTTCTAGAACAAACTATGATTGATTTCTTCGAATGTTTTAGATATTTTTAACGATACATCCTGTTTAACCTTTGAATTGGTGCATGTATATGATATTTCCCGTAAGTTTTACAATGTTTATCATCCACTAACTATGCCCCACGGTTTTTCCCGTGTAGCCTATCGTTGTTCTCATTTGCCTAAAGCTTGCCAGACTGCATGACATTCATGGTTACTACTCTGCTCCTTAGAGCCCTAGCGTGAAGTTATAGCTTTACTCAATAAGCAGGCTAAAAATGCAAATATTTGGATAGTTCCAGAGATTAGCGCGCTCAAACAAACAAAAAAATTCTTCAGCTTTATAATATTTAATTATAAGTACATAGGTATAGATTTCAATTATATCTGTTTAAAATATGCATGTTATGTTTAACAACACCAGTTTTCAATTTCTCAACTAGGTAGCTAATTTTGGGGTACTACCTAAATTATTTTCAGTATTAATGATGAGTATAATTTTAAATTAATTTTCTGTAGCACGATCTGATTTCGTGAATTGTCGATCTTAAACTTTTGCTGGTCTAGATATAAAATATATAGGATACTTTCGGAGTCAATAAGATAGCTACAAAATTACAAGTGTATTAGTGCATTGTCGTCAAGAAATTTATCTGTGTTAGAATGTCTGTGTTGAATTTTTAGTTTTATCTAAACCTATTCAATGTCTAGTCCGGTCAGATTTCTGATTTCTCAAGTTTCTTTCGAACAGATGCCTATTATACATACTGTTATATTTTGTTCCGCCTTCAAAGATTATATTAATTCTCGCTCCCACAATGTTTTCAGCAGTGGAGTCAATGAACTCCCTATAAAATGGCGAAAGTGCATGGTACATATGGTACATACTTCGATTGGTTAAATGTTTAATTTCATAATATTTTTTTCATTTTACTTTTACCATATATAACGCTAATGTAAGGACCTATTATTAGTATAGATTACAATAAAAGCACTAAATTAAATACTGTTATACACAGACTCTACATTATATTCCCCAGTAAGAAACTACTTCGGTTGAGTATATACTTTATTGTACAGAGAAAATTACGGACTATATTTCAGCGAGGAGCTTCACGGCAAATTAATTTATGGGTTCTTATTGTCTGGTATACATTATGCAGTCGCAGTAACGCCTAGGTGATACATAGTCAAGGACTGAACATGTAGATGGTCTAGGTTGTTCTTCAAGTAAAATAGACTTACTATGTCATAGATCAAAAATAATAGTCGCCACCGATAGGCTGTCATTGGTCTCATGAATGCTGCAAATATCATGTCAAGAACTACGACATTATTTAGGACAGGTAATTAAGTAGCTGGGAATAGGTAATTTTGTGGCTGAATATAGGTAATATTGTGGCTGATTTCAGGTAACTAGATAGTTTCACCCGTTTGGTTACAAAAGCCCTACCACTATTTATTTTCCACTTTTTTCCTCAGAGTAATGGTAAACTGCGTGTGATACTGTTGTTTTTTGAGATTTTATTCAATAAAATCTCTATTACCAGCACTTTTATACGTCTGTTTGTAAGATAATTACAGTAGTGAAACATAGTAAATGGCCTGTATCGAAGGGCATCTAATAATGAAAAGAACCCAGTATAATCAAGCAAGTCGCAATAAAAACCTTTACGGGTCGCTGAATAAAGTTCCACTGTAAGAATAAGAAAGTGCACGCTATATAGTACATACCCTTATACGCTGATTTTTTATTTGTTTATGTAGCTTATAAAATTATTTACTTTTAACAGAGATTTATGTATTTTACTACACAAGAAATTAATAACAAAAACTATTGTCAAAGATTCGAAGAACTTGTATGAAATGCGGTTCACGTGAGACATGGGCATAATAATGCATAATAGTTAACTGCATTACTTGCACTAACATTATTCTGGTAAATTGTAAGCGAAACAGATATATTAGGGTAATTGCGTAGTTTAATTTGCGCTAAATATCACTTTCAAAGCAAATTAAATTAGGTAATAATACCAGCCTATAAGTGTCCCACTACTGAGTAAAGGCCTCTTTCCGAGGGAAGATACGAGCATATTCAAACGCCAACAAATCCACAGTTCTAATTTTTTCCCACATACAGTGGGAATATGTATTACAAAAAAATTCCCAAAGCGTTCTGGTTTCCTCACTATGGTTCCCCAATGAAATTGTGTCATCAATAACCAATAGTGTTGCCTTATCTACGAGAATTCTGAAAATTTTGTTGGCACATACCGGAGCTCGTATCTGCGGATATTGAATCGACATATCGCCGGTTTAAACCACTCGATCGCCATGACTTTACGTCACAAAATCTATATAAATAAAATAATAGTGGTTTGCCGTTGTGCGTGCATCATGCAAAACTACTAGGAAGATTTTGATGATTTTTTTGTTTTATTCCTTTTAGACACTTGAATCTTACCCAAATAAACAATTATCACGATATCTTAATAAAGAATAACTCTGTAGTACACATGAGCACAGCCGTGGGCACTGCTAATTTTTAAATAAGAACGTTGGTTATAATATCGATCATAATCATCGCGATTATAATTGTCTTGATTACTGTCTTTATAAAAAAAGAAAAACTAAAACATTATTTTTCTATTTTTCTTTCTTGTTACGTTCATGCTAATAAATAATAGTTTTTTTTTAATATAGCAGCACGGCAAAATGACTGTAAATAATAGGTAACCATAGTAAAATACAAAACCACCTTCGAGAGATTGGCATTTTATCGATGTACGGTCGCGGTCGCGTCTGTTTGCTAGCCTATCGGCAGCTGGATATACACTGGCTTATTCTAAAACGCAACAAATTAAGAAGGAGTCACTTTAACGGATTTATAACTACGTGCAAGGTGGTCGCGACTCAGTCGAGTACAGATGCCGTTCACCCTGGTTGATTACTGAATATACCAGCTGATTTCGGAACGCAACGCATAAGCATGCCTGTATGTTGATCGTGATATTTTTTTGATCTGACTATACTGCTAGCTGCTTGGAGCCTCAGATGACTTTTACAGCTTCATCCAGGCTTGGGGGCGAGCGCTTAAGGCACTCAGCCACGAAAGCATGGCAACAAGCTCCAAGGGTACCTAAGTGGCCGAGCCTCGGCTTGGACTGCTGCCGTAGTTGCAAATAAGTCGCGAACTGGCTAATTCCCGTAATTCGATCTAAACTAACTATATATATATACGTGTTTCTTCCCTTCTCTACTGAATTTAGTAATCTGCTAACTTTGGTCTAAACTAACTATCCAAAAAAGATCCCTTACAGAACTTATAGATAGCGCTTTAGCGCTTCTAGTGTGATGTAGAACTCATTGACTATTTGTCAAAACTTTCAACCCGCAGCACTACTTAGTCTTCTAAACTCGCTTTGTCGTCGTATAAACGGGGTAATTCCTATCAACTTAAAGTTTGCTTAAGTTAGTTTCAGTGTTATTGTATTTTCATACTTGATTTCCCTTAACTTAGCCTCTATTAGTTAGTTATAATGCCAAAGAAATTTCCCATTTTTCGTCAGCTGTTAGCAAAGTATTTTTTATATTACCATGGTAATGTGACGTAACTGTACTTGATAGTAAGCACTGTACAGTCCAAAAACAGTGGCGACCGTCGAAAGATCAACAAACCGCTGTCATGACGGCCTGCGCAGATAGAAACTGAGTACCTATTCACCAGCTGGTACGAAAAGTGACGCTCATAAACGAATCATTATGACGAGCTTTTCATCATACGTTACGATTCAGTAGAGATGTACAGCTACCACCTTACAACCTTACTTACCACCCTACAATTTGATTCCGTTTTAAGTTTGCGACCGTCATTCGAGTTAATTTGTATTATTTCAGTGGTGCTTTATTCAAAATAGTTTAAGCAATTACAATAAATGTAGTGTACTTAAGCGAAGTTTATTTGTTGTTACAAGCGTCCATGGGCTGCGGCGACCGCATGAGTGTTTATTGCCATCGTGGTATAAAAAACGCTTACTGCCAAAACAAGGTCCATTTTCTAGTTATGCAGTCTGCACATTTCCTTATTAAGAAGTGTTAATCGGTACATACATATGGTACATATATACGATACATATATACGGTATATACATATGATACATATATATTGTAAATATATACTTTACATATATACGATACATACATATGGTACATAGAAAATGCTGACGTTACATATTTACTCGTATGTTATGACTACGATTGGTACCACCTGTTGTTTAGACTAGACGAATTGCGACATATTTTACCCTCTCTTATTTCGTCGTTTTAATTGGTACATAAGTAAAAATGCTGATAATCGTATATTTTCTCAGGATGTTTAGACTACAATTAGAGATGAGCACCTGATATTTTGTCTAGACATATTGCGACATATTTTTGTCATTCAACTATAAACAAAACCTGGTGTTTACAGCTTAAGACATTATATATAAGACCATTTTAAACCATGTATTCATTCTGTGATAAAATCTCTTAAGAATCACTTGTAAATAATTTTTAAAAACTCTCGCCGCCGACCACGATACTTAACTATCTACTAAAAATTTTGATAACTCATATTAAATAAGATGACACGACCGAAATTGTAAAGGATCTCTTAGAATCTCTATATATTATTTTTCAAAAGTGTTTTCTGGCAATGCCAAATCTCCATTAGCTCTTCATCAAAATTAATGATTCAAACATAATTTTAAAGTATATGTTGTCTGCTATGGGCTAAAAATAGATACGTAGTTTATAATTGATGTTTTCATTAAAATCATTGATTTAAAAACTTTTTCATTAGGATTGCTATCAACAGATGTAATCAAAACAGATTAAAATACATTTAAAGAATATATAGGAGGCGCAATCTATTAACAATCATTGAAACTAACACGACAGCTGTTAGATTGTTTATATTATCTAATGTGCGAAATTTTCGCACAGTCAGCTAGTAATTTTAAATTACAGGAAATCATTTATATATTATGTGTTATGTAAAATGAATACTATGTGTAAACGTTACACAATTTATCCAAATTGGAGCAGTATGTAGTCATATATGTATAAAAAAAAACACAAAACACCACACAATACGTATGACGTAATTTGGTTTCAAAATGACAGGCATTAACAAAATTCTATGTTGTTACACAAAGGACAACGTTAATGACTTTATTCAATAAATCAATTTGCGTACACAATAACAGACATCAGTGGACGTCGCATACGGAGACAAAGGGTGGACGCAGTGAAGAGATGATTACAGTACCTAAGTTTATCCTTGTTTATTGACATTTTCTTAATCATAGACGCGTGAATTTCTAATTGAAGTCCATCCATATATATATGATGTTTCCGTATTATAGCTAGTGTTCACCTATTCCCCACATAAAAAAAAGACTTCTAATTACAACATTTAGAATGAATAGCAAAAAAAAATTATGAATAAACCCAGAGAAGCAGCGTTGTTCATACGACAAGCTACACTGAAAATTAGCGTAGTTGTCTAAATACCTTGGTCTTTTTTATATGAACAACCAAAAAAATTGAAATTTTTGTTATAAGAATTAAAAAACGAATGAATGAATAAAGGAAATTTATAATTCTGTGTTGAAGTGCTACAATGCCAATCAACATCTGTACTTAATAGTTAATAGGTACCTGTATATTCTTCTTAATGGTGCGCTTAAAATATTGCAGTGAACTTGATTATCACAGTCTAAGAACAACAGTGACCTCTATTGACAGTCGTTGTGATTATGCCGAAAGTTGTTGCAAATCACAGTTACCTAGGTACTGTTGTCGATACACGGCGTATTGATTCGTACCACTATGAAGAGGTTTCACTGCTCTTCTATCCCCATTTCTTTGATTGTTGTTCAATAGGATATACTGCGTCCAAATGACATTGGTTTGAAGATTGAACCATAAAGAACTGGTATCGCGCTCCCTTCTTTATTAAGTACAAGTGTTTCTCCAGTAAGAAATTCCATCGGAAGTGTCGCCTTCATGCTGGCCTACGAAAATGTCTCTTCATGCCACGTTTGACACATCCAATACCATAAGACAATTCCAGATGTTCACGGATAAGAATTTGCGAACTTCTTTATGCGTGCAGAGTTGAAAGCTAGTGTGTAATTTTGGTGGAAGAACTGAATTTTTGCTAAACAGAAGTGAAATTTACGAATAAGGTGGCATTAGAACAAAATGGTAGGACACAATTTGTGTCCGCCGGTGTATATACAGTAATCAAGAGGAGTGGCAGTGATATGTACCAAACTAGGTCGCGACCACTATGCATTTGATGAAAAATCTGTTACAATTTATTTTCATTGCGATTCGGGATCAGCCAGTGTATATCCAGCTGTCGCAACAACCGTCAATGGATTGCTTAAATCGTGGTAGTCACACTTGTTTTTAGATTGTGCGATTATATTTATATTTTTTATCGAAGCTAGATAATAAACATGACTTACTGATTCGTTCATTATCTTTTTATCCTATATAAATAAATACATGTATGCCGGTTTACATGTATTGTGAGCCATTGTTGTCCTTGAATGCGCTACATTTTTTCACGCAAATCATTCTCACAATGTGTATCCCATGTATGTGGTAGGTGTTTGTATAAAGTGACTCTTCAACTTACCTATTGAAAATGAATACTAAAGGAAGGCCAAGAAGGTAATTTACGTTCTTTGTAATAATACGCTTGAATTGTTTTTAAATCAATAATTTATTAATAATTTATTATAGAAAAAAATATTATTTGTTTAGCGTTTAGTCTTAGCCTAGTCGGAGGACTGGCTCTTAAATACAGCTCACGGAACACACCTATAGGTGCTTGGTGACAGATTTTCAATTAGAGAGTGGTAGCTTGCCATGCGGCCATTAGAAAACGCCCAACCACCATGCAGTGGTTTCAACACTATATTTTCCTTCACTGAAAGCTCAGGCTCATTTTAGGGATTCGAACTCACGTCGATCGACGCTGTGTCCGTACAGATACCACTAAAACATTATTGCTAAACATTTTTAAAGATCCAATAAAGGACAAAATCTTCTCGAAATCAAGAACGCTAAAAAATATATAATTCGGTTTTGTCTCATTAAATAGCAGTACTATGTTGAGTTGGCTTAAGTTTCTGTTATCGTCATAATACAGTGTTACTAATAAAGTTCATATTAATAGATCTACCCTAATTCCAAGAAACAAAGCGGAGTAGAATGATCTAACCTTTCGACTTATAAGTGGCCAACACCTATAAATGTATTGTATATGACTGAAATGCATTCAAACGCGCCAATAAGAAGCAAGTTGCAGTTGGAGATTATGTGCCTTGTGGAAAATCTGTTGCACTTTGAGTTGCAATTTGTAGGTATATTTATTATTTTTTAACCAAATGAGTTACCTGATGTGATAGTGTTGTTTAGAATGACGAAAAAATACACTGTGAATTATCATATAAATTACTTAGGAAAATATTTTTTAAACTTTAGCTTCACAAAAAATACTAGTACGTATTCTCGTAGGTATTTGTCTTTATAAAAAAGGTCTCTTATTTCTTCGGGATAAATGTATTCTATAAAAAATTATTAAACGTCCAAGTTTAATTTTTTTTTCTCAATTTCCCGGTGAAACTATTAAATTTATCACAAACTGTTTTCGGATCTTCTTTGTAGGTTATTTTATTGGCATCATAAAATTCATAATTGACACCAATAAAGCTTTTTAAAATTTCTTTAAGGTCGTTAATTATTAGCACTTATACATTTTGTTTCAAAAAATAATTCTTGGACTATTTATGACTTTTCTATTTCGAGCCGTAAGCATTTGAAAAGAAGCATGTATTGGGACGTCTATAAGTAAGACTAACAAGAGAGCAAAACTCCAGTCGAAGACAAACTAAAGCGAATTAACACCAACAAGAAGTGGCAGTTGCTTAGTTACGCTAATTCAATGAATAGGAACTTCCATGTTTGCTGTCTATGTTTACTATGTCTAACAGTTCATTAGATAATGTTTTAGGTATCGAATTCTTGAATTAAAATGTCTATTCTAAATCTCTTTTAGGCATTTTATGCATCGAATACATTATTTATTGCTTGATTTTTTCATCATCATAGAAGATGGCGTTGAAAGGAAGAAAGAAGGAAAGAAAGCACATTTGTTAGATTTTGGAAATACGAATATATTTACAAACACGAAATTACAATAGATTGGAGTATTACTTATATGATTTATAATTTTGCAACTTTGCCAAACAAATGCAGATTTCAACATTAAAAAGGACCCCAAAGCAGCATGTGCTATGGAAAATTGCATATTGCTATTGCTATATGTTGAAGCAAAGAGACTTTGCTATAAATGTAATATAATCTCTTTGCATATCTTTGTATGTTTTTATAAATAGAACATGTAATGTTGTTTATTCTATTATTATAGTAGAATTGTCTAATATTGTTACATATTCCAAAGTGTATATTGTTTTTTACAACCACAAATAATTAACAATATAATATTCATGCGATTCCTAGCTAAACTGTGTTTCTTTTAAGACTCTGCTTATGGTGTGAACAAACACACTAAGCCGTTACATCTGTAAAACTAACACTATATTCTGTACAATGGAGGATATTTTTAACCGATTTCAAAAAAAGGAGGAGGTTCTTAATTCGAATGTATGTTTTGTTTTTATGGATGTCCAGCCATAACTTCTTTGTTTATAAACCAATTTAGATTATTCTTTTTTCGTTGCTAAGAGGGTACCGCAAGGGTTGTCCCATTTTAATTTAATTAGCATTGGACTGTCGAATTTGAAGATACACCAGGCAACTACTCAAAATAACTGAAGTTGTTTTTCTATTTGTTAAAAGTTGTCTTGTTAAAGTCGTCATACTTTTTGCTTGTGTGTTTGAATGCGCGAATCTCTGGAACTGCCAGTCAGATTTGAAAAAATATTTTTGTATTATATAGCCTATTTATCGAGGTTAGGTTATCTAACATCACGCTATGTACATTAGGAAGGGCGCAGTGACCTATAAACGTCAACCGATCTGGCAATCTATAGACAAGCAGTTTTCATATGTATGAAACAGGCATATTTACAATCCACATTTAAACCGAGGCACAACAGTAAATAATATAAATTAAGACTCATGAAAATACATTGTAAATAAGTAAATATGTAACAATCTTGTATTAAATTCAGTAAAGGAATTATTTGAACAAAGTGAAATAAGAATTTTACATGTTGAAGTTAGCGTTGTATTAAATATATTCAAATCACGCATACAACTGGATGTAAGGGAACATTGTCAGTGAAAACAATTGTTACATTTTTTCACGATTCTTTTGTCTTCGTTGAAAATTCTATTTTGTTTTGCGTATTATTTGCAAGTTATAAAGCCTTTTGTTTTTTAAAGTATAAAAATACTTCGAGTAATATAGAAGAATGTAATATTTTATGTATTTACCATTGGCCGTTTTTACGGTATCTAACAAGATATGTATCTTTATCATATTATAATTTTGTGGTAATTGATCTCGTCTAGGAAACAATTGGATTGAAATGTTTTTGTTAAAATAAATTATATTATATATATTCGTAAATATAAGGAAAATCAAATATAATACATAAATTTAATAAGTAATTTTGAGTTAGCTCATCGATTTACATAATTTGATAAAAATCAAGAAATAATACAAACGATCGAGATTGATAGAGAATATAAAATATCAGTTATTATTAACTGTTATTCAAATTCATAGCTATATTTATTTAATTGCTTGCTTTATCGTTAAACTTATTTTTAGAATGAATTGTAATGTTCATTAATTTGTGATAGTTATGTAGCTGTCCTTTGTAATAAATTTCCTATCCATAATTTTCATAAACCGTTCGTGTTTTGTTCCGATGAATTTAAACTTTAGTTCGTCTTGTCACGATAGAAATCATTTACCATAATATTTATAGCATCGAGTACGTTATTCTGTGTAAATATGTAATGGATTAACATGCCTAACACAATGGGCTTTCGTGACTGCGTTCCCTATGGGGATTTATTGGATTTTTACTTGATTTTTATTCATAAACATACCTAATTCTTTATGTTTTTTATCCATCAAATCATATTTTCTTCTATATCGAACAGGCTTATCAGTAAAACACGGTGGATTTATTTGTGATATAATATGCATACATATATATTTTAGAAATTTTCTAGAAAAGTTCGACTGGCTGTACATGGAGCAGTGTTAGTTCCAACACTCATGTACGGAAGTGAAAGCTGGGTGTGGCAGAAAAAACATGAAAGTTGAATAAATGCAGTAGAAATGAGAGCGCTAAGAAGTATGATAGGAGTGAAATTGAGTGACAGGATAAGAAATAGTGTAATAGGAGAACGTTGTGGCGTGAAAGAAGATGTAGTGGCACGGATTGAGAAAGGGATGCTTAGATGGTTTGGGCATGTAGAGAGGATGAATGAAAGAAGATTGACTAGACAGATTTATAAGATGAGTATAATTGGGAACGTTGGAAGAGGAAGGCCTAGACGAACGTTCCACGATCAAATCGGGGACGTTTTGAAGAAAGGTCAGGTCAAGACTACTCTAAACCGACGAGCATGCATGAAAAGATTGATGAATGTTGAGGAAGCGAAAGTTGTATGCCAGGATCGTAGCAAGTGGAAGGACGTGGTCTCTGCCTACCCCGTTGGGAAAGAGGAGTGATTTATGTATGTATATATTTTTAATATAGGTGTGCGCTTGGCCTCGGTCTCATTTGATGGTATGTAAAGATGAGGCCAACTATGGATCGCGCTTACCTATCGAATGCCTGTTCACTCTTCGCTTGAATACTCCCAAGTTATAGGATATAGGTGGACAGGAAGACAGCTGCCGGGAGCAAGTTCCACTCTTAAGCCGTTCGCAAAATGATGTTCGCTTCGTGCAAATTAGAGGAATGCCCATCACATAAGGATATTATGTGGACGTAATTTAATGCAATGACGGTTCCTCCAGTTATACCGTATACGGACACCGCTAAACGACGTGAGTTTGAACCCCTACAATGAGTCTGAACTTTCGGTAAACCAAAACATCGTGATGAAAACATAGTGTGGTATCAGGGCATTTTCTAACTAACACCCTACAGTTGAAAGTCTGTCATCAAGCACCTATAGGTTTGTAAGAGAGGTAGGGCACAGATCAATCACATTGAAAATTTCTCTCTACTTGAGATACATGAAATACCTCCACCCTACATAGGATCGCAGAGAGTAGAGTTTCCAGAGTTCGCAGTAGAGTTTCCAGAGCTATTTGAAGAAGGAGGGGTCATGGTCGGCAAAGTGCTAGTGATACCTCTGATGTTACAAGTGTCCATAGGCGACAACCGATACCCGCTTACTATCAGGTTTGCTTGTATAATGTACTTATGATTGTTTACCTGTTAAAAAATCGATGAAAAATTACATTTTCATAATAAATTAATTAAACTAAAGGAGATGTAAAAATATTATTACTCCTTACAAATTCGCAAACGACTGCAGAGATAATTTATTGTTTAAAAATTACAATGTAGCAGATTGTCGCTTGACCGACCACCCCGGGTCTATTCACACTCTACGATATTGAACACATTTGCATATTGCGCACGGCGCGGTGAATCGTTAGACTTTTGAAAATAAAACCACATTGCAAAAGGTAATGAAAACAAAAAGACAAAGTTCAGCATAACCTACTGAAAACTTTACTTGCTTTTGCAATTTAAAACTTTATCAAGATATGAGCTGAAAAGTGATAAATTTTAAGTTTAGCGGCTCTGAATTTTTAATTAAACGTTTGATACGACTGACGCTAGAAAACAACCTATTTTTTTATTGTAGCTCGTTAAAGAAACGGTAAAGCACATGATGGTAATCCAAAAACAAAGGCTACCACCGAGAAATCTAGAATCTATCGTCAATCGTCGCTAATATGCCGCTCAAATATCTCTTCATATTATCAAGGACTCCATGTTATACGAAAGAGGGAACACACTGATTGAGAAACGGTTTCACGGCTTTACATTACGGAAAATATTTTTCATTTATCCTTCTTCTGTCCTTCTTCTACCTAGTGTATGGTGGCCGCAATCTAGTCGGACACTAATATTGCGTTTTACCAGATAGAATTTTTCCTTTATTGAATTATCCTTGAATTATCACTTTGTCCCGACAGATGCACTTGAGCTGTCTCCATAAAAATAATAAAGCTTAAACCCAACCTACAACATAATAAAAAGCTTTCATTGAAAGAATATTAATGCGATTCTTTATAAATCGAAAGTAATATCACAATATCACTTTTACCGAACAAATAATTGATCCTTCGATGAATTTAGCTACTGTGTTTGAAATGAACAAAATTAACTAAAATAAAATGTTTTTTACCGTTTTAGGTTTAGCGTTGTGGCCACAATCTCACTTGTTCTTAAGTAACGATGTGACCCAAGATGGTAGCACGCCCTAGTGGAGGACTGGGTCTCAAATGCAGCTGCCGGAACATACCTATAGGTACTGTCAACTTGAGGGTGGTAGCTAGCCAGATGGTCCTAGTCCTTACCACCATGCTATGGTTTCATCACGATCTTTTCCTTCACCGAAAGCTAAGGCTCATTGCAGGGATTCGAACTCACGTCTATCGATGCGATGTCCGTACCGCTACCACTAAGCCATCATTGCTTCAATTTTCCCTATAATAATTAAATTTAATAAATATTATTTTTCTTTATTTTCGTATTTTTCTCAGCAAACCTTATCATTTAATATCCATGTCATGGGTTATATTAAAAATAACTGGCCCGCTAATATTGGATTTAGAATGACAGTTCTAGGATTTGACCCATACTAACAAGGCAAGTTAAATTTCATAGATGCCTACCAAATGATAGGCATTTAGAATTTGTATATCAATATATACAATATATCAATGTTGCCTACGTTCATTAAAGCATCATCACTAAACTATTGTACTATGCAAACACAGGAGACAGAACATAAAAAACATCCGTGTTTAAAAAGCAATTCCAAATTTGAATTTCAAAACGCGCTTCAGAATTTCCGCGAGGTTAAAAATCAACAGTGTCCGTATAGTGGGAGGCTGTGCGATTAATCTTACGGGACTTGTCCGGCGGTGTCCGCTGTCCGGGACTGTCCGGCTACAGTCGTAAATCTTGAACACCCGTGTCCTGCGATGTCTCGTTGCGCATACGAATAGTAGTCGTGCCATTATTTTTGCGTCAATTAATTTTTTTGAAATATTTCATTGATTATATTTCCTGTGTAGTTTTTTTTTTATATAACTATTACGATAAACCTAGAAATGGAATTAGCTCTCAGATGCAATTGTGTTTTTGAAAAAAAAAAAAAGAATATAGATTTTTTTATGTATTTCAAAACTTCATCATAATTACGATAATAGTCAATTGGAAAAACTCTTAAAACATTTTTTTATTAATAATAAACAATTCAAAATTGTAATATTTTAAAAAGAATCACGTGACTAGGAACGCGCCACGATTGATCGTCAGGTTTGTGACGTCATAATGTTAAAGGAATTTCATCGATTAAGAGTCAAAGCACTATATCAGCTGTGTGCTACAATGAGTAGAAATTAACATTGCGACGTCACACGCGCTCGGATTTATTCTTTTATTTATTATTTAATCAAGCCAATTGCAAAACTGTAATGAAAGGCTGAGAATAAATTTTAACTTGGGTTGGTAGTTAGCTAGGAGAATTATAAGAAATGACCTAATACCATGCAAGCTTTATATATGGTTGAGTGTATTAATGTTTTTATTTTATTTTATTATATTCTGGGCCGCAGCACGTCGTGTGCATCTGTAGCTAATGAAGGTGTACTCCTCTAGTCACTGGATGTAGTATGTTTGTAGTTGATGAAAGGTGGGCTTCTCTAGCAACTGGAATTAGTGGGTCCCTACTTAATAATGTTATTATCCCTCTAGGTACTAGAACTAACACGTCTGTGCTAATGTAAGTAGTGCATATCTAGCAACTGGAATTAGTGGGTCCCTACTTAATAATGTTATTATCCCTCTAGGTACTAGAACTAACACGTCTGTGCTAATGTAAGTAGTGCATATCTAGCAACTGGAATTAGTGGGTCCCTACTTAATAAAGTTAGTGTCTCTCTAGTTTACATTTTATCCTTTATATTATCACTTTTTCATGGTATATTATCTTTAGGGTTGACTACGAAGTTAATTTTAGTAGTACTTTCTTGATGTTCCCCACTGTCAACTGCAAGTCGACGATATAACTATAACACAGTTTATTCAATTTAATACTTAGAAAATCTTAGTTCTTAGAGAACCCAGTGAACATGTTATCGTACATTAACGTCACACACATGGCATACGTTAGTCACACCGTTTTCATATACATATGACATAAAACTGACATGAGTATGGATCTCAAAGTTATGTCATTCTCTGTAATAGTGATATAACAACATACTGATATAAACCATAATTTTAACGTGATGTCTGAAAACTCTTTTTATTGACGCAACAGTCATAGTGTGAATTTTATTCATAATTAATTCAATGCTCTTAGTATCTCACTTCAGCATTAAATTTAAAATGTAGGTTATCGACCCTCTAATATCAATACTTTTTCATTTTTATCGTTAAGTCATTTCTCACATATTTCTTATATTAAACTGATGTCAAGTATACATTACAGTTTTATCATAATTGTTACACATTACATAAAAAAGTGTGAAATATTGATTCAAATATAACTCACGACTAAATCATTTCCTACATAATGGATGATATTTCAAGATGTCATTCAGATACCACGTTGAAATAAATGTGTTCACTGGGAAAGGTATAAAATCAACCTTCCGTGCCAAGAGCCACGGGCTCGAGCCCTTTAGATATAATTTCCTGTTCCTTGTATATATATATATATCTCTAATATAGCACAGAACGAAGGCCATATGTGTGAACTTATTCAAGAAGATTATGGTAAACAAAACAAAGTATTCACATTATTTTTAACACATTTAAAATTAGCATAAAGTAAGTAGATTCGAGTCATAAAATTTGCATTTCAATTCATTAGGTGTACCTACATTACACGAAGTAAATTTTGCTAAACATCTCAATTAAGACCATAAAAACGTAATTTGTTTTTTAATTTTTTATTTATTGCACAAATAAAAAAATTACACAATATTTATTTCAAAGTTTAGCGTTTGAAAACAATTACATTTATGATGATTAGTGACGATGTAGTCAAACACGTTAATCCAAAAAAGAAGAGGGCAGCTGTTGTTAAACTTCGAAAGGTGCTAGACGATTGATTATTAACATGAAGGAGGGTCAGTGATGATAAAAAAAATATCACTATTGGATACGGTAATTGGAACGAAGTTCCTTATGAGGCGTTGCGGAGAGGTAACCTAGCCGGCAAAAAATGTCCGTAACGTTAAAAAAGCGTAAGATTTTAGTATTTTTGACCGCACTGTTCCTGATGGTAAGCAAAGTACAATCCAAAACAACGGCAACCACAACCGATGTGCAATCATTACACCTGGTGTACGGTTGGACACTCTCCAGTCGGACAGAACAGTGGTGTCCCACCACCCAGTAAACTACTATATATTAGCTAACAACGACAAAAAAAAAATAACATTACGAGGAATATTTAATAACATTAATAATAATATTTAATACAATTATTAATATTCATATTTAATTTAATAATATAGGACTAAACTGAATTCCGAACTTATTCCAAATTAACTGAAACATCTACATATTTATTAAGTCTTCATACATAAAAATATTAATCACATTTATCATACAAAATAAAATAATATGCAGGATTCGAACCTACTATCCACGACACAATACTAAATTCAATACTACATATCCAATACACAATACTACTTACATATCGAGATCATGCGATATACAAACAAAGAAAATGGTTGTAATATTTAATTATACCTTAATTGATTACACAGTCTCCAAGTGCATACAAAATACATGAAGCTCGTTTGCATAACAACTTAACAAATATTTCATAAAAAATAAGCAGAGTTCTTAAAAAACCAATATTTCTATGAAACACTAATTTCTATTAGTTATATAATATCTATCTACACTAATTTATCTATATTCATAAATCTGTAGTAATGTTTTTCCCAAATTTCCCGCTAGTGATATAAGGGCACTTATCACGTAAATGCCCTTAAAAAATTGCCTATCTGTCTGTTTGTATGTCCTCAAGAACGGCTTTCCGAAAAATTAAATTTCCATTACCTAGTTCTCAACCGATTTTAATGAAATTTTGTACACGGGAAGTTTGTATCATTTCTCAATTGGTAGGTTATATGCATTGTCAATAATATAAGTAAAAATAAAGGAGATGAAAATCATTACTGCGTAATAAACGAATGCGGAGCCACGGGCACTCCGCTAGTCCATATAAATATAATAAAATGGAAGTGTCCGTTTGTAATGTCAAAATAACAACTTTTAACTAAATGCACATGAAAGTATATAAGGTACTTATACTAAAAGACAAATTTAAATTTTTTGTTTGTCTATCTGTTTGTTTCCGCTTATTTGCGAAACGGTTGGACCAATTTGACGGGACTTTCACTGGCAGATAGCTGATGTTATAAGGAGTAACTTGACTACTTTTATTAACCGACTTCCATAATATTAATTCTATTATATGTTTTTTTTGAACGTTTGTCACCCAATTATTTCGCCAGTTATGAATTGATTTTGATGACAATATTTTGTTTGGTAAGTCATACCTCAGAGGTGGTCCCATATACATTTTAACGAAATTGAAACAACGCATTTTATTTGTTTTTAAAGAAGACAATACGAAGATACGAGAAGATACTAGAGTCGTTTGTTGTATTCTCGGTAACGGGGTAATTAAGTAATGAAGAATAATTTAACAGCATCATTAAATAATGACACTAACTGAAGATATAAATAGAACAATTCACATTATTTATTTTATGAATGTTCAGCCATAACTTCTATGTTTATGAACCGAATTAGGTGATTCTTATTTCGTTGGAAAAGGGATACCCTGGGGGGTCCCATGTTTAATTTCATTGGCATTGGACCTTCGATTTCGAAGATACACCAGGGAACTCCTCAAAATAATAGAAATTGGTTTTCTTTCTTGTTAAAAATTGTCTTGTCTTCGGTTCTGTAATCCACGCCAGCGGAGCCGCGGGCACAACTAGTTACATATAATATACTTAGTTGAAATATTAAGTTTTTTAGTTCCATCAAAATCCATACAAATCATAAGGTCAAAAACCGCATTGTTCGTAATTAGATTTGCAGTTACTAACAGAGAGTTGTATTATATTCGCTTCTTAAACGACGTCTACATTTCCAGATGTGCTGACCTCTATATTTAATTTATGTGCGTGTTGCAGAGACGCAAATTAAAAACGTTTTCGCAAATGCAAAATGCACACGAACAAAGATTTTAAAAATTAATTTGCATATGCATATGAGTAAACGATGGAATTCTAAGCGACTTTTTTATAAATACATTGGAATAGTTATGTACAAATACTAGAAATGACACCGAGTTTTGTTGTTTGTAAAATCATTTATTATCCATAGACCAGCAAGAAATTAATATTACGCATCTCATTGGTTAACCGATAAAAGTTCATATTCTCTCCGCTAGTCTCCAGCACGCCATCTCTGGAGACGTCCATTAATTATATGAGGTAGGACCCCCTCCCCCTCAGTGAGATTTGTTTGATAGAGTCTTTCTAATGAAAGCTGAGAGTGAAAAAGAAAATAAATTAGCCCATATTAACTAGGAATAAATGTATAAGATTATTATTACTTTTATTCCCAGTTAATCTGTGGATACTCAGCTTTCATTAGACAGAATCAATGTTCACATATTTTGCTTCATGTCAATAAATAACTAAGCTTTAATACTGATATATTTTATGGGAATCGCGGGCCTATGCAATATTCTGTAAATCAAAAAGTTGACATGAAATTTTGCAAGACCTCTTCCCCCTTTTTGAGCTCAAGTAATTAATGAACGCCCCCTTTCTATGACTGTTATTCGAAATCGCTATTCCAGTACCTACGTTAAGTACTTCAATGGATAAATTTGTTTTATTATTATAGCCTCAGTCATGTTATGTTGAAGTCAAACTTTTGTTTGGTCTTTTCTTTGCAGTGTCCGTGGTTACGCTAGACAATTACTAACAACGTTTTTGTTATATTATTATTTTATAATTCCAATTTATTCTAAATTAAATAATATAATATTTGTATATCTATACCTACTTGTAATAAAAGAGTAAAGAGTCTAAATCTGTATACTAAAGGTATTTGAGAAAAAATACTTCGGGGCTTTTAGAATCATGAACAGAAAACATTTCGAGACTATTTGTAATTTTTGTCTGTCTGTCTGTTAGTTTGTACGCCAATCAAGCAGAAAGTACTGAAAAGAATTAGATGAAATTTGTTATAATTGTAATTTATAGTCCTTAGGTATATTTAGGATATATTTTTTAAATTTTATGGTCCATAAATTACAAATATGTACATGTAAAAAGGAATGTATGTACCTATAATTGTATACGTATAGTAGTTTTAAATATTTTTTTTTCGAATTGACTACACTGTTAGCCTGAGGGGCCTTGGAGCCTTTACGGCTTTTACAGCTTTACCAGGCTTGGGGGCGAGCGCTTAGGGCACTCAGCCACGAAAGCTAAGCAACAACATCCGAGGGTGCCAAAGTGGCCGAACCTCGGCTCGGACTGTTGCGCGTATGCAATTAAGTCGCGATCTGACTAATTCCCTATCCGTAATTCGATCTAAACTAACTATACATATATACATGTTTCTGCCCCCTGGGAGGAGGGAAGGAACATGTGTATGTGTATTTAGTGGTCTGAAATTTTTGTCTACTCTAACTAGGCAAAAAAAGAGAAAAAAAAAGGTCCCTTACAGAACCTATGTACCTATGTGTGTTGTGCATGTGTGTATAATGCAGTGTCATGTATGGCTGTGAAAGCTAGTGATTGTAGAGTCACTTGTATCGCGCGAGCGGCTGCTTGTCTCAAGGGCTCCATGCCGATGGATCGGACCTAGGCTTGAGTTGCCGCAGAGGAGAGCGGTCGTGGCGGGTGTGCGGGAGCGAAGTTAACCGTACGTCCCCTGCGGAGGGAACGGTGGTTTCGCGGGCGTGGGCGCGAGCACGCATATGTTGCGGGAGCGGACGCGTAGTAATTATTAGCTTTCTCGATGTCGTCGTCGGGATCGACAAAGAGATTTCGCGGACGGCGTTTATAACGTTTGGCAACGGGGATCGAGTTGTCTGGGACGTAGTTCACGGTGGATTTTACGAGCGGGTTGGGGTGATTCGAAGCGCTATCGAAGTATCTCCTGGTGAGATATTTCACATAGGCTTCTATCGAGGGAAGCCTCATGTCCCTGTGGAGGTCCATGTTCCTAACGAAGGCTGAAGTTTTAAATGTTCTGAGACAATACCTGGAAGGATATCGATAATAATAACACTACAATAATAGCAATAAAGCAATAATGTTTATGTTAGGTCTATCTCGAATTAAAATTATCACGAATATGGCTTAATTTCTTTTTTCCAAATTTCTACGATAGGTGTCATTGTTTGAACTTTTTTTGCGCTAGCAATGTTTTTTATCTAATAATACTAAAATAACATACATATTATAATGCACTATTATTTAATGAATATTAATGGATAATAAAATTAATGTAAAATTATTAAATAAACTCAGTTTTTCCAGAAGGACTGCAAACATTTTTTTTTTATATTGACCTACTCAGCTCTTTTGTCTCTAGATAAATCAGTTACGTAATATTGATAGAGATTACACTTGGGTATTCTTAAAAGGCTTTTAACTGTGAGTATCACGCTGCATTTCAAGAATCCAAGATATTCATAAAGATAAACACGGTTAAATCGCCGATGTTTAATTTCAATACACCTACATATCTTTTTCGTCGCCGTTTTCATACGCGAAATTCCATGCGGATGAAGTCGCTGGGACAGTTAGTATTAATACATTTATCTGACTGGATAGTGACCACCAAGCACCAGGTGTAACACCTGCCACAGTGACATACTCAGGCGTGTTGATTTCTGGGATCAGCATTTACCAATCAAGCGGAATTGTAGGGATCTCTACCAGGCTGGATCTCGGCCACCACACGGTGATAAACCCATTACATTGACTTTCTTTTGGTATGTCGCGTTTTGAAACCAACCACTATATTATCGAGCTGCTGAGAAGCTTACAAACCATGACAGCGGCGATCGTTGATGGATAGCTGACATTGCGGTGTTCGCTGTTGTTTTTGGATTCTATTATGCTTACCATCAAGCACATGCAGTGTATCATAATATATATAAAAAAATAGATAGCCTTTAAACTAATAAATAAAATCTTTAGCTTTCTTTTAAAGTTATAGACTAATGTAATCTACAATTTAGATAAGTTTTCTTCCTATTATACGAAATTGTAGTGAAAACTACATAACACTAACCCTTCTAACAGGAAGGTCCTCATTACAGCTCCCAAAAGGATACAAGGGTCGTTGACCCCGCCCTCTCTGTAAGTATGTTATTCCACATACTGCTTTTAGTTGAATGAAATTCTAGGACGGCGGGTTGAGACGTATATGTTACGACCATACTAGAAATATACTTATTTTCCTAACTACGTTTTAAAGAGATCATGTCGAACAATGGATTCGAAACCTAAAGTGAATTCAAGGTATTGTTAAATGAGATATCGTAATGAAATCATAATTAAGAAAATTTTATTTTGTTAGCCTGGTTTGTAGCAAATTTAAAGTTGAAAATCTATCACCAAGCGTCTATTTCCCCTATATATGTATATTCCCCTAGCACATATACGAGTATTTTCTTTGAGAAAGTAATTTCGCGAGAAAAAGACCGCGGAGAGAGCTCACAAGCTTCTAACGTGAACATCTATTTATGCAAGCTGGCATGAGAGCGGCGACCGCCGATCGATTTCGATTTCTCGGTGGTCGGCGTTGTATTTGGATTGTACTGTGCTTACCATCAAGGACAGTACCGTCAATGTGCTAAGCTACTATAAAAAAAAAACATAAAAGGTTGCAAGGGTAAGCAAGAAGGCGAACATAGAGTGACACAAAATAATAATAATGCACCGGTATTTCATAAGTAGACATAATGTAAAAATATCCATTTCCCACATTAACAGCGACTAATAGGAGACATGAAAATGTCATTACCAGCACACTTGAACAAATATTAACGGCGGTATTGTTTTAAAATGACAGGGGTTGTCGAACTGGGGGGTAGGCGTGGAGGGCTGGCGACGACATAAAATAAAATGGATGTTAACTTTCCGCAAAATATTCCTAACCGGTAAACCTTTCTTGAATATGTATTTGTATCTTAACAGTACATTTAGCCCTTAAATATAGTGATGTATTTCTTTATCAATATGTTTTTTGTATTTTTTTTTCAAACTATAACACTTTCTTCTATAGTGTTAAAAGCACTATGTTTTATTTTCATTAAAAAGATTGAAATTAATAGTAACAAAATAATTTTTGACAAATAAGAAGTCTACTTCAATTATTTTCAGAAGTTCCCTGGTGTATCTTCGAAGTCAAAGGTCCAATGCCAATGAAATTAAAACGGGACCACCCTTGAGGAATCCACTTTCCAACGAAAAAAGAATAATCTAAATCGATTCATAATCAAAGAAGTTATGGCTGAACATCCATAAAAATATATTTATAATATATATAGGTACAATGGATATGAGAACCTTGTCCTTTTTTAAGTAAGTTAAAAAGAGTAAATATTATAGCTATATAAAAAAATTGCGTGAAGTACACGTACGAAGTCATACCCCTTGGGTGGAACAAAACAAAAACTGTTAAAAATACTTTTTGGCTCGCAACAACATGAAGTTAGCCATAAATGATACTAATGTTAATCCATTTTACTCTCTTTTTTCTTCTGTAAAAATAATTTTATGATGTTCCAATTCAAGATAATGTTTATTTAAATACTGACTGATGTAGAAATACATCACAATGCATTCATGAGTTAAAGAAGTCTCAGTAAAATTGTTGAAATATTTTATATACATCGAGTTTTTGTAATTATAATACTAAATTATAACGAGAGTAATCTCACTTATTGGGAAAGTTAAGATTTTTTTTTGTAAATTCGGAATTAAAATTGAAATTATAAAACATTCTATATGTATCACTGTGATCTAATCTACACAGAATTATTATACCAGCAACCGCCCGCGACATCGTTTGAGTTAATAAGAATAAAGTATTATATATGTCACTCAGGGAGAACGTCGTTAGTGAAATAATTTTGAAAATCGAATCGGTTGTTCCTGAGAATAGCAATGTCCAAGCAATACGGTAGTTATGAATACTCGCTTATGAATATACTCCACTATATTTTTATTTCAATGTTTTCTCAGTAAGTATACAAAAAATTCGCCTCTAATATCTAGAAATGTAATGCCAAACTCACGTTTGAATTATTTCCCTACCGCCACAAGCGCACTGAATCCTTCCTTCCTTTCCTTATCCTTCCTTTCATATTATAAAAAGCAGTCTTTTTGTCTGTCTGTCGGTTATAGTGCTTATATAGAGAATCGCTTAGCAATTTATATGTTTCTTATTATCGTATTATGTAAAGCCTATAGCTATTTATAAACATTCTCAAAAGACCGGAGTCCCGAGTAGTTAGTTATTAATATGTTGCAAGTTAGCCACCCCTGAGAGATATTAGAAATCCTTGTGTGCCAGTGCCTGCAATACCTATAGTATCTAATGAAATAAAATGAGTAATTTCTGAAATAAAACTTCTTCAATCTCGACTTGTGAGTAGTTCTTCGGACGGAAATATCCTTTTCAGTAAAGTCTATGTGCAAAAGTATTTTTATTACTAGATAACCACTTCTTCACTTCAAAATTACGAATACTCTAGAAACAATTCATTTTACAGTAATATTCAAATACTGTTTTTAATTTTGGAAACAAAAACGTTTTTTTTTTATTTTTACTTTTTTAGAGTTCATAAAAATACTTGTGTGAGTACAAAAAATATAATGTCGGACCATTAGGTAATTGCTAATTATCATTCTCTCTCTTGCAACGGTGATATCGTGATGGAAACGTCAAATGAATATTATGTCCGGAACGACCGGTGGTGCTATGAGATACTTTAAAATGGGGGAACTTTTTATAACGGATAAAAAAGGTACTTTATGAAATTGGTACTTGGAACAATGACTCAATAAAGTCTTAGTAATTAATTTATTAAATTATTAAAAGAAATTATGTTTCAGAGAAGTTGACTGTTTTGCATATAATAATGGTTTTTATTTATTCTTTTTCTTTTATACATTATATGTTTAAAGCTTGAGACCACAAGCGCAATTGTGTTGAGTGGAAATGCGATCAGTGTTTATTCAAAACAAACGTAACCCTTGAACATGGCACTAGACCAAATATTTTTATACCATCCAATCTGTATATTGCTACATTACTATGTTTTAATTTTTGCCATAAAATAATTATTATAAGCACTAAGAGCCTTATACAATTACTAAAATTGCCGAGTGATATCGCCGTTATCAAAAATCCATTTCTTTTTTAATTTATATAAAAATGTAAGAAAAACGTATAGGCATAGATAAAGTCGTTATACCTATAATTATTAATACATATATTAAAATCGATTCTGTTTTGGAGGTGTTAACATGGGAAATACAAAATTATGATTTCGTCTATTTTACAAGCTGTAAGTCTAAGCTACTTTTTTCTCGCTTGCACTCTATTTCGTCGTTCGGGCACAGCGCGACAGCAACAAATTTCTATTAAAACGTAACAACAAACATCTTGCCGACCGCGTTTCCTCTTAAATTATGATGTGCCCAAAGATGTCAATACGCTCAGTCTAGAAGGCTTAATCCTAAGCTAATCCCACTCGTAAGTCAAAACCTAGTCGTAGTCGTATTTATCAAATAAATATGGCTTAATAACTTTACTCCCATGGATGGCATTAATTCCATTTTTGCGCACATTTTGTGTGACGTTGAGAGGCAACGGGTTAAAACTAACATTAAAAAGAAGGTTGCTAAGTTGTTAATATAATTTCCTTTTTTTATTTGTTCGTGTATTAACTATGCCACCTTATCATAATTTTCATGAGACTAATTATTAACCATTTTCCTCAAAGATAGGGGTTTGCCGTCAAACTTGCGCTTGTAAAGCAATACTGTTTAGAAGTTATTGGGTCTTCAAGGTTTCAAGTTTCTTTCTTGGATTGGACAAAGGGAATGGCAAATAATTTATCCGAACTTTCTTTGTTACTTCCGCCTGAAACAGATTAACAGCTGTTTACGTCTTTCTGAAATATGAAACGTTTGTTATTAATTGTTGATATGGACCTAAAAGAGTTATATCTGAAACTAATAATAAATAAGAAATAGTGAAATTTTAGTAACTGATATATAAAATAGATGCGGTGGAACCCGTAGATCCGGTTGTTATTAACCTATAAAAAATTAATGTCAGAAGTGTTAAATAGATGATAGTAATAATAAACATTAATTAAAAAATATGTTGCAGATGAGACGTGCACTATGTCCAAATATCAAGTTATATTAATCTTTAGTGAATTAATAATGTTCTCTTCATCGCTAACGTAGAAGGAGAATTAGTTAACTACAATTTGGTCGAACTTGAATTTATTGCTTTGACATAAAATATACAGTAAGATGTGTCTTTAAATCTTACCAATACTCTAATATCCTAGTTTCCTCAAAAACATTAAAAAAATATATTAAGCAGGTACTGCACCTAAATTTCAAAACATTAGAAACGGTAAGGTAAAACCACCAGTAATTGACACTGCACCAATAGTTGACACTCTGACGAAGAATATTAAATATTTGATACTAAATTGATTTGAAGTCTTGAGTTTGTTAACCGACTTTTATAACTGACTTTACCTATATGTATTTATAACATTAAAAATATATCAGTAATCAGTGATTTTGGCCATCTCGATCTTTGGCTTCCTTTTTTTTTATATTTAATTTTCTTCGCCAGAGTGTCAACTATTGGTGCAGTGTCAATTACTGGTGGTTTTACCTTAATCTTTGTTCATTTTAGCATTTTGAACATAAAAAAGACCCGAGGTCAGTAACAGACTCAAAAGATAAACATTTTATCAGTGTATAAGATATAAAATGCCGACAGTAAGTTTTGTTCTACGTAAAAACTGATTGCCGCTTTTGTTGAAAAAAAAACCCACAAAATCTACGTTTTGTCGCAAATATGAATTTGTTACTTATCTAGTTCTCCCTATAAAGTAGCGATATAAATATATAGGGTAAAATATATATTTAAGATAAACTATAAAAAAGATTCTCCGTATGACAAAGTCGACGCCGCAATCAAAAGCTACTTCATTAATTCTACGTCAATAAGCATAGTTCTAATTTAATTTGGGTTTCCCAGCGAAGCTTTTCGAAATTATAACAGAGTTATTGTTCTAAATTTATTGTCTAGTATAATAATACATAGAAGTAATCGATACCAATACAGCTTTAGGTAAGTATCAAAGATTCAAATCGACAGATATAGTATCTCCAATTTAACTTTACCCATATCTAGTTTGAATACGAACAAATGCAATCCTGGCGATGCGATTCGATTGTTAACTTTTCCAATATAAGAAAGGTTGTATATGATCGTGGCGCCTGAAAATCCTCTACGGAGTCTTAGTTTTTGTAAGAGCTGTAAATTCGATTTTTATATCTATATTAATAAACCTGTAGTTATGTCTATATATATATATATATGTTTTTCCAAATTGTCTAATTCACATCCTATATAAAAGACACTGATATGACGTTACAAATTTTTTATCTGCCTGTCTATCTGTTTATATATCCAGATGTAAATTAAAAACGGCATGAAAGAGATTTTTTATTCAATTTTGTTTTCATGGAACGCTTATGTCATTGCTTAAATAATAAGAATTGTCATTATTACTGTTAATAATCGTAAAATATATAAATAAAATAGTTTTTTAATACTCAGCCGATTTTTATGGAATTTTGTAGACTGGAAGTATATGTACTATTCTATAATTGACAGGTTATAAAAATAGTCTATAATACTTTTAATAATCGTAAAAAAAATTGATTTTTATAATTCTCAGCCGATTTTGATGAAATTTTGTACAAGCAGCAGTCGGTTAGCGATTTCGATTTAGTTGTTTTAACTGCACCGTAACTGCATCGAAACTGCAATTATCCGGCTTGTAGTCCGAATTCCGATAGTCTGTAATAACCCTTAGACTCAATCTTTAAAATATGTTACATGAAATGGACTTATGGTTTTTTGCGTAAAATAAATGTTGCAGACTGTTAAACATTGATCTTTGTTTTAAAACGGAGTGAATAGATAAGTAAACATTGGAAAAATCGTTATATTCAGAATATTTAAGTGTGTTTAACCTTATCCCATCATCTCCCTTTCATTACAGAACCACTTAGGCTGGTATATAGGAAGTCATAGTTATACGATAGCATCCATGTCGGCGAGAACAAAGAAGTTTGCATATTGTTATGTTATTTATTGTCATACTGTGAAAATGTGGAATCGCCTCCCATTCAGCGTGTTTCCTCCCTCCTATGATATCGGAGCCTGAAGAGGCATTTCTGCAGGTCGGCGTAGCAGTGTTGACTGCCAATTATAATATGCATTACATATTAATGAAAAGATATATTTTAATTCTCTTTTAACATAGTTACATCTGAGGTTTCATCCAAAAAAAAAATATGTAAGAAGCCAATCAAAAAGTCGATAAAAAATGGTGGGTTGATCCGTATATTAAGACCACTTTCACCGCTCTATTCTCTTTAAGGAGTGGGAAGTTGCAGGAACCGGCGACGTTCGTATGCTCCGAGATAAATATTTGTCGTGCACTTCAGACTGCGAGAAGGGGATCGTCTGTGGGGTAATACAAAGGTAGATTTAATGAAAATTGTTCTATATTATCGATATAGGTGATGTTTGAATCTATATCAAGGAATAGTAATATTCGTATATTTTCTTAAATATAACTTAAGCTGTTGAACGTAAAATTGTAAGTAAGTATTGTAAAGAAAAGAAAATACAAAGAGATTCGATGTTTGGTCCAAAAATGCTACACACCGAAACGAGTTACAGTTACTAGTTTTTAGGGTTTCGTACTTAAAATAAAGGTGTATGGTTTCATATTAATATAAGAAAAACTATTTTCTAGGTTAACGTAATGAAGAGATACAGCCATTCACAATAAAAGTACCACTTATTGACCTATTATTATCAAAACTTTAAGGTACTCCTTGCAGACCTAGAGGCCACAGACAAGATTTTAAGGATTCATGGAAGCATCGAGTTGGTTTCTTTCTCATGCCTGTGTAAGCGCTTTTGGGCCAGCGCCTCTAACCAAAACGTCATGGACCTTGTGACCGTCTGCAATCATTTCTCTTCACTGCTCGCAGTCCTTTCCAAGATGTTTCCAGTTTGAAAAATCGTGACTTTTCAGTGCAACGTAAATTATGCAATCGTTATCACGTTCAAGAAACAAGAAAATGTGGTTTACTAATGTATTCTTCATTGGTACAGCGAGATCCAAAAAATAAGTAAATCACTTATAATATTCCAATAAATATACTGTAACTTATCGAATCCAGGTCTTAGTTGGAACTGCTGCGACGCAGCACTTTGCTCTCAAGTCGAGGTAAGCAGCTCATTTCATATTTATGATTGTTTATCTTTACTCTATGCTGTAAGTTACAAAACAAACGATTTATTTTAAACGCAGATTTTTTATTTTGTTAAAAATTAAATTCATTTTCTTTTAATTAACTAACAAAATAAGAAAAAAACTTCAATGTGTAACAGCCTCATCTCCTTTTTCATTTTCAATTTATCTCCACAGATTTCAGTAATGCATTTTTAACCAGAGGTTAGCGTGCGTATTATTTTTCTGATTTTCTGTGAACGTTATCCATTCCAATACTTATTTACCCCATCTGCCATCATTTCTGCGAAATAACTGCTTCTTTGACCAAGACTGGTCACAGAAGCGTGGGTGGCCGCCGATGAAATGGGCTGACGATCTTGTCAAAGTAGCCGGGAAAACTTGAATGAGGACTGCATTGGACAGACAGGAACGGCGTACAAACAAAGAGATCTATACTCAACTTTGGATAGAAAAAGGCAGAAGACGAGAAGAAAGAAAAAGAAAGTCGACGTTATAAGTTAATATCACTATATATTTATACCTATACCCATAATCTGTCGTAGTAAGGAAACTAAAAACGCCTGATAAATAAAAAAAATGCATCAGCGCACCAAGATCTATCCGTTTTATTTAATAATATTTTTATACATTTTGAAAAAGCAAATTTTATAGGTTATAAACACAGTAAACTACACATTCTGTTTTAAATTCCTAAAATTGACTGTGTCTTCTCGTATCTAAACTTTATTAATTACTAGTAATAATAGCTATTAGTAGATGTATTTGTACATATTGATATGATCGTGGGTAATAAAATACCAATGCCATCTACACCAGTAAAAGAGTTTATTTTCCACACGAAGACAAAATTAAAACAAAAATTCGCACCACATTCTTCATTTGCCTTCCCAAATCACAGTCGATATTTTTTTACATTTACATTTCCTTCCGTTATCTTTTCTTGTATTCATTTCGAATTCCAAATTAGAATTGTCTTCGGTATTTTTTTTCCATCTGTCTACTCTGTTAACCATAAGGGCTCTGAAGCCTCAAACGGCTTTTACAGTTTCACCGGGCTTGAGGGTGAGTGCTTATAACACTCAGCCATGAAAGCTAGGCAACAAGCTCCAAGGATACCAAAGTGGCTAAACCTCGGCTTGGTCTGTTGCCGATCATGCAAAAAGTCGCGATCTGACTAATTTACTATTTCCTTCTGGGAGGAAAGCAGGAACAAGTGTATATGTATTTAGTGATCTCTAATTTTTATTCTAAACTAGCCAAATAAAGAAAACTAAATGTCCGAAAACAGAACAGAAAAGAAAACAGAACCTATGTACCTCAGTAATGCGCATGTGTGTGTAGGGATGCACTGTATGTTGGTAGCTAGTGAATGCAGTGTCATTGTACCACGCGAGCGGCTGCTTGGCTCAAGGGCTCAATGCCGATGAAAAGGACCTAGGCTTGAGTTACCGCTGGAGAAGAAGATCTTGGCGGGTGTGCGGGGCGAAATTCACCGCCCGTCTCCTGCGGAGGGAGCGGTGGTTCCGCAACGTGGGCGCGAGCACGTTTGGTTTGGAGAGACGGAAGGGTATGAAGTGTTAACTTCCGCGAATTTATCGTCGGGGTCGATGAGTATGTTACGCGGCTTACGTTTTACCTTCGGGGCGTATGGGACTGGGGTGTATATCGCGGCGGCTCCCACTAACGGATTGGGATGAGTCAACGCGCTATTCAAATATCTTGTCGCGAGGTATTTCATGTATGACTCTATAGAAGGGAATACATATCTCTATGGATGTCTCTGTTACAAACAAATGGTGCGGCACTAACTAACCTACGTAGTAGTTTGTATTGCAATATTTACAACGGTTTGAAGTTCGGTTTCAGCATGAACGCGAAGGCAGGGCAAGCGTATGTGAGAATCGGGCGGACACATGTCTTGTAGACTGTTAGCTTATGCCTGAGTGACATTTTGCTTACCGACCATAATATATGATGCAAGCGGTACAGAACCATGGCGGGCCAGTTTCGAACTATACTGGTATGCACCTTGAAGGATAGCGTTCTGTCGAGAGTGACACCTAGATATTTAATCTGAGTGACACAAGGGCGTCTTCGGTCGGACTGTTGCTCGCTTAAATACCCGTTTAAGGCGAGGTGTGAACTATTGGAGAGTAATTTCTTTCAACTTTTGTTTGTTGTTGTTGTTGCTGAACGTTTGTTTGTTTACGAACCAAGAACTGATAATGCTTTACATAAGAGATAAAGTTGGATTTCAAGACTTGTTGTTTACGAGCACCTACAGGGTTTCAATGTGTGCTTTCCATGAATAGATAAACGACGGCGGGCGCCTCCCTTTTTCTTGAATTTATACACGGTCTTTATTGACTGTAGAGAATTTTAGATTTTTTTCAAATGATTATCTCTAAACACTGATGAATAATTTTATAAGTTGTTGGATAATTAATTCACCACAATATCATTACGAGTTTACTAAAGGAGAGATGTGAACTGTGTTTTTTTTGTTTTATATAGTCTGTACCGATATAATGTAAAAAATATGTTTCGAAAATGCTCAATCTCAAGAAATTAATGGCATAGAATCGATTGAGCCACTAGAGTAAAAAAACACGCGACACTTACTTTGTTATGACAGTTCACGCAGGTGGTTTGTCGGGGAAAACTCCTCGACTTTATCAAAACTCAATCACATAAATAAATTTGCATACTGTCCATAACGCATAATTCCTCACGAAATAAGTTGGTTAGCTTAAGTAAGAAATAACCTATTCTTTTAAATCGTAATGAAATTATCATAAATATTAATCCAATCGCCTCTATCTCAGTCCACACGTCAAACTTCGTGAGCTTCGAGGCGTTATATTGGACACGGCTTTGTGCAGTTTAATAAACACTGTCTTAGTTTCTATTTACGGGCTATTGTATAGCGTTAGTCACTGCACAGGTGCACAGTAAGATTATCAGGGATCAGATTTAGGGTCTTACATATTGCGTAGACTTGGGACTTCCAAGATTATAGTGTTCCATGTAATCTAAGCCATTGATTAATAGGTACACTACGATAGTAGCAACACCAGACTAAATGACCGTCCGTAAATTCCTTTATCTATATATATTTAAATATTGTGCAGCAAATTACTGAAGTCCTACACGAATGATGTCATTAATGGATGAAGCTTCTTCTTTGTCTTTTTCTTTTATGGCAACTTTGTTCATCCTCATCCACAATTCTCCCAACGTCACCTGGATATAATAATAATAAAGCCTTTATTGCTGTTCTTAATTATACAAGTAAGAGTTATAAAATTTAGATGTGCATTAAACTTTAAAATATGTTTATATAACTACGTGTAGAGTAGGAAAATATCGGCTAACGGTCGTTAATCTTCTACAGCTTGTCTTTCGACAAAGGCCTTTCCATTCAGTCCTGTCTTTTGCTTTGAGGGTCCAAGTTCGACCAGCTACTATTTTAATGTCATCCTCCCATCTCATAGTCTGGCTACCTCTGTTTCTTTTACTATCTCGGAGGTACCATTCCTGGATATAATATTTTTCTAATTATTCTTATAACTTTCAAACATAAAATTAATGTTTCTCGTTATTGTTTATAAGACACTTCATTTTTACACAATAACCAAACTAAATCACGTAAAATGCCATCAAAATTTCATAATGTGGGGCCGAATTAAGTCTATGAATTAAAATAAAAACCACCCCATGACAGAACAAGATCTAGCCAAAAATTCTGGAGGATGCTTAATAACTCAATTGAAAGTTGTTAATTTATAATAAAAATAAAATAATTCCTACGCTTTGACTAATGCTTTATCGCTTAAACTGCCTAACACAAATAAGGATATCATACAACAGAAGAATGGAATGGTTGAGTCATTATTTTCGGATTTTGTAATATCCATGATTGTTATAGAGCAATGTGTCGAGAGTCGTTGTGAACTAATAAAAACACAGTTTACAAATTTCATTCACGTAACTATACAAAGAAAATACAAGAGGGATTTTTGAAACGACATGGTATTTTATAGTTAAGCTGAGCTATTTCGAGCGGAAATAGAAACACTTGACACCGCAATATCGGATACAAAGCATCGTTTCTATGTCGCGACAGAGACGCGTGTTTACAGCCTGAATGAGTCTGTTTCGCCCTGAAACGGAGACTGCACTCTGCTATGCATAAGATTGTATGACTTAATTTACATTACATAGCTTTAGCGGTTGCGAATGAATTTTACTTTAGCATCAAATCAAATAGAGTTCCGTTTGATAGATAAAACTTTATCATTTTAATAAAGATCTTGTGTAACCACTAAGTAGTACCTTATGAATAACGGCCGCGAATCATGTGTAAAAAAGTATGTGACCTGAATTTTGCTATCTACATAATATATTTCATCACCTGTTATTATAAATGAAACCTAGTAGTAAAAAAATAAAATAAAATTACAGTATATTTATACCTTAAATATTTTAAATATTCATGTTTACTATAACAATGATTCAGTTATATGAAACAAAGCAACAGGCTAAATATCGGCTCTTATGTATCAGCTGTAATTTGACACAATTTGAATTTGCGATTTTGAACCCAATAATTTAGTCATTTCTACTATAGTTTTGCATAATTGGGAAGCGGGATTAAAATTAGTCAATTTTAATCAATTGAATTTAAAGGATAGATATAGTACTTCAACATAAATACATAATATCGGTCACCGGTAGTGCAGTCGCTACCTCTTATGACGATAGCCTATAGCGCAATCGTCGCATTGTACCCAAGTCGACTCTTTTCAGCGACATCGCGTGAAAGCTAGCCTCGGAGCGTTCTGACACTATGCCATGAGATTTAAAAAGGTTTTTAAACGTTTAAGCAAACAGTGTTTCAAGTTTGTGCTCATTCTCTACTGTTTTTACATACAATTGTTTTATAGAACGAAACGGAAATATTAACGAACTAAAGGCGCATCTTATCTGACCAATATATTATTATCATGTCGGATATATTGATGTCGGATGTATCAAGATTTATACCTATATGCTTTTATCTAGTATTTTTAGGTTAATGTCGTTTCTACTGAACTTAGCAACTTTTTACATTGATGTTTTGTTGGGATCATTCTTTACACAATCCATCTATACCTTTTCCGGTCTTCATTTACTCCTATATTTATACACTTTCATACTTAACATTCTTCTTTTTATATGACTTTCATCCATCCTCATCAAATGGCAATACCAAGCTAATCCGTTACCTCGCAATTTCTCTGTCCCTGGTGCTATTTTCATACTTCCTCTCATATAACTATTCCTAAGCTATTCTAGTTACACCACACATCCATTTTAACATTCCAATTTTTGCCATATATAATCTTCTTTCGTGATTTATTTTCGTTGCTCAACGCTCAAGTCAATACATCATGACAGCTTTTATAATGGGTTTATACACTTTTCCATATGTTTCAAGAGCATACGTGGATCACTGTGATCCCCGAGACCTGTTGCCATTTCATAAACCCTGCATTTATCCTATTCTTTACGTCCCGTTCAATATCACCGTTGTTTTGGATTAATGAACCGAAGGTACCTAAAATCGAAACAAGCTGGTAGGGATACAACGTTTATATTAATTAAAAATTTCGTATCACTTCGTTTTATTTAATTTTACTGTTATTAAAATTTATGACCAACAGTAATATATTATTTCAATTACATGCACCGCTGTTTCTCAGGCTTCATAACAACGAATTGTTCAATATGTAGTTACCACAAAGTGTCTCTGTGACGAGTGAAAATTATTTTCATTTGTACGAGTTTGGAATGACGCAACGAGAAATGCGGTTTTTAAAAACCCTTTATGATAATGTATTTCATCAACCAAACAACAATTCAATTTAATTTTAACTAAGTTTAAGAGCTGTGAAAGATGTATTACGAAAGTAAACAACAAAGTAATCTTAATTGTCTAATTCATTCATTTTTAATACAAGTAAATTTCTTTGTTTTCTTTTATCTATCCTTGTAAATGTTTGAAGTATTACAACTCAAATTGAATAATCAACCTGATAGCTGTTATTTCTGCTAAGTTAAGAAAGAATTCCTAAACTTATATTTTGCCCAGTGATGTTATATATTTTGAGCTCTTTTACATGTTATTCAAGTGCTAACCACTCACATGCACATACTAAGGAAGGAGGAATTCTTCTTTAGGTGTAAATACTTAGTTTACTTTAAAATTAGTAGTTCCGCCTGGAAAATATTAATTGTTGTTACTTCCTTCTGCAACAGCTTATTAATATTGGTTGGTTCTTGATTAGACCTTTAGTTACATCAGTCTAGTTATTTTCACGTATTTTAATTGAACTAACTAGCAATCAAACTGAACGATAAAAGGGCATTTTTCAGTAGTGTCAAGTTTTGACAATATAGCAAGATACTACATATTGAGTCCAAAGTAATCAACCAGACGGTCCCTCTCTGATTTGTTTTGGATACATTCCATCAACAAATGATGTATACCTTGATCTTTATCGCATTTTTCACAATTAGGCGAAGGAAGTAATAGCTGTCAATCCGTTTCAGACAGAAGTAGCACAGTAACATCAATAAATTATTCACTACAGTTTTCTTTTAAGTGATACACATTAATTAATCAATTATTATCGTCTAAAGTTTATACACTAAGTTCAAATTTACTAGACTTAAAATCGAACATAAATTATAATGCTTATTGAAGCGTATTATTGCTCTCCAAGCCCATTTGTTATAAATCCATTTTGCTATGGAAATTTCGTTTGTATTTTTAAAGATTCTTCTCCTTCTTCTTGATTTGGCGCCGCAAAAACCACTAGCCAGTGTCAATGTGTTTAAATCTTTATAGTATTTCCAAACATTCAAAGTCGGTCCAACAAGATGGTGGCTTCCCTGTGAGAACTACATAGGGAGTTTTTGTGACATCATAAAAAGCATGTTTTCAGTTTAGTTCAGCATAATAACCAAACTATATCACGCAATATGCCACCAATATTTCATAATATAGGGTCAAAGAACCTAAGTTAATGAATTAAAAATAAAAATTAAAACATGGCAGATTAAGATCCAGCCAAAAACTTCAATAAGAAAGGTTAAATTTGACTACACTCCGTCTTGATATTAAGTAGCAATTACACTGAAAATGGTAACACATTAATTTTAAACATGGAACATGTTCTCAAGTGGAGATGCCAGAAAACAACGAATAATGATTTGCGATAAATTCATTACTTAAAGGTGAGCGAGCACAATATTTTTTTAATTATAATTTGACGTCACGAATATTACTTGCTGGGTAGTAGGGCACGACAACTGTGTTCGACTGGATAGCTACTACCGTACACCAGGTGTAATACACGACATAGAGGCCTGTAGCTGTGTCGTTTTACGGGATAAGCCAGCGTATATCCAGTAATTAAGCTGGGTAGTAGAGATCTGTACCCGGACATCCTAGATTAGATGTCCAGCCTGTGGGTGGATGATATAAGATAGAAGAATATACTTTCATTTGCAGAGTACCTTCTATTACTATCATATATATTATTTCTCAAATGTGTTTTCCTGTCAACGTCATATCTCCGTTAATTCTTCATCAAAATTAATTATTCACCTATAAACTACTCCTATAAACACTTGTGTTCCTCGCTATTAACATATAATACTTAACAATATGTATTCGTTAAATAAATTGATTAAAATAATCCTACTGAATTGCTTTTTAAAGGTGTTTTTAAAAATTGATTAAAACATGGTATTCCTAATGAAATTATATTCAAGTATGACATTTGTTAGATAGTTTTCATTATATAATGTTCGAGAATATTCGCACGGCTCAGCTAGTGATTGTTTATTTACAAAATACTACATACAGGCTAAGCCAAGTTAAATAGCGTTTGAATTTACAACTGTATGAAATCTTCAGGGACCGCATCCGCATGGCTCATCTAAAGTTTATATGGTAAAAGCGAAAAACGAAAAGCGCTTTCGTTTTCTGCAAAATCAATTTTAATTTAAGGAATGTCTCACAACACTTGCCGTCATAATACTGCTTTTGGATTTCACGGTTTTCACCTTATATCTGGTAATCGTAACTCAATGAGGCAGAATAACTTACCACATGGTATTATCTATACTAATATAATTACGAAGTAAGTTTTGTGAGTATGGATGTAGGATGTAACCTCTAGAACTACTGATAATATAAAAAAAACACTGAGAACACGCCTCTAAGGACCTGATGGTAAGCTGGTGGTCTGCTGTATGATAGGACACGATAATAGTGTTCAACTGGATCGCGACAAATACACACTAGGTTTAAAACAAGCCATTATAGCACACTTTGGCGGTGTATATCTAGTAATTAAGTGGGGTAGTTGAGTACCTGTACGCGACTGGGTCGCGTCTAACATGCAAATTGTGATAATCCCGTAACAGCGACTCTTATTTTGTTAGTCGCGTTGCAGAATCCAGCAGCGCCGAGAGGCTTTTAGGTCAGCATGACGACGGATTGATTACCGATTTCTCGATGGTCGCTGTTGTTTCTGAATTGTACTGTGCTTAATATCAAGTATAGTGCTACTAAGAAAAACATGGTACAATCCATAGCTAACAACGACCACTAAGTGATCGACAATCTATTCCATCTGCCAGTCTCTCGGCAGCTGAATATACACTGGCGTATTTTTTTTTTTCTTATAAGTTTGGCGTAGTGGCCACAATATACCCTGATGTTAAGTGATGATGTGGCTCAAGATGATAAACCTAGTGGAATACTGACCCTCAAGTGCAGCTGGTGGAACACACCTATTGGTGCTTGGCGACAGATTTTTGACTTGAGGGTTGTAGCTAGCCAGACGGGTATTAGGAAAAGTCCTACCACCACGCTATGGTTTCCTCACGTTTTCTTTCACCGAAAGCTCAGGCTCATTGCAGGGATTCGAACTAACGTTAATCGACGCGAAGTCGTACACGCTACCACTGAGCCATCAACGCTTCAACGCCTAAAACGAGACAAACTGAAAGAGAGTTATTGTCACAGATATATCAATCGCAACCAATTCGGATACATATCCCTATCACTCCTCTTGATACTGGATTATAGAACAAATTCCGGAAGGAACGTCGTGTATGATGGTCGCGATCTAGTTGAACATATGATATTATTAGAAATTATAAAAATCGCTATCTCTTATGCTTTCCTAAAAACTGTGACTAACCGATCTCATGTAATTTACTTCACCTCTTAATTAAACTTTGTAATGTTAAAGTAAGGAAATGCTGTTCCCAGAGATTCCGTTTTTGAACTTATACTAATTAAGTAACCATTTTCGTATTTATAGCCCCCTTACAATAGTTTCGTGAGGTGGTTTTTTATAGGATAGATGAGAAAAAAATCACACCCACTTCAATACTTAATTTTACCACATTGTCGGCGTGATTAATATGTATACCCATACCAAATTACAACTTTATAGTACTATTAATATCTGAGCTAAGCCGCGGACTGACAGACGGACACACCGAAATTATTAGGATTTAAGAGACAAATCATTAATGCGACAGCTGAATAGATTCACTATGGATAATCTTCTAATATTGTCAAATATCAAACATTCAAACATTTGCTTAAGTTAGAAAATAATAATAAATAATACTATGTATGTGTGTATCTCTCAATAAATTGGTTTATATATTGTATATTTTAGTTTTCTTATCTTATATTGGAACGCATTCCCTGTGCTCTCATTAAAATTACCATCCCTTATTCACGGTTTCTTTATTCGCAGCATAATTATGGAACGTATCAGCCATTATTCGATATAAATAGAAGCCGCAGCGAACCGAGACCGAAATCAATACGGGCGAAATAACAATTGTCTGACTGTAAAAAAAAAACTTGATTAAATGCCTACGCTCTTTTATTTTCTTGAAAGGTACAATTTTTATTACTGCTATCGTGTAAAGAAAAGCTTAATTATATGTAGCCTAAATTATTTCTCGCGTTCACTCTCAACAACTAATTTAAAAAATAGCTAAAATTATATGCAACTAGCTGTGCTCGCAGCTCCGCTCGCGTGGACAACAGAATGCCGTCGGTCGAGCGAGCGCACGCGCGTATCGTAATGCCACATTCCCAATTTTTAATACAAAAATGCTTATTGTAGGTGATCCTTAGAAGATAGAAATATGCTATTGCTACTTTTTGTAGAACTTTTTAAGCTCTACAATTATGTAGTACATTAATTTGATATATCTCTTATGGTTTACTCAGCGTAAGTCATTTGAGGGCCCCAAAAACGTATTTTTCGAATTGATTCACCATTATCGCTACTGCTTCTTCGTTTGTAAACTAACTACTATTACTAGCTACTATTTTTTCAAAAAATAGATAATAAAATAGTATACGATTTTATTTAAAAAAAACCTCTTCATTTAATTTGACGTTCCATTATAATATTGTTTCCCAGAATTAAAACCTTTTAAGCGATACTGTCAACTGTTGCAAATAATACATGTGTGTGTGCGATATATTTTTAAAGTGGAAGGGTTCATTACTCAGCTTGGAGAAAGTCAGTTAAAAAAATTAGACTTATTTGAGCAGTTTCCACTATTTCCTCTAATTATGAATTTGGCTATCCATGTAACTTCTAGTATTTATCCTTTGACACTTTTTGAAGCATTTTTTTGTAAGGAAACTCTCACCATAAATCTCTATAAAAACCGTAGCTAGCCAGACAGGCACTTAGAAAATGACCTAACGCGCTTCCAAACAATAAGGATCTTATTAAGTAAAATATTTCTATTACGAATTACCCGTTTTCAGTTATTTTACATTTTATGGCGCCACCAAACAGATTGAGGACATACGAGATACAATCAATCATTAGCTCTAATTCCAGCCAGTCGTATTTTTTTTTATAACCAATTAACACGTCTCGTTCGGAAATGTTCGTTTTGATGGAAGTAGCTGTTGAAAGAGTTACGAAAACTGAATGTAGAATATTCTTAAAATAAATAAATTATTACATAAACATCAAGTACGTAGTACAACACTCGTACCACATACACATATTTCTCTCCAATAAACCGGGATTTTAAACGGGAACGCGTCGTTTCAAGCGATTCTGTGAGATTTATAGCAGTTTTTAAAGTTCTCTAGCAGTCTTATGCATCTCGTAGGGTTGCCAACTTTCTATATAAAAAATTAACAAAATTAACCTATAAAATTACCTACCTCGAAACCCCCTAAACAAGTCAATAATGAAAAAAAAAACTGTTGTTAAGTGTGAATATATCAACGAAGATCGGGTCGCCTTTTGGACGAGATCAGCGCCTACATTCACTTGATATTAATTCTCATTAACTCACCCAAGTCATTAAGACATTAACTGACTTCGAAAAAAAGGAGGAGATCTTTAACTTGAATATAATATATTTTTTATGGATGTTCAGTCATAACTTCTTATATTACGAACCGATTTGGACGATTATTTTTTCGTTGGAAAAGGGATACTTTAATTGGTATTTGACCTTCCACTTCGAAGATACACCAGGGAACTTCACAAAACAATTAAAGTTGGTTTTCATTGTTAAAAATTATCTTGTTCAATTATATGTTTTATTTATACGAGTTATATAAGAATTACATAAATTTAACTCCAAAATTAAGAACAACAAAACATAGCTTTATAGAAACAGAAGGCCAATAAAAATTCCTAAATCAAATGTCATAAGTATCTACAAAAAAAGGTGTGTGTGCGATTCACACACGATAGAAGTGAAACTTAATTTTAAAAGATATTTTATATTTTATTTAAACAATGTGCAATATACATACACACCGACATTTGCTCTCTCGCTCCGGCTCACACAAAGAGGAGAGACCGATAATGTGTGTTAAACGTTTAACATTTAACATTTAACGTTTAACGCTTCCAAAAGTCGCATAAGAAGTTTCACTTCAAAAACTCTTACCACGGATTCACATTTTTCACGAGGCGAGTACCTACTAGAGTGTAGATGACGCTTTCGACTTGCCTTGCTCTCGCTTCGTTCGGGGTCTATTTTTTGGATCGAGACAAACGACGTGAAGCATGAGCCGTGCGGACCTACTACACTATTGAGAACGTGGATACTCTTGCAACGTCACGGCTCATGCGAGAGCTTCCACGAGATGTATTCGCGTGAGTACACATATGTACATTTTCTCAAAGTTTATTACTCATAAAAATATTGGTTTTCCAGAAGTTATTTAGCCTCTAAATCTACTGGTAAAGCTGCTGTCGACAACCTTCTTGCAAGTTGATAAATAAAATTAACTGAACTAGATTTATGTGTGAACGATTCATTTTATCTGTAATGGGTATTCGAGAAATCAAATCGATAACATTCTGAGTGTTTTTGTAGAGGAATTTAACAATTTAAAGCGATCATGGTTCTATGGTTGATCACTCGGTCACCAGTCATTTGATAAGGGTTCGAATTCTACAATGAGGTTAAATTTTTGGGGAAAGAAAGTATTGTATTTATTATTAGCTTCTTTATTGCAGATTTATTTAATAATCAAGCCAAGTTAAATTCAATGACAATTATATTTGATGGCTTCGTTGTAGGGTATTTTTATACTGCATATGATCCTGGCCACACACTAGCGAATGTAAACACAATCTGTAGTTCGAGCCAAAACTTATCTGTTAAGCACATCTCTTTCACAAAGAACAAACTCAGTAAAAAGCTGTATGTAATGTACTTACGATCGAATTGACATTATCGATTTGTTAAGCTGCAAAGATTGAAACGTTATTTAGATAGTACGGTGGCAAGCCATTTACTAGAACAGTAAGAAATAATTTATTATTTTATTTGTAGTGGAAACTATTGTATAACAAAACCTAAATAATTAATATTCATGGCAATTGATGAAAAGTGTCATAAAATTTTATTCGGGCAAATGAATCTTACTGTGGCGTCGAGGTGACGGACTATGTGACGGTACTGTCGATTCTAGATAATATCGTGAATGCAATTCATGGGAAGGATAGTGTTTTAAGTTTTTTTTTTTTTCGAACTGACTATACTGTTAGCCATAAGGGCCCTGAAGCCTCAAACGGCTTTTACAGCTTCACCCGGGCTTTTCCAGTGTTTTAAGTGATTCACATCTATATATATAATAAAATTTGAAGTGTTGGTTTTTAATGTCAAAATAACACATTTTTACTAAATATATATGAAAATATACACGCTATCTATAACAAAAAGCCCATTTTATTAATTTTTGTTTGTCTGTCTGTTTGTTCCGGGTAATCTCCGAAACGGTTGGACCGATTTTGACGAGACTTTCACTGGCAAATATCTGATGTTATAAGGAATAACTTAGGCTACTTTTATTTTAGATAAATAATTAGGGTTTTGCAGAAAAATTAAAAAAAAAAACCTTTTCTGTAGTCCACGCGTGCGGAGCCGCGGGCACACCTAATAAGTAAATATAAACTATACATGACGTGTTTAATTTAATATGAAAATATAGGGCTGTCAGATAAACTCTACGGAACTATGGTATATGTATTCTATAAGAATCAAAACTCACTTTAATATTTGATTTGGACCGTAGGTATATCCTTTTTTTATATAGCTACTTACTTAATTACTTAGAATACGTATACTTACTTAGTATACTTTTTATATGCTTACTACCATAATAAAGTGTCACTGCACTATACCCGATGGTAAGCACAGTACAATCCAAAATAACGGCGACCACATTGAGATCAACAATCCATCGCCGGTCGCCGATGGCATGACCTCCAGCAAATTTCTCGGTAGCTGGATATACACTGGATGATTCCGAAACGCGACAAAGCGAAAGAGAGTAATTTAATGAGCATATTGGTCTTGACCTAGTTGGGTACAGATCACTACTTCCACATTTGATTACCGCATCACTGTGCCATATTGTCGGGTGTTAAACTTGGTGTATGGTAGTCGAGATTCCGTCGCACAAAACTGTCATTTTTTGCCACCTACCAGATAGTTAACGATAGAACATAATAAGAATAAATGGCGTACATTCTTTCGAAGATGACTGATACAAGAGAAAAAAGGTTGCCAGCAATTAAACCAAAAAATAAATTTTTTTTTTTTTTTTTCGAACTGACTACACTTTTAGCCTGGGGGGCCCTGGAGCCTTTACGGCTTTTACAGCTTTACCGGGCTTGGGGGCGAGCGCTTAGGGCACTCAGCCACGAAAGCTAAGCAACAACATCCGAGGGTGCCAAAGTGGCCGAACCTCGGCTCGGACTGTTGCGCGTATGCAATTAAGTCGCGATCTGACTAAAAAAAAAACATGTTATAAAGTGTTTCCACATAACAATTTATAGAATTGCTAGCTGCTTCGTCTGTGTGGACTTCAGAATTGGGCCTTTACCAAGATAAAAAGTATCCTATGTCTTATAAGCTGTCCGGGTTATAAGCTGTCTGTGTGCAAAATTTCATCTAAATCCATTTAGCCTTTTTTCCGTAATTTAGTAACAAACAAGTAAACTTACTTTCGCATATATAATATTAGTAAGGATATACTCGTACATATTTATGTTAAATTATTATTGAACATATTTAAATGAGGGCAGTTTTAAAAACAACGATTTAAAACAGTTACACCCTTGATTAAATAGGTACGTCATACATATATTTATATATTACTAGCATCTGCCCGCGACTTCGTCTGCGTGGACTTCAGAATGGGGTCTTTACTGGGATAAAAAGTATCCTATGTCTTAATCCTAGTCCCTGTACCTACCTATCTACCTATAGTGATTGAATACCAACAAACAAACTTACTTTCGCATTTATTTCGCAGGCCGGCATGACAGCGGCGACCGTCCATGGATTTCGATCTCTCGGTGGTTGCCGTTATATTTGGATTGTACTGTGCTTACCATCAGGGACAGTACCGTCAATGTTCCGAGCTATTATAAAAAATATATTAGTTAGGATACGTAGTACAAAAACCGAAATCTTTTGAACACGATATATATACATATATATATATATATATATGTTTAGAAAAGGTAAGTAAAAATAATTTCGAACAAAAAATCTGACCCTCATCCGATACATTTTGCTGATCATCCACCATCGCGTCGGCTAGCCCGAAATGACGTGGTACGGAACGTACGGGGAAGATAACTTAGCGGCCGCGGCATACCGCATCGACAATGATGACGCGGCTTATTCACCGTTATTAGATTAACAAGTTTAGAAGAATAGTTTATCATGGGAAATATTGGATTATAAGAAAACTAGCTGTGCCCCGCGGTTTCACTCAAGGCACTCATGTAACCTTTAGTTGTTACCTACAGCGTGCTAGATTGATATTCATGGTTACTGCTTCGCTTTTTAAGACCATAGCGTGAATTTATATAGCCTATAACCGTCACAAATAAATAGGGCATAACATGAAAAATAGTTTTTCAAATCTGACTGGTAGTTCCAAAGATTAGTGCGTTCAGATAAAAAAAAACAAAGCTTCATAATACAAGCATAGATTATAAGAATAAAAATCCGAGGTTTTAATATGAATCCGAAGGCATAGTCGTGGTTAAACGAGAATACAAGAAGTACAATCAAAGCATCCGGGCTTAAGCGATTTTTGACGCAAGAATGGTAGCTAAATAGACATGAATAGAATTAAATTTAGTAATACCTTAACACCATGCAATTTTTTTTTTTCGATCTTACTATACTGGTAGCCATATGGGCCCTGGAGGCACAGACAGCTTTTATATCTTCACCCGGGCTTGGGAGCGATATATCCACGTTATTCAACGCGATCACTTTAAATGCGTTATTATTATTAATTTTTGTGGTTTTCCTGTGTTTTCAAGTCCGGTAATTCAAACCAATTCAAAAATAAAGCGCTTGTTGCATGTTCAAGGGGCAGATGCAAGCGAGGCAGAAACTTTTTAGGCGGTGGTGGTTACTAGTGGTTACAAGGTCAGACCAGCAAGTGGAATGGCAACGAGCTACTTTTTTTTTCGAACTGTCTATACTGTTTGCTATAAGAGCCTTGAAACCTCAAACTGATTTTACAGCTTCACTCAGGCTTGGGAGCGAGCGCTCAAGGCACTCAGCCACTAAGGAATGCAACTAGTTCCGAGGGAGCCAAAGTGGCCGTCCTCGGCTCGGACTGTTGCAGCGATTGCAATTAAGCCACGATCTGTCTAATTCCCTATCATTCGTTCTATACTAACTATACATATATATATATATATGTTTCTTCCCCCTGGGAGGAGGGAAGGAACATGTGTATGTATATTTAGTGATCTGAAAATTTTTGTCTAACTAACAACGAGCCACCAATCGACTCGCTCTTTATGCAATTTCATGCGTGAGAGTTTTCGCCTCATCCCCGTATTGGTTATTTTTTTGTACCTTCAATTTACATTTCTTATACATATTAGTACATCGTTTTACTAACAATTAGCCTATTCTTATATGTAAAAAATAAAAAATAAAACCGAAAAACATGTTTAACTTGTCTGTTTGGTCGGGGGTTAAAACACACAGAGGTGAGGTACTGATTTACGGTCTAATAATTAATTAAATCGGCGTACTAGTAAGCGCATTATTGTGCGTAATTGAAATTGCATGACGCAGATGCGTCGCAGTACAAACGCATGCGGCAGGGATGGTAGAGATGGCCCAATAACCCGGTACAGACGTCGATAACAGTTAGTATTTGAAAAAAAAAGTTGGTACCTTCAAGAAAATACCAGAGGCCTTGTTCAATCTTCCGCGTCGGTAATTAAAATTAGCGAACGCCAGGGGCCTAAATTCCGTTTTCAGTCCTTAATGAACTTTTTTTAGCTCCTCTGTGAACAAAACTTGCCTAGATCGATATTGAAAGTTGGTATTATGGCCTACCAGCATAATTTTTACTAGGTTTATGGTAGAAGACCTTGAAAACTGGTACGTGTACCAGAAACCTGGTATATCTACCATCCCTGGCACGCGGAATCATGCATGCTAACTACATGCAATCGATATAAATTAAGGGTCCACTGAGCGTACTGTTTGGATTCCAAACCGTTATTATCTCATTACGTGACTGCAATCAATGTACTACGGGTCCTATACTGATGTTCAGGTATCGTTAACTTTTGGACACAATTTAAATTCAATAAAATTTAACTTAACTTTTAACGCGCTAATTTGCCTAACTACATTACACTGAGTAACTTACACTATGTTATACTAGCTTCTATTTGCAAATGCGTGGACTTCAGAATTGAGTCCAGAGAGAAATGAAAAACCATTCGTCATTTACCGGGATAAAAAGTATTCTATGTATGCTTAAATCTTTAAAACTACGCAACAGATTTTGAAGAGGTTTTTTTTTTAATAGATAGAGTGATTCAAGAGGAAGGTTTATATGTATAATAAATGCATAATATTGTAGAGAAATACTGATAAATTTAGAGGTTTCTAATGTGATGTCGTAAATAAACACATTTTTTGCGCTTACATTGCAAACGCTGCCTGAACCCCACGAGATAAATCGAAATAATGTACTAGAGTATTGTACACCTTAAAAAGGTCAACAAAAAAAACCGCGATGGTATATGTCTATCTCTTAAGGATAACCCACAATAACCATTTTTTATCCTTTACATTTTACGGGGAAAAATGGCTTATTTACGAAGTGATTTTAAGCAATACAGCATTAATCCTTATCCAATTAAGTACCTTAAATACATTGTCCATTTAATATAGATCAATATAGCTCTATGACAAAAAATCTGTAAACGTTGTTAAGGGCATTCTGTAGTAGGTATATTTAGTATCAGCATTGCACCCGTGCGAAGCCGGGGCGGGTCCCTAGTACACAATAACACAAACAAGATTGTTTTTTTTTTAAATTATTAATATCGCTTTTACTTTCAGTCATGGACCGTTCTGTAAAGGGTCCTTTGTTTCCTTATCTTAATGCGGTTTGATCAAGGCATTGTGTGTTACGGAACCATTTGTTACTTCGTTACTTGAGAGTTTTCACAGGATCTCAAGTATATCTGATTTTCATTTATCATATTTATGGATTTTTAAATTGTATCTGTTAATCGTTTAGTTCCTAAGAAATTTAAGCGACCTGTATACCATTTCAGCTCTGAGAATTATATTAATTTCGCAGACCACAACTTGGCGAACTTTGCGTCGTAAATTGCACCTGCACCTGTACAAAAATCAACTGACCCAGGAGCTGAAGTTAATCGACCATAGATAACGCCTTGTGTTCGCTGAATGGGCTTGGAGCAATTGGAAACTGGCCCTAATTTTCATCAAAAAATCATCTTTAGCGATAAAGCCCATTTCTGGATGAATGGGTTACGTCAACAAACCAAATTGTTGAATCCACATGAGATCTACAATGAATACCGAAAAAGTCACTATTTCGTGTGTATTTTGGGCTAGCGGCGTCATCGGTCCATTTTCTTTTAGAACGACGTTAGCCAGGCCATCGCCGTCAACGGCGAGCGCTATAGGTCAATAATTACCAATTTCTTTTGTCCTAAATTAGATGATATGGACATCAACGACATGTGGTTTCAACAGGACGGTACTACATGCCACACAGCTCATGCCATATTGGACATTCTGCACGAGCGATTTAAGGGTATGGTCTTCTCACGTGGATGTGATGTAAACTGGCCACCGAGACCGTGCAATTTAACCCCTTTAGAAATTTGAATAAATAAGAAGGTATAATGTATAACTTTCTTTTTAAAACTAGGTCTAGCGTGTTACTATCTTATGCCACATCGGCACTTAACATCAAGATTGTAGCTAAACTTATAAAACATTGCTACTTTTTTCCGTTGATTAATAACTGCCGACATTACTAATGTAAAGATTTATAACATAAGTACCTATGTCAGTTTTTAATTCCATAATTGTTATTGTCAAATTCAAAAAAGTCCCTAACTCTAGTACCAGAGATAGATAGATTTTTATTTCACTAGATTCACAAAACCAACGATATGACAGATGATCGTTGCACATGAAGTTTTTTTTTTTTAATTAACAAAAAAAGACATTTCGTACTGTTCATTGTGGATTGTGGGCTTAAATTATACCCTCGGGTTCATTTTAATGCATAAATTATACAAGCGTCAGTATTAATGCGACCCGAGAGACCGTCAGATACATTTCAATAAAACGATGTCCATCGATGCTGGGGAATTGAAGTTTTGTTTGTTATAATCATTAATATTTTAATTCAATGGACATTTAGAATTTTAGTAATTTAACTGTGATATTAATAAAGGTGGTAGAATCTATGTTATGTCTGTCTGCAGTAGTATCCAGTTGGATTATTTTTTCTATTATAATTTATTATCAGTGGGCGTTATAACATACTAGTGGTGCGCCCGCGGCTCCACTCGCGTTTACTACGTAGTGGTAATTTTCATTCCCTAATTTTATTTTTACTCATATTATTGACAATTCATATAGTGTATCAATTGAGAAATTACATATAGTTACTTCCCGAGTGTAAAATTTTATCAAAATCGTTTTTTACGATGCATAGAATAGGTATTATTGACGTTTCTTACAGCATGTCAATTATGGAATGACACATGCTTCCCGTCTGCATAATTTGGTCAGAATCGGTTGAGAATTGGTGAAAAATATAATTATTATAAATTATATTTTTTACGTTTTTTTATCGTTATCGGCGTAGTGGTCACAATCTCACCTGATGTTAAGTGACAATGTGGCCCAAGATGATAACACGCTATACCTTGTGGAAAACTGGCTCGCAAGTGCAGCTGCCGGAACACACCTATTGGTGCTTGCCGACAGATTTTCAACTTGAGGGTAGTAGCTAGCCAGACGAGCATTAGAAATTTTCTATTAGTAATATTGAAAATTGGATGATTTGAATAATTTATGTAACGATTAATTTGTATAGGCAAAAATCACTATGTTTTAATTTAGCAACACATGAAATGTCATTTTACTACACAGAATTAAAAAACACACTTTATTATATTATTATTAGAATGTTAACCGTTACCATGGCAACGCTTACCATAGCAAAGGTTAACATAACAACAATTACTATATAGATAAAATAATAATAATAATATATTGATAAAAACAAGGCTTCATAGATTACCTATACAATTTCATCCATTAATTTAATTTAGGTGAAAAATTTAAATATACTGTATTTTATAAATGTAGAGTATGTGTGGTTAATAATTTCTAGTAAAAGTAACTACCTATAAACAAAAAAATTGTTTCACCATACAAATTTTCAACCCATATTTTACACCCTTAAGTGTTGAATTTCATAAATTGAAGCGTATGCTTCAATAAACATATTATGAGTGCATAAATTATAAGAAAATAGTTAAACAACAATTATTTTTATCAAACAAACTTTCAACCCCTATTTTACTCCCTTAACTGATGAATTCGAAAATAATATATCTATATCCATATAGCGAAAGGAGTAACTATGCTAAATTTCAAGTCAATCGGACCTATAGTTCGGAGATCTCGTGATGAGTTGTATTTCGCTTTTATTTATTTCGCTTTTATTTTTATTTATATATACTAGATGTTATGAAAACGGTTATACACTACGTAAAGTTTAACTACTTTATATATTTTCAATACTTACGAGTATTTCTATAACGGGCAACGCTACAACATCTCGTTTCCACGAAGCGAAATAAAGTGCGTTGCTATCAGCACCTATCCTTGTCCGCTTTTGTAAATATTTACAGTTGTCACTTAATTGCGTTATTTTATTCTATTTACGAGCGTGGTTTTACAATAATCGTAAAAATAAGCGGTAATTGTAATTGTCATAAAAAATAGAACTATTTAATCAATTAGTTACAAAAGAGGTTCTACTTTCACGGTGCGTGGCCCATGAGAAGTAGATCGGGAACAACATTTAAACATTTGGCGTAAACAATCATCGAATATATGTACAAGGACCAACCAATAATGTTTATTTCATGTAATCAAGAGGCTACATAACAATTTTTAATTTAAAAGTAGTAAAATAAATTCATCATTTCACTCCTTCAAAAATCTTTTCTATTTTTTAGGTCTGCTACTCTGCTGTGTATGAAGGGAACCTGTTCTCCATTTTTAATATTTGTAGCTCAGTAATCAATAGAAATGGGACACAGAAGTTTTATATGAAGAGTGATTAAGAAAATAATTATATGAAGATAATTACACAATAAAAGACATACACGTTTAATAAAATAGATTCCAGCTTTTGCGAGCTTCTAGCAATGCACTAATTGAAGCATGTCTGGTTATTTTGTTCAACCGACTAAACTTCCCGAGGTCGGGCTTGTTAAGGGTCAACAAATTCGGAAATCGCCTCCAAATGTTAACGGGAACCAATTTGCTGGCCTCGGTTACCTACGGGCACGCTCGGGGGATTACAGAAACGTAGTATTTTATTCGAGGCTTGATTAGTTGTCTTGTTACGGCTTCATGGTGAAGTAAATGGTGCGCTTTGTACTTCCATAATATCTTCTTCTACCTACATATGTGCATTACAGAAATACGATTGTTGAGGATTACCCATAAAATACGTTACGTAATTTATGGTAAACAAATAAGTGTTGAAGCTGCTTGCTTACTTTGAATTTTTTTTTTGTTACCTAACAAATATACCATGATAACATACGTACATACATAAATCACGCTTCTTTCCCAACGGGGTATGCAGAGACCACGTCCTTCCACTTGCTACGATCCTCACATACATCTTTCGCTTCTTCAACATTCATCAATCTTTTCATGCATGCTCGTCGGTTTACAGTACTCTTGGCCTGACCTTTCTTCAAAACGTCCCCAATTTGATCGTGGAACGTTCGTCTAAGCCTTCCTTCCAACGTTCCCACACTTATATTATAAATCTAACGTTATCATAATCATTATCGTTATAATGTTATCATCTATGACAACATAGCTCAATAAATAGGCAACTGCTGGCGATGTGCATACCTAAACACATTTTAAACAGCTATTCCTACAGCAATACACCAAGTATCCGAAATCTCGTCAACGGTTTAATTTTCCAGTAATCTGCAGCAACTTGATGCAATTTTGAGGTTATGTCTAGCCCCGGGTCATGACGCTCCGTCGGTCGCCATATTGAATTATGAAATGGCGTCACCGCGACGTCGCGTCGGTAAACTGAATTAAAGGTAAAATATAAATGGAACAGAATCCTGCGTTCGTAGAATACGCGTTGAATTTATATTTTTTTGTTTTAAATTCACTTATTGGTTTGTGTTTTCTATATGATAATACAAATTGCCAAGTGCATGTCGGGCCACGCGCAGTGTGACTATTAATCGTTAATTTGTAAAGCCTACTTAGCTGTGACAGTTTTCCTTTTAACTTCTTTATATATAGGTACTACTGCCGTGATTTTTTTCACATATCAAGAAACAATCACTTAGCTAGCTAACAAACAAACAATCAAACAAAAAAAAAATCTCTTCCGCTTTATTATATTATGAATAGTATATAATATAGATAGATATGATATGTAAAGCAATAATATTTTTTATGACAGAGAAACAAGATTTATCGTTATAACTTAGTAGAGTTCTCGTAATACGATGCCTGTTTAGTGCTCCGCCAGTTTCACCTGTTGACATTAATAAAGACGGAGATCCGGATATTCAACTGTCACCTGCTCTCGACATCCCGCATAAAGCGTTACAAAACAGAAAACGTTACAACATTTAATAGGATCTGCAAATAATAGAGAAATTATTTATAAAGTTGTTAATTATATAACGTTGTATAAAATAATGTATATTTATATACTTATACAACGTTACATGATTTTTACACAAAACAAAGTACATAAGTACAATGAATTAACATATTATCAATGATAGCTTCATTATGACCTACTTTCATCACATAATACGCGTGTAACTCTCAATTTTACCCTCTGGTAAACGCCCAAAAACAGTATAACTTAAAAAAAACCTATATTAAAGCATGCTACATCATACCATACATCCCCAAATACACAATATTTTTTAATCAGTACAATATACAATTGAAATTATTTTAAGAGACTTTAGTTGACTATTGTACGTCAAAAATATTGTATCGTAATCATTATATTGTAGACAAAATATGTTTATAATTATTGTGATGTCTGGACGCAAACGCCATTTACGTGTATTCACTGCATTATTAATATGATTATTAACTGTAAACATTATTTGTAAAATTAAAAAATAAATATGAGTTTCTTCCCGGCTCTTCTTGGATGTTCTCCAAACCAGGTAGCAGTATTTTATGTTTACCTACTTAAGGCCTAAATTGAATAAACTATTTTTTATTTAAACATATATGTTATGTTTTTTTTATTTTTTATAGTACGATCAAAATATACAACTAAAACGGTCACTATAAAAATGACGAAATATCTGCGTAAAAAAATTTCATCGACGCAACGCGGCGGCAGCAGGAAGTCGTGACGGACCTGCTACGTCGCCGTCGTGTCAGCGGATTTCGTCAACCGTAATCCAATATGGTCCAACCCGGACGCCCTGTGCTGACAGGATGCCTGCTCCGAGTCATAAGCTACAAGCGAATCCTTTTATACAATATTGTTTTAGTTCAGAACTAACTTACTAATGTATAATTCCGCAACAAGTTAGTCGGACGTAGGCTTGGTCGTGGCGCAACGTAGACAGTTATTTTAACTATCTATCGCTGCAATAGCGGATAGCGGGTTATTGTAGCATAGCGTAACTATCTATTTCTTAGTAGCGGTTTTTGTCGTTACTCAAACACTGTTCCGTGGAACAAAAAAACGTGGCTATTAGTAATATCGCTATCCTTCCCTCCTCCCAGGGGAAAGAAACATGTATATATGTATAGTTAGTTTAGATCGAATGATAGGGAATTAGCCAGATCGCGACTTATTTGCATATGCGCAACAGTCAGAGCCGAGGTTCGGCTACTTTGACACCCTCGGATGTTGTTGCAAAGCTTTCGTGGCGGAGTGCCTTAAGCGCTCGCCCCCAAGCCCGGTAAAGCTGTAAAAGCCGTAAAGGCTCCAGGGCCCCTAAGGCTAACAGTATAGTCAGTTCGAAAAAAAAGGGCTTGAGTTTATGTTGTTTTAAGATTTTAATTGTGCATATAAAAAACAAACTATTCCATAGTGATTTTTAAATCTTTTATGATACTTTAATTTGGTGTACATTTAAAATAATAACAGTTATTATTTGCTAATTATTTTTAAATTTAATATTTATATTACATTACAGGTTAACCAAAAAAAATGTGGTTTATATTTTTAACAAAAATGAAATGTTATCGGTGACTGTTAACTTTTCGAATAACCATATTTAGGACTGAAATTTCTTAGCAGTACTATACTTCCGCAGTAATTAAGTTGGAAGTAACACAGAAAAGGTGATATCGAGAAAAAGGTGCTTTTAATTTTTTACACACTTAGTTTTCAAGTTCTTTATTCCCAGTGAACACGTTACCTTAATTTTAACATTCAGATCATAAGAGTAATATTTACATAAATTTTACACATATGACTTGTGGATGATGTCAATATAGTTCATGTGTTCAATAGGTTAACATCAAGTGAAAGGAAAAATTATGTTCATTGAACATTGAAACGAAACGAAATCAATTTAACAATTTCATGAAAGCGAACGAAAATCTGAGATGTTTCCCTCTCGATTATTTCGGCAGTTTAAGTATCCCTGAGACAAGATATTTCTGATAAAGGAATATTTAATTCTTCTTCTTCAAAGTACGCAGCATATTTTATTCTCTATTTAATTACTATCTACAGATAGGATAATAAAAGATTCGGTAGGATCCGTAAAAAAATAAGTTTCAAACTATAATCATAATAATTTGGATGCTAAAGGCAAAGAGATTTTTTGTAGAAAATATTGACGTCGGATAATTTTTGAACTACCTAAACAATTTATCGTTCACCTTCTTCTTAATCTTAACTCGTTATCGTAATCAAACTCGTAAACTTATAATTTAAACCAACAGGTAAAACGATAAATAGCACTTTCTCTGCAAAGTTTCATTTTAGTATTTTCGCTGAATTTTATTAAATCGTGATTCTTGACAACACTGCAGCAGATGACCGCATATTATGTCTACCTATGAATTATATCACAGACATATTTGAAACTTTTTTTCTTGCTAGATTTTCTTCGAAGAAACATTTGCCATTGAAATGCGACAAACCAAAGAGAGTAACTGTGAGGGATTTACCACCATGTGCGTTGTGGTTGCGAACCAATCAAGTGCCAATACCCTACCAACCTGCTTGATTAGTGATTATACATTAGCCGATTATACACTTAGGACAGAACTGCTTCTCTGAGATTGGTTCTACGTGGTTTTTAGAAAGTGCTTAGGTAGCATTGGCGTGGATGCATTGCTAAAAACACATTTAGTTGTTCCAACAAGCAATAGAACTGAGACATCGGTGGCTTAGTTTTACATATTTACCCTTAGATTATGTCATCGTCATTATCATCACTACGGGACATAGACGTACCCTAAGGATAGTAGTAGTGTCTAATTAACAGACAGAACAGATAGATTAAATAACAATCGTGGAAATTTAAATCACTATCTGATAAAAACATTTGAAAAGCAAAATATTTAACATTACATAGGATTCTAAAATACTTAAATAACATTGGAGAATCTAAAAAGGAGCGAAAAATATCTAGTAGCCTTCCAATAGACATTCTCGTGTAGCTAATATAGTAGGTACAAGCTCTTAAAATATCCAACATGCTACTGTCGGAATTTTTCTTTGAAATTGCATGGCTTCGAAAAATATAAAGCTATACTCGTGTTTTCAAAATGTAGTATAAAAGCTTCTAATATAAAGTCTAAAATAAAATAAAATCTAGTCTAAAATAAAATATAAAGTTAACAAATAAGCACTGAGGATAATCTATGAGAACAAGCTGAAAAAGTTTGCTATGTGTTAGGGGCAATCACAAATCACGTAATTTTTATCAACTTGAATTAACTACCCATAATTACACGACTAATACTTACTCTACATTTTTTAAATATATAACATTCATGAAATAATACATCCATTAAGCTGAGAATTTTGCGAACGTGAATTGTTATACCGTTGCCAAGGGAATTACGGTTGTCGGCGAAACATCTAGAGTTTCACACCCTTTTTGCATAAACTACGTACTATGTAGCAAAAAGAATTTTTATTTTGCTATGTCAACGAAAACCCCAACGAGGTTAAGCTCATATTTGTTTTTTTTTTCTACATAAATGTTATCATTTTCCACACATGCTAAAGGAAATGTTTACTCGAAAAGTCTGTTTGCTTATGCATCAAATACGTTATGCGAGTATAACGTTTGCTTGTATAACATATAATATATGTAGTTCTTTTATGTGCAAAATAACTGCGGCAATTGAAACAGCAAAAAAATGTTCACTGCTGAATATAGGCCTTCCACAAAAACTGCTACAACGACCGGTTTTACGCTATTCGCATCCAGCTGATTCCTGCAGCCTTCACCAAATCGTTGCCCCAACTTCTGGTGGATTTACACATTAATTCCATTCACATCCAATATAACTTTCCATATAAAAGCAAGGATAGCTCAGTGGTAGCGTGTACGGACACCGTGTTGATCGACGTCATTTCGTATCCCTGCAATAAGACTGAACTTTCGGTGAAGGAAAACATCGTCATGACACCATCCATAATGGTAAGCCATTTTCTAATGTCTGCCCGGCTAGCTACCACCCTCAATTTGAAAATCTGTCGCCCAGCACCAATAGGTGTGTTCCGGTAGCTAGCACTTGAGAAGCAGTCCCCCCCCCAGGCTTAGCGTGTTACCATGGTGGGCCACATCGTAACTTAATATCAGGAAATGAATAAAATAATATAAAAACTATTTATGAACGGTGGTACCATTTAACAACAAGAATACAATTTTGGATCATAAGTGATGATGACTTAATGATAGTATGTTTGAATTCTAAAATGAAGTAGTTTAATTCTAAGATAAGTCATTTTCCAGCTTTCGCACTAGCACCATCAGAGTAAGTCCATTTTCCAAACTTAGCGAGTTAAAATCTTCAGTCATATATCAATTCACATGAGGCTTAATTATCAAAATCTAGCCCAATACAAACCATTCAATAATCAACATAGACTGGTTGCCTTCCATCCACCCTTGCTACCATAACCCAAACCCTGTAAAGTTTTATATGTAAGTAACATCGTAAGAGCGGAAACACTGGTCCCAAAACGGCCGAAACCATCCGTGTTAAATTTATGGCGGGTGCCTACCAAACTAGCCTTACAAATAAATACCGACCTTGTTCTCCTTCCCATTCTGTTATATCTACCCCTTAGAACACACTTGTTTTAACTTGTCGAACTAGGGACTCTGCATAATACATCGATATTTTTTCGATACTTTACATTGATTGCTTCGGTGTTTTACGATTTATCGAATAAAACCAGTGTCGTTTTTAACAAGTTCCAGAAATTTAATATCTTAACTTTGCCCTCCCAATAGATTGTTAATAATTTAATGAATATTCGTGAAAAGTTTGACAAGCTTGATTTTGTGAAAGACCAACATGGTTTTAATACCAGAAGTAGACATAAATTAGCCGTACCATGTTTTAGACTTTATTAAGAATTGTAAAAGAATTTATAGGTAATAGTTTTAGGTTATATAATAAGATCCTAATGTACATTACTGATTTGCCAGACAATAAGTTCAACGGCCATGCCAAGCAGGTTATACTGTCCAAAGGTTATTATTATAGGGTGTATCATTATGTGAATGATAGTTATGTCTGGAAGTACTATCTAACCTATAAAAAACAGCACTGACAACATTATCAATCAATATACATTAAAATCACCTGCATTTTACGATTGCTTAGATAAAGCACACTAAAAGAATCGTCGCTATTAAAAATGTATAACAAAAAAAATACAAACATAAACTCCAATAAACCGGTTTAGTCATGTATCCTATAAACAAGCAAGTCATACGAAAGCAGAAATTTATTACCAACATTTTAAATATTTAATTTAAAACTTTATCATCCTAGTGGACCTTGTCGGCTTACTTCTTGAGAAGTTAAATCATAAATAATTAAGTTAAGCTTAAACAACGCAAGTTAACAAAACAAAGAACTGCCGAAGAGAAAAGACTCTTTAATATGCAATATATCATTTTCACGGTTTTATGCAACTTAACTTTCGTAACTTGAACTCTGTAACTTAACTCGTTGCACACAGTCAACAGTAATTTAAGATAACTTGAGATTTAGATATAGCCAGGGCTGTACTGCCCGTATTTAGTTAATCATTTCTGTATTTCTGCTAACCATTTCAAAACAAAATTTAGATTTTTTTTGGTTCCTGCTCATATTATTTTATTGTACTGCATTTGACAAAGTTCATAATTGATGTTTGGAAATAATAATAATTTCGAGTGTAATGTAAATATAATGTTGTGACGTCACTCAGTTTATTATAGATGACTTAATAACTGAGGTTTTCACGTTCCGATAGCTCGAGCAAGAATGTTACTATTCCACGGCTGAAGTAAGAATTAAAGCCTTTTTAATCGTACGTTGGTTGTTCATAAAGTGCGTGCGATCACAGAGCGCACCTGTTTATATCGCGCTCATCAAATAGTGATAAAGTCAATAGTACGGATATGAAGTCAATAGTAAGGATACTAAGTGATTAGTGCGGTTTCCATAATTACATCAACGATTCTATGATTCGATGATATGACGTGTGGGTACAGGAAGCCGCTCTTTGTAAAACAAGTACAGTTTTACGAATACACTGATAGGAGCTTGGCTACAGATTCTACAGTCCCACGAGCAAAACCGAAAACTTAGGATAATTTTTGGGTTTATTAATGCTGTAAAAATATAGTAAACCGAACAATTAAAAAAATATGTAATACAAAACTAAAATCTATTCATTATATTACTTTAAATTCCCACATAACTACTAATAATTATCTGGGCGGCCGAGATAAGCTCGGTGTCTTGAAATGCAAAAACAATTGTATAAGTAAACTTGAAAAGTAAAACATTGTCTAAATATAAAATTGCATCCCAATTGTTAGAACCGTTTCCGGTAAACCAGTGATATGTACTCGTAGACGAGTATATACAAGAATTGCTTTTTTATATAGATTTTTAATGTTAAATGTTTAGAAAACTGCACGTGTAATTATAGTTTAAATTGTAACATGTTCCCTCATTCCAATCCTGGTAATACCACGGCTAAGTTGTAGTTAAGTGAAGAGCTATCCTCGTCCAGCGACATAACTTAAGTTCAGTATAGCGCTAGTTTAAATTTGCTTTTAGTCAACTTACGTATAATATTTTAAGGATATTATGCAGCCACATAGACTTTGTGCACATGTTTTATATAAAGAAATTATAGCATGTCTGTTTATTGCTTTTCTTTGTACAAAGGATTATTAGTTAATATTAAATGAAAGTATAGCACCTGACGATAAGTACTTACAGTTCACAAACAAAGGCGACAGTCGGAATATTTTATCGGTAATCGTCAATGTTATGTCAACCTGCAGAAATGCCTCTTTACGCTACGTTTGAAGAACCCTATGTCATAGGAAGGGGGGAACACGTTGGCTGGCAGAATATTTCACATTCGTACGGTACGGCAAAGGTAAAAATTCTTTGCGACCGAGATGGGACTCTCAAGCCGCGTGGTTTGAATTTGATCATTTATTAAACTGTGCACTGGCAGTGGCAAAATTTAGTCATCTAATCAATAATGATGTAATGAATATTGTTAGTAGCCAATACAGCTATAAAATAATTTAAATAAGTAAGGAATTTGTACCAGAATTATTAGATTCTGAGAAATCGTCAGTTTTCTATAGTGGCTAGAGATAACTGAATACAAATTTGTAAATTTTTGACCATAGGAATTGTAATCAAATACAGTTATGTAATCTTAAATGGCTTGTGTTTAACTTATTACCAGATATAGTAAAGTATAATCTCAAAAAAGCACTCTATATATAACGAAAATTTTATAAATAATCACAAAAATTAAAACCCCTTTTCAATATGAAATTATAACCAATAATTTTACAATTTGCTACCTTATTAAAGCAAATGAATCCAAACTAATCATTATTAATCCCAAAATAGAAAAATACCACCAAAATTTTAACCATATAATATTTCTGTTATCATACTTCTTCTATATTATTAGCTATATTATCGCCGTCTGCTGCCGCGGCCGTCTCCCGTTATTTTTTTTTAATTATAAATCAAACCTAATCTTTTCCAGCCACATATTAATAACGCATTAATTTACTCACTAAGATTTGGTGATCCTTTACTATATTTGGTATTTGAATACAATTTAAAGCGCAGTCATTACTCAAACGGCTAGAAATTCTTAGGATCTCAGTATATTATTTGGTGGACATTAATGAAATCTCATTTTAATTAGGAAGAAATTCTCAGGTTTTAGTAGTTTAGTGAGAATAAGGGTTTTTTATAGTTCGTTTCACAATGGGCACGGAATTCGTTTTTAAACATTTTTGTAATAATATCATATTAGATACTGTTAGTTAATGACTATTTTTAAACTTTTATTTAATTTATGATATCATTGATAAGTTGCTAGAAACATTACTTAGATTAAGCTAAGCCTAAAGTTCTAAAGGTATTTATAATTATTTAAATATCATTTAAACATATATTCCTTTGACTATAAATATATTCATTATTAGTAAATCAGCACATCTATTATTGGAATGTTCTTTAGTATAATATTGTGTAGTATATTTTTGATAAAAATCACTTTTTGCGAATAATAATTCATATTCTTTTTGTATAATTGTGGTTATTTTGAACCCTAATGTCGATTGTTGTGGAAGATATGGCCAGTATATTACTTACTGTCCAAAAGTACATTATAATAATGGTGGTAGGGCTTTTTCTAATACCCGTAGGCCTAGCTACCACCCTCAAATTGAAAATCTGTCGGCAAGCACCAATAAGTGTGTTCCGGCAAATGCACTCGAAAGCCAGTATTTCTCTAGGCTTAACGTGTCATCATCTTGGGCCACATCGTCACTTAAGATTAGGTGACATTGTGGCCACAACGGTAAACCTGTAATGATAAAAAAAGAAAAAGTTATTTCAGATAATAATTATTACCACGATACATAGAAAAAGAAAATTTTTGTTTCATGCCTCACTATGTCATGTGCCGTATATGATATTTAACCGAAATCTTGGGATGTTTTAGTTTAAAACACCGGTATCCGCTTACATCGCTTCAAGTACCCGCGAGACATTGATTGATGGTACCCTAGCGATATTATTGGTTTTTCTTACGGTTATTTTTGTTGGGGTGAATTTCGAAGACCATTTTGAGGGTAGCCACACCAGCCAAGTACAGTGTTTACTTGGCATTGATTTATAGCTACTATTGTTTTTAATAATTCGAATAAGTATTATATATATATATGAGTATATGTATTTAGTAAATGATTTACATATATATACTGTATAACATATAGAGATATATGTTAGTTTAGATATTAATCTAGCAGATAGTTAATAAAAACTGACGTTATTTGTAAAAGAGAGACTAAACAAAAGAGGTTTCTAGATGCTTTACCTTCTTCTTTTCTGTTCAGATTTATTAATACTCTGTTTATACGCGTCGCCTATTTTGCTGACCACAAAATACAAGCACCAACAGACTGTTTGCATTCTGAGCCACACGTTTACAAAACCACCGCAAATAATTAAAACTGACCAGAGATTACGAGCGTCAGCGCGTATTTCACAAGATTTATGCTTTAAAAAAACCCAACATGTCACGTTTTATGTGCGAAAACCACGTGTGGTACAGTCGAGGACAGATAAGATGTGTATAGAGTTATTACAACTGTAAATTACCGTATGAAAATATAAAATAAAACTGTGAATAAGTTTATAATAAACTTGCAACCGCCAAGTTAGCGGCGCTTGTTGTCGCTGCTTATATATACTGTTCATCATAGGAGGTATGAAGAACATATAGGGCTTCGTGTCCGACTAGATAACAACCTCCAACATATAGTAATAGCCGTCTTTGTGAGTCGAATACGTGGGTGGCGTTTCGGGATGAGCGAGCGTGTCTCCAACAACCTATTGACGTTCACTGTGGTAGAACGGTTTTACTACAGAGACTAGTAATTGATTCTAATTTCTCGATAGTCGACACAATCCTTGAAATGTACTTCAATTAAACTTTTATAACATGTTCATTAAAATATATTTTTGTAATAAACGTAAAATATTTCAACAATAACGCTTATTAAACAAGCCCCGAGTAAACTGTAAAATATTGGAAACACGTCCGCCCTCAACAACGACTCGACTATGAATGTCACCGCTGCACTGTTCACGTTTACCCGTTGATTGTATAACGTGACGGGAATATTTTTCAGATCTACCCTAATTTTACCATTATGTGATCGACATAATTATATCTACGCAAAATAACTCACATTTAAAAATTAATTCCTTTGTAATAAAATAATAGAAATGGTGTGCAAAGTTTATGTCTAATAAATAAGCGAACGTCAGCTTTATCCGTTACATTTTTCAGGTCTACCCTAATATTACCATTATGTGATCGACATAATTATATCTACACAAAATACCTAACATTTAAAAATTCATTACCTTTTAAAAAAATTATAAAAATGTTGTGCAAAGTTTCTGTCTACTAAATAAGCGAACGTCAGCTTTATCCGTTTAAACTGCTTAGCTTGCTCGAGCACTTTAATATAACTATGGCAGTATTTCTAATTGTTACATTGCACTAAAAATGGCAATTTAGCGTTAGTACTAAATCTAAAATCTGTTTTATCCAGTAAATTAATGGCAGTAAAAGTAAGTAGTACATTGTTATTATTATTAATTATAATATTATTTAAATCTTTGTATTTTACAGCTGAAGTCAAATTTAATTATATTAAATAAGAGCTATAAGAATATAAATAAACCTATACAAGTTTCCTGCCGACAAACTGTAGTAGTTAGTATATTTGATGTTCCTATGTGCTTTCTCATGACCGAAAATGAATAAAGAATATTTGAACTATACAAATTTAAAGTTTAACAAGCAAAACTAAGTGAATAGAAAAAACCTGAACGATAATTAATTTATGATTTATTTTGTATCATACACATTAACATGGTAAAGAAAAACATGAATTATGTTTAACAGTTTAGTTATATTATAACAACTTACGAAAACATCTTCCATCATTACTTAATGCCTCATTTACAACGTCAACAAGAACGGAATTCCAAAACTTGTGATCCAACATGATACATTCCCGTCATAAGACATAGCTCGATGTTAAAGGCACTTTGGGGGGTTAACGACGCAACTTATAGGTCGAAAGCCTCCGGTGAAGTTTGTCAAAGTTCACTAACTATGTTGTAATGTGGCAGAGGACACTTCAGTTATCTCGGGGATGCGTCGAGTGATATCGTGTTCTAGAAGATTGCTTGAAATTGCTTAATTTTTAAATATTTTACTACGTTATTTTTTTTAGTTATTAGCAAGATTATAACTGTATTAGATATTTTTAAACCCAGGCGCAAACAGAGGGGTGAAATCAGTTTAGTATGTGTATCGGTCTCTCTGTGGCATCTTAGCTCCAAAATGAACTAAATTTTATTCGTTTGAGTTTCTCTTTGAGTTAATCGAAAGTATTCTTATCCTATGATTTAAAAAGATCTGTCCTGTCATTTCTAGTGCATCAGCACTTTTGTAGTTGATTCAGGAATGTGAACAACTTCCACAGTTGTGATATATTTGAAATTTAATATCCTATTATTTTAATGATATTGCACGAACATGGTAACCTTGACCTGAATCATCCAGCATCATATGGGTTCTGCAGAATACCAAGCTCCTGGTCATCTTACCACAAAGGTATCGTGTTTGGGTTCATTGGAATGGTCTAAAAGAATATGTTATTTTGGTTGTTTTTTATTTATTTTTAATTTGCCTTCTATATGTCAAGAGAATTTAACTCATGCCCATATACAATAAATGTTTTTTTTAATTATAATTTTGACGTTTGGCGAACAATCTCATCTAATGTTAAATGACGATGTGGCCCAAGATTTTATCACATGTTAAGTCTAATGAGGGAACTGGTTCTCAATTGCATCTGCCGGAGCACATCAGTAGGTACTTGGTAACAGATTTTGAACTTGAGGGTGGAAACTAGCCAGGTGAGTATTAAATATGCTTATAAGATTTCAAGAAGGCAAACAAGCATTAAATATTCATTCCTTTCCATTTCTATACCTGCATTGCCAAACCAGCATTAATGAAAGCGTCCGCCAGGTTTTCCATTAGTTTAATAATAATTCTAGACCCTTCACAGTTTCGGATGAATAGTTTCAAATCCTTCGAAAACCGATTACAATTCGAGAGGTGTCTTGTTGTAACAAAATTACTTTTTGTACAGACTCCAGATAGGTAAGTGTAAGTTTAAACAATAAATAGAATAGGAATTATAAATAAACTTATACAAATCTAATTAAAGATTGTACGTTTTCTATAGCGATCCATGTCTCCTCTCAAGTTAGAATGACTGATGTCTCATTTCAATTCTTTTCAAGTATCGTTCTATGTTTTAAATTTGAAAGGTTCTTTCAGCCAATAAATACAGTCATTGTATACGGCCTTCTTTAATAATATATATTGCGACACAAAAGAAGTTTGTCATACAATATTTAAGTAATAAATGGCCTTAAAGAACTAAAGATGCCTTCGGAAAGAGACCGAAAACACGATAAATAAACAATCATTGCAATGAGTGAAATAGATTATAAATATTAACTGAAAACATACATTTTGAGATGGCACGAAAACTCCCTAGATAGTTCTTAGTTCTAAAAAGAGAGCCGCCACTTTGAATATAAAAAATACTACGAAGACAAACACATTGACACTGGCAAGTGCTTTTTGCGGCACCAAAACATGAAGAAGAAGAAGGGAAGAAACAAGACGATTTTAGACGAAGGTGAAGTTAACGAAGATGAAAACGATGTTTTCCTGCCCGGCAACAGTAGTATTCGTGTGAAGTTGACTAGTTTCGGGTGGCTCAACAGGCATTGAAACTCGTACTTTCAATGCAGGTTATATGAAAAAATAATTTAACGTTGTAAAAATTATCATTACATTAATTTGATTGGAACTAAAAAAGGCTTTAAAATGAATTTATATTATTAATATTAAATGAATTAATGCCTAATTTCATCATGCTGTTTGCACGCGGAATAAAAAATATGGACTTTCTATTTTAAGCCAAAGAATTAAACTTCTTACGTGCATACTTAAGTACTTAAATACAAAACTTACAATAACTTTTCTCACACAAAGATTTGCTAACAATTAGGTATTCCCAAAAAACATAAAATACACGAGACAAGCGGCTAATCCATCAAATACGACCCCACCCCAGGATTATGATGTAATGGACGTCAAACATTGGCGCGGTGGAACGTGACCATACACCTCTTTAAGGGATCCAAACCAGTCTCCTTTTTGAACGAAGGCCAAAGGGTCTTGAGATATTTTACGACAGAACTTACGATGAAATAAGAGGATTTGTGATGGACAATAAAAATCTCCCTATACTCAATCAAAAATTTTACGTAATTTTTTATATTATATTATCCGACTGTATTATTCCACTTGGATATAGGTCTCTACCAGGCATCGTTACTATATCCGATCGTCGCTTTAACTTGCCTTAAAAATGAAATATACTATAATTAAAATTTATGAAAAAGTACTTTTTTTATCGTTATGGGTTTGGTGTAGTGGCCACGCACCTGATGTTGAGTGGCGATGTGGCTCAAGATGATAACACGCTAAACCTAGTGGAAGACTGGCTCTCAAGTGCAACTGCCGGAACACACCTATTGATGCTTGCTAATTATGAAATTGTTTACTTTCTACAATATGCGAAATATCCGCACGGATCAACTATTTATTATTATTTTTAAAGAAGTTTTTCTTTAAACGTGCGTAAAGGTTACTTACACATTTATAAATAATTAATTGACTAGGTATGAATTTTTTTGAGAATCTACGAATATTGATATGGGAACATATATTTGCACACATTTATCTTGTATTACTCGTATACGTATGTTTTTATCTCCTAGGGAACTATATTGCTAAACGTTCAAAGTTGCTGCTCCACTTCTTAGGGTGGTAGCGTAAAGTTGATGGTCACGCGTCAGTTAGGTCTTGTTCTGTCTAAATAATATACGTGTTAAGGCTAGCTATAACTCAAAGAAGCTTGTATTAGTCCCGAAAATTATAAGCAATTCTGCAATGTGACCCCAAAAATAATACGAAACACCGTTATGCAGCTAAATTCCTAATAAATTCCTTGAAACAAAAAAAATAAAATAAAACATAGGTATTACGTTAGAAAAGTTTTTATTATGATTATTTATTTATGGAGATATTTCTTAAGAACACTCTTTTACTCAATGATCTATACTGGAAACACTTCTTAAGGGTATTTGTTTGATAATGTATTTAACTATAATGAAAAGTTTTTTTTATTGTAGCAAAGTGACGGTATTGTACTTGATGGTACAGTGCAATCCAAAACGGTAACCACCAAGATATCTACGCTTGCTCAAATGTCTCTTCACGTTATGTTTTAAGGACCCGATGTTGTAGGAATGAGTAGTAAAGTTAGTAAGGCAGCAATCACTCACCTTTAATGTCACAAGCCCAAGGTTGAATATATTTAGACAATTCCTTAAACATAATAAAGAATATTTTAGAGAGGTTGGTCACAGAGAAGTTTATTTGGAGATTTCTCTCTACTTGAGGCAGTCCGACTTGTGGAACACCTCCATCCTACAGAAGATTACATGCAGTCACATAACCTTGTATTTTATATGTCACATATTCCTGTGGTGAGTAAGGCTTCCAGAGCTCCTTGGGGTAGGGAGGTTCAAGGTCGGCAACGCGCTAGTGATATCTATGGTTTACAATCGTTCATAGACTACGGTAGCCGCTTACCATCAGGCGGGTCGTATGCTTGTTTGCCACCTTAGTTGTATAAAATAAGACAAGAACGATTTCGAATTCAACTTCAATTATAAAATCCCTGGAATATAAAACAATTACATTGGCAAATGCAGCAACGTTTCTTTGAAAAGCGTAGGTACCTATTTAAATAAAAAACTTTTAACATTTTCTCACGATTTCAAAGTAAAAGACAACTAGTAAGATAAAAACTAAAATAATTGCGAACTGCGGAATAGCAGTTCGAAAATACGATATCACTCCAACGAACTGAATCCCGATACAAGAGGAGTTTTATTTGAGTTCGATCCACGTGAAGTCCGTAGCGAATGCCTCTGTAGACAAAGTTTCAAGCGCATAATTTTCAAGTTTTTATTATTCCCTCAGGACCAGAGAGAATTCCCGTTTTTAATACCAAGTCGAATAGAGTAGGTTACAATTTAGAGTTTTTACAGTAGACAATAACGGTTTAGTTTCCAAATGCAAAGTTTCTTTATTATACCATAAGTAAGAAAATATATATTTTATATTGTATTTTAAGCTATGTCATTTATTATTTTATATATATATATATATATATACAGTCAAACCTGGGTACGTGAGAACTGGATATGTAAGAAAACTCTATAAGTGAGAGTAATAGCCAGGACCCGTCATTTTAAGCTCCCAAAACCTCTATTACCGAGAAACAGAAACCTTTGTAAGAGAGAGTCGTTTTTCCCTCATGGACCTCCGTAAGTGAGACTTCTACTTATCTACACCTCTATAAGCGGCAGTCGAGCTTTATTTATTTATATTATTTAGGAGGAACAAATGACAAAACAAATCACAAATTTAACATCTACTATTTTATGACTCATTCTTAAGTTTCGTGGAACTTCCTAACATATACATAGTGCATGTATTTTGTTTTGTTTTCGTAAGCATCTTGATACCTACCCTTATAAAGTTGCTGTGACTTGTTATTGCTGCGTACGTCTATAAGAGAGAAACGCTACCCATGTACCTGCATTAGCGAGAAACTCGGGTTAGTGAGAAATCTCTATAAGCGAGAATGAGATTGTGCTCCCTTGAACTCTCGCTTATCCAGGTTTGACTGTATATACTTTTTTACTTAATACTATAAAAGTCAAGAGATTGTTTGTTTGTTTGAACGCGCTAATCTCTGGAACTACCAGTCAGATTAAAAAAATATTTATGCATATTATAGAATATTTATTGAGGAAGTTTATAGACTATATAACTTCACGCTAAGACCTTAAGGAACGGATCAGTAACTATAAACGTCGAGCCATCTGGCAAGCCGTAGACGTGTAGGAGAAGTGAGAACAATCAAAGGCTACATGGGTGCGTTAGTCGCGGCGCTTGGACTTACTAATCTATGATAAAAAGGTAAAGTTTGTATGCTTGTAGGAGTTAATTTCTGGAATTAGTGATTCAGTTCTGAAACTTATTTCACTAACAGGAAACTATATTATCACTGAGATATTTTTTATACTTGTTAAATATTATACTGTAACTAACGCGGACAAAGTCGTGGATGGTGACCAGTTACTTATATAATTTAAGTATTTTTCGTATACGTTTTTCTAATAGAATGAAGTAAACGCGCATATAATTCAGTTAATGGTACCTAATTGCCTGTCTATAGTGCCTCAAATTAAACTGCAGTATCATCTTATATTAATAACAACAGGCTAGCAACCCTGAGGACTAACATGAAAAGGCTTATTTTCAGTAAGTATTTTCAACCACACCTTGCACATTAGAATACCACTACGCGAGAACTATTGATCTATGTGTGAGTTTGAATCACCATTGTACCTGACTGGATCGCGACCATCACAGAGAGGTAAGGCACAGAGAAATCTCTATGGAAATTTCTCTCTACTTATACAATATTAAGAAGATCCTCCACCTTACAGAAGATCGCAGCCAAATAAACTTGTATTGTGTTCTTGTAGTGAGTAGGGTTTCCAGAGTTCCATCAAGATGTTCAAAGTCAGTCAGGGTTCAAAGTCGTTAACGAGCTGATGTAACGAGCGTTAATAAGCTACGTTAATTTCTTAGCATCAGGCGAGCCGTACTTTTGTTTGCCACCTCAGTGGTATAAAAATAACAGTGAAAAATGCATCATAATGACACGCTTCAGAAAGCCTCGTTTCACGGTCAGTGAATCTTTAACTTTTTCCAGTATTTATCGCTAGATGGTTACCGTTTTTTCTTGATAACAATTTACACAAACTATCCAAATATGAGCATTATAGGTACATAAAACGTCCGCGTTCTTTCATCTCTGTAAATAAAGTACAATGTTATAAGTCTTAGAAACATAAAATTATCACCTGTACATCTAATACATAAACTAAAAAATGTATGCTTTAACCCGAAAAGTAACCCTTAAAAGTAAGGGGCCAAAAACTAAAAACCTTTAATATCTATGGGGTGCTATTAATCAATCAATGCCTCACGGACACTTGAGGCGGGTTAATGTTGTGCATTTAAACATCGTTTCGTAATAAAACAAAGAGACAGGAACATCTGGGACCGGTCCCCGCAGTTATTTAGGGTATAATTTCAAGAACATTAACATTTTTGTAATTTCACTGTACGTTACAGTACAATTTTAATTAGTTGCATTTTTATAGCGTTCTCATTCTTACAATGTAAATATGTCATAATACAATTCTTATCTTAATAAAGCGTAAAATACACTCTTTACTTTTCCATTTGATTTCTTTTTGCCAGAATTTACATGTTCGAGTTAAAAATACCTTCAGAAATTATCTTTCCTTTTGTAACATATCGTTGCCAAGTGCTTATTTATTCAATTCACCATTAGTAATTTTTTGTAGTATATGGTTTCTATATTTTGAATTTGAATTTTTATTTGTTTGTTTGTAAAAATTGTTACCAATGGCGGTTATGGCAACCGGCATACCAATGGCAATCTTACCAAGGAGACTATTTGCAACTGATTTTCTAACTTTAGTGTATATTTCACAAATAACTAGTTAATCTGCTATCCGCAAATAAACTATCATAATACCTAGTTCCAGCCATAAACCAAATAATAATGTATAAATACTTAAAAATAAAACACATAAACCTAATTCCAACATAAATAACTGGGATGCACAGCGCTCCCGCGCGCACAGAAACGTCGCCAATGTGTTTATTTCCGTCCAGAGAGCAACGGGAATCCAAAATAGAAAAGTCCACTGTATCTCTCCGCAGCCGTTGCACGCACGTGAAATTTTATAAAAACAAATAATATAGAAAAAATAAAATCTATTATAAATAGTGATAATTAAATCGTTGCGTTTTCGTAGGTCCGCTCGCAATGGCGGCCCAATTTAAAATGGCCGCCATCTTATTTTTTATGTTTTCGATATTTGCCTCCTCGGTCGTAGGTTGTGACGTTGACGATGTTGCTGTGTATAAAGTGTCAATACAAACGATGTGGACCGAAGAGAGATTTCCAAAAGATTATCCAATACAGCACCGTCCTAGAGCCCAATGGTCTCAAGTGTTTGGTATGTATTAACCACGTGAAAACTTTTTTAAATTATTTACTATAGTATAATGAACCTTTATTATTATTTAAGCTGATACTATAATGTAAGGTAATGTAAGTGTTAGGGGGGTCATATAAAATGAGACACCCAAGACAACCTCACCTAGGGCCCAAGTCTGCTATTTCATATTTAAGAATATATCATTGCCATTATATCGCCACTCTACTGATATTATATCGTAATTGTAACAAATTTGGTATTCTGGTAAAATTTCATTACTGTCTCGATAGAATTTATATAGTTTTCTGATAGTGTGTCAGTGGGATGGCAATACCTATCTATATGTAGTTGGAGTTGCCTATCAAAATCTACCATGGATTCAGTGTTGCTAATCGATACTACCATTAGTTGACAATATTTGTTAGTGCTATTTTTCTGTTAAATCTGTCACCATCTTGATTGTCGCCGTCTCGACTGTCACCATCTCGACTGTCGCTATTTCGACTGTCGCCATCTCGACTGTCTCCATCATAACTATCGCCATTTTGACAGCAGCCATCTTGACTATCGCCATTTCGTCTGTCACCATCTCTACTGTAGCTATCTTGACTGTCGCCATCTCGATTGTCCCCATCTCGACTGTCTCCATCTTGACTATCGCCATTTCAACTGCAGCCATCTTAGCTATCGCCATCTCGACTGTCTCCATCTTGACTATCGCCATTTTGACAGTAGCCATCTTGACTATCGCCATTTCGACTGTCACCATCTCGACTGTCGCCATCTTGACTGTAGCCATCTCGATTGTCATCACTTTAAATGATCGACATTTTATAGATTCGATGACGTTGATGACGAAATTTTATGTTATTTTTAAAATTATTTTTCGTCAATCGTACTAGAAAAGCTGTTGTTGTTCAATGGCTACTCAATAGTCAAAACACCATAGAAGTACTATTGATAAAGCTGTCAAATATTTAAGAGAAAACCATTTTACCTACTATCGAGTTGCTATCGAAATATCATTGAGACGCGATTGTAGAGCATAATACCAAATCTGTCAGTGATTTACCGATAGAATGGTAAACAAATAGGAGAATATCAAATGTCTATTGAGATACTATGGACACACTATTAAAATATTATTTTGTTAGCAGACTAGGGCCCCTGTACGTGGTGCACCCTGCTAGGTAACAAACGAGAAAACGGCGATAGTGGTGGGGTGATAGTGGTGAACAGCCCAACAGAGTCGCGACCACCATGCTTGCAGTAAATTGCCTCTCGTTAGTATTTCGCTTCGGGATCAGCATATTCCAATTTATATTTACACAGGCTGGTATAACAGCGGCGACTGGCGATTAATTGTTGACCTCTCGTTGGTCCCCACTGAGTTTGGATTGTACTGCACTTACCAACAGCCACAGTAATTCAATCACTTTAATGTACAACTATAAAAACATATAATACGAATATGTAATAACATTCTATTAAGACATCTATATGTATGAAACATTTTATAACTCAATTTATATTGTATGGATTTTGGTGTGGCTTTCTCTTATTTATAATAGAGACAATTCTAGGTCTTCAAGTGTATAATTTACAGATATTTGTTGTGATTTAAACGAGGTTTTCCAAACTGTAAGTGCATTTATTCGTTTATTTGACGTATCAAAGAAGTATGAGAATAGAAACATTGACATTTTATATCACCACACTTTTCCGATTTGCAACCAATAAAACATAAATTTATTACGGAATTTCGTAATCTCTGTAGTATGATTATTATTATTGATTTCTTTAAATATAAATAAATCACTCATCATAAATTGAAGACGTACAGAAAAACCTGACGTTTTGCTCATATTTTTCCTAAAAATTTAACAATACAGCTGCTATAGACCATATAAAAAGATGTTTGTCAAATGTCAAATAACATTTTATTTACACAATTAGGACCGTATAACGATTGAGGTAACAATGGGTCGAACAAGAGGAAAACAAACGAAGAAATAAAAACAACATTTCCGCTTATCTTTCAGTAGTTAGTGACATTTTGCGGGTTTCTCTCCTCGTTGATAAGGTATTTATTCGAAGCCTCCATTGTCTTTTGTGCAGGGGGAGCTGATGTTATCTGTTTAGCTCCTTTCTCTCGGTCGCCAGGTGAAATACTTCAATTCGAATATTTTTTCCAACTGGTTCCTTTCCACAAACTTTCGCTTACAGTGGAAATAACTATACATATGCACACAATACGTATCTACTTATTACAGTAATGTTGAAATAGTTTATTCTACTAATTCAATTGATAGTAAGTAAAACCCTACTAGTAAGCCGAGAGGACGCGAGTTCGATCCTTGTCACCCGCCACGACCGCCATCTGCGGCAACTCAAGCCTAGGTCCGATCCATCGGTATGGAGCCCTTGAGCCAAGCAGCCGCTCGCGTGATACAGTAACTCTACATTCACTAGCTTTCACAGCCATACATGACACTGCATTATACACACATGCACAACACACAGGTACATAGGTTCTGTAAGTGACCTTTTTTTCTTCTTTTTTTGCCTAGTTAGATAGACAAAAAATTTCAGACCACTAAATACACATACACATGTTCCTTCCCTCCACCCAGGGGGAAGAAACATTTATATACGTATAGTTAGTTTAAATCGAATGATAGGGAATTAGTCAGATCGCGACTTAATTGCATACGCGCAACGGTCCGAGCCGAGGTTCGGCCACTTTGGCACCCTCGTATGTTGTTGTTTAGCTTTCGCGGCTGAGTGCTTTAAGTGCCCACCCCCAAGCCCGGTAAAGCTGTAAAAGCCGTAAAGGCTCCAGGGCCCTTAAAGCTAACAGTATAGTCAGTTCGAAAAAAAAAAGCGAGTTCGATCCCTGCTCATGACTGACTCTTGTATGATACATTTAAGCCTAACAAATGTCAGCTGTATATCTAGATGTTTAAATATATATATATTTATACTTCTCATAATTTGTTTAAATACCATAATACATAAAAATTTGCTTAATTTTAAATTAAATATCCGTGTCTGAAATTGTGTTGCAACATTTATTATTATTTAAAGTATACTTGTTCAAGGCTAACGGTTACTGTCCGCCTATAGATTCCCACTGCTGGGGAAAAACCTCTTTTCGAGGGAAGGTGCTCTTGCACGACCGATAAATGTATCCTCTTCACTTTCTTATTCACGAAAAGTGCAAAAAATTGAACCAAACTTAATAGTATTTATATTATACTTTAATGTCCGCTTATTTTTATATAATTATGTCCTGTTAACACGAACTACGTCATAATTGAAACACCTATAGGATTCACTAGACACGTAAAACAAAAAAAAAACTTTGCATTTTTTGATTAAATAATGAAGTATATTGAGAAACGTGATTTATTGTTTGTGAAAAACACGATCCTATCTTTCGGCTACTCGAAGAAAGCGGTCACGGTCTTGTCTCCATTATTATGAGAGTGGAAGATAATTCAATATCTGCGCCGGGTACAAATCTTGGGTTAGAATGGTATCTGAAAGGTATTTGTCCTTTTTTTAGCAGCAAAAAATCCTTTTGTCTGTTTTCAATCAGAAGACCGTTTAGGGGTGGCAATACAGGGGATTAATGCAGGATTTTAGAATAAAATTCTTGTTTGTACATTAAGCCCTTTGTGAATGCTCGGGTAAAAACCGTTAAAAGGGTAGATTCTCGGTTTATATTGGACGTCATTATGGAAAATGGTTATTTGTAAAAGGATCTTGTTATAATAATGTAACTTTTATAAAATTTATTTTATGATTAATTGTTTTCCGTTTTATCTATTTTGTAATATATGCAAAATGTATTAATTGCAATATTAATAATTATCTTAAAGTAAAAAACATTACCGACGTTCTGCTACACGTCTGCACACTCCGACGTCTTAAAAGGTAATGACCATAGATAATACATTAGTATTTTTTTAAAGCTACTCTGTAGTGCTTTTTTTTAGATCTGACTATACTGTTGTTAGCCTTAGGGTCCCTGGAGCCTCTGACGGCTTTTACAGCTTCGCCGGACTTGGACTGTAGAGGCAGATGTTCTCCATTTATTTACTTCCACGAACTTGCGACAATTACATCATTTATTCTACCCTCAAAATACATAGAGTGAAAATAATTTATACCTTATACATTGAATTATTAATAACGTAATTCTAAATCACCTTTCAATTGATGATAACTTGAAATTAAAAAAGAATCGTCATTATGAATTTTTCAAGTCAATAAAAACAATGCAGACAAAACTTAGGAGTTTATATAAAAAAAATACTAACAACTTTTAATAACTTTGTAAATAAATTTAATTTGTATTTAACAAGAAATTTATCGAAACGAATTTTATTTATAAGTGAACGTACGAACGTTGTCATCCTTAAACAAACATTTCAGGAATTCCCTCCAAATCAAATGGGCTCGTCTTAGAGAAAATATGTTACGTGCCTTCAAATAAAATGCGTATTACATCGAACATAGTTACACAAGTTTTCGTAAACAAAGTGATTAAGTTTGTTATGTATATAAACTGTACAATTATTTTTATGAGCGACGTCAGTTTGTAATGATATTAATGTTGTTTGTTCAGTTTTATAATACAGTGAAATGTCTAGTATTTTTACGATTGATATACTTTCGTTTATTCGCTCTTTTTGTATACAGCAGTTGACAGTGAAATAAATCAGAACATATAGGAAATATTAATGTTTTAAGAAAATACAAGATCGAATCGATGGAAGATGTGCTTTTGCACATCGTCCAAATCGGTCGAGCCAAATCGCCGATCAGCTGGGGTTGCTCTTAAGCATAGACCTCCATCGCGCTAAAGACAAAAATCGATTGAGGCAACTTATAGGAAGCGTTGTGCGGAGTCATTATCCATAGCACTGAGGTTACCGACTGGAAGAGAGGGTACAAAATACAGAATATTAATACCGCAAAGTTTAAAATCGCCAATACATCATATTGCTGTCGTCATGTGCTTAAGAACAGTGGGATATTACAGGCATTAAAAGCCTAAATCTTAAATATACAATCTATAATTCAAAAACACTGATGAATATCGAGAGAAATTTTTAATCCATTGCTGGTCGTCTTTGTCATGCCAGCCTGCAAGCGTCTCAACAACTAGCTTATCCCGAAACGCGTCAAACCAAAAAAGAGACTGTGACATTATCACCATGTGCATGATAGCCTCAAAATTAGTTTGAAATAAACCTAAAATAATGCAAAAAATAAAATCCGCAATTATTCAAAATATATTTAACCCAGTCAAGAATAAAAAATATATTATTTATATTAAATACTAAAATTATATAGCAAAGCAGTAAAACTTGTTCTGCACGCAGTAAAACTTACCTACTAAAACGGTACAGACAACTGGAGTGTATATTTGTTTTATGAGAGTATTTTTATTATAACTGTTAGTGGTTATTTTTCTCGAGTTCTTTTTTATTTATTTTCACTCAGTAATGCAGATAAGTAAATCTCAACAAAAACATAAATAGGTAAGGTCTAACTGGTGCCAAGTTCCATGAAGTTTATTTCATTATTGCTGTATTATTGTTACGTTTTTAATATGGGATTTCTATCTTGGCAAGCTTTGTTTATTAATTTTCTTTGTTCAATGTCAGCAATCACGATTGCGATTAAAAATAACGATAAAAATATCAATTGCAGCGTTTTTAGCACCAAAAAAGCAGTTACGACCATAGAGACCAAAATCCATAGCCCTTTCTCTCTTGCTTTTCATATTGTCTGTAAATAATATCCTAAACTCTTTTAAGTTGTTCCCTCTACGGTTTTTGCAGACGATTAGATTCGAACCTTGCACTAGTTCTACCACTCTTCATCTTACTAACTTCTAACTTCTCGGCGTGTACCGGCATATGCACTTGAGAGACATTGTTTATTTCAAACAAAGAATATAGGTATATACTCTTGATTTACTTCTTCATATACTTATGAATTTATAGGTACGTGTTTTCTCGCGTTTAGTAGAAGGTAAACATTGAAAGCTGAGCGAGCATCATGTGACGTAAGTACGACATGATGAAATTAGCCATCAATGATATTAATATAAATAAATTTTAGTGAATCTTCAATTTTTTCATTAAAATTGTAAATAAAAGAGTCAAATTTAAATAATGTATATTTATACAACGCTAAATTAGTTTTATAAATTAAATAAAAATCAGTAAAATTGAGTTGACATTATTATAATAATTAATGACTGACTTCATAATGTCGTGGTACGCGAGTAAAAATTTTGGAATTATTTTTGTTTTTTTACGGTAAAGAATTATAACTACTTGCATGTGTACATAAACACACAATTTTTCATTAGTGACTTTTCCAATTATTTAGGATTCTGGCAAACTATTTTGTTTAATCTTCAAAGCCCACCTAAATCATAATGATTGAAAGGTTGTTAAACTTTCAAAATTTCCTCTTATAATATTTCTTAGTCTGCTAGAATCACCTAGTCCAGCCAATATCTCATATAATACAGTTAGGATGGTCATCAGAATTTTGAAGGATTAGATTTCACTATTTTTTTAGTTCCTGTATTAACTACTAATTTACTTTTAAATTAATACATATTTTTAAGTTTGCATGATTCTTATTATGATAATGTTTACTAATGAACTTTACTGCTTATGATGATTAGAATTTGAACTGATGACATTGCCTACATAGTAATGCTTTTTTGTTAAGAACACTTTGAAATTTAAGTTAGAAAAGTATGAAAAATGATAAAATGTTAAGACAATTTTTTGTGGTACATGTAAGGGTTAAGCAAACAATAAAAAATACTAAAAAAAACAGCATGAAGGAATTAATGAAGGTAATGAAAATGAAATAGATATCTCTATAAGTATAGAGAAAAACGACCTTCCCAATCTTTGCGCCAGTCACAGTCACACAGCGTAAAAATAAATTTAAATGTATCCACAAATTCAACAATTTTGTGTTTGATCAACTGATCATAGATCGAAAAATGTTAGTATTACCTGCACCATACTAGCAATTAACCTGGAAACTACTTTGTTAAAAAATACTATAAATAAATATTTAGAAACTGACATCAACGAAGCCACAGCCATCATTAAACTTGCACATTTTTCTTGAATACAGAATATGTATAACCAAAAGATATCTGTAAAAAAGTTTGAACAAGGTGACATTTGCCCGAGGTCGGCCTTTATAAGTTTTCAAATTAAAACTATGATAGAAAACTTTTGCCAGCGCTATTTAGTCTGATGGAATGGCATGGGATGTAGGTACCTACAATTTTTACATACCATTTATAGCACTATTTATTATATTACTAGCGACCAGCCCAGGCTTCACACGAGTGCAATGTATTGTTATACCCGTGAGTAGTAAAATACTATTACATTTTACGTTAGTAATGTATTTTTACATAATATTCCATACAACACATAAAACTCAACGTAGATCTGTTTGCTCGTTTATGCTTTTCACGCGAAAACCACTTATCCGTTTTTATTTTAATTTATAGCTATATTATCTGGTCAGGTATAGGATTTATTTTGTAACATAAAGTAACATACGAAATAAGCAGTGACGATAATGGTGAATCAATTCAGCAAAAAGGCGCTTAACTAGCTTACGCTGAGTAGAGATATATCAAATTAATGTTGTACATAATTGTAGATCTTAAAAAGACCTACAAAAAAGTCAACGATAGCATATATCTATCTTCTCCCAACCACACACCCACAATAAGCATTTTTGTCTTCCGTCTTTTGAGCGGGGGCGGCACGATTTGCGCGTGCGCTCTACCGACGTAGTCTAGTCGGCTAGTAAAACTACACTTCACTACACTGTGGTCGTACTTACAGTCTCTCTTATTCACACTACTCTGTGGTCCTCTTGCAGATTTTTTTCTTTTTATCGCTTGTTATTTTCACTTGACTGTTCAAAACAAAACTGTCCTAGCCCTTTTTTTTTCGAACCAAATTTTCTAATAATCAAACAGGATAGCAGAGTATCTGTACCCGACTGGATCGCGACCACCATACAAATGGTGATAAAAATAAACATTGTCTCTTTTGGTTTATCGCGTTTCGAGATCATCCAGTATGTTTCCAGCTACCGAGAGGCCTAGAAGGCCGGTATGACAATGATAACCAGCAATGGATTGCCAAACTCTCTGCGATCGCCGTTGTTTTTTTTTATTATGCCGTGATTATCAGGCACAGTGATGTAACTTTGCCGTTCTACGATAAATAAATAAAAGCAATATTTTCTGCGTATATATGTATGTATGTATTGTATTGCGTATAAATGTAATGTATTTATTATTCTTCATATGCTTTATAAAAATAAATCAAAACCGTAATGACGTCCGACAGATTTACTTTGAACGAAATAACTTCACAAGAATAATATTTTAATGCCCGTTCTATATATAAACTGCCACCTTTTTGATCATCTGGGGCGGGATTATCTATTTTCATTCAGGTCGTTGAACTACTAAAGAAACTGATAAGTGTGACAATCCTTATAAAAAAATTTAGTTCGCTTGTAAAGTATATTACAAAGCAAGTTATTTCATTACTAAGAACATAGTGTATTATTACCTTTGTAATATAAAACGTAAGCTTGTGTAGCAATAGAAGTATCTTTACTAATATTTGCTAATAAAAATGACAACATTTTACTGGGTGCCAAATATTTTTTGTTCCGTTTTTATTTTTTATGGATTTTAGCGTTTCTGATGTTATACACTGATTCTACACGCTAGTATAGTGGGGGAACTAGCTCTCAAATGCAACTGCCGGAATACCCTATAGGTGCTTGGCGATAGATTTTCAACTTGAGGGTTGTAGCTAGACAGGCGGGTATTAAAAAATGGGCTGACTCTAGTTTGTTGTTTGCTCATTGCTGTAGTTTGCTCATTGTACGATTCTAACCTACTTGCTTCAATTATACAACTATATCCTTGTGAACAACAAGCACTCATAATGGTATGGATCTCAGCCATCTATATGTACAGTAAAACTCGGACACAGTGTCACGTTTTGGCGCGTGTCACGATCTGCGAGAACATAATTCACCTAAATGTCAAGTATTAGATTATCACGGGCTTAGCTTCCACAACGTCTATATGCGTACATTTAGCTTAATTTTGGCTTTAATCGTACCAGCCCAGTTCTTCCAGGACGTCTACTATTCGCCTGATATTGTTAAAAACCCGGTATTGCGCCTACTCTTCGCACTCCAAGACTACGTGTTTAGCTGTCTCTTTCCCTTGCACGCTCGTCATAGGGGACTCTCTGCGATACCTAGATAAAAAATGTTTGTTATAGTATCCGTGTTCTGTTAAAGTTCCTGTGACCATTTGTGCCTGACTTCTATTTAAGAGAAAATATCCAACTTATAATGGATTGTATATAGTGGCGCTATTCCGTAATAAAAGTAAGCATATTATATAAAGGTTTAGGAGCGATGATTGCTGGACAAGCAGAAAACTAATACCACCTAGTAATATTATTCCTAATCTATCCTCGAAATAAGGTTAATATACTACTCGAGGTACTCAAAAAATGTATTATATTGTGCACTAGCTGTGCCCGCGACTACGCTCGCGTGATTACAGAATGCTGTCGGAGAACCGCACGCGCGAATTGTGCTGCCTCAAACATACGTATTGAGGGTGATCTTTACAAGATAAACATATGCCATATGCTCACTTTTTGAAGGTCTTTTTAATATGTAGAACATTAATTTGATATATATCTTATGAATAACTCAGCGTAAGCCATTTAATCGTCCCAAGAGCGTCTTTTATACATTTAATTGACCATTATCTTAATTAAAATCAAAATAAAATATAACTTTATTCAATTTAGGCCCTAAGAAGGCACTTATGAACGTCGAACACTACTACTTGTTCGGAAAACATCCCAGTTATCAAGAAGAACCGGTAAGAAACTCGATCGGGCTTAATTTTTTTTTTTTGTCTAAACTATTTACGATTAATTTTTTACGATAATATTTACAGTCAATAATAATATTATCATATTAATAATTTAGTGTATGCACAGAGAAGGAGTCTCTTCCAGACATCACTATCATTCACATAATGATTCACCCTATAATAACCTTTTATCCTATATAACTTTATGTAACAAATTATATCCTATAACCTAGCCAGATAACATAACTGTGAATTAAAGGTAAACCAGGTACAATCGGAATAGTGATTTTGGTGAAAAAAACATAAACGGACGGACAGAGAGACGTTGTGTTTAGTATGTATAGAATATATATATATATTATTAATTCCATAAGAATCAATATTATACTTAACTATAAAAAACTATAAATATGTAATTTAAATGCTTAGAGGAGTATATATGATAAAGCTGAGGTACTTAGATATTATGGAGGAAGTGAACAAAGATATAAAATTACACAAAATTAACAAATAATGTAATAGCAATATACCAGAGAAGTCACCTTATTAGTATTTGATATAACTAACACTCCCAATGGAAAAAAATGTAAATTTTTGAATACACTAAAGAGTGGGCACTCTGTACAGTTTATTTTCTCATAGAATAACGAAATTCCGTACCAGACAGTGCACAATACGAAAACAACAAACTTCACTAATTAACTTACACAATGCCTACACTAACAAGGCGCTTCACTATAAATGTACATGTTTAGGTACTTCCCTGCATAATAAGAATAAAAGGTACATGAAGGAAGCTTAGAAAACAGCTCTATTTGCATATCTCACTAGGGTTATACTGAAGTAAATGGTCTATAAAATTCTTCGATAAAGGCCGATGTAAAGCTCGAGGTTATTCTGCGATACTCTTGCATTTACTTTGAGAATATTTTAATAACAAATGGCGTTTAAAATTTATGAACTCTTCTGTTGAAGAAGACTCGGCAAAACTCGAGATCTTATTGCAAAACTAAATAAATAAAGGGAAATTCAAAAACACCAGTAACGCCAGTGAAACCGACGTTTATCATATCGGTCACATATACCTTATAATACTTTGCCTGAAAAACTTGAGTACAATAACGCTGACCACGCACGCTACGCTTACCAGAGACGTCTATCTGTGTACGAGTAGGTGTGCCTGTGCAGTTAGACTGGAGTAAGTATTGAAATAGACATGTTCAATTTTTTAAACCTGGGTAGGTGACAGGCGCTACATCGATTTTTTTAATGATACCGTAGGGCAAACCTGCGCATGTGTACGTACCCGTACACGTTGCGACATGCGGTCAACATATGCAGACCGTAGCATGTGTGGCCGACGGTAAGGCATCAGTATTACTAAGCGAAGAAGAAAATATGCATAAAATATATATAAATTGTCATAAGTACGTCAATAAAGTTCGTAATTTTCTTACTATTCATGTGAATAGTTTAAATGATATTTTACTTTAATAATATTAATTAAAAAATTTACAAAAAGATACATTGATATTTGATATTGAATAACTCTGTAGTCGATAGTGAGACGCTCGAATGGACCGTTTACTTTAAAGAGCTCCAAGCGACGCTAAATTTAACTTGATATACTATCGAACAATTGACACACACTACCCTACAATCTACTTCAATATGTGTGCGTGTATACCTTGCATTTATGTTCACCTTGAGCTTCGTGAGCTGATTACAATAATAGATAAGTTTTAAACTAACGAACAGCTCTTAATCAGAAGTTGCTAGAGTCCTACGACATCTTTCGAAACGTGGATTCAAGCCCTTCAATTGTTCTGAACTTTCAGTGAAATAAATATCATATTACAACAATAATATCAAAAGATTCTAAAGAATTAATTGGGCATTTTAAAATGTTTACCTAATTTGCCATTAATTTCAAATATAAATCTGTTGCTATTTATTGCAACTGCTTATATTTAAGCTAAGGTATCTCGAAAGTATAACCAGTTGAATTTTTGAGGCAGTTTTATGCTAATTTATTCATTTCTTCGACTGTCTCCTGTATTATTGTGGAATTAACTTTATTGTGGAATTAATTACTATGGAATTAACACTTATTATTCCTGTTAAGATGAATACACAGGCTTATGCTATCCTGTATAACTTTTCACTACATCAATGTATCCTATGGCATGCAGAGATAATAAATACTACTGGACGGTTTATTACGATCTACGCTATTCCTTTCCATCATAGATTTCGGACATGAGGACTAAAAGCGAATAAAAACCGAATAGTAACTAGTTTCATTGCTAAATGCCCAATTCCTTACTCTGTTCAATATATTACTAATTATACACTGTTGAATATATTACTAATAATACACTGTTGAATATGTTACTAATTATACACTGTTGAATATATTACTAATTATACACTGTTGAATATATTACTAATTATACACTGTTGAATATATTACTAATTATACACTGTTGAATATATTACTAATTATACACTGTTGAATATATTACTAATTATTTTACTACAAGACTGCTTTGATCAAGATAATCATGCGACTTGTATGCAGATCAGATTGACAGTTAAACTGAATTCAGTTATGATTCTTCAAAGCGATACTTTCTTTAATTAACTAGAACAACTCTTAAATGAGAAAAAAATAATAGTGACGCAATATACAATTTTATTTTCAGGTCAGTCGCACAATTCAACACGTACATTGTATCGTTTAGGAGAAGTGGCAAAACCTGTGATCCGTAACTTTGCTCAATTCGGTAAAATAGATGATCTGGTGAAGGAAGGCGAGGAAGATAGCAACATCTACGATCAGTTCTCTGCACCTGCTATCGCCGTAGGGAGTGGAAATACTGAAAATATGGTGTTTGTAGATGGACAACATAGTTTGGTAAGATATATAATATATATACATATTATAAAACTCAATATCTCTCTGTCTATCTTTCCGTTTATGGTTTCTTCACACGAAAACCATTTATATGTATTTTTTTTTATTATTCTAATTCATAGCTATATTATCTGGCTAGTTTATAGGATGTATTTTGTAAGATAAAGTAACATACGAAATAAAGCAGAGACGATAATGGTGGATCAATTCGGAAAAAACGCATGTAGGGCGCTTAAATGGCTTACACTGAGTAAATCATACGAGATATATCAAAATAATGTTGTACACAATTGCAGATCTTAAAAAAACTTGCAAAAAAGTCAGCAATAGCATATATTTATAAGCAAAGCGAAGCCGCGAGCACAGCTAGTAAACAGACTCAATCATTGAGAAACTTAGCATACAATTTCAATTGTTGAAAGTAAATTGTTTTATGAAAGTCATATAACTAGAAGAAAGTTAAATATGAACATGAACGGATATAGGAGTAAAGGAAGACGAAGAAGGTATAGATGGATTATATGAGGAATGATATGTATAAAAGGTGTGAATACTGAGATAACAGTTGATAGAGGAGACTGGAAAAAGAGAACACGTTGGTCCGACGCTACTACCTAGGCGGGATAAGGCTAAATAGAAGAAGATTCTATTCAGAACCTGAAATGGTTTGAACGACAAAGCTAACAACGCTGGTCTGCAGAATATACCGGTTATTAAAAAACAAAACATTTGATTGGATCTCTAAGCTATACTAATATTTGAAGACTTATTCAAAATCTTTATTGATACATTAAAACCACAACCTTTATAGTTCTTGATTAGCCGTTCTTCTTGTTTTAATATTATCTTTGGTTTCTCTAGTCATAAATATATTTTACCATTAATAAATTTCTACAGGTGTCACTTATCTGTCGTATTATCCCATCACCGGACTGGTTCATTGGCGTGGACAGTTTAAATCTTTGCGTTGACTCGTCGTGGGTGGATCAAATTACTTTGGATGTGAGTGATCTAATACTTTATTATTAGCATCCAAAGCCAAAGGGTAATTTTAGCGTTTTAATTGTATTATGGAAGCATAATTACATTACCAAATATCTCAACAGAATTGTTGTTATCATAAATCGATTTTTAATATTTATGTATTTAATTATGTTGTATACAACATAATATGCTTTACTATGCATTCACCAGAGAATAGAGCCATAACAACTACCGAGTTCAGAGAATCGATATTACTATAACAACACATTTGACCGAGACAGTATTTTTGAGTAAAATAACATTGATCGATCGAACTGTTGAAAGCTATCCGGTAAAATACCACTGAAATTCGTTCTCTTATTATTCATCCAAACTTCATTGAATAGTGAGTATACGATAAAAGCAATCAGTCCGCTGCCGAATCTCCAGTAGTTGGAGAGGCAATTCAAGAAGGGGAAGCTATGAATACTGACTGAACCTAGTGCAGAGTTTTAATACCCTATGAATATATTTCATTTCATAAACATATTTTATGTTGACGATCTGTAAATGCGTTGTTGTAATTAACTATTATCGTCTCCCTAAGGTGTAATTTCGATAGCAATAGTACAGTGATGTAATTTTTATGTTTTAAGTTGGAACCTCTAGATGCCGGCGCTGCAAGTGGTCTTACATTCACTGCGCCAAGATGGGAAACATCACCTCCAGAGCCTGTAACCAAACATAAGCCTAGGCAACCCAATCACCCCGCTGCCGGTTTTTACTACCCAGGATTGAAGGAATTGCCAGCTATCGCCAAAGTGGAGCTTACGAGGGTATTAGAGTTTTTACACATTCTGAAAATGTTTTTTTGTGATATTCCTTTTGAATATTTAGTCCATTTTTGTTTAAAGACTAGATTAAAATTGAATGTCCTTTTTAGTTATGTAAGTTGTGGATGAGTTTGTAACTTACATTTGGTCTTAATATAAGTTTTCATATTGTAAAAATACGATCAAACATTTCGTTTTCTATATTATCTGATTTAATACCTCCGCGTCTATACTTTTGATGCTGCTGTTAGCTTAACAAAGAAATTATGGTCATATAATCAAAATATCAAACCTTTAATATACCCCAGATCTATACACGAATTTATTAATTTTAGTATAAAAAAATACATAAGCTCTACAGTTTAAAAAACCTTGATGAGTTATTTGTCTAATCTAAGATAAAATACAACATAAATGATCCATAATATTGCTTTGAACATGCCTACATGAGAACGCTTCATACATCAGAGCCGCAAATGGTGTGTAATTTAATGGGCTTAAAGTGTTTAATTAAATTATTTACTCCGTTACATCGTATTCACTACACTTGTAATATGATATAATACTGTCTACGTAATTATAATGTAAAGTTGTGTACAGGCATCGCGAGGTTTGCCTCGAGACGTGGCAAATGAAAGTCCTAACACTTTTTTCAAATCACAGACTCAGAGCAAACTGTAAACAAAAACGTATAATTCTGCTCGCGCAGTAACTTTCTCAATGAACTCCACAATAAACAACCTGTGTACGTCCACATTTAGCAAACACGTTTTTTATCCTACTGAGCTTTTACGCATTGAATGCTCCCAATGAAATTCTGCGTCTATGAAACGAGACCGAGACATGCATGCAAAGAACTTCCAGACACATGTCTGAACACACCTTTATTAATAACTATGGTAACCTCAAACTCTGTTTATAAATCTCTGAACTAGGTCCCAATTTTATTTTTTAAACTTTGCCTAATTGTTTCCTGTAAATATAGCATGACTTTTGAAATTTAAATATTTTGTATATTTTAATTATTTTCTTGGATTATCTTATGATAGATTTTTTTCTAAAAGAAATTATAAATAACTATATTTTCTATTAAAGTCAACTGAATCAAAATCATTTCAGATAAAACAGTATTCGACGAAAGAACTTAATGACCTAATACGAAAAGACTTGATCGCAAAGCTGAAGGAGAAAGACAGACGTAAAGGCATGCCGAAAAGGAAAATCATGAAAAAAGACGGGCCCAAGAATTATGATAGAGATGTCACTACAAAGAGTTACATTGATCATCTTAAGGAGTTGGAAGAAGAACCCTTCGGAACTCCACTTCCTAACTTACCAGATAACAAAGTGGACGTTATTACCAAACCTACTATGTAAGCTGCAAACCTATATTCATAATATATCTACATTCATTTTTAAACATTTTATTATGAACTGTCGACCAAAACTTAAAATGGGGTTCAATTAATGCTTAAAATATTAGTAGGTATAAAGCAAGTAGGCAGTCGCAAGCATCACCACAACTTTTCTATCGCAAAGCACAGTGCTCAACAAACTTACGCGCGATACGTTTCGATTTATTCCTCAGAAACAGCAATTAATCTTATTTTTTATCGTAAACCAAAAACAATGCAATAAAATACAAAATTTAGATTTCTTGGTGATCAATCTTGTTGTGAAATCAGTGTACCGTAGAGTGACGTAGATTATTAGCCCGAGTCTTTCTCGGGAAGAAGTCTTAGCCCAGTTTTGATATATTGCAGACTAATGTTATTGTAAGATATAAATAAGATTATTAAATACAACATAGAAAAAATTACGTTCTCTAATCTGCAAAAGTCCAGACTAAATATTATACTGTACTAGGTAATTACTATCTCATCAATTTAACATACAAGTCTATGAAGCAATCGATAAAGTACTTTTGATTTTATATAAATAGTTTCATAACCAACGGTTTAGTAAAAGAAAACAAATCAAAGCAACAACTGGGAACACAAATACACTGTCATCTTCAGTTAATGGAAATTTGAGATTTTCACAACTGTGCCGAGTGAAATATTAATTGTAAACACAGCTACAAGGAAACTCACTCGAGCTACATTAAAATTGACACAATTCTCGTATCGTATATACATTTAAGACGTTTATTATTACTTTTCCATTAATATTAACATAATAAAGAAATAACACCGACTTTATTGTTATTTCGTGTGAGTGTTTTCTTCACAAAATTGAATACTTTTTGAGATTTTATATTAAATGTGTTTTTATACATCTGTTATTTATGAAACTTCGACTGCTTAGACGTCTGGAGGTCAGGCTATTGCTCACGTATTGGATTCCCAGTAGAGTTAAATATATTTTTTACTTTTCTTTATTGTATTATAGATAAATATTAGATAATAATCTACTATGATGTTAACTGATGACTTCATCTTAGATGAGAACGCGATAAACCTAGAAAAGAAGGATTCTTAAACTATTATGTATAAACACTATGATAGGAGCCAGGTAGTTCGTGCGGGTGATAAGACTTGATAATTGTGTCTGACTAGACCGCGATCACCGTACACCACGGGTAACATCTGCCATGGTGGTACGTTTTGTATCAAGTGGTACTCAGTAATAAAGCAGGATAAGAATCTGTATCCGAATAGATTGCAACCAAAATGCACATGGTGATAAAGAGCGACGACAGATTGCCGATTTCTCGGGTTTCACCGTTGTTTCTGAATTGTAATGTGCTTTCCTTCAGGCACAGTATTTTTTAAGACAAATAGAAAATACCCTTCCTCTGTGCTGCTCTCGTATTCGTCAAAATGAAATCTTGGAAACTATAAAAATCGAACCCTCGCCATTGGGAGTGAAGTCCTTTTATTCTACCACTAAATAATTATAATAGCCTATATAATTCTAACTAGTATAGAATGCATACAGTAAAGTTGAATGAGCAAGTATATTCTGGATTCTCGTAAGTTTGAGTTGGGTCACTGAAAGGTCGTTGGAAGAACCGAGTTTGGATTTTTACTGGGATGTTTAATCTAAACTAGATAGATATTAGAGTTAAAACCACTAACTGATCATTTTTAAATATTAATAATGATGTATTAGATAGATTTCAATATATTTCAAAATGTTTTGAAGCAATGATGGCTCAGTGGTAGAGTGTACGACTTCGCGTCGATTGACGTGAGTTCGAATCCCTGCAATGAGCCTGAGCTTTCGGTGAAGGAAAATATCGTGAGGAAACCAAAGCATGGTGGTAAGGCTTTTTCTAATGCCCACCTGGCTAGCTACCACCCTTAAGTTGAAAATCTGTCGCCAAGCATTTATAGGTGTGTTCCGGCAGCTGCACTTGAGAGCCAGTCTTCCACTAGGTTTACCGTGTTATCATCTTGGGCCACATCGTCACTTAACATCAGGTGAGATTGTGGCCAAACGCCAAACCTATTACGATAAAAAACATATGTAAAATTGTATCAAATGATACTAGACAGCTGATACTGTCTAGCTATTCTTATAATATCACCGGAACGGTTTTAATACTAGAAATAAACACATACTACATTGTCATCCCACGTTTTAGATTTAGTAAGACAAAGAAAAGTTTTTAGGTAATTGAGTCGGTTAATCATGTCAATAACCATGTCAAGCAGATTTACGTGAATGATAGTGTTTTCTGGAAATGACTTCCTCTCTGTACAAGCACTGTGTAAATGTAATTATTTACTGTAAACATTATTCACACATTTTAAAAAAGATACACTTAATCGCGTTTTTTGCTGACTTTTGTCGTTAACTAAGATGTTTTCCGAACCGCTGCAGCTTTGGTAGTAGATAGTATTGTAACATTATACGAGTCTTCTTAGGACCTAAATTGTACAAAGTATTTTTGAACTGATTTGATTTTCATAAGGTAAAAATTACCTGTTGAGTTATTTTCCATTTCATTTTTTAATTAACTATTTGGGATCGTAAATATTAATGTAATTTTATTAATTAATTAATTACGTATTATTTAATAGTTACTCAACAATGTTTCTAATAATTGTTTAATGTTATTATTTTATTAGTACGACTACAACAGAGGCAGAGTTTGATAGTGAGATACGAAGCATGGACGATGTTATTATAGCTGTAGCTAATGGACGTAAACTGGGTCTCCGCAAGCACCTGCCGCGACATTTCCGGCATCGTTTGCACCATGCTGTCAATAGAATCCAGCGTGAGTATAATATTACTACAAACACACGCTATCTCCCTGATAATTTATTATTTATATATAATACTAGCAGTGCCCGCGACTTTGTCCGCGTGGAATAGTGACTTTGGGGGGTATTGTGACTTTCAGGATTTATTTATTTATTAGTTCGCTGAACACAACCGTTACGTAAGGAGGCGACCGCGCGAGTGGGCCGCACGGCATACCGCCCCCTTGCCCCTCATGACCGCCCAACACATCGTACATGCGCGCGCAATATTAAATACTTATTTGACTCCAACACTAATATTTACATTTTAAAAAACACGATATATTTTGAATGAAACGTCCGAATTGAATAATTCAAAACGTTCTAGAAAGGTATTGAATTGGTCTTGAATATGGAGTAATTTATTTTGTTAAGGATTAATAACCATATACCAAGGCACAAAATAAAGCGTTTTTGAAGCGACGTCATTTTAATTATTTAAAAAAATAAAAGAAAACACTTATTGTGAGATAACTACAATAGTTAGACATATGGTTACGCGATATTTTTTGTAGACAAAATTATATGTTCTGAAAAGTGGTAGTACATTGTTTTGTTCTATAATCAATAGTTTTCGCAGCGCACGCCGTTTAAGTATTTTTTCGGGTCATTTTTTTACACATTGGCATACATTATTGGACTTTTAGTAAGGATCCCTAATTACTAATAAATGTACTATTCAACAATGAAAGAATTTTTCAAATCGGACCAGCGGTTCCTGAGATTAGCGCGTTCAAACAAACAAACTCTTCAGCTTTATAATATTAGTATAGATATTAATTTATTATTTATTAAAATAATGATTATAATAGGTATTCTAATATTTTTTTGTATATTCTAATTAAAGAAGTCAAATGTTATAATAGATAATAAATTTACGTAAATACATTTTGACAATTAAAACTTAACATGTTAAATATTCCATTTTAAAGAAAATAACAAACCGTTTTGTAAATAAATTAAAGAGTATACATTCCTACAGCTATAATTAAAGGAACAGATATGGAACTTGGCATCCGTTAGATCTCAGCTCTTTTATCGGTGACAACGACTACCGTCGTTTCTATGGAACTTGCCCGTTATTTTTCACATTTCTGTTTTTGTTGGAATCAATACTTCAATTATATTTTGAGTTAGATATAGTACTAAATTATATGTGTGTTTGTGTTGAGTTAGACAAACTCAGTTTTTGGGATCTGCTTGTTTGTTATTTCATATTACCATAAAAAGGTATGGGTTAATAACTGTTTTTCACTGCACCCCACGTGTATAAATGCTCTAAATATTCTACAACTAAAGAAAAATAAAATCAAATTACAATGCAAACAAAACACTTTTTACTGTATAGGTTTAGCATTTCACCACAATCTCTACTGATGTTAAATGATGATTTGGCCCTAAAGTAACACGCTAAATCTGTCTTTAAGTACAACAGATAAGTACTACTTAAGATACGACAGATCTTCAGTTGACAGGTTGTCAACTTTAGGGTGGTAGCTAGCCAGACGGGCATTTATAAAAAGCCCTATCACTAAACTATGGTTTCATCACTATCTTCCTAGCTCAGTGAGGCTCGGTGAAGCCCTAGAATGCTACCTCTTAGCCATCATAGCGTTAAAACCAACATAATCGAAAATATGATTAATAAAACATAAGATATTTTCATTAAATGACTTTAACAATTCCACAGCTGACGATTGTGTAGTATCAGAATGGAGCGAATGGAGTTCTTGCTCGGTAACTTGCGGCTTTGGAGATAAGTTTCGTCACAGGAGTGTGGTCCGCCAGAACAAGAAAGGTGGCCGCGCTTGTCCAAAGCTCACCGATAGAAAACACTGCGGCGATGTCAACTCCTGCGTACAAATAGACTATTTTAATTGGTGAAATGTGAATAAATTCTTACTTTAATTTTCTTCTTTTATTTATGATCTCTTAAATATATTTCGTACAAGTTCCTTAGTCATGTTCCTTAGTCAGTTACCAATATGTTTACCAGCCTTAGGCTTAGGCTGGAACTTAATTTCCTAGAACCTTCAAGGTGACCTATATTCTAAATTCATATTAATGCTTTCTTCACACTAAATATAGTATTTGACCTGTGTTGCCATGATTATCTCATTTATCTAGTGACCATAGTCTTTCTTATGTCGTTATTATAAATCATTTTTTATTCTGCAAAAATTAATTAAAAGTCGGCGGATGATTTACATTTTTCATAAAGCATTCAGGAGAGAGGGATTTCACAGTACATTCAAAGAACAATGAAAAGCAAAGAAACAGTCGTTATAGCGATGATAGCCTGGAAAACCCCGGTAAAAGTCTTTAGGAACTTACTATCCAATTGTATGTACAGGAGATCATTCCGAAACATAACACAACGTAGTAGGCCATAATCTTCACAGTACTTACCACGATCAAAACAACTAAATATATAATATAAGACAATCAAAAGAAAGCTGTTATTACCAAAAATACTAAGAATCCAGCAAAATAATTTTTAATCATAAGATACTAGGTAAAAGGTCTGAAGCAATAGACCAAGTGAATCGTAAAGTGGTACAACTTTACGACCGACAGCGAGTACCAATAAAACGTTGAACGCTACCAGCCAGATTACAATATGAAAGATTAAGCAGTTTGCTGACCGAGTCAAACAAGTTGAGATATTTAGTTGGAATTCAATTATCAAAGTGGATTAGGAAAAACGCGCTCATATTTTTAACATGATTAAATAATGAAATATATTATTTAAAAAACATGATCAGGGTTAAATGATAAAGACCTGTCGCATCTCGATCAGATGTTCGTTAGTTCAACACAGACTTTATCAAAATTCCACGTACAATTAATAAAATAAATTTAACAGTATCAGCTGACGATAAAGGAAAACTAAGTGAGAAATATTCTCGTATTTTCACCATCAGTGTGAAAACACATAGTATGTACTTGGTATTCGTTATTGGCAATATGCTCGGACTAGTGTAATGTAAACCCTTGACTTCCTTCGAGAGAATATCTTCGCCCAGAAATTGTGTGCTTAAAGGTTGGTATTAATATTAGATTTTATGCTAGAAGCAGGGTCTTAGATCTAAAATTCATATCAATAGTTAAATTTTATATCTTTTCTATTCTTATATAGGGTATTATTATAGCAGCTCGGCGAAGTAACAGCACTGTCCCTGATGGTAAGCAAAATGCAATCGAAAACTAGAGATTCAAAAGTGAGCTACTGTGACAAGTTTAAAACCATGTGTATGGTGGTCGCCACCTTGTCGGGACAGACCACTACCACCCCGCGTGATTACAGGACATACACCCGCTGACACCGGAATGCGACACACCAAAGCGTGCCACTAAGGCGGGTGTTACACCCCATGTATGGTGGTCGCGACTTACAACCAAGTAACAAACATCTTACTAAATTAACATCATCTATACATATTACAAAAGTCAAAGTCTCTTTGTTTGTCTGCCCGTTTATGTTCGCTTACACTGAGTAAAAAACCTACTTATGTGTGCAGCAGTTCACACGTATCAAAAGTTATTCTTTAGTTAAGTCTTTTTAAATATCCTAAATCAGCGGTATTTTAACTATCGACCACTCGTGCGTACTGCGTATGAAGTCTGATCGTCTCTCACCATTAGGCCAATCCGACGACGATCACAATCATGAAAATCAGGACTTGCATTAACCGTGCATAATGTAAATGTATTCTATCTCATTTTCTCGTAGGCTAAATCCTATAGATGCATATGGTTGTCTCCTTTTACTGTCGCTTTTTCGTTTTATCGTGTTTGATCTAAGGATCACCCACAATAAGCATTTTTGGGGCTGCACAATTCGCGTGTGCGCTCGACCGACAGCATTTTGTAATCCACGAGAGCGGAGCCGCGGGCACAGCTAGTATTTTATAAAACAGCGTTGAAACCGTGCTTCATGGTTGAAATGCAAGGACAGCACCTTGCAGAAATATATATCTAAAATATCATGATAAAGTATATGAATCTCAAAATTCTATGTAAAACATAGATACACGATGACGTAAGAGAAAATGTAATTTACCAAAAAAAGAGGATCAAACGTGGTGGCAATTCTATCGTCATCATTCAAAGTAAAGCCGCAGGGATATCTCGATTATGACCGTGGAAGACCGAGAAAAGGTAGTAAAGGAACACCGGTCCATTTGTATTCCGATCGTGATCTCCTCAAAATCAAGGAGTATGTGATTCGATTTCTGTTCTATTGTACTATTTATATGGAGATGTTTTAACCAATTTTCCTTTTCGGGCTCTTAATATTTTTACGTCTCTCAAATGTCCGATAATTCTGAGACATTATCAATAAAACTATATCAATGATATTTTCAATATTGCTCTTTATTTTAGAACACATGTATGTCTGGCAGTATCTGTAGAATATATCAAAAACTATTATGGACAAACTGGTCCATAATTCAATTCCAAATAGAATTTCTAATTACTCTTTAATTTGATCTACTATAGTCAGATATATATATACTTTAAACAAAATAAATTACAGAATTCTTTAAGTATTACTGATTTTAATAACTCTTTATAGGTTTAATGTTTGGTAACAATCTCATTTGTTGATAAGTGACGATGTGGCCGAAGATGTTAACACGTCAAGCATAGACCAACCACCTTTCAAGTACAGCTTCCGGAACAAACCTATAGGTGCTTGGCGACATACATTAAACTTGAGGGTGGTAGCCACTTATTTATAATGTACTAGTTATGCCTGTGACTTCAATCGCGTGAAATACGAAATTATTGTTAAGGATATTTTTTAAATGTATTGTATGAATTCAGTATCTGTAAATATTGATTAGAAAATAATATTACTTTTTCATTACATTGCCGGATGTAACAAACATATAATAAAGCCTGGCTAAAGAATACACCTATTAGATAACATAACAAATCATGATTTAAGAAAAAACATAAACAGACATATAGACAGGCGTTGCCTTTTATAATTTGTAATAAAATTTAGCTAATGTTAGCAAATTCAGTGTTCACTCGTGTACAATAACCAAGCCATATTATGCAAAATTCAAACCAATATTGCATAATATAGTGTCAAATAATGCTAGTTTATGAATAAACAAGATGTATTAATCATTTGAAAACCCTCCATAAAAATAATCTATTCATTGAGACCTCTCCAATAACCTTAATCACGATACCTTTGCTGTAAGTTGGTGAGTTGAGTATCCTGTACATTCCAAATGATGTCACAACATCAAGTGAAGGTCAACAAGTTCTTGAAATATTGCAATTGATAATTCAATACCAAGTTAGGAATCTATCACACCCTTGGAAGTTGTTTACATCCCTTCAACATTCTAACAGATATTGTTTTTATTATTGCTCCGCTCGCGTGGACTACTGCTGCCCCGCTCCCAGCCCATACTACAGCGTTTGCTCAGCAGTTATTTTAAAGGCAAAAATGTTTTAACATATATTGCTATAGGGGACTTTTTTGTAGGTCTTTTTGAGATCTACATTTATGCAGTACATTAATTTGACATATCTCTTATGATTTACTCAGCGCAAGCCACTGAAGCATCCCAAAAGTGACTCTTTTCCGAATTGATTCACCATTATTGTCACTATTTATTTTGTACGTTATGTTATTTAATAAAATATATCTTATAACATAGCTATGAATTAAAAAAAAACATGTATATGGTGGATACGCTGTTTTCTCGTTAAGAGAACATAAACTGACAGACAGACGTTGAGCGTTGAGTTTTATATTATGTATAGAAGAAAATATACGATCAAGAAACCTTTAATACAAAAAAAATATTGGTGCTTCCGTCAGGGAGCTACGATGCCACAGACAGATACAAAGACACATACTTAATATTTATAACACCCCTCTGTTTGCATCGGGGATTGAAAATAAAAAAGACTACATGACAGGTTTAGATCCTACCAGAAACTACTATGAACATCTCTATACAGATATATTGTTCACTCAATCGGAAACATAGATTGAGTGTCTCATCGCGAGTTACATACTAAATACGTAAGACTCCTTACTCTGAGGTTGTCATCAGAACTTTAAGACAATAGCGTTTATTTTCAACGAAATACCGACTTTAGACTCGAGTCATTGAGTATTTCCTAACTACCTGGAATGAAACATGAGTAGGTATCCTACTTATTAGATATAGATTATGGTGAATATCCTAACAGATAAGAAAAAAGAAAATAATATTGATAGTGGTCTCCATACAAGGTAGGTACGTGATTTCCAACGTTTTTTTCTTACTCTATCGTAAAAACTGTGATCATACAAACAACAGAATACAAATAATAAATGTCAGTCAAGTGTGAACTGGGAGTTGCGTTAAGCATCCGGAATTGAATGAAAGAAAACAAAAATATTAATACAAATACATCGTGCGGTGGAACGGAACCATTTGCGCGCTAGTCCGTCTACTATGAGCTATGAGTAGCTTTAAGCTTTTGTAGGCGGTAGGACACGATAATTGTATACGACTGCATCGTGACCCTGACCACCCTAAATCAGATGTAATGCCCGCCATTGTGACATGCTTAGGCGTATGGTAATAAACCCGTCACTATGACTCACTTTTAGTTTGTCGTGTGTCAGGATCATACAGATTACATTCAGCTGCCGAGAGTCGTGTAGGCCGGCATGACAATAGATGGCCAATTTTTTTTATCGTTATAGGTTTTATTGACCACAATCTCACCTGATGTTGTGACGATGTGGCCCAAGATGATAACACGCTAAACCTTGCGGAAGACTGGCTCTTAAGTGCAGCTGCCGGAACACACATGTTGGTGCTTGGCGACAGATTTTCAACTTGATTTTCAACGCCCGCACAATGTATTTATATTTTTGTTCTTTTTGTTTCTTTCACTCAGTTCGAGATGCTTAGCATCATATCTCCCAGCTCACGCTTGGCTGACATTTATTATTTGAATTATGTGCTTGTATGTATCACAATTTTTACAATAGAGTAAGAAAAAAAAACGCTGGAAATCACGCACTTATCTTGTATGGAGGCCATTACCAATATTATTCTTTTTTATCTGTTAGGATATTCACCATAATCTATACTTATAATAAAATTGAAGGGTCTGTTTTTAATTTAAAAATAAGAGCTTTTAACTAAATGCATATGAAAGTATATACGGTACAAAAAACCTTTTATTTTATTTCAGTTCTGTCTGTCTGTCTGTTTGTTCCAGCTAATCTCCGAAACCGTTTTACCGATTTTTACGGGACTTTTATTGGCAGGTAGATGATGTTATAACTTAGGCTACTTTTATTTTCGCTTCTGTAATCCACGCGTGCTAAGCCGCGGGAACAGCTAGTACCTACTGCAATATATTATTATTCTGTGATAATTTCTATTACGATTTAAAAGATTCAGAAGTAGGACGGATAACGTAGAATTGTCAATAGGGTTCCTTTTCTGGTAACCAATACCTAAAAGCTTTCGTATGAAATATACCTTTGCCCATAATATAAAGGCCGTACCGTAATAACCTCAACGTGACGTTCCCATGTATCGAGCCTGCGATAGTGCTGACTGTGAAGATCCTTAAAAGGGTCTGATATCGTCTGACCTTTGTTTTTTTAGTTTTGCATATTCCCACTGGATTTCTATAAACATTATATAGTCATGAAACAATTGGTGATTGGGCAGTTTTTTAATGACAAACTTTTTGATTACCTATTTTACTGAGTGGTAGAAGACGACAATTATGTTTGACAGGATCGTGATCAACGTAGAAAACTTGTAACTAAGGTTGCCAACTGTACTATTATATATAGTCATGTACTATATTTCCATTCAGCGTACTATATACTGTTGAAGAAATATATAGTATGCAAAACTTAATTCAACAAACCAATCACTAATTTTAAAAATTTATGAACGCTCCTTTACATTCACATAAAACTGATGCGAAAGCATGTATCCGAACTCATCGTGTTATAATGCGTTCCAAAACTATTCGTAATGTCAAACGAAGTTTTGGTCCATTTTGTTTTGTATTTGTTTGTTTTTTATTTTATGTTGCTCCTGCTTTTGAGAAGTTGAAGTCCTAAATAAATTAATTATGGAAAGTGGTTGCGATATCGAAAGTGCATAAAGTTCAAGTGCTACTAACTACAGAGTGCAAGAATTGCCAATAAATATAGTTTATATAAAAATAAATAAGCTACAAATAATATTTATGTTAATTTTTTGCCTTTTCCATAAAATACTAAGAAAATATTTTGAAGTGTACAAAATTTTTTATAGCGTATTTTGAAAAATACTATATTTCCCCAAAAAATGCTGGCAACCCTAGGTGTAACACCCATCATAGTGGCAGGTTTTTAGGTGTTTCGCGTTCCAGAATCAGCTGGTGTAGTGAGAGGTAGGGATCTGTATTTGACTGAGTCTCAACCGCCATGCACGTTGATAAACTCATCAGAGTGACTCTCTTTTGATTTATCTCGTTTCGGAATCAGCCAATGTATATGACTTGCAGGCAAAGACTTGCAGGCCGCCATGACAGCGACGCCTCACGATGGATTGCCGATTTCTTCATGGTCACCGTTGTTTTCATATTGTACTGTGCTTACCATCAAGCACAATACTAACTTTACCATGCTACTCTAAAAAATACAATCATGTATTTGTCTTCGTACAACGATATCAATCACTGCTGGATTCTTGGATCGAGGCGTGAATCAATCACGAACTATTGTTCCCCTCAAAATGGCTTCCGCATTTAATGTATTGGAAAATTGAACGATTCCACTACGTTAATAGTAATGTTTCAGTAATGTATTTCTACATTTTGACTTAAAGCTTTGTTTTAAATTTAGTAATATATAGATATCAGCTGACCCCTGTAAGTATTTCGCACGTTATACTAAACAGCTGTCATATTAGTTAAACTGATTGTTAATAGATAGCGCCTTAAATATATTTTGGCAGATGAGAATAATGAGAAACATATGACATTTTAATGAAAACATTTTTAAATGGAAATATACATTTTAAACACATATGCTTTAAAATAATGTTTAAATCATTAATTTTGATGATGAAATAACGAAGATAAGGCGTTGCTAGGGAAAAACACTTCTGAAAAATAATATATATATATATATATATGATTATATGAATAATGTCCAATTGTCAAGAAAGATTATGAACTACCGAAACTGGACATTCAAGCCAACTAACTTGTCTGACTGTAGTATGATTAAAGTCATTAAATTATTGCTCTCTCTTTTCTTGTTCTTAACCCTGCTATTCAACGATAAGTAAGGTCATCACAATATATTTCTGTCTTCCACTCTGCTCTATTAGCTGTTTTTTTTTCTAACTGACCAGGCAAAAGGAGAAAAAAAGTTCCTTACAGAACCTATGTACCTAAGTGGCGTGCATGTGTGTACGATTCAGTGTAATCAGTGTATGACATAGCTAGTGAATGTAGAGTCACTATATTGCGGGAGCGGCTGCTTGGCTCAATTGTGGCTTTATTTATCAGCTGTCATCTCATCCCTCCTCATGGCATGCCCATACCTCGCTAACCTATTACTGCTAAACTTCTCTTTCGTTGGTGCTATTTTTATACTTCCTCTGATATACGTGAAAAAGTGATTAAAGTATAGTAAGCATAAATAACAACTGTCCCTGGTAAAGCAATTTATGAATATAAATAGTATCAATCTGCAAATATGGACTGTAAATATGTGACCACTGGACGAAGTCCTCTTACTGAGGAAGACAAAGGCTGAAATAACAAGTCGTCCTACGACGCATTGATGATTCAAATAAATCTATAGTTTTATTCTTTTATACTAGATTGCGGTAATGAAATCATATGTCTCATCAACATTGTTTCAAAATGTTCTCTTTATCCTTCTTTGTCACTAGTGCTACTTTCATACTTTATGTGATATAATAATTCCTAATGTTATGTATTCTCGCAACATTATCATTATACTCTATTTCTGGATGACCAAAAATCGAACGTGTCAATATAAAAAAATTAAAATCATGACCTACCTCATCAAACAATTTGTAAGGACATTCACAGAGGAAGTAGTGTTCTATGTATAGAGTCTTAAATTTAATATAATTTACGATTCAAATTTTGACTCATTTTATGACTAAAGCAGCACAGGATTTCTTAGAAGTGTATGAAATAAGTACAATGATATTATTCAATATTCAATTTGTAAACAATAAACAGTACCAATGTACAAGTGAAGGTATGTTAAAATTATGAAATATCTTAATCAAATAGCGATACATAAACAAACTTAATTTTCACTAAAAACGTTTCAACTTTTAAAACATCACTGAAACCTAACTGACTACCTAATTAAGGGATTAGTCAGACTAAACGAAATGCAGGTATTTTTTATTGCTTCCTTGGCGTTATTATAGTAATCGTTTTATCGTTTATGTTCCAGTGTTATTTCAAATTTAGATCTGTTTATTTTTGACCAAATTATTCCGGTAAAAAATATAATTTAAAAGCTATCATCCCCATGTGATTAGTTAATATAAATAAATCGTTAACAAACTAGAAACCAACAAGGGATCTTTTTTGTTAAATGCAAAACAGTAGTACATATATACTATTTTTTTTTTAAATAAAATCTGTTCTCAAAGAAGTCGTTGAACAGTTAAAGCACAGAAAGCCCGCTAGTTCGTATCACTTAAGGCGTAACGAAACGCCACTACGTAGCGATTCGTCCCCTTTCGCACAAAGAACACAATAACTGATTTGAATAAACTCAGATCGAATACAAATCAATTCATAATGGACCGGCCCCGGGGAAACTCAAACAACGTTTTACGGGAATACAAATTTCTTCGATGATTGTCTATGTTTGTGTGCCTTGACTATTAATGGAGTAAAGTTATTTTTATAATTTATTTGGTGAAACACAATCGAAGGGTTGAAAATGTAAGGAGTCTCTATGTGCCAAAAATTAATAAATCATTTTTTTTTCTTAAGTGTAAACACATCCAAATTGGTCCAGGTGTGTTTATTCCTTTTTACGTACAAAGAGATAATGTAGACATGCAGTCTAAATGCCAGTGTACTTACACTTCAAAACGGCCAACGCGTGTGTGCATTTGAATTAGAATTGATTTAATATAAATAATATAAAAAAACCTCTAAGAATGAAAACAATTGTACGTGTCAGCTCCGACGCAGGACTGGAGTTTACACTTTAAGAATATATACAATAGACGAAATTAAATTATTAATATTATATTACATAGATGCGTGACTGTGTTGCGCGGAGGGGCAACATAAGGTTTTTTTTTGTTAACACTCGAGTTTAGCCCCCCATCTAATTTACGTACAGCGGCCTATATATGAAAATCGATTCTTAAGGAGTAAACTAAAAAAAATAAAAAATAAAATTTGTCTCTTTCGGCGCCTGAGATAAGTACAAAGCTTGTTGTTTTGAGCCAATATTGATGCCGGAATACTCTGAAGTGATTGGCGTTTCTTAATTTCGTTCCAATATACGGAAAAATGAAGTCACTGGTCAATTGATAGGCTATAAGAATTTACAATAATACCTTTAGAAATAATAAAAAAAAAACCAAAACATATATTTTTATTGTTATAAGATAACGATGTTTCATGAAATTTTGTTGGGTATTTAAAGACATTTCTGATTGATTTGTTACAATAATCGTCAATAACTTTTAGAACTTGTAAAAAAAATAATAAATTTGTATTAATTTTTAAAAATATCTGAAGATATTCCAAATGTATGTACCTAGTTAGTATAGTCTCGTAGAAAATATATCGCTGTCTTAACAGATTACACGCTAATGATTAGTCATGTCTGAATACTTGTTAAAAGGTATATTTTGTTATAGAATCATTTAACTCTAATATTGTTGAATTTTTTTAACATAATGATATGCTAACTATAGACTGTCTATGTTGTTGAATCGTCCTGTGCTTACTATCAGGTAAAGTGACGTCACATAGACGTGCTACGAAAAAAAAAAATAATAATTATTTATACATAGAGAAATACTCACTAAATACATCGACACATAGGTACTCATATAAAATGACCTAGCATATTGCGACAAGAAAAACTTAACATTATTAATACTTTGGCTCCAACAAACAGTTCGATACGATATAATATCAAGTTGAGTCATTCCTGATATTGGATTGTTACAATGCTGAGTACCTCGATTTATCGTTTTATTTTTTGTCTCTCCGTTATATATACAAAATAAAAGTGTGTTTGTTTTTGAAGTGAAACTATTTTGGACGGGGTGAGAGTAATTCTAATGTTTTGTATGCAACGATTTATACGCAACGTTTCTGACGGAAAAAATAGACAAGGTTGCTGTAATATGAAGTTGTGGAATCTTCTCCCGGCTAAAGTTTTCTCTCCTTCCTACGATGTCAGGTCCTTCAAACAAGACGATGTATGACGGTAACCACTCCCGATAGAATTTGTCATCAGCGGTCACCGTTGTTTCTGGGTTGTACCGTACTTCTCACCACGTGGTCATTTTGTATAGTTAATTTATAAAAAAAATATTAATATATAATTGTTTTATACCGCTAATAAGTTTAATTTCTGCCACATATATTCAATCGTACACGTTTTTTATAACACCAATGTTGATAGGTTTCTATCTCTGCTAATTCAGAATCCCACTCTCGAACATGATTCCATATCTCACACTGATAACTATCATATAACCTGGGCATTTGATAATAATTTTAATAAACTACTATTGGTCGGGCTATGTGAAACAATGCATGTATTTCAAATATACTATATTTAAACCTAGGATGAATATTAAAACATTTAAATTAACTGTTGAAGATAACAGAAGCAATGCAGGTCTATTATACAGAAGCAATGCTTGTGCTCCGATTCGATCTAAACAACGCGGTTCCTAAAAGGCCTTGGCATATGTATCTTATAAATTAATTCTCAGGAATGACATTTTTTTTTCCTCTTTCATTATTTTGCGATTATTATTGAGGTACTTTCATTCACTCTAACATTTCTACAATCACATCAATCCATAAAGATTTGAAAAGTGAACCGCATACCAGATTGCTAATTGCATTTCATTAATAATTTTAAAAAAATCATCCTTTTAGCCAAAAGACATCTTCTTCTGAAAGACCTCCCCAAAGATCGCCAAAACGACAGGTTCTGTACTGCCCGCATCCAGCGTCGTCTCGCAACTTTCTCGAGGTTGAATAAATCCGGATAAAAATAGCACTATCCCATCACATTCCGTATGTTCAAAAACGACTAACGAATTAGCCGAAGGACGTGCAGCAGCATCTTTTGATTATTTTGTAACCAAATTGCGATCGTTATCCCGCCTGCCAATCATCGCGATTATGGCAAATTCCCTCCAAATATGAGGACACAAAATAAAAAGGTTATTATTATCAGATCAATAAAAATCACGGGCGCAGTCGGGACGATTTGTTATCGGTGTAAAAATAGATTATGTTCATTGAGAAACATTTCATCGGAGGGATTGTCGTTACTGATCGCTTCGCCATCCTGTTTTTGTTGACTTCTGTCTATTTATTCTCTTCACGGCCAAGTATTTTCGTAATACATACTTACCTAAAGAAATAAATGAAATAGTTATTTCTATTTTAGTTGCTTTAGTACAAACCTATTTAAAAAATTGTGTGTACTTTATGGCCGTAAGTAAGAAGTTATACTTTTTTGACGTAACAAAACAAAATTAACTCTAAAAATATTATCCCGCGTACAAACAACACGATGAAGTTAATTATTTTTATATAATTAAACAAAGTCAGTACAATGAATTGACTTATCATTGACGGTCAATTTTATAATGCCACACATATGTAACATAATGCGCGCCTTTTTATCATCTACAAATGCCAAAAGAAATATAATTTTCAAAAATACTTTTATTAACTTCAACATAAAAAATAGTTCAACCCCAATGACAATGCTATACGGTAAGTAACCAATGTAGGTATACCTTATTCGTCATAGGAATACTTGCATGAGATATCACAGAACGTAAATTGTTACGTCGTGCAAAATAAGACGTAACCTAAAAACATACATTTCGACTAACCTAACTAACCTAACTTAGCATAAAAAAATGATACTGATAAACGTTATAAAAACATCTTGCACGACAAAATATTAAATAACTTCCTCTATACAATGTTTTTTTAGAAATTTTCGATTTTTTTTTTGTTACTATATGTATCGTTACTTTTTATGTGAGTTAAAACTAGAGTAGACCTAAATAATAGAACCATGAAATCGATAATTAATCGAACGAATCTAAAAGTAATCGAATTGATTGAACTCTGTTGTAGGTAAATTAAATTTATTAGTTTATTTTTTAATTTCAAATGAAAATATATATTTACGAAATTCCTACGTTTTATTGCAGCAACAAGCAACGAAGAATATTGACTGAAAAAAATAATCTTGTTGTTTGTAGTCAGTCATTCAATAATTTAAGTGTTCAAGATTACAATTTTAATTGTTGTCATAATTTATTTTTGTTGTTTCATTTACACAGCTTAGTCATTTAAATCAGAATCGTATTATCAATTATATTTAGCTGTAAAAAGGATCGATAATCAATAAAAACAACTTCCAATTTAAACTATACTACAGCTATAAAATAATAAATTTGACATGTGTCATGCAAGTCTTCTTACGATGAATTAATAATAGTCTGGAGAACCTATTTTGATTTGTCATGTACAATTCATTTGTTTTACTTATCGCTAAAAGCTTCTAGTTGCCTTAAATATGATAAATTGTTGTAACTCACGGGTATGAATAGAAAACTTATGTTCAAAAAAAGGAGCACATAAGGCTCGAGGAAAATAAAATCAATAAGATAGAATACAATGTTATATGTTTCAATGATAAAAATCTATGGTTTTCCAATAGAAACCTTCGTTTTTTTATCCCTCATTCGTATTCCTAGCAAATAAATTCATGCCGGCCATTTTTATTTATTCAAACATTAAGCTCACATCTTGAGGAGACGGATCCGCATTTTTCTCTACTTTTTTCCCGTTCAAGCAGTAGTTTTACTGTCGGGCACATCGTATACACCGACCTTCAGTTTTATTCGTTCCCGTTGCGTCCCATTCCGTTTTATGTGGTTCCTATGTGGCCCTGCGTAACTCGGGTACCGAAGGCGCTGCCGGGTCAAATGTTAAAAGTTTTACAGCTAGTTTTAAGACTCCGTTTCGATGGCTTGACAAATTGTATGAAGGAATTTCATTGTGAAGCTAAAAATACGAAAACAAAGTTGTTGACTTCTTGATCTTTTCGATTTATATTTCATTTTGATGTGGAACATCTAAAGGCGCATTTAGACAGGAGTAAAAGCGTTCTGATGGGACGTCGCAACGTGACATTCGGCCAGCGCCGAGTCTAGTCGTCTCTTTCCAACTCAGCGCTCTTTACTACAAACACAAAATATTTTACTTGTGTATTACTATATCAGCGTGAATTCTTATCTTATAGGTTCTTCTCATTCTTATAGGTTCTTGTATCTTATTATGTTATAAGATCTTATCTTATAGGTAGGTTATTCGATATTTGACTCGTCATTTATTTTTATTTAACTATTACACTTAACTTTTATATTTCTAGCCCGAACTCCGTCCGACTCGCGTGATGTGAGCACATAATATATGGCCTAACGTAGCATGTCGCGATGTTCGAGTTATACGACTAAAGCTAGGATGAATTACTAAATGATACTGCGCCACACATAATATCACATAAATACTTATTATATTATTATTTATACTTTTTTAGGGTTCCATTCCTACAAAAGGTACCCTATTACTAAGCCTACGACGCGCCGCGCTGGCCGCCATAACTTTAAAAGGCTATTTATATAAAATTTTCACATACTGTGTATTGTTATAGCGGATATTTTACTAATAATAAAAATACCCATTGTTAGCAACACAGAAGTGGATTTAATTACGTTTGGCCTAAGACCAATTCAACTTACAACGAAATCTACAAACTTGATGACCTGTATTTTTATTTATTTCAGACTCACATACAATATTGTTAGTAATATTAGCCTATGTCAGTGAGGACACAACATACATTTTCCAAATACATATTCCCATAGACAAGTAAAACCAGTAACTTGTATAGGTGCACAAGCTTTTTATTAAATCCGTCCAATTGTAAGGAACAAACTATCTATCCTATCCGATAATATCCTCAGGAGACCATAAGAGCTACCACACAGTCGAACCATCAGGAATTATATTTACGAATTATCGCGTACAAATCGTCAGCAAACGCTTCAGCAAACATCTCCGATTTGCTAAAGTACTGAAGCAGTCTCTCTTGTCTTTGTCATCTATATCTTCTATACATACATATTATAAAACCCTACGTCTCTCTGTTTGTCTGTCCATTTTTGTTCTTTTCACGCGAAAACCATTTATTCGATTTACATGTTTTTTTATTAATTCATAGCTATGTTATCTAGCCAGGTTATAGAATATTTTTTGTAACATAACGTAACATACCAAATGAGCAGTGAAGATAATGGTGAGTCAGTACAGAAAAAGACACATATGGGGAACTTAAATAGCTTATGCTGAGTACACCATATAAGATATATCAAATTAATATTCCGCATAATTATAGACCTTAAAAATACTATAAAAAAGTAAGCGATAGCATATATCTATCTTCTAAGAATCATCCATAATAAGCATTTTTGTCTTTCGTCTTTTGAGCGGGGGCAGCACGATTCGCGCGTGCGCTCTACCGACGGCAATCTGTAGTCCACGCGAGCGGAGCCGCCGGCACAGCTAGTCTTTCATATTTTCCGTAACGTAGTAGTGCCCGAGATATTTGAACTGTGAAACTCTTCCTAAACCATTGCCGCTAAGACCCACAGACAAATTTAATAAATGAAACTTAAATTATTAAATATTATAATATGTATATTGACTCTAATTACGATTACATATATGTAAGGCCGAATAAATTATCATAAAATTCACATATTTCAATTTAAGTCAGATGAAATTTAATCAGACTTGTCATTCTCTAGAGTAAAGAAGTAGTACATGGTTTATACTCGAGGATTTTATTGTTACGATCTCGTTCCATCTGGTATTCTGGCATTCTGCCAAAGTTGCCAATATCCAATAGTTCCACGTGAACGCTTAAACACATATTCACTCTCACATCACATACGAGAAAATCGTAAGAATACCAAAACGCGTTATCCGAAACATCTAAACTAGATCACGGGATCGGTCATAAATCAATCAAGCGCGGACGCGGGCATCGTAGGTAGAAAAAACATCACTATGTACAGAGTCGAACGCAGAAAACATGTCTTAATTATACTTGCTAATGTTTTAACGAGGTAAACTTTGCCAATATGTTTGTAGGGGGTAATCTCTGTAACTACTGCTCCGATACTAAAAATTCTTTGAAAACTACGTTCAGGCTAATGGTTTTTTGACAATGTGTTATTGTAATTAACACATACGAAGTTGCGGGCCATTGCTAGTGTTTTATATAATCAGCGAGTTGACAGTATCTTCAAAAATTTCAGTTAACTATTTAATAATATTAGTGCATTCCTAAAAGGCCTAAACAATACAAATCTGGAAAAATCAATTTATTTTTTCATTAGGAAAATTATTATTTCTTGTCTGCGAGTTATGTGATTGGAAACATGACGTCATCGTTCAATGAATACAAATCCAAGTGTTATAAGGTAATCATGTCATTAATAATTCTACAATTATTATTTTATGTTGAAGTAGTGGCCTTAAAATTATAAGAGCTTTAAAGGCCTTTCAAAATTATATCTCAAATTCTAGTTAAATCAACTTTGCAAAAACACCTGAACCTATTCAACGATGTCGCTTCGTTTTCGGAGCATATTTTTGTATAAATTATAAATTATTTTATATTACTTTTAAAGATATAATAGTTAATAAATATTAGTTCATGCGTATTATTTTCAACATATAACGTTTTAAAACAATAATTTTAAATGTTTTCTACTGCCGGATTGTAGTATATTATTATAATATAAGTAAATAATACATAAAACGTAGAATAAGATAAGCTCTCCTATTCTCCAGGTTATTTTAATAATCTAAACTGAAACGCTGTCATTCTGGAAAGCCCATGTACTAATTATGATTTTACGGAAAATGTACTTTATGCTTATATTTCGGTTGTTATTGGATGGCGCCTCTCAGTTTTTTCTCTCTTGACTGAATTAAAGGATTTGGTCACAAAGCGACCTTGCTATTCTTATTGGTAAGTGTAATAATTATCACAATAAAGGCATAACACATTTTTCTCTTCAATTTATACTTATTTGTAACCGCCTGTACAATATTCTGGCTTACTCCGACAAAGGGGAAGACAGAATGCTGTTACAGACCCCAACAGAACGTAAGTTTTTATTTGTTAATAAACAGTGGTCTCTTTTTTCGAGCTCATTAAGATATTAATCAATAAAATATTGTTTATATTTATTTTAACTATACAACTTTATTATTTACATTTTATACATTAGGTATACAATTCATCTATCTTAACTAGATTAAGATTGAATGATACTGAAACTCAATGGTGTTTAGATTTTATAGTAAATAACGAAAACCCGCATATTTTAATAGATATTCCGCTTGACTTATACATATTATATAATTTATAACCGTTGCTAAATATCCATTGTTTCTTGGTATTACAGAAATAATTTTAAAACAAAAATATATTATCGATACATTAATTGGTTTGGGGGGTCATAATATGTAATATAAAGTTTACATCCTAAGTACGTTTCTGATCTTAACGGAGGCGAAAAATTGTGGCCGAAAGCCTTCGTACACTGAAGGCTACAGCTACGTATATTGAAACATTTTTTATATATTCCATTTTTTTTTCATTACACCGTAAAATACATTTATCTTGTACCGATTGATTAATAATGCATTAATATATTATTGTATATCTATCTATCTATATAAATAAAAAGATTGAAGTTTGTACGCGCATCACGCAATCAATTTTGATATTTTTTTTGTGTTTTACTCCTTACATGAATGGTGCTTATAAAATAAAACACGATATCTTCATTCAATAAAAAGTTACGTCCACGCGAGCGGAGCCGCGGCCTCAACTAGTATATAATATAAATCAAATTATTAAGAATAATGTACTAACTTCTTCTTCTTCTTTTTCGTCCTAACTTGGCAACCGGTTCTCTATATTGAAAACCACTACTGCCATTATCGAGTGAATACAGTTTCCAGTCTTATGACGAATTCAGGATCCCAACAAGATGGTGGCTCCCTTGTTAGAACTTTCTAGGGAGTTTTTGTGGTATCTCAGAATTCATGATCCATGTTATTATTTATGAATAAAAAACAAAAACCACTACATGACAGTTTGAGATCCCGCCAAAAACATGTAGTAACTTATTAGAACAGATATATTAAAAAGTCGCAATACAGACGGCGTGCGGGAGACAAGTATTGTGAATTTTTTTTTTCTGTTTTTCAATTGGAGTCCATGAGCCATAATGCGTTATACACGAAGTAAAGACAAGATTCCGTTTAAAAAATTTCTGGATGCATGTATATTTATTTTCAGGACTATTGAATGATTTTTTACCTATTTGCATACTCTATTTAAAAATGGTTACTTTTTAAACAAGTGTATTAAAAAATACATACAATGGCATTACAAGAACTACTGCTTCATATACATATAGACTCAAATCTAAAAATCTTACAATATATATTTTTTTACGTCATTACCTGGTATCTCAAATATTCTTTGTCCTTTTTTTTTTAATCAACGGAAGAAGGTTCAAAATGTAACAAAAAAAAAAAACAGACAAAAAGATATTCCGGTACCGGGAATCGAACCCGAGCCTCCTGGGTGAGAGCCAGGTATCCTAGCCACTAGACCATACCGGATACAGTCTCCAGGTTGAAATTTTATTACATATTTATGCTAGTAATTTCAATAGGTACTACTAATATAATTCAATTTTACGCCAGTAGCAATCATATCTGTGAGTAAATTCGAAAGTATAAGTAGAAAATATGATACGTTAAAAGATAATTATTATACTACACAAACTAGTTGTCTAGGTTTGTCAATTCATAGCTAATACCTTATAAAACAACCACCGAGAATTCTGCGGATTTTGGCAATCTGTGAGCACAGTTTTAAGATATTGAAGAATTTCGAAGTGCTATTGACATTTTTAAATATAGAGTTATATTTATTATGTATATATAGTGGAAAGATGTCAAGACGCCCACAATTCATATTATATGGAGATATGATATTAAAAAATAAAACAACCACAAAGGCATAGAAATAAAAAGTATCTATTAAAGTCCGCACTCGAGCTCAATAAAAAGATAACTAGGTATTTGATCGATTTGTATTTTAAGATTAATTTTTATTATATATAAAATATCTTATTTTCAGACCTTTAAAATGTTAATTCTTACGGATTATTTGCTTATGATTCAATTAATTAATTGATATTAAAATTTTCCTTTTTTTAACGCTGAAACTCACACCAATCAATAATCTTTACATACTACTTCATTCACCTTTGAGTTTATTCATTTTCTAGATTATGAATTGTGTTGATATTTGAAACATGCATGCATTCCACTATTCTTACCAAATCGTTATTACTTAATTTGAAAAAAGAGTAAAACGATTCAGTGTGACCCAAATGCAACAATAACGACATTTTGTTTTAACTGTTTAACTAACTAAGTAATAAAATAGACTGCTAAATACAAAACAAAACATTAAAAACAGGTAGCATATGAAGTACCACGAGGCAAATAATACACGAATATTCAGATTTCTTGCACATTTAAACATAAAGCAAGAATAAAAACACGTATTTTTTAATTGCTAGTGCACGTAAGCGTTGCTGGGCGTCCACCCGCTTTGATTACCTATCGTTGTCTAGTGCAGAAGAAGAAGGTGTATGGACGAACGGTAACCAAGCGTATCCGTACGCATAATATATACGGAGCTATATCAAATAATCCACTGTTACCCATACTCCCCTACTTATAAACATTATAAATTATTCCAACAGGTAATCCAACCTTTACAAATATTCACGCCGTAAAAACTTGTATACATTTTTATGATCACTATAATCGAATTCTAAACAAGATTGGATCAGAGAGAAGCAGTTTTCTCGCCCGGCTCCAGTCAACAATGCGAGATTATTTTCAGGCACGCGAACCCGCGAAAGTTATTCGATAAAGAAACAATTTGTATTCAATAAGCCTCGCGAACCCACGGGGAGTAAGTGCCGGCCCAAAATATAGCTTGAGAATTTTACGTACATATGTACATTATAAACATACAGAAATACTGGAAGAACTTTTCAAGCGTTGATTTGAGTTTAAATCCTTCAATAAGCTTGAACTCTCGGTGAAGGCAAATATCGTAATGAAATCATAGCACAGTGCTAGGGCTCAACCACTCTCAAGTTGATAATCTATCGCCAAGCACCTAAAGGTGTGTTCCGGCAGCTGCACTTGAGGCCACTTCCTTCAGGCTTAGCGTATTACCATCATGGACCTCAGCAATGATGGCTCAGTGGTAGTGTGTACGACTTCGCGTCGATTGACGCGAGTTCGAATCCCTGCAATGAGCCTGAGCTTTAGGTGAAGGAAAACATCGTGAGGAAACCATAGCATGGTGGAAGGGCATTTTCTAATGCCCGTCTGGCTAGCTACAACCCTCAAGTTGAAAATCTGTCGCCGAGCACCAATAGGTGTATTCCGGCAGCTGCACTTGAGAGCCAGTCTTCTACTAGGTTTAGCGTGTTATCATCTTGGGCCACATCGACACTTATTATCAGGTGAGAATGTGGCCACTACGCCAAACCTATAACTTTAAAAAATTTATCACTTAATATGACACTTGAGATTGTGACCAAATGCTAAATATAAATTATCATTATTAACATTGTGGTACACCAACACTGCGCCAGGGAGTCCAATGAAACATCGACATCAAAATTCGTCGTCATGTATATTTTTCAAAATACGCTTCGAAACTTATATAATAATAACCAGACATGACTTCATAAACCAGAAGTTGGCAATTTCGGACTTCACATTTTTTTAATCGTTAACAGACATTTTATGTCAGAGTTTTTAGCGGGAATTTGAGACACCGTGTTGTTTTTTTTTTTATAGTTCTTCACTTCATAATCTTATGTTATATGGCAGTATATTGTGTAATATTGGTGGCATTTTGCGTGATATAGTTTGGTTATCGTGCATACGTGAAGTGGATTATAAATAATAATAGAAGCATCAATTTTAACTTGCCACAAAATCTCTCTGAACATTCTAAACAAGAAAGTCGATCTTATTAAAGCGTTGTTTGAACTCTGAAAATTAGAAATATATTCTATCGGCTTGACATTGCCATAAATGTGTGTTGCCGTTAAATTAAAAGAAAATTTTATGTCATATCCAGTCGTTCGTAGATATATGAACCTACGTTTGGTATAGTGCGCTAAGAGTATATAACATCAGCTTTGTTAACCGGTAAATGGAATACGACACGGGTTATGAAAGGCGGTCGGACCTGGAAAATGTAATTGGGTACGTGTTACAAGGTGGTAAAACGTAACTAAGTACCAGAAACACACTATACTGGACTTATGATTGGTTAATACTGTTTGTTTTGTGAAACTAGTTGGTCTTTGTCGATAAATCCAAATGGTGTTACATGTGTCCCCTGATATTCTTCGATACGTTATGTCACATGTAGCTCCTGCCATTCTTCTTCTTCTTTCTAACTTGGCAACTAGTCTCCTTTATTGAAGACCATTTATTACGGCCATTATCCAGTGAATATAAAGTGTTCTGTCTTATAATGATTTCAGTATTCTAACAAGATGGTGGTTTCTTTGTTAAAACTTTATAGGGAGTTTCTGTGGCCTCTCAGAATTCATGGTCTATGTCATCATTTCCAACCCATTTGACTTGGATACAATAACCAAGTTTTATTAAGCAAAATGCCACCTTTATTACACAATATAGGGTCAAACAACACAAATTTATGAATAAAAAACAAAAACTACTACGGACAGTTTGAGATCCCACCAAAAACGTACGTACCATATATAGCAAGGAGGAAGTGCTAAAACGCTGGATTGAGCACTTCAAAACCCTGCTAAATGTGGATCGATCAGCTGATCTGCAAAGCATGGTTTTAATGCCTCAGCTCCCTCTTGCCTTTGAGCTGGACGAGCCTCTATTGCGTGACGAGGTTGTTACTGCCATCAGTCAGTAACAGAACAAGCGGGCGGTTGGTATTGACCTCATACCGGGAGAGCTGATTAAATACGGGGGAGAGGAGTTGCACACGTTTGTGTGGAAACTTTTTGTTCGTACGTGGGAAGAGGAGCGCGTTCCGGGTACTTTCAAAGTATTGCGCATAAGTGCTCTCTACAAGAACAAAGGTAACCGATCTGACTGCAACTCTTATCGCGGTATTTCACTCCTTACAGCCCCCGGAAAGGTCTTTGCTAGAGTTCTACTAAACCGACTAAAGAACTTGTCTGAAAAGATTCTGCCAGAAACCCAGTTTGGCTTCCGATGATAAGATCAATAGCAGAGTGGCTACCGCAGCTGCAGCATTTGGCAAGTTATGTTCCAAGGTCTTCTGCTCGCATGACCTTAAGTTAGCCACTAAAATATCGGTATATATGGCAATTGTGCTGCCTAACCTCCTATACTCCTCCGAGACGTGGTGTGTATACCGCCGCCACATTCGCATTCTGGATCGCTTCCACCTGAAATGCCTCCGTACCATCTTGAAGATCAGATGGTCTGATACAATGCGAAATACCGAAGTTCTGCGTCGTGCCAATGTTGGCGGCATTGAGGGCTATTTAATGCGTCGACAGCTTCGGTGGTGTGGTCACGTATCTCGTATGGCGGATGAAAGAGTGGCGAAGCGCATCTTCTACTCTGAGCTGATGGAGAGCAAGCGGAGTCTTGGCGCTCCTCTCCTGCGATACAAGGATGTCCAAAAGCGCCACATGAAGAGTTGCAACATAGAGCCCTCTCATTGGGAACGTTTGGCAGCACAGTGGTCAGACTGGCGTAGGCTGGTGAACAGCCATGTACGTGAGTTCGAGACTCAGCGTAAAGCTGACCTTGATACCAAACGCGACCAGTTGAAGGCTCGCCCACCTGCTGTCATAACATATAATTTTGTGAACGGCGTACTCACGTGCCCTCAGTGTGCACGGAGTTTCTCCGCGAAGATTGGCTACATTAGCCATCTTCGGGCGCACCAGCGCCATCTCTCAGACTAGGGGTCTAAAGTGGTCGCCATGGCCTAAATCGGTCGGAACAATCATCATCACTTATATTAAACTCAAAAGCTTGTTTTTTTTTTTTCGTTTGTTTGTCTTAATGCGCTAATCTCTGAAACTACAAATCAGTTTTGAAAATGTTATTTTTATATTATAGAAAGCTATTTATCGGAAAAGGTTAAATATTATCTAACATTACGCTATTATCCTTGGCAGCGAAGCAGTGACCATAAACATCGCAGGTGAATCCGCAGGGCATAGCTAGTTTAAACATATAATCCTTAATTAATAGGTTTCTTTATACTAGCTCGGTAAACCAAACAACGGTGACACAAATTTCAACGGAAGAAATCGAAGTCATTCCGGCCAAATTAAATGCCTCTTCACACCTCGTTTGCATGATCCAATATTACCATAATACGGTCCTCCGTATTATGTTACCCCAGGTTACCCCAGTTGGTTGGTTGAAAGACCATTCGTCGTCCAACGTCAACGTTGGTTGAGAGACGTCCACATACGCACGGTACGGCAAAGTTCGTGCCGTAATAGACGCTACCGTGTAGACATAGGGCTCTGTAGACTAGTTCCTTTACAGACCTCATATTTATCATACACAATTAATACCGGAAGTCACTAGTATTTAGTAATCAAATCTATTAATTAACAATTTATTCACACAAATTTAAATACTTTAGTATTAAATAAATAATATGAAGCTTACATTCAGTCTTCTTGCTATTTAGTTTGTCTTCGCCCTCGCTCACCATTAAAATAAAATATTCAAACTCCCCAATTTACATTCAGAGATTATGTGGATTTCTTTGCCATAACTTCTCTACTAAGATTTCGCGTCTAATCGAACAATATTCGCTCGCAATACACAGCTCAACCATTTCGCTAGTTACTAAAAGCTCTGGATATAATCTTTCTCTTTACGACTAAGTTTTCCCGTAACTTACCAAGTAAAGTATATTGTAGGAACACGAACAAATTCTGAACAAACAGTGCTGGTCGTAAAACTTCGAGAAAACTAAGGACAATGAATAAAAATGAGAGATATAATTCAAAGTAATAGCCTCCATAAGTATACGGTTCACAATTATTGCCGATATGCCTAGACTTTACTATAATAAGAAGGCAGAGAGAAAAATATGATAATGTTCACTAATAATTAAATGTCATTCCTAACTATCATCATTTTCCAGCCGATGGATTTCCACTGCTGGATATAGACCTCTCCAAAGATCGCCATAACGACCTGTTCTGCGCTGTTCGCATCCAGTGCCTTCCCGTTACCTTCACCAGGTCGTCAGTCCACCTTGTAGCGGGTCTGCCCACGCTGCGTCTTCCTTTATGAAGTCGCCACCTGAGAACTCTTCGGCCCCCATTGGCCATCCGTTCTATGAGCTAACTGCCCTAAATTTTATTAGATGATATAAAATCAAAAACGTGCGTGTTTCAATTTGTGACGTCGACTAAAAATGGCAGTTTAACTCAATTTGTGCGTTCGTATCCAATGACTTTCATGTTGTCAAGCGATAATATATACACGTTGGAGTTAACAAAATACTCCTTAGATCTTCTAAATATGATACTTTGCCCTCTCAATACACCCTTGATAAGGCAGTGTAGGTCCATAAAAACTTTGACTAGTTATATTTTGTCAATACAATACAATAGTTTTAATAGTAGACATAAAAAAAAATAGACATTCTGTGTTTTAAACTTAATAAGACCGATAAAAGTTATAGTCAATAGTGTTAGGTTCTATATTAAAATTTCATAGCACATTACTAATTTGCTGGACAATGAGTTCAAGGACCATGACATGCCGGTTTTACTGTTAAAAAGATGTCTTATGTGATGTCTGAAAGTGAGTCCCTCTTTTTGTATGTCCATTAAATTAATGATTGTTAAATGTAAATATTATTCTACAGTTAAAAAAAAAGATATACACGATCGAGTTTCTTGCCGGTTCTGCTTGATGACTTGGATGTTTTTCAGAGGCAGTGTTTTGACATTCATAAGTGCTTTCTTAGGGCCTAAATGGTTTTTTTTTTTTTTTGGCTATACATAAAAATTCGCTTTGTTTACGTGACGTTAACTTTACGAGCCAATATTTACTTTATTGTTTTTTATTTTAAAACCAAAATGTCCCTTCCTTATATTATAAATGTGAACATATTTTTGCTTGGTTATTTATGCTTTAATCACTTTCGAATGACTGGACGGACTATTTGGCACAGAAGTTGTGGAATAGGAAGTCCATAGGGTACTTTTATGACGCTATAAAAAATATTTAAATACTTAATAAGTTTAATTTATGCGCAGGATAACAGCTATAATATATAGCTATAATAATAATAGGATAATAGCTGTTAATAGTTCTGAAGACATCGTAAAATTTTCGTAACATATCTATCTCGCTTACTGTTTATCAAAAAATATGTTAGTGGGAGCGATGCTGTCAAAATTATGCTTCTATATGCGTCAAATCTATGACGACTATGTTTTACTAGAGCCAAGCTCTCACCCATTTATTACAGATATTTTGTTCCAAGTTATATGTCTATGAAAATATACCTATAGACTCACACATGTAAGTATCTCATTTTGTGCTCCATGGAAAACAAATGGAAAGGAAAAAATGAATATTATAGTCTATTTATGTTCAATTACTACCTATGAGTTACAAAAACCGAACACTTATCTTGGTATAATCTAGCAATGGAAAACTTAAACAATTTAGTGTGCCGCACGTGACTTGTCTGAAGCGGGAAAACAGTTGCCTTTTACATGAAAAATATAACCGAGCGAAGACATTAGGACGATGGTGAATCAAAATATAATTATCTGCGGGAGGAAATGAGAAGCGAGGCTCTCTTTTCGAATTCAAATGTCATGAATTAAAACTTTTGCAATAAATATTCTATGTAAAATATAAATTCGTTGGACGAAAGGTCATTTGTTTTTACTGTGGATAAAATGTTAGGTAAAAAAAGGTGTGTGTGCGATTCACACGCGATAGAAGTAAGGTCTCGGTAATATTATCGGTCTCTCCTCTTTGTGTGAGCCAGAGCGAGAGAGGAAATGTAGGTGTGTATGTATATTGCACACTGTTTAAATAAAATATAAAATATCTTTTAAAATGAAGTTTCACTTCTATCGTGTGTGAATCGCACACACACCTTTTTTGAAGTGAAACTTCTTATGCGACTTCCAACGCGTTAAACGTTAAATGTTAAACGTTTAACGCACATTATCGGTCTCTCCTCTTTGTGTGAGCCAGAGCGAGAGAGCAAATGTCGGTGTGTATGTATATTGCACACTGTTTAAATAAAAAAAAGGTGTGTGTGCGATTCACACACGATAAAAGTGAAGCTTCACTTTAAAAGACATTTTCTATTTTCTTTACAGTGTGCAATATACATACACCGACATTTATTCTCTCGCTCTGGCTCACACAAAGAGGAGACCGATAATGTGCGTTAAACGTTTAACATTTAACGTTTACCGCTTGGAAGTCGCATAAGAAGTTTCACTTCAAATAGAAAATGTCTTTTAAAATGAAGTTTCACTTCTATCGTGTGTGACTCGCACACACACCTTTTATTTATTTATAGCCTATTTATTTATATAACCTACACAAATAATTAGGCTTTAATAAAAAAAAGGTGTGTGTGATTCACACACGATAAAAGTGAAGCTTCATTTTAAAAGACATTTTCTATTTTCTTTAAACAGTGTGCAATATACATACACCGACATTTATTCTGTCGCTCTGGCTCACACAAAGAGGAGATACCGATAATGTGCGTTAAACGTTTAACATTTAACGTTTAACGCTTGGAAGTCGCATAAGAAGTTTCACTTCAAAAAAATGTTATATAAATTCACGCTAAGACCCTATGAAGCGGTGCAGTAATCACGAAGATCAAGCAATCTTGCAAGCTGTTGGCAAGTAAGGAAAATAAAAACAATGATTAGCTACATATGGCAAATCAATACATAGGGCAATCGTTGGCAGCAAGCGTCGAGGTGGAAAGTTGTCGAATAAATTGAACATGGATGAAACCATGGGGCATAGCTAATTTTGAAAAAAGCATGAATCTGTTGGTATTAATTATTTTGGTTATTGGTTGCCTCGGCAACATCTCAAGAATCATACTATTATAAACCCCCTATTCAACTTAGGGGGCGACCATTAATTACGTGAGGGTGATAAATTTTCAAAAAATCCTTGCTTAATGCTGGGCTTTGTTTGTCAGTCAGTCTTAGGAAATAGGTAGAATTTTGGTGGACACCTACAAACTAATAACTAAACTAAAATTGAAAAATTACACCAAAGCAAAAAATCTCGAAACAGTTTACAATTTTTATTACATATTTGTCAATAATTTCTGTACTTCATATTACTTTAAAAAACAACGACATATTAATTTGACAATATGAAATATATGAAATTTTGTTTAGCGATATCTAAAACTGTTTAGAAACGCGGGCAGTTGGGGAGGCAAGTAGTTCAGTGAGTCCCAGTTATCTTTGTATTTTTCACAATCTCTTTGGACAACATCATCCGTACTGGCGTCACGCTTTTTATTACACAGCCCTGATGTTTCTAACAGCTCATTCGACACGGCATTGTATCGATCTATATGAGAAGGTCGAACCGCGTCTAGCATAAAGTAACACTCTTTGGTTTTCGGATTTTTCACAACCGTAGGTAGACGGGATTCACAAGGTTTTATAAAAATATGAGGGGATTTCTCCGAACTTTCACGTTGTGTATTCTTTGTCCATTTCTCTGGATTACAAACTTTCTGTCCATTATCTTTAATTATTTTCCTATTTTTCCAATCAGTGCTGTAGTTCTCAGGCTGAAAAAGTCTAAAACTATCCTTTATGTTACTATGTTGCAGCCATCTCTGGGTTCCTTCCAGCTTATCGCATACACATTTGCTAGAGTTACAGGAAGAGCTACCAGGCTTAGCATTACAAGTCGTTGTAACGCTTTTGTTTACAGGTTGCTTTATTTGTCCAATCATATGTTTGGATCTAACATTTTCGTTTTTAGTATCCGACGCTTTTGAAGCATCATGTATAACTTTTTCATCAACGATAACGTAAATATTCCCAGACGGTGTTATTTTCAATGATCCATATCCTATTTTAGATTCATCTTCATTATTTAGAATAATAGTTATTTCACCTGACTCAGCTCTTTTTATGGGTATTAATCCTTGAGATCCCTTTAAATAGTTTTTTAGATTCTTAACAAACGCCTTTTTTGATTCTTTATTCAAAACTACTGCGTAATGTCCTGACGATGTTCTTTTAAGTATAACCGAGGGGTTTACGATCAAACTTTGTTGATCTGTAAGCTTTATCTTATCTTTATTGTACAAATGTGAATCACTACTAGATTTGACGTGATGTAAATTATTTTTTAGTGATCTATGTATATGTAGGTCTTTGTTGGAATTAGGTAACTTTTCCAATAATTTTTCATATGCTTTTACTGATGACGTAGAAATTTTTCGTAATGTAGCTTGATCCATAGCATCCAAGATTGGACCATTAACTAGAATTTTTATGTATCCTGACTGGGTTTTTATCAGTAATGCATTTTGCTTACTAATTACAGAATCCTCATTCATGTCAGGAAGAGTGATCATATAATTATCAGATGCTGTCTTATGTAATTCAACGAGGCATTCGATATTGTCTTCCCCTATGTAATCATTTATAGATTTTAAGTAATATTTTTCGTATTCTTTGTCTAATACAATTGTATAGTTATTTGAAGGGGTGACATACAAGACAGCGGGAGGTTCCTTTATATTGTTTTTGATATCCTTGATTTTAACTTTAAAAAATGTGTTATTTTCTCGTATTTTCTTTATAGTATCTACTAATTTTAAAACAGGTTTTATGGCTATCAAAATTATTCCTCCTGATGATGTTCGTTTAAGAGTAGCATTTGGTTTATCATTTTTACCAATGTCGAGTAATATTTTGTTTGATGAAGTTTTTTCTACTGTTACTGGAAATTCCTTATCTTTGAAACTGATTTCTCCAATTGATAATATATTTTTAATATCTATAGCTATGCTACCAGATAATGTTCTAGTTACTGGCGCCTGTATATCTTTAGTCATACCATTACGTCCCAAAACTTTTAAAGTTACGTCTTTGAGACAACGCAAATATGTGAGATCTACTATGTTTTCTTTATTTTCATACACATTATCTACTGATTTATTAGTCTCCGGTATTCTTGCGTCCTTAATGTGAAGATCAACCACATTAATATCTTTACTAATTTCTTTAGTATCACATGCATTAGTAGGATTGAAATCCAGTTCATCCTTTTTTTCATTTAGTATATTATTGCGTTTAAGTTCGTTGATAAAGTCTTTATTAATTTCAAAAACATTTGCACCTGACAGTGTCTTTTTCATAGTAATCTTTTGATTTGTTATCAATGTAATTGAGTCGGTGTTGAAATCAAAAATATAACGGCTCGAATCTGTTTCTTTTGCAGAAATGCACATATTTGGATCTTTTTGCAATTTATTTTCAATCATACCAATTAGTGTTTCATCAAGCTCAATAGCCAAATTCCCAGAAGCTGTAGTGGTCAATTCAATAAATTGATTGTTTAATTGGACATTCACATTATCACTAACAGTTATTAATTTATCATTTGTTTTATCTTCTTTTATATCTTTAATACTTTTAGTGTTCTCAGGCGTTTTTATTACCATATGAGATTCTGAAATGACATTTTGGTCTGAAAATATTTCAGGCATACTTGGGATACTCTTGAGCTTATATCGTTCCTTTGAAAAACATGGAGCATACGCTTCTTTATTTACTTTCTTTTCAACAGTTAAAACATCATTGAGAACACCTTGAGCATTTACTTGGTCAACGTTTATTCCTTTATCCCTTTGCTCTGATATAGCTACTTTCAGCTGTTTTACATCTGTAAGCGAACCATTAGATATTTATGTATAATTGAAAACTTAAATACTTATTTCACCTAAATATAACTTACGTGGGAGTATATACGCAAAACAATTGAAAGCAGCTATATAAAATGACATATTTCTCGGAATAAATAAAATATATCACATTATATTATATTACATTGCCAATTCTTATTCATCTGGATGTCTCCATATCTATTTATTTATACAAGCTTTTAATTTAGTAATCCCTTAATTTTTAGAAACATAGATCATAATATTATGTAAGTTATCGTTAAAGTAGATTTTTCGCTGTATTTCATTACGCTCTAGTAAGAATTTAGAAATAACTTCTTGCAATTATTTTCATATTTAGCTTTCTAGTGAGCTTTGAAGTAAACAGTAGGTGACCAATGCTATGTTTCTTTGACTTAATCCTTTTTAAATGTATTTTCTTTGTTACTATGATGAACTGACATAGACATTAAAGGACGAAGACACTTTCTTATCTTTTTACATTTACGACAAAGTTTTGATCTCGAAGATTTCTTGTAAATCTTATAATTGTTACATTTAAAGTCACATGTTTCATTTTCATTCTTAATATAATTCAGCTTCTCAGGAATATAATCAAAGTATTTTTGTTGCTCTTGCATTAAGCTACCTTTAAATTCGAAGTCTTTTAAATTATTTTGCTTCACTCTAAGAAGATTTTGTCTATTTATTTTATTAGATCTATCAATATTAACGAAATCTTTAGAATTTGAACATTCTTTAAATGAATAATCCATGATTAAATCATCACTCGAATGTTTGCCATTTATTTGCAGTTCGGTATCAGACTTTTTAAAATTATCCAACAATTCAGTTTTTACTTCCATTTCGTACGCTGTCACCTCATCACTGAGTTTATCTGCTGTTGTTTTAGTTATTAAAGTGATCTCTTTCATAAATGATTCAACCGTTAACCATTCAATATTTGGAGTATTTAGGTTACTTTTATAATTTACATCAGATACCACCATATTTTTTACCAAATTTTGAACAGTGTCACAAACTTTTCTTTCAATAAAACTAAGATCGACATTGTGCAAATCATCAGCTGTCGTTTTTAGAGAATTACAGCTAATAGGTTTGTTATCATCGATACTCGTCATATAATGCTCTGTAACTTCTATTGACTGATCACAAATTCTAGTAGGCTGTATAACTGTTATTCCCGTTTTAATTTCATCTCCTAATGTAGTAGGAGAATATTCTCGGTCACCATTTGGAAATATTGTCACGACCTCTTTTCTGTTAGAACAGCAATCATTTTTACTGTTATTATTCAAAAAAGCTCGCTTTTTGTTACACAACACCGTAGTTAGTGAATCAGTTTCTTTACTTGATAGAAAAACGGATGAACATGTTTGAAAAGTATTAATATCTGAAGGCCATATATATTTAATTGGCATTGAGCAAATACAATCTATACCATTACATCTTTCAATGTTAGATTCTTCAGAATATAATTCATCCACGATAGTCACCTAAGATCAAGAAACACCAGATCTTAATATCTCAATTACCTGCTTTTGATAAGCATGGTGGTTAATTCCCAAAACTATGTATAGAAAAAATAAAACCACCATGCATGTTTGTTCGGTTTATTTGAAAGATACATTTTTAATGAACGAAATGAATTTTGAAATAATAGTCTTCAATTTATTGTTTTATGTCGACAGATTTATCACTAATGATCGAATAACTTACTTTGTCAATAGGGGAAACTTCGACATATCTTCCCATTACCTCCTCAATAATTCTTTCACGAGGATGACTTCTCTTATCTAGAATTATGAAACGAACGGTCACGAAATCAAAACTCCCACGTAAGTTTAAAAAAAAAACATAAATATATGATTAATTTCTTACAAACCTCGACAGACGCATGGTTTAGTAGGTGAACTGCCACATTTACACATAACCTAAAAAAAACGTACATTAAATTGCCACGCTTAACTGGCCAATATATGTAGATCTTCTTCTTACATCACCTACTACAGACTCGCTGAATATCACAAAATATCCACGATGACGTAACAACCACAAACTCATAGCACTCAAAATACCTACTTTTTACTAATTAATTTTACGCACATGGAAAATCTAATTATTTTTTATTATAGTTTGTGATATAGTCACGTGGAAGTTATTTTTTAATATTCGCATAAATGAGTCTGGGGCTTATTCCGAAATCGTTGATTTATGTCTAATGTACAAAACATTATCCAAATAAGACAGCAATAAATTAATTACTAGTTTTAATTGAAGTAAAAAAACATTCAAGTAACATAATCATAATAAAGAAGATTATAGTGAAGTCTAACTTACCATTTCATTGCAATTGGATAAATCTGGTACATGAGGTATTGACGAAACAAAACCTTTAGGCAATGAACATATAGATTCAGGGCCCAATACACACTGAGCAGCTCTCATATTTTTAGAGTATACACAAGAAGATTCTTTACATGGAGCTGGATGCCAACTAGCTATGTCTGCACCAACTCTGCTAGGTACTGCATGCATAGCACAATCAGGTCCGCAAGCAGTCGATTCTTTATGTGGGCAATATATAATGTCATCCTAAAAAAAGTGTTTTTGTTTAAAATTTATAGAAATTCATAGCCGCATAATCTACAGAAAAGGAATAACTAAACCACAACAAATTATTTACTGTCATTAGAAGACAAGAAAATCTTTAAAACTGTACCAAAAATTGACTCTTAGGCCAATCTAATCAATGTTATTCCAATCTTAGATTATTTAAACTTTATTAATATATTTTTAATATTTAGTAATTCAGTCACTTCGAACATATGACATCAGATATAACTATGGTCATATTTGACTCTCGGAAGTGATTTTAATACATAAGGATTCTCAACATGCAACCTTTCTTTGACAATTCATGCTCTACTTACAGCACCTTCCTTTTCAGGTGGTGGGCATGGTGTGGGATCGTGAGGAGGTGGTGGTGCTTTCCTGGTGCAAATGCAATCCTTGGGACCTTTCGGGCAGTTGCATTCACTGCTACCACCCCAGCGACGACAAGACTCCTGCAAAAAACATTTCAAAAAGTAATCATCTTATATATATGGTAACAAAGAAAGTAGAGAGTTATGAAGTCACAAGAACTAATTAAAACTTTAGTTTTGAAACAAATTCAATAATTTTCTAACTTACCTTCTTAGCTGCTGTTGCTTTATCCTCTTTCGGTGGACGCACTGTCTTCACTTTTTTCAAACAAAGTATCAACTGCTTGTAAGTGTCAGGATCCATCTAGAAATCGTACTATGCTTTTTATTTTCAATATACCATTTTAGCCGTTTCAAAACTAATTATGATATAGTAATAAATGTTGTAATAATCTACTAAAAAAATAGATAAAGCTTTTAACTTATGATAATGGAATAAAACTGAAATAGGAAATTATTCTTAAGAGTCCAAACCTCGCATCTTGTTTTAACAGCGCCACCTATTATGGTCAAAGTCAAATTCTTCTTGACAGTTGTCAATATGAATTCTTGTAGAATTTTTCGAGTTACATCATCCAGCTTGCCATTTCTACTTCGCTTCAAGCAATTTAACACGGCCTCAGCGACATATTTACCCGGATCGGTTTTCGTTTGCCTTTCCAAAACTGTATACATATTATCGAAAACATTGTCCAAAAATTTTTGTTTAACACTCATGCAGACACAATCCATAGTAAAATCATGACTACAGTGATCGTTTTCGTATATACAATCCCTCTCTTCAGCGCATCTGGGGCAATCAGTGCATAGCTTCCTTGTGTCCATGGTATCAGTGCATTGATGGCATCTGATACATTTGTTCTTAAACTCCGCTATCTCTTTCTCGATAGCTTTGATTTCGTCATTTATAGATTGTTGTTTGTTTTTGCATTTATCTACACATTTATCGCACGTTTGTCTTAGAAACTCGATTTCAACGCTGAGAGCCTCTTTCTGAAATGACCAAAACTTATTTTTTTTTTTGCAAGTTTTTTAATAAGTAACTAAAAATAGTAAAATCGTAATGATTAAATAAGAATAATTAAAAAAGGTTAATGATGACATGCCTCGGCTTTAAGATCTTCATTTTTAATCTTTCTCTCTAGTAATACTCTGCAAATCTTTTGTAGTTCTTCCCTTGCTTCTTTGACATATTTAGTCCCTTCTTTTTCCTTCTGTTTCTTGTGTTTTTTCTCTTCAGCTAATAGTTTCTGTTGTTTTAATAATTCTGCAGCTAAATTTGCTATTTTCACCTAAAATAAATAACTTTACCTGTATACATATTTTAATTTCTACTTTATTGGATTTGTTTCAAAAACAAATATTCCTTACAAGTTGTACCTGCAACTTAGTCCGCTAAGAATTTCACATATGGAAAATAGCGATAAAAAAACAGATGTGTAGGTGTACTGAAACTAAATACCGGCTATTTAACCGTGTTTCATAATTTGTGAATATCTCAAATTTCTGAGACACAACACGAGCACCACTATGCGTAGCACCGTGAGTGCTACTCACGGTTAGCAGTCAGCCAGGCCTTATGCTCTTTACTACTTTCGATCGATCGATATTCATCATCAACGAAGCCTGCGACATTATTTTTCTTACACTTAGTACATGTAAAAAAAAGTCCGCGATACCATATGTCTATATCTTATACATAAGCGACAATAAGGTATTTTGTGACAAAGTTTTATTGAAAATTGTAGTGATTTATGAGTTTTGCATATGAGCTATGCATGGCATATTAATTAATCCTTACGAACGAAAGTTACTTTATCATCAAGACAATTTTATGTAAATAAACTTTGCCCTTTATATCATGTTATTTGGAAGAATAGTTTAAGAAATAATGTAAAACTAAAAAAATTCAACATTCTGCTCGGGCCAAAGGCTTAGTGTCGTGAACGAGCCACAGCCGCCTGATAAAAATATTTTATATACTGAAGTATTATAAACCATCAATCAGCGTATTCTTTTATACAGGCGAGTGAAACCGCAGGGCACAGCTAGTATTTTCCTGTAATGAGAGAAATTCTTACCAAATGTATGCTCCAAAAAAACGTTTCTTGAAACAACATTCTTTTTGTCTTTATAAAAGCTAAAAATTTTATGAAAACACTTACATCAGAAGCTTGTTTCCTCGAAGCAAGTGATTTCTTTGCAATTTCACTGTCCTTCTTATTATTTTCGATTCTTTTCTTAAAATCTGCAATTTCCATGTCCATGCATTTGATGTCGTTTGTTTTCTGATTAGTTTTCTCTTTAATTTCTTGTTGACATTTGTTTATACTGTCCAGTTGCAACTCTAAATCCTTTTTATTTTTACGCCACTTAGTTGCACTAGTTTCTACTTCTTTTAGCTTAAATATAATTAATTATGGATTTATTAAGTAACTTACTACAAATATCAATTTAGCAGAACATTATTTGGATTATGTCAAGATATTATCTATCCTGGTAGTGCTATCTGAGCAGCGACTCTCCTGGTGTGATGCTATAAAGGATTTGTTATAAGATTTAAAATGAATTTTATCTACCAGTTATCTAGAATCTGGAAACTTTCCATGTACTTCTAGGTCACGATCGATATACATTCAAGAACACGAGTTTTAAAACAAACGAGAATACTCCATATTTTTAAACAATTTTCATTGTAGGGACGATCAAAACGTGGCACCTTCACAAAAATTTAAGTAGTAAGGGATTTACAGGTTATAATCGTGTTTGATATAAAATAAATTCTAAAAATACCTGCAGTTCATTCTATTCTTTAGATGGAACCAATATTTACATAAAACATCCGCCTGTAAACTTTATTTTCCAATAAAACAACACATATATAACACTTAAATACTCATACTATAATAAATACCGATTACCGCTGTAGAGTATGAAACCAACCTGTTTTAGCAAATCCTTTTGCCTTTCCAGCGACTCCGCTATTTTCTTTTTATATGTGTCTTCCATGCACGACCACATGCAGTCGGCTTGTTTTAATAACTCCGTCCCCTCTTTCTCCCTATGTTCTAAATGTAGAATCTGCTCTGTGAGCTCCTTTTGTGTTAGCATTAGATCGTTGATCCTCGCGTTGCATTTCTTATCGAAGGACGCCGCCTTCAGAAAATAAGAGATGAATAAAAAAGCATTAACTACAAAATGGTTTATTGATAGCATAAACATAGTATAAAATCAAAGTCCAAGTTTTTCTATTAGTTTATGTACTGAACAGCCCTTCTTCGTATTTAATTATATTTGTGTTTATACACAATTCTGCCAATGCCATAATATGGATAGAATATTCTTCTAATCTTCAAAGTTCAACGCTCTGGCAAAATGTTGACACATTTATTAGAGCTTTCAAAGAGTTTTTTGGAATGTTTGGAATGATCCTTCTAATTATTTTAATCCACTTGACTTGTGCATAATAATCAAGCAATATTACACAAAATTCCAAAAAAATATTGCAAAACATACGGTCAAATAACGCAAGTTTAGGAAATAAGTTAAGCTAACACAACTAAACCCACATTAATTAAGCATTTAGATTAGTTTTTATTATGATTAATAAACTCTTTACTAACCTCTTTTAAATTGCATAAGACTTTGCTAAGCGGTAGAACGTCACTGCCAATACTAGGAGAAACTGACTTCGAGGCACAACATTTCGGACTAGTAGCCGGAGTTGGTTCCGTTGGTGCGGTTGATTCGGCTCCACCGCAACATACGCTAGACACAAATAAAATCATATTCTGGGTTTTATTTGCATAGAATTGCGCGTGTATCAGAAAACCATGACTTTTCGGCATTATAAAGTGAAAACTTCTTTAGCACAGTTGTGATTTGAAACTCGATGAAACAAAAAAGGGACAATAAAAAAGGACAACAATTAGCATCTATATGATTTAGCATACGAGAGAATGAGATAGAATACATTTACATTATGCATGGTTGATGCAAGTCCTAACTTTTATGATTGTGATCGTTGTCGGATTGGCCTAGTGGTTTGAGAGGACCAGACTTCGTACGCAGTACGCACGAGTGGTCGATAGTTCAAATCCCGCTGATTTAAAAATACTTTTTTTTCTGAAGGTTTCACTTCTGACACGTGTGAACTGCTGCACACTTTTTTGAAGTGAAACTTCTTATGCAACTTCCAATAGGTAAACGTTAAACGTTTAACGCACATTATCTTTCTCTCATGTTTGTGTGAGCCAGAGCGAGAGAGCAATATATTATCGATCTCTCCTCTGTGTGAGCCAGAGCGAGAGAGTAAATGTCGGTGTGTATGTATATTGCACACTGTTTAAATAAAATAGAAAATGTCTTTTAAAATGAAGTTTCTCACTTCTATCGTGTGTGAATCGCACACACACCTTTTTTTTTAAATCTGCAATCTCCCTATACCGCCTTAACGCTCCCCTAATTTTCTCTGAGCGTTAAATCACTTCCCATAAAGTCTCCAGTGTTGTGGGGCCTTGTCGTCCACTTAGAAATAGATGTGTTTATAGTAGTATATTCATTTGGTACCCCAAGGTTTTCCCGTTTTAACTTTATTCGACAAACTCTCCACCGTGCCTTCGCCAACGCGGTGTAGCCTCAATGACATTTTATATAATTACAATGCCACTTAAAATATCTGAGTGTAGCCTCTCGTTTTTCACACTTCTCGTACTTGACTACAGCCTTAACGTTCATAGTTACTTCTCCGCTGCTTAGAGCCGTAGCATGAAGTTATATAGCCTAATAACCTTCCTCAATAAATAAACTATGATATGCAAATAGATTTCTTCAAATTTGACTGGTAGTTCCAGAGATTAACGGTTTCAAACAAATGTACATGCAAACTTTTTTTTTTATAGGTTTTGCGTAGTAGCCACAATACCACCTAATCTTAAGTGACGATGTGGCCCAAGATGATAACACGCTAACCTAGTGGAAGACTGGCTCTCAAGTGCAGCTGCCGGAACACACCTATTGGTGTTTGGCGGCAGATTTTCAATTTGAAGGTGGTAGCTAGCCAGGCAGGCATTAGAAAATGCCCTACCACCATGCTATGGTTTCTTCACGATGTTTTCCTCCACCGAAAGCACAGGCTTATTACAGGGATTCGAAATCTAAATCTCTAGAATCTCTAAAGCTTTATAATATTAGTAAGTATAGATATAAACAAAGCTAACTTCATGATTTTGTCCGTAATCTCTTTAGTCTTGTCTTCGCTTTTCTTCTGGCTACCGGCCATATAGCATGTAACACGCTGAGGATGGGAACACCTATGGCTGACTCCAGCTACCCCCATACGCTGTTGCACTGCTTGCTATAAAAGAAGAGATTACAACTGGTAACGGTCGTCGTTTATATGTATATTTATCCAGAAATTTGGAGATACACAACATATTTTTTTATTCGTTATAGATTCAGCGTTTGGCTTTAATCTCACCTGATGTTAAGTGACAATGTAGCATAATATAGTAATACGCTAAACCTAGCGCGGAGGACAGATTCTCAAGTGCAAGCTACCCGAACACACCTATAGGTGATTGGTAACAGATTTTCAACTTGAGGTGGGTTATACCCAGGTGGGAATTACAAAATGCCCTAAGGTAAAACCACTAGTAATTGACACTGCACCAATAGTTGACAGTCTGACGAAGAAAATTAAATATTAAGAAAAAAAAGGAAGCCAAAGATCGAGATGGCCAAAATCACTGATTACTGATATATTTTTAATGTTATAAATACATATAGGTACAGTCAGTTATAAAAGTCGGTTAACAAACTCAAGACTTCAAATCAATTTAGTATCAAATATTTAATTTTCTTCGTCAGAGTGTCAACTATTGGTGCAGTGTCAATTACTGGTGGTTTTACCTTACCGCCATGCTATACTTTCATTACGATGTTTCCTTTACTGAAAATTCAGGCTCATTACAGAGACTCGAACTAGCGTCGAACGACGCGATGTCCGTGCACACTACACGCGACACCATTGCATTGCTTCTATAATGCTTATTATAATGACAATAACATACAGATAAAAAAAAAATTAACCAAATCCAATCTTTACTGGCTCGTCTCGATAACTGAGATATTTTCCGAAACGGTAGTAGTATTTTGATATTCATGAATGCCTTCTTGGAGCTTAAATTGAACGAAGTATTTTTGATTTTGAGTATGTATGTAATAGTTTTCTGAACGTGCATTGTAGTAATTCTTCAACAGAAGGCATTCTTCGTCTTAAAAAATAATATAAAAATAAATTAAACACCGTTTACACGACTTACAGTTAAGTTATAATCGGGATTGTCTTTAAGAATTTTCCAGAAATCACATAGCAATTTTATACCGACGTCGCCTTTGGACTCGCTGCTGCATTCCATCTCAGAACTGCGACACGAGACGCAACCAGTCAGATCCATAACGAGCTCATCCAATGCACGGTACCGTCGGCTAAGGCATTCCGGTATGTCACGCATCACGAAAATCTATGTAATAATTTCAGACTACATTCATAAGAAACTTTTTTCATTGAAATATAATGATATTTATAAATTTTGTCATTGTCTAACAATCATGTTAAGTAAATTTTATTATCAAGTAATTATTATTGACATATTTAGGTATTTAAAAAATGCTGACAGAAATTTTGTTAAATAAGAAAGGATAACAACAAGTCCAAAGAGTACATAATTCTTTCTTTAAAATTATTCATGTATAGCCTGCATGGTAGCTTTAAGAATTCTTCTTCGTTTTGTTTTAACGCCGCAGAAGCATTAGCCAGTGTCAATATCTTTAAGCTTAACTTCGAAGACTTTTCTAATCATCAAAGTTGGGTCTAACAAGATGGTGGCGATTATTAGATCTTACCAGTAGGATTTTTGTGGCAACTAAAAATGTACGTTTTTAGTTATTATTTATAATCTAATTCTCGTAAACCACGCAAGATTAACTTAACTAAAGTTAATGAATAAAAATAAAACCGCCAAAACACAGATCAAAATCCCGCCAAAAACTGCCTCCTTAAGAATTTCCCGCGAAACACATTAAAGTTATACCTTTTGTTATACCTACTGGAAAAAATAAACAGTTTTTATGTTATATGATTTGGCAAACATGTAAGCAGTGCACCTGATATTAAGTAGTTATGGCCACCTATATTTACATAACAACCTCAAAAGATCACAGTCCTGAATCCTGAAGCTAATCATAATAGCTTGCTATTCCTGAGGACCGAATTGAAACGCCTCTTGTGCCAGAGTAATGTATGTATGTAGGTGGGCATGGCCAAACACACCCTCCGAACCGGGACACTGCTGCTTTTTAGCAGAAATAGATGTGGCAGAGAAACTTCCGCAGTCAAACACGCCATATTTTTTTACTTTTTTGTTTTGTTCCATAGTCAAGTGATAAAGTTAAGTACAAATAATTAAAGGCATGGTGTCTTCTCTAGTAAATACATGTAATTACAAATTAACTCAATGGTATTATTATGTTTTTGAAAAAGTACAGACGACAGAACATAACTTTTTTTTATCTTAATCAATCAATTACCATTTCTGTATATACCTACTACTCTACAAATTTAAAAATTAAGATTAAACGTTATTGATGTTGTGAAGTATCTGTTATATCTTTGATACAAACTCCTTTGTGTTCTTTTCTATAACTAAAGTTGTTGCTTAGTAACATAGAATTATTATTGTGAATTTTGAAAGGTTGTCAATTATAAATGAAAAACCACTATTATAATATTGTATTTATTTCTTTTAATAAATCGCTCCGAAATTTAACATGGTAGCAGAGCGGAAAATTAAAATATAGTGTGTTTTTTTTTTATTTTCTCCAAAATGTCTTTAACAAAAATTGAATCATTAACCCGAGAAAATTACGAAACTTGGAAGATTCATGCCGAAGCTGTACTTATAAAACAAAAACAATGGAAATACGTTGAGACTAAGTTGTCCGCAGATTCAAGTTTAGCAGATAAAGAAGGTGATAAACTGGCTAAAGCCGAATTAATATTACTTATAGCTCCTTCTGAGTTAAAATTAATTAAAAATTGCTATACTGCGAAAGATGTATGGGACAAATTGAAATCAACGTATGCAAGTAAAGGACCGGCTAGAAAGGCATCTCTATTAAAACAACTGATTTTATTGAAATTAAACGGAAATGATGTTCGATCTCATTTGGATAATTTCATGGACAAAGTTGAAAAATTAGCAGACATGGATGTAAACATAAACGAAGAGCTGTTAACTATTATGATGTTATACAGTCTTTCACCTGAATTTGAGAACTTCAGAGTAGCTATAGAATCTAGAGACACTCTTCCAAAGCCAGGCGAGCTTAAGATCAAAATAATTGAAGAAAGTGACGCACGTCATGGTCAAAGGATATCTACGAGCGACGAACCTGAATCCTCATTACAAGAAGAAGCATACTATGCTTCTTGTAAAATTTGCAAACAAAGAGGTAACATCTTTAAACGCAAAAATCATAAAATTTGTACAAACTGCTGGAAGAATAACAATGAGAAATTTAATAAACAGAAGAGATCTCATAAAAACCATTTTTCTACACAGTGCTTAATCACACGAAACGTGAAGCCTGAAAACAATATTTGGGTATTAGATAGCGGTTGTACGTCTCACATGACACATCAAAGAGATTTGTTTACGGCTATAGAGAGTACATCTAAAAAATTAAATTTTGCAACAGAAGACCATACAGCCGAGATAAAAGGAATCGGGACAGTCTCCATTCTAACAACGGTAGGTGATGATACAACTCTCACTCATTTAAAAGATACGCTGTATGTGCCTAGTCTATGCACCAATCTTTTATCCGTCAGCAAGATGGCAGATGTTGGATGCTCTGTACATTTTACTAAAAGAAAAGCGACTGTAACTAATCCTACGAGCGGTACAACTCTCACTGCATTTAAACAATCTGATGGCCTTTATTACATAAAAACGAAAAAATACAAATCTCATAATTCTAATAACCTTGCCAATGATAATGATGACACAGTTAAAACTAAAACAAAGAAAACAAACTCATCAAATATCAACGACTGGCATAGAAAACTCGGTCACATGAATGTCAAAGACATACGTATAGCACTGAAGAATGAGAACTTACTTGGCTTAGACTTCGATGCTTCTGAAACATTTACTGAATGTGAAACATGCGTTGTAACACATCATGCGACAAACAAACAAACATGCGATGCAAAAATGCATCAAGTACCTGTTCCTCGTGAGAAAACAACTCAAAGAACAACACACTGCTTAGAAATCGTATATAGCGATGTTTGTGGACCTATACAAACGTCCACAATAAGCGGAAATAGACACTTCGTCACTTTTATAGACGACTACAGTCGTTACAGTCATGTATACCTCATCAAAAACAAAATCGAAGTATTAAACAAATTTAAAGAGTTCAAAGAGTTATCTGAAAAACAAACTGGGAATAAAATCAAGTTCTTACAATCAGACAATGGCACTGAATATGTTAACAAGGAGTTTGACACTTATTTAAAACTCAATGGAATACAAAGAAGACTTACGGCACCTTACACCCCGAGCCAAAACGGAGTTGCTGAACGGAAAAACCGTACCCTCGTGGAGAAAGCGAGAGCAATAATGATTGAAGCAAAGGTACCACTGAAATTTTGGGGCGAAGCAGTCTTTACTGCTAACTATTTCTCTAATAGGAGTATAAATAGTGCTATTCAGAATCAAACACCATTTGAAAGATGGGTCGGTAGAAAGCCATGCATTAATCATTTGTACGTGTTCGGTAGTAAGACGTATGTTCTTAAGAAAGGTACTAATGGTCATAAATTTGCACCGAAAGCTATTCCAGGCGTGTTTGTGGGATACTCTGAAACATCCAAAGCGTTCAGAATTTTCATACCTTCGAGAAATAAAAATATTATCTCTAAAGATATTCGAGTTATGAAAACTATGTATTATGATGCACAAAACGCAAATGATCTCTCCACTTTGTTCAATACCGTGCCACAAATTGAACAACCTAGACAAACAAAATCTCAACACATACCACGCAAGCAGGTAGTTGTGACGTTTGATAAAAGAGACGATCAACTTCGAGACAGCGATACTGATACAAATCAAGGTACATGCTTTCAACATGGTTTAATCGAGAGCACAAATGAACCAATAGACATAGAAAGTGAGAGTGAGTCACTCTCTGGTGATAATGAAGAAGGCACCATCACTCAAACCAGGTCTTTGAGAGATGGATCAACAATCACAGCACCTAAACGCTTTGATGATTTTATTTTAGCTGCTGCTGAAGAAATTGAAAATCTCAATAAACCCAAAATACGAATACCATAAGCGCACTAAGCACATCAAGCTAAAATACTTCTTTGTGAGAGAATGTGTTAATAATGGATTTAATGTCAGACACGTCACCTCGGAACTGCAGTTAGCCGACATGCTGACTAAACCGCTATTTGGTCCGAGGTTGCTTGATTTAAGTTCTAGAATAGGACTAAAGAATTTATAGATATAAATTCTTCAAATTTCCGAGGATGTGAAGTATCTGTTATATCTTTGATACAAACTCCTTTGTGTTCTTTTCTATAACTAAAGTTGTTGCTTAGTAACATAGAATTATTATTGTGAATTTTGAAAGGGTGTCAATTATAAATGAAAAACCACTATTATAATATTGTATTTATTTATTTTAATAAATCGCTCCGAAATTTAACAGATGTTTTATAAAATAACATAAACTTTTACAGTTGTTGCAAATATAATAGGCAAACCCAGTAAACGTAGGTATGCAGTCAGTCAAACTGTAATGTCATTTAGACATTTGTTTTTTCTTCAAATTATTTCGAGAAGCATGTTCGAAAACTACTCATCATCACCCACATAATAAGTAGAATATTCGGAAATAAACTTATTTGATTTGCTTAAAGGGTACATTTAATTGAAAATTCTATATTATTTTATAGCTTATTTAAATTTAAAATGATAATAAATATCTGGATTATATAATATTTAACAGAAATTGAAAATACGGAGACTTATTATGAATATGAAACGCACGCTGACCTTATGCTGTGTTTTGGTTTTGATAACACAAATTTAGATATCATTTTTTTCTTCTAACATTGATTATATTGTGGTTCAACACGACGATCCTGATAACAAGATATTTACCGTCTACTGTAACTTAACATTCTAAAATTTAAATCTCTAAAAACAACAAATAATGTCCGAACTTGGCCCAGTAAGTTTTTCTTGTATATTTATTATTAACTCTGTTAGAAACACCAGAAAAACCCATTAATTTTTCTGTTCTTGCGTAATAGAGGTTGAAATAATAATATTTTACATTATGTTATTACTACTGATGTAGGTGTTTGCTTGAATAAATTTTGATATTCTTATTTATATATACTTTATTCCTCTATATAAATAAAATTATTGATATTTACCATTGGGCGCGCGTCACGCAAAATCTACAGTATAGATTTTGATCTTTATTTTTTTGTTTTACTCGCTTAGATAAAGGTCCTTATAAAAAAAAAAACACAATAACTTCATAAACAATAATGCTGTAGTCCTCGCAAGCGGAGCCGCGGGCACAGCTAGTTATATATATTTAAAAAATGTTTATCTTATAGGAACACCCTAGAAATCTCATACCTGAACTATGCAAACAGTTTTATCATCTAGGATGGGTAACTGGTACAGGCGGTGGAATCTCCATAAAAGAAGGGTAATATTGTTATTAATCAAATTTTTTTTAGTTTATTTTATTTGGTAATTTACATATTTTGTTTTTACCAGTTAATTTAATTTTGTCCAGGAGTAAAACATATACCTATATTTACTTCATAAAGCACTTGTAAATCTAAAAAAATTTGTACTTTGCATGAGTTCAAAGAAACATAATTGTTATGATTCCTCAGGTTACGATAATATTTATGTAATATTCTTCTAGTCTTTTTTGTTTATAATGCTTAAATTTTCATGAAAAAGTAAACAATAAGTATGTATTGTTTGCACAAATTGATGATTACGTTATTACTAAACATATGTAGAAAGGAATCATTTCTAGACATGAATATAATTCACATAATGGTCTATCTGATCTTTATTTAGAATAACAAATTTGGTTTAGTCCTTAAGTTTTATACAAATGATACTAAAATGCATAGGAAAATTAAAAATATAATCAACTTTTAGTAAGTATTATTATTCATGGTTCTTTAACAATTTAATATCCAAAACTATGGATCCTTATTCATCTTTTACCACATGTCTATTGCGTAAAACATTTGTTAGGCATGATGACTTATTTTAAAAGGAATTCTAAAATGATCTCATGTATTTACTATTCAACAAAAAAAACTTATTTTTGGACAAAATATAGGTAAAAAACTATTTTAAAAAAAGTAATAAATTAAAACCAAAGCACTCGCAATTAGCTTAACGGTACTTATGACATCACAAATCATGCCATAGTATGTGCTGCATGGTGCCTTTTCAACGATAGTCAACATCAAGGAACATAATTGCTGTATATAGTCAACATTCATGATTCAGACAATAATGTAGTTATTTTGAGTTATAAAAATGAACTCTAAAGTATATGTATAATAATTCTAAAGTAATGAATTTTAAAATAAGTACTCCACCAAAACACAACTTAATCTCTGTTAAAGTTATTTATGTTTCAAATAATGTGTACAATAGAGCAGACTATAAAATTAGCTGATGCAATATAATTAAGTATAACTTATTTTTATAAAAAAGGTAAAGTAACAGAGTCTTTTCTTTGGCGATTTCTCTCTACTTGGGCCAGACCGACTGGTGAAATACGTCCACCCTACAGAAGATCTCACCCAAATAACCTTGTGTGGTATTCCCACGGTGAGTAGGGTTTTCAGAGCTCCTTGGAGAAAGGTTGAAGGTCGGCAATGCACTTGCAACACTTGTGGTCTTATTAGCATTTATAGGTCACAGTAACTGTTTACCATCAGGCATGCTGTAAACTTTTTTGCAACCTGACTTGTATAAAAAATATACTTATTCGATTTCCATAGTGACACTAAAACATTCAAATTTCCCTTCACCAAGGTAGGTGAAGGAGTAGTGAATATAATTTTATAGGTCTTTGCATTCGTAGGACACTTGATTTCAATAAAGCCATCTTGACAAATTCCATCTGGTGTTCCTCATTAGACCACACTACTTAATATTTCTATCTAGTTTAGTACCCTTAAGACCCGTCACATAGCATGCTATGGAAAATACTGCTTCTTCTATATTATTTACTAGGTATAATGTGACTGCATACTACTTTGTGTTTTTATTTTAATATATGTATGATCATTTCGCTTTTAAAATAAATATGAATATGTTTTTTTTTTTTTGTGTCGTGTTAGTAGTCATGCCTATTATATAAGCATGAAATATTTATAGAAATTCTGCAAAAAATGTTTGAAAGAGGTCTTGAGCTTTAATATTGAGCCAAGAAGTTGCAAGTTAGATTTTCACTTTTTTAAGGATATTTATATTTTAGTGACTATAATATGTTAGGTCACTGTTGCGTTTATGATTCCAGGGAAAAAATCTATATAGCACCATCTGGTGTACAGAAAGAGAGAATGAAGTCTGATGATCTATTTGTTCAGACCATTGATGATGTTGACTTAGAATTACCACCACCTGAGAAAAAGTAAGTATGACATCTTCATGAATACAGCAGTAAAATTAAAAAGTCATAAATGCAATTAAGTACTTCCTCAAATATTCATAGAAATTATATTAGTATAACTATTTTATTGGATTAAATTGTTTGTAGGTAACCGTATTGTCAAACATTTTTATGGTTCCAAAAACAAAAGGAACCCTTATAGTTTCACTATGTCAGTCTGTTTTTCCGCAGCTTGTTTGTTTAGGCTAGCTCCCCTACACGTAAAGTGGGAATGATTATTTTTTCTCCTCTATCCAATCGTGTGGGGTGTCAATAGATAGGTCGTTCGAAGGTGTTGTGGGTCTGTGAAAGTCATTTTTCGATTCGGGGATTCGTTTGCGAAATGTTATGCTTTTAAGTGATATTTTTTGTTAGAGTCAAGTGTCAGGCGGACAGCTAAATAGTTGTTATTCTGTCAAACATTCATAGTATATTTTTGAATCATCCTTTATCCATGCTACACCGGGCCGGATCCGTGCCCCGGCCGAAACTATGTAACATATTATGGTCTCCTGAGAATAAAAAATTGCTACACGGTTTTTTTTAGCTTTTACAAAGTGAATATTCTCCGTTTTAGATTGAAGAAGAGCCAATGTACTCCGCTGTTCATGCTAGCTTATACGATGAGGAATGCTGGATCGGTTATACACACTCACTCCCCACACGCAAACAGATGCACTTTGCTTTATGATAAAGAATTTGTGATAACACATCAAGAGATGATCAAGGTATGTTTCACATTAGGCCTAGTGATAATTTACGTAAAGATTGTTTTTTTTTTTAGGCCTTTCTGCATCTGTGTCAAGTTTTTGAAGCCATATTGGCATAGTGTTAACATTGTCAAACACCGCGAGAAACGGCATCGAAAAGTTAGGTTAGAGTAAAAGGCAGTGATGAATCCATAGTACGGTGTTACATGATTTTCAGAGCATGACTGGCTAACTACCAGCGTTATATGTAACATCTGTTGCACTTTCCAGGCTGCCACACTTTGGTTTACCTTTTAACTATCTTCGACCACACTGTCATTTGACATCAGACGAATTGTAGTCAAATCACAGACTACTCTTAGCTTACATTACACTTAAACTATCATAGCGTAAATATTATTTCGGTTTAAAGAAATTTATTTCTCAAAAGAACATTGTTCACTTAATGAGAATTACATATATTTTTTGTATAGAGAATATAACTTCAGACAAATTAATTGCAAAATATTAGAAAAGTATTATTTTAATCTTGCTTTAAATATATGCAATGATTCAGTTTCTCTCAGATCTTTAGGCAATTTATTAAATAGTTTAGCTCCCTCAAATTGTATGTTTTGAATACCATACTTTGTTGTTCTTGGTTTAGTTAATATTCATTTATTTATGCTTCTTAAACAATATTTTGATGTCTTTTTTCAAAGCTTATATATATGAATATAGATTTTTATTTAAGATGTTTTTTATTAAAATACATGTTTTATAGCTGTAGATTTGCTTTACAGTCATAATATTCTTCTCGCTATATATTTTTTTACTGGTCCTTAAATTATCATAATTAAATAGTGTTTTTATTGCTTTATTTTGCGTGATTTGTAGTTGGACCTGAATGATCTGTAAGTAAAAATGAAGGAAAATATCGAGTTGAATCTATACCATAGTATGGTATGTTTTATTGCCTGCCTAGTTAGCCTCAAGTTGAAAACATAACGCCGAGCACATGGATGTGTTCCGGCAACTCCACTTGAGAGCCATGGTCTCTGTAGGCTTAGCGTGTTACTATCTTAGACCACACCGTCACTTAACATCACGTGAGATTGTGTTCAAAGACTAAACCTTTAATAATATCGATTATTATAAAGAGGCAAAGTTTGTATTCTGGAACAATTGGTCTAATTCTAAATGTTGTTTCCTGATAGAAAGCTATAATTATCCCTGAATTATAAAGGCTATTTTTATTGTTATTACACTTTATATTGTAACTAGCTATGCGTCACGGTTTCTCCCGTGTTCATTTTATTCGACCGCACCGCCTTCATAGTGTCCTAATATATTGATTGAACTATAGATTAATCGTTAATCATGAGCACTATTGATTAATAAGTTGTTGATATAAAACTATAGATTATTGATTTCCAATAATCATACAGATTATTTTTGTGATTACAAGAAATATTTGCGCGAACCTTTTTTTGCACGCCAAGAGTACTACAGTACGCAACTCTTTCGGACACATACGATATATAACCTATAGCCTGCCTTAATAAATAGGCCATATAGTGCTAAAAGAATTTTTCAAATGTAACCGTTCCAGAAATTAACGTGTTCAAACAATCTATTTTTACATTGTACATTACATATATTATATATGTATATTGTACATATATAAATCAGGGTATAAAGGACGCAGCTCTGGGACGCTATCTCCGGTACGACGAGAAGCTGATCGTGCCGATAATCGAGAATACACCGTTCGAGAAGGACCTCGCGGAGAGCCTCGAGGATGCTCTACGTAGATACCCTGGGACGAGCGCGGTGCTGGTCCGCAGGCACGGAGTATACGTGTGGGGGGACAGCTGGCAACAAGCGAAAACTATGTAAGTGACTGGGTTATGATAGGATAAGTAATAGAAAAAAATATATAATTATGTGTACCTTATACCAGCGATTCCTAAACTGGGATCCACGGGACCTAAGGGTTCCGTGAAAAGGTCATACGGGTTCCGCGAATCAGTAATAATCTTCAATTAATAATCCAATTATAATTAAATAATAACACTGTTACAGATATTAATGTAATTGTAATGTTTTGTAATGTATTGTTGTAATTGTTTATTACAATTGTAATAAAAGTTATTTTACTTTCATTTGATATTGTACTTTTTTGAAGTGAAACTTCTTATGCGACTTCCAACACGTTAAGCGTTAAATGTTTAACGCACATTATCGGTCTCTCCTCTTTGTGTAAGCCAGAGCGAGAGAGTAAATGTCGGTGTGTATGTATATTACACACTGTTTAAATAAAATAGAAAATATCATTAAAAATGAAGTTTCACTTCTATCGTGTGTGAATCGCACACACACCTTTTTTTAATTTTATGTAGGCTTGTTTTATTTGACGTGCCGACAGAGTGATTACCCACATATACATATTTTATTTTGGTAATGCATCAGTATCTTATGTATAACGCTCTTCAAAATTTCCGAATAGACTGTCAGCCAAATCGTGAAGTATTTTGTATTAAGCCATTACCTCGAACATATAGAATGTCTGGCTTGAAGAGAGTGAAAAGTAGTGAGAGATGGTTCCATAAAATAAAATATATTCGTTGAATGCTCCTTTGCTTTTGTTTAGGAATGTTTAGGAACTGCTGCCTTATATCATATGCACGTAAATACTTCTTTGGCGTAATAAAACAAACCTCGTTTCCTATTAATAGTAAACTTTATGTTACAGGACAGAATGCTATGATTATCTATTTGAAATGGCGGTGGAAATGAAGAAACTCGGCCTCGATCCGGCTTTAAACCCCGAGACAGCTATGAATGGCGACGAACTATGACAAATCGTTAAGTATAGTTTTAATACATAATGAAAATATTTTAAAATCATATTTGGGCTCGTTAATGTCTATAATTTCGGTTTCGACTGATTTAATAATATGTCAATAAAGTACTAGGAAAGTGAATTTAAATTAAAGTTACAGTTGCAATTAAGTTCATTTACATAAAAAGCTTAAACTGGTTCGTGTCAGTCTTAAGTAGTAATACTAAATGTTCAAAAAAATTATATGCAAACACAACATGGCTTAAGTAATATTACTTACGTGACGTAATAAAATATTCAAACTGTCATGAAGCCGGTAACACAATTTAGTATAACATAATTACTACATATTCTTTTTTGTAATATATATTGGTGTAAAATGTAAGTTAAATGTATAAAATGTTTAATAAATTTAGCGATCACTAAATGTTTTTTGTTATCTATATAATACATGTTTATTATTTTGTTTTTGTTTGTCCCCTATGCGTTCCTAAACATTTCGTCCGATTGCGATGAAACTTTGATAAGTTGTTGTACGCGCGCCCGCATTAGTACAACCAGTTTATAACAGGTGGCGCGCGAGTCGTTTCATAAATGAAACGATGATTTCTAAAGAAGACAATAGGAACGAAGTCGCTGGTAAAGTATAGTCTATAACTATTATAAATACAATTATATTATTATTAAGATCAAGAGATTGTATATTTGTGTTTGTTTTAATTTAAACGAACTAACCTCTGGAACTATTAGTCAAGTTTAAAAAAATATTAAATGTCTGTTTGTAATGTCAAAATAACACATTTTTATTAAATTCATATGAAAGTATACAGGTTACCTATAAGAAAATATATTTTATTTTTGTCTGTCTCTTTTTGTTCCGGATAATCTCCGAAACGGTTGTACCTATTTTGACGGGACTTTCACTGGCAGACAGCTGACGTTATAAGAAATGACTTAGGCTACTTTTATTTTAAAAATTTATAAGGGTTCCGCAAAAAAAAAAAACCTTTAGTAGTCCACACGAGCGGAGCCGCGGGCACAGCTAGTAGGCTATATAAAATTCCGCTTCGGCTTTGAGAAGCGGACCAATAACCAGCAACATCAAGCAATCTGCAAAGCTGTAGGTACATAATAGTAAATAAGAAATCAATAGACTACACACTGGTGCGTTGGCGTTGACTTGCTCGAATAACACAGAGAACAAAACACAGAGCAAACCGTAGCGAATAGCTAGCTATAAATAAAAAAAAAACAATTAAATATATATATATTCATTTCATTATTGAAAGACATTGGATTTTTCCATTCTCCCGTAAAAGTTCCGCGACAATGCTCTCTGATATTACGCCAAATGTGAAATTTCTAGGTTCATCTTTCTGCTTATCGTTTTTAATCGTCCTCCTAGTTATCCCGTGGACGCTGGACGAGCACTTCGCGAGTATCAAATCCTTTACCTCTTCCAGCTCGGCTTTCGTCAAGAAATTCGTACACGAAAACTCATTATCGAACGGTGAATATTCCTTCTGCGCCATCGCGTAAAGTGATTTCAAGTCCAGTGACGTCTTATTCTTCTTCACGCTAATAATTTGTTTCCTGTGAAGAATTTTCTTCAAGTCGTCCAAATAGGGTATGTTCTCTTGGATTTTTTCGTCGATTATTTCGATTTCTTTCTCGTTTAGTCGCTTGAGGTCGTCGTCGGTGATTTTGAAATTACGTTTAATGTCTGAAGGCAGCTGAACTGTCACTGGGATTTCTGTAAATGATATAAAAAATATGAACATATATTGAAAAGCTTTAAATTGTCCAATCTCTGCAAGGGGCAGCCCAGAAACTTGATAGTGTCACCCCCTCTCCCCAGCGTTTGAGATAAATTGTTTAAAAACGCACAAATATTTAACGGGTGGTATTTTTGAAAGAAAAGTTTTTCAAATAAGTTTATTGAGGAAAATATTTTTTTCTGGAGAAAATCTTGAAATAAATGTTTGGTAATTACGTGGAACCAAGACTCCGAGGATTCCACTCCGAGGATTGAAAAAATTAGTAGAAAAAATATATATATCTAAATAATAATATATTTAAATCTATAAATTGAGTTAAGTATTGACTTTTTTATTTATTCTACTCCTCATGCTTAACATAAAAAAATAATCTAAAAATATCAAAAATCGCTCCCAAAAGAAATAGGTATTTTTAATTTTTGGACTTCAAAATTACTTTTTTTTTATTATTGGTTATTATTGTTTTTTAAAATTCCCGCAATTCCCGCCATTAGATGTTGCCAACAATCTGCTTCGCTGTAACTGCTCACAGCTTAAAAATCAAATGAATAATTGATAGAACAACGTGCGCTGGATGCTAGGCGCTTTGTGAGGAAATCTTTTTTTTTCCACCATATTATATTTTGATTTTAGCGTCCCCTGAACCTGCCGCCCGGGGCGAGTGCCCCAGTTTGTACCAAAGCCCCCTCCCCCAGTCCAGGACTGACAAGAGATATAAAAAAATCCTTTCTTTCCGATAATACATTTTAAATCGTAACTATATACTCAATAATATCATCTTAGTATTGGATAGTATAATCAATTTATTTTGTAGTAACACGCTAAAGTGATGTCACTGTATCTAATGGTAAGCAGAGTATAAGAAAATAAACAACGGCGACCACAGAGAGATCGGTAATACATCATTGCTAGTCACTGTCTTGCCGGCCTACTTACTAGCCTCTTGGTATAATGGATGATCCAAAAACACGCGACAAACCAAAAGAGAGTCACTGTGACTGATTTACCACCATGTGCATGGTGCTCGTGATCCAGTTAGGTACAGATCTCTACCAACCTGAAAAATCATTGTTAGATACTAAAATATATTGCTATTGTTCCAACAAAATAGTTAATGGCCATGATTATAACCTTTTTCACCACAATCGTTTTTAATGGCTGGTTTTATCGTGAAGAAAGCTCGCATAATCTGCACAGGTTTCGGCGCGTCCCCGGCCGTGGACTGATCGTACACATCGTATTCCAGACACACGACCTTCTCGTCCAATTTACGCAGTTCCACATTATTCGTTTTGAACCGAGAGAATTTCTCAGCGATTACTTTCACTCGTGGAATGTCCGATATGCGGATACAATGGGGCGGCTCTTTATAACGCGATGGTGTTGTTTCTGAAACATTTCTTTCTTAACAATAATCATGCTATTACGTATTCTACGTTGTTGTTAGTCGTATTTGAAAATTATTAAGCCTCGATCCAAGGGCGTAGTCAATTAAGGGCAAGGAAGGGAGTTACCCTTCCCCATTGCGACCTAGCACTGTGTCAGTAAGCTGAGTGTGGCCGACTTGTACGCAACGCAATCACTCCAGCATTATGTGTAAAACTCAAACATGAAAAAATATAAGTATTGCAATTATAACGAAGATATTTAAGACATTGTCAGTAGAGTTTTTACTATTTGCAGCACGGTGCATAATTTTACTTTTCCCTTGCCTGCCTAACCCTTGAACAAAAGCCTGACTACATCCTTATCTCTCTTTATCAAAACTAGATAATCCCAGGACCGTAGCCAGGAAGGCTTAAAGTGTGGACACGACAATACTAAAGAAAAATACTTAATCAATACATATAATAAAATTGAAATGTCTTTTAGTAATGTCAAAATAAAAGCTTTTTACTTATTGCATATGAAAGGATACACGGTATTTATAACAAAAAAAAAATTGTTTGTCTGTTTGTTCCGGGTAATCACCGAAATAGTTAGACCGATTTTTATAGCAGATGTTATAAGGAGCAACTTAAGCTAGTTTTAATTAATAAAAGAATTAGGGTTCCGCGCAAAATAAAACCTTTTTAGTACTGCACGAGAGCGGAGCACAGTTAGTATATAAATAAGAATAGTTACCACACCAACTCTGCTTAAAAATGTATTATGATCATGGGATAATGAGTTAATAAGTTTTCTTACACGTTACGAATACAGAGACCACAATTAAATAAAAAGTAAAAAAAAAAAGTTGAAAAAAAATAGATTACTTATTTTATGTGAAGAAAATAACAGGTAGATATGTTGTTCACCTATTTGCCAATAAATATCTATAACTTAACTAAAACAAAACCGCGGTCCTGAGGTAAGTTTATAAAATTTAACTGCTACCCCTGCATTAGAAAGTGTCCTGTCACCATTTTATGGTTTCATTGCAATGGTAATCTTCATTGAAAGCTCAGGCCCACAGAATACAAGCTATTATCGCATTAAAATTTTCAGTAGGTACAATAACTATATAATCTACTTTACGAACTTTCTGGAATATCCTTGGCCCGCATGATATACTTCTCAATATCATCCGCGTTGTCGATATTTTGCCATTGCGATCCGTCAGATGTCTCCACGTAATCCGGAATATTGCCAGGACTGTCGGTATCTACGTATTGCGAACTGTTTTCCACTCTGTTGCCACACAACACTTGTTTCAATTCCCTTAGCTGTTTTATTGTATCCGGTATCAAAGGATCGAAACCGTATTGCTCGATGAGTAGATTTTGATACTGTAAATGAGAAAAAATTACTATATTTAATTAAAATAAATAACTTCATTTTTAACAAAATCACAATGACCATCACCAAATTTCTGATTACGGCGCTGGACTATACTATATACGACTACCCTAATAGCTATATAAATTAATATCCGTGTGTTCGTGTTCTATCCATTCACGGATCGTTCATCTGATTGAGTTGAAATTTTGTACAATTGTTGGCACTTGCGTGAAGATTAATGACAGCTACTATTAACGAAAAAAAATTGATGGCGTGTCGTGTCAACAAAAAAAAAAGATTTTATATAGTTTTCTGTGTTTTGAATGTAGTTTTCAGGACTAAATCCAAAGTCCGACTTAGGCTACATACCATTATGCTCTTCTGTAGGAGCTAAGCAGTAATAAAAATTACAATGAAAGTGTTACGTATGCGAGCGGGGACGAGTGAAACAACGAGCAGCTAGTGACACACTCATTGTATTCGTGGAACGAACATAGGGTTGTGCGGACACGCACATATTGACATTTTATACATAACAGAAAGAAAACAAGTCAGCCCGTAAATTGATCCAGATAGTAGTGTTACGTTAACGAAAGTGCAGGCAACGCCTAGTACTCCATAAATTTTAAAAGCATTTATTTCTTTCAACAAAATAACATTTATATTTACGTGGTCTATAGGTACGCTAGTATCAGTCAACTGCGCGGTGTCTTTCTGATTAGGGGTTACTGCACAGCATCTATTGGCCATTATTAGCTTGTCGCTATTACACGACGCTCGTTTACCCTTCGGCGGGAGGACTTCCTCGACTTCAACCTCATTCTTTGTCTTCAATGTTTTTATTCTTGGTTCACTGTCTTTGCATTTCTGCACTCTACCGAACCTACGTTGGTTTTTGTTCATTTTCTACTGAACGCATTTTACAAGAAATTTTAATTATCATTCACGTTTGACCCGGTAACAGTTTGATTTGCAAGATTTATTTTGACATTGTCAAAATGAAAGATCTTCATTGTACCTCTTTTAGGATAAGTTTGAAAGCGGATATTGAATGGGAGGTTGATTAATGATTCAACTGTGGCCACATTTTCAAATTGATAGATTTATTTTATAACACGACGGTGGCAAAGAAGGTACGGACGCTTGTAATACCAGACACATCACATGCGCGTAGTCGATCATTTAAAAACCTATTCACTCCCCTCTTCAAGAATCCCATATCCAATGAGAAAACAACAAACCTCATTCCGTAGCATTCGCAGAAGGAAACTCCTCTGTAACCGGACTGTCTGTAACCATTTAGGCTCTAAAGTGTGAGGATGAACTCATGCCAACATTGGCGGAGGCCAATGGTGGAAAGTAGCCACTAGCATCATACCGAACAAGAATACAAGGTGAAGTCACTCCTTAGTATTAAAGGCTCGATACCGCTTGTGAGTTCGTCAACAATTCTCACAGCACGTCTTTGAGCAGAGTCAAATGGATCAAGCTAGTATTCAGGTGCTCCCGCCCAGAGATGAGAGCCGTATTCGATATGGGACCGGACTTGCGATTTACACAACAGCAGTCTTTGCCCCGGGGAGAAGTACCGCTTCGCTCTGAACAATACACCGAGCTTTTTTCATGACTTTCAAAAATTTTCAACAATCAGTTATATTTCAGCCAATTTACACAAAACCGGAATGAATTATACACCTAAAACCACATGAATCACTCCGTCCATTGATGAAAACCGTATTAAAATCAGTTCGGTAGTTTTTGAGTGTATCACGTTCAGACAGACAGACAGACGCGGCGGTGACTTTATTTTGTAATATGTATAGATTATCGATTCATCGTAAGAAGACTTGCACGACAAATTACAAATGTTTATTTTAGAGATGTAGCATAATTTAAATTGGAAGTTGATGTTACGATTATCGATTTATCGAAACACATCGAGGTATTATGTACACGTACAGAAACATTGAAAAAACGTTTCTTGAATGAGGACCCCTCTAATACATTTATTTTTTTCTTTATTAATTGTTAGGATATCTGCCATTCTGTGTGAAAATTTCAGCGAGCTATTTATTGCAGTTTAAAATATTCGCTTAAATTTAGCAACATGGTTCCTTTTTGGGAACGGAACTCTAAAAGAAAACGAACAAATAATCAAATTAGGTTTTATTTATATAAGTAACAGTTTTCAAATTATTAATATAACAAATTATTTACTTTGCTACAAGTTGAAGAATATTTTAAATACATCAAAAATCAATTGTAAGGTATAAAGGTGTTATCGTCGGTAGTGTTACGTTTAGTTCTGTCTCTCTTGGGCCAAGGTACTTTGTTGTGAACGTATTTAACGTGCAGCTTCACGTCGCATCGGTTTATAAAGGATTTGTCACAGATGGCGCACTTGTGTGGCCGTATGCCGAGGTGTACCTGTCGAGGAACACGTTTATCATAATTACCTATTATTTTATATATAACTTCTAATGGAATGGGTGTATGAGGTAAAAATAACCCGCGAATTGCAGGTAAGTTTAGAAATTAAAGTTAATAATTATTGTATAAGGTCGATCTATTAATAAAAAGCCTAAATCAATACAATTCTGGAATAATAATTATTTAGTTATTTAATTTTCCTCCCAAAATTTCCTTTTTTTTGTGTCTGGGAGTCATGTGATTGTAACGCTATATAAAAAATGTAACATCATTGTACAATAAAATTAATACACACGGTTGAGTGTTATTTTGTGATAAATGACCCTAAAATTATTATGAAGCGTTGAAAAAGTAGCTTTAAAAATATATATGCTGAAGAAATTTCACAACTGTAATTCCAGTAAAGTCAACTTTGCACATAATACCTTTAACCATAGTTTTATTTGATGAATGATGACATCACGTCGCGTAAATGATACATGTTTTTTTTATTCAGTTAAATATGTATCACTACATTTAAAACAAACAATATGAAGCAATGATGGCTTCGTGGTAGCGTGTACGACTTCGCGTCGATTGACGCGAGTTTGAATCCCTGCAATGAGCCTGAGCTTTCGGTGAAGGAAAACATCGTGAGGAAACCATATTGGCCCATGGTGGTAGGGCTTTTTCTAATGCCCGCCTGCCTAGCTACCACCCTCAAGTTGAAAATCTGTCGCCGAACACCAATAGGTGTGTTCCGGCAGCTGCACTCGAGACCCAGTCTTCCACCAGGTTTAGCCTACACTTATCACTTGAGATCAGGTGAGATTGTGGACACAACGCTATACCTATAACGATAAAAAAACATATTGAATGTACCTTCATATGCTTATTGAGTGCACTTTTAAAGGTGAAGAGGCGGGCGCACACGTCGCACCGGTGCGTCCGCAGGCGCGCGTGCACGGCGCTGTGCGTGGACAGCGCGCCCGCCAGCGGGAAGCACTTGCCGCACTCCGAGCACTTGTACGGGCGCTCGCCCGTGTGCTTCCTCTGATGGTACGTCAGGAAACATTGTTTCTGAAATTACCCCAATTCTTTGTGGACTGGGACCTATACTAACATTGTAAAGCTTTCCCTACTGAAAACCATTTTAGCACCGTTGTGACTTCAAACTCGATCAAACGAAAAAGCGGTAGTCAAAAGAGACAACCTATCCATATATAGGATTTAGCCTACGAGAGAATGAGATAGAATACATTTACATTATGCACGGTTAATGCAACTGTGCCCCGCGGTTTTGACCCACGTATAATTTAAAAGAAATCGCTGATTGATGATTTATAATAAATACTTCAGTATAGACAATATTTTAATTGGGCAGTCAGGGTTATGCGCCAACTCACACGGCTCGTTCGCGCCACTACACCTACAGTCATAGACCCGAGCCGAGTGTTGAATTATTTTAATTTAACATTATCTACCAAACTATTCGTCCAAATAACATGCTATAAAAGGCAAACTTTATCTACATAAAATTGTCTTTATGATGAAGTAACTTTCGTTCGTAAGGATTAATATGCCCATGCCTAATAATAATGCTGATAAATAACTTTTTCAATTTTAAATAACACTTTGTCACAAATTACCTTATTCTCGCTTATATATCGCGGCCTTTTTTTAGATGTACTAATGAGGGAGCATTTTTGTAGAACATCGTATTTACATGTCACTAACCACTACGCCAGCGCACGCGGTTAAAGCAGATTTACTTAACAAAAAACAATATATAAGGCTAGCTGAGAGGTGAAGCCTAGTTTCTCGTGAATCTGGTTATTATATACAAAAATAATTTTTCGAATTCGATTGGCAGTTTCATAGATTAGTGTGTTTAAACAAACAATCAAACAAAAAGCTTCCGCTTTATTATTATATTATTACAGTATATTGCAGGCGGTAGTAGCTAAGAAATTTCGGATAAATTATTTACGATGGATTTCCACAAAGTAACGCCATTTAGCCGAGCGTGTATAAAAATAAATATTTTGTATTAAAGCTAAAGAATATTCATCTCTATCGACATTAATAGTGAGAAACAAAGGCGAAAAAAAGGTGTGTTTGCGATTCACACACGATAGAAGTGAAACTTCATTTTAAAAGACATTTTCTATTTTATTTAAACAGTGTGCAATATACATACACACCGACATTTACTCTCTCGCTCTGGCTCACACAAAGAGGAGAGACCGATAATATATTGCTCTCTCGCTCTGGCTCACACAAAGAGGAGAGACCGATATAATATTGCTCTCTCGCTCTGGCTCACACAAAGAGGAGAGACCGATAAAATATTGCTCTCTCGCTCTGGCTCACACAAAGCGGAATGACCGATAATGTGCGTTAAACGTTTAACATTTAACGCTAGGAAGTCGCATAAGAAGTTTCACTTCAACAATAAAAATGATATACGTAGGGTCTAGGGTATAGTGAGAAACAAAAAGCAAGAGGACGCACCTTGAACATCTGGCCGCAGACTTCACAGACGAACGGCGTCTGACCTTCTAGATCGAGCCGCCGCGCCGCGTCCGAGTGCGGGTGCGCGGACACCATGTGCGACTTGAACTCGCCGCGGTCCGACAACCACTTCTCACACTGAAAAACCAATGTTATACCGTCCCACTACTTTTTTAGACCTTGCTATTATACAGGCCTCGTGGCGCAGTTGAGCCGAGAGGTCGCGGGTTCGATCCCCGCCCGTGACTGACTTTTGTGTGATGAGCATAATTGTTTACATTGTATGATGTACGAAATATTCAAACAGGTAAGCTTAGTAATTTATCATTTTCTTACATTTTCAAGCGAGATAATATTGATATAACTATAATTTTCTATATGAGGAAATTGCCACTATCAATGGAAGAATCTAATACAACGATAATGATAAGTTTAGTAATCCTAAACTGACGGCCTTCGTCGATACGTAAAGTCTTTCTTTATTTAAATTAACACTGGCTTGCGGTGCGCCAGCACACGGCTGGGTTTTAACCATAATACACATTTTAAAAAACCTGTCAGAGTGAGGCGCGTCAACTTTCAGGATATACGTATATCCAGTCAATCAGTATACATCCACTTAACTGGTATACATCCAGTTAACCAGTACACATCCAGTTAACCCGTACATATCCAGTTAACCAGTATACATCCAGTTAACCAGTATACATTCAGTTAACCCAGTACACATCCAGTTAACCCGTACATATTCAGTTAACCAGTATACATCCAGTTAACCAGTATACATCCAGTTAACCAGTACACATCCAGCTAACCAGTACACATCCAGTTAACCCGTACATATCCAGTTAACCAGTATACATCCAGTTAACCCGTACATATCCAGTTAACCAGTACACATATATATTTATTCGAAATTAATTTATACTATTTTAACTGTTTTTGCGTTAAATTATTTGGACTGTTATTTGTATTTTTAGTACTATCAAAATCCTTTTGTATACTGCTAGATTTTGTGGAAACTGATTTTGGTTTATGCTTTATATTTTTTTTATTAGTAATACGAAATTGTAACCGATTGTTTCCGTTGTAATAAATAAATAAATAAATCTCGACCAACCAACAGAGATTCACTGTGACGAATTTATAACAATGTGCATGGTAGTCGTGATCCTGGATTACAATGGCTGACCACGGAACTCGATACGCCTAGGCGTGCCACTATAGCGGTAATTACACATGTTGTATGGTGGTCCCGAACCGAACCCTACCACGGAGCAGCAGAAATATACAAAAAACTAACGTTACCACCTATAACTTACAATATCACAGCCGGCGGGTAGTTTGAGATTGTCCCAGCGATTGTTGTGTTTCCTTGCGTGGACCCGCGCGTGTCTCTTTAACTCGTCACTGTTCGAGAACGTCTCTCCGCAGCATTTGCAACCGTTGCTGTTAAGAAAAAAATGAAGGAAATTATTCGACTTACCAAGTTATCCAACCCGATGGTTCATTTACACGAAGCTATTCACATCAAGCAATTAAGCCACTTATAAATAAATAATAGTCCAAAAAAACTTAAAAAAATACGCTTTTATATAAAATCCAACTAAAAAATATTTTTTTAAAAATTTGAATTAAGAATAGTGAATATAAGAAAAAAAAATATTGTAAAAAAAAAGCGTGGGGTGCATGTTGTCAATATTTATAAATATTTTATTGACAGATATAAGTAGAAGGATTATCATTTTGATAATATCTTAAAAAGCACCCCACGCTTTTTTTACAATAAAAAATATTTTTTTCTTATATACACTATTCTTAATTCAAATTTTTCAAATTTTATTTTTTAGTTGGATTTTATATAAAAGCGTATTTTTTAGTTTTTTTTGAACTATTATTTATATTTCAATTTTTAGTTAACTTTTCTATATAATCGTATTTTTTAGTTTTTTAAAACTGTTATTTTTATCGACATGTTGATGTTTAATTGTAAGTTTCCCTTGTTGGTCTTGACACGGACACTTCAGGTCTCAGGAAAACAAAAAATCGCTAATCCTGATGATCCTAGTAAGGATAACGGGTCAAACTAATTAAAATATTGAATTGTCATCGGTCCTTAATAAATATGCCAAATTTCGAGTTAATCCGACGTTTTGAAAGGGGTCAAAATCATGTTCAAAGATTCCGTTACATACTAACATAATAACATACATACGTCTGAAGCTAATAAAAAGCGTATAAAAAGGATGTGTGTCAGCTCCGACGCGCGACTAGAGTTTACTCCTCGAGAACCAGAGGTGGTGGCTCACTATCTCGACGGTATATATGAAAGCGCCTTATGCTACGGTACTCGGGTACAAAGTAAAGCTTTTCGGAGTTGCACTGCATCGCATCGCGATACTCGCGCTCGGTGCGGTGTTGCCACTTCCGACATTTAAAAATAACTTCTTTTTACATCTCTTAATTAGACACGTTTAACAACTTTGTCAAGAACATATATATGTATATATATTATTTCAGTCTTTTTAACTTATTGAAGTGAAACTTCTTATGCGACTTCCAAGCGTTAAACGTTAAACGTTTAACACACATTACCGGTCTCTCCTCTTTGTGTGAGCCAGAACGAGAGAGTAAATGTCAGTGTGTATGTATATTTGCACACTGTTTAAATAAAATAGAAAATATCTTTTAAAATGAAGTTTCACTTCTATCGTGTGTCGTACGCACACACACCTTTTTTATTATTTATCTATGAATTAAATAGGAAAAATCATATAAATTGAATGAGTGGTTTTCACGTGAAAAGAACATAAACGGACAGAGAGACGTTGAGTTTTATAATATTTATATAAGATATGCACAACAAAAAAAAACTGTTGCCTATTTCAAACATTTGATAACATTTAATCTCCGTACTCTATACAAGTTGTTTTAACAATGAAATCTTAATTTTATGTGAAGTTTATATATTTTGGATGCCAGTTTACCCCGTAACGGAATGGACCCAAGAAATAATGTAACCGAGAATCGAATCTTTACAACACAAAATGACACAAACCTGACTTGATGTTTCGACGACAGAACCAAGTGTTTCTTCCAGGCGACCTCCGTAGCAAAGTGAATGCCGCAGTCTTCACATTTCGGGCCCAGTTTACCGTTTTTGTCCTGTTTGACAAATTTCACCTAATAAACTAATAATGTAGCCTAAGATATTAACATGCTAAGCCTAGAGGGAGGCTGGCTCTCAAATACAGTTATAGGTTTGGTGTAGTAGCCACAATCTCACCTGATGTTAAGTAACGATGTGGCCCAAGATGATAACACGCTAAACTTAGTGGAAGACTGGCTCTCAAATACAGTTGCCGGAACACACCTATTTGGCGACAGATTTTCATCTTGAGGGTGGTAGCTAGCCAGGCGGGCAGTAGAAAATGCCCTACCACCATTCTATGGTTTCCTCACGATGTTTTCCTTCATCGAAAGCTCAGACTGCTTGCAGGGATTCGAACGCTACCACTGAACCATCATAGCTTCATAATGGTAAACGGTATAGCCAGGCGGGTATAAGAAAAACCCCTATCACCATACTATGGTTTCTTGTCTTCACGATTCCATTCACGAATGTCTTGGGTTCCCGATGTCTTCCTCCTAACAAACCTACGCCGTGTATCCAAAAACGCCACTTCTGAGCCTTAGTTCCTTTAAAAGAGTTATTATGACAGAATATAATCAAATAGTCCACCGACCTGCCTATGTATCTTCATGTTATGCGAATACAATCCCCTCAGTGTTGCAAACGTGTTGCCGCACAACTCGCATACGCACTCGGTGGGGTGTTTTAACCGTTTGTGCATCAGCAGGCTGTTCGGCATGCTGAGAATATAGTATAATAAAAAAATGATGCGTACAGACAGTCAGACAGTTATGCCAAACAACATATTGACATCAGTTCTTAAACAAACGTCATAAGCGACTTTACTAAGGTCACGATTACGGTACGTAGACACGGTGTCGATCAACGTGGGTCCGAATTCTACAATGAAACTGAGCTTTTCAGTAAAGGAAAACATCACGATGACACCATGGCATAATGCATTTTGTAATACCTGTCTGGCCCTAGCCAGGTACCATCTTCAAGTTATACATCTATCGCTAAACACCTATAGGTGTGTGCCGCCCGGTATCTGCATTTGAGGTCCAGTTTAGGCTTAGATAAATCTCTGGACACATCGTCACATAACATGAAGTGAAATTGAGGTCAAACACTAAACCTATTAACATTTCAAAAATCCAGCCTCGCCCATAGAACAAACGAAGGACAAGTCGAGATAGAGAAGGCACTTGCCTGAATCGCAAGAATTAAAGTACATTTTTTAATTCCACGGAGTCCACAATCACTAATGTCAAACTTGAAAATAATATTTCCACGTTCATTTTTGTAATTTTATCATCATTTCCATCATCGTTTCAGCCGAAAGACGTCCACTGCTGGACATAGACCTCATCGGCCATCCGTTCTACGAGCCACGTGGCCCCCCACTGCCACTTGAAGTCTAGCTATTCTTAGGGCTATGTCGGTGACTTTGGTTTTCCTGCGGATCTCCTCATTTCTGATGTGATCACGCAGAAAAATTCCGAGCATAGCCCTCGCCATTGCCCTTTGAGTGACCTAGAGCTTTCTTATGAGGCCCATAGTTAGCGACCACGTCTCAGCTCCATATGTAATCACTGGCAACACACACTAGTCAAAGACTTTCCAGCCGAGTTGGATTCGACTATTGGCCTCTTTCTCGAAATTAGATCTACCTGTGTTATTATATATTTAATATCGTATAGGTAATATATAATATAAATATAATGAATGAATAATAATAATATAATTTTACGTTCAAATTATTTGAATCATAAGATTTTAAAAATGAATTTAGAGTTTTTATTAACTTTTTTTAATAATCGACATATATTGTAGTATTCAATATACCCGATAATTTACTATTATCATTACATAATTCAGGGAACCATAAAATGTAAATATGGCGAACTACTAACAAAAAAGAACGCTTCGGTTGGCCCATGACAAACGCGATTTTTTTCTACCTTATTCAGCCTTCACCTTTAGAAGTTTCAATTATTATATATTTTATTAATTTAACAATAGTTCGAATTGGATTTCATAAACTTATTTAACCTTATATTATATATTTTTGGAATTTTATATGATGTAGTTTGGTTATTGTGCACAATTGAAGTGGATTATAAATAATAACTATGATCATGCATTTTAAGTTGACATAGAAACTCCCTGGACAGTTTTAACAAGGGATCCATCTCTTTAGAGCTATGTTTGAAAGTCACAAAAATAATCAGAAAAATGTTTTATTCACGTGACATTGGCAGAACTGCGAATGAACACAGTCACCGATAAATAAATAAATAAAAATGTATATTCACCTAAATACTTCACTGCACTCTTTGCACGGATACTTCTTCCCTTTATGAAGACTCACATGAGTTTTTGCTTGATGCCTGTTGAAGTAACATAATTAATTATAATGAAGACTTCAGAGAAACATTATTGTATATTGTTCTGTTTACTTCTAAAACCAGATAAGTACAACTATATAAGTTATACATATTACCCATGATCCAGTGGTAGTCGATCATGACAATGTTAAGAAGGAGACAAAGAAAATTGGTGAATAATCAAAGAGTACTTACTTTCAAATTAAATATGACATAAAATAAACATAAATTGACCTCATTCGTTCGTTACAATATCAAAAAGAAATAAAATACAGGCTATATTACTCAGGGAGAATTATCTATGAAATAAGTTTCAGAATTGGTTCAGGGGGGTTACTCTTGAAACTCATTCGAATTTGATTCTGTTTCAATTTCACTTTTGATTCGAACTCGATCTTCCTTAGATTACTACTAGAAATATAGAATCCTACTAGAAATATAAAAACTTTACCTATATAATAATAGTATAGACTTACGTGCAAAAACAAACATATGGGCAAAGTTTGCAGTAGAATTTCCTTTTATGACAGGCTAGGCGGTGTTTGCACAAGAACCGTTGTTCTGGGAACCTCAAGTGACAGAGATCACATTTATATTCACCATAATCCTGTAAATAAAATTATTAATTTATATCTTTAATAGAACAAATTTCAGCACAGATGTAGCCTGTATTAGACATGGGATGGAAGTGTGCAATCACCTGAGAGCCATTAGTTCATGCTTTATTCCAATGATTATGTTTAGTATAATAAGTCACTTTGAAAAATTGATACAAAATGTATACAGTTAAGACCTTAAATAAGAAAATTTAAAAAACAGGACACTCTCTAGCCTATAACATTCAGGGCACTATCTAATAGAAAAAAAAATTGAATCAGTATTTTCGGAAATAAACAAATTTTACTTCTTGATAATATTGTACTATAAATTAATTTCTTATTTTGATTGCTTAAAATATCACTTACTCAATAGTGTATTTGTTAATGCTGGTTTACATAATACTCTGCTTATACACTGATGGGAAAATGTACTTGTAAAATAAATTATAAAATTGTTAAAAAAGTATCAATTGAAACACTGGCAGACATTCAATCAATGCACAGAGTGATTTTTCCAAAACCATTTTTAACTTGATATAATTGTTACTGAGACATAATACCTAATGCCAGTATTTCAGATGCAGCAAATATCAATAATAAGCACAGTTTAATAGATCAAGAAGGAACATGTTTTTTTTTTCAACTTACAGCACTGTGCCTTTTTTTATGATTTTCGAATGCAGTCTTCGCTTCATAACCACGGTAGCACAAATCACATTTGTATGGTGAATTTTTATAATTTAATGAATCCTTTCTTAAGAGGAGCTCTTTTCTAGCATCCTCAGGTGTGAGAAACACAACTGTTGCATAATCCTCAAAGTAATCAATATTAAAGTTTTTTGGATATTTCTTTTTCATGTTTTCCTTATCTCCATTAATTTTAGAAAGTTTAGCTAATGGCTCATCGTCACTCAATGTGTTTTCTAAGTGGTTTTTATTGCTTTTAAATTCTCCATTAACACTAGATATATCCAATTTTCGCTTCTTTGATTTATGTTCTTTTCTTCTTTTACTAATACTACATTTTGACTGCTTTGTATTACAAATGCCAGAAGCAAAATCTTCTGTCAAGTGAATATCATCATTACCTATGTCAGACTGTTTTATAGTCTCATTTGAATCATGATAATCATTTAAATTCTCTACTGTATTTCCATCATTATTTAGAGCTTGCTCTTCAGTTTTAACAGCAATCTCTTCAATCTTTGGGTCTGCATGAGGTGTTCTGTAATTTGCAAATGTGGCTTCTGCATTATTAATTAAATCATAATGATTTACATTGAGTGGGGAAATAACAAGATTTGGTCCTAATTTATTCTCATTCTGATGAATATTTTCAATTGTAGTTTTTGTCACCTGTAAAAAAGATATAACCTGTTGATTAAAAAAATATAAATATGGTAAATAATTCTATGATTATTAATCAAGGCATCACAAGTCTGAACTGATGCTATTATCTTTAGTTGTATATTGTAAAATTAATTTTTTTTTTAATCCAATTGTATTATATTATATATCTTGCTCTAGCAAATAACCAGCATAACATCATTAATTTTTTTTAAATAATTCAATACCTTATATGTAAAACTAGTTTGTTTAAGTCTTCACAAGATATTTTGACTAATATATGACTCATAGAGTTTAAATTAGAATTGTGATGCTACATTTTATATACAGTGATAAACTGAATTACATCTTTAAAGTACAGCAGAAAACTAAGACATTGAAATCCTGATACTTTAAACAAAAAGTTATGCCAGTAATACTTAAGTTTTAAAAAACCCTATGGCCTATACATTCACACTAATATGCTATAAATGTCTATTTATTATGAAAGTGCATTACCTGTTCATTATTTGTTTCAACTGTACATAAAATTTGATTTGCTTGTAGACATTTTAATTTGAATTCTTGCCATTTATGCAATAATCTTGCACACATGAAGCAAAAGTGACCATTTGGCAACTAAAAATATAACACATGTATTACTTATTTGTCAGTAATAAACATACAAAAAAAAGAGACTAAATCTATTATCGACATTCTTATTGCTTGTACATTCCCCAAATAATTTATATCTGCAATATAGATTATTACATTTAATACACAAAACTGAGATTAGATTTATCAGTTTTCATTTAGTTCTACTTTTTAATATTGCCCTACTCGTGAATATTGTATATATTTAGTAAGGTAATATTAAAAAAAATAGGGCTATAACTATTAGTAAGGAAATAAACAAAACTTACGAAAGTTTGTAACATTATTGAATAAATCTCTCCTAATGATACCGTTGGTGTCATCGTGTCGAATGTGTACATCTTTACGTCAGTCACTAAACATGCTCTACAGTACTTAAAAACATCCATTTTGAAAAATTATTAAAAACAAATGAAAATTAATCTTCGTTTACATACATACATACTTTCACACTTCGTTATATTTTATTTGGCGACAGGCATTTGTCAACAAACTGTCAAGCAGGGATGTGATAGTGGCCTAATAATGCTGTACAGATATCGCTAAAGGTTGGTATTCGAATTGATAAAAGCTGGTATTCTCACGCAAATAGCAAATACCAGGGGCTTAGTATTCTCGTCCACCGCCAGCGACCTTTTTTTATCTCGTTGATGCACAAAATTAGTAAACGCCAGTGGCTTTATTCTGTCACCCATACGACAGCATTTTTTTATTTCCTCGGTTAACAAAACGCCAAAGGCCTTGATCGATATTGATAGTTGGTATTACTGCGTACCAGCATCATTTGTACATTGTACAAAATCTTGGTACCTGGTACGTCTACATTCCTGCTGTCAAGTCTCATTTATCTATTTTATTTTCTTTATGAAACTCAGCTTCTTTTGAACGGTTTTGCCAGTGAAAACTATCAAAAGCTTGAGACTGAAAAGGCTGACGCAGTCTCACGTTTATTTACTCCACTAAATCTAAATATTCTCCATATTGTTTTAAATCATGTTTCTGTTTTAAAAAACTCAGTAAAACTCGTTATACTAGAAAATTCTTTATTTTATTTTAATTTTAATACAAAATTAATCTGGTTCATTTTTTTCTTGGGTTGTAAATTACAGTTACAGTAGGGTAATGATCTGCACCTGTCTTAGCCGAGGTAATTGTTTTAACTGTGAGAAGAACTTTATCAGAATGTGGCAGACAAGTCACAACAGCTACATTACGTGTTGGACTGAGGATTTTCTGGACAGCTCGACCGTCTACCTGTAACTATATAAATACGGTCCAAATACCCGGAATTTTTTTTTATTCTTCTAAATTTTTATTAATATAAGTACCTTCCTATTATGATACATTCTATGTATATATTATTTTCTCTACCTATAATTACATATTTAAGAGTGAGTCTACTTCCAGGCTTAACGGCTTCGTCCAAAGTGCCACTTAAAATCACGCGCAAACGCGAAAATAAAGCACTAGGGTAGACTGCTCCCGAAAGAAACAGTAAATAATTTTGGCAAGGTAGTCTAAAAATAATTATTTAACATTAGTTTACCCTTGCGTGTCTATATTTTTGAATCGGATCAGTAGTTCCAGAGATAACCTACTTTACCTTTTTATAATAGTAGTGTATACACGTGCAATTATCTATAAAAATATAATAAAACTAATGAATTTTTGTTTGCTTGTTTGTTTGTTTAAAAGTGCTAATAACTGGAACTACCAGTCGTATAAAAAATATGTATATGATAGCCAGATTCACGAGGAATAGAATGTAAACTATTTCTATCCAATGTAACCTATTTCTGTCCATCAATTAATAAACAGCCGTGAGGCATCCAAAATCGTTCAATCAGAGTTTGCAGGTCGTGAGGTTTTCATTAGAACGGCTTTATTGTGCTAGAGTGCATGAAAAGGCTATGCGGCTCTGTAGCTTAGACAAGTATAGCTGTGACTTCTCATCATTATTTACACGTTATAGCGGTAGCCACAATCTCACCTGATGTTAAGTAACAATGTAACCCAAAATGATAATACTTTAAACCTAGACGGCGGCTGGTTTTAAAGTGCAGCTCTCAGAACACATCTATAGGGGCTTGGTATAATATTTTCAACTTGACGCTAGTAGCTAGCTCAGCGAGCATTATGAAAATGTCTTACCACTATGCTATGGTTTTATAACGTTTTACATCACCGATAGCTCAGGCTTATTGCAGGGATTCGAACTCACTAAGATCGACGTGGCTTCTTTACACACTACCACTGAGCAACCTTTACTCCAGACCTTGTTAAGGTTCTGCCAATTGTGTGCTTTGACAAAAAATGTTTGAGATTAAAGGGTTATATTCCAACCTCGTATCCTTGAATATCAGCTGTATTAAGTGGGACATTCCACTTCACTAGTACAGTGTGGTCCGAAACTCTTCTCGTGCCTAGATAATTTACTTTAAGCGCATCACAACTACATTTTGTACTCTGTAAATAAAATTAGTGTTTATTTTTATCATTCAATTTACTGTTATTTCATCAACACTTAGGAGAGATGAACTTTAACCACTGGAGGAAGACGGTCAACTACTTTTACCACCTCTTTTTCTTATAATATTTCATTATAAAATATAAGTAGAAGATTGTTACGTAATGATTTCGATCTTACTTGAATGCTATGTATCTGAGAGTCAGTTTTTACTGAGGTCTCTGTACAGTTTATCCCGCCCTCCTTAACTACGGGATATTTCATCTTCATATCCATTAAATCCTTTACTTCAGGATACCATTTAGACTGAAAAATAACAATAAAGCTTTTGAAATGACAATTAATTGTTGGCCTGGTGGTCTGTACAGCATTGATTTAAAAAAAAAGCATTAAAGGTTACTTTCTTATAATCCCATAGCTAGCACAAGATGAAAGCTAGCCCTCGTTAATTCCTCACGTGTCTTCCTAAGTTACACACATAAATATTTTATTCAATAGTAACTAACTCCAATAAATGTTTGTAAGAAAATATATAAAAATAGGTAATTGTAGTTATTTAGTTGTCTTCTTCGTAACTTGTTCCATTTGTAGCTCGTCCTAATCATATGTCATAGTTTTACCCTGGCAAGCTGAGCTGCTTTAAATTATAGGGCATTTGATCCTACAAACTTGATTTCAAATAAAGCTTACCGTATGTGGCAAATTTAATTCCTTTGTGAATTCGCCGAGTGAAAATTTAACAGTTTTCAAAAGCGAAATATCCAAGAGTTTCTCTACCTCAGTCTGAAGTTTTTTCTAAAAGCAATAATTTTGATACGTTTTAAGGGTCATAAAAAGCTTAGTTCAAATAACAAAACACTTTTGTCTGTCTGTTTATTTATTCCGGGTGTTCTCCGAAACGGTTGGACTGATTTTGACGGGACTTTCACTGGCCGATATTTTATTTATTAGAAAAAAAAAAGATATATGTGTTTAACTGTTTTAGCGACAGTGCGCCCAATGCCGTAATGGCCGCGAGTAGACCCATTTTCAGCGGTAAATAAAAAATATAAATAATGGAGATAGAGTTCCTGGAGTTATGACTTCAAATTCCACCTATTTGAGGATTTTTTACTCAAAAATGCATTTTTTTTTTTCATCTTATTTTGTTAATAGCAATTGCAATTTTTTATGTGCTCATAAATGGTCCAGATACCTTTTTTTAGACTTCATTCCCAATCGAATGAGCTATCGCAGATATTTTTAGGACCGGGAACAAGTATTAACTCGTTTATTTACTTATTGACTGGACTATAAAAGATACATAAAATTAATGTAGTACATAATTGTAGATCTTACCTATAAAAAAGTCAGCGAAAGCATACGTCTATCTTCTAAGTATCACCGGGATCGGGGGTAGCACGATTTGCGCGTGTATCCGATCGAAGGCATTCTGGAGTCCACGCGAGCCCAGTCACGGGCACAGCTAGTAAAACAATATAATTAAAACAATAAAATATGTACCTGGTCTTTAATTTCTTGGGCAATGCTGTTAAGATCGTTAACCTTTTTCCACTCTTCTATTTTACCATAAGTTGTTGAAATAGATCTCTTTGTAGAAGCTAAATTAAACTTATTATTATCATTTGAGCCTTCAGTTATATATATGTTTCGAGTAATCGGTTTATTTAGAGCTATGTCTTCTTTATTAATTTTTTTTTTCGAATTATTTACAGTTTGTGATGAGATTTGTTTGGTTACTTCTGATACTGTATATCCTTTGGTAATTGTTTTTGCCTTTCGAGCTAAACGAAGTTTTTTGGACAATATTATTGCTCGTCTTAATAATTTACTATAATTAATCTTATAACACGTAACTCTTCCGCATTTTTTGCGTTGTGAATTCAAATATGTATAATTTGAATAGCTCTTAGTTGTCGTTGAATCATTGTACGTATTACTTTCAATATTATTTTGTCCCAAATGTATATTCCGTCGGTTTAAGTTCTGGTTCAAGTACACATGAATTGTTTTTTGTGATTTTATCTCTGAAATTCCAACAACATTCGTTGGTAATCTCGAATCGTCATCCTGTACCATTTTTGCAGGTAATAGTTTTGTTAAACCTTTCAAGTTAAAATTTTTAGGTTCTACTATAATTCCAATTCTCTGTTCCTTGGCCTCGTACTCAATTTCGTTGGCCATTATTTTTACAATGCTATTTTTTGTTGTTTTGCTTTCGGGGAATGGTATAGGCGTAAATTTAGAACTATCACCTATAAGTAGATTATGTGAATCCTTTAGTTTTTCAGAAATACTTTGAAATTCAATGTTAGCCTTTTCATATTTGTCTAAAATTTTCAATAAATTTGAAGAATATATTTTGGCTGCATGTAAAGTTTTTTGAGCACTTTCATAATTTTCACGTAAATTTAGAAAATTTGCATTCTTTTTTACGTAAGCATTAATCAACTGTTCCCCGTCAATCATAGAATGGGCTTTATTTTTAAAAGCGTAATAGTAAACATGTTTTGCCACTTCATGTCGATTTTTGTTTAAATTAAACTGTGGATCTGATAAAATAATATCGCGCGATCGGTTTTTCGTGATATTATTATTAGCCTTTGCCAACTTGAAATTTCTCTTTGTACTATTTCTATCCAAATACATGTCATTTACATTCCTTTGATTATAAGCATTCTTTTCAAGGGTATCTGCTTGTATACTTTCATCGTCGTTCGGAGAAACACACAAGTTAATATGTTTATTATAATTGATATTTGATTTACTTAAACTTTGAATATTGTAAATATAGGGGATATCGTTAATAATACTACTACTTTTAAATATATCATAAGAATGTACTTCATCTTCCATTTTTATTCTATCATATACTGTTTGTTTGTCATTGGTAATATTTTTATATAATGCACTAAAAGAGGCCTCATTTTTTTCCAAGTCAGTATTTAAAAAATCAGCGTCCTCATTCATTTCTATGTTTAATTTCTTGACATCGCTGATACGGGTTTCTGGTGAAATTCCAGAGACTAAAATACTGTCACGATATATTTGTTGTTCTGATGTTATCATTGAATGAGATTTTTTAAATATGTCATTAGCCGATATATTTGTATCCCTGTGAGATTGGTTTTGAATATTTGCACGGACCTGTCTTAACGTCAATTCCGATATTTTTAATAAATCATTTAAATTCGATGAATGACTTTCATTAATACTATATTTATTCTCACGTTCTATCCCATTTAGTATTGAAGGAGTTAAAAGCCTTGATCTTTTAATTGGATAAATATCTTCATTTGAATAACTTTCACGTGGCTCGTATGCGCACTGTATACCTAATGTATCTCCAGGAGTGTATATAAGTTTTCTGCAAAGTGCACATGGTCCAGATACGTTCTTGAAAATTCCTTTAGATGATAAATTATTGATTACTTTAACTGAACTACATTTTTTACACATAAATAACTGTGAAGACTTCATACTGTCTACAGTACAGTCTTCGTTACAGTTAGAAACTAAATATTTACACTTATCATAGTTGAGACGTTTCTTCATATTATCGTATTTTGTTAAATATTGATCTGGTAGAGTGTCGAACATCGTTATTGTATCATTATCGCTTTTTGTGGTGATTTTTTTGTCGTTGTGTTGCCATGAATATTCTTTTGTTGATATCGTTCTTATATCGTAATCATGAACATATTTTTCAACCGGTTTCATCATTATTTTATTACGTCTTTGGCATTTACATGAATCAATACCCTCAGCCTCACAAGCCTCATTGAGACAGTCTTCACAATGACAGAATGAACGAATGTTAATCCCAGTCGACATTTCATGCATCAAATTCGACGACATCCCGCAGCCGTGTCCACATTCGATGCAATCGCATGGGGAGCACTGACACACGTTGCGCTGATAATCTTCTCCAACAGGCGCAACGATGAAGGTTGTCGGTAAGTGTACTGACATTGCATTGCATTCCACGCACTGGCATGGCTGACAGTTGCAAAGTTTATTAAAACTGTCAGTAGTACATTTAATACAATCACAAGCCTCGCAATCGCAAATTGGCGGCTTATCAAATTTATTCACAATACCTTTGCCCTGGGGCCTAGTACACCTTATGCAAGGACAGCCGTAAACAGGTAGGAAATGTACATCACCTTTCACAGAATTAATTTTTGATAATAAGCTGGTACAGTCAATGGTGCAATCACACGGTGTACATTTACAAAATTCATTTCTAGTGTGTGATTTACCAATTACACATTCACATACTTTACAGCTGCAAGCTTTGTATGCTTCTTTAATTCTTGTGATTATATCATATTTTGTCATCTTTCGTTTATAGGAATTATTGGATTTTTTTACAGATAAGGAGTTTTTAAAATCTTTGTAAGGAACATTCATAACTTGGGCGCTTAAATCTGCTGTTGCTGGATTAAGATTAGTTCGTGAAATTTTGATAGATGCACTATGAACATGGGTGTAAGGCCTCTCGTCTTTTTCATATTCAAAATGTAAATCACTTTTACGTCCAGTCGCTATGTCGGAATTCTTTGATTGCTTTTTAGACAAAGAAACCGATTTCGTATTATTATTCAAATCATCAATCACTTCTTTCTCGATATATTCATTTTTTAATTTATTTTTCGGATTAACGAATGAATTAGTTTTCCTGTCAATATTTAGTTCTGATTTTTTTTCGTTCATGTTAACTCTGTTCGAGTAAAGAAAACAAGTTTTAGAGTTTTTGCATTTAACGCAAGAGCACGGTACCTTATTATTTCTTGCTGCAAAACAATCAACAGAATCACATTCGGTACAGGAACACTTTGAATTCATGAAAGTTAAATTGGATTCTTTATTGAGGGTCGTAGAATTTAGTTCGTTTCCATTCATTTCGGAGGTTTCTGTTTGTTTTCGTCTTGGACACAACTGTGTTTAGTGTATTTAGGTTTACTGGTAGAAGCGACTGATTTTAACGTGGAAGCTGCACTTCGACAGCATAAATCGGTGGACTTTTCTACCTGCAGAATAGGAAAGATTATATAAGTATAGAGCCCACTGTTGCTTTTATAGACTCGTTATGCCAGAAAAATAATCGAAGTAACCGCACTTTACTCTCATAAGTTCAGGCTTGATTTTTTTAACTTTAAGTATAAGTTTAATTGGTAAATATGTCAATAATATCAGTTAAGTTGAAATCCACTTAAACCTTTGCAGCGATCCAATGGCCTAAACATATGCAACTAGCATATGTTATTACACTCTTCTATCAAAGCATTTTAGGTGGCAGTAAGTATATTATTTTATTCATTATCGAATGTGTATTTTATTTCGTCTAAGAATTCATTATACATATAATTTTGACAAATTACTCTGTCATGTCATACGTTATGGGCGTACATCGGTAATGCCAAATATGGAAAACTTTTATCTTTCTTGAGTAAGGAGTTCCTACGTATTTGAATCTAATTCAAATCAGTATGTTCAAAGCACTTATTACAAAAGAATCACTGATATGCGTTTAAGCTGGCTTTGCTAAATTGTAACCAGCCATTGTTGGTATTGTAATATCAAACTTTCTCTGTTACTAAACCTTAATACGAACAAAATTTATCCAGACAATACTAAATAATAACAACTTCGCCATCATACAATTTATTTATTTGAAAAACTATTTAAGGTTCAAAATAGGAAAAATGAAATTTAAAAGTAAATGCCTCCAGTATATTGAGATATTTGCTTCGACAATATTCTTCCGATTACACAGAAAGAGACAAGATAACACCATTCGCAGAGTCCTGCGTAGATCCAAGATTAACCATGGCAACTGACAGGCAGGTACACGCGCAATCTGCTAATAACAGCAGAATGTCCACTCTCATAAATGAGGTATATAACAGAAATGTATTCGTATCTTTCAAAATGGTAGCGTAATCAGCGTGCTTTTGAACAAATAATTTAGAGGCAATAATGAAACAACATTTCAGTTTAAATAGTCATTTTAATTCATCAATGAAATTCATTTTTTTTTGTAAATAAAAACATTTCTAATGTATGTCATTAAGTAAAAATACAATCTCTAATCTTGTGACTTGATTTGTTAAAAACATTGATTCGTCGAAATGAAGACCTAAATCATACTAGACAGGCTTGCAATAAAAGCGGAAACTGACATTATTTAACGGACAGTATTTATTTCAAAAAAAACGAGAGACATTTCAATATAATAATTATTCGAATGGATTTGATAACTTAAGTTTTGCGGATGAACTGTGTGAAATAGGATATGCCTGTACAAGGAGTGAGTGCAGAGATGACGGTTGATAAGGCAGGAATGAAAGAAGAAGACGGGTTGTGCCGACACCACCTAGTGTGGGATAAGGGCACACAGAAGAAGAAGTTTGTCTAAATTCAACAATTAAAACGAATCTATAAAAATGCAATCCATAATCCAAGATAATTAATATAAACGAACACTGGTGTAGGTCTTCGAAAAAGCCCAAAACACCTAATTAAAAACCAAATTCATTTGATCAAAAATATTTAAATAATTCCAATTTTATTGCAAGCCAGATTGAACAAAAACAATTGGCACAGAAACGACAAGACGAAAAACAGTTAATCGAAAAAACAAACATCATGCTCTGTAAATTGTTCGCTAAAGTAAATTTGTTCGATATGTCTCGCTTACGTTATTATATATTATATAACCGATAAGAGTATTATTATGTTCATCTATGATACATTTATTTACACTTCGTAAGTTTCTAAGGGCTTAACTAATGAAGGCACCAGAGTGAGGTCGGTGGAGGCATTACACCTGCAAAAAAAAAAACATAGAATTTACTCAAAGTTGTCTCTTCTCTATAAAATATAGTAGTTTTATCTTTTGACTATTCTGCATAATAATATCAAATTGCATTGTAGATTATAGACCTTGTGCATCTATTATCCATCAGCCATTTTCATCTGGAAAAATCACTTCATTAATTAACTCATTAATTTGTATGACGTGCTTATATAAGCTTAGATCTCAAATCTTGTAAAAAGGATTGCACCTGTGATTTTTACTACTTAAGAGAGGCAAAATGTGAGCTACTGTTTAATTACGCTGTAAATGATAGTTCAAAAATACAAAAAACATGAAATTGTTTACAAGGTAATTAAATCTCTTTTGAAAATATCATATCATCATTAGATATCAGATCATATAGAATATTGCCGACAAATACGTATTATAACTCACATAAAATACGCACGTGTGGAAAAGCCTTTAGACGTCCGTGCTCCAAACTATCGCATTTGTGCCCAACGCACAAGATGGACAATTCTGAAATAATACAATTTTAAAATTATTCAGTAAATCCTTTGAAATTGAATTATATAAAAATAATGTATCATACTCACAACAATACTTTCGATGGCATTCGCTAATTGTTCCTCCATAATTTTCACATCGCCGTGGTCCAATACTTCCTGAAAAGGCAAATTTAAGACTAATCATTTAATTTTTTATTTATTTATTTACTATTATTGACTGCGATTAATTCCATTCCATTATATCAGGATACATTTTATGTTTTGAATGGTTCTTGAATTGGTCCAAATCATAATTTACAGAAATGAATATAGAGCGATCAAAGACCACGGTGTTTATTTATAATGCCTATAGTCCTTAAAATATGCAAAAAAATTGGATCGCCTATCTTAGAATTACTCGTTGCTGACTTTATCAAACATACTTTTTAGTGGACATTTCATTTTGGTGTAATGCAAGATATATAGTCAGATAAAATAGATGAATTACTGCTTCATTGAGTACATCTTCATTGTATACAACATGTCTTATTTAATAGTTTTACTTTCATTATACTGCAGTGTGTGAAGGAACTTAAAATGTATTCCATTCAAAAAAGACTTTTGAATTATTCCCAAGGTCAACATGGAATTACAACATATCAATTTTCCAACAAGATGATCATAATGATCTTAAGAAAGTATTACGAAAGATCACCATCAATAAAAATTGATTGTATCATATGTCATGTATTAGAAGACGTATGATATAAAGTCATCCATAGTTTACATTTCCAATTTTCCTCAATCAATGCATTCAGATCCCTTCCCAGCATGAATACCATTGTGCAATACCAAGTCATAATTAGTACTTTAATATAAATGTATACGCATACATCAAAATATGCATCTTGGTAAAAGATATTGATGTATAAGTGCTTTATAAAGAGAAAATCAAAGCTGAAGCTTTAAGTATCGCTGAAGTGTGTTTTCACATTGGGAACAGCGAGAAAAATTATCCACCTTACAGGTATTACAGATTCACTAAATATTTGGTTCATTCTTTTTTTTATCAGGTAAAGTTCTGACCGTTTTTCGATAATTTAGAAATAGGATCAAACACAACATTAGCAATATTCCAAGCAAAAACGTAGAGGATCTAAAATGATTTCTTCTAAAAACGTTATATTTGATAATAATATTTCAAAAGTATCTCATAACAGAGTCTTAAATTCAGTTCAACTGCAAATTTAGATAGCACGAATCCACGACGAAAGCAGTGGTTTTAGGCAAATAAACTGACCAATTAAATTCGATGCGATCTGTTTGTTTTACGTACCTCTTGACAGGTCTTGACCATGTCGGCGAGATCAGGCAACGCGGCGCAAAGCCTGGCAGCGGCGCACGCACAACTAACGCTAGCGAGCCGCGCCGCACCCTGCACCACGCCCACGTTCCCGCATGGGAGTGGACCGAACCCGTCGCCCGCTCCCTCCCTCGCCCCGAACCCGACGTTATACGTCATTGACGATATTGCGCGCTGCCATTCCTAGTCCGTCATCAAAATGTTATCCATCAAGCACTAAAATTTGTGTTGGTTTGGGTGGTAGGCCACGTAAACTATAAAAAATGTTTAAAAGTGGTCGAACTTGTACAAGAGGCGGGTGCGAAAACATCACTGCTACCTATTTGTGTCAGAATTGCTTAATCTGCTGTGTTCAGTTTTCTTTTAAGGTAGATTATAGATAGCTATAGGCTGCATTACGACTTAACATCCAATGCACTGCCTGCCTATCTGCTACCTTCTTCACATAAAAACAAATAAAATATTTTTTCTGATAACTATATAGTTACGTACATATTAAAGAATTTATTCGATAACATCCAAATGAAATTTCTTGAAAATTAATTGAAAGAACAACGATATCATCAATGTAACATTATTATGTATGCATCATGATTAATTTATTTAAAAAAAAATTATGAGCCAGTTAAATGATCCACCACAACCGCTATTAGGTTGAGAGTTACCATAGTTAATTAATGGCGTGACGGAATCTGTTACTGTTAAACGTATTTTAGTCACAAAATTATAAATAAGATATGTATTATTTAAGCTATACCATACTGACCTCGGTATCAGTCTTAGCATCAGCATCTCCTATAGACCTAACGAGCTCCTTCGATATTGCCATTAAGAGGTAATTTGTGATTTTCGCTTTGGTTTCATTTGTAACTTCTTTACTGTTCACTGGAGCGATTTCATTGCAGAGTTTTGTCAAATCATCATCAACCGTATTGTGGATTCTTTCAAACAGATCTTCGATTAACTGGCTGACTAGTTGACTCCTCATCAATGGACAGGAACACCGCGAATCGGATGTGATATAGCTCATACTGTGATGCATTTTTCCATAATCTGTCTTCTTTGGTACGGCAGTGTATATAGAATAACCTTCGTCAATATATTCCGTTCTCTCCGGTTTCAGTTCTATTCGTGACGCATGATAAGATTGTCTCATAGTTTCACTTCTCAGTTCTTCCAACTCCTCAGTCTTGATGGATAGCTCGTGGCTCAGAGTCTTTATCTTTTCGTCACATTTCCTCTTGCATTGTGTTAAAGCTTTCTGCGTCAACGCTAGCTGCTTTTCCAGAGATTCAACCTGAGAACACATTTCTTCTTAAAACTTCGCCACCATCACAGCTTCCATGCATATTTACACAGGTTCACTCACTGGCCATGCACCGGTATCCGTGAAACGAACTGATGTCACGAATAAAGAAGCAATCATGCAAAACGCGTGAATCAAAACGGTGAACATGATAAACATTAATCCATTACCAAAGCCACTACTTGTTATAATACCAAAATAGATTATTAAATAAATTAAAATAATTGTAACCCCTAAAGACGTTGAAAAATAGATTAAGTTTGAAATTTTAAAACTTTGGACAAACACATTGGAAAAAATAATATAGTACGTTTGTTTTCTCCAGTGATGATTCAACATTTTTATGCTCTGTATATAATAACTTCAACGTCTTCAGGATTGGAAACTACACGCATGCAACAAAAATCTCAGCGTTAGAGGTGAATTTTAGAGTAAAATTCCATAAACATTTCTCTATCTTACCTTTTACCTTTCTCTAAAACATAAAATAAAATTATCCAAGCAAGCCTTAAATCCTTAAAGCAAGTTAAATCCAGTTTTAGTAAGCCCTCAAACCATTAGTAAAAATATTGAGTTTCTCCTAAAAGCTTATGTTAGCCTCCCACGTACCTCCTCCTTTAATTCGCTATTAGTCACTTCTAGCTCCTGGTTATTTTTGCACGCCCTATTCAGTTCTTTTCTGATACTATCCAAGTCCCCCATGAAGCCCACCTCTGTCTTCCTATTCACATCTCTTTGCGTCTTCAGATCGTCATCTAACTGTTTGTTCACTTTACGTAGATGTTCTAATTCTTTCTGCAAAAATAAAGTTTAAATTATTCTAATTCTCTGTTGAATTAGCTGAATTTAATTTTCATTTAACTTTTTAATATTAGGTCCTTACATATGAAATTGGCGTTTTGTTGAACTGGCCAACTTGATCTCAAATATCTGGCGTTTGATTAGGAATTCCTAATTCAAATTTCCTAATTCAAAACGCTAAATTCATATGTAAGGACCTATTACATCACTATGCATAAATTAAATCTTTAGGCTTACTTCTTGAAATACTCACCTTAAACTTAGTTTCGAGATTTTTAAGCGCAGTCTCAGACTTCTTAGCTTCAGTGTCAGCCTTTCCAAACATTGCTGTCAAATTGGTGTTCTGCACTTTTAGAGTCTTAGCGTCTCTCTCTGCTTTTTCTAAAGCTATACGCATTCCTGATTCCGACTCCTCAACCTCTCTCAGTTTTTTCTTCAACGGTTCAAGACATTTCTTCCACTGGTCTTTTTCTGATTCAAGCTTATGTATCTGAAATATTAGGTATATTATAATAATTAAAGAAAACTAATGTATTATACTGTACCTATAAACATAAATATGTTTCCTATTAATAGAAAGCCGCTAACACCTTAAGATACAAAAACAATTGTATACATTTTATTAATACGTTATATATTAATAGTAAGATAATGTTTTAATTTTTTTGTTAACAATAAACGGCTAAAAATGGAGGTTTTAATTTTTATTGAAGACAACTGTCCATATAATGTTTTTTTTTCAAAAAAAAAAACTAATTTTACTATCTCTTTACCTTTCCCTTCAACTGCGCCTCTGTGGTCTGCGATTCCTCAATCTTCTTCTTGTAACCTCCTTCCATTTCAGCCCACATGTCATCTGCTTGCGTCAACATTTCCAAATAAGCAGTTTCTCTTCTTTCTAATTCTGCGATCTTATTCTTTAGTTCCTGTTCGCTAATGAGCAGTGCACGAAGTTTACCACCCGTCGATGGGTCCACTGGGAGCTGTGAACAGAAACAGAGTAATATTAACATAAATCTAAAATTATTTATTAAAATTTAATTGAAACATATTGTGCCTGTTACAAAAACAACCTTTTTTGTTATCTTCGTATCGATTAAAGTTTAAAAAATGTTCTCATTACAATACTATCAATTTTATGTAAATATATTCTATCATATTTATTTTTGATAATTCCTTTATGCTGCTAGAACGACATTAACAATTTCAAATATAGGCATTATAATTACATTTTCATCCTCTTTTTCCTTCCTTATTTTTTGTTCCAACTCATCTATCTTCTCTTCGATTTTCTCTTTTTTAACTTCAGCTCCGTTAACCGCAGCTGCTACTTGTCTTCTCGCGGTCTCCAATTCTTCTTCTAGCTCTTTCACTTTCTTCTCCAAGGATTTTTTTATTTGCGTAGTCTGTTGTTCTATTTGTTTCTTCTCTGCTATCAGTCTATAAATTAAAAAAAAACATTGTCACTTTTTCAATTATTATAGTTTTTTGTCCATCGTTGTCCTTAATATGTCATAACGAGATACTCGAAATTACATTAAGTTTAATTTTGTGTCGTAACTAGAATTTAACTTGTATGATTCAATTTGTATTTCAGAGAAACAAAAACTAATATGCTTAGCATTCGCTTGTTGTATGTAATTTCTTTGTTCTACTTTCAGATTTTATTATTTCGTTCAAGATTTTATTCTACACTAAATAAATAAAAAATATGTCGCAAAATTTTGTAAATTGCTTTTTGTCAATACAATTTTCATTGATTAATATACTCATTCTTCAATATATATTTTTAGAGTACGGGAAGATAATCTTACTTGGTAACCTGTTGCTGTAGTTCTTGTACATTGGGACCTGAGGCTGTCGTAATATCTGCCCAAGCGACCAACGCGGAGCACTGCGTTTTCTTTTGAGATTCTTTCTTCACCTGAGCTATCATAGTCTTCGTATCCTGACTATACGGTCCCATCCAGTTGAAAAGGGTATGCTGGAAGTAAAGTTTAAATTAGTTCGCGTTATTTATGTTTGTGCACTTTCACACAGATTTCCTAGAATAACTCTAGTAATCGTCTACAAAATTCTCTTGGGAGTTTTACGATAAATAAGGAATCATTGTAGTTGTCACAATATAGTACATAGTGTAGTGATATAGTATGTGTGTGTGTTGTGTGTGTTGTAATATAGTAAATTCTTTAGCAGTTTTCTTCAAGATATTACTCAGCAATACTTTAATGATGTTCATGATTTAATGATGAGAATCAAGTATCCCAAATTCGTAACCAATAAAATTTCTGTAGCAATTAGAAATAATCTTCAATCTTTTAATTGTTATACAACAGTTGTTTACAATAAATTAACACTTACAGTTATACAAACTTATTATATTAAATTATATACCTTTCCACCACTTGATATATCGGCACCGATGACTCTTATAATATTCCAGGCGATCAACGCAGGCACAGCCTTTTCTAATTTATCTAACCTCGTCAATAATTCATTCTGAAAAACGTAATATACGTAAGTTTAAATTTATGAAGTTCATACATTTTGTATGAATTCCGAGGCTAAACTATCAGTAACTATGCAATGAACTATACAGCTTAAATACGACTGTATAAAAATAACAAATTTGAAAGTTTTATTATGACTTTAGTAAAATGTCTATTATCCGTTTCAATATAAACTTAACGACTCGTATTTTAATAATAAATAACTAAAACAACTTATTTTATTTTCAATCACACATTATTTAGAATAAAAATAAGAACCTCTCTGGCTTTTAAAGCACATTCTCTGTTGGACAATTCTGCCATCAGACGCTCGGCTTGTGCTCTCGAACATTCCCGTTGCTCCGTCATATCTCTTAGTTGTGCTGAACAGAGCTCATAGTCCATCTCAAGCCTGAAAAAAATATAGAAATGAAATTTAAAACAATTGTTAATTTAGTTAATAAAATTCTTAAGACCGACTAACGGATAACCCACAGCTTAAACCGGTAGGTCTAAAAGTATAAAATTTTGTATAGAAGTTCCTAGTGATCACTATAATAGACTTTTAGAAAATTTATCACCTGAAGGGGTTAAACGTTCAACAATATAAACATCTTTGAAGAATTATTAATGAAATAATAACTTTACTTGCTTTATCACAGACTCACTAAGGTGCCAAATACTTGTCTCGAAGTAAATCAGTACCAATCAAACTAACTCGGACACCAACGCCCTGCCTTGCTTTAAGACAATACATACATACGGATAACATTCATACAGGACTGAAGTAATTATAAGTTATGCAAAATGTAATTATTAACTTACTGTTGCCAGTGTAAGCGAGTGTCATTTTCGATCTCTTCTAATTCACAACAATCCTCTTCTAGTCTTTCATATTTATCTTGAAGTTCTGTTAACTCCGATTCTAATTCCTGTAATAACAACGACAAAAATTATAAGTTTATGTTATTTTATTAATTTTCTTTATGTATCCTACAAAACTTTACAAGTATTACTTAAGTTTTTTAATGAATTATAATTTTAAATGTACCTGTATTCGATTCTCTAACAAATACTCTTTCTGCAATCTCTGTGCGAGCTTAGCCTCTTTCACGTCTGCCGCCGCCTCGTATATAGAGATCTTCCCTTCCAAAAACTTCAATCTTCTCTCGTAATACTGCTTGTGTTTCTTCCCCAGCTTCACGCACCTGCACTCCAGGCCGTCTCCATCGTCCTTCACGCTTAAAGTCCTATTCCTAACACCTTGCCTCTCAAGTTTCTCCCTTATACTATTCAGTCGTTGTATTTCGGTGTTCAGTTCACCCGTACATTCAAAACTTTCATTGACGTCCGTTTGTGTACACTTCGACTCGGTTTCGACGCCTTCGAAGATGCCGCTTTCTTGCAAAACACTGATTGGTTTCCGTTCTTCACAAAGACTCTCCAACGATTCACATTTGTACCCTTTCTGTTGATACGGTGTCACAGTTGCGATGGCTTTCTGAGTTTTGTGAGTTGGAATGTCCGTTTCTTTAATTCTTAAATCACATAATCTTCTTGGTTTTGCCTGTGGATATGAGGAATATTTGAATGAAATCTACAACAATTTTACTTCATGTTTGAATTGTCATTAATGACAGCACGATTTGGAATAAAATTAATTTTTCATACCTGAAAGCATTCGTCCTCGCTGACAGAACTGCTCAACGTTTGAAGGTTGTATAGCAGCATTAAAACTTGTTCCAAGCAGCTCCTGTCTTCCGCCGACGCAGCGTTCAATATCATTTGTTCTAGATGGTCCTTTACAGGATTACTTTTCAGCGAATCACTGGTTGCTTCAGAACTTCTGTCCAGTATATCCGCTAATACTTGGGCTTTGGCGAAATCTTCTTTGAAATCGTCGTGAGGTGTGCCCAAATGTCGTCGGGGATTGCAGGGGCTGCTAGGTACGTGGGGTGATTTGTATCCGGAATCCATTCGTTTGAGTTCAGGCGATGCGGAGTCTTTGATACGGGAGCCGGGGGATACGCAGCCCGAGTCCGAGTCTGTTAGGTTGTCCCTAGCACCCTGAAACAACATTTTAACTAAATTTAACAATTTCAAATAAAGGTCTAACCTCGTGAACATCTGTTACATAACAGTCACGGTTTAGCGAGTTATTATACATAATTTTAAAATGTGTTTGTACCGCTTACATCATTTCGTTCGAGTTTGTCAAGAACGGGCAGCTCGTGGGCGATACAAATGGAGCTATCATGTCAAAAGTAATCTAAACGGACGAGGATTAAAACAAAAGTTTTAGGGACTACAGATTGTGTCAAACGTTTCTTGAAACGTGTTTCAAAAGGGCCGATGTTTTTGTTGTTTATAGGTACTCTTACAAATTTAACAAATAGGAAACGAATAAACCAGCTTATTTTGATTGTTGTATAATATTTTTATTTCTAATAAAACTTAGATTTTTATGGCAGAGTACATTCACCTACACTTCCAGGAAAGAAGCAACTTAAAGAAAATATTGTACCACTCTCAAATCTTACTGATGTTAATTTTAATGGAAAATTCGTAATCAGTGTCTTTCATGTAGGATGTATATCAGGAAATTTATAAAAAAATTAAATTAAGAGCAAGAACTACAGATTTATTAATATAGTATAGTATATATATATATATATCAAAAGACATATTCAGTTGATGGACTGCTTTCGGCAAACATGTTATGAACTCGGTTATGAATTTACCATAAAGGAAATAACTAACACTCTCGTTTCTCCATAATTTCTGCCTAACACAAAAATCAGGCAATGCGTGACAATACAAAAAAACATATATCTCGTCTTAAATATTGTATTAGATATTCGAAACACGTTACAAGATGGAGGTATGACTAACGCACTTAGGCAATTCGTCGTTTATGTCCCCATAAAAAGAACGTAGCCATAGATATAACATTGTTTAGTTTGGACCCGTTAATAATCCATAGGATATCCGTTTGTTTGTACTTAAACGATATTTAAAACAATCGATTTGAAATATTCATAGAACAGTTATAAATATTACTAAGGCAATAGGTGCTGGGTTGTGACACGACTGTTGTATTCGACTCAATCTTGACCACCATTCTAGGTATAGCTCCCGCCAAAGTAGTACGCTTAGGTGTCTAGCGTCCCAGGACAGCCACTGCACATCCACTAACCAAGCGGAGTTGTAGGAATCTGTACGCGAGTAGGTCACGATCACCATGGTAAAAAAAACCGTTACAGTGGCACTCTTTTTCTTCGGCGCATTACATCATAAGTGTATTTCAAGCTGTTTAGAGGTTTGGAATACAATAGCGATGACCAGCGATGGACTCCTGATCTCTCGATAATTGTTATTGTTTTTGTATTATACTGTGCTTACCTTCAGGCACAGATGCTGTCACTTTACCATACTTCTAGAAAAAAAGGCATCCAAAACTCTGGTCTGCTACGCAAAGGTAAATTTGAAATTAATAACTGTTGCACATTGGCTGAGATCCAAATATCAAACAGCTATAAAAAATTATGGAATTAAGACAGTCATCGCTTTGTGTATATCAGACAGTCGAAGACGTTTATCATGTTCTGATTGAGTGTGTCCTGTTCGAGTCAATCAGGTAGGACTTAACAGGCGCCTTTGGTTTGAACAGACTACACGTACACTATGATAAGATATTAGGGAATACGTCCACTGATGAGACGGTTATTCTGTTCAAATCATTGCATCTTGTTATTAAATACCTAAACATTTTGTATGAGTACATACCAAGGTAAGGCTGATTGATTGGGCTGACATGAGAATTGCATAAAATATTGCGCTTCTCAAGCAGAAAAATAGAGAATTTACCACAAAGGAGTATAAGGGAATAGATGTTTTTTTGTTTTCAATTGAGTTTGTTCGCAAACTCACTTGATGGTAAGTGACGATGTGGCTAAAATGTTAACACGCTAAGCCTAAAGGAACTATCTCTCAAGTGTAACTGCCGAAACACATCCACAAGTACAACAGATTTTAGAAAATACCGGAACAAATCTTACGACTCCAAAGTAATATTGAGTAGATTCAAGAATTTTATAATCACACTAAAATAAAATAAAAATTACTAAAAATAAAAAAGTCTCACCATTGTCTATTAATAATTAAAATCCAAAAACAAATAAAAGTAGATTATAAAAACAACACAAAATACTTGTAAACAAGAACAATGTAATTGAAATTATATTATTATTTTTCTTTAGAAGACGTTATATTCTTTTGCTAGTTTTTGCAAAACTACACGATTGTAAATTCACAGTAGGTCTCGTCATGCTATGACATCAATATTTGAACAGTAATTAGTAATTACCCGCTCACGTACCTACGTATATTGTAATCCACGTGTATGTACGAGTTACGGACACACGGAAATATGAATGGACAGTATTAATCCGCATTTACTACCATTATAAACATTTTTACATCACTGTTTCATTGTGTTATATTCTGTAAATTCCACTGCTTTTTTTGTATAGTTGCACGGGAAATTGTCTTTACTGTACCTAATGGTAAGCACAATCAAGCCCGATGAAGCTGTAAAAGCCGTAAAAGCTCCAGGGCCCCTAAGGCTAACAGTATAGTCAGAACGAAAACAAAAAGGAGGTATAGTGGTAACCAAAAACAACGGCGACCATCGCTAGTTGCTCGATACAGTGACTGATCCCAAAACGTAACAAATCAAAAGAGAGTCATTGTGATAGGCTTATCACCATGTGCCTGGTTGTCGACATATCCCTATCATTCCACTTGATTACTGGGATATACACCGGTTAATCCCGGGACACGACTCTAGGCGTGCCACTAAGGCGGGTGATACACCTGGGGCCTTAGCCAAGTTGACTTTCTACAATCGCTAAAGCGAAAAAATGTATGGAGTTGACTTCTCTGATAACGTGATTTAACGTTGAAACATGACAATTCAATACATGTTTCCGTCTTTTATTAGCGTTAAATATTGTAGAAAGGCAACTTGGCTAGGGCCTCTAGTCTAGTGTAAGACGGTCGCGATCCAATCGGGCACAAAAGTCCTACCACCCAGCTAAAATGACAACATATTGACACAGCTGTGATAACAATGTAGTGGTGTAGTAACAGTGGTGAGTAATTAATTAACACCTTTATATAAATATTAACTGTGCAGTACGATTTCACCCACTTTTTATTTTTAAAATTTTGAATTACTGATAGAACACTAACAGTACTTCGGCGTAAACAATATTTTTAGTTTAGGCATTCACAGTTCGGCTCTTCTCAGCAATGGTCTGTTCTCGTCGGTATCTCCCTAATTATTATTTCGTTCTCGCTTAACGTACTTTAAGATTTACAAATTGTTCTAGCTCTAAGGACCGTAGCATGGCATGATGTTAGATAGGCTTCTTCAACAAACAGGGTATAAAATTCAAAATTTTCAAATATGACTGGTAGTTTCACTGATATACGAAAAAAAATTTGCCGTCAGCATGTATTATTAGTATATGGTGCCTATTCCATTATTTACTATCTAAATAAATAATAATGAAATGCTGTTCGTTGGTAAGCGCATCACTTTAGAACTACAGGACCGTTCTGTTTTTAAAGTCGTAGTAATAATAAGGTTTCTAGGGAATGAGATATTTGAAAGTTAACCGGAAAATTGTAAAACATTGGAAAAACTAAAATTGTTTTTTTTTTTATTGGATTTTTTTATGAGCTCAAGAGAATAACTCACAATTCAAGCAATGGATAAACATAATTCTTTTTTATTTTGTTCGATATGGTCCTGGAAAATTTTCAGGAATAAAAAATCAGGATAAAAAGTGTTCTGGTCGAGTTACTTACTATTGGAAATGACATAACAACGTCTGCTGGCCAGTTAGTATAAGAATAAAAATGAAAACTTCTGGTAGGCGAATCTTTACGTTACTCAGCCGTTATCATTTTCGTTTTTTTTTTGTATTCATGGCACAAAATAGATAGAAAATATAATTTTCGATTCATTGACTTTATTAGCATTAATGTCACGAGAAAAATCTAGATTACCGTTGTAATTTAGAACACCCGCGTGTTTTTTTTTTTTCGATCTAGTTATTCTGTTAGCCATAAGAGGGCCCTTAAGACTCAGACGGCTTTAAGATTCACCGGGCTTGAAGCCCCGCATGTAAAAACTATAGCTGGATCCGATGATACTAAATTTGTTATAATCGGTTTCTCGCAACGTATTTTTCAAAGCCTAAGAATAGGTGAACCTTCCTTATCCATGTTTTTGAAATTATATAGTAATTACTTCGATAAACAACTGACTTTTCTCATGTGTTTGTAATTAAGCCGAATGTTAAAACTAAGAAGGTCTTTCAGGTCACAGTACCTACCTACCCATTGTTTTCATATCATAAATATTGTTCAAGTGTGTTAGTGTCCGTGTGAGGAAGTTTTCCTGTCGATTTTGCAGAATGAATGGAACAATTATTTTTGTTTTTCGCATATTAAAGCACTTATCAGATTGAATAAATTTTCCATTCTTAGAAAATGCAAAAGAAATATTTTAGATATTGTATAAAATTTTAATATGTACCTATTTAATACTCCGACCAAAGAATAGAATAGACGTAACATTTACAACGTCAACAACGTCATCGTCAACGTTTACTACGTTTACAAGGTCACTCAGGTATATAAGTTATCTTAAAATAGCAATAAATAGCTCAAAATTGTACATAATGATAAAAAAATCGGATTCCAGTTTTTTTCGTTTCTTCGCATTTTCTAAAAAAAAAATACATTGTAGTAATGTTTTTTTTATACCATCAGAAGGTAGTGATTTCAAAGAGCAAAAATCCCAACCGACTTTTTAAAAAAAGCTGATTATTTAACGCGAGAACTTTCGATTGAAAATTAGGGTGCTTTTTCGATATTAAGTCAAAATAAGGTGAAAAAATAAATATTTTAAATCAAAAAAATATAGTGTGTTTGGGACATAATAAGGTAAGTTTTCACCAAATTTCGACGTTGAGTTTTATAATATGTATACTAATATTATAGATGACAGGCAGAGTTAGTCGCGTATAACCGGCAATGTAGTCAACTGCGAAACCGACTCAAATCATGCGTAAGTTGCATAAGAATGTATGATTCACAAAATTACTATTCCCTCTGTCACATACAACTGCATCAGTATTCCACTTACTGTGTTAAATATATATCTATTTGCCACCATTGGGAAGATGATTTTATTATAGATAATATTCTAAATAATTTTATTATTATATATGTATTATCATAATAATCTACGCGATGTATCTTATTTTTGTGTTAGTTTCTTTTCTATTCTACTACAATTATAATTTTTATTATATAGTAAGCGCTCGCCCTTTTCTGCCTTTTAATTACAATATAAGACTTTATATTAATATAATATAGTATATATTAATAAGGAACAAAGTAGCTTTCTATCAGTGAAAGTACTTCGGGAATATGTTGAGTAGTTCCTGATATTCACAAACAAACAAACTATACCTCTTAATGATCTACTCGTAGAAATAAATATATATATTAGACTGCGTCAGAATACAAAATTTTTTTTTAGTAAGTACGTCTAATAAGTTTCTTCGTTAGACAAAAAAAAACTCCTAAAAGATGAGCTTGATGTCTTGAAAATTGAGCTGGCGCATGGGGTGGTCCCCTTTCCCATTCAAAATACATTGAAAAAAAAAACTTTTTTATTTATTTTTATTAATGGATGAGATTTTTATAAGGGATGAGATGGTCAAATAGGTAAATTTAACACTAGTGAAACCTTGGGACACAGTTGTAATATTTATCCGGGTAACTGTACTTACAAAACACACCTAAATATAATATTCCATCCAAATCGTTAGAGCCGTTTCCGAGAAACCAATTACATATATACAAGAATTACTTACATGATATTTTCCCGTGGAATTAAAAGTAAACTAACAATAAAAACTACTGAAAATATTTTTGTACTTAGGTTTGCTTTTGTGAATGTATCAATGTTTGTTTGCAGTTGCAATGATCTAAACGTCTTATTTGAATAACTGATTTGCATTTGACCATGGCTACGTACGTATTCACCTCTTTACATTTGTTTACATAAACAACAAAGAAATTTACGTTAATCGGTAAACAGCGCCATCTTTTATCGAATAAACGTCAAATTGGAAATATGTACAGAGTTTTACTGATCTCATTAATATGTACATTGTACAAGTATGTATTAGAACCGACACTTTGATTTTCTTATTTGTAGCACAATTTTTATCCATGTGACAACGTTAAGTTATAGTAGGAAAATAATATTTGGCGTTTGTTAGATAATTGTAATTCTTTGATAGTTCAAACATTCCTCACTAGCTCCAGCGCGCCGTTTGCACTACTTTATTATAAACTAACTGTGCCCGCGGCTCCACTCGCGTGTACTACTAAAAAAGGTTTTTTATTTTTTGTGCGAAACTCTAATTATTTTCTAAAATCAAAGTAGCCTAAGTTATGCCCTATCTGCCAGTGTAAGTCCCGTCAAAATCGGTCCATATATTACCCGGAACAAACATATACACACAAATTTTAAAAATTGGTATTTTGTTCCAGGTAGCGTGTATACTTTCATATGCATTTAGTAAAAACGTGTTATTTTGATATTACAAACAGACACTTCAACTTTATTATATGAATATATAATTGTTTTAATTCATTAATATATTCAAATGCAATTGAATTACAATCAATTAATTTTGAGAGTAGGTACTCTATATATATACTATCATCACAATTTCTGGTTCATTTAGTCTGTTAAGGTTTTTAGTACAGTCAAAGAAAATAGACACGCAGACATTGACGCCTGACTATGAATAAATCACAGAATTTTCTAAGACCATTATTACATACCTAAGGAATTCATCTCATCTTGATCATAACAAAGCATGTCGTATATATATGTCGATGGTATTTCAAATCAAATCTTAATTTCATACAAAAATAAGTGATTTATTTAACCATAACCAATTTCAAACAAATATATAAAAAAGTTTTAAATATATATTATGAACTTGTTTACTATTCATAAGCACATCCCAATTGCAGCCTCTCTGCAGAGAAATTTGTGTAGAAATTTCTCTCTACTTAGGGCAGCCCGATTGGTGAAATTCCTCAGCCCTTCAGAAGGTCGCAACCAAATAACCTTGTGTTGTGTTTCTGCGGTAAGTAGGAATACCAAAGCTACTTTGAAGAAGTCGGTTCAAGATACGCGCTATTAATACCCTCGTGTTATAAGGGTCCATACATTATGGTGACCGCTTACCATCAGGCCGTATGCTTGTTTGCCATTTCACTTGTATAAAAAAAAAAATATTACTTTAATGTCCTTCCTGTTCGATATAAAAAGCAATATTTAATGTACGTATTAAAGAAAAATTAAAAACTTAGTTGCACTAAATAAAATCATATTACAAAGTATATAATAACATGTAACATTAATACAGTTACTGTTTGAATAATTATCTTTGGATTATATCTACTGTTTAAGGTTACATAATTTTTTTTTTCATAACCTTATTTTTTTTTTTTTTCGTTTACGTATTTAATACAGCTAGTAATATAAAAAATAAACAGCTGATACACACATAGATGATATTAATAACGCATAAAAATCATTGTGCGGGAACAGAAACCTACTGAACTGAAACCTAAATACACCTATAACCTAACCTATAACCTAACCTAAAAACACTAATACACTACCTGTTAAAAGTCTCACTTTTAAAACGCAATATATATTTTTTTATTATTGAATGAGTACACATACAAATTATATAAGAATTAATCATCAGCTATTTGATACTGGTAGAATTCCTTATCATTACTTAATTTACAATTTTTCCATTAATGCAAGTTGGGTTGAATTTACGCATTTTGACAATTTCAATTAAACATTGAATAAATCTTTTTAATTGACGTTATATAATTATTTACGTATGATAAGTACCAAATTTATATTAAAAGTCTACTAATATGAATTGAGATTAGTGAATTTCATTATAAAATAGAATGTGACCTTAATTTAAATTGCTGATCACAAGAATACGATTTCTCTTAAAAAAAACTCAAACATGCAAAGCTTATTTATTAAAATTTATATTGGTATTTTTTAATTTTTTTTTTCTTTTTTAATCACTGCTATATAGAATAATTGACTTCAATGATGAAATTTAAACATCGTCTGATTCAACATAAATTAAACAGAACTGCACAATCTTTTAAAAGTCTCACCTTAAAAAATTCGATATTTAAACACTAATTTATGGTACAATTGATTTAAATAATGACATTTAAATAATCATACAAAAGGATGACTTCTAGGTTAAAGATAAAATAAAGGCCACTGCACTACCTATCAAGTTTCACCTTTAAAACCAAGACATTTAAACATTGTTTTATGGTACAATTGATTTAACTGATAAAATTTAAATAATAATATAAAAGGATGACGACTAGGTTCAACATAAAATAAAGATCACTGCCTTGTCTATATACAATATCATTGATCACTGCTCTATCTATTAAAAGTCACCTTTAAAACCACGATATTTAAACACTGCTTTATGGTACAATTGATTTAAATGATGAAATTTAAATACATAAAAGGGTGGCGTTTAGGTTCAAAATAAACACCACTGCACTATCTGTTAAAAGTCTCACATTTAAAACAATACTAGGTATTTAAACATTCGTTTATGGTACAATTGATTTAAATGATAAAAAATTTAATTATGTAAAATTGTGACGTACCTTATCGGGGTGAGCGTCCTCGAGCTCTAGAAGCCTGAACTCCATCAGTTCGAGCTGGTCGCGCGCGTCTCGGAGCGCGTCCGCGAGCCGCGTGCACTCGCGGGCCGACGCCGCGGCGCGCTCGCCCGCCGATCGGCACTGCCCGCATGACTGGGGACATGTGGGGTGACCATTACTCACGCGTTCACAACACACTCAACCTTTTTTTCATTGTGGCTTCTGCCTATATAGACAATTTCGCCTATATCAAGTGTGACAAACATTTCTGACGGGATATTAATCTGTCATGTGTTGGTTATTATTTAAATTCTTAATTTTATGTTATTTAACTATATATTATGTAATATTGGTGGCATTATATTTGATGTAGTTTGGTTATTGTGCACAAGTCAATTGGATTATAAATTATAATTAGGAACAAGCATTTTGAACATATTTAATTTTGAATATTGTTGAACGAAAGTCGATATAAAATCGATGATTTACAACCTGCAATCTTAAATTGCAACAATTGGTGCTTAGCGACACATTTTCAACTTGAGGGTGGTAACTAGCGAGACGAGCATTAGAAAAAGCCCTACCACCATGCTATGGTTTCCTCATAATGTTTTCCTTCACCGAAAGCTAAGCCTGCAGGGATTTGAACTCACGCCAATCGACGAGAAATCGTACACGCTACCACTGAGCCATCATAGTCTATAGTAATTTCAGCAATGTTCGTTTGAATGTTAAACTTCTTTAGGCACGTTATAAACAATAATGAAAGCGAATTTTTACGATGTGAATGGGCATTGTAATAAAAAATTTACACTATGAAGTTGCTTGCTAAACGTTTTGTTTAATTGTGATTAAGAATAAGATAGTCAAACTCGATGTTATGCGCCACAGAACGTCGAATGCGACTATTCAATTATAGGTAGGTATACGCATTCACTTTTCTTTAATAATTTGAATTGATAGAATGGATATAAACGAATTAACATAACTTGAGAATAAAATTCATTTATTCCGAAATGGAAAACATTGTGATATATTAAAAACCAAATAAGTGAAAAATTTGTTCCATGAATTTACTACAAAATTAAATCCCATCTACAAACAATTATGTAGGGTCGTTGTGGCAACAGTGGGTCATGTGGGTACACTGAGTCAGCACCATATTGAACATAAAGAGTAGGGGTATAGCTGCGTCCCTTTCACTCTAGATTCGTGCTCCCGTGCAGTGTTTCCACAATGAGGGGAACTTCCCCATTTGAGGGGAATTAGGGTCCATAGGGGGAGAAAAGGGGGAAGACATTAAAAGGGGTAATTGCGGGAAATCATGGGTAAAACAGAGGCGTGGGCAGGCTATAGAAGAATTTCGATAAAGACCTTTTTTTTTAATTACTACACTAGGGCCAAATGTAAAAACTACAGCAGAAAAATTTTTGAGGGGAAAAAAGCTCTGAGAAGGGGAAATTTGAATTGAGTCGTGGGGAAAGGATATCATTAAAGTGTAAACACTGCTCCCGTGTGACCGTCACCGCTGTAGTCAGTGCGCTGCTCGTGAGTGTATTGTACGCTATAAAAGTGAATTTCTGTTTTAAGACAGCAAAAGTAAAAAAATCACGTAAGTTTTATTGTTTTCTTCTTCCGTAGCTATTCATTTTATCTACTGAGTTATCATATCGACGTAACGAGTGATTATTAAGATTTCATTTGACAGAAATAAGAGACTACCAGCACAGTAGAAGTTTCTGTTATTGCGTTATAAATTTAAAATAGCGTGGTTGGTGCACAGTGGGTCACTTCCAAAATGGGCACAGTGAGTCGACCCACTGTGTACCTAAATACGATCGAAGATGATCATAAAGTCCATATTTTTCACAATATTATTTTTTACAGAATGCCAAGGAAACGTCTATTATGTAGGAAAATAGGCAATCAAACCGAAAAGGATATGAAAGAAGCTCTCCTAGAAATTAGGGCGGGAAAAACGATACGTGCCGTAGCCAAGGAAAAGAAAATTCCATTTTCAACGCTGCAACGTTATGCAGCTAAAACAAAGACGTCCACAAACATTGAAAATGTAAGACTTGTGCCGCATTATGACATTAACAAAGTTTTCACGGATGAGCAAGAACAAGCACTTACCGAATACTATAAAAATTGCGCTCTTATGTTTTACGGGTTAACAACAAAAGACTGTCGAAAAGTTGCATATGAAATGGCAGTTATAAACAAAATTAAAATGCCACAGTCATGGGTTGTGAACCAAATGGCAGGCATTGACTGGTTAAAATCTTTTCGCAAGCGTCATAATGATCTTTCTTTACGCAAGCCAGAGGCTTGCAGTTTGGCTAGAGCAACTTCGTTCAACAAGGAAACTGTGAAAGTCTTTTTCAATAATCTGGAACAAGTTTATAAAAGGCAATCTTCCCTTGCTGATGGCACAAGAGTGTACAACCTTGATGAAACTGCAACCACAACAGTACAGAAACCCCAAAAAGTAATTGGTCCCAAGGGTAAGAATATTGGAAAAGTAACGAGCGGTGAAAAAGGTACCCTAGTAACAACTTGCTGCATTATCAGTGCAGCTGGTCAAGCTTTACCACCGGTATTTATTTTTCCTAGGAAAAACTATAAGGATCACATGATTAAAGGTGCTCCCCCTGGAACATTAGGGTTAGCTACACCGTCTGGTTGGATGAATAGGGAGCTATTTCTCGAAACAATGAAACATTTCATCAAACATACTTCGAGCTCCAAAGAAAATATTTCATTATTGATTATGGACAATCATGAGTCGCATTTGTCTATCGAAGCCTTAGATCTAGCAAAAGAAAACGGTGTTATAATATTGACTCTACACCCTCATACGTCAGCAAAGCTTCAGCCCTTGGATGTGGGTATTTATTCTCCATTTAAAACGTATTACAACGCCGCTATGGAATCTTGGCTACTGAAAAATCCAGGGAAACCTATAACGATTTATGATTTAGCCGAGCTGATAGGAACTGCATTTAGCAGGGCCATGACCCCAACGAATATTATTCATTCCTTCAAAAAAACTGGGATTTATCCTTTTGATAGGAATGTTTTCACAGATGAAGACTTTTTATCCAGTACTGTGACTGATCGTCCCAATCCTAATGTCCTTCAAAATCCATTTGATGTATCATTGCAAGATATCAGCGAGGATGAGCGAAATAGTCCCTCGATTCTAGAAAACGAAATACCACCTGGAATAGTGCATTCTTCAACTTTTCAGGGAGAGTTATTGTCTTCATTCGATCCTCTGCAAGACGCATCAGAGCCTCAGTGCTCTATGTCGAAAAACACATCGCCACTATCCTTTATAAGTCCCAATCAGTTTAGGCAACCCATTAAAGCTATGCCAAGGATAAATATAAGAAGAAGAAAACATGGACGTAGCTTAATCGCAACGGATACACCGGAGAAGGAAAATATTAGATTACAAAGATTAGAAGCTAATAAAAGAAAATTATTAAAGAAAACCAAAACAAATAAACCAAATAAAAAAGCTGTTAGAAAAATCCTGCAGAGTGAATCAGAGGATGAAGCTGAAAATATTTCTCTACATGACGAAGACTCCGATTGGTGTGAGGAAGATGAAAACGAAATTGAAATACTAACTGATCAAAAATTACTGCGCAATGTTTTGCCTCGATTTCCAAAGGAGGAAGATTACGTTCTCGTTCGTTTTGCATCAAAGAAAAAAAGTGTTTATTATGTAGGAAAAATTTTGCAAGAACGTAATGAGAACTTAGAATATTACGTTAGCTTTCTCCGAGCAAATCGCAAATATCAGTTTCATATGCCCAGTAATCCTGATTTATCATATGTTAAGGAATATGATGTGAAACTTATATTGCCTAAACCTTGTGTAGGAGGAAGCACCTTACGCCAACAATCTTACTACTATTTTAATGTTGATTTTTCTCAAATCGATATCCGTTAGTTAACGTTTTAAGCCAATATTTCAATAATTGTGATTCATAGAATAGGTTCCTAATCAATAAAAACCAAAGTGCCACTAAATTGTTCAAAATTTTAAGTGTCAAAAGTGAAAGCTTTATATTTTGCTTCTGTTTTGCTTTATGTTGGTTTATTTTTATGTTTAAAAACTGAGTGGTCTTTAATTTGATTAAGATTTCCGATTTTCTTATAATTTAAAGCTACATTTAGTTAACAAATAATTGTTATTCGAAGTGTAATCTCTATCTTTTTAAGATTATTTACTATTATTTATTTTTGGCTGACTATTGTAATCTTAAGTTAATTTTAATTACTTTCTATGCTCCAAGTGTTACCTTAAAGACTTATTTGATAATAATGATTAAAAATATTAAAAATTACCTGTCTTTTACATAAAAATACCCTCTTGATCCACTGTGGCCCCGGGGTTGACCCACTGTGTACTCTTCCGAGGGCACAGTGGGTCAGTGCCCACTTTTTTTAAAAATGTAAATAAGTCAAAAACTATTATATATATTTAAAAGACTTCTTAGAATAAAATATAAATAAATAGCCAAACTTTTTTAAAATTATAGATTGTCATCAATAGGTTGTATAGTTTCGGAACTATATGACTCTGAAAAAATGGTGACCCACTGTTACCACAATGACCCTACTTTATTTATCCAATAACATGGACTTATTATGTTTGTAATGCTCGTAGTTGGTTTATTGTAACAAGTACTTAACAAATTGGCCTCTAACTGTAATCTAAAGGACATTTAATAGTTTGTACAAGGAAACTTATAACCATGGGCACACAGTTTATGTCAAATGAGATTTCTCGCAAGTAATATCTCCTTTACACACGCGATACTGATATAAAATATAGATTTTTAATATCGATTTAGAAATCCGAGAGTGATATCGGCACATTAGGTTTAAAAATAATTCGCATGAAGGTGAAAAAAATAGATTAATATTTACGTGCTAGAAGTCTGTCTACTACATTATTTTAGTTCTTTGGAACAGTCAAACCAAATGAAACATATCGAACGAAGTGAACCCTAAAGACTTGTGAGTAGAACATCGAGTTTCGGAATTATGAGATCTTTAACTCCTACAACAGCAATAAATACCTTAATTTATAATCATGTAAAAGATGTCATTTTGAAAAACTTAACTATTAAATATTATACATACTCTAGCTATGCCCTATGGTTTCACCCATGTTAAATTTTTTCGAAAAACTCTCCACGACCCTGCTACCGACTTGCCCGTGTAGCCCTATCGTTGTTCCATTTCCCGTACTTGCCTACGGCTTGCCAGATTGCTTGATTGCGTTCATAGTTAAAGCGCCGTTCCTTAGCGGCTGGCTATCATATACAAAACTTGGCAAAAGTTGACTAAATTTAGCTACCTTTGGAATTACTATAAAAGACAGAATTTAAAGTCAAACGATCCACATATGCCGTTAGGTTACGCTCATAGCAGAACTGATCATATCTACCAAAGATTGAAACTGTTGACGAATTTTTGAATGAAGATCACGTACAGATAAACGTTGAGTGAGAAATTTTCAATCCAAAATTAATTCCTATGATTACAAAAAAGGTCTTATTGGCCACCCTACACGAAAAAGAACACAATGCAAGTGACGCAAGACGCAAGGACCAATAGTTTACTAGGTGACAAAATGTTTATATTGCATTGCAATACAGCCTGACATTTTAGCTCTATACGATGCTATGGGATTCAAGGTCACATTTAAATTCTTCGTCTACATTCATTGTTGAGATACTAGGTACCTACGTATAATAATACAATAACTCATGATATAATGTTATCTATAGAAATAAATAAGTTAATGTTCGTTTGTTCATAGTCTTAAATTTACAAAAGTTCTTCACGGATTGTTTATAAATTTTACATTCGAATACGCACGTGTTTTTATTGATTTATTAACAAAATTCACAGCTCCTATAATATAGGTAAACTATATTTGTAAAAGATAATTTAGCCATTTACAAATTTGTATTATTTAAATTTCATATCCTTACTAATATTATAAATGCGAAAGTGAGTGTATTTGTTTGTTACTCAATCACGCAAAAACGGCTAAATGTATTTAGATCAAATTTGGCACACAGACAGCTTATAACTTGGATTAAGACATAGGATACTTTTAATCCTGGTAAAGGCCCAATTATGAAGTCCACGCAGTCGAAGTCGCGGGTACAGCTAGTAATATAATAACTAAATATAAAAAATAACATAAAGAAATCAATTAAAGGGGGGTGTATCTATGTGAGTGTGTGTGTGTACTATTTAATTACCAATTAGAGCTACTTTCATTTGGTTTCTTAAATATTTTTAGATAAAATATTATTGTGATGTTTTTTTATTAAAAAGGTCTATGCCGCTGAGTTTTTAAATTTATTTAATAATCTAGAAGTTCAGTTGTTAACCCCATAGGTAGTCCGGTGTACTAACTATGTTAATTTTTATGTACTTGTTGAGAAATATTATCTATAGACTATTGGAAATATCATAGATCACTAAAGGAAACATGGGTAGTGGAAACTATCCAGAAAATAGTTCAGTATCTAAAATTTAAAATAGTAAATTCATTCAAATAAATATTTCAAAATGTATTGCCCTAAAATTGCGCACTGGATAATCATTTGCATCATATCCAGAGGGACTTTGATATCGAGTCTTGACGAATAAATATTAATATGCAAAATTATTACGTTTCGTTATTTTCCATGGGCGGCTAGACCAGCATACCTGGGTTAAACATGGGAGAACTAAATTTGGCAGTACATAAAATAAAGCGTTGGATCATATTATTTGAAAATATAAAGACTCATACTAAACTAATTAAAACAAACCAACTACGAAGGTAATCGGCCTTGGAGGCGAGAAACCCGTGATTTCCGAGTTCTGAGTACTAAGCACCTTCACTGACTAGATTATTCCGAGATTACAGAGTCATATCATGTAAACTTGGTTTATAATTATTGTAATAACAAAGTCTACGTTTATTTAATTAATGTTTAGACAGTGTTTTATAACCATTTGATATTTTTTAATATTTATTGTATGTTCTTTCGTTTTAGTATATAATATCAACAATTATTTAAACAAAGTTCAGAAAATATAACTACATGCGTATTTGAGTTTAAATAAATGCATAAAAAATCATTTTCTTTTCTACTTTTTTATATTTATTTAACTATTAATAAATTTTGAATTAGAGTATGAATTCTAATGAAACATTATACATACAAAAGCTGTGTCTCTTCTGCGATGTAAAATCTATAGGAACTACCGCTATGTTGTTTATCAATATTTGAACAATTATTGTCTATCAGTAAAATATATGTCAATGGTTATTGATTGATTTTCAACCTGAAGGTAGTAGTTATAGTTGAGATTACAAGAAAAGGCGTTATAACTATGCAAGAATTGAGCAATTATTGCGGTTACTCTAAAATCTTAACAACCGCATCTAATGAAACTCATAATTAAATATGTGTATTGTGTATGTAAATGTGTAATTACTACACGAAAACAAGTGAAACACTACTGGCTACAATAAGAAACCATAATAATAGCAAAATATCGAAACACACGCCACAATATTTTGTAATAAACATATGAATACTAAGTGGAAAACATCCATATTTTTACAAACATTTTTCTTTGATGCAACATCGTTTCTAAATCTACGATACGGATCTCGAACGTTGGTGTAATTGTTTCTAACAAATATTTAGGTATGTAACATAATGTTGTTTGCTCGGATGCACTCTCATTATAATACTTTCAGATTTCGATCGCTCTTACGAATATTTGCCACGTCCACGATCACAACAACCAATTAAAATAAATTATGTTTGAGTCCATCCTAATGGTAGTTCGATAATTTATAATATTTTATCATGTAGTTAGTCAGCAAATTGCACCCCTATCCTCAAAACTAGGGTAGAGATCCTTTATTACGGTGTTTTTTTTTTACGAAAGTTTTCAAAGGGGAGTTAACTATATGTTAGTTAACCTTCAAATGATAAGCTATAATATAAATTGTCCATAATATGAGTAAAAATTAAATTACATTATAGAAAGTAACCCTGAAACAGCACTGGATGCTAGTTTACAGATTATGTTACCGGTCTTGAATCGAATTAAGTAGACATCCCATTCCCACCAAATACAGGTTCAAATGATTAGTGAGGAGACGAGATCTAGCACCACAACCATAAGCGCGAAGCAAACGTTCATTCCACTCTATCCAATGACTGTTTGGCCAATCCTACATCTTCTTAATAAATAAAATGATTGAGGTTTGCCGTAGTGCGCGCATCACGCAAAAACTAATTGATAGATTTTGATCAATTATTTTTTGTTTCTCTTCTTATATACCTACTTAGTTCTTATCAAAAACAAAAAAAACACAATATCTTCATTCAATATTTTTTTTTTTTTTTTTTTAAGAAAAAACATTTGTATGAGCACTACGCATTTTCCTGTCGTCCACGCGAGCGGAGCCGCGGGCTCAGCTAGTAGTAAATAAATATTATGGACATTTATGTTCGAAATATAATATACTAGCTGAGCCCGCGGCTCCTCTTGCGAGGAATACAGAACGCGTCGGTCGAGCGCACGCGCGAATTTTGCTGCCCCCGTTCCTGCCGCGCCGCGCGCGCCGGTCCATTTATTTTAAAGACAAAAATGCTTATCGTGGGTGATCCTTACAAGATAGATATGTACTATCGCTAATTTTCTTGAAGGTCTTTTTAGGATTTTTTAGGACAATTATGTGGAACATTAATTTGATATATCTCCTATAGTTTACACAGCGTAAGCAGCTTAAGCTCCCCAAATGCGTCTTTTTTCCGAATTGATTCACTATTATCGTAACTGCTTATTTCGTATGTTACTTTATCTTACAAAATATATCCCATAACCTGGCCAGATAACATAGCTATGAATTAAAAACATGTAAATCGGATAAGTGGTTTTTCGAGTGAAAAGAGCATAAACGGACAGAGAGAGAGACGTTAAGTTTTAAGGGAAGCTGACCCGTGCGAATATTTCGCACGTTATAGAATTTAAACAATCGGATCCTTTGGCGGGATGTTGATCTACCATGTTGTAGTTTTAATTTTAATTAATTAACTTAGGTTCTTCGACTCTGTATAATGTAATGTTGGTGGCATTTTGCGTGATATAGTTTAGTTATTGTGCATAGGTGAAGCGGATTATAAATAGAAACTGGAAACATGCATTTTGAGTTGCCACAAAAGCTCCCTAGATAGTCCTAACAAGGGAGCCATCATCCTGTTAGACTCCACTTTGAAGATTAGAAAATACTACGAAGGCTAAAAAACATTGACACTGGCAAGTGATTCTGCGGCCCCAAAACAAAAAAAGAACAGCTGTCATGTTAGTTAAACAGATTTGCTAATAGATGGCGTCTGCTACATGTCAGTTGAATATTTTTTTATCTGTGGATGACATTCCCAATGAAAAAGTATTTTAATATTTTTTTAACGAAAACTTTAATTTTATCAACTAAGATTTTATCCTCGGCAGCAGCAAACATAAGCTTTAAAATGATGTTTGAATCATTAATGTCGATGAAAAAATTATGAGATACGGCGATGACACAAAAAACAACTTTGAGAAATATTATAGTATTGTAATATCTAATTAGTAAAAACCTATAATATAATATTTGGCTACTCTATAAACTATTACGATTCGTATACTGACCCACATATCGCTGAGCGGCTGCGGCGACAGTGAAGCGGGCGCGGACGAAACTGCGGAATCCTCGTCTGAAGGAGCTTCCTTTGTAACAAAATAAATATTATTTGATTTTAACGTATCTCTGAATTATTTTCTCAACTTTATATAAATTAATATCTATTATATGTAGTCAAATCCTTATATATATTATTAATATTTAGTAGTGTTAAAAATATTTATTTAATAACTTAAAAAGAGAGATAATCTGATTCAAAAAACTTCAAGAGAAAAGTGGAAAGAAGTGAAGTGAAGATATCATTAAGGATGTTGCTGTCTCGCGACGAAAGTGGTTCACGAAATTCCGCACTAACTAATCAGATCTTTTGGTGTCTAGTGTCTGGTCATAAATAAAATTATGTTATTATAAAAAAATCTACTTACCCTGTAAAACGTTTCTTTCCTGTGTTGTATATCTGTTTTCAGATCTTCACGGTTACTCTTATCTTTACCCTAGAACAAAGAGAAATACAATTGAAATAGGTAACTAGATGGCGAAAAAATCACAATCAAAAAATACTTATTTCAATTTAGCCCCTAAGAAGGCACTTATGAACTTTAAACACTACTACTGGTTCGGAAAACATCCCGGTCATCGAGAAGAGCTGGGTTTATCGTCTTTTTTTTATATATTTCTTTCTCAACTGAACAAATATTATTTACATTGAATAAGGATAGGTAATAATTATTTAGTGAATGCACAGAGAGGGATTCACTTCCAGTCATCACTATCACTTAAATAATGATCCACCCTAAAATAACCTTTTGACAGTAATTGTGGAGTGGGTGTGATTATTTAAACTGTCCCTGGAACAATAATTTAATGCACCTTTGCTAAGTATAAACACAATCCTAGAAAAACGTAGATTTTTACAATAACGTAATCGTATGTAAGTTGGCGTGATGACTTTGACGGTTGAAAGGTGTTCACTTCGAAGTCGCAAATGTTTTTGTATTGTACTTTACTGACCATACGGTACACTGACATAGTTTTCAACCTAAGGGTTTGACATTTTGATTTATTTAGGGTATTTTAGGGGTTAAATAAGTGGTGTAGCTTGGGGTTGTTCGGTCTCAGATGCCACCTGTTTGAGGGTGAACCTGGGTTTAATACCTGAACGAAAAAAAATTATATCTTATCTAAACCATCATGTTTTTCAAATGTACTAAAAGTTTGCAAACCTTGAGGTTCCTAGGTTTGTTGTGTACAAATAATAAAAGAGAAAACATTGAAATAAAATTTCGGCCACGTATAGTGTAAATATAGGGGATATTCTTCTGAGGTGAACCACCCAGCAACAACATGTTTTACCGTTTCTTCTCTAGCCGCCTCCAAAAGCACGGTTTTCTACTCGGGGTGCTACTCATGCTAGCTACGGCACTAAGCTAAATATTTTTAGTGGTATTTTAATACAATTTTATTTTACGAGTTTTATGACAAAGATTCATTGAGGTGACATGTTTTAAGGTACGTTTTGGTCGAAATTTAAAATAAGTCTTTTTTAGGTATTAGGTAATCAGATTTTTTATTATTGGATGTGTGTGCACACATACAGTTACATTTTGCATAGTCACACTCAATTTGTGACTAGCTTCACCACAATAAAATAATAGGTTTGGCAAGCAACTTCATAGTGTAGACTTTTTGTTACAATAAGCGCGCCCATCGTATAAATTAACTCATATTTTTTTCATAACACGCCAAAAGAAGTATCAAAACGTTGTTTAATTTCTGCTGTCAATTCCCTAGTTTCCTGTCTCTGCTAATTTAGTTAAGATTATAATTGTAATATATTCGTAATTGTAAGTAGTTTGCGATTAATGAACAATAGACTACTTATCGAGTTTCAAAGTATTGTGCCCCCGGCTAACATCTGTCTATATCGCCAAAACGATTGATAGTCGTGACTGTGTAGTTACAACATTAAAATATGTTGTTGGAACTGGTATCAATTATTAAGGCTAACCACATCTTAAGGGAGCCATTTCGGTCGTGATACTCTTCCCTTTCTCTGTATTATTGCAACACTATTAACAATGTTTTTATTTTAGCTATGATCAATTTTAAAATAGCATGTTCTATTACAACGTCGCGATTCTTTATGAGACCATTAATATAATTATGACGATAACATTACATTCGAGAGTTTTAGAAGAGCGAGGGTAATTTGAATTGTTTTAACCGACTTCCAAAAAGAGGTGGTTCTCAATTCGAATGTATAGATCTTTATGTATAGATCTCATTATTATAGATCTTCAGCCATAACTTCGTTGTTTATAAACAGATTTAGATTATTATTTTCGTGGGAAAGGAGATACCTCAATGGTAGTCCATTAATTTCATTGGTATTGCACTTCCGACTTCGAAGATACACTAGGGAACTCCTGAAGAATATGGTATTTTTTTTGTTAAAAATTGTCTTATTTTTTGAGTATACTTCTATTAACGTGATTATTAGATAGTAAAATTTAGTCTGCGGGCGCATTGTGTGACGGAAGTGAGATATGACGGACTTTCCCATCAATGATAATAATGTGAACTCATTTTAATGTTTTTTTTTTCAGACACCCCTCAGTAGAATGCTTTGCAAAAGTGCCAGAAAACAGAGAAAATAAATAAACCAGAAAGGTTAACTAAGATAAGCTAAGAAAACAGGAAATATAGTTGTAACAAGGAAGTTTTTACACGATTCCCACGTGGAAGATGATTATTTTTGCCTGTTAAACTGTGGACCGTTTGAAAATATTGCTTTATAATAGGGGACAGGGTGGCAAGATGGGGTACTTAAGCTTTAAAGGCAAATAATATAAAAAAATACATAGTGAAACAATCATATTTATTTTTTAATTAACAACTAATTAATATTATTCTAATATTTGGTGTCATTAGGAACATTTGGTAACACATTTAAGAGACAAAAAAGAAAATAAACAAAAGGTGTTTTGCCCCATCTTGCCCCATGGTGCTGGTAAGATGGGGTACCCCCCTGAGGTAAGATGGGGTGATGAGAATGATCACAAAGAAAGATGATTATTTGAGCTGGCAGAACTCGCAGACATGGGTGGCTTCGTCATCATCATCATCTATTCCTGCGCAGCTATTATGAGCCCATCTTCCACATGCAAGATATGGAAACAGAATATACTTCCTCACAATACATACATAGTATGTCGCCCTCTTCTTCACTTTCAACTCTAGATGATGAGACTCTTCGTCGTTTTGCTGTTTTCGCTAATCGGCTATTCTTCTTTGATTTTTTTTTTTGAGCTTTTGTAGTAGTTTTTTTTCTGTAATTCATCTTTTCTCTTTTTTGTTTCTATGACTTTTTTTGTTTCGATGACTTCCAATTCTTGTTTGAAGGGAGGCAACGCGATAATGGCTGTTTTTCCATGCTTTTTAGCAACACGAGAGGATTTTTTAGTAAGAGGAAGTGGAAGGTTGTGATGTGTCTGGTTTCTGACATACAGGGTTTTCAGCTGATTTTAGTGAGTGCGTCTGCTGGTCAGATGGATTTTGTTCTGCTTGGATTATAAGGATATATAGGATTATAACACCATGAGCTCTGGCTTCATTGATCAGGTCAATATTCTGAGTGTGGGTGCTGTGCCCATCCAGTAAAAGAAGCACGGGTCTCTCTTTAGATGCTCCACTGAAATTCACAAATCTCTTAAACCATTGGAGGAACAGCTTGGAAGTAATCCAGCCCGAAACACTACATGTGCCCCAAGCACCAGCTTGTGAATTCACCATCAGCTCTGGATTTATCCTTTTTCTTGGAAGCATAGGTGGCATGTAGTTTCCAGCTGCACTGAAGCATATCTCGACCGTTACCGTCTGTCCTCGTTCTGCTGAAACTATGACCCCAACCTGTTTACGTCTTCTGTTTGTAGTCCCTAACCATTCCAAAAAGGCAAACTATAATAAGCTCACAAAAAACAAATTCATTTTTACGGGAAAGAAATAAGAACAAAATTATTCGTTACCCCATCTTGCCTGCAGAACCATTTTATTAAAAAAAAATAACAAAAAAAAAAGCAGCCTACAATCTTAAGGAAACGCAATGCCTACCTTATTACAAGTTAGTTTAAGCGTCAATCACAGCAACACGTCACCAGCTAACATTATTTAACAAACCACAGTCACGTGTCAAACCAGAAGAAAATATGATAAACAATTAGCAGTAAAACACATTTTTTTATTTTTGTTCGACACGTTGCACTTGTGAACCACTAACCACCGGGCGACTAACAAGTGTCATGGTGGTGCCTCGAACGATGAATGAAGGAGCGTGATAGGTCAATTTGAACTGTGAATTTCTCTGGGTACCCCGTCTTACCCGCTACCCCGTCTTACCTCCTCCTCCCATTGTATCCATAATAATATTGCATTTGTATCTAAATTAAGCAACTATATTGTAAATGTTCTTAATAAAAATTCTTAGATTACGTTTGTTTTTTGTAGCAAGATTTTACCCCTTATGATGTAACAACTAGCCCATGACGCGGGGTTATAAGTTACACGCCTCATTTCCTAGAATTTTTATCGTATATGTCACTTAGGCTGGTAACAAATATTATTTTAAAATTTAAAACCTGAATAGTTACTTTATCAACCAAACTCGTACGTATAACATACAAACTAACAAAAATTGTGTCAGTTTGTAGAAAAAAAATGTCAATACCAGCCCCAGTCACCCCTACATTTTACAAATTGACCAAAAGCATCGATGCATATTTTTTTATAGTAGCTCGGGAGAGTCCGTGCTGATAAGCACAGTACAATCCCAAAACAGTGGCGATCAACGCGACATCTGCCGTCTATCACAGTTGTCACTGTTATGTCAGCCAACATAATAATACATAACGACAAAGAAAATTATCTCTTCACGTTAGGTATGCTTGAAGGATCCCGATGTCGTAAGAGTGATAGAATATTCTGGCTGGCAGTTTCATGGTATGGCAAAGATAAGAACAGGCGTCGTCATGCAAGTATCAAAATGAAAAGTTATGTGGGCAAGCTTTAAACAAAAATGATAACATATTGTGCCTTCACTTATTTGATAAGCAATAATAAACAAGACGATATTGCTATAAAAGTACGCTAGGAGTAATAAAATAAAGTAACTTGAATTGAATGTAAAGTAACTTCATGGCAGATAAAGTTATGTTAGAAAACATTTACTGTAAAGAGATACATAACATGTATTTAGCAATAATTATATTGTACGTATTTTTTTTGTATTGTTATCACGTATACAGATATTGCAACTTGCATCCGAGTAAACTGCATTTGTTTACTTATAGTAGACATGTACCTAACCTACATACGAAATTTCTGACTATTGTTGAATACCAATTAAAATAATATACGTATACTTATTATATATTAAATAAAGTAAAATATAACCTTCATCACTTAAGTGTATATCGGGATTTATTACTACATACCTATTAGTTTATATTAGTATTATTACTACTAAAGAAACCAAGACAGATTGAAACATATTTGTTCCACAATAGCTGGTACCCGCGGCTCCGCACGCATTCATTACACAGTAATTTTAAATGTTTCGTATTTTATGATTTTTTGTGCTTATATTGATAATCACTTACTTATACTCCCTATATACAAAATTTCATCAAAATCGATCGATATTTTTACGATTTCTAAAAGTCTTATTAACAATTTTATACCTATCAATTGAAGAACGAAATCTTTCTAAACTCGGTTACGCTATTATAGATTTGAATCAAGACAACATAATTTTTAATATTAGGTAGCTACATTCGTGATCAATGACCTTTATAAAAGACGCTGAAGACGAAATTTTGAAAAAAAAAATACCATTAAACACAAAGGAACAGACTTATTAATATATATGTAATTTTTTTACAAAGGCAACAGAAATCAAAAGACTTTTTCCTCCAATTAACCTTCAGTAGTATATAAAAACTACAAACATACAAACATAAATAATGCAATTTGCAATCAGGAAATGTTATTTGACCGCTACAAATTAACCAAAAAGTACCACAGTAATAGCAATGAATGATGGAGAAATGTTAAAACTGATAGTCTAAACATACATAAGTTCTCAATTATTTTCTTTTTATCTCTCTTTAAAGTTTATATAGAATTAAAAAAACACAACAATTAACTACACTAAGCTAATAATATCTATCTATTGACTCGAAAGAATCGAAAAGAAATATCTCGAATTCATTTCGTAAAAGTGAGTTAATTGTTTATTCGATTTAAATGATTACAGTTGTTTCAATTGTTAAAACATAGCGGGTTCACTCATTGTTAGCGTTAATAATTGATCCACAGAACATTTTACGCGGGTCCATATGTATATTACAAGGAGATTTAACGTATTATTTATTACATGTCGGAATATGGTAACAAAAAGCGTGGAATCTATTATTGCTCCATAGATTCAGATTTGATTTCGGTGCCCTTATTTATCGGCTGAGTACCTTAAACGCTCGCCAACAAGTCCGATGAAATTGTTAAGGCGTCCCGGCCAACAATATAGTCAGTTCGAAAAAAAAGTATTGATTTCGGCCGTGAAATGTACAATATTGGTCGTCTACGATCACGACGTCACGATGTGACGTTGTAGTCATAGTAAAACCCAGTTTTAAATAACTCTATCTTGCTCTAGAGTTCTCTTTTTCCTGATTTTCTGTTTTAATATTAATTTGTTAATGAATTGTGTACCTAATGTGTTATCATTTATAAAATTATTATTGATAATTCTGAAAGCCCATAAATTATGGAATGACTTACACTGCACGTCTACAAAATTTCATCAAAATCGATTGAGACTAAATAAAAATGTATTATTTATAAACCATTTATTATACGATTTCTAAAAAAGCAATGACATAAGCTTCGTGTGTACAAATTTTCATAAAATCGGTCAAGCCGTTTTTGAAGGAAATCCGGACATACAAACAGATAGAAAGACAAAAATAATTTAACGCCATATTCGTGATCAGTGTATCTTACGTATGTATGTATGTATATGTGTATGTTGTCTATAAGAAAATTTCGAAAAAAAAAACTTAACTTACAGATTTATTCATATAGATAATCCTTTATCAAAATGCAGAATGACTAAACTGCAAGTAAATATTGCTGTAAAACATTATGCAGGCCGGCATGACAACTATGATTGTTCTTTGATTTCGATCTTTCAGTGGTTAATCTGCTTTTAGATTGTATAGTTCCTATCATTATGTACACTGCACATACACTGTACGTATCACATAACATAAATCATTTAAAAAATCAACGCGAGCGAAGCCACCGAAAAAAGGCTGTTTTAACATCAATGTTTCTCGTGGTTTCAACCACAATCGCGATAAGGTTCGTTCATTGTCTACAAAAGTAATACTTTTTGATTAGCGAAAGCAAATAGAAAGTCATCGATAATCATCTTTACACCGTCATTCGCGAGATCGTATCAGACCTGTCTACAGCGAGTAAGGATGTCGTATTATGATTTATTGATATTTCGATATGCGACGTTTTGTCGTTTGTTTAATTAATTATCAGCCTTTGAAATCAGATTAACGTCTTGATATACACTTCTAATAGAGGTCAAGATTCATCTAAAGGACTTTAGTAAAGTTTCTGATTAAAACAACAAGGTGTGCAGCTTCGATTCGTGGTAGAGTCAACTTGTGTGAATGATTGGTTGCTAACTTACACTCCCTTAATAGTGACAATTTATCACTATGCACTATTTGACTTATTCCGTAACAGTTTTACAGAGTCTGTGTTTAGACACAGGTATTTTTTCCCCTTAATAGATACCGTTTGTAAACAATGTCACTTGATTTTAAGTGACGATGTGGCCTAAAATGGTATCACGGTAAGTCTAAAGAGAGCTTGGCTTTCAATTGAAGCTACCGGAACATACCTCAGATTCTTGGCGACAGATTTTTAATTTCAGAGTGTTAAATAGACAAGCGAGCATTAGAAAATGAGTTACTACCATGCTATGGTTTTATCACGATGTAACTTCGAATCGACGCCACCTCGCTACCCAAGGAATTGATTACTTGTTCCTATAAATATTATTTTTATTCGTTTGATAATTATTTACCGGAATATACTTATAGGAGCTTGACGACAGATTTTCAGCTTGAGCGTGGTACGCATCCAGACGGGAATTAGAACAGCCTTACCGCCATACGTATACCAAACTATCATCACAGTTGAGAATTAATTTCGTTCTATTTTCTCATCTCACGCACAACAATGACGGAAGTATTCAGAGTCTGTAAACTACGCCTCACGAATCGTAAACTTTTATTGACAATCACTATTGGAATTCATCCAGCAACTTTCACTGTGTTCGGATGATTAATTCTTTGCAACAATCTTGCGAATGTTGTGCCTTTTAATTATTATTAATATATGAAAATAAAAATCAACTCGGCAAAAACGTCATACCAGTCTTCGAATATATTGGTGAAAGATTTTAGGTACTTGGTTGTGTGTAATATATACGAATCTGAACGCTACGCATCAAACCGAGACCGTCTTAAAGGTTTTTTACAATTTGTGACTAAATGCCAGGAATAAGCAAAAGAACTCATTTTCAAAGTTATATTTCTTTAGGATCATTATAAAAAAATATATGATAATGCAATATTACGATGCGAGTGCACTATGGTGAAAATAACCATACTCGATGGTTTTTTAATGCTGTATCAGTGCCACCTCTAACTAAATAACACATTTTGAAATCAATTATGGTGCATGCTCCTTAACTGACTATATAGTTCATAATTTTAACGCTAGATGTTAATGTAATATTTTTAGCTTATTGAGCCTTTGCATTTTTTGTGGTGAAGATATTCACACACGATGTTATGCGTCACATATCATTGTCTATGGCCATTCCAATAATTATAACTTATAACGTGCGTACATAAGTATAAGATTTCATTTCTTTATATATATATTATCTGTGCCCGAGGCTGCGCTCGCGTGGACTACAGAATGCCGTCGATCGAGCGCACGATGTGAATCGTGCTGCCACCGCTCCTACACGGCGCGGCGACTATGTATTTTTTGCCATAATCTTTTTTTTTTCAAGTAATAGCCTCGAAAATACTATATTTAATATAAAAAAACCTAAACACGAGGAACAGAAAATAGGCCACTGCGCGCTTTTGAAAAAAAAAACTATTTATACTTATTTAACTCATTGAAAAGCATTATTAGAATTAATAATATATCAACTAATGCATATAATTTTGATAATCATAAAATATCGCCTAAATAAATATTTCATGTTTGGCCTCCCTGCATAACATGAACAGTGGTGTCTTTGCTTTTATACCCTTCAAATACATATTATACTGTAGTGCACACGCTTCTACGTGCATATCGACATCGATATAATTGTAACATTTACATATCTATAACATTGGAAGTGAACAATCGCAATAGTCCAGTAATAGGAGCTATTATGCTCCTATATTCTTATACAAGAAGGTATGGTCTATATATTTGTAAAGACATCGGCAGTTGCTTGTCCGGTCCATGGTTCCATGGTTGTATTTTAAGCTATTGAAATGTACCGTCCAATAGATTATAATGGCCTTTGATTAAAATATAGCCTAGTTACAAACTTAGTTTAAAAAAAATATAATTCCCACAGAACCTAAAAAATGTTAACTTAAAAAACTCCTGATAACATTTTCTTGGATTTTTTTAGCTTCAACTTTCTGTGGAAATAAATATCCTGATGAAAATTATCATTGGTAAGGCATTTTCTAATAGCTCCTTGACTGGCTACCAAGTTCTAGTTTTTAAAATCTGTCTTCAAAAATCTTTAGGTGTATTCCGGCAGCTGCACTTGAGAATCAGAACCTCTAGGCTTTGCGTGTTATTCGGTCATTTTTTCGCTTAACATCAGGTAAGACTTGTCAAATGGTAATACCTATGAAGAAAAAAAAATTGAATCATTAGACATTGAGAATATCTTAAGCGGGGTTGCCTGCTGTACTAAGATATTATTTATATAAGTTGTACGTAATGTTCTATATTTTTATAACTAATTCAAACATAATATTTAAAAGTACCACTACTTACCTTATTTCTTAAAGCAATAAGGTAAAAATAAACAATAGAAAACATATTTGAGAATAAACAAAAATGTAGTTTATTTTTAACACGCTTATATTGTCTTCACTTGTAATTAACTAACTAACTAACAAAACAATGTAATAAAATCTTAGAAGTCTATTTTAACTTACTTCTAATTTTGGTATCGAAATAAAACTTTGTATGACGTATGTAGGTCGGATGATAACACTATAATTTGGTATCTTGGAGCTGATCTGATGATGGAGACAGGAGGTGGATAGTGGAACACATCAGTAGCTACCCCTCGAGTTTAGGATCAAATGATTCGTTTGACAAGTCAAATAGATTGGGCTTGGTAACGAGATGTTATTATAAGACTAAAAAGCCTTATAATTTTTAGTGCGTAATTAAAGCGTGTTTTTAGTTTTTTTAAGCTATTTAAACTTATCATGATTTATGATAGCTAAATCTCTTAATGTGATGATATAAAGGATGGGGTACAATGGGACTGATATATTCGGTAGAATAAAAGTCCCAAAAACAAAAAAAAAAAAAATGATAGCTACAGTGAGACTCATCGTCGACTTAATCGATTAATACTAATATTTATAGCTAATACTCATTTAGTAATTTTTAATACGTTTTCAGTTTTTATCTAATAACGAAAACATTCTTACTCTATCGCCCCAATTGCTTTCGTTTTACTATCGCATGTCGCATTACAGCTGGCCGTGGAGTTGGGATAAAGTGAATGGCGTATGCAAAAAATCCCTCGGGATGATGTGACTGGCTCTGGGATCTAGCAATAGCTGAATCCTCACTGACCCCTACCCCCTCCCCCACATATAGTGTAGGACAACTCCTCCCCCCCCCACATCTGAGCTAGAGAAAATTCCCCCTCCCCTTCGCCCCTTTTAAATTTTTAGTTAAATGCCTACAAACCGAAAAAAACCACACAATATTTTTTTCGTTTATTTTCCAATTATTCAAAAAATGAAAACATTTCTACTTTATTAAAACCTCACTATAAGAAAGTGAAAACCATAGACGTAAGTATTGTCCTTGCAAACACGGAGTTCGCTATATCTACTTACAGGTTATTTGTTGAGATATTGGTGCCCGTTTGTGCGACCCAGTTCCCATGGTTCTACCGCTTGAGGCAACATTGTGATTTACTATTGCTTCTACATATATTTAAAGAGTAAATTGTAAATTTGGCTTTTGTTATCATTTCCAAGTGGATCCCAACAACCTTACACAAGTGTAACTGTCGTAGTAGCACGATTAGGCGTGTCGCGTTTCGGGGTCAGCCGGCTATATCCAGTCAACGGGAGCCTTGCAGGCCTGTATGACAGCAATGACCGTCGATAGATCACCGATCTCTCGGTGGTCGCCGTTGTTTTTGGATTGTACTGTACTTAGGCTTACTATCAAGCATAATGACGTCACTTTGCCGTGCTAATAAATAAAAAAACCCTTTGCTGCAAATCTGTAGCGCTCACACTGCTGTGTTCCGATTTGAAGAGTGTGGTTAACACACTAGCCAATCCATCTTAGTCCTCAGAGGCATTTATAACTTAAGTCTATATGTAATTGAATTCGGATAGAATCCTTATTGAAAATTTTGTCTCCGTTTTTAACTAGAATTTCATAAAAAAAATTGGTCGCGTGTACTTGTGTACGCGCATTACTAGTTACACTGATTAATCACACTCAATGTTATATGACGCATATAGCATATAATGGTACTTATAATCCGCGAATTGACGATATGATTAACAATTAAATTAAATTATTTTATATTAGTCTTTTGATAGATAGAAAGCCTAAAAAATAATTGTTAAGTTATTTAATTTCCGAAAGTATTTTGTTTGTCTGTGAGTCACGAGATTAGAAACACTATACAGTAAATTGTGACGTCACCGTTCAATAAATATACACAGTTGAGTGTTATCTTGTGATAAACGACTTTAAAATTATTACTAAGCGTTGTAACAGTGGCTTTAAAAATATATGTGCTAAAGAAATGCCATAACCGAAATTCTAATCTTAATCTATAATTGGCACCTTTTAACCTTCGTGTTATTTATTGAATGATGACGTCACACTGCGATTTGGCAGAATATTTTTTATTTTCTTAAAAATATACTTTTTATATTACTTGAAGAGTTTGTCGAATTAATTAAACATGAGTGAAACCGTGGGGCTCAGCTAGTTATTTATAATAATAATACTTTAAAATTTTGGCGTTGATATTTTTTTGAATGTCCATACATTTCTCATTTATAATAGCGATAATGTTAGTAAACGTCTTAATAGGCAACACAACTATATACCTATATCCTATTCTACCCACATCGACGCCGTAACTAATAAACTCCATTAAAATTATTTGAGAGATTAGAATTATTTATATTGCTTGTAAATCTGAAATTATATCAAGTTTTTTTTATCGTTTTCGGTTTTGGCGTAATGGCAACAATCTCACCTGATGTTAAGTGACGATGTGGCCCAAGATGATAACACGCTAAACCTAGTGGAAGACTGGCTCTCAAGTGCAGCTGCCGGAACACACCTATTGATGCTTGGCGACAGATTGTCAACTTGAGGGTGGTAGCTAGCCAGGCGGTTTAGTTACAACTAGCAACACGCCCCGGCTTCGCACGGGTAGAGTAGAGCATAATATATGCCTACATTTAAGAGATAACTCTATTGGTTTACGCGGCGCACGTCAGTAAAGCTCCCAGTCGGCATGATTTTCTCCGACATCTTCAATAATCATCGTTTATTTCAGCCAGTTTACACAAAACTTTAATGAATTATACATTTAAATCTTCCTCGTGAATCACTTAGTTCATTGATGAAAACCGTATTAAAATCCGTTCGTTAGTTTTTGAGTTTATCGCATTCAGACAGACAGACAGATGCGGCGGGGGACTTTGTTCTGTAATATAGTATGAAGTATGATGATGACTTCAATTATTTCGTGAGTATGTTACGATTATACGGATTTTATCGTATAGTTAGTAAATATGGAATAGTTTCTTCATAGACTCCGTATATATATTGTTATGAAATTACATATTATATTTTTTAAAGATACACTTCTTTAAACATGTTATGAAAAATGACGAGAGTTATTTTATGATGCGCGTGCACATCGTAACAAAATGACAGTAGTATGAATTATATTGCTAAGCCTCTTCGTTTGTTGTGGTGAAGGCAGAATAATCTAAAAATATTATATAGCATCTCGCGTTACAACTATGAACTACATAGTCAAGCAAAGATCTTTCATCATAATTGATTTCATATTTTTTTATAGATGGCACTGATATAGAATTTAAGATAATAATATCGAGTGCGGCTATCTTCACCGCAATAAAACAAAAGGTCTATAGCAAACAACTTCATCGAATACACTTTAAGTTACAATATGCGCGTGTATCGTAAAAATTCACTCTCATAATTTTATCATAACGCGTCTGAAGAAATATAACTTCAAAAAGGTTTCCACCGAATGGAACGAACGTCGTGATAAGAATAAACATTAACTCGAATGAGAAGGCAGGTCGCGTGTCCGTAACCTTTGGCATCCATAGCGTGGAGCGTTTCACCGGATGCACCGACAACTTTTTGAGTGCATAGCAGCGGTGATATACGATTCAACACTACTGTTCATAATAATGACGTAAGGGATTATGTATGATCTTGTTGTTATTAGCGTTTAAAGTGTCTCCGATGACAGCAAAAAAGTATTGTTTTTTTTCACTCAAACATTGACCCATACGGCCTTTATACTCAAAAGACTGTGCCAATAAGTCATATTGGGGTACTGTGGAGTTGACAAATGCTTATCGACTGGTACGCCATCATGTTAGCCAGTTAGATATATCTTGTGTGATGTAAACTACTATAAAAAGGTTATTTACGATATGCCCATACACTCAACCAAAAAACGTCTAATGCTGGATCATAGGCCTCCCCAAAGATCGCCACAACGACCGCTCCTGTGCAGCTGGCGCCTAGCGGGTTCCCGCAATCTTCACTAGGTCACCGGTCCACCTGGTGGCGTGTCTGCCTACGCTGCGTCTTCAGCTACGTGGCCGCCACTCGAGAACTATACGGCCCCATCGGCCATCCGTTCTACGAACGATGTGTCCCTCCCACTACCACCTAAGTCAAGCAATTCTGTGAGCCATGACAGTGGCTTTGGTTCTTCTGTAAATCTCCTCATTTCTAATTCGTTATTGCCTTTTGAGTGGCTAATAGTTGGGATCCAACCGGACGAGACTAGTTTTTCCCTAACTTGTATCGACTTTTATATTGTAAAATACATTATATACAATTTTTCATTCAATTTTGCTTCTTAGAATACCACAGCACCCCAGAGGTCAAACAAAAAAAAAATTGACACATGAATATAAAAATGTTCTTCTACCGCTAGCCTAGATAGATTCTCTGCACTTGGCTACAGACAGCCTTATCTTTACAGTTCAATTTCGATTATGTTTTAATCGAGAAACGAAAATTTGAAAATCCTTCTTCAGTAATTCCATTTAACATCTTCATTTTACGGGTAGACGTATCTAAATCCACAGTCGAGACTTGATAATCATTTCTACAAACATTACTACTGTTGCGATGATAACTGGTGACGTTAGACTTAGGACATTGACGTTTAAACTCTCAGCGCGAAGTTTCATCTATACATATTATAAAACTCAACGTCTCTCTGCCTGTCTGTCCATTTAAAATAACAACATAATAATAACATATATATGAATTAAATGAAAAACTATGTAGATCAGATAAATGGTCTACATAATACAAATCCAATCTACATGGTTTTTATTTTAATTTATAGATATTTTATCTGGCCAGATTATAGAATATATTTCATAAGATAAAGTAACATACGAACTAAGCAATGACGATAATGGTGAATCAATTCAGATTAAATACGCATTTGGGATGGTTAAATGGCTTACGCTGAGTAAACCATACGAGATTTATCAAATTAATGTTGTACATAATTGTAGATCTTAAAAAGAAACATAAAAAAATAATCGATAGCATATATCTATCTTTTAAAGATAACCCACAATATGCATTTTTGTCTTCCGTCTTTAGAGCGGGGGGCAGCACGATTAGCGCGTGCGCTCGACCGACAGCAATCTGTAAGTCCACGCGTAGCCGCGGGCACAGCTAGTGATAACATTTATTAAAATGTCAATATTTTATCCTAGCGGAAGGTATTGCTTATAGCTCTTATTTATCCTAAACACTCAATAACTTCTATTATAATTCACAATAAATTTTCAGTTTTTTTTTACAATTAAATTTTTAATATTCCATTAGGTCTATGTAACATGATAAAATCATAATTTATCTATAAATTTCATTATAGAAAAAATGTATTGAATGTAATGTATTTTTTTTTATATCTTGAAATATATTATGCTAAGAAACGCACTACATACAGCCAAATCTCAAAAAGTATCAATCGTTTATGATTATTTATGTAGGTACGTACTATCATTACCACTTGGATCAATAGAAAAATCACAAAGTATCGGATATTTCTTAGCAATGTCGTTTTTTTTTTAATAATCACCCAGACGAATTGATAGATAATAATCATATAATTAAACGCCCGTTTCTGATTCATGACAGGTTAAAACTGGGTTCGCCATAACTCGTAGACTTTGACCCCACCTACTTTGACCCAGTCTGTGACTTTGGGAAAGCGCTCGCACTATGTAGGACGGTGGCCCACAAAGAGTCCCTTGTCCCACCTGAATGACATCACCTCGGCTATCTTCAAAGATACATTAATAATTAGATAAAAAGAATTCTTGTTAGAATTTTTGTGTGTTATGTGGGCTATGAAAAATTTATATGAGTGAATTTTTACGATGCGTACTCACATTGTAACAATATGTCTAGACTAGACTAGACTAGAAAAAGTACTTTAGCCTTTCATTTCACGGTTTTTATGAAATAATCCACCGACATCATCATCCAACTAATTCGTACTAAACAGGCGCACGCGCAGTGTTAGTAATTCCTCTGCGGCAACTCGAGCCTAGGTCCAATCCATCGGTATGGAGCCCTTGAGCCAAGAAGCCGCTCGCGTGATACAGTGACTCTACATTCACTAGCTTACACAGCCACACATGACACTGCATTATACACACATGCATAACACACAGGTACATAGGTTCTGTAAGGGACCTTTTGTCAGTTGTGCGTCTAGTGGTAAATCTAATATATAAAATTCTCGTGTCACGGTGTGCGTGATTAAACTCCTCCGCAACGGCTCGACCGATTTTCGTGAATCTTAGCGTGCATATCGGCCAGGGTGGAGAATCGGACAACATCTATTTTTCATCCCCCTGAATGTTAAGGGAGGGGTCCACCCCTAAATTTTTTTTCTATTTTTTAGGCAAAAATTTTTGTTTTTATTTTTTTATGATACAGCATACAAAAATACATACAACCCTAAATTTTCACCCCTCTACGATCAACCCTGCGAGTGTAGCCGCGGGCACAGCTAGTTATATATATATATCAACCGTTTCGATACCATAATACAAGCTAAGCTTAGTTTGGAAATAAATGTCTTGTGTACAAATGTGAAGGAAAAACTCGAATTCCCAAAAATGTAGTGTAAAGTGTGAACCTAGAGTTAGACTACCATTTGGAGCTATTTAAAAACTAAGAATTTCTAAAAGAGAAGCCGCGTCAAATACAAGATCACCCTTCTTTGTGCTATATATGAAAGCCTTGTGAGGTAAGAATTGTATAAAAATAAATGTATGGAACACATCGTGCCTTGCATAATATTATAAATAGTCTGAACTGAATGAGCCCCTATCAAAACCGGTTTTAAGGAATGTCCTGTGGGAAAAACGATTGTAAGCGTTCGGCAGGTCCTTGCTCGTGAAATAACAAAATTTATATGGGGTCCATATAAGCTTTACCGTGAAAGATATAAGGTTGAATTTATTAAGTTTTTTTTTAATTGTAGAATTTAACATTTTGTGGTATGAATGAATGAATTAGGATTAATTTTGTTCGTTTTTGGGACACGACTCAATTTTAAGATTAAGGGTGAATGACACATTTTATGACACACCTTATAACTTAATTCTCCCTTCCAATGAGTAAGTATTTTATAATCTAGATATTTAATTATGCCAGGTCTGCATATTAATGGTTTCTTCGTTGCTTGATTAGAAAACCTCTATTCAATATTAAAAAAATGGATTTGTTTTGAACAAACTTTCATATGTAGTTGAAGATGGTAACATAATTAGCCTAAGATTAGTCTAGCTCCGTGCAGCAGCCGGAATGTACCGATGCATTTTTATCGATAGGTTTCAGCTAGATAAGACCATTATTTTAATTTGAAAAACACTGAAGAGGAAGTTCATTATCATTGTTGTCACCATCTATAAACCCACCGTTGAACATAAGCCTCTCACAAAACCTACCGTCCATTTTTTGTTCGTTCCGATCGTCTCTATCGTCGTCTCAACTTGTACGGTTTAACAGCTGCTTTGTACCTGCTCAACTTTAGCTTTGGCAAAGAGGACCTTATAATAGTCTAATATGCTCCTAAATTAATCTGCTTAATATAGCATCCTTGATATTGTGATCGGTATGAAATCGCACATTCTGAGCCGCAAACGATATTCTTCTACAATCGATTTATTGACAGTAATAATTTATACCATTCTCTATTAATATGACCTCAAACGATAAAACGATACGATAAAAGAAGAAGTGTGCCAACGGCAGAAAGTCAACATCAATAGGTTTCATTTGCACAATGGTATTGGAAAGCAATAAATATCGTCTCAACAGACTTTAACAATTTTACATTAAACTAAAAATCGTAAAGATGCACGCGCGCAAAGTGTACAAGTTTATGTTTAAAGTTTGGAATAAGTTATAAACGATGACTATTTTTGTATAACAATTCGAGCCACAAGAACCAAAGTCACCTACAAAACTCTAAGAACTCATAGCCAGTGGCCGCAGTGGGCGAGTGTCGTATTGACCTACGGGGTCGAAGAGTTCTTGAGTGGCAACGTTGTACCGCAAGATCTACGTGGGCAGACCAGCCACATGGTGGACTGATGAACCGGTGAAGGCTATGGAAAGAGCGTCTTTCGATGCAAGCAGCACAGGAACGGTGGTTGTGGGGATCTTTGGGGGAGGTTGAATAATGACGATGGTGATTCGATGCCAACATATATTTTCTCTATATTTTGTACCCTTGAAAGTCTGTTTGGAGTTCAAAACTTAATATAATAAATCTCAAAACAGTAATTATCACGATCACAAAATGCTTCAGGCACAATATCTGCGGTTGATAATATAGGTATAATATGAGTCTTGTAATGTAAAACCCCAAATGCTAAGGCTGTTTTATTTAGTATTCTAACTAAACAATAAACATATTATGTCTTCCATTTACTATCTTCACGCCATATGCGGTAGGGAAAACGTATGGTGAATAAATTAATCTTAAATAATACCTCTACAAATATTATTTCTAAAAGGTATTTTAGTGGCAACGCAATATCTGCCTTAATTCTTCATCAAAATTAGTGATTCACACATCAATTTTAAAGCGTATGTTTCCCGCAAACTAAACTAATGCTTTCGAAAAATGATTAAAAGGAAGTGGAAGGACTCACCAATAAAAATATGTTAAAATAACATGACAATTCTTAGATTGTTTACGTTCTATATTGAGTAAATTAATTACACGGGTCATCTAGTAAAAATTAACCATTTTATTATTCTCACAATATTTGCCATTTGATATAATATATTATGCTCTTTACTATACTAAAAGGTATTTTCAAAAATCGAAGACGTTGTTAAGACGAAATAGAAATCTTCAATTTCTAAATAACTGATTATGGCGTCAAGCAGTCTCGAAGTCCTCTTATCGTTTAAGTTTGTAACCGCTCTCCGCCCATCGCATCAACCGTGAGTACATTTAACCTAATATTCCACATCATGAAACGTGTAAAACCTGATCGGACGACAGGTACACGGAGACGATTAAGGCCAAGCAATGTACCGGCCGAGCGGAAACCCTCGCGTTTAATAATGCGTGTAAAAAGACTAGCTCTACATCCGATACATAATGATAGTCGGAACGGAGAAGTTAAAAGGCGATCGTGGAAACCGTCAACATCTCTATATCGCAAATGAAACGATTTACGATCAAGCAAATGTTCCGGTGTCCGCATCCGTTTCGTTGGAATGATTTTGCTCTGATTACCTTTAATTTAGAACAAGTCGACAAATATCACACTAAAAACACTACACAGTATAAAAAAGCAAATATAAACACCATAAAAATATTAGTTGTTTTTTCGTATCGTGCAATCCATAATTTAGATGTAACCTTTTTTTCCAGCATTCCATCCCTTGATGAACTAATAATTAAATAAGAAGGAAAGACGGCTCCGTGACTTATCAAATTTGGCTATTCGAAACACACCAATACAATTATTATTTTTGCATTTACAATCAATGTATCTTCTATAGGGCAGAACCTGACAATTTTCTGATGACTCAAACACGGGACATTTAGGTTTATGTCTAACGTGTAAAATCATTCATTCAAAACTAACCTTATAACCAAGTGTCATACCTACTTCTTTATCATCGATCAGAGAAATTTGGAAAAGATCGTTATCTTTCCATCACATTTTTGTTTATACGAAAATAACAAGGAAATACTAAGTGAAAGTTTATTTCAACCTTAAAGACAGCAACATGAAGGAATACTTATGCATCATTCGTTTAAATCTTTAACATATAGGTAGTTATTTATTTTAAAGAAACTTTAGAATTGTATATTATCCATATTTATTCTGATTTTTTTTATTATTAATTGACAAAATTATAATACGCGTCAATACTACAACACCTACATTAACAATTCCAAATGATACAGTAAGTATGTGTTCTGCAGCGTCCTATCATGTATATAATTCATTTATAGCTCCAGAACTTTAACCATGGAGGTATAAGGTATTTTCATAGTTAAAACCAATAGTGAGTGAATGATATCAATAGTATACCATACCCACATATGGTCAACATATTTTTATTACTCACTAGGCTTAGCGTTTCATCATCTTGGGCCATTTCGTCTCTTCTTAAACGTTAGACGTTAAACGTTTAACTCACATTATCGGTCTCTCCTCTTTGTGTGAGCCAGAGCGAGAGAGCAAATGTCGGTGTGTATGTATATTGCACACTGTTTAAATAAAATATAAAATATCTTTTAAAATGAAGTTTCACTTCTATCGTGTGTGAATCGCACACACACCTTTTTTCACTTTGTTTTCCTACTTCCAGTTTGTCTACAGATTTCCGTCTGTCATGCAAACAAAGCAATACTTGCATCAATAAAGTATAAAATTGCAGACTATTTTTTACAGTAGCGTGTCACAGTGACGGCATTGTGATTGTAGCACAGTACAATCCGAAAACAAAAGCGATCACCGAGAGATTGGCAATCTAACGCCAGTCGTCATTGCCATACCGGCGATCACGACACGTGATAAACCAAAAGAGAGTCAGTATGACGGGTCTATCCCCGCACCCAGTCTACACCAGTCAGACAAAACTGTTCTGCCCTACCACCAACTAGATAGATAGAGCAACACCTTCATCTACAGAGCATGAGTAAGCCAGCTGATACACTTCAGAGTTCACAGCGTTAACTACTGTGATGATTTTTAAAACTGTGAAGAAATTATACAGTATTTTATCTTCTTTAAAATCTTTTGTTGCCACATTAGCTGTATGGAATTCCCAGAGATGCTACAAACCTCCCATAATAAAACTAGTTTCGCTTTATTTTTTTCTATTTATTCCGCAAATTTAAAGACTAACATGATCTGTGTGGTCATAAAAAAGCAGTAAACTTTATCTATGAGATCAGATGTGGGACTTCGCCTTAATCTGCCTATCTGCTGCAGTACCGTTCGCAGGACCGGTCATGTGATGGATCGTCGGTGACGTCGGTACTCGGCTAACTCGGAAACCTTTCCGAGAATGTCGTACGATAAAAAAACTGATTTGCGGATTTGATTGACAACATTTATAATTAGGTAAATTTACTTTCTCAATAAATAATCGAAGTACAATAGAAATGTAACGATCGCATCAATTTGAAGTGTTAACCATGATTTAAAATGCGAGAGGCCTAGACTCAGTCAAAGTCAATAAAATTTGAAGTTAGTCCATTTTGGACTGGAGTTTACTCTTTTTCTTTAAGAACAATTGTCTTGGAATATGTACTTTGCCTAAGTTAAATTATCAATATATTACATATTATTACTTCTATATACAAGTAAGTTCAGTATGAGCGAATATGTTGCGCGAAGGTTAACACTATATTTCGCTCTCGTCTAATTTTCTCCAAGCACCAATAGGTGTATTCCGGCAGCTGCACTTGAGATCCAGTCTTCCCACTAAGTTTAGCGACTGAAATATCCATTTCGCACTTTATAAAATGTTTATAATCTAATAGCTGTTAGGTAGTTAAACAATTTTTTAATAGATGGCGCCTCTTTACTTGAGTATATTTTCACTAGGAACGCTGAAAATATATATTTTTAACGCAAACATAAATTTAAAACTATTCATCATAGTTAATAGCGGGTAACATAAGCCTTAAAATGATTTACTTTTGTTAAAGAACTTATAGAGATATGGCGTTGCAAAAAAAAGGGACCGTTGGAGTATTCGTTGTCACCGATAAAAGAACTGAGATCTAACGGGTGTTAAGTTCCATACCTGTTTCTTTAATTATAGCTGTAGGAATGTACATTCTTCAATTCATTTACAAAACAATACGTTACTTTCTTTGATATAGGATTTCTAAGTTGGCAAGTTTTAATTTACATAAGTTTATCTCTCTACACTATTATAACGGGATATGAGTCGTGTTTATTTTGAAACTATATTGGCAAAGTGCTAGCACGCTCGTACACCTCTTCGATTGCAGTGGGTTCAAATTCTACAATAAACCTGAGCTTTTATTAAGTCAACGAACAACTAGTTTTCGCCCTCGAAAAATGCAGTTATTAAACCGACCCGATTTCAAAGATTTCGAAATAATACTTGCTTTTGTTTTCAGAGAAATGTTCGATATATAGTAGCTCTTTTTTCATAACTTATATCGTTACAATAATATTTTGTTGAATTTTATTGAAACTTTATTTAAAACACATTAACCCTAACTGTTAACTGCATAACAGATAAAATGACTATATAAGGACTAGCAGTGTCCCGTAGCTCCGCCTGCGTTTATTACTCTACAATTATTTTCGTCTCATAATTTTATTTTCACTCATATTATTAACAGTTCTTCAGATAGAAAAAAGATCCCGTGTACAAAATTTCGGTATAATATAAAAATAAATAATATAAAAAACGTTTTTTGATTTTTCTTTTTATGATTTTTAAAAGTAACCTTTATTTATTGTCAATTATTACAGCCGTATATGAGATATGAAATTGCATATGTTTCACGTCTGGTGAATGCGTGATACCGCATAATTAGTGTCATCATTTATAATAAATTTCAATCAGAAAACAAGGAAAAATAAGCACACGTACAGAAACAACTACAAATTTATCAATAAAATCTTTAACTGGAAACTAGGTAATGATAAAAAGCAATTTAGAATTAGTACGCCGTAATTACCATAATAGGGACTGTACCTAATATCGATAGCCCAAACTCTATAAAATGTCGGAGCGCAGCACGCATAGAACTGGATCGTTACATAAACCGCTCTCAGCTGCAAACTATGTTGAACACCTGTTTTGTTTCGATAGTAACCAGTTGTTTATTATGGGAGGTTATTTGCAACGTTTCAAATTACATTAATTGCGATTAATATTTATAGAAATATGTCTCATGAAATTAATTTAGCGATAGTTTTTTCTGTTAAGAATAAAGGCGTTTAGGCTGTTATATACAAACTAAACTTTATTTGCAGTTAAGTAAATATATTAAGTACAGTTCACAAAAAACCGCCACCGCATGGAAAATAAAATATACCTAATATAGATTTTTGTTATCATAATCCGAGTCTGAATATGCCATAATAAAAAATTACTTACTATACTAACTATATATATATATATTATAAGCGATTTTTATAAGCACTACGTGGCTTTCTGTCGTTCATGCTAGTGGAGCCGCGAGTATATCTAGTATTATAATAAATAAAAAAGTCCATTAAATGGATATAATAAATGTGAAAACCTCGTTTCATATTTTTAAAGGTACAAACCAATATATTTTTCTTAATAAACTTATCGACTATTCATCTAATATGCTATTTCACGTACAAATTATATCTGTTTATTTATAATATTAAGGCACTGGAGCACTAACGAGGCACCCACATTAAACTAATCAAAGTAATTAAATTAATTTCAACTTTATAATAAAACGGTGTAAAATGAATGAGACAATTCAAATATAACGGGCGACTGTTGTTAAATTATCAGTTTCAGTTATTTATAATCGAGATCCATAAATAGCGATCTACTAACAGCTGATCGTATATGCTTTTTTGCGTCTACACGCGAATACCATTTGTGTATATAAGGTTAAACTTCCATTTGACATCTGTCAGAAACGACTTTTTTTTAATTAGGCTCATAGATGTATTCGCCATTGTCAATATCTCATATCAAAGAAAATAATACGTAATTTGAATATTAAATTCGTGTTCAAATCAATTTCATTCTTAACCTGTGGTTCTAGTCTTTTTTAATATCTACTAAACCTTTGTGTATTCAACGTTATCAATTCCTATCCGACTTCTATGAAGTTTTTCAAGCAATTCGAAACGGACATTCTTTGCTATTATTTCTATATCACTTCTCTTGTACACAATAACCAGATTAATGTCACTAACAATACTATTAAAATTACATAATGTACGGTAAAATAATTTAAGTTTATGAAATAGAAATTTTAGCATCCAAAATATAATCAATCAAGTTACCGTAAATAACTTTGCCGCGAATCGCACGACAGCCGGCAGCAACGCGGTTGCGTCCAGTTTGTGGCTTTATATCCTTCGTTAAATATTAAACATAATACAGACACCATTTTATTTCATTTTATTAATGAACTAGCCGTATGCCCGATGAGAATTCCCATTGGCTAAGGAACAGCTCAGGAATCATCAATTTTTAAATCCTATCTTAGTCCAAAATTTAAGTCCAGGATTACAGAAAAAAAAACAGTTATTAACTTTGTTTTTTAATTAGTTATAAATGTATCTAATTTATTAATATTGTATTAGACATGCAGAGAATATTTAAAATATATATTTTTTTAATGTAAAATAAACTATCAGGTTAAATTCAAGTTAATATATTCAAAAACAATATTATAATGAAAATACGAAGTCGATAAATATGGCACGTTGCGTGTACTACTGACTTTTTGATATATTAAGCGATGTTTATAAAATAATAATATATGATTATTATCAATATTATATTATATTAAGTAATTTGAAATATATTTTAAATTAACCTATTATTCACCTGATCAACATGCAGTTTTCTGCTGAACTCATTGGCTGCGCACTCCATTCTTTGCGCCTGTAACAAGGCAAAATTTAAAATGTTTGATGTCACTATAATTATTAATGTACCATGTAACATCATCATCATCATTCAAGCCGAAAGTCGTCCACTGCTGGACATAGGCCCCCCAAAGATCACCACAACGGCCGGTCCTGTGCTGTCCTCATCCAGCGGTTTTCCGCAACCTTTAACAGGTCCTCGGACCACCTTGTGGCGGGTCTACCCACGCTGCGTATTCCGGTGCGCGGACGCCACTCGAGAACTCTTTGACCCCATCGGTCACTGCTACTTAAGTCGAGCTATTATATTGCGCCCGTGTGTAGTAAAATGCCGTAGTGTTTCAAGAAAACAATTTATTCGTACTCAAAGAAATACAAATGAAAAAAAAACTCACCTATCGCTCACCATTGTACTTGCAGAATAACCCTGTATGTACTTACAGATTAAGCCTATATGTTTCTCTTGTAGTTCTTCTTTTTCGCTTTCGAAATTAGAACTGTCCTAACTCGTGTTACGGCTCGCTTTTATACCCAAATGAGACGATCACGAAAACTCTAGAAGGTCCTTGAACTCTTAACATGTTGTAAACAACTTACGTAATCGCTTCAAAAGGAGGGAAAAAATTGATTTATAGCCCATTGTTTGTTGAAGTTGAAGCGATAAGGCTTTCTATGCGTGCGTCATCGAACCTATGATTACAAGATACGCGACTATACATACTATGATAAATACACGATATTTCGTGCACATTCCAGACGATTCTAGAAATTTCGAGAGTGGTGATTTTTTTCTTATTTTTTCCTAACTCTGATCGTAACAATATTTACTAAAAATGTACTTTTATCAGAGTTTTAAAAAGTTATAAAATATATTGCTACAACAAATAAATGAATGAGCAATGAGCTTATACATTTCTTGTCCATGTAAATAAATAGATCAGAAAATGTTGTACAAGCACGTAGCAAAGTTCATAGTGTGTATAGTGAACGGCAATTCAAACTCATTCCTAAAACAAACTCAAGGTTCCCTCCAATTCTAAGTAATCAATTATTTTCCAGAGAATCAACGGCTAACAACAAAAGATTATACGAAAATCGTGCTAAAGTAGAGTGATAAAATTGGTTTGAAACGTATATATCAGACGAAATCCTATGCTTCAATTATGTCTAAAATTTTAGATGATTTCAATTTGGAAAATTTTAATTTTGTAATCGTTAGACAATATTGAAATCAATATTAAAACATTAATATACTATAAATTTTCAAATACCGGGCGAATGCCTCTTTCCTTGAGAAGCCTATTATAACAATGCCGTATATTATAATACAAAATTGATTTTACAAGTTTGTGTATAATATGTGGCCAAGGTCGTAATTTTGGCATCTACATTTTTGCAACTCCTGGTAAAATCAAAGTACTTCCTAACGACTAATCTTGTAGGTTATGGTTCGTAAAGGTTTTTGCTATTCCCTCTCCTGCTCAGTGGTATAGACTGAGAAAGAACGATTTAAGGTACGGAATTATATCTAAAATGCTTCTAAAATTCAAGAGGCCATGTTATAATTTAATATTTTTCCGTAAAAAGGCATATATGCCTTTGTACACTATATATATATACACTTATCGGCATACTTATCATAAACCTAACAGATAAGGAATCACACGCTTTATTGTCCTCGTAGCGTAGTGGTAGCGAGCATTTACTATTGAGCCGAGACGTCGCGGGTTCGATCACCGCACTTGACTGACTGTTGTGTGACTAGCATAATTTTTAAATGTGTTTGGGTGGTCAATATCTATATATGTATAGTATATCAGTTGTTTAGCTACCATATTACAAGGACTACTTAGTTTGGAATTAAATGGCCGTGTGTGAAACTGTGTCCGGAATATTGATCTGGGTGACCCGTTTGCGAAAATTATTACGAAGTTAGTCATCAATTATAAAAATCAAATTTAAATAATGTTTATTTATACAACGTAAAAATATTTTTACACGATTAAAGTCAGTAACATTAATTGAAATTATTACCACTGATGGTTGACATCATCATGTCGCATTTCCGTCACGTGATGCGTGAGTCTTAATTGTATCCTTAAGTATAACTTCACGAACATTGAAATTTTGTGACAGTGGAAATGATTAAGACTAATCATATATATTATTTCTCAAAGATATTTTTCCTGGCAACGCCTGATCTCCGTTAATTCTTCATCATAATTAATGATTCAAACGTCATTTTAAAGCTTATGTTTCCTGTCATTGACGAAAATGGTTTAAAACTAATGTTTTATTTAAGATTTATTTAAAATACTTCTTCATTATTAATGCCGTAAACAGATGGACAACAAAATATATTCAACCATCATGTAGGAGGCGCCATCTACTAACAATCTGTCTAACTAGCGTGACAGCTGTCAGAATGTTTGCATTGTATGGTATGCGAAAATGCACACGGGTCAACTAGTCTCTTTTATTTTGCTAAGATATTTGACTAATTCCTCATTTTCTACATAAATTCGTTCTCGTTCAAACTATTTGTAAACATTATTATGACAGCTCTATAAATATCCACACACATGTGTCTCCCACTATAGACTTGGATGAAAGAACGATTGTTGAAATCAATTGAAATTCACAGCGCATACTCGGTTCGTCATTTTGTCTCTCTAAGGAGACTGGACAGTTGTAGTGTGAAGGTCGAATTATTGCAAAAACGATAGAGTTTTCCTTCAAGTAATAGCTAAGCAGTCTACTAACAAACGCAATCTGTGTCGCACAATATATTTAACATACTTTAGTCATAAACAATATCTATTTAGAATTAGTTAACTGTACTGAGAACCAAACCAATACCTAAACAACATCATAAAATCTAATGGAATCATTACGTACCATGCTGACCGATTCACAATTCTATAGAATGTGATTTTTGACCCTACAAAATTTGCCATTTTACAGACAAAATTAGAGTAGTCATTAAGCAAATTGTCTAGGGAAGTGTAATGGACGGATATGAAGTCATATGAAGTATTTTTTTATCATACGTCATTAGTATACATATCTATCAGCTTGTATACTAGAACGCCGCGTTTATGTGCCTTGGTGTAAATAAACAAACTGTTTAAATATCAATCCTTAATCACATATACCTAGAAGAATATTAAGTATAAAGGTAGAAGGATGTAGGATTAGAAGAAGACCGAAAAGGGTACGGATGGATTGCGTGTGGAATGATATGCGTGTAAAAGGCGTGAATACTGCGATCATATTAGATAGAACGGAGTGGAAGGAGAAGACATGTTAACAAATTTTAAATTTACTATAAATTTATGGAATTACAATACTTAACTGCAGCAACGGCAAAAAATAAATACAAACAATTTTAATAGACAGTACCAACTTCAATAAATTAAATATAATGACGCAACAGTTTAAATAATCGTCTGAAAGATGCTTGCAAAATGTCTAGCACAAAGCATTTAAATGTTAATCACTTGCTATTGAATAGCTTCAGATAAGTTACCCGTGGTAGAAGTCATATCATTAATGTTGTAATAAATTAAATTTTATTTTAATTCTACTTAAGTTAATAGAAATAGAGATACTAATTAAATTGAGAGATATAGCGTTACAAGGAACGGCTTCCCCTAACGACACTTCATATTAAATAAGATATTATTTAATACAAGTCGGAGAAACGTGTCGATGTGATTTTAGAATCTATACTATTGGTGGGACGAGATAGCAATAGGTGTGCTCTGTGATCGCACGCACCATACAAGCAAGCAACGAGCGACTGGAAGCTAGAAGACACGCTCACTCGAGCTATCGGATCGTGAAGACATCAATATTAAATTTAATAAGTCGACTACAATAAACATTGTGCCTGAGTGCCATGCCGTCTTGCTACTCATCTCGCTGCCTATTACAATAGCTAACATTCTATAGAAGAAGTTATTAAAGCAAAAACGTATGCTTCGAGTTGAGCCATGTTTTTAATTAGTTACTATTATAGTAACCTTCTTCGATATTTTAAAATCGATAGCAACGAACGGAAAATGTACGAAGTCTAAATATTTATTGCAAAGAAACCATTGATCTAAATTGAATTGTACTACGACACCGAAAACATTTCGAAATGAGTGGAACCGAACCGCAACAGTATCTTTTATATTTGAACATTCAATTATACGACAAACATTAGATATTAGAGTTGGGTGTATTGACTATTTTGCTGTTACTATGTAAGGTGTAGACATAACTAGTGCATGACGAGTTAACAAAACCAAAGCAAACGGTTCCATGCGGGGTAGCATTATAAGTATTCTTTTCTATGATAAGTGTTATGTTTACTTTTTAACCGTTTCGTTTGTTACTAAAGTAAGCACTTTAGTTAATATCTATTTCTCCTCTAGGGTTGATTTAAATATGCGATACTCGTATACTATATATGTCTGGTGTAAAATATAAATATAAATATGTATTTATATTGACATTTACATTTTGCACATTCGTAGCGTTGGGTCTTTGGAGTACAGAAGGTAGGGCACAGAGAAATTTCTTTGCAGATTTCTCTCTATTTGGGGCAGTCCGACTGGTGGAATATCTCTACTCTACAGAAGATATCAGCCAAATAACCTAGTGTTATGTTCCCGCCATGAGTAGGGTTTCCAGAGCTCCTTGGGGTAGGAGAGTTCAATGTCGGCAACGCGCTAGTGATACCTATCGTATTACGGCTGTATGCTTGTTTGAACCATTGTAGTATATAAAAAATATACTTTTTCATATCATAAGAATTCGATATCACAAGTAATAAAATCGTAACTTATCTTGGTTTCAAATCTTATACCAATTTATGTTACGTCTCTACGTCAAAAGACAATGTAAAAAATCCACTTGTTAACATATCAACTATACCAGGCACTGATATGTATAATAATTTAAATTTTGATGAAATAGTCCCTGATTGTATGGCTTTAACATAGACTTTAGGATCTTCTTCGTTACATAAAGCAACCGTTGAGCTCTAAAATTAAGTAAATTATACAACAAAATCTTCGATTAATCTTAATATTGAAGGTTTTCAAGCGAGTTAAAAGGCTAAATTTACAATAAATTCCGAGGCCCACGATCACATTAAGTATAAAATCTAATATTTTTAGCGTGAACACGATACATTAAAGTCGTAACACGCGCCATATTGGAAAGTAACAATTCAAATTTAACGGCCTTTTTCCACGCGATCAATCGAAATGTTTTGCAACAAATCGTTTTTATTTATTGATCATCGAATGTATCCGATACCGAAAATTTAGCTTTACAAAATTTAAGTCTGTTAAACAATTATTATGAGGATAATATGAATATTATACAACTTATAATATTATCAGAGTTTAATTAAAGTATTAAAATTATTTACTTGCGTATGGTACGTTGCCTGATTGTGGATGATTTTCCGAAACAGTAATAGAATTTGTTAAATTGGAATACATAATTATTTGATTAGGAAATTGAATTGAATAAAGACAGTTTTATTTTAAATACCGAAAGACGGCAGTCCAAACACATCATTTGAGATATCTCTATTATGCAAACTACCTCTGCAACTATAAACTTTGTTGTTAGATGTATGGAAGAGAACGAAACCTTATATCGTATTTCAAAACAAAAAATTCAAGACTTTAGTTGAACTCTATTAACATTATAACTCATGTAAAGAGATTCTTATGATGACGACGTCCAGCGTAATCTGAACAGTCACTTTCCATACTTACTAAACTAGCTGATCAATATTTTTACCATAAGCTATTCTCATTTAAAATATAGGTTGCGCGAAAAGGAGAAAAGATGATGAATGCAAAAGCTAAACTTTAAAGTGATTTAAAGCTATTTTGGCTTAATGGGAGCGTGTTCAGACACTACGTAAAATCAACATAGATTTGAATCATACAATGAGCCTGAGCTTTTGGCGAAGGACAATATCGTGATGAAATAATAGCATCGGTGGTAAGTCATTTTCTAGTGCCCACCTGGCTAACCACCACCCTCAAGTTGAAAACCTGTCGCCAAGCACATATAGTTTTATTACGGCAACTCCACTTAAGAGCCAGTTTCCTTAGGCTTAGTGTATTAGCATCTTCGGCCAAATCATCACTTAACATCATGTGAGATTGTGGTCAAATGCTAAACCTATATATTATATCTATGTAGTATAAAAAAATGCAATAAAATCTGTAATAAGCTAAATCGATAAAATACAAATTTCGTAAACAATGTTTAAAGATCCAAGGTACAATAAGCCAATTAAAGGTTCCTCAACAATGTAACTTCCGTCCTTTATGCTATTGTGCATTCCAAATAAGATACACATTTTGTCTAGTCATAACGTTTGAATGAATTGAAAGTACATTTCCTGTTGACTAGATTATCATAATCATACACCTTAAATGTTCATTTCACTTATGTAATACGACGGCCACAAGCGCCACTTCAAGATATGCGCACTTTTAAAATATCAAGACATTATTATATCCCTGTAACACTTTTAAACAATCGCGTTTTGTATTTATTATAATATGTGTGAAAGAGATGACGATATGAACGAGCCAAGAGTAACAGTGAGCAAGATGATATGTATAATGAGGTAGGAAATAGGAAGAGGGACGAGGGGGTTGTGTGACGACTATAGAGGTGTGAAGACGTATTTTTTGGTGAAGATTTTTATGTTGAAGTAATTGCTGTTATACGAAGTAAATCATTATAATACCCTTAAGAATATTTTATTCTACGCACAATCCCAAATATTTACTGTGGGTCTACAAAGCGTCTTACATTTTTATTACTCAACGTTTCAGCTTGGTTACACAGTCCATAGTCACGAGCCCACTGAAGTAATTTAAAACCTCGTATGTAACCGAAAGACGTCTCGAGTGTTCCAAAACATCATTAATGATAATGCGCAGAGGAGGGTAGTTACTAGAAACTGCCTCGCTAACGGAAACACCGCAACACTTCAGTCAAGTCACGTAACTACGGCCTATGTAATCACGCCTAAACGTCAAGGAATTATGAATATTATTATATTCCTTTTATGATATTGTCTTCTATCTATGAAAACTTATAAATGACCTTTAATTTCTATTCTAATTTCAATTTAATCTAAACCTTATTTTATTGACAGCAACTTATGCATTGCATTCATCTTTACGTAAGTTAAAATTTCAATCAGCCCTTTATCAATCGAATACCAATGCGATTTCAAAAGCCGCATTGTATGTACTTCGATGTCATAAACTGTAAGAAAGTTAACATAAAATTTCACTTCCACAAATTACTTAAATGACGTAATGATGATAAGTGGATTACGTAAGGATGAAAGTTGGCCGCTCCCATTGTCAGATATTTACGAACAAAAGCGTGTACCGAGGTCAAAGGAAATTAAAAACAAACGAGGTGGTAACTCACCGGGGGTTTATTATAGGGCCTATCTCCGACGAATCTCATCAAATGAATCAGTGTAAGCGATATTAAATCTTCATAATACGGGTTTTCGTCAAGAGTTTTTTTCAGTAAAGCATAATTAGTTTAGTTTTATGATCAATTCAAACCACCGTGAAAGAAACACAAGATACAATATTACTTTCTGCCTTATATAACTTTTATTTCTTGTACATCCTTTTCAAAATATATAATATATCTGTGAACTAACTTACCTATGCGCTATTTTCGCACATTATACAACTAACAGCAAATAATCTTAACAGCTTAAATGGCACAATAGTTATAGTTTTAATCAATTTTTAAAATAAAATTATTATTTTTTCAATAACCCATCTATTGACATTAACATAAACTTTAAAATGAAGTCTAAATCATTAATTTTGATGAAGAACTAAGGTAGATATGGCGTTGCACAAACTAACCTTTGCGATATAAATACAGAGATAATATGTACAGTTTCTACGTACTACATTTTTTTTACAAATTTTACAATAATCACTACTCATTACAACAACGGATACTACAAACCAGAATGAAGAGGTATTTGAACACGCCTCCATGACAGGGACGACTGCTGAATAATTGTAGATCTCTCGGTGTTCGCAGACATTTTTAAAATGCACTGCACTTTTTTTATCGTTATAGGTTTAGCGTTCTGGCCACAATCTCACCTGATCTTAAGTGACGATGTGGCCCAAGATGGTAGCACGCTAAGCCTAGTATGAGCCTGGCTCTCAAGTGCAGCTGCCGGAACACACCTATTGATGCTTGGCGATTAATTGTCAACCTGAGGGTGGTAGCTGGCCACGCGGACATTACAAAAAGCCTTACCACCATGCTGTGGTTGCATCACGATGTTTTCCATCATTGCTAATAATTGCCTGCACTATGTCGAGCTAAATTGCAAATAAATAAAACAGAATTTGTATGACGTCAGTAATAGTCATAGAGTAAGAGTCTTATACGTAACATATAATCCATCAAAGCATAATTAACAAGTGTATTACAAATCAAAAGTAGCAAGACCAATAAAACCGAATCACAACTTCCGCGACTTACAATTCCGCCGTGCATTTTAAAGCATGAACTTTCATACGTTTATAAATTGAATTAGTTAGTTTGCGTAACGTTTGATATGTGCTAATTGATTTTTTTGTAATCATTTAAGATTTCAATTTAAACATTGCATTTAATTGTGTACCTTTTATCACAAGCCTTGAATGCGAATAGAAGTTTTAAGTACTCTTTCTTTACTGGAGGCTGTTACAAAGTAGGGCATTGCCTTAAAATATTTTTTATCTTCTGAGCTCCAGATTTCGTCTTAAGACAAGAACAAAATATGAAATTAAAAAATAATATACTTTTATAATATTGAATATAGTGATGATACAGTTTTAATCACATGATTGGATTTCTAGACGAATATAAGGAACAACCCTTAGCTTACATAACATATGACCAATATAATTATATTTTATTTCAATTTATTAAAAACAAGATCATTTGTGAATAATTAAGGAGAGGTGTTCTCGTCAACATGTAACAAGATGAAAACCATACAAGTTCAAAAAGAGTTTCCATTTAAAAAATACTCACAGTACCCTTCTGACATTCCTTCATCAGACTTTAGCAATTCCTCTACACAGGTATTTTAGTAGTGCATTTAATATACAATGAAGTATCTGATATTTAAAATAAGAAGTAAATAAAAATAGTCTACAAGCGACAGTAGTCTACAAGTAAAAATAGTCTACAAGCGACCTGATGCAAAAAACATAATTGGTATTCTACAGGTAGTTTTAGTAAATTATACTAATGTTAGCATTAGGCACAAAACTTAAATGCCAAATAAACTGAACCGCTTGTAGCTGATTCTTATAGGCATATAGAGAGCAGATAATGAATAAATGTATAATAATGTTACAATAGTACCTGATGTGTGAGCAATAACTATCAAATAATTTTACCACGATCGTCAATCAGTCAGGGTTGAACAAAACGGATGCACTTAATGCATTTGTGTTAGACGGATCGTCTTCCATTTTCTTATATAACAACACACTCAATATGAATAATAATTAATATGCATAATGCTTTAAAATCATTTCATTAGTGTGACGTATCTACGTCATTAATCATTTTATTACTTCTTCACAGTCGGTTTTGATTTTAATGATTATCATCGAGCTACTTGTTTATTTACTTGAGCTATACTTAATTAGTGAAGTATAACAAAATAAACTTTAATCGGTTTGTTTTATGCGTGTATATGTAAGGAATATTTCAATTTGTAGTAAAGAATATTATTATAATATTAAATTAAATAAAGGGAAACAATCAAAAGTAACATAGCATAATTAGAAAGCAATTCAAGTTTTTATTATTTCAAAGTGAACGTAAACATATTGCTTGAAGCAAGTACTGAGTATACAGCGTGCTCTGCAATCATAAACTGCTATTAAATCGGAATGGTTTGTCTGGGAAACCATTACCATACCCTTTTATAATGTTGTCAAACATCACTAGTTCTGTCACGAAGTATCAAGGAAATCACGTAGTTTATACAGAATCCTGTCCATTTCATTTAGCCGAAGGCAGTTTGGAGTATCGAAGAGGAATAATGAGAAATCATGATAAATGAATGATTTAACTGTTGATAGATTATTAAGTATATAACGATTTTCATGTTTGAATAGATTACCAAATACTCCAAAAAAACCTATATATATATTTACATTGGGATATTTCGCATTTTATTTTACCGGTATTCACAATACAATATTATTGTAGATCGGTAATTTCACCACGGCATAAAGAAGCTACAACTTTTGATGCCATAATGCTGCAGTTTCCACACTGCTATATCTTGTCTGAAGAATGTGTTTACAACAAGCACTGTTTCTCATTGAATTGATCTATCTCCCTTTATGAGGATTTACCAAGCAATCAGTGAACCTCGGTGCAAAAATTCAAACTATAAAAATATTATAAAAAGGATAATTTTTGGAAGTAATCACTGAACCTATTGGTCAGTTTCTAAAAATTCATTCACTGCTAGAAAGCTTCTTTATCCATCAGTAATATAGGCTATATTTTATTCTTGTTAAATTTTATATTGAAATTAAAATTAAGGAAGTCTATTACTAGTATTACATAAAAACGGTATTGTTTAGAAAACAAAGAGGCAGTTAACCATTCCTACACTTATTTAACAGCATGAGTCTGTTGTGTGTTTTATAACCCTTAACCAGTAATTTAACATTTTAAAGACGGCCATCTTTAATTGAGGGCAGGTGAAAGCCTCGTCCTGCCTGTCAATATTAACCTTTTAATTTTTTTACAACCATTATTTTTTCTGATTACTTTTGTAGACGCCCCATAATGAGAAAAAGGTGATCAATTACATTTATTAATTTACAAACGCCTCATACATATATATGTGTCTATATCACTACATATTAGGTGCCGACACACAAATAGGCAAAAGTCAATTTTCTTAAATGTTCCCAACATTAGAAATTATGTTATGTTAGACATTATGTAGGTACATAACCGCTTCAGCATAACAAAAAAAAAATTAACTCCATAAATGTTATGTAATATAATTATAATAATGTGAATTAATTTTATATTTCACAAAGTTTTTTAATAATTTAAAAGTTATTTAACGGTGTTATTATCATGATTTTAATCAAATTATTATTACAAAATTAACAAGTAACGTCAGTAATTCTAATTCACATTATTATCATTGATGGGTGACTTTATCATGTTGCACTTATTCTGTGACATGATGCGCGCGCAGCTTTCAATTTTATCCTCTACCAGATACTAGTAAAACTAGTAATTTCAAAAATTGTCCAAAATTCTTTTTTTTTTTAATGCAACCCTATTAAATGTATTAATTTTGGATAAAATGTACACTATTAATGTTAATAGCAGGGATGTAACGATACAGATACCAATACGAATATATCAGTCGATGTAATCGGCATACCGATTATTTATCAACCGATATCCGGCGACATTGTCGTTGTATCGCCTATTATTCACTACAATAATCGGTATCACTATCGTATCGTAAAAAATATGTATCGTTACATCCCTAGTTAATATTAATCGTTTTAAACAAAAAGCCTACGCTTAATTATAGACAGATGATATGTTTACATAGTGAGTATAGAAGAAAACCGGTATTCATAGACGCATTGTTTTCAACAATTTTTTTGTAAGTGAATGCGAAGTTATACTACAGCTGATGTTCACTGGTGTAATTATATCGAAAGGTGTTTGTGTTCACTTTTTATTTCGTAAGGTCACCGAAGTAAATATTTAAATAACACATATCTGTAAAAGGTCGATTAATGTTAATTGACACAATTTCTTTGTGTATTTTAAGAGTATAATTACATAACATTGAAATGTGACACGAATAGGTATGTTTATTTAGCCCGGGGCACCGCTCGCGTGGACTACAGAATGCCGTCGCGTCGGTTGAGAGCACGCGCGAATCGTGCTGCCTCCGCTCAAAAGACGGAAGCAATGATAACGTGTACGACTTCGCGCCGATTGACGTGAGTTCGAATCCCTGCAATGAGCTTGAGCTTTCGGTGAAGGAAAACATCGTAAGGAAACCATAGCATGGTGAGTGAGGGCTTTTTCTAATGCCCGCCTGGATAGATACCACCATCAAGTTGAAAATCTGTCGCCAAGCACCAAATAGGTTTAGCGTGTTATCATCTTGGGCCACATCGTCACTCATCACAGGTGAGATCGTGGCCACTACGCCAAACCTATAACGATAAAAAAATGTCAAAAATGTTTATTGTGGGTAATCCTTAGAATATAGATAAATTCTATCGCAGACATTTTTGTAGGTACTTTTAGGACCTACAATTATGTAGACCATTAATTTCATATATCTCGTATGGTCTACTCAGCGTAAGCCATTTAGGTGCCCCAAGTGCGTCTTTTATCCGAATTGATTTACCAGTATTACTGCTTATTACGTATGTTAGTTTATCTTACAAAATATATCCTATAAACCTGGCCAGATAACATAGCTATGAATTCAAATAGAAAATATGTAAATCGGATAAGTGGTTTTTGCGTGAAATGAACATAAACGGACAGACAGACAGACAGACGTTGAGTTTTATAAAATGTATAGATTATTACAATAATTATAGAAATGAAAAATGTTTGCAATTTTACCGCAACTCATAATAGTGACTGGGTTCGGCTGGGCAGTAGGTTACGACAATATGTTCGACTTGATCGGTATCATCATAAATCAAATGTAACAACACCCACCATATAGGCACAGGATCAGTTGGTCTGTGTCCAGTAATAAAGGGGGGGGGGGTAGAACTTCTGTATCCGACAAGGACGCAACCATGTTAATGGTGAAAAACCGCATTGCAATGACTCTCTTTTGGTTTGACGCATTTCGTTATCAGGCAGTGTATATCCGTAAATAGTACTTTGCCGTGCTACTATAAAAAATGAAATAAATTACGAATCGTTATGTACAAAAGCAAAGGTTTTTATAAGTTGACGATGTTAAAGGGACAATTTTATAAGAGACCAATAATTTAATGATTTCATCATTATGTGAATGATAGTGCTCTCTGGAAATAACTCCGCCTCTATTAAACCACTAAAATAATTGTTAATTGTAAACATTATTTAAACAGTTAATAAAAAATAATATAAATTATAAGCCCGATTTTCTCGACTACTGAGATGTTTACCGAACCGATGATAGTGTTAATACCGTTCATAAGTGCCTTCTTAGGGGCTTAGTTGAATAAAGTGTTTTTGATTTTGTCGTCAAAGACCTATCGGAATGCCCCGGCACCTGCAGTCGAGATTCAATCGTTTATCCAAGCTTAGCGTGTTACTATATTTAAAATGCTGACTCAAACTCCATTATCAGACACATCCAAAGAGTTCCTCTTAGCTGTAGAACTGGATGTTACAAAAAAATTAATAAATTCATTTCGCGTGATTAACGCACTATGCAACGGAATCCCGCATTCGATTTCTGCTCACGTTTCACGACATTGCGTCGCCACTATCGCAATATTTCGTAGAGTTGAATGTTCGGCCGTGTTATTGCATTTTTAAATTCATTCCCATGAGCTTTTCGGTTTGAATTTTAATGCCTCGTACGACGTTCAGGCATTTCGTGTATCATAACACTGTTTTAGTAAGGTATATCCAGTATTTCAAATTTTAAAGTGGTTCAATGAAAATGTGACCAAATTAAATGCAATATCATGGTTGAAGGTGCCACCTTTGAAGAAGTTAGCATGCAAACTTTAGTAAGGAGACGACTGTCAATTATAGTAGCCGAAACACATCAATAAAAACTTGACGAAAGATTTTCAACTTGAGGATGGTGATAGATAATGCCCTCCTACCTACCACATTGCTACATTTTCATGATAATGTTTGTCTTCACCGAGACGTCAGGCTAATTGTAATATAATAAATACTTGTTTTTGCTATCTACAGTTGAAATATGTATCTACACCTTTGGGCCCGATCGTCACTTAATATCAGCTGAGAGTGTGGCCAAACGATAAATCATCCAAGCAAAAAAATCTATTTTAGGATAAACAACAATTATTATTATTCATATTTGTTTTTATATGAACAAAATTTGAACCCAATGGTATTTTAAACCAAGCTCAGTGAGTACAAGCTTTAAAATAATAAAATTTTACTATCAAAAAATACAATACGCCTTTATTCATTCTATAAGCTTCCATCACGATAAGTGATCTCAATAAATATTCAAAGACCGTATTGTAACTGTCTATTTTATATGAATGAGAAGTTGTTACGTGTACCTACATATTTTATGACGTCATTATAGATGCTAACGTATTGGATAGTAGATTGTATTGCTAGTTTATTCGTTCAAAATTAATAGTCAGAAAAATATATTAACATTCTCTACTCAGAAAAAGCTCTCTTGAATATCGCGACAAACCAACAGAGAGTTACCGTGATGGATTATCACCATGATGAGCATGATGGTCGCGATCCAGTCCGACACAAGAGTCATACTCTACTACCACCAAAACAACAGTAATACTCTACCACCAAAACAACAATTATACTCTACCAGCAAAGACCAAATAATGTAAAAAATAAAAGTAATCGTCGAAATCTAAAATTGTAAATGGAAGAGTACTAATCAAATATCAAAAAACCGTATGTCAGCGCAAGTCTTAGCAAAACTCAAACTATTCACACGTACTTCTATTTAATGGGAATCAACACGCTTCTCATGGGTTTTAATGATGTATTTGTATGCGATAACGGTGTCCGCGCTTTGAATAACAAGATGGCGAATGCATGGAGTTCAGGGTCAAACACCTCCGAATAAGGAAACGTGGACTAATTGATAGCTATTTGTCGCCCAGTAATAAGGTTCTTTTCTCAAAGAGTATTACATCAACATTGAAATCACACAAAATCCACAGCTCGAAACTTATTCAGTCACTCTGTCGATAATTACATGTTGGCAATATTTTAAAATTCTTTGGCGACCATGGACTTATTAGTTATATTACAAATCTACGAGTATGTTGGCGACAATCTCCACTCCATGCGATCGTTTGACCACAGACTACACGTGTTTGACTTTGGCAGTATGGCAGTAAACAATGGATGTTTTATTTTATTTTATTTGTAATACATTTCATATATTATAAATTTTAGCTTTCTGTTGTTATTCTCTATAACATAAACTTTAACTATGCAAACTCACAAATACCTGGCCTTATCCCATCATTTCCCATCCACAGATCCACGCGGACTGGTCTACAAAGTCACAGCTACATGTCAGCACCAATCACGACACGAATAACGAAAAACGCAAATTTTTATTTGCCAAACCGTGTAGAGTGGAATGGTTACCCAGCCAACGTCTTCCCTCCTTCCTATGATATCGGGTCCTTCAAACAAGGCCTGAGAGGTCATTTCAGCATTATGACTTCGACGACTGCCATTGTTTGTGAACTCTACTGTATTTAATATTAGGTCACCAATAGTCATTTTGCCGAGCGAAAATTATAATGTAGCAGCAATCAGGGAATTTTAAAGAATTCGGCAGCTATATGACGATATCACAAATGGTACGCGAGGTAGGTAGTAAATTACTGGTAGCTCGTAGGCTTACACCACTGGGTCCTCTCTCACCAATACAAAGGAAAGTATTGTCTCACATATCAGATAGTTGTCTAAGGTTTCAGACCAAGAAGTACGAGCTAAAAAGTGTAGTAACAAACCAACTCGTACTACCAACATAACGCCAAGCGTCAGAATATATCAAGAGGCAACTGGTTGAGGCATTAGTTATTATTTTCTGTATGTTGGCTGCAGCGCATTAAAATAGTTTGCGCGCACTTATTCGTAGTGAGACCTCTTATCCCTGTGTTTGGCGATAAAGGATCCAACAGTATAATATCGGCCCAAACAAATAATAATAAACCACCGTGCACCATTCTATACTATCGTCAGTTAAGTCTTACTGGAAGTATAATTTTGATTGGTTGTTCATTAAAGTTATGTGAAATCTGCATTAGCAATAAAGTGGCAATAAATACGTTTGATTAGATAAGTCGTCAATCGGCCATATTCAACCTAAAGCCCGCGGGTTTCAGGTTAATTAATGGCTCAATTATGGCCATTTAATTAATGAATCAAATCATGGCCATTTAATTAATGGCCTATTCGGAACCATTAAATTTTGTTTTAATTAAATATTAAGTTTTTTCGTTATGGATTTAATATCTTTCCCAATAACTCAACTATGGCGCCACCTGTCCCGTTTTTACCCTGATAACATTTCCATGATTATAAACAAAACGAAGAAGAAATACGCAAATTCATCCTTTCAATCCTGAGTAATGCTCTTAGAGTCACATACAAAAATCCGATAGATAAAGGGACGTTCAGATTTTCTCGAATTAGAATTCTTTCCGGGAAACTTTTAAATTTTTTTCTTGCTATATAAACCTAATTCGTACTATTACTAAATTTTTTAAACCAAAAATAGCTAATATGGGTCGAGCCGTTCTCAAGTGATGAGCTTTCTAATAAACTACATTTCATTTTTATTTAAATAGATAGATGTAAGATTAATATATTATTTTTTGCATCATAATAACACCAAGTTTAATGTTTGTATGTATTACCGTTTTTCCGGTATAGCAAAGAAAACGTGGTAAAAGCACGTTTCTTGTATGGGAATCCCATTAATATTTTACTTTTTTTATATATGGTATATCCTCAATAATAACACATACTCTATAAAAATTTCGATTGGCCACCAATTACGGTTTAAACTCTCCTTTGACAGGACTTAATTCAATGAACGAAAAATTTATGACCGGCCAGTGTTAATTGCGGAGAACGGAACAATGCCGGAACAAAAGAAGATATTAGGAAATTGTGAGCGGCCGTGTGAACGTCTACGCTTAATAGCTAATTATTAAATTTAGAATATTCCATTTTTATTTGGGGTACATTTTATAAACCTTACGAAGTGCAAAGTCTCGTTTGTTGAATTAGTTAAGACCGATGTTCGCAGGTGCATTTTTTTTTATAGGTTAAAAGAAATTTATTTATTTAGTGTAACAAAAATAAATTAAAATACAAGAAAAACAAGCATAAAAATCATAAAAAATTACAAACAAAAAAAAAGATATGCATAATTTGGAATCAGCTTTATGTTGTTTGTAACGGAAATCATCAAAAAGCTGTTTTTCAGCCAAACCGCGCATTTATTCATTTAACGCTTGACCACTATTACACTGTACGTTAGGTAACGATGTGGACCAAGATGATAACACATTAAGCCTAGAGATACTGGCTCTCAAGTACAGCTTTTGAAACACACTTATAGGCCCGCGAAACCTCCGTTCCCTCCGCAGGGGACGTACGGTTAACTTCGCTCCCACACACCCGCCACGACCGCCCTCCTCTGCGGCAACTCAAGCCTAGGTCCGATCCATCGGCATGGAGCCCTTGAGCCAAGCAGCCGCTCGCGCGATACAAGTGACTCTACAATCACTAGCTTTCACAGCCATACATGACACTGCATTATATACACATGCACAGCACACATGGGTACATAGGTTCTGTAAGGGACCTTTTTTTTTCTTTTTTGCCTAGTTAGAGTAGACAAAAATTTCAGACCACTAAATACACATACACAGGTTCCTTCCCTCCTCCCAGGGGGCAGAAACATGTATATATGTATAGATAGTTTAAATCGAATTACGGATAGGGATTAGTCAGATCGCGACTTAATTGCATACGCGCAACAGTCCGAGCCGAGGTTCGGCCACTTTGGCACCCTCGGATGTTGTTGCTTAGCTTTCGTGGCTGAGTGCCCTAAGCGCTCGCCCCCAAGCCCGGCAAAGCTGTAAAAGCCGTAAAGGCTCCAGAGCCCCTAAGGCTAACAGTATAGTCAGTTCAAAAAAAAAAAAACACACTTATAGGTACCTGGACACAAATTTTCAATTTTAGGGTGGCAGCTAGCCAGACAGGCAATTCAGCTTGTCCTGCCACCCATGTTCTGATTTATCAAGATGTTTTCTATCACCGAAAGCTCAGGTCCATTGTATGATAGGATCAATGTTAGTGAAGAAAATGTATTATTCAAATTGAATGCAACTCTCGAATCGCTAAATTTAATAGTGTTTATTAAAAATCTTTTTTATTTTTTCATTTTAGTTTTTAGCGTTATGATCACAATTCCACCTGTTGTTAAGAGACTATGTGAAACAAGATGGTGACACGTCAAGCCTCGTGGGAGAACTGGCTCTCAAATACAGCTGCCCGAACACACCCATAGTTGATTGGCGATACATTTTCAACTCGAAGGTTGTAGCTAGCTAGACTGGGGTTGGAAAACATTCTACCACCATGCTACGGTTTCATCAGGATTATTCTCTTCATCGCGGTGTCCGTACACGCTACCACTGAGTCATTATTGCATCATTGTTTCTTTTAAGTATGGTCCCAAAACGATACTTGAATTAAACAGTATGACTGTTTCGAGAACGTTGTAAAATAAAATCGCTGATCGTCACATAACATATTGAAAGATCGTTGTCAAATACATTAAATGAAGATTATTTCAGTCAATGAAATTTCCTGTTAGTATTAATTTAAATCTTATTTTAGCAGACTTAAAAACATTAATTGTAGAGCACGCTTTTGAGATGATGAACCGTACCAACACTTACTTTATATCGGGCAGTTACTTATGAGATTACATCTGAAAGCTCGGATGAATGGTGAAAGACTCTCGAATGAGATCAGACTTCCAATTACAACGTCCATCATCATAATGCGATATTAGATTTGGATGAGAATTATTGTCAAGTGTCATTTTATTATTAACAATAGAATTTATATTTGGAGCATACAATTAGGTTCACTCGGAGTCAATGTCATAAATTTAATTTGAAAAATAATGTTGAAGGAATATTTCTGAATAACTTCTTTCGGCGCGTTTACTCTGGTGAAGTTAGTTACAGTTTCTGTTATGCGTTTTATAACGATTTTACAGTTATTTTTCTGCAAGATCGATACAAAGACTCCACTTTCGATAGTCAATCTACAAATACAACGACGAAGCCAAATTGAGTAGATTCAAGATATTGTTTACAATGTGAGGTGATCGTGGTAAGCTACAAGTGACTTATCACTACACAACAACTGCTCCATTATCAACAAAAAGTTTAAAATAACCATTCGTTAGATCGAAGCTCATAGAATAAAATCTGGTTTTCTCTCTACTGCGGGCAGACCGACTGGTGGAATACCACCACCCACCCCACAGAAGATCGCAGCAAAATAATCTTGTATTGTATTTCTGAAGTGAGTAGGGTTTCCAGAACACATTAGGGCAGGAGGTTCAAGGTCGGCAACGGGCTAGTGATATCTATGGTATTACAAACGTCCATAGGCTACGGTAGCCGCTTACCATTAGGCGGGCCTTATGGTTGTATTCCACCTTACTCGTAATAAAAACTTATAAATGTTATTCTTGTATTTATACCCTTAAAAGATTAAAAGAGCCCGTGTGTATGTGGGTCTATAATCACAAACGAATTAACCTTCACCTACAATATTGTGTCACTTCATTACTTTTCACTCATAAATTCTAAAGTAGGTATAGTTATACACCGTAATGATAGATATTAAACTAAATTTAATAGTGTGAATGTGAATTCGGCTCTAAATACGGTCACTAACTTTCTAGGACATTCAAGATTGCGAGACTGTGAGGCAATTATCTTATGAGAAAAGTTTTCATATAAAACATAAAAAGTTCAACGGGTTATTGTATTGACTACAGAGCATACGTATAAACATTAATATAAATAATTATATAGTAATAACAATTTGTTTTGCCGACCCTATTTAGTTGGGATAGGGGTAAGAAGAAGAAGACCCTTCAAGCACTAGCGAGAGGAAGATACGACGGGAAGATGACGTCAAAGTCGGGGACCAAGGAATGGATATTGGAAGCCAAATATAAAGACCGCCGGATCAGTTTAGTGGAAGCCGTCAATGTCAAGTCTCGTGAGGGGTTTTTGTATGAATTATTTATGTTCTATGAGATAACTTATTCGATACAATAATAAAATCAGTAAACTATTGATTTTTAAATTATTATTATTTAATCTATTTCAATTAATCATAAGTAAAAGAACATTTAATTTATTGTACATTAGATGTTTATTAATTAATGGAATGAATAGAATTAACGTACTAGTAGATGTACTGGAGAATTAATAAAAGGCAGTTTTTCTCTTATGTTTTTTTCGGCCCTTAGGGTTACGTCGGTCTAGTTGTGTTCACACATTTTCTTTGAAGTAACTAGCAATCAATTTTTTTACCGAAAGGGCACCAGTACTGTGAGGTTTTGACAATTTAGCATGCATTCTGATCCTACATATTTTATTTTACTTCGACAGGTTTTTGAAGCATAGTGATTACGGATTCTTGAATACGATTGGTCTTTTGGGAAGATTATTATTATTAGTTCGTTGTCCGAGCGTCACAGCTCTGCACTGTATTGTACTTACATCTGCTTCTTGTCAGGTGCTCAGATATTTCGGCATTATTATTTAACAAAGTCCTGACAACTTAGAACAAAACATTTGGTAGTTAAGGCCGAGTAAATAAAAAGGTAGACCTCGTTAGGTGGACCAGATACCTGCAGATGTACACATACAAAAATGAGACGTTTAGCAGAGGTTGGCAATATTTGGCGCCAGACTGTCCCGATTAAGACGGTATCTATCATGGAGGGTTCGGTCCCCACGAATGAGGTAACGTCTAAGGAGAAAGAGAATTTTTCTCGAGATCCACAGGCAATAGTGCCTCAGTGCTTCATCATAACGCTCTCATCTACAATCGTAGATGATGAATCAGAACACTGTAAATAGCTATTACTTACAATACATTCCAGTTTAACGTTCAAAAGATATCTATTGTCCTCGTTTGGAAGTCATTTCAATAAAATAAAAAAGTTTAAAAGCACGAACTATGAGTGACCTCATAAACTTATTTCATATTATAAAGAGTTGCTGTTAAAATAATTCTATTGTAATTTATTTCGTCGTAAGAGAGAATCTGTTTCCATTAAATTATATAAAACACTCTCACAGTATCACTTCGCAAAAATATTGCTTTATATGTAAATCAGTTTTATCATGATTTATATTTATTTAATATTAAGTCTTTAACGTTACCTAATTTTTGAAAATAGGCTCAAAATGGTGATTTTTAGACATTTGAAAGGCTTGTTCTCATGACCTATGGCACTTGGAAGGCTGAAGTTTGGTATATGGGGATATTATACAAGTTATTTTGATATTCTTAACTTAGAGCAAATTCGATAGACCCCTACCGAGAAATAACTCGAAAAGTAATGGAATTACTAATATATATTTAATATATATAGAAGATAGGCAAACTTGTAAAAAACTTCCAAACATATTGAAAGATTATTATGAATATAATATTATGAAAGATTAAAGATGAGACTTTACATAGAACAAATAATTCACGTTTTTTTCTATCGTTATAGGTTTGGCGTAATGGCCACAATCTCACATGATGTTCATTGACGATGTGGCTCAAGATCATAACACGCTAAACTAAATACTGGCTAAAGTTACTTCTTATAAAATCAGCTATCTGCCAGTGAAAATCCCGTCAAAATCGGTCCAACTGTTCCGAGATTAGCCGAAACAAACACACAGACAAAAATTTGTTTTTGTCATCAGTATCTTATATGCTTTCATATGCATTTAAAACATAAAAAGCTGTTATTTTGACATTAGAAACAGACACTTCAATTTTATTATAATTATGTATAGATAGATATAGATAGCTACTCTCATACACTTTAATCTCTTTGTTATCTGCCTATTTCCAACTACTTCCAAGTAACCGTAAAATCTCGGAGCTAAGATCTCGACTTAACCTCAGTACACACAATAGAAAAGGGACAAGACGTGGGAAGGGTAAATATAGAGGCCTTCGAACAAACATCGCATCACGAACCGGTCGACAAAATACCGTGTCATCGTTTCACGCGCTTTGAGTGAATGAGAGAGTTTTTCGCACTGAGACAAAAGAAATTCCATTACAGTTAACTTTACGACACAGCGAGTATCTCTAATGGCTAATGCACACTATTCTATGGATTTTTTTTTTCGATATGACTATACTGTTAGCCTTAGGAACCCTAGAGCCTTTACGGCTTTTACAGCTTCACCGAGCTTGGAATATGCTGGCGGCTCGGCCTGCGGGATATTGCCACGCGGGTATACCGCCGTCATATACCTCAGAAATCAGCAATAAGCTATGAGAGTAATTTCAGTTGTTTGTGGATCGATTGACTTGAAACTAGTACAGTTATTGTTGGCACTTGCCTTAACCTACCTTTAAAGTAAAATTGGTGGCTCGCGAGTCGTTTTGACAAATGATTACTACATGTAGTTTTCAGAACTAGAAGAAGCTGTCGTAGGACGCTTGGTAGATGTAAAATAACGAAATTAAACTGAAATATACATAATTACAATAATAATAATAAATGTCTCAATTAATAAAACTACTACGTACAAAGTAATCGACAATTTGTTGTCTACATATTAAGGTATGTTAGCGAACTGTTTTTACGAAGTCACGGGCACTACTTAGTCAGTTTTCTATATAGGTACATAATATCAAAATGAATCTCTTTTTTGTTTGACCCTATACGTTGTCGTTTCAAACCATTAATCCGATTGCAATGAAATTGTGACTTGTTGATCGCACGCCCGCGAATGTTCTGTATTAGTACCACTAGTTTACAACAGGTGTGGCGCGAGTCGTTTAATTACTAAGACAACGGGAATAAGTCGCGGGCAAAAGCTAATACATTGATTGCATTGCAGTGGAGGGCGCAGCCCATTAGGGACGCAAACAGACATAATATAAAGGGTGCAGGCTCCGGGAGCGGTTAGAACTCATAAACACCGCTCCATTCGCACCGCCCGAGCCTTTACTCTTGTTAAAAACATGCAAAGTTATCCGTCGTATGTTACGAGTGTGAACACAATATTGCTTTATAATAAAACATCTAAAAAATTATTTTTGGACTTTATTATACTTATTGTATTGTGTATTGTACAATATTGGCGAGCCTACTACCCGCCACGACCGCCCTCCTCTGCGGCAACTCAAGCCTAGGTCCGATCCATCGGCATGGAGCCCTTGAGTCAAGCAGCCGTTCGCGCGATACAGTGACTCTACATTCACTAGCTTTCACAGCCATACATGACACTGCATTATACACACATGCACAACACACAGGTACATAGGTTCTGTAAGGGACCTTTTTTTTCTTTTTTTGCCTAGTTAGATTAGATAAAAAATTTCAGACCACTAAATACACATACACATGTTCCTTCCCTCCTCCCAGGGGGCAGAAACATGTATATATGTTTAGTTAGTTTAGATCGAATGATAGGGATTTAGTCAGATCGCGACTTAATTGCATACGCGCAACAGTCCGAGCCGAGGTTCGGGCACATTGGCACCCTCCGATGTAGTTGCTTAGCTTTCGTGGCAGAGTGCCCTAAGCGCTCGCCCCCAAGCCCGGTAAAGCTGTAAAAGCCGTAAAGGCTCCAGGGCCCCTAAGGCTAACAGTATAGTCAGATCAAAAAAAAAAAAAAAAGCGAGCCTACTTGTTACCAGTTGCCGCGCCGAAGGTAGGGGGTGGGCATTTTCATGTAAGACCGTAGGGACCCGTGTTAAAAAAAAATTGGAAGTCTCTGCTATAATGAATATGTGTATCTGCCTCGGGTTAAAATTGCACAACACACAAAAAGTTTAAAACCATCACACCGTTACACAACTTGTCACTTATTCATAAGAAATCATTTTGCTTATTCAGCCGTATGAGTCTATTCATAGACTAGCCATGTGATCAACGAGATTTACCACCGAACATCTCAGGAGTTATCCAATGATTAACATTCTACTTACGCCCTTAGAGATGAATTTTATTAAATAAATATTTCTTATTGTTTTATTAAAGATTTGATTTTGACAATGACACCTGATTGTAGAGTTCCGTTTCCGAACCCTTATAGTTTCGCCATGTCCGTCCGTTTTACCGTCCCCGGCTTAGCTCCTTCTAAGCTGTAATTTGGTATGTCTATACACATTAATCACACCGAGAAAGAGGTAAAATAAAATCTTGAAAATTCTACACATAAAGTGGGGTTGACTTTTTCTCTCGTTTGCGAAATATCAAGCTTTAAACTGCAAAATTTTGTTGGAATAAAGTGTAAGTCAGTAAAATTGTTGTTTGGATTTGATATATTAAAAAAATCACGGCAGTAGTAAGTAGTAGTAAGTTAAAGGGAAAACCATCATAGTAGGGTTTACAAGAGTAATAGACAACCAACTTATAACATGTCATTGGAGAAGAAAATAAAAAGAAAAATTCCCTACAAATTCCATTGGAAATTACTTCAAGCCCTCTTCTATATTCCGTATTGTGACGGTCAACCACGGAACCCTATAGTACGCGTGGCCCGACACGCACTTGGCCGGTTTAGTAGTTCAGTAAAGCGTAAAATTGAGTACTACGAGCGCATCATTTGACGAAAACCCACGTGATGAAGTTAGCCATCAAAGATAATAACATATATTATACATTCATTTTACTGCCTTTTTTTATTGTGTAAAAATAATTTAACATTGTATACATAAACTTTATTTTAATTTGATAATTTGATTGAAATAATATTTATTTATATGCCAATTAAAAAAAAAACTCCGAACTCCATTCTATGATTGACATATTACCAGAAAAATATGTAACCAGAGTCAACAGGCAAGTGGTATATATGTATATTTAATCTCACTTTGTTTTTAATTTAAATACAAATTTTAATTTCAAAAATAATTATCCGAAAAATAATACAGTACTAAATCGAAATTAAATTATATTAATTAATAATTGGATTTTATGTACAAAGGTATTCACGGTATTTTTCATGTAACTTGAATTTATTTAATGTGTAATATAATTTAAATTGATATATATAAGGAAACAAATTAGAATATTTTAGTCAACGAATCGTATGTATTACAGTTGACAACTGACAACTAGACGTAGAGTCCGATTTTTTCTTTTACCGTCTACGGATATAAATAAATTAATGTCTCTCGCCAACAACAAGTATATAAAAATAGTCCGCAACTTTGTAATGTAACAGTGAATCACGTTGTGGTATTAGATGAGCAATTTTTTAATTTCCCCTTGTAACTTGGCCAAGGGTAATAATAAATGCCTATTATAGTTGTAGTTTGCCTTTAATTAAATTCCTTTAGTGTTTTTCTTCAGATTATAGTGTATTTACTTTTTTTAGGATTCCGTAGTTTTATTTCAGCACGGCGAAGTGACGGCGCTCTGTCTAATACTAAGAAAATATAAGTAAGAACTTGTTACGTTTAAGTTACACTAAGAAATTGTATGTACCGTAAGAACGTGCAAGAAGTCTTCAGTGTAACAAAATAATTTGTAACTCCAAAAATTATATCCCGTGTGCCAACCATGATGAAGTTAGCCATCAATCATAATAATGTACATTTATTTTATTGACATTTTTAAACGTTTAAAAATAATTTCACGTTGTATAAATAAACATCATTTTTTTTTATTATACTATAAAAAATATTTTAATTGTTGGTTAATTTAATCATGTCGCACTTCCGTTACATAATGCGCGGGCGGCTCACAAATTTCCCCTCTACTAAATGCGCCAAAAAAAGTAAAAAATAACTATTAAATTTTCTGCTAAAATAAAAAAAACTCGTTGAGATTCAACAAGGCAAAAATGTCCAATCATATCATATGTGACAAAAATGTTAAACATTATATTTCCAATCGGAAATCGCAACAGCAAAGTTAACTGTATTAAAATCTAATAATAATTTCACCATAATTCATTAATGGTTCTCACGAGAAACAGTGATAATTTCTTATTTTTTTTACCAAGAAAGCTATATTATGAATCAAGTGTATTTGAATACAAAGAAATAAGCTAGTGATTGAGACCTCGTAATTAAACTGTCTAGTAGAACTATAAACAAAAAATAATAATTAGGTAGTTAGTTATAGACAATGTTACAAGTCTGGCAACTAATTTTATTGTACGTGTTTTTAATAACAGACCTGGATTTGTGTTTGAAGCAAAAATAGGTGTGAGTTTGACTTTATAATTGCTACGTTCTGATTCGCACTTAGATTCTATAGTCGTATTTATAACTGTCCTTGTTTCATCGAGCATTGGCAGAATAAATCGTTAACACCATAATCAAATTTCATAACTTCGAGGGCTACAGCGACCAACACACAAAATCAGGTGAACAGCGTAACTGTCGGTTTAATATTTGCGTTAAAAAAATAACCCTTACCTAATCTTAAAAAATAACGTTTACGCAACACCGTTCTGCAGGAATTTACTTTAACGTAATATTTGTTTGTCCATTCTGTTTGTTTAGATTTTCTCTGTATATTTCCGGCACTTTCGATAGTTTCGATCTCATTGTTATTCAAAGTTGAACTCGGTCGGCTACCTTTGACTTTCTTGGAAATAATGTCGCCGTCCGGACTGCAAATGGTGGGCCTCATAGTATGTACGTTATAAAATTGAAAACGTGATTGAATGTCCGTTTATGTTAATGTGATCATTTATTATATTAATGTTTGTTCGTTACAAATAATGATGAGCTTTCTATAATTATGCGACAAAGAAATAAAGATAGAATATATTTATTAGGCAATATTGATATTATTTTTTTCGAATAGAACTCCAACAAAAATTATCCGATTTAGAAAGAATGTTTAACGAGGGCCATATTTTGTGCAGCATACTGAGCAAGAAATAATATAAAAAATTGCCAAGTGTGTATCGGGCCACGCGCAGTGTAGGGTTCCGTAGATGCCCGTCACAATATACAGACTTAAGGATGGTGTAGTATAAAGGACTTCATAAAAAAGTATACTATAGACGTTTAACCGTGTCCCGTGAATGAATCATGAATGAATGAACATGAATCATCTTTATAGAGGGTCTTTAAGTTGTTTTCAATGGAATTTGTATGAAATTACTTCTCCAAATGCATTTTATAAGTTGACTGACTATTACTCGTTAAACATGTAAAGCCTACTTACATAACTCTGATGGCTTTCCTTTTAACTTCATTAAATGTAATACTACCATGTAATATTTCGCAAACAGATCTTTCAATCGAAAAATTGTTTTCATAGACCAACTATATTTTTGAACGACCTATCCAACGACACCCCACACACTGTAATAAACGAGAAAAAAAATCATTTCCAATTTACGTGTAGGGGAGGTTACCCTACACTAATTTTTTTATACCATTATAAACAACATTTTATACGATAAAAAAGATTTTATTATACCACTTTATCGGCTTATTTAGTATGTACACCCATACTAAATTACAGCTTTCTAGTACTATGAATCTCTGAGCTAAGCCGCGGACAGACAGACGGACATACCGAAACTATAAGGGTTCCTTTTGACTTCGGAACCCTAAAAACACAATATTTGCAACTAATACATAAATAATTAAATCCGATAATTATTCTGTTATGAATATTGACCAAAGTTTACTGTGATCACAATTTAACGAGTGAATTAGTAAAATGGATTAATAAATTAGCCTAATTGTAGTCATTTATCGAATTTATCATAATTTATCGAAGTACTTCTTACTTCTTTAGGTGCGTTATGAATAAAATATAACAGCGATTTTGAATGAAGCGGGTAACTTAATTGTAACAAAAAGTGTACACCATGAAGTTACTTGCTTAAGCTTCTTGTTGTATTGTGGTGAATATAGTCACAGTCAGTTATACACCTCACATAAAACAAGCTTCTGATGCGCGTTCATACGTACACGCATTTTTAAAAATATCTGATTATATTCATGTCAAATGTAACAAAAATATACAACGTAGCAAAGCGGTAACTAATCGATAATGATTGAATGACCGTCTCACTCATTTCACAACTGTGTATTCACAGGTTTTAAAACAATTTACATGAAACTGTCACGACTTGTTTTCATTTAACCGCATTCTATTTACTTTTTACCTTCACGGTTATCCGTTAAAGGTTATATACATATTTATAGAATTGAGAGAAACATTTAAGTTGTGTAAGCATCCATTTCGTTTTAAGTGTTTTTAGGGTACCGAAGTCAACAAGGAACTCTTATAGTTTCGCTATGTCCGTCTGTCTTTCCGCGGGTTAGCTCAGAGCTTCTTAGTACTTGTAATTTGGTATAGGTATACACTATGCATATTAATAAGTATGCATATTAATAAGTATGCATATTAATAAATAATCGCAAAAGTATTAAAATAATACATTGAAATAAAAAGTTGTTTAGGATACCTCACCTACACGTAAAGTGGGATTTTTTTTCTCGTCTATCCCATCATTTGGGGTGTCGTTGGATAAGTCGAGCGTGTGTAAACCATTTAAGTGGTCCGTTTGTGAGATATTAAGCTTTAGAGTGCTAATTTTTGTTATAGTCAAGTGTCTTTCCCCTCTGCCATATAAATAAATGGTTGTGTATGGATATGTGACAAAAAATCATGGTAGTAGTACCTACCTATATATAATAAAGTTAAAAGGAAAACTATCAGAGGTAAGTAGGCTTTACAAGTTAAAGAGTAATAGTCAATCAACTTCCATAATTATTATCTGTTCAAGACATATGTGTTAACAGGCGTGGGTCACATTTGAGGCATCTAATTTATTTGCATTTAAAAACCACCTAAAAATTTTATAATCCTATAATATTCCCTTATTGCAAATTTAATCAAAATATCATTACAGATTATAAAACAAAGGCCCCCGCCACGTCTGTCTCTCTGAACGCAATAAACTCAAAAACTACGAAACGGATTTTCATACGGTTTCCATCAATGAACGGAGTGATTCATGAGGAAGGTATAGGTGTATAACTCATTACGGTTTTATGTAAATTGGCTGAAATAACGATGATTGTTGAAAATGTCGGAAAAAATTATGCCAACTAGAGTTATATGTATTATGCAATTATTCCTCTACGACAAAAAAAAAAGTGTCCGTACGAAGCCGCGACAGTTTCCTAGTAAAGAAATAAATTAGCCTTTCAAGTTTTAATATATTGCCACAAATAATATTGTCTATATTATTTGCTAAACTATTTACTGTTTTGACACTTTTATTCAAAATTAATACAACAGCTCAAACGTATTCAGATGCATTAATATAATATTTTAGCCAATAATTGGGTGTGGATTTTGTAATAATCTGGTTTCATCGGTTTGTGTAAATTTATATGCCAATGGTCCGTCTAGTTTTGTCACGATGCCATTCTGAGCTTTGCATAACTCAATTCGATTTTATTTATTGGCATATAATCAATATATTTTGAAATCAAATTATATATAATTGCTACAAACCGTTGTGAATTAGATTCGCTAAACTGAGTTACATAAGAATTAAAAAAATTCGGTTCATAAATAATTTTGCAACAGTATTAAATTTAGCTTTGCTTGTAATTGAGATATAATTATGGCGGTTGTACCTAAAGGAATTTAAGTTTAATACACTTTAATTTCAAGAAATATTGCGATAGAGCCAAAACATAATTATTATATAATCAATAAGCAGTTCGTCATATATCGTCTCGTGGCTCCAGGAGCTCACTAAGAAAAATGTAACTTATATTCACCAAGGGAATATAACATCATGCCTCGTTAGTATCATTCAATATATATTTTAAATTATCGTCATAAATACATTGGTACCGTCCCATCTTCCTGTTACCTACTTCATCGATAGCTGGTGCTGTAACTGACTCAGCGGAGGGCCTCAAACAGCGCATGTATGTTGCTCTTGGTTAGGGATTACATATGGGTGCCGTTTGAAGTCAAAACTTCATAACCGTGGGATTCGCGAGCAGCTTTTTCAAGCAACTGGTTCAAGCAATGTAGCAATGCGTTCAGCCTTCTGAGTACAATTCTTGCTGGCGTCTACTAGATAGCATATATTGTTTTAAAATGTCCAATAACTACGTTTGTATCATTATTATAGTTTACACTATTTTATTGCCCGCCTACTTCGCTGGAGGATATAGAATAAAAAAGAATCCTATGACTTATTCCACGATATAATTGAATTCTATACAAAATTTCATCGGAATCCGTCCAATTATTTAGGCCTGATTAATAGATAAACATTCAGACATACTTTCGCATTTAGAATATATATAACTTATATTAAATTAATCAATGATCCTATTTGATAGTTACTGTTGTATTCTTGGACAATTTCCGTGCATACTGCATCAAGTAAATAGACCCGTTAAACAGTTTTGCATACAGTTCTCACGTAATTTAACTAATTTATTGAAACTCGATGCAAATGTAGTTAAATTCTGCTTGCGAGTTCAATCGAGGAACACGAGATCGCTTATTTTGCATACACCTATGTCACGAGGATAATAGAAATTTAAATACATGATTGATTTACACCAGTCTGACTGGCTTCGTGGAGCCACTGAGGTGATAGCCTTATTGTTTAACCTAGATATTGTGTGTGTAATCTCCTACACATGATCTGAGTTTTGTTATATTTTTTTTTGCTGTTATGTTTCGCTGTGCCTGTAAGCGCAGTGCAATCCAAAAAAAACCGATTACCGAAATACAATTGTAGTTGTCATGCTGGTCTGCTCAAATATCTCTTCACGTTACGATTATACGAAGGAGGAAAGCACTGGCTGGTGGGAGCTTCACAGTACGGCAAAGAAATAAAATAGCGAACCTCTTTGTCCGTGCGAATGGAGTAACCGTAAACCTGTGGTTTCCGAAAACAGCACGTATGGTTGCTTTATGAGAAAAAGTAAATATATGACTGCAGAGTAAATGATTCTTCTCGAGAAAGAGCACGATCTTCATCGCCACGCCAGCCTATGACGTAGTAGCAAATCTCAAACGTCAAGAAGTTAAATACTTCTGTATTTTTAGGGTTCCTTACGTCAAATGGAACACTTTCAAATAGTCTGCAATTCCTTGGAACAGTAAAAAAATTAAACTTCTAAGTCAACACAATAAAAAGAAACGGCCATTTGTAAAACGTAATTTTGACGCTCGCAAGGGAATCAAAACCTTATAGGATACTTCCAGTTGAATCATGAAATTTGGCAAGTAGCGATGTCTTATAACACAAGTAAAGAGAAAAATTCGAAAACTATAAATTTGTGCTTACGTCCCTTTTTTTGGTTTGCGATTTGATACTTATTTGCAGTTGGTAAACTGACCGCAACCAAAGTCTACTATGTATGGGGACAACAGTTTCCCAACAGCAAAGTTAAGTTTGTCCCTCAATCAAGTTTATCTTTTTGTTAGAACAATGTTCGGTGCGGAACTCAGTACTAGTGTATAACTCAGGTCAGCAATGTTACCTAAATATTTTGGTGAATATAGCTGTGCAATTACCTAACTGCTTACTTAAAGCATACTTGGAAAAGCGTGATAAATTTTTGAGACTCGATTTCCGTGATGAACGAACCATTTACATACCTACAATTTTGTACGGAACCCACGGTGCGCGACTCGTACTTCGCCGGGTTTTTTTTCACCAAGGTTTCCTCGCAATGTTTTCTTTCACAGTCAGCTGATAGTCTTTCCAATTACACTTCTTACATATTACAAATCTCAACGTCTCTCTATCTGTCTATCCCTTTATGTTCTTTTCACTCGAAAACCACATATCCGATTAACGTGTTTTTATTTTTATTTTAAATCATAACTATGTTATCAGGCCAGGTTATTGGATATATTTTGTAAGACAAATTAACATACGAAATAACAAGTGACTATAAAGGTGAATTTGCAAAAAAGGCGCTTTTGGGGCACTCAAATAGCTTACGCTGAGTAAACCATACGAGATATATTAAATTAATGTTGTACATAATAGTAGATCTTAAAAAGACCTTCCAAAAAGTTACTGTTAGCATATATCTATCTTCTAAGAATCACCCACAATAAGCAGGTTTGTCTTCCATCTTTTGAGCGGGTGCAACACGATTCACGCGTGCGCTCGACCGATGGCATTTCTGCGGATATATAAATATTCCACTATTCTTTCTTATTCGGTCATAAGGACTATAAAATTAAATAATGTCTATAAAACAATATGCAACTCTTACAAATAGTATTCAAGCTATACTTAGTATGAAGTATAAATGATCAAAGCTACAACAAATGAAAACAAACATAAGTCACACAAAAATTACTTTAAACCACATCTGTTTTCTTCATTATTAGATAAACCACAGCGGGCACCCGGCTGTATTAAACTCAGCTCTTCAAATAAGCTTTATGTGTTGGTGAAAGCGCAAATAACAATGTGTTACCGCAAAACACAGTTTGACAGACGGACATTTTCCAATTTATTACCGTTTGTACTTCGGTCAAACTTGAACGTCGGACAACATTGTCGTTGAGAAGCTATTTAATATCTGTCACGGGCGATTTAATGTTTTCATTCCGAGTCAATAAGTCAGAAGTGTTTCACTAAGTTAAAGACTTCATTTCCTTTACAGAGAATACCACAGATCAAAAAGTGCGCGTGCTACTCACGTGACAGAAGTGAAACTTTTTATTTGGAATAATACTGATATTAGTTACTGTAATTCTTCATTGATTTTAATTAAAAAAATACCTAATATACTCGTGGTAGTCGAGTTCGAACCCGGCATGTACCCGAAGCTAACCCGAACTGCATGTACAAGCAAATTATTAGGAAATTTCGTACATTTAGTAATTTAAACTGGTAACGCTATCGGCTAGCGGTGATGGGAAATATCGTGAGGAAACCTAAACGTTTAAGAAACCTTCTTGTAGTACCACTGTATGTGGGCAAAATATAGAACTGTTGATTTCACGGCGTTTGAAAACGCCAATACATCCTTGGGGAGAGCCCTCATTGTCCAGCATTAGGATACTTGCAAGCTGGTTATATTTATTATTCCGAATTCTTAGTATTCATTGTGCATATATTTAACAAAATAACTTAGCCAGTTAAGTTAATAATGAAATGCAAATACTTTGTTACCTCTATCCGGTTCGATGATTTGAACGAGAAGAATGTTTATAATATATTTTTATTTTTTTATTATTATTTATTTAGAACCAATCTTGAACGTACCAAAGGACATAATAATACATTATAGTATTATTTCTTGGTTAGATCTTGAACAGAATTTTCCATCTGTTACTTCATAGCAAAGAGAACGGATAGACAATTCATAGTCAAACCATTCAACGCTATATTCAAGACCCACTTATGCAATTTGCTTAAACGGTCCCCATTCTGCCCTTTGTATCCAGTCGTCTGACTGTTGTTAGGTCGTAACCACAAGACTTATATTATTATGTAACTAATATATTGTCGTAAAGTATGAATTTTAATGTGGGATTATTGAGCAGGTCATATTTAAGTAGAATCATCTTTTAGTATCTTGTTAAATCAAGATAGTCAATATAAACATCAAAATAATTGACACAACCAGTTAAATGTACATGAAATTTGATAAAGGCGTTAAGAATATGTTAAATGAAATAATTTCACGAATTTTCTCAGAGTTCGTTCATTCAATGTTCATTTATTATTTTTAAATACTTTATAGTTTAAGATTTTGATCAAAATTTTAACTGATGTTATAACGATGCGGACTAAAATATAGCACACTACGCCTAGAGGATGACTGGCTCTCAAACGCAGCTACCGATTCTCTCTTATAGGTGCTTGGCGAGAGATTTACAACTTGAAGGTGGTAGCTAGCCAGATGGGCATTACAAAATGCCCTAGCACAATGTTATGGTTCCATTACGCTGTTTTCCTTCACCGAAAACTGAGGTCCATTGTAGGATTCAAGCCCGCGTAGATTTAATTATACCTAAAACAGCAGAAATTTTCACCAAGTTTTCATGACTATTTAAAATCTAATATGTTAAATTGGTTACAAAAGCTAATAAATATTATCGCAAAAGAATCAACTCGACCCGATGACGAATCAATGTTGACGAAGATTTGATCGCAGTAACAATGCAAGTGTCTGCCTGTTGCAACGCTACATAATACATATTCAAAATTGTTTTCATCGGTACAAATAACAAGCAGGCTTATTGTTACACTCATAAAACAATTTTAATAACAACGAAGATAATTTGGATATGGTACTCTCGACGTGGATTTATTCGTCTTTCAATGACCTGAGCTACCAGTAGAAGTACAGAAACCATTGCATATTGGTAGAGCATTTTTTAGTCTAGCTACCATCTTTGAGTAGAAAATTTCGCCAAGCTCTTGTCATTTTGTTCCCACAACCGTACTTGAAAACCTTTTCTACGCTTGCCTTACCTCCATCTGATACATTTCTTAACCATCATCAGGCTAATTTGACAATCTTTCATCATATTACTACCGGACAATATTATCAAACACAAACTGAAGTAGAAAGGAAAGACTTATTGAAAGCAAAATTAGAATTTTAGAACTTCATAATCGAGTTTCAAATGATAAACATACTTGTGCTAATCGCTATTTCTTATACCTCGGACAGTATTATCCGTGGTTTTATAGCCCTATTGAGTTGTATCACGCTTTGTGATTCACTGCAGCGAGCTTTGAATGGCAGTTTAATCGTTACTAATAAATTTTAAAGCGCCGATTGAATTTTTATTACACGAAGAACAAGTGACAATCGGCCACCCAACAATTGACAGGTAACTGCAAAACGCATACCACATGAAATCACATATATTCTCTAATGTAATATAACAAAATTTACTCATATAATATTTTTTTATAGTCAAGTAAAGCAATAAAATAAAGAGAAGATTAATAAATGGACGTAACTTTGTTCTTTTTTAGCTTCCTATTATATTTTTTCTGATCTTTACTTCTGATGATTAAATAATATAATTTTCAGGAGAGTATTAGGGGTAAGCTTTTGAGGAATTCAATTTAATAAAGTACAGATCCTTTCCTGGAATTTCTGCGTTTAGAGTACAATTTAATCAGAACGGTCTAAGGCAAAATCTGTAGGCAAGATAAACAATTAGTCTCTTGCAATCATGACGCAGTAAATATCTTAGTTTAGGATAAGGAATAAATGTATCTACAGCCCAGTAAAATTTTGAAATTCCGTTTTAATGCCCTGAAAGATACGTCAGCTACTTATTACACACAATGTTCTACCTGACTACAGCGTACACAGATTCGTCATATAAGCTAGCGAGCTTTAAATTCATAACTTATTTTTCTATGTAAATATTCTTCCTTTTGTCATAACTGAAAGCCTTCACTATTAAACATAACACATATAATATATTTGAAGCAATGATGGGTCAGTGGTAGCGTGTACGACTTCGTGTAGATTGACGCGAGTTCGAATCCCTGCAATGAGCCTGAGCTTTTGGTGAAGGAAAACAACGTGAGAAAACCATAGCATGGTGGTAGGGTATTTTCTAATGCTCGCCAGGCTAGCTACCACCCTCAACTTGAAAATCTTTCGCCAAGCACCAATAGGTGTGTTATATATATATACTATTTTTTGTATTGGAATTCTAAATTCTCGTCTCACATTTTAAATGTCGACTTCCTGTAAATCTGAGTGCCAATGTCGGCGACCCTATAATGAGAATTTACTAACATACATTTAATGTTTTCTAGTTTTACATCGCTTATTCTTTCTCTACCTACATTGCAACTAGTTATCTGTTATTGTGTCTATACAAAACAAAATTCTCATCTCTAATTGGGTGAAGCAATAAAACAAACAGCCAGTATATCAAAACTTTATCTAAGTTTCACATACGATTTCATAACACATACCACACCTAAGAGCAACCTAGATTCATAGGTGAGCCAATTAAGCAATATCTTATAAGACCTAGGCACGTTTAAAATCATAATTCACTTGATTTAAGTGTAATTACGTTAGATATTTTTCTTGCTAATAAGATATAATCATAATTTTTTTAACATCCTTTACACGTCATCTAATTCAGCAATTACGTAATTACAAAAAATATTAATGTGTTGAGCTGTTTTGATTTTATTTAATCCGTTATAGCCGCTGGATGCGAGCAGCACAGGATCGGTCGTTGTGGCGATCTTTGGGAGAGGCCTATGTCCAGCAGTGGACGTCTTTCGGCGGACATAACGGTGGTGATAATGTACTGGATAGAAGTAAGATACGCGACAATGTAACTATTTAGAATAATTTGTCAATCATCAATAAATTAAAAGCCTAACTTTCAAAACTCATTTTTTTTAAATTGATATTTGTGTTCTGCCTATTTATTTAAATATATATTATGTGATGTTCTTCTTTCTCCTTTTTTTGTCAAAAATGTACCTTACAAACCACTTTTAATAACCAATAAAAGAACAATGTCTATTGTCTCAAGATATTAAAATACTATTGATGCATATTATATGAAGCTAAGAATAAAAAGTCAGTCTAACACGAACACGTATTTAATTCACAACATGGCGCAGTCGGTCCGGTTACAATACTAGATTAAATAATTGAAAGCAGTGTTGACTGCAACGAAGTCGCAGTTCAGTAGGCATGATATTCGTAAAGAATTAGTTAGGTAACTAACCCGCATATTCATCAAAAAAATTTGCTAGTTTTTTTGAGAATGAGGTTTTATTCAAACTAATTCTTCTCCTAATTACTTATCCACAATCAAGCGTACATAGTGAAAGAAGTTTAGAAATTTTAATAAGTGTATTAGCGCAGGTACGAATTATATTTGGGTTGGTTAAATCATAGAACCACACTGCGAGATGATATAAGCTCACCCTCAGAAGTGTTAATGGGTCAGAAATCAAATAATAGTTTTCCGGTATATGACAGTAAACTTAGACCGAGTCGAAACAATACGAGAGATTATGAAAACTTATTACGTAAATCGATTAGTAAACAATATTACGATTTGCACACACCAAAAACTGGCGATTACACGGTACTGTTAAACGCTTCTAATGGAAAGCATGTACGTCGGGAAGACGATATAGATGTAACAGACGTCATCTTATGAAAACAGAATCAATGCCGAACAAAACTAATGATATAGTTTCGGATGATGTTCGTAAAGTTAATAAGTCGTCTAGAACGGCGAGAGATGATGAGTTTATTACTTCTCGTGGGGCGGCCGATAGTGCGAACCCGGACACAGACGGAGTCGAATCACCAGCACCATTGCTGAACCGTAATTCCTTTACAATCACATAATGCAGTAATTACACGCAAAAAACATTATTATTTTATGGAAACCTTTTTAATAGCTTGCTCATCTTTGACTGTCTCACTTTTATTGACTTTGATAACAAAACATAAGCGTATTCATGAAATCAATTACTGTTTATAATATTTACATTAAAAATAGTGTGAGAAAATTCATAACACCGTTTATCGCAAGTAATCTGAGCATAGCGTCTCCCATCGGCATTCTCACAGTCTTGAATAGGACTATTGAGCATTCCTCTTCACGCACCACCGCTCACGGGTGCTTCGTGAACAATACAACTGACCTCGGAAGCAAACCTTGGCCGAACGATAAAACATCGCTTTTGTACTACCGACATTGATGTATTTGTATATGGCAATATTGTGCCATCTGTCATAATTAAGGCAAACGCTGCTATTAATTCAAGGATGGATATGGATACATATGGATGTAGTCGGGTAATTGTTTGAGGAATCTGATAACAAACACATGTACTAAGATCTCAACTGTTTCTAGAAATGTATTCATTGTTGCTTTTAAAGCTTTAAAGCCACTAAAATTATAATGATATCTGATTTCATTTCAACATTTGTCAAGTATATTATACTAGCAAGCAGGGGCTCAACGAGTCTGACTTAAATGTAGAAATAGCTGGTTTGATTGTCGCAAAAAGCGATTAAATTTGTAATTGATCTGATCTAATATAGTCTGGATTTCGCTGATTATGAGTTGCCAAAAATTTATACAGGTTTTTCGATAAAATAATGCTATAAAGATAATAATACCAACCTGTAAGAATCCCACCACTGGGCAGTGTGGCCTCTTCCCAAAGGAAGGTATGGGTTTAATCACCACGCCACCCCACAACGTATTGACGATTTCAAACGCCAATAAATTAACAGTTCTATATTTTTCCAACATAGAGTGACAACATTTCTCCAGCGTTCACGTTTCCTCACGATGTTTTCCTAAACCGATGGCCGATATAGTATTACCAATTTGAATTAGTAAATAAATGCGAATTCTGAAAACTTCTATGTTACATACCGGGGCTCGAATCTAAGTACATCGAATTCATATTCCGCCGGTCTAAACCACTCGACCACTATTACGGCTATAACAATAACAATGCATATAAAAAATAAACAGAAAAAATATATTTGTATTATACTAATTAAACAAAAAAAGATATTTACTCTGTATTCACTACCATTCATTCGAATTGAACTCATGCAGTGAAATAAAATGGTTTTAAACTTTAGTCTAAATATCTAGATTTATATTATTAAATATATAAGATTTGATGCTACATTTAGGTATCTAATATACTTAAACATTTATTATTTACCTTAATTAATACCAAGGCGTCTGTCTGTAAAGCTTCGTTTTTTTTGAAGGAAGTGTATACAAGTTCTCACGACTGGTCGTCATGGTAGGACAGTTGTTGCGGTTGGAATTACTTCATTCTCGTGTTCACGGAAAACTCTACAGCGATGTAACTAACTTGTTTCTACATCAGTATTGAATTCTTAAAATTTCGGTATTATTTTCATCCAAATAAATATATCATTTTATTATAACTACATTTTTATACTGATGCATAGAAGGGTTGAAGCATGATAGGCGTCACACTAAAAGATCGTAAAAGAGCATAGAAAATAATGTTAATAACATAAGTGGAAGATATAATAAAGAAAATCAATTGAAATAGAGATGGACTGGATAAATGACAAGAGACAGCAAGATAAAATGTACAAAAATCATATCAGAATGGTATCCACGTGATGGTGAAAGTAAAAAAGGTCGACAAGTAAAAAGATGGACAGATGACATAAAGAAAATTGGAGGTACAACATGGTCAAGAACAGCAAACGATCGGATGGTATGGAAACAGCTGGAAGAGGTCTATGTGTCACATGACACGCCGAGTACTAAAAGCGGGTTACCTGATGTGTAATGATTAACAAAAATTATAGTTTACATGTGAATTAGTAGCAGCAATAAATGCTTAATAATATTTTATATGATTACTAAAGAATTAGAATAAGATACAACAGCTAATCAATACTAATTATAAAGAAAGCACAAGAGCTTGTTTTCTATGTTTGTTTGTTTGAACAAGCTAAACTCTAGAACAATTTAACTGGGTTTAAAAAAAACTATTACACTTTATAGGCTACATAACTTCACGCTAAAACTCTAAGGTTACCCGCAGTAACCATTAACGTCAAACAATATGACAAGGTAAAAGCAACCACGAGAAGTGTAAACAGCACTAGGCTACACGGGTGCGTTGCGACGGCGTGATGGAGAGATAAATAACATAATATTTAGCATGCTTGATAGCTCAAACAAAACAAACTATACAGCCGACATATCTAAAACCAAAACTAACATTAAGTTATAAGCTAAAATAGACGAAGGTTGTCATAATACAGCTAAAACAGTGAAATCAGATGCAACACCTGGTATGAGTATAAAAACTTTTAATGCTTTAATAGAAGTAATCATACGGTGAAAAGTAAAAGTCATTGTTACTATAAGAACGTATTGCGCAACATGAATGTTGAAGACATTACACACTAAAGACTTATCATGATCGAACATGATGATTTACAACCATAGTTCAATCATCGCGACTTACATTCAATAAGCGATCGGTCTCCACAAATGGTAATCTAATAACACAGTTTGACCGTACGCTACATAATTTTATTGTCAAGTATCGCATATTTAATGTGGACAATGCATATGGGACAACCGGTCACTTTCATAGCCCATATCGGTGTCGCACAATTTAACATCACCATCTTTGGTTCAGAATTCTAGGTCGTGGTAAACGCTTCTAAAATTATTAATAGAGTTTCTAAAAATTGTACTATCTAATTACGCAATTAACTATAATCACGACGTGTTCTCGTTGAAGTAAGTAGACAGAAATAAACACCACTTTCAACTATGTTTTCAATACTCTTTAGCTTCTTTCTTTCATATTTTAATAATATGCTAGTATGTGCGGTGAAACTTTGCAAAAAAGATATAACTTCTACGTCAAAATTAATTTATAGAAGTTAATATGAATAGTAAAATTTTAACCAAATATTTGTTATTTATTACGCAGTAGTTTTTTTATCGTTTCGTCATTTTATTTTTACTCATAATTTATGATTTTTTAAATTCATATTTACTATTCTTATAGCCTGTCAACTGCGAAATGATATAATATCCGTGTAAAAAATTAAAAAAAAAATTGCCGTTCAAGCCGTTTCGGAGTGAAAACCATATAAACAAACAGTCACACTGACAAAAGTGTTTTAATGTCAAATTCAAAATAAGTGACATAGAATAGATATGTATCACATTAAGAATAAGAAATTACATGTACAGAAAGAATTATAGATTTATTAATACAGACTCCAACAGAAAATCCATGCTTATAATACTTTGGTCCCCCATTATCTAAAGGTAAGTCGAATCGGTCACCCACGCAATGTTAAACGTGATCACATCATCTCGTAGATATTAAGCCTCATGCTAATTTACCTTAACAGTCTAATCTTAATGACCCTCGACCACAAGTTCACCTAATTCGGCTTTATCCGAATCATAATTTACATCTAAATATATGGCCCTATTAAGCTCAATTTGCTCAAAACCTGCTATAATGAGCTCATGAATGCTACAAGCGTGGGCTATAATGTTGATTTAGGGATAATAATCCCTAACAGTTTTCAATTAGTTGCGTTATTTGTCAAACTGACTTTTGTAAAGTGGATCGCTTCTACCGACTTCGGCTGTCTAATAATCGGTTACAATCCTATTATAAACATCATATATTGGATTTATTTTTATTAGTAGTTTTTATAATATTTTTAGCTGATTTGATTGTTCAAAATAATAAAACGAATTGTAATTTCCTCTTTTCTTTTTAATGAGCACAGCAAAGTAAGGACACTGTGCGTGATGGTAAGCTTAGTATAAGACAACATAGATCACTGAGAGATAGGCAATCTATCAATGGTTGTCGCTGTCATGCCGGCCTGCAAGCTTTTACACTGGCTGAGCCCAAAACGTGAAGTGACTCGCCTAAGTATACCACTATGAATCGCACTCCAGTCGGACACGATTCTCGTGTTCTACCACCCAAAAGCAAGCACCATTAAACACACCACAAATACTAAAATTCATTTAAATAATATTCCTCCATATTAAGTTTATTCAGTGTTGTCTAAATTATTGCTTTTAATATATCTTTTGATCTTTATTGTTATTACAGTACCTCGTGAGTCTGGCGACACTGTTAAAGTCAAAGTTGAAGGAAACTCAATAGCCAACATCACAAAGTTGATAATATAAATGCAATCCATACCCTGAACGTTAACTTGGTAATGCTTTGACAATTTGTTATGACATCATTGTAAAATAATGTATAATGGTAGCTGACTGCTGTAAACATTTTTCATTCGTCTTTTTCGCTGCCCAGCACTCAAATTCAAACTCGTGGAGTTCAAATGTTTTATATACATTTCCTTTAAATTTCAGGAGCATTCGTGAATCACATGTGATCTTCGATAACTTTTATCATTTCATGAAATAAATTAATCAATAGTTTACATTTCATAAGACGAATCAATAAACTTTTGAATCTGTATTTGTTGACTAACTGGCCCGGCAGACGTTTTTCTGCCCCTTCCAATAGACAATAGCTTGACCAGAGCGTCACCTATCTCGAATTTTTCCAGGAGCATAATAAACAAACCAAAATAAAGGGACTGCGCATGTCCATCGTTCGAATCGTGAGTCATTGTTTCGAGTTCATAAAAAATCGAATAGATAAAAGTATTACATGTTATTTTGATTATATATTTGATAAAAGAGTAAAAAAACAATTTTTTAGCGTAGAAAAGCAGACTTTGTACAAAATGAACAACAAATGTACAATTCTAACTAAAGAAACAACCTCAAAACACAAGTAATTAATTAAATTCTTCTGAATTAATCTCTGCTGTATTATTATAATGCATAACCGTAAATTATTTGACATAACAAATTATTATAAAAATGTCTGCAAATAACACGAAATTCTTCAAAATGTCTTCAGGTCAAGTGTAAACTTTTAGAATGTAAAATCATTCTTAATACTACATTCTTTAAGTCGAAAATCAATTTCAGTTGAATCAATTAAATCCGCTTCTTAGCCGTAGCAATCAAATGTCCAATTACTGGTTAAAGGTTATGATAAAACGGGATGCGCACGATTGACATTTCAAACGTAAAGCCATTGACTTGTATACGTAAAGCATTGCTTAAACGACTTGATAATGCAGAATCAATGAGGCCGCTTGTAAAACACTAAAAGGGCCTCAGTTTAAAATATTCTATACTAAAATGTCATTGCACAATACATAAAACAATGATTTTACATACATACATAAATCACGCCTCTTTCCCAACGGGGTAGGCAGAGACCACGTCCTTCCACTTGCTACGATCCTGACATACAACTTTCGCTTCCTCAACATTCATCAATCTTTTCATGCATGCTCGTCGGTTTAGAGTACTCTGGACCTGACCTTTCTTCAAAACGTCCCCGATTTGATCGTGGAACGTTCGTCTAGGCCTTCCTCTTCCAACGTTCCCAATTACACTCATCTTATAAATCTGTCTAGTCAATCTTCTTTCATTCATCCTCTCTACATGCCCAAACCATCTAAGCATCCCTTTCTCAATCCGTGTCACTACATCTTCTTTCACACCACAACGTTCTCTTATTACACTATTTCTTATCCTGTCACTCAATTTCACTCCTATCATACTTCTTAGCGCTCTCATTTCTACTGCATTTACTCTACTTTCATGTTTTTTCTGCCATACCCAGGTTTCACTTCCGTACATGAGTGTTGGAACTAACACTGCTCTATGTACAGCCAGATGAGCTTTTCTAGAAATTTTCTGGCTGTTCATAAAGGCGTGCAACGCCCCATTCATCTTATTACCAGCATTAACTCTCCTTTCAATATCACTTTCACACTTTCCATCACTAGTAAACATTGATCCCAAATAAACAAATTCATTCACTTGCTCTAGTTTATCACTAGCAATCCGGATACATACTTCTGTCATGCTCTCTTCCTTTTCAAATACCATAACTTTAGTCTTTTTTGCGTTCACTTTCATTCCCTTTCTTTCCAAGGCATCATTCATAATAGTCACCATCGCTTGTAAATCTTTAGCCGACGATGCAAGTAATACTTGATCATCGGCGTAAAGAAGACATTTGAAAAATAACTCATTCACTCTCAGTCCACAGTCACTCTCTTTCAAATCTGTCAGACAATTATCCATGAATAGGTTGAACAGCCATGGAGACGCTACACATCCCTGTCTAACACCCTTTTGGATATTAAACCATTCGGTGTATGCTCCGTTTATTCTGACACAAGCACTGGAATCCCTATAGAGGGATTTCAATGCCTGTATCAGAATACTGCTCACCCCATGCAAAGATAATGCTGACCACAACTCATTCCTCACCACTTTGTCATAGGCCTTTTCTAAATCTACGAATGCACAATAGACTTTTTGGTTTGTGGCCAAAAATTTTGAAGCTTGTAATTAGTTCATTTTTTCCAAAATTATTAGAATTACTTCAAAAGCGCAATCTACGCTTTGCCCACGCTTTAATGACCTTTTCCCTCCACTCTTGGTAAAACCCATACTGTACTTCACATCAAAGTCTTCGAAGAAAGAAATTCCTCTGAAAAAGGGCTATCAGCGACTACTGAAGTTCCAAGGTAAGTCGATAAACTATCTACCGATGGCAAGCGGTTTGATGATGCAACACGGCCCATTACACAAACGATCGAAACACGCAAAGAAGCGAACTCTCTCTGCTCGATACCACTTGTCACTTTGGGACCGTCAACAGTTTTCATAGTTCGTCTTTAAGCCGAGTCAAATAGCTCAAGCTAGTATTCAGATGCACCCGCCCAGAAATGACAGCATGCGACATGGATGCAAACAATTGAACAACTAGAAGATTTTTTTAACTTATTAGTTCGAACTCTTTTAGTTAATTAAGTCTAAATATGTTTATATAATGAGAATGTCACCCAAAACTGTATTAACACAACTCGGTAATATAACAATAATATTGTATTTTCTTAACTTTTTTAAACCTTACTCTCGGACATTGTAACTTCAGAAAGCATAATATCAACGCTTAGGAAACAAAGTTGACGAGTTGAATGCCAACTTGACAAGACTTGCGCCTCATTACAGGCGATTAACTTACAACATTGAAAAGAAAATCCCAAGGCAGTTGCCGTAGCATTTATTATTATTATTTATCAAATTCGTTTAATATACTGCATATTCAGACACAATTGTAAAAAGTATTTTAAAAAGGAAAGACTAGGTCCAAAGTACTTTCACCAAGTAGTCATGTTGTAAAGTCATCATTCCTTTTAAAGTCATATAAAACAATGAATTACGTCATAGACTATAAACATAAAGCAGGAAAAAATCTGTACAATCATTGTACACGACCAGAGATGTAATAAAATATACTAGTGGTCGCCCAGGGGTCGAAATTCGACCATAATTCATTAAAATTATAAGTTTGAACCTCCAACCTCCTCTATATAGCCACCCCATGCCTAGCATGTCTGATGTTATCGCTGCCCGTAGGCGACTTAGTAATTGATCTTGAACGTCCTCACGATCTGACAAGCTCCAGCTAGAATGATCTTCTCTTCGAGTTCCGACTTAGTAGGTAGCCTTGAACAATCTTAGGATCCATATTAACGGAGATCTTCACAATGCGAGGGCTCGAGCTAGAACCATCCTTCAAGCCCGTCGTTGGCTGCTTATATGGGTACACAAGCACACCTGTTTCTAACGCGCGGCATCTCTACTTTTTTCCATTTATTTTATATACGCCGTATTTTGAATTCCTGACATGATCTGTTATCTCGTTGCTATGAAACATGATTTCTTTTTTAAACAGTGACATAGACACGATTTTCTGACATATATATTATGGTTATGTTTGACATTCAGTAAGACAATAGACAAATAATATTAATCTATTCTCAATTTGACCATAGACTTTAACAATAAACAAACGTGTATATGCGTTAGTGTGTGTGTCAAATACATGGTAGTGTGTGTAATGTTTTTTTATTGATTTTATGTATTTTTTATGAATAATTTATACAAAATATTAGCATTCTGCGCTCCTTCTCTATATAAAGTATAAGTGTGGGAAATTTCATTCTCCTCCGTCCGCGCAATTATCGTAAAAAGGGGTAAAAAGTTTTTGCTTCACGTATTAATATATATATATATATATATATATATATATATATATATATATATATATATATATATATATATATACATGTATATATGTATACATAATATATTATACACTTATAGTATTAATAACTACAAAAAGTTTTATATCTATCCAAAATGTACCTATTCCTATGACCTATTTTATTTTACGGTTACTTACATATTGTCTTTTATACTGACTATTATATATTATACTAGCTGTGCCCGCGGCTCCGCTCGTGTGGACTACAGGTTACCGTCGGTTGAGCACATGCGCGATTGTGCTGCCCCCGCTACCACAACGAAGACCACCCGCCTGTTATTTTAAAGACAGAAATGCTTATTGTGGGTGATTCTTGGGAGATAGACATATGCTATGGCTGACTAAGTTATATATAATTAAGTTATACCTGTATAATTATAAAACTCAACGTCTCTCTGTTTGCCTGTCCGTTTATGTTCTTTTCACGTGAAAACCACTTATCCGATTTACGTGTTCTTTTTTTTAATTCATAGCTATGTTATCTGGCCAAATTATATGATATATTTTGTTAGATAAAGTAACATACGGAATATGAAGTGAAAATAATGGTGAATCAATTTGAGAAAAAATACGCTTTTGGGACTTACACTAAATAAACCATAAGAGATATATTAAAAGAATGTACTATGTAATTGTAAATCTTAAAAAGACCTACAAAAAAATCTGCGATCCTATCTTCTTAGGATCATCCGCAATAAGGATTTGTGTCTTTAAAAAGACCGGCGGGCAACCGCAGTGGTTCGGAGCGGGGGCATTACGATTCGCGCGTCTGCTTGACCCACGGCATTCTGTAGTCCACGCGAACGGAGCCGCGGGCACAGCTAGTAAGAAATAATGAAAGAAAGAAATAAAAATCCTATTAATATTTCATATTGCAGCCCTTGCAATATCTTCACATTTCCACACTCTGTGATATGTATATATATATATATAGTATACACATATTTTGTTATATTTGACTCACTAAACTGCTAGACGTAATTATACAATGTTCATCCCATATTTTTTATCTCGCGCTACAATCATACAAAAGTTACATCGCGATGACTAAATGGGGTATTGTTAACTAACCCGACTTCATAGATGTGGGCGAAGACGGAACCCACGCATGGAACCTCACACGTACTAAATAAAGGTCAAGAACAATATACCGGCTCGGTAAACGATACATAAATATGAATTAGTTCAAAAACAATACTTCATCTATCTATACTACTATTATAAAGAGGTAAAGATTGTATGTTTCTAGGAGATAATATCTAGAACTCCCTACTGTTTCGATTCAAAAAAATAAATAACTGGTATAAAGCTACATTATCTGTAAACAAAATATGTATAGATAATCAATATAGGCTATTAGTATTCTTATTTCATTTTATATTTTAATTATTGATAATTAAGTCATAATAATCATGAAATCAAAATCAATACATAAAATTAAAATAATGTTTACACAACGTTAAATTATTACTGAAGTCAGACAATGAATTCACATTAGTTATTTTATAAGTTATTTTAGTGTTTTCTTTTTACGCCAAAGAAGTATAAGTGCGTGTAAATACGTACACAAATTTTTTCAACCCTAAATAACATAAATGAGGATATAAAAGTTTGTATAACTCACTATATATGTATATCATATGCAGTGCCTTGCCTTAACAAAAAAAATAACTTACCCCAGGCGAAACGGCTGATGGAAACTATTGTATTAATAAAATTCCCTCAAACGTTCTAATTGAGAAATGGCTAACTTCATCATATCGTAATTACGCCACACGATGCGCGCGCAGCTCCTATTTTTCCCTCTACTAAACGCGCCGAAAGTTGAATTCTATTCCAATTTTAAACGTCACTAAAAGAACCTACTATCCAATTTTCACGTAATTTAGCTTTTATAGTTTCGAGTGCATTCATTTGAAATACTAACTATTTTCCCTTCAATAGTATCAATTTTGACCGTTGATGTTTACCTTACGATGTCACCATATGTCTCTATCAGTTAGTTCATTGCGCTCATTCAATAATCCATCCAGAGCTGACGATCTAATCAGTCCATAACATGAGTGTTCTTAAACGCGCACTATTGTGTATTTTACCATCCCTTAGTTGAAACTTATCATCATCATTTTGATTCTGACGAAAATCCCGTATTATTGAACAATACTAAGAATAATATTAATAATACTAAGAAGCAATGATGGCTCAGTGGTAGCGTGTACGACTTCGCGTCGATTGACGTGAGTTCGAATCCCTGCAATAAGCCTGAGCTTTCGGTGAAGGAAAACATTGTGAGGAAACCATAGCATGCTGGTAGGGCTTTTACCAATGAGGCTTTTACCGTGAGGGTTCACGTTGAAAATTTGTCGCCAAGCACTAATAGGTGTGTTCCGGCAGCTGCACTTGAGAGCCAGTCTTCCATTAGGTTTAGGGTGTTATCATCTTGGGCCACATCGTCACTTATCATCAAGTTAAATTGTGGCCCCTACGCCAAACCTACAACGATACCATAACAATGGCTACAACAGTTTGTACAAAATCATAATTTTAAATTGTCAAGTCACGTCAGCTTTAGCTATAAAACCACACCTTTGGAAACAAAATAAAGTAATTATCTAATTTTATTATGATCTATAGTCACGCGGTCATGCTGCTGTATCCTTGGCATACAATATAAAAATAATTATACAATGTTATTACCTTCAATACTAATAAAAAATACGTTAAACTACTTTCTTCTAAATATCATGTAAAGTTTTTTTATTAAATGCAAATATTACAATATTTTTTTCTTTAATATTTTAATTACATTATAATTGAATTTAGTATCAACTTGTTTACTGGAAGAATCATACATATAGAAATAAACGTATATCGCTTTGTAGAACTAAAAATAAATAACTTCAATAAAACCGCAAAGAGAAGCATAGCAGTTTTTTTTTTGTTTTTGTCATAAAGAGGACCGTCTAAAGCTTTACTTATATAAGTTAACTACTTAAAATCAATTAAATGCCTGGTATAATAATAAATAGTTACTTGCCTTAAGTTATCTGTTCGAAGTTCCGGGAAAACATTTTTTAGAAAACAACTCTCACCTGAAACAAAGAAAAATGTATGATTTAACTTTATTTAAAAAACCGCAACAACTAAAGCTATAATCGGTCAATAATAGCTCGATTGGATACTGCTTCGAATGATATAGTTATGGTCTTATGATATAGCTACTGCCCTCGATTTACAAACCTATCACTAAGTATGCATAATGATTTCCAGTAGTGCACTTAAGACCATTTCTGTGCTCAGCATGATGCCATTAATGGACATAGTGTTCAAATATAAACTTAAATTAAAAAAAAATATACAATAAATTTCAAAAACTCTATAAAAAAAAAATTAAAGTGATCTTCAAGCTTTTGAGGTGGTAAGGTTTGTGTACAGCCTAACTGGGTCGTGACCACCAAGCAAAATTATGATAAAGAACTCATCATAGCGATTCGCTTATGTACATTGAGTTTCAGGATCAATCGACATAATATATGCAGTTTCTATTTACACAGACCGGCATGACAGCAACGATTAAATGATTATTTAAAGAATATACTATAATTCTTAGAATTTATTAGCGATCGACATAACTACCACTGTTCGTGGAAATTGACGACAGAACGGTCACCACATTGAACAAACTACCACCGTCATATTCACTGTATGGATTTTAAAAGCTATAATACAAGAATAAATTCAAACCAAACATAGGAACAAAAGAAAACAATCTGCAGAAGTCAAAAAACGGACTTACTAAAATGTATGCCAGTTTTTTAAGATTAAATATTAAAGCAGACTATCCCGTAATTAACGTTAATCGCTATAATTAGGTTTCGGTCTGTTTGTCGGTGAGTTTAATTATGCCACATGCACACGTGCAGCTTTCGCAATGGTTCCGCTATAATTGCCACTGTTTTTTTTTTGCCAAAACCACAGTATAATTGTGTAGTAGATATCAAACTTTCCTAATTCAGTGAATATTTGGAAACAATTTTGTATTAATACCAATTTTTACGTTATATCTTGGTTTTAATAATATTATTATTTTAATTACTTATGCTATGAGTACTTCATAATAATATTTCATATCTCATATTAACACAAGCATCATATAAAAGTCAAATATTCTCTTTTTTTCTTCTTTCCTGTTCTAGTTTACAAATAACCACGGTACGGTTAAGTAATTAGAAGGAAGTAAAAATTTATTGCAAGTACAATACTAAAAAAACTAACTTGTACCTATTAACTTAATCTTATCTATACATGTTATAAAACTCAACGTCTCTCTGTCTGTCTGCCCGTTTAAATTATTTTCACGTGAAAACCACTAATCAGATTTACATAAAGTAACATACGAAATAAGCAGTCACGATAATGATAAATCAATGCAGAAAAAATAGGCTTTTGGGGGCGATACCTTGAAAATACCTTGGTGACTCTTCCATATAGAAACTTACTGCCAAGTTATGAAACATCATTCATCTATCCTAAAATTCTTAATTCGTCACTCCTTTCCATTATAATTTTTTTTTTTACATATTTACCTACATATAGTTTTATTTATAATACAATAAAAAGATACGTAGCGTTGCCGCTATGCTATCTTGGATCATTTAAGAATTTACAGTACAAGAATAAGTCATTAACAATTAACGTTAACTACATAATTTTGTATTTACTACGTTCAGTTATAAATAATTATCCCAGTTATAATGTCTGGTATGATATCAACGACTGTCGACGTTTGTAAACTGTACCATACTTACCGTGAGGTGTACAGTCAATTTTCCGAACTAGTATACAATTTACGAATTGAGTCACTATTACCGGATTTTATGATGTTCGCTATTTTGTTTTATAGTTTACTAGTTGTACCCCACGGTTTCACTCGTGTTAAATTTATTCAATCAATTCTTCACTGCGCGGCTCTCCAACGCACCAGTGTACCCTATCATTGTTCTTACTTCCCGTACTTGTCTCGAGCTTGCCAGATTACTTGATATTCATGATCACTGCTCCGTTCCTTAGGGTCGTAATGTAAAAATATATAATCTAGAATCTTCCTCAATAAATTCGTACTAATATTATAAATGCGAAAGTAACTCTGTCTGTCTGTATGTTACGCTTTCACGCCTAAATCACTCTTCAATCAATCAAATTTGCTACATAGATAGACTAGACTAGACCTTTTATCCCGAACAAAATGCGTTAAGGGGTTGAAATAGGGCATGAAAGTTTGTAGGCTACCTTTTATCCCGAAGAAAATGCTCGAAGGGGTTGAAATAGGGTATGAAATTTATATGGAAGTTCGTCATTGTCGAAGATAAAACCATAAAACTTTGTATTTAAGCACTTGATAAGAAATAAATAAATATATGTTCTAGCGTTTTTCCTTTTGACTAATAAACATATTTAACGTAAGTTTATGAATAAAAATAAGAACCACTACATGACAGACTAAGTTCCCTTCAAAAAGTCTTCGTCGCTATATATTCGGATACTATTACCAGCCTAGTATTGCCATGACCTCGTTCATTATTCAACAGGATGCACGCATGCGCGTGAAGTTGGTTTCAGTTTAATTAAATAATCAACAATTCATACATACGTGTACCTATACCATAAATGTACTTAATGCGTTGGAAAATCGTATTTCATAAGGCCGTTTAAATCATCATTATAGATCAAATCAATTAGCATTATTGGACATTATATACTCACAAAGTAATAAATGGCACATATCCAATATTCATGCAAATTGTACAGGACAGGCAATGAGTATGATAATATATCAATACAAAACTTTCACGTGTCTATTAATCGATTCTAACAATCATTAGAATCGCAGTTCCGTATCAAAAATAAATTTGTGTGTATTATTTATATACGTTATAGTCAATCGACGTACACTTAGAAGATGTTAGATAAAAAAAGGTGTGTGTGCGATTCACACACGATAGAAGTGAAACTTAATCTTAAAAGATATTTTTATTTAAACAATGTGCAATATACATACACACCGACATTTGCTCTCTCGCTCTGGCTCACACAAAGAGGAGAGACCGATAATGTGTGTTAAACGTTTAACGGTTTATCGCATAAGAAGTTTTACTTAAAAAAAACTTTTTTAATTATTCTCAGCAAATGTCACCATGGCAACCGTACGGGTGAAGCCAAATAGAATAGATGTTACTTAGGGTGAAAAAATACAAAGATTTCTGATAAAATTCTTGAACGTAACTCATTTTTGTAAAGGACATTTTTTTTTGCAATGTGTTTCCCTTATTGCATTTTGTATTACAAACTATAAACTATGTCATGCTGTCTTGTTCTCTAACAAATTTAATAAAATTAACCGCAAGTGACCAATAAAATTTCATTTATAATAAACTAAATTAAAGTGAATGTGGTCTTCGGTAAGGAATATTTTGTATGGAATGGATATTATACTGAGTATCCTGGTATCCTGAGTTACCATAAGAATTTTTCATACAACAAAAGAACGTACTCAAATATCTATACAAATAAATAAGATAACACCGCTTTACTAAATGCATATGAAATTATATATCGTACTTATAAAAAAAAAAAACAATTATTAAAATATATGTCTGTTTGTTTCGGGTAATTTCCTAAACAGTTGGTTCGATTTTGACGGAACTTTCACTGGCAAATAGCTGATCTTATAAAGAGTTTTTTTTTTAAGAACGAGGGTCCCGCGCCAGAAAAAATAATAAACAGTCATTAAGTAGATCACGCGAGCGGAGCCGCGGGCATAGGTAGTTTATAATAAAATGTCAGAGATAGCAAAGTGTAGGTAAAATAGTTAATTGACATACATACGTAATAAGTTAACTTACTTGACTCATCAGTTCGCACAATTATAGCAGGTCTTTATGTAAATTCGTTTTTCGTTCAATGTTTTTATCTCCTGCTAATTAATATAAATATTTTTCATGTAACTTATATTTGTGACTTATTAAATCATCTTTAAGGAAGATAGTAAGTAACACAAAAAAGTTTACGATTAAATGTTTTCTATTTAATAAATCAATGCATTAACGGCCCTTTCTAATATATTACGGTAAAAAGTAGAACTATGGGACCGTCGAATAAAAAGGCAAAACCTACTTTTTTAATGTTTATGATTCTTTGAGCTGCTTTATCAACAGGTTATGGCCGATAACAATCGTAAACAACTTTCGTTTAGATCTAAGCAATGTAAGCTACCTGCTTCGCCTATGCGATTTAAGTTTTTACTATTGGAAATAGTTTAGTAATTATTATTTTTCTAATGTCTAAAGCAATGGATCGTGTATGTACTTATGTAAGAAGTTACAGTTCTTTGTCGTAACAATTAGTCAGATCGCGACTTCATTGCATACGCGGCAACAGACCAAGCTGAGGTTCAGCCACTTTGGCACTCTTGCAACTTGAAGCCTAGCTTTCATCGCTGAGTACCTTAAGCGCTCGCCCCCAAGTCCGGTCAAGCTGTAAAAGCCGTAAGGCTCCAGGGCCCCTAAGGCTAACAGTATAGACAGATCGAAAAAAAAGTAACATAACAAAATGCGTGTCAACATCATAATGAAGTTAGTTATCTATGATAATAATGTGAATCTGAATCTGTTTTGAACATTAATTAAAATATAAATTATTGTGCCATAGCGCCTTTTTTGATTAAAAACAATTTTTTTGTATTATTATTTATAAGCATAGGAATCTCTTAAATCTCTTTAATACTAAATGTAATTAAATTAAAGTTACCAAACTACAATGTGGTCACACACCTAACGCAACTACGGGCATAAAAACTTAGCTAATTCTTTTCGTTACTAAAATGTTTACTGTTTTGAAAATATTTAAAAATCTGACCTGATTTCTAATTTAGAGATTTCAACAGCAATTATTAGGAAATTAGACTAACAATTGAGCTTCTCTCTTTTTCATCTATATACGGATATTTCATCATTTCGGGGCCCGCCTGAAAGGGAGGGCCCTGGGCACGTGGCCCTTACTGTAAAGACGGAACTGCTAATAAGTCAACTGCCTGATGCCCGTAATCAAACAAAAATAATATACTTTTATACGGCTGATAAATCAACTGAAGCTGGTAATCAACCAATGCAATATAACTAGCTCTTATACGGCTGATAAATCAACTGGCTGACGCCGATAATCAACCAAAGCAATATAACTAGCTCTTATACGGCTGATAAATCAACTGGCTGACGCCGGTAATCAACCAAAAACAATAAAACTAGCTTTTATACGGCTGATAAGTCAAATGGCTGACGCCATAATTCAACCAAGAGCAATACGGGTTCGTGATTGGCTATTCAAGTTCCTCTTTCTCAATAATGCTTCTTTTACTACGGAAAATTAAGTTTTATACAAGTCCTTGATTGTGTCCAATCCTGACCAAAATCTATTAACTCTTCCATGATACATTGCGTTCTATCTATAGCAACATTTAACAGTATATTCTGATTCTGATCCCGGAACGTGATACGCTTAAGCGTACCACTAAATTGGGTGTTACACTTGGTATATCCAGTCAGACACAATTGTCGTATCCTATCACACAGCAATATCATCTATACTTTATTATAAACTCAAGAGATTGTATATTTGTTTTTTAAATGCACAGATCTCTGAAACTACCAGTAAGACTTGAAAAATCTTTTGTATAGCCTATTTATTGAGGAAGATTCTTGGCTATATAACTTCACGTTACGATCCTAAGAAGCCGAGCAGTAATCATGAACGTCAAGCAATCTGGCATGCTGTAGGCAAGTATAGGAAGTAAGAATAACGATAGGTTACAGGGTTGCGTTGGCGTCGACATGATGGAGAGTGAAACAGAAAAAACTTTATATGACTTAATACGGTATAGTATCCGGGCTATAACCCTGTATGGCATAAGCCAAAGTTAACAAATAAACGCTTTTGCGCCAACCAGTTACGCGTAAAGCGTAGGTACAATAAACGTAAAATGCAGGCCAAGCACTAATCAGATCGGAACGAATTCATTACCGCCGTTGATGCAGTGGAAAACCACAATATATTGTTGGAAAATTTAACATTCTTAATCTAAATGTACACGACGCGACGGCGCGGCGCAGTGTGTTGATATTTTCTCCACTATTGTATTTTAGTACAAACAAACATTACATTATTATGTTTTGATATCGTATAAAATAAAAAAAATCTACTTGGCATAATATGTTGTTAATTCGAATAAAAGCTTTAAAAATAGAAATCATCAAACTTACATTTCAATTATGATAGCAATAAAAATATATTGACCGTGATTTTTTTTTATAAGGTTCGTCTTAATATGATATGATTCATAAGTAAACAGATAAACATAAATTCTCGAAATGTTTTGAGTGGAGAAGAACAAATAAGACTTTGGGTGGTCCATTCGTTTATTTTCAATTGTGAAAGGAGATTTAAATTATTATATTAAATGCATTAACACCTCATAACGGCTGACAATGCTGGATGCATTAGGTAATCATACAGATTTACATTTAGACACGACGGGTGAACAATAGATTGTGGGAGGCGCCTTCCTATCTTAAATTAACTGGGAATATTAACATAAATCGCAGATACTAACAATCAAATATTAAATTATCTTCCTTATCCATACATGTTATATAACGCGACGTCTGTCTGTTCGTTTATTATAGTGTGTGTATATATATTAAATGTTAATTTGTTTGTCCCATACGCGTTCCTAAACCATTCCTGCAATTACGATGAAACTTTGGTGCGATGTTTTGCACATACCCGCAAATGATCTATATTGGTATACATATATAAGGTAACGCGCGAGTTGTTCCATTTCGAAGACAACGAGAAAGAAGTCGCAGGTTTTACCTTAATTTATAAATATGTTCGCTGGATAAGTTTAAAATCGTACTTCGTTACGTTGGTCAAAAACTTCTCCTGAAAAAAAAATTACATTCTTTAGCAATACGCTGTATAAATAAATTAAATATGAAAAAAAATTGTGACAATGTACGCATAACTAAAAAAACATATAGGCTCAAAGAAGACACTTGTGAATTTCAAAACACTACTATCGGTTCGGAAAACGTCATTGTTATAAAGAAAGTTTTGAATAGTTTTGCTAGTTTTGAAGCGATGATGGCGCAGTGGTAGTGTGTACGACTTGCTTCGATTGACGTGAGTTCGAATCCCTACAATGAGCCTGAGCTTTCGGTGAAGGAAAACATCGTGAGGAAACCATAGCATGGTGATAGGGCATTTTCTAATGTCTAACACCCTCAAGTTGAAAATCTGCCGCCAAGCACCAATAGGCAGCTGCACTTGAGAGCCAGTCTCCCACTAGGTTTAGCGTGTTACCATCATGGGCCACATCGTCACTTAACATCAGGTGAGATTGTGGCCACTACGCCAAACCAACAACGATAAAAAAAAAAAGAAAAGCCGGCAAGAAATTCGATCGAATTAATCAATAATTTTTTTACGCTATTTGTATTATTTACTGGTATTATAATTATTTGTGGATATACAGAGAGACAGTCACTCCCAGATATTACTATCTTTCACGTAATAATCCACCCTATAAATATCCTTCGACAATTATACTTGCTTAACATAATTCTTGAACTTATTATCCGATAAATCGGTAATGCGCTTAGGAAGTTTATCGTAGAACCAACAGAATTACATAATATTTATTTGTTTTGCTAAGAAAGGATGGGTTAATTATTTTATATTTATTTCCAGAATTGAAATTGTTGTGGTCGTTTACAAGTTCAAACTTATCAAAACTTTTCGAAACAGATAAAATTTTCAAGGACGTATTATAGGATGGCTTTAAGATTCTTTAAACCTGTTCCTCATTGGTTCGGATTCATCAATTTTCATTCGCAGCGAATCTAATATTAATAAATATGTCTTTCCACAATATTCATATTATTCGATGTAACTTTAACTTAACTATTTAGAGTAGTTAATGTTTAAATATAAACTCAATTTTTTTTCATATCACCGATATCATAGGCATAACAACAACATTGATGATCCTACACACCGACATGAAACTGAGCACCGGCACCGGTGAATGTAACGCAACAAACTGCAACAGCCAAGTACGACAGATTAGAGAACGGTGTAAGTAGGTGCCAAACAAACCAGGTCTTGAAGCCTAGAATGTAAACTCGACTTGGTTTTAAAATTTCGTTTTTGTATGTTGTTGTATGTTGTATATTGTTTTGTGCATTTACTCAGATATTTGTGTGTATGTGTTGTGTGTCAAACCGGTTCAATAAATATATTGTAAAGCCATTAGCATAGTTCCGTAAAAAAACTGGTTTCGAAGAGTGTGCCAATGATATGGTTTTAGAAAAAATGTATAAATACTTATACTAATTTCTTCCGCCTACTCGGTTCGTGTTCCGTTTTATGACATTTCTGAAACTTGTCAATAATATATATTTTTTAATATCTTCTTTCTTTCTTTATCTTTCTTAACTTGGCAATCGGTTCTCTTTATTGAAACCAGTACTACTATTATCGAGTGAATATAGTTTCCTGTCTAATGACGATTTCAGTATCCTTACAAGATGGTGGCTCCCTTTTTAGAATTTTTAGGGGGTTTTTGTGGCATCTTAGAATTCATGATCAATGTTATTTTTTCCAAACCACTTCACTTGTGCACAACATCTAAGCGTTATTTATTATGCAATATGACACCTTTATTACACAATATAGGGTCAAGTAACAAAAATTTATGAATAAAAACAAAAATCACTACATGACATAATAAATGCGTCCAGAAAAACGGAATATTGATTATTTTCTTAAATTTTTACATTAAAATATTTCTATAAGTTATAATTGCATAAATAAACCTTATTGAAATCAAAATAAAATTGGTTTGCTATCCACACATTCATTATCAGTAAAAATAAAAAATTAATCTTTACCAGATTAACTGTAATTTATACGATGTCAGTAGCGTAAGAAAAAAATAAGTGCGCAGTGTTGACGCTTCATTGTTTTCTTTGCTCCATTTACCCAACTAGAGAGCCTCTGCACCGCTAGACATGTGAACCAGTGTGATGTGGAATATGAGAAATCACATTTCTTCGAAAGTATTTCCTTGCAATGAGAACAGAGGTAAAATTAATGTTTAAGTGCAAGTGAAACGAGAACATACTACTTTGTTTTTGCACCATATTATAACGATATTCCGGAAAAACTTCATATTTCAGCTTTTGGCGGAACCTGAATTTATCCGGAATTTATTCATTTTTGTTGGTGTCCATGATGTTGATATCGGGATCCTAGTCGAAAGCCCAGAAGCGTTGCATCTCTATGCAAGCGTATCTATTGGTTCATAGTAGCAATTGTGTTAAACATGGGAACTCGCAGACTACGGACACTTTTTATGCGTTTTAAAGCATATATTATACATGTTATGTTATGTGGGCTCCATCTGTCCGCACTTAGACTCTTGATAGGTCTATTGTTCTATTGGTCTATTGTACTATTGTTCATAGATATTCCGGCCGGCTATTCTAGCCAGCCCAGCTCTGACCAGAAACGCAGAAGCCTCCTGGGGCATTCACAGACTTCTCGAAGCGACCTCGGGTTTTTGATGATTTCTGCCCGTTGAGTTGTAACTCCATGTATATATATATATATATATATCATAAATAAGTTTTATAAGCATATGTTTATGCAACTCCATTATCATTATTAGTTTTGCTGTCAGTATAATATATTTAAAAATATTCTTAAATATTAATTTAAAGACAGATAATATGGGACAAATTCATAGTAACATCCATAATTAATAAATTAGGATAAATTAACAACCTGTTAGTCATTAGTGGTGAGCGTATTGTGCATTTTTAAATCTTCTGATTTGTTTTATTAATTTTATTTCACATTTTTATATGCATATATTTTTTGCCTGACTAGTTTCTATAATTAATGGAATTGGTATAAATCAAACTGTTTATTTGTACTGGTTTTATATACTTTTTTTTTGCTCTAGAAAGTGCACATAGGAATCACTTTATAGTGACCTAATTATCTTTTTACTTAAGCCTAATAGAAGCTCAATTAAGCACATATTAGATTATTATTTTGAGTTTGTACCAGGTCTTATTTTCTATTTTGTGGAAAATGAAGTTACTTAGTTTCCGAAGAAGACAAAAGATCTTACTTCACTCCGCACCTCAGGGCGCCTCGCGCTTTGGAAAATGCCGGCCTAGATATTAACTTAATTTTAAATTTTATTTTTAGATGCGTCGTGGAACACCCGGTAGTAACGAAGTTCCTTTCGCTATATTTTAACGAACTGTTTTATGTACAGTACGAGTGGCCGATGGTTCGAATCCCGCTGATTTAGGATTTTTTATATAAACTTATGTTTTTAGTTTTCTTTTAAAAAGTTATGAAAATAAACATATTATTATTAATTATTTAAAAATAATTAATTAAAACAAATTATAAACTTAATCAGTAAATTCAAAATTTTATGATATATTTGCGTAAAATAAAAAAAACAACGAAATCTCAAAAGTCGAATAGATTTGTAAAATTATTTTTGTATGTTAAATTTATAATTACAGACTTAATTGTAATCCGATGAACGTGTATTATTTTCTCAAAACCAATATATGTAGTTATTACTACATTATGTATAACTAACTGGTATCTACTTAGTTCGATAGGTGTAATTTAGATTTTTAATTAAATATATCACAGCCAATACCACTTCTGGAATCATAACGAACATTAAAAATACAAACTTTCACCTAATCTTTTAGACTCTATGAACACGTCTTTTTTAATTTCTAACTGAATTGTTAAATACCAATTTTCATAAATCATCCATCTTAAAATTGACGAAAATTCATGAAATCTTTTATACCCCTTTTCACCTCCGTAGGGGTTGAATTTCAAAAAATCCTTCTTTAGTGCACACCTACAGTGCATACAAATATTTCACTAGCCCCAGTAATGTGGGCTGAGCATTGATATGTTAGTCTGTCAATCAATTATGTATGCTATCTATACATAAATAATAAAATTGAAGTGTCTGTTTGTAATGTCAAAATAACAGGTACTAAATGCATATGAAAGTATACAGGTACAACCTATAGGAGATACTACCTTCACGGTACCTATAACAAAAAAAACACTTTAAGCCTGTTTGTCTATCTCTTTGTTCGGGGTAATCTCCGAAACGATTGGACCGATTTTGACGAGACATTCACTTGTAGATAGCTGTTGTTATAAGTTATAACTTAGGCTCCTTTTATTTAAAAAAATAATTAAGGTTCCGCACAAAATATAAAATAAAGTTTTTAGTCGTCCACGTGAGCGAAGCCGTGGCCTCAGCTAGTAATATAATTATTAAATAAAAATAAAATATAATAAAATAAAAAAATAAAAATTGGCACCAGGTTCGACCGTGGACCGTGGCCGACAACCGATTATTAACCGTAGTGTGAACAGAGGCACCGACATCCGATTAAAATCCGGGCCCGACACCCGACAAGTGAGAACGAGCGCTAAGTTCGTTGAAAAAATTTAACACGGGTGGAACCGTAGGACACAGCTAGTCCTTTTATATATGTATGTATAATACAATAACAGAGATTACAAAAGCTATACCTAAAGACAAATAGGTCTTATGAAACGAAACCTTATATAACATAAGCTCTGCGTAACGCCAGATATAAAATATTATACAATTGTTTGGGTAATTAATTAGACAATTGCTACCTCATTCTCGTTAGTCATGTGATATTTTTTTAAGGAAAATGTTATATTTTAGTTGATAAACAGCGTCACTTATCGCTTCAAACATTTATTGCGGTCGTTAAAGCGCTTTTTGTTCTGATAATGGTTTAATTTAAATTTTCTCTCATTAGCGTAATCAAAAGTTCACAGACGCGCTGTAACTATTATTTAATAATTTTATACCTTTTTAAAGTTTGTACTAGATATAAAACCGCTTCTCATTTTAGAGAATAACATGAATTCTGATTGACTTTGCATCACGATTGAGTGGTATATTGATGGCGAATATGCAGCAGGCAAATATTAATTTCAAGAATTATATCTGCATAATATATTAAATATGAATATAAAAACATATTTTAGAAATCTAAAGGACAGCCTAAATAGTTATCTATACAAATAAATAAAATGTAATTGTCTGTTTGTAATGTACAAATAACAGTTTTTTTACCAAAAATGCATATGAAAGTATATACTTACAACAAAATACGAATTTTTAACATTTTCTTTTGTCTGTCCTTTTCTCCGAAACAGTCGAATCGATTTTGTCGGGATTTTCATTGGCAGATAGCTGCTGTTATAAGGAGTAACTTTTATTTTAGAAAAAGAATTAGGGTTCCGCCCATGTAAAAATAATTCGTAAAAACGAGCACGATTCGCGCGTGAGCCCGATCGTTGGCATTCTATAGTCCATGCGAGCGCAGCCGCGGGCACAATATATAGTACACAATATATAACAATATTCAGTTCAAAGTCGCCAGGCAAAGTGGCTGATGATAAGCAAAGTATAATCCGAAAAGAGTGGCGACCATCGGAAGATCAGTAATCCAGACGTCGCTGTCATACCGGCCTGCGTAAACAGAAACTGGATACACTGGCTGATCCCAAAACGCGACATGCGTAAACGACTAAGTGAATCACTATGACGAGCTTCTCACTATATGCATTGCGGTGGTCACGATCCAATCGGTCTATACTACCCTACCATCCTGCTATCACCATAGCTACTCCTCCTTCGTCACTACGCGCAGGTGAGAGTGGTTTGGGTATAAATTATTTGAATCCCTTTACACCCTTACTACATGTAGAGACAACATTACTATTATTATTTTTTAATATTAACAAGAAACCTCCACATACTCCACTAAAGATAATCAAAAGGCAATTAATACTGAGTTCGTATAGATTCCAAGTAATACGTGACATTATGTCATTTAAAAATTATGTCAACGAATCATCCGTACAAATGTCATGAAGTATGTCACATTATTGTTATAAACAAAACGTGTTTCGCACTAAATGATATGCGTGTTAACCCATCATTAAAAGATGCAAACATATTTTCATTTAGATAATGTTGTCATGTGATATTATCTGCACAGATATGTTCAAATGTACATTTTGGTGGTTTTCTTTGTTTAACTTGTTATTAAGAGGAAATACGGTCGTCAAGATTTTTGGAAAATACAATGTTACAGATCTATTGCTGTCGCTCTGTGTCCGGACGACCGACACCTAATTACGTGAGAGCAAAGCGATAGTAGAAATCGCTAAATATCGACGTCAAATCGCAAACTTAACTTAGGTTTGGTACAGTATGTACGATTCATAATACGAATATGTCATTTCGAAGTCGATATTTAATTATTTTTGCCTTCGATTTGCTCTTGCGAAATACGTTATTTGGGGTCCAATAGAGCACGACAGAGACAAACGCACCTCGGATAGATTGTGCCTATGTAAAATTGACTAAATTTTAATAGCGTATTAACGTTTCCGCCTCCAAAATTGAACTAATTGTTTTAGAAAGCTCCTAGTTCTCATAATAATTGAAAAAATAATAATACATGAACATGGCAGTGGTAGATATAAATAGTATGATGTAAAAATATTTATCATTATCCAGGGATAAAAGGGAAGAATATGTATGTATGGACTAAACACCACAATCATAAAAAAATATTCATTGATGTATTATACTCCAATACGTACGAGAGCAGTACAAGTTTTGTTATTACAAGTGTGTTTTTTTTAATACAACTAAGATGGTAAGCAAGCATACGACTCGGTTAATGGTAAGCGGCTACCGTAGTCTATGGACGCTTGTAATACTATAGGTAACACTAACGCGTTGCCGACCTTGAACACTCCTTTCCCCAAAGACCCCTGGTAACTCTACTCACCGCAGCAACATAACAAGGTTATTTGGCTGTGATTTTTATAGGGTAGGGGTATTCCACCAGTTGGACTGCCTCAACTAGAGAGAAATCTTCAAAGAACCTTTCACAATGACACTCTAGATGCGATACTCTATTGAGAAGAAAGATCTATTACAAGTGTATATAGACTATACTAACGGAGATTGCGCATGCGCCGCCTAACGGGACTATCCATTAACATTAGTCAATACAGACGTCTCCATCAAATATCTTAGCATTATAATTTTGTAACTTTATTGGTTTTAGCCACAATCTCACTTTTTTTTTATCGTTATAGGTTTGGCTTAGTGGCCACAATCTCACCTGATGTTAAGTGACGATATGGCCCAGGATGGTAAACGCTAAACCTAGTGAAAGACTGGCTCTCAAGTGCAGCTGCCGGAACACACCTATTGATGCTTGGCGACAGATTTTCAACTAGAGGGTGGTAGCTAGCCAGGCGGGCATCAGAAAAAGCCCTACCACCATGCTATGGTTTCCTCACGATGTTTTCCTTCACCGAAAGCTCAGGCTCATTGTAGGGATTCGAACTCACGTCATTCGACGCGAAGTTGTACACGCTACCACTGCGCCATCATCGCTTCAAGTCGTACACGCTACCACTGCGCCATCATCGCTTGCATCGCTTCACTTGATGTTAAGTGACGTTAAGCCTAGTGGGAGAACTAGCTTTCAAGATTCTTGACGGTAGATTTTTATCTTGAGAATGGTAGGTAGCTAGGCGGGTTTAATAAAATGCCCTACTACCATGCTTCTATAAATGCAGTTCATGTACGATGACTGTACGTATTAATTAGTAGGTGCAAATCGTGCTTTTAGAAGCGGCTTGAGACTCATTTTTATTTATCACTCCCTAAACGAATGATACCCGGTACGGGGTTTGTAGAGGCTTAGAGAAATTTTTATAATTTTCAGATACCGATTGGAATCTGTTTGTGATTTTTTAAATTATGTATGTATTTATAAACTTTGAATTTCCGTCTTTTGTTATTTCTATAATGAATAATTAAACAAAAAGTATAGAATCAAATAGAATTCGAGAACTTTATCGCATATCTTAAATGTAGATAAACTTCTTACATTTTAATAAATTTAAGATCGTTATCTGCCGACATTTGAAATAATGTGTATCAAAATCAAAACAGTTGTGTAATTTATAGAATATTATATTTATGATTGCGCGGGCGCACATGTGCCAACTACCGAGCACTACGCGACGAGACGGGAACACGCCATTTTTCCGTGTCATCAACCTGAGTTGACATTGAAATCGTAACGAACATTTTAAATCCAGAATAGTTGTTACCATAAGTGGAATATGTATTCGACGTCCACGATTTCAGACCTTTGATATGTATGAACGAATTTTTCGGCATTCACATATATTTATTAGTTTGAACGTTGAATGTAATCCGTACCACTATTGGCTGTCAGTGAAGAAAAACTTGTGAGGAAACTAGAATGCTTGAAAAATATTTTCCTAGTACTACCCTCTAGGGCAGGGCTACTCTGACTTATGGCATCGGCGATCTACCATAAAATATTTAAGTAGCAAGTGATCGACTTGCCAATTTTCTACTCCTTGTTCATTTTTTTTAAAATAGTAACATAATTCCGCAAATGTCCCCGTTACAAAAAAAAAAAACACGTAATTCTCACGTTTGAAATCAGTTACGTAAATTGAATCAGATCAAAAATAATTCATTCAATTTAGGCCTTAAGAAGGCACTTATTTTATGAACATCAAAACACTATCACCGGTTCGGAAACATCCCAACCATCGAAAAGACCCGATAAGAAATTCGATCGGGTTCATCTATTTTTTAACTGAACAAATAATATTTACTAGTAATAATCTAATAATTATAGCTATAATTATTATCATATTAATTAGTGGATGTACAAAGAGGGAGTCACTTTCAGATATCACTATCATTCATGTAATGATCTACCCTTTGACAGTAAAACCTGGCAAATCAGTAATGTACTTCGAGATTTCATTATAGACACTAAAACTATTAAAAAAATCTAAAACATGGAATGAGTAATTTATGTCAGTTTCTATTATTAAAACTATGCCAGTCTTTGACAAAATCTGATCCAGGCTTGGTCTTTACTTTAAGCAAACAATAATGATATATATAAAGCAAAATATATGAAGCAGAACGGGCTGAAGATTCATCGAGTATCCTCGAAGAGACATAAGTTTTTGCTACATCTCAAGGCCAGTCACCTCCCACGTGCGCTATTAATAAGATTTAAAAGGCGTTACGAATCTATATGATCTACAAATACGTCTACTTTATTGTCTAGCAAATTGAGTTTTACCAAGTTTCAACAAAAACACGTGCACATTGTAGTCTTATTTTTTGTTCTCTTCAAATGATATGTGTATTTAAAACATTTAATTATTTTTAAAAACTTTTGATGTTCATTGGAAAATACGTGTGTTATCTGAATTAAAGTAGTCCACTTTAATTTTAATTTTATCATTACTACTGAACCCCTGTAGAAAAGCATAATCATATGTAGTTTAGATCTAGATCTTTCCTAATTTAAACTGTTTCAGTAGTTTTCATATGACGCGCGTTCTAACGATTAGACAAATCGTTTGATTTTATTTCCTCCACATTTCCATTAGAGGCGATGTTAATAAATATATAAAAGAAATCTCACAGCTATCCTGATTTTTTTCAGATTGGTATAGCGTTACCTATATTACATTATTTGTAAAAAAAGAACATTCCTCGATTGCAAAATTGATCATTCAACTTATATAGATTGTTTAAAAAATGTATTTCCTATCAAAGTACACCTTAGCAACAAATGTGACGGCATTCGATCATTCCCTTGTACACCTGCAGTACTTTCTCTTCTAAATTGACCATTTGTATATCCGCACGCAGTCACGATGTGCTCTATTATATTATTATTAGCTGTGCTTCGCGGTTTCACCCGTGTTAAATTTATTCGACTTAATGACTGTCCACAGCGACACCGCGCCGCCCACAGACCTGTAGCCTATATCGTTATTCTCACGTTCCGTACATGCCTACAGCTTGCCAGATTGCTCGATCTTCACGATTACTGCTCCACTCCTTAGGGTCGTAACGTAAAGTTACATAGCGTATAACCTTTCTCAATAAATAGAATACAGAATAAAAAAAAATCATATCTGACTGGTGATATCAGAGATAAGCGCATAAAAACAAAAAAAAACAATCTCTTAAGTCTTACATTATCAAAATAGTTTGAAATGTTATCTGGAATTCTTCAGTCGTGGGTTCTTAGTTGACAGACCGATTATCGATAGATCATTACATAGCGCTATTAACCGTTATTTTACATAGTATACGAGTAGGTACTTGCAAAGATTCAAGTACATACTAACAACAGGTCGCGACTTTGTACACAACAATATCAGTTTAAAAAAATGAATAACAATAAATCATAGCGCAGAGGGACTTTTTTTGGCTGACTACACTGTTAGCTATAAGGCCCTAGAAGCTTAGTCGGCTTTTACAGCTTCACCGGACTTGGTCTTAGTGGGACATCGCTTTTGAAGTCTTGAGAAATGCCATTTCCGTGTATACATGCGTTATACCGCGCGAGCTGTCACATATGTACGAGTATAATAATTTTTGCTTGATACGTTGAATGCCCCGTTGCTGTTGAAAAGGCTCTTCCTCGGATTTGTATACCTCTCTATTGGTTGTGAAAATACATTAAGAAATAGTATATATATTACCTTGATGTGGGTCATCTCAAACACTATTTTATTGTGCTTGTCCATTGGGTACTAGGAATTACTCTCTAGAAAAATATATCCTCAAACTTGTTTATTACAAATTAATAAAAAAAAGTGAGATTGTGACCAAACGCTTAATCTACAATATATTTGAAAAAAGTAATGATTTTTGAGAATTATTTAAATTATACTGTTTCTTTATAATGAAATTCATGCAGACGTAAAGTGCATTATACACGAACATAAGAACCTGAACCTACGAGTAAATAATGATTTCTGAGAAGGCAGCACCACTGTCGATGAACGATGCAGGAAACGCATCCGTTTTATCGTTTAAGACGTCGTTTGAGCCGTCTCCATTTGTTTACTACGCACTTAGAATTTAAGATGTTTTACACTTAACAACATGCATCATAACCGCGCCTTTATTGTTTTTTATAGAACAACTCCATTACCGTGATAACTGCCTATTAAGATTGAAGGTTGATTTAATAAAGCAAATCAACCTGACCTGCAAATGATGCACCCTGCTAATTAAAGAACGAACAAATGGCGATAGCGTGATTGTAGGGATGTACTGAATCGTGACCATCATGCGTATGGTGAAATCCCGTCTTTGTTTTTCGCATATGGGCGTTGCTTTAGTTCAATATCAGTCGGGTTTATATGGAGTTTATATCTACCGCCGCCATGACAGTGGCGACTGGCGATGGTTTTTAATCTGTGCTTACCATCAGGCAAAGTTCCAACACTTTCCTGTGCTACTATTTAAAAAAAAGTGGATATGTGTCATTACGTATGCGAGTAAGAAGTTTATACTTCTTTGAATAGTCACTCTCGATGTTATATTATTATGATATGTAATAACATCGAGTGTGACTGACTATGACTATCTTCAACACAATAAAGCAAGATAATTTAGGCAACTTCATAGTGTAGACTTTTTATTATAATGTGTGCGCGAATCGTAAAATTCACTATCATCATATTTTCATAACACTCTTGGAAGTATAGTATTGGAGCAATGATGACTCAGTGGTAGCGTGTACGACATCGCATCGATTGACGTAAGTTCGAATCCTTGCAATGAGCCTGAGCATTCGGTGAAGGAAAACATAGTGAGGAAACCATAGCATGGTGGTAAGGCTTTTTCTAAAGCCCGCCTGGCTAGCTACCACACCATAGGTGTGTTTCGGCAGCTGCACTTGAGAGCCAGTCTTCCACTAGGTTTATTGTGTTATCATCTTGAGCCACATCGTCACTTAACATCAGGTGAGATTTTGGCCACTATACGTTCAGACTTCTGAAAAACGTATGAATGGACTATCGACATTATTTAAAGAGGTAGTCAACTACCGATTGAGATGACAAGATAATCTTTGACAAAGCACCAAAACCAGTCCTAAGTGATACATGTTCGGCAACAGATTAACTCTCGGGAGCGCAATTACGAAACTAAGCGGCCGTAAGCTGTCATGTCAAAAATCATCGCAAGTTTTGTATGCAAATGAAACTGATGGCTTAGAATGAAACCTGACGGTTAATACAATAATTATCTTGCAATGGATAAGTTATTTTCATAGTATGTGCTATTGTGTGTATATTTCATTACTGTATTGAGTATTGAATTGGAAGAGATATTTTAAACATAAATAATTGCTCTTGTATTGCTATTACGCATCACACAAGGCCATTTGATTCCGAACTAATAATAAATTGTACTAATAGCACGAAATAGTTTATTCATTCACGTATATTAATATTTACTGTAGCGTATCGATTAAAAATCGTGTCCGCGGAAACAGAACAAAAATTTAAACCCTCGGAAGAATAGCAAGGGCTATACCACTATACCTGATTAAACATATGTACCTATATAATTTCTCAAAAGTTTTTTTTGCGACGCCTTAGCTCAATTAATTCTTCATCAAAATTGATGATTCGACTATCGTTTTAAAGCTATTGTCCCGCTTTTTATGATACATACAAACAAACAGATAAATAGTTTAATATTAATGTTCTTGTTTAAAAAAACTCAAGAGGTGTTGTGGGGCACACGGTGCGAACGAAGTTCGTTTTGCTATATATTAACCAGACTTGTACTCAATGTTTACGAGTACGAGTGGTCGATGGTTCGAGTCCCGCTGATTTAAGATTTTATAGAAAAAAAAATCTTGTTTCGTTTATAAAATTATGAAAATTATTATTTTTTTTTTCATTTTTTTAAGGCCTTGAACCCTTGAGTTTATGTCTGCCTAGTTGAATAAACTAGTTTTAATTAAAATAAAAAATGAAGTTGTATACCGAAAAGGCATTAGAACTACCAGGTTTAGATAATATAGCATGAAAGGCACCCTGATCCCACATATTGAGACCAAGGAGCCCAACCAGACTTTCTCTCTCTGTTTCGTTCCGGACACATTCCATCAAAACGTGATGCATATCTTGAACTTTATCGCAATTTTCACAATTAGGCGAAGTACGTTTCTTCATCAGATAATAGGATTTATTCAGGGCCATGTGCCCGGAACGCAACCTATGGGCGATTACAATTTGGTTCCTGGACATTTTCACATTAGTGGACCACGTTATATGAGGAGGCCTTATTAGTTATTATTATAAAAATATAAACAAATTATTAATTTTAATCAGTACATCCAAATTGAATTAAATGGATATTTGTTTTTTTTTGTGATAAATGGAAAGATCATATATAAGTTTTATAACAAAACTATTTTATTTCAAAAGTTATTTCAAAATAAAAATTCATTTTTGAATTCAGTACCGAAAACGCGCCGATCGTTCGTTAACGTATACAAAGTCGGGGATGGTTGTTAGTAATATTTAAACATACTATGTAAAGCTTGTAAAAATAAATAGGAATTTTATTTACTGTTATTTTCGTATATTTTTTTTCTAATAGATAAACTCAAAAAGGTTTGCCTTTTTCGCAATGTTAATGGGATAAATTATTGAATGTAAAAAAATAGTTTACACCAATAAACCATGCATACGCCCAAAGAACATATCTGTTAATTTTTTTACGCAATACAGCTTGTTTAAAGACCCACCTTCTTTGTGTTGCAACCGCAATAAATTATGAATACAAAATATAATATTGTGAAACTTATAACGGTCGTGTTTTGAATGATCGATGACTATAATCATATCATTTGTGACCTACCTGCGAACTTACCTCGCTCCATATTTGCCAGTTGATGTACAGGTGCCTAAGGCTCATTAACGCGTGGCTACTCGATAAAGACTGTCATTGATAGGCCTTGGATATTGTTTGCAATTAATCTTGATATGAGAATACTAAAATTATACCGATTAATATACCATACAAATATAAAAAAATTATTACATAAAAACCATTACATAAAATTTGGTTTATGTAACTACGATCCTAAACTAGGATATATGTACCTGTAATATGAAAGCCTGACATACAAATCGAAATGAAATAGAAAGTAATTGTTGGCTCATGTTTATTTAAAAATTATACAAACTAAATCACTCGTGCACATTTTTCGCAAATTATATAATGTAAAAAATCTAACGGCTATCATGTTAGTTAAATAGTTTGTGAATAGATGGCGCTTTGAATATATTTTCATTAATATCAGCAGATCGTATTCTTAGTGAAAAAGATGTTTTATCATTTAGTTAAATGCAAGCATTAATTTTAAACAATTTGTCCAAGTTTCATCAATGGCGGAGAACACAACCTTTAAAATGATGTTTGAATTATTAATTTTGATGGGTAATTAACGGAGATATGGAGTTGCCAGGAAAACCACCTTTGCGAAATAAAATTATATATAAAACATAAAAAATGCTTATTGCTTAAGTGTGTGTGTGCAAGGGATATGCTAAATCTTGCCCTAATAGCTAACAAACTATCTTGAATAATCCTTCTGTCTGTTCGTGGCAACTATATAATTTCAATTAACTATTAAACATTGTTTTGTATTAGATTTTATATACATTTATTATTTGAAACAAGTAATTATTGAAGCGATTCTTCTTTACTCATCTAACTTAGATAAAATAATACTCCATTAAGAACTGCTTGATATATCTTTGTTTATTAGGTCCGATCCATCGGCATGGAGCCCTTGAGCCAAGCAGCCGCTCGCGCGATATAAGTGACTCTACAATCACTAGCTTTCACAGCCATACATGACACTGCATTATACACACATGCACAACACACAGGTACATAGGTTCTGTAAGGGACCTTTTTTTTTTCTTTTTTTTTTGCCTAGTTAGAGTAGACAAAAATTTCAGATCACTAAATACACATACACATGTTCCTTCCCTCCTCCCAAGGGGCAGAAACATGTATATATGTATAGTTAGCTTAGTCGAATTACGGATAGGTAATTAGTCAGATCGCGACTTAATTGAATACGCGCAACAGTCCGAGCCGAGGTTCGGCCACTTTGGCACCCTCGGATGTTGTTGCAAAGCTTTCGCGGCTGAGTGCCCTAAGCGCTCGCCCCCAAGCCCGGTAAAGCTGTAAAAGCCGTAAAGGCTCCAGGGACCCTAAGGCTAACAGTATAGTCAGTTCGAAAAAAAAATCTTTGTTTTTATTTCGAATACCAATTTTATTATCAATAAAAAAAGAATTTCTCTTTCGTCCTCTTCTTGTACTTATTCCACCTAAGTAGGCTCAGCCTAACCTGATTTCTTCTTCCACTCTCCTCTATCAGCTGTCATATCAGTATTGACATCTTTTTTACACATATCATTCTTTACCGTCTTTTACCGTTACCTTACAGCTAACTGTTTTAATACAGTGCTGCATAATCTAAGTCAAGTTTGATAGTAAATATCTTCAAGTAAAGACCACTAGGCCATAATTTTCACACAAATTATGGACCTTTAACAGTTACTGCGCGTCAAGAAACTAACTATTACTGAAGGCTTCACTCAAAACTTTCTCTGAGGAGGTTTCCGTTAGTTAAATTTACTGTACTTACTCGTGTAGATTTAATAAAACAAGTATAGGGCATAAAATGCCAAGAAAAAAAAGAAAATGCGAAACTTAAATGTGCACCAAAGACATGGTGACTATAATATGACAAATAAAATAATAACAATAAAGGCATTTAATATACAATAATATAATATTATGCTTCCTTTTTATACTTTATAGTTTTAGCGTTTAGCCACAATCCCACCTGAGGTTAAGTGACTATGTGGGCCAAGATGATCACACGCTAAGGGGGAGAGGACTGTCTCTCAAGTGCAGCTACCGGAACAGATCAATAGATGCTAGGCGACAGATTTTCAACTTGAAGGTGGTAGCTAGCCAGACGGGTATTAGAAAATACCCTATCACAAAGCTACGGTTTCATTACGATGTTTTCCTTCACCGAAAAGTCAGACTCATTGCACGGATTCGAAGCCACAACAATTGACACGATCCGAACATGTTATCATCACCTAATTTTTGAGGTCGTTTTTGGGTTTTTTTTATAAATTACTATTTAACAATGTGATTTGATGGTAAGCACAGTACAATTTAAAAAAACGGCGACTACTGAAAGATCGGCAATCCATCGACGGTATCTTCTCGGCAGCTGGACATATATTGGCTGATTCCAAAACGCGACAAACAAAAAAAGAGTCATTTTATTACCATGTACAAGGCTCAGTAGTAGCGTGTAACATCGTAAAGAAAAACATAGCATGGTGGTAGAGCTTTTTCTAACGTCCGTCTGGCTAGCTACCATCCTCAAGTTCAAAATCTGTCACCAAGCACCTATAGCTGTGTTCCGGCAGCTGCACTTGCGAGCCAATCTTCCACTAGGCTTAGCATGTTACCATCTTGGGCCACATCGTTACTTAAGATGAGGTGAGATTACTGGATACACACCGGATCGCGACACGCTTAAACGTGCATCATAGCCCGTGTTACACCTGCTCTATTGTGCTCGCGATCGAGCAGTACTCAATTATCTTCTCCTACCACACTTTAAAAAACGTATCTGCCCACAGTAAAGTTATGCTAGTTAAAAATCGCTTAACCTGTCACCGAAGCGATACCTCAAACACGTAGACAAACAAAATAAACGCAATAAAACGTTCGTTAGTATAAAATGCAAACAACACAACAGATGTTTCACTTTCTCCGCACAACGTTATGCTTCGTTTAATGCTGGAGCATTAATATTTTGAAATAGTTACGTCAAAACTCAACAATATGAACAGATAATGAAGGTCTAATTTAAAGCACACTAACATACGGAGATTAAGTTCTACTGCATTCGCAGTAAGTAAGATTCGCCAGTTAATAGATATTGCCACTGCGCTTACTTCCATAGCATAATGTCTTACGGTTTTTTGCTGTGGGGTTGAGCAGCTGAGGTAGACACCATATTCATATTACAAAAGCTTACCCGCTTTTGTAATTCGAGCAATATACAACATGAGACCTCGCGAATCACTAAAGAATAAGTTCCAGGAATTTAATATTTAAGATACTCCACCTTATTAAGTTAAATGGTCAGTCACTGCAGCCTATACTTGTTTTAACCTCAAAAAAAAACGTAGTTCTGAAGTCAGTCATAATAGATTGCTCCACCAGAGGACTGAGTTGGAACCAGTGCAAGTTGCTAACCAGCCACATCCTTCGACCGGGAACACAGCACCGTGAACACTACTACTTTGCAGCAGAAATAGGAGTGACGGTAGTGCTTCCACAGTCGAAACTTGCACAGATTTTACCATTATTTCTTTCTTGGTTATAACGTAAAAGTTTTTATTGCATTCAACTATGCCATATACGATCTCTACAAAACTCTAAGCGTGATATTATCTCGCTTGTATAAAATTTAATAAGGTATATTTTATTGATGAAACAAATTAGTACTTGATAATACGTGTATCTTATAATATAGAAGTAAAAAGGACTTTAATGTTTCCGTTTTGTTTTTATTTAATGGCAAATGTGTTCATATACAATTCTGCCAACGTCACCTGAATAGAATATTTGTCTACTTATTCTTGTAACCTTCAAAATATTTTTAAGATGGCGGCTTCCTTGTTAAAACTGCTCAGGAAACTTGTCAACTTCAAATACATGTTCCTAGTTATTATTTATAAATTACAATCCACTTCACTTATGCACAATACCCAAACTACATAACATAAAATGCCGTACATAATAATGGGCTAAATTAATTAATTAAAACAAAAACAGCTCAAGATCTCGCCAAAAATTACTTTCTTTCTTCAGAGATTTTTATTTACTGCAATATTTTTAGAAGTTTCGTTTCACGCATACCGTTCGAAAGCGAAAGTATTTTTGTCTTATTTGAAATAAAAGGAACGTAAATAGGAATGCAGCGCCTCGATAACGGATCAAAGGTTTATTCGCAAGGTTATTTGGTTAATAATTACCGGCGATACAACGGACTTCAATACCTGGACTACGCTTATAAAACCTGTTACTCTATAACATTTGTATACCGACCGATTTACCACTATTGTGTAGTTATAACTTTTTTATTATCTGCTAATTGTGCTTCACCCGTGTTAAATTAATTCAGCCAACTCTCCTTAGGAGCGTAGCATGAAATTACATTGCCCTTAACTTTCCTCAACTCAAAAACAAAAACTATATCTAAAAAATGGATGTTTGTATGTATATTCTCTATGGACTCCAAAACGGCTGGAGCGATTTTGATAAAATTTTCAGACAATCTTAATATTAGCCAAGCGGAGGTGATACTGTAAAGTTTGGTAGTAATCGGATAAATAAAATATATATGAGCCACAGTAACGCGTGACTGGGTTTACTGGTAGTCTATAAAATATATAAAAATATTCAACCCTGATTGTTAGTACCAGAGATGAGAGCGTTCAAACAAACACACTTGAGCTTTATTCTATTATTATAGATATTAAAATAGATGTAGGTAAAATAAATATGAGATTGATAAAACCCAACACCGTTTAACCGATCACCAAAAAAAACTGGTGTTGTTTTTATGCGGACGGTTTTTATGCTATCCCTGGTGGTTTTAATGGCTTTAATGCTGGTTAACTATAGTCGAGTCCTACTGAAAAAGGCAGAAAAACATCTGTGGGACTATCTAATATTATGTAGGCTTGTAGGATACATATTATATGACGATATGTGGTCAAAGAAAAGCTAAGTCAAGGAAGAGGTAAAAAGTTGCATTGAGTATAGCCCAAAGGAGGAACCTGATCGGACACGTTCCATCGACGTCGAGTCGAATCCTTAATGAGCCTGAGATTTTAGTGATGGGAACATAATACATATCGTGATGAAACTATAGCATAGTGGTAGGGCATTTTCTAATGCCCGCCTATCTAGCTATCACTCTCGAGTCAAAAATCTGTCGCCAAGCACCTATAGGTGTGTTCGAAATTTCATAAGAATCCCTCGAGAATATTTTTATATACAATTTTTAAAAGTGTTATTGACGATTCTTATTGCATATCAATTATATGGGATAACATATTATACGTCCCGTGTACACAATTTCAACAAAATCGGTTGAGAACTAATAAGTTTTTTTTACGAATTTTAGAAGTATTATTAACTGTTCTAATAGCTAATTAATTACGGAATGACATAAGCTTGCTTCCCGTCTAGAAGATTTAAACAAAATCGGTTAACAATTAAAAAAATTCCGATTTCTAAAAGTATTATTAGAAATTCTTATTGACTATGACTTGAGTAATTGCGTAAGCTTCCCGTGTGCGTGTGTCATTTACATGACATTTGAAATTTAAAAAAATATATGTACAGACAAATCTATAGATTTATTGGTATAGATATACTCGTGAAATTTAACAACTGATGAGTTTATTTAATTTAGAACATTTCAAAAATATACATTTTAATAATTATCCGTAATCTATTCTTAATTATACGTTTGCAACATTATTGACATAAAAAATCTTCAAGTTAATTAATAGATTTAATTCGCTAAGAGTATTTTCTATTACGTTAGTTAGTGTAATCATCACACTGAGTAATATAATTTCGATGGTCAGCGTGAAGATTTGTTATTTTAAATTAAAAACGCTTATTCAATAGGTTCGTTGAACTAAGTCGTCGACCGTGTTTTGATAAGAATCGATTTGAGAACCAACGCTTGACGGCTTAGGGTTGTCACTGCAATGTTTATTACTTTTAATCAAGGCCAAAGGAATAGACTATTGAATTAGATGAATTATACATTTCCCACTTATGTTTACGACTTTTTTAAATTAAGGTCTAAGGCAAATCGGATGTATCAGCTTCTGTCATTTTTAATTTTATAGTTTGAAAGTAAACATGTAAGACATCTTTGTCCTATTTAGTAATATTATATTTTTTATTTAATTTTTATTTATAAAATTAATGGATTTTTTTATGTTAATTAATGGAATATTATTATTTTTTTGTTTGCTGTTACCAATTAGGTACGGTTTTCTTAAATTTATGATACTTATAACTTAATTGGTGAATCATAGCAAATAGTAAAAGTGGATCTCAGACTTAAACATCTAAAAAAAAATAAATAAAAAAACTCAACTGCCATGACAACCCTATTCATTGCGAAACAAGCCTGCGAACTAAAAAGCGACAACCTTTAATGGCAACCAATGAACAGTAAGCCTATTCGTACTAAATAAATTCTACAATTAAATATAATTTAAGTAAATATATTTTCAACACAAGAAAATTCACATAACTTTACTGAGCTGTTGTACGCACGCCACGGATTTCTGAATTAGTGCAACCATTTTACAATAGGTAGCGCGCGAGTCGCTTCATTTCGACGATAACGTGAAAGACACGAAAACGCGGGCAAAAGACAGTTAAGAACAAAAAATTAAAAATTGATATTATTGGAAAAAAACTAACCAACGAATAGCATGACAATGCAAATAACTTGCAGAATTCAATGCCGTAAGCTAATTTAAAAAATAATCACTCAAATATCGTTATGAACTGTCTTGACTTAACAGATACATGGGCAGATAAACGGCTTAGCAGATTCACTCTTTACTATTTGTATTAATAAAAATAACAAAATAATGGGTACCTTAGGGTTATTGTATAAAATATATTTTCGTCATTGTGCTGCACGTGCTGCTGTAAAACGAACTGCGGTAAATCTAGTAAAATAACCACAATAAAAATATTTAATTCATAAAATTACGTTATTTCACCCTGTATTATATAATACTGGTGGCATTTTACGCTAACTTTACTCACTACTTGCCAAAATTGTACTGCCAGTAACAAACACAGAAATTATAAAAAATGATTTTAGTAAAAATACAAAATCAATAATTACAAATTATATTTTACCTACGATAAAAAAACTCAAGTAAATCTAAGTAGGAACATTAAAAGTTGTAACGCTCCGTACCGCAGAATTTATTTAGCTATTATAATTCTTTCATTTCTAGTTTTAATAAGAATATAAGCCTTTGTACTTTATAAATTTGCCTAATTTATTTATCTACTATAAATTTTTCATTACTAGTTTGAGTAAAAATTTAAGCCTTTGTTTTTTTTTATTGGCTGTCACTTAGCACATACATATTATTATAAAACTCAATTACTATCTCTCCGTTTATGTTCTTTTCAAGCGAAAACCATTTATCCGATATACGTTTTTTTTTCAATTCATAAAGCACTATGTTATGTGGTCATATTTTAGAATATATTTTGTTAGATAAACTGACATACGAAATAAGCAGTGACGATAATGGTGATTAAATTTGGAAAATGACTATTGGGGCGCTTAAACGGCTTACGCTGAGTAAACTATAAGAGATATATCAAATTAATATACTACACGATTGTAAATATTAAAAAGACCTACAAAAAAGTCAGCGACAACATATATCTATCTTGTAAGAGTCACCCAAAATAAGCATTTTTGTCTTTAAAATCACCGGAGGGCGACCGCCGTGGGTTACGGTTGGGAAGCGAGCACAGCACGATTCGCGCATGCGCTTGACGAGTGCCATTTTACAAGAAAAATATTCTATTCATGTGAAACTGGCAGAATTGTGGATGAACATAGTTGCCATTAAATAAAAGAAGAACTAAAAACCATAATGTCCGTAACTGATCGCGAAAAGAATTGTCGCTATGGATATCAAAGTATGAGACGCAATATTTTTACATAACAAGTGTATGTTACACGTCTTGTAATAGATACCTTTTGTTACACAATACTCATTTTACGATGTACATATAACGTAAGCAATTAAATAATTGATGTTTCCATTTTAATTATTGCAATCATTATTAGCATTAATTAGGAGTATTTATCATTATTAGCAACATGGCCTTTGACATTGAGATGAATAATATGTAAATATATATGACAAACTGTAATACGAATCATTACAAAATTTACCCCGCGGTTTTCTTAAGCAGTCATTATTTTTGTCACATAATTTTATATTTACTCAGATCATTGACAATTCTTAAATCCATCAATTGAGGAATAATATCTTCTCGGTTATTAAATTACATAGAAATTGGTCAAGAAGTTTTGTTTTAAAAACTGAATCAACCAAAAAAATTATCGTGGCATATTCGTGATCAGTATCTTTTATTCATTAATATATTAGTATAAGAAAATTTTACAGGACGACAGATTTATTCATATAAATAATATGTACATTTAGAAGAATTTCTTTGCTCTATTCAAGTGTTGAATTATTATCATGCCATATTTTAAGTTTACTAAAACAAGCATTTTCATTCTCCACACACACAGCTAACAACGACTTCTTAACCATGGTAAACAATTAATGTCTATCTCATTCTGTTACTTGAAAAACAACACGTGTTACAGAGAGACGGTACGAAGGTGACGTGGTGCATGTTTATTACATTGAGGTACTACTACTACGTACTCAATGGTTTATTATGTATTAAAATATTAATAATTTGATACTGGTAATTAATAATGACTCCCTTTATCAGATCAATTGTTATATTCCATTACTCTATTCCATTACATTTTTACTTTTTTCTAACATATTGTGCTGATATGTAATGCCTACATTAATTTTGATGCTTTCGAGACATATTTCTCCGTTTGCTCATCAAGTAACTCCTCTATATTTGTTAAACCCTTCGACTCTCAACGTCATACAAAATGCGCGTAAATTGGCATTAATGTCATCCATAGGAGTCAAGTTATTAAACAAGTTTTTAGTAAAAACTAGCACCCGTAGTATATACCACAGTCATAATCACTAGAGCAGTTAATGAGAGAGAAGTTGTTTCCAGTGGTCTAAGTACGAGTACATGCGTGCTCAAACGTATACAACGGAACACAACTAGTGTGATAAGGAAACAATTTAATTTTATTGATGACTTATTAGATTCAATGTTCTCTCTAAGTTAATGTACAATTAAAAGTATGTAGAGTTTGTTGTACAAGCTTAATATGGTCATAAAGTTTTTTAATAACATGGCTTAGAAGAAACCTTTGCTGTTTTTTTTTTAGTTTCTTCTTGTGTAATTAGGTTCATTGTCTTTTCTTAATATAGCTCCTATATATTTAATACTAGCTGTGCCTGCGGATTCGCTCACGTGGACGACAAAAAATTGTTGTTACCGGGATAAAAAGTATCTTATGTTACTTTAATACCTTCAAAAATATGTGTACAAAGTTTGATGATGATCGGTTAAGTAGTATTTGCGTGAAAGCGTAACAAACAAACTTACACTCACATTTATAATATTAGTATGATGTAGGGATAATAAAGCTGGAGTTTTTTTTTTTGTTGGACGTTTGTTTACAAACGCTAATCTCTGGAACTACCAGTCAGTTTCGAACAAGATTCTCTTTCTATATGATAGCCAGATTTATGAAGAATAGTATAGACTAAATAACTTCGCGCTATGACCCTAAAGAGCGGAGCAGTAACTATGAACGTCAAGTAATCTGGTAATCTATAGGCAAGTAGAAGACGGGTGCCAGTAGCTTTTATATACATATTTAATCACAGTCTATTTATGGATGATACGACACTTATTACGGTAAGTAGTAAATACGCTTTCAACTTATATAGAAAACAATTTTTCGTCGTTTTTCTTCATTTACGTCGTTATAATATGTGGTATTGCATTCATATCTACTACTGTAACTACTCAACTACCATACATACTTATGCTAAAATCGTGTTCTCATATCAAATAGCATATATACATCGAGCTAGAGACAATAGCAACTGTTGTTAACTTCTCATGCAACAACAGTCCTTGCCGTTAATAGATCGCATCTTACTTACTATCAAGTGAAATGATGGTTTTGTCGACACGACAGAAAATAAAAGCAAATGAAAATTGTATTTTCGTTTTTATGTAATAGGTTTTTTCACAGCCATCGGACCGCGTGATCGTCGGAATTAGCGCCAATTATCTCACCTCTATTGCTTTCTAAACTTTCGTTCAAGTTTATTTTCTAATAACACCCTAAACACGAAGTAATATGATTAAACCTGTAGCAGGTCATTTTAATCTTACAAAGTACATTAAAAAACCATATCTAAAACAGACCCAGAATTTATAAACTTCTATATCACCACGCAATAACTGAATTCATAAACATAACTACATTCTAGCATATATGTATTATTAAAATAATATCTAGGCAAAATCTGTGCAGTATCTGATGGAGAGTACCGTGAAGTCTAGTGTAAGAAGAGGCAAGGTTAGGGAAGTGGGGCACAGAGGCTCTTTGGATATATCTCTTTACTTGGGGTAACCAGACTGGTGATATGTGCTACAGGAGAGTGTTCCCGCAGTGACTAGGGTTTCCAAAGTTTCTTGAGGAAGGAGGAGTCAAGGTCGGCAAAGCACTAGTGATACTCTGGTCTTTTAAAAAAGCCTTCGTCGTCATGAAAACCTACAAAAACGTCTATTCACGCCTCGCTCGTACTCGATATCGTAAATGGGAACACGATGGCCGGGAGGCGATTCCACATTTTCACAGTACGGTAAACAAGATTGATGTTACTGTGTATCTGTTGCTTCGAATACCAACCCGGGTGGTTCCGTAGTGGAAGGAAATTTCCTATGTAAAGTACTTACATTTAAGCATCAAAATCATTAAAAATAAACATTCATTTATACTAATTAAAATTTCGGTTTACGCTCATTTCAATACACTCTTCCGCGATTTTTGTTTCTTTTATGACACAAGCTTTACGTAACATTTTATGAAACAATTCAAATGCTATATTATTTTTTAAATAAAATATCAACTTCTATTTTATAATAATGCAGTAAAAGTTGTTTATTCAATATTGAGATCTCACAACTCGTAAGTGCTAAGTGGCCTTTCGGTGCAGTTTCATAACGTCTATTTTCGTATTAGCCAAAAAACAAATCTGTTAGATAACTCCGCGGCGTCCACAATTATGTCTATAACGTTTTCATTATATGTGTCAATAATTAATATCTATTATATTACATAACACAGATAATGAACGGTTTGATTATATGAACATAACATACTAGCTATTGCTCTGGACTCCTTCCCGTTGTCTTTAAAATGAATCGACTTCTACACAATCTGTTAATACAGAAACTTTCGCGGCAGTACACGCAATAATTCAGCAAAGTTGAATTATTTAGTACCACATATTCTACAAACAAACGATAAAAAAGTGTGTGTGTGTGATTCACACACGATAGAAGTGAACTTCATTTTAAAAGACATTTTCTATTTTATTTAAACAGTGTGCAATATACATACACACCGACATTTGCTCTCTCGCGCTGGCTCACACAAAGAGGAGAGACCGATAATGTGCGTTAAACGTTTAACTTTGAACGTTTAACGCTTGGAAGTCGCATAAGAAGTTTCACTTCAAAAAAAGTGTGTGTGCGATTCACACACGATAGAAGTGAAACTTCATTGTAAAAGATATTTTATATTTTATTTAAACAGTGTGCAATATACATACACACCGACATTTGATCTCAACTTTTGTAACAAACGATCGAAGTTTCCTACTCAATCCTTAGGAGTAGCAAATGACCATGAGTGTCTGACCTTGACCTCAGTACTGTGGTTTTGTATGAAATTAATAACAACAAGTTTAACCTAACAATAAGTTGCAATGCGTATCACTGTTAAAAGTTAAATGTAATTGTATGGTCATAATAAACTTAAACTTCTAGTTACGAAATATTTATTGTTTTAATATTTATTTTTAATTAATCCGGGTGCATTTCATTAATTCGTTTATATAATAAGATAAATACGAATAAGTTATTATTCATTCGTATTGTCAAAAAATTATACGTGTCTGAAAAGTTGGACATAGGAAAGACGATAGATATCCAACTACATCACTAGTCTGATATCATTTGATTTGCAAACCTAGAACGTAGCAATATTGTGTAATTTAATTTACATTACTAAACGAACGTGGACACTTGATTATTATAGGCTCGTTTATTAGAGTTTATTAGAGATTCTCAGATTTATATTTTCTACTCAATATTATTTCCATATTGCGCTCCTGAATATTTTTATATATTCTCACATTCTGTCTCGTGTGATGTGTGAACTGAACAAATGTGTGACGTTTTTAAATTGTATAAATACAAATAACACGAATTTACGTTTAAATAAATATCGGAAGTTCACTAATTAACAAAGTACATAAAAGCATAACACAAGTTAAATTTCAGCATCTAAGGTTGAATATCGACACATATTCTACCAATTAAGATCAACGGAGCGTTTTTCACCAAAGAATGATTCTCAACTACATATATAAATTGTCAACAAAATGGATACTTAATTGCGTATGTCGATTTCTACACCCGAGCAAGGCGAGCCAAAATACTGTTTGATCCACGTAATCTCACGCAATTCTACTGCGGTAGGTACATTGATTATGAATAAAATTTTTTTTTTTTTTCATAAAAAATCCAAGAAGTATTTATATTGTACTAATAATTTATTGCCACTGCGCATTTATTGCTAAAAATTATTAACAAAATACATTTTACACATTATAATATAAGCTTATTATACACAATTTGACATTTAGACAGACTCGGCTCATGATGTTGTGTTGTATTAATCTAAGAAATAGCTACCTACTATTTATGTCTAACATTTATTTAGGTTTGAATATTTTTTTTTGTCTATAACCCCGTTTTATTCACATATTGGAAAGTTAAATTGCAAAGAGGCACGGGTTAATATTAAGATAGAGAAATGAAATTTTGACAATAATTTATTTCGAATTCTATCATATTTTTTTTCAAATGTGAACCTTCCTAATATATTTTGTCCGCTTTCATATATGTAGGTAAGTATTCACTCATCAAAAGAAACAATAGCACCATATAAATAAGGCATAATCTTCGTAAATCAACGTAAATGAAAGTAACCACACATCTGCTTGGACCGCGGAAGCTAACGGGACGTCGAGATGCGCGCACACCTCATTGATTTCAATGGACGGTGCCAATCCGAACCGCATAGAATTACAGATGAGCTTGTATTGACTTCTGTCATAATCATACCCTCTAAAGTCTAAGTAGCATATAGACTACGTAAATGAAAGCTACGTGAAAGGCTTCTTCGACAAATTACATGACAATGTAGACAATTGAAATTATTATTTGTTATTATTTGTTTATTGATTTCTTTTCTGTTCTTGTTTTGATTTAAATCATCTGGCTCGAAGGACCAAAATGTTTTGTAGTTACTTTATTTTAAATTCTATTGTGATGTGACACTACCTTCGTATTATATTATATAGATATGGTTTCTCTATGAAATTGTTGCTGGGTTGTTGGTAATTCTTTAATAAAAATGATTAATGAATAAAAAAATGTAGTCTGTAGAATTATAGATTTTGAAATAATAACCTGATGCTTGCATAACTTAGCAAATTCTGTTAACATTTTTAACAACGCACAATTTTTCAGGGTACTAAATATATGGCAAATTTGTGAATCAAATAAGTAGAATCACTATGATACTGCTTTTTTGCTTGTAATTTTTTCCAAAATCATTTCGTTAATAGATCTGTGTACATTTGTTATTATTGCTTATAACATTATTTATTATTACGCATCATCTTTCAAATTGGATAATAATTCGATTTGCGTTAAAGGCTTTACTAACAAATTAACCTTTCTTCTTGTATTATTAATCATCAACAGCTTGTTTATTTTCACGAATCGAGTGTAAACAAATGAACGATAACACAAAACAAGAGCAAAGCGAACAATAGTTTCCACCGTTGATCTAACATTATTCATCGTATTTCCGTTCAAAGCGATACGTCGTTCGACGAGGTCATATGTCGAGAACCGAACGGTGAATGGTGGATCGACCTCAATGTTTTTACTTAACTCCACTTATTTGTGGGCTTCATATACTTTATAGTTGGCACAAATCAACTGTTGTCAAACTCGTTTCACTATCGAAGAAAGTCGGAGAATCGCGGTTCATCCCGTTTGATGTACATTACTTTACAAGCCATCGTTTATTAAGCCTATTGCCAATAAATTTTGTTGTAAACCTCGGCCGTCGGATTTGTCCTCCTTTTAAACTTTATATGCAAGGTATTTTAAATAAATAGAGTGGTTATGAATACGATTTTAGTGTATTTTTTTATATTATAATATATTTAAAATATATATCTACATATATCCAAATTATTCTTATCAAAAATTACATATTAAGCATGTCAGCATATATTTGCGGGTATAAATTATGTAACCAAAAAAACAAAAAAAATTTAAGATAATAATATTATATTATTTGTACTATATAAGTTTAGTGTTTGACGATTTGCCCTAAGATTAGAACACGCTAAGCATATGTCGGAGTATCGCCTAAGTGCAGATATCTGAGAACACTTATAAATGCTTGGAATAGATTTTCAAGTTGAGACTACTAGTATTAGTTAGCTTCGAAGACATAGAGAAAAATCTTTACCACCATGCTATGGTTTCATCATAAATATCTGAGGCTTATTATGGATTTGACCTTCCGTCTTTCGACACGGTGTGCGAAAAACGTATATCGCCTCAAAATCATCACCATTTAAACCAGACGAAAAATATTTTTTTACCTCTTATGGCAAAGTGACGGTACGGTTGATGATTAGCACAGTGCAATCCAATAACATCGGTGACCACCAAGGGATCTGAAGTTCATCACCAGTCGTGCGGTCATTCTAATCTGCTCAAATGTCTCAAGGAGGAAAAAAACCCGTCAGGAGACAGTTCCACAACTTCTCAGTACGGCAAAGATATGACATAGGATTTTTTTTTTATCATCCCGAAATAGAGTTTACTCCGGAGCCCAGCACGTGATTATATTATGTAAGGCACGTTATTTACGTAGTAAGGCACGAGCCTGATCTTTTTTTTTTTTTTTTTTTTTTTTTTTTTTTTTTTTCGAACTGACTATACTGTTAGCCTTAGGGGCCCTGGAGCCTTTACGGCTTTTACAGCTTTACCGGGCTTGGGGGCGAGCGCTTAGGGCACTCAGCCACGAAAGATAAGCAACAACATCCGAGGGTGCCAAAGTGGCCGAACCTCGGCTCGGACTGTTGCGCGTATGCAATTAAGTCGCGATCTGACTAAATCCCTATCATTCGATCTAAACTAACTATACATATATACATGTTTCTGCCCCCTGGGAGGAGGGAAGGAACATGTGTATGTGTATTTAGTTGTCTGAAAATTTTTGTCTAATCTAACTAGGCAAAAAAAAGAAAAAAAAAGGTCCCTTACAGAACCTATGTACCTGTGTGTTGTGCATGTGTGTATAATGCAGTGTCATGTATGGCTGTGAAAGCTAGTGAATGTAGAGTCACTGTATCGCGCGAACGGCTGCTTGACTCAAGGGCTCCATGCCGATGGATCGGACCTAGGCTTGAGTTGCCGCAGAGGAGGGTGGTCGTGGCGGGTGTGCGGGAGCGAAGTTAACCGTACGTCCCCTGCGGAGGGAACGGTGGTTTCGCGGGCGTGGGCGCGAGCACGCATATGTTGCGGGAGCGGACGCGTAGAAATTGTTAGCTTTCTCGATGTCGTCATCGGGATCGACAAAGAGATTTCGCGGACGGCGTTTATAACGTTTGGCAACGGGGATCGAGTTGTCTGGGACGTAGTTCACGGTGGATTTTACGAGCGGGTTGGGATGATTCGAAGCGCTATCGAAGTATCTCCTGGTGAGATATTTCACATAGGCTTCTATCGAGGGAAGCCTCATGTCCCTGTGCAGGTCCATGTTCCTAACGAAGGCTGGAGGGTCAAGCAGGCGACGGAAAAACCGATTTTGGACTCTTTGCATGCGGGCAAAGTTATGTTTGGACATATGTGCGAACGCGGCGCAGCTATATGTCAAGATCGGACGTACGCACATCTTGTAGAGTGTGAGCTTATGTCTTAAGGACATTTTGCTTACCGAACTGAGCAAGGGTCGCAAGCGGGAAAGGATCCAGATGGCCCTATTCCTGACTATAGTAACGTGTGCGTTGAAGTTAAGCTTCGAGTCGAGGGTGACACCCAGATATTTAGTCTTGGTGGCCCAAGGGATATTCGTACCGAATAATGAGAGGGGTTTTACCGTGCGTGGTAGTTTGCATGTATGCGGTTCAAACATAATCGCGGCGCTCTTTACCGGATTAATAGCTATTCGCCACGTTCGAAACCACTCCCCGAGAGTGGTTACGGCACGTTGGACTGCGCAGGCGAGATTTTTTCTGTGTCTGTTTGACGCGTATATGACTGTGTCGTCAGCGTAGAGCCCTACCTCGACCCCGGGGGGCTTCGGGAGGTCGCTGACGTACAGATTGAAAAGGCAAGGCGCCAGAATGGAACCTTGCGGGACGCCTGAGCGTATAGGGTGGGCGGTAGATAGTACTCCTTCCACTCGGTAGTGGAAGGTGCGGTCGCGAAGAAAATCGTGAACTAGATGAACTAACCTATCCGGGACTTCTAACTGATGTAGCTTGTGGACTAGTCCGGCATGCCAGACCTTATCGAAGGCCTTAGCTACGTCGAAAAAGACCGCAAGCGTACGGGCGGGGGCGATACCACTTTTGGCAAAGTTGCTCGTGATGTGCTCCGTGAGGCGGTGCACTTGATGTGTACACGAGTGTCGGGCGCGAAAACCGAACTGTTCGGGAGGGTATAGATTTTTAATATCTATAACGGTTTTGAGACGGTTCAGAAGGAGCCGCTCGTAAAGTTTCCCTAGTGTGTTTAAAAGGCTGATCGGGCGATAGCTATCGGGAAGCGAAGCTTTTTTGCCGGGCTTGTGAATACCTACAACTATAGCTTTTTTCCAGACGGCTGGAAAATAGCAGTGGGCTATGGCTACATTGAAGATGCAGACCAAAAGAGCTATGAGGTGATCGGGAAGAAGTTTAAGTACTTCATTCCTGATACCGTCGGGGCCAGGGGACTTTCTAGGCTTAAGGCCTTTAATAACAGAACAAATCTCGTCATGCGTGACCGGGGTTAACGTTTCCGCGGGGGGACTCGTCGTTAGTTCCTGAACGGCGGTCTCGATAGTTTCGATGTGGGCAGTATCTACGTTGTCGCAGTTTGGAGAGCACTGGCTCTCCAAGCTTGCGGCAAGGCATTCTGCCTTATCGTCGCTATCAAACGCGGGTGGGAGATCGGGGCCCCTTTCGAGGGGCGGCATTAGGGCGGTAGCTTCTAACTTCAGAGAGCGGGCGAGGTTCCAGTAAGCCAGATGGGACGGCTTGAGACCCTCTAAGAGGTTATCCCACCGGTGACCTCTGAACTCGTCGATGCGAGTTCTGACCTCTCTCTGAAGTCGTCGTAACCTACGGGTGTTATCCCTCGTTGGATAAGAATCGTGTGCACGTGTCGCGGCGTTCTTTTCCGTGATTAACGCTCGTAAGCCGGGGGGGAGTATAAAGCGGCGATCGTTCGCCGCTTGCACCTCTCTCGAGGCCTCCCTTACACCGGTTTGGAGGTAGTCGACCAGGGAATCGATCGCTAAGTCGGCGTCTGCTGTTGATTCTAATACGTCGGGGATCCTAGCTAAGCTGGACGGGGTCGCGTTATCCGTTAGGTAGCGATTTAAGATCGCGTAATCAACTACTTTGACTTTTGGTGGACTGGGGTCGAACGGTTGCCCGAGTTGTAAGATAACCGGGCGGTGATCGGAGTCAAGTTCGTGTACGACTTCTATAAGTCGTAACCGAAGTGAGACACCTTTGAGTAGGGCTATGTCAAGTACTGTCGGTTGACAGTTATCTTGAAAGTGCGTGGGCTCTAGCGGTGCTATGACGTCAAAGCCGAGCACATCGCTTAGTAGGTCGAGTATAACCCCGTTAGGGGTGTTACGCGAGTTGTTGAAATGGGTGTGACCGCTATTGAGGTCGCCTGCTATTATGACGGATTGACCGAGTGAAAGTAGCGCCTCCAGATCGGACTGAAGGAGTCTTTTACTCGGGGAGAGATATGCAGAGACAAGCGTGATTGACGGATGGCCAGTCATGCCTATTCTACAAACGGACACTTCCATATTGGTAAGTGCGGGAGGAGCTATTGGCATGCAATAGAGGGAACGTTTGTAGTAGATGAGCGTGCCGCCTCCTCGGGTGGCACGGTCATTTCTGATTATGTTGTAATTTGCTATCTTAGGGTCGCGCCTACTGGGTTTTAGAAGTGTTTCTTGTACTAGAAACACGTCTATCTCCCGTTCCCTAAGAAAGGTGGATATTAGGTCCCGTTGTGGAAGGAGGTTTCGCGCGTTAAAAAAAGATATGTTGAGGCTCCTAGGTTTAATGCGAGCCATTTCTAGTTGGTGTATTTAAAGCTGCAGCACGGGACACACGCTGGAGCGTAGCTGTCAGCTGGGGAAAGCGTTTGATCGCTTCAATAATGCCGTACTCAGTGCCGCACTGATCGTACGCTAGCACTTCTTGGAAGTCGTGCTCAAGGAGAAGCATGGCCATATAGTCGAGGCCGAAGCGTTGACTACATAGCGGGGAGGCCTGAGCCTTGGGAGGCTGCGGGCGGGGTCTGGGGCCCCATGCTGCCTGAGGGGCTCGCATGGGCGGAGGAGGCGCGCGGGGCGTGGGGGCGGCTGCCACCGGGGCGCTGGAGGCGCCCAGGAGGCTGGGGAAAGCCTCTGGCGTGATTAGGGGCTTTGGCTGTCCTACGGCGGGACGTGCCCTCTGAGGAGGGGTGTGTCGCGTAGGACGCATAGGGCGCGTAGGGCGCGGGGCACGGGGACAGCCGCGATAGTTCGCGGGGTGACCCTCGTTTCCGCATAGCACGCAGCTCGGAGGGGTAATCGACTCCCGAGTGCGCGTGCACTCGCTCGTCGCGTGGTCCCCGAGGCACTTAACGCACCTGGGACGGAGATGGCAGTTGCGGGCCGAGTGCCCGTACAACTGGCAGTTGTGACACTGCGGAGGACTGCGATTCTTGTGTGGGGGCTCTACGGCTACTCCGGAGAGCTCACACACTTTTCTAACATTGAAAATGGCTCTGCCCTCGGGGGTCAGATCCAGGATGACTAAGACCATGTCGAGTGGTCTGTTTTTAGATTGTCCGCCGTGCATTCTGTGCACTTCGCGGATAGGGAGGGCCTTTGCTAAGAGGTCAGTTTTGACCTCCTCGGGTGTGATTTCCACCGGGATACGGCGGATTACAACTCGGAGGTGACGCTCTTCCTCCAGGGAATACGTGAAATATTGTAGGTTGCTGTCTCGGAGCAACCTGGTGAATTGTCGGTGTTCGTCCGAGGTGGAGACTTGGACGCGGATACCGTTGGCCGTGTTACTGGCCTGGGTGTAATTAATACGGAGGTCTCTCAGTTTTTCTGAGAGTTTCGTCCAGACCGACTTGTTCTGGACGGTGACGGGGGGCGGGCGACGCGCCTTTCTGCCGGCAAAGGTACCGGCAGGCACTGAGGGCGCTGCGGAGCGGGGGGCGTGGCTATTAAGCCCGGTTTTTTGTGCCTTTTGTGGGCGGGACTGAGTCTCCGGAGACTCGGGACGCGATCGTGTTGCCCGTTTGGCGGGCTTGTTTTTTTGAACGAGGGTGAAGCCCTCGTTATCGGTACGTATCGCCGTGTCCATTTCGTTGGACTCGGGTTCGGGGTCCAGGCTAGCGGGTGAGAAACTGTCGTTTGTTGCTACAAGCGACGGTGTCTCTGCTTCGGGGACTAACGATGCAAATGAGTTCCCAATCGGTAGCGCAGAGGGCGCTGTGATTGTGGCTTGATTGCCCGGGGAACGCGAGCGCGATGAAGGCCGTTTGTACGGTGTCTTCCGGTGAGCGCGGGGTGCCGTTGAGCGGGAGCGCGCGGCGGTCTTTTTCTTGTCGCTGGGGGCCTCGGTGGCCTGTGCGATAGCAACGGCGGGTTGCTCGGCCGCGATGGCCCTATTGTAGTCCGTCCAGAGCGACGGGTGGAGGCTCATTGCGAACGCTTTGAAGCGTTCTAGGTCTGGCGAGTTTGCCATTCCGGCGGTGGCGGTTGGGCGGGCGGGGGTGAAGTTAAACCTCCCTGCCGGAGAGGCAGGGGGGTGCGCCGAGTGAATTTAAACGGCTATCCCGAGCCGTGTAAAGGGACCTGCGGGTCACGGTTTAATGACTCGCAGGAAAAGAACTTACCGGGCCCTACGTGGAGGTCCCTATCTGGAGCCTGATCTACTAGTCCACGAAATATCTGTGAATTTAAATAATATTCATGTATTTTTCTAGCTAGATGGCAACAGTAGACTAGTAGTAGACATGACGTCACATTAAATACCAAATTTTAACTAGTGTAATAAGTTCTTAAGTTTTTTTTTGGTGAACATTAAAAACCTGCTAAAAATATAAAGTGGCGATAAAACTATGCACTCGAGATTACGAAGGATAACAACTGTTTACACAGAGAGGAAATTTTAAAGTTGCAGTAAGTGATTATATAAACGTAATCTTAAATGTGTATAAAGGAATCTTTATACCATCTTTATATCATTATTTTAACAGAATGCTTGCTAATTCTAACCTATTGTATAATATATTTTAAGTTTTAATAATTTATTTCATACGAGCTGTGCCCGCGGCTCCGTTCGCGTCTATTATTAAAAAAAAATATTTTATTTTTGTGCGGTACCCTAATTATTTTCCTAAAATAATAGTAGCCTAAGTTATTATACCTTATAATATCAGCTATCTTCCAGTGAAAGTCCTGTCAAAATCGGTCCATCCGTTTCGGAGATTACAATAACAAATAGACAGACAGACAACAATTCAAAAAATGGGTTTTCTGTTATAGGTACCGTGTATACTTTCATATGCATTTAGTAAAAAGCTGTTACTTTGACATTACAATCATATCAATTTCGCAATTAATCGCCTCAAAAGCGTCTTTTTTTCCGAATGGATTCACAATTCGAGTCTGCTTATTTCGTATGTAACCATATGTTACTAAATATATCCTACAACCTGGCCAGATAACATATCTTTGGATTAAAGGAAAAACTATGTAAATCGGATTGTTGGTTTTTGCGTGCAAAAAGTTGTGTGCAAACTCCACTGTGGTTCCAGGGTTATTAAAAGGAACACATTAGTGAACGTTAACAGACACTACATGAACGCATCAAACGTAAACTATCCTTATGTGAGCCATAACATCGAGTGTAACTACCTTCACCACAATAAAACAAGAGCAAGTAACTTCATAGTGTAGCCCAAGCTCGGGTGAAGCTGTAAAAGCTGTTAGAGGCTTCAGGGTCCTTATGGCTAACAGTATAGTCAGTTCGTAAAAAAAAACATAGTGTTAATATTTTTTATTACAATGTCCGCGCGCATCGTAAATATTCACTCTCATCATTTTTCAATAACGCGCAAAAGAAGTTTAATTTAAAAACTATTATTTAAAAGTTAACATTAAATTAAAATACCCAATAAAAATAACCATTGCATTCAATTACAATAAACAATAGTCCGCTGACGACATCATGTATTTATTATTAATCTAATGAATTGTGTTTATAAGCATACATCTTTGTTCGCAAGTCGTAAAATGTGAATATTTTAATAATATCGACTTATAAATATCCCATAGCTGGACGAAGACCATTTCTCAAGAAAAGCCACGGGTTTAATTGCTATTCCAGCCCAAAATAAATTAACAATTTCAACCGCAGATTCATCTTTAGTCCTGAACTTTTTCCGATGCATTATGATATTTATAAAGTTTTCCGATTTTCGGGGTATTTTGTCTTTGCGATTAACTAAATATGTTACAAACTAAATTCAAATGAGTGCATGTACACGAACTATGTTTAAATTATCAGTACATATGCATGAACCTGCGTCAATCGGCTCCCTACTTACGTATTTCGCAAACCGTCGGTATAAAGAGCTAAATATCGGCTAAATGGCTAATTCTGATTATGTTTGGTATATTGCAGCTGACACATAGCATGTATTTGCCATTTTGTAGCCGATAGTTCACCATTACCAATATCACTTTGCTTTTGAAAAATTCGTAATTTAGTGGCGGGACTAACCATTTAGCTACATAACCACTTATGACACTATGAGGCCATAAGTTAAATGATGATGTGCTCATTAGACAGGTAACGAGTACTCGCTGTCCTGTTTAGTTATTGGAACAAACTTACAGATGGTGAGAAAAGAAGACTTCAACGCGTTTGAATTCACCAATACGTCATTGGTTAGCGGGGTGGTTGATCCCGTGCCTCCAATCGGGAAAAGACCTTTCCCAGCAATTGGATATTTACAGAATGGTAATAATACAAGCTCATTACACCTCATACGGTATTATTAGTAAATGAAAAGTGTTAAATGAAAGCAAAACAGTCAGTGGCGCGGCCAGGTGCAGTAGAAAGCTGTGATCATGAATTGCAGTTATTTATTACACCGACGACGTGATGGGTTCCGTGGACTTTGAACCCATTACTTTAATCATTACATGACTTATACATTATTATAACTCTCAAGACATCATTTTCTATAGTAGATTGGCCTATTGGTAAGTTAAGTACAATCCAGAAACAACAGTTTCTACCAAAATGGTATGGTTTTGCATAGTGTTAGGGCTTTTTCTAATGCCCGCCTGGCTAGCTACCACCCTCAAGTTGAAAATCTGTCGCCAAGCACCAATAGGTGTGTTCTGGCAGCTGTACTTGAGAACCAGTCTTCCACTGGGTTTAGCGTGTTCTCATCCTGGTCCATTTCGACACTTCACATCAGCTGAGATTGTGGCCACTACGCCAAACCTATAACGATAAATATATATATATATATATATATATATATATATCGGCAACCCATCGTTATTATTTCTAAATACTATCGTCTAATGAACGCACTCGTCGTCGCGTAAAATGGTTGTTTATTATTTTAAAACGGTCTACTATTAAAATTTTCACTTTTAAAACGTTATCTAAGCCGCAATGTAGTTGCAACTAGCCGTAACAGTCGAGATAAGGTGATAGGGTATTATGTTGATACAATGATGATAATGTAGTAGTTTTAAGAATTTTATAGTTATTGTGTAAATAAAATAAAGCGGTGTTCACACGAATTAAATATTACGATTCGTGCACCTAGTGTGACCGCTACACAATTCATTACGTCACACGGCATCGATATGTGTAAGTAAATACTCATTTACTGGTTCGTTCCGACTGGATCAGAACATATCGTACTGGAGATGTAACATCTTCCATAGAGGCACGCTTAGGCGTGTCTCGTTCCAGGATCAGTCGTTTTATATCGAGTGTTAAACCCGTCACAGTGACTCTCTTTTAACACATATCATGGCTTACAACATGTGGAAAACAGAAAAAATAACAGTACTTAGAAATGATTCGGAAAATATATGATTATATGATGATGAATATATGATCTCTATAACCTAATAGAAAATCTGACTAAACGAAAAAATAGTATTATTATCTATATATATATCAAGTTGTGATGTTTTCTAATAGGTACCTACTTAAAAGAAATTTACTTAAAAATGGTTTCCTGAAAATAATAACGTTTTCTTTTCTTATGAGCATTTTTACAAAAGGCCGGTCCCATTTAATATCACGAATGTAACTGCTAGACTATGGAAGCATTAGGAACTTCTTTAAATATAGTCAAAATTAATACCTAGGAATTTAAATGAAAACGTATTCATTTTTAATTTTTTTAACGTATTCATTTTTAATTTTTATTGATTTAAATCACCTTTTTATACTTTAATCAGAATACTTCTAAAATACAGTTTCGAAAAAAAAAATGATTAAAAACAACCATTAAATCTTTTTAATGTTATTAAGCATCCAAGTTTGTTTTATTTCCATGTAATATTTAATTTTTGTGTATTAAGTTATTATTTATTGAAAATAACAGAAACCTAGCTGGTCTGTCTTAAGCGAAGAGTCGTTCCCACAACGAATACCTGCAAATGAGAACGTTGCATACATAATCCATTTAAGGACAACGAACTCTAAAGTGTATGTATACACAAGTTACTGAGGGCTCTAAATTTGTTCTTGAGTAATTTGATTGAATTCTTTATACTTAAATTAACATTGCAGGTCAGCTGGAAGAAAATCCCCAGTAGTATTAAAAATTCAATATTAACAAACTGAAAACGTAATATATATTTTTTTTATATATCGATTATTTTAACAACGAACATGTCAAATGAAAATATACCTTTTTTTTCTTTTATGACATTGTATGCGACATATTTCGTGACTGTAGATGTTAGACCGTTAAAAAACGTTATAATTAATTATGAAGATATTTATAAGTATAAAATAATATTTAAAAACATATATATTAAAAATGCGTAGGCCAAGAACCTATAGTGTGCAAACATAGAATATAAAATAGGTATTTATAAAAACACATTAGTTTGTATGTTAATAAATATGATTCATTGTCATCTGTGATATAAATAAGCAACTAATTGTATGTTTATAAGGAAAAAGTTATGAACATAAACATGCAAAAAGTTCTTCACAATAATCTGTTTTCACGACGAGTTGCAATTTTATAATAAAAACAAAAGAATTTTACACTTTTATGTATACATATTTGTGTTCATCTGAGACAAATCTCTATAATAATTTTAATAACCCAAATTCAAAATTTCTTCTTTAGCTCTTTCACAAGGCATGTTCTAACATACTTTTTTTATAAACTAAGATACCAACACAACTAAATTTCGAAAAAAATCAAAGGTATGTAGACCGTGCTACTTCAAAACCAGAAATATTTGACGGTTAATAACGTTGTCTTATGTCAACTGGTAGGCATAGAAATCAATATGAAACAGTCATTAACTTATACAGTTACAAAATATATAATAGAGAAACGGTTATAACACGATAACGCTATTTATTTCCTGTCAAATAAATACCAGTAGGTAAGTACTTGATGTTGTAATAAATACTTTGTTATCATGTTTCAGTTGTTTCTATTAATTGATAGAAATAATGATTGATTAGTATTTCGTTCGATTACAATTAAATTTTGTAAAAATAGGTAAAACATTTTGTACTCTCATATTTGTTAGCATGTAGCTAGCTAGGTTTATCAAATTGGCTACTTCTACTGATTAAATTGTAATAAACAAATCTTGTAAATATACACACTGGCCGGTCTGTCGCCCGAACTTGGCTGACACATTAACAACTTATTCGGTCAGGAGGATTAATTAGTCTAAGAACTGAACTTCCAAAAAGGAGTTTTCGTAAAGAGTTAAGTAAACTGACGTGAAGGAACAACGTATTTTTCTAATACATTAGTAAATCCGTCCACTACGGTAAAAACACTAATCAACATTTTTATAAACTTTACATTTCAAATTACGAGTGTGTTAACGAAAGCTTTATGAATAACTTGTGAAAGTACCAACATTTCATCGACACTTTCCATCAAACGGGACCAGGCTAAGTATTCATATATACATTGAAGAAAAAAAAAACACCTACATATATCCACAAATATTATATGAATAATTTATTAATTTATTCCATGACCTATATCAACCATCAATACAAGTTTTATAACAAGTTTTTTTCAAATAAAAAATCCCTACCGTAAACAATCGATATAAAATTCCACAAAGAAGATGGACTTTCTCTAGCTACCTACTAATCTATAAGCAAATAATTAATATAATAAAACCACTTACAGCTATAGAAAGTAAATCCAATAGTCAGTCAGAGATGTTAATTCACACCTTACAGGTTACAGAATACACTTTACACACATAAACACTATTACCTTTGAAAACTAAATTTTTTCTTTACACACAAGTAACGTACGTTAATTTGAAAAGGGACGCGGTTTTAAATTGACAGTTGAGAGTCCAAGATGGCAGCGCGCGTGCACACCCGGCCGCAACTCAGAACGATCTACAAGACGCGCGCGACGCGACGCGACATTCTCTACACTTGTGACTTGAATCAAGACAATGCGCAAACGCACTCTATGATAATAAATCGTTTTTCATCATACAGCGTCAGCAGTACCTGGGCCTAGCAGTATCTGCCATTATAATAACCAGAGTTATTAAAAAACCGATATTTATAATAAACACTAATTCATATTGGTAATATTATATCTATCTATACCAATTTTATTTATATTAATAAATCTGTAGTAATGTGTTATCCCAAATTTGTCGCTAGTCATATAAGGACACTTATCACGAAAATGCCCTTAAAAAATTGCCTATCTGTCTGTTTGTGTGTCCTCAAGAACAGTTTGACAAAAAAATAAATTTTCATTACCTAGTTTTCAACCGATTTGCTGAAGTTTCGTACACGGGAAGTATGTATCAATTCTCAATTGATAGACTATATGCATTGTCAATAATATAAGTAAAAATAAAATAACGAGATGAAAATAAATACTACGTAATAAAAGCATGCGGAGCCACGGGCGCTGCGCTAGTCTATATACCTATAATAAAATTTAAGTGGCTGTTTGTAATGTCAAAATAACAGGTTTCTACTAAATGCATATGAAAGTATAAACGGTATCTATAACAAAAACCAAATTTTCTTTTTTGTTTCTTTGTTCCGGGTAATCTCCGAAACGGTTGGACCGATTTTGACGGGACTTTCACTGACAGATAGCTGATGTCATAAAGAATAAACTAATCTACTTTCATTTTAGAAAAATAATTAAGGTTCCCCAAAAAAATAAAAACCTTTTTCCGTAGTTCACACGAGCGGAGCCGCGGGCACGGCTAGTATTGTAATATAGTTAATAGATTTGAACCCATGTCTCACTTAATCGCTTTAAGTAATCACGGTAACATTGCTCTTAAAAAAGAAAGTTGAAGTCCTTATCTAAAGAAATATTACTTTTAAATTATATACTGGAATTAAGGAACATTTAAAAGCGCGTAATTATTGTGTAATATCTTGATGATTCTAGCTTGTACATAATTTACAGGTCGAATATTCAATAATACTTACTTCTTTTACCCTACAATATTATTACGTAGGTATCTATTCAATGATTACATAGTCATTTGAACACTCAATCGACACGCGAGCATTTGAATTGTAATATCTGCACTGTATTTTCATTTACGTAAACATTTAAGTATTATGCGAGAACAAATTAATGTCATTATAAGAGAGGTAGGGCACCGGGAAAAAATTTCTTTGGAGATTTCTCTCTACTTGGGGCAGCCCAACTGGTGGAATATCTCCACCATACAGAAGATCGCAACCAAATGACCATGTGTTGTGTTGTGCGGTGAGTAGGGTTTCCAGAGCTCCTTCGGCAAGCTCTGTAGGTCGGCAACGCGCTTGTGATACCTATGATATTACAAACATCCATAGGCTACAGTAGCAGCTTATCATCAGGCTGCGCTATGCTTGTTTGGCACCTTAGTAGTATAAAAAATAAAATATCATTGTATATTATTCTCAAAGATGTGGTGTTTTTTGCAACGCCATGTCTCCCTTAGTTATTCATCAAATTAATTTTTCAAGTTTCAAAGAAAGCTAAAACCTATGTTCTCCAGAATTGACGAATAGTATTATTAAAATTATGTTATAATGTTTTAATGATATTATATAATTATAATATAATAATTTTATAATTATAATATTTTTTATATCAATAGACGATATATTCAACTAAAATGAGGCGCCCTCTATTAATAATATTTTTTTAAGCCAAACTGCGCAAACATTCAGACGATCCACCTGATGGTAAATGGTTACCGTCGCCTATGGACAACTGCAACGCCAGGGGTATTACAGCCATGTTGCTGACCTTGGAGACTGTATTTCAATCTCTTTTTGAAGAGCCCCATGTCATAGCCCTGGGGGAAAACGGTAAAAGACACAACGAGACCTGTAGTCTCTGCGCAGTTGTAAGGTGTCTAGACCGCATGTTAGCATCCCCACATTTTAAATCTGTTATATCTTTGGATATATTCATTTAAATTACATGCTATAGAGGGCTATATTAATCTATATTAAATGGTCAATATATTTAAGGTACTTAATTGGATAAGGGTTAATGCTGTATTGCTTAAAATCACTTCGTAAATAAGCCATTTTTCCCGTAAAATGTAAAGGATAGAAAATGGTTATTGTGGGTTATCCTTAAGAGATAGACATATACCATCGCGGACTTTTTTGTTGACCTTTTTAAGGTGTACAATACTGTAGTACATTATTTTGATTTATCTCGTGGGGTTCAACCAGCGTTTGCAATGTAAGCGCAAAAAATGTGTTTATTTACGACATCACATTAGAAACCTCTAAATTTATTCCTCTATCTATGCATGAATTATACATATAAACCTTCCTCTTGAATCACTTTATCTATTAAAAAAACATATATAACACCTTTGCATATATCTATGGACCGAAGAGTAAAAAAAAGGTCATTAACGGAAACACTTGTAGCAATCACAAATTAAGCAACTTTTCATTTATAACCTGTGTGTAGCTGTGATAAAAACACTGCTATGCAATTATATTCAAATAGTTCTCGAAGACCCTCATATAGATGCAGGTAGTTTGTTTTACCCCCAAGCTAAAATACATAGGTTTTCGTTCGTTCACCCCAGCTTCATCATAGTAGGAACCAATGAACGTTGAAGACTCGGTGTTCGACAGCGATGCTGTTGAGCCAGCCTCGGTTAGAAATTCAAATGATTTCTTCTCTTTATTACCTTTATCCTACATTCTCAAGTTGGGCTAAACGTGTTTTCTTCTTCCACTTTTCTCTATCAATTTTCAAATCAGTATATACATATCATTTCATCGCACAATTCATCTATACCTTCTTAGGCCTTCCACTACTCGTATATCCGTCCACCTACTTTTATCGTTATAGGTTTGACGTAGTGGCCAAAATCTCACTTGATGTTAAGTGTCGATGTGGCCGAAGATGATACCACGCTAAACCTAGAAGAAGACTGACTGTCAAGTGCAGCTGCCGGAACACACCTATTGGTGCTTGGCGATAGATTTTCAACTTGAGGATGGTAGCTAGTAAGGCGGGCATTAGAAAAAGCACTACCACCGTGCTATGGTTTCTTCACGATGTTTTCCTCCACCGAAAGCTCAAGCTCATTGCAGGGATTCGAACTCACGTCAATCGACGCGAAGTCGTACACGCTACCACTGATCCATCATTGCTTCATCATTCTTTTTGTTATATGACTTTCATCTCTCTTCATGACATGAGCATACTATCAAACCTTTATCCTCAACTTCTCTATCGCTGTTATTAATTTTATACTTCCTCTCATAAATCTTAAGTAACCTAACCTAACCTTTGAGAGGAACGAGATCGCAAAATTAAGACCTATAAATCGAACAGTCAAATATTTTGTCTTTAAAATTATTTCTGCTGTCTTGGTGGTAGTAAGTGTGTTTTTACTAGTGATATTCGACTAAAAAATTAAACCAGGGCAAAATTGTAAAATTAAGATCGTGTAAATTTACTTACGCTATCAATGACCCACTAAGTACATATTATTATATTATGCAAGAACTACTGCCACTTACTACGCTCATGTTATAAAATTTTTAAGCCAAACATTTTCTAATTTCTTGTTATAATAATTATCCTTCTATATTATTATCATAAAGATCAAGAGATTGGACATTATAAATTTGACATATGATAAAGTGGCTGCCGTTCGAAGGTGCGAACTGTCCTGAAAGCCACTCCTTTCTATAGTAACTGTGTTTTTACTTATTACTGTTTAGCAAAAAATATCGTGTACACCACACAAGTTTTTGTGAAAGTGAAATGGCTTAGTTTGAACTAGATAGACAATAATCAATCAAGATGAGTGGGCGATCGGGTCGTGGTGTGTTTGGTAAACTCTTTTCAAAGAAGCAACACAGGGAAAGAGATGAGCGTGTCACAGAAATCGGCATGCCAACCAACGTTAAACAACACATACATGTCAGCAAAAACTCAGAAACAGGTATGTTGGAAGGTTTACCTTCATCCTGGTTGAAATTGTTAAACACTCAAATCACGCCCGCTGAACAAAAAAAAAATCAAGAGATTATTTGTTTGGACGAGCTAATCTCTGGAAATAGCAATCATTTTTTTTAATGTCTATTAATTGATAAAGGCTAATAAATAACTTTCATTTACGACCCTAAGGAGCAAAGCAGTAATCATGAACGTGAACTACGCGAAGTAAAAACAAAACAGCGATAGGTTATACGGGTACTTCGGGGACGGCGCGGTGGAGAATTGGTTTAATAAATTTAACACGGGTGAAACCGTCGGACAGAGCTAGTCTGCTATAAGTATGTATCAAACAAAAAACATTCCATGATGCGTTTTACATGACTCAAACAAAATTCTGTAAATTATAAAGTTTATTTTTCGTCAAGTGGTTTTGCATTCGGTATATTTCTTATTTCGTTTTTAATAATTTCGTTTTTTGCACGAAATTAGTAAAAGTTACACAAATAAAAATTGGAAAAAAATATTATCGGACCCTACAAAGAGCCTAAGCTTTCGGTGATAGAAAACATCGTGTTGAAACCATAACATTGTGGCAGGGCATTTAGTAATGCCCGCCTGGCTAGCAACAACCCCCAAGTCGAAAATTTGTTCTGGTAGCTGAACTTTCACCACCTTAGTCCATATCGACATATAACTTTGCATATCTACATATTTACATTTAAATTGTAATCAAATGTTAAAACAATAAAGTATTTAAAAAATATTCAAAATTCTGATTTTAAGATTAGGAGAGGCAACCTCTTGAAATAGAACCACTTGGTGCGGCGACGCGGAGGAAACATAAGATTTACTTCAATACGTAAAGCAGCGGTGTGAGAGTTTTAAACTCACTTTTAAACGGGGTCAAGTTTAAAACAACATGTCATTCTCGATATTAAGACGAAAACATTTAAATATTTTACGTTGTAACACTTATGAACACTTGAACCTTTCCAAACACTTTGAAAATATGTTCAATGTTCTATTACGTCATTTAAAATTCCAAATTAAGTTAATTTTGAAGTACAAAACTATTCAATTGAGATTTACAGAAACAAGTTCATTGGGTATTTCTACATGACTGTTGTTTTTTTTTGTTTTTTGGTTACTATACCTAGGATTTGGAATAGTCTCCCAGCCAACGTGTTCTCTCCTTCCTGTGATGTTACGTCTTTCTAAAGATGAAGGGAGAGGCATTTTAGTAAGTCAGAATTACAGTAACGACTGCTGACGAAATCTGTGCCACCGACAGTCGCCGTTTTTTGTGAACTGTATCGTATTTATTAGCACTATCATTCAGGTAACGATCCATCCATCCTATAATAATCTTTCATCAATAAAAATTACTCTAGATGATCCTTAAACTTATTGTCCAGTAAATCAGTTATAAACTATGAAGGTTATTATGGAACTTAACACTATTACCTAAAAAACTTTAATTTAGTTTACCCATCTAAAAGACGGGATGACAATTTTATATCATATACTCATGTATATTATTTCTCTAAGGTGTTTTTCCTGTCAATACCATATCTCCTTTCATTCAAATTAATAGGCTACTTGCCTCATATCAAATTTGGCGCAATAAATAAATATTTTCTGCAGTATTTGACTTAAGAAACCAATATTTATCGATTTCTGATATTAAAAGTGTAACATGACTACAATTTTCAATTTAAAAATAGTTTTTTTTTTCAAATTTACTTTTACACTCTGAAAACTTTTAAAATAAAATTTTGCGGTTTTCTAGGTTCTAAAAAATATGGTAATATTTTTTTCCATCTAATCGGACAATAATTAATAATTTAAGACCTACTTTAAGAAAAGAGTCAACTAGCCTATTATTAGAACATCATTTTAAAGCTTTTTACACGCTTCCTGACACAAATATGTAGTTTAAAATTACATAATGTTTTTGTAAAAACTATTAAACAAAATTTCATTAGGAATGCCATCTGTTGATACTAATGAGAATGTATTCAAGGCGCCATCTATTAACACTCTATTTAACTAACATGACATCAATTAGATTGTTAACATTCTATATATAATATGCGGAATATTCGCACAGGTCAGGTAGTTTATTATAGAAACTGTGCCAGTCGTTTACAAGTTCTAACTTATCAAGTTTTTCCAAACATCATTTCAATCAATTCATAATTTACTGTCAAAAATAACAAAACATTTGTTCCTTCATTTTGTAATTTTACTAACCACTTACTATTAAATACGTTTAAAAGCAATAGCGGTTCTATTGCCGTTTACGTTCGTGTTGATAACGACACCACTTATGTCTGAACCGAAATTTCCAACAAATTAATAACCATCCAAAGGGCAGGGTATAACCATCGGAAATCGTGGGCATTCCTCGAGATCCTGCGACTGCACCTCGAGTGGTCTGCCCTGCGGCAGTTTCACACGCCTCTAAAAATTACAATTTATATTGTTTTCTTTTTGATTTTCTTAAATGTTACTACTGTAGACATAATTCACTTAAAATCGATTCCAATACACAATTAAGATTATAATTTATTTATAATTATTAAGAAGAATTATTTTTATGTATTTTTAAATTACTAGTTACAACACCCGAACTTGATGTGCATACATGAATTTGAATATTAAACCAGTCAAAAAACAATGTACCCAATAATTTTCAAATTATACTTTGTAATAGATCATTACAATCTGTACCTAATGTGTTCCTTAAATAAGTTTAGAGCATAAAATATACAAATGCTAAATTAAGATATTATATACTGTTTAAGTAAATAATAAATACCTTACAATTGATAAACTTCATTCGATGTAAAGAAAAGTCCTTGTATAAGTTACAAGCTGATGCTAATTATTGTTACTACATCTTAAGTTTTTTTATGTTTTATTCTTAAATAATATGTGTGTAAAACTATTTTTTAATAGTAACACGGCAAAGTGGCAAGCTCTGTACAATCCAAAAACGACGGTGACAACCATCCATCGACAATCGTCGCTGTTAGCCTGCAAGTTTCTCAGCAATTAAATATACACTGGCTGGTCCCGAAACGTGAAAACGGAGAGGTGGTGCATGAAGGTCGCGACCCAGTCGAGTACAGATCTCTAGCACCTCGCAATATGGTTATAAATCCTTTTCTTAATTTATTTTATAAGTGTATATAGAAATATATTTCTTTTACTGACCTGATCTTTTTGGTGTGCAGCCGCCGCTTTCGCCGCCTCCCTTTTAAGATGTATAATAATCCGCTCTTTCGATTTAATTTCCTCCAGCTGTAAAGAAATATTAAAACGCCTGATTAAATTTATCTACGTTTATTATGTTCATAATATTTGCTATTAAAAAAACATCAGGCGTTTCATTTGCCTAAGCATTAATAAAGTAGTGGAATGTATAATATATCAAATCAATATGCATCTTCTTTAGGTACGAGTAAAACATTACAGTGTTCTTATAGTAATTCGTTTTGTGGTCGGAAATTGATAATAAGATCACACATTGTAAAAAAATAAAAGTAGATAAATAATTTGTTTTCTAATACCGTTAGCCAGAACACACTGAAAGGTGTTTCATCAATTTTCTTCTTGAAGACGGTTACTAACCAGCCAAATATAATATATTAGTAAAATTAGGGGCATGCATTAACGTTTAAGGTTTGACTTTTTCTCATTTCCAACCTAGCTAGCTAACTAACACTCTCAACTTGAGAATCTGTCACTAAGACTTTATAAATGTATTCCGGCACTTGAGAGCCAATCCCTCCACTAGGCTACGCGTGTTACCGTCTTAACATCAACTGAGATTGTGGTATTTGTGGTGAAAAACTAAAACCTATATACTTATAAAGTATAAAATATAATCTAAATTTGATTAAAAAATACCAGTTTGTGGCATTGCGACCGGGCGTCCCTCCGCGCGGCTTGCTCGAGCGCTGCGTGCTTAGCGACTTGCGCCCGTAGCTCAGCCGTGCGAGCGCACTCGGCCGCTTGTGCAACCTGTACCCATGGAAATAATACATATTTTAATATAATTGCATAGCAGTGAAATTATAATGATGAAGTCACTCGTATACTTCTTTTGAAGAGTTTAGCCAATTGTCATTGTAGATATTTCTTTTTATTCTGACGTCGACCACGAGTAACGGGATGCATAGGTAACTGTGGTTATTATTTGCCAAAGTCGATGGAATAAGCATCATTGTAGCACCTTTTCTAGCTCCTTCCCCGGCTGAGCGAGGGAAACAATGCTACCTTAAAAAGGTCTGCTTTGACACTTGGGGTGCTGCCGAGCCCGCGCTATTATCCCATGTGACACAGGAGCGACCGTCATCAACAAAGTCGCTTGTATGACGGTTTGTGTGTGCGTGAAGCCTAATGATTGTCAAACGCTAAGCCGTTATAGGTTAAAAATATCAATAACAATTTTGCAGAGCTAACTTAAAAAGGACATATTAATTATGTATGCATAATCCATCTATTCTATATTAGGACTACATCTAGACACACGGTAGTGTGTATATTTACACGAACTATTTCCACTAACTCACTCACTCATCAAAAACCTAGACCACTTCTAAGTGACTCAGAAACTCTAAATTTGGCATCAACGTAAACCATTAAGCATAGACAAGGAAACAAAAACAAAAAACACAATTATTGATTTTCAATAAATAATACACATAATGAGCATCAACTACAGCGGCGTTTCTACACGCATACCAATAGATGGCGTTGTGCAGCTTATTAAATAGTGATGATATCCCAATAACAACATATACGTGAAAAAGGGGCAAAGTTCATTAAAAATGACGTTCAGGGTAGTCGTTGTCACCGATAAAAGAGCCGATATTATTATCTTTATTATCTATACATATTATAAAACTCAACGTCTCTCTGCTTGTCTTTCCGTTTATGTTCTTTTCACGCGAAAACCACTTATCCGATTTACATGTTTTTTTTTATTTTCATTCATAAAGCCTATGTTATCTGGCCAGCTTATAGGATATATTTTGTAAGCCAAAGTAACATACGAAATAAGCAGTGGTGAGAATGGTGAATCAATTCGGAAAAAAACATGCGTTTGGGGTGCTTAAATGGCCTACGCTGAGAAAATCATACTAGATATATCAAATTAATGTTCTACATAATTGTACGTTTTTAAAAGACTTACATAAAAGTCAGCGATATCATATATCTATTTTCTAAAGATCAGCCACAATAAACATTTTTGCTTTCGGCTTTTAGCGGAGGCAGCACTATTCGCGCGTTCGCTCGACCGAGGACATTCTGTAGTCCACGCGAGACCCGCCACGACCGCCCTCCTCTGCGGCAACTCAAGCCTAGGTCCGATCCATCGGCATGGAGCCCTTGAGACAAGCAGCCGCTCGCGCGATACAAGTAACTCTACAATCACTAGCTTTCACAGCCATACATGAACTGCATTATACACACATGCACAACACACATAGGTACATAGGTTCTGTAAGGGACCTTTTTTTTTTTTTTTGCCTAGTTAGAGTAGACAAAAATTTCAGACCACTAAATACACATACACATGTTCCTTCCCTCCTCCCAGGGGGCAGAAACGTGTATATATGTATAGTTAGTTTAGATCGAAAATTACGGATAGGGAATTAGTCAGATCGCGACTTAATTGCATACGCGCAACAGTCCGAGCCGAGGTTCGGCCACTTTGGCACCCTCGGATGTTGTTGCTTAGCTTTCGTGGCTGAGTGCCCTAAGCGCTCGCCCCTAAGCCCGGTAAAGCTGTAAAAGCCGTAAAGGCTCCAGGGCCCCTCAGGCTAACAGTGTAGTCAGTTCGAAAAAAAAAAAAAATGTCCACGCGAGCGGAGCTGAAGGCTCAGCTAGTAAATAATAAATTAACGTCAATATTTATTAACAATTAAAACAAGTTAGAAAAATCCATATCAAACAAAAGTAACAAATTGTTTTGTAAACGAATTGAAAAACGTACATTCCTCTACAGCTATAATTAAAGAAACTACTGTCAAGCTTAACCCCTTTCCCATATATATGTTTTTGTTAGGATATAATTTTGCTAGATCAACTGATTACCTAGGGGCATTAAGTAAGCTGTTATATCGCTGAAGTTATCGCAGATGACATTGACGAATAGAAATACATACAATTAAGCGACTATTTTTCCCTTCAAACATGTAATTGACATGTTCCTATTAATTTCACAAAAGCAACATATGATAACATACCACTAATGACTTCAAACACCTACGTTTTAATACTGTCATTACTTTAAGCTTCGCAGTTCTAGTACTGGCAGCGGGCAAGCGAACACGCAGACACCGAATTCAAGTTAAAAATGTTAAAGTATTTTCTCTTTATTCTGCTCTTCAATAATTCTACCTGTTTAAATTCATCCAGTGAATTGGATAAATCAATTTTCAATTACCATGAAAGGATGTACCATAAAGCACAATACGCTTATCAAGTGGTCAACAAAATTTATAACTCTTTCCACCAGTGGTACTTCACCATCACCTATTGTAATTTCACCTACTTCGAAAACGCCATTCTTAAAAATTTTGAAACCTATAACTACAGTTATCCAATTCTACTTTTTAACAGTTGTCCAAATGAAACTACGACCATAGTGAAACCAAGATTTAACATACACGGACTTACTACATATTTGGTCACATCAGCAACATTGAATATAGATGTCATAGATTATGTTGTGAAGGCATTAAAAATGACCGGAGTATTCCAACCTAGAAGCACCGTAATCTTCGTAATCACTTTACCAGTAAGGCTGGACAATTATCTATTTCACATAATGAAGAATCATTTCCAGTTACTCTGGAGCAGAATGGTAACAAACTCCGTATTGATTTTGTGGTCTAGTAAATTGAGAATATACAATTATAATCCTTACTTAGACCTATTAAAGGATATAACAGATGTCAAAGATATCCATCATTTTTTAACGAAACAATATGATGACCTTTACGGGCACGAGTTACGTCTTAGTGTTTTTAGAAAGGTATATGTCACAGAAGAGACTGGACCGATACTTTGTAGTTCAAGACTAGCGAAAACTGTAATGGAGTCCTTAAATGCAACATGTAAGCCTATAGTGCCGAGAGATGGAAACACTGTTGGTGATTTATTAGAGAATGGGACTGCGACTGGTGTTACAGCAGATTTGATGGATGGTTACACAGATTTGGAATTAAGTTCACGAATTTTAAAATCATCATACTATGGTTACATAGAAACAACGTACCCTCTAACTCAAGATAAATTGTGTTTTATAATTATGAACTCAAAGAAGCAATCAGCGTTTACAACAACATTAAGTTTAATGTCCAGTAACATTCTTTTCACATTTATTTTCAACTGTATTTTCTTAATAATTCTTGCAATATTATTACGTAAATTTGAAAGCAAAATAACCGAAATCGATGACAGGCAATCAACTGGCTCTATTATGTTGGATTTATTAAAATGTTTCCTCAAACAAACTGTCGACATCAAATACTTAGGGGTTGGATTCCGGTTTGTGACTTTAGCTATTATCACATATTCTTTGATAATGAACTGCGCAGTCGATGTAAGTATCTTTTACAATTACGTTATCCGTTTATAGCAGTAATTACCCATAGTAAATTATAAATCAAAGTATACAAATCGAATACCATTTCAAGGTACATCTCACGTAACACTTAATTTGAACAATCAATGAGAAACAAACGATGTTAGCGAGGTAGTGTGGCATTCACGCTCGACTGTATCGAGTTTCTCATACACATGTAATATAGCGTAACTGAAAAACAAAAAAATATGTTCAAAAGACGTACATGCATTCAGAGATGCTATTCAAATGCGGCCTGAAGATCTCTTTAGTATCTTACCGGTAATCTTACCGGGCACCTAGAAATACAATAAGTAGCTGTTCCTGAAATGCGATGCTCTGAATATAGTGATTTAGCCCACTGCACCTACTTAAATAAATATTTTAATTACAGGCAATAATAACATCAGCAATAATGTATCCACGGTATGGAAAAAACTTGGATATCGCGCAGTTATTTACGAAGACAAACTTAAGCCTCGGGGTTCACAATAGAGATTTTAAACTCTTCAACGACAGTGTTAACAACGAATTATATACGCTAATTAAAGATCGCATTGAAGTATTTAATGATCAGAAAATTAAAAAGTTTATAGATGAACGACAATATCAATACGCTACTTTGCTAAGGAAGTCTGATGCCGATTATATTATTAGGAGACCGAAGAATCTTAAAATATCAAGACCATTATTTCATGTCATTCCTGACTGTCCTGTTCCTTGTTTTATAGTTTACGTTCTTCGCTATGGAAGTCCTTATTTGAACAAAATAAATTATATACTACACAGATTATATCAAGCTGGGATACTCCAACATTGGATGACTACAGAAGAATATTCTCAATACAAAAATGTCTTAGTAAATGAAAATAAGAATCGAAAACCCTTGAACAGTATGCAAATGAAAGAAGTTTTTATAGTATTTTTGATAGGAATTTTAATAAGCACAGTAACTTTTATTTCAGAAATATTAGTTTATAAAATCATAAAATGAATATACCTTTAATTTTTCTTGAAGACCCTTGTTTGCCGCTTTTAATGACTGAACCTCTGTTGCTAGTTTTTTCAATTCTATTAATTTGTTCGTTCTTAATTGTACATCTTCAGTAGGTTTATCAGTTTTAATCGCTGTTCTAAGTTGTTTTTCTAAAAATTCTTCTCTTTTCTGGTGTTCAGTCTTCAGGTTTCGTATTGCACTGTCTTGTCGGGCCTTTAGCGCTCGGACCTCGCTCCGCTCGACATCGAGCGACTTCTTCAAGGTTGCGTTCTCGTGCCTCAACCTCTCGACTAGGCATTTCAGTTTATTGAGGAATGCTTCGTCGACGGTACGCTTATGCTCTTCGGCTGCCACGGCGGATATCTGACTGCTGGCGGTCGATGTGTCGGTGGACGCCATCGCGATGGCGTCACCAATTTCGCTAACTCAATTCGGTGTTTTCTCTCGATCGTCCGCGGTCTTTCACCTCGTACTAAATACGTACGGATCGCTGCTCTATCGCTTATCGTTCGATCGTGTTTCTCGGTAGGCGAGTTGCGTTACGAATTCTGAAATTGAAAATATGTTGTATTAATAATGAGAAAAAATCAAATAAATAGTGAAATCGATGATTCATCTGAATTCCATCGATTCACTACAGTTAACATCATTTTAAGATTCTGTGCCACTATTGAACTGATATCACGAATAGTTAACAGAAAAAAAAGGTGTGTGTGCGACTCACACACGATAGAAGTGAAACTTTATTTTAAAAGATATTTTATATTTTATTTACACAGTGTGCAATATACATACACACCGACATTTGCTCTCTCGCTCTGGCTCACACAAAGAGGAGAGACCGATAATGTGCGTTAAACGTTTAACGCGTTGGAAGTCGTATAAGAAGTTTCACTTCAATATACACTAATCAATTAAATTAATTTCGTAATTTTTATACCTAACACGGAAAAAAATTGCTAGACGTATACTTGTTAGGAAATAAAGAGAAAAATCACAAAAAAAAGGTGTGTGTGCGATTCACGCACGATAGAAGTGAAACTTCATTTTAAAAGGCATTTTCTATTTTATTTAAAAAGTGTGCAATATACATACACGCCGACATTTACTTTCTCGCTCTGGCTCACACAAAGAGGAGAGACAGATAATGTGCGTTAAACGTTAAACGTTTAACATTTAACGTTTTACATTTAACGTTTAATATTTAACGTCTAACGTTTAACGCTTGGAAGTCGCATAAGAAGTTTCACTTCAATAATGCGCCTTGCTATGATAATGTAATGAAAACGTCAGAGGTGGTTAAACATCAATTAAGTACTTTGGTATCAATCACAGGCAAACCAAAAGAAATGAATCTATAGTTTTACAGGATTTTATAATTTGTGTAAACAATTATATCGTTTTGCTGTTTCATGACTTATTCTTACTGCATATATTTGTATTTTCGAAGTAGGTCATGCTTTAGTTATGTGGGTTGAGGGCTAATACTATAATTGTTAATCTGCGTAATGATCTTATTACGAGCTATGTATATTGTTCATATGTTTACAAACGTGAGAATACACAGCTGTTTTAAAAATTATACACATATAATTACTATATAGTATGTTATTGTTTTTATTGCTAAAGCATGTTTATCAGGAACCTACATAAGTACATACCCGTCGACGAATTAGAATTGTTTTTCCTCGTCTTGTTTTGACGCCGCAAAAAGCACTTGCCAGTGTCAATGTGTTTGTCTTCGTAGTATTTTTATATACAAAGTTGGTCCAACAAGACGGTGGCTCTCTTGTTAGAACTTTCTAGGGAGTTTTTGTGACATCTCAAAATATATGTTTCTAGTTAATATTATAATACAATTATCGCTGACTATTTCACATAAGTGGAAGGAGTGATCGTAGAATTTAGATTCATAATTGACAGCATATCTCAAAGGATGCCTCGAAATAAACGCCACGTTTGTTTCAAGTTCTTATAAAAAATATTTTGAGTTATGGACAGATGAATCGAGTCACGCTGCTAATTTATATGTGTATTTTAAGCGTGTGAACACTATCTGACTCACAATACAATGACCGTCATTCAAATAATTTTGGCGCCTACACTAAAAATACCTATTTAAAAATTTGCATGCAAGTAGTATTGAAACACGTTTTGTTGGTCTTTAATGTTCATTTCCGTTAGTTACGAAATTGTATGCAAATTATAATTGTTGTAAAAAAAGTTATTGAAGTGAAACTTCATATGCGACTTCCAAGCGTTAAAAGTTAAATGTTAAACGTTTAACGCACATTATCGGTCTCTCCTCGTTGTGTGAGCCAGAGAGAGAGAGTAAATGTCGGTGTGTATGTATATTGCACACCGTTTAAATAAAATAGAAAATGCCTTTTAAAATGAAGTTTCACTTCTATCGTGTGTGAATCGCACACACACACCTTTTTTTTCTAATTCGTTTTAGGTTTTAGTATTTGTCCATAATCTCACCTGATACTAAGTGACGATGTAACGCAAGATGGTGACATTCTAAGCCTAATGTTGGGAGAACTAGCTGTCAAGCGTAGCTGCCGAAACACATATCTAGGTGCTTGGCGACAGATTTTCTACTTGAAGGTGGTAGTTAGCCAGGCGTAGTGGAATATGCCCTACCACTATGGTATGATTTTATCACGACATTTTCTTTCACCGAAATCTCAGTCTCATTGCAGGGATTCGAAGCCACGTCCATCGACGCAATACACGCTACCACTGAGACATAATTACTTCAAAATTGATTATTAACTAGCTGGCTCGATAGACGTTGTTCTGCCCATTCTGGTATTTAATGGCTCCACCAAAGCGCCACCTAGATCCTAACATATCTACAAAATATAGTCTCAGAAAACAAAATATAGGTATTATATGAATTTGAACTCAATCGGTCAAGTCGTTAAGAACTTACAGAAACACTAACAGACGCACGCAAGATTTTTTTTTAATATAACTAGCTGTGCCCGCGGCTCCGCTCGCGTGGACGACAGAAGAACGCGAAGTGATAAAAATCGTAGTTTCTTACAACTTTAATAACTTTTAATTGAATGAAACTTAAAAAAAAATCTATCTCGTAGTTTCTGCGTGATGCGCGCGAGACGGCATTCCTTAATCATTTTAACTATATACGAGTATATATGATTTGATGTACAATAATATTGATTATCTCCTAAAAATATATGTACGAACAGAGTTTACGTTAGGTTAGGTTCTACGATAGGTCTGTGACCATACGCATGTGTACTTTATGCAATAAATCAACATTATTAATGTCGAATTTTAACCCAACTACCCCGAGTATTAAGTAAGAACCGATAACCTAAGAGTCACAGAAGTGCTTACATATACATGCCCAAGAATCACAGAACTTGTTTGAATTAAATGATATATGAATTTATACATATTTCAAATGTAAAACTTGCTATAACACCTGAACAATTATTGTAATTACATCATTAAATTATCGAGCAGGCATTGTATTTAAGAACTTATTTATTCAAAAAAACATATAAAGGTATAGGTGGATCAGATAACATCTTATCGCTTGAAACACTCGAGCCAACCTCGCCTGCACGTTGTGCATCCTGCTGAGTATTAAATGAGGTAACAGCGATAGCGAGGTGGTAGGCCTGTAGCCCGTATAGATCATGGATTATTGACTTTGACTGAAAGATTGAAATACAGTCTCCAAGGTCAGCAACATAGATGTAATGCCCCTGGTGTTGTAGTTGTCCATAGGCGACGGTAACTATTTACTATCAGGTGGGCCGTAGCCCGTTTGCGCTATTTGCCTTAAAAAAAAAAAGTTGTCTATGTACACCACTATATTGTGCATATCATGAGACATAGTTCTGACAGTCTAAAGTGCCATTATTAAAAAAAGCAAGTTAATGAAATCTGTACCAGGTTCGACTGCCGAAGAATTAAAGACACCCGACACTAATATTCCTGTCACATGATATCAGTACTAGCTTTGTCGTTCCACGGTTTAGGAATGTTTGACAAATAGCAACATGAACACAAGGCTGTTTAAACTCGCAACCAAATAAAAAACAATATTTAAAAACCTTTATCTCAGGAATAATGTCCATTCAGCGACTGATCTCAAATAAGACAGCAATTCTTATTGTGATTGGTCTTAGAACGACTATGGGAAGCATTGAACACTTAACATCAGGTAAACTGCATGACTGTTGCCTACTCTCCTAAATAAAAAAGGTCAATTCCAACACTTTAACTGCAAACTTTGCACATTGATCAAAATGTAGTGCTTTTTACTGTATCCGCACAAAACTCAAATGAAAACGTTCTATTTAGGTATTACGCACAAGTGGCGCCGTGGCTTAGTTGGTTAAAGCGCCTGTCTAGTAAACAGGAGATCGGGGGTTCGAATCCCCCCGGGGCCTACCTTGAGTTGAAGGTCTACTTTTTTCTTTTTGCTTTTTAATGTTATGAATACGTATTAAATAGATTTTTTTAACTAATGAATAAATATTTATACTTAATTTAACCTTGATATAAGATATTCATTACAGTGTATAAGAACGTTAGGTATTTTTATTGGTAAATAGGTCTAGTCAAACTAATATTTTTATATTAACAACACTAAGAAAAACCTTACTTCAGTTTGGGATTTTCTCTTTGTTTTATTCTAATGTAAAGACGGCTGACATGAAGAATGTAAAATAAAGTAGGTAGGTACACTAATTTCTGAAAAATATATATATAAATATTTGATTAGCTTCACTACCAAGTCACTACTGCGCAATATACTCTGTGATATCCACACAAATTGACATAAAGAATGGCCACTAGAATTACTTATACATTTTACAGAATATACAAATGTCAAAATTTAAAAACGTCACTTAATTTTTAAACAGTGGGTATATTAGTTATTTCATATGAAAGAATATTTATAATTCACTGACTTTAGAAAATCTGTTGTAATTTGGTTCTTCTTCTTCTTTTTCTAACTTGGCAACTGATCCTCTTCATTGAAGACCATTACTACCATTATCGAGTAAATATAGTTTCCAGTCTTATGACGATTTCAGGATCCTAACCTAACAAGCTGGAGGCGCCCTTATTAGAACTTTCTAGGGAGTTTCTGTGGCATCTCAGAATTCATGATCCATGTTATTATTTCCAATCCACTTCACTTATGCACAATAACCATAACATTAACAACCTGTTTTACCTAACCTAACCATTACGCAAAATGCCACCTATATTACGCAATATAGGGTCAAATAACACAAATTTATGAATAAAAAATAAAAACCGCTACATGACAGTTTGAGATCCCGCCAAAAACTCATAACTTTTTTAGAGAAATATGTCACGTTAGTCACATATAGACAATGTTAGAGAAGTCCATAAAATATATTGCCTTATGTGGTCTTATGCATCAAGTTTACGGTGTCATCTTTAACACTTGTAGGTACATAATAAATATTTATTTTATAATTAATTCATTACCAAAAACAATAAAAGGACTGAGGAAAGTTTTTATATTCATCGATTTTAACAATATACAAAACTGTTTGGTTTCGTATAATCACACAAATAAATAACTTGCGTACCTGAAACTACATAGGTAGTATTTTATAACGTGATATGAGTATTATCTACAATTTGTGTAAAACGATGCTCTTATCTATGCTTTGTGGAAACATCGGTTTTGATAGTATAGTGTGGAGCTGTTGTTGTCTTACCTATATCTTCTTCTATATCTATTATCTATTACATAATATAAAACCGAACGTCTCTCTGTTTGTCTGTCCGATTATGTTATTTTCACGCCTTTAATTCATATATATGTTGTCTGGCCAGTATAGTATATCTTTTGTTACATGAAGTTACACACGAAATAAACAGTGACGGTAATGATGAATCAATTGGAAAAAAAAACTTTCATTTATATAAATAATCCACTTCACTTTTGCACAATAATCAAGCTAGATCACGTAAAATGGCACCAATATTACATAATATTTGGTTCAATAACGTAGGTTTATGAATTAAAATAAAAAAGCCCCACATGAAAATTTTTACCGCACGCTCCGTTGTATAGCGCCATAAAAATATATAAGAATTGCACCAAGGAGTTTCACATTACGAAAATAAATAAGCTGAATGATCGAACCTTGGAAGCACTGTTTATCAATACATTTGCCTTATAGCGCTCGCTCATTGGAGAAATCAAATAGCGCGCGCTTCCCCAGTTTCCTGTAACACATTTCCGTCCTTTTCCAAAATCACTCCCACAAAAAATATCCAGCAACCGAGAGGTAAGATGTTACACATCAAAAATGAGTGTTTTAATGAAACATTATAATGATACGAACTTATAATATATGATACGAATGAATATCAAAACACAACTATCGGTTCGGAAAACATCCCAGTCATCCAAAAAACTCATAAAGAACCTCCATTTCTTTTTTTTATAGTGTAAATATCGTTTACAGTTATGTACAAAGTAATTACATTATTTTAGTATATTTACAGAGAGGGCGTACTTCCAGACATCACTATAATTCACGGAAGGATTCACAAATGGGTCACACACAGCGCATAGCCTGACTGACACGCGACACCGTGACATAATTAAATAAATACACGCTGACACGAACAAACGATGCGAATGATACTATGATGACTCAGTGTCGCCATATGTACGGATTTGTCCGTACACTTACGGAATTTGAATACATTGTATGGAAAAAAATTGCGTACGGATATGTGTTCGGATTTCACCGATTACTAAAAATTTACACCCAAAACAATACAATACACAATATGATCAAGTAAAAATTTGATTTTGCTTGTTTCATTATTAATTTATTAAAATATTATCCTTTTTTAACTTTGCCCGGGGCACATTAAGCTGTAGACGGAGAATTACGATAACATATTTCTTTAATTTACTTTATGACCACTGACAGAACATGATTACATGATAATGAGCTTCATTGTATTTATGAATGAAATTATTGACGATGACAAGTGTTTAATAATTGCTGATGTGCTTAATTCATTCAGACGCAGTGGTTTCGTGAATTTTCTCCGCCATTTATATAATGAAAACCAAAAAGAGAAATCAACTCTCAACAGAGACATCTGAAGGACTTCTTTGGAAGGAAGGATTGTGTTTAATAATTTAACGTTGTGTGAATAAACATTATATTAATTTGTTTAAATTTTGATTTGCCAAACGACAATAAGTTGTGTGACAATTCACGATGCATCTCCCAATGAGTGACCCGATTAGGACCTAAAACGTCATGGCTATTGACGTCATAGGTCTATTTAATGAGGAAGCGACCGCGACCCAGAGGACGCCTGTAATTGCGAGTGCCACTCCTGGAGTTGAACTCAATGACCTCTTATACAAATATTCCGTAGCTTTTAGTGGAAAGTGTTAATTAGAAAATATTAGAAAATAAACGTAGGTAAATCTACATATATGTGCAGGTTAACTCTGCTAGGGCTTCCAGTCCGTTAATTTAAATCCACTTCGAAATAAAAATGCAATCTTCAATGTTCAGAGGGCAGCTGAAGGCGAGGCAGAACTCTTCAGTGGTTGCCAGCGGTTACAAATGGTCGAGTCCCGACAACAATAGCGACGAGCCGTCAATCGGCTATGTAGGCTTGTTTTATTTGACGTGCCAACAGAGTGATTACCCATATACACATATTTTATTTTTGTAAGGCATCAGTATCTTATGTATAACGCTCTTCAAAATTTCCGGACTGTAAGCCAAATTGTGAAGTATTTTGTATTAAGCCATTACCTCGAACATAGAATGTCTGGCTTGAAGAAAGTGAAAAGTAGTGAGAGATGGTTCCATAAAATAAAAAAGATTTGTTGAATGCTCCATTGCTTTAAATGTTTAGGAACCGCTGTACTAGAGTACGACCGTCTGTATGCCAGAGTTGTATCGTCGCCCGCCTAATGGTAGCGTTACGCGGGTGGACAAGATTAGATTGTTTATAATAATAAATCGTTTTGAAAAGTGTGTAGGTGAGCTTGTAGACGAAATTAATCCTGGACACCTGTCAAAATGTATTTGTTATTTATATTATAAAAATCATTAAATAATTATTATTATAAAATTGATTTTTTTGTTTGTAATGTCAAAATAACACCTTTTTACTAAATACATATGAAAGTATACACGATACCTATAGGTAACAAAAATCCATTTTTAAAATTTTTCGTCTGTCTGTCTGTTTGCTCCGGGTAATCTCCGAAGCAGTTGAACCGATTTTGACGGGACGTTCACTGGCAGATAACTGATGATGACTTATAAGGAAGGAACCCTAATTCTAATTCTAAAATAAAAGTAGCCTAAGTTATTCCTTATAAAACCTGCTATCTACCAGTGAAAGTCCCGTCAAAATTATTGCAACCATTTCCGAGCTTAGCCGGAACAAACAAAAAGACAAAAATATAAAAAAATATTTTTTTGTATAAATATCGTATATATTTTCATATGCATTTAATAAAAATCTGTAATGTTGACATTACGAACAGACATTTAAATTTTATATATTTGTCTAGATTATTATATGTTTTTTCTTTATATATAGCAGCTCGCAAAAGTGACGGCACTGTACTTATGATAAGCACAGTACAATTGAAAAACAATGGCGACCACTGAGAGATCGGTCTTCCATCGACGGTCGCCGCTGTCATGTCGGCCTACAAGATTCTCGGCAGCTGGATATCTACTAGCTGATACCGAAATGTATAAAAGCAAAAGAGAGTCACTATGACGGATTTATAATCATGTGAATGGTGACCGCAAACCGGTCGAATACAGATCTTGCTAATAACTGGATGCTGAATAGCAGATACTATTGAATTTACAACATTCGTTTTTTTTTTATAGGTTTTAGCGTAGTGGCCGTTAAAGTTTAACATTACGTAAGTAATGTTAAGTGACGACACGAAGATGATAACACGCTAAACCTATTGGAAGACTGGCTCTCAAGTGCAGCTTGAAACTAATTCGAATTTGATTTTGATTCTGATTCGATTTCACTTTTGATTCGAACTCGATCCTACAAGTGTACTTTTGAACCAAACCGAATCGAAAATCAAGATTGAGTTATAATCGAATCATATCAACGTCGTTATCTCTATCCGGTCACAGTACTCACACAAGTCACCGAAAATATTATAAATCTTTGCTTGAATTCTTTTAGATTTAAAATCGATCGAAGTTATTTCCGATTCGAGGCAGAGCACGATCGTGCGCTAGTGTGTTGATTTCAAGAGTGCCAAATCTCACCAAATCGAATTTTATTCGATTCGATTCAGAACTCGAATGCGTCAAGAGTTAAGCGGCAGGCTTACTTTATTAGCATCTTTCAGGTTTTATATAGAATTCAAATAAAGTCTCTGCGTAAAGGAAGATATTCTCATAAAAATAATGATGAGTCAGATGTTAGATGTAGCTGTGAACACGTCGCGTGCACGTCTTTGGTATTTTGGGACGCATGAATGATAAATTCACCGACATGTTACAACGTGTAAATTACAGCGAGTCTAAATGCAGAGTTTATCGTTAACGAAGACAAAATTTAGAACTACATAACTTGATATACAGTACCTTGAAGTAATGATGGCTCAGTGGTAGCGTGGACGACTTCGCGTTGAATGCCGTGAGTTTGAATCTCTGCAATGTGCCTGAGCTTTCGGTGAGAGAAAACATCGTGAGGAAACCTTAGGCTACCACCCTCAACTTGAAAATCTGTCGCGAAGCACCAATAGGTGTGTTCCGGCATTTTCACTTGAGAGCCAGTATTCCACCAGGTTTAGCGTGTTATCTTGAGTCAAATCATCACTTAACAACAGGTGAGATTGTGGCCACTACGCTAACCAATAACGTTAAAAAAAACATTTAAAAAAGTGGTGGTGATGGAACACGTGTCGTGTTCTGGAATTAGCCAGCGTATATCAAGTAATCAAGTGTGGTCGACCACCATTCAAATGTTTATAAACCCGTCCCAGTGACTCTTGGTTTTTCGCGTTACGGTATCAGCAAGTGTATATCCAACTGTCGAAAGGCTTGCAGGCAGGCACAACATCGACGACCGCCGATGGTTTGCTGATCTCTCGTGTCAAGTATGTATTGTTACTTTACTGAGCTACGATAGAAAATAATGATTTCAGATCTCTTTCTCCTACAGACTGATTTACTAAATCACACTATTCCATATTTGACGGTTCAGACAGCGTATTTGTGGTAACAATTTTTTTATCGACAATGCTTATCATAACAAAATATACACTAAAACCTGCCCAGGAAACATATATATATATACTCACCGCGTCACATGAATAGGACCAGCATATTTTCCTTTGCTATCTAACATATCAGACAAAATAAATATATAATAATGGTACGGATAAATATCTTTAGGCACGTGAAGCTTAGCTAGAAACAATTGAACTTCTTAAACGCCGAGTGTGACCGCGAACGATGTTTACATAGGTAACGTGTCGCGTCACTTGAATACGACCAATGACTTCCCCCCCTCTGCGCGGCTCAGTTGTAAAACAAAAACAGCACAGTGCATACGTATTATGCATATTTGAGTGAACAACATCAAGTAGTGACGATAGAATAATTTTTTTATTTAATATGGGTCGGAAAAAGTGTTTGACATCAGAGGAAATAGGAAAAATAAAAATTCTTTGTGAAGAAGGCTATTCTTTAAGAAAAATTGCAAAAAGAATAGGGCGTTCACACCAGGTGATAAGTAATTTTCTTGATGATCGTGAAAATTATGGTAAGAAATTCAAAGGCCGAACGAAGTTCGCTACAACTGAAAGAGAGCGCCGAGCAATATTACGTGAAGCGTCGAATTCTACGCTAACAGCCAGGCAAATGGCCCATAATGTTGGAACTAAAGCATCTGTGAGGACTGTTCAAAGGATTATACGCAACTGTCCACATTTAAAACGCTTGAAAATGAAGAGAAAGCCATGTTTAAAAGAACATCACTGTACGGAACGTCTTCAGCTTGCTCGAAACAATATGCATTGGACTAAAGAGTGGTATAAAGTTATATTTAGTGATGAAAAAAAATTCAATTTGGATGGCCCTGACGGGTATTCTTACTATTTTCATGATTTACGAAAAAATGAAATCATTTTATCGCGTCGGCGAAATGATGCAGGCTCAGTAATGGTCTGGGGTGCAATATCATACAACGGACCGATTGATTTAGTGGTGATACAAGGTAGACAAAATTCTAGAAGCTACATTAATCTTTTAAAAAAAGAAATATGTAAATTTAGCCGTGCCACAGATGATAAAAGTTTCATTTTCCAACATGATAATGCCAGCATTCACAGAGCACATGATGTCCGTCAATGGTTTCAACAAAATAATATCGATGTTCTCGACTTAAATATAATAGAAAATGTATGGGGGTGGTTGTCACGTGAACTTTATAAGAATGGTAAACAATATAACAATAAGCAAGATCTCGAGAAGAGTATAAAAAAGTGTTGGAGTAAACTGCCGATTAAATACATAAGAAGTCTTTATGATTCAATGCCGTCTAGGATTTTTGATTTAATTCAAAAAAAGGGAAAAAGCCTTAATTATTAATCAATATTTGTTTAAATAAATATTATTCAATAGCAAAATTTTTTGTGTTTTATTTAATGGTCGTATTCAAGTGACGCGTCATAATTACCTACCGGCACTGTCACTAAGACTCGCTAAGTTTTAAGAAGTTCAATTGTTTCTAGCTAAGCTTCACGTGCCTAAAGATGTTTATACGTATCATTATTATATACTTATTTTGCCTGATATCTTAGATAGCAAAGGAAAATATGCTGGTCCTATTCATGTGACGCGGTGTGTATATATGAGTTCTAAAAAAACTGGTCAACAGGATTAGAGCTTCTCAAGTTATTAGTATACTAATGGTCAGACAGACGTACAAAGTGACATCATGGTTATATTTAAGGAAGTGTTCCATATATACATATAAATTAAGAAGTCGATCAAATAAAAAACAAAAACGTAAAAGTCTATATAACCGATCTAAACTGTTACTTAAAGGCGATTAAAAATTATTTCTTCGTGATCGTACAATAAATAAAGCCAATAAAGTAGTCCGTTAAAATTAAAACCATAGTAAAATCCATTAGCAATTTCTTCTTACCGCTTCCATGAAAAGAATAAATGTTTTCTCAATATATCAAGAAAACTTATTGATTATTATACAAACATAGATGTCAATTAAATTCTACAGTTGTTCCATTAAGATTATTTTCTATATGAAATTGTTTAAGATACTTCCTTATTGATAGAGATAATATATCTGTAAATAACGAATCATTTTATAAAAAGTTACAAAACAACGAATCGACTTTGTTAAAGATGTAATAAGGTCTGGTCTATCTTTAATATTATTCATATACTAAAAGTGACACTAAAACACATCCATAAGTATATAGTAGACTAGCGGTGCCCCGTGGCTCCGCACGCGTTTTTACTGGTAGTAATTATTCTCGATCATAATTTAGTGTTTACCCATATTATTAACGAATGTACAAAATTTCATTAAAATCGGTGAAGAAAATACAAAAATGTTTTCTTGTTACAATTACATTTACAAATTACATTTACATTTACAAGTTACCATATAAATAAAATAAATTGATCATAAATATAGATAAATTAAAAGAAAATTGTAAAAAATCAAGGTTTCTTAGACTTCCTACACAATCATACATTACATATCCCTTAATTTAATTTAGGCGAAGAATTTTAATAAAGCTGGATTTTTCAATTGGAGATTATATGTGGTTCAAGTGTAGTTAATAATTATCATCAAATCTTTAAACTAAAAAAAAACACCATACACAGTTTCAGCCCATATTTTACACCCTTAAATGATGAATGTTATAAATTGAAGAGGATGCGTGTTAAATTTCAGGTCAATAGACAGATTATGTGTGCATAATTATAAAAAAATTGTTATACATAAATTATTTTTAACAAACAAACTTTCAACCCCTACTTATACACCTCCTACTAATGAGTTTTGATAAATGCTGATTATTTTTATTAACAGGTCCAAGTACAAAATTTCAAGTGAAAAGACAATGTTTGCACCGCATAAAAACCTTGGAACCCCTTTTTTCACTCTTAGTGGTTGAATTTTCCGTTTTTCCGTTCTTAGTGAGCGTCTATCTAATTTCAAGCCAGCGGACCTATAGTTCTGGAGATCTCCTGATGAGTTGTATACTATTAATGAATATCACCATCATCATCATTTCAGCCGAAAGACGTCCACTGCTGGACATAGGTCTCCCCCAAAGATCGCCACAACGACCGGTCCTGTGCTGCCCGCATCCAGCGGCTTCCCGCAACCTTTACCAGGTCGTTGGACCACCTTGTGGTGGGTCTGCCCACACTGCGTCTTCCGGTACGTAAATTAATATTAATTAATTTATTATAAATCTGAAGAGTTTGTTGTTTGATTGTTTAAACGCGCTAGTCTCGGAAACTACCAAACGGATTCGGAAAATTATTTTTGTATATGATAGCTAGATTCATGAGGAATAGTATAGGTTATATAACTTCACGCTACGGTCCTAAGGAGCGGAGGAGTAACTATGAAGGTCAAACAATCTGGCAATCAATCTGGCAAGTACAGTAAGTGAAACAGCGATCGAGTGTCACGGGCGCGCTGCCGATGACGGCGCGCCGTGGAGTTTGTCGATTACATTAGCACGGGTGAAACCATGGGGCATAGCTAGTTCTTGATAAATATTAAAATTTCGAAAAACTAAATAGGGCCTTACTCGAAATCTGTTTTCTTCTCCTCGATATCAAATTTAAAATTTGAAGAACTGAAAACACGTCTTCTACAAATCAAGGCATTTTTGATAATATTGTAATATAAATGATAATATTTTATGACACTATTGACAGCAGATGTTTTATGGATTTACAAGCTTGCCAAGCCTATGAAACAGAAGACGACATGTGTACCTACCTATATAATCAAAATTTGTTTTTGTAGTGTGCATGGCAAAACAGGAGCAGGCACACATTAAACGAAATCTCGAGCGCTGGCTAGTATTTGTATAAAAAGGTTGACCACTCCTGGCTTAGAACATTGAACCGAAATATCGATCATTGACCTAAGCCATATAGTCTAACAAAAGAAAGCTATAGACGGTTATTAAGAAATAATAAATAAGTAGTTTGTTCCCATTGTATCTCTAAATTGTAAGCGTAATACCTTATTGTATTTAGTTACTCATGAGACGAAGGAAGTCGTAAAACGGTGCATGAACACACGTCGCTTTGTCATGATGTGATCAAACGGAACAAATCTGAATCAAAAGGAACTTTACTTTCAACGTGGTAATAGCGATTAATTATATCGTTAACATTATCCAATTTCATTTTCTACTTATCATAGGCATATCTAGAACATACTCTGTTTAATTTTGTAAATGCGCGGTTTGAGAGAAAGGGCATCGTTAAGGGCGAGAGGGATAAATGTAGACAAAATTATCTTAGACCACGTGTGCTAAGCTGCGGGCACAGCTAATAATAAAAATTTCTGTTTTTTTTTATACATACAACTAAGATGCAAAATAATCGTACGGCCCGTCTGATGATAAGTGGTTACAGAGGTAACACCACTGGCGCGTTTCCAGAGTTTCCAACTTTGAACCTTCTTTCCTAAGCAGCTCTGGAAATCCTACTTACCGTAGGAACACAACACAAGGTTATTTGATTGTGATCTCCTGTAGAATGAAGGTATTTCACCAGTCGAAAGAAATTTCAAAGGAGATTACCCGACTGATGAAATATCAACTCAACACAGCTTAAAGTACTAAATTTACTAATTATACTAATACATATATATATATATATATATATATATATATATATATATATATATATATATATATATATATATATAACTGGCCCATTGTAAGACGTGAAAGATAAAGAGAAAATAACAATTGGAAAGATAAAAAGAAAAGCTTAGGTTCTTAGGCAATTTAGTAGTTTTAAAATTTTCAACTTATCTAATCGAAACGTGTATAGAATAGAATACACAATTCTGATATATCACTTGGACAAGTTATTGTTCTAATCACCAAACAACGCTCTAGCGAAAAAGTCTCTTTTTTTTCCGAACTTACTATACTGTTAGCCTTAGGGGCCCTGGAGCCTTTACGGCTTTTACAGCTTTACCGGGCTTGGGAGAAAAAAGGCACCATCATGATAGCTTTCTATGGAGATTTGTTGGAACCGGAAATTCATGTTACCCATTATCAGTTGAAACCACTACATCTGTGCATAATAATCGATCTATATCACGCAAAATACCACGAATATATACAGAACAAAAACCAAAATTAATTAATTAAAATAAAGACCACGATATGACAGACTAAGGTCGCGCCAAAACTCTTCTTCTTCGTAACTTGGTAACTATTTACTTTACATTACTGCCATTATCGAGTAGTGAGTTATTTCGTTTCCTAGTGTCCCGTGAGATTTTGTAGCATCTCATAATTCATGGTCCATGTTATAGTTTTCAATCCGAAATGGATATGTTATGTTGTAATATAAATGCGACTAAAATTACGCAATATAGGGTCAGAGTACTCAAATTTATAAATAAATAAGTCTTAGTTTAAAATATGATCTTTCAAAACAAGCTTATTACGTTAAAACGGGCTATCATAATTCGTTGCGCATTCAAACTTTTGTGTCTGTGCTGCTGACCGTTGAAGAGTTCCTTCATCGAAATACAACCCTGGGTGTAGCAGCCAGGCTATGATGCAATTCAAAGTGAGCAATCAAAATTAAATGTGTATAATAAATTTTGTGTCCAAACTGTTGACCGTTAATTGGTTCTTTCATCTGGAGCCAATCCTGGATTTGGAATCAGATCACGCTTAATATAAGAATCCATTGTCATTGGAAATTAATGAACGTGTAAAAATACAACTCCGTAGGATAAGAGGATGTGGGTCAAATTTAACTTGCAAGATTTTATTACAGACAGACACCGGGACAGGTGAAACTAAATAAAAGCTTGCAAAAATAAAAACCATGTGTTACATGAAGATCCCGTCAAAACTCATACAAATATTTACTGTAAGGTTACTATTCAAGTTTAAGATTAGCTTACCAAAGAGGTGGAAGTTTTTCTACCCTTTTCCGTTGCTAGGCAACTAATTTACGTAAACATAAACATTCAAGTTTATTCACTCTACCCACAAACATATACAGAAGCGGTCAACGACCTGAATACATAGATACCGGACTTCACCTATCACCGCCATTATTGTGATCGTTTCATTAATGCTCGTCACAAGAAACATAACGACTAGATACATCATTGGGACGGGACGTTTATTTTTTGAATAGATATGTGACATATTGCGTCTATTCCTGCACACATTAAAAGATAATGTACTTCAGAATAACTGTTTTAAACAATAATTTTAGTTTGAAGCAATGATGACTCAGTTGTAGCGTGTACGAACACAGCATCGATCGGCGTGAGTTGGAATCCTTGCAATGAGCCTGAGCTTTTGGTGAAGGAAAGACTGTGATGAAACCATAGTGTGCTGGTGGGCCATTTTCTAATACCCGCCTACCTAGCTATCAAACTCAAGTTGAAAATCTATCACTAAGGACTCATAGGTGTGTTTCGGCAGTTATGAGTCAGTCCTACCACTAGACTTAGCGTGTTACCATCTTGGGTCACATAGTCACTTAACATAAGGTAATATTTTAGCCAAACACTAAATATATAAAAAATAGATTTAAAAAATATTACGTCCATGAGACTAGAGCGGGTGTTTTAACTCACAGATTAACAAAACACAAGCAAAATATGTTTTTTCGCTTTATATCCCTATCCGTCGCAGCCTAACGTATTTATATTTGGTGATAATATTTGTACCGGAAACGTGGTGCGTCTTTTGAAGAATCGTTTAATCTTATTTCATCCTCTGCTTTTGATTACAGAACCGTATTGCTTGGTCTACGAAGCTATGAAACAACAAGCCTACCTCCATCTCGAAGCAATCAAACAATAAATTGCCGGTCGCTCTGTTATACCGGCCTGCATAAATAATTACTGGATATGCACCAGCTCATCCCAAAATGCGACGCGCGGATACACCACGTGCAGATGAGATAGACTTGGGTGCCTCAAGTCTTAAGATAATATTTGAACTCTCTTATACCCCTTACAATTCGCAAGCAATTTTGCCGTATCGTAACCGTTATATCGTCTCCCAGCAAGCGTCATTACAAATTCCAGTGATATAACGTTCTCTGAACGAACCGTGAAGAAACTTTTCAGCTGGCCGGCATGACGGCAACGACTGCCCATGAACTCTGTCTCTCGGCGGTCGCTTGTTTTTAAATATCATCTTACTATCTAAAATACTGAGCTAGAGATACATTTAATTAGTGTACTAAAATGTGCAAGTTAGAAGTTATAGTATCTTCACCACAATAAAACAAGGAGTTAAGTTAACTAAGTTAACTCCAGTGTAGACTTTTTGCTACACATCGTAAACATTCACTCTCATCATTTTTTCATAACGAGCTTAAAAATAAGCTTAAGGAACATAAAAAAAACTCTGTTTCTAGATTACAACTTTGGTGTTATCGCCGCTTTAATTTCCTGGGAGCGTTGATTCTTCAGAATTCTTCCTCAAGTGTCTATTAGGTACCAAGTACCATGCAAATATGTTCATATCTAATTCTTAAATAGGTACATCTATAAATGTTTCGTCCACGTAATCGTAAATTCATATTTTAGAGATGACGAAAAGAAGCGAGCACGCAAATATGTTGATAAAACTAATTAGCTACTTTAATTTTGTTTGAGTGTGTGTTAGTCATATGAACTGCTTTGTAATCATTTTTTTGTTATACTTATTTAAACGCATTATGAGAAATGATATGAGTGGATTTTACTTCGAACTATGAATTTGGTGAAAATTAGTTACACTCTACTATTACTACTACTACTAGTTACGTTATGCATCACGTTATGCAGGTTACTACGGCCTATAGTTCACATTTTTTGGATCGGAATACAGCAGCGCAAGTACTGATGCAGGAGAAATGATGAGGCAATGTTGCTTCTTGTAAACCTTGCACATATTATACCTACTATATAAACATTTATCTATATTAATAAATCTGTAATTCTGTGCGTACATGTAATTTATTCCTCAAATTTAATGCTAGATAGCTGTTTTATAGGCCACTGATCTATATTGTATAATTTAAAAAACTTTCCATCTGTATCTCTTCCGTATGTACTTCTCCATTTGTATGTCTAGATTTAATTTAAAAACGGCTTGACCGATTGTAATGAAATTTTGTACACAAGACGTATAATGTCATTCCGAAATTCCTGTTTTGTTTTCCTGAAATACAGGCTAACCTAGTTTAGGAACCAGAGCTACACTGATGCTATGTATTACGAGTGACTCAATAAATAATTTATTATTATTATTATTGAAATTGATAGGTTATAAAAATTATCTATATAAACTTAAAAAAATAATAATTTAAAAGCGTGTAACCGTCACACGCTATTGAAGTACAACTTAAATGGTCACTACCACCCCAACGGGCACCACCACCCCGACTGTCACCACCATCCCGACATTTCCTACCGTCCCGACGGTCACTACCACCCCGACTTCCGTTCCGGACTTCCGTTGGATTGTCGTCCAGCTACCTTCTAGTCGCGCTTAAAGAAGTTTTATTTCAACATGACGCTATATTGCCGTAACGGACTTCCGTTGCATTGTCATTCAGTTACCTCCTAGTCGCGCCTAAAGAAGTTTTACTTCAAAAACCATAATATTTACTGCGCAATAAACGCGTAAGGAGCCGCGGGCACAACTAGTTGAATGTCGTTCAGTTGTAGCGCAACTAGACAGAGATATACGGTCTAGTACGGTACTAGTGAGATAAAATGTCAATTGAAAATAAGATGTGACTCTTTTGTCCAGTAAATATTCATTAACAAAATTTATTTAAAACAAATCCCTCCTAGAATTTAGAAGAATATATCTTTATTAAATTTATAGTGTAAAGTAGTCCGACGTCGTTTTTATATATATTACATGCAACACGTAATTACTTTAAAAAAACTCTCGAACTACGTTTAAAATTAATTCGGGACGTACATCAAACCCCGAAACGCGGACGTCTTGTTGACCTTCGCAAGCGTCCTCAATTTCATCAAAATATTTTGTGGCCGCGTGCCAAACCCGCTCACGGACAAAACTTACGTGTTAACGGTTTACTAAAGGAGATTTACGTCAATTGTTGCAATACAAGGCCACTCGGATGGACGTGTATAGTTACCGAAGCCCATAATTGTCCTATTTCTTCTGGCAAAAATTAGACGATCATAAGGACGGTATGACTTGTAAGGGATACCATTAGGAATTCCAATTCATTCCTGAGAAGTGACAACTTGTCCGTGATTAAAATTAGTTAGGAATGTTGTTCTGTTTGGGATTTTTTATATATTATAGGTTTTAGTGATCAAATAACTTTAGGTGTGCAAAAAAATGTAACTCTTTTTCACCTGTCTCATATTTATCAGGACATATTTTATAATAAAATCCCCTTTATTTGTGGTTCTATCTATTACACTGGCGCAATTGTGTTTGCACACACGTTGCCATTTTATAGGAGGAAGAAGAAGTCTTTTTATACTAACTCGGCAATCTAACTGTACACAGGTGAAGTGCTGTACAGTTTACAAACAACAGCGAACGTCGTCGGTGACACTGATTTTATCTTCGCTGTCATGTTTGTCTGCAAGTCTATTTTAATAAATCTGGTAATTTTTTCTCCAAATTTACTGATAGACGTGCTATTTTTTAAACTGTCTCTATATTTGTATGCCCGGATTTAAATCAAAGCGGCTTGATCGATTCCTATGAAATTTTGTAGACGGGAAGCTTATGTTACCTACATTTAAAGACCGTAAAAAATTTCTTAACCGATTTTAATCATCATTTTTTTATACGAGAAGCATAAGTCATTCCATAATTGATTTCCAAATTGAAAATTATGAAGCGAAACTTATTATGCGTGCGAAGCCGCAGGAGTTCGCTAGTTTACTATAAAGCTCTGTGAACTTAATGGTATAATTAAATTACAAACTGTTTTAAAAAAAATATATATGCATTTGTAATATATGCATAAGTATATGCATTTCAGCATACCTAACTGAACTACCTTACCGGGACACATTATACAGTCCTGACCTGGCACCATGCGACTTCTTCCTGTTTTAAGAAATCAAGAATTATTCACTCGATCAACGATTTTCAATACCAGAAGAGGCTGTTAAAGAGTATAAAAAGCACGTTTCCGAGGTCACCACAGAGGAGTGGCATAAATGTTTTAAAAATTAGTTTAGGTATTCGCATGAAAAATTGCATTGAAGCTAATGGAAAATATTTTGAGAAACAATAGATTGATTTTTGACCAGTATACTATTTTCTTCTTATTCATTTCAGAAATATTTAGTGCGGCCCACGTATAGAAATAATTGATACACAGAATATAAATTGATAGTAGTGACATCCGACCATTTGTTTCTAAACTGCCTATACCTTGTAACTATGGCATCTAAACAGCTCATTTACATTCATATGTATATATGATGTATATATATTCATATAACTAGCGGTACAAATGTTTATTAGGCAGTAATTATTTTCATCCCGTACTTTTTTCTTCGTATTTTTACTCATATTATCGACAATTTATATAATCAAATCAATTGAGAAATGACATACTTCCGTGTACAAAATTCACCAAAATCGATTAATTAGTTTTCTTTTACGATTCCTACATGTATTTTATTGACGATTCTTATAGCCTATCAATTTTGAAATGGCGTATATCTTCCATCTACAAAATTGGATCGGAATCATTTTTTTTTACTGTTTGTAAAAGTATTATTGAAAATTCTTAAACCCACCGCTCGGAATCGAAAAATTCTTTTTGTATATGATAACGTAAATTCATGAGGAATAGTATAGACTATCTAGCATTAGGCCACACCTCTTACCTAGCCTTTAAAATTCATTTTTGTTAAGTAAATCGAAAAAGATAGCGTTTCTGAACTGCTTTATCCGCGTGCGCTGGCGTAATGGTTAGGGATATGTAAATACAATGTTCTACAAAAATATTACTCCTTTGTACATCTAAAAAAATGTGCAATACTATAGGACTACCTCTAATACATAAACCACATTAAGGCATTTTATGACAAAAAAATATTAAAAATTAATGTTTTATGAGCATTGTTATTACGCATGGTATATTAATCCTTACGTACAAACGTTACTTCATCATCAAGATAATTTTATGAAGATAAACTTTTCACTTTATAGCATGTTATTTGGACGCATAGTTTGGTAGATAATGCAAAATTAAAATAATTTGACACTCGGCTCGGATCCATGACTATAGGTGTAGTGGCGCGAACGAGCCGTGTGAGTTGTAACTTCTAACGCATAACTTTGGCCGCCCGATAAAAATGTGTATTATACACGGGTGAAACAGGCTCACCTAAGACTAATCTAAAGATAAAGTTTGTATGTTTTATGTTTGTAGGAGGTAATTATTGGGAACTATTGGTCCATTTCTAAAAATTCTTTCACTAATACGAAACTACATTATGTCTGAGTATTATAAACTATATGGTCATTGTGTTTTATATTGTAATAAACGCGTACGCGGGGTTAGGTACTATATAAAACACATAAAAAATATCATATTAATGATCTATTAAGAGAAGGCTTGGCTCTACGTGAAATATATCGATTAACTTCAATGTTGACAGAAATAACTAACAAACAATGAAGTAACAACTGATGAAAAGAAGGAGGGGTTGACGCCCCCAGCCCATGGGGTTTCATGTCACGCGATATTCAGTACTTCTACCTATTTATCATATTTTTTTTGGGTTATTTAATTTATTATTTGGTGTTATTGTGGCTTTTCATATAAAATTCGTTTAACGGAATGACAGGGTACCGCGCCCTACTGGATTGCGAATTATGTGAGATGCAAACAACGTACAGACAGTTAAAAATTGGCTTCTGTGCGTCGCGTAATGTAAACGGTAATTGCGTGTCTAAATTTCCAATTGATTCTGGATCCTTATCGGCTACGATGGTCATATTTGCAAAGCGATCTGACAACGGCTAACGTCGATGACCATTCCGATTTCAGCTGTTAAATATTAAAATATTACTTACCGTGACTATTACGCATTTCGCTTACACAAAAAGAATTATGATCTTATGTTTTTCACTATTCTCAAAACCTGTTTTGTATACTTCAAAATAATCAGTCTCACTTCACTTGATAGTGATACACACTTTATATAAGTTTTTATTAAAATTATATATATTATTCGATAAAGATTTAATAATTATTACAAATAACTATAGACTTTAGACCATTAACATAATTTTCGTAGCATAACTTAACGTAACTTCCGTTACAGTTGTTTTGACTGGCGCGCCCATATCGTTTTTACTTCAAAAACACATAAACGTAACCAAAAATAATTAAAAAAAAATTACTAGTTTCATCCCGCTACTGAACGTGTATGTGCTGGTATTAGTTACACCAAAAAATTCAAACTATCACCAACAAAACGGACACACGACATATCGGTGAAATGTTTTTCGTGTTTGCTAACATCTATTCTATATAATATGTAGTAGATACCTTATTTTGCATAATTAGTAGGGTTTTCTCTCGTACTTACTTGGTTAATTATCCAAGAAATTTAAAATCTTCTACAAGTATCTATGTGTGTCTTTCAACACCTACAGTTGAGAGCCAGTCTTTTGCAACCGAAACGTCTTTGGGCACGGTAAGAAAAAATTTGTGTAACGTGACGGACGTTACGGACGATACGTAATAGTCTAAAATATATAGTGTTCAAATTGAAATTGAAATTCAAGTTTCACTTCAACCGCCTGTAATAGTTACACGTATTCTTTACTCCATGTGTAAAATGTAACCATTTTCAAACGCAGCCATTTAAAATCAGGTAAAATTTTGGTCTAACATGACTTTCATACGAAAAAATAATAAATAAATTAAGAAAGCATTAGATTCCCACGGATATCGTGACTAAGCCTAATGAGGTCGAGAAAGATAGCAAATTAAATTACATCATTAATTATTCATTAGTTCACAATTAAGATAATTCATATCTCGTATCATTTAGAATTTTCCCAGCGCTTTTTCATCAAATGCTGAGGGATCTTGATAATCTTATTTTACTAATGATATATGGGATTTTTTTTTCTTGAGTTTCTAATACTATGTATACAGAGCTGGGCAAAATACATGCTTTGCTTTAATTAAAATACAAATTACAAAATACTATCTCGCAAGTAATTAAAATACGAAATACAAAATATTTTGAAGTCGTGTATTTGAAATATAAAATACAAAATACAGTATTTTAACTATTTTTATTTTTAAATACAAATTACAAAATACAGTCCGATGTTAGGTTATGTAAATAGACTAGAACTAATCCAGCCCAGGCTATTAATAAGTATATGAAGAATTTCCTTTCAAGATCACTAGATTTTTCAATGTGCAATCAGACAAACAGACTGTTGTTGGAGAATGAATAAAACTCGCTAAAGAAAACAATCTTTCTACATGTCGTTACTGTTACCGCTATTGATCACTTTGAAATACTTTCCTCCATTTAGAATTAGCGGATACGTCATAGCCTTCACTTGATTTACTCCATTGCCGCCGTCGTCCAGCATCGTACACGTACATTGGAATGAAATTGTTCTCCGTCCGATCCTAATATACAGTTACATAGTATTCACCCATATGGCGAAATCAAACTTCAGCCCCTTGCAAACGCTGCAAAATCGTTCTTTACGCAAGATAGTTAATTCCCCATGGTTCGTTCGAATCGAAGACCTGCATAAAGATATGGAACTTCCTTCGATCAAATCTTCCCAATTCGTTAGTAGCATGCGTCGCAACATATCCCAGTCCCAGACGCCCCGAAGGCAAAACGTAGGCTGTGGAACATATTTACCGACCCCGATGACGAAATCACGTTAGCTAACTCTTCAAGTCGAGCATGTTTGCGCCTACGCCCGCGAAACAACCGTTCCCTCCATAGGGGACGGACGGTTAACTTCGCTCCCACACACCCGCCACGACCACCCTCTCCAGCGGCAACTCAAGCCTAGGTTTGGTCCTCCGGTATAGAACCCTTGAGCCAGCAGCCGCTCGCGCGATACAGTGACACTGCATTCACTAGCTATCCACACACGCACACATAACACTGCACTTCACACCTGCACACCACTCAGGTAGGTCACATAGGTTCTGTAAGGAACCTCTTTTTATTTTTTGGCTAGTTAGTTTAGACAAAAACTGCCAAATCACTAAATACATATATATACACATGTTCCTTCATTCCTCCCAGAATTTAGTTATTTAGATAGTTATTTAGTCCAGATCGCAACTTTTTGGCATGATCGGCTACAGCCCAAGCAGAGGTTCTTCCACTTTTGCACCCTTGGAGCTTGTTGCCTAACTTTCGCGGCCAAGTGCCTTCCGCGCTCACCCCCAAGCCCGGAGAAGCTGTCAAAGCCTCTAATGGCCCCAGGCACTATAATAATTTCGAAAAAAAAAAATGAATTTGATCACCTATCGTGACGTTCGTACTAATTCTTCTTCTTGATATGGCGCCGCAAAAAGCACTTGCCAGTGTCAATGTGATTTTTCAAACATTCAAAATCGGTCCATGAAGATGGTGGCTCCCTTGTTAGAACTATCTAGGGAGTTTTTGTCACATCTCAAAATCCATGTTTTCAGTTATATTTATAATCCACTTCATGAATGCATAATAACCAAACTATATCATGCAAAATGCCACCAATAGTACATAATATAGGGTCAAAAAACCTAACTTAATGAATTATAAATAAAAACCACAACATGTCAGCTCCCACCAAACACCCAACATTCGTACTAACAAACTTAATTAATACATAGCAGTTTCGTAGAAACCGTTTAAGAATGAAAATACTATTGATAAGATTTTTGACGTACAGTAGGTACAGGTGCAGTGTTGACAACTTTAAAGATTGACATATTTAGCGGTCGCCATTTTGCTTACGAAAGCTATCGAGTGCTATTTTATGCAGAACGTACCCATTAATAAGATCGCTAAATGTATTTATGTTAAAACGCATTTTCAAGCCATAAGTATTTGAAATACTATCTACAAAATACCTCCACGTCAGGTATTTGAAATACCAATTACAAATTAAATTTTTAAGAAGTAATTAAAATACAAATACAAAATATGTATTTGTATTTCAATTACGTATTTTAATTAAAAGTAATTCAAATACTGCCCAACCCTGTATGTATATAACGATCATCATCCTCTTCAACCTGTTATCGCCCACTGATAAACATAGGGCCTCCTTTCTTGTATGCCACTCGTCCCGATCCTGAGCTAATCTCATCCATGCTTGACCCGCAATCCAAATAAAATCGTACACGCAACGAGTTGGTGGGCGTCCTAATACTATATAACTATACAATATTATATCTATACTAATAATATAAAGATTGTTTTTGTTTGAACACGCTAATCTCCGGAACTACCAATCAGATTTCAAACATTATTTTTGCATTTTATAGAGTAGTTATTAAGAAAGGTTATAAGCTATATAACTTCACACTACCACCCTAAGGGTTGAAACAGTTGCCACGGAAGTAAAGCAATCTGGCAAGCCTTAGATAAATACGAGAACCGAGAACAACGATAAGCTACACCGGTGCATTGGCGGCTGCGCGGTCTATTACATTTAACTCGGACGAAACTGTGGGGCACAGCTACTTACAGATAAACGAGAGTTTCTTTTCTTGTCCTCTATGCATTCCTAAACCATTCATATGATTATGATGGAACTTTGATGAGTTATTGTGCACACATGCGCGAATGTTCCGTATTAATAAAATAAAGCCAGTTTACAATAGCCGGTGCGTGAGTAGTTTCATTTCGAAGGCAACGTGAATGAAGTCTTGGGCATAAGCAAGTAAATTAGAAATATTCTCTTCCCGGATGCAAGTACTATTTTTGTGTGACAAGCACACAAAGACACGCCATGTATTGTTAAATCGCTTCCCGGTCACTTTTGCAAACATTACAAATGTACATTAAAGGCGAAATAACAATGCATTAATCTTAGGATTATTCTTAGTATTCACTCATTTAAATCTTAATTTCATGAAGTATTTACATAGAGCATCAAGGTTTCTGAAATATGTTTGTCTGGATATCCTATCCACTCCTGTGAGTATTTTAAACATATTCTTCTTTGGAAATGGCGAATATATGAGTGATAGAATTAATATAAAAGAAATATATAACCTAGTGGCTTCTCTTTCTATCATATAAAAGCCTTCATGCACCTAGCCCGAACCTTCGGGCACTTTTTATTCTGCTACGATCAGTATTTGTGCAATTTGATCCGTAACTACATATCCGTTTTGCAATGATAGAAAGTAGTGCTTCATTCTTTTTTCCCTCAATAAAAACATAAATTGTCCAGAGATGAATAAACAGACCATTATGATGTGAGAAAAATACGCAACTGTAGATATATCGATGTTTAAAATCAATCGCTAATACGTTGTAGGCTGGCAATTAAGCCCTTGCCTTCTCCTGTGAAAGGCCTTGCAACAATGGGTTACCACAGGCTGGTACTATCATGAAAAAAAAACTTAATATTTGAACAAACTCTTGACTGATCCGAGGTCACAGTTTTTCACTAATCCGGAATAAAGTTTTAAAGGGTACATCGTTTTGCATGAGTGCAAACATAATAAGAAAAGTAAAAATTAGTGTCTATTAAAGGCAATTTTAAATGCATTCTAGACTGAATATTATAAAAGTCTTCGTTAAATGGTCAACCCAACTTCATCATATATTGGAATTGACATTGAGACTCCTTCTGGATAACATTAGATATTACCACACTGAGCTTGTTTCATTGTATGCATCAAGGCGAGTGTGTTGTTTGATCTTATCCTATCATTTCCCTTCCGTTACAGAATTACGCGGGCTGGTATGCGAAACCACAGCTATAGAGTAGCAATCTCGGAAAGAGCAAAAAGTTTGCAAATTCTTCAGTTTGTGAAGTTGTGAAATCGCCTCCCGGCAAGAGTGTTCCATTCCTACTACGATATCGAGTCCTTCAAACGAGACGTGAAGAGGCATTTCTGCAGGTCAACATGGCAGAGGGGGCTGCCGATGGAATTTGTCACAGGCACGCGCCGTTATTTCTGGACTATGCCGCACTTTCCATCAGGTATAAAGCAGTCATTATGCCTTACTAGTATAAAAAAGCTGACTGCAACTTTATAGTGACGCATGACATCTCAATCTAAACAGCTAATTATTGGTTTGTTGCACAGAAACTGAAAACGAGCTGAGTGTTGAATTATTTTACATTATCTCCCAAAGTAATCGTCAAAATAACATGCTATAAAGGGTAAAGTTTATCTACATAAGAAGTTGTCTTGATGATGAATTACCTTCGTTCGTAAGGATTAATATGCCATGCCTTATAATAAGCTCACAAACCACTTTTCAATTTTAAATAAAATTTTGTCACAAAATACCTTATTCTAGCTTATATATAAGAGATAGGCATATGATATCATGGACTTTTTTTAGATGTACTAAGCAGCAAAATTTTTTTACAACATTGTATTTTGGTATCACTAACCATTACCCCAGCGCACGTCGATAAAGCGGTTAGGGTGCGCTATTTGTTCCGACTTAACAAAAATCAATATTTAAGGCTAGCTGGGAGATGTAACCTAATGCTAGATAGCCTATACGATTCCTCGTGAATCTGTCTATCATATACAGACAGAACTTTTTCGAATCCGAATGGTAGTTTCAGATATTAGCGTGTTTCACCAACAAAAAAACTTTTCCGCTTTATTATATTATAGAATAGATTATTGGCGGTCTACTTTGAAGAAGTATTATGTGAAAGTGGAAAATTATTACAAAGGGCATTATATGTAGGTACTTAGTTTTACTGTAAAAAGGCACTAATTTTAGTATTGTATGTGATAAATAATCTTGAGTCAGTCATATAATATTGTCTTAAAAGTGACTCATAATTTATCTAAAGTAGATAGACAAGTTTTCAAGATTGTGATAAATAAATAAAAAATATAAACTGAATACTCCTTTATATAAAGAAGTTTTTTTCAGTCACCTTTGTACTTACTTCTCATGTTTCTAAACAATCCAATTTCTCATATTTTTATGACAATATATTAGAGAGAAGTAAGACACAGAAAAATGTCTTTGGAGATTTCTCTCTACTTGAGGCAGACCGACTGGTGGAATACCTCCACCATACAGAAGATCGTAGCAAATAACCTTGTGATTTGTTCCTGGGGTGAGTAGGGTTTCCAGGGCTTCTTGGGGATGGAGGGCTTCAAGGTCGGCAACGCGCTAGTTGATACATTTGGTGTTATAAGCGTACGAGAGTACGGTAGCCGCTTACCATCAGGCGGGCCGTATGCTTGTTTGCCATCGCAATTGTATAAAAAAAAGGTTACAATTTAAGCCCAGAAAGGGGACTGCCTCAAGTATAGCTGCCGACAAACCTTATCATACTAACCGACCTATAAAACATTTTGGTAAATAGTTACTGAAATATAGAAAATGCCCATGATTTCACCATGAAATTTTTTCTCACCATAAGTTCAGTCTCATTGTAGAATTTGAACTCGCATCATTTGACGAAGCGTACTTACGTACGTACCACTGAAATAATATCATTGCTAAGTCTACATTAGCAATAATCGAATCTATGGCCTCCGTGGTTTTAATCACATACTGTAACCGCAAGTGAATTTAATGAAATAAAAATAATTATTGAATATATTATTTTCATTTACCTTTTAAAAAAGAATCCTTTGTGTATCCTTTAATATCACACACTGTTACAATCGTCACCCAATATCATCGAAACACACAATTTGTATCACGAACGTATCGAATCGAAACGCGTCTCACCGTTTCCCGCTTTAAAATAATAAAAAGAAAACAAAAATAAAGGTATAATTAAAAGCACACGGTTTCGTCGTTCAATTTAGCTTGACTCTTTATATTAATAGGGTTTGAGTTTGTTCGCGACGGCGGGAAACGACAGGCGGACCGCGCGGAGTGGACGTCGAGACTGGAGTTTCAGTGGGCGGCACACCGCCCAGTCAACGATGTGATGGAGGAGCACGCGTCATGCAATAATGAAATATTTCCAGCACTCAGGATAATTTCGAACCCAATTAATTCTATATGCGTAACGGACACACATTACATGAATATTGCAGCGTGAATTCATAAAGACGAAAATCGTCATAAATCGAAATATATTGAACTCTAAACATAAGAATCTTCGGTTTCAAACTCATTCAAAATTTTATTAATATGCAATTAACAAAATGAATATGTTCACTTAGTTACTTGACTACAAAATAAGATAAAAATGGTTTTCTTAATGGTTTTATTAATTAATCTACTTAGAATAATAATATTCTTATGGCTTACTCTTATCCTTATGAAAGATTAAGATTTTTAAATAATCATACCCTAGATGTGTTATAAATATTTGACCCCTATTGATGCCGATCAAAAATCCTATCGGACACACTGCTAGTATAAAATGAATTTTAACAGAGAGATATTAATTTTACTTTATTTTACTTAATCTTTTGCTTATAAATAATTTTATCTTTAAATAAAACATTTAATCAGTACATACTACCTTCTAAATTCGGTACATATTAGAGAATTCCCGAGAGTTTAATATGCTTTATAATAATAATGAAAGTACATTTAGACGAATTTCTTTAAAGCATTGAACTAAGTAAAATAATATACATACCTTATAAGGTAACTTAGACAAAAAAATTACCTATACATAAGCACGTACTTTCGCGTCCGTACCCAAAATAAAAAAAACATGAATAGCCTCGTTTTAGAATTAGGACCGATATTTTAAAATGAATTGTTGTATTTTCATCAAAAAATTCAAATTATAAATGTTTTTTTTTCAATGTTTTGTTACTTGTAACGCTTTTTTAGGATTTGTGGTTTATTACATCGATAGTCTATATTTTAACCTATATGATAAAATATTTTTAGTTCCTAAACCTATAAAATTAATTGATACATATTTTTAATAAGCTTGCAAGCAACCGAGTATTGAAAAATTTAAAATGGCTGTCTTTAAAAAAGGAAGGGTGTGGCAATGATTAGGAAGGTGGTTTTGTCGATATCAATGGGTGTATTTATAAAATACCTCATTGAAATATCGGTAATGTAAGACCAGACACATTGTATAACAGTTTTAGCAAACGCTTAAATTTAATCTAAGGTTGTAGACATTTCAAATTGAACGAATAATCTAATGAGTCACGCGAATACCACGCATGATATTTCAGGCTTGGTATTTCACACACTAGTGTACTTGTGTTTAGAAGTTTATTACACGTACTAGAAATCTATGGGATAATTTGAGAGCGGTCGTAAATTTTATCGTAGATAACTTTTACTATCTCTCGATAACAGCGCACAAAAGTTATTTCAGAGTGATATTTAATTACGTACATATGTACTAAATAATTTACCACTGACAATGGACCGATGACTTTTGTTGCTTCATTTTCTCAAATTACCTTTCATCTGTTGGAATTCCGTGCTATTTACGAGAAATATTTCATGGTGGCATTGCACCGTTGCGCCTACAAAAGCTTCTATATCAAAACGCCATATCCGTATCCATATTCATAGTAAACTCGTGATAGTACTTGATGCTAAGATAATTTTACTTTAATAATTACTTTTTCAATTTTATTATTACCAATTAAAAAAGAAAACAGCATTCTTATTTTTCTAAAAAAGTAATTTTTGTACATAAGCCCAATGACGTAAAATTTCTACTATTTTCAAATTACTACTAATTACATTTCTTTCGTTAATTTTATGTTGACTCCTGCTTATTTAATAATTCATAAGAGTGCGTGCATGCGTGCACATAGACAGCAGATTGGTGACCCATTAATAATCACGGTTGTGATGCCTGCCCACAAAACTACACGGCAAAATCCACTAGGTTATTGGATATATTATGTATGTATACTCTGGATCACCCTGAAACGCTTCTTACCGAAGCAAATCTATACAATGATTCATTTTCTAGACATTGATAATGATAACAATACTAACTACTAACTAGAAAAATCGTAAGCGTGTTTGAGCCACAAACTTTCATGAAAACTAAGAAAACACAATATTTTAACGTTATATTAATATGGTAAAGTTCGGTTCTTTTTTCAAGCATCTGTTGGCTGTTGGTGTAGTCGCCCTTCGCCTCACCAAACGAGAATTTAAAACATAACATTTAGCTCAGTTGGTTCGTTGATGCATAGTGCACAACTTTTTCATTGGTACAACTGAGCCGATGAGCGAATTCAAAAGCTATTGACCTAAAAATAACACGCAGCTCCAGTTAGAGAAAGAATTGTTTACTATACGGGCACTGTTCACGCCTGTGAAGCTTTGACTTAACGATATAAATACATATATCTTCTTGTAGAACGGCTTACGAGGAGACGTACTTAGTGATGAGAAATATTTATTATACATAGATATTTTCAATACATTTTTATCGATAGTTATTTTTATTTAAAATACTAGTATTTAAAATCCGATATAATAACCTAAGTACATAATAAGTCATATGATTATTTTTTGTATATTATATGTATATCCGTGAACAGACAGGTAAATTTTTAAAGTGAAAGTTAATGGCCAAATCTTGTGAGTTGTTTATCTGTAGAAAATAGAAAAAATGTTCAAAAGAGTTTCAAGGTCGTTTTTTATAAAAACTAAAACTACATCATTAAAATTTGGTAGCAGGGAATAGGTTCCGTTGATTTAAAAAGAAAATATAAACTTCTTTTATTACTTCAGCTGATAGTGCACAAATGTGAAAGTGCTAAAAAAACGTCGTCGTACGAGGCAGAAGACGGAGTAAGGCCCCTGGCGTTTGCTGTTATTTTCTCGTAGATACTAGCTTTTTATTTCAAATACAATTTTTTTTTTGGAGACATCGGTACCTGGATTATTGGGCCGCTGTCTACCATTCTTAGTTGATAACTGTTTGTTATCTATTTCCCATAAAACAATATTACGAGCCGTTGTGGCCGAAGGGTTAAAGACTAAAGAGTAATAATTATGGTTGGCTACTTTACTGATAACATTTGAATAGTTGTTAATTCGTTATCGATTTGTGTTATGAACATCACTAACCTAAGTTCTTTCTTTATCTCGTTCAATACAAACAAACAATGTTAACTTCAGACACTTTACTTTTTCGTGAAACCAGAGGAAATTCATCTTTATTTTATATGCAATGAGGTAGAAACAATGGATTTTAAAACTATTTATATGACTATCCTTCATCTTTTCTGTGAAACTGTGAACAAATCAAGTTTGTAGGCTCATAATAATTATAATATCTGAGTAACTATTACGCAGGTTAAATTAATTACTTTTTTATTTATAACCAGATGATAACTGAGCCTAACTGTATTCATAAATATGTAGTTCTATCGAATTTATCTAATCGAGTTTTTACATCACTCGTCTCTTACTGTCGGATCAGAATATAAATAAATAAAAAAAAAACATTTCATTAACAGCGTATTTTCTTTATTTTTAAATCTTATTCAATAACAACAATATTGTGGTAATAAAAGAAAAATCATTTCAAGAGAATCAATTACTCGGACAATGACATCTAAAAGCGTCCGAAGACCAATTTACATTCAATTTCATTCGTGTGCTCTGCATTTACGTTTCGTCTTGGGATATAGGTGCTAACACACAACATAGTTACTACAAAACAGTCAGTTAATGAAACTTCATCGTAACTATAATCTGTAGATACTTATAAATCCTAATATACATCAAAAACTATTATTCAAAAGAAAACTGCAATATTAAGAAAATATTTGACTCCACTACAGCTGTCATTCTTAACTAGATAAGTACGATACCTAATACTACGGTATGTTTTTAAGGCTGGAGTACAGTATTTACGCTATCGGGATGTCTTGAAGAGTCACCTGACCTCAGTCGGTCTGTCTAGTACCTCGTGGGAGGAACTTGCGATTCAAAGACCGGAGTGGCGAAATGCGGTCAATATGGGAATTGAATGTTTCAAGCCCTCCTACGTATGCACATACAACTCTACATAGTGGACAACTTAATTGCGCCACATGTGACCGGATTTTTAAGACCATGTGATAGACCAAACACGCGAGAAAAAAAAAACATTCCCACTTTACGTTTAGGGGAGGTAGCATAAACAATTTTGGTTTTTAAGATTTTATTTTACCTCTTATCGGCGTGATTAATATTTATATCCATACCAAATTACAACTTTCTAGTACTATGAGTCTCTGAGCTAAGCCGCTAACAGATAGACGGACATACTGAAACTATGTTCCTTTTGATTTCGGAACCCCATACAATGATCAAAATCTATCTACTATTTTTTGCGAGATGCGCCTCTACATAGTGGACAACTTAATTGCGCCACATGTGACCGGATTTTTAAGACCATGTGATAGACCAAACACGCGAGAAAAAAAAAAACATTCCCACTTTACGTTTAGGGGAGGTAGCATAAACAATTTTGGTTTTTAAGATTTTATTTTACCTCTTATCGGCGTGATTAATATTTATACCCATACCAAATTACAACTTTCTAGTACTATGAGTCTCTGAGCTAAGCCGCTAACAGATAGACGGACATACTGAAACTATGTTCCTTTTGATTTCGGAACCCCATACAATGATCAAAATCTATCTACTATTTTTTGCGAGATGCGCGCACACGGTATACCTCAATCGGATGAAGGGAAAATGCTGAAATCTTGTAATCTTTCACCTTTTTACTATTGTGAATAAATTATGATTATAATATTTACGAATCTATACTAATATAATAAAGCGAAAGAGTACAAAAATACATAAATATTGCTCTTTAATACATATAAAAAAAAGCCCGCTATACCATACACTAAGCGAGAAAATACTAATTAAAAACATCCGAAAACAAATTACCTATTGCTCTACCGTCAGTGGCTGTTTTAAGCCATACTCAACGTGTGCCGGAACAGATGGGGCATGTTTCAAGTTTTTTACATACTACCAGAATCTTTAGACTTATTTTGGATGGCTGCTTCACTTTCCTTGACGTTCCTATACCAGCAGAAGATCTGCATTTTTTAATCTACTTCTCAGCGAAGAAAATGCTTCATAATCTGTAGGTAAACCATACTTTGGTAATATTGGTCTTTTTCTTTGGTAATATTAACTAATGGTTTAGAATACCATAGTGGAATTTTTTTAGGAAAAGTTTTGTATTCAGGTACATGTCTGGCAATGGCCATACGAGTACTTAATCTATTGTAAAGAAACGTAACTGAATTTTCAACTGTTTCTTTACTAAAATCATGTTCCCATTGAAATGAGCTTAAGTAACTATTAATATTATCATAATTAGCATTTTTATATTTGTAAGTAGTTATTGTAAATTTTTTAGCAGTTTAATATTTATGTTTGTGAATTCCAATGTCAGAGCAAGGTGATGGGGCATATCTTCTTTGGATACAGATAGGTCAGAATGTCGTACCTCCATATCGGTATTACAAAATACTAAATTCATTATCGTTCATTATTCTGTTAAATTCATTCAATTTCTATTCTGATAGTAGTTCCGTAAATAGTAATTGAATTTTGCTAAAATTACCTAATGGCATGGAAAAGCCATCAATGTCGCCATCAATGTGCCCTCTGATAGGGAGCTAGTTAATATAAATAATTAAACACATATATCAGCAGTTTTAGCACATATAGCAAGCAGCATTTATGAAAATTCATCAGTAAAGGGTGTATAAATAAGGGTTGAAAGTATGTTTGGTAACCCCCAAGTCCGGTGAAGCTGTAAAAGCCGTTCGAGGCTCCTGGGCCCTCATGGCTAACAGTATAGTCAGATCGAAAAAAAAAAAAAAAGTTTGGTAAAATAATTTTTGGTTAACTATTTAAATATAACTCAATAACGGCTTTACCGATTCTTGTGAAATTGGACAATCATACTTTTAGAAATTGTAAAAAAGGAATTACAAAATAATAAATTCGTATTAATTTTCAACAGGTTTTGATATAATTTCTTTCACGGGAAGCATACGTCATTTCATATTTGATAGCTATAAGAATTGTCTTCATATTCTTCTTTTTCCTAACTTTGCAACCGTACCTCTTTATTGAAGACCATTACTGCCATTATCGAGTGAAAATAGTTTCCAGTCTTATGACGATTTCAGGATGGTGGCTCCCTTGTTAAAACTTTCTAGGGAGTTTTTGTGGCATCTCGGAATTCATGATCCATGTTATTATTTCCAATTCACTTCACTTGTGCACAATAACCATGCTTTATTATGCAAAACGTCACCTGTATTACACAATATAGAGTCCAAATAATTAATAAAACATAAAAACCACTACATGACAATTTGAGATCCCTACAGGTAAGAATTGTAATAGTAATTTTTAAAATGTAAAAAAAAAAGCTCAGCCGATTTTTATAAAATTTTGTACTCGGAGTCACAATACATTTAGAAATTATGAAACAAAAATATTTTTACTAATTTACATCCGATTTTTATGAAAATTGTACACGGGAAATGGATGTCAAGGCTGTACATATGAATAGTCAATAACAAGCATAAAATAAAATTACGGGATGAAAAAATCACTGCGTAACAAAAACGTGTGAAGCAGCAGGCGCACGGCTAGTTCTGATTATAAAATTTATGAATCATCCGATGATAATTATTATTATTAGCAATCGTTTCAATACGACAACATTACAGATAATATTATGATAACAATTGTACCAACTTAAGATTGTGAATATGTCATTCCTATTCATGAAAAGATGTACTTTTGACATTCTATAATTTAATATATTTGTTTTTATAAAATATTAGCAATTTAAAAATGGTTTATGATAGGACCTGTATATTATAAATATTCACATATTCAACATACAGTATATTTTTCATTACGAGAATGTCACATTTCTTTTCACGTATTATTACAATCGGTAAAAAATATACATGTAACGGAATGACATCCAGTTCTTTCGTAATTTTTACGAATTACAACTTTGACATTATAAATTTGACATATGATAAAGTGGCTGCCGTTCGAAGGTGCGAACTGTCCTGAAAGCCACTCCTTTCTATAATAACTGTGTTTTTACTTATTACTGTTTAGCAAAAAATATCGTGTATACCACACAAGTTTTTGTGAAAGTGAAATGGCTTAGTTTGAACTAGATAGACAATAATCAATCAAGATGAGTGGGCGATCGGGTCGTGGTGTGTTTGGTAAACTCTTTTCAAAGAAGCAACACAGGGAAAGAGATGAGCGTGTCACAGAAATCGGCATGCCAACCAACGTTAAACAACACATACATGTCAGCAAAAACTCAGAAACAGGTATGTTGGAAGGTTTACCTTCATCCTGGTTGAAATTGTTGAACACTCAAATCACGCCCGCTGAACAAAATGAGAACCCAGATGCGGCGATTCAGGCGGTCAAATTCCACATGTACACAATAAAGAAGGAGAAGGCCCAGGATGAACCATTCAAACCTTTTGTTACACAAGAAGTTATCACTGAGGAGGATATTGAGATTGAGAAGTTGTTGGACCATAAAAATGCTCATCAAAGCCAAGATTCGGACCTATCAATCGGTCAGAGCAGTGAGGAGGAGGTTACTCAAAACAACATACCATCTCAACGACAGACAATGCCTGTGACCCCAACGAAACATAGTATTAAGAAAAAAGATGCAATGATAGACCTGTCTGCTGTTGTACAGGATTTAACATTAATAGGACATGATAACGATGAAAGCCCAATATTGAGAAAGAAAGAAATGAGTTATGCAGCATTGACTGATGAAGAAATATATGAAGAATTAAAAAGGATTTGCAATAAGGATGATCCTCATGTCAGGTTTGAATTAATCAAACAACTGGGGGCTGGAGCTTCAGGTAAAATATAATTTACATTTCTAAAAAACTAAACTATTTATAATAATAAAAATATGTATATTAGTAATACTAGATGATTAATGGAATAAAACTTCCTAAGCATATTACCAATTTGTAGGATAGTGAGTTCAAGAATCATGTTAAGCAAGTTTTATTGTTGAAAGGGTAGTATAAATTGAATCATTATGTGAATGACATTGATTTCTGGAAGTCAACACCTCTCTCTTCATCCACTAAAATAACTGTAAATAACATAAATATACTAAAAAATAATTGAAAACAAAGACGGATAAACCTGATCAAATTTCTTGTCAGTTCTTCTCAATGACTAGGATAATTTTCGAACCTGTAGTAATGTAGTACCATTAAATAAACAAAAAATTGCATTTGAATAAAATAAATAGACTATTATTAAATTTCTCTAATACCAAACAATATTTTAATTTTAAAACCATAACTACATTCCATAGTTTCTTGTGAGGTTTCACCAGGCTAGGAAGTCAATTTACTTTATTAATAGGCTAATTCAAATTTTGTTCTGTAGTGACTTCCATAATTTAATTATGTTATCTTCCACCACATTTGTTTACATTTAACTTTACTCATGCAAGCTTAGACTATACTATTCTATTTGCAGAATCAACTTTTAATAATTTACAGCTGACTAAGCCATCTTCAGATGGCACTTCATTTGAACAGAGCCTAAGTTTCATTATCATAACAAATTGTCTATAATGCACCTGATAATCATTAGTATGTTATGTTCCAAAATAAACAGTACAAATTTATAACATTGATGTTTTGATATAAATATTAGGTTTCCTAAAACAGATACATCAATGATATAAAGAATGACATTAGATATTGTTGTTCCATTTGTGTGGTATAAAGGGAGTTCGAGGATCTGTATGCATTGAAAAATATAAACAGAAACAAAGATTTTCCTAAAAAAGGTCTTCATCACTAGTTTACCTAAGAAGTTGTAATTGTAATTGGTTCAATGTAGCACCTTAAGAAAGGATTGCCCACTTGGGCCGCCAATGCGCCCGTATAGCTCTATCATTGTTCCGCTTCCGTACTTGCATATAGATTGCCAAATTGCTTGATGTTTAATTTTTCGTTATTGACTTGTAAGGCAAGTATTTAGCGTGTTTAACAAAAAAACTCTTCAGCTTTATCTTATTAGTATAGATTGATGTTTACTTATTGATATAGATGTCAACATCTGCTTTTCTAATATTGCTGATCTCTTAACAACAAAGACATTAAATACAAACAAAAATATTCATAGACATTGAATAAGGTAACGTCAGTCTGCTAATATCACTACTAAAGCTTCAAGGTAAGGAAATATACAGTAACATGTTAATTAACTCACCTTAAATCCCACAATAAATAAATTATCTTGTGAGAATTTTGTAGAGCCATTTTTACAAAAGCAATTTATTTAATGTAACAATGATACTAAACATTATTTATTTAAGGTAGTCTTAATTGTCACAGAACAAAAGAAGGAATTTGAATGAATAACTCAAAACCCTCATTCTATATAAATAAAGTGATTGAGGTTTGCCTGCCAAATAACTCAGCTAAATACAACTGTAATATAAGACAGTCTTTTCATTTCTTTCCTGCTGGTATAGACAGTGCAATCCAAAAACAACGTCGAGATCTATGGCAATCTATTGATGGTTGTCATTGTCATGCCGGCCAGTAAGCCTCTTGTAAGCTTAAGATCAGCGTAAGCTCAGTAAGCTGGGTTGACTGATGCCGAAATGTGACATACCAAAAGACAGACACTGTGACTAGTTTATCCACATGTTTTATTTCTAAAGTCTAAATTGCATAGAAAATACATACATATATATAGAAATACACTGAGCTTTTTATCGTGTTTTGCACATAGATACACTTCCATTTATATAGTATTTAGTTTAAACTATAACAATTTTCTGATAAAACAAACGTCACTGAAACTCGGTGACAGCAGCCAAAATGGAGGGTTTAAATCGCCCTAATCTCATTGCAGCTTTAAAATGTTTACTTTAATGTTAAATTTTAATATTTTTATCAGTGTTTTATTTTTTATGTCAATGTACCATCGTAAATAATTAATGCATATTCCCTGTTTCAGTTATTTCTTATCTCTTGCTATTTGTATGCAAATTCCTCCGTTTTTTTATATTGTCTCTATTTATATTATTATAAAATATTCATATAAAGTTATTTTATAATAATTTACCAAATATTTTTTATAAATATTGTTTTAAATTTGGCATATACATATAATATAATGCTTACACCTTATATTATTTACAAAAGTTTTTTTTTATATTCCTACTCTGTAGGGTTTATTATTAAAGCAATATTATTTTGTAATTATAAATACTACAGCTAATATTTGAAAAGAGCTACAATTAACATAATTAATAAACTACTATTTCCTTTCTAACTAAAACGAAAATCAAACCTAGTTGTGACAAAATGAAATATAAATATTGTAAATAAATGTTAATTTTTTAATATTGTTATAAGATTAATAATTAAACAAGAAGACACAATTTTATATACTATAAAAAATATCTTAAAACCCTTAAAGTAGTTTGCAATTTGGATTGTTTATCTGTAAATGCATTTGCAAATGGATGTGCATTAATATGTGAATGCAGCCATGGACTAAATAACCAAATTCAGAAAAAGTTAATATTGTCCTCTCTGAGTTCACTGATAGGTTGCTTCCAATAGAACATAGTTGGAACTCTTCATATGCCAGAATGTGTTGCCAACAAAATTCTTAGAATACAACAATAAATTGCATTATGTAGATTAATTATAATAAGTACACTGAAGGTCTAAAACATGAGAAAAATAAACAAAGACTTGGTCTTAACGAGGAATTTAGTCATCAATCATATTTACAAAAAACTGCCTGATTCGTAATGACTTTTCTGGTGATAATAACAAACTATTTTGGCTCTGTGATCCAAAGAGGTTCTTAGTCTCTAAAAGGAAAACATGCGAATTGTCCCGCTTTTGCGCAGTTTCATGCAAATTGTCAGCTTGAAACTGACACAAATCCGCCTTTACAGTGTCTTGACGGCGATAATAAAGGAAACAAATCTTAAAAGTTCCAAAACTATGCAGAGTGGCGAAAGTTATGTAATTAAAATCAAATATTATATTTACAGTGTTCCTCATTGATGGTGTATATTTTACCAAATAACTGAAATTTAATGAAATTGTAAGATTTTTCAAAAAACCAATACCAGATAGCAAGCAAAGTTTAGCTAAAATTATTTAGTGTTTCTCTCTAAAATTCAGACAGTATGATGTGACCTTCAGTAATATACAGAAACGATAATCTTATCTAATCAATAACGTCTGTTTGATGTAGTTACATAGTGGAATGAGCTTTTTGGAAACATATTAACATACAAATACGTACTGCCATCTATCATTTCTATTCGGTAAATTAGTGCCCCTGTGTTGATTTTCATCCCACTGCGACGATGACACTGACAATGCCAATGCACATAGTTCATTGTTCATTCACACGTACTATAGTTTGACCACCCACCGTAAGCACGACCCCGTTTGTTTACGGGACGTGGGAGTGAAACAAATCGACCAATAAGCTAGTCTATTGCCAAACGTCGCGTCAGCGGCAATATTTGACGTATGGGCCTACACGGTTTTGTTTTGGTGACTGTTACACATGAGATTATTTTACCAAGACGGAATTACGGACGCTGTTTAAAAAAAAAAGCGTGTACCTAACCGTCACATGCGATTGAAGTAAAACTTAAATGGTCACCACCACCCCGGTGTGTCACAACCACCCCGACGGTTACCACCATCCCGACGGTCGAATAATATTTTAACACTACTTACACCTTTATATAAATTTATTAATATCGCCATATTGCCGTAACGGATTTCCCTTGCATTGTTGTCCAGTTACCTCCTAGTTGCGCCCAAAGAAGTTTTACTTCAACAAAACTAAACAAACAAATGTAATGCTTTAACGCGTTTTTATTCAATTATATGGTCAATATATACTATTAAATTCATAGAGGTTTCAGTTAAACTGCGTGTAAAGATTACGCATACAATTTTTTTCAATATAAATAGTAGTTTATTTATTTTAAAAGAGACAACAACATTATGTGGTCACAACATGTCTGTCCCAGTTGCAATAAACTTATATAAACTTCCATAAACTATTGATCTTAAGAAATAGTGTATCTTAAATATATTTTCATTAACATCAACAGATAGCATTCGCAATGAATTTTTTTATCAGTTTATTTTTAAAGAAAAAGTCATATATTTTATTTCACTATTTGTCTATGTTTCATCAATAGCCTGGAACCATAAGCTTTAAAATGATGATCATCGATGATGATGTTCGAATCATAAATTTTGATGAAGAATTAACAGAGATATCTCATTACCAGGAAAAACACTTTTGAGAAATAATAACAACTATTGTTGAAATAAACTCTTTAAATTGAAAAATTGAATTAACCTCCATTTTAGACTTAAGACATTCAAATCATAGGGAATCATCATTCAAAACATAGGGAATCAGGAAACCTTTAAAAATTACATATTTTGTAAATCTTTTTTGCAGGTGTTGTCTTCATCGCAACTGATAGTAAGGACAACTCAAGAGTGGCCATTAAGGATATAGACTTGACGAAACAATCTAAAAAGGAACTTATACTCAACGAAATCAATGTGCTCAAAGGTTTTCATCATAAGAACTTGGTTAATTTCCTTGACGCGTTCCTCAGTTTTGATCATTTGTGGGTCGTTATGGAGCTGCTCGATGGCGGTTCTCTTACAGACGTGGTTACAGAGGTCGTAATGAAGGAGGGACAAATCGCTGCTGTGTGTCGTGAAACTCTTCAAGCGATTGCATTCTTACACTCAAAGGGAACAATACACAGGGATATTAAATCTGATAATGTATTACTTGGTATGGATGGGACTGTTAAAGTAACGGATTTCGGTTTCTGCGCAAATATTGTGGGCGATGAAAAAAGGCAGACGATGGTAGGAACGCCTTATTGGATGGCACCTGAAGTTGTTACGAGAAAACAGTACGGGAAAAAGGTGGACGTGTGGTCACTTGGTATAATGGCTATTGAAATGATCGAGGGCGAACCACCTTACATGAAAGAAACACCTCTGAGAGCTCTTTATCTGATCGCAGCGGTTGGCAGACCTAAGATACCGCGCTGGGAGAAACTGTCACCTCAATTAAGAGATTTTTTGGATAAATGTTTACAGGTAGATGTAGATTTAAGAGCGTCCGCTGAGGAACTTCTGAACCATCCTTTCCTCGAGTGTTCGATGGAGCTCAGAACTTTAACACCTCTAATAAGGGCCGCCCACAAAATACTGCATAAAAGTTACGACTGAGACTATTCCATTCCCGTTTACTTTTTTAAATATATTAATTACACTTTTGTAATTATTTTACACGTTTTATATGTATATTTTCTTTAGAAAATTTATACGCGTGCCAATTATGAATGAGGCCTAACATACTGTCTGAAAATCGATTTTATGAATGACGTTATAAAAAGTGTAGTGCATTTATACGAAGTAAAACTGCCATTACCAAGTTATTTAAATTAATACAAAAATAATATCTACGGTCTTTTTATACATATTAAAATACAATGATTTAGAAAACGAATTAATCATAATGATAGAGCTTCTTATCGAAGGGTTATTATCGTAATTTTACTATTTTAGGCCATTACTATTTTTTTACGATTAGGTTACTTAACGGTTGGTTACATAAATCTAGTATCTACGCCTTATAAAAATCATTTAAGACTTGACTAAAAACGTCCAGAGCATGCCTAAACACGGGACGTATTTTTGGATAAATTGGCCTTTGGGCAATCGAGAAAAGTTCCAGATAATTGCTTGCATTTATCAATGCAAATATGCAATGCATATTTTTGTATTTTCGTGTATTTCGTATTTTTTGCGTAAAATTGCAAGAATTATATTTTTTACTGTACACGAGGCACATTTACCTTTCGTATTATCTTAGGTTCATAGGCTAGATATGATATCACCTGCTGATATAGATATAGACACATACATACATCACACGCGCGTGTAGTATATTTCGTAACAAATATTAAATGAACAATATAATTAAATGTACAATGATATGCCATAATGATTTGAGGTTATGTTTAGGGAATTTCTAGGCTTACAGTGAAGTTTAGGTAATGATTACGTTCTTCGTTTATCTCGTTTATTGCAAATTATCTGATATCGCGTCTTACGCTTATTTGTGTTTAAAAGATTTGTCAGCTTGGAATTATGCGGTTTGCATACCATACGCTGAGTATTTTACGTATTGTTTTTTTTAATCAGCCTGGATGGACTAGCTAAGTAAAAACTGATTATATATATTCTGTTTTAACGTTTCATCAAGAGATTGTAAAAGTTTAGATCGAAAATGCTACGTGCATAAAAAAAACACAAATATAACCTCTTAAATTCGCGGTAAGCCTAATTGATAAAAACCATTTTTTGATACTTAAGAAATCTGTCCAATATTTTTCCACTTAGAGTACCTATGTAAAATATTTGATCGAAGCCACAATATGGCTATATTTTTTTAATAATTTTACTTACTTTCATGAAATCTATAAAGTCTTATAGAGGCAATCTGTGTTCGAGAAAAAAAGTACGACTGGCTTATGTAATACAACTAGTATTGGTGTATTAATAAGCTGTAACAATTTTACCAAAAATGTACATAGATAAACATATATATTTTAACTAGTCCATACAATTTTCTATTTAGATTTTATAGTATTAAGTATATTGGAAATTAAGTCATAAAATACATCCGCTTACATTATAATATAATGGATGTAATTATGCTTTTAGAAGTAAAACAACAACAAACAATCCTACTTTATAATTTATTATCGTCCTAACCTTACGTGGATACAACAAAAATATCCCACATTTTATACTTAATAGTCAAAAAAGCAGAAGTTTCGCTAATATGTCCTATCTCACTTCTCACATTCCTTACAAAATGATTATTTTTTTGTTTTATTCTTGACTACTATGTAGATGTAAGTTACGACACAAAAAAAAACCTTAAGACTGTTTATGGATGTTGGTTAGGATGGTTGCTTAAACCATAAATTGACTGTCATTTTTTAAATTTTTGATTTTTTTTTCTTTTTCTATGAGCGTAGTTTTCTCTTATTTTTTTAGTATGCTGTGGAGTTGTGATCCAATTCTGACAAACCTGTTCTCTCTCGGAAATGTTCTTTTACGATGTTTTCCAACTTTCTATAACGATTTAAAACTGCTTTCGATTCTAAAAACCCTGTTCCCCCTATAAATAAGAGACTTATTTCGAGGTTTCTCTCTTACTGTGATCGTAAAAGGTTTTCAAATTCTACTATCAAATAATTTTATCCAAAAAAGCAAAAATCCGAGTACGCTATGGCGTAATTTATAAAACTTCAATTTTCCTGCTATGTAAAAAACGATGAAAACGCTGCAAAATAAGGAAAACGTTTTTAAATCTATAAATAAAATGTATCAGTATAAACCTAGTATTTATTTAGGGTAAACGTCTTTAACTGCGTTCATGTTGTGTGCGCTTGCAAACGTATGCGTTCTCGCATACCTATACGTTTTATTCGATTAAGCTTAATGGAACCAAACCGGATGTCTTCATTACGGTGGCGACTGTGTCATTCCTAGTTTGCGTAAGACGGTAACCCTCATATAAATACGCGTATTATGAAAAAGTTTTAATATTTTTTAATCTTAATTTAAATATAGCGCTTTGGGTACATTTTTAATTTTATTAAAAACGATATAAAATATTGTATGTTGTATGTATCAGGCGCGACACGCGACTGTCTTGGAATATATATAATACGCAAAGTTACGTTATTTAACATTATATAAGTAAGTTGAGAATGTGCTATTGTTGAGATTTTGCTCCCCATTTTGTTAAAGTTCCGCGGACTATATAATAATGAAAATAAATCCAGGAGCTAAACTCGTAAAATTTCACGGAATAATGAAATCCGGTTTAAACATTTTCTGATGGGTTTTATTTATGCGATGACTTTGTGTGATTCTATACTTCTCTCAAACTGGTGCTAAGAAGCGGCCAGAAGTATCAATGTTCTATTCATAGGTAGTATATACATTCATAGTAAGTACATTTTATACAATACCGCGTCCGATCTAACACCAACCTGAGAAATTCTGCCAGGCATTTAGCAGCTGTGTGGCAAGAGACGTTTGTATGTATAAATTGTTTTATATAACTTTGAACTAAATACGGCCCTAATGAGTGTCTGTTGATTGGCCGAAAGCAGGTATTTACATATAAATAAACATTGTTCTCATAAGTCAACATTTATGAGCGTCACGTTTCTTTTTTCACATGTTTTATAGTACAAAGGCAAAAAAAAATTTTTTCTTTTATTCCAAAATTCTAATATAATCTGTTTCTACATTTTCAACGATCGAAGTTTAATTTTATTATCAGTGCAATTCGTTTTGATTTTTAAACATAATATTATATAAAATTGCCGCCATATGTATTTTTAGATGTTTAGTATTATGCAAGTATACGGTGTAAGTTTGTAATTAAGATATGGTTTTATGGTAAATAGTCGGTTTATATTGGTATCTCCACCACGTGTGCCTGGTAAGAAACGTTATATTTATAGTATTAGATATTTTTGTACTAGTTAGGTACATATTAAGCATTTTAGCCGCGCAACGAAGAATTATTGTGTAAAAATGTATGACGTTAAATAGCTTTAGCCTAAGTTTATATATACTTACACCAATGACACTTTTTAAGCATTTTATTAAATTTGCCTATTAAATTATTTTTGTAAAGCATTTGTTTGGTTTTATTTTCATAAAATCCAACATCTTAAAGATTAAGATCCAAAGATGGAGGGAAAATTGGCGTCAAATTAAAAAGAAAGTTAGGTCGTGTATCCCCAGATTAACTGGGAATAAACGTATTTGATACTTTTATACATCAAAATTAATAGGAACGCATAAAGAAAAAAATAATATGATTAGTAAGTTTAATGACACTTACAAATTAGTATATTATTACCTAATAAATTATGAGTTTTTTTTTTCGTTCTGACAGTATATGTTAGCCATAAAATATTTTGGTTGTGATTACGTACCTATATTGATTGATTACCATAATTATATGCGTTAATCGTATGTTTTCTACTATGGAAAAATATTCTAGGATTTCAAACTGGACTACATCCGTAATTGCACACATTTTTTTATGATGATGTGTTGTATGTAGATTAATAATTATAAATAATTTAAGTAGGTATCTTAGTAATCGAAATCTGATTTGAGGAATTGAATGCCATTAAAGGAATCGTCACTGTCATCATCACTATCATCTCGTACGTTCTAACAATGTTTGCTGCCAAGTATTGCGGTGTCTAAAATATCTAATGTATTTGTGGAAATCAATCAATCACACTCACAATCACATCACATTAATTTTAATTAAACTTCAAAGTAATGAGTAGATAATAGCAAACTTAAATGCGATTAGCTGTGAGCAAGTTATCGATTTATCTGTCTCAAAAGTCCACTTTTATATGTAGATTTACCGACCCCGATGACAAAATCACGGTAGCTAACGCGCCATACCCGTCCGTCTTCAAGTCAAGCGTGTTTGCGCCCACGCCCACGAAACGACCGTTGCCTCCGGGGTTAACTTCACTCCCACACCCGCTACGACCACCCTCTCCAGCGGCGACTCAATCCTAAGTCCGTTCCTCCGGCATGGAGCCCTTGAGCCAGCAGCCGTTCGCGCGATACAGTGACACTGCATTCACTAGCTATCGATACACACACATGACACTGCACTGCACATGCACACCACTCAGGTACATAGGTCCTGTAAGGGACCTTTTTTCTTTTTTGGCTAGTTAGAGTTAGACCAAAATTGCCATATTAGTAAATGCAGGTACGTATACTATATGTATAGTTAGATCCAATTTTACGGATAGGGAATTAGTCAGATCGCAACTTATTTGCATGTACTGCAACAGCCCCAACCAGAGGTTCAGCCACTTTGGCACCCTTGAGCTTGTTGCCTCGCTTTCGCGGCTAAGTGCCATCCGCGCTCGCCCTCAAGCCCCGTGAAGCTGTAAAAGCCTCTAATGGCTCCAGGGCCCACATAATTTATTTACTCATGAGTTTACCTCAAAGCGACGATTGAAATAATATTAGGTACTTTAAATAAAAAACCTGTAGTTACTAGCCAAAGGTGGTTTTCTGTCACTCCTTATGGTAGCAGATATAATAGCGTGATGGTAATTAACATGACTTTACCACGATAACCCGTTATTCTATTAACCTACTTAACATTATCACTATCAATTTATGCAATGAGAAGAAATTGGCGGAATTACTTAGATTTTACGTAATAGATGTCAAACATATAAAGTGTATTATTTTATCTATCTTCTATATATATACATAATCGGTATTAAAAAAATTACCGTCTCTCTGTCCATTTACTTTCTTTTCACACAAAAACCACTTATCCGATTTACATAGTTTCTCCTTTAATTCATAGATAAGTCATCTGGACAGGATATATTTTATTACATAAATTAACATATAAAATAAGCAGTCACGATAATGGTGGAAAAATTCGGAAAAAGATGCTTTTAGGGCGTTTAAATGGCTTACGCTGAATAAATCATAAGATATATATCAAATTAATATATTACATAATTGTAGATCTTAAAAAGACCTACTTAAATCATAGATAGCATATGTCTATCTTCAAAAGGGCACCCAGAATAAACATTTGATGCAGCAAAATTTGCGCGTGCGCTCAACCGACAGCATTCTCTAATACATACGAGCGGAGCCGCGGGCACAGCTAGTAGAGTATAAATTAAAACACACTCATTTTTAAACAGTTTATTTGTTAACTCCACGTATCAACTAGATATCTTTTATCCTTTTCCATATCACAAATTAATTTTCTAACTTCCTCTTCTGTTTTATTTTCATATTTTACAAGACATTTGACTAAAGCTTCTCTCACTTGGACAACCATAGCTTTCAGATCACCGCATATAAATACTGAAGCTCCATTTTGTATTAACTCAGTCACATGTTCACCATTCTTCATCAACAAGTCCTGTAAAAAAAAAGTTACAATAGTTTTCTTGTAAGGGAATGTTCAAGTAATACGTAAGGAATTTGGGAGTGGGGGGATGTTTTCTGGAAACGTTACGATGCGTTACAGGGGCGGGAGGGGGTTTTGAACTACGCGTTACGTAACATTGTTTTAACCCTTCAGAACGGTCGTGTAAAGTTTTTTTTACTTTTTGTGACATAATTGTGACTTTCAGGTAAAAATTGTAACTTGGTGGTAGTTACGTAACTTACTAGGGGGTACTAGAGGGAAGGGGGTAAAGAAAAACGTTACGACGCGTTACATGGGGAGAGGGAGATTAAAAATTCTCCAAAAACTGCGTCACGTAATACTTGAAGCTCCCTAATATAAACATGCTTAATTCTAGGATAACTCACCTGTACATACTTAACTGCACTATCATCCCTTGAAAATGCAGTACAGAGTTTACTCAATACACCCCTTGAGAGAAACCCTTTCAATTCCTTCTCATAAATAAAATCAAACTTTGGACTTCTGCATCCAAAGAATAAATAAATGTCTCCAAATTTTCCATTAGGGTTATTTTTTTTTGCTAACTCAATTTCTTCTAAAAATCCAATGAAAGGTGCTACTCCTGTACCAGTTCCAATAAATATTAAAGGTGTTTCCAAATTTGAAGGCAAAGAAAACCCTGATAAATTCTTTCTAATGTAAATTGGAATTCTTCCATAACATCGTCTTTTACAATTGTTTGTTAAACTTAATTCATTCAAACTATCTTCTAAATCAAACGCGTTATTCAGAATCTGACTTTCTAACCATCCTGTTGTAAGGCCTTTCCTATTATTATCTATGTCCATAACAGAAAAACAAATGTTAATCTTTTTAGAATCTTTCAAGCCTGTATTTACTACAGAATACGGTCTAGGGAGTAGTCGCGGAAGATTGGCCATCAAAACCTCTATGTTGGGCTTACATGATTTGAATTCTTTGAATATATCTATTACACACATATTTTTGTTAAGTATATGTGTTTGATACGCCTCAGAACCGTCTTTGCTGCATAAGTATTCCAGTATTTTCTTTTCATTTTTGTCTAAGGTGTGCCTTGACAATGCCAATAAAAATACCTGTAATATTAAATAACAATTATTTTAAAAAACAAAGTAAATTTCTACATGGTGAGGTCATTCATGGGATAAATAATGGGGATCATCTTGTAGCTGGTAATTTCCCTACTATAATTACAAATTAAAAAAAATATGAATTTTAGACAAAGTACCACAATACTTTTTAAAAACCTATCATTATACCTCAGTTCTTAATATAACTTTTAGAATTCAGTCAGTGCATACTGACCGGCTCACTCTGAAACACAAGTCAACCAATATTTATAAACATTAAAGTCTTTTCTCATAGAAAAAAGCAAAATAATATGCCAATTCATAATCTGTTCTATAGATCTGACTCCAGCAAGTATCATATTTATTAACATTTAACATAAAACCCAAGTTAAAATACTGCCAACATGGAAATATTTTCTACTACAAAAAAAAAAGTTTTCAGTCATCTAAATTAATAAGGGATACCTTTTTCATGACACTCCTAATATCAACACAATATGTTAATAAATGCCTCAGAGTGGACTTGGTAGGTATGTGAGGTGAAATTTTACCTCCTCTTCGGTTCTTGTCCAACCTGAGAGTATATGATGTATCTGCTATAGCCATCAGGTCCAAATGGTTAAGTATAACATTCACTTCAGATTCCAAATTTTGAGGGATCACACCTACAGTGTCTCCAGCTTTAAAACTAAAGTTGCTGTCCTGCAATAAAGTTTAATAACCAATAAAAGTTATGGCAATATTTATTATCAATAGGATTATAATAGGACTATCTATCAACAAGTTATTTGACTGTATATTGGATCCTAATCACAAAAACAAAATTCCCCTTTTAACATATGTAATGATATATTTTATAAAATCGTAATAATGAAATATAAAGTAAATTTGACAAATTGTTGTAATAATAATATTTTACATTCGCGAATTATGACATGAAATCAAAAGCACTCTTTATTATTAATAGCACAATATCAGTTGCGATACTAAGATTCTCAAGACATACAAGACTCTTTATGCAATTTATAAATCCACTTTACTGGCATAACATTTTTTTTATCATAAAAACAAAAACCGGTACGTAGGTGAAATTGGAAAACATAGTCCATGAGAACACTTACTGTAACATCAAAAGTGACTTCATAAATTGCTTTACAATTTTCGCTCATAGCAGTCAATCTTCTCCAATTAGATATATCTGCTTGAAAAATGTCACTATTCGCGAACGGCATTGGTAGCAGTGATTCATTATAGGCGGATTCTGTATTCTGTAAATATTAGGTATAATATTTATTTTTATTTGCTTCCGAGTAAAGCGAGAAATTCCGGACATTACAATACTCGTTAAATGGTGAAAAATCTACATAAGTACTTGTATTTTAATCAGCTATAATTAAGATAAATTTCGCAATAACAAATAACTTACTTGGTCTTCATATTCAATTTTCAGATACGTTTCTTTATAAGGAGGCAGGCTTGCACAAGGCAAATCTAATAACTTATCGAGAATATCCTGAAAACTTTTCTTATATACCATTTCGTAGTCTAACAACTTCCAAAAATCAATTTGCAATTAATCGACATGTGTTACAAAATTTGCAGAAAAAGTAAACGTAACTTTACTTTGACATATGACAGTTACTGATTAGGGATGCGGAAAATGAATCGATACCTGAGAGATAACGATATTTTGCTTCAATACCAAGTAACTTCAGTTTCAATACTAAGCCCAGTATCAATCCTTTTCATTGGTATAGATACTTTAAAGCTATACTGCAACTATTGCGTAATTCCTAACAAAAAACTAACCATAGCAGTGATTTCCATAAAATTGTTGAGTGAATTTGGAAGATTTCTGCCACTTTTAATTGTCTCTGTAAGATAATAATTCATTACATAAGTGTAAGTTACTTTAGTAATGGCAAAATATGAATTTATATTATGTATTAGCTGTCAAATTGGACGCGTAAAAAATTGTCCCTAGAGTATAATTGAAGAATATTTATAGATGTTTTCGATGCTTTGGTAGTACGGTAGGTATTTCATAGAATAAGTTGCAACATTAATTGTATGCTTTTGTTTCTTTGTTTTGATTCGGAAATTTGGAATCGCATAGATTGTTTGCTAATTTATTGAGTTACGTTGAGTAAGACAAATTACTTTTATTATGCCGCCTCCATTACAAAGTGACATCTGGTAATCTTTTCGGAAGAATGAAGACAACAGTGTTTTTTATAAAACATGTTCTAAAACTATTAAAACTAGTGGGAACACTTCCAATTTACAAAGTCATTTGAATACTAATAATAAACAGTAATTATGATATTAAACGTTAATGATCCGAGACCTACAGCATCTATATAGCACGACCGATTGACTGGTAACTGACTGATTAAATTATTTTTTATGTCAGACTGTGATGAAAATGACTGAAAACTGAATTAAAAGAAAAAAAATGTATTTTAGTCACTTTCATCTCATCACCTATAAATCTATCTATATAATAAATCTGTAATTCTGTCTGTGCTTGTATTTTTTCCTGATAGACATCCTATATAAAGGACAGTGATCACGAATATGACATATATTTGTTTGTCTATCTGTTTATATTACCGGATGTAACTTAAAAAGCTTTGCCGTTTTTTATAAACTCTATACATGGGAAGCTTCTCTATGTAATTTCTCAATTGATAGACTATAAGAATTGACAATAAAATACATTTAGAAATCGAACAAAAAATATATTTTTATATTTGTCCAATATTTAATCAATTTTGATGAAATTTGGTGTACGTGAAACATAAATCAATCCGTGATTGATGGATTATAAGAATTTTCAATTATACTTTTAGAAACTGAAAAATAAAATTAATAATTCTTAACAGATTTTGATAAAATTTTATCCACGGTAAGTTTATGTTTTTCATAATGCATAGAATATAAGATTAGTTAATAATACAAATCGTAACAAAAATAATATAAATTAATTTTCATTAAGTATATATCAATCGATTTTAGTAACATTTTGTACATGAGAAGTTTATTCCTTTTCATAATTGGTAGATTATGTATAATATATCTGCCTATAAGAATCGTCATTATTATGAGTACAAATAAAATTACGAGATGAAACTAATTACTGCGTTATAAATGCGAGTGGAGCCACGGAACACCACTAGTCGTCAATAAAGTGAAAATTAAAAATAGTACAAAAGATTGATATGAAGCATGATGATGATTAGTTGTATACATCAGGCACAATAATGCAAAATACAACATTGTAAATTATTTTATTAACTTAAGAGTTTCTTTTTATAAATCAGTTATAATTCTATCCGATTCTAAAATCAGGGATTTTATTACATTACATATCTAGTTAAAAATTGTTTACAAGGACATTCACAAGTTGGAATTTAATTTTAATCTGGTGACTACGGCATTTCTTCGTCTGAGAAAACTGAAACAAAAAAAAAGGTAACTAATAAAATTATGAAAACATATTAAAATTAATCACATACTTTTCTCAATAAAAAGAATCATTAGTTTTAAAAATAATCTAGCGTAAAAGCACGCAGCCTATAAGTGATAATCATAAAAAACTAACTTAGAAAAACATAATATACATTTGCTAGGTGACCAATTGCGCATATTAAGATTTGTCACCTTTTACTTAAAAAAAAAGTAATCCATGTGGGAATCCCTTACATGCTTTACTTTTCCCATAGATGCATAGTCCTATAGCATTTTTAGGCAAAAAATATGACCTTTTTTTCGAACTGACTATACTGTTAGGGGTCCTGGAGCCTCTGACAGCTTTTACAGGTTCACCGGGCTTGGGGGCGAGCGCTTAAGGCTCTCAACCACGAGGCAACGAGTTCCAAGGGTGCCAAAGTAGCTGAACCTCGGCTCGGACAGTAGCGCGTATGCAATGAAGTCGCGATTTCTCTAATTCCCTATCGAATGAATTCTATCTAAACTCGATAACCTAACTAACCTAAATTCGATCTAAACTATTATTTATTCATCGTAAGAAAACTTGCATGACACATTTACAAATTATATATAATATATGACAAATTATGACATAGCCTAAAAAACATATTATGTACCTGAGCGGCGCGCGGCGTGCATGTGTCTACGATGGAATGTAATGTATGCTAGTGAATGTAGAGTCACTGTATCGCGCAAGTGGATGCTTGGCTCATGGGCTCCATGCCGAAGGATCGGACCTAGGCTTCAGTTGCCGCAGGAGAGGGCGGTCGTGGCGGTAGTGCGGGAGCGAAGTTAACCGTTCGTCCCCTGCGGAGGGAACGGTGGTTTCGCGGGCGTGGGCGCGAGCACGCTTGGATTACGGGAACGGACGCGTAGAATTCGTTAGCTTTCTTGATTTCGTCATCGGGTTAGATAAAGAAATTTCGTGGTCGGCGTTTATACCGTTTGTCAACGAGGATTATGTCTGGGGTGTAGTTTGCGGCGGCTTTTACCGGTAACCGGTGGGTGCTAGGGGTACGCACAGTGGCGGATTTCCCTTAAGGCCAACTAGGCCCAGGCCTAGGGCGGCCAGATATTAGGGGCGGCTAATCGTGGCAAAAAATATACTACCTAATGCAAACATATGATGACAATAAATAACAGTACACTAAAGTGTAATATGAAGTATATATTAAGACTCTAGGCATGGATAAAAATCCAGTTTGAATACAATATTGACATCGTAAAGCAATACTTTAATACCATCAAATTTGAAATGTTTTATTAAATAATAAGCTGAGAAGGAGGCGGCTAGTGCTACACGGCCTAGGGCGGCCAAGACTGCTATTCCGCACGCACCACTTGCTTTTGTTAGTACCGCAAGGTATCCAGCAAGCGACCACTAAGCGTGGATTTGAAGTCTAGAAACAGTCGCACTGAAAAGTGCGGTAGATTCCGTGTTGCGCACTGAAAAGTGCACACCACGAAAGGTGCGAGCGAGACAGCGATAGCTGTGCAACAAATACCGAAATACTCGCTACACAACTATAATGATCGAGCTATGAGTTTTTTTTGTTTTTTTTTTCGAACTGACTATACTGTTAGCCTTAGGGGCCCTGGAGCCTTTGCGGCTTTTACAGCTTTACCGGGCTTAGGGGTGAGCGCTTAAGGCACTCGGCCACGAAAGCTAAGCAACAACATCCGAGGGTGCCAAAGTGGCCGAACCTCGGATCGGGCTGTTGCGCGTATGCAAATAAGTCGCGATCTGACTAATTTCCTATCCGTAATTCGATCTAAACTAACTATACATATATACATGTTTCTTCCCCCTGGGAGGAGGGAAGGAACATGTGTATGTGTATTTAGTGGTCTGAATTTTTTTGTCTAATCTAACTAGGCAAAAAAAGAAAAAAAGGTCCCTTACAGAACCCTATGTACCTGTGTGTTGTGCATGTGTGTATAATGCAGTGTCATGTATGGCTGTGAAAGCTAGTGATTGTAGAGTCACTGAATTGCGCGAGCGGCTGCTTGGCTCAAGAGCTCCATACCGATAGATCGGACCTAGTCTTGAGTTGCCGCGGAGGAGGTCGTGGCGGGTATGCGGGAGCGAAGTTAACCGTACGTCCTCTGCGGAGAGAACGGTGGTTTCGCGGGCGTGGGCGCGAGCACGCATATGTTGCGGGAGCGGACGCGTAAAACTTGTTAGCTTTCTCGATGTCGTCGTCGGGATCGACAAAGAGATTTCCCGGACGGTTTTTATAACGTTTGGCAACGGGGATCGAGTTGTCTGGGACGCGAGCTATGAGTAACAACAGCGGCTGAGCGAGCGCGGACACATCCGTTCCCGCCAACGTTCGAAATCAGAATCCCTCTCATATAAAACCTGGATGGCCATATATATTATACTTTTCTGCTGTATGACCCTACCGCCTATCAGCTCCAAAGCGCGATTTGCCGCCCCCATCTTGTCAACACGGGCCCTGGTCTCAACAACTTTAGGCCCTAGGGTAAATACGCTCCGAGGATGATTTTAAATATGGTTCCAAAGACCAGCCACTGGGAAATGTGAGTCCACAGATATCCATGATTTCATACTTCTAAAAAAGCTGGCATTGTACGGGCTGATTACAATAAAAATAAATTACTTTCTATAGCCTCGCCGGCGTCTTCTGTTCCTCCTTGAAGACATCCTTCACAGACGGTCGTGTCACACGGATCAGGGCTACTTGTTGGGAATGCTGGTGTCATTTCAACTGGCGGCGGCTACACGGAAAAACATAAACATATATTTTAATGAACGAGTAAATCCACTTTTTAGATAAATAATGTTATTATTTATTAATTCGAACACACGTTCGAAAAGGTAACGCAATTATTTAAATCGAATTTATTGCGAATGAATTTCAATGTGATCATCCCGTAGCGTAAAACTCAATAAGTAATCGTCCACTATCAGGATGAATGTACAATGAATTAAAAATTATTATTATCGAATTAGTTTTTCGAATAAAACAAGGACGCTAATAACATTTATTTTGATGTCTTAAAACATGCAGTTTTCATAACTGAAGCGTATTGGTCTCAAAATTAGTTTTTTATATCTAGGAGTATGAGAAGACAATGATGTGTAAAATACCTAGAAAGACCATTTTTGCTCCTAAAACTTTTAAATCTTTACATATCTCCTATATAAAAATTTTAGAAATTAGTTTTCTTGAAAAATTCTTGGGAAATGTTCTTGTAGTACCACCGTATGTGGGAAAAATATAGAACTTTGGATTTCTCGGCGTTTAAAATCAACAAGACGTTGTGGGCTGGCATGGTGATTAAGCCCTTGCATTCCCTCGGAAGAGGCCTCTTTGTCCAGCAGTGGGACATTTACAGGCTGGTATTATTATAATTTATATACTAGGCTGGTATTATTATAATTTATATACTAGACTAGCGAACCCAACAGTCGTTGTCCTGCCCGAACGGCTTGCCTAAATATAAAAATAAAAACTAAGAACTCGACCACAGCGCCATCTACCGGGTTTAATTGTGAATTTAAACTATCCAGAGACCCACACAAACGCAGACGAAAAATTTCAATAAAATCGGTCCAGCCGTTTAAGTGGAGTTCAGTCAACATACACACAAAAGAATTTATACATATACAAGACTTATACCTCAAGTCTGTACAAATAGGATAAGCGGCACGGATCCCACGTAGTGCAAAGTGTTGCATTGTGCATCATATCTTTACGAGGTTCATCTCCGAAATAGTCAAAAGTGATCACGATATTGTTGTCTATCGCACATTCATCTAGAAATTCGTAAACAGCAATCTGTGGATGACAAGTAAATGTTAGTAAAGGAATCTCCAATATCACAAATATTTTAAAATGAATTTATTTTAAAATAACGAATTTTAATTACATTAGACAATAGTGTATCACCTTATCTTAATACCAGCCCCTGAACTATTGTTTAGTGTCGCAGGGTGATCCGTGAATACCGATCTGTGTTCGCGGGGGTGGCCTTTGTTTTCACTAGCTACCCGCCGTGTGAACAGAAGGGTGATGTGGTCACCGCTGTATATTAGTTTACGGCGGTAAGGAAGGAGATTGGGAGCCTCCGGTTCCTACGAAGATATTAGGTTTTAGGAGGAGGGCCCTGATCTTTCATCTGGTACAGGTGCTGTACGGGTATGGTTGGTTCGGACGTTAACTGTACCGTATCGCCCGCAGGACACCCACCATCGTGTATCAGGAGTGTGGTGCGACCAAGAATACTGCGCAACGCACTTTCTCAGACATCTCACTGCTGAGTGTGATTAGCAACATGCTCAACAGTGAGGGTTCGTGGTGTCTTTCTGCGATGATGTTATGATAGAGAAGGAGACCCCGGAGAGTGCTCAAGAGGAGGATCCTTTGAGCGGCCTTCTTTGACAAAGATAAACAGGCGGCATGAGGAGGCGATTCCCTATCCTTTTTCCTCCACCTAGCAGAACCAGGGGAAGTGAGTGTAGAGGTCAGTCTTCTTATTGCACAGGGACGGATGTCTGGCTATCCCGTACTGTCTCTTTTTAATTTCTGGGTCCGGCATTCACGGTAGGATGCTTGTGTGATCCCGTGTCGCCCCATTACGGCGGCGGATGGTACACCGTGGTCTTTTAGTAAGTAAGAGTCTCATATAACTAACTACTTACTCCTCCGAGTGAATATTTCCCCAAGCATGGTATCTACTAAACTTACCTACTAAAAAAAACTTGCATGCACTTAAAAAATAACTTAAGTAGCACTAAAAAGTACCCACCTTACTTTTGTTACCACAATCCAAAGTACCGTTCTGAAAATAGTTATTCTCTCTTTCACCATTACCAAGGCAGAACATCCAGCCTTCATGGAAAGAGTATTCTATAGGTGCCACCTCAGCTTCTATGCAGGGATCTACCGGAACTGGTATAGACTGCTTACCGAAAGTACATTTGCGTTCATGCATGTTGGCTTGAACTCTATAAGCATCTAAATCTGGTTCAGATCCCTCGGGACACCTATAGTAGTTACCTTAAGAGCAAAAGTAATGAAGTATATTTTATTTAATTAGTCGATATTATTATAAACTATTTTTAAGTGGATGCATACGCTTAACATCTAGTGTTACTATCTTCTCGTCAATAAAACAAGAGGTTTAGCAGACAACTTCATAGTCTAGACTTTTTGTTGCAATATGCGTGCGCATCATAAAAATTCATTCATCATTTTTTCATAACTTCAAAATATAAGAAAATATCAAACTTTATATTATTATCTGGATATAGAAAAAAATAGTGAATTTAACAAGGAAACAATCGCTCTTATCATTTGACGAGGGAAATATATGTCTTTGTTTGAATAAGCTATCTTAAGGTTCTATAAAAATAATAATCTATTCAGAATACAAGGAATTTCATTACAAATAAGTTTTTATTAACGCATATGTGGTTAACATGCATATCCCAAGTACAGAATCATACACATTTTTTTTACAACGGGCTAACTACAAATTTAATAAAAAAGTTATTCGGGCCGCATGTAAGAAACTTATGATAAAACAAAACTGAATAATGAAATATTCGTATTCAATTTTTAAAAATTAAGTTAACACGTCTAGAATTACAATCAAGCAAGGGAGGAAGTGTCATGGGCTGCACGCGTACGTAGACTATCATCGTCATAATTTTAGCCGAAAGACGTTCACTACTGGACATAGTCCTCCTACAAAGATAGCCACGACGATCGGTCATGCATTACTCGGATCCAGCGGTTTCCGCAACCTTTACCAGGCCAACGGGTTGCTCATCCCTATTTTAGATTATATTACTTATATGAATTTATTTATTCGAATAACTCTTCACCGCGCCGATGCCGACGTACCCTTGTAGCCTATCGTTATTCTCGCTCCCCGTACTTGCCTACAGCTTGCCAGATTGCTTAAGGTTCATGGTTACAGTCGTGTATATAACCTTTCTCAATTAATAGGCTATAAAATAATAATAATAATAAAATTTACTAGTAGCTCTTGAGATTAGCGCGTTTAAACAAACAAACAATCATTTGAGCTTTATAATATTAATATGGATATGAATTTATGAATAATTATTTATAAAGAATACCTACTCTACATACATTATTATTCATAAGTTATTACATAATCATCTGGTTACGTATACCTTTGACAATATACCTAATAATTATCTGAAGGGAATAAAATACATCAGAGATCATTGTCATTCAAGTACGATGTAATTGATAGCATAAAATTATATAATTTAACGATCATAAAAGAAATTCACCATTCTGTATAATATAAATCGATTTCTTATGCGCACTGATAACGGTCCTCACAGTGAGTCCATTGCCTCCACTTTTTATGTTTTCCATCAAGACCTCTTGTGCCGCACGCTGTTCCCGAGACCATTTCGCAGCTTCTTCTGCTAATATTTGTCGACTTACTTTGCCTGGTGATTGTGTTGACTGAAAACATTTTATAATGCTGACCTATCCATTTATACCACTGCCTTCTTTGCATGACAACTGTACTTGCGCAATTTTCATTATGGTAAGTGAACTTATGTACAATGTATTAAAGTCAAAAATATAAAATAATGCCGTGTTACTTTAATAAAAGAAACGTTCAACATTGAACCCTTTGAAAGATAAATGCAAACATCGCAGAGACCGGAGTGGATACGCCTTGTATATACATCATAAGGTGGTTGACTTTGAGACAACGAATACTCAGGCTTAATGCTAAACATGATAGTATAAAAACCAGACCATCGGTGGCCATTTTCTATACGTACGTTAATGTTGTGTACGTGTCCAGTGTGCACAAAGACATTTAAAATTAACAATGGGCTAGGTCAAACATACCAGCGAGCTCATAGTACGGCAGAACAGCTAAGCCGTCAACCAAACTGATTATGCCTACCGGATTTTAATGTCGCTGAGACTATAGTCAGCTTGGCATATATAAAAGGAAAGTTTATTAACCTGAGGTGGATTCTCCAATATAACATGTGGTCTTCCAAGAGTATGTTGCCAAATTAATTGCGCTGCCACTTTATGTTTTGAACTGTGGTGCAATGGTTGTATTTGTAATATACCATACCAAGCTAGTTCTCTGTAGACACTGTCAGGAAGGTAGCCAGTCTAAAACATACATATAAAAATTATATCACGTTAAACATAGATTTTCACCTATTTTATTCGTATATTAGAAAAATCATTACGTCAAACAGGCTTGGAAATACCTCATATTTCAATTAAACATAAATAAAGTTCAAGCGGATATTTTTGTAGATCTGCAAAATAATAAATACTCACAGGCATGAAATCCATGTGCCACTGAAACAATAATGTGAAATGTGTAACTAAATTATTAAATGTGAGATTTTACTTTAAATAATTAACCTTACCATAAAGATGACCACAATTCTAACAGTTTACGTAGTCCCTATACGTACGTAGTAATCTAGGAGGGTGGCAAACAGAGATATCTTCCCTAGACATATTTTGCTAAAGCGCGTAGGTAAGGTACCTATAAAGCAGAGCGCCTCATGCTATCAATTCTTAACTTGAGTTTGAAACGCATCCTAAGTTGATTTTTGAACGCGCTCCCAGTGCGTGTGATGTATTTGGCAGGGGAATTCCCATCATAAAAAAACTCAAATGCTGGAGGAAAGGGGTTAGTGTCAAGTTTTTGCCCCAGTTTATGTTATAAAATGTATAAAATTTAATGTCTGCTTATTACGCCTTAGTCAATAATATTAATTTTATATATTCTATTATACTTACAGGCCTCGTCATGAAGGAAAGCCAAACTTAACCATTAAGAAATTCTAGTCCACATAAGTTACTGATGTTAACAAATGGCCAAGAATTCACTAATCTTAAAATTACTTTAGAACCGACAGCTTTAGTCAAGTGTATAAACTTCCTCACAGATTCTCTTTACCTTTTGAGAATTAATATTTTTATTAAAAAAAATTAATGACTGTGAATTCCAAAATCTAACTCATTCTGACGAACGATTAAGTAGTAAACTTTGAACTTAACAAAACCAAGACAAAACGATTTAGGACATTACTATCAACAATTCACAGCTTATTATGGTCTGCTCAAAGCATTTTGAAATTACACAAATTGAAATTGAACAATTTCAAATACTGCGCTAACTAGCACTATCAAGGCTAAATACAGAGTAATATGTACATAATAATTTATTCAAATTTGTTAAGCTATTCCTAAATGTATTAAGAGAGGTAGGAGAAATTTGTTTGGAGTTTTCTTTTTACCTGGGGCAGTTTGACTGGTGGAATATCTATACCCTATAGAAGATCGCAGCCAAATAACCTTGTGTTGTGTTCCTGTGGAGAGTAGGGTTTCCAGAGCTCCTTGGGGTAGGGGGATTCATAGTTGGCAACGCGCTAGTTGATACCTATGGTATTACAAGCGTCCACAGGCTAAGGTAGCCTACGGTATGGTAGCTTTACTGATGTATGCTATCAACATTACAGTTCTTTACTACCTGAGTTGATTAAAAAAATGGAAGAAAATTACCTCCTCTTCAGTTTGTTCGGTGGTAAACCCATCTATAAAATAAAATAAAATCAATCTTATAATCTCATCAAATCAAAAAGGCAATAGTTTAAAACCTTTTAATCACTCGCCTTCATCATCTGTCAAGTCAGCACGAACATTTAATAACTGAAAATGGAAATTTAAGTGTAATAGATTGCTGAGCGTGTACTCCAATTTACAGGAGGAATGAAACTAATTTTAGGTCCGATTAATTAAGCAATTATTAAATATTAACCTTAGTCAACGAATTTTAAACGCTAGTAAAACGAAGTAAATTGTTAAAGTGGTAAGTAAATACATTTTTGGGGTGTAAAGGGTCTTGAATATCATCATGAGAATTGAGACACCGATACTATACCGTCATCTGCACATGATGCACTCTACTCAGTAACGAACGAGGAAATGGCTATAGCGGGCAAATAGAGCTGGGCTGTAAAACCCAACCGGGTTCCCGAGAACCATACCCATATTGAAAAGCCCGTCATAGTGATTCGCTTATGCTCGTCACGTTTGGGTCAACTGGTGCATATCGTATTTCTATTTAGGCAGGCTGGCATGACAACGGCGACAGGCGATAGATTCTTGATCTCTTGATGGTCGCCACTATTTATGGTTTATGCTGGGCTGTGCTTACCATCAGTCCGATCACATTGCCTTGCTACTATTTAAAAAAAGATATCAGTTACTATATAAACTAATTCCTCAACTGGTTCCAAATAACATGTAAGGATTAAAAAAAATTCAAGGCAAATATTTATAAAAGATCAAACCATAATTTTCAGTAATCCACATATAGCTGTGAAATAAAATGTTTTTAACGAAACCATTTTGCCGTGAAACTTTTTTACGTTCAGCACTCGAAGGTAAAAAATACTTAAGTTAACTGTTCGCACCAATTAAAACTAAATTGTTATTGATAAAATACTAATTGCTATCGATATCAAATCTTAGTAATTGGAATATAGAAAATATTTGTATGTGTGGTAAATATGCATATTTGTAGAAATGAGTAGAAACCACCACACACCACGTGGATCACCCGTTCGAAGCATGCTTAAGAGTGTCGCATTGCGGTACCAGCCGGTGTAGCTATATCTAACGGAGTGGTTGGGATATGTCCCTAACTGGGTCGCAATGATAAACTTATTACAATGACTTTCATTTGGTTCGTCACGTTTCGGAATCAGCCTTTAGTCAATTATCTCGTATAACAGGTAGTAATTATTTCCGGGTTTTTTACTTTTATTTATACTCATATTTATGACAATTCTTATAGTCTATCTATTTTGGAATGATATATACATACCGTGTACAATTTCAGTTGAGAATTAATTTAAAAAGCATTTATTTACGATTTCTAAAATTATTATTGACGATTCTTGTAGCCTATCAATTATGGAATTACATATGCTTCCTCTCTACAATATTCCATCACATCGATTGAGAGTTAATAATTCTTATAGTTTAACAGTTGAGTAATAATATAACCTTCCCGTGTCCAAAATTTCATAAAAATCGGCCAAGCCGTTTTTGATTTCAATAGGAGTATAGAAACAGAGAGACTGATAAAAAATGTAAGGTCATATTCGTGATTAATGTCTTTTATAAAAATGTCTATCAGGAAATTTAGTAAAAAATTACATATACAGACGTCTATCTGTATTACGTTCTGTCTGTCTCCACACATTTATTATAATATAGATTAGTCGCTGCAAAATCTTCTGTTTCTAAAAGAAATGTCTTCATTGTTACAAACATTGAGAATGAGTGTTCTTCATAAAATTCAAAGACAAAGAACACGTTACCATGAGAAAACTGTGTGACAAAATAATTATTACTCTTTAGCATTGTTATGCAATTATATTCATTAAATTAATACGAACCTGTAACAAATTTAATCTAAACCATGTGGTGCTAACTACTTCGGACTATTCGGAGTCGGAATCATGAGAAATACTTGCAAATATCGATACCCGGTCATCAAGGTGCGGGTGCGGGTACAGGTACAGGTGCGTGGGTATTGCGAACTATATGCGTACGCGGCCGGCCCGTATGTATCGGGTATTTCGGCAGGGGTAAGGTCGCACCGGGTATTAATACCTGGACCAGTATATACCTCCACACCTAAACCAGTAATTCTCTCTGATAGGTCTGTTGATATTTTTTTAAATATCGGATTCTCGATATATCAATATTTTTAAATATATCAATATTGGAGTTTGATATATTGAAAGAAAATATCGATTTTTCGATTTATCGAAAATATCGACTCGAAAATACATTACACAGTTTTTAATTCATACTGTTAATGCGTAACAGAATATATATACCTGGGTCAAATTATATCTGTCAAAAACTTATCGACTAAAGAAGTAGAAAGGCGCGTGAACAGAGATACTGGTCTCTAAAGGAAATCATGAAAAACAAATCTGTCCATATCGTAAAAAGAACACTTCAACACTTGCATATTGCCATGCCTTACCTATGGCTGCCAGACCTGGCTACTAACTCAGAAGATTACTAAAAGTATATATCTGGCAAATACTAGAATTCTTGATATTTTTGAAAATATTGGATTCTCGATATATCAATATTTTAACAACAACAAGACAACAACAGGGGGTAAACTACATTTAAGATATCAGATTATAGTATTTTTTATATACAAAATTACATTTCGTTTTAGGATAATATGCAAATAAATAAAGTAAAAGAGAAAAAACATAATATAGTGTAAACAAAATATAGTAGATTCGGTTTACGATGATGTTGTAGTTTAAATAATTAGCGAGACTAAATGAAAAATACGAACTTATTTAAAAAAAGTATCGAGCGTCGATATCTATATTTTAATATCGGACTATCGTAATATCGTCCAATAAAGTATTAGTAGTAAATATCGATATTTCTAATAATTAATATCGATGGTACGATATATGGATATTTTATCAACAATCCTACTCCACAGAGTACGTAGAGGAACAGAGAGGAATCTTAGTACTTACCTTTGTCTACTCAAAGTAGAAGTTCAGAGTTTGACAGTTCTTTTTTTTTTAATTATATAGCTACACAAAGGCAGAAATGATTTGCAGTTTTTTTTTTCGTCGGGGCACAGGCAGCTTTTATTTGTTTATCCAATAAATCTCAAAATTAATTTTAAATACTTATAAAATTTATAGGTTGTAAATAAAACGACAATCACTGCATTATTTAATTCGTTATTTATTTTTAAATTTCTTTTTAACATTTTTAAAAGCTTTGTCATGCATGTACGTACGTTAATGCGGACGAAATCGACACATTTTATATACGATTTATAATATTACACCACGTATATACACATAATTTAATTGAGATGAGAACATAATATTAAAATAGAGCAAACATCCTTAAGATATGGGCATGTTAAGAAATTGAACGAATATTTGGTTTTTATTAGATTAAATATTTGTCTTGATATTTTTCCTGAGTTTGGTTTCGATTCCAAATATTGGTTGGTTTCTTTTACAATATATGAAAAATATCTCACAACATACTCTGCAGGATACGTTAATTTATATTGATTATTAAAATCCTCATATTCTTTACATGTTATCCATTTGTGCATTGAGGACTCAGAATTTTGCGTTAAATTTCTTTTACATTCTGGACAATTGAATACATTTAAGCACTTTTTTAATATCCATCCTTCAGTGTATGCACGTGAATGTACATTAAGCCGTTCTATTCTAGCTTCTACCTGCATATTTGTACAGTTTTCGGGAGACATAATTTTTTCACTAGAAAAGGGTGTTGTTTGACTTAACCCTACAACTTTGTGTTCTTTGATGAACTCAAATAACTTTTGTAATTTTATAATTTGATCACCCGATGTTTCCTAACAATTAAAACTTTGTGAATGAAAATTTATAAATCTGGTAATAAGTAACGACCGAAATTTGCTTTTAAACGCTTTACATTCCGGGTCATTATTTCTGAAACGCACGCACGCATTGTGCAAAGAAGTTTTCGATCGGGTCCGAGTTAAAATACCGGGGTCGCATAATTTTAAAACCTTTCTCTTTGAAAAAAATCCATAATTGTATGAAATTTTTTATAGTTGTAATTTTTTTTTTTGAACGAACTGTTGTCCCCTTATTGTCGTTTGTGAGAAAACGTAAATTTTCTAATTTTACTACGGAGTTTTGCCTAAATTGTTTATGGCTTGATGTATCGGTAACCGCTTGCCTTAGAGGTTTCCCTTTTGTTTTCATGTTGAATCCTGAACCATTACAAGAATCAAACAGGTCATCAAAAAATGATACAATTTCTTATGTGTTTTTTAAAGTACTGCTTAGTTCTCTCCAGTCTACATAGCGACCTGTAAAAAAAGAAATAAAAACTTAAATTTTAATGAACTATGAAGGACTGAAGTATCAGTTTTCAGCATTTCCATAAAAGTAAAAAGCAATGAAACTGCGTAGAGATTAACATGAATTTTAAAATTAATTATCACCATTAAAATATTTCAATTAATGTTTTTATTTCATAAGTTTTTTTTCTATTTTTTTAGGTATATTTATTATCTTACTTACAAAACTCTGCCGTATAGGCCAACGCACTTGCTACTGTTTTACTCGGAACTCGCGTGCAAGTTTTCACCTGAAAAAAAAATTTGTTTAAATTATTAATACTATCTTAGTTTCCTGAAACAATTCATATCAATGCAATCAAGCAATGATGGCTCAGATTCTAATCCCTGCAATGAATGTGAGCTTTCAGTGAAGTAAAACATCATGATGAAACCATGTCACGGTGGTAGGGTATTTTCTAATGTCTACCTGGCTAGCAACCACCCTCAAGTTGAAAATTTGTCACCAAGCACCTATGGGCATGTCCCAGCAGCTGCACTTGAGAGGCAGTTTTCCCACTAGGCTTAGCGTGTCACCATCTTGGGCCATATCATCACTCAACATCAGGTTTGGCCATAACACTAAATGATAATACAAAAAGTGATTTGATTATATACTTAGGCCTCTTTCATAAGTTACTATATGTATATGCAACATGCAAGTAGTCTATATATCAAATCAGTGCTTAATTTCAATTGCATGTAACAACTAAGCTATGAAAGAATTCTAAGCTTGATTCTTAAGTTATATTATTTATAGCCAATGTCATACAAATTGCATCCACCTGTACTCTAAAATCAGTTAAAAATAATACCTACTTCAGTTACTAAGTTTAAATTATCATCTATAAAATAACATCTGTAAAGCACTTTTGTAGAAAACAAATTAACACTCATGTAATTTGATTTAAGTTTAAATTATATTTGTTGAATCTTGTTTGTAATAAAAAAAAGTCTAATGAAACTCCATAATAACTAAAAGTAAGACATCAGGTTTGTGGATGATAAGTTCATCTGGGTGGCTGGCTGGTTAATAGCCAATTAGGGTATTATGATGGAGATTTTTAAAGATGGTCTTTACAAAATGATTGCATTTCAACTTATAAGTACAGTCCAAGAACAATGGTGCGATGTGTACATTTTCCGAATTATATTATTTGTCTTTAAACAACTATTAAGTGGCGCATAACAATTTAATAATTTTATGAAACCTTACCTTCATTTTTTTATCTTCCCAGGAATTACATATTCGTCGCTTAATTTGTGTAGTAAACGCATTTCTGCATGTTTAAAGTCTGTAACATAGACATCCACCATGTTGGACTAGACATAGACTCCATTTAGACACTTTTTCATTAAATTTTATATTTTTTTCTATAAAATTACTTTATATGCCTTTAGTAAGGTGAGGTGGATCAAATATTATATAATTTTTTTTGCCTCCCATCGTGATTGTTTCGTCTGAAATGAAAACAATAAATTTATATATTGTTGTGAATTGACACGATTATAAGGGTTTTTTATAGTGTTTAAGGCTTTCTTGTGATTATATTCAACCTGTTAACTTACCAGTATTTTCATGTGCCAGTATTTGTTCCTTTCTGGTATCTTGTTTCATTTTTTTATAGCTGATTGAAATGATATGCTTTGATCACATATTAGTGCCACAGGTATTAAAACTGTTTCTATTAGTTTCATAAGCACTGTCTCAAGAATTTAATACTTGTGAAGACATAGCATCTTCACATCATCATCATCTTTATAACAAATTATGTATGCAAAACTGTAAACTACTTATAGTATAAATAAAATTAATAACTTGTAAAAAGTTAGGAGCATTATACGACTTACCAGAGTCTTCGTATAGCGATGTAGGTATCCCAGTATCCATTTCCTCATTCGTAAAAAAAGAAGGATATGAAAAAAACACGAAAACGCAAACTGCTAATAACAAATCTCTTCTCTTCTCTTATATTTTTCACCCACTTCTGTGAGTCCTATCTCCGTCCTCGGAATTTGGTGCAACTTAATACTACCACGCCTGCTTTTGCAATGCGGCACACAACAAGTAATCTTAATAGCGAAAATTAAACGCGTATTACACTTTTAAACGCGAGAGGATAAGCCCGGAGAAACACCTCAACGCAACTTCACTCGATCAGATTCAAAACACTGTAATGACGTTAAAAACAACATGACAGCGAAGTATAAAATATGACAGAAGCCGCCATTGCAGTTGTATTATCGGCAGGTGTGGCGGGATGAAGTAACGTCAAATAATGTTCTTCTAATTACCACAGATTATATAAGGGCTAAAAACCATATATGAAGATACAGGGCCGTGATCCTACTCTCTGAGTCAAACTGTGATTAGTTTACAAGTTGGGCGTTACGAAAAATTTAATTATTTACTCTATAATTACTAAGTTTTGAACAGTGAAAATGAACACATTAGATAAACAATTAGCCGATTTGCGAATATACGCGAATGAATTAGACGCAAAGTTACAGGACGATATAAATGCAACGAAAAAGAAACCTTCTATACCACCAAAAAGAAATAAGGCGCCTCTGCCTCAAATACCTCAAAGTTGTATCGTGAAGTCTGCATGCGAACCGTCCTATTCCTCAAGACTAGAATCTGGCAGTAGAACGAGTTCCACATACTCTAATTTAGTTCCGGTGAAGAGTTGTATATTTAGAAACACGACGAAAGGGCGAAGCGGCGATGTACTTTTATACAGCAATCTCTTGCCTCCAGGAGGTACTAATCATGTTTATTCTAACATGATGATGCAACGAAATCCGTACGGCACTGACAGTATTTATGACAGAGGATCTCAATTATCAAGGGTTAGTGATGTAGCTCAGTCCAATTATAGTGAATTACGTCGCCCTGGGTCAGCGTACCCTCCCTCTTCTGCATCAGTTAACGCACAAGACTTTTCTACTTATGGTGGATCACAGACATCATCCACTTACGAGTCACTATATGAACCAATAAATCCTAGACCATGTAGCCAACTCTCTGGCGCTTCCCTTTACGGAGGATACGTTGGCACGGTCGAGCCAACCCCGGAACCTGATGATCGGTTATACTGCGGCAACTGTTACAAATGTGGAGAGAAGATACTGGGTGAAACCACTGGGTGTACGGCTATGGAGAGGATTTACCATATCAAATGTTTCTGTTGTCAACAATGTGGAATAAATTTGCAGGTAATATATTCACAATTTTATAATATAAAAAACCTTTAGGTTGCACAATGGGAACTTTGAGGAATATTTACAAAATAGGTCTAAAGATTCAAATATACGTGGAATCAAAAAGTTGTGATTTTTGTGAGGGCTAATATCCAAACAAATATGAATTACATACATATATTTTTTTGTTTTTTTTTTTTCATTTTATCATTCTTTATTCATTGTCGGAAACATTTTACATGTGAAAAAAGGTTATGAAGAAAGTGGTAAAATTGCGCCTAACTGCCCACCTAAATATGCCTTAATATTATTTATAACTGTTATCAGTTATAAATTAAATTTATTTTATTCTTTTTAGACCCTGAGAAGGTACTCATGTATATCGAAAATTAAATTGGTTTGGAGATGCTTGTCATAATTATAAGAATATTATACCAGCTTTGCTTATTGTGCCTTTTGTGGTTCTGTATTACATGTATTTGTTAATATTTCAGGGTCGACCGTTCTATGCTGTGCAAGGTCGAGCGCTTTGCGAGAAGGATTATCTGGAAACATTAGAAAAGTGTTGTGTGTGTGGTGATCCCATCCTCGACCGTATACTACGAGCTACGGGCAAACCTTACCACCCTCGATGTTTCACTTGCGTCGTATGCCAGAAGAGCCTCGATGGTATACCTTTTACTGTTGATGCGGTTAATCATATTCATTGTATCGAGGACTTCCATAAAAGGTAATTTTGAGATGGTTGATGGAATTGACAGCTTTTGGTGAGGAGATACATTGTAATGTAAACATACCTTGATTTATTCTAAGGAATAATATTATTCTACACTTATATTACAAATTCTTTATCATAATTATTCTAATGAATAATATTAGTCTATACTTATATTACAAATTCTTTATCATAATTATTGTAATTAATAATATTATTCTACACTTATATTACAAATTCTTTATCATAATTATTCTAATGAATAATATTAGTCTATACTTATATTACAAATTCTTTATGATAATTATTCTAATGAATAATATTATTCTACACTTATATTACAAATTCTTTATCATAATTATTTTAATGAATAAAATATTATTCCACACTTATAGTACTAATTCTTATATAAGTGACTATGTAGCATTATCACACAAAATTTTAATGAATTAATATTTTATTCTACATTTATAATATAGGACACAATTTCAATCACAGACATTTAATTTCATACTAAGCAGAGTTTGTATTATGGTAACTAAACATCTGATATATCTATACATATAAACATTTAACACCCAAACATACTACCGACAATTATGTTCATCGCACAAAAATCTGTCATGTGCAGGGATCAAATCCGGGAACTCTCAGCTCAATAGTAGGGTATATTACCACTGCGTCACAAGGCCTGTTATTCTAATGAATAAATATGATTGTACACATAGGTATGCTCCAAGGTGCGCGCGCTGCCGGGAACCGATTGTACCAGAAGGCGGTGCCGAGGAGACCGTCCGTATCGTCGCCTTGGATCGGAGTTTCCACGTAGCTTGTTACGCGTGCGAGGATTGCGGCGCGTCTCTCTGCTCCAGGCAGGAGGGCAGGGGCTGTTATCCACTCGATGACCACCTCTACTGCAAGGAATGTAATGCCAGGCGTATTCAGGACTTATCGAGGAATATTAATTGAATCTGAAACGATGTTGTGATGAGACTTCGCTGGAACTTCGTCGAACTATGTGAGTTTTGTATTCCGATATACACTTTTCTGGAACATGTGAGTATGCATCATGATATGAATGTAACAAGGTATTTTGGTGGAAAAATTTGGTAAATAGGTGAAAAATCTACAACTTGTACCTACATGTTACCATCTTCCACTATATCTCGACATTACTAGATTTAATTTGTAATTACAATAAAAGCAAAAAGTAGGACTTGCATCAAACATGTGTACAAAAAAATATTAGAAATTGAAGATAAGTTATGATATTTTTTTAATATCATAAATTTCCTCGTTATTTGTTCTTACAATATGTAAGGTATCTTTAATATAATTTTAGATTTTCTTTTAAAAGTCAATTACCAAGTTATTGTTAGCTTGTAAGCTAATGTTATTGAATAATGTATTCAATTTTTTTTAACCTAAATGTAACAAGGTTTTCTCTATCTACTATACTCCGTTGTTAATCCTGTAGAGTAAATTGACAATAACTAATGTCAATCTTGAAAATAATGTTGCCACAATTATTTTTCCCACCGTTTATATAACGTTACGATTATTAGAATTGTACAGTTTTAAATATTGAGTAGATGGTTTTATGAATGCAAAATATTTTGTGTTACACGATAATTCACTATTATGATTACATTATTTAGGAAACTAGAATATGAACATATGTCGAACAACTTTAAAATTAAAAAAGAATGCTTCGGCTGATTCGTGACAGTCACGATAATGTTACCTTATTCGGTCTAAATCTTTTAAGCGTTCGTTTTTTTTTTTAAGAAACTTTTACAAAAGGAATTAACTCGTACGGTTTTTCGATTAGTTCCGACTGGTGACCATCACAATTTTTAAAACAAAATTAGCTAGCATCACATGATAATTGAAACACGTCAGATGGGATTTACCGTTGTCAAGATCTTGGAAATCGTTTAGAATTATAGATAATTATTTACGCGTCTAAATATATTAAATTACCAAAAAGCAGAACAACGTAGTTCTCAAAAAAAAAACTTTATGTTCACATAAGAATATGGAATATGGAAATACTTTTGTACGAAATTTCATGTCTCTACAAACTCTCCAGCTTTATAATATTTATCAGGTACTTTATCTAATGACTACGTTTTATTAAGTCATTATTTAAACTTACAATATACATACCTAAATACATTATTACATAGTTATATAAATAGTTTTAGGTGTATTCAAAAATAACAATCCATTATGAATAAATAATTAGTAATAAACATAAAAAATAAATACGCTTTTAATGTGTAGTAATGTTTCACGATATACAGCTGTTTTTTTTTAACTAGGACAAATCCACATTTGACTCAATTTTATGTAAGAATCTTATTTTCGTTTTATCAGAAAAAACGGCACTACAAACAGTAGGTCAAATTCCATAAAGTGTATTTTTAAGTAATTTTATGTCGCGATTTTTTCCTGCATATATGAAAATACCTTTATTAATATAAAAAATTGACTGTTTCATTAATTTTTATAGACAAAATAAGCTTATTAAAAAATATTATATTAAAAGCGTTTGCACAAAAATAGAGCTAAAGCTTCTTAGATAGTTTCTCTGTATATCCTATGTATACAATTTGTCCCATACTGTCTTAATTAAAAAAAAAAACACGCCGTATAACTTTCATTTATTGTAGTCTTTTTCTAAACTATTTATATTCGAGTTTTGAGTCATCATGAGATTAAACAAAGTATTGTAGTAATATATTTTTTTAATTTAATAATAAGTAGTTTTAAGTAAACAACATTCCCCAGATAGGTTATTTAATTCTAAGGCTGTGTATAGTCACACCGAAATATCTTGACTGTTTTAAATTCTTGCAAATAATACACATTTTTTGAAAATAAATTATTTATTTTTTGTAGAATATTAATTATCTATAATATAATTTAACGAGTAGGTATTTGTGATTTATTTATTTATTTGAGACGTGGTCGCGAAGTATAGGCCTAATAAGAAAGCTCAAGGTCACTCAACGGGCAATGGCGAGAACTATTTCTTTGCGAGATAAAATCATAAATGAGGAGATCCATAGAAAAAGCAAAGTCACCGACATAGCCCTAACAATAGCTAGACAAAGAGCTCTCGAGTGGCGGCCACGTACCGGAAGACGCAGTGTGGGCAGACCTGTCACAAGGTTGACCGACGACTAGGTAAAGGATTCCGGCAACACAGGACTGGTCGTTGTGACGATCCTCAGCTGTGGATATCTTTCATCTGAAATTATGAGTGCGTATTTATTGTTTATTAAAATCACTGTTTTTGCTTTAACCCTTTATAGGGCAGAGAAAACGGGTGAACATATAAAAATACAAAAAAAACATAATGCCCATTATTTGAACATTGTTTTCTAATCGAGAAATCCTTATGATTATGGCTTGTGAAATCCGGCAAAACATGGCACAACGCACAAGGCAACTTCGCACCGAATGCACTGGAGTTTTAATTTCTTGCCATTCTCCTTGCTGCTGCAAACCCTGCAACTCCTGTATGTTTCGAGTGGACCAGGAAGGTGTGAGCCCCAGATAATCCGGAAAACCATACTTAGCCTTTTGTCGGCTATCAACTTTTGGCTTTTTATTTACAAAGTATGCCAAATTGGACACCCTCTTCTTCCTGCTAGTGAAATAGCCAATCATGTTCCTCCCCAGCATTGTGCGAATTGGTCAACATGTGTACATTAGTTGATGGCAGCATCTATCAGAAAATAAAAAATTCTCATCCACCATCTCCTAGCTATAGAATAGGTTCCACGTGTTTTGGTCGAAGCGGTCTACTTTTCCATTCTCATAGAATATTGTACTACACCCAAAGGACAAGTTATTTCTTTATTGCTTCCATCTTGCATGGGTTTCTTGCATGCTACTATGTCCTTAGAATAGGTAGGCAGTGCTCAGAATGGTGACTAATTTAGTGTCCATCCATGAGAAAAAAAACTAACATTTTTGTTTACACGCAATTTATACTGCTCTTTCGCAAGTTTTAGTGCAGACTGTGTTGGCGACATACGAATATGTAATTATTGAATAGAGACATACAAATAAGTTATTTTCATAGATATATTTGATATAATTATGTTAAGAATGTGTTTAGAAATAGAATATTGATATTTTGTTTACAATGTATGGAATATGTATAGGGTTGGTACTAGATAATACGATTTTCTTGAGATGTATGTTTCATCGGTTTAAGTAACCATTAATTATTGAGATATGTATTGAGTTTGTGTTTAATATTATAGAATTATAGATACAGAATAGAATGCAACAAAGATAATAATAAGATTTATAATAGTTTAATAGTAATATATAAAATACATAGACCGGACGGCGGGTTCGCCCATAGAAATTAAGGTTTTTTGTAAATTATTATAAAATAGTAATTTTTACGAATAAGATTTAATTTGCATTGTATAGAGCATAGAATAAGGAAAATAATGATGTATAATACATGTATGAAAGGATTATAAATAAAGAATTATAGAGCGGGAAATAGGCCGACCAAAGTGAAAATAGATAACAATAGTGAACCGAGCTCTCTAGGCGATAGGGGCTCTCTTTAAGGTAACGCCTCGGAGTACTTAAGCTCGCGAGTTTTGTACTGGGGCATGTGATTTAGCGTCTATAGATAGATGTCAATCCGACAGATGTCAATAGCAGCAATACGAAGATTGGTCGGCCTAAGAACGCTCCGCTACTAAGAAGATTTTGGTGTTTCATTGAAGAGTCGTCGCTTCGGGTGGATATTGAGGTGCAGTATTGCACCCCCCCCTCTCCTCGGACCCTTCATCTCCGCCTCGAGGCTTCGAGTCGCCGGTACATTAGTAGGGGTGTCACGAGACGGGCATCCGGCACATACAAATTTCGCCCGTCCCCCTCCCGGGTACTCGTCACCCCCCCTCTCCTCAGTCGAGGGAAGTGACGCGGACCCAACAGTTGGTCCTTCGAGCCGGATCCTCAACACCACTACGAGATGCCAGTCACAAGAAGCCAGAAGGGTTCATCGAGGGAACAGGCGCCTGAAAACACAGAAGCCATCGCGGCAGGGACTCAAGCACAGCAGAGCGGCTCAGGAACTATGGAGTTCACTTCATACGAGACCACCATGACCGGCACGACGCGTGACACGACGACGACTTCCCAGGGTCATGAAGACAAGGAAGCATCCACCGTGAGGAGGAACCGCCCTGCATCAGTGAAGTCACAGAGAAGACGCAAGGAACTGGAGGCCCGCGCCGAGTTAGCCGAGAAGGAGCTTCGGGAAGCACAAGCAGCCACGGTAGCCGCCAGGCTGCGCTTAGAAGTCATACAAGCCGAAAATGAAGAGGATGAAGACTCAATTATAGAAGAGCCATTGGACCGGGTGGACCACGTCAGGGAATGGGTCCAGCAGTCTGCAGAAGGATTCTCCAAGAAGGGACACGAGGGGGAGGCATCCAAGGAGGGGTGCATAGGGATTCCCCCACCTTCCGCCGACAAGCCCGACACCAAGGCAGATATGGACACGAGTCACAGGAACCTCGCAAGGGCTATTGCTGAAGAAATGAAGAGCGTTCACATCCAAGGTCAAGTGCTGCAACCGGACTACATGCATCAGCTGCCATTCTTCGATGGTGACTCAAGGGAGTGGATGGCATTCAAGGCTGTCTACGAGGACACAGCCCCACTCTTCTCCGACGTACAGAATATGGCAAGGTTAAGAAGAGCCTTGAAGGGGGAAGCAAGAGAAGGAGTTCGCAGTCAACTATACTCCGAGAGCACACCGGGGGAAGTGATGGAAGCCTTGAAGCGGTGTTATGGAAGAGCGGATGCGCTGGTTCTGGCAGAACTGGACAGAATAAGGAAGCTGCCACCGATCAGCGACAACCCGTACGACGTGTGCCTGCTCGCAAGCAACGTGAACAACACCGTGGCGGCGATACGAGGACTGCGGAAGCCACAATATCTCCAGTCACCAGAAATACTGAGGAGCATCGCCGACAAGATGCCAGCCATACTGAAGTACCGATGGTATGACTACGTCGCGGACAAGGCTGAAGGGGATCCTGACCTGAACCTGATGGCAAGGTTCCTGAACAGGATGGCGGACCGATGCGGACCACACGCCACACCAGAGGCTGCTACGAGGAAGCAGATACCAAGAAGGCAAGCTGCGCATACGACGACTGATCACATCAAAGAAGAGAGACCAGGAAGAGAGAAGCAGGGGATTGATCAAGGAGGAAGAGAGAAGACTGCATGTCCACATTGCCACAAGGGACATTTTCTACATGAATGTACCAAGTTCCGTCAAGCACCTGTGAAGAACCGATGGAATATCGCGAAGGAATCGCGGTTATGCTACAAGTGCCTGAGCGGACGACATCGAAAGGAGACCTGCCGTCACCCTCCATGCCCAACCTGCAAACGTTGGCACCATAGCTTGCTGCATGAAGAAAGAAGAGAAGAAACGAAGCAAGAAAAGGAAGTGGCCAACAATGTGAGACTTCCTGTGAACTGCACCAGGTCATCGAGAGCGTACCTGAAGATGATTCCCGTCGAGGTTTATGGACCAGCAGGAGAAGCCAGGGTCTTAGCTCTGCTGGATGAGGGGTCAACGGTCACCCTATTGGATTCGACGGTAGCTGAGCAGGTCGGCCTCGAGGGACCCAAGGAGACGCTTCATTTGGAAACCGTGGGTGGGCAATCCATGGTGAAGAAGGATTCGATGAAGCTCAACATGCAGATAAGAGGACTGCACCAGTCAAAGAAGAGAACAGTCACCGGGGCACGCACCATTGACGACATGAACCTGACGCCTCAGCGACTGGAGAAGAGCACCATAGAGAACTGCGCTCACCTTAAGAAGCTGATGAAGCAACTGCACTATGAAGAGGATTCCCCCAAGTTGCTGATAGGACAGGACAACTGGGAACTCATCATATCGAGAGCGACGCGCAAAGGAAAGAAGAACCAGCCAGTGGCATCCTTCACTCAGCTCGGATGGGTGCTGCATGGCTTCGATGGAGGCACGTCGCGACCAGTCAACTTCGTGACATGTGCACACGTGTCAGCCCGTGAAGAGGCATTGGAGAAGTTGATGAAGGATCACTTCGCGGTGGAGTCACTGGGGGTCCTGCCGAAGTTGCCAAGAACAGACCAGGACCAGAGAGCACTGGGCATTCTGGAGAAGACCAGCCGGCGCTTGGAAGATGGACGCTTCGAAGTTGGACTCCTCTGGAAGAATGATGAAGAGGAACTGCCAGACAACTTCAAAGCCGCTGAAGTGAGATTACATGGAATTTTGAAGAAGCTGCACAGAGATCCGGAACTGAAGAAAGAATACGAAAATCAAATAGAAAACCTCGTGAATAATGGATATGCAGAGGAAGCCGATCAAGATACAACCTCAAGACGTAAGTGGTATCTGCCACATTTTGCTGTCACGCATCCAACGAAGAAGAAGAAACGCCTGGTGTTCGACGCTGCAGCCAAAACAGCAGGGAAGAGCCTGAATGACCTGCTCTTGCCTGGGCCAGACCTGCTGCAATCACTCTTCGGTGTCCTGCTACGGTTCCGGCAGAAACCAATCGCCGTGGTGGCTGACATCAAAGAGATGTTTCTTCAAATACGGATACGAGAAGAGGATCGTGATAGCTTGAGGTTCCTATGGAAGGGCGAGCAAGCTAGTGGACCCATCAAAGAATACAGGATGACATCAGTCATATTTGGGGCCGCTTGTTCTCCCAGTGCTGCGATCTTCGTCAAGAACAAGAACGCTGCTGAATATCAAGATCAGTTCCCGGAGGCCGCTCGTGCAGTGGAGCATAATCATTACATGGATGACTACTTGCAGAGCTTCGATACAGAGGACGAAGCAACCAAGATAGCCCAAGAAGTCGACGTCATCCACAAGAAGGCGAAATTCGAGCTGAGAGGATGGGCATCCAATAGTCCCTCCGTGTTAAGAAGCCTCACGAAGGAAACCGGGCAGATGGAGATCGACCTCGGACCGAAGGAAGAGAAGACCCTGGGCTTACGCTGGTACACGGAGGACGACGAATTGGGATTTAGGACGTGCCTAGGGAAATTTAAGGAAGATGTCCAGCAAAGAAGAGGACCTACCAAGAGGGAAGTGACGAGCGCCGTGATGGCCACCTTCGACCCTATGGGAGTGGCATCACCGGTTCTCATACAAGGGAAGGTTCTCATACAGAACATATGGAGAAGCGGCGTTGACTGGGACGAGGAAGTCACCGCAAGTGATCAAGAAGCATGGAGAGAGTATCTCGCGAATGTTCGGGTGCTGGAGACCCTGCGCATTCCAAGATGCTTCACGCACTCAAGCGACGAGGGGGAGCTGCACACGTTTACCGACGCTAGCGAGACTGCCTACGCTTGCGCGGTATATTATAGAGTGCGCAAAGAAGATGGAGGCTACCATGTTGCATTGCTGGCAGCCAAAGCAAGAGTAACTCCCCTGAAGCCGGTATCCATCCCACGGCTAGAACTGCAGGCAGCGCTGTTGGGCACTCGGATGACACGGACGGTGGAAGAAGAACTGGACTTGAAGATCAAGAAACGGACGTATTGGACTGACTCAAGCACGGTCCTCTCATGGATCAAGTCGGATCCGAGAACCTTCAAACCGTTCGTGGCGCATCGGCTTGCAGAAATAGAAGACCTCTCGAAACCACGAGAATGGCGCTGGGTCCCGACTAGCCAAAACCCGGCGGAAGACGCAACAAGAGGAGTGCCTCGAGACTTCGGGAAGGATCATCGGTGGTTCAATGGGCCCGCTTTCCTGCGTCTAGAAGAGACCGGCTGGCCTGAACCTCGAACGTTCAAGGCAGAACCAACAGGAGAAGAGAAAGAGAAGCACACTGTTGGCGCTACGAGGACCCCAGAAGAACAGCTACCTACGCCAGAGCCTGATCGGTTCTCCAGCTGGACAAGATTATGGAGGGTGACAGCTAGAGTGCTTCAATTCATCGACCTGTGCCGTAAGCGGAAGGAGCTCACCTGCATCTCCCGGAAGATGGAAAAACAAGATCCAACCTGGAGAAGGGCGAAGAAGAGGAAAATCAAGAGTAACATGAAGCCTACGATGCTGAAACGAAAAGAGAAGTTCCTGCCTATAGACAAGATATACTTAGAGAGAGCAGAGAAGCTGTTATTGAAGAGAAGCCAAGACGAAAGTTTTGGAAGTTCGACGACCTCCGATCGACAAGGAAGACTGAAGAAACTCGATATTATAGTGGAGGACGGATTATTGAGGGTAAAAGGAAGAATTGACGCGGCCACGTTTATGGAAAGAGCATATCGACGTCCCGTGATCCTGGATGGCAAGCATAAAATCACGAGGCTGCTCATACATCACTACCACGCAGCATTCAACCACGGAAACCACGCCACCGTGATTAATGAGGTGAGACAGCGATACTGGGTTCTCGGGCTGCGGTCGACAGTACGGACAGTGGCGCATCAGTGTCAGTGGTGCAAAGTATATCGAAGCGCACCACATACGCCACCTACTGGAAACCTTCCGAAGGAGCGGTTGAGATTCGGCGAGCCTCCGTTTACGTGCACTGCCGTCGACTACTTCGGCCCCATGACGGTCACGGTAGGACGACGCCACGAGAAGAGATGGGGAGCGTTGTTCACATGCCTCACAACAAGAGCCGTACATTTGGAACTGACGGCATCGCTATCGACCGACTCAATGATACTAGCTCTCCGACGCATGGCGGCAAGGCGAGGAATGCCCAAGGTGATATACAGCGACAACGGTACCAACTTCGTCGGGAGCAACAAGGAATTAGAAGAAGCAGCCAAGGACCTGAGGACTGAAGATTTCGCTACAGCTGCGGGAAAGATAGGTGTCCAGTGGAAGTTCATACCACCTGGAGCACCAAACATGGGAGGAGCATGGGAACGCTTGGTCCGATCAGTCAAGTCGGCCCTGGCCGTTACCCTGAAAGAGAGATGCCCACAAGAAGAGACACTACATACGCTTCTGCTAGAAGCAGAACACATAGTGAACTCAAGACCGCTCGTCGCCACGGAAGAAAATGAAAACGAAGAAGCCCTGACTCCAAATCACTTTCTCATCGGGAGATCCTGCGGATCTCCAAGGATTGGGAGCTTCACGGACGAGGACCTCGCCGGACGACGGACTTGGAGAGTGGCACAACGCATGGCTGACCATTTCTGGAGCAGGTGGCTCAAGGAGTACCTACCCACCTTACTCACCAGGAGGGTCAATGGAGGGACTTACAACAGGGACCTGCAGTGTGGGGACACAGTGCTGATCGTGGACTCCACGCTGCCACGAAACACGTGGCCCAGGGGTGTGGTAACCAAAACGCACCCTGGACCAGACGGCCGCATCCGAATAGTGGAAGTGCGCACCGCAGGCGGGACGCTGAAGAGACCGAGCTCCAAGGTGGTGCTGCTGGTTCCAGCGACGAGCGACGAGCAACACGACGCCGGTTCCGGACAGCCTTCAGCAATGTCGCCATGACTGGAGTTGGTGCTGCGCACGAGGGGGAGGATGTTGGCGACATACGAATATGTAATTATTGAATAGAGACATACAAATAAGTTATTTTCATAGATATATTTGATATAATTATGTTAAGAATGTGTTTAGAAATAGAATATTGATATTTTGTTTACAATGTATGGAATATGTATAGGGTTGGTACTAGATAATACGATTTTCTTGAGATGTATGTTTCATCGGTTTAAGTAACCATTAATTATTGAGATATGTATTGAGTTTGTGTTTAATATTATAGAATTATAGATACAGAATAGAATGCAACAAAGATAATAATAAGATTTATAATAGTTTAATAGTAATATATAAAATACATAGACCGGACGGCGGGTTCGCCCATAGAAATTAAGGTTTTTTGTAAATTATTATAAAATAGTAATTTTTACGAATAAGATTTAATTTGCATTGTATAGAGCATAGAATAAGGAAAATAATGATGTATAATACATGTATGAAAGGATTATAAATAAAGAATTATAGAGCGGGAAATAGGCCGACCAAAGTGAAAATAGATAACAATAGTGAACCGAGCTCTCTAGGCGATAGGGGCTCTCTTTAAGGTAACGCCTCGGAGTACTTAAGCTCGCGAGTTTTGTACTGGGGCATGTGATTTAGCGTCTATAGATAGATGTCAATCCGACAGATGTCAATAGCAGCAATACGAAGATTGGTCGGCCTAAGAACGCTCCGCTACTAAGAAGATTTTGGTGTTTCATTGAAGAGTCGTCGCTTCGGGTGGATATTGAGGTGCAGTATTGCACCCCCCCCTCTCCTCGGACCCTTCATCTCCGCCTCGAGGCTTCGAGTCGCCGGTACATTAGTAGGGGTGTCACGAGACGGGCATCCGGCACATACAAATTTCGCCCGTCCCCCTCCCGGGTACTCGTCACCCCCCCTCTCCTCAGTCGAGGGAAGTGACGCGGACCCAACAGACTGCTTAAAATGACCTTTTTTGAAAACTTTTTTTGTTTCATAAAACTATATCAGTTCAGTTGAAGAATTTTTGTTTATTAAAAGCATTTTTTTTATGGACACAATTTCACACGGCCATTTAATTCCATACTAAGCATAGCTTGTATTATGATAATTAAACAGCTGATATACTATACATATATATATAAAACCCAGACACACAACTGACAATTATGCTCATCACACAAAAGTCAGTCATGGGCGGGGATCGAACCCGCGACCTCTCGGCTCAATAGTAGGGCTTACTACAACTGCGCCACGAGGCCTGTCAAAAATTGTAAATTGAAACATTTTCCATTTTCATATCTATCAGTGCTTTGCAGAGATTATTTACAACAGTTGCTCCCAATCCAAATTTGGTTTCGTTATCTTTTTTGCCTATTTATACTTCAAATTCATACAAATAGCCAGTGTCACTATCACAACGTGCCCATATTTTGAATCCTCTTTTCACAGGTTTATTAGGCATATACTGTTTCAAAGTATATACGTCTATACTTTGGGATGAAGAAATCCTTGCTGCCTTTTCAAAAGCATTATTCAAGAAGTTGAGTATTGGCCGAATCTGGTGAGTTTGTCAAAGTCTGGTTCTCCCCTTTTAGGCATTGGTATTGTCGTTTGAGTGTAGATTTTTCAGTATCATTTTGAATCTTTGAATGTCATTACATCAGCGATTTTCCCGACGTAAAACAGTGGGTCCGTTGACCAATATAGGTCCTGATTAGGAAGGTGTACGTCGATTAGAATCAACATTCAAAAGAAAGCCTGCATTTCTTCGGCAGAGACATCAACCCAGTTTCTTTGTGTGTTTTGAGCAGCATACAAACTGGTTTCCTCAACAAATAGTGATACAATTTCATCACAGAAATAAAGTCTAAAATATACTCGGGGTTGCTTCTGGGTGGAAAATTTTGTGTTGATTTTACTGTAGTTTCATCAAATTTTCAAGAGGCGCCTTATGGGGAAAATACCCTTTTATCCAATTATTATCAACATCTTCCTCATCGTCTTCTATCATCTGTTGGAATATTGTTTCTCTGATCATTATTTGTATTATGTGGTGTTGAATCAAAGACATCCTGTATTGCTGAAACTCCGCTGACGGAAGAGTCAGAATTTCCTGGTCATGAATTAAATTTCGAAGAAGACGGAAGGAGAATCCAAAATTTCCTCAAGCTCTTCTTGACTTGGCCCCATGAAAATAGCTTCATATTCTTTCTCATCGCTTTCATATCCATCCTCTGATTGCTCACCATCGGATAAGGCCAAAAGCTCTTCTAAAACCTCCTCAATTTTATCCATAGGTATTATTTTCTGCAACAAATAACCAAAAATCATTTTTTTTCCTAAGTTCGCGGTTACCGTATCAAACTTTTTTTTTTTTTATTTTTTTTTCGAACTGACTACACTGTTAGCCTGAGGGGCCCTGGAGCCTTTACGGCTTTTACAGCTTTACCGGGCTTGGGGGCGAGCGCTTAGGGCACTCAGCCACGAAAGCTAAGCAACAACATCCGAGGGTGCCAAAGTGGCCGGACCTCGGCTCGGACTGTTGCGCGTATGCAATTAAGTCGCGATCTGACTAATTCCCTATCCGTAATTCGATCTAAACTAACTATACATATATACATGTTTCTGCCCCCTGGGAGAAGGGAAGGAACATGTGTATGTGTATTTAGTGGTCTGAAAATTTTTGTCTATTCTAACTAGGCAAAAAAAGAAAAAAAAAGGTCCCTTACAGAACCTATGTACCTATGTGTGTTGTGCATGTGTGTATAATGCAGTGTCATGTATGGCTGTGAAAGCTAGTGATTGTGCAGTCACTTGTATCACGCGAGCGGCTGCTTGGCTCAAGGGCTCCATGCCAATGGATCGGACCTAGGCTTGAGTTGCCGCAGAGGAGGGCGGTCGTGGCGGGTAGGAGGGCGGTCGTGGCGGGTGAACCGTATCAAACCTGCTCTGTCCATTATATGGACGTAATAACGTTTCATGGTTTGAATTAGAAAAATCTATCCAATGCAAAAATTCAGTTGTCTCCACCACAAATACATTAGTTAGAACATATTATAAAAGAAAACCTTACCTTTTTTACCTTTACCTTTCCACTCATTTTTCATTGAGATTTTTTTTGATTTCTACAAAGCACGAAAATGTCCCCAAATTTTGACGGATGAAATCAGATGAAGATAAAATCAGCCATACTTGTTTTTTTTTACGTTTTGTTGTAACTTTAAACTGAAAATTATAGTGTCAGCAAGTGGCACACAACAGAAGTTACGTTCAACCAAAAAAAAAATGTGTGGTGTCCTATTTATGGCCAGAGCCTTATAAAGGGTTAATATACATGCGTTATAGTTCGACGAGTGTATTTTGAACATGGTCAAGATATTTTGGCTGTGCTGTAGTTTTAACCATCTTATGATATATTTTCAGTATTATTGTTATAATAACATTTCTGATGTGATCATTTTTTTATTATTTTAGATTAATATTTTTACACTGTTTACTTTTTGTGCTGCATTTACTGTACATCTACTGTACTACTGTTCATTATTTGAGACCCAACAAACATTAACATTCTGTATAAAGTCTGCATAAGTTGAAGATAACCAAAAGGTAAACAATAAGACGAACGACAATACCATTTTATTTTTAATTATGAATCTGTGGAATGTAAGGTTTGCTTACTAAATCAATGTGCGAGTGGTGCTAACGAATTTATATATTTGGGATTTATTTACCTTTTATTAGGTGCAGCTTACTTATGGGATTTGTATGGTATGGAACTGCTATGCCTGGCTCTGTGAAATGTACATCATATTTGTTTTAAAAAAATTGATGGTAAGGCATTTTCTAATGGCCACTTGACTATCTACCACATTCGAGTGGAAAATTTGTCTTCAAATAACTATAGGTGTGTTCCAGCCTCTGCACTTGAGAGCCAGATTCTCTAGACTTGGCGTGTTACTATCTTGGGGCACACTGTCACTATATATGAAAAACACTGTAGTCCTTATAGGATATATCCACCTTCAGGCGACGTGTACGGAATGCTTTTAAAAGTATTATTGTAAATCGATTTTAGACTGAATATTTTAGCTATATTTTTTCGTCAAATAATATAATTATGTCACAGTCGTGGGATGTAAGAAGTATAACTTTAGAGTCTATAGTTTTCTCGCCGACTACATAAGAGGTCTCGATGTTCGGTAAATTACCTTCCGGTTTTCGATTCTTACACATGTTGCAATATAGTAATTTTACCTTTTATCTGATCTAAGATGTTCGGCACTATCAAATTTGGTATGTGTACTAGAAATAAATTCTAATGTATCCTTAAATAGTTTTAGAATTATAATGTAAAACTAAATCGGACTTTAAAACTATTTTCCGGTTCGGCCACAGCAGTGTCCAAATAATTCTTGGTAAGTATTTTTACAGCTATCAGGAAGTTGGCAAATAGGGTGTAATCCATTAGAATTATTTTTTAAATTTGTTGAAATCGATAGACGCCCCAAATAGACATTTAAATTTCACGTTTTAAACGTCCGTGCCAAAACGCTAACCGCAATGTTCTTTTGGTTCGTGACGTCACTAGATTGTCAACAACTGTCAACTGTAAACATCATCGTAAGCGTGCTTTTGAATTTTGGAAAAAGAAAGTATAAGTGTGGTGGTGTTTACTATACGTTGAATGTACTATGACGACTACTGTCATTTACAGAACACAAAAAATAATAATAAGCTTTTAAATCAGATATAAATTTGCCTTATTACGAATTGAAATGAATATAATTTCGCTCTCGCTTACGACTTTATGTATGTACCTTATTTATGAATTTTTAGATTTTTAAGCACACGTACTAAAATACCCTATTGTATTAAGAATCATAGTGCCATTATTATTTAACTTTTCCTATTAGTTAGTGTATTATTAATAGGTCTTATCGTATTAATTTTTAAAAAGATAATTTTACAATTTATTAGTTTTAAGATGTACCAATGTATGTACTTATACACAAGTCAAAAAATTAATAAATTGATGTTATGTCGTGATAGTTTTGTTTCATTCGTCTCGATATTTTTTTATGCTTAATTTTCATTTCATATTTTAATGGGCAGACTAAGATCCGTAAACTACTTTATCGGTTTTCCAATTAAATTCCACTAATTAAAAAAGCCGTACGAAAAAAAAACGATATCAATCAAATTGCATAGTCAACATTAATGTTTGATTAATATCGAAACAAAAACATCGATATTTTTATGCTCAAAGTCAATGAATATAGTACATCCCTAATGTAAACTACAAATTTGCATGTCCTCAACTATTTATAATTAAAACAAACACTTATTTTCACATTTATTTTTTTATTTTTCCATATACTATACAGAATTTTTCCTAAGCGCTTCTTAACTCTTATACTCAAAATGTCATCTTAAAAAATCTAAACTACACTTTATTTCCACACAAATAAGAAGACTTTGGCTTCTCAAGAAAATAAAAATATCATACCTTCAATCAAATCTACACGTACAATATTTTCACGACGAAACTATTCAAAGCAGCCGCTTAATCTATATACAATTCTTTTTTTCCTTCAAAAAAGAGGAACCACGAGACCAAAGAATATGGCAATACTGTAAAATAAAATAAAAATGCTAAATAATTTCGATATTTAAATACAATTTTAATTTACATAAGGTAACCAATATAAATCTAACATCCAGACAAAATTCATAATCAAGAGGAACGGGGTGAAAAAAATGTGTGAAAATTCTTTTTCATTATTACTTTTCTAAATTGTACATAGTTATATTATTCCCTCATCACTTGCAATTAAACAAGACATTATTACTTACATTTAAGACATTACTTAAATTATGTTCAAATATTTTTTCAAAAAGGTGATGTTTTAGTTTTATTTTCTGAAAAAGTTCACTGTTTATAAACTTTCAGTTATTAATCACTATATTAGTCACCTTACATAAAATAAAATACATGTAATATATGATGATGCAGTCATATCATTTTCCATAAAATATTGATGAAAAATGAACAGTACTTTTCATCACACATATTTATAATAACGAGCAAAAATGAAATGTATACAAAAAAAATATATATATATGTAGGAAATAATGACGATAGAGCGATACATTAATTATCAATTTTTAGATTTGACTTTTACAAAACTCTTAAAGAGATTCAAATCATTTATATAGCCAGTCTATTAGTTACTATTCAGTGCCCCCGTACATCTAACTATTATATTTACAAACGCTTAGCGGAAAGGGCTGTCTTAACATACTATACAAAGATAAAAACTATTTTATAATATCAAACAAAACTAAATTTGAACACAAGCATCAACTGTCATTTGGAGAACAAACCTTAATTGTTCAGTGCTTATCTAAATTCAATCATATAGTGTATGTATGAAATTTGCTGGCATAGTTTGTAATATTCCAATATTTCATAAATTATACAGATTTTCTTCTTTTTTGTTAAAATATCACAGAATTTAATTTAAAATCCTATATATAATGGGAGTGGAAACAAATTTCATTTCTTTTGTTCTTGTTTTATTTAATACATTTCAATATCTACCCCTGACAGGATACTCATCAATTTAAAAGCCATTTTTAATACAGAATACAAAGTGATTTAAGAGTTTTTATTTGTCAATGAAAAAATCTATTAACATGTACAAAAATTGTACTAGACGTACAAGTGTTACTAATTGTGATAATAATTGCCTACATTTGGTAAAGACAATATAATATATATTTGTCACATGTACATAAATTTATGTTATTTATAATTTAATGGATTACTTCCAATATTAAACTAATTATTTATTTATTTCATTATAGAGTTACCATTTGAAGGTTTTCTTTAGTGAAGAAAGAAAGCTTGCACTTTTTCATCTGTAAACTTTACCAAAATATCCTCATACAAAGCGTGAATATGTGGACAAGTAGAGATGTATCAAAATTCAAAAATGTCATCTGGGTTGCCTAATTGTATGGTGAAAAAATGCATATATTGGCTTACTTATTTTTGGTGCACACAACTTTTTTTTTTAACAGGATTTTCTGTTAAAATGTAAGCTTTAAAATGACTTCCTTGAAAAGTATAATTTTTACTTGTCAACATATTTACACCTTGCATGGATATGTATTGTATTGTTCATCAATATGTGATTATATAAATTAAAATAATATATTCAAAATAATCACTTTTTTAATGAATACTCTGTATATAAATTTTACAAACATGGCATACAATAGTAAGGAATGTAAAAAAAACTTAACACAAAACAAATTTATTTACAATCATTAATTTTGTCAAAACTGTTCATAAAATATTTTTACAATGTTTCCATCACAATCGAGCAATGTTTTAAGAATAAGGTGCTTGAGGTGTTACACATTTGCAAATACAAACTTCAAAGAAGAATTCTTTCATATTTAAATACGTTATGGAATAGTTTTGTCCGAAAAAGTTTCTTTAAAGCAATAAAGATTTAAAACTTGAACAAAGACAATTTTTTTTTATAAATGACGGCACCGTATCTGATGTTAAGCCACCACCACCGACTGTGCGGTAACCTGTCGTTGTCATGTCAGCCCACAAGCCTCTCGGCAGCTGGATATACACTGGCTGATCTCAAACGTGACACACCAAATGAGTCACTGTGACAGGGTTGTCACCGTGGTCACGACTCAGTTGGATATAGATCCCTACATTCCCTACTACCTCCGTTGATTACTGGGTATACACCGGCGGATTCCATGATACGACACGCCTAAGGTGTGCCACGATGGCAGGTATTACATGTAGTGTACGGTGGTTGCAGTCCAATCGGACACAATTGTTGTGCCCTAAACCCAGTAATGTAGAATCCAATGTATAATATAGAATACTAATATGTATGTACAAAACCAATCAATCACACGAAATTAATTATATACATTGTCAAACTTTTATATTCATTTTTAAATATAAAGCTAACATTTATGGAGAGTTATAACAAAAATCTTAAAGAATTTTTTATGAGCGTTTGATTCATGTTACACCGCATGTTGCACGGACAGGACACATCTGTAGTATACTTTAATATGAAATTATTCATGTTAGACCGGGCCCGGATACGTGCACTATTATAACTAGTAAAATTAGCCAAATCTAACCAATTTTTAGGTATTTCAATACATAATAAATACGATTTAACTTTTTAGCGGTTTTTTACGGAACAGTTGTAGAATCAAAGTTTTCAAAATCAAATTGTTTACCAACATACAACTACAATATCATATTACCAGATGGATTTTTTTTTTAATTATATTTATGGCATATATAATTTTCATTTTAATAGATTATTAAAAGATGTAATTATTATCATTCAATTTTTTTTACCTTCACCTACATAATCCCAAAAATAACAACAAGAGGGGCACAAGGTCGGAAGGACAACAAATTATTATATAACTTATCATAACTTCACATTTCCACTGGGGTATGCAGAAAAGATGAGCAACATCTATACAAACAGTTTTGTTATAAGAAGTTCTAAAAAAAATTTTTTTATCTTGCAAAGATGTAAGTAAAATATTATTGTCACCCTAATTAAATTTTCATAGGGGTTTCGTGAATGAGTAATAGGTTTCAAATAAGAAGAGTGGTATGTCAGAAACCACAATCCAGTTTCATATTTCACATGCGACTTCAGTAAAAAATGTACGATTAGAAGAACAAATAGCAAGTGCAAATTATGCTGTATGTCACGATACAAAGTCTTATATTATTATTATTATTAAAATTAATTACTTATTTAAATGAGTAATAGTTAAAAGATTAATAAATTTTAAAAAGAGCATTATAATTTTTGTATTTATATGCACTTAAGTGTTATTTGTATTGCTTTCTATTGTAGTTCGTAACAAAAATAAGATGTAAAATACATTAAAAATATAAAAATATTTTCCATCAGTTTTCATTGCGGTCAATACAATTTTCGCAAGTAGTAAGTGAAGTATGGGTGACATGATTGTCTTCTCATTTGAAAGGCATAGTAATTGTTAATACTAACAGCCAGGAAACATTTAAGTCATATTCGATCATTGTTAAGTTACTTTCTTAATGGCTATTGAATTTAATAAATTAATATAATTACTATCTTATTGATATATTGGAACCAACCATATCATGTATTATGTTCATCTCTCCTAATACTAGATATTGATAGTTATAAACAATTACGAGTTTTATTTTTATTAATACCATTAATAGTTTTGATTCTGTCCCTCTCCAACGTTCGTGGGGCTTGCGGTAATCATGAAAATAATTCTGTTATTAAAACTTAAATTATTTAGAACCTATAGAACTGTTTAAGATATCTTCACACCCCTAAAGTTTTACAAATGAATTTGCTAGACTGAAGTTTTAAAGGACAATTAATACTGTTTATTTCTCATTTATTTCAAATCTGCTACATAGATTTAACTTAACAGTCATTTTACTGGTGAGTGACAATCTGACACACAGCCATTTGATACCAAACTATACCTTATTCATCGTAAGAAGACTTGCATAACATATCCACAGAATGTAAATAGTTACATCGAAAATTATGACATAACTTAAAAACATGCATTTCGACTTTCAATTGTCAATAAAAAATGTTTGATACTGATTAACGTTATAAATACATTTTGCAGGACAAAATTCAAAATAACTTTCTCTATACAATTATTTTGTATATCTGTGTTTTCTTTTGTTACTAAGTGCAGTGCAACGTTACTTTCTATGTTACTTAAAACTAGAGTAGACCAAAATAATAAAACCAAGGAATCGAAAATTAATCAAATTGATCGAATGCAATTGTACATTTAACTTATTAGTAGTATATTAATTTTGAATAAAAATATTATTTACTTCATTTCTACATTTTTAAAGCAGCAACACACAATGAAGGTATTGATTGGAAGTATTAGTCTTGCTGTCTTGGAGTCAGGCATTCAATAATTCAAGTGTTCCAGATTGCTTTTTTATTTTTTGTTAGACTTTATTCTTGTTATTTAATTTACACAGCTTACACATCTCTCATTGATTTAATACTTAATTGTATTATCTATTATATTTCGCTCTGAAAAAGAATCGATAATCGAAACATCAGCTTCCATTTTAAGTTATGCTACATCTCTAAAATAAACATTTGACATGTATCATACAAACCTTCTTATGATGAACCAATAATCAGCATAACTTATACTATAGACAGCCGATTTATCTATATACACACAGAACTAAATGGTCTATAGACCTGGGTGCAAGCGTTTTAGGAGCAGTAATTTTTGTTATTACTAGTTACTAACTTTACCATTGACTTTGTCTATGTGTTTTTGGTACTATATCCTTCTCTAGGACACAAACTACCTATATGTCAAATTAATTGCAATTGGGTCAATGATTTACTCTGAAATGATACCAAACAGATGAATATACTTTCACTTTAATTATATTGTTATTTAACCCTGTTTCATGACAAAAATAACCTGTTCTAAATGAAATAGAAAATATTATAATATGTATGTTTATATGTATATCTTTGGGAGGGGGTCGCATTATTTTTAAGGTACCAAATATCTTTGGATAGCCCTGCACATGCCGTATACAGAAGGATATTGAAAAATTCATATCGAGTTAACATTGGCGTTCATCATACAATATTGTGCTATGTATGGTGACCACCTATCACTGCTCGACTTTAGTCTATGTGTATTGTCATTATGTTACTCGGACAATAAATAAAAAAAATATAAAACCAAAATGTTACTAAACAAGGGATACAAAGTTTGCTTGAATTGCAAACAAATATTATTTAATAATGAATAATCAATAAGTTACAGGAAAGTAACTTAATATTTAAACTTCTCATTGAATTTATATTAAACATAAAATGCGGAATAGACAAAATCCATTTACCTTGAAATCGAATTAAATATAATCAATTATTCATACACCACACACTGCAACTGAAACCAAAGTACTTCTCGAACACACACACTGTTTGTTGTCTTTGACAGATAAATCACATTCACTGCAAAGTATAATTCACAATTCATCACTACATATCCGGCGAGCACTTTGCACTTATCTCAACGTACTTTTCCGTCTTTCGGTCTTTTCACTGGTCGGTTCCCATTCGGCGTCGTCGGGATCGTCGCCTTCGAAGATCGTCGGCGACATCGGGGACAGCGTGCTGGAGCGATCCTCGAGGGGCGGAGGCGTCGACGGCACCGGCTCAGGAGTGCACTGCCGGTACCCGTCCGGCATCGCCGCGATCATGTCCGAGTATATGTCGTCCGGCAAGGGGAACTGCCGCGGCGTATAGGGTCTCACTATCTGGATTAATTAAACATTCTTAGGTTTATTTAAGTGTTATTGTTAGTAAGAACAGGTATGAAGGTTAGTTTTATTAAGAAATATATTTTCTTTATTGACGCGTAATCAACAACCCTATATTATGTGACTTGAATACCACTACGATCCCTAAGAATAACACATTTAACTCTTTTAATATTGTGTCTAATTTACACTTTGCTAAGCAACAAGTGTAGGTGTAAAGTGATTATAGTAAAAGTAATTTAAGTGAAAAGTGTAGGTGGTAAATTATTAGTAAAATCAGTGTAACGTTTACAACGTTAGTTTACACTTTATAACTACACTGCAACTGCACTGTTGAGTGGTATACGCGAGTGATAAGGGTAATTGTGAAGTAAAGTGATTACAAGTCTTGTCTGTTTTCTGTTGTCTTTTCTGTAAAGAAGTTAGTAACCTCACATACATGCCTACTCTCCCCGTTCTTGTTGTCACCTCAACTACAACCCAAAATTATTTAAAAATGTGTATTTTACATATATTATTTTACTATAGAGATAATAATTTAAAAAAAAACTTAGGACTTATAAAAAGCTAAAAGTACTGTGAACATTTCATTAAACACTAAAAAATGTAAAAAATAATAAATAATTAGTAGTCACCTACATTTCCTACTTAGCAAAGTGTAACTGAGCCTTTATAAGTTTGGGCATGACTTGTATACAACCTTGTCTTTGGGCATGTAGAGAGGATGAATGAAAGAAGATTGACTAGACAGATTTATAAGATGAGTGTAATTGGGAACGTTGGAAGAGGAAGGCCTAGACGAACGTTCCACTATCAAATCGGGGACGTTTTGAAGAAAGGTCAGGTCCAGAGTACTCTAAACCGACGAGCATGCATGAAAAGATTGATGAATGTTGAGGAAGCGACAGTTGTATGTCAGGATCGTAGCAAGTGGAAGGACGTGGTCTCTGCCTACCCCGTTGGGAAAGAGGCGTGATTTATGTATGTATGTATGTTGTATACAACATGTAACAAGAATAACGCACACGTGTTTGAGACTCACCAATTAGGACATTCAGTTATAATCATAATACAGACAATAAATTTATTTGTATTTACTTTGATATCGTTATACTCATTTATATTTATTGTTATACTCGTACTCATCAAATTAGTTATACTCATTGTAGGCTAGTGTACATTACAAATCTACACGTGATAAGTTGAGAGGAGCGCGGCCCGATTCCCTGCGCTACCCGGTGACACCTGCGTTGCGCGTAACGCCAATATTTCTATTATTATTCCTCCTCGCGGGAGGAAGCTAAACCTAACTGTGTTAGTAGCATGATTACTGAATACTCATTTGTTTATGTTTAGTAGTTTTTTTTTTTTCGATCTGACTGCTAGCCTTAGGCGCTCTGGAGCCTTACGACTTTTACAGCTTCACCGGGCTTGGGCAGATAAATTAAACAAAGGTGACGTGTTGAAAAGATGTGTATCATACTTTTTACAATAATTAAAGATGAAGTACATAACTTAGTACTTACAGTCGACGACCTCTCTTCGAAACATTTTCAAAATTCAAAATTCTTGTTCAATAATGCACATTACTGCCTGTTTACGTAATTGTTATCTTATTTTATTTATAATATCAGTGTCACTTTTCACTTTTTGGAAAGCGGACACTACCCTAATTTTTAGGTCTTCGGCACTTGTTGTCTCGTTTAAGTACACTAAGATTTAATACGTCCCCATAAAAAGCGAAGATGCTTCAAATCAGCTGATCTAGGAGGTCACTGAACTATAGCTGATAAGGCCGACGCCTGGCTTGTTTTGTTTGTATTACTGTGATCCCGCCGCCACGCGTTCGCTGCGTCTCGTTCTTTCGTGTCAATTTCAAGTATTTCGTTCAAAACTTTATTCACCTTCTAATAAAGCTCATTCTTAAATTTATTTGTTAAATGAATTTCGTTTCCAACTACATTGAAAAAAGAGCCTTATTCTTTGGAATCATGTTTCATTTTCGTTTGTTCGGACTGTTCAACGAGGGTGTGATTGATTTATTTAATTTTGAGTATTTTTGGGATAACAAATTACCTATAGTAAAAATAACTGAAACCAATTCAGTAGCCCATTCTTAACAAATTACTTTCACAGTGTGCGTTTATTATGTTGCACGTTGTATACGAGGGTGGCCCAAAATGTTAACATTACATAACTTTTTTTTCTTTTACGTAGAAGACATCTTAGAATAGAAATAAAGCACAAGACATAAAGAAAAAACATGAAGCCATTATTACTGCTGAACTTAATTCAATTAAGACAATTTAAGTTCAGCAATAATAATAAGGATTTTATTAGCATCCAGCCAAAACCAAATGTTCAGCCTCGGTGTCAGTTTCGGTCGAAACCGAAACTTATTTAGTCACGTGTCCTTTGGACACACGAAGCGATGCAAAATAGCAGCCCTCTTAGTGGGAGGCAAAACCAGTACAGTGCAGTGAATGGAGACATCTAGTCCAGCTACAGACAAACACTTTGAAACTGAGTATTCTGATAAACTGTATACAAGACGAGATGATTTGACCAGACCATACTTAACAGTTATGTTGATGGAGTTTTAACATGTCTAAAATGCGCTCGTATCTTCATCAACAACGGACAGAATAACAATGCACTAACAACACTTTGTGCTTGTTCTGAAAATTAAGTCGCTGTAGCGAAAATCGACTAGGTGTTTTTTGTTTTACACATTAGACACTCGGTCCTTACTAACAAAATAAAAATCACGATATCTTCATAAGCAGTAAGATGCTGGCTCAGTTAATAAAGAATAAAAAATATATATTCAAATGACACTACTCGCCTCTTGTTGCGGACTGTCGCGGTCATACTGGTGGTACGTTTGAGGCTGTGTATCCACGTCCGGCAGGTGTTCCGGAGGCGGTGCGGGGGGCGCGGGTGCGGGGGGCGCGGGTGGTGACGGGGGAGCGAGCAGGTCCTCCTGCCGCAGGAGCTGGTGCGAGCGTCGCGTCGAGTTCCTCGTGAAGCGCGTCCGCTCGCGGCGCTCGGCGCGCGTGTGTCGCGCCGCCACCGCCAGCTCCGACACGTCTTCCTCCTGAAACGTTAAGGTGCATTATACTACACTCATGAATATCATGTACTGCTAAATAATTATTTTATATGTACTGCTATTCAATCAACTGATAAATACAATAATGAGACAGAGCAACGTGTGATTTACGACTAGGGATGTCACGGATATGAGATTTCGAATCTGGATATCAATATCTTAAAAGTATTTAATCCGTTTCAGATATGGATATGAAATTATTTCTGATATCCAAAGGTTTCGGATATTAAATTTATCAAGGAATTGTATTTATAAGGAAGATACATAATTTTTGAACAATATTGATTAGTCTTTATTACATACTGCAAAAGTAAGAGGCCAACCTCTTATTTTGAATGAAATGGCATTTAATTATATTTTTGATATTAAAGCAAGCTAAACAAGTTAGTTAAGACACTGCGACCGAAAAATACCGACAATGACACAGTAAAATAACAAAAATGAGGGTCATTAAAGTGTCAGCAGAAAATACTATTTTTTTAACATCTTATTTTTGTTACTGATTTCAAAGATGTACATTTGTTTTTGGAAAAGAGTAGAAGCAAACCCGTTTTAGAAAATATTACTTTTGATCAACTATATGTATAGTGAGAAAATAAAAATTTATGGGGAAAAAAAAGAAAGCATTTTTATTCTGGCCCCTTTTATACTAGTTGAATAAAATTGAGCCTAGGTATTTATTAAAGTAAGTGAAATTGCTGCAATGTTGCCATAATTTAATTATAAACAAAGTTTATTATTATATACCACCACACACCAAACTGTTATAAATTAGTACAAAGCCATCAACAGCCTCTTTTGTATTTAAATGTAACTGGTGATTTAAATTAGTTTAAAATAAAAAACAAAACTAAAAATAGATTGTAAAATTATTTTCCATGTGATTAGTTAAAAGAAACAAACATTTAAATAATAAAATTGCGTTTTTATTTTGTTAATTTTTAAAACCGGTTCCTAATATTTGTGCACATGGTAATATTATGAACTTTCCTTAAACATAACTAAATGAATAAACAAATAAATCAAGATAAAATTGGACAGCACAGCTATAATATAAACATTATTAATGTTATACATAAATAATGAAAAGTAGGAATAGACGCTCAAAATTACATATTAAAGAATTTTTTATCACACCAACGTAGACCCCTGTAGTCTCTCGTGGATCCTTGGCCTAGACTACTTTGGGGACTACGGATCTAGACCAACAATATGTGAATAAATCACAGAAGAAAAACAAATATAAGTAATAAATCAGTCACCTCACTGTCGACCGACATACGCGTTGTCTTCGAAACACCATTGTTCAGTGGAATATCTGGTAACTCGAGAACTCGCCACCTGTAACATTTACAAATTTTTATATATTATATCTGTACTTGTATACAGTAATTGTATCTTATCATTATATTAATTTATATGAAAGATAAATAAATGACATGAAAAATAAGCTAAGCTAGATCGAGTTTTTCCTGGTACTTCACGATGACTGGTATGTTTTCCGAATGAATAGTAATGTTTTGCCTTTCATAAGTGCCTTCATCATCATCAACATTTCAGCCGAAAGACGTCCACTGCTGGTCATAGGCCTCCCCCAAAGATCGCCACAACGACCGGTCCTGTGCTGCCCGCAACCTTTACCAGGTCGTCGGAGCACCTTGGCGGCGGGTCTGCCCACGCTACGTCTCCCGGTACGCGGCCGCCACTCGACGACTCTTTGACTCCATCAGCCATCCGTTCTTATAGAACGTACTTAACCCTAGTTACTCTACGGCAGGGATGCACAGACTTATTGGAATCAGGGGCCACTCGGGCAGAATAAGAGCGAAATGCAGGCCACTACAAATAAAAGCAACTGAATAAAACGTTTAAATTACAATTTTCTAATCGAAGTATAGCATTGCATTGAGTTAATAAGTTTGTAGAGTGTACACTGCACAAACCTATGGTCTCAACAACATATTCAGAATTATTGGCATTGCTTTTATTTGTCGCTGTTTCTTTTAATTCGTTGGCCGCACAGACATCGACAGTGGGCCGCGGTCTGTGCACCACTGCTCTACGGGCTAGACCGAGGTCCCCTACGAGGCCCACACAGTTAGCGAGCAGGTCTCAGCATTGAATATATTTGTCCGAGTTACTTGGGCGTGATGATCTCCTTGTAGGGCAGTATCTGCGGGCGCGTGCTCGCGGCGACGCTCTGCGGGATCACGATGTTGTCGATGTCGTACGAGTTGCGCCGGTTCCGCGTCTCGGTGCTCGACCGCCCGCGACCCCTGTCACAACACATTATATTAACTCATGCCGTTCCTGATGGGATCCTAATCTATCCGCGGTACTGATTTTTAAAGTGAAACTTCTTATGCGACTTCGAACGCGTTAAACGTTTAACGCATATTATCGGTCTCTCCTCTTTGTGTGAACCAGAGCGAGAGAGCAATATATTATAGGTATCTCCTCTTTGTGTGAACCAGAGCGAGAGAGCAACATATTATAGGTATCTCCTCTTTGTGTGAACCAGAACGAGAGAGCAATATATTATCCGTCTCTCCTCTTCGTGTGAGCCAGAGCGAGAGAGCAAATGTCGGTGTGTATGTACATTGCACACTGTTTAAATAAAATAGAAAATGTCTTTTAAAATGAAGTTTCACTTCTATCGTATGTGAATCGCAAACACACCTTTTTTTGGGAACTTATGCCCTGTTAACTAGCACAGGTTAATTGTTACTTTATATATTTATAAAAACAATTACCTCTCGTGTCCAGGCGTCGCAGTATCTTCGTCTCGATCCTTCTCCCTGGTCTTCCTCGATAATGGCGGACGTCCTCTTTTCAACCCTATAAATAATTATTTACAATTTATAACACATTGTGATGCCAGCAGACCCGGTAGATGTTCTGCGATCACAGAGCATCTTTCGGGTACTGATTTTGTATATTATTTTTTGACATTAAGCCAACATATTATACTGTACTAGCATGTAACTATAACTAACATGTAGGAGGCGCCATCTATTAACGACCTGTTTAATGTCTAACATGACAGCTGATAGCTAGTTTGTTTATCTTCTTCTTTAGGCGCGACTAGGAGGTAACTGGACGACAATGCAACGGTAGTCCGGTGGTGACCGTCGGGATGGTGGTGACCACCGGGATGGTAGTGACCGCCGAGATGGTGGTGACCACCGGGATGGTGGTGACCGTCGGGACGATGGTGGCCGTCGGGATAATGGTGACCATTTAAGTTTTACTTCAATCGCGTGTGACGGTTACACACTTTTTTTTTTATAAAAAGAAATTCTAATTTTTTTTTTTTGATTAGTTCCCTCGAAGGAATAATGCTAAGGAATTAAAATGGGAACACACTTGAGGTATCCCCTTTCCAACGAATAAAAAAGAATCATCTAAATCGTGCACAAATGATGAAGTTATAGCTGAACATCCATAAAAGTATATACAATCAAACTGAGAACCTCATCCTTTTATTAAATTCGGTTAAAATGGAAATTAACGAGCTGCGCCCGCGGCTCCGCTAACGTGGACCCCAAAAAAAGCTTTTTTTTTTTTTGGGGCGGAACACTAAAAATTTTTTTTTGGGCGGAACTCTATTTCTTTGTCTAAAATAAAAGTAGCCCAAGATTATCCCTATAACATCAGCTATCTGCCCGTGAAAGTACCCTCAAAAACCGTTCAACCGTTTCGGCTATTAGCCAGAACAAACAAAGACAGAAATTTGGACAGAAAAATGTTTTTTTTTTTGTTATAGGTAGCGTCTATACATTCATATGCATTTAGTATGTTATTTTTACATTACAAGCAGATACTTCAATTTTATTATATGCATGCATAGATTCAGAAAGGGAAGATGACTTCCAATCTTTTTTTTTACATTATTATTATTATAAAAAGTAATGTAAAATGAGTTACGTTTAGCGTAACGTCTGTTCGAGGGTGACGTGGTCGACTGGTGGTGGTGGTGCTGGGGCTGCGGGTGCGGCTGGTGGGCGGAGCGCGAGGCGGAGGCGTGGTGCGCGCCGCGGACCGGCCGGGGGGCGGAGCGCGCGCGGAACCACGGCCGCGACGTTATCGCAGCGAGGTGGATGCCGGGCGACACGTCTGTAACAAATTATATTTATTATAAATACATGCTTTCGTCAAAAACTACGCCGAATAATTTTATTACGAACTAAGTAATAAGCGTACACCAAGTTTCAACTAATCCCCTTTAATCAGTTAAAATACTCTGCTCGGACCAGTACAGTTCAATTGGTCGGCAGGCTCGCGAAACTGTATGAGGCGAACTATTTATCGATATCGATATCGATTTATCTCGACCGTTACTCATTCAACACCTAATCATTTCTGCTCTTATATCGATCACAGCACTTGTAAACTCAGAGACAGTAACATTCAGATGGGCCAGTGAGAGGAATAGTCTAGCCAACAAGTTAACATGGCGTTCATTCGAGATAAAGCTCCTACTAATATGAACGATGAGCTAGATTCGGAATTACATTTAGAAAAACGTATCTCGAGGATATATTAGCACATAAAAAATTGCAATTGTTATTAACAAATAAGATGATAAAAAAACAGAATTTATTTCTTCGTTAAATACTCAGAAACAATTAATATAAAAGAAGTTTTGAAAAAAGATCCTTATAGAGAAGGAAATATCGAATAAAAAGTGTTTACTCCCGGATATAAACTCCATTATTTATAATTTTTATTTAGCGCCGAAAATGGGATTACGCGCTTCCATTACGGCATTGGGCTCACAGAAGCTGCTAGCAACAAATTAAATAACAAAATTTTTTTTTTTTATAGTATTAAAATCAATTTAAAAACTTGACTTATGCTATTATCCGAACACTTGAAATAATAAATCCTCAATGGCAAAAAAATATTCATTAATTTTACGAAAAGTTTAACAATTGTTAACTATTTCTTACGAATTCCGTTTTCACAAATGATGTAATAAAAGTTTAAATAATTGACCTAACTTTTTTTTGCTTCTTGGAGCATTCTTTATTATGTATACAATCACTTCTTATATCACAAAATACTGCAAGAAATATTTGCGCGATGACTTTTTTTTTTTAGTTTGTCGATAAACAACAACATTTAACATACGGCTTATCACGTTTCCGACCTGAACAAGTTTTTTTTTAGTGCAACATCTAGTGGCCCTGATATTGATTTTCATTTAGAATACAATACCACTCGTGGAACATATGAGTTTTTCTGCCCTGTCATCGCTGGGTCGGCTGGATGTTGGACATGAAGGAACCAACCTCTGATATCACTGAGCACGGGGTGGAAGCCGGGGTCGAGGAGCGCGACGCGCTGCGCCCCCGCCAGCCCCGCGAGCGAGGGCGCCGGCTGCGTGGGCTCGGCGCGTCCCGTGCACACGGGGCAGCTCTCCTTCAGGTACTGGCAGCTGCAACTGTCACACCACAACATATACCATTAACAATCACCGTCAAGTAATCTGTCAAGCTGTACACAACTACCGGAACTCTCAACGGTACCTTTTTGAAGTGAAACTTCTTATGCGACTTCCAAACGTTAAATGTTAAACGTTTAACGCACATTATCGGTATCTCCTCTTTGTGTGAGCCAGAGCGAGAGAGTAAATGTCGGTGTGTATGTATATTGTACACTGTTTAAATAAAATAGAAAATATCTTTTAAAATGAAGTTTCACTTCTATCATGTGTGAATCGCACACACACCTTTTTTTTCAATTCTATTGTGTTGACCATCATTTTGCTAAGCTACTTTAAAAAAGTAACAGGTTTAATCTAAATAGCACAAGATGGTGACATTCCAATTGGTTTATTTTATCCCATATTAAAACATTAATTCAGCTAGTAAAATTAATAATTACTTACCCAATATCAGAAGGTTTCGCGGCCTTCCTAGTGGCTATATGCAGGTTATGCATCTGTAAGAGTTTTCTCTTCTTGAACGTCTCCCGTCGTAAGGGGCGCACCCTCGCGCAAGTCTCCGTCGCTTGACTGTCCTCGGGGCTCTCGACACCAGGCAAGCACTTATCGTAACCGGACGGTTCCCCTTCGAATTGAACGGTCCCTTTCACCTCCCGGACCTGTAACGACATATGCATGTTTCATTAGCAAAGATTCCGCAAGAAAAAATGGAGTATCGGAGAATTATAGGAAACCAGCTCAACAACATAAGAGAATATGATGAGGACGTAATAAGAACATTTATCTGACTGGATTACTCATGCTGGTAATTTAGTCATAGTAATTTGATTTGGTATGACGAGTTTTATAATCACATAGTACATGAGTAACAATCTTATCGTCGTAGTAGGTTCCTGGGTCGACATGGCGATGCAGTTATTAAGTCAGTTTTGTGCATATAAAAAAATACGTATACCGTTCGGTGCTTTTGTTGTGTGTTTGTTATTGGCAATCTATGAGATGCCGGCATTCTATAGAATGCCTAAGAGTACCCGGAAATGTATGAAATGAAGAGATCATTACATACTTGTCTAGGCATTCTATAGAAAGCCAAATGTTATTTAGGCAAAGTGGAATACATCTTCAAGTGAGTTTTTGGCAGGATCTCACAGTGTCACATATTAAATTCATAAATATATAAAATTTGGCCCTATAATATTTAATTTTATAACAAAATTTCAAATGATAAGTATGAAAAAAAATTGCCAAGTGCCAACACGAACGACGGTATTCTGTAGTCCCCGCAAGTGGAGTCGCGAGCACAGCTAGCATTATCATATAACCGGCATAATATGTAGGTATATCATGTTTAAAAAAAACCATATTAACTCAGTGAGTTTTAATGTGTTCATAAATAGTAACATTAAAGTTGTTTAAGTATTATAATTCAACATTTACATTATTTTAATTAAAATAAAAAATTTCATTGGGATTAATAATATTCACTTTTACTTAATAAACGCTTAAAAACATATTATAACATCTTTATTGGTTGATGATAAATTTCTTTTATACAGCAGATATCATCATCTGGCTCCTAGTGTAATTCTCTTCCTGACTCTACTTCAAAACCACATCCATTTCTAGTTTAGACAATAAATCTCAATTGATACAATTTTATCGTAATACATATCTTGATATTTATCGGCTGATAAATAATATCAGCGGACCCTGTCTCGTACGTCATATCGCGAAGTTGGTGTATTGTGTTAATGATAAATAAATATGTTTTTTTTTTTGTTTTTAGTTTTTATCGAGCTAGCGTTTAGTCATAGAAAAGAAATCGCCTACGTAATACAACCGTCAGAACAAACTGGAACATATGGATTGATTTTTAACTTTAGGAATAAATATTGCCCAAGCACTAGAAAAAGTATATTACTATGTAAATTCATTTAAAAAATAAAATAGAGTAAGTGGGTGCTGGGTCACGCGCATTGTAGGGTTCCGTAGTTGTCCGTCACAATATGCAGACTTCGAAGAGGGTGTCTTGTTTGGTAGTACGAACATATTGAGAACACGGTTTAGCGGCTAATAGCGTTCTAAAAATGGGCCCACATAGGACGATGGTTAGTTGTGATAGTTTTCCTTTTAACTTCGTTATATATACTACTGCCGTAATTTTTTTCACATATCCCAACCATTTAGCAACTTACAGCTATGTAGTAATAAGAATCTCTGAGCTAAACCGCGGACAGACATACTGACGGTGAAACTATAAAGGTTCCTTGCTGACTGCGGAACCATAAAAACACTTTATTTACGTTGACAACTTTTAATTCGTTTGTAGAAAAATTTACGCAAATGAACATGTTACCATTTTTTTAATAATCTTCCATGTAAAATAGTTCTTATGCCACAACGTAAGAGGTACACTAAGAATGAGAGAAATCCCAGGTAAAAATATATAAATCAAATATTATTGCTAAAATTAGACGACGATCGGAATCGCTTCAGAAGCTCTCATCATATGTCCAAACATATGACAAAATTCCTTTGTTGATCACGCCCATAGCTTATAGACAGAATATGTATTTGGGGTCAGTAAACTTTATTAAAGAATAGGCCTTGAAATGTAATCTGCTATTTGCGTCATCCACTGAATATATTACAAAGATGTCTACGTACATAATGATTTGATATATAAATGGGGCTATACCATTTTTAACGTTCGATTTTCAGAAAAGGAACTCTATTGTTAAACCTATTCCTTTCCGTCCTAACTTTAAAGGGCTATAATACTACATGTGTCTTTCTAACTGTAATAGGTAAACGGTTAAAATTTTCACAGAGTAGATGTTATTATAGAGAATATCATAACAAATAAACAAACCTACCTAACCTACTTAAAAGTAAAATATTTATAAAAGGGATTGAAATGTGATATTGCCGTTTTAACGCACTAGTCATTGAATAAAAATTAAACCTGCATATTGTCAGATTTTAGAGTACACCTCTTTTCATACGAAAACTATAACATTCTAAATTTAAAAAAATATATGACATTTAATGTTCTACTTTCAATAGTTTTTACATTCAGCTTTAAACGTGAAGATGAATACAGCGAAAATCGGAGTAACATTCGGATAGAGTTCCGACGTGGGACTAACGCAACAGAAACTGCTCGTAATGTCAATGCGGTCTTTGGAGAGGATACGGTTAACGAACGCACCGTACATTTATTGGTTTAACCGAATTCGTAGTGGAATCTTCGACGTCAAGTATGAACCACGAGGAACAGCAGCCACTAAGACCAATAACGATGAATTGAAGGTGATGGTAGAAACCAAGCCGTGTTAAACTACCAAATAATTAGCTACATGGTTCGATCTAACTAATTATATATATATATACACATGTTTATTCTTTCTGTGAGGAAGAGAGAACAATGCGTATATGCATTTAGTAATCTGGAATCTGGCAATTTGGTCTAAAGCTAACGCGCTAATCGCTGGAACTATCAGTCAGATTTGAAAAAATCTTTATGCATTTCATAGACTATTCATTGAGGAAGGTTATAGGCGATATATCTGCACGCTACGACTCTAAGGAGCTGAGCAGTAACCATGAATGTCAAGCAATCTGCAAAGCGGTAGGTAAATACGGGAAGTGATCACAACGATAGACTACATATGGGTGTGTTAGCAGCGCGGCGAGGTTACGTTGGATAGTTGGTCAAATAAATTTAACACGGGGGAACTTATTTAGTAAAGTAATTATAACAATAAAAAAATTAAAAAATGCCATACTTATTCCCATCTTGAACCACGAAACACACGGCTTATACGCCTACATAGACATACCGAGGTTGAACTCTACGCTCAATGTAAAGTTATGAGTCACTATCTCCTTTGATAACATGTAATCATGTAACACTGTAAACCTCTATCACAAATATTAATATTCTTAAAACGTCTGAGGTCAACGCACCAGTTTTAAACGAAGCTACTATATCAAAAATGTACATATTAAAAAAAAACCTAAATGTAAGATTTAAGAATTTCCTTAAAAAATTGAAATGAATAGTAAAATGTGTAGAGGAAAAAAAATTACAAAAATATTGATTTAGAAATACATCACTCTGCATTGAACAGTTAACCTAATCGTAACCGAATAAGCTAATCGTAGTGGTATCTCGTTAATTGATAAAATTAGCGTTTTGTGAATTGGTGTGTTTCTTTGGAAGTTCACTTCCTTTGACTTAATAGAGGCAAGAGACTTTACAAAAGAAATTTAAAAAAGAGCTAAGGTTAAACTAAGTATTTTATAATATTGGGCTAAAAAGTTTAAAACAATAAAGAACTTGCAATAAATATTCATAATTAATTTATTTTTTCATTAGGAAATTATTATTCATCGTTTGCTAGTCACGTGGCAGAAAAGCTCAACGTCATCGTTCTGTTCTGTTCATCCTGAAGAAGTGACTTAAAATTATTACGAATTCCTAAAACAGTGGCTTCCTTGAATAATCTTTGCTCATAATAACCTTAACCTTACACACCTTAATAATATACCTTTAACCTTTTGAACGATGATGTCACGCTGCGTTTTCGGGGCATACTTTTTATTGGAATTTAAAAAACTGTTTGTGGTAGTTAGGTTAATATAATAATGTATAAATATTATTTCACGGGTTATTACTTTCGACATATAAAGTGGTTAAAACAACATTTTTTAAAGTTTGTCAACTCCAGGATTGCATGCTTTTTGTGGATATGTTTATAGTGCATATAAGACAAAACGAAGGCGAAATTACACGCAATTAACTTGTATGTACTGGCCCATGTAACGTTCTAACTCGGTCCTCAGGTGTAGCAACCTATTATGATTGGCGTCAGGATCGGTGTCCTTTTGAGGTCGGTTATATGTGGGAGATCAATATTATGTATATTAAATTTATTTAGTTTTGTACAATAATATCCGGTACAGTTTTGTAATTGACTAATGCGCTCTCCCACCAATGACCAGCCATTTTGACAAGCAAACCGTGGATAAATACGGTTGTAGGGCCTCTCGACAGATCAGAAAAAATTGTCCAGTCGCGAACACGGCACGACAGTGCTCTGAATTTTCTCCACTGTTTTATTATTGGCTCCCACATATACGTGCTTAGTTATAATGGTTAATTCGTTGGCAAATAGGAAACATAGTTCCCGTGGAATTTCAAAAACATAATTATATAATAGAACGTTGGCATAATATATGCGAAATTAACTTTATCGTCTTGAAAATCTTATCTTTTTTAAGTTAAATCGTAACTGAACAAACAGCTAATAAATCGATACAAATAGAAGAGCGAATATTTCAAGCTTTTCGTGGGGGAAGCGTTCACTAAAATCAATCCGAACGTAACTTCCGTTAATAGTGTATATACCAGCTAGATGTCATATTCTATACTAATATAATAAGGTGAAAGAGTTTTTTTAATTGTTTATTTAAACACGCTAATCTCTGGAACTTACAAGTCAGATTAGAAAAAAATGTTTGTATAGATAGCCAGATTGATGATAGCCGGAATAGTATACTATTCCACGTGAATCTGCATACCTAGAATTAGGCTACACCTATCAGCTAGCCTTAAAATTTGGTTTTTGCTAAGTAAATCGGACGCAACCGCGCTCCTGAACTGCTTTATCCGCGTGCGCTGGCGTAATGGTTAATGATACGTAAATTCAATGTTCTAAAAAAGTCTGCGATACTATATGGTGAAGTGGCGCGAACGAACTGTGCGAGTTGCGATACATAACCCTTGCCGCCCGATAAAAATATGGTCTACATTGAAGTATTATAAATCGTCAATCAGTAATTTCTTTTAAATTATACGCGGGTGAAACTGCGGGTCACAGCTAGACACTAGAAAAGCTTGATTTTTTATCAATTCAGCAAGCGGTTTTCGCGATACGCGACGTCCATAAGTATATTTCACTTTAGTTACATACTACTTTAGTTAAAATATCTGAATGGTTTGCTTTAATTAATCTATTGTTAAATGCAAACAAAACAAAATTTATTGGATTTGCCTTGCCCAAGGATGTTGACAGTAATATAAAAATAGCAGGGAATTTAATAGGCTTAATTGACATGTTATATTTTTAGGCATCACACTTGATGCAAAATTACAATGGGGTCCTCGCATTAAAACTTTGGCAGGGAACTTTAGCTCCGCTGCATGTGCTGATTATGCGAAAGATTAAGTTAACAAGATAATGTTACTGCTAGGTTAGTCTACTTCGCTTACTTTCACTTACTTAATATGCTATGGTAACTATGGAGTTCAGCAGCTGAGATATATATCATATCTCACTCACATATCTGACACCTGACTCTTAACAAAAATTGGCACTTTAAGGCTTAATATTTTTCAAACGGATCCCTGAATTGTAAGGCTTAATAATTTTCAAACGGATCCCTGAATTGAAATTGTTTTAACACACTCTCAATATTTTTAAAAGACATATCCAACGAAAACTCGCAACATGGGATAGAAGAGAAAAAATAAATTATCCTCAATTCACGTGTAGTACCCAAAAAAATTATTTTTCAAATTTTTTTTGTTTTATCACTTTTTCGGTGTGATTAATATCCAATATATTAATATTTATATTTATTGATATACCAAATTACAGCTTTCTAGTACTAAGAATCTATGAGCCTAGCTGTGGACAGAAAGACGGATATGGCGAAACTATAAGGGTTTTCTTTGTTGACTTCGGAACCCTAAAAATGATAATAATTGTAAACAATAAAAATACTGTAAAAACAATTTAAAAAAAAGTTTATAAGCCCAATCGAGTTCTTTTATTTTTTATTTTGATAATTACTTTTGAAGCAATGATGGCTCAATGGTACCGCGTCGTTTGACGTGAGCTCGAATCTCTGCAATAGAGCCTGAGCTTTCGATGTCGGAATAAATCGCGATGGAAGCATAGCGTGATGGTACAGCATTTTCTAATGCCCGCCGGACTAGCTACCACCCTCAAGTTGAAAATCTGTCACCAAGCACCTACAGGTGTGTTCCGACATTTGCACTTCAGAACCAGTTTCTCCACTAGCCTTAGTGTGCATCTTGTGCCACATCGTCACTTAACATAAGATCAATGCCAGATACTAAATCTATAAAGAAAAAAATTGTCCTTAATGCGAACTTTGGTTTCGTAGTCTATGGCAATGCTTCTTCTATGTAGGTTGCGATACGAATGACAACACTCGCAGAAATTTTACCGCATTTTAATTTTAACACGAGAACCCATAAGTTTTCGATGCGGTTTTAAGACCGCATCACAACTCACCGCACCGCTTGTGCGGCGGCATTAACATTAACTCAAGATTCAAAGGATGGATTGCGTAATTATTTTTTGTTTTATTTATGGTCATGGAAACGTTGTCAGGAAAAAAGTCGGAATAGGTGGCGCCGTTGTCGAGTTATTGAGTGTTGTAAAAGAGCAGAACAATATCGGTCGGGCCAACTAGTTTTAAATAATTATAAATGATACTAGCCGCGTGCTTGATGGAACTTTCTAAATGGGATATCTAAAAAATCATCCTATTATTAAACCGCTTAATGGATGATTTTTAAAAAATCGTTTTGTTGCTTTTAACTAAATTATAAAAGGAATTATTATACATCGGTACTTTTAGACAAGAGGGGTGTGTACGAAATTAGTGTAAGCGGTCTACAACAAATGATTGACGTTCGACAAACTTACTCACAAATAACATTATTTTAAATATTGATGCATATCGCCCACACATTTTTCATAGGATGGCACGCAATTAGGGAATGAAATCTCAAGAAGACGGCGTCAGTTAGTTATGAAGCCGATTACGATATTTAGTAGGAAGTTACGGATATGAAATATGGAACATTAGTTGTGCCTCACGGTTTTACCCGTGCTAAAAAAATATACGTATTGCGTAAAATCTAGTCTTAGTGAACGTCTACATCGCAAAAGATGTAATTATGCTATATAAGTCAATCGGACTTATAGTTTCGGAGATCTCGTTATGAGTGACTGAGATTTCGCTTATCGATGCTACTATTACAAAGAGATAAAGTTCGCTTGCGAATTTTCTGTAAGAGGAAAACTCGGAAACTAAACTACAAACTCATCCGATTCTAAAAATTCCTTTACTAATACAAAAATATGTTCTTCCTTGATGGTTACAGGCTATGTCTTATTTTTATTCAGTTTTATTTTAATGAATATTAGGATACATTCAAATCAAAATCAAAAATACTTTATTCAATTTAGGTCCTAAGAAGGCACTTATGAACTTCAAACACTATTTACTTATACACTAATACCGGTTGGGGAAGCATCCCACTCATACAGGAAAACTGTTGGCAATAATGCAAAAATACTTTTTTTAGAAACATAGAGTTAGTATGTTGTCTGTGGTCGATGTTCCGTGATGGTGTCTCGTTGTAGTAACCTTGTAGTCTGTTGTAATAGTGTTTTTTTTTTTATATCACATAATAAACTATCTGGATACTATTGCCGAAGCCTTATTTTCCCTTTAAACCCAATTAGAACCGGCAAGAAACACAGTCGAGCTTATTTTTTTTTTTTCCTCAACTGTATAAATAATATTTCCAGTCAATAATCATATTTATAATTTAGTGGATACACAGAGGCGGGTAACTTCCAGACATCACTATCATTCACATAATGATCCACCCTATAATAACCTTTTGACAGTAAAACCTACTTGACATGATCCTTGAACTCATTCAAAGGGATCTTATTACCTAACACAATTACCTAAAGACATTTCTTGGTCTTACTAAGTCTAAAACACAGTACGACCAATTTATGTCTATTTCTAGTATTATAACTGAGTTAGTTTTTGACAAAATGAAGCTTGTCAAAGTTCTTATGAATATACATTAAATTATCAAGAATATATTGCGAAAGCAAAATTAAGATAAAAGTCCTGGAACTTGTTATTTAGCGATTCGCGAGGTCTCATGTTGTATATTGCTCGAATTGCCCGATTTTGTAATATGAATACGGTGACTACCTCAGCTGCTGAACCCCACAGCAGAATACCGTAAGACATTATGTTATGGAAGTAAATGTAGAGTAACCGAGCGGTGGCGATATCTGTTAACTGGCGAATCTTACGTACTGCGAATACTTACCGCCAAAGTTTTAATGTGCGCATTTAGTAATAAAAGAGCTTAATAACAAAATTCTTTAGATCAGTTTGTGGCAAACTGTTTTACATCAGTATCAAATAAATATTGACGTAGCAGTGTTTTGACTAATATAAAAGCTGTTATTGTAGCGTGTAGATTCTAGAAAAATCTTTAGTTTTTTATCATTCATCCCGACAAATCGAGAAAAAAAAAATTATATTCAGGGTTTTTAAAATTTACTTGCATCTAGAATATATATCTACATATTTTACCATTACGCGGGGGCCAACGACTGTACATATAAAGTTTCAAATCATTTGGGTGAACGAAACACCTGTTTATCTGAATATCTATCTATACAAAAAAAAATTAAGTGTCTGTTTGTAATATCGAAATAACACCTTTTTACTAAATGCATATGAAAGTATACAACAAACCAATTTTCGTCTGTCTGTTCATTTGTTCCGGACGTTTGGACCGATTTTAACGGGACTTTCACTGGCAGATGGTTGATATTATAAAGAATAACTTGGGCTAATTTTATTTTAGAAAAATAATTAGGGTTCCTCACAAAATGAAAAAAGCTTTTTTAGTAGTCCACGCGAGCGGTACAGCTAGTTTAATATAATATTAAGGGTTTACAAAAGATATCTTTTGTGTAAATAAAAACTGTTTTAGCACAGGACCGTCCATTCGAATTCGTCCCTATCCATAATTATTCGAAATGTTTATATCGAACACTAACCGAAGATTATGGTTTCGGATATTTTCGTTTGGATATCCGATAGTTTCAGTTACAGAGCTGATATTTACATTGAAATATTCATTTATGGAAATGCTGGTTTACACAAAAGTATAGTTCCAAAAAATCCTGCTAACTGCAAAGATATTTCTTTCAAATGCAGATATTTCTTTTCATTGTTTAAAAAGCGAAAATTTGAGATCACATGCTATGGCACTGAGATATGAATATTATTACTACTTATTAGAATTTCATGGTTACGTATTTAATTCTTTTCGGAAATTCCCACTATCGAGTCTGAATGGTTTCTGAATAAACAACAAAGAAGTGAATCTCCTAACTCTATGCAGCTCTTGAAGTCAATAGGAACATACAACAACGCCAGCATTATATATAAACAATATTATAAGTAAAGATATTTGAACTGGCCTCACCTGTTCATGTAACTCACAGTGCTGACGTATCTTATATTCGAGTTCTTGTATTTGCGCCAGAAGCCAACACCAGCGGGACGCTATTGACGCCCGAGCCCTCTGCCACGTCCATAGGGCACGTTTCTCGCTGGAATTAACAAATAAAAGACAAATTAAACAGGTCATTAAACAGCACTATGTCTACAAAATATCCACTAGAAGACACCTATTTCCAGATTTATTGCCTGGGGAAATAACTTTGGCCAACTAGCTGAGTTATAAGGTAGCATGGTAGCTAGAATAAGAAAGATAAACAAGATACAACTATTATTGGCAGCATTTTTTCTTACAAGTCACAATAAAATTCAATGTGTTTAACAGTGGCATAGACCATATTAATTACTCGGATGGAATTACAAAAACCGTGCTTGTTATTGGGTGTCTATATGGATATATTATCAATTTATTAAGATATATTACTTAGAGAAAGATAGTAAAAATAGAATTTAGATATTTCAATATTGTCTAAAGTAAGATTTATGGTGTTATTAAAAGAAGGTTCTTTTTGTTCAGGTATCTAAAGAATTCAAGATCAGTAACCACAAAAAATCATATGATATTAGTCTTGCTACTCTGTAAATGAATACTCTATTGTTAAACCTAAATGCAATATATACAAGTGAAAATCAGTAACCCAAATTTCTACATTATATATGGTGATTACATTTCAACTGAGCATATGTGCTCTGTCATATAAGTAAAACTAAATTGCTCAGTATATACTGTGTGACAAGCAACTTAATTACGCCTATGCAAAACATAACTTGGATTACAGTTGTATAAAGAATGTAACTACACCAAATTTTCAATATATATGCAATTTTCATGTTCCTCTTCAATAATATAAACAGACAATATATGTTGATTTAAAGAACACATGTTTAAAATACAAACATATACAGACTAATAAAAACAAAATCTTCCTTTTGGCATTGCTGTAGTAAGGTAAAAACAGAGAAAGCAAAAATTAAAAATGTACCTTACCAAAAGTAAGCAGCTTACTAAAGCACATAACTTAATTTCAATGATTTTATAGATATTATTTATATGCATTCCTAAAATCATATAATGAAAGAAAGTATAATTAATTTCTGCATTTGGGTGCTTGATTGTGGCAAAGCTATTTTAATACTACTTTGCCAAGAAACTATGTATAGAGAGTTTCCCATATCAACAGAGTATATGTACTACAATATGTTGTGATTATGTAGCTTAGATAAACGTTGGTATCAGAAATACATAATATTTTCTTTAACCAGTTAAAATATTTATTAAAATATACATCTACTATATTACCATAAAGGTTATATACCATCACTACATCACATTTCATCTAAATAAAATCATTTCGATCCATATTTACAATGAAAAATACATTGCAGAGAAATAATGTTGGTGTCAATTTTCACTTAATAAAAGAGACTCGAAAATTCTAGAAGATGACTAAGATCTTAAAAATTTGATTGCAAAATTATAAAAATCATGGATGTATTTAACCTGTCCTGTAACCTGTGATCTCATTTGGCATATATGCCGAATTTGGAGGCAAAATCATTTTTTTATTCCATCATCCTCTTGGACGGATTAAATTTTTTTCTCTCTCATCAAATTTATAGATTGTATTATAATACAAAATAGGTGCAGATTATGACATAATATATGTTAAATATTTCATCATTTTAAAAATAAATTATGTTTATGAACATAATACATACCAAAAATAATTATTAAGAAATAAACCTGAGACTGCTAATGCATGTAGTACACAAATATTTAACATATAATGTTATTATATTTTCCCTGTTCATTTAATTCATTTATGGTAAATTGATCATTGTTGCATTTTTTTTCCTGTAAAATTCTGTAACTCATGTATATAATTTTTGGAACACACAACCAACAGTTTTTAGTTATTACTATGTACAAGTATGGAGTAATCCACTATTAATTATGCTAGTAATAATCATTAGGTTATACTCACATAGGCATATGCTGTTGATGTTGATTGTTATATGCAATAGCTTCATCATTACTCTCTGCTCCAGATGATGATGCAGTAGCATCAGAATCCAACTGATGATTCACTGTTGCTAAATGAGATCGCAAGGCACCAGCTGTGTCTTCCAAACCAGACAATTTACCGGGGACTATACCAATTGATGAAGAATGGGATCCATTCTCTTTTGATGTCCCAGCATGATAGTATGTGGGTTTATCTAATTTATGAGATGCTGCACTCGCCTGCAATGCTGCTGTAGTTTCAATTCTTTTCATAAACGCTTTCAACCCCATTGGACGCCCACCGCCATCTTTACGAGCCCCACGAGTACACTTATCAAATGTTAGTACAACTTCTTCAGATATTCTCTTTCCTATGGCTCGTGTTTGCAGAATCCTTAGTCTCCTTTGAAGGAATGCACATCGACGCTCAAGGCGCGCCTGTGTCACTTTTATGTTATCTTCATCAGCTACCTTTTCAGAAACGACTTCAGGCTCAGGCGCCTCGGGTAAATCAAAGTCGGGGAGAGGGAAAGGGTCTGCATCGCCCATCGTAGATATGTTGTCGCCGGTACCCTCGAAAGTTTTAATCGCTTGAAGCAAAAACGGGTTCGCAATATCACTTCGACCTAAATCGACCAAGATATCTTCCATTTCTTGTGAATCCTTCACAAGACTCGCATGATTCTGCAGGCCCATGACATTCTCATCAATAGGTGTACCGATATTGCTTCCAGATGCGAGTGGCCGTCGTGGGTGCGAACGCCCGTCACAGTCGTCGAGTACTTCGGGCTCGTTTGAAGGCGCCAGCGGGAGCGCCGGGGCCATGACACGCCGCTCGCCGCCGGACGCCGCCGCCCGGCCCTTAGGGCGCGCTCCGGATGCATACCATCACCGTCCTTATGTAACACCGCTTTAATTCGCACTTCACTCAACGCACTAAATTCACTGCATTTCACTTTTACGATCTGTTGTCATTCTCACTGCAATCAATCCCCTGCCGGTTCCATTAGTATCAAGGATGTTCGGTAATTGAACAGAGACTGCCCGCGCTTCTGAAAAACAATGTTCACTTTGTTCAATAATGGTGCAATCACAACATAACTTTAACTTTGGCGTTCTCTAATAAACAGAGTCTTAAATACATACAAAAAACAAATATCTCCCGCGGTGTAATTCGAAATTCAACCCACGTGATAATAAAAGTAGTATTCTAGCGGCTGTAGTTGCTTGTTTCTGTCGATATGAAACAGGAAATGATCCACTTGAAAACACTTTCGGTTCACTATACTTAAGTTATATGGTGCTTTGTTTATTTATTTCACTGAAAAGTACGACCACTACATATATAAATTAGGCCAATTGAAATTTTCAAAGTAATAATGGCGGAATTAGGCTAAAACACTATTCAACTTGGTATGTACGCACTACAAGTCCAGTGACGAAAACCAAACGTTCGCTGCACAAACTTTGTCTAGCGGCGACCTGTGTGTAAAAGAGATAGATGGAGCGTCCTTGAGCATCGATGCCGGTAAAGTCAAATAAGTAATAAACCATTTAAATATAAGGAAACGTTTCCATATAAATATATTTTTATTACCCTTGTTAATGATTTTATTATTAAAAATACTATATACTAAACCCGTACCATAATAACTCAACCTGCAAGTTAATAATTAAAAACAAATAGTATTTAAACGACTACAGAGTTACCGCCACGATTAAATCTATTACTATACTTTCAAAATATGTAAAAACAAAAAGAACAAATAAATACAGGTATTAAGCAACCCTTATGTTGAAATTTATTGGTGACATAAAATCTGTACAATTATTTAAAGTAAAAACAGAATTATATCAATGAGTAAGACAATAACTTCCGGTCTGAATATACGAAAATCATTAAATCCATTCCAGTGTCAAAAAACCGGTATATTTAGCATATGTGCATAACCTCTTTTCTACTTTCATCTCCGCTGTTTGTCTACAAACGTTTTTAATCTGTGCAACTGATGAGATTAGAGATAATATTATATTGATTTTTTTGTTTCGGTTGAAGAGAGGTTTATGGTGGAAACTATTTTACATTATATTCTGTAGGTAATCTGGTGGAATTTTACGTTGTATTGTTTGGATAATGTGCACAAGAGAATTCGAAATAATATTATAGATAATAAATTTCGAGATGCTTCAAATACTCCATAAATTGTAGTAAGGTGATCACTAGTGACACTACCTTACAATAGATTAGACATTAGACAAATATTAATAGCTGAATCTAGAATAAACATTAATACTGGTAGATGCGCAACTTATACATTGCCAAAGAGAAGTAAAAATATGTTTTCTTCTATTGGCGTTGCAGAAACATATTCCAGTGTCAATGGTTTATTTTCATGGTTCTTATCAAATATCATATTATCTTCAATCATCAATGTCAAGTCACGTACCTATCATAACTTTTTAGAGAATATGACATTTATATTGTACAGACAAAATAAATTCATAATTTCGTGCTGTTATTTCGAATTTACTACACCCTACTATATAAAATGACCTCAAAGATACAGAATATGTAGTTACAAAGTAAAATTACACTACATTTAATAATAGGAGAACAAGAAATGTGACCTATCAAGTTAAATAAGTAAACATTCCGTTCTTCACATATTCCATCTTTTATAATGAGGAATTTTACTATGCATGAACATATAAAATGTTCATGGTCTATGTATTTTTTTTTTCAAAGACAATTATCTGTTTATTTTATTAATTAAATATTATACCTATAAGGGCGTGTAATCTAATTGCCACCATTATCTATTAACTATAATAGATAGCGGAATATTATAAATAATAATAACACTAGTCTGTAATGTTACAGCCTGATAAAGGACCTATTTCTCAGGGAGGAAAGGTTGTAAACCTTTTTAATTGCTAGTTTAAGTAATACTTATAAACACCTTCATGCTAATTGATTTATTTTACTATATTACTAATAATATTTCATTATGATTGCACCGCACCTCATTGGTATATTTTTTACTCGTATGAAATTAAGACCTACATGGAATATTACATTTTATTGTAACGTGGAGTCTTCAACTGTATTTACTCCAAAAACTATTACATATCTCAGAACTTCTAGTACACTATATTAATATGCTATAAAAATATTTGATTTTAGTTTGTACGGCTCCTTAGAAAGTGTATATCTCCTTCAAATATATAAGGATGATTGAGATATTTCATAAGGGAAGATTAAATCTGACTTTATAGATAAAATTCTTGTCTTGAACTAAATAAAAAATGTAATCATTGTTCCTCAATGTATTGACTAAACGCACATTGTAATCTAATTAATACTATTAATATTTTTTTAAATATTAATTTCTTGAACTGAAAACTTAAGTAGTGAAACTTTATGAATACAAAATAAAAGAGAATTAAAAAGAAATAACACTGCTTCTTTTAATTTTAAAATATTGGACTTTATCAAAAATATTAAATATATTTCTTACCTTAGCCATAAAAATTGTAACAAGCAGTTTTACTATAAAATCAATGTTCTGTTTCATATTCCTTGCCCAGCCTTCACACTGCATCATGATCCTAAAATGTTTATAAATTATTCTAGAATATTACTTTGTCTGTTTATTTATAATACATATTGCTGTACAGTCTACTGCTGTGACACTGTAGTTATTGACATAGAAAGTTAAGAAATAACAGTGTCACTAAATGTCAGTTGAAAAACAGTTTTATTACTCCAACCTGTGGTTTTACATAATCATATTAAATTTATAACCAAGCAGAAAACTATAAAAAACTAAGCTCATACAATGTTAAGCAGATTGCTTAACAAGTTCATTTTCACAATAAATAACTATGTGTCTAACAAAGTTGTTCAAAATTAATATTATTAAAGAGTTTTTATATCCAAACATCATGAAAGATAATGAATAGGTACCACTTAAGTTCAAAGTATGTCACTTTTTTTGTAATTGTTAAATTTATTTTTGTTTTAGGTTTTTTTTTAAACATTGTTACTTATGAAGTATCTCTTTATGTAATTTCAATGATGATTATTATTGATTTCAATAATGAGCTATCAGCAAAATTTCTGGTTAAGTTCAATTCTTTTAACCTTCTAATTAATATAAATTTTATTCAATTTACATGTACAAATTATTTAATAATTATTATGATGAAATATTACATACATATTTTCATACAACATATTTTCTTGCAATACTTCATTTAACATGATATACAAATAAAAAAAAAACTAGACATGGTTTCAAATTTAGAATATATAACACAGTTATTTAATTTGAATATTCAACATAATGTAAAGAAGTCTTCAGTAGTAAATCTCTAGCATTGATACAAGATTCTTGAATCCTGAAGATTTAATGGCAAAATGCACCAAGTCACTAAAGTATGAACCAACTAACATATTTAAATAAAAGGACACCAATAAAATAATGTTTAATTATAAAAACAAATAAGTATGTAGGTATTACAACTATAACATTCTTTCAGGAGAAAGACATTATTATTATTCGTTTTTGTAACTACCTAATACCTATATAAATTTCAATCATTTATATTGTTAAATTATTTGAAAAAAGTTGACTAAATCAGTTAATTTCATATATAAACCTTATATATAATATGTGATGGGAAAAATAACTAAGTTTAAACTTTTAATAAAATAATTTTAAGGTGGAATTACCTTGTATCAAAATAAATACCATATAAACACGCAGTATTATCTATTTATGTGTTATTTAAAAAGTAATTATTGGCTATTATTGAGAGTTATTAAACCATTATCAGCTCATTTCTTGATTATTTATATATTTAACATCCTTACCTTCGTATGCAACGACGAGAGAGAGAAGGTAAAATAATATAGAGATAGACACTTGTTACGAAAAGCGCGACTCAAGTCAAAAGTATGGAGTGTAAAATAGTGAAAAGCGCGCTTGAAAACTTTGTAGTTTGTATTACTTAACTTAAAATAGTTAATGTAAAATCTTATTTTTATTAAGTAAGTACACAAGAATTACATAATTTCTTAATTTTGTAGCCGGTACTAATTTCTAAAGCGGCTAGTACACCAGATAATATTTGGTCTTCCCACCGTCTTAAAAGTACAAGTAGACATCTCTCTGTTACAGTTACGATCTAATTCTAATTTATTCACAAGGTATACGTTTAATAATTTCGCATATTACATAAACAAATACGGTCGCATATTCTTCAATGTTTTTTTACACTTCCAGAAGTATAAGAAAGGAATTTTTGGCGGTATTTTACGTGATATAGTTTCGTTGTTGTGCACAAGTTAAATGAGTTATAAATAGAAGCTTGCATTTTAACTGCCACAAAGACCCCCTGGGCGGTTTAACAATGGAGCTATCATCTTGTTAGAGCGGTGAAGATTACAAGAATATTACGAAGTTAGGCTTAAAGAACATGCATCAAAGGGACTTAAAATTAAAAACAACTACTGTCAAAATTAAAATGTCAAAGTTCCGGTTTGGGCGCACCGTTAGGGTTATAGATATAGTATTATAATTTGTATTATGTTCTTTGGGCGCGCACGCTTAGACAAAGGTGTTTATAGTTTTATATTGAGAAAAAGTTGTGAAATTTGAAAAATTATATAAGATGTCTATAAACTTTGACACAAGTATTCAGTTGCACTCAACACAATATAATACCCCATCTTCTAAGAACAGACGCACCAGACAATTATTACAAAAACAAGATGCATTAAACCTATCACCAATTTTTAACGATACTTCGATTTTCAAAAATCTTAACGATACAAGTTTGCGACAAGCATTGGATGAAACGTCTATGACACTAAACCCAGGAAACGCCGGCGAGGGTCTAAATGAAGCTTTTTTCGAAATAATTCAAACGAGTCGTACAAGTGACGTTCTAGATACATTGTCGAGGTTAGCTCAAGTATGTTGCGATTCATTAGAGTTGGTCGAACCATGGAAAAGATGCAATGCTCAAAATTATTGGTTAGCAGAGGAAGCAAACACTTGGAAACTCCTATATTGTTTATATTCTGACTCTCTAGCAGAGCACCCAGAATCATTGGATGATCTTATTACAGAGACCACCTTGTCGCAACAAACTTTAGTGGGTGCTCTGTTCAGAAGTGATTCTGAGTTAAGACTCTTACAATTGCTAGTAGATTGGCTAGAATCTACAGCTGCTTATCAGGAGGAAGCTACTAAATCTTGTGCACCAGTCATTGGCAACAATATACACTGGGGAAATACACTACATGAATTATTAATTGGATCCAGTTTATTTAACAAAGAAAGAAATAAGTCAATGGTAACATGCATGGACCCAGATGCTCCAAAACGTCAAAAAAAAGTCATACATTCTGATGATTTGAAAGATGATAATGATTTATGTAAAAGAATATTCACTGAAGTAAGATGTGGCAAGTTCAAGGAAGCTATTTCAATGTGTATTAGTGCAGGCCAAGCTTGGCGTGGAGCTGTACTTCAGGGTTGGATTTTACTTCACTATTTACCTAGAGAGGAGCCAACAGATTCTTTAGAAATTACTGGCAACCCTTCTAGGGATCTTTGGAAGTGGTGCGCATTGGGTGTAGCTAATAATGTTGCAGAAAATTGTCACTACAGAGCTACAATTGGTATTCTAAGTGGCCATCTCCCTAGTGCATTACCAGCTTGCCATGGTAGTTGGGAGGATTTGTTATGGGCACATTTGAAAGTCCAAATTGAGGCTAGGGTTGACAAATTTTTACATGAGCATCACGCCACTGTTGATGCTTGTACAACTTCAAGTGAAGTTTTGGAATTGCTTCAGTCGGAACTTCAAGTTGAAGAGCTAGGTCTTCAGCAAATTTTCAGTGCTGTTAAATCAATGATGGATGGAAAAAAGGAATCATATTACCAAATTTGTCAAAGACATCTTATGCTTGGTCATATTAGAGCTATTCTGCAAGATTCACTTGAATGGATAGAGGACACAGAAGAAAAATTCGTAAGATTCTTGGCTCACCTTGTATTAGTGCTCAGATTGATGGGAAAAGACCCACTGCATGATATTGGAGACAAAATACTGGAGAAATATGTGACTCTATTAGTAGAAAGATTGACTGATGGGTCTGTAGAATGTCCAGAACTTGTGGCTTATTATGCATCTACTGTGCCAGTTGAGAGACAAATTGTTCTTTATGCAGATTTTATGGATCATATACACAAAAGTGACTACAGACAAGGAGTAGTACAAGCAGGCTTAAATGCAGGTATTGATATTGCAGCCTCAGCTAGGGTCGCTATTAACAAGGCAATAACTGATATCCAACAAAGCTATGGCAACTTAGAGTCAACCTTCACTCAAACTACTATTGTGGAGAAAGATAAAAACCTTATCAGTAAAGTGATTTCATCTCTGGAATGGCTTTCAATGATTTCAAATCAGTTTGAAGAGGCGCTATGGTTGAGCAATGCTATGATACGCACATTTATATTTATTGGGAACACTGATGCTGCCTTATCATGCATTGGTAATGTGAATAAGCTCTTTCCAGATTTTTTGAGTAAAGTTCCTTCAATTTCTTCAGAACTGAGGGAGCACTTATGCCTGAAAGCATATTTAGATGGTTTAGAGGGATATGCCACATGGTACAGACATTTCATAAGTGGTCAACCTAAAGATGTGGAGCCTCTGTCAGCAGATGCAACATTTTCTGACAAAGTTCATTATGAACAGAGATGTGCACAAGTGGAACAACAAAAGGCAAGATGGTCCAATGCTGTTTTACATCAATCAAAGCATGCTAAGAACTTGCTCTATAATGTACTACTATTTCCTGGTGGATGGTTACAAGATGAGAAAGATAGCATTGCATCAGAAAAATTCAGTGAAAATGAAAAAATAGATAGAACTAAACAATTAGAAACATTGAGACGCCTATGTATTCCAGAAGTTGTTATTTTGATCTTGAAAATTTTACAGAGTAATGAAGATATCAATAGTCACAAGGAAGCTGTCAAGTTGAGCAACATTATTGCTGGAGAGAACAGGTGTTTGTACAAAGTATTCACTAAAAATAAACTGACAGAAATCTTAGAGAGAATCAAGGAGTCATCTCTGTTTCTGCTTGGAAAAGGAAGAGATATATTTGGGTATGAAATAAATGATGATTAAATTATTGTGTCACATTTTTAATAAATATTTGTAATAATTACAATTTTTTTATTTAGTCTTATTCACTTAATATTGAATAAAGTCTATTTACAAAATTATTGCTGTGACCTTATAAATCTTCAAAGCATGATGGAAATCTTGAAGGCTTATATATTTATAATTATTTTTCTGACTAGGTATTAGTAATGAGTAAAAAGTTTAGAGTGTAAAATCCTTTTATTTATAAGACATTAACAGGAGTTAAGGTGATCAAGTCATTACTAGATTCTGCCAACTCTGAGATGGATACTCTGCCCCTTTGTTTTATAAATTTGGCAAAAGCTTCCAGTTCTGTTTGTGATATATAGATGAATTTTCCCCTGTCATCTATGACACCTGTAAGTTCACCTGTAGCTTGTAGTTCTGTGATCCTGTCTATAGCTGCCTGAGTCTTCAATTTGAAATGGCCTGCCAAGTCTTCCAGTAGAACTACTTTTTGAGCCTAAAATTAATAATATTTGAGTTATAAAGTGTTCTGATGAAAATGACATTACTAAATTTTCATTAGGATCGTTAATTAGACTTATTTTTTTTTTTTGTTCAAATTCAAATATTTTTGTTCTGTTTAGATATTTTTACAAGAAGATTAAACATCAAAAATTGCACATAGAACAAAAATTACTACGAATATGTTTGAGAACTGTTATTTTAACTTCCTGCCAAGAAAATAAAATAAATGGAATAACTAATCGTTGAATTTTTGCCACAACACAGCTGTGTTGTGTTCCTGTGGTGAGTAGGGTTTCCAGTGCTCCTTTGGGGTAGGTGGGCTCAAGGTCAGCAACACGCTAGTAGATACCTATGGTATTATAAGCGTTCATAGGCTATGATAAGCTCCTACCATCAGATGGGCCGTATGCTTGTTTGCCATCTTTGCAGTATAAAAAATATTCATGTTTCCTTGGAAAAAATCTACAGTAATTATGCAATTGAGTATAATAATTAAATATGTATAAATCTAATATTAACAAATGTGAAGCAACAATTTGTAAGTAATAACCATGATAGATAACATACTTTGGTATTTTTTATTAATATTGTATAGGTATTATTAACTTTAACTTTTCAATACTATCAGCCAGAGTGACAAGTTTCAAGTGTTTGGGTAGCAATTTAACAAATGCTCTTGTATAGTAAACAGTAAACGCTCACTCATTTATTAACTGTTAGTTCTTTATTCGAGAATTCAAAACTAGAACAAACAATGGATAATCTTACTCACTACTTAATTACTTATCAACCAAATTAAACAAGTAGACATCAAAATATTTATAAAGAAAATATTATTGAAGTTAAACCTAAAGTTCCTTGACAAAAACCGTTACCTCCGACGCCGAGTTACAGGCACCATAAACGCTTTTGATGTGTTAAGAAGCCGCAATGTCGAGAAAATGAAATAAACTTAGTTCTAAAGTGGAAAAAAGTTATATTGTCACTAAAAGTAAAACTGCTTGATCGTTTTAAGAGGCAAATTATTAATGCCACAGTTGAATGCTGAATACCAATGAGAAATAAAAGGCATTATATGAGCTGCAAAAAAGAGAAAAATACAAAATTTTTTAAACCTTTGCTTAATTCAGAAACTAATAATTAATAATGCTCTGACTATAATATATATAATGAATGGCTTTTTTACTATTCCATATTCAAGGTTTCTGGTATTCGCGACATAATTGTGGAACTTAAACCCGCGAATAAGGAGGTTTTACTTTATAATACTTGCAAATTATTTACCTTAATATAATCAATGAAGTCACGTAGGAGACTATTTTGATCTTGCTCTTCATTTTCTTCATAACCCTCGCTGTCTACTGTAAATGCTGCTTTCATAGCCTCATATTCTTCTTGTTCGCGCTTTTTACGCTCTTCTTCAGCTTTACGTTCAGCTTCTTCACGCTGTCGTTCTTCTTCCTGAATAAACAAAGTATGTAATACATAATCAATTTATTAAGGATTTTTTAAGTAGAAAACGAATATGAACACTTACCTCTTCTTTTTCCTCTATCTTCTTTCTCTCTTGTTCTAGTTCTTCGTCTTTCTTCTTTTTCTGTTCACGCATGTATTCTTCAGCTTCTCTTGCTTTTTTCTTTTCCAATTTGGCTTCAAGTTTAGCTCTTTTCTGCATTAACACCAAACAAGTTTTTTTTAGAATTCATTGCTTTAACTTATGCTGGATATTTATAGTATTACAGTGATTTAAACAAACTATTTATATTAGACATTATTTTGCTAAAACATAAGCTATTTTGAATAATGAATTTAACTTTCTTGACGTGAATCCTACACAATTTATTTTCTTGACATAAACCTATTAAGGACCTCTACGATTTGATTTCTTAGATTTTTTTTACTTCGTTGTAGACAAGGCAAAATACAATATTTATCTCAAATGTGTTCCTATATCATTTATCCTACTACGATGAAACTTTAGTGAGTAGTTGTGTACACACTTTGGGAAAGTTTTTGAATTAGTGAAACCACAATTGGTGAGGCCCAACTAGTTTTGAAGACAACAGGAGCGAAATCTACTCACAATAAATATAAGGATTATTTATTATGTACAAACTTCACATCACATTTATACAAAATAATAAAAAAAATCACGACGATCAATCAGCACGTGTCGTCCTGACCATCGCGCGTTAACACCTTTACTAATAATCTGATAAGTTTACCTTGGCACCCATTTTATCATCAAATTCTAACTTGTGCTGAGCATCTGGAGGATTTTCTTCATTGGCTTCCTCAACTGCTTCCGCTTCTTCTTCAACAAGAGCTGCTTGATGGCGAGCAGCTACATTTCATGAAAAAAAAAAGAAGAAGATGATAATAAAATATATTTTTCTTGTTTTTTGAGCTTACATTTTTATATTAGGTACATAATAATGGCATTTTTAGTCATTTGTTTCAAAAATATCCTTTATAATACTTTAACTTAAATATTTTTATTACTTGTCTATTAAGTAGTAAACTGAGTTCTTCGCGGGAACTTTAGTATGTCATATAGTGGTTGTTATGCGTAAATTGGCATTGTTTGCCCCTAAAATGTGTAATAAAGATGGCATTTGGCACAAGTGAAGTGAATTGGAAATAATAAAATTCTGCCATGTGACAAAACCACCTGGAAAGTTCTAACGAGAGTCTCACCATTTTGTTAGAATAATCAAATCATCACAAGACACTCTACTAAATTAAATAATTACCCTCTTGCTAATAGAAGTAATAGGGTATAACAACATTTTTTTTTAATGTGACTTGTTTGGGACCTTTTGATTAATTTGTTTTTATAATAGCTCGGCACATTGACTGTACTGTGCCTGATGGTAAGCACAATATACCAAGAGATCGAAATCCATCGGCGGTCGCCACTGTCATGCCGGCCTGCACTATCCGGCAATCCGGTAATCCACTAGAATTGATATTTTATTTAATTTTATGAAATTGATTTTAATTTCATTTTATATTTTTAACTTCTGCGCTAAAACGCTAGCCACATACTGCTTTGATTTCTGACATCACTATATACTCAAAACAACATGCAAAGTCCGCACAGTCTACATACTTGGCAAATAGAAAATCCCCATGTTATGTGTGAAGACAGGTCACAATTCTAATTTAAACTAAATTATTGGACTACAATATTAAATGAAAAAATAATAAGCCTTTTAAAGTACCGGGGAATCCAACTGGTCAAAATTATTTGGAGTTTCTAGAAAATGATTGTTCTAATTTATTGGAAGAGATGCCCGAGGAGCAGAGGGAATCGTATTGGTTCCAAAATGAAGGCTGTCCTGAGACTTTGTGCTGTACTTATGCTATAACTGTTTGTGAGTATTTAAATAGTACATATCCAAATAGATGGATTGGGTGTCAATTTGAGGCCAATTTTGTAGCCTCCACGTTCATCAGACCTAAATCCACTGGATTTCTATATTGGGGCTGTCTCAAAGAATAGGTGTATCTTAAGCCGATCAGGTCTTTAGAAGACTTACGTAGCCATGTTAGGGAAGCCATATCAAAAATAAGTGAAGAAGAACATTTATCTGTAAATGTAGGGTCTGCATAAGAGTGAATGGCAATTTTTATTATTAAATTCTGTGAAATAAAGTATTATGACATTTTGACATTAACAATGATATTTTACTGCCAAGTACAATTTTTTTCTGCATTCTTTTAATCTTTATTTTCTATAGTCTCTGGCAAAATCTCCGCTATTATCAAAAATGATTTATTTGTTATTAAGGGACACCATCTTTACAATGCAAAATTTGTTACATTGAAATAAAAAAAAATTTATTCAATTTAGGTCATAAGAACGCACTTATGAATGTGTACACACTACTACCGGTTCAAAAACATCTCAGTTATATAGAAGAACCCACAAGAAACTCGAAGAAATGTCATCAACACATATAACCAATAAATTTTAAATAACAAAAACTAAACAAAGGTTTAACATAAACATAACATAACAATAAAAGGAGACATTTGGACAAGTGGTTAATGATATTTCAATTTTATTCTTTTATTAGAGAACTAGCTGTGCCCATAAAATCAGCTATCTGCCAGTGAAAGTCCCGTCAAAATCAGTCCAACCGTTAAATAAAGGTAGAGACGAACTATCATTGAAAAAAAAAAACAGTAAAGATTAAGCATTAACAATGCACCATGTTGTACGGACGGTTTCAGTAGGCATTTGTTAGCTGCCGCTGATGGACACATGCACAGTGAGTCTTGTGTGAATATTATTGTAGCAAGAACATCAACTGTGAAGTTGTATGTGTGTCGCTACAGTAGGGTGTATACTTTCATATGCATTTAGTAAAAATGTGTTATTTTGACATTATAAACAAAAAATTCAATTTTATTATAATTATGTATAGATATATTGCTATTTTTATGTAATATAGTATATGATTTATACATTTTATTTACAGGGGAGTGAAAACTTAACACTAAAGGAATGAGGGATATAAAACAAGACATATTTACTGAACCTCGACAGCTTAAACATTGTGGATAAGTGATCACGCCATAACAAAATATGTTCAAGTAACTTTCTATGATTGTACAATGAGATAAATGCTTTATACTTATTGAATGCTAGAGTTAATAGTTACTATAGAATTCATATAAAAGCTTAGTAGAAAGTTAAAAATTATACCATTGGCTCTCATTCTCGCTCTCTGGTTCCTGACAGCCTGGACCCTTCCAGGGGCTCCATCCCTTTGAACAACTGCTCGGGGTCTTGCACCAGCTGTCATAGCGAAAAATTCAAATATATATTTTTTGTTTTTATATGACAAATATAAACGACATCATAAAATATATATTATACCTTGTTTCACTTGTGACACTTTCAGGAAAGCTATGGATAACAGAATTATAACTAGTGCGCTTATAAACGCAGCGACTATAAACGGATCCATGGTTATAATATAGAGTAACTCGTAAAATTTACACAATGACAATAATTTTAAAATTCGATATGGTTATAATATGTTACACAATAATAAGCCCTGTTATAAGTTGTTTACAAAACATAAAATTAATCTATATTACATGAAAGCTTTGTAATTTTTATTTACAGAAAATTAGAAACGAGAAACGTCATCACATCATCAAGTAAGCTGTCAATCACTGGGTACTATTAGTATATTATCTATGGAGTACATACTAATTTTTATTTTGTTTCTGTGGCTCTCTCAGTGCTGCTAGATGAAAAAGAGTATTGGGCGCTAACAATGGTACAAAAAAGGCTAGTTTGTATGAAATAAACATGTCAAAAAGCGCTAGATTCAGCGCTCAACAACCTCGCCGTTTGCCAATATTTTTGCAAGTTCTCTGCAGGGAATTTTATTAGTTTCAGGCTAAGCTAAGTCCACTTTTTATTGTGAACTACAGTTCAAGATACATCCTAGAGAAATTAAATATTATTTAGTATAAATATTTATGTACCGATTGTAACTGTCTATAAAATAGTATTTTTAATTGTATTTTAATTTAAATAATTTAGTAGGTATTCAAACACGTACATTCAGTCAAAAAAGTATGGGGAATACATCTATTATCTATTTGTTTATAGTTCCAATTTTTTTTTTTGTTATTTTGATCAACTGTTCTTCATTTTGGCGCGGAGTTTGTGTTTTGCATCTTTCATTTAGATTAAATACAGTGCTGTTTTTAGTTAGATCATATCTAGTGTGTACTGCGAATTTCATAACGGAAAAAACATCGAACAAAGAGTTTGTCTTAAATTTTGCATCGCCAATGGAATTTCGTGTTCTGAGATACTTAAAATGTTACAGAAGACTTACGGTGAATCGACTTTATCATAAACATGCTGAAAGATTTGCCTTGCTTTGGTAGGTCATCTACGTCTTCAACTGAAGTTAACATCGCAAAAGTGAAGGAAATAGTGAAACTCTTAATACTGAAAATCCTCATTCAAGTTTGAGAGAGATAGCCGCTGAATTTTCTGTGTCTTACGTTTCGTTCCGTATCATTTTAATTAATCACTTGGGTATGAAACATGTTGCCGCTCGACTAGTCCCAAAAGACCTAAATTTTCTCTAAAACTCAATCGCATAATAGTCGCTGAGAACATGCTAGAAAGAGTCAATATCGACCCAACATTCATGATGGTGACGATACGTGGGTTTACGAGTTTGATATGCAAACTAGTCAACAAGCTTCGGAGTGGTGCCTTCCAACTGAACCGAAACAGAAAAAAACCACGCAAAAGTCAAAGTCATGTTGACTATTTTCTTTGACTATCGCGGTGCTGTGCACTCGGAATTCTTAGCGAAAGGTTACGCTAATTTCAGCGTTACGCTGCGTTTCAGAGAGCAAATTCTATGAAAAAGGCCAGGTTTGTGGAACAAAAATTGTTGGATTTTGCACCACAATAATGCGTCTTCACACAAGGCCATTATTGTGAACGAATTTTTGACCAAAAACTCAACAAATAGCACCGAGCAACCACTTTATTCACCAGACTACTCTTTTCTTTTTCCTAAACCAAAATTACCACTTTGTGGCACCTGTTTTCATTCGGTAGAAGACATAAAGGAAAATTCGCGACGTGAACTAAACTCAATTCCAGAAAAAGCGTTTAAAAAATGTTTTGATTATTCATTGGCATAAGTGTATCGTTTTAGAGAGAATGTAATCACTACGTTTATATCTTTCCTGAATGATCATACTTTGAAGGCGATAAAATAAATTTCGATAGATAACTAGCATATTATGTATTATTGATCTTTACCCGGTATTTTTTTGATGTAGTAGTATAATTCACTAATATTTTTTAGTTTGGATAAAAGTCCTTTCCCCTTTTCTTGCTTCTACGGAACAGAAAAATTGTGTAGTCATATAAAAAGTATTAATTTATCCGCTAGCTGCTAAAATTTTAAGTTGTGCGCTAAGCTCATCAAAAAAGCGCTAGATCTAGCGCCGATAGCGCTAAAATGGCAGCACAGGCTCTGCTGACAAAAATATAAATTCTAAATATATTCTGTGGCATTGTTTTTCTTTCTTTCTTTTTCTTCCTAACTTGGCAACCTGTCCTCTGTATTGAAAACCATTCAACCATCCCAGACTTATGATGAGTGATGATTTCAGGGTCCTAACAAGATGGTGGCTCCCTTGTTAGAACTTTCTAGGAAGTTTTTATGGCAACTCAGATTTCATGATGTATGTTATTATTTCCAATCCACTTCACTTGTGCACAATAACTAAGCTTTATTATGCAAAATACCACCTGTATTAAACAATATAGGGTCAAATAACACTCTTGAATTTTAACTTCAATGCCGTAACGAACTTTCGTTTCATAATTTGCCGTAACGGACTTCCGTTGCATTGTCGTCTATTATTTATTGTATGTACTGTATATAGGGCACTTATACCTGTACATAAAAGCCCATCTTAAAAACCGACCTATAATCACTAAATAATCTTACATATAACACGTAAAGACACTTAAATCACATTAACACAGAAATACACAAACCTTTTACAAAAATTGCAATAAGTTCACTATTATAACATTAAGGAAATATAGAGCATATAAGCGATCTAAATATTTCTAACATTCTTACATTTCTTACATATTAATAGTTTTTGAGCTATTAAATAAAAACTAAATTCCGTTTTATTTTTCTTATTTTGTTAAAACAATTGCATTTGTTTATGTGCTAATATATCTTAGAGACACATTTTTTTAAATGTAATTTCGAATCGTATGAGCTATCGCTTATATTTTTAGGACCTTTATCTCCAAATACACCATTTTGAACTTGTAGACTAGACTAGTATTTTATAAGTGAAGGAAAAGTTCCTTGGAAAGACATTTTGGTTAATTAATGTCAGCAAAAATGCAGACCTTGTATTCGAGTTAAATAATATGTAGGTAAATTAGTCATACTATACCTATTTGTATAATAACAAAACAATAAATATTTTTTGAGAAATATAAGCTTACCTCATTTCGTCCTTATCTATATTCGATATCGATGGTTTCGGTACTTCTTGATCGTATAAAAAACTCGAAGTACCGTAAGCGAGGAGTATAAATTCGTTCTGCGTATAAATCAGTTGGCCCCCAAGCCCGGTAAAGCTGTAAAAGCCGTAAAGGCTCCAGGGCCCCTCAGGCTAACAGTGTAGTCAGTTCGAAAAAAAAAAAAAACAGTTGGCACAATTAATCACTACGACATATCGCTACATGTGTAACAGGCATAAAACACTTTCTGAGCTTGATTAGCATTGACCATATGTGGCGCGCCGTGATAAATAAAAACACATATTTCTCTCGTCCATAGAACAATCGAAAAATATTGATTTAATTGAATTATTTATGAACCGGATGATAACTGAATGATTTGTTTCTTATAGGATCTTGCAGGGGCTCTTTCTAACACATTTAACTATTGAAATTTTTAAATAAGTGCTATTAATGAACAAGTACTTAAATGTGCAATAATCCCACTGAGTTTTTGGCGGTATCTCAAACTGTCATGTAGTGGTTTTTATTTTTTATTCTTAAATTTGTGTTATTTGACCGGTGACCCTGTAATATGTAATACAGGTGGCGTTTTGTATAATAAAGCTTGGTCATTATGCACAAGTGTGCGTGTACGACTGCGCGTCGATTGACGTTAGTTCGAATCCCTGCAATGTGCCTGAGCTTTCGGTGAAGGAAAACATCGTGAGGAAACTATAGCATGGTGGTAAGGCATTTTCTAATGCCGCCTTGCTAGCTACCACCCTCAAGTTGAAAATCTGTCGCCAAGCGACAATAGGTGTGTACCGGCAGCTGCACTTGAGAGCCAGTCTTCCACTAGGTTTAGCGTGTTATCATCTTGGGCCACATCGTCACTTAACATCAGGTGAGATTGTGGCCACTACGCTAAACCTGTAACCATAAAAAAAAAACAAGTGAAGTGGATTGGAAATGATAACATCATCATCATCAATCTATATTAGTCCACTGCTGGACATAGGCCTCCCCTAATGAGCGCCATAGCGCCCTGTCTTCAGCTGTACGCATCCAGCATCTGCCTGCAGTCTTTCGCAGCTCGTCATTTCATATGGCCGGAGGGCATCCTACACTACATTTGTCGAGTTGCGGTCATTACGGGTAGGACGCACTGATTGAAATTATAACATGGATCATGAATTCTGAGATGCCACAAAACCTTTAGGATCCTGAAATCGTCATAAGACTGGAAACTATATATACTCGATAATGGCAGTAATAGTCTTCAACAAAGAAGACCGGTTACCAAGTTAGGAAAAAGAAGAAGAAGTAGAAGAAAGCAAAGGTGAAAGGGCCAAGAATGCTTGACATGTAACTTTTGTTATAATATCTTTGGAAAGAGCGATTTGACATATGTCGATGACGTGTGTCATGTCATCTGAAGACTAATATATTTTGTAGTTTTCTGGAAATCTTGTTGTCCCATAGAATGGAGTTGTTCAAATTAAGTTCAGTTATTGCGATATTCCTATTAATAGATGTTTCATCCGCCTTATATTTTCACATAGCAGAAGGGGAAAGAAAATGTTTTATAGAAGAAATTCCAGACGACACAACAGTTATAGGTAAGGTGGAAATTAATCCATAAGTGTACTTTATTACTTTTTTTCTACCGGCTATATACTATTTTCTTATAATTCTGACTGTGAACATTGTTTAGGTGTTTCATTCGATCAAACAGTATCAGTATAAAACAAGTCAAGATCCTTTTATTGATGCAAAAAATTGTCACACGAGAGCAGAGCGATAAGGGCATTGCAATATGAAAGCGTGCGAGCATATTTTTTACATTCTCTCAATGAGGCTTACCCTCTTTAAACATAAATTCAAAATGATATCATTACTAACCCAAGGAATATTTTTATGCCTCTTGCATAGACCAATGAAAGTATTCACACATGATGGAAAAAGTTAGAGTTATTAAACCATAAGGTTTATGGGGTTATATTGTAGTGTAGTGTGCAGTTTTAGCGGAGTGTATTAAAATTTGTTTTTTTGACAGTTTATGAAAAGTTTTAGGATATCATGGGGTTAAATGTCCTCTTGGAACAACATTTTGAAATAAAACAATTATGATTGTCTATATTATTATTATAAAGGTGTAAACTTTGTGAATATATTTGTAGGAAGTAATAGCTCAAGTTTCTACAATTTTTTTATTGATACAAAAATACATTCATGCTGATAGATGTTACTCAGTTTATCTTATAATAAAAATGTCAATGAAGGTGTGGATTAATCATAAGATTGTATTATATTATTTCAAATGAAAAATAATAGACATTATGCTTTTCAGTAAACTATAAGGTGGAATTATATGACCCAAAGTCAGGGGGTTTTATGCCATCGACCCCAGGCATAGGTATGCATGTGGAAGTCAGAGACCCAAATGACAAGATTCTATTGTCAAGAGTCTATTCATCTGAGGGTATGATTTCCTTCACATCCACAACACCTGGTGAACATGTTATATGCATGTATTCTAATAGTACTTCTTGGTTCAGTGGCTCTCAGCTAAGGGTGAGTTAAGTTTGGATAATAATTGAATAGTTTATTTGAAAATCCTTTTTTAAGTTTAGGAAAGTATTACAGTGATAAAACTCCTTAAAAAAAATTATGTAAGTGTTTAACATTTACTCTTTTTGAAGACTATGAAAAGCAAATTATAAGTTCTAAGTTTTAATTCTAAACAGGTTTAAGAATAGATGTTTACAAAACACTCTTAAACAGTAGGGCAAATTTATAAACACAGGTATTACACTTGAAACATGGTCTTTAGTTTTCAAAAAAAATGAATCTTTAATTATAAAGGTCATTGGTGATAGTTTGTATAATATGTGTTTTATTTGTTACAATTGTTCAAATATAAAACTTCATTTTTTTATGACTATTGGTAAAGAGTATTACTATGATATTACAAAAGGCATAGCAGAAATGAAATGAAATCAAAAGAACTCATCTACACTAATATAATAAAACAGAAGAGTATTTTGTTTGATTAAACACTAATCTATGGATACAGTGGGTTTGAGGTTCTCCTAGAAACTAAATAACAAACATACTTAACTAGACATTCATTATGTCCAAGACAGTCTTTGAGTAGATAGCACACTAGATTTTGTACAGTATATATTTTACAGATTTTTTCCAACTTTTGGTGTTTCATTTATGAAACTTAACTATCTGTACTAGCATACTAAATAAATATGTTGATAAAAGTTGCATAATCTGATATGTAAAAACTTGATTATTTAATTATTTTTTAAGTCATCTTAAAATTGAACAAGTACATGTATATTATGTTAGTATTGGATGGTAAAATTATGTTAAGGTTATTAGATATTAAGTCAATTTTACTGTTGTCATTAAAAATATGCTATTATTAACTTTTGAAAAATTAAGATTTTGTACATATCATATTTTGTCAATGGTGATATGATATATAATTTGTATGTTAATAGGTGCATCTTGATATCCAAGTGGGTGAGCATGCAGTGAACTATGAGAGTGTTGCTCAGAAGGACAAATTGACAGACCTCCAGCTTCGAATCAGACAGCTGCTTGACCAAGTACATCAGATCACCAAAGAACAGGCATATCAGAGGGTCAGTCAGTCAAAATAAATGTAACGAATACATAATGTTTTACTGATGTTTCTCAGATGCGAGCAGCAGTATCTTGCTAAGCAATAATCTGTTGCTTAGTACAGTGCCTCCTAACCTTTTTTCATTGCCATACCCCTTAATAAAACTTTTCATTTATAACATTCCCCTGATAACTTCATACCTACTTATTTATTGTTTTCAAGGATATTCTTATAACAGTTAACAGTGGTACAAGGTTTTGCAAGGAATTTCAACAAGATGGCAGCTCCCTTGTTAAAATTGAACAGTTTATGAAGCAACTCAAAATGCATGTTCCCTTTTATTATTTATAATCCATTTAATTTGTGCACAATTACCAAACTACATCACAAATAATGTCACCTAAATTACATAACATAGGTAGAAATAACAATACATATCTTTTTGAATAAAAAAAATCAACACATGATTGATCAAGAGAAAAATCAGGCGTGAAATTAATAAACAAGCTATTGAATTATTCTTTTAGCAACGAGAGGAGCGCTTCAGGCAGACTTCAGAGAGCACAAACCAGCGAGTCCTGTGGTGGAGTCTTCTACAAACTGGTGTCCTAGTCAGTATCGGTTACTGGCAGATGAGGCATCTCAAGAGTTTCTTTGAAGCAAAGAAATTAGTGTAAATTCTATTCATAAGCTTTAGTTATGCTGTTCTTTTCTATCTTTCTTAATTTGTTGAATGTAATTTAATTTTTTATAACAACATGTTGTCTGGGAACATTTTACGAGTGATCTGTATATTTCCAATAAAATAAAATTACACAGTTATGATTTATTTATTAATAATAAAAAATATTATAACTCAATACATATTATAACTCAATGTCACTTTGTCTGTCAGTCCGTTTATGTTCTTTTCATGTGAAAACTACATATGTTTTTTTTAATTCAAGGTTAAAAATGTCTAACTTTCATCACTATTTCTAACTCAATTGGCATCTTGATTTCACCATCCTATCAAAAGAAGATCAAGATCTTTCTTAAAGCCATGCCCCCTAGTTTGTTTTGCCGTACACACTACACAGAAACATCTACAGAAAAATTTGTTACACTACACATCATTGTTCATTAGGCTTTATGTTGATGTCAACAATGTTTTTGTTTATGCTAGAAGGAAAAAAGATATAAATATTTCTTCCAGCATGAGTGAAGAGGAGCAAAGTACAATAATTTCTCAACAATTCCTGAAAGCATCATGATTCGCACGGTACCTTGTATTTTTGTTTTTGCTGCACACTTCCAGTTTTCTTGGATTTATTAAATAATATGGAACAGCGAAAGAAGTTTTCTATGCCACATAGAACTTATTAATTATTGATAAATATTAAAATTATGTGAAATTAAATAGGGCCTTACTCGAAATCTACATATTCTTCTCCTCAATACTAAATTCAAAAGTGCAAGAATTGAAAGCACGCACTATTAATTTGTAGCCTATTTTTGACATGGTGTTTTATGGCACTAGAGACAGCAAATATTCACAGATTATACATAGATATTCCACATTTACACGGTTGCCAAGCCTATTAAGCAGAAGACAACATGTGTGCATAAACAGTGTAGTTCGTATGGGCAAACAAGAGCAGGAGACATGCCTTTATTACAGCCTTTGCACGTCATTGCCGCATAACCTCAGCAAGGTTGCAAGCGATGAAGGTAGCATTCAAGCAATGCTGTGGAAAACTTTCTACAATAGGCATGATTACTATAATAACACATACATAATCAACTTATGAATAATAGTAAATGACCACTATGCAACCAGGTGTTACAAAACAAACAAAACATCACTATCAATTGGTCCCTTAGATTTTATAATTACATAAAAAAAAAACATATATACTATAATTACTCTTATTCTTACTTCGATTTCAAATATAATACATAGTAAAAATATATATTAAAGATCTAGACACATTTAACAGTCATTACATAAGCCTGCTCTATGCATGTATCAAAGCTACAACCTCTAAACCTAACAGTAGAACTAGTTGCCACTGCATAATGTGGCCTGTCATTTCTTTTTTTAATCATAACCATTGTTAGCTTTTATGATTGCTATTAACTAATATTTATTATCTTTGTTTCCTGTTCATCAATATATAATGCACAATTTTTATAAAAATAATACTAAACAAATTTATCATTATACTTGGCAATCTTATAGATTATTTTGACATGCTTTATAAACTATTAATAAAAAACATTTCATCAACTTTTATTATGTAAAAGAACTGAAACTAAAAACTCATATTCCATAAGTTATTTGAATACCTTCAAAACCAGTACCAAGTAAAAAGCAAAAGTCACCACAGTCCACTTTAGAAAAAATACTACTGATACTTTAATCCATTTTAAAAGAAATGTTGGATTAATATTGTTAAATTTACATTATAATTGATTTCTCTCAATTGTTTTTGTTTTATGAGACCAAGAATAATCACTGATAACTCACTTTATTCATAAAATGTCATCAAAATAAGGATTTCTTGTTTGAAATTCCTGCATATCATGAACAGTGTTGTCTTTGATGTTATACCCACATATAATATATGTCTTATATACTAGTTTTACTAGACTATGCATAAAGTACATTAAAAATCTGGCCTCAAAAAATAATTATTTTGTTTTTAATTTATCACTTAATTCAAAATGTGCAGTCAGAAGTTAAATTTCATTTTGCAAGTTGTTTAACAGTAAAAATTTCATCTAAATACTTTACAAACAATATTGGATTTGCTTTTGGTAATGGTCTAAGTAAATTGAAATCAACAACATTAATTGTACTAGCTAAAGTATCACAGGTACAGTAATACAAATGACCGTCTACTTGCAGACGTTCCGCAAGTTCTAACTGATGGTTATCCATTAAATCTTCATTTACAACAACTAACAGAGGTTTTTTTGCTTCCAGTACTTCTAAACAGCTTCCTGCTCCTGCGTGGCTGATTACTAAGTCAGCATTATTAATGTCCTCATGAATTGTATCTTTGAACCTGTATAAAGTCAACTTTACATTTTCTTTTTCGTATTCCCCTGGTTCAGTATCACTATTTCCGATTTGGAAGATAACCTCTTCGCAGCCTATATTTTTCAATGATATAAGCACTGCAGACGAAAGAATGTATTCACAAAGTAGATCAAACCGAGTTGTGCCGACTGTTACGAAGCATTTTTTGTACTTTGACGGCATGATATTGGAATAAAATTTACGTAAACAAAAATGAATACAACTTGATGAAAAACGTATCAAAAACGTCAATGTCAATTTACAACAGTGTTGATAGTGTTTTAAACATCGACTGAACTATCGATTAATTGATTGTCATGAGCACTCGATTAAAAGTATATTGAAATAAAATAATAATTGCATTATTAACGACGATATAGATTGTGGACATTATTATTAAATGTCATTATAGTCAATGTTATACTCCTAGGTGCCCAAAAGTTAAATTCTAAGTAACTTTCCTTACATTCATAAATGAAAATTTATTATTCAACGTTGTTTAATAAATGGGTCTAGGAGTATTCTAGTCATGCCTTTATAAAGGTGTGGTCATCTTCCTAAAACTTAAACAGATTTTGTGGCAACTCAAAATTCAGATCCGTATTATTTTTAATTAACTACATCTGCGAACCACAACCAACTATAAACTAACAAGTTAACAAACCAATTTCTGCCGCAAAGCAACAAAACCGTTCGCGTTGCTGTGTTCCCGATTTTGATCTGAATCTTGGCAATACGCACAGGCACACGAGGCGTTCCTACTCAATCCTCAGGAGTAGCAATGTAATACGACTGGCCTCAGATTATTTTGTAGGCTGCAGTGATATCAGTGTCACTTAATATCAGTTGGACAGCATGCATGTTTGCTTCTACATAACATAACACAGTACGTAATAAAGTAAAAAATAGAAAATGAATGCATGGGAATTTTCTTCATTTATTAGAATTCCTATCTAATCAAAATTATAATATACATCGATTAATAAATATTTAAAAAAATATGTAGATTAGTGTTTAACTAGTTCCTCTCCTGTTGTTAAGTGACGATTTATTTATTTTGTTTATTAGCAAAATAATTCTGTCAGGAATCCTTATATATCTGAGAAATGTATAGCATTATTATTATTAAATATGTCAATATTCTAAGCCTAGAAGTGGTACTGGCTCTTCAGTGTGCTGCCACAATATACAGAAATGTGGTCAGCGATAGATTTTTAACTTTAGCCAGGCGACCGTTCGTAAATGCCCTACTAGAATGCTATGGAAATCATCACGATGTTTTATTTCACAGAAAATTGACACTTATTTCAGGATTCAAATCTAAATCAACCGATACGGTTTCCGAACACGTTACCGCTGAGCCATTATCCTTTCGAATCAGTATTCTACTTCAGTATTACGTGGCATTAGTTCGTAATTGGTATTAATTTTTAATCAGCTTGACCTTTTAGATCCGTAGCTTTCTTATACAAGTTGTTTCGCATTTCTCCTGAAACGATATTGTGTTTTACTTTTTTTTTTCGAACTGACTATACTGTTAGCCCTTAATCGCTACATACTATTTAACTGGTGGTAAATCAATCGTTGTGACAGAGATCAGAGAAGATTTTATTTATTTAGGTATTTTCATCTACAGAGACCCATTCACCTATTGAGTACACAAAAATAGCAAGAGCATAAGAAAATGACGTTGAGTTAAGAGATTTGATGCAATCAAAAACGTTGCAATTCAAACAAATGACATGTCGACAATGATGTGTTTGGTCAAGAATTCCGGAAAAGGATATCTAAATTACCCGAAATATTGTCTTTTTTTAAAGGGGAAGTTATGTGCCGTACTGGACATAAATATGTATTTGTAAAAATACAGATTTGTAAAAATGTAAACAATATATAAGTTAGTGTATCATTCTTCTTCTTCTTATTAATTATGGCTCGGCACTAATAAAATACTTGACGTATTTTACATTTTGTCAACAAAGCGAGTGAAACATCTTTAAACATCGCTCCAACAAGATGGCGGCACCCTTGTTAAAACTTTCCAGGGAGCCTTTGTAGCAACTTAAAATGCATGTTCCTAGTTATTTATTGTAATCCACTTTACTTGTGCACATCAACCACACTACATCACGTAAAATGCCGCCAAAATTACATAATATAGGGACAAATGACATAAGTTTATGAATTAAAACAAAAACCACCACATGAAACTTTAAGTTACCGCTAAAAACTCCCTAGTGTATCATTGTAGGCTTGGTATAAATTGACGTATCACATACAATTTGCATTCATAATTCCAAACTCCTAATAGCACATACATATCTATCAATTTCTTTAAAATATCCTGGTCAGTAGTATTTACACAGCCTGTATAAGCCATAACATGCTCTATAAGTCTGATATTCAGCTATACAACAATATAGAATGTTATAATGAATCAGGTGTGCCCTTAATTAAACCTTCAATATTTTAATTATCAATACTAATTGAAAAAAAAACTATAACTAATATCTATGAATTATGATTAGTTTGTTCGAAGACTGCGACGTGTGTGAATCTACTGTACCGGAAAATGCGGCGAAGTTTTGTAGTTTTAATATGTTTCATATTTTTTGTGAATGGAGAAGACTTTCCTTCTTTGATAACGACCAATGCTTCCATTGGTATGTTTGTTTTTGTTAAGTCTATGTATCTTAATTGATAACGATTTTATACAGTAAATTCAAAATAAAATCAAGACACGATTTATTCGAAAGATCCTGAGACCTGTCGAGAGACGATGTCAATTGTAGAAATCAAACATCTATGTACAAAGCGTCCACTATTATAGGCAAAACAAAATCTCATAGACTTTGTTGGTTTGGCCTCATACAGAGAAAAGAGGTGGTTCGAGTACCTACTCAAAAGAGCATACTTGAGATGACTAACTGGTCATCATCCCGTTGGTCGGCCTAGGTATCGCTGGCGTGACATTGTACAGGTAGAACTCTGTTAGCTTCAAGACAACAATTGACAAGAAACTACTCAGGGTCTGTGCAAATGGTGTACTCTCGTTTTGGAGGTCAAGGCCCTTTTTGGACTACTGAGCGAAAATTGTCAATTTAGTTAACTTGAACGTAGGTTCGAATCTTATAATGGGCCTGAGCTTTCATGAAAGAAGCATCGTGATGGAGCCTTAGCATGGTGGTAGAGCTCTTTTTAGTACTAGCTTAGCTACCTATCAAACTTAAGTTAAAGATCGGTCCGCACCTATATCATTGTGTTATAACGCTTGTATTTGAAACCAAGTGTCCATTTTTTTAGTCTTACCGACTGTTAAGTAACAGTGTTAAGTTCTTCAATAAGCTTCCTAAGCACATTGCCGATTTGCCAGACAATAAGTTTAAGGATCATGTGAAGCAAGTCTTATTTTCGAATGGTTTTAGTAAGGCGGAACATTACCTGCATGATAGTGAGGTCTGAAAGTGACACCCTCTCTGTTCCCACACCCACTAAAATTATCATTCCCAGTTTACTGCTATTTTTTAGTAAATTGAAACTCTTAACAGCTGTAATTCTTGATCGTCAATACCTTGGTGACAAGTATCAAGGAATGCTCGACGAGCTTAAAGACTACATAAAGGAACTTGCGAGGGTCCAGCTAAAGCATGGAGGAGTCATCGTTCATTATTATTCGTGGACAGCTATCAACATTAAGAAAGGTAATTTATATTGAAGACTGTTTTATATTTGGATAAATTAATAATTATTTTAGCAGAAGTTTGGTCAAGTCTCTTAGTTTTCGAGTCTACCGTGAAAATGTTGAAATATGTCGACGTATAATTTCTTTTTTTCATTTAATTATCGAGATATTAAAGTGTTATTTCTCAGAGACCTACCCATCTTCTTATATCACTACATAGTATAAAACAAAGTCGCTGTCGCTATGTCCGCCCCTATGTATGCTTAAATCTTTAAAATTACGCAACGGATTTCATTATAGACAATAATGTTATCAGGTGGCCAGGGGTTGTGCGTCACGACAAACACGGCTCGTGTTCGTCCATTACAATACATCTATAGTCACCCGAGCCGAGTGTTGAATTATTTGAATTTGCCATTATCTTCCAAACTATGCGTCCTAATAACATGCTATAAAGAGCAAAGTTTATCTACATAAAATTCTCTTGATGATGAAGTAATTTTCCTTCGTAAGAATTAATATGCCATGCCTAATAATGATGCTCATAAATAACTTTTAAATTTTCAATAAAACTTTGTCACAAAATACCTTATTGTGGCTTATATATAAGGCTTATGGCATCGCGGACCTTTTTTTTAGATATACTAAGGGGCAATATTTTTGGGAAACATTGTATTTACGTATCATTAACCATTACGCCAACTCACGCGGATAAAGCAGTTAGGGTGCGCTATTTCTTCCGACTTACTTAACAAAAATCAATATTTAAGGATAGCTGAGAGGTGTAGCTTAATGCTAGATAGCCTATAATACTCCATATGAATCCGGATGTCTGCCCAGAGATTAGCGTGTTTAAACAAAAAAACAAAAAAAATCCTTCTGCGTTATTATGTTTTAGTACATATTATAGGAAGAAGGCTGCATGTCTCTGCAGAAGGGTGTATTAAAGGATTGAAAAATCTAATCCGTAATAGAATGTCTGTTGAATTAAATTCTTGTAGGATTTTTGGCAGTGTTCAGTATAGCATCATGTGAGGATACTTGGAACCTTTTTTCCCGTACTGAAGAGGAAGAACTTCTCCTATTCGCTCTTACTGAGGTCGACTGTCCTCGGCTGCCGACACGCTCTGCCATCACCGTGACCTATACAGATCCAGGTCAGGAGTTGCCACAACTGCTACTTGATTTGAGAACTTCAAACGCATTTAAGTGGAAGTCTGCTGTGATATTACACGACGAAACATTAAGTAAGTTCTTTTCTTTTCTTCTTTTTCTTAATAACTTTGCAACCGGTCCTTTTTATTGAAAACCATTACTGCCATTATCGAGTGAATATTGTTTCCTGGGTTATGAATATTTCAGGATTCTAACAAGATGGTGGCTGACTTGTTAGAACTTTCTAGGGAGTTTTTGTGGCATCTCAGAATTCCATGATTCACGTCATTATTTCCAATCTACTTCACTTGTGCACAATAACCAAGCTTTATTATGCAAAACGCCACCTGTATTACATAATATAGGGTCAAATAACACAAGTTTATAAATAAAAAATAAAAAACCACTAAATGACAGTTTGAGATCCCGCTAAAAACTCCCTCTATTCTTATCAATCATTTTTTTTTTTGTACATTTCTTCCTTTTCTTCGTAAAAGGCAAAGGCAAAGGTAACTAAGGTCATGCAGCTAAGTTAGATGTTGTTTTTATAGTTCATGTTTAGTTGTCATTTTATAAAGGCCGAAGCCATGTCCTCTGTTTTTTTCTTGCTTTTCTTTCCAGTCTTTTCGAATCTTCAAAATGAGGGTGGCTATGAGGGTGGTTTAAACTATCTATAAGGCAGTTTTTCTGGCAGCTCAAAATGCATGTTTCCATGTTGGAAAATGCCACCAATATTACATAATATAGGGTTAAAAAACCACAACACAGCAGTTCAAGATCCTACCAAAAACTTTATTTTCAGTCATTTTTTTCTTTACTTGGTTCTTTTTATTTAATGGCAACTATGTCCGTTCATAATTATGCCAACGTCACGGGCATAGAATTTTTTTTTATTATTCTTGTAATCTTCAAAAACAGCTCCTTATTAAAATTGTCGGTAATTTCATAAATGTTAATTACTTCTATATTTTATCAGGTCGTGATATGGTTTCTCGGGTAGTGCAATCGCTGACGTCACAGATTGACGAAGACAGCGCACCGCCAGTTTCAGTCACAGTTTTCAAGATGAAACATGAGATAAATGAATACCTAAGAAGAAAAGAGATACATAGAGTTCTGTCCAAATTACCAGTCAAATTTATTGGTATGTTGTAGAACGAAATTATAGTCTGACTAGCTTAGGGGGCGTTCAAGTATTACGTAACGCAATTTGGAGAAAGGGGGGTCTTGTAAAACGTTACGAAGCGTTACAAGGAAACGAGGGGTTTCGAACAACGCGTTACGTAACATTGTTTTTTTTTTAAGTTAAATAAAAAACTAGGCAATTAAAGTTTCCAAAGTTCGCAACCCTTTTCATTTATGTTTTACGGGGAATCCCTCGATTGTATTGTACGTCATTTTTATTTTTTACTCCCAAGTTGGCTTCCCTTTTAGTTTATGTTTATGCGCAACATAGTTATGATTTTTAGGTAAAAATGGTCACTTGGGTGTAACGTAACGTTTAAGGAGGAGGAGAGGGGTAGAGAAAAATGTTACAGCGTGTTACAGGGAGAGTCAAAAATCTCCAAAAATTGCGTTAGGTAATACTTGAACGCCCCCTTAGCTGTGCAAATCTATTGCATATTATAGAATGTAATCTAACAAATGTCATGTTAAATTTAACAGATTGTTAATAGATCACACCTGTTCATGTCTTTTGAGCATATTTTTAACGAAAACTTTAATTATAAAAGAAGAAGTTTTTACAATGTTTTCCGTATTCGAGTTACAGTTTTTTGATCAGTTTCTTTTCAAATACTAGTTTTATATTATTTACACTAATAATTAAAATATATGTAGATTGTAGGTGAAATATTTCATAATGTGGCTAGATCTAGCCAAACTAAACAATTAATAAGAAGCCTCAGTGTCTTGTCGTCTTCGGCTTGTAAGTTGGCACGGATGATAAAGATATAATCAGAAAATTATGTCGTACCTACACGTTTTATAGGTGAACACTTCATTGCTATAGTGACGTCAGATGTCATGTCAACGATGGCGGAGATGGCTCGAGAGCTGGATATGTCAAATACGATGGCGCAGTGGCTTTACGTGATATCAAACACCGACGCGCGTCACAGCAACCTGACAAGCTACATACAATCACTATACGAAGGTGAAAACGTCGCTTTCATATACAATGTTACCGAAGATAGATCTAACTGTAAGGTATGATATACTTTTTTTATTATAATCTTTTTCTTATTGTTGCTTAATTATGCCAAAGTCACGTCGATAGATATTTTTTTTCATCAGAGTTCAGTTAACGCTTTAACAAGATGTTAAACGGGTTTTAGTATATACATATTTTGTAATATTAGTTACATGGAAAACCGTACAAATAATACCATTATTATAATATTGAAAGCAATGGATACCTAACTGTTTAGAATAGAAATCATTAAAAATCTGCAGTCCCAACTGTTAATTTATGACTTGTAACAAGATATTTCAATAGTGCGTCGAACCATCCCAATCCGTTAGTGGTAGCCGCCGTAACATACACCCCAGTTCTAAACGCTCTGGACGATGAATTCGCGGAAGTTAATGTTTCATATCCGTCTGACTCTCTAACTCAAGCGTGCTTGCGCCGACACTCGCGGAACCACCAATCCCTCCGCAGGAGTGAACTTCGTTCCCGCACACCCGGCACGACCTCCTTCTCCTGTGGCAACTGATGTCACGCGCTACAGTGACACTGCATTCACTAGCTATCATTACACTGCATCTCTACATAAATGCACACCATTCAGGATCATAGGTTCTGTAAGGAACCTTATTACATATATGTTATATATGTATTGTTTGATCTAAGGATAGGGAATTAGTTACATCGCGACTTTTTCGCATGTTCGGCAACAGCTCAAGCCGAGAGTCGGCCACTTTAGCACCCACGAGCTTGCTGCCTCGCTTTCGCGGCTGAGTGCCATAAGCGTTCGCACCTAAGCCCGGTGAAACTGATTGAGTCGAAAAGAAACGACCAGACGCGACGCTGGCCGAATGGCAAGTAGCGACGTCTCATCAGAGCGCTTTTACTCCTGATCAAACGCGTCATTAGAAATTACACGTCAAATACTTACTACAATACATTATACTTGCACCTATCAAGAACTGAATCTGAAAAGAAAAATAAAATGTAAATATTTGAATTCGAAATTTTATAAACCTAAATTCGCTAGAATCTGATATAGTAAGCTTATGAGAACTAGTTTTACGGTACCTACCTGCAGTTCTGAATCTAAAATTGATTTGAAACGGGGATGGCAAATCACATACGCAGATTACATACGAAATTGGTTCGGAAAAACAAAACTTGCAATGTACCTACATGCTTTTTGTAGTTATGTCAGTCGGATTCATATTGGATGCAACAGGTCTGTATTTGTCCGATTTGGTAAACAAGTTTGAAATGGTCGTCTTGGATTGACGCCAATATTATTGCCAAATGTGCATTTAAATAATGAAACAATTTATACATCATTTTATAATTATACTACTTTGTGTATACGTTATAAGTATGGTTGTCCCGTCGGGAAAAAGGCATCGATGTCAAATGAAATGAAATGAAACTTACTTACCTCTAACTAAGCAATATTTTCTTCGAACTTATTTATTATTAGATCATAATTTATTCTAACAATCTAACAGCTATCATATTAATTAAACAGATTGTTAATAGATGGCACCTCCTACGTGTTAGATGAATATATTTATATTGGGAATGCCATCAACTGATAAAGATTTTAAATTAATTTATTAACTTTAAAATTACGCTTGAAAATGGTATTTAAATCATTATTATTGATGAAGAATTAAGTGCGATAAAGCGTTGCTACGAAAAACACTTTTGAAAAAGAATGTATAGAGATGTACCTATGATTAATTTTGTAATTCCAATCAGAAGTGCGTGGTTGACAATATGCACTGGCACACGAGGCTTTCCGAATTAGTCTTCCGAAATGCGGTCTTATTTGAGATTGGTTAGGTAAAGCTATAGGTTACACGAATAACTTAAAATCAGGTGATCAATCCAAAAAAAAGCTATAAATTAAACCGTACGAGTAATACGGTATAACAGGCCTGGTGTAAACAAGTTAATACGTTGAACCCTTTCCGATCGTTTTTCCAATTTTTTAAAATACTTTTTATAGATTTAGTGTCATGGCCACAATCTCATCTAATGTTAAGTAACAACGTGGCCCATGATGGCGGCACGCTAAGGGTAAGCCTAAGAATCATTCAGAAGATGCTTCATTAGAATTAGAATTAAACACCTTTTAGAATTAAGTATAATTTAAGAATAAAATCAATCATTTTTTAATTGTTAATTAAATTAGACTATTTTATTACAACATCCCTCGTTTTGATTATATGTTGAATGTTCACTGTCAAAACTGGTCAGGATTATTGTAATTTTAGTTATTTTTTCTCATCAGTACGGACCTATGTGTTATTGTCAAGAGATAATGAACGCGTTCATATCGGCCCTTGAAGCAGCGATCCAGGATGAGTTTGAAGTGGCTGCCCAGGTGTCAGACGAGGAATGGGAAGCTATCCGACCGACCAAGATTCAGCGGCGAGATATGCTTCTAAAACATATGCAGGTGGATAGATCCTTCTTCTTTTTATTCATCCACAATTCTGTCTATGTCACGTTAATACAATATTTTTCTAATAATCTCCAAAGATAGCTCTAACAAGATGACGGCTTCCTTGTTAAAACCTATTCCTATTATAATATTTACAGTTATTATATAAAAACCATTTCACTTGTACACACTAACTAAAGCCCATCACATAAAATGCCACCAAAATTAATAATTAATAAATGGACAAATAACATAAGCTTATGAATTAAAACAAAACCACGGCCTGACAGATCAAGATACCGTCAAAAACTCTTGGATAGGTCCTTGTAATCAACCAAAACTTTTGTCATTAGAATGTTTTAAATATAATTTAAGTGAAGGTAGATTTAATATTCCTTCATAATCAAATACGTACTAATGGATTTCAAAGCATCAGCTCAATTTTCTAAACTTAAAAAAAAAAAAATGTTTATAACGTACGTTGTCGTTCTAATGTCAATTTTTATTTCACACAGTTTGAAAGTAATTTCCTAAATATAACAGTAATTGATAATGAGATCAAATTAATGGTTAATCTTACAGCGCTATAAAAGCAATCTATACGTTTTAATATTCCTTTAATATTTTTGTTTTGTTTTGCTTATTGTTAACTAATGGTCCAGCATGCACAACACATATACATTTTTCTTCTTACACTTCTCTTCAGTTAAAAGTTGTCGACAGTCAGCTTCTTGTAATGTATCTAATCAGAAATTAGTCTAGCTGTTCAACTATCTGTAGTCCATTTAATTTCTTTACTTTACAGGGCTAGAAAATCTCTCCTTATAAAAGTCAATTTATATTACCAGATGTTTTTTATTATATAAACCAAAAATTGCTACCGTCCACTAAACCAATTAAAAATGTATAGTTGTAGCTGACTTCGAAATAATAATAATAATAAGTAAATATCAGAATAAAGAAACCAATTGCCAATTATCATTTCAACCACTGGAGTCGTCCCAAATCATATCCGCAATAGCCTAAAACTTATAGACCTAAAAGAAAAATTAAACAGTTGATATACTATACATATATAGATATTAAACACCCTGACAATTAGAAATTGAATGACAAATAGATTCAGTTTATGTTTCCAGTTTATTATTCAACTAGCTTCTGCCTTAGGGTGAAATCTATAGAGCGTACTCAGACTTATCACAGCCTTAAGTACTGAATTCAAATTTATAGTCGCAAGATGAGCTTTTGATAAAGTATTACCTGAGCATCGAATTCGACGACTTACGGAAAACTTGGGAGTTATAGGCCGACCGCTGTAAGTGCGACCCTCCTCATCAATTGCGGGACGCGGCGCGACTGATATACACGATATTGAGACTGTACTCTAGGTATATCTTAAGATCAACAGTTTATGCATTTTACTGCAACTGGTACAAATATCTAATGATAATAATATCAATACTAATCAAAAAACTACTATATAGAAAAAAAACATGTGCATCAAATCTTTACACGCAGTTGAAATAAAAACTTAAATAATTGTATATTATATGGTATTCAATATAATGCACATCTTAGGCTACAGCCTAATGTGAGATAGCCTAAATTATTCCTTTTGAATATGGATATTATATACAAATAGAGTACCGATTGGTAGTTCCAGAGATTAGCGTGTTTAAACAAACAAACAAACAAACAAAAAAACTCTTCAGCTTTATTATATTACTATTACAGTTGAAGAGATATTGCTTTGTACGTGTGCTTCCTATGACTATACGATACACGACTACACTATGAAATACACGATATTTAGGGCACATTCCAGATTATTCCTGAGATTATGAGAATGGTGTTTTTTTCTTACTTAGACCGTAACAATATGTATGGAAGATATAGAATAGAGTTTGATCTAATATTTCATGTTCGGCGACATCATCAACCAATCATTAGCTCTTCATTATCATTCATCATCAATCATTGCATGGGGTACAGTCGCAGATTATAATTGTATGAATTCCCAAATACTTTTACTAAACTACAAATAAAATTAATATCACACCTTATGCAGTATGCTAGTCATCGCTTCATATCATTTTAACCACAAAATCATGTAAGCAGCATAGAAATTCGTCAACAAAAGTAATAATGTAAACAATTAATTATAATGTTTGAATTCGTAGGAACACATATCATCTAAGAGTCGATGTGGCAATTGCATAACTTGGCGAGCTTTGGCAGCTGACACCTGGGGTGCTACCTACCGTCAATACACAGAAGGCACCGATCAGAACATTAAAGAGACGACTAATAATGTTTCTACTGGTGTCATTGAGCATATAGAGCTATTACATGTAAGTTTACTTTGTTAGTTATCTTCGTACGTACATAGCTTTAGGATGTGATGAAGACTTTTAAATGCTGCACTATGTAAGACTGGGTGTTGTAATTAAGTGAACTGCTCGAAATGTTTTGTCTCTTCAGGTGGTTTGACTGCACTTGATGGTAAGTTTCGTACAGCCATTGTTTTAATACAGGACTGTAAATCATACACTCATCATCATCGTAAAGGCTTACTAACTTATATTAAGAGTCATTTATTTCAGTCTTAAATTGTATTGATAATTTCATAAGCCCGATTCTGTTGGCCTACTTCTTCTCAATAGGTATTGTAAAAATAGAATGTAAAAAAAATGTTTTGGACAGGTTGGATCTTGGCGGCCAATAGATGCGATGACATTCTCTGATGTTTTATTTCCGCATATCCACCATGGATTTAGAGGAAAAGAGCTACCAATTATCACATATCACGTAAGTTTTTATTTATAATTGTTTGTTAGAGGTTTAAATAGGGAGATAAATATGGGATAATTCCTGAGATATGACCGAATAGAAATCTCATAGGGCACACGGCTATTTCTTAATAAACTTAACGCTTCGACTTTACCAAAACTGATTCCTTAAATGAATAGATTTTTTATAAATTACAGAATCCGCCATGGAGTATCCTTCACTATAACGAATCTGGTTCAGTGGTTAAATGTTCAGGATTGATGTTCGACATCGTCAACCAAATCGCCAGGAAAAAAAATTTCACGTAAGTTTCATGGAAATAATTTTTTACGTACCTACTCACGTAAGTCTTAATAAAATTTTGAGGCCATGGAATGTTTTCCAGCTAGAATCAACAAATCTTGTGGTTTGGTCGGATTTCTTTTGTTACAGCTTGGCAAAATGGTAGTAGAATATCATGTTACACTTTTTCTCTGGTATATTAACGCCCATCAAAGTATCGGCATTAAATTATGATATGTAAAGTATGTATCGGCTGTCAAATACATATACTTTACTGCGCTGATGATTTCTGAGTATAAATTTCGTATATACGAGGAGGTTGAAATGACCTTTAAGTCTATCTTAATTTATCTTGTTACAATAAGTTTATGGCCCCTTGACATGAAATAATTTAACGTGGAAGAGATATTGTACACCCATAAACAATTTAATATAATGTCCTTTAAGTAATATGATAATAATAATATCAGCTTTTAAATATCCCAATGCTTGTAAAGACGAACCCGAGGGATGAAATGGTAAAATATATTGATCTCTTTTATACTCGTAATATTACCCTAATATTGCTACTCGTTATGTTTTATCAACTCAACTTTTGAGAGGATTAAGGGACTTTAAAAGATCGTTTCACAGTTTGAGTCTGTTTGACTTGAATCAAATTGTTCGTTTTATCCTCATATATCAGTACACAACTTTATCTTTGTTTTCAGTATTTTGATTTTTAATACGATAAAATACAGGTGCTTAATGTGTAGGTTCTGTAATAACCTATTTTTATACACACTAGTGACTGTTATATTTCTAAAATTGCAATCATACTTTCTTTTTATATCGAAATATAAGATTAATCGTAAAGCCACAAAGTAACTAGATATTAGTCACATACTTTGGCACGCAGTCAATCACTGTGAAGTACTCTTTTGAACTTCCTATTGTGTATGTATAAATGATTGAATGTTCATTTTTCAGAATTAAAATCATATTACCGGGAACTGGCAAACATAATGCAAGTAATGTAAGTGATTTTTTGTTCCTTATAAGCTGGCTCGGCAGACGTTGATCAGGGGCCCAAGTCTGCTATTTCAATTTATAGAATATACCATTGTCATTATATCGATAATACTGATATTAATTATATCGAAATTGTAACCAATTTGGTATTCTGCTAAAATTTAAGTCTCTGTAGTGTTGTGATACTGTGTCAGTGGGGTGGCAAAATATATACGTCGTTGGTGTTGCCTATCAAAATATACCATGGATTCAGTGTTGCTAATCGATACTACCATTAGTTGACAATACTTGTTAGAGTTAATTTTTTCTGTTAAATCTGTCACCATCTCGATCGTCGCCGTCTCGGCTGTGTCCATTTTGACTATCGTCATTTCGACTATCGCCTTATCGACTGTCACCACCTGTCGCCGCTTCGACTGTCATCACCTCGATTGTCGTCGTTTCGACTGTCACCATTTCCACTGTCGCCATCTCGACTGTCGCCATCTTGACTATTACCATTTCGGCTGTCACCATCTCGACTATTGTCATTTCGACTGTCGTCATATTGACTGTCATCATCTCGAATGTCGCCGTCTCGACTGTCACCATGTCGTCTGTAGCCATCTCGACTATGACCATTTCACTGTCGCCATCTCGATTGTCTTCAAACGATCAACATTTTATAGATTCGATGACGTTGATGACGAAATTTTATATTATTTTGATACTATTTTTATGAAACGTGTAAGCAATCGTATTAGAAATGCTGTTGTTGTTCAATGGTCAAAACACCATAAAAGTACCATTGATTAAGCTGTCAAATATTTAACAGAATACGATTTTACCTACTATCGAGTTGCTATCGAAATATCATTGAGACGCGTCTGTAGTGCAGAATACCAAATGAGTCAGTGGTTTCCGATAGAATAGTAAACAAATAGGAGAATACCAAATGGTGACGAAATATCTATTGAGATACTATCTACACACTATTAAAATACTATCTATTGAGATACTATCTACACACTATTAAAATACTATTTTGTTACCAGACTTGGGTCCCTGCTCTTTCCCGGTATTTAATGGCTCGAATACAGCGCCACCTATCTGATCTTAAAATAGCTGTTAACCACCGTCTCGATAAAGGACGCCGGGGCCCTGGCCCGGGGTGGTGTAACATGAATCATCCTTATACATTATGTAAATATGAGCTCAATCGGCAAGTCGTTATAGAATCACTAGCAGACGCACACAAGATTTTAATATACAATAGCATTTTGGCAACAATCTCAACTAATGGTAAGTGACGATGTGGCCTAAGATACTAAGCCTAGTGGGGGGAATGGGTCTCAAGTGCAGCTGCCGAAACACACCTATAGTTGCTTGGCGGAATATTTTCAACTTGTGGGTGGTAGCTAGCCAGCTATGATGCTATATTATTATCACGATGTTTGATGAGCCATTATTTCTTTCAATGTTCATTAGCTTTATTTTTTTTTATTTCATGCATAATCAGAGTGCATTGCTAACGTTGTCCGCCATCGCTAAAGGCCAAGCTGCTTTAGCTGCAGCGTCTTTCACAAGGCTATCAGAACCGAGTCCAGGTAACGATGTTTTAAAAATTTGGTTTATAATATGACTGAGCTGACGTTAAGCCACACGTTGAACAATGTTCCATTGTTGAATAAAAAAATCTTATGAAGAATGCCATTGACTTAATTATCGTCTCAGTTTATACGAATAACTTCAAACGTCAAGCGTTATAAGCTTAAAGACAAACTACCTGCGGCTTAGTCTCATATTTATCTACTTTGTCAAAGTTTTGATTTGTTACAAGTTTTTCCGCACTAATTTCAGCTATTAGTATATGTAGAGCGGAAGCTTTGTCAGCGTGGAAAGTAAGAACGGTTAGAAGCAACATACATGTTGAAACGTCAAGAAATATTTTGTTTATTGAAAAGTAGTATTGTGTGGTCTTCACCAATCAGTCTATAAAGTGAACATTGTGTAAAACTTTGAATGGGAAAGATAGTCAAAATCATATTAGTTATTTTATTATCAGATGCAGTGCCAATGCAAAAGCTATTAAATTTTTTGTATGATTAAGATTCAAATTAAGATGATATTAGCATCTATTAAGTAAGATCTTATTTATATCATTACATATTATACGAAAATAAATAAAATTAAAGTGTCTGTTTGTAATGTCAAAATAATAGCTTTTTACTAAATGCATATGTAAGTTTATAACGGTACTTATAACAAAAGAACAATTTTTGTCTGTCTGCTTGTTTGTTCCGGCTAATCTCGGAAACGGTAGGACCGATTATGCCGAGACTTTGACTGACAGATAGCTGATTTTATAAGGAGTAAATTAAGCTAATTTATTTTACTTAAAAATCAGGGTTTACGCGCAAATAAAAATTATTCAGAAAAACGACGATTTTGGGGCGCTTAAAAGGCTTACACTGATTAAATCATAAGAGATATATTAAATTAATGTAGTACATAATTGTAGGTCTTAAACATACTAAAAATAAACTCAGCGCGAGCAAATGTCTATCTTTTAAAGATCAACCCCAAGAAGCTTTTTTGTCTTTAAAATAACCGGGAGCGGGTGTAGCACGATTAGAACGTGTGCCCGATCGCCGACATTATGTAGTTTACGCGAGCGCGAGCGCAAATAAATATATTTGATCTATTGCAGGAATCAATTACACTGTGCCAGTGAGCACTCAGCCGTATACCTTCATTGTAGCTCGTCCACAAGAACTAAGTCGGGCTATGCTCTTTCTACTACCATTTACCACCGAAGTAAGTAGCATGTTGGCCATTTTCTATATTCTATCTCAGCTTGCGTTACTGATGATGAAGGCTTGGAATACCTACTTGGTAGAAGATGTGTAAGAAGATAATGTTTGTTTATTGGCAATGGTCATATATCTCCCATAATTAAATGATGATGTTTTCTAAGATGTTAAAATGTTCAGATAAAACAGAGAGATAGTTTTGAAAAACATATATTAGAAGACATTTAAAATCACCATCTTCGTAACTAATTTTCAATTTAAGAGCAGTTGGTACTAAAATGCCTTTTCACTATATCATATCACAACATATTTGATAAAAATTTACATCACTGTATTTTCCTTCGTCAAAAATTCAGGCTTTTTTGGGGTTGGTTTCATGTTCTTAGAAGCACAGATCGAGCCATCAATTATTTCCAAACCCTTGTTTTTAATGTTGATAAGAAGCTTATCTGAACGAATATTTAACGAAGTACATTTGACTTAATATTGGTAACCAGCAGGGAAATTGTTGAAATGCTTACTTTGTCAATAAAGGTAATGCTTTCAGACATGGCTATGCCTCGGACTGGCTGTTATTTTGATGGGTCCAACGTTGTACGTGGTGCATCTTTTGAGTCCGTACTACGAAGCCATGGATATATCGCGACAAGGCGGATTAGCAACTATACATAATTGTCTCTGGTATATATACGGCGCTTTGTTACAACAAGGTGGGTTTTATAGTCTATAAGGTGGTGGGAAAATAGTACAATATGTAGCATGCGGTAAGCACAAATCGTTAGGCTCTCATAACTTATATTCTCATAACTAATATTATATTACTATTTCTCAACAAATGACTATAAAAAGGTGTTTATAACGGTTACGTAATGACTTTTGCAGATCAGCAAAATGGTGGTTCATATCAGATATCATCATATATCAGATATGATGTATTGGTCTTTACATATGAAATTAGCATTTTGTTGAACTGGCCACCTTCTATTAAATATCTGGCGTTTGGTTAGGAATTCCAAATTCAAAGTTATTTCATATTTAGGATTGTGTATTTGTGTTTCGAATTCAGTGATTCATTTGTTTTTGCACCATTTATTTTTTCTTTGGAATCGTTTTTCACAAAATGGAAAACTTAAAATATCGCATTATTTATGAATATGAGTTCCACCGTGGCATCAGCGTTGCAGAAACGGCTCGAAGGATTAATTATATGTATGGGGAAGCTACTGTAATAGAAAGATAGTACGTTTATTGGTCCAACGTTTTCGTTTTGGAAATTTTGACCTACGAAACTAATTCCGTCGACGACCGGAGACCCTAGTTCATAATGAAGAATTAAAGTTGATCGCGGTAGCGGATCCATCGCAAACCACGTCAGAGTCAGCGGTAGGCTTCGGTGTGAGTAATAAAACAATTTTAATTCACTACAACCAAAAGTGAACAAGCTCAAGAAATGGGTACCTCATGATTTGACTGAACTACACCAACAAACACGGATTAAGTGCAGCGTTACATTACTCAACCGTCACAATAACGAGGGGTTTTTTTTATCATTATAGTTTTGGCGTAGTGGCCACAATCTCACCTGATATTAAGTGACGATGTGGCCCAAGATGATAACACGCTAAACCTAGTGGAAGTCTGGCTCTCATGTGCAGCTGCTAATAGGTTTTTATTGGTGCTTGGTGACAGAGAGACTTGAGGGTGGGTGGTATCTAGCTAAGCGGGTATTAGAAAATGCCAGACCATCACTAAATTAGAGCAACTGCGGTTGCACAAATTCTTGCAAGCACAAAAATTCAAATCGTTTGAGGCTGTCCAAACCGCCTTCTAAGATTTTATTGATCCTCGCTTACCACCACTTTTTTTTTCAGCAATGGAATCTATGAACTACTAACTATAAAATGGCGAAAGTGCATAGTTAATAATGTTACATACTTCGATTGATTTTTTCTCATCAATTAACAATTTTGCAGGTGGAATGTACCTTCCGCGAGCTGACAGTGGCCGCCTGGTCATTGGTACGTGGTGGTTGGTGGTATTGGTTGTTGTAACAACTTACTCTGGTAATCTGGTCGCTTTCCTGACGTTTCCCAAGTTGGAAATGCCTGTGACAACTGTGGCGGAACTGTTAGAGAATCGTGCGCTGTATACCTGGTCATTAAGCAGAGGATCATTCTTAGAGGAACAATTAAAGGTACCTAGTTAGGCGTAATTATTTAGCAATATTATCAATTAATAATTAATATTTAATTACTTTCATTTATCTTGTATTTGGATATGTCGCATGTAAAAGCTACTTAAAAAGGTGTGTGTGCGATTCACACACGATAGAAGTGAAACTTAATTTTAAAAGATAGTTTATATTTTATTTAAACAATGTGCAATATACGTACACACCGACATTTGCTCTCTCGCTCTGGCTCACACAAAGAGGAGCGACCGATAATGTGTGTTAAACGTTTAACATTTAAGATTTAACGCTTGGAAGTCGCATAAGAAGTTTCACTTCAACAATTGTTTATTAGATGACTATAAATTTCTTAATTTTTCTTTGAATTTGTACTCTGTCTGCAACATATATCATAGCCAAGCAAGTCTGATCATCTGTTCCATGATATTATTGAAGTGAAACTTCTTATGCGACTTCCAAGCGTTAAACATTAAATGTTAAACGTTTAACACACATTATCGGTCTCTCCTCTTTGTGTGAGCCAGAGCGAGAGAGTAAATGTCGGTGTGTATATATATTGCACACTGTTTAAATAAAATAGAAAATGCCTTTTAAAATGAAGTTTCACTTCTATCGTGTGTGAATCGCACACACACCTTTTTATTTTATATAGTAACTTGGTAAAGTAACCGCAGTGTTCCTGATGGTAAGCACAGTACAATCCAGAATCAACGGTGACCAACGTGAGATTGGCAATCCACTCTCGGCAACTAGATGATACACATTGGTTGATCATGAAAAACGATAATCCAAAATGGAGTCACTATGACGGGCTTATTAATATGTGCATGGTGCTCGCGACCGTCGGGCCATCTCTACCAGCAGGCTTAATTACTGGATATACACCAGTGACCCCGGAACGTGACACGACTAAGCGTGCCCGGTGCCACTAATGCGGGTATTACACCTGGTGTATAGTGTTTGAGATCAATTCAATCACACTTGAATGAATTAATCCTTCATTGCACTTTTTGTTTGTACACTGGCGAGCTTAATGCTATAAAGCATTTTCTTCCAGCTATCCAGCGGCCATGTGGAAAACGACCGGTAGTATAATAAAAAAATAAATAACATTAAAATAAAAATGAGCAAACACTGAAGTATACAAAATAAAATAGAAATTCATACATACAGACATAAATCGCGCCTCTTTCCCAACGGGGTAGGCAGAGACCACGTCCTTCCACTTGTTACGATCCTGACATACAACTTTCGCTTCCTCAACATTCATCAATGTTTTCATGCATGGTCGTCGGCTTAGAGTACTCTTGACCTGACCTTTCTTCAAAACGTCCCCGATTTGATCGTGGAACGTTCGTCTAGGCCTTCCTCTTCCAACGTTACCAATTACACTCATAAATCTGTTTAGTCAATCTTCTTTCATTCATCCTCTCTACATGCCCAAACCATCTATCTAAGCATACCTTTCTCAAATCCGTGTCACTATATCTACTTTCACACCACAACGTTCTCTTATTACAGTATTTCTTATCCTGTCACAAAATAGAAATAAATACATACAAGAACATATGTATTGTATATATATATATATGTTATAATGCAAATCGTAAAAATTATGTTCACTCAGTTTATTGTTTATCGAACAAATATCGGTGTAGTTATGATTTGAAGTTGGTGATTGTTTTAACATCTTGAAGATGACGCGGTAATGCATTCCGAAGTCCGGTATTTCAGTGGTTGAGATTATTTTGAGACTAAAGAATAAGCTGATGAATGGAATTTTTATTTTATTATTATTATTTTTATTAATATTTTTTTTTATAAAACATTTTTTCAGAATTCAGAAGAATCAAAATACATTGCTTTACTGAAAGGGGCCCAGTTAATGAAAGGGACTGCTGGTCTTGAAGGCAATGTTAGATCAGGTTATTTTACACATTTTTTAAAGTGATTTTCGAAGCTGGAGTGAGTGAACTTGTCATAACTTTACTATAACATGTGGCGAGAAGAGATTCGTAGAAGTTTTGATCGTCAAAAGTATTGAAGTCAAGTCAAAATAAGAATTACATTTGGACGACATCATCGATATATTTTTAGATTAATTCGAGTCGACGAAATTTACAATAGAATACTGACTTATGTAAGACGAATACATTAATATACTTCAGAGATCAGTCATAGGTCATATTCGTATTAGTAATGGAGCACCTCGTGTGTTATGGTATACATGCAATCATAGGATTCATATTGGAACACATCATTGCGAAAACTATTGCCTTACTCAATATTGAAACCAGTTCTCGGTCTGTCATATCTCCATAAGTAGATCGTCGCTCCATTTAAGCAAATTAAGTACATTAATCACCTTGGCTAAGGAAACTACAAGTTAGCAGTAGATAAGTAATAGCCGTAAAACTTTATTGTAAAAAGTCGTGGTGGTCGAGTGGTCTAGACCGTTGTAATATCGATTCGATGTCCGCAGTTTAGAACCAACAAATTTTTAGGGACTCACGTACTTATACTAATTCAAGTTGGTAACACATTGATTGACGGTGAAGGAAAATATCGTAAGAAAACCTCAACGCTTGAGAAACGCTCCCCCCCCCCCCAAACAAAGTGTTGGTAGTAAGCGCGTGGTAAGTGTAGGGATGTAAAATTTTCCTCAAACAAGGCTTGAAGAATCATTTCACCAGGCCAGTATGACGATAACGACTGTCGATGAAATCTGACACCGACGGACGCTCTTATTTTTGAACTGTACTTACCGTATTTTTACAGAAATGTTCTCTTGTCTGACCAAAATCCTGGTTACGCCTACGCCAAACACCGTAATGGGCTGGCGTGGTAATTAAGCCGACCTTTCATTGAGAAGAGGCCTTTGCCTAGCAATAGGACACTTACAGGTTGATACTATTATTATTATTTTATTGCAAATAATTTTCAGTTACTCTAATGGATGTTTCTTTTTTATTTAGCAATGGGCTCCTTGAATCAAATCAGAGGACAACGACACGTTATTATCGACTGGAGACTTCGACTCAACGACTTAATCAATGCAGATCACATCGCCAGTGGCAACTGTGATTTTGTCCTCAGTTAATAACACTTACTCTTATTAAACGCTTATAGTAAAGTTGCTGTAATGTGATGTGTGAAAGTGTGTATTAAACAACTATAAATGCTGTTAGGTGATTTTGACATATCATGATAGAATTAGATCAATACTCCATCTAGAATAAAATAACTACCATATTTCATTATGTTCCTTTTTTTATCGTTATAGGTTTGGCGTAGTGACCATAATCTTGCCTGATTTTATGTGACGAAGTGGACCAAGATAACACGCTAAACCTAATGGAAGACTGGCTTTCAAGTGCAGCTGCCGTAACACACCTATTGGTGCTTGGCGACAGATTTTCAACTTAAGGGTGGTAGCTAGCCAGACGGGCATTAGAAAAAGCCTTACCACCATGCTATGGTTTCCTCACGATGTTTTTCTTCACCGAAAGCTCGGCCTCATTGCAGGGATTCGAACTCACGTCAATCACCAACGAAGTCGTTCACGCTACCACTATGTTATCATTGCTTCAGTCGTAAACTGAAGCCACTGAGCCATCATTTTGGAGTTACAGTATTTTGATGAAATATTTACTTTGTATTATAACGTGTAATTTTTATTTCTAACAATTGAAATAACTTTATCATTAAAACTACATAATATATTTAAAAGTAGTCCAAGTCGAAAGTTTTTCAGCCATTTGATCCTGTCCGTCGCTATTCCATTAATTAGAAAGATTTCTTCAAAATCCGGTTTTCAGCATAGCTCTAATATGCCTTTGAAAACAATTTACTTGACAGGCGTTGAAGACTTTCTTGAGGAGCAGATAGCAATGATTGTACCAGCAGGAAGCCCCTACTTACCTGTTATAAATAAGGAGTAAGTGCAATTGTTTTTATCGATGCCCATGGCTAAATTCCATTTTGCTATTTGGAACCCATACTAGATTGTCTGTGACTCTTGTACCAGTTTTCGTTAGGAAGAGTATGCTGGACCCTTATAATTCCTAAGACAAATTAAAAATCGATCTAATTTGTATGGACCGCGCCATATTTTCTAAATTTCTATAGGGCTATAAGACCTAATATTGTTATTTTTTTATTATTTATAGGGTTATGGTTGTGGCCACAGTCTCACCTGATCTTAAGTGATAATGTGGCCCAAGATGGTAACACACTAAGCCTAGTGGGAAGACTGGCTCTCAAGTGAATTGGTGCTATTGCCTATTGGCCTATTGGTGCTTGGCAACTGATTTTTAAGTTAAGGGTGGTAGCTAGCCAGGCAGGTATTAGCAAAAGCCTTACTACCATGGTATGGTTTCATCACGATATTTTCATTTACCGAAAGCTCAGGCTCATTGCAGGGATTCGAACTCGCATCCATCGATGCGGTGTCTGCACACGCAACCACAGAGCCATGATTGCTTAAATGAATAAATGTATGTATTTTTCTAAAATAACAAAAAAATGTGTTCACTGCTAGAATAAACCATATGCATAAGGCTGGTTTGATCACGAAGTGGCTGAGCGAGTACCTCCCGAAACGGAATCGTTGTTGGAGGATATCTTCTGTTGCACAAGAAGTTAACAACCATACTGTTAATCTCAGGGACATGCAGGGCTCTTTCTTCGTGCTCTTTCTTGGTATGTTATTTTTATTCTTCTTCTTGATATTAAAAAGAAATAAATTATTGATTTATTCTACAACACATCACAACTACTTTGGCTCGGTGATCTAAAAGGGGTCTTGATCAGCAAAAAGTGAGCACACCAATTGTCCCGATCCTGTGCAGTTTCGGCTTGACGCTGACGCAGATCCGCTTCTAGTATGTCAGGTCAGCGATATCTAGGTTAACCAATTGGACGATGATCAGTTAGTCGTCCCAATTTTTTTTCCTCTCCCAAACTCTGTAGGTGATCGAGCCAGCTAAGTCTATAGGTCTATATTAAAGTGAATCTTACTATAAGTGCGGAATAAAAGAATAGCATTATTGCGAGCGGACTGCTTGCCCTCTTTGTCTTTATTAGTAGATATTTTGTTTTCAAGAATACTGATATTACTATTTGTACAGTAATATATTAAAGAAATTATAACCTAATATTTTTTACAAACATTACATAAATTAAGACGTCGCAAAGAAGTTTGCAATTTATTTTTATTCAAGATTATTCAGGTAATATTTAATACTTAATAACAGAACTTTATGCTGGTATCCTTGCCCTTTGACACAAAAAAATGAAAGAGCGTAATAGCTCTTGACGTTCTTAAAAAATAAAGTATTTGATGATCAGGATTAGGCATAACTAACCTCTGAACTCCCTGTTCAAGTAATATTATGTAGGAAAAACTTTAAATGTCTTATGTCTTAACACAATTCCATACAATTTTTAATGATGATGCAGCAAAAGATGGTCTCACGCTGGAAGCTGATTGGCTTTCAAATGTTGCTCCTGGAATATATCATTATATATAGATAGGTATTTACCGATAGACTTTTGAGGGCTATAGCTAAAAAGTAAAATCTATCACTATGCTCTGGTAACATCACATTGTTTTCTTTAAACAAATGGTTAAAGAGAAGGCTCAGGCTTGTTGTAGAATCACTTAAACTTTTCGACGTGCCGCTAGTAGAGCGAGTTACAAATTTATTGCTTACAAGTTTTCCCACCTAACACGTAACTTTGGCGTACCGCTATATCCATATATATTTCAAAATAACTTAGTTTACAACTTCTTTGTTAGTGCTAGTTAGTGAACAAAGCTTTGGGTTAATGAACCGTAATGCTCTTTAATATTTATTCCAGGTTTCTTTGCTGCATTTTCTGTGCTCTTGCTAGAATGGCTGTATAATAGGAGGAAGAAGCGAAAAGAAGAAGTTTTCATCAAGCCTTACGTTGAATGATAGTAATAAATGATTTATTCGAAATAAAATAATGTTGCTTTAATTTACAGTGATGTCTTAGTGGTAGCATGTACGGACACCGCGTAGATCGACGTGTGTTTGAATCCCTACAATGAGCTCAGGCTCGGCGAAGGGAACCATTGTGGTGAAACCATAGCACGGGTTTAAGGTATATCCTAATACCTACCACCTTTAAGTTTAAAATATGCCAACAAGCAACTCTAGGTGTGTTCCGGCTGTTGCACATGAGAACCAGTTCCCTAATAGACTTAGCATACTACTGTCTAGCGTCATATCATCATTTAACATCAGGTGAGATTGTGGCCAAATGTAAAACCGCGAAAAAAACATTTGTACCAACTCCAGTAAATAGTTTATTTCTACATGTCAATACATTATTGATATTGTTAGATTTTTTTAGTATCGGTTATCGGTTACCTTTTGACCATAATCTTTCGTGTTCTTAAGTGATGATGTGGCTAATGGTGGTAATACGTTAAGCCCAGGAGATTAAATAGCAAGTGCTTCTGCCGGAAAACACCAATAGATGCTTGGCTACAAATTTTCAATTAAATTAAATAATACTTTCCAACTACAAAAAAACTGTATCCAATTTGATGCGGAAGGCAGATTTACCTACCTCGCCAACAAGCCGGTCAGCCAACGAATTCGGAAACTCTCGTACCCTACAAGCATCAACACGTGTAATCTAATTGAAGCGAATATATTATAGACAGAGATTATAACTTTTAAATTATGCAAGGTGCCATGTGTTATTCAACTCTTTTAGCGTGATAGGAATTTTTTGGTTGGCTTAACACATGTGATTTTGTAGCATCATTAGGTCAACGTTATGTAATGAACAAGGAAATGAGTGTCCACCTCATCTTTAGTAATCAATGCTGCTAAACATCGTATTTAAAAATACGGAGAAAGCAGTTACGAATAATTACCATATCAAAATATCTTTTTGAAGTACAAGTTTGTAATTGTTATTGCTCCAATCTTTATTTGTCTTAAACTTAAAACATAAGTATTACTTAATCGATTTTGATGGTTATTAATTTCCATTAATTCAGGGTTTGGTAACTTTTCATTAATTAGCTCAGATTTCCAGTGTTGGTTTTAACATGGTTTTTTTTTCCAAATATATCCTTTGTTTATACAGGCCTATAAACAATATTTTTATTTTGGTGCAGACATATCTGTGTGATAACTTTAATGTCTACTGCCTTTCTATATAAAAAAAGGTATTCAAGCGTCAAAACTACGCACAGTTTCAGAACTAACCTCACTTAAAGATTTTTCGTACAAGTTACTTTTTTAATAGTTTAGTTTGGTCACTATTATTATCGTTTTGAATTAACGTTCTTGCTATGCCTTCGTAAAAGAGAAAAGGTGCATAAATAATTCAAATACATTTTATTACATTTGCGGTGAATATGTAAAAGTCGAAAACTTATATTTGAATTTGTGAAGAATGCGTTCTTTGATTAAGGACCTGAACAAATCATGGATTCCAATTACGGTTTGCAAATTTTGTAAAGAGGCATTTAAGACACTGGACAAATAGAAAATGAAACTATTTGAAGTTTTGTATATCCATGATTTGGAAGGAACCGATAATTATTACAATGATTGTTATTATTGTGCCAACAAAATCTTGGCCTTAATAGAAGAAAAGGACTTACCTCGACCTGGAGTGCGCTATAAAGGCCTCAACAGGTATACCATTTCACACTTTTCAATCACCACTTTTCGCTAGATCTATTACACGGGTTATAACAATTAGCGTCTCACAAGCCTGCACAAAAAAATCCGGGTGTTAGTACTGAAAAGTTGTAAGTTGGTATTTTTGTTGGACCACAGACAAGATTTTTGATGAAGAGTAAAAATTTCAAAAAGTTAAAACTCGAACGTTCAAAACAGGTGAATTCAAAATGCGAATAAATTTAGCGAGAAATTGATTCCTGTATAAATTTATATATTATATTTATAATTAATTAATGATTACTTGAAACGTGAAGCACATAATTAAATGCAATCACTTACCAGTTTACGGGTAAGCTTCCGCAATTCAAGCATGCTCATTTTTCTTTATCGTATTTATGATCAACATTTTTTAGAACAATAATTTTATAAGGAAAACAACAATGGTAATTTAGCTTCAATATCCACATACTTGTTCAATCGAAACATCCTAACTATTAACTTCAAAAATGTTATCCTGCATGCCAACAACGTGCAGAAGTTAGTATCATTGATGATAATGTAAATTCATTTAAAAAGTGGCTTGTAATTAAAAACAAGAAAGTCTGTAAAATTAATTCTCATTATCATTGAGGGGTAATTGATCCATGTCACAATTGCGTCATGTGATGCGCGCGCAACTCTAAACCCCCTACTAAACGCGCCAAAATAAGAAAAACTTCGAAAAGTCTAAATTTATGATGATCTTTATGATATACTAGCGGTGTGCCCGCGGCTCCACGCGCTTTTGTTACGCAGTAATTATTTATGTCATATTAATAAGTCGTTATATATGAAATTAGCGTTTTATGTGGAAAAAGTAAAACGAAAAATATATTATGAAATTGTACATTAAGCCAATCGAAGTATGTACTATTATTTTCGCCACTTTATAGTTGGTTAATTCATTCCATTGCTGAAAAAATTGTGGGAGCGAGAATTAATAAAATCTATGAAGGCGGTTTGGACGGCCACACCGGAATTGAATTTTTTTTGCTTGTTTCTTGCTCCTTCCTCCTTCTTGCTCATTGCTTCTATATATATATATCGTACGTAATATCGTCTACACACGTTTTTTTCTAATTTTAATAACTAATTACGTATAATATTAAGCAGTTTATTAATCCATTTCGATAACCAAATAATTTTCGTTGTCGTTTATATGTAACATCTTTTAAGGTTAAGGAATTGTTACTAGATAATCCTGGACTATTTATTCAAAACTCTTATACTGATTTCACTACGCATTCATTAGAATTATATGGAGCAATGGCAGATATGAGTACATGGTGGAGTGCAGCCGCGAATATATTTGCGACTTGATACACCTATCTCTGGTTGTACCCTGTGAGTTTGATAACGAATGGTTGAAGATTGGTTGCAAAAAAAAACAGAAGCACAAATTTTTATATAAAATAAATGATATATATTTGTAAAACCGATGTAAATTCCTTAGATCTCTAGTGAAAAACCTCAGAGTTATAACTTAAAGTGGCTCATGAGTTAGACATCTACTTTAAAAATTATATTTAAACTACTCAATTGCAATTTCAAATTCAACTTGCATCCAACGCTTTGCTTGAGCAGTACAACTATATCTTCAAGGCATTTTTTTTTTCGAACTGACTTTACTGTTAGCCTTAGGGGCCCTGGAGCCTTTACGGCTTTTACAGCTTTACCGGGAATTGGGGGCGAGCGCTTAAGGCACTCAGCCGCGAAAGCTTTGCAACAACATCCGAGGGTGCCAAAGTGGCCGAACCTCGGCTCGGACTGTTGCGCGTATGCAAATAAGTCGCGATCTGACTAATTCCCTATCATTTGATCTAAACTAACTATACATATATCCATGTTTCTTCCCCCTGGCAGGAGGGAAGTAGAGTCACTGTATCGCGCGAGCGGCTGCTTGGCTCAAGGGCTCCATACCGATGGATCAGACCTACTTCAAGGTATTGTAGCATGGATGTTTGCTGAAGCGCGTGTTAATGATTTTTACATGATGATTCGTAAAAACTCATACATCTGAATGATCTACCTGTATGGCAGCTGAGTATCCTGAGGACCTTTTCAGATGGACCAGACAGTTTTGTTTTTCACTACTAAATGGAAATGACAAAAAGTGTGAACTAAGAAGACAACCTATCAATTTTGCTTGTACGGGAATAAGCATATTTTCGAAATTTACGTTGGGGATTCATTAGCATAGGATATAATATTTTTTATATTGTATAGATGTTATAAATATAGTATATTTTTAGTGATATATATTTTAATCAATTTGATTTTATATTTACATGAATAAGGATAAAAGTATTGCATCATAGTTTCAAATTATATCATAATTATAGATGATATTATCCACGTGTTCATTTTACGTCCAATTAAATTAATAAGTAGTTAAGAAAAACTGTTATCTTTTTCCTTCTATTTATCACAAATATCTACAAATACTTATTTTCTTCTATTTATTAGTATCTCATGTTATTATATGTCAGGGGCGTAATTGGAGATTTAAAAACGGTAAAAAGCGTTAGTGAATGTACGTTGCAAATTCTTAATGCGATGGCAATGCAAATCTTTAAAATGTACCACCCGTACGACTTTTTCCTAATGATCCAATAATGCAATTAGCATTTTTTTAGTATTGATAACTTATCTAATAACTTAATTTCCTGTCTGCGACATTATCTCTACTGGTCCTTATGCTTTAGCATTAAACATTCAGATTAAAGTAGTAATCAAACATTAAGATAAACCAGTTCCAATTTCTTGCCGGCTTTTCTGGATGTCTGGGATGTTTTCCGAATCGGTAGTAATACCGGTAGTGTTTTAACGTTCATGAGTGCATCAAACTTAGGGCCTTAACTGAATAAAGTATTTAGGATGTGATTGATTACCACCTTTAAGCCTGTGTTATACTGCATAGCTTTAAAATAAATAACATTTGTATAGGTCATTGCTTTTTTGAACCATCACCATACAGCCTTTTCAAATTAAGTGTAGCTTGTATTATGATAATCAAACAGTCTTGTCCATAATATAATAGCTTGTCCAAACGTACGTGGTGACAAGCACGATATACGACATAACATTTATCCTCAAGAATAAACAGGTCAAGTTATTTGTCATTAAAGATATGGAAATTATCTACAACTAATCCAGTTTATCACACCGCAAGCACATGCTCGTACATTCAACAACACGGCATTGGAGGTCGATGACTGTCGTGATGAATAATTTATTTTTTTAAAGTACTTAACATTTTTGTCTATATAAAATGTTCAATTTCAAACTTCTTAATTGACCGACTTCTGATACTATGCTTTTTTTGACTGCGAGTGGTTCTTATTGATGTTTCTCAAGTCTCAGTGCAGCTAAAAAGTTCTATAACTATTGAGTTGAATACTTATAACATCATAAAGCTTGCAAATAGAAAATGAAAAAGGTGATTACATTGTAGGCCTGTACAACTTCTTTTTGTATTTGATTTTCTACCGGGACGTTAGAGACTATCTTTTGAATAACAGCTGGACAAAAGAATTTTAACCAGATTTCAAAACCTAAGATAATGGAAACAAAGTTTTAGTTAGATACTCTTACTTTAGCTTAATAAAATCAGTAACTATTATATAACGTGAATAAAACCGCAGAGCACGTTTAGTGTATGTATACGTGAGATCTCCGCTGAGCACAAAACCGGTATCCACAGGCAGCCAGTTTTACCTACATAAATACTGTCGAAGCCAATCCGTACACAGTTGGCTTCCGCTCGTGCGCCGTTTATTTCACTTAATTATCAAGTGGAAATTTTCAAATTATAACAATATTTCGTAGGTGTCAATGACAAAATCGAAGAGAAAGTTCGCGATCACCGACAAATTTTTACCAAGGTTAGTAGCAACTCGTTAAGCACTGATAGATGAATTCACCGTGATTCTAGGTTTTTGTGCGAGCTTAGGGCAAATTCCTGAGTCATGCTCCTATGAAATTTTGTGTTAATGTTCGTATAATAATTTTTGTCGTAGTTCCTTAATATGAATTCTTTACGAATATTTTAGGCATAAATTCCATACTCGATATTTCCATATGTTAAGGTCTATTTTTTATCTTTTGTTTTGGAATACTGCATTAAGTATTGTTTATTCATCATTTCGCTGAGTAAGGATTAAAAAATTAAGAGTTATCGTAAATTAAACTTTTAGACTTGGATGAAAAATCTAAAATATAGTAGCAACTAAAATAAAATGACAAACATGTGTCAAAATACGTAAAGTAAAAAATATGAATGTGAAGACAGTGAAACTAAAATGTATAATGGTTTAATTACAGGTGATTATTTCTTGTCAGTTATTTGCAAATGTTAAATAACAATTATGTTCATTCCTTTATATCATATTAGACATCAGATCCATATACGTGTCGGAAACATTTAATTGGATGATTTGATCCTATGTCACAGCTTTTAAAGAAACCACACTTTGCTTAACGCTCACATAAGAAAGATCGTTTGCAGGAATAAGCTATGCAAACGATACACATACTAGATTCTGATTTGAAATGCTGGTTAAAAAAAAACAAAATTCAAGTAGATTGAAATCCATATGTAAATAATATCTATATGTAACCTTTTCTAGTTTTTAATCATAAAAGATTTGAATTGATTCTGTAATTTTACTATTTACAAATTAAAAAAGTAAATGTAATCAAAAGCTTGTACCATAATCCATATCCATAATTACGTTAACCTAGAAAATAAGCCTGATTTTTTATGATTGCCAAAACTTCAGTTAAATAATAATTAGAGGTAAAATAATCAAAACGTTAGTGATTGTAAAATTTTTGGCTTTATTACACCGCAAGCCGTTGTCTGTTATTCCCCTTTTTGAAAAAAAAAAAACTGATTTAACAGCGTTTTAACTTTTTTAATTAAACATTATTTCTTTTTCGTGAATTTAACTGTGTGGGTCAAACTTTGGAACCTGATTTTATATATCAATTTGAATTATGTATATTACACAATTAATATAGTGCAGATCATAATGTTGAAAAATCTGGTTTTATCATATTTTAGGAAATTTGATACATTCTTGACATTGTTTATATGTACAATAATACTAGGAAATTTAGAAAAATATAACAATAAGTACCCTTGTAATCTTTTTACAAAGTCTCTTAAGTATTGAAATTAATATCTGTTTAACAGGAAAAATAGAAACTATGCCTTTGAAAAGGATTCGGGTGATTGGATACAGAATGAAATTTAGTTTACTTTTGACTCAAACTTTCTCCGGTAATATACGAGTAACTGTAATTTATTGCATATTAATTTTTTTGCTTAGTTTATGATTTAAGTAACTCCGTGACACTTAACATTATTTACCTTGAACGTAAGTATACGAGGATGATACTTTTATGTTAAAGGAATTATTAATGAAGTAAATTCTTCATAGGTAGATCTAACACGAATGGTGTTTACCACATAATGATAGAATGTGTACGGCTCTACAGATCAGTACTTCAAAATAAATTTAATAATTCATTGCAATATAAGAGGAAGTCTGAAAGTGGCACCGCTAACTGAAAAATTGTGTGGAAATCGGTTGTCATGTTATGGGCACGTGATGCGAAGGAATGAGGAAAATGTCGTGAGGAGGGCTTTAGGTATGAATGTCGATGGCTATAAGAGTAGGGGAAGACCAACGAAACGATGGATGGACTGTGTGAAGGATGATATGGTTAGAAAAGGCTACCAAGATGACGAATAATAGAGAAATATGGAAGAAAAACACATGTTGCGCCGACCCCAAATAAATTGGGATAAGCGCAGGAGAATGATGAATTCATTGCAATATATTTCGGCATGTGCGGAAACAAGGAAGTTTTACAAACTGGTCATATGATTCAATCAAAATCTTAAAAATTAGGGCTATTTAGCTTAGTACACATTTTCACTAGGGTGACATGGCCACTGACTGCCCAAAACCCAAATAAACCAAAAAAAGATAAAAAACATAAATATGATGACATATTTGCTGTAATACTTTTTTGTAAAACTCAAGACACTTTAAAATAAGAATCTAGTTTAACTAAAAGAATCTATATTTATACCTTCATGTGGCACGGTGGAATAAGGACGACATTTGGGGTGGTTAGCTGGAGGTATTCTCGTTAACAAAGTGAGAGTGTTGAAAACGACAAATAATGAAATGCAATCTAAACAAAAACTTTATAAAGTCTATTTTCCATATGCGTTTTATTCGAATATATAATTTCTAGTATAACCGGTTAACGTTGACACAGCGGACTGATCACGCGCTGGTCGAGTGATATCGAAGGTTTCGTTGGATTTGATGCGAACACTGAACTTGTTGGTCGATGAATATTGAAACACTGACATAATGTAAGATTACAATGTTGCAAAACTTTATACGGACTCTCTCAAATCTGTTTGTGGTATGTTTGGCAAAAAAAGCTCATAAGAAACTTATAAGAGAAGATTCATGTAATTCAGAAATTAATTTATTATATTAAAAAAAAAATTGCCTAACGAGCTTAAATATGAGAATAACAAAAGTGCTGTTTTCAACACAAAGGAATATAGCATGTATTTAACATACGAGTACACACAAAATAATATGACAACAATTCAATAAGATACTTAATAAGTTTTGCGTAGGGATATATTCACCGCAGCGCTGATATGCTGACAGGGTCCGTAGATATGTATGACCTCGTGGACGAGTTAACACCCAGAAAATTTAAATTAAAGTAAATAATCAAAATACAAAGATATTATATGCAATGATACTAATAAATGGATATAAAATCCACTTGATTTTATACGATCCTTGAAGTCCATGGCCCCGATGAGGCATTCCCATCCGAGATGAATCTAAATAAATTGATTAGAAATACTTAGAACTAACTGGAAACTGGACTCCCACTGACACACAATTGAATTTAAAAAAACCTCTCAGAAAACGCAAACATTTCTGATTTTGAATTACTTACTAAGTATCTAGTTTTCAATTACCTTTCACGATAATCATAAATCTAACTTAGTCAAAAATTATTATTAAAAGGTTTTGTATCTTAGAAAATCGTTTTGCTCCACCTTTGATGAGGTTGTTTAAAACAAGATAAGTTCTTAACAGCAAAGAGTCTTTTCAGAGAGTAAATAATGGATGTAACATCAACAAATGTCACTTACGATTTAGTAATTAAATGCTGATTACGTTTTGCTCGCCTGGTACACTACTACTCTAAATTGGAAAAAATGTTTGTTTGTTTGTGTGTTGTGTGCGCAACGTGTGAGAGTCTTTCTAGATTTGGAGTGCTTACAATCTTTGGTCACGTCGTCCCTTAACATCAGTTAATAATATTATATTAACCTTTAAAGAAAAAAAATGTAAATAAAACTGGTTTTTTCATTAAAACCAGGAAACGTTTCATTGTTTTAATTGTCTTGTTTGTAACAGTCAAGACTTCAATATTTATCTTCTTTTTTATCGTAGCCCGACAAATATACGGCACTATACCTGATGTTAAGCACAGTACAATTCAAAAATAACGGCGACCATTGAGTTATCGGAAATCCATTGCTGGTCGACACTGTCATGTCACATATCACGAACGTAGTTCTCATTTCCGGCAGCTGCACTTGAGAACCAGTCTTCCATTAGGTTTAGTGTGTTATCATCTTGGGCCACATCGTCACTTAACAGCAGGTGAGATTGTGGCCACTACGCCAAACCTATAACGATAACAAAAAACTCCCTGAATTCAACTCAAATTCAAAATAAATTCTAATCATTCGATATTATAAATGCATAATCCTCCTACTTGCAGTGATGCATAAAATAAGCATTATGAAGATTGAACTAATGGCCATAATAAATACATAACTGGATAAACTGGATGATGCAATATTAATAGTATCTTGTATCACCCGAACAACTCATTTTCATATTGTTTACACAATACCAAGGATATGTGATGACCGAGCCTTGACTTTTGTCACCTTGCCGTGGACGTAAAGGTCTCGATAGCATGCGCACTGGTAACATATATTTTTAGAATAATGCTAATTCATCGCCTTCGTTCACTTGTTTAGATGGGTTTGTTTTTATTTTCGGTTAATATTTCAATGATTTCCTGGGTATTAGGACACGGCAATTGTGTCTGTCTGGATTGCAACTACCATACACCAAGTGTAACACCAGCTATAGTGGCGAAAATAGGCGTATTGCATTCCGGTATCAGCCGGTTTATATCCTGTAATGAAGCAGGATGTATAAATTCGTTACAGTGACTATCTTTTATATAGCGTTTCGGTATCAGCCAGTGTATATTCAGTTGCTAAGAGGCTTGCAGGCCGGCATGATAGAGATGACCGGCGATAAATTATTAACAAATATAAACAATATCTAATGACTGGTTTTTGAAGATCTCAGTTAAATCCTCACTAGTTAATGATTAAATAAAGTTATGCCTAAGATAAATGTCGGTTAACAGTCACTATGTTTCTAAATACGATAAGATAATATAAGATCAAGATAAGATAAGAGTTTAAGTTATAAAACGTGATAATTAATAATTTACCAACGGCTCTATGAGAGGCACCTTTGTCAAAATATCAAACATTAAAAAAACTGTTTTTGTTTACGTGTCTCGCATGTGGTACCCAAGAGATCAATTCGAATTTAACAATTGATTATGGGCTGCTTTAATGGAATAAAAGTGTATATAATACGAATGAAGAATATATTAAAATAAACATAAAAGATTTGGCACGTGTGACTTTTAAATATAAAAATAGATAAAAGAAAACTGGATAAAGACAAATTAATAATTTTATTGACAACTTCACAATTGGCAGTATGGATCAATTCCTTCGCCTGTCCTACTGAACGAATATCGTACTACTTCTACTACTGCATATTGTACCTATTATTCTTGTTTTTCTGTTAAGTTTTATATTCAATCGTCTTTTTAATATCATCTATGTGCATATTCCATTACTTTGTAAATTCTAAAAAAGGAACAAAACAGCGTAATAACATCTTTACTAAAAGAGACAATATGCTTCTTAAGTTACCTGGAAAGGACATGTAGCGTAAAAGCGTAATAAATACAAATTTGCTTTAATACAGACAATGTGTATGTAAAAACAGTTTTTTTTAGGTTGGTTTTGATAGAAGAAACGTCAATCAACACTCATCGAATAGATAAACTGCTCATTATGGTCAGTTAAATTAAACTGAAGTTTATTGTTCGACGGTGTGTTCAGAAACGTAATTTATGAGTTATCGAACCGATAGCGCTATGGAACAAATAAACTATAGTTAAAAATACCTCAGAAACCGGGAATTCGTCAGTTAATTAAACGAAGTTTGTCACTATTTTTTCGTTGTTATTGTGCTTACCATCAGGCAAAGGGCCATCACCCAAAAAAATAACATAATTTTATGGGTACATTGCAATGTTTTATACTTAATATTGTTATCTTCATATATGTATAGAATAACTAATTAATATGCATATGTAGCAAATATTAAGGCATGTCGTGTTATTTTTTCCAGGCTCGCTAAGAACCTTTGCACAAGGAAAGGCAGTCGTCGTGCGAACACCGGCAACCGGCTGGAACACGCCGTTCTCACTCACATTCAGCACGTGCCATAGTTTCTCTGCTCTTACCGACTCCCTCTTATCATCATCCATCTTCCTTTTACCGGCGACAGCTAATTACGAGTGAAAGAGACTGATGCTAGCAGTAATGGCTCGTGGGGATGAATGCAAGACAGCCGATAAGGCTAACTTCGCCTGCAAGTCATTTGATGTATCTGCTCCTATGAAGTAAGTTGGCTCGTATTAAAAGGCCTATGAATAATTTTAAGGTTAACTGCTCAATAGTTGTAACATAACGTAATTAACAGTTAAAAGTCTATTTTCCTCAGTCATCGTGGTGGGATGGAAAAAAGGATGATAAAACTTCACAGATATTGCGTTTAATTCTCTGGTTTTTAAATTGAATATTCTGTCATGATTTATCACCATTAACATTTTCATTTGGCCTATTCCATTGGCCTAATAATGATATGGTCTCCTCTTCTGGTGGAAAATTCTCAACGTATTGGATATTAAGTATATCTCAAATTATATAGTTGAGAAATTTTATAAAAGTCATTCTAAACAAAACGAAATGTGCACTGAATCTTGTTGGTAAATTTATTCTACAAATTTATTTAAAGACAATCTTTGGTCACTTGCAAAACACTTTATTGGAATAGCTATAAAACATGAAGTTTTGGGATAAGTTTTTACTTCTTCTTCTATTATGCAATGGCAACGTGTGTTAATACATAGTTCTACAAATATATAACGTGGATAGCACATTTTTCTAGTCATGAAATTTCAAACAGCGCTCTAACGAGATGCTATAGCTGTCCAGTAAGTTTATGTGGCAATTCAAAATGCATATTTCTATTTATTAATCCTCATCCCTTGTGCACAATAACCAACTACAGCAAAATACCATTATATAATAACAATAATAATGTAATATCAATTTATTTACTAGTACAGTTAATAATAGTAATAATAATATAGTGTCAAATAAATGAAGCATGTCTATAAATTACAATAAAAACCTCCAAAATGTCAGATTACGATACAGCCAAAACCTAGTTTAATTTTTTTTTCGTTTACTTAAGTAGTTAATGTTGCAATATAAATAACTTCTGAGTTTTTGGCGGGATCTCAGACTGTTATGTAGTGGTTTTTGTTTTTAATTCATAAATTTGTGTTTTTAGACCCTATATTGTGTAAAACAGGTAGCATTTTGCATAATAAAGCTTGGTTATTGTGCACAAGTGAAGTGAATTGAAAATAATAACATAGAACATGAATTTTGATATGCCACAAAAACTCCCTGGAAGGTTCTAACAAGGGAGCCGCCATCTTGTTAGGGCCCTGAATTCGACATTAGACTGGAAAATTTGCTTCGCTTTGGTTACAAATATAAAATACTTGACACTGGCCCAATGCACGAATAGTGCGAAGCCATAATTGAGAAGAAGAAGAAGAGATAACTTCTTCATCTTTAATTTATGAGATTAGCTCTTATCGGTGGAGCTGTTGACGCTGTTCCCTATACCTGTCTTTCTTTTGACCTTCTGCTATGTCAATAAAAACAACAAACGGTGTTAAATCTAGCAAAAAAATAAATGAGAAAGTGGTGGACGCACAAAAGATTCCAACAAACAGACATTAATTTAAATTACCTATAAACCTTTTAGAGAATTCTACTGTATAAAAACTCTTGGATTATATAAATATTTTTCTCTATTGGTAGTTTGTATTATTTATTCAGTGGAGTACGATAATAATAATTTTTGATTAAAATTTTAGAAAACCTGCAACAATCCAGACTTCGAACTATCAACCTCCGAAGAAAGTGGAGCAAAAGAAGGACTACGGAGCTTGGGGTTCCATCTACAAGGACAAGAAGACTTTCACTGAAATGCACTTATGCTGAATTACCACCACGCCGGTCCATCATCATCGCTTCATCACCGTCTCGTCACAACTCTCTATATTTTTTTTTGTATTAGTTAAATCGGATTATTAACGTAATTTATAAATTCCGATCATGTCCTGTATCATCAATAGGATTTTGTTTAAGTACGTTTAACTTTAATATTAGAGCTAATACCAAAATGTAACTTTTTATTATATCGACAAATAAAAATGTCGTCAAAAATACTTCATAATTTTGTTTGTGACGAACAATTTATCTGTTCTCTAGGTGTAGGGTGACTGTCTATCGCACTAACGTTATCATTTTGTATCTCACATTAACATATTAAATTTCATCACCATTCTCACCAGATTTTTTGTTACGTATCCTAGGACATGTTTAAATCGGATCACTAAAAACAGTTGCAGTTTTAAATAATATAGCAGCAGCATTACGTATTTCTTTGAAATTAAAATATTTGTCAGAATTAAAACGTTGAAATTCTTAACTTTATTCACATTGTGATCTTCCCGTTTGACTTTTTAAATAATAAGCCAGAAAAGTATTAGAATGAAGTTGTAAAATTTTGTTGTTTAAATACATATACACTTGTTTCTTCCCCTCCTCGCAGAGGAGAGAGACAGGTATATAAGTATAGTTAGTTTAGATCGAATAACGGATAGGGAATCAGTTAGATCGCGACTTATTTGCAATCGCCGCAACAGTCCGAGCCGAGGTTCGGCCACTTAGGCACCCTCGGAACTTGTTGCATTGCTTTCGCGGCTGAGTGCCTTAAGCGCTCGCCCCCAAGCCCAGGTGAAGCTGTAAAAGTCGTTTGAGGCTTCAGGGTCCTTATGGTTAAAATTAAATATAGTACGAAAAAAAAAATGTAGGTCTTTCGGTATTTTGTAAGGAATTTAGCAAACGCACTTGTATTTTACTTAATGTTAATTGATAAATGTAAAAAAGTGCCAAGTTGGGTAGAAACGACGTTCGAGGTAGTCACCGTTAAAAGAGCTGACATCAAACGGGTATCAAGTTCCATAGTAATTCCTTTATTTATAGCAGGGGAATGTACGTTCGTCAAATCATAAAAAAAAAACTTTCTTTTATATGGAATTTCTAATTTGGCAAGTCATAACTAACTACACCACTTCAAGATTTAAACTACAATAAGGAATTTAATATTCCAAAAGAAATCAAAACTATTTATGTTAGCTAGTTTTACGCGAAAAAACAATATATGAATTGTATGCTCAAAACGCGACCCTGATCATTTTTGACTATTATATAGTTAACATTATGCATAACTTGTAGGAGGGGTTTCAAAACTGTATGTAGCTTGAAAGTAGTTGTAAGGTTTTGATAAAATCGGTCAGTCAGTGTGACTTTAAAATTTTAGTAGGTACGAGGGGCTGTATCTTTTTGTTCCGTTAAACTATAAACATTTTTTACACCAATATGAGGTTACATTCGATAATTGATTTTAACTTTATACTTCAAGCTGTTTACAAGAGAAAAATTTAACTTAATATAATTTTGTTGCATTATAATTTCACTCGGGATTGATTACAGATACATTATTTTCGGATCTATTTCTTAACTTATGTTAAAGGACCTTCCTTGTGCCAAATTTGAGGACATCAGGTTGGTATCCGGGAAGTACCCTAGAGGTATTTATAATAAGTCACTGAGCGCGACTTTTACACTTTTATTATGAAGAGCTTGTATCTCTTTATTGTGTTAACTTAGAAACTTGTTTTTTTTATAGCAGTACGAGGTCATAGATCTTAGTCAGAATTCGATATTAATTTCAAATGTATACCTGAAGAACTTTTCGAGAAAAAAAAACTGAACATTATTCTGTTGCATTATAATATCAAGCGAGATTGCAAATTCATTATTTTGGGATTTATTTCTTTTTTTGAAGTGAAACTTCTTAAGCGACTTCCAAGCGTTAAACGTTAAAGGTTAAACGTTAAACGTTTAACGCACATTATCGGTCTCTCCTCTTTGTGTGAGCCAGAGCGAGAGAGCAATATATTATCGGTCTCTCCTCTTTGTGTGAGCCAGAGCGAGAGAGTAAATGTCGGTGAGTATGTATATTGCACACTGTTTAAATAAAATAGAATAGAAAATGTATTTTAAAATGAAGTTTCACTTCTATCGTGTGTGAATCGCACACACACCTTTTTTTTAAATAACTCCTTTCGCTTTTTAAAAAAAGGGTCTTGACATTCTGACAGGCAGACAGAACGACGGAAAACAAAGTGATCCTATAAGGCTTCCGTTGTTTTCATTATGAGGTACGGAACCCTAAAAAGTAAAGTAGGATATTTTATTACTTACTTACATTTGCCCGGCGACTCCGTTTTCTGAAGTCTTTACAATGAAACAACACGCGCGCCATCTATTGTACAAGGAAAGTAATAAATCAGAAACTCACCAAAGTTTCATGGCAATCCGATGTCTGGTTTAGGAACGCATAGGAGATAAACAAACAAAGAATCAATCAGTTTTACATATATAGAGGACTAGTGGTTGCCCCGTGGCTCCGCACGGTTTTATTACACAGTAATTAGCTTCGTTTCATAATTTTATTAACAATTCATATAGCCTACCAATTGATGAATAGCATTTACCTCCCGTGTACAAAAGTTCACAAAAATAGGTCAAGAAGTTTTTGAGTTAAACCCGGACATTACAAAACACACAGATAGACATACAAACAAAATAATGTCATGTTCGTGACCAATGTTAAAATACAATAGATATCTATCAGAAAATTGCACAGTTTCTACTAGCTGTGCCCGCGACTTCGTTCGCGTGGACGACAAAAATTGTTGTTACCGGAGTAAAAAGTCCTATGTTACTTCTAATATATGCAAGAATATGTGTACAAAGTTTCATGATGATCGGTTATGTAGTTTTCGCGTGAAAGCGTAACAAACAAACTTATATTCATAATATTAGAATGATATATGATTATACAATTTTCAGCTTTCTTGAAGCAGTGTTATTTAAGTAAATTTCTGACTGCCGCGCCGAGATGAACACTCTCGAATGAAATGAAGCAGACGGAAGTAAAATTAAAACCGTCTGTTTTAAAATTAAAATTTCCACCAAGAAATACATTTTCCCCTATAAAATATTACGACAGAAACTATTTTTATGTTGTGATATCTGATGCTTTAAATTAAAATTCTAGTCAAAAGTCTGAGACATCCTATGCTTTCTTTGTCTTAATGATATGAAGAAGCAGAGTTGGATTCACCTAATGTTAAGCGCTTACAGTCTATAGTTGTTATAGCCAACCTAAGAAAGACCGGAGTTCTGAGGCCTGTCGTAATAGCTTGCTGTTCCTGAGAACTCAGAACGCCTCGTGTTCCAGCGCGATTTGCCAAACACCCTTCAGACCGTGGAACGCATCATCGCAAGTATTGCTGCTATACGGTAGTAATAAGGCTGGAAAGTTTGTATATTTTAATGGGTTACACTCAGGAATAGCCAGTCTGATTTGAAATATGCCTGTTGCATTTAATAGCCTGTTTATTGAGGAAGGTTACATAATTACACGTTACGGCCCTAAGAAGAGGAGAAAAATTTTTCGCGTGAGCAATCACGAGGCACTGGCTGTCTTCGAAATTATAACCTTCTCTTAGCTTAACATTAGCTGAACCCAGCGGATTCACTCGCGTATAATTGAAAAGAAATTGCTGATTGATGATTTATAATACTTCAGTATATCTAGACAATATTTTTATCAGGCGGCCAGGGTTATGCGTCACTACTCACACGGCTCGTTCGCGCTACTACACCTATACTCATAGACCCGAGCCGAGTATTGAATTATTTTAAATTTACATTATCTCCCAAACTATTCGTCCAAATAACATGTTATAAAAGGCCAAAGCACATAAAGTTATCTAGATGATAAAAGAACTTTCGTTTGTAAGGATTAATATGCCATGCCTAATAATAATGCTTATAAATCACTTTTCAATTTTCAATAAAACTTTGTCACAAAATACCTTATTGTGGCTTATGTATGAGAGATAGGCATATGGTATCGCGGACTTTTTTTAGATGTTCTAAGGAGCAATATTGTTGTAGAACATTGTATTTACGTATCGCTAACCATGACTCCAGCGCACGCCGATAAAGCAGTTAGGGTGCGCTATTTATTCCGACTTACTTAACAAACATCAATATTTAAGGCTAGCTGAGAGGTGTAGCCTAATGCTAGATAACCTATAACTGTTCCTCGTGTATCTGGTTATCATACACAAAAAGAATTTTTCGAATCCCACTGGTATGTTGTTTCAGTGATTAGCAGAAAGAAACAATCAAACAAACAAAAAAGCTCTTCCACTTTATTATATTACTAGCTATGTCCGCGGCTCCGCTCGCCTGCACTCCAGAATGCCGTAGGTCGAGCGCACGCACTATACGTATAAAAATGCTTATCGTAAGTGATCCCTACAAGATAGATATATGCTATCGCGGATTTTTTAGGTATTTTTAAGATCTACAATTATAAAAAACAGTAATTTAATATGTCTCGTATGGTTTACTCAGCGTAATCCATTTAAGCACCCCAAATACGTATTTTACCGAATTGATTTACTCTTACAAACTATACTTATAAACTCAAACAGTATTTGAAAAAAAAAAAGCATCATTCTCGAAATCGCAAGAATCGTCCGGAATGTGCTCGAAATATCGTGTATTTATCATAGTGTAGTCGTGTGTCGTGTTGTCATAGGTTCGTGACGCACACATAGAAAGCCTTATCACTACAACTGTCAACAAACAATCGGCTATAAATCAAACGCTCCCCTTGTTTTAAAAGCGAAGACATAAGTTCTTTACAACATGTTAAGAGTTCTGGGACCGACTAGAGATTTCGTGATCGTCTGATTTGGGTATAAAAGCGGGCCGTATTTTGCGTCACAGCAGTTCTAATTTCGAAAGCGAAGTGGAAACAATAATCGAAATAAAAGAAGAACTACAAGAGGTACATATAAGTTTTTTTTTTTCGAACTGACTATACTGTTAGCCTTAGGGGCCCTGGAGCCTTTGCGGGTTTTACAGCTTTACCGGGCTTGGGGGCGAGCGCTTAAGGCACTCAGCTACGAAAGCTAAGCAACAACATCCGAGGGTGCCAAAGTGGCCGAACCTCGGCTCGGACTGTTGCGCGTATGCAATTAAGTCGCGATCTGACTAATTCCCTATCCGTACTTCGGCAAATTTTATTTGTCTAATCTTAGTTAAAAAAAAGAAAAAAAAAAGGTCCCTTACAGAACCCCACCCCACAGAACCTATGTACCTGTGTGTTGTGCATGTGTGTATAATGCAGTGTCATGTATGGCTGTTAAAGCTAGTGATTGTAGAGTCACTGTATCGCGCGAGCTCAAGCGGCTGCTTGGCTCAAGGGCTCCATACCGATGGATCGGACCTAGGCTTGAGTTGCCGCGGAGGAGTTGCGGCGGTCGTGGCGGGTGTGCGGGAGCGAAGTTAACCGTACGTACCCTGCGGAGAGAACGGTGGTTTCGCGGGCGTGGGCGCAAGCACGCATATGTTGCGGGAGCGGACGCGTAAAACTTGTTAGTTTTCTCGATGTCGTCGTCGGGATCGACAAAGAGATTTCGCGGACGGGGTTTATAACGTTTGGCAACGGGGATCGAGTTGTCTGGGACGTAGTTCACGGTGAATTTTACGAGCGGGTTGGGATGATTCGAAGCACTATCGAAGTATCTCCTGGTGAGATATTTCACATAGGCTTCTATTGAGGGAAGCCTCATGTCCCTGTGGAGGTCCATGTTCCTAACGAAGGCTGGAGGGTCGAGCAGGCGACGGAGAAACCGATCTTGGACTCTTTGCATGCGGGCAAAGTTATGTTTGGACATATGTGCGAACGCGGCGCAGCTATGTGTCAAGATCGGACGGACGCACATCTTGTACAGTGTAAGCTTATGTCTTAAGGACATTTTGCTTACCGAACTGGGCAAGGGTCGCAAGCGGGAAAGGATCCAGACGGCCCTATTCCGGACTATAGTAACGTGTGCGTTGAAGTTAAGCTTCGAGTCGAGGGTGACACCCAGATATTTAGTCTTGGTGGCCCAGGGGATATTCCTACCGAATAATGAGAGGGGTCCTACCGTGCGTGGTAGTTTACATGTATGCGGTTCGAACATAATCGCTGCGCTCTTTACCGGATTAATGGCTATTCGCCACGTTCGAAACCACTCCCCGAGAGTGGTTACGGCACGTTGGACTGCGCAGGCGAGATTTTTTCTGTGTCTGTTTGACGCGTATATGACTGTGTCGTCAGCGTAGAGCCCTACCTCGACCCCGGGGGGCTTCGGGAGGTCGCTGAAGTACAGATTGAAAAGGCAAGGCGCCAGAATGGAACCTTGTGGGACGCCTGAGCGTACAGGGTGGGCAGTAGATAGTACTCCTTCCACTCGGTAGTGGAAGGTGCGGTCGCGTAGAAAATCGTGAACTAGGTGAACTTGGTACATATAGGCTGATTCTGCATTCGGTGAGCGATTTGTAAGTTTGTTTTATTTTGTTTTAATTTGTATTTCTTTGATGAAGAATAAATTGTTTTCGTGAAACACTACGGCATTTTACTACTTACGGGCGTAACAATATTATCTTGCGTGAATGCTTAATTTTTAAAAGAACAAAGGCCTTTAAAAATAAGTAAAGCCATTTGTAACAAACGAGAGGCTGCCACTTTGTTCAGTGTAATCCTAGATTCAAAGCGATGCAGCAAGTGTTCTGGCATCGTGCCACCCACGGCACTTGTTATTATTTTTTAACTCGTCCGTTCATAATATTTTATCTACTATCTATTTATGATCCAGAAAAAGTTTTCTTTAATAAACCAGTTAATAATGTTTTGTCAAGTTCAAGTTTTAAATGCATTGTAACGTAGTACATAAATAAATCTCTACATTTTAAGGGTTTAAAAATTAAGCACTGTTATAGGTTCACTTCGTTATCCATCTGTCTGTCTGTTCGTTTGGTTCAAGACTCTTTTTCTTGGTAACGAGTAACGACTTAAGGTATAAAGCTGAAATTAATATCATATACATTTGATCATCATCATTATCCCCTATCATAATTTGATGATAGGGAATTAGTCAGATCGCGACTTCTTTGCACATGCGCAACAGTCCGAGCCGAGGTCCGGCCACTTTGGAACCCTTGGAACTTGTTACCGTGCTTTTACGGATGAGTGCCTTAAGCGCTAACCCCCAAGCCCGGTGAAGCTGTAAAAGCCGTAAAGCCTCCAGGGCCACAACGGTTAAAAACGGTCAGTTCGAAAAAAAAAGGAAAAAAGATATGCACTAGTAAATCAGCTTCCCAAGCGTTTACAAGTATTCAACAAGGAGTCAGATCTATTATTTATCTCCATACAACCTTCCTAAAGCAATACGCGGTAACCCTACCAATATTGCTAAAAGTTTCACCCAGCTTTGTGGCTACCGCACTAGGAGGAACTCAGCCGAAACGACAACAAGTATAAGGGTGAAATCACTAGTAACCGCATAGACATGCCGCATGAGTGAAGGTCAGTGTTGTTTTGATCACGTTTCAGACATAATGCAGCTGTGCTAGATCCTGCGGGTTCTTTTGTTATGAACACGTGCTATTGACCGTTTTGCGGGACTCTTTTGCACGGTGATGTGCGCGCGCATATGTACTGCTACTAAAAACAATAAAACAAATTATATCATATAAATAATTCATCACCAAATAACTACAAAGTTTTTTTTTTTCGTTTTTTAATGAACGAATTGACGTACGATTTTTGATAAATATAAACAGTACATAAAATACCTGAGCGAAAGCGCTATCATGCTCGGTGTCTAGAAAAAAATAATATTTAGATAGACTTGGAAAGTACAACATTTATCTACATATATACAAAATCGTTAGATCCATTTAAAATTGAAAATGTAAGGTTAATGCAGAATCAAGATAGATTAGTTTTAACCAATTGTTAGGACAAATTAGTAAGATATTATTATGTGAAAATAAGTAAAAAACCTTTTTAACAAATGAGTTTTAAATGAACGATTGTTTTGAACCCAGGCTAGAAGTTTACGCGGTAAATGAAAATTCGTTCGTAAATGCCTAGCTTTATCGATAAGGAGCAGGCAGCAAGCAGTAGGCACGCGAGCTGCGTCATTCGGCCGGCAAAGCACGGCAGACGCCGCATGGCGGACCGCGGCAAACATCGTGTCGCGCCAGTCTCGGCGCAGGCTAAAAAACACTACGCTTACGTGCCGTGCCCGAGGTCCGAGGAGGTCGGAACAGAGTTCGCGCTGCAGTTGCTGAGAAATCACCATCGCGACGAACCTGAAACGCCGCAGAAATCGCCACCTGGTAAGTTTTAACAGTTGCGGCTGTATCGCAAGTTTCCTTTGCAACATTTATTTAGGCGGGAAAACTTTTAATATATATATTTTTAATTTATGGTACTTAACGTGTGCAGTAATGCCAATTTCAGAGTTCAAACAATAATTTAACAAGATGTGGCTCTCTTGTTAAACTGTTCAGGGAGTTTTTGTGGTAACTTAAAATTAATGCTTCTAGTTATTATTTATAATCAATTTCACTTGCTCCAGCCAAGAACTCTACAATTTTTTTTATATTCTAGTATTATTCAGATTACATTGTGATATCATATTATTGTAATGATTCATAAAAATACATAATAAAAAACAAATGAATATTGTATTTATTATTAAAAATCACAATTTATTTTCTATATGTTACCGTATACTCATATTCTAAAACGTAGACGGATAAAAAACCAGCGTATAAAAAGTGGAGTGTAGTGGAGGTATCCTACACTTCTAGTGCTAAGAATCTCTGAGCTAAGCAGACAGACGGACATAGCGAATCTTAGTAGGTTCCTTGTTGACTTCGGAACCCTAAAAATGTGATTGAGAACAAATTGCAAACGATTCGTCATGATTGTCGTAGACAGTGACATTGGCGTAATGTATACAGGCGCGGCTTATGTAATTTATTTGGAAGAAAATCTCAGCGCTCGTTCTTAGTCCTGGCAAAATTTAGAGCAAAAGCCACTTGGTAATAGGATGAAATGCAACGTATTGAAGGTAGTTCAGTAAGGTGTTGTATTTTGAGTGTTTTGTCTTCTGACATTTAGGTCAAAATAGAGTGGTGACGTGTTTTTGATATTGTTCCTTAGTATAGTATTTTTTGCTTGTATAATAGATTTAATGATCATACTGTCCTGGGTGTGTATTGTGTTTATTAATGTATGCATATGTTTACCTTTTTTATTGTCTTTATTTGTTATTATTGTTATGTGTATTTGCACAAAATAATACACATAATTGAGAAGGAAAATGAAAAGTAATAAGAATAAACGGTAACCAGTGCCCAACACGCCCGAAGGGAATTGCGAGTCTGTCGGACAAACTGCTTAAATATTCTACAGTTTTTTATGCCTATGTTGTGTGTAAAATAATTCATTTCGTAAATACCTTTCAACAACGCTTTACGGAGCTTAAACTACTTAAACTTTCGGATGGTTGTGGGTAATAAACATGTAGAAGGAGGTATAAACTCCTCTAGCGAAATGAACGGGAAAACGCGTCGCAGCTGTACCATACATACATACGTTACTATACTATTTTCTTTATACTACAAATGTGGCAAACAGGCATACGGCCCACCTAATGGTAAGCGGTTACCGTAGCATTACCATAGGTATCACAAAGCGCGTCGCCGACCCTGAACCCTGACCCAAAGGAGTTCTGGAAACCCTACTCACCGCAGAAACACAACACCAGGTCATTTGGCTACGATCTTCTGTAGGGTGGAGGTATTCCACCAGTCGGGCTGCCCCAAGTAGAGAGAAATCTCCAAAGAAATTTCTCTGTGCCCCACCTCTCTTAATTAGCTGTATTCTACGGTTTCACCCGCCGTCATGTCGACGCCAACACACCCGTGTAGACTGTCGTAGTTCTAACTTCCTGTACTTGCCAGATTCCTTGACCTTTTTTTATTACCGCTCTGCTCCTTAGAGTCATATAGTCTATACACTATAACCTTCCTCAAAAAATAGGCTATAAAATTCAGTTGAGTTTTTGGCGACTTCTCAGACTGCCATGTAGTGGTTTTTGTTTAATATTCATAAATTTGTGTTTTTGGAATTGTGTAAAACAGATGGAATTTTGCATAATATAGCTTAGTTATTGTGCACATGTGAAGTGGATTTGAAATAATTACATGGGTCATAAATTCTGAGATACCACAAAAACTTCCTAGAAAGTTCTAACAAGGGAACCACCATCTTGTTAGGATCCTGAATTTGTCATAAGACTGGAAAATATATTCACTCGATAATGGCAGTAATAGTCTTCAATAAAGAGGTACGGTTAAGAGTACGGTTGCCAAATTAGGAAAAGAAGAAGAAGAAAATTCAGTTCTGGAGATTAGCACGTTCAAACAAATATTATCTTGAGCTTTATTTTATTAATGTATGTATAGATTGTAGTAGGTAAGATATTAACTCCTTTTACCCTTTTGTTTTTATAAGAGTACACTTTAAATAATATTACAATAATAAGGATTAATGAGATACTTGTTTTTCATAAATAGTAGAACGTAATGTCCATATAGGAGATATTGAATTTCTGAACGGGAAAACACCAAGTGTTATTGTGTTATGAGAACAATGCTTTATATTAATAACGATGCGTGTGGCTTATGGAGACATGCTTCTTCTGCAAGGTTTTTGTTTTTGTCATCGGCACCTAGTATCGGTCTACTATTTAGCGTAAGTAACCAGAGCGGAACGTTTATTCTTGAAAAGAGTAATGACATAAAGCCTACTCTACTTCTGGGATGTCAATAAAGTGCCTAATGAAATACTGAATGAAATAATTTGACAACAAATCTTATAACTATTATTCTGAGAAAGATGAGTTTGAATATAAAAGTTTTTTTTTCTAGAAAGTAGATAAGTAGCAGTAGTAGTCTTTTGTTACTATACCAGGCACAAAAAATACCATATCATTCTGACTACTCAAGGTATTATGATAATATGCACGATTAACTGTTAAGCTTATAAAATTGAAAAGAAAATGTAAATAAAGCTATAAATTATCATTAAATAATTATTTTGTCTTGTTGTAATTTTAATTACATTAAAATATACGATAAAATTATTAATTGATTGAAAATTTATGTAAACACGTTAGCGCCGGCTACCGCTCTTCATTACTTTAATCGGTCTAGCTCCTAAATCTACTTCTTCGGCCATTATGGCATGGATTATCTACACACTATTAGCTATTTGTAGATTTTTTTTATCCCGAGTTAGTGAAATTCAACTTTCAAAAGTAAAGTACATAAAAAAATCTTTATTTCCATATATGCTGTTATAAAATTTATTAAATGAAGTCTAAATTCCACTACATAATTAATTTTATTGTAACTTTTTTAAACAGAGTATAAGGATTATAATTAGCCCATACCTTCCGGTTAATCAAAACTTCTTAAATCAAGTCCTTTAACTCGTTAAACAGGCTTTAAACCTACTTTAAAAATTATTTAGTATCTGGGTCGAAGACATATATAAGTATAATACAATAAAAAATTAATAAAATCAGAAACATCAACATTTTTAACTGTTCGCTTCTCGTGGAATGACCCATTTATCGTTTCGCTTCCTTCAGATTCAACAAACCCTTCATTCATCCGTGATGGTTCTGAGTACCTTTTATTTTCTTTACAATTAGTTTTTTGTTTCTTTAATTCATTCATTTTATTTCAACACATATTTATATTATTTGCCTTATATGTAATTTTTTCAATACTATTTTATTTTTGTGTTCATACATGCCTATTTTCTTTGTTACATCTTCTCTCAGATCAGCCCATCTACGTATCTCTCTGTCCCTAATGCTAAGTAACTTCTTATGAAGGACGACAATATCTTTATTTAACTTTCATATTTTTTCTGACATATTCAAGCTATACTGACACAACAATTTTATTCTTCAAAGGTCGTTTTCATACAAAATCCGCAAAAAAGAAAACAGTTTTTCCGTGTCTAATTTTAGTGATATAACAAGCACGCAAAGATATTAGAATTGTTGAATAAAATTCGAAGAGTTACGAGAAACGCATGAGCAACGCCTGTCTCCGTAACTTGAGTTTTATGACGAGTTTGCGGCACTGGTGGTAATGTACCACTAAACGGTAAATTGATATTAGATTAGGCAAATAATTCTGTTTCACTTAAGTGTTTCACTGTGATAATATACAATAATAATATATTTACTTTTGTAGTGGTCAAGAGCTGGTTCTGTTTACTACGAATGTATCGTAGCCCGTTTATGGGAAGTAAAGTTTTAAGTTAAGTAAAACTGTTTTCTTAATATAATCTTACACAGATGTTGTGTTACCTCAGTGCTGTATTGCAACTATATATAGAACTAGCTGTGCTCGCGGCTCCGCTCGCGTGGACGACGGAACAACGCGTAGTGCTTATAAAATTCGTAGTATCTTAAAACATTAATAACTTTTTATTGAATGAAGATATCGTGTTTTTTTTATTAGGAACAAGTAGCTAATGAGTAAAATAAAAAACCGATCAAAATCTATCCAGTAGTTTTCACGTGATGCCCGCACAACGGCAAACTTCAATAATTTAACTTATATAAATAAATTATAAAATCATACTATTTCTATATGGTGAATCGCAAATATAAGTTGGTACCAAGATTGAATCCACTATTGAATTACAACATAATGTATTGTATTTACAATTGCTCCGAAAGAGAGGCTATATTTAAAGCCCAAAAACGGTGCTTAAAGGCCATCTTTAGTCTTAAGGACACAGATGGTTGCATCCCTATCTTCAAGACATACAATATACTTACTTTTCCTAGCATTTATATTTTAGAAATAGCAATTTTTGTCAAAACTAATATTCATTTATTTCCTTCATTGAATGATACAAGGACACGAACCACTGCAATGAGATCAAAATATAATAATTTATTGTTAATTAATTAATTAATAATTATCAATTTAACACTACATTGCTGAAAAAAAAAACATGATTGGTATGGCACCTATTATATTCAACAAATTGCCGAATAGTATAAAGGATCATCCCTTTAGGAAATTTAAACAACTCCTGTCTTCGCTGTTATTAAAGAGTGGTTACTACTCTATTACCGATTTTCTAAATGATGAATTGCACTCTCCTTATTTAAGATCTCAATTTTTATAATTAACTTTTTGTGATTTCATTCTTAAATTTATCTTAGTTCCTAGTTTAAAATTAGCTGTAAATTTCTCCTTCAATTTTGTATGCCAACAGGCAGAATGTAAGAAAGAGAAAGAGTGAATAAAAACATTAAGTCTCACAATAAAATTGTATTGGTTTTGCTTCGCACTAATATTAGTGCCTGATCAGTGTCTCATGATGGGCTTTTTTAATTTGGTCCAATAACCTTCAGTAATCACAAAATCACGTCGATGTATTTAAATCACACGTAATCACATCATCAAATGGGGGAGTCCGATATTGGTTGCCTTAGCGAGTAGACGTGTTCGCGCGCTGCTTGTTATCGTAATCTGTAACGGTCATTTTGCGATCTATTGTGTCACGCGTATACAAGTTTTTTGTATATTCGTCACACAGTACTGCAATTATCAAACGTACTTTTCAGTGCGAACTCCGTAAAGCGTACTTTTAAGTGCGACTCGCGTTTGTGTTCGTGAAAAACCACGGTTTTGTGGTCACTTGCTGGAAACCTTTCGGTGTCAACGTAAGGCAAGTGGGTGCGTGACCCAAGCGCCCCTCGGTTGCCTCCTTCAGAGGCAAACGATAGTTCTTGGACGGACTCAGGAATCTTGGTCCTTGATAGAGTCATAATCAAGCCCTGAGTGTCTCCCTCCCACCTACCTATCCCCTCACTCCATCCCCGAGTGCCTGTTTGGGCACAGTTTGGTTTACCGAACTGTGTTCTCTGCCTCGGGCTTGCTAGGGACTCCCAGTAGGCCAGTTAGGTTCTCATCCTGCTTGTCATTGCACTTTGACTCGCAGGTCACTTGCCGGACTCGGTAAAAGTCCGTTAAATATATTTTGGCGAGGTTTATCCTCCTCGCGAGTAGATTTATTATATTTTTTATTATATATTTATTTATATAAATATGAACCCAAGACCTCCCAACGCCACCGTGATGGCACTTTCTCATGAAGCAGAGCTCCGGCGGTTAAGAGCTTTCGTGCATCAACATGAGCCAGAATTACTTAGCCGCTATAAGAAAAAATTCCCACGCGTTCGACAGGCGCCGGTGCAAACACCGGTAGAGCTAGGTCCACCCGCCGCGAATTATATCACGTTGGCGCCACAGAGCGCAGCTGCGCCGCGCGTGCGCAGACCGGTTTCCCCGCGCGCCGGTGTACCCCCGCGTGCCCGCTCGCGCTCGGTATTACCGACCCCCCGCCCCTCGGCGGAGACATGCCCCGCGGCAATTAACACGCGTGCTAGGTCGCGCTCGCCAATTACTAACATTAATAATAATATTATCACGAATAATAGTTTTGAGCCGCTCGGAGCGGTATTTTTAGAGTCACCCGCGAGCCCAGACGCATCTCCCGACATGGAGATAACGGAGACGGTCCCGGTACAGACCGTAGAGAACGACGGCTTCACCGTCGTCTCAAATGTTAGGTCGAGAAAGCATTCTCGGCCTAACTCGCCAACTAATGACGCGGACTCGCAGCCTGCGGCCAAATTCGTGGCCCAGGATAACGCGCGCGTCGCCGTTCCTAAGGCCGCCGCGGCCCCCGCTACCGTCGCCGGGAAAAAACCGCGCCCGCCGCCCCCCGTTATCATCCAGGATAAATCGGCCTGGATGAGAATCTCAAAGAAACTTACGGACAGAAAAGTCCATTACCTTAAAGCCCGTAACGTCGCGACGGGCATTCAAGTACAGGTCGCGTCCCCGAAAGATCATCGTGATCTTACCGCACTCCTCCGAGAGGAGAAGCTAGGTTATTATTCCTACGCGCTCGAGGAGGACCGTCTCCTCAGAGTAGTGATCCGCCGCGTCCCGGTCGAGTTAACCGAGGATGAGGTCAAATTTGACCTCATCGCTCAACAATATCCGGTTAGGGAGGTACATCGGATGTACCGTTTCGATAAGAAACAACTAGATTTGGTCCTAGTACTTCTAGATAAGACCCCCGCGGGCAAGGCCATATTTAATGTTAGGACGGTTTGCGGGCTCTCCGGCATATCTGTCGAGGCCCCATATAAAAATCAGATTCCGGCCCAGTGCCATAATTGCCAATTATACGGGCACGCTGCCCGTAACTGTTATCTTCGCCCGCGTTGCGTGAAATGCCTCGGGGATCACGCAACGAAAGAGCGCACGCGCACCCGCGACTCTGAGACTCCCCCGAGTTGCGTGCTCTGCGGGGAGTCTGGACACCCCGCGAACTATCGTGGGTGTCCTCGGGCTCCAAAATCTAGGAAGCCTCGTCAGACGAGGAATTTTGCCCCACAGAGGGCATCCCGCGCTCCAGCCCCTCGGCCGAAGCCTCTCCTCACACCAGAGGACTTCCCGAGCCTCCCGAGCGTTTCCCGCGCTCTGGTGGCTCCCGCCCCCGCGCCCCGCGCGGCCCCGCAACCCGCGCGTGCCCCTCAGGCACCCCGCGCGGCCCCGCAACCCGCGCGTGCCCCTCTGGCACCCCGCGCAGCCCCGCAACCCGCGCGTGCCCCTCAGGCGGCGTGGGGCCCCCCCCCTACCCGACCCCGCCCGCAGCCTCCGAAGGCTCAGGGCCCCGCGGCCTATAGTCCCAGCTTCAACTTGGACTATATGGCGATGCTCCTCCTGGAACACGACGTTCAAGATGTACTGGATTTCGACCAGTGCATCTCCGAGCTCGGCCCAGTCGGGGCCATTAGGCACTTCCCGGCCCTCGCGTCGACGTTACAACGTCTGACCAGGGCCACGGTACAAAAATATAACTATCAAAATGACGCGTATTAAACCGAATAGTTTAAACGTTTCATTTTTTAACGCGCGGAATTTATATCCCCAACGCGATTTAGTAGCTAGGTTTCTTAGCGAAAGGGAGATAGATGTGTTTCTTGTACAAGAAACACTTCTAAAGCCCAGTAGGCGCGATCCGCGAGTCGCGAACTATAACATAGTTAGGAATGACCGTGTCACCCGAGGTGGCGGCACTCTCATTTATTATAAGCGTTCCCTCTACTGTATGCCAGTAGATCCTCCTACACTTACCAATATGGAAGTGTCCGTTTGTAGAATAGGTATGACTGGCCATCCGTCAATCATACTTGTGTCTGCATATCTCTCCCCGAGTAAAAGACTCCTTCGGTCCGATCTGGAGGCGCTACTTTCACTCGGGCAATCTGTAATAATAGCGGGTGACCTCAATAGTGGGCACACTCTGTTCAACAGTTCGCGTAATACCCCTAACGGGATAATACTCGATCTGTTGTGCGATGTGCTCAATTTTGACGTCATAGCGCCGCTTGAACCTACACATTTTCAAGATAACTGTCGTCCGACAGTACTTGATATTGCTCTTTTGAAAGGAGTCTCGCTTCGGTTACGTCTTATAGAAGTCGTACACGAACTAGACTCGGATCACCGTCCGGTGATTATGCAACTAGGTCAACACTTTGACACGAGTCCTCCTACAGTCAAAGTAGTTGATTACGCGATATTAAATCGTTATCTTTCAAATAACGAATCTCCTTCGAGTTTAGATAGGATCCCGGACGAATTGGGGTCAATAGCGGACGCCGACCTAGCGATCGATTCCTTGGTTGACTATCTTCAAACCGGTGTTAGGGAGGCATCCAGAGAGGTGCAAGCGGCGAACGATCGCCGCTTTGTACTCCCTGCCGACGTGCGAGCGTTGATCACGGAAAAGAACGCAGCGACACGTGCACATGACTCCTATCCGACCGTGGATAATACCCGTAGGTTACGTAGACTTCAGAGAGAGGTCAGAGCTCGCATCGCCGAGTTCAGAGGTCACCAGTGGGATAACCTAGTAGAGGGCCTTACGCCGTCTCACTTGGCCTACTGGAAACTCGCCCGCTCTCTCAAGTTAGATGGCTCCGGATCGATGCCAGCCCTCGAAAGAGGGCCTGGCCTCCCGCTCGCGTTCGATAGCGTAGATAAAGCGGAATGCCTTGCCGACAGTCTGGAGAGCCAGTGCTCCCCGAACTGCGACAATGTAAACTATGCTCATATCAACGATATCGAGTCCTCGGTACAGGACTTAAATTCGATACCCCCCGCGGATAACCTCACCCCGGTCACGCCTGATGAGGTCTGTTCAGTCATTAAAGGCCTTAAGCCTAAGAAGTCACCTGGTCCTGATGGTATCAGGAATGAAGTACTCAAACTTCTTCCTGATCACATCATAGCTCTTTTGGTCTGCATATTCAATGTAGCCATAGCCCATTGCTATTTTCCAGCCGCCTGGAAAAAAGCTATAGTGATAGGTATTCGTAAGCCCGGCAAAAAAGCTTCGCTTCCCGATAGCTATCGCCCGATAAGTCTTTTAAACACCTTAGGAAAACTTTACGAGCGGATCCTTTTGAACCGTCTCAAGACTGTCATTGATGACAAAAATTTATTTCCGCCTGAGCAGTTTGGTTTTCGTGCCAGACACTCTTGTACCCACCAAGTGCACCGCCTCACGGAGCACATCACTAGTAACTTCGCAAGAAGTAACATAGCTCCGTCCCGTACGCTTGCGGTCTTTTTCGACGTAGCCAAGGCCTTCGATAAGGTCTGGCACGCCGGACTGGTCCACAAGCTACACCAGTTAGAAGTCCCGGATAGGTTAGTTCACATAGTCCGCGACTATCTCACAGACCGTTCCTTCTGCTACCGTGTGGAAGGTGAGCTCTCTAGCTCTCACCCGGTTCGCTCAGGAGTTCCACAGGGCTCCATTCTCGCGCCTAGTTTATTTAACCTGTACGTCAGCGACCTTCCTCGACTCCGAGGGGTCGAGGTAGGGCTCTATGCTGACGATACTGTCATCTACGCTTCACGTAGGAACAGATCTCATCTCGCAGCCACCGTTCAGCGAGCCGTGACCACTCTCGGGAAGTGGTTCCGTACATGGCGAATCGCTATCAATCCCGAAAAGAGCGCCGCGATTATGTTCGATCCGAATAAGAGGCCATTGCCAAAGACGCTCAAACCTCTTAAGCTATTCCGTAGGGAAATCCCATGGGCCACCCGGACTAAATATCTGGGTGTCACCCTCGATAACCGACTTAAATTTAACGCACATGTCAGTATAGTTCGGAATAGGGCCGTCATGGTCCTATCCCGCTTGCGGCCCTTGCTTAGCTCGGTAAGCAAAATGTCCAGGTGGCATAAGCTTACACTATACAAGGCATGTGTAAGACCTATATTAACATATTGTTGCGCCGCGTTCGCTCATATGTCTAAAAGTAACTTTGCCCGCTTGCAAAGAGTTCAGAATCGGTTCTTGCGTCACCTGTTAGATCCGCCGCCGTATGTACGTAACGCAGATCTCCATAGAGATATGGAACTGCCGTCCATAGAGTCATACGTGAAATATCTCTCTAGGAGATATTTTGATTCAGCGTTGAATCATCCAAACGAGTTAGTTAGGAACGCCGCGAATTACACACCGAGTGTAATTACAGACATCAAATTCCGGTACAAACGTAGGCCGCGAAATCTCTTTATCGATCCCGATGACGATATCGAGAAAAAAAATCAATATTACGCGTCCGACCCTATACAAACAGCGTGTCTGCGCCCACGCCCGCGAAATCACCGTTCCCTTCGCAGGGGACGTACGGTGAACTTCGTTCCCGCACACCCGCCACGTCCACCCTCTCCTGCGGCCACTCAAGCCTAGGTCCGATCCTCCGGCATGGAGCCCTTGAGTCTAGCAGCCGCTCGCGCGATTCAGTGACACTGCATTCACTAGCTACCTACATACATGCATTACACTTTTTACAGACATGCACTACACTTAGGTACATAGGTTCTGTAAGGGACCTTTTTTTTTTCTTTTTTTGAGGCTAGTTAGTCTAGATCAAAAATTTCAGATTACTAAATACATATACACTTGTCTCTTACCCTCCTCCCAGAGGATAGCGACATGTTTATATGTATAGTTAGTTAGATAGTGTGATAGGGCATTAGTCAGATCGCGACTTATTTGCAAGACGCGCAACAGTCCGAGCCGAGGTTCGGCCACTTTGGCACCCTCGGATGTTGTTGCAAAACTTTCGTGGCTGAGTGCCTTAAGCGCTCGCCCCCAAGTCCGGTGAAGCTGTAAAAGCCGTTCGAGGCTCCTGGGCCCTTATGGCTAACAGTATAGTCAGATCGAAAAAAAAAAAAAAAAAAAAAAAAAAAAAACATCATCAAATCCCATGTAAATTTCTCAATTATATTATCGGGTACCTAAATATGCTTTACGCGAATGATCTATTTAAAACTGTTTAAAATTTGTCAAAATAGTTCTACGTAACTCATTGTACATCAAATTACAATATTGATCTTTAAGAAGAAACCTTTTAAAATAATCATTTTACAGTTGCAATAGTATATAAGCCCACACGACTGTTGACTTGTATATACCCAAAGCGAAATAACCTAGGAAACTGAATATAAGTTTGTAGATACCGAAACGCGACGCGATTTTGCTATGTACATGGTGTTCGTAATTCTGTCAGCCACGAGTGTTCTAAAACTCCGCTATCGTTATTCTCTCGTTTGATGTTAGCAATGTTGTGACTTGAAACTCGATGAAATGAGAAAGCGACAGTAAAAAAGACAATCATATACATCTATAGGATTTAGCCTACGAGAGAATGAGATATAATACATTTACATTATGCACGGTTAATGCAAGTCCTGATTTTCATGATTGTGAATGTCGTCGGATTGGCCTAGTGGTCTGAGACCAGACTTCATACGCAGTACGCACGAGTGGTCGATAGTTCGAATCCCGATAACTTAGGATATTTAAAATGAATTTTTAAAGATTTTTTTTTGAACGAAGTTCCTTATGGGTCTTTGCGGAAGGGTACCCTAGCAGACAAAAAACGTCTGTAACGTTAAAAAAAGTGTAAGATTTTTTATGTATAGTCTATGTATGATGGTTAGATAGTGTCTAATGTATATTCTACGTGATGACTGTTATTATTATTGCAGTTTGCTATAATTTTATAAATCATTGTAAATAAAATAAAGGTGTTAAGATAATTTAGTAAAGTACTTTTTTTATTTTTATCGATAAAAAAATCATAATAAAAAATGTATACCCGAATAATTATTTTCTTTATAACTCAAATAGAACTTGAAATTAATATTTTATAATAAGGAACTGGTGTCCTACGACACCACAGCTTTTTTTTATATTTTTGAAGGTTTCACTTCTGTCGCGTGTGAACTGCTGCATACATTTATTTTTTAAATATTATCGCGGCAAAGTTATAGAACTGTGGAATTTTGCCTGATAATCAAGGGATTAACAATCAATCGCAAGTCCCCCGCAGAATGCCAGCCTGCGTAAATAGGAACTGAATATGCACCGACTGTACAGCCCTCCCGTCCCAGTCTTAAGATGAAACTGGCCTGACATTAGTGACATTAAAAATGCATTTGACGGTGCTTATCATTGTATTTCATACTTATTAACTCATATGTAATGAATAACCACGATCAGTATCTTTATTGTGAGTGCTTTCATTAGCGAAACATGTTCGCACCGAAAACATAACAAGTGAAAACCCCTATGGAGCCGCTGGCGTTAATAAGCTTTTATGTGTACCTTAATTTATCGTTTAAAGCGATTGCCACGGTAGACATATGGAACATATTTTTAAATTCATTTTTTAATTATCATCTCAGATACTTATTCCGCATTATTTACGTAATGTAAGTACATTTAAAATACGAAATACATTATAATATTTTTATACAGAGTTCTTGACAGGTATTATTATTTATAAAAATATATTTCCTTTTTATTACTTTCTTAGGTTTTGTGTGTTACTCCCTCGTTAGACGGTTAAAGTATTATTTTTTACCAAGAATCTAATCTAGTCATAAACACAAAACGTTTCCTTATTGTAGTGTAACACTGGTGTGTAGATATTGTCATACAAATTAGTATTTTATCTTTTCTAGTCGTATAAATTACTGCAAAAGACTGTTTAAGTTTTGTCCAATTATCTTTTACTTATTCTCTCCACTCTTAGGCATAGAATTTATCTATATTAATAAATTTGTAGCTCTAACTGTATTTGTTTTCCAAATTTTCAGATGAAAATATATTATATATATAACAAAAAACATTACCTGTCTGCCTATTTGTATGTCCGGATTTAAATCAAAAACGGCTTGACAGATTTTTATGAAATTTTGTACACGGAAAGTATCTGTTATTCGAATCCTTCTCACTTGAAGGGCTAGAAGATTTCCCATGAATATGAGTTAAAATACAATTATTAGACGAAAATAAGTACTGTTTAGTTATACATAAAATTTCTTTTGTATATTAATTTCTTCAATATTTATTTACGTAAGTTTGTATTCGATTTAATAAACTCTTTAAACGTAGGTTTTCAAATGTATAAAGTTTGCAAACGTAATGAATATAAATAATTAAATACATAGGTAGTTTATACTCAGTCCGTAGCTTCGAGCCGATTTGTAAAATCCCAGGTTCGGAAAATATCCCCAATACATTCTGTCCTGCTTCCGAACAATAGTGATATGAAGTGATTTATGCGACACTTCGACAAAGTATATTTTCGTACGATAATGTGCAGCGTTTTGACCATATCATTTTCTGGTAAATAGAAGTTATAATTTAGTTTTAAATAATAAGTTGGTTGAAAATTTCGCGACATGGGGAAATATCACTGAATTTTATTGATTACTTGTATTAACTCAATTACCATGAATATTTTTTTCATATACATAGTCCACGGTAAAGTGACGAAACTACGCTTGATGTCACACCGTTTTGCAAGACTTTCAGTAGATTCCTAAACGCAACGAACCAAAAATGAGTCACTGTGATGGCTTTATCACCATTTGCATGGTGGTTGGGTACAGAACCCTACCACCGCCCTTGATTACTGAATTTTCACCGGCTGATCTCGAAACACATTTTTTTTTTTCGAACTGACTATACTGTTAGCCTTAGTGGCCCTGGAGCCTTTACGGCTTTTACAGCTTTACCGGGCTTGGGGGAAACACGACACGCTTAAGCGTGTCACTGTGACGGGTGTATCTCCTATACATATAAAACTCAACGTCTCTCTATCAGTCTGTCCGTTTATGTTATTTTCAAGCAAAAATCACTTATCCATTTTATATGTTTTCAATTTTAATTCATAGCTATGTTATCTGGCCAGGTTGTAGGACATATTTTGTTTGTTGTACACTTTTGCTTTCCGTTTTTGAGCGGGGGCAGCACGATTCGACCTTGCGCTCAACCGACGGCATTCTGCAGTCCACGCGAGCGGAGTCGCGAGCACAGCTAGTTCAACAGGAATATGAATAACGATCAATATAAGAAGTTAAATACCAGACTATAAAGGCAAAGTGGAAATATATGAAACATAGGCCTGGGCTTTCATTTTCAGGGAGGCGTAATTTCTAAATAATTAAATATTAATATTGGATGGTACATGGAGTAATTGCATTACAATGAACGAAGAACCCAATTTGAGGTCACAAGGTCACAACCTTATGTTTCTCATTACAAATCTATTCCTTGAACTTGACAATCGAACTAGGAAGATGTAATGATGATGTAAGATGCGTAAAATAAATAAATCTTCAAAGTAAAAACATTAACTAAATTCAAAGCAACGCCGATGATCGCTGTAATCAAAATGTGTTTTAATTTTTGTGCACATACATTGAAGAAGTTTGCAGTTCTATAAGTTTTATATCTAAAAGTTTTCACATGCAATTAAACGTACATTACCCGCATGTTGACTTTACTGCTCCGGCAAAAAATGTCGGAAAAGTAATTTCAACAAATCCTTTGTTTAAATATTTAATTGCCTTTTAGGGTAATACATTATAATTAATGTTTACTGTTTAATATCACGTAAACAAACAATTTACTACCTACTCATATAAATACCGGTTTTCAAAGTGTTTTAAAATGTTTTAAATGTGGTCAATACAAGACGAGTAGATATAAAGAAAGTCGGTTATTTAGTTAATATTATTATATTATGTTTACCTGGGACCAAATATCCAGTTAGGTAGAACCAATTTCGAGAAAGAGGTCAATTGTCGAATCCAACTCGGCTAGGTAGCGTTTAGGAAACTGCATAACATCTTTTCGTCCTAGATACCGCAGTGTCTCAATACGAAAATCTTTGACCAGTGTGTGTTGCCAGAAATTACATATGGTGCTGAGACGTAATTGCTAACTATGGGCCTCATAAGGAAGCTCAAGGTCACTCAAAACGCAATGGAGAGGGCTATGCTCGGAGTGTCTCTGCGTGATCGAATCAGAAATGAGGAGATCTGCAGAAGAAGTAAAGTCACCGACATAGAATAACCAGACTAAAGTGGCAGTAGGTGGGCTACGTCTATCATAGAACGGATGTTCTCGAGTGGCGGTCATGTACCGAAAGACGCAGCGCGGACAGACCCGCCACAAGGTGGTACGACGACCTGGTAAAGGTTGCGGGAAGCCTCTGGATGCGGACAGCACAGGACCGGTCGTTGTGGCGATCTTTGGAGGAGGCTTATGTCCAGCAGTGGACGTCTTTCGGCTGAAATGATGATGATGATAATCCCAATTATTTTCTGAATAGCATTCGCTATTTAAGTTGATATTAATTGAACAATTTAATTCTTACGCTAAATGATTTATGTATGTTATTCTTTAAAACAGGGTAGGACGAAGAGACGATACAATACATAGGCGGAATTTATGGCGAGCTCTTAATCTATCATGTAGTGGTTTTTATTTCAATTCATAAACTTTTTGGCCCTATATTAGGTATGTAATATTAGTGGCATGTTGGATTATGTGATTTAGTTATTGTGCCCAAGTGAAGTAGATAATAAATAATAACAAGAATTAAGCATTTTGAGTTGCCACAAAACTTCATTGTCTGTTGTAACAGGGCAGCCACCATCTTGTTAGGCTTTGTTTAAACTTTGATATTAGAAAAATATTCAATTCACGTGACATTGGTAGAATTGTGTATAAACACACATTGCCACTAAATAAAAAGAGGAACAATAAATAAATTATGTACCTACATTTTTCTACATAATTTTCTTATGACCGTGTCATTAGAAATGAGAAGATTTATAAAAAGTTATCTTAATTTGAAGAAATGTATTAAAGAAAACGGAAAATATTTATAAGATTTTTCGCTGAAGTCTTAGAAGTTATGTGAGAAATAAACCAGTTGTATTTACCGGTCAATAAACGTATTGCCTTGGCTGTTGGCATTCAATGATTGTGTGGACACCATACATCATAAATGACAATGATATGTCTGTACTCACTAACTAAGGCTATGTCCACACTGTGCCCTTTAATCTTCAACTTTTGTTTGTCGCATTCAATATGGAATGAAACAAACGACGCGATGCCAACTTAGCCACTATTTGAGTTGCTGTCAGCTTGTTAGAACATGTGCGACGAGAACATCCTATTTGGTGGTATATGTGCGGCTTCCTTGGTCATAACAAATTCCATAAAAAAAAAGAACCAAGCTAAAGGTACGAGGCTGTTTTAATAATCGAAGTAATGTTATCATGCGTGAACTACGAGAAGATAAAGATGTGTTGTGAGAAGCTCTTGTAGTCCCTAATAAACTTCAATGTAATTTCTTTTTCTTCGTCCATCATCTTGTTGTTGAACGCTTTGTGGCACAGAAATCCACCCGACGCGGGAACACGTAGTTCACAGCGCGCGCTACGCTTACAACTGTCATAGCACATGCGTCAAGGGCATGTTGACTGTTCTATGACGCATGCCTTGATGAACGAAAAAAGGCACATTGTGGACATAGCTTTACTTATAACTCGTTCGCGGGTTGCAATTGTTCTATAATAGTCTCACAGGCTTCATTTGCAATGCTGATTGCTCTAATTTATAAATATTAAATTATTTGTCAATTAATTTATTATTATTGCAATATAACCTCCAAGAAAAGTGTAGGTAATTAGATAGTCATGCAATAAAAACTCATTATGAGAACCGTGTTTTAACCGACAACAGAAATATAAACTATAAACGCCCCAAATATTTTTTTAAAAAGTTTCGTGATATTTCGTTATATTGATTTTTAGAATTCCGAAACCCATAAGGAACCCTTATAGTTTTGCCATGTCCATCCGTCTGTCTGTTCGCGGCTTAGCTGAGAGAATCTTAGCTGTAATTTGATATGGATACCTATGCATGCATGCTGGCAAAGTGTTAAAATATAGTCATGAAAAAAAAACATTACCAACCCTTAGTTCCCTACAGGCTACACGTAAAGTGTTTTTTTTTTCTATCTTATATCCTATAATGTAGGCTGTAGTTAGACTGGTCGTTTAAAAATATTGGTTGTCGTTGAAAACAATTTTTCGATTCAGGGTTCCGTTTGCGAACTATTAAGCTTTAAATTGCCAATTTCTATTAGAGACGTGTTCCGCCCCTGCCTGAAATGGTTGTTTCCGGATATGTGAACATTAAGTATATATAATGAAGTTAAAAGGAAAACTATCACAGCCAAGTAGGCTTAACAAGTTAACGAGTAATAGTCGACCAACTTATAAAAAGCATTTGAAGGATTAAATAAAAAGGATAATGTAATACAAATTGCTTAAAGCCCCCTTCTAAATCTACACATTGTGACGGGCAACTATGGAACCCTACATTGTGCGTGGCCCGACACGCACTTGGTCGGTGTTATTCTTTATAATTTAGCAGGGTAATATGATGCCGCTCTACTTGATAATAAACACAGTACAATCCAAAATCAACGACGACTACCGAGAGATCGATAAAATCCATCGGCGTTCGTCGCTGTCATACCGGCTTGTAACCCTCTTGCAGCTGGATATATACTGACTGATGCCGAAAAGCGATAAACCGAGAGATAGTCACTGTGAATTTGTTTTTCGAACTGACTATACTCTGTTAGCCTTAGGGCCCTGGCCCTGGAGCCTTTGCGGCTTTTACCGGGCTTGATGTAGTCACTGTGACGGGTTTATCGCTATGTGCATGATGGTAGTCGCGATCCAATCAACATATTATAATAAACTTTTATAAGCTGTTATTGCGTGACCTTGTTCAGTATATAAATAAGAGGGGGTTCCAAGAAGCAAAAAAAAAGATAGGTCAATTACTGAAGTGAAACTTCTTATGCGACTTCCAACACGTTAAACGTTTAACGCACATTATCGGTCTCCTCTTTGTGTGAGCCAGAGCGAGAGAGCAAATGTCGGTGTGTATGTATATTGCACACTGTTTAAATAAAATATAAAATATCTTTTAAAATGAAGTTTCACTTCTATCGTGTGTGAATCGCACACACACCTTTTTTTAACTTGTATGTCTCCATTTGATAAACGGGGTTTGAAAAAAATTTGTTGACAAAAAATTGTATAAGTATTAGAAAAACTGTTATATATTTTTTTCCATAGGAGCTTTATTCGTTCAAGTGTTCAGGTAATACCATATATTTTTCAAATTTTTTAATTCGATATTTAGTACTATATTTTTTTTAATGTCTTATACTGTTTTCAGTGGCACTGCACCCAACGCCAAATGGACGCGCGTAGCACCATTTTCGGCGTTAAATAAATATTATAAATAATGGAGATAGATTCCCGGAAATCATGACTTTTTTATAGGAAAAAGGAATCTTTTTCAAAATATTTCAAACATCGATAGTTTTTAAGTTATTAACGAAAAACGAAATGCCATTTTTTTCATTCTAATTTTTTAATGACAATTGACATTTTTATATGTTAATAAATCCTCGAGATACTTTTCTCTAAATGTCATTCCCAATCGAATGAGCTATCGCTCTTATTTTTAAGATATTTATCTCGAATTAACACCATTTTGAACTTGTAGACCAGACTAATGCCATGTACATTCCAGTTCATATTAAGCAATGATGGCTCAGTGGTAGCGTGTACGGATATCGTGTCAATTGTTGTGGCTTCGAATCCGTGCAATGAGTCTGACTTTTCGGTGAAGGAAAACATCGTAATGAAACCGTAGCTTTGTGATAGGGTATTTTCTAATACCCGTCTGGCTAGCTACCACCTTCAAGTTGAAAATCTGCCGCCTAGCATCTATTGATCTGTTCCGGTAGCTGCACTTGAGAGCCAGTCCTCTCCCCCTTAGCGTGTGATCATCTTGACCCACATAGTCACTTAACCTCAGGTGAGATTGTGGCCACAACGCTAAACCTATAACGATAAAAAATATAGTGTCCATATTTTAAGAAGCAGGTGGACCTGGTTGGTTGGTAATCTACGTCTATTGTGTCTTCCATATGCTATGTATCTCTAAATAAATTTCCCTGTTATTTGAATATTCGTTGTTATACCATTAATTCTCTAAAAATTTGATTGTTATGAAATAATTATATTCTAAACGAACAAGATTCTTGCTATCTCCAAAGTGGTAGATGTCCGCAAAGTATCTGCATTATGCCGCATCCCGGATCTTTTATCTTTTGTGATCAAGTTCAACGTTATATGAAGTTTGCGAGTTTTTTTTATAAAGAATATTTTCCACCTTGTATAAATAATAATATATTTTAAAACACGCGGGTAATGTGGCAAATGCTTTTATTTAAAAAAATCAGTCATGCAGTTTTTCATTTAAAAACTTTGTTTATAACATATATCAATTAAAATCATAAATACTTTATTCAATTTAAGCCATAAAAAGGCACTTTTTAATTAAAAATCTACCACCGATTCGGAAAAATCTCAGTCAGCGAGAAGAGTCGGCAAGAAACTCGATCGAGTTGGTTTTTTTTTCAACTTTACAAATAATATTTACAGCATAGATTAATTATTGGTTTCCGCTGTCGCTTGAAGTAAATAATAACATTATTTTTAGTGGATTTACAAAGAGGAAGTTATTTCCAGACATCTCTATTATTCACGTAATGAAACATCCTATAACCTTCTGACAGTATATATTGATAACAATGCAACAATAAGAATCCATAAAAGTTGAAAATCAATAAAGTTAAAATCGATATCTCATGGAGTCGTGGGTAAACAATACAGGTACATAATTCATTGTGGTATATAAGTACCTACAAGACAAATAAATGGCAGTTCTATAACGATGCGATGTCTGTAAATTAACATTATTGCTCCCTTCTACCAACACGTGTTTTTTGTTTTTAAATAATTAATCTTGAGTAAATGAGTGAGCAGCACCTATGAATCTAAATCTATAGACATATATTTATATCTATAAATATAATAACATCGAAGTGTTTGTAATGTCAAAATAACAGCGTTTTACTAGATGCATATGAAAGTATATACAGTACTTAAAAAAACTAATGTTAATTTTTTTTTGTCTGTCTGTTTGTTCCGGGTAATCTCCGAAACGGCTGGACCGATTTTGGCGAGACTTTCACTTGTAGATAACTAATGTTATAAGGCGCAACTTTTATTATAGAAAAAAAAAGATTTTAATAAGAAATCGCAAGAAAAAAAAAAGTGGTACAAGACTATAAAACTAAAATCTCTTTTTGATTTCGTCCACGAATCGATCAAACAATATTAAGTAGATCTGACTTGATAGTACCTCTTCGACTCCGCTCAAGGCATATTTTATCATATTCAAATAAGTTTTAACATTAAAAAAGAAGAAGAACACCACCTAATAATCGCACGGTATATGCTGTGGTTGATGACGTGCATCATATTGTTACGATCTCAGTAAAAATAGGAAAAATCCACTATTCTCGAAATTTACGAAAACGTCTAGAATGTACTCGAAACATCAAGAATGTATTCATAGGTACGAAAAGACATTGCAGCTTACACATTCAAAGCTTATCAGTCCGATTGCTTAATCCAACAAACTGCAGTCTGAAAATAGAACACTTCTTCTTTTAAACGATTTCGGAAAATTCAAGGCCTTTCTTGTGATTTCATTCCTTATTTTATTTTGGTATATAAGCAAGCCGTGTTCCGAGTCAGGATATTCGCGGCTGAGTGCCTTCAGCACTCGTCCACAAACCTGGTGATGCTGTAAAAGCCTTCTGAGGTTTCAAGGTTCATAAAACTAACAGTGTAGTCAGAACGAAAAAAAAGAGTCAGGACAGTTCTGTTTTGGACAACCAACTGGAAACAACAAGCGATAAAAAGAAGATATCTGCAAGAGTACCACATAGAGAGAGGTACTGAAAGTCCGATCACAGTATAGTAAACATCTGAATAGTGAGTTTGTTTGAATTTTGCTTCACTGAGAACGAATAAATTATTTACATAATATCTAACGACATTTTCACCACCCACGGATACAACAATATTTTGGTGGAATATGGTCAGTATTAAAGTTGTAGGAATTTACCCAACATAACTAGGTATTTCAATTCGATACTGTCAAACCCTCTGTCTGAACGTGCGATAATACACTTAGCGCAAAATTACCTTTTGTGATTTGGAAATTAATTATATTTAAGATTTATCATGAATGATATTACATATGATTGTGGTGTTTTATATACTAAATAAATGTCTTATAAAATATAGTATGTACTCAAGTATATTAGGTTAATATTCTCAGCATCGTGAAATATAATAGCAATTATTGTTAAGCTATATAAATGGACCGCATCTTACTTTAGCACCCGCGGACTAAAGACTTTACAGTAAACAAAAGACTTAAACCTTAATAGCTTTACAGTAATAAATAAAGTAGCACTTATTTGTAAAATAATTAAATTAGCACTATAATTTTCTTTCTTTTCTTATTCTAAGAGTATATTTTAAATTATATCTACTTTATGACCCGTGCTAAAATTTCACACATTATAGAATGTATACAATCTAACAGCTGTAATTTTAGTTAAACAGGTTACATATAGATGGCGCATCCTACATATCAGTTGAACATATTTTCATTAGGAATGCCATAAATGAAAAAGTTTTGTAATATATTCCTGTCAATAGTGGGGAATATGTATCAAAATAATGTTTCGATTCGAAAAATTATTTTTGTATATGATATCCAGATTCACGAGGAATAGTATAGGCAATCTAGCATTAGCTTACGCCTAACAGCTAGCCTTAAACCTTGATTTATGTTGAGAAAGTCGGAATTAATTGCTGCTTTATCCACGTGCGCTGGTGTAATGGTTAGTGATACGTAAATACAATGTTGTACAAAAATATTGTTCCTTAGTACATTTAAAAAAAGGCAGCAGTAGGTACCATATGCCGATCTCTTATACATAAGCAACAGTTAGGTAATTTTTGAAAAAGATTTATTGAATATTTAAAAATGATTTATGAGCAATATTATTAGGCATGGCATATTGATCCTTATGAACAAAAGTTACTTCACCATCAAGACAATTTTTATAGTATGTTACTTGGACGAATAGTTTGTTAGATAATGTAATTAATTAATAATCCAATTTTAATGTAAATAATTCAACACTCGGCTCGGGTCTATAACTATAGGTGTAGTGACGTGAACGAGCCGTGTGAGTTGTGAAGCATATTCCTGGCGGCCAGATAAAAAAGGTTGTCTATACCGAAGTATTATAAATCATCAATCAGCGATTTCTTTTAAATGAAACCGCTACACACACAGCTAGTTTATACTATGGTAAATGATAGAGAAACTCGAGGAATAAAATCAAAAGTGTTATGTCACCAATTTAGACTCAAAAAGCAGAGCATTTTACTGTTATATTAGAAGGAAAAAAAGTTTTAGCATAGAGCGGAATATCTTCTAACGAAGTGTGAGTAAGCCGGCCGTTTTGTCCAGAGGTTTGCATAAATAATCCTCACGCAATTGATTCCGATGAATATTTGAAGGACGGCCGACAAACAGTGCCAGGTACTGCATGCCGTAGCGAGTAATTCCAAGACCATTAAATATTCAAGCAATGAAGTAAAAGTTTCCTTATTAGCGCAATACGGAATGGGGTTATTTATAATTTTCAGCTTACTGCAGTTGCTGTTCGGCTTACATATTATTCCACATTAACTGACCTGTTTCTAGGGTCCTGTGATATTTGTTTATAGGATACTAATTTTCCTTCTTCGATTTAAAATTGTCATATTAGATGGCTTAGAATTAAAATATGGACTTTATGTAATTTAAGCCTTTTGGCAAAGAATTAAAATCAATCATCATCATTTATCAAATTTCCACAGCTTCTATTTCCCTGAAAATCTGAGTATAAAAATTGACAAGTCTAGTTATAGCATAACGAACAGTATAATAACCAATTTACAAGCTTATAGAGTATGATAATGGTTAGAGCTGTCGTCACGCACATTTTGAATAATAGATGTTCCCTTTTTAAAGATTCCTTGTACTTTCCCTAGGAAAAGTTGAGTTTGTCGGATTATTACGTTCAGTGACATTGGTTATGTTGAACATAAATTTGCGATTGAAATGTTTATGTTTGAAAAAAAAATACATTGCAATTTTTTTTATCAATAAATGTATTCAAGTAGTAAGGAAGCCATTTTTATAGGTCCTGTAATTTGATACATTACTTTTAATTCAGATTTTATGTTAATCAATTTAAAAGTTAAGCATTTGCAACAGCCGGTAGGATGGCTTCGTAGATGGTGATACCACGGAGGAAGGTCTCGACAGGCAAGCTCTCATTGTGTTCGTGCAGACCTGGCCTTATGCCCGACATGGGAGAAAAGCCAAGAGCTGGAACACCTATTTCTCTTAAGTATCGACTGTCAGTACCTCCAGGGAACGTGCGAACTTTCACTGACAGTTTTCTGAAACGTTAATTAATAAACTAAGCCGGTGAAGAGATAAGAGATTAGTATAAAGAACGTGGTCCAGCGAAAATCATTTTTAGAAGAGCTTTAAGAAATTTTGTAATAAACTTAAAGAAGTGGGCAATACACACTGGCATACAGGCGTCCTAACTTAGTCCTTAGAAGCAGGAACCTAACATCACTGGCCTCAGATAAAATTGGGGTACTTTTTTAAGTCGGTTATGAAAATTTTATTGGTTTCAGTAAGATTTTACATCTGGTGATCTAGTACCTGTTTGCTACTTCATATATACATACATGTATTAAGTATTGTATGACAGAAAAACTTATGCTTTGATGAAGGAGAATATAGAATAACAAAATAGGAAGATGACCCGGTTCTAGTGCTTACCTAACTTTCTTTACTCAGTACAAGTTGAAGTTGTAAATTTGTCCTTAAACACTTATCTGTGCGTTCTGAGAACTACATTACTATTGTAACCATATTACAATTCTCGACCACCCTTCGTATCACTTAATTTAAGTTGAGAGTGTGGTCAAACCTTAATTTATGTAATTTACGAGATTCTAACCAGATAAGGTAAATAAATAGTTTAGTTAGATGTAACGATATAGATCTTCTTGACCAACTGGATCACAGTAAAAATGAACTCGGTTAAACTCCGCCACGTGGTCTCGCATTGGATGGTCGCGTATTAAGATCACACTCTTGTGAGATGTAAGCGCATTATGATGGATTTACTACCAGTAGTTTCATTCCATAAATATTACAAAATAAAATAAAAAGTTTTTTAATTAATTTCTTTGAGAAATAAAAAAATCTGTTTTGTGTACTAACATTATTTACATTTGATACACCATATACATTTAAATCTACTAGTAAATAAGTATACCGAAATTTACTGGTTTGACGAACCTATGCAAAAAATACGAAAAGTATTTGTTATTAAAACGCGTCTACTCACAGCTGGTCCACAGCTGACTTGAACGCAAGCCAGAAAGGGTTTGAATCATCAACCTTTGTTGACGGAGTATACGGGTCCTTCTGTTCAAATTCGTAGCTTACGTTGGCACCAGCTTCCGAGCACCATTGCTTTATCTGAGTATTGCAATTAACGCAAAAGATTATAATGAAGAAAACAATGTTAAGTGCTTCTTTACCAGTTTATAAGATACAGATTCGATCGAAGCGATGATGGCTCATTGGTAGCGTGTACGACTTCGATTCGATTGACGTTGATTGATTGAGTCGATTGACGTGAGTTCGAATTCCTGCAATGAGCCTGAGCTTTCGGTGAAGGAAAACATCGTGAGGAAACCATAGCATGGTGGTACGGCATTTTCTAATACCCGCCTGGCTAGCTACCAACCTCAAGTAGAAAATCTGTCGCCAAGCAACAATAGGTGTGTTCCGGCAGCTGCACTTGAGACCCAGTCTTCTAATAGGTTTAGCGTGATATCATCTTGAGCTACATCGTCACTTAACATCAGGTGAGATTGTGAACAATACAACAAACCTACAAAGAAAAAAAAAGATTATAAGTTCTTGTTTTCTTTCTCCTTCTTATATATTTTGTAAAGTAAGCTTCTTACTTACTTTATTGCTCTTTAGTGGACAACTATTATATTTGTTATTTTATGGTTGTTTTTGAAGTGTACGGATTCGAACCCACAACAATCTTTAGTACTGTTTAAGCACGCTATTACTGAGTTATCACCAGATTATGATAATGTAATGTGTTTAAAAATGAAATTGGTTGTGGAATGATTAAGACAAATTGCAAAATTCACTACTTAAAGTTATCAGACTGTTAGCTTACCATATTTTCAAAGTCCTCATGATTAACAGAAAGCGCAAGACGCAAGTCAAAACCGGCAGTCATCTTCTCGGGTATTACGTTACTCTGAATACCACCCTGCAAATGGAAGCCTCCAGTTATTTGTGTCTTGTTTGGAATTTGATATTATAAAGGGTCTTAACTAGAGGTTCATAACAAGAACATTTTATTTTAGCGTGTTTTAGCGTATTTTATTTTATTTAGAGCGTCTACAAATCTATTTATATTCGAGGTTACACTTACAATTTAAAACATTCAAATATAAATCTATTCAAGATAGGTCAATGATTGTTTATTACTTGCTAATAAACTATTATATAATAAATGATTGTTTGTGAGCTTTTAAAGTTTATTACTTGAAGTATCATATTTATTTTATTTACTCATTTTATATGTTTATTTTATTCATATTAAAAATCGTTAATTTGTGTTTAAACGCCATAGCTAGTTGGTTTGTTTAATATGGGAAGACGTAAAACTACAGAGGTGCTTGAAGTTAGTAAAAAAGACAGTCCTTTTTTCACCTATATTTTGCAAAAAAAAAGATAGCAAAAAGAACTCACGGACACCATGGTTAAGTTGACTGAGGTGACGTCACCAATATTCAGCTCTGGATTTTCTGCCAACTTGTTCACTGACTCTTTTCGCAGATCCATGAACTTGTCAATCATGTATCGTAACTGGTAACGAAGTACAACAATTATACTTCCTATGCGAATTTTCTCTTACTTTAGAGAGATGGAGCTGGTTGTACATTAGCTGATCCATAAAATAAATATACCAAAACTGGTAATTTGAAGTAATGTGAAGAAATAATAGCTCAGTTGGTAGTGTCTACGGACACTGCTTTGATCGACGTGAGTTCGAACCCCTGCAATGAGCCCGAGCTTTCAGTGAAGGAAAACATGATGATGAAACCATAGCCTTGTGTGGGAGCTTCTAATGCCCGCTTGGCTAGTTTACCATTCTCAAGTTGTATATCAGTGACCAAGCACCTATAGATGTGTTTCGACAGCTGCACTTGAGAACCAGTCCTTCCACTACGCTTGCGTGTTACAATCTTGAGCCATATTATCGAAGTGTTAAGGAACACCAGCTAAAAATGTGGACAAACGTTAAAATTATAAAGATAATTAAAAATAAAATGATTCCAAAGGGAGGGAGGGAGGTAAATCCACATCGGGCACACGGTTAGCATTTTATAAACCTGTAAAAAATATTCAACAATCTACAGTTCATTCGCGTCATGGATTAAGGTCAGTAACTTTTTGTTCGCTCGTTCGAAACACACAGAAAAAAGGAGTAAATATTATTCACTTGAATACTGAATGAGTAATGCTTCCCAGTACATTTTCTGAGGCACTCGTAGCGAAGCTTTCGTCGTACAGACGTTGGAAATTCACGTACAATTTCACCAAAGTTGAAATATTGCAGTGACATTCCTTATTTATGAAATGTAAAGTTTTCACTTACGAGGTTATGAGGTTACGAGGTTTGTATCCATTCGCTGCGAATGTGATATAAAGAAAGCAATCTTGTTAGTGACCAGTTAAATTGGATAACCTAGGAAGCAATCTGTTGCAAACAATTTAATTCTCTAGGTGATCATTTTGAATTATTTAGTACAAGTGTGTCTACTCCAAGGCAAGAGTTTTTAGTAAAAAAAAATTATGTGTTAATTTGTGTTTCTCTTTGTGGCTGACTCTTTTTCTTTTCTATATTTATCTATTTCTATTTATGAAAACTTGTAACCTTCTATTTCGTTTATTTTTACTATTTTTTCTATTAGCTGCAAGTTTTCTCATCAATGTAAAATAAGATATACTCGTAACTTTACTCTAAAATAATTTAGAATGCAGAAAATCACCTGATTCATAACTCTTGAATTCGTCATTTGAACTAATAATGACAGGTTTTTATCTATACATATTAGAAAATAAAGGCCCCGCCGCGTCTGTCTGTCTGAACGTGATAAACTTAAAACTACACAAGGGATTTTCATACGGTTTTCATCAATGAACGAATCATGAGGAAGGTTTAAGTGTTAAATTCATTATGGTTTTGTGTAAATTGGCTGAAATATGACTATGATTGTTGAAAATGTCGGAAAAATCAGTCGATTGGGAGTTTTACAGGCGTGCGCCGCGTAAACCAATAGGGTTATATATGTTGCTCTGATACCCGTGCGAAGCCGGAGGTGGTTATTAGTTTAGAAATAAAAATAAACATTTACAACCATTGAGTGTTTTTTATATCAATATTTGCAACAAATTCATTTAAATTGTCTCTAACATCTAGTAAGGTGGCGATAAATTTGCTTTTTAAATTATTATACTAAAGTTGTTTAAACCCTTAGGTGCTGGTGTCAACTTTTTGAAGACTTGATGGATGAAATAAATATGCAGAATAGACTTAAACTCGTATATAATTAAAATATGAGGGAACAGTACAAAAATCGGAAGCGAACAGGGTGTATGGAACGCCGTGACCTATTACCACGTCCGACACGGTGTTGCCAATACATTGGCAATTCCCAATAAAAGTTCAAAGCATACTGTATAATCAACGATGCAACAATATTGTAAGCATTCACAACAAAGGGTCGACGTCCAATTATTATTAAATTTTTGTCAGCATAAGTGGGTAAGTAACACCAGCTGTGCTGTTGTGTGAAAAGTCAATTTTCTTATTTATAGCAATGTCCAATCGAATTATCGTGTACAATTATTAAGCTCGCGCTAGAAAAGCTGGCGTGTTGCCAGTACGTTACTTGTGACCAATAAATTTCATTAGCTGTCCGCTTCCACGATAATGATGACATCGAATAATATGACACACTTTTATTTCGGATCTCTGAATGTTGATACGTAATTATTTTTATTCCGATCCAAAGTTACTAATGACCCCAAAATTCATATGTATAAGATAAGAAAGTAACACAGCAACTGGCCAATTATAAAAAATATATGATATTAAACTTATTTTTGACACATAATGACCGAACACAGACAAAGAGACAGAAGAGTAGCAAAACTTGTGTAAGGTTTGCCTGTGGGAGTACCGTCATGCCTATTTCTGCCGAAAAGCAGCAGTACTTGCGCTGCTGTGATCCGATTGGAAGGGTGTGATTGACAACACACGCTGACATAAGAGCGTTTCCAACTCAATCCCCAGGAGTAACAAATTATTATCATTGTCCTCAGTTCTTTTATAGTACCACTTAGCATAAGCATGACTTTTTCCTACTTCATAAAATGAAAAAAGTCAGGAACCAGTTGGACACGACTGTCTGCACCAACTAAATAAACTAAAACGTAGGTGAGCACTAAGTATTTGCGACGTATTGAACATTTTACAACGAGATATCCAATTTTTTATTTTTTATTTTTAAAGACATGCATTTCTGATGAAAGACAGGCAGCCCGATTGGTGAAATACCGTCTTACTACATATGACCATAGTCAAACAACTCAAATAAAGTCAAAGTTCCTGTGTTCTTGCTATGAGTAGGTTTTTCATAGCTCTTTGTGGAAGGGGGTTTCAAGGTCGGCAATGTTCTAGTGATAACTCTGGTGTTACAAGCGTTTATACACCACGGTAACCGCTTACCATCAAGCAGGACCTATACTTGTTTGTCACCTTAGATGTATAAATATTTTTTTAAAGCAATCATATATTCTCACAACGTTTGGGTCAGCTAACGTTCAAATTAATAAATGAAAGAAAATTCGGATCAATGCTCTAACATTAACGATGTGCTAGATATTATGATATAGTTATATAATTAAATAAACTGACCTTTACTCCGCAGTTGTCCGGTAGTAACAGCGACGCGTGTCCGGACATACCCGGACAAATGATTTTCACAACTGAAACGCATTTAAATCTACTCATTAGTTTCATTTCTCTCGCACGCGTTTATCATCCCGACTTTACGGGCTTATTTAGAACTGGTTTGGTTTTAAATTTCTGATTAGATTGTTATTTCGTGGTTAAAATAAACGGTGAATTTCTAAGTAGACATTTCGCAGTAGAATTTATTATATAATGATATGTATTATCTACGTTGAAATAACTTTTAAATTAAAATATAATATATACTATAAGATTCGCTTAAAAATTATAATTTAAATAAGCTCTAGACCAGGGGTGCTTAAACTTATGAGCAGAAGAAATATGGGCAACAAGTGAACGAGTGCCAACATACTACTATAAAAGAACATCACTGTTTAAGAAATTTAGTAGGTAAAATTTAAAAGGCATATAATGAAGGTATATTACCGCGTACTTCTCCTCGTGTCATTCTGTTAACTGAAGAGCTATTTCTTTCAAACGCGCCATTTTTTTATAGATATAAAAGTTCTAAATGTGGTATCGGATACTCTGGTTTTGAGATGTAAATACGAGTAAATATACTACAGGTGTCGAGTGATCGAGTGATCGCCGACTTGAGGCTTTCACTGTAAAGTACCTATTTTATAGTATGCGGGTATTTCCGCGATTAAAGTTTGAGCAACCCTGCTCTAGACGATGAAGTACGTAAACAAGTCCATGATAGCCAAGATAACGGCTGGGAAAGGTTTAGCTTATCAAACATATCTTGCATAGGATTTTCACAGTTAGTCGCTTAACAACCAAGATTAATCCTTAGCCACAGATGAAAACAAGTGTTAAAAATGCAAAAATGGATCTAGGTTGCAGCCTCAGACTAAAGAATACAATAGACGTAACATTTACAACGCGCGAGTGAAGCCCCCTAAAAGTAATACCAAATAGCAAAAGAATACCTTTTCGCCCGCAGTGTTCGTAAGTCGCGGTCGAAAGCGCACGTCACGTATCAATAATCAAAAAAAATTATACCCTTCTAATAGTAGTGAAATAGTGTAAAAATACTTCAACTAATCTTAAAAAGAATACTGGGCTGTCATTTCATATGTAAGTGATGGAAATATTATGAAAATACATTTCTTATTATTTTGTAAATATTTTATTCCCAACAACGGAGTCGTACCGTGCTGCCACAGTCAACTTTCCAGGAAAAAATAAAGTTAACATTTACATTTTTAACAATAAATTTGATGCAAAATCAAGGTTTCTAATTTTGTTATATTAAAATGTTTGTAAGACCCTTCATTAAAAAAATGATTATTTTATTTCCTTAATAACATAAAACAGGATTTTACATATTCTGGTAATACCACCACGCATACAATCACTAACTTATAAATTAAGACTTCGCGTCGATTGATGTGAGTTCGAATCCCTACAATGAGCCTGCTGAGCTTTCGATGAAGGAAAACATCGTGAGTAAACCTGGTGGTATGATGGTAACATGGTGGTAAGGCATTTTCTAATGCCCGCCTGGCTAGCTACCACCCTCAAGTTGAAAATCTGCCGCCAAACACCAATAGGTGTGTTCCGGCAGCTGCACTTGAGAGCCAGTCTTCCACTAGGTTTAGCGTGTTATAATCATCTTGGGCCAAATCGTCACTTAACATCAGGTGAGATTTTGGCCACTAGGTGAGATTTTGGCCACTACGCCAAATATACAACGATAAAAAAAAACAGATAGCTTAAGGCGGCTTCACCTGTTTGAACTACGCGCGGTGTCTATATTATTCTTTTAGTCTATGGATGCAGCTTAGTAGTTAAAGTTAATCACGTTACGTTACGAGTTTTACTCGTGATAGTTTAAAATTAATGTTATTTTTAGCAATTTGATCAACAATCTCTTAACTAACATGACAGCTGTTAGATTGTTAACATTCTTTAATGTGGGAAATATTATTCACACGAGTCTGCTAGTATCGTAAAATTTAATTCAATATAGTTAGTTTAATATTCTTACGTCAAGAAGTTCTAATATAGCATTGCTTCACTCACACCAAATGGATCTCTCGCCGTTGAAAGCTAAATAATCGTCGGTAGCACATGCGATGCCCTCGTCCAACGCAAAACCAACGTTGAGGTCCTTAAACGCTTGAGTCTTCACAAACGGAGCCATTCCGGTTCTACCTCCTATCTCCTCGTCTGGAGAAATTTATGTTAATACCAATTAAATATATAAAGCGAATCTAATTGTTACCACAGCTGTTTGTAGAATGTGAATTTCATCAGTACATATTTCTAGTATATATCATCGGCTAGAAACGTCTTATTGTTGCAAACAGACATCTGTAGCACCCGGATTATTGCCAATGCCTTGCGGAACTTTCAACTGGAAATTGGAATAACCTCCGATGTAGAAAAGACAATTTTATCAGTAGCAAAACTTGTAATAAGCCTTTTGTAATGTAATTTACCTGGAAAGGATTTAATAGAAGCGTTATTTTAAAATAAACTCAACCTTAGTAATATTCAGTCACTCAAAAATTAGATGGATAGTTCTATCATCAAGTTGTGATGGATCAGGGATTACGTGGATGTTCATCGTAACGTTAACCAAAAAAGGATCAGTTCTTTTACAGGCGTAGTAAGTTGCCCAACTAGCAAATGACGATTGCTTTAACTTTTGAAAATATTTACAATTTTTTAGTTTTGTCTAATGGTTTTTGTATTCCTTGTTTATTGCAGTATAACTTTAATGTAACTTAAATGGGAAAAAGGTAATATTTAGATCGAAAATGAAAGTACGGTCTGGCAAATGAGATTTTCATTACTTCCCATAACAGTTTGGAACTTTGTCGACTTTAACAGAAATTATTAAACTTCTATAAATGTCAGATTGAGATTTGTCTGACTGCAGATGGTTTTAAGCATTAGCAAGAACAGATATAAGTAGTTTTAAATCAACTCTATTATTGCCATCATTTTAAGTTCCCATAAGCAGTTCAAACATTAACTCATATATGATGGCAAAAAAATAGCTAAATGTGTTTGGTGTTTCATTGTAGAAGCACTACCACTATATCTATTTCTATATTTAAGCAGCCGTAATCGCCCTGCTGTCTTTTGTTTTTAGCACGCACTAACACTATTAGCGTTCCAATTTAGTTGTCAGTATAAGCAGCTAATCACTAAATGTTTGATACATGTTATACGTAGATGAGTATGGGCAGCGGTAATAACTTACTATCTGGTAGTCTGAATCCTAGTTTATTATATAAAAAGACTTGCTCAGAATATGACTTCACCGGTGAAAACATAAAAATTATACTTTTATATTCATCGTTTCACCCGTGTTAAAATTATTCGACGAACTTTCCACCGCTCTGCGCCGCCCCGCCGGCAACGCACACTTGTCAGATAATCGTTATTCTCCTAATTATCCCGTTGCCTATATTTTGCCAGATTGCGTGACATTCATGGTTACTACTATGCTCCTTAGGGTCGTACTGTGACGTTGTATAGCCTCAATAATTAGGCTATGAGATACAAAAACAATTTGATTGATAGTTCCAGACGATATTTAAATTACCTGGCACGAATGACAAATGTAGTGTTCTCTTCAACTTGATTCCTTGACTCTTCAATCTCCTCACAGCTTCGATATACTGGATGGCCACAGACTTCATATCTTGTATACCGCGGCCGTAGATTACACCGTCTTTTAAATCAGCCGCAAAAGGTGGATGTTTCCAACTTTCCTGGTCATTAATTGTAATTCTTATTAGGTTAGGCAGTCCATCACAAAGAATGTAATCAAGGTAATATATTTAGCGGATATAAATGCTAACTGGCTATATTTGTTTTGAAGGATACAGTGCACTAATATCAAATTGGAATTACTTTGCTCATGTTTAGTAGGAGCTAATGATTACGAATGACTGAGGGTCGGGCTGGTTGTCGCAGATTAGACATACTTATGTCCAATAGTAGGCCGACAATGGCCCTTGATGATTGATTTCTATTTTTAATAGATCGTATATTGTAGACGATACGTTTTGCTATAAATATAGCAAGATTTGTATTTTTTTTATTATTATTCTTTTCAGGGTTACTGTTTGATCACAATTTCAACAGATGTTATGTGACGATGTGGCCCAAGATGGTAACACGCTAATCCTAGTGTACTGACTCTCAAGCGTACTAGCTGCCGGAATACACCTATAAGTGATTTTTATGTTTTTACCTCAAACACAGGAACAACGTCCATATGAGAGTTTAATAACACGCTCGGTAATTCAGGTTCTTCTCCAACCCAAGTCATTACGAGGATCGGCTTCTTCGGCAGTACCTCGTGAACCTGGACCAGTAGGCCTAAACCCTTAGCCTGGTTTTTGAGATAGTCGATACATTCATCTGTTAAATTCAAATTTGAAAAGTTTAAAATGTAAAGGATCTATGTGCCAAAAAATATTAAATCTATAATTTTATAAAATACTAGCTGACCCGGCAAACGTTGTTTTGTCCGATTCCGATGTCCGATTCTCAACCCTGGCCGATATGCACGCTAAGATTCACGAAAATCGGTCGAGCCGTTTCGTAGGAGTTCAATCACGCACACCGTGACACGAGAATTTTATATATTAGATAATGTAAGTGTCACGCTTAACAATAGCGAAATTGAAGGAAGTGCCTATCGCTATTTCTTTTTACGTAGATAGAGATAATGTAGACATACGGCTAGCGCGTGTGTGCGTTTGGAAAATTGGAACTTAGACCCTTTATATTCTCCACCATTGAATTATATATATATAAGTATTTCATAGCGAAATTATAAATCGTTAAGTAACCGTTGGAACTGATCGGGCTACACTGCAAAATATACTGGTGAGTATACATTCCAAAAAACCTGGATCTCAACTATGAGAAGAATTTATCGAGTCACTGACCTCATGTATTTTTTAAATATGTCTTCAATTTCATTGGTAAAAATTATGAACCCAGAATAGAACTTGAAAGTAAATAATCGGGTAACGACGTAAACATTTCTTGTGGTTATAATATATATACTATACTATCTATACTAATATAATAAAAGCGGGAAAGTTTTTTTGTTTGTTTGTTTAAACACGCTAATCTCTAAAACTACCAGTCAGATTCGAAAAAATCTTTTTCTATATGATATACAGATTCACGAGGAATAGTATTCGGGTTTAGTATTTAGTCTACACCTCTCAGCTAGCCTTAAATATTGATATTTGTTAACTAAGTCAGAATTAATAGCGTGACCTAACTGCTTTATCCGCGTGCGCTACTATGTCTATGTCTTATACATAAACCACAATAAGGTAATTTTGTGACAAAGCTTTATTGAAAATTGAAAAGTAATTTATGAGCATTATTATTAGGCATGTAGATAAACTTTGCCCTTTGTAGCATGTTATTTGGACGAATATTTTGGGAAATAATGTAAAATTAAAATAATTCAACACTCGGCTCTGGTCTATGACTATAGGTGTAGTGGCGCGAACGAGCAGTCTGAGTGTGACGTATAACCCTGGCCACCCGATAAAAATATTGTATATACTGAAGTATTATAAATCATCAATCAGCGATTTCTTTTAAATTATACGCGGGTGAAACCGCGGCGCACAGGTGGTCTTTAGATATGATAATATACGGTGTATAAGACTGACCCGAAGAAGAAAAAAAATCGGTCTTTCAAAATTTTATACGAAATAAACCGAATGATCAGAAAGCAACCTTCTCAGATTGTCTCGAAGAAGAAAAAATGAACCGGTCTTCATTCTTTACATTATCTCAGGCAGGAGGAAATATGTTTTATTGACCTACAGCTGCGAAGAATGAGTTTGTTTACAAAATATGACATTCAGGCTTACTACGAACAATGTACTTACCGTAATTAACATTTGGATGGACGCTGCGGATTCTCAGGTAATTCCGTAAATTGTTCACAGCGGGATTGGTTTCGTATTCATTCGACATTTTCGATGTGTGTAGTATAGTAACAGTAGAAATCTTGTTTACGTCAATAATTGGTTTGCCCACTATTATATACTTTGCTGTTATCAAATTTTTATTGTAATTTGTGGGAAAATGGCAGATAGGGAAATATGGATACAACACACATTTTACAAATATAAAAAGACGCAAAAAAAAAATTATGATCTGATAGAACAACAAGTGGATAGGTTTTTTTGATCTATTGCGAACAAGGCATTTTAGTGAATCTTTATTCAGTTTATGGCCCAATAAGCCAAATAGAGCTGTAGGCGAAATTTGTGAATTTACAGTCATCACATCTACGTAATGTGAATTCATTCGATTATTTCATTCAAGAATTCATGAAACTATTATCTTTTATTTCGCATTTCAAAATTAATGTAATTTGTTTTCATTTCTATAAATTATTATTTAATTGAAAAAAAAAACTGTTTATTAGCATTACGATTATCAATAATTTACGTGATTTGTTATTTTGAGCCTTACTGATAAGTCAGGATGGCCGAGCGGTCTAAGGCGCTGCGTTCAGGTCGCAGTCCACTTCTGTGGGCGTGGGTTCGAATCCCACTTCTGACATGCTCTTTTTATAAAAGACTAGCACAAATCTTGGTTGGCACCCTATCTAAAAAAAAGGTTATAACGTCAAAAAGTTTTAATGAAAGGAGAAACTTCAATAACTCTATATTTACTGTAGTGTATCTTGTCATTCATAAACTATAATAAAGTTGTATTCATATTTAATGCAATTAATTTATGTTTATTACGAATGTGCGCATCATGGCCGAAATCACTCTTATTAAATATTGATAACGAAACCATAATTAATTATGGGACAGGAAACCAAAGAAACAACCTGATAATAATTATAATCAACTATATGTGTCTAATGTGGTCGACTGTTGAAGTGATAGGCCGTTATGGTCATACTCTCGATTGGAACTAGATAAAGTACATAATTATATTATGTTGTCGAAAAACATTTGATACCTGCATCCAAAATACCGTCAGCTCTAAGCGATCTACCATACTGAATAATAAAGAAAATGGTGATTCTCGATTAAACTGAAAATCGAATATTAAAACCATTGACCACAAACATAATTATGTAGAAACAAGAAGGTGATTAACCAGCAGAATGGCGTAATAGAGCACTTGCGTGCAGGCGATGAGGGTTGACTTTGTTTTTGAGGTTTCTTAGTTTTCATAGTTTTTACGAAGGTTTACTGTTACGGCTAAGAAGGAATACCGTTATTCATAAATAATAAAATATTATTGATAATAATAATAATCTAATTATTTGATAATTATAATAATTCAATATTTCAAAAACATAAATAATTTTATCTAGGTAATGGCTACATCTTTTGATATTACGACATCTATTGACTAAATATAAAACTCGTTTTCATTGCAATGCAAAGCGTTTCCGTGTAAAGCTTTCAGTTACTTTTCAGGTTGTTGTTAAGATGTGTCGAAAGGTGGCGTTGTTAAATTTTTAATAGCGGGATATGAAAGCACAATTTCTTATAAATTATCTTTATTAATAAACCTGTAGTTACGTCTGTACATGTTTTTTTTTCTCAAAATTTTATCAAAAAGACCCTGATAACGAATATGCCTTTTTTTTTGTTTGTCTATATGTTTGTCTGCATGGATTTAATTAAAAACGGCTTGACTGATTCTTGTGAAATTTTGTACAATTGATAGGCTATAAGATTTTTTATTATACAACTAAGGTGGCAAACAAGCATACGGCTCGCTTGATGGTAGGTGGCTACCGTAGCCTATGGACGCTTCTAATATCATAGGTATCACGAGCGCGTTGCCGACCTTGAACCCGCCTATCCCAAGGAGCTCTGGAGTCCCTACTCACCGCAGGTACACAAAACAAGGTTATCTGGCTGCAATCTTCTGTAGAGTGGAGGTATTCCACCAGTCGGACTGCCACAAGTAGAGAGATCTCTAAAGAAATTTTAAAAAACATTATTTATTTAATACTGCATGTTGACTATATACGGCAATTATATATTCCTTGATGTTTACTATTGTTGAGTCCAAGCCCGGTAAAGCTGTAAAAGTCGCAAAGGCTCCAGGGCCCCTAAGGCTAACAGCACAGTCAGTCCGAAAAAAAAAACTATTGTTGAAACGGTGCGGGCACTTACTGCCCCGTGACGTCACGCGTTTTGGAGTCAGTTTAAGTTTAAACCAAGAAGTTTAACAGTTTAAAACTTGTTTTTAAAAATGCCAATTTTAACTGTAAAAAGGGTTTAGTTTAACCCTATATTTTATGCAAAAATAAGTTTTTTTTTAAATAATAAATACGTAAGATAATATTAGGAATATTTTTCATAATTACTCATCATGCCTATTCTGCTGAGCAAAAGTTTTTGTTTGGCGCAGGAACCATTCCCAATGTCAACAAATAAATTCTAGATAAATAATTTGCCTTCATAAATCCTTATTCAATTGCTAAGATTTCTGGGTTATTGGTTGTGATAACACAAAACTAGGCAATTTAATCGTTTGAGTTCATAAAATAATTGAAAAACGGTGAAGAGATTAGCAATAAGCGTTAACACAAGAGATGTACGAATGGAACAAAATAATGTTTACTTTGCTGCGAAAGGCCGTGACGTCATTTGCTCTGATTGGTGTTTCATAAAACATGGGGGATTGCTAATATTCTGATTTTAATTTTAATAGATGTATGTTCATTTCGTTTTTAATATAAATATGAATACATTTTTTGGGTCTTTTTAATTTATTTCAATATTTCAGTGATTCTTTGTTAAAGTCATCATGCCTATTAATTAAAGGTGGCTTCACAAATAGGTGCCTTCAGAGCTACCTTTTTAAACAGCAAAATTTAAACTATTATATGTAGCCTAACAGACTTAACATTAAAATTTAGTAAGTTTATGATAATCTACTTATCTATTACATGATGCTGGTGTGAATATAGTATACATATATCCGAGTATTTCAAATGCGTACTTATAACTACGTAGCTACATCATCGTACATTGTGTTAAAATGAAATACTCATATAATGAGCGTAAAAGCAGTCGCTCATTTGTCTGAGGTTTTAGAGCTTTTAACAGAAACCGCTTGCGAGACGTCTTTAAGTGAATCGCTCTTTATTTTAATTTGTTTCCCGGAAATCGTCGTCGAAGAAAATAGTAATACAATTTTCAATTAAAGAAAATCCTTCATAAACCTCATTCAAGCTTGAATAAATCGCTCGTCCGAAAAATTTCAAATGAATACCGCTAGACATCCGTAATATTATTGTAATTTTATTGAAAAAAATTAACAATCTTGAACACATTAGACGAATACTAATTTTCAAATTTCAATCATTACAAACTACCTTTTAAATATCAGCCATATTATATTTAACTGTATCAGTTATGTTTAGTGGGGTTGTACAATGCGAATGATTTGAGAATTTATATACATAATACAATTTGCCAAGTGCGTGTCGGGTCACGCTCAGTGTAGGGTTCCGTAGTTGTCCGTCACAATATGCAACTTGAGGATCATTAATGTTAAACCGGGCCGGAGTCGGGCCGGGCGGCGGCCGGAATATGGCTAAATATTTATAATATACATTGTACTAGCTGTCCCCGCGGCTCCGCTCACGTGGACAACAGAATTCCGATGGTCGAGCTCACGCGCGAGTCATACTGCTCCCGCTCAAAAGACGGAAGACAAAATGCTTGTTGTGGGTGATCCTTAGAAGATAGATATGTACTATCGCTAATTTTTGATGTGTAACATCTTTCCTCTCGGTTGCTGGATATTTTTTGTGGTAGTTATTTTGGATAAGGGACGGAAATGTGTTACAGGAAACCGGGGAAGCGCGCGCTATTTGATTTGACCAATGAACGCGCGCTATTTGAGTTGACCAATAAACGCGCGCGGTGGGGGAGAGATGGTGCTAACCCATTTTGCGTGAGATTGGTACCACGACGTACTGTGGGCCAACATAGTGTATGCGTGTGTGTGACGAGAAAGAGAAATAGAGAAGGAGAACGCATCAGCTGTGTATTCATCTACAGTTATACAGTAATGTGTATAAAATTTGAGGTTATATTTATATGTATAAACTATATTATTAATTATATTTACTATTAAACGTCTGACAAAGTTCATCATTCTTAAAAAAATGCGACTAAGTAATATGGAATTATTCGAATAAATATTTTAGTGCGGATCTTTATTTCAGAATTTAAGTTACTATTACGTATTTACCACGACTAGAATTAAACTTTCGCGAGCAAGCGCGCGCCCTAATATAGAATTAAATATAGTTCCATGCTTAGGATATATTCGACCAATAATATGACGAATAAATTGACTTCACATAAATTTTGCAGGTCTTATTAAGATTTACAATTAAGTAGAACATTAATTTGATATATCTCGTATGGTTTACTCAGCGTAAGCCATTTAAGCGCCCCATATGCTTATTTTTCCGAATTGATTCACTATTATCGGCATTGTTTATTCCGTATGTTACTTTATCTTACAAAATATGTCCTAAAAACCTGGCGAGATAATATAGATATGAATTGAAATAAGAAACAGTAAAAATGTAAAAATATTTTTTCTAATCTGACTGGTAGTTCCAGAGATCAACGCGTTTAAGCAAACAACTAAAATAAATCTCTTAAGCTTTATATAACATTAGTATAGATTTTAAAATCCTAGCGATTATATATCTTTTATTTTATATAATACATTATTTATTTGGAGCAATGATGGCTCAGTGGTAGCGTGTACGACTTCGCGTCGATTGACGTGAGCTCGAATCCCTGCATTGCGCCTGTGCTTTCGGTGAAGGAAAACATCGTGAGGAAACCATAGCATGGTGTTAGGGCTTTTTCTAATGCCCGCCTGGCTAGCTACCACCCTCAAGTTGAAAATCTATCACCAAGCACCAATAGGTGTGTTCCGGCAGCTGCACTTAAGAGCCAGTCTTCAACTAGGTTTAGCGTGGTATCATCTTGGGCCACTTACCCGTCACGACCTCTGCGTTCCTTTGCGGCAACTCAAGCCTAGGTCCGATCCATCGGTATGGAGCCCTTGAGCCAAGCAGCCGCTCGCGCGATACAGTGACTCTACATTCACTACCTTTCACAGACACACATGACACTGCATTATACACACCACGTAGGTACATAGGCCTTGTAAGGGACCTATTTCTTTTTTTTTGCCTAGTTAGATGGACAAAAACTTTCAGACGACTAAATACACATACACATGTTCCTTCCCTCCTCCCAGGGGGAAGAAACATGTATATATGTATAGTTACTTAGATCGAATGATAAGAAATTAGCCAGATCGCGACTTATTTGCATACGAGCAACAGTCCGAGCCGAGGTTCGGCCACTTTGGCACCCTCGAATGTTGTAGCAAAGATTTCGTGGCCGATTGCCTTAAGCGCTCGCCCCCAAGCCCGGTAAAAGCCGTAAAGGCTCCAGGGTCCCTAAGGCTAACAGTAGAGGCAGTTCTAAAAAAAGAAAAAACTTGGGTCACATCATCACTTAACATCAGGTGAGATTGTGCCCACTACGCCAAACCTACAACTATAAAAAAAAAAACAGTTTTATTATTATGCAATAATTATTTCCTCCGGTAACTTTATTTTTACTCATAATATTGAGAATTTATATAGACTATCAATATTGACGAATGATATGTACTTCCCGTATACGATTTTCCTCAAATCCACTCGAGAATGAATAAAAATATTTTCTCACGATTTCTAAAAGACATTTCTTATAACCTATCGATTATCGATATTTACATCCCGTGTACAAAATACAAACTCTGCTGAGAAATAATAAATTATATATATTTTTTATGATTTTTTTAAATGTTCTAAAAATTATTATAGTCTATCAATTGCCCAATGGCATAAGATTCCAGTGTACAACATTTCATAGGTATCGATCAAACTATTCCTGAAATCCGGACATACAAACAGACAGACTAACACAAACATAAATTTGAAAAAAAAGTACATGTACAAATAGAATTACAAATTTATTAACGTAGATGGAATATTTTAAAATGTGTTTAAAATATAATTATCTATATGGATACGTTAATCAATTATAAATAATCTATCTCAATACATATTTTAAGTTATTATAAAAGAAATCACATACAAAGAAACGTTCGCCGGACGATGAAAACAGACAAGTTTTTATACTTAAATGCTCAAAGTACACGAAATACCGCGTCACACATTTGATCAATAAAACAATCAATCAACATATTTGTTAAAGCAATGATTAAAAAATGGTACAAATACTTTTATATTTGTATTATTACAAACAGGTATGAAAAAATAATTACTTATTTATCTTGACCTCTACGACGCTATGTCGAAAATACAGTGTTATGAACTTATGAATTCCTTAATCCCTATTCTGCCTCTAGACTACGAGACGCCAAATTCCATCTGTTGACTTGCCGCCAATTCGACTTAACGTTTACTTTCATAATGAATTATTCAAATTGTGACATATTTTAGGTTTCTAATCTAATATTCTTCTATATCTATACATATTATAAAAGTCAACGTCTCTGTGTCTGTTTGTCCGTTTATGTTCTGTTCACGCGAAAACCACTAATTCGATTTACATGGTTTTTCCTTTAATTCATAGATTTATTGTCTGGCCAGGTTATAGGATATATTTTATAAGATAAAGTAACATACGGAATAAGCGGTGACGATAATAGTGAATCAATTTGGAAAAAAGACGCATTTGGGGTGCTTAAATGGCTTACGCTGAGTAAACCATACGAGATATATCAAATTAATGTTCTACATAATTGTAGATCTTCTATAACATCCGAGGGTGCCAAAGTGGCCGCTGTTGCAGCTATTGCAAATAAGGCAATCTGGCTAATTCCCTATCACTCGATCTAAACTAACCCCTGGAAGGAGGGAAGGAACATGTGTATGTGTATTAAGTAATCTGAATTTTTTTGTCTAACTAGCTAGGCTAACTTACAGAACCTATGTACCTATGTGGCGTGCATGTGTGTATGATGCAGTGTTATGTGTGTCTGAGATAGCTAGTGAATGTAGAGTCACTGTATCGCGCGAGCGGCTGCTTGGCTCAAGGGCTCCATACCGATGGATCGAACCTAGGCTTGAGTTGCCGCAGAGGAGGGCGGCCGTGGCGGGTATATAGTCTATTTATTGAGAAAGGTTATATAGGTTTTATAGCTTAATACTACCACCTCAAAGAGCAATGATGGCTCAGTGGTAGCGTGTCAGACATCTCGTCGGTTGACGTAAGTTCGAATCCATGCAATGAGGCTGAGCTTTCGGTGAAGCAAAACATTGTGATGAAACCATAGCATAGTTTTTCTTATGCCCGCCTGGCTTACTGAACCAGTTGAAAATCTGTTGCCAAGCAGTAATAAATGTGTATCGGCAGATGCACTTGAGGCAGTCCAAGCGTGTTACCATCTTAGGTAACATCATCACTTTAGATCAGGTGAGATTGTGGTCATAACGCTAAACCTATAACAATAAAAAAAGCAGTCACCATGAACAAGTCAAATAATCTGGCAAGTTGTAAGCAAGTACGGACAGTAAGAACAACGATAGATCCGCGGGTGCGTTGGTGGCCGGCGCAGCGAAGTATTAGGCGAATAATTGAACACGGGTAAAACCGTATGGTATTTTAGTAACACCGTTATTAGACTTTTTTGTTAAATCAATAAGCAATATTTTACACCTTTATTTAATTTCTTCTTTTACCAGTTTTGTAATCAATGACGGCGTTTCTTATTTTCGATTTTTTTCTGATGAGATAAAGATTAAGGACTAAAGCTCACTAACGGCCGAACCCAATAACCGATCTCAATCCAAATTTACCGATCTGCGATCGATACTTGAATCCATTTATTCTCCAAAGTGTTTCAATATCCGATCTACAGATTACAAAATCAATCCAAAAATGCGATCGATCTATGTGAGGTACACAATCCTTTTTTGAGACGTCCTCCGTATGGAAATGACAGTTGACGCATCCCAATAACCGATCTTTGTATTTTGACAGATCTATTTACGGCTATCTGTGATCCATTTTTACGATCTTAGGAATTTGGCGGTTTGCGACTAACGATCTTAATTCTGTTTGATTAATTATTTGTATTTTATAATTATTCTTTATAAATAATAAATAATGGCTACAAATATGCTTAGTACAATAACTAATAGTGACGATAGTGACAGTGATTTGAGTGATTTGGAAGCGTTACAGGAGCTTTCCGATTGGGACGATGATGAAAATGAATTTTCTCCACATTTTCAAAGAACTTATAGCCGTGTTAACCACATGCGGTGTTTAAACGATGCTGAATTTACATTTAGATTCAGATTGAACAAAAGCGCCGTTGAATTGCTTTTATCGGAAATAATACCTTTCATAAAAGTAACTTCCAAACGGTAGGTAATTACTTTTCAATACCTAATTCAAACAAACAAAACAAGTATAAGTACCTACTGTACAAAACATTATACACGAAATTTTCTTTTTGTAGAAATTACGGAATTGCGCCCTTACATCAGCTTTTGTTGACTCTTCGGTTTTATGCATTGGGCACGATGCTTATATCCGTAGCGGATTTTATTGGGGTGTCAAAGTCTTCGGCTGGCAGAATAGTACAAAACATATCTGAAGCTATAGCTATGCTTTATGATAAATATGTTGTAATTAATCAAAATTCTGCTGAAAAGTTCTACAGAATAGCCCAATTTCCACGTGTCCTTGGTGCTATCGACTGTACTCACATTCGCATACAGTCTCCAAGTAAGTTGGGTTCCAAATTAAAAAAGTTGTTATCAGTAATGCCTGTAAGTGACAGACTTCTTACAAATTATGTATTTCTCAGATCACATAATAGGCGAAGAATTCAGAAACCGTAAAGGTTACTTTTCATTGAATGTTCAAGCTGTTTGTGATGCTGATCTTAAACTGATGAATGTTATAGCTAGATGGCCTGGATCAGCACACGATGCTACTATTTTTAATAATTCAATTTTAAGAGGTATGTATCTAAGCAATAAAATAAAATGTATAGTAATGTCTAGGTGTTGTTAAAATAAAAGAAGCATTGAAGCGACTAGATGGTGGTGACCAAGGAAACTTGAAGGAGCTTCAGAAACAATACAAAAGTGATCGCATCACCATGTTACAGTCCCTTCTTTACAATTATTAGTAGTGCCAACATGATCAAATAACAACTTAAAACATATCCTGTTTTTATAGAATATCAAATAGCAATGAAATATTATTTATATATGAATTTATGTGATGCATATAATTATCTGCAATAAAAAAAATTTAAATAGATTTATCTTATTTAAATAGAATTTTGGTAGAAGAAGTAGGCCATAGCCCCAACCTAACTTATTAGAAACAAATCATACACAAATATTTTAAAAATATTAATGAAATATAAATATGTAAATAATGTATATCTTTGTCACAGTCGATTGTGTCGGTTTTAAAAATTCTTCTAACTCTGGAAAAGAAAATACAAGTAAATGTTCTTTCTGTTATAATCTGTTATAATAGCCTAACCCTCAGATATAACACATGTTAATTTTTTTTTAATTTAAATATTAACATCATACTTTACTATTATTTTTATTTTAGTCTGGAATATATTATGTACCTACAAAGTTGATTAATTACAAAATGAAGCTTTTTCATAATAATAAATTTTATTGCAGCTCAGTGTGATGCTGGTGCCTTTGGCAATCGTTGGTTGCTTGGTGACAGTGCATACCCAAATAGGGCATATTTACTTACACCACTTTTGACTGCAGCTACTGTAAATGAGCAGAGATACAATGATGCACATATTAAAACTAGAAATAGTATTGAAAGGTGAGTGATGTTTTATGAAAATAGCTAAAACAGTTGTTGGGAAAGCCTACACAAATATGTACAAAATTATTCATAGGCTTGAAAAAAATATAAATTGGTATACCATATAAAAAGCATATTCTACTTTATTAGGATAACTCAGTAATCAGTCTATTTTATTTTGTAGAACCTTTGGTGTATGGAAGCGTCGATTTCCTGTAATGGCTTTGAAACAGCGCTTGGCACTTGAAAATGTCCAGAAAGTTATTATAGCTACAGCAGTCTTACACAACATCTGTAGGAACTATAACATCGAAGAAGTGCCCCCAGAGGTTGAGCTGCAAGCTACAGATTCTATAGACACTGCTGTAGTTCAAACTGTTGGCAGTCAAGATGCCAGACAAAGAGCTCAGCTGATAAATGAGTACTTTACAGTTATGTAATAAACATTTCAAAAGCTTAAACTTATATCTCAAGAAATGTACTTGTTGTATCTTTAATTAATTAAATTAAATACTAAGAATTGTATATTTATTTTTCCTTAATTTTAAGACCTAAGTACATTAAAACGATTGTATATTCAATAATTAATATCAGTTACCTATTTTATTATGGAAATAAATATTGTATAGTAAATAGATATGATTAAAATAAAAAAATGTTGTCATTAGGGAATTTTAATTTATTATTGGTTTTTCAATTTTTCAATCTCTAATTTAGTTTTTTCATTTTCTAATAACATCCTTTCCAACTTTGCTTCTAGTACTTTTTTTTTTACAACTAAATACTCTGCCATGGCTAAGTTTCTAGCTGCTCGGTTCTCATCGGTTTTCATTAGTTTTCTTTTGAAACCTGTAAGAATTATACATGTTAATATAAGTTTAATATTATTAATTGAACATAAACAGATGCTGTTCAACATGCCCTTTACCATTACTAGATAATTTTGCTTTATTTATTACACACATAGAAAATATCTTGGTGATAACCATAAAATTATCACATTTTTGCACATCTTATAATGAAAAATATTATACTGCAACTTTCTGGATACCCTTTGCTTCCCAACCTCCTTGACAATACATGAGGAATACAAATTCCTGTTATAAAACTAGATTTATATATAGCTCATGGCATAACATTAAATTAAAAAATAATAATTACCACTAGCCCTGGGAGTATCTAAAAATATTTTTTTAGGTTTAGGTGTTACTGTATTGTTAGTAACATTCGTCTCCACCTCAGCTTCTTGCACCTGCACCTCCATAGCTTCATGTTCAGGAAGAACTAACAAAGCATTTTTGTTCAATTCATCTCCAACAGAGCATTCTTGTTCAGCATCACCCCCAAATCGCACAGTAAATCCGTCAACTGTACTGCCTAATAGGGCAGCTACACGGTCCAAGATGTCATCCGGAGGTATGTAGTCTGGACCTCCACCACCAGTCTAAAGAATAGAATATAATTAATTAACCAGGTAATTTATTTGAGCAAATACCTATTTAATGAAATATTATTTGGGTAAATCCATCAACATTTATTACTAACCTTAATGTTGTTCATCTGAATAGCAGTATTGCGCTTACGGGAGTTCTTTTTTAAATTTTCCCACTTCAATCGTAGTTGTTGAGGCGTACGACGACATGATGTGACCGTGGCGTTAAACTCGTCAGAAATGCGTCTCCATTCTTCTGTTTTTAATTTATTTGTGGTGGCATTTGTAGTCTTATTATTTATAACTTTGCTCTGTTCTATTAAAAACAACAGAGCCTTTGTTTCCTCCTTAGTCAGAGGTTTGACTGTAGCCTAGAAATAAGGAGAAAGTTAGGCCAGAATTGATTATAATTATTGTACAAAAAAGACGCGGAAGTGACCATCTTGCGTCGGTGTAACGAACAATAAACAGTAGATAAAATAGCCAAAGTATATAGTGTAGTACTCACCGTTTCGTAGTCCATGATTACTTTGATTTTTGTGGAACAAAAAGATGTAGTTTTCAACATAAATCGTATCTTTTTCGGAATAAATCACTACTTTGTCTGAAGTCGGAACTGACAGGACGCTAAAATTTTAACAGATGGCATATATATGTTTACGTTTCGTTTCTGAAAACTTTAAAGTTCTTTGTGTCGGTAATACAGTATAAAAACTGTTAATACTGCGTAAGTACTTAAAATATCTGTAAATATTAGTAATACATAAAGTTTTTGTTAACATATAGCCGTAAAGTAAAATATATTCTCTAGTATTTGTGTAAAACTTAACGCATTCCTTATGAAATCTGTTTATAAAGGAACGTAAGGGAGGGAAAAGATCGATCTGCAATCTGTAGAGAAACTTGGATCGTGGTTGTCGATTGTTGTTATTGGGACGTAGTTCGAAGATCGATCGGGAGATCGTAGTCAATCTTAGATTGGTTACAAACTCAGATTAAAGATTCGTTATTGGGTTCGGCCGTAGATAGTAGTAGTCATGAGTGAGTCGCGTAGCCGACTACTGGGCTTCGAATGTCTCGCTCATATTCATTTATATTGAAGTATAACTATAGTATAACTGTCATAAATAATGTAACCTTTTTTATATACTGCTCGACGTTCGGCCTTGAAATCACACATGATAGAAAATTAAGATTTGACCAAGGATAGTAAGCGTTTGGTCAATAAAAACTAACTCACTTTTCTTTCCTGTAAGTACTCATAGATGTAAAAGACTCCTTTTGTTGCAATTGTTCATAAGTCTTCTTGTTAACACTAATCATCAGGTCGGCCTTCTGTCCGTTTACTTCCTTCTAGCATAGCGGTTCTTGAACATTTAAAGTTCAGACCAAAAGATAATTATCTTTGTCTAAAATTGAAAGCTATAATAGATCACTTAAAAATACCTTTTATTTCATGTGAACATCTCGATGAAGTGATAATAATTGAACTTAGATTTTAAAATGTATGTTCAAAAAACAATTTATCTGTGACATTATTTAACAGTCAAAATAACTCTATGACAAATATCACTGATTGACGGAACCTTGGCGACTTCAAAATTAAAAGTACTTTATTTATTGAGAACGTTAAAAACGCTATTATTGGTTCGGAAAACATCCCAGTCATCGAGAAGAACCGGGAAAAAATTTGGTCGTGGTTTATCTGTATATTTTTTTTGCAATGCTTTTTTTTTGGTGGCCCACTTTAGTAACAGCTATAGCATTTATTTTTTTTGCCAAGGGTCTTAAATTTATAAATAGAATGATAAAAAATTCAATCATTTAATCAATAAGACTTATTATGACTTAATGAAATTCATCACAGCTTTAAGTTAAACCCTGACCTGATTGCTTTATGTTTATCAAGATCGAAATCAACGATAGCACGCCACACAAGCCGGTGTGACCAAAGAGCCAAGTGGGGTGTTAGGTTAGCCGATAGCGCGGCAAATCATATATCTTCTACCTTCAGACTCAGTTGGATTTTCGACCGCGAACCGTTGACACTGCGTGCGGCAATATTAAAAAAGCTTGTCGCGTCATACGAAAAATGAATTAAATACTTTTTTTATGTAATGGCGTATTTAAAATGACATTGATGTATTTTTTGTTCTAAATTTGAGTTTACGTGGCGAACGATATGTGCTCGAAAAAGCGCGCGTTGTCAACGCTATTTTTTTTAGAGCTTGTGGATAAGTTAACAATGACCTTTTTGTGTTAAAATTATTATGCCTAATAATAATAATAAAACACGTGCTTGGTTTACTGTAAATATTTAATTATAAGTGCTCAATTTCTAGACACAGTTTTGGTAAGATTTTTAAAATTGTGGGGTGTGAATTATTTGTTTGTAAAAAAAGAAAATTTAACCAAATTGGAAGAGACAATAGTAGATATACTAAATGATTATATTTTTATTTGATTTAAAAGATGTATATTGTATGTATACTCATGCGATTTTTTTTGTAAAAAATAATTTATAATTATAATAACAGTATTCAGAAACAAAGTACCTACGGTCAGTTGACAACGGAATAGTTTTCTTCAAATATTCATACAAGGGTATTCCATTATATTGTTCATTTGCGCATAATTCCGAAAATTAAACTTAACGGTAAAATTATTAAAATCAAATTCAAAAATAATGTAAAAATAACTAATACTAATTACTAACATTGACTAAATACAGTACAATTATTTAAAAATACTCAAACATTATATTTATATTAAGAAATCTATGGTTAAGCCTGTACATGTAAGATTTTTTCCAAATTTCCCGATGGACATACCTACTATATAAAAGATCAGGAACATGCACAACTCTTTTTATCTGTATGTCTGTTTCTGTCTGTCTGTTTATATGTCCGGATTTAACTCAAAAACGGCTTCACCGATTCTTATGAAATTCTGCACACGGGTACCTTATATCATTGGTCAATTGATAGGCTATAAGAATTTTCAATACTACTATTAAGAATATTATTAGAATATTATATTACTTAGAATATGTGAAAAAAAATAGTTTTATATTAAAACTTATCCGATTTTGATAAAATTTTGTACACGGAAAGTATAGGTCATTCCATAATTTATGGGCTATAACAATGTTCAATGTTGATTTTAGTAATCGTAAAAAAAAAATACTACAATTGTAGGTTCATCAATTCTCTACCGATTCTGATTAAATTTTGTAGACAGGAACGATCTTAAACTGCAGAAACCCGAGTTAATTATACTTGGATTTTGCAATGCTGGCGTCTAACTGAAAGTGAATAGATCATATTTAATAATAAATGCATGCGTGCGTAATTTATACCTTATATAGGTACTAGCTATGCCCAGAATAAGTTTGCGATGTTAATATTATAATGGTTAGTATAAAAATATTTTCTATGAAAAAACCATTCGTGCGATTGGGATTTATAATTGGTTATTATAGTTGTTGAGCGCAAGGCCGTGAAGGGTTTTGAATTAGTACTAACATTTGACATTAGATGGCGTGTAAGTCGTTTTATTTTGAAAATAAAGGGAACGATGTCCCGGGCAAAAGCAAGTCCTAAATGTGTAATAATATAAATGTGAAAGTCTGTATGCTTGGATGTTGTATGTTGTAATGTATTTATTTATTTATTATGTTTATCCAAGATAACTTAGCATTATACGTGATTTATAAAATTATTCATACAATACAATTAAAATGCCTTTATATTTATAGGTGAACACGGCATGCACAGACAAGATACTTAAGTATTAAATTTTACTATATACCTATAAAATTACAGAACTTAACACAAAGATTTAACATAAATAATGATAATAAGATAATTAGATAATAAAAATAAGAGAAATTGAAACTAAAATATAATTAGAAACTAATGTAGAAATAAAATTGAAATTAAAATAGAATTAAGATTGTATTTCAATTTTAGACTGGTAGTCTTATATTGTTTTTTTGAATTTTGCAATTTTATTAGAAAAAAGGTCACCAGATTTATTGAATTTATTATAAGTTTTAGGAATTCTACTCATAGGACAGCATAAATTTAAATTAGTAGAAGAGTGAGGGTTGTAAAATGGGACGTATTAATTAGACCTGGGAGCTTAAACAGAATATTAATTTTGAATTTACTAGTTAGTTGTGGACAATCTATCATTCAATTGATGAGTTTATACAAAAACATAAGTTCCAATAACTTTCTACGATCGCATAACGTGGTGAGATTAAAATGTTTGAGACGGTCATGACATTTTGGTATCTTCTTGGCTATATTACAACTATAACAAAGGTGCCACAGAAATTAGTAAAATATAATTAAACAAATTGTATTTTGTACATTAAACGTGCATTTTATTTTAACGATTTTATTATTTTACAATTATTAGACCTACAAGCCGAAATAATATAGTTAATTCATTATAAAAACTTAGCGTAATAATCTCATTAACAATACAGTTTGATTAATGCGTGTCGCGTAACCATAACGCTTTCTGTTCGATACATTTGTAGAATTTGATATTACAAAAAATACTCTTTTTTTCATTTCGATTTTTAATTGTAAACGCAAGTGTATACAATCCTGTCCAGCAAGCTAATTACATGATAGAAACCAATTTTCGATTAAATTGAATACATTATGTGCATGTACACAAGATCGCTATTTTCTACATATGATTGCATCAAGTGTTTATACAACAGCCAGATGTTATGTTTAGAATGCGTATTGTACAATAATTTAAATACAATTATCTTATAAATAACACAGAATATCCAGACAAATAATTATTATAACATATATTGACTGACTGTGTTAATTTCACTACCAATAGTTACAGTTTAAATGTAACTTGATAATTAGGGATAGACGGTATGCAGTACAATAATATGGTCACAATATACAAGTACATTATTTTAAATGTAACTGTGTTGAAAACTCGGTCAATAATTTACAAAGTAGGTACAATAAAGAGCTATGAAAAAAATGTAAAAGATAGAAGAAACGAAATAAATTTTGAATAGATTTAGGTATTCTAATATCTTTGTTTACTTAGAAGTAATGTTTATAAACTTGGATTACTATAAATAACTACATTTGAATGAAAAATAAATACGCAAAAGTAACTGAACGGATTTGAATGAAATTATGCACACAGATAGCTTACAACCTGGATTAACACGTAGAATGCTTTTTACCCTGGAAAATAACATATTTTCATTTCTCTATACACCCAAGTCTGAAGTCCACATAGACAAAGTCGCCTATAAAAGCTAGTATATAATAAAAATATAGGACGAATTTTCATTTCAACTTAGTTATGTTGGTCACTATCAGGCATAATGTTTAAGCGCCATGGATATGTAGAAGAGAGATAATTACAAACTCAATCGATACGTTGTAATTACATGCTATGACTGTATAAAATATTAATACCATTTGATATTTCTGCTAAAATTATAGATTTTATAAACTATATTATGCAGTTCGGCTGTTTATTTATAGACTTATGTATCAAATGAATGAAATTTTGAACTTTCATTTTAAAGTGTATTTTATTTTATAATATTTAAGTAAATGTACGTAAGCAAACATTATTTATACGCACACATATATCATAATAATAATACAGTAATTTAATAAGGTAATAATACAGTTTTTTTTCTTTTTTAACAAAATTTAGATAATACAGACAGTGAGGTGATCTAGACATTTTTTTAACTTCAACAGTCTCAAGAAATATTCTTTATTCCGCCAACCAGATGCGTAATATTTTACTGGGTGCTTTCAAAATTGACAGAATTTAGATTAGGGATATTTTCGTGTTCTATCGGGCTCCATCTGCCTTTTTCTCAAATCTGTGACACCCACTTCAAAATATATACCACGCGGTTTTTTAAATAAAGCATATTATTTTGGTTAGTTTCACTATTATTCATTATTAGTAGCACTAATTCAGAAACCTTTACAGACGTGTGTACAAAAACTCAGCAAAGTTATCACCGTCAGATAAATGGTATAGGAACGCATATAGTACAGACAAAAATGAAAATTCATTTTAGTATACGAATATATAAATTCTGAATATATTACGGACTAGCTGTGCCCGCGACTCTGCTCGCGTGGACTACAGAAAAAGTTTTTTATTTTTTGTGCGGTTTCTAAAATAAGAGTAGCCTAAGTTATACCTTATAATATCAGCTATCTGCCAATGAAAGTCCCGTCAAAATCGGTCCAACCGTTTCGCAGATTAACCGGAACAAGCAGACAGGCAAACATTTTAAAAATGGGTTACTTGTTATAGGTATCGTGAACAATTTCATATGCATTTAGTAATAACCTGTTATTTTGACATTACAAACAGACACTTCAATTTCATTGTATGTATGAGTTAAGTACTATTTACAAGAATTAAAGTCTGCAATAAATTTTTAATTACTATAATACAAAGCCATTTTAAAAATAAAATTAAGCGACATCGCCTCCCGGGAATTAGTATCTCTTTTAAAATGGCAAGCGTAAGCCAATTAGAAACTAGGTCGTAAGTGATGATACGCAATTTCATAAATTTATTACCTCTCAGGAATAATAATTGCTTGAAATTTATCCCGTTGAAGGAAGGTCAACAATGTAATTATATTACATAAACATTTTTTCTGGAATTGCCTGGGATGTGAGGGGTCTGTAAAATAGTCGTCGTTATTCAAATCCATTTACTTAGTTTTTTTTTTTTTCGAACTGACTATACTGTTAGCCTTAGGGGCCCTGGAGCCTTTATGGCTTTTACAGCTTTACCTGGCTTGGAGGCGAGCGCTTAAGGCACTCAGCCACGAAAGCTAAGCAACAACATCCGAGGGTACCAAAGTGGCCGAACCTCGGCTCGGACTGTTGCGAGTATACAATTAAGTCGCGATCAGACTAATTCCCTATCATTCGATCTAAACTAACTATACATATATACATGTTTCTTCCCCCCGGGAGGAGGAGGAGGAGGAGGATTTTTGCCGTGGTCTACATGGTGGCATTATATAATTGTTCGAAAGGTTTTTTCATCCGCCTCGACAACCACATAAATAGATGTTTGCGTGACTGATTTGCACAAGAAAATCCAAAACCAATTGCGACAGCAAGAGATCAGCAATCCATCAGCGATCTTAAGATCACGCTAAACATAGTGGAAGACCGGTTCTCTAGTACAGCTGCCAGATCACACCTATTGGTGTTTGGCGACAGAGAACTTTGTGGATGGTAGCTAGCCAGACGGGCAGTAGAAAATCCCTAGCACCATGCTATAGTTTCATCACGATGATTCACTTTGCAAGGCTTATTACCCAGGTTTGGGCCTAGCAGGGTACAGATCCATACCAAACCTCTCGATTACTGGATATTAGCCGGCTGATTCCGGAACGTGACACAGTGTGGCGGCTGCTCCACCTGTATTTATTGCATTATTACAATATTTTTATTCAGTAAATATTAATTTTAATAAAATCCTACAAATGTTAGAGGTTAGACTCGGACTAAAAAGTTGTTAGAACAATGTATACATGAAAGTACAAAAAAACATGTTTGTATTTGATTAACAAAGGGGAAATCATAGTGTTATTATGTTAAAATCCATGCAATGAGTCCGAGCTTTTGGTGAAGGAAAGCATCGTGATGAAACCATAGCATGGTGTTAGGGCACTTTCTAATTCCCGCATAGTTAGCTACCACCCTCAAGTTGAAAATCTCTCGCCAAGCACCTATAGGTGTGTTCTGTCAGATGCACTTGAGAGCCAGATCTCTCATTAGACTATAGTAGGAAACCATCTTGAGCCATATCGTCACTTAATATCAGATGGGATTGTGGCTAAACGATAAACTAACAAATAATAAAAAAGTATGGTTCTAAAGTAGAACGGTCCGGTTTTAATGTCTCCTTGCGAATATTCTTGGATCAGTGATTTATCCAGCCAGTGTCTATGGCCGCGCGACACTCATGTTTATAAATTCGGAAATATACACGGTATGACAATCGTTTGGCCGCTATTCTGTTTTCATTTCGTGTTTATTATAGCTGCTCAAGTGCGCTTTTGACGTGGGCTAGTGTTGCCAGAAAAACACTTTGACTAATCTGTTTAATATTTAAAATATCACTATATTAATAAGAGCTGTAAATAGAGCTGTTATCTTCGAAAACTAGTAGACCCGGAGCTATTCGAAGGGAACGTCATTTATGTGGAATAATATTTAAAATTTTTAGTTTTCATCGTTTTTTAAAGTATTAGTTTTATACTATTGCCCCAAAATTTTTCGTTCATCTATCGTATGTCGCATTACAGGTGGCCGTGGAGTAGGAAACTGTGAGACTCGAGACGAAGATGAAATTATTAATAGAATAATTGAAGTTGACAACAATTCAATGATTTAATTATTATTTTGTCTTATTGTTATTGTTATTTTTAAGTTTCACTTGCATCGTGGTTTCTTAAAACCACACAATATGTTTGTAGGATGTGATCTCTGCAACTACTGACCCGATTCAATTTTATTATTATTAAATTTTATATGGCATAACGCGAACGATGTCGCGGCGATTACTAGTACACAATATACAGCGTGGTTTTACTATCTTCGAGAACATAATCGCGTCGCTGAACATTATTGATCAAAAAAGTGGGACGACCTGACAAAACTAAATTACCTGGCAACACATAAAGAATGTTGTAAAAATACTCGTCTTATGTTGTATCTCTAATAGTTAAAGAATTCTTAAAAACTGTACGAGAAGAAAGTAATTTTTTTTACAGTCCTCTTTTTTCTTTCAGATATTTATTCTGAGTTATTTTCAATGTAAAAAAATATTTACTCTCATTACATAAGATTCGTATTTTTAATACCCAATAGTTACGTTTAATCTATTCCACTCATATCCAGTTAGTTTTATTTTATTTACGAACAACAAAGTTCTTATATCTGTTTATTCCATGTCGTATTTATTATTGAAGTGAAACTTATTATGCGACTTCCAACACGTTAAACGTTTAACGCACATTTTTCGAACTCTCTCTCTTTTTTTTTAAATGAAGTTACTTTTCTATCGTTTGTGAATCGTACACACACCTTTTTTGTCATTATTACATTTATTACATTATTCTTAATTAAAATTACATTTCATTCCTATAAAATTCGTCACATTCTTTTCGTATAATTAATCATTAAATTGTATATGGTTTTTATGTATAGTGTAAAAAGTATACACTCTAAATAAAATTAAATAAAGTATTAAAATAGTGAAAAATAAAAGATATATTTAAAAAACATAAATATAAATTAGTTTTTATTTTAAAATTGTCTTTGGGTGATTCATTAGGCACTTGCACAGTTATACCAGGGAAACAAAACAAATGATTTATTTTCTTTCCTCCAAGAACAACACTACATTTTTTGTATTTTTTTATAAGCTTAGCGATTGACCACAACCTCAGTTGATATTAATTATTAATGTTGCCAAATATGGTAAAACGCCTAAGCCTAGAAATAACACGCATCTGTGACTTCTTGAACATCGACTGGCGACAAGATGTTCACCTTGAGCGTGATAACCATATAAGCATACAAATCAAAAATACTTTATTAAATTTAGTCCCTGAGAGCTTCGCAGTGATAAGGCACTTATGAACGTTCACACATTACCACCATTAAGAAAAATCAGTCATCGAGCAGAGCTGACAAGGAAAACGATATTCAATAAAATAGCGTTTCGTAATAATCTATAAAAAATCAATAGTATTGTAAAAATTGTAAAAAGCTAATACTCGCAACCCATTAAAAAAAATTGTAAAACCAAATCTGTCATTTAAAAATTCATATCGTATAATAATTTATTTTAAAGCTTTCCCCGCTATATACAAATACTTTAAAATTTAAGTTTTCGAATAATGATGAAATGAAAATGTTTCTAATGGTGTTTTCAAGGCGATATCTATTAACACTCTGTTTATCTATACTGATAGCTGTTACTTAGATTGTTTACATTTTAAAATGTTCGAAATATTTCCACGTGTCAGCTAGTTAGTAGGTACTAAACTCGGAAGAAAAAAAACATCGACAGGACATCACCAGCCAGCCATAAATGATTTTAAAAAGCACATAGTTTGATCGGCGTTTTATTTCGCTATAAAAGGCTTTACGCACAACGTATAATAAATAAACAATGAAATGGCATAAAAATACTGGTGTGGATCCTTTTTAACGAATTCGGTATAACTGTATAAGTGAAGTCGTCGTTTTCAGTGTTACCGGTAAAAATGAAAAATATGTTATGTACTTACTGACCGGCGCAAATAGTTATAAACAACCTAAAAGCTGTTATGTAGTTAAACAGATTGTTAATAGATGGCGCTAGGGTCGCCACCCATACTTTATAATAAACTATTGTACGTTATTTCTGGTAATTGTACTCCATACTTTATGAACACAATAAAGTACGCGAAAATACTTTATTTCGCATGAGGTAAGCATTTTTGCGTAAATTGGAACGTTTTCGATTGGTGCTGAATCGATAGGTCGCCAGCGTCACTTGAACGCTCATGAATCTGCTGATGGTAAGTTTGAAACAATTCAAAAGGCATTGGAATAATAAACAGTGATGTATAGATCTATATGGAAAATGAATAAATATAAAAAAAACGTGTCTATTATACAGGCACTAAAGAATTGAAAAACGCTTCATAATATCTTGACATTTCTAACAAAGAAAGCTTATCGGATACTTATTTAAGAACGCAAAGGGAATATAAATTATCGTCTGGAATTCAACAGTAACCTATATTTTCACTTTCGCTTTCTTCAAAAGCCAAAGGTTTCTTAATAAAAGTTCTTTAGTTCGAAAAGATTCTTAGCTTTATGAAGACAAGATGTTTTTTTTTTTGTGATTCATCCATTTTTCATGATCGGTGTTAAAATGTTCTTTCACAATTTTTATATGAAACTAGACAAATACCTTGTGACTTGCACTACTTAAAAAAAAGCTTTTGGTACATTCCACTTTACTCGCGTCTAGCTGTGTGGCCTTTTTATGAAATTCGCACATATGAGCCCCTTGTAGCATAACTCTAGTATATACGTAAATAATGTTTACTTATTTAATAATCTGATACAATTGATTTGAACAGACTACACGCATCAACAGTGGACGTATTCCATAATATTAAATATTCCAAAGCCTAGTCTGTTCAAACCAAAGGAATTTTTCCTTAATTATATATACTACATATATACCATACAAAGTACTCATTATGTCAGTATAAATAAATCTTAAAGACATTTCTCTTAAGGTCCTGTTTGCAAATAAATACTTACATATTTAACAAATTTACATTTAATCGCAATTGAATAATATATCTTGTTAAATATTCCCAAAGAAATATTATCTTAATGCTCAGGAAGGAAATCTATTGATTATAATAAGGATTCATCTGTCACGTTGCCAACTTTCTTTAAGAAAAATATGTTTACTTCGTCGCCAACTAGTCTATAGAAAATAAATTGACAAACAAAAATTTTAATACCTTGTGTTCCAACTACGAAACACTTTCAACATTAAGTCTACGTAACACTTTCACCATTAAGTCTATATTTTTAAATGTAATCAATAATAAGTGCCAACAAATTTAGGCTATATTAAAACTATCACTATTTTTAGTTTTATTAGTCATTACAGTAGGGTTCGATAATAGATTTTTGTGAGGATACTTAAAATTTTTGGAAAAATCTTCTTTCTTAAATCTTTAAGTTTCAGCACCACTGCTTTTCTTGTCTTAAGTTCAAAAATGTCACGAGAATGAATAAATAAAGAAGATACGTGTACTTACGTAATCACGTTAGAAGTTAGTAAAGTTTATTTCAAACACAGGCGGAAAAACGGACTTATTTACATCGTATTATGTTTGCGTCGATAGAAAACGATACCTATCGCCCTCCATATATTTATCTATCGCTAGCGCTTAACAACGTGTTTAGTGGTACGGGGTGGGATGAGCGACACAGTCATTCGGTGATAACAAACCTGTTTAAACATGTTGCACGAGGAAACTACCTACATAAATAGAGAATACTGTTTGTCATGAGAAAAGACTTTAAATCAGTCTCAGGGATGCACTTAACAGTTCTTACTCCTTTTTCAATTATTGAGATCTTTATTAAATTCAGGACAAAAAATAAATAATCATGAAATTATTTATATGTATTTATATAATTATAATAAATAAAAATGCTAAATAATGTTTTTCCGACATTAATACGATTGATAGACTTTGAATATTGTAGAACCACATAAAAAAATTTTGGTTACGCCTGTCAATGTCAATGACCGCTTTTCCGCTTACTCTAGAAAAAGACTTGACAATAAAACAAGAGGTTTAGCAAGTACCTTAATAGTTTAGACATTTTGTTACGCACGCATGGTATAAATTAAGTCGTCATCATTTTATCATAACGCGCCAAAAAAAAAATTTCAAAAACCTTACATTTGTAAAATTACGCGTATACTGAAATTTTCCTTTGGACTGCATTACATATCACAATAAGTGACGAATTTTATATTTAGAACGTATAATTACCATTAACTTTAGTCTAACAGCTCATTGTTCGTTTTGCGGTTCAAGACCCTCTAATTGTCGTTTCACTTCAATCGCATTTTACTACGCCATACTTACGTCAATCAAATTAGGTTTTATATGTGTTTTGATTGGTACTGCTTACAAATGAGAAGATAATCGCATACGCTCCAACTTTACTCATTACTTGCTAACGCCTTGCTAGATTGCCAGTAACGAAAACATAAAATATAGAAAATATGCCCATTTTTCTAAGAAATTAATAAATTGCTTACAGTTAATCTTGTTGTTACATTTACATGTAATTTAGTTAAAAATAGAAACACAATATAAACAATTCTTAAAGTAAACTATAAATAATAATTAGGAGCATGAATTTTAAGTTGTCACGACAACTCTCTGGACAGTTTTAACGAAGAAGCCACCATCTTGTTAAAGCATTGTATGAACACTGAAAATTAGAAAAATATTTATTCACGTGACATTGGCATAATTGTATGTAAATACAAGTTGCCATTAAATAAGAAGAAGACGAAGAACATTATATAAAAGTAAAAATAACTTAAAAAGTCAATTGTAAATAAAAGCATGTGCTTTTTAATTTATCGACTTCTCAGTAAAACAATTCCCTCTTGGTCGATAAAATTCAGGCATAGAATAGGTTAATGCTAATTAATGGTCGTAGTAAAATTAAATGCGAAAGTATTTATTACAAAGCTCTTGTATAAGTCGGCCATTTTGAATGCTATCCAAATTGGAGATGTTATCCGAGACGGCGCGGCGTCAATTAAACTTGCATGTTTGAGATCGTTTACCTTTTTTTCTTTGACTTATTCTGCATTTAAATATAGGTATATTGTGGTTCACCGTATTTAACGTAGGTTTTTAAATTTTTGAATTAGGCAAATCTAGCATACATTAGCTGCTATAAAAAATATTAAAAAAGTGTGTTTGCGATTCACACACGATAGAAGTGAAACTTCATTTTAAAAGATATTTTATATTTTATTTAAACAGTGTGCAATATACATACACACCGACATTTGCTCTCTCGCTCTGGCTCACACAAAGAGGAGAGACCGATAATATATTGCTCTCTCGCTCTGGCTTACACAAAGAGGAGAGACCGATAATGTGCGTTAAACGTTTAACGTGTTGGAAGTCGCATAAGAAGTTTTACTTCAAAAAATATACTTCTAACTTTTCTATTGCTTCAAATTCATCAAAATTCTTAGTCAAGAAGTTTTTTAACTGATTGAAAAATTAAACCGATTTATATTATCCACAACAAAAAATAAGGGAATAATTTGACCTAATCTATGCCAATATTCTATAAAACTCAAATGTTTTTTTTGTTTGTTTAAACGCGCTATTCTCTGGAACTACCAATCAGTTTTTTATTTATTTATTTTATAGCATATTTATATATGCTAGAGTTATAGTCTATACAACTTCACGCTACGACTCTCAGGAGCAGAGCAATAACCTTGAACGTCAAGCAATCTGAAGGCAAGTACAGGATGTGAGAATAACGGTAGGTTACACGGTTGTGTTGGTGACGACGCGGGCAAGCCCGGTGAAGCTGCCAAAGTTTCATATGGCTCCAGAGCCCTTAATGCTAAAAGCTAAAGAAAAAAAAGAAAGCCACGTCGCTGAGGATTGGTCGTGGAATAAATTTAACACGGGTGAAACCGTGGGGCACAGCAAGCCTAAAGTTTTTTTTTAAATTGCAGAGGAATGATAGATAAAGATATCTCCAAAGGTTACGGGACGTCTTGTAAATAAAAATGTCACTTGCACTGATGGTATCATGAACCATATTTCTACCTGTGTATCAATTAACGTTACATGATCATCAGCTCAACCAAAACACGTTCACTGCTGGACATAGGCCTCCCCTAATATTTGCCACAATGAGCGTTCCTGGGCCGTTTGCATCCAGCGGGTTCCCGCAACATTTACCACGTCGTCGGTCCACCTTATAGAGGGTCTGCCCCCGCTTCGTCTTCCGATACGTGGCCGCCACTCCTATAATACAGTAGAAAAAAAAAGATTAACCCGATCGAGTTTCTTGCCGGTTCTTTCGTTGACTGCTAGTAGCGTTCATAAGTGCCTTCTTAGGGTCTAAATTGAATAAAGTATATTTTGATTTGATTTGATAGAACTCTTCGGCTCCATCGGCCATCCGTCCATGTGCCCCGCCCACTGCCACTTAAGTCTAGTAATTCTTAGAGCTATGTCGATTACTTTGGGTCTTTTCATCAACGCTTGCTTTTAAAGATATAAGAATATAAAAATTCTCTACAAAAATTTATTAAAAGTTCTTGTATCCCCGTTTACAGGTTTTCGAATGGAATTTAATTATTTAAATACATTATTTAAGTTCTTTAAATGTATCTTTTAATATAAAATATTATATGAGTAATAGTGCAAGTTTTACATAAAAATAAAACTTGTATTATTGAGCATGGACGATGCACAGCATCTGTGAGAGGGCGTTGTATACTTCCGCTTGTTTTCCACCAATCACAGCGCTTTAAACTGATGACCTTGTGTTCTGCAGCGCCATCTACTGAGTTTAAGTCACAGGAGGCCGGTGGGGGCATTTAATCAGTCATAGCAGTCTCTCATCAGGAGCTTTGAAATGGATGCTGTGCATCGTCAATGCTCAATAATACTTGTTTTATTTTTATGTAAAACTTGCACTATTATCGACGATGTGACGATGCACAGCATCTGTGAGAGACGTGTTTGTAACTCCTGGTGACGCGATAACGACGCTATGTGAAGTGGATGTAATTAGAATTATTAAGCTATAATCACACAGAAAGAATTAAAATTTAAACTAGTCACACGATGACACTAGTAAAATAATTCTAAACTTATTTCCATGATTCATCCAGTATTCATCGTTTTAGTACAGTAACTATATTTTTTTATTATAATAAATATTATTTGGTAATAAATCCAATACTTAAATTTATCATCGTAATAATAAGTTATACGAGATAAAAATAACTAAGTACTTTTTAAATTATTGATTTTTCTTAAGAGTTGTATTTTTGTTACACCAGCAACTATGGCTAAGAATATGAAATCCCGATACCATTTTAAGGAAAACAACCGATTCCAAAGAACTCAGTTAACTCAATCTCATCCCAGTTTTTATCTAGATACCAACAACAGTTCACGAAGCAGCTTGTGTCTTAGCTTTCATAGTAATAAGACCTATTACACTCGGCCAAGTTTGTGTGGCCATGATACCAATTTCCACTGGCAGGATTCCAGAGAATATTAATATTATTTTATTCTAAGATATTGAAACTCCATAGCCTCTGTCTAAGCCTGCGTCAGCTTTACACAGAGATGGCAATCAAAATGACAAGCATCGTTGTAGAGGTTTTAGAACGCCTCCAATAAAAATAGGCAGTGTAGTAGTCGGCCTGACGCCAAGAGCAGAATGCAAGCCTACATGACGCCTTATGTCCTTCGCTGTGGATTATCCTAAAACAACCTCAAACACCATGGCACTTGGACACCAAATTGACGATTTCTCTGCTCTAAACTTACGAAGGTTAATTGATGTTACACCTGTTTAACTAAGAAAAATTTGAATTAAAGCTTTTTCTATTACAACTCTCCCGCGAGTATATAATTTTTAAGCAACAATATAGATTGATAAGATAATGTATCTTCTAGGAATTATAATGTTAAGAATCTAAAATTCAACTCCACAGCTTGACCTAACCCATCAATCCCATGAGGCTTTGTATGTTTTCAATATTCTATAACTTAAGTTTAAACGTTATTTGCGGGTTTGATTGGTCTGTATTGCCTTCTCTCCGAGTAATGAGGCGACACCCTGGATGTGCTGTGTGACGTTGACTATCCTTTAACGTAATTTTTTCATAACTCTATTTGTATGGAAGCGAAGGAATGTTTTCTGAGAATCCAAATAAAAGAATTTTGTCCTCAGCGCTGGCTACTCAGCTGCTTGCCTCCCTCGTGAGAATCTATCCGCGATGAGATAGTACATATCAAATCAATGTCAAGTTGCGTGGGACTAGTGACCATGTCCGCTTTCTTTGCGAATATATAATACGGATTATTCCATTGACTGTCTCTGTCAACGGCAGACTTTTCAGGCCCAATTATCTGCTGACCTGAATCCAATAGTGACTTTACGTGAATGACAGATACATCCCAAATATACATTCACTCACTCCTTTACTTTGCATCTGGGCTTGAAAAAACGAACATCACCAGTTAGATGAAAGTCGTCCAGAACAGTAGCACTACCTCAAAGTTTTTGGACTACAAAGCCAACGACGGGCCAGTCACCTTAGTAACAAAAGGTGCGTGAAAGTATGTATGAAATAAATTGAGCTAAACGATCCACTCTGTCCTCCGGAATTGAGGGATCTGAATGAAAGTGCCCGATTAGTGTTGTATATCCTTGACCTGGTTCAGCAGGGTCTTAAAGAGCCAATGTTTTAGTCAAAAACATATAAAGAAACCGAGCTTCGAGTTTCTGCCAGTCAGTAAGTAACCTCAAGAACATCATGTACTTAGAGGGTTCAGCACGGACTTAAAGAGCCAATGCTCTTGACAAAAATATGCTCGTAAAATGAATGGGCTCCGAGGGATCTGAATGAAAGTGCCCGATTAGTGTTGTATATCCTTGACCTGGTTCAGCAGGGTCTTAAAGAGCCAATGTTTTAGTCAAAAACATATAAAGAAACCGAGCTTCGAGTTTCTGTCAGTCAGTAAGTAACCTCAAGAACATCATGTACTTAGAGGGTTCAGCACGGATTTAAAGAGCCAATGCTCTTGACAAAAATATGTTCGTAAAATGAATGGGCTCCGAGTTGCTGCCCGTCGTCAACATCATCGTTCACACCATCGTTCTTGACACATCGTTCTTGGATTATTATCATTTGTGACATATCAGAGTCTGAGCAGTCTGCCGCTTTCCCCAATCCGCTTTCGGAATGACTGTCGTAAAATTTGAAGCTATTGACGATTATTAATTGGATGTTTCATTACGCTGACACTAGGTCGAACTTGGAGGGTGAATGGCAGACGCATTCCCATGATAATTTTGAGAAGGGCCTACGTACAGAGTCTGCCACTATCCAGGATACGCTCGGGGACAGCCCTCGTAAGGTTTCTGCTGTTTTGGCGAAAACATCGTACCAGAAGAAACATTACAGGTTAAAAGTTATTAAAAAATTTACTCTAGGTCTACGAGACCGAGTATTATTTTCAGTATCGGATACTTGAACGTATATCCAAAATAGACCCGATATGCAATCATTCCAAAAGCTTTGAGCGTTCAGGATCAAAAACCGAGGTACTCTAATGACTTTTAAAGTATGTACTCACGAATTAAAAGACGCGATTGTAAAGGAAAGGTCTCAATAGTAACTGCAGTAAGCCGCTTTTAACCCGGTGCCAGATGGCACGCGTATTGGGGACCCTCCGATTTTAAAGCGCATAAACTATTACACATTGTTTTTGTAATAAAATATCCTCGCCCCGTAGTGAGGGTAAGTAAACTAGTAAATGAAACTAGACTCACCGCGTCTTCATGTGTAAGAAAACTAGTGATTGAAACTAGACTCACCGCGTCTTCTCCACGTTACCTCGCTATCCGAAAAATTTAGGAACAACGACGACGAGTTGAGATGTTTTTGACGAGCCCCGGCCGTCGCCTGTCGGGCGCGACAGTGCTACACCGGTGTTAAAACGCTGTGTGCGCACTAACATTCATATCACTTGTACTAAACACTCGTCACTTGCACTATTTTTTTATAATATTAGTTGACTTTTTTAAACGAACAACAAAAAATATAACTCAATTTTGCACAAAAAACCCAAGGGGGTTTTTAAACTTCGGCGAATACAGGACCACGTAGGTCTGTAGACGTGTTGCTCGTTCGGGAAGTAACGACGCTATGACTGATTAAATGCCCCCACCGGCCTCCTGTGACTTAAACTCAGTAGATGGCGCTGCAGAGCACAAGGTCATCAGTTTAAAGCGCTGTGATTGGTGGAAACAAGCGGAAGTATACAACGCCCTCTCACAGATGCTGTGCATCGTCACAAGCCGATAACATATAACTTTTTCAGAAACACACTTACCAATACTGAAATATATCAAAGGGTTTTTAATAGAGAACACAAATATAAAATAAACCTGCAATGAGCCGCGGTTTCACACGCGTATAATTTTAAAAAAAATCGCTGATTTATGCTCGCCCTCTAGCTTCGGAAGAGTCAACATCGATCTGAGGATGCCTCGTTAAGAGGTGAAACACGTAGATTGGAGACGTCTAATCTGCAACATAATTCTTTTAAATTATTCTTTTACATATTGTTATTTTTTAATACTTGTAAAATTTGGTATTTTTAAGTTTTTTTTTTATTACTATTATTATATTTTTACTTTTCTTAATACATTGTTATTATATTTTTTTAAACATTCATTTATTTATTAAAAAATGTATTTATATTCAAACGTTTCAGTAGGTAAGACATTTCGGATAAGTTATTTATAATGCTCATAAATCAGTTTTCAATTTTCAATTATTTTTTGTCACAAAATATCTCACTGTGTCTTATGTATAAGAGGATAGGTATATGGTATCGCGGATTTTTTAGGTGTATTTAGGAGCAATATTTTTGTAGCACATTTTATTTACGTATCACTAACCATTACGCTAGCGCACGCAGAAAAAGCAGTCCGAGTGTGTTGTTTCTTCCGAATTACTTAACAAAAATCAATATTTAAGGCTAGCTGAGAGGTGTAGCTTAAAACCTGGCTAGATGACATTGCTATGAATTAAAATAAATGCATGTAAATCGGATAAGTGGTTTTCGCGTGAAAAGGACAAACGGACAGAGAGACGTTGAGTTTTATATCTATATATCGATATAGATATATGCTGCAGGAGATTTATTCAATACATACATGATTAACGAAAAGTAATACATTTGTATAAAAAGTAATTTTGCTCTAAAACTGTTTTTTTTTGTGTAATTCGCTTTTTTGTACCTCACTGCTAGACATAGCTCTGCCTTCATAGTGTATAGAATGATCTCACAATCTTCTTTATTTGACTCTGTACTTTTTGATAAATGTTTTTTTAAATTCACAGTTCATGTACGTATTGTTGAAATGTATTCGGAACAAAAAATCTTACATTACTGATGCCCTTTCAATATATAACTTGATTGCTATTTACTTCAGTCTAAATGTGAGAAAACATTTGGACTGACGTAATCCTAAGCGTTTAAGGTCAAAAAACAGAACATTTCCTTGGGGAGCGTAGTTAAGGTTGGCAACGGGCTAGCTATCTCTGGTGTTACAAACTTCCATAGGCTACGGTAACCAATTATCATTAGGCGGGTCGTAAGCTTGTTTGCCATCGTTAACCAAATCAGATACACAAACTGGCTGGTAAAAAATCTAGCGATCATATTGTAACAAAAAATTATATATAAACATTTTAAATTCAAATATAACTCTAATAATTCTTTCTAAATGATTTACAAAGTATGAGCTGAAATTAAATTAACATTAGTATCTTATTATTTGAAGGTAAATTAGATGTTTACTTACAAAACGAATACGCCTGGCGGATCGCGCCGTCTGGGGAAAACAAAGATTTACATAAATAACTATGTAATGAGATACTTTTTTTATAAAACAACTGGTTCTGTTTTAATAATATATATATAAATTTTATTTTTGGTTGATTTTACCAAAGAAAGTTTCACAAAGCAACTATAGGAACGTTTTTTTAATTATTCTTTATATAAATGACCACTGTCTCACCTGACGTAAGTGACGATGTGGCCCAATATGGTAACGCGCTAAACCTAGTGAGGGATCTAGCTCTCAAGTGCAGCTGCGGGAACATAACTATAGATACTTGGCGATAGAGTTTCAACTTGTGTGGTGGCTAACCAGGCGGGAGGCATTAGAAATTATCTTACCGCCATGCTATGGTTTCATTCCGATGTTTTGCTTCAGCGAGAGTGCAGACTTATTGCTGGGATTAGAATTCACGTCGATCGACGCAATGTCCGCAAGAACTTCAGAAATAAATCCATTTCTAGATTTAGCGTATTTATTTAAATAATTTATAGGTTTAGCGTCAGACCATAATCCAACCTCATGTTAAGTGACGAAGTGTGGATGTGGTAATAACGCTAAGCCTAGAGAGGAAGTTCTAGAATGTAACATTTCTATAGGTGCTTGGCTTGTAAATGCGCTATCACGATGCTATGATCTAATATCGCAATGTTTTCCTTCACGGAAAGCTCAGGTTCACTGTACGATTCGAACCTACATCGATCAACGCTGTTTCCAAACATGCTACCACTGATCCATCATCTTTCCAAATCTCTCTTTATCGCTTGGCCTACAAGTTCACTGAACATTAAGTCAGGTTGTTGACAAACAGGAATTGATTAAAAAAAATTGTACCTACTTACGCATTGATTCTCATAGATATTGAAAAATATAACAGTTATCTCATTCAGGGTTGGCAGGAAATGCCTATATGTACAATGTTACCAACTATGGTAATATAAAATATTTTTTAATTAACCCTGATTACTTTGGAAATGAGCAATAAATTAGTTTTCAATGTATAAGATTTCTTAGAGACATGAAATTTAATTTATATATCCGAGCAAGAAGATAGGCAGGGCGTATGGTGTTGCATGATACTGTCACTTAAGGTGTTTTTTGACTTCAATGTTAGCCATAAGGGCCCTGAAGCCTCAAACGGCTTTCACAGTTTCACCCGGGCTTGGTAACGAGCGCTTATGGCACTCAGCCGCGAAAGCAAGGCAACAAGCTCCAAGGTTGCCAAAGTGGCCGAACCTCGGCTTGGAGTATTGCCGATCATACGAAAACATTCCGAACTGACTAAGTTTCTTTGCGTCAGATGTCGGTCGTATTTATGTGGATTTCTCCGATAGCAGTCGAGTGTATGCGAATGAAGCTGAACACGTTATACAAACATGTTTTGACTACAATCATTTGGCGGAAGTTGAGTTATTTTTTAATTGTAGACGAAAATACTATACTTAAGATTTCAGTTATTTAACTATGGAAAGGTCATCAGTATAAGTTGGTGAATAACGTAATAACATTTTTCAGAATACGTAAATATGTAAGTTGGTCCACTTTACCTCCGAGTATCCTCAATTAGAGACAAAAGAAACATCGTAGATATATAAATGTTATATTGAGCTCGGAACGACTCCCATAACAATTTTATGTTGGAACATCAAAGCGTAAACCTTGGGCTTTTAGGTATCGAGAAGGTTTATGTTGTTTACAACAGGGACGAGGATATGACTTAAGATTCGACCTGGGTCTTCTGTAAGTGCTAACGGCTTTAATAACAAGATACGTAACAACTCAACAACTTAAATATAATTATTTATATTACGCCTCCGTTGAAAATAACAAAAGTGTGGTTATATCTTATACGAATAAAAATCTTGTCTGTTAGTGATTCTATAACTTAACTTGACCGATTGAGTTTAAAATAAGACAATATTTTAAACTTGTTTTATAGAGATAAGGATTGATAACTATATTATGGCCTAATAGATGGCGCAGTGGTCGAGCCATCAACTATCAGAAAGGATAGAACAACGTCTGCTGGGCGAGCTAGTAGGTTATATAATGATTAATTATATAATTTGTTATTCATTAAAAGCAATATTATGTTTATAATACTATTGGGAAAAATAGAGGCGTATTTATCGGAACGGTTTAAAAGTTATTTCTACTCGCAACTTATCAGACTTTTTTAACTGTGCCCAACTTTTATCAGTTTTTGACTATGCGTGTTAAATTGAAGGAATTTAGTATTTCCTCAACGTAACGACCTTGACCTGAGGGCTGCGACTGATGACCTCGCAACAGTATAATCGCTGGCACACAACCCAATAGGAGAGGCTAAAGTTTCCGGGTAATATTTACATCGTCCAAATATGATGAAGGCTCAATGGTACCTTGCAGGGAAACCTCGTTGATCGAGGTGAGTTCAAATGCTACCATGAACCTAAGTTTTCAGTGAAGAAAAATACCATGATGAAATCATACCATGGTGATTGAGTATTTGCTAATGTTCACTCGTCTAGCTACAAACCTGCTAGTGAAAAATCTGTGGACAACCGCTTACCAGGTCTTCAGCAGCTATACTTGAGAACCGGTCCTGTTTTCAAAGCTTAGCGAGTTACCATCTTCGTCTAGATTGTTACATGACGCTACTTAAAAGTAATGTAATTTTCTCGCAGTACTGCCATTGTACAAAATCATCTTAAGTTCAGTCTTTCACCATTTTATATAGTTATAGTTAAATATGGAATATACAAAAAAAAAACAAAGATAAAATTTAAGGTTTTGGTTCTTCTTATAAAACTCAACGTCTCTGTGTCTGTCTGTCCCTTTATGTTATTTTTAGGCGAAAACAAGTTATCCAATTTACATATTTTTATTCATTGCTATGCATCTGGCCAGGTTATAGGGTATATTTTATTAAATAAAGTAACATACAGGCAGTGACTATAATGGTGAATCAGTTTAGAAAATAGACACTTCTGAGGCGCTTAAATGGCTTACATAGTAAGCCATAAGAGATAATCAAACTAATGTTCTACATAATCTATACACATTATAAAACTCAACGTCTCTCTGTCTGTGTCTCCGTTTATGTTCGTTTCACGCGGAAACAACTTATCCCATTTACATATTTTTATTTTTATTCATAGCTATGTTATCTGGTCAGGTTATAGGGTATATTTTATTAGACAAAGTAACATACAAAATAAGCAGTGACGATAATACTCGTAGTGAATCAGTTTGGGAAATAGACGCTGCTGAGGCGCAAAATGCCTTACTTTTAGTAAACCATAGGAGATAATCAAATGAATGTTCCACATAATTGTAGATATAAAAAGACAGACAAAATAAGTCTACGATAGCATACCTATGTATATCTCCTAAGGATCACAATGAATAAATATTTTTGTACTTTTAACATATAAAGTGTTTAAAACATTTTTGAAAAGTTGTCTACTCCCGGATTCTCTTCAATAAAAATGTGAAGTTTTCGTGTATTGTTCAAAATACAGTGGTTGGTATTATTATTAATTCTCAGCGAAGTGTATAATTTTTCAAGTTGTCCTAGACTGTCGTCATAGCAACTGGCGACACTCCAAAGACATATAATATTCTAAAACCACGGAGGACTATTCCGTCGTTTCCGTAAGGTGTAATTGCTGGCAGAGACGGATGTCGGCAATCACTGATGTTGGATAAGAGGCGAGTTAATGAAAACATCCCATGGTGTGTGTACTTTATGAAGTTCATCGTCATTTTAGTTGTTAGTTTCAGTTTAGTTAATGTGTAAAATTTGGACAACCGAACATCGCTTGGTGTCTTGCAAAATGAAATAAAAATATCTATACTTACTGGTAAACTTTAAAAATAATATTTAAAAACTTTAAAAAGATAGAAAACAATATATATCCTAAGTATTCCCTAAGATATATTTTCTTAAATTCTACTCATTTTTACTTTATTTTACATTTTTGTACACTACGACCACAAATGACTGAATTCCATCGGTCTTTTGTTGTTCTATTATTATACGATAACTATGCCGATAGATAGGCGGTAAACAGAATGACAAGCAATTGCCCTTTAAAAAAAAATGTTTTATTTTTTAGTGAGAAAATTGCAAAAGAAATTATTTTGGCAAAGTTTAAGGCATCATGGGTATAAAAAAGATGTATGAAAACTTAAGTGAACAATGATTTTAAAGTAATGTCGGTTTCAAGTAGATTTCATTATGGCATAATTCATTATTGTATCTAGTGTAAATAGTGAAATATTGCTATTAATGTAAGAAAAGGAGAATTTTTTACTAAAAACAAAATTTGCATTAATGGAACGTTTTTACATTCATTTGCCGCTGGACATTCGCGTTTAATAAAAAACAACATTAATAATACTTTATTTCACATAATTTAATAATCAAAGTTATATTGTTTGCCATTCATTCTTATGCAGGCCCTACATCAACAGATAAATGTTCTTTTCAGTGCCTCATTACTTGAAGTACAGTGTTTCAGTACTTGAAGACTTCGGTGTTTCATTTGTAGAGTCATCACCTTGAGCGGACCCTGCAATATTGTAACCCCCCCTCGGACCCCTCATCTCAACCTCGAGACCTCGACTCGCTAGCAACTTCGTAGGGGTGTCACAAGACGGGCATCCAGCAACTATAAATTTCGGGAAACCCGGGAACCCGTCGCCCCCCTTCCCAGCTGAAGGGAAGTGACGCGAACCCAAAATTCATAAGACTGTTTTTTGATTGTTTGTGATTTTAAAAAGTATTTTTATGTGAAGAAAATTCAACATGTCACGTATCAGACTCAGTAAGTGTATATTTAGATAATTTCATCATGCAATTTAACGATCGATGATAGGGTCTTCGATTTTCGGTGTTCGTCTTCAATACTGGGTGATACTTATTTACGTTCAGGCTATACAGTCGCTTTGCCAAGTATTTACAAAAAAAATGTTATACAAAATTTAAAGTAAATTTTGTTTATAAGACGTTATTAACATCTGGCTCACATCTTCGATGGTTATGCCATTTTTCCCGCCGTCAGATTCTCTTTGATTCGCGTAAGAAGACAGTGATTAATGTTACAAACCAAAGAGGAACAAAATATACACACACCCGTATACGTACTGTTACAAATGTACCAAAAGGTCTACGACAAGCAGCATCCCTTAGTGATTTATCTTTTATCAAATCTAGCCTATTCTTTTTTGGACAACTAACAATGTCTATTAATTATGCAAACATTCAATAAGTACGTACTATGAATACCACATTACGGGTGAAAATAGTTCCGTTTGTAAGTAAATCGTTTGGTAAAAAAATTATAAATTTTAAGGCATAAGTAATTATACAACATGTATATATTTATGTATATCATAGATTTAGTATAGTATAAATTGAAAATAGGTTGAATAAGACGAGACCAAAAAACAGAATACACTAGTGTGCGTGTTATTTTGTTGATTGTCTTTGTTATACGAGTTACACCCGGGTACAATACACGTAACCGCAATTAAACACGTCTATTAAATTTCACTATAAACCTTAGATTTTGCAAAAAATAAATAGGATTTGTTATGGTTACGATTACGTAAGCCGATAGCATATACGAAAATGTTGTCGTATCCCTATTTCATTATTTTTCTTTCGCGTTACCGATATATATATATATATATATATATATATATATATATATATATATATATATATATACATATATATCTATATTAAGTATATGTGTGTATACTATTTATTCGTCATAAAATGACTTTTGGTTTTATATTGATTAAATTTCCAAATAAAATGAACATGATATAAGTATCATAACCGTGAAGCATAGTTTGTTACTTTCTAATACATTTAGTATCTGCCTTACTCTTTTTAAAATTATAGAAAAATCCTGTCATCTGCGGCCTCATTCGTGACGTCATTTGATGTTTTTCTTGCGTATTTTTTTATACATGTTGTCCTACAATAGGAACGATTGTTTTTTCTTATTAAATATTCCCGTCATATACCTACATGAAGTATGCCTCTGCGGTCTGAAAATGTGCTGCTAAGCTTACCAACGCCTGAAATTACATCCCACAGTCACGATCACGTCGTATAAAAAAATAGATTTCGATTATATATATATAGATATACCACATTGTTTTCAGGCATTATGTAATTTTCAGATAGTAAACAACTGTCAATTTAACCATAACTATTAAAACGAAGGTTTAGGTAATTGATATGTCATGTGTACTTTCCGCGTTGAAGCAATAATAAGTTCAGTGGTAGCGTGTGTGGACAACGCGTCAATTGACGTGAGTTCGAATCCCTGCAATGAGCCTGAACTTTCAGGGAAGGAAAACATCGTGAGGAAACCATAGCATGGTAGTAGGATTTTTTCCAATGTTGGTTTGGCTATCTACCACCCTCAAGTTGATAATCTGTCGCCAAGCACCAATAAGTGTGTTCCCTCAGCTGCATTTGAGAGCCAGTCTTCCATTTGGCATAGCGTGCTACCATCTTGGGCCACATTGTCACTTAAGATCAAGTGAGATTGTGGCCACAGGACTAGACCTATGACGATTTAAAAAAGTTACAAACTTTCACATTTATTATAACCTTTGCATTTATAATATTAGTTTGAATTTAACCATTTGTATTGGTGAGTTCCAACATCTCCACGTTACAGCTTGTCCTCATTCTAAATTTAGAATGATACTATCAACTACCTACTTCAGGTAAAATTATGATTAAATGCATGCCGATACAATAAAAAAATATCTAATACATCGTTCGTATTAAATTGTAAACAATAAACAACAATAAGAACATAATATCTGCTTTCGAAATATAACAGAACCATTTGGCAATGTGGCCAGTTATATTGTTAAAGTGATGTGAATTTTGAATATGTAAATATCATTGTGTATAGGGATGGGATTGTTTTGTATTTAATAGGGTATCGATAAATTGTTTTGTGAATATTTCCGCATCAATAGATAAAACTTGTTCAAGCGCGAAATGTGATTTCTAATATTGACCAGCCACCTATCAATGGGCAAGTAGAGAGCTACGTTAAAATTATAAAAAGAGCGTTAAAGTTTTTCATGTTAGCAGGTAGTATTAAAGAAGACATTAACATAAGATAAAATGAATTTTCATTTAATTATAGGAATTCAAAGCATTCTTCTAAAAATATTTCTGAAAGATTGAAAAACTATGCTGTAGACTAGACTTTATACGTCCATCGCCTTTTTCATTATCTAAACGAATACTGACCGATTATATAAAAGAGAAACAGTGATTACAAGCTAAATATTCAAATGGACAAAATAATGATTAAATTGGAAAAGAAGACAAAAATGGACGGACGTAAGATTCATTAAACTTTGTGGTGAGAGCGCTCGCGTCCAATTGCATTGCAATAATAATGAAAAACCCATCACTCTCGCTTGTTTCGTGGTCATTCATCGTTTAAAATTCTTTTTGAAGCATATGCAACTCTGACACCCTTGAAACATTACAGTCTCACACGCGCATATACACACACACACACACTCAAAGCGCACACATTCACACTACACACATTAAGGCAACGCGAAACAGATTGTTTTTTTTTCTCAATATTTTACACCGTCCTTTATATTTGATTTCTTTAAATGATGAAAACGACAGACATGAACAAATCTCTTTTCGAGGCAAACCAACTACGACGATACAGGAAACCACCAAGGTTAAGGGCTCATAAAACGTATGTCAAAATTGTGTTTAAAAAATTTAAAAATAAGATGCACAATTTTTGCATGTATTAATTATTATCATTATTATTCAATGTATATCCTTAACCTTAAGACTTTTGCCCCCTAGTATTTACAGTTTAGGTATGAATGTAGAACTCACAATGGACTCGTTAACTTTCTGGTGGTCGTGGTTGTTTTTGAAATGCATTGTGCAAGTAAAATTAAATTGACAGTAAATTTTCTGTAGTGATTTTTGCTCTAGCTATTATTTCAAAAAATATATATCTACATGTGCAAAAATGTATATTGCATGTTAATATTAACAAGTCTAACAACAATGTTAGTTTAAATACATATAAATTATATCGATAAGTTTGTTTGTCCTCAACCATCATTCTTGTCTGTTGGATGAACTCCAAACAGAGAACTGGTGAAATAATAGTTTTACTTTCTTGAAAACGTACAATTTATACATATTTTGAGTCTGTTATTTATATGTATTTCAAGTTTACTGGTGGGTGTCGAATTGGCAACGGACTGTGGACGCTATTACGTAGAAATATCTTTTTTATTATCTTCAGGATATATTATGATGAATATATTTGTGTCCAAATTTTGAAAACATATGTAATCTACATATGAAACAATTCAATTGGGTCGAGTAAGACTTTCTATTTACAGTAGTTCTTTTATTTGTTCTGAGATTTTTCGTATAAGGCAACCTTCTATCATATACCTACGCCTTTTGAGTTTAGTATAATTGAGACGAAAAGAATGAGTCTCTAAAAATTATTACTTAAAGGTGATTTTTCTGGCAACGTCATATCTTCCTTAATTCTCTATCAAAATTCATGATACAGTCAATTTATAGGTAATAATCCGCGCTATTGACGAAATATAAATTAATAGTTTAAAATTAATGTTTGCGTTATTTTTATTTATTAGGAAAGCCATCAAACGTCTAATATATTTAACTAACAAGCAGGAGGTGCCAATAATCTGTTTAACTTTTTTTTATCGAACTAACTATACTGTTAGCCTTTGGGGCCCTGGAGCCTTTACGGCTTTTACAGCTTCACCGGGCTTGAGTCTGTTTAGGTAATATGACAGCTGTTATAGTTAGTTTAATTACAATGTGCGAATGTGCAATGTGTTTATAATGTGGGAAGTATTCCGATGGGTCAGCTACTAGCTATTTTTATATTATAAACACGATTCTCAGTTCTTTGTCTCTCTATACAATTTTATAAACTAATTAAATTATGTAATCGCTGGTGTTTACAAGGATCGGCTTATCCTACGGACACGTCATATTAAATAAGATACTATGTAATAAAATTATTGTGTGGTTTTAAACTTAACTTTAACTGCAAGAGAAACTTTAAAAATAAAATAATAATAATAATAAAACTTTAAAACTAAGAGCAATATTTATTTAAATTATGAATCGTTATCAACTTCAATTATTCTATCAATATGTTCATCTTCCCCTCGAGTCTCACAGTTCCTTACTCTACGGCCAGCTGTAATGCGACATCCGATAGATGAACGAACATTTTTGGAGCGATAACATAAAAGTTTCACTTTAATTTATCGAAGAAACGTGTAAATTTGATTATGGCATCCGTACTAATTACTTAGTATTCGTACTATTGATCCGCACTATTGACTAGGCGCGATAGCAACAGGTGTGCTCTAAGAACGCGCGCACTTTATAAGCAAGCAATAACCGGCTTGCAGTCCCAAGGCTGTTGAAACTGAAATAGCCGTCTGAAGCTTCAGGCTGGCTAACAATATAGTCAGATCGAAAAAAAATGGGATCGTGAATACCTCCGTTAATAAGTCGACTACAATAAACACTGTTCTTGAGTGTCTGACGTTTCACTGCGTATTACACTGGATGTAAATGAAACTTTAGTAATAATTGATTTTTTATCCTTTGTCTTATTCTACGAACTAATCGATTTCTATACTAAAGTCTGTTAGAATCAATCCAGCCGTTCAATGTGAAGGATAAACATTCAGCCAAACATACATTCATATACACATACAACCTATTACCTATCACAACTATACCTATTACAAATAGGTAAAGTTTGTATTTTTGTTGGAGGTGAACTCTCTAATCCGCTTCTAAAAATTCTTTCACTGATAGAAAACTCCATACCTTATCCCTCACAGGCTATATTTTATTCCTAATAAGTTTTTATTACAAAAAATTAACGCGGACGAAATCGCAAGCTTTAATATTCGTTCTATCTAAGTTTAATTTGTGAAAGTCAGTAGATAAATTAATTATAGTTATAACTTATAAAAAACCTTACCAAAACTTAAAAAAATCTACTAGACTTATAAAGGCAAATTAAAACATCAATTCGAGGTGAACAAAAATATTGAATATTATAGATGAGAGATCGTGGCATTCATGTCCGCGTGGAAAGCGTGGAGTCATTTTGGCGCGGAACCCCGGTTGCTATCGGAACCTATTTACACAATAATGGGTCATTTTACAAATACATTTGTAACTTGTATATTTTCCATCTGAAGGAAATACTTATGTAGTGTAACAAGTAAAAAAATATTGATATTATGTTACTTTAGTAGCGATTCGTTCTTTATTCAGTTACCTAGCGAATTTAATTGTGGTCGGACTGTATAACGCCGTGCTCACTTTCATGCTTTTTTGTACGAAACTTGGTCGTGCGAACGCATGCGAAAAGGTACAAACTATTAATATTTCGAATATTATGGGATTGTTCATAATGGATGCGAGATATTTGTACATATATGCGCATATAGTTCCAGCGCGGCACGAAATCTAAGTCGATCTAAACTTGGGATTTTTTACTGTCATTGTGCGCATACAAAATGTACATCGAAATATTTATTAATTTGGTTTCTATACACAAATGTTTATGGAAATAAAGTGATTCAAAAAATTATTTACGTGACCATCAACGTAGGGTATGGAATGAAATATTCGAAGTATTATTAAAAGCAGCACCATTTTCCGATTGACTTGACAAATTAAAAATAAACTTTTCTTCGTCAGGTATATTGTCTATCACAAACTGCAAATTTATTGCTATAGTTTTGAAAGCCTATGATGAAAAAAGTGACGGTGTAATATTTTTTGTGTGTGTAATATTCTAATCTCTCGAGACAACTGGAAAATGTAATCTCAATAATTTTTCAGGTATTTCTTTCTATGCCCTGCGTTGATAGTCACGTAAATGATATGTTGAATCTCCTTGATCCCACAAACACCTGTGCCAAAAAATCTAATTAATAAAAACTTTCTATATCAATTTTATCATTTAAAAGTACGACGACGGCAAAATATCCCAACAAGTTCGAAATTGTTGGACGTTAGTATTCGTACGTAAACGCATGCAGATTAAGCGCGGTCTAACGATGACTTTTTTTTTTTTTTTTTTTTTTAAATAGCTCGGCACATTGACTGTACTGTACCTGATGGTAAGCACACTACAATCCAAACACAACAACGACCACCAAGAGATCGCAATCCATCGGTGGTCGCCGCTGTCATGCCGGCCTGCTTAAATATCTCTTCACGTTACGCTTGAAGGACCCGATGTCATAAGAAGGAGGGAACACACCGGCTGGGAGACCGTTCCACAGCTTCACGGTACGACAGAGATAAGACAAAGCGAACTTTTTAGTTCGTGCCGAGATGGAAGTTACCGTAAAACTGTGATTCCGAAGCCCAGCGCGTGTGGTTCTGTTATGGAAAGGAGAGGAGGGAATTAGATGAAACAGCTCTTCAGAACACTCACCATGATACAGACGGTAAAACACACTTAGCGAGGCGATGTTCCTGCGAAGCTGAAGTGGCTCGATGCAATGGGTAACGTCTGCATCATTAACAATGCGAACAGCCCGTCTCTGTAACCTATCCAGGGCATCGAGGAGGTACTTTGCGGATCCATCCCAAAGGTGCGAACAGTATTCCATACACGGCCGAACTTGTGCCTTATAAAGAAGGTACAGTTGACCGGGCGTGAAAAACCGTCGCACCCTGTTCAGGATCCCTAGTCTCCGAGATGTAGTGGAGATGACACTCCCGATGTAATCCCTGGAGTTGAGGTCGCTGCGAATATCCACACCTAGGATATTGAGGCTGTCACGCATTGCTAGTGAGACGTTCTGAAGAGTGGGGAGGGGAGAAAACGGAGACTTTTTTGAGGAAAACGCGCACACCTGAGTTTTCTTGGTATTGAACTCAACCAAGTTACTTGCTCCCCATGTAGAAACACGTTGCAAGCATTGGTTAAGTTCAATGACAAGTTCCTCCCGTCTCTTTTCTGTTTCTTCCCGACCACATGAAGGCTTGCTATAATAGCACCCATGAATGGTGCTGTCATCTGCATAGCAATTAGTATGACCTAAAGGTAACATATCATTGATATGCAGAAGAAACAGAGTGGGCGAAAGCACAGAGCCTTGAGGAACTCCAGCGTTTATCGACATGAACTGCGAATCACATCCTTCCACAAGGACACGAATTCTGCGTTCATGTAGAAAGCCGGAGATCCAGTTGCAGAGGTTGTCGGGAAGTCCATACGCCGGAAGTTTAGAGAGAAGACCACGGTGCCAGACCTTATCAAAAGCCTTAGCTATGTCAAGACTGATCGCCAGAGCCTCGCCATGCTTATCAATTGCCTCCCCCCAGCGGTGCAGTACATATGCCAGAAGATCACCCGTTGATCGATTCTGGCGAAAGCCATATTGACGATCATCAATCAAAGAGTGATCCTCTAGGTAACGGACAAGCTGGGTGTTGATGATCCGTTCCATGATCTTGCACAACACTGAGGTTACGGCAATTGGACGGTAATTGACAGGGTCAGATCGATCCCCCTTCTTGGGGATCGGTTGCACATTAGCCTCTCTCCAAACCCGAGGCACGACACCAGAGAGGTAGGACAGGCGGTAAAGGCGCGTCAACACTGGAGACAACTCAGCTGCACATTTTTTAAGTACAACCGCTGGGATACCGTCCGGACCACTGGACTTCCGAACATCGAGCGATCGCAATTCTCTAAGCACGTCACATTGCCTAAATCGTAACTCAGACATTGTGACACCGCAACTGGGAATTATAGGCGGTTGTGCGTTGCGATCATCGAGCCGGGAATTAGCTGCAAAGAGATTGGCAAGTAAAGTTGCTTTCTCTTGCGGCTCGTGAGCCAGTGATCCATCAGAGTACCTCAGCGGGGGCAATGCTGGACGACAGAAATTAGCTTGCACGGCTTTGGCCAGACTCCAGTAAACTCGACTATTAGCCGGTTGACCTATGAGATCATGACCTATCCGTGCAATGCGCTCGGCATCCGCTCTAATGTAGGCCCTCTTACAGGCCTTGGTGGCAGAGTTGTACGCTGATTTTAGGGACTTTATATTGGGATCCTTGTGTGCGCGACCCCTGGCCCAATCACGATACGCAACTTGCTTCTGACTTACAGCATCAGCGCAATCGCGATTGTACCAAGAGTGTCCTCTGCGATTACAGACGATATCGGAAGAAGGAATATAATATTCCATTGCGATTCCAATCTCGCCTGCAATTGCTTCAGCAATCGCTGAAGGATCTTTCCCATCAAAGTAGCGCTGCCGCCAAGGGATGGATGCAAAATAATCCCGCATTCCATCCCAATCTGCTGACGAATAGTGCCAAACTTTACGCCTAATCCTTACGCAGGGTGGAGGCGGAGCGCGTGGCACAGACGTCATAACCAGGCAGTGGTCCGATGTGCCCAAGGGCGCATTAACTGACACAACATACCCAGTTGGATGGCTCGTCAACAGAAGGTCCAGCAAAGAGGGCGCATGACCGTCAACATCGGGAATCCGGGTGGGCTGGACTACCAGTTGTGTCAGGTCATTAGTTAGAGCGAATGCATGGGCAATTCGTCCTGCATGGTCTGTCTTGGAGGAACCCAACCACGATTCGTGGTGTGCGTTAAAGTCCCCCAAGGCAACCAGTTCCGCAGTAGGAAACTGCTCCAGTGCATCATCTATTGCCTTGCTCAAATACTCAAAGAGCCGAGTAGTCTCGTCATCCCCGTTATGGGATCTGTAGAGGCACACGTAGATTCGGCTTTGAGTGCCCAGGTCTACGTGTACCCAGAGGACGGAGAAGGAAGGGTCCTCCTTGCAGCGCAGACGGCGACAACACACGTCTGACCGTACATACACACATACTCCGGCTTTTGCTTGAAAGTTCTCCTCAAGCAGGTAGCCGGGGTAGTGTAAGTAAGATGTATCGGCCGGACGGCGGATCTGAGTCTCCGTCAAGAAGAGCATAGCAGGCTGAACCGTCTCAAGGTGTTGGTGGACGGCATTTAAGTTGGAGTGGAGTCCACGGATGTTAGCGAACTCCATCGTAAATGCGGCGTGGGGGTTGTACACCGCTGTCGAACCTGCTTGCTTTTTTTGCGCTGCCATTGGGTTTGAAGGAAGAAGGAAGAAAACGTGAAGAGCGAGTGACCTTCAACTGAGCATTGAGATAACCAGCGTGATACGCCGACTCCTTATAATACATGAGAGAAATACACTGATCCGGCGAACGGAAGGGCCCCCGTACCCTCCCGGAATAGGTCGCCGGGACCCCAATCCGGTCACCAACCGGCACGACGAGCCTACCCGAGATTATTCGCGGCATGGTGAGGCAGCCTCTCATGGTGGTTATCCATGATTGGGCCTCTGTACTATACCGCGGGCGGCCAGCGGGAAAACCGTTTCTACGGGTCTCCCTGGCCGCCGGGTCAATGCAGCCCCCCCAGGCAATGAGCCATTGGAGAATCCCACCAGCATCCGTGCCAAGCCGAAAGTCACTCGTTAACTGGATATGCACAGGCTGATCCCGAAACGCGACTGGCCAAAGCGAGTCACTATGACGGGCTTTACACCTCATACATGGTGGTCGCGACCCAGTTGGGCAAAAAAACCCTACCACCCCGCTATCGCCATTACCTCGTCCGTTGCTCAGCAGGGTGCACCACGTGCAGGTGAGGTTGGCTTGGGCGTCTCAGTGCTATAGATGTTATTTGACGCCCCTTACACCCTTACGATCGGTGGATTCTCATGCTTCGGCTGTGGTCACTGTCCTTGGAAAATATTCTTTGTATAAGTGATAAAATTTATAGTAAATTGCAAAAGCAAATAAAAATAAACAAAATTTGGTCTTTACATAAATGAAATAAAAAGTGATATTTATCTTTACTAATTAATATTACAAAGCTTTTTATTGGATCTAACTATACTGTTAGCCTTAACGGCCCTGAAGCCTCAGAAGGCTTTTACAGCTTCACCGGGTTTGGGGGCAACATTGTAAAGCTTAAGAGATTACTTGTTTCTTTAGACTAATTTAAATTGATAACACTAATGGCTGCCGGCGAAGGAAACCATGGTGAGGAAATCTGAACACTTGAGAAATTTTTTGGTTGGACCACTGTATGTGGAAAAAATAGACTTGTTTATTACTCGGCGTATGAAATTGCCAATACGTCATGATGGCGTGATGATTAAGCCTGTGCCTTCCTTTGAGAAGAGGCTTCACTGCCCAGCAGGGATACAGTTACATGGCTGGTATTGTATATTTGTTTTATATGTAGGTATATTACCTCTTTGTTTATTTTTACTGACATAAATTACATAATAATACTAATAAAAATACAATAATTATTATTATTTACATCAAGGGCCGATTTTTCAATCATCAGATAATTCTTAGATAATTTTATACGAGGAATAATTTTGACGTTTTAACAGATAATTTATGGAAAACCTGTCAAAATTTAAAAATTATTCCTCTAGTAAAGTTATCTGTTGATTGAAAAGTCTGACCTAAATGTGTCGTTTTCGTTAATAAGAAGCTTACGGAATGTAAACGGTTGGCTTCCGAAACCTAGAACAATCTCATAAGAACTAAATTACTTGTGTACTATTTGTTCCGTCGAAATGGTTCTTTCATTACATGCCGTATTTGATATTTCTTTTAATTACTTTGACAAGTTTATCTTATATACCCATGTATTTTTAGAAGTTTGTTATATACCTTATAACATAATATTGTTTTTTTTTAATAAAACGTTTTTGGCAGTATATTTATAGCTAGCTACCATCTCCAAGCCCCTATAGGTGTGTTCCGGAAGCTACACTTGGGAGCCAGCACTTAGCATGACGTGTTAGATATTTAGGCCACATTTAACAGCAGGTGTGATTGTTGTCATACTTACAACTTAGAAAGAATTAAAACTATAAGAAATAAAATTGTGTGCAAGTAATATGTATCTACGCACGTAAGAAATTATCATTCTTTGCCCGTTGGCGTAACAAACCAAAAAAAAAACAAAAATTTTATACCGCGTGCCAACATTATGATGAAGATAGACATCAATAATAATAATGTAAATTAATTTTACTTATTGAAGTGAAAACTTCTTTAGCCGCGTTGAGCACTTTTTGGTAGGGGAAAATCTTATGGGTTCGCGTCACCGACATGCTAATGTTAATTGTATATCTATATCTATTAGTATATACATCTATAGCACGTACCGCTCGAATGTCAGACTGGCGCATGCGCAGCAGCCTCTATACATGAATATATATATATATATATATATATATATATATATATATATATATATATATATATATATATATATATATATATATGTATAACACATCGTATATACCTGACCGTGTGCTGTGCGCGTTAGACGCTTTTTGAATGAGTGAAATCTTGTGAGTTCCCGTCACCGATATGCGTAATAGCAGTATATCTGTAGCTATACAGGTGACGTATTGTGCGAAATCAGTGCTGTACAAGTAAAATTACAATTAAAAGTAATGTACAAGTAAAACTAAATGGATTTAGTAAAAAAGTTTAAGTGTATAAGTTTAATTATTATCCTAATTATTTAATTGTAGAACCACTGTGCAGTACAATAGTGAGTACTAAATAAATATACTACTATTTTTTAGTTGAAAAATAAATAACAAAAAAAAAGTATTTTTCTATTATTATTTTTAATATTAGTATTTATATTGGGGTTAAAAAATAGTTCTAAGTTATAAGTTTTTACTTCTATCGGCAGTCGCTATGACTGCCCAATTTTTTATTTTATTACCATTGCTGTAAACCCATCGTATAGTGCATCGTACACGATGCGCGTGCAGCTCTGAATTAGCGCCACAAGAAGCATAACTTCAATAAAATAATGTACACTTGAAATTTTCAAGTCTAGGTTTATTGATAAGTACTTAATACTGTGTAAAATATTTGTTAATGAATTCCTACCAAATCGAAATTTATGTAACAAATGTGAGAGTAACTCTGTCTGTCTGTTACGTTTCCACACTTAAACCGCTGAACCAATTTTGATAAATTTTGGTATACAGTTAGATTGGACCTTGGAGAAGGACATAGGCTACCACAAAACTTGAAGCTCTGAAAGTTTGTAGGAAGAACCCATCATTTCTCAAAATAGGGATATTAAAGTTCATATTTGTTCTTTTGGTAAAAAATAGTGTTTCACGTTTTTGAAAAATCATTCCTCAAGACTGTACAAAAAGGGACGATTTCAATTATTTCTGAAGTGAAACTTCTTAGGCGGCGATTCGAAAATTGAACGAGAATTCAGAATGAAATTTCAAGGACGCGTCACGTTTAGGCACATTTCGTTACATGACAAAGAAGACAGATACTCGTATACCGTAGAGAGAAGGAGAAAGACAGCTATACATAGTGTATCTTACTGCTAGTTCACACTAGATCGGACAACTAGTTTTATCAGGATGGTAAATATGTCCGGATTCATATTGGCATATAATTACTATATCATATACATAGTAATAAACCCATCATTGATTTTCTTCTGGTTTGTCGCGCTCCGGTGTCAGTCGGTATATACGCACTATCCAGTAACAAAGCGGGGTAATAAAGATCGCGACCACCATACACATAGTGATAAACCAATCTATGATTTTCTTCTGGTTTGTCCCGTTCCGGGATCAGTCAGTGTGTATCCTAAATCCAAAAGATATCCTATATTTACGGATTAATTAAGTAATCTTATTTATTAAGCTAATAAAAATAACTTCATAAAATGATGGATCATTCGTAACACTAATAGATGAAAGGTCTAAACGACGTGCGACCGTTCACGAGTACTGAGTTTTGGTGTATTTTTTGCCAAAACCGAAACCGTGGCCGAAACTAGATTTTTTGGCCGAAACCGGTACCGAATTCGGTCGGTTATTAGTGTGGTCATGTTATTTGCGTAAGTGTTCTATAAACTGAAAAAATATATAAAATTGAAGTACAATACATACTTTTCTCGTAATTTGCTTTAATAATGAGAGGGGTTGAGTTTAGGGGCCACAAAACTCCCACCCCTTCCCAGTCCCTTCTTTACGTTTATCCGAAGTAACATATTTGTACTAAGCATAAGTTGTACAAGGCAGTAAACATAACTTTGAGCTGTATGTACGTGGCTTCCATACTGAGTTTACGGTTACGGGTATTTACAATTTCAGTCTTCATTATTTTTAATGTAAATAAAGTAGCAAACAAGCACACAGTCTGCTTGGTAATAAGTGATCACTGTAAGCTTAGCTTGAAATAAGCTAAATTTTGTAAATTACGGGCATAATTTTAATAACAGAAATAAATACAAATTAGTCGTTCCGTGTTTTAGTACTTAGCTAAGACTTAGTAAGAGCAATAAAAGGTTTTGGGTAATAGTGTTAGATTAGGATATTATCAGAAGCATATTATAGGGTAGATTATTACGTGAATGATAGTGATGTCTGCAAATAATTCCTTCTTCATACATCTACTAAAAATAATATAATTAACTAACAAACATTATTCACACGTTAAAAAATAATTGTTAAACCTAATCGAGTTTCTTAACGGTTTTTCTCGATAATCATGATGTTTTCTGAACCAATACGAGTAATAGGTTTTAACGTATTTAAGCCTAAATTGATTAAAATAATTTTGATTTTAAAAGTAAAAATTTTCGAAGTGTTCGCGGGAACTTGATAGTCATATAGTGTGTTTGTCTAATGTTTTGTTAATTTCTGTAATTTGCATCTCATTGGTTTTATGGAGTCTAAAAATATGGGATGACTATTTTCCGTTTCTATTATACTATTTCTGGTATTAAAGTTATGGCACTCGTTTTCATAATCCGGTTTATCAAAGTTTTTGCGAACATACATTAAAATATTAAGGATGTATTGGGCGAGCAAAGTTAGGGTGTTAAATTACTGAATCTTGTTCTTTAGTAATTCGATTATAAATTGTTCATATGTCCCATTTTTGTGATAAACATACGATATCTACTTCATCTGCTGTCGCCCACAGTGAAATATTACTTTAATTAGGACACAAAATATTACATAACACAGTGGTGGTGACCCTGACGTGATAATAATATAATGTACCCAAAAACAAAAGATAATTTATTACACAATTTAACAATTTCACGGTCGAGCACTTTACGTATGAAACGGAAAATTGCGTGTTTCCAAAGCCCTTGGGATACTTTCAACGGTAGATTTTAATAAGGTCGTAGAACTCGCTTTTAGGGTCAGTAGGGCTCCCGCTCCCGTAAAGGTCGCTCCACCTCCCCACGCGCCCTCGGACACCGATCTACTATAAATATACGTATTTTGGATAGAACCTATCCAAGTTTAGAATGCGGAAGCACAACAGCACCAGGCTGATTTTCTTGTTACGCTGACCGTCAACACTGATAGGTCAATATGCACTATGAAACGTTTCTGAAGCAAAGATGGCTCAGTTTAGCATATACGACCTGGTGTTGTAGCCTGTGCTTTCGGTGTAAAAAAAACGTCGTGATGAAACCATATTATAGTGGTAACGTTTTTTAATATCCGCCTGGATAGCTACAACCCTCAAGTCGTGTGTTCCGCCAGCTGCACTTGAGAACCAGTTCTCTCACTAGGCTTGCCGTACCACCATCTTGGGCCACATTGTCACTTAACATCAGGTGAGATTGTGACCAAAACGCTAAACCTATAAAATATTTAAAAAAAAACGCTGATCAGTCGGCGCTGAGGAGCGTAAATTGTAACGCGCCTTCACAGACCATGAGCGTTTTCGTTTTGCGCTAAACGGCCGGTAATTCGTCATAACTTTTAAACGTCTTAGGAAAAGTAGTTGTAAAGCTTATTTTCTTCTTATTACAGGTCTTCCAACGTGACAAATTCTTCCGCCATGAATCTTTGCTCGATCATTGGATGAACATGTTTTCTCTTTTTGTTTTTTTTTTTCTCTTTGTTCTAGTTAGTACGCGGCAATGAATTTTATAAACATTATATTAAGTATTGTTTGTGTCTATACTTCGCAGCGATCAGCGCGAAACACGAACGACTCGAATTACTATTTAATACTACCTACGCGCCACCGCGATGTTTAGCGCCGATGTGAGTAGAAAATCAGCTTAAGCAGACGTACTGGCGTTATTGCGTTCCGACCTGTAAAGTGACTATGGTAACCCATATGACACACATCCAAAAATAGGCTTCATAATGTTCTTAACACTTGTGTACAAAACCGACCGACCGTCAAGATATGAGGATACATCGATAGTCATTGTCATTTTACCGGCTTTGGTTTTTTTTTAAGTTTCTTATTGATAAATACCCCTAATGCAGATCGAATTTAATGAAATCCATTAAAGGAGACTACATTCCAGAGAAGCGTACGCTCATTGAACGATTAAAGGCAAAGTATAAGGAAGACATTGTAATCTTTAACGAAGGTAAACAAGACATCATCATCTGCTTCAAAGGTTTTATATACAAAGTTATATCGAAAAGATCATCTCATAAAAAAAATGATCCTCAAAAAGGAGAAATTACAGAAATTCAGAGATGCAGCTGCAATTATTTTGGAAGACATCCGTTCACGGCAAAAACAATTTGCTACAAATTATGTCTTTACGAATTTTTTGTAAGACGCATAGTTTCCGATATATCGCGAAAAAATTGTTTTTACCCCTATTTCCAAGATGGCGACCGAGGGACAAGGGTGGCGACCTCACAAACTTGAGGTTAAGTTTCTATTGACCCAAACAATGTCCAAAATAAAATTGCGTCCTTTAAAAAATGCAATATTCGGTCCTTAAATTGTATTTGCTAATAAAAATGTTCATCTTAATAGCGGCGATGATTAAGGTAAGGGAGACGCTGATGAAGCACTGCACTTGAGCGCGTTGTAGAGACTGTGATGTGATGAATGATTTATCGATGCACCTCAAGGACTTAGCGGAGATTTTACCATCGATTAGCGAAGGCTTTACCTTATAATATGATTAGAATTCGGCGCAAACAGTCTTAAAAACCTTACAAAAATAGGCGACTCGATTCACAAAATACTTTCAACTTCCATTTATTAACCGGCATTATTTCTATTGAGTCGCCGCGCCGCGTAGTGTTTTCTCAGTCCACATAAAACTAGCAATCAATCGCGACTTCGTTCGCGGTAATTACTATGTAAAATTTAATAAGAAAATAAACCTATATCAATCAGGAATAATATAGCCTCATATTAGTGTAAAGAGATGTTTTAATCTCATCGGTTTTTTTAATAATAATAGTAGTTAGTAGTAATAGTTCCAGATATACCCTTACATAAAATAAAATCTTTTCCTCTTTATAATAGTATTAGGTAAATATTATAAGACTGTAGATACTACTATAGTAAAGAGATATAGTTTGTATGTTTGTAATCTCTAGAACAACTGACCCTATTCTAAAAATTATCTCACTAATAGAATGTTACAATATTCTAAAGTGATATAGGCTATGTATTTTTTTGTTATTAAATTTTACATCTTAATTAATACGAACGAAGTCACGGGCTGTTGCTAGTATTTGTATTTTATACCATTTAGTTGTTATTCTTCAAAAATGAGGTAAAATTGTTTTCATTATTTATATGCCCATCGTTTTTCTAATGCGATAATTAATAGCGGTTACACATGCCATTTGAATATTAACATATCACAGTCCATATTAAATACCACCGCGCCTTTGTACAACTAGGCTTTTATTGTTCTGAAGTATATTAATTAAACTTGTTACTGTGGACGTCAAAATGTAGTTTTACCTACTACCAAATAGTATCGAATAAATTAAGTCATGATATTAAAATAAAGTGAGATCAAAATCATCAGTTTATTTTCATATAGAGAATATAAATTATCAACATGATCGTACAAGTTTTTCTTATTTTTATTTAATGGCAACTGTGTTCATCCACAATTCTGACAACGCCACCTGAATAGAATATTTGTCTTCTTTTTATTTAATGGCAACTGTGTTCATCCACAATTCTGACAACGCCACCTGAATAGAATATTTGTCTTCTTTTTATTTAATGGCAACTGTGTTCATCCACAATTCTGACAACGCCACCTGAATAGAATATTAGTCTTCTTTTTATTTAATGGCAACTATGTTCATCCATAATTCTGCTAACCTTACGTGAATAGAATATTTTTGTAATCTTTAAACATACATAGAAATAACAAAATGACGGCTCCTTTGTGACAAAATGCATGTTCCTCATTATTATTTATAACTCACTTCACGTGTGCACAATAACCAAACTACATCACGAAAACTGGACGACAATGCAACGGAAGTCCGTTACAGCAATATATGTAACGGAAGTCCGTTACGGCAATATATGCAACGAAAGTCCGTTACGGCATTGAAGTAAAACTTTTTTAGGTGCGACTATTATTAACGTATTATATCTTACCGCGGATGGTGGTGACCGTCGGGGTGGTGATGACCGTCAGGATGGTGGTGACCATTTAAGTTTTACTTCAATTGCGTGTGACGGTTACAGGATTTTAAAGTTTCACAAACAAGTTTCCCCAAGTTTCACCAGGCTTAGGGGCAAGCGCTGAAGGCACTCAGCCGCGAAAGCTAGGCAGCAAGCTCCAAGGGTGCCAAATTGGCCGAACCTCGGCTTGGGCTGTTGCCGATCACGCGAAAAACTCACGACTGACTAAAATCCCTATCCATAGAAATTCGAAATAACTATACAAATATACATGTTCCTGCCTTCTCGGAGAAAGGAAGTAATTTGGCAATCTTTGTCTAAATTAACTAGCTAAGAAAAGAAAAAAATGTCCCTTACAGAACCTATCTGAGTGGTGTAATGTGTGAAGTGCAGTGTCATGTGTGTGTCGATAGCTAGTGCATGCAGTCTCACTGTATCGTGCGAGCGGTTGCTGGCTCAAGGGCTCCATGTCGGAGGAACGGACCTAGGCTTGAATTGCCGCTGGAGAGGGTGGTCGTGACTGGTTAGCCGCCGAAGTTAACCGCCCGTCGCGTCACCAGTATAGTCAATTCGACGAAAAAAAAACTGTAGTCCACGTGAACGAAGCGGTGGACTCAGCTAGTTCTTTATTAAAATTCACGTTTATTTTCTATATTTTTTTTTTCTAAAAATTTTCATCATTTTACTAAAAATAATAAATATTACTTTATTATGTATTATAATAATTTGTAACTAAAACAGTTATTTCGACATTTACATTTCGAGTTATTCAACGAAAGTCAGGCTTATTGTAATAGAAATGAAGCCACGTGTTACAGTTTTTTGAGAGCGGTCCTGGCAAAACTTCTTTAATCTATTTTGACCGAAAACTCGAAACAAAAAGTAGATATTGTATTCATGTCGAGATCGCCATATATACCTTAAGGCTTCATTTATCGCACATAAATTCGTATTACTATTATTCATTATTCGTATAATAGGCGGTAAAGACTTCTTTAACGCCTATTATTATGCTATAAATAAATATATTATGCATAAGTTGCATTTAATACCCGACTGTGAAAAAGGAGGGCACTTGTATGTTGTATGAGGTTACACTTAATTAATCATTTACTATATTTGTACACCTGTACGTATGTTTTGTGTCTAGAATAGGAGTAAAGTCCCGTAATAATAATAATAATAAAGTATTCCACCCCTGGGATTCTACTTAGTAAACCATCATGAGTTTTGTAGTCTAAACGCTAAGTCGCTTAAATATAGACAGTACAAACATTAGCCATAGTACCAGGCTATCATGAAACATAGGCTGGTGTTTACGAAGTTACGTTGCCACAACAAACCACGCTATTATCTTTACTGCCGCAAATTAGTCTACAAAGTTACCGCGTTCCGCCGCGTGGTGGCGTCGCCGGCGTCGAAAAACGACGCGCTCGTAGACACGACGGAAAGGACACGCTGGCATTTAAGGGAATTAGTAATGACCTATGGAAATAAAAAAGAACAAACATATGCTAACATTATAAAGTTCCGGAGATTTTTTGAAGTGAAAACTTTTTTAGCACCGTTGTGATTTGAAACTCGGTGAAACGAAAAAGTGATAATAAAAAGAGAAAACTATATACATCTATAGGATTTAGTCAACGATAGAATGAGATAGAATACATTTACATTATACGTGGACAATTCCTGTGAGACGACCAGAATTCATACGCAGTACGCACGAGTAGTCGATAGGTCGAATCCCGCTGATTTAGGATTTTTAAAAAGGATTCTTAAAGAACATGTTTTTTTTCTGTAGGTTTCACTTTGGGCACGTGTGAATGATCACATTTTTTTTTGAATGTCTGTTTGAGCGCGCTAATCTCTGGAATTACCAGTCCAATCAATTTTTTTTACCCATTTTTACCCATACCAAATTACAGCTTTCTAGTACTATGAATCTCGGAGCTAAGCCGCGGACAGACAGTCGGATATAGCGAAACTATAAGGGTTCCTTGTTGACTTCGGAACCTTAATAATATAACATAACACCAGTTGTTATAAAAGTAACGTTCAGACCTAAAATCGAAATTATCTTATACTATAATTTTCTTTCAAACTTTTCCACGCCAAGTAGGACATCGATTTAAGTAATGGAAAAGTGAATTATGTAAGGACAAACAATATCGTAAAGAAAGAAGTTCGCAAACACAAATACAGACAAGGATACTTTCGTAATAAAATTCTTGCTGTATACCTTCTATATCTATATTTTATCTTTGTCTTTCAGCCTGTTTATGTAAACCGCCTTTGAGAATATTTTTCTTTTTGCTAAATTCAAAACGAATTCTTACTTGCTTACGTCCTATGAAGATAATAATAAAGAATATATTCTTTTTATTCATGTATATTTTAACGTAATTATAATTAAGTCCGTGCTGTTTAATTTTATGTTTTAATTTTATACGTAAAATCCATTGGTAAAGAAAAAACGTCAATTTCTCGAGGTCTGAAATTGTAGCACCTACCGTGAAAAGGAATACAAAGACAAAGAAAATATAAACAATTTTTTTTTATTGTAGGCACAAAAATATCATATTTTAAATTCTAACGAACAAAATTGTATAACGATTATATTATATAACGTAATATGTTCCTACAAGCTAATTATTTTTCTTAATAGTTTCAAATACGTATATCTTTTCGTTTTATGTACTACATAATTATACTTCCTCCGCGTTCCGAAAGAGACGCTGATATTAGATGCAAGTTCGAAAACGTATACAAAATGGACAAACATAGGAGAATTATAAAGCCAGCAAAATCAAATTAAATTTTTTTTTGTCAATAACAGTGATAAAATGTGTTTCGAGATAGGTATGTAACAAATGGTCCTCCAGCGCTGATTTTCACTATCGACCAGAGAGTTATGCATGTAGGTATGCGCATCATATTATATGTATCAAAACCACCGAAACGTACGTCACCATAATTTAAAAGTATCACAATTTTACGTAGATTTTCTGTTGTTTTTACCATAACAGAAAAAAGGCTACCTTTACAAAAATCTGTCAAAATTTAAACACTGCACCGATTCAATTATTTCCCTCTTTGACTAATCCATGTTGTTATAAGAACATAGAGCTGAAGATAAGCACAACAACTTATACTTTACAAGTAAGGCTGTAACAAGGCACAATTTATAAGTAAGGCTGTAAGTGTATATAAGTAAAATTCAATCATAGAAGCATAGAAAAAACCAACACGTGTTTCTATAGTTTTACTAACCGACTCCTAAGTTGGTAATAAGTAAACGAGCTACATTCTATAGTGGGTAAATCGATGCCGCCACTGAATATTTCATATGAAGACGTGTTTTAAACCTTAAGCTATCAACTTTACACGTACTATTAAGTTATTATTGTACCTAATACAAGAGTTTAACATAATTGTGCAGCTAAAATCCGATGAAACGAAAAAGCGACAGTAAAAAGAGACAACCATATACATCTATATTATTTAGCCTACGAGAGAATGAGAATGAGAAGTGCAGTAGTTCGCATGTGTCAGAAAGGAAACCCTTCAGAAAAATAAATGTTCTTCATAATTCATTTTCAATATCCTAAATCAGCGGGATTTGAACTATCGACCACTCGTGCTTACTGCGTATGAAGTCTGTACGGTCGTCTCACAGCACTAGGCCAATCCGACGACGATCACAATTATGAAAATCAATGAAGACTTGCATTAACCGCGCATAATATAAATGTATTCTATCTCATTCTCTGGTAGGCTAAATCCTATGGATGTATATGGTTGTTTCTTTTTATTGTCGCTTTTTCGTTTCATCGAGTTTCAAATCACAACGGTGCTAAAGAAGTTTTCACTTCAAAAATCTCGGCAACTCCGCCTCAATCTGCCGCGATGACTTCCACGCCATGTAGTAGTAACCCTTCTATCTGTTCATTTTGACCCAAAAATTTCTCCGGGACGATAGCAAATATTTTTTTATTGTCTTTTTTATAGCTTTAGCGTTTGACCGCAATCTCACCTGATTGTAAGTGACGATGTGGCCCAAGATGATAACACGCTAAGCCTAGTGGAAGACTGGCTCTCAAGTGCAGCTGCCGGAACACACCTATTGGTGTTTGGTTTCCTCACGATGTTTCCTTCACCGGAAGCTCAGGCTCATTGTAGGGATTCGAACTCACGTCTATCGACGCGATGTCCGTACACGCTACCACTGAGCCATCATTGCTTCAACTAAGTACGTATTGCATTTTGAATGTTTCTTTTATTTATTTACTTCTGATGTAAAGCCTCTAATGTCGCGGGTTAGACCGGCTATTGGCGTGGCGACGCATAGTTGTTCAGGATTTGAAAAATAGGGACATAAGCATCGAAAGTCGGAATTTCAATCTGCATTTTCTTTCATAGGGTAAAGATCATAATAATAATTTTAATAAGATTTTTTTAATTCAGTAATAAAATAAAACCCTAACAGTGGTATTCTTTTGGTTTGTCGCGTATTGAGATCGGCCGGTATATAGTCAGTAATTAAACCGAGTGGTAGGGGCCGTGACCACCATATACATATGTAGTAATAAGCTATACCTCTCACAGTGATTCTCTTTTAGTTTGTCGCATTTCGGTATCACCCGGTGTATATCCAGTAATCAAGCCGAGTTATAGGGGTCGCGACCACCATACACATATATAAAATAGCTTCGATGTTTCACATCAGCCAGGCGTACCGAGACAGCAAATTTTTCCTTTAAAAATCAAATGTTATTTGTTTTCGAAGTGTTCATATTTCTTATTTGTTAATAAAATCATTATTACTATGATGATTTTATATGTGTTTTATTTGTATTGAATTACATAAAAATCAATAGAAACCAATTAAACTATAAACTGTACGTAATGTTTGCTATATCAGTCCAAAAAAGATTTTCACTTATTATTCTTGCAAGTCGCACTTATAAAAATAATCTAGTTAATTATGTATTTATAATTTACACTAGAGATTATAAACCGCGTACAGATAACACGAACTTAATTGTTTACATTTTCCAAATGGATAATCACCTGAGTATTATAAAGTAATTAGAATTAATTGGATAAGAATCGTGAGTGGTCAGGTCAAAGTAATTTAACCCAACGCAACGGCTTATAAGTAATATATGTAAAACTAGAATAAAAAGTACAATTTGTGTAGAAAAGCTACCGAGAAACAATTACAACAAATCACCTTAATAGTCTATATTTTAATAGAGAGGCAGGGCACAGAGAAATTTCTTTGGAGATTTCTCTCTGTTTGGGGCAGTCCGACTGGTGGAATACCTACACCCTACAGAAGATCGCAACCATAAACCTTGTGTATTGTTCCTGCGGTTTTTTATCAAGGTAAAAATATAATAAACTTTAAACTCAAATATCGTTTTATATAAAACATGTATAGGATAGTTATTTTTTTACAAAATTAGAATGGGCACTTCGGAAATTAATGTGCTTAATAAAACTTTTAAGCAGTTTTCTTAGACCACAGTAAAGTAAAATGAACTACATCACCTCACAATGATGAAAATTTACCAAAACTATGATATAGAAAAGTTCCAACGAATCCGATAAAATCTGGACATACTTAGTCGAGTTTTCAGTTCAATATTTACGTTCAAACGCAAACCGCTGAACTAATTACCGTGTGAGATATTAGAAAAGCGAACACATATTAAACATCACAAGTGTGAGCGAGTAGGAAGTGGGCAATTTTCCAAGATGAATTTGGTGTTTGGAAAGAACTTCACGCGGGATAAGACTATAGTGAGCAGTAGCGGCGGAGGAAAGGCGCGGGGTGCGCTAGGTGCGGGGAGGAATGCAAAGAGACGCGACCGCGAGAGGTATTCCTGCATGGAAGAACACCATTACAAAACCCATATACTCTTCTCGGCGGTACCAAGAGCAAGTACGCAATACAACGATGGTCCAGGTAATACATATATAAATAATATTGTGTGTTTGACGCCGCATGTGACTGAACAAAAAGTGTCTAACTCGGGAATACCTCAAAGTTTACAACGGTGCCATTAGTCTAAAATCACTGCAGACATGTGTTGCCTTCAAAGAAGCTATAAATATATCCGTACTGACCAGATGGATACGTGTTTTGTATACAATTTAACTAACCAGGTTATATACATTAAGAACTGCAGACTTTTATATTTGGAATTTAATACGAATATTCGACGATATACGAAAAACTAGAACGTTTTTGCTTGTTTTAAAATCTGTTTTGAACCAGTCAAATCCAGTTCTAACTAATATTATAGATTACTGTTCTATACATTATTAAAGCAAGGTTATTTCTTGACGTCCTATAAATATACTACATTGCATGATATTGTCATATGTACATGTTATGACTCGTTTATTATGTTGCAATGAAAAATCTTAGATGCAAGTATAAAACTCATGGGAAGTTTTAACGTTGGATTTCACTCAGCCTGTGAACACTACGATTTTGGATAAGGTTTTTTACGTGAAGCGTAAAACAAAAATGATATTGTCTGTGGTTGTATAAGCTTAAACTTTAATCTGAGCAAATTTATGAAGACATTCGCTTGGACTTACGTAGTTAATTATGAAAGTTGGCATAGTCTATTAAGGGAATTGTGAACCCTGTGGGTAATGTCAGGTTGAAATTTTCACTCGTTGCTTATAAATTATTATAGGCAAATGAGCGTTTCCTTATAAAAAGAAATCAGTTGATAAACCACTATATGTATATGAACTACTTTTTACAGCAGACTTAATAGTCAAACCCTAACAAACCATCCCAGACACTGTCGGTCATAGCAGAATTCGATTTTTTTTATATGTCTATGCATATAGACATATAGCAGTATAGATATACAGACATATAGCACGTCAAAGTGTTGGTACTGTGCCTTATGGTTAACACAATACAATACAAAAATAACAGTCTTCACCGGGTCTTCAACGGTTAATGCCGGCCGATCCCAGATGCGAGGCTGAGGCGGATGTTACACCTTGTAGTCGTGTCCTACCACCAACCAGCTCCTAACAGCCACCTGTGTGTTAATTCAGACATGCTGACCGTTAGGCCACAGATATAGAAAAAAATATTTCGACTAATATGTGTTATTAGTATAAGGGGCGGAATACCGATTATTAAATAATAAAAAAGTATTGTTTAAGTTATGGAAATTTAAAAAATACTGTTAAGAAATTTATTAATATTAGTGAATTTAATTATAGTTTGAGTTTTCGTTAATTTCTTTTTTTTGTTATTATTAAAACTAAACTCGAACAATTGTACTTTATTATTATAGGGTATAAAATAAGAAATCATACCGAACCTAGTTAAATTTTAGTTTTTCTAAAAACCTACAAAATGTTGATTAACAAGCTGATTTATTCAATATAGTTCGTCGTTTTTCAGAACGATGTGGACCCGTACTCAGCGGTGGCGGTGGGCCCGAGCCAGAACCTCCGCAGCCACTGGTCAACAGGGAGCCGTCAGTGTCGCTCCTGCGTTGGGACCGCCCGACTACGACCACCATCAGCGAGAGACGACGGACGGAACCTGTGTCTCTAGCGACCCTCGAGAAAGACTGCTTTGTGATACCGGCGCATGCGCTTGATCGGTTCTTACCTGATGGTGTACCGGTAGGTATAGATTTTAACGTCTATTCTCTTCTGCATGTATCCGGGCAGAGAGATAGGGCACAGATAAATTTATTTGGAAATTTCTCCACACTACAAAAGATCGCAACCAAATAACCTTGTGTTGTATTCCTGTGGTGAGTAGGGTTTCCAGAGTCCCTTGGGGTAGGGAGGTTCAAGGTTGGTAACGCACTAGTGATACCTATGGTCTTACAAGCGTCTATAGGCTACGGTAGCCGCTTACCATCAGGCAGGCCGTATGCTTGTTTGCAACCATTGTAGTATAAAATTTGACCTGATGAAATTATGAGAAAACTTTCAATAATTATTTCGAAAATTTTCGGTAGGTAATTTTAAGAATCGTTACTTTCGTCTCTAGTTGTTACGTAAAATAACGGCAAATATAAAGTTATGAAACTGGCCAATACGTGTCAAAAACCAGCCGAAGATGAGCCGTGCCGTGGGTATAAGAGATACAAAGCACACGACCGACAAAATAAAAAAAAGAAACGGACATGGGGTCATGTGAATAAAAATTTAAAAAATGCAAGTATATTGATGTGTTGGCTATTATATTTGAAATTGCCTGAGTTTGTGTTAATTTTGTAAAATACAAGGCAATAGCATTAAGTAGGTACATATTCATTCATATAATGCGTGTCTGACATTTTTCAAATAATAATGTATTATTTGAAAATGAGCGAGCATACATATAATGTATTAAGGAAATACAAAATTTTACAATTAAAAATTATGTCAATAGGGGCGGCAAATTATATCTTGCTCTCGGGCGACAGACACTCTTGGCTGGGCCCTGAGGACTTGCGAGCCTTTTCTCATCAAAGACCATCCTAAAATGTAAATTGTAGTTAAAACGGCTAAGAACGCCCTTATTCGGTTATTTTTTTTGCAAGCATATTCCGTTTTGTAATGTTATGACTTCAAATACAGTAGATATTTTCGATAGTATTTCCAACTAGATATTAATAAATGTATAACTTACCCATATAATTTCCTGTCGCGTGACACTTAACAACCGCACGCTCTATAGGTTCGCCATCCCTATTATGGGCTACCCAAGGTGTGCCCGTTTATGTGATTGTCATAAAAACTTAAATACTTAACTAATATCATTGAAAACTTATTTTTAAATCAAATTGTGATGTTGAAACAACATTTTTATTTCTGTGTTTTTGCTACAATCTAATTGCTCAAATTGCAAAATATTAATAATACTTAAATGTATTAAAATCAATTTTAATATAATGCGTATAATAGTCCCTATAATATATACCACTTAGGATTGTTTCAAAAATATCACTCTTACTACTCTGTCAAAAAAGTACCGGGAAAAGATCGATAATACACAAAATGTTAGTTATTCATCCAAATTTATTTTATCGCCTGCATAGTATGCTATGCAGTATATATATAGTATGCATAGTATGCTCCTTCAGAAACGATACACTGCCAACAAATAATCCAATCATCAAAACAATTTTTATGCCTGATTTACACTCTCGCGCGAGCAGCGAGACGAGCCGCGAGGCGAACCACGAGACGCGTATGTAATCGGTGTGCTCGTGGCTCGCCTCGCAGCTCGTCTCGCCATTCGCAGCGCTCGCGTCGGAAGCGGTTTTTTGGGCACGAGTCAAAGGGGCTCATAGTTGATAAGTTCTAAAACAACTGAATGCGCCGCGAGAGTGTGAACATAACTTGACGAGCGAACGAGCTGCGGCCGAGACACAAGACAAGCCGCGAGACGAGCAGCGAGGCGCGAGTGTAAATCAGGCATTAAACGCTTTTTCCGGAATTGACTTTATTTCTCGTCGCGAATTCTCTTTTATGTCTTCTACTGAATAAAAACGGGTGCCACGAAAACCACTTCGTGAACGGAAAAAGAAATAAAGTCGTCTGTTGCTCAATGGTATTTGTTGAGTTTTTGGTCAAAAATTCGCTCACAATGATGACCTTGTGCGAAGTGTATACTTTACTGTACTACTGTGTATACTGTTTGACCTTCCGGTCAGAATTTCGAGTGCACAACACCGCGATAGTCAAAGAAAACTGTCAACATGACTTTGGCTTTTGATCGACTTTAGCGTGGTTTTTTCGGTTTCGGTTCAGTTGGAAGCTTGTTCCGAAGCTTGTTGACTAGTTTGGATGTCAAACTCGTAAACCCACGCCTCGTCACCAGTAATAATGCGCTTGATGAAAGTTGGGTCGGAATTGATTCGTTTTAGTATGTCTTCAGCAACTTTTATTCTATTGAGTTTTTGAAGAAAATTCAGGGACTAGCCGAGCGGCAACATGTTTCATACCCAAGTGATTATTTAAAATGATACGGATCGACTTGTGATACACTGAAAGTTCAGCGGCTATCTCTCTTAAACTTGAATGAGGATTTTCAGTCACTATTTCCTTCATTTTTGCAATGTAAACATCAGTTGAAGATGTTTATGGTCTACCAGGGCGAGGCAAATCTTCCAACATATCTCGACCGCTTTTGATCGCTTTGTACGCGCAAAATATATTCACCGTAAGCCTTCTATAACATTTTCAGTGTCTCCGAACACGAAATTCCATTGGCGATGCAAAATTTAAGACAAACTCTTTGTTCGATGTTTTTGTACATTATGAAATTTCCAATACACACTAGATATGATTTAACTAAAACACACTATATTTAATCTAAATAACAGATGCAACTCAAACTCCGTGCCAAAATGAAAAACAATTGTGCCAATCCAACAACAACAAAAAGAAATTGAATTTGAAACCATAAACAAATCATCCATTCCCGATACTTTTTTGACATGTAATATAAATCTAAAATTCATGACTACTTTCTTTAACTCACATCTAGTAAAAAGTATTTAAACAATGGAATTTTAATAATTTGCAAAACTGTTAAAAATAATCGTTTTCATAATGCATTACAGTTGCCAGTTCCACCACCGACACCAGAAAAAGGAATAACAACAAAGAATTCTCAAAACTCCCTCAGCATCCTAGAAGTTGCTGACCCAAAATTATGTATATTGGCTCATTTGATGAGCCCTTTGGAACCAATAGAACCTATACTAGAATCACCGCTCACCAAACCATTGATCAAACAGAAGATAGCTGCAGGGGAGCTATTAAGCGAAGTAGCTCAGGCAAACACAGCAATCGGTGGAATGTTACTAGCGAATATGGAGAAAAATGCAGAATTTCCATTCATCGCTTATTACGTGATAAATACCATGCAAACTGATCCAATTTTATTTTATAACAACATGCGATGCGCTTCTTTAACGAAATTTGATCCAAAGACAATAAGGTATTCTGCAGCCCATACTTTGGACTTGTACAGTGAGGTTGCAATGATATGCAGACCACCGTTCACAGATTTAGCTGGCGGACCTAAGAAATCGCATACACCGTCAACAGGCTACATTATTAGTGTCTATAAGGTGGTACATCATTGTTCTATTATCATGAACTTTAGATTATCATTTAATTCTTTAGGAAAAGTTGTAAGTTGTTTTTTTTTGTATAATTATGTACTTATGGCAGTTATGGCTGAGTGGTGACGTGTACAGACACCGCGTCTATCGACTTGAGCTTAAATCCCTGCAATGAGCGCCTGAGCGTTTGGGGAAGGAAAGCATCGTGATGAAACCATAGTATGGTGGTAAGCTATTTTCTAATGCCCGCCTGGCTAGTTCAGTCTCAATTGTCTAACTAATCTCAAGTTGAAAATCTGTTGCCAAGTAGGTAACTATAGGTGTGTGCCGGTAGCTGACCTTGAGAGCCAGTTCCCTTACCATAATGTCACCATCTTGGGCCAAATCATCACTTAACATCAGGTGTGATTGTAGCCATAATGCTAAAACTATAATTAATAAAAAAAAAATGTGAGTAAAAACAGCATCATTCGTAAAGAAGATTATTTTTAACCCCGTAAGAAAAAAGAGGGGTGTTATAAGTTTAACATGTGTATCTCGCTGTCTGTATATCTGTGGGTCTGTCTGTGGCATCGTAGCTCACAAATAGGTAAACCGATTATTATCTAGTTTTCTTTTGTTTGAAAGGTGACTTGATCGAAAGTGTTCTTAGCTATGATTCAAGAAAATCTATTCAGCCATTTGAAGATTATCTATCAGCTCTTCTAGTCGATAAATGGATGTGAGGATCTTTCATAGCTCTAATCGAGTCGAAATTTGGTGTTATGTCACTTCAATGATATAAAAAGAACATGGCAACATAGAGTTGATATTGAAGCATCATCTGAAATCTGCAAAATATCTAACTCTTCATCAACTTAAAGCAGATATATCGTGTTTGGGCTCATTGGAATGGTCTCAGTTAATAGGTTGCTTGTATATCTTAAATTTTCAATTTTCCTTGTATTGTGTTGATTAGTTTATAATGTTTGGTGGTCACAGTTTGGTGTCATCTGATGTTAAGTGATCGTTCCATCGGGGTTGGTAAAAGTCAAAGCATAGAAAGGGAATTGGCTAACATATCCAACCTAGAAGAATTTACTCATATAGACAACTATTCTAGCGACCATATTTCAAACTTAACGCTGTCAACCGAAACTATGATAGATCAACGTAGCTTTGAGTCCTACATGAGCCTGAGCTTTCGGTGGAATAAAACATCGTGATGAAACCATAGCATTTGTGGAAGACTAGGTAACGCCTTCAAGTGAAAACTTAACACGAGATTTTTGTCAAACATTAAATCTGTAAACTAGGTACTGTAAATAACTGATCAGTGAAAAATCTCTACCATGTTGCTACGGTCTTATTTTTTTTTTCTAATCCGCCTATTTATCTAGTCAGCCCACCGAGTACCTACTAATGCGTCCCACCATACGGTATCGGATTGTCTTAGTTGTTCTGTTGTCCTTATTTATTTCCAGTACTTCATTCCCTCTTTTCCATTGCATTTGTTATGTAATGAAACTGTCATCACATCTCATCCCTTGCCAAAAATGGTGGTGTCCTGAAAGTCTGTCTTGAACATTTCATAATATCTGCTAAAATTTCCAGGTATTTGAAGGAGACGACGGTGAGCGTTTCGAAAGAAACTGGCTATACTGGACCGGAGCCAGGATGTTGTACCGCCACCTACCTCATTCAGTCGGTATGAGGAAGATAGCCTTGCATAAATCAGTCGCTTCGCACGGAGACAAGATGTATCTACTCGTTTGCGAGTGTGCCAACTTGATGGACGATCTCTCAGGAGCTGCGATGATAATAACCGCGCTTAGAGCTAGGTTATGCGGTTACACAGGCTTGTACAGACCTATACAGACTTTCTAGGAGGAGGACGGCCTCAGAGGCCTCAAATGTGTCGTTTCGTAGATTTTCGAGACGTCTTTTAGGTTTTTTTATACAGAAAAGAGTACTATCAGGGACAGTACAGTCAATGTGCCGAGCTATTATAAAAAAAAGGATTATGAATAATAAATAAAGACCAAGAAATCCAGTTTATATTTTTCCCTCATACGGTGGTACTACAAGAGCATTTTTCAAGCGTTCAGGTTTTCTCTTTTACAGGTTCACTTCACCGTCAATGTTACCTAAATTATTTTTGTAGTTTGTGTTTGTAAATTATGATAATTTAACCTAGAAAGATGTCTCGAAATTCAAATGGTTATAAACAGAACACGTTCTGACAAAGGACCAAAGTATTACATAATGTTTAATTAATGTAAGACTAAGCAGCAGGGCCGTCTCTACTTAGGGTCCAGTGTAGGTGTCACGCCGCAAGGTCCACAGGACGATCGGCAAGCAAAGGCCGAACCTGTAGCAAATGCCGAGGCCGTAGGATTTTGTGTGATAATACAGTGGCGTGGCTAGTATGTGACAAATCGCGCTTTAGGGCCTCCCTAGGTTTGCAAACATTTCCTACGTTCGAAAGAATTGAGATGATCTTAAGTTTTCATTTTTTTCACGATCGAATGAAATTTAGAAAAAAACTACACACAAAAGTCACCCATCTGGAAGTCACACTCATATTTTACTTGTTAAACAGTACACTAAAAGAAGGTCGCGTTCCTACTTGGGAGACCTACGCATATTTTGTTTTTCTGCTTTAAGCGCGGGGCCCGTAACATACGCTACTTCTGATGTATGTAGGTGCTCTGTAGGGATGGAACATTTTATGCATCATTTCTATTTTTCATGTGAATAAAAAATAATTTGACAAATGATAATTGTGAGTGAATTTTATCATTGCTATTTTTCAAATGGAATGAAAAATAATTTGTTATATGAAAATTGTGAACGAATTTGTATCACTACTACATTTGATGTGGTATTAAAAATGATTATGCACTTGATAATACAAATCTGTGTTATTTTATATGAGGTTGATGACCAAACATTATCATTTGTCACATGTGAAATACAAGTGATAAAATCATTTCCATGACGCGCTTGATGGGCTTGAGACGGCTCTAGTAAAAACCATAAATTCGTATTTGTACGTATGTACTCGTGATTACCAAAGATTTGGAAATATTTCTGTAGGTTTAAAACGAAATATATTGTAATATTTTATTAAATCTTATAGTAATAAATAGTTAAATAGGTACACCTTCTTTAAATTATATTATTAATATGAATTCTCTATTTAAAATAATGCATAGTTACGAACAGGTATCTAATTATTTCTTATTTGGATAAGAGTCTAAGTATACAAAATGGCGCCAAAACATTTATTAAAACAATTCAGTATTTATTAATTCTAGTCACATTTAAATAGAACATTAATTGCTGATGGGTTAATCACTTACCCAGTTATATCATTTAATTAATTAACAAAGTTATATAATGTTGATCTAATATTATAGGGGACTCACTAAATGCTTAATAAATAATAGTAGAATATTCCTGGCTTTAATAATATTATGCAAGTAAGAAACAACAGACGGTTCATAAAATATTTATGTTTAAAAATATAGAGATTAATTGCACAAAATGTATACTTTTTTTCTTCAACATATGTTATATGTAGTTGTGTTTAATGCCTACAAATTAAACTCGGAGATTTAAAATTATCAGTTTCTAAGTTTGTTTTGTAAGCTTTAACGCCAATATTTGCATTGTCCTAGGTTCTCTTACATAGGCGATATTAATTACTTATTACCACGTGCTCCCATCTTTTAACTCCTTTGCTAAGTATCTACCGGAAAAAAACTATGATACCATTAAAGTATTATAGGTATTTCCATTTTACCTAAAAATATAATTATAAATTGTAGCATATCATAATGCATATCACAAAACAAAAGTACCTATCTAAAATTTATTAGCAAAATTATTACAATGTCGCAGACGTTTAACAAAATGTTTGGTTTCGAATTAAATAAATAATTTTTTATAGGATATCGAAATTTTTCTCATCTTCAAGAAGTTATGTTAGTTAAACCTACTGAATAATACCTAAGCAGGGGCGCCCGCATTTTGAAAACCCCTTCAATAACGAATCGTGATTACTCATGTCCATCTCATGACTCATTTATAGGAAATGGCAAAGTGCGAGAAGAAAAAACTATATCGTGAAAATCGCATCTAAATTCGTACAAAAGAACTCATAATGTCTGTTTCTGTAGACACTGACGCTTATGTTTGCAATTGTAAATAAAATTAATGTACGTAAGAAGTACAAGTATTGTTGAGCGGCGTGTGAAGTTATAGAAATATCGCCCAAAGTTATTACTAATCAGTTTTCATGCCCATATTTTACTTCTCGTGGGTGCTGGAGAACCCTAAATCTACGGAGTAGGCTCCCCTGCTAATGAGTGTATTTAGACACAGCTAATTTGATGTCGTTTAATCTACGATTCAATATATACAATAAACTTTGATTTTATATTTACCTAAATAAAACTACACCTTTATAAAGCCTAGTCACTAAAAACTACTTATTTAAACGCCTACGATATCTGTAAGGCTTACTTTTATGTTTTGTGTAAATATAATTGACATAATATTTTATGTTTACCATATAAGTTAAGTTCGTTGCAAAATTTTAGATGTATTTCTGGTGCCCAAGTCTGTGCTTGAAATATTTAAGTTATTATTTTAATATGGTGCTAAAACTTGTTAATTTATACGTAGTAAACATAAAATACGTTGAATAAATTAATCTTCAGTTAAATTATTCTACAGTGTTTTCAATTTAAATACATATTAAAATTAAAAAAGTCAAAATAACAAAGATTATATTGTAAAAAAGTTTGGCAAGTTTAAGCGTTACAGTTGTTAAAATTTAAAATAATTGCTTCTTAGGTATGTAATACATAAGCTTGTATATATAGTGCTTGAATAATGAGAAGTATGTTCAAATATAATTTGTGCCACAAAATAATAGTTGAAAGAAATAATATTTATTGTTTTAAGTAAAATTTATATGCTGTACGAAAAAGTGCCTGTAAGTAATTTTTTTAGGCCTCAGTATGAATTGAATTTATTATTGTTAAACTCATCAATACTAGGTATTAGATGGTATTGCAAAACCATTTTATATATACAGTACTAAATGAATGAACAATAATTACATAACATTTTATGTATATAAAAATATTAGTTCACGATTATTCCGCTAAGCGCCTCAAATTACATATTAACGAAATTAATAAAATGTTGTTTAGCTTAAAAAGCAATATTGCGGCCTAACACTACCGTAATGTATGAAATTATATTTAAATAAATTTTAAACTATTTTTATAATAAAAACTGAAAATTGAAAGGATTTTTTATTTGTATTATTAACGACAATTTATTACAAAATGAAAGTTTTTTTAGTACAATATCCCATGCCTTACTACTGTACAGATAGTAAAAACTTTACTATATAGATTTTACACTATAAGATTAAAATATATTTCAGATCTGATTGCATAAATGAAACATAATTTTATTTATTTACGGATGATTACAGGCTGACTACCGTAAGCGTGACTCTCATTATGGTTAGGAGAAGGGACTGACCAATAAACTAGTCTATTGCCGGACGCTGGCAGCAATAGACGATTTTTTTTTATCGTTGTAGTTTTGGCGTAGTGGCCACAATCTCACCTGATGTTAAGTGACGATGCGGCCCAAGATGGTAACACGCTAAACCTAGTGGAAGACTGGCTCTCAAGTGCGGCTGCCGGAACACACCTATTGGTGCTTGGCGGCAGATTTTCAACTTGAGGGTGGTAGCTAGCCAGGCGGGCATTAGAAAATGCCCTACCACCATGCTATGGTTTCCTCACGATGTTTTCCTTCACCGAAAGCTCAGGCTCATTGTAGGGATTCGAACTCACGTCAATCGACGCGAAGTCGTACACGCATCATCGCTTCAAAACGCTTCTACCGTGGTTTTACGATTCTATTTTTGTATCTGCTTGCACATGAGATTATTTTACCAAAATGAAAATAGCAATTACGTTCTACATATACAGTCAATCAAAAGTAATGCGTTGACGCGTTCTGTGTAAGTTATATTGACAATATTTACTATTATATTCAAAGATACACATACAATGTTTGTTCAATATAATAGTTTTTTTACCATTTTAATAGAGACAACAATTTAATTCCGTCCTCTCTTTTCCACAACAGAACCACACGCGCTGGGGTTCAGAGTCACAGTTTTACTGTAACCTCCATCTCTGCACGAACAAAATGTTTTCCATGACTTATATTTGTTGTACTATGAAGCTGTGGAACCAACTCCCGGCTAATGTGTTCCCTCCTCCTTACGACATCGGGTCCTTTAAGCGTAACGGAAGAGATATTTATGCAGTCAAAAACTTCTCTAATTTTTTAATGACATCAGCGACAGCCGATGAATTTAGATCTCTTGGAGGTCCCCTTTGTGTTTGAATTGTACTGTGCTTACCATCAGGGACAGCACCGTCAATGTGCGAGCTAATATAAAATATATATTAATTATTTTATTAATCATAAGCTATCTTTCATAGTTGCAATGACATGCATATTTATTGATATTAAGATACTGGGTATTATCTCAATACCGTGTATATTTGTGCACGTCATTCACGCAAAGTGGATCAGGATGGTCGCATTTAAAACTTTTGGTCTATAGCCATTAAAATAGTGAACGAAAAAAAGATTGCCTATAAACGTGAATGTATTTAGTCAGAACCATTGAAAGAAAAAATTAACAATCTTTTTTATTGGTAAACTCAAAAAATACTTTGTATAATTGTTTTTAATATATTAACTCATAAACTAATATTGCAAGGTTCAGCAGTGTTCAATAGCCTTTATGCCCCCTAAACCGTCTTCTCGTATCCAACTGAAAGAAAATTGTATCCTTTTTAATCTCTTTCTTTTATTTCCTACTTTTGTAACTAATCCTCAATATTAATATTTATTACTGCCATTACCAAGTAAGTAAATATTTAGTTTAACAAAGTGTCTTGTGATAATTTCAGTGTCTTACAAAATGGTGGCACCTTTGTTAGAACTCTCCAGGAAGTTTTTGTTACATCTCAGAATTCATGTTCCATGATATTATTTCTAAATAGCTGTGCCTACGTGTATTACACAATCGAAAATAATAAGTAGCCTAAGTTCAGCCTAACATCATGTACTAGCCAGTGTAAGTTACATCAAAATTGGTATTTTGACATTACAAACAAACACTTCAATCTTATTATATGTACATATAGATATAGTTTACTCTTGCACAATAACCATGCTATATTACACAAATTGCCACCAATATACAATATAGGGTCAAAATTATTAATAAAACATAAAAACCAATACAGGACAGACTGAGATCCCACTAAAAACTCTATTTTTTTTATTATATTTGCTTATATTAAAAGCAATATTGATATTTGGTTTGTTCATAGACATAGTTTAAACTCATCATGGTACTGACTCTTAGATATTTGCCTCTCATTAGTTTCCAAAAATAAAAATAAACTATACTTACTAAAGATCTTTTACACTCGAAAAATGTCTGCCTTAACTGAGCACATTCAACTGGTATATTGCCCTCTCTTAAACATTCCCTTGGTGTTTTTTTATCCTGTAATGTAATATAATCTGATTCTAAATTTCGATCTAACAACTACAATGATGTCCTCTCTTGTATTCAGTACAATGACTTCTAAATATCGCCTACTAATAAACATGGTAAGTAATGTTAAAGGAAGCTGCTATCTTATACCCTAAAAAAGTATTCATATATGATTTAATAAAAAAATGACTATTCGCTTTTCATAATTATTTGGTTTTTTTGGAGTTACTTATCTAGATATTTATAGAAGTGATTTCTTACCATTTTACAACAATTACTATTCAATAAACAACACTTCAATTCAGCACGAATTCCGGCGCACGGTGACTGATCCACCAAACCAATTTCATCTGGGGCATAAGAAACCATTTTATACCTAAAAACGAAATCTTTTCCCTTAGAAACTGTCTAATATATCAAAAGATCCCAATGATTGTTGATGATAACTGGACGATTATGAGTGATTATGAGTTACGAGTGGTCGGTGGTTGTTATGAGTATGATAATATGATAATTATGACTGTGGATATGACACTTCATTTATATGCCAGTTGAAACAGACATATCTTTCTAATTGTCATCTGATAACAGATGTTTAGCATTCGAATTCTATCTACAGTGCCCATAGATAATACACTAATGTATAGTACCATCACCGCCACCAGTGTAAGTAGTGTTTATTATTTAGACTTTATCAACATGATTGACTCTAAAGTTCGATACGAAATTGATACACTAGAATATGTCGTTCACATTTATAATAATCTGAATTAGATTGCTGTGACAATGCAAGATTGCCGCTTTAGTTCCTCAAATTTTCACAGCCAACTTATACTGGTGGCTCTATATAAAACAGGCGTGCATGTGACGCTACGTATGTTGTGTATTAATTATTTAAAAAGTTACCGCTTTTACGAATACCCTACAGAACAAGATTTCATAAGTTTTCTGTTTATTATAACAAAACTAATATTATGTTTTGTAATCGTGAATTCTGTCATCTCTCTTGAAATATGTATATTTTATGTAGTTTTATTGGCTGCGATAACCAAAATTGTAATGCATAGATAATACACTAATTCTAGATGTAATGCTTAAAGTACCACTTAGAACGTCCCGCGATATTTATGGAACAATAGATAAAATCTAGGGATATCAGCTGTTTTTTGACAAATGACAAAACACGTGAAATTATAATTTATATAAATTAGCTTTATTATATTTTTATAAATGAATCAAAATAATGAAACATTTATCACCGCTTTTTGTACGAAGATTGTCACATGTCTGCAGTTTGAGACCATATAAAGAGACGAAATGGCTAATGCCCTACGGTAATCCGACAGGGATATACCTTTATAATTGTGTTGCTAATCAAAGAGTTCCAGTAATTCTAAATGACCCTCACGTCGCCACATGGTACTCCTGCGGCCCTACCGTTTACGACTCGGCGCATATCGGCCACGCCAGCTGCTACGTCAAACTAGACATCCTACAAAGAATACTGAAGTCATTTTTCAACATAAAACTTGTTACGGCGATGGGTATCACAGACATCGACGACAAAATTATTAAAAAAGGCCTTGAAACAAACACGCACTTCAAAAACATTGCTAAGCAATACGAACACGAATTCTGGTTGGATCTATTATCTTTAAACGTCGAGAAACCTTTAATTGTAGCCAGAGTGTCAGAGCACATAAATTGCATTGAAAATTTCGTAAAAAAATTAATAGATAATGATATGGCGTACATAACTAAAACAGGCTCTGTTTATTTTGACACAAGTAAATTTGATTGTTATGGTAAATTACAAAAAATGCAGGATGCAGGTGACCCATCAGATGAAGAAAAGAGAAATAAAATGGACTTTGCTATGTGGAAAGGTTACAAGCCAGGGGAGCCATTCTGGGAGGTCTCCTGGGGTAAAGGCAGACCTGGTTGGCATATTGAATGCTCTGCGATGGTCAGCAAAGTTTTTGGGTCTCAAATAGACTTCCATGCTGGTGGAATTGATTTACAGTTTCCGCACCATGAGAATGAAGAAGCTCAGTCTTGTGCATTTCACAACACAACTCAATGGGCTAATTACTGGATTCATGTTGGACATTTACAAGCCAAGGGTGATACAAAAATGTCGAAATCCCTTAAAAATACAATTTCAATACCCAATTTGCTAAATATGTACAGTGCTGACACATTCCGTATGGCATGTCTTATGTCAAACTATAGATACTCAATGGAATATAATGATGAACTGATGAAGACTGCGGAAGACATCTTGAACAAATTTAAATTTTTCCTAAAAGAGGCTACCAACTATGTCAATAGTAATGATAAAGTTACACATGATTATGAAGATAAAATGGTGGAAAGTCTGCAAAAACTTGAAGATGCTAACTTAGAAGCTTTAAAATCAGATTTCGATACAGCAACTTGTATAAATAATCTACTTAACTTAGTCGCAAGTACAAATAAGGTTATGAAATCAGGTGTTTATTACCCTGTGCCTATAATACTAATCACAGAGTATATAACAAATGTGCTCATCAAATTTGGTTTAAAATTACAAGACAGTAGTCATGAGAATATAGTTTCAGATTCATTGATAGACTCCCTTGTTGAATTCCGCCATACTGTGAGATTGAATGCAATATCGAGGAAAGATAAAGAATTATTGATAGCATGTGATATTGTCAGAGATAAAATGAAGTCATTAAAAGTTCAGATAAATGACAGTAATAAGACTCCCTCTTGGGTATTCACAAAATAGGTTTATTAAAAATCAATACATCGTATATGAGGCAAAGAAAGTGAACATTTAATATATAGTCATATAAAGTGCATCTCCATTCTTTGAGACATGAAAATAAATTTTGAAACGATAAAGAGCATTAAATGCACATGTTTTTGATAAAATTTAATGCAAAAACATTGTTATCTAAAAAGAACACAATCAAAAAGGGATGGTTCCTAATCAGGCTTTTTTTCTTAAATCAGCAAAGTGACTGCACATACCTGTTATAATGTACACAGCCAGAAACAATGATGGCCTCCCAGCATAAAAATTCCATTGGCAATTGTCACCATCATGCCGGCCTGCAGAAATGCCTCGTTTTAAGTAACTAATATCATAGGAAGGAATGTGCAGGTCAGGTAAGTAATTCCACATCTTTACAATACAGCAGACATAACTATTGGTAAATTTCTGCTGGATTACAATTGTGAGACTACACTAATGCTTTGTCTATGATCAAACAAATCTATCTTAGGGATTGTGATTCTATAAAAAAAATCTCAAGAGTCGAGGTTTCCTCATGGTATTTTCCTTCAGCCACAATCATTGGCATTTCTAATTCAAATTAGTTATTATACTTTGCTTTCTGGTTCAACCACCATTTAGACTAGGTGTAGTCTCCCATCTTTATATACCAAGCTCCTCACTTTTAATCTCTCATTAATAGTCAAATTTTCTAAACACCCACCAGTTCCAGAGTAACAGTGATTTATAATGTAAGCAAGTGACTTTATGAAATATATATCAAGCCCGGTGAAGCTGTGATGTTTAAGGCTTGAGACTTATGGCTGGCAGAATAGTCCGATCGAAAAAAATCTGAATCACAGAAAAACGGCTTAACGGATTTGGATGAAATTTGTCACACAGATAGTTTATAACCTGGATTAACACAGGATTTTTGTAGTTCACGCGAGCGGAGCCGCGAGAACAGCTAGTAATAGATAAAAGATAAATAAATTGTGCTGTAGTGTTAAGAATTTTTAATGTTCCTACTTAAATTCACTTTCAAGAATGTTTCTATTTCATTCTATGGTAGGTTTATCCCTGTAAATTACAAGAATATATAAACGTAAAGTTAATCATTATTTTGTATTAATAAAAGTATAAATCATTTTGGGCAAGTACAGTGAAGTTTGCGCGTAATCGATTACCTTCGCATTAAACACACAGTAATAATTATTATTCACTTAATACTCAATGTAGGACTTTCCTTAAGTTTATGTATTAAGCTACCAACAAAACATACACTTCACAAAAATAAAAACTTGTTTTCATTAAAATCTAAGTGTCACCCTAATTAAAGATTGTTCTGACATGCTAAGTTTAATAATAAATTTAAATATTCATTAATTCGAGAAAACGATATAAATTTAAAGTTAATTTATTTAGTCACTAACTCACAGCACTACACATGTGTTTCCAAACATTTTCTATTTAACATTTGTAACTTTGGCCTTATATGTCTATTTTGGGATCTTTTCTAATTGCTGTTTCAGATTCTATTCACGCTGGATAAATGCCCCAAATAACTTTTAGAATGTTTAGGTTTGAAAGGTACATAATATGCAGTTTTTCTGGGTAATTTGTAAAGAGCCTTAAGTTTTATTTTATTTTGAGGGTATTGCAGCGAGTCATTAACTAGCTAGTATAAGAATGTATGGTCTTACATTAATCTACGGTCCTCCAAAAAAAATTATTTCAAATTTGTATAGTCGTTCCTGATAAGATTGCAGATTTTTTTATAACTTTGGTAGAATAGGTCTTTATAAAACAACTTACTGTAGGTAGTTAATTTATAATTATAGATACTTTTCATATAAAGAAGCAGGCCACCATGAAAACTAGGACTGTATTCCAGTGCAGTAGTAAGGACTGGTAACTGTCATTACTACTGATTTAGACAATACTAGCTGTGTCCGCGGCTTCTCTCGTGTAGACTACAGAATGCAATCGGTCGAGCGCAAGCGCGAATCGTGCTGCCCCCGCTCAAAAGACGGAAAACAAAAATGCTTTTTGTGAGCGATCCTTAGAAGATAGATATATGCTATGGCTAACTTTTTTGTAGGCCTTGTTCAGATCTACAATTATGTACAACATTAATTTGATATATATCTTATTATTTATTCAGCATAAGCCATTTAAGAGCCCCGAAAGCGTATTTTTTCCAAATTGATTTACCATTATCAACACTGCTTATTTAAGTATGTTATTTTATATATATCCTATAATTTGGCCAGACAACATAGCTATGAATTAAAAAAGAACCATGTAAATCAGATAAGCTGTTTTTGCATGAAAAGAACATAAACGGACAGAGAGACGTTGAGTTTTATAATATGTATAGATTTAAGTATAATAAAAAATTTGAAGATTGAATCCAGTTACAAAGGAAACCCAAAGTTAAAATATTGTAAATAATATGAGATATTTAATAAAATAAATTATACAATCGTTCATTCAAGTTTCTTTTAATTATATAATAATTCACTTACATTCATGTCCGCTGACTAGACTATGAAATGAGATTGTTTTTAAACATAGAAACAACTAAATAAAACTCATATGGCAAGTTTGTGATATCATTATTGTACATATCACATAACAGCTTGCTCGGGTCGAACGGTTGTTTCAAGTATATGTAACTTAACGAGTTCGCTGTGGTTCTGAGTATGAAAGAAACGTGCCAACTGTTGTGCACCAAATTTATAGTTCTACAATTATTGTCATTACAATTTCCTGCAGCGAAATTGTTAAACATAACAACGATGCTTCGGTGTCAGTCTTATAATTTCAATAATAATTTGATCAAAATTATTTTATTATTAGCACAACGTTTTACATTGAATATTAAGTACTGATTGACACAACAATTAACAGTATGTTTGACCTGCCAAGTTTCGCGACCTACTCAAAAATAACGCTGTAAATTATGAATATACATAATTAAATTATTTATGGTGTGTTAATATTTTTCTGCTTTTAGTTCGTTTTCTGTATATAATATAAAATGTACCCAAATTAAAATTGGATGGCGTATTTTTTTGCACAAAATTTTAAGGTTATACATAACGTTAGGTTAGCAAATTCTAGTAATTTCTTTAATTAGAAATAGACATAAATTGGTCGTACCGTATTTTAGATTTTAATAATAGTTTTTTAAGCTAACAGTGTGTTAGGTTGTATAATAAGATCCCGAAGCACATTACTGATTTGCATAACAATCAGTTCAAGAACCATGTCAAGTAAGTTGTACTGTCAAAAGGTTATTATAGGGTGGGATCATTATGTGAATGATAGTGATGTCTAGAAGTGACCCGCCTCTGTGTATCCACTAAATTATTAATTAAATGTAAATATTATTTATACAGTTGAAAAAAAGAAGATAAACCCGATCGAACCGTTTCTTGTTGGTTCTTCTCGATGACTGTGATGTTTTCCGAACCGCTAGTAGTGTTTTAACGTTTTAAAGTGCATTCTTAGCGTTTAAATTGAATTAAGTTTTTTTTTTATTGATTTAGTTTAAAGGTAATGAAAGTGATAATCTTATAAGCCATTCAATACATAAAATTGAAGTGGCAAAACATTATAAATGCACACTACTGCACTAGAAAAAAAAAAGTTAATTCTCACTCTTTGTAGTAAAATTATATTTTTTTAGCTTCGATATGAGTCTATTATGGATACTTCGGTATTTAAGATTTAAATTTTAGAGTAAAATGTGTTTATAATAATGAATTATTACAAGCCATAATCGGATAGACAGTGTTAGTGATGACATTTAGTTTTTTTAACCTCGAGTGATGGCGCTGTACGATTTTATAAAGATTATCCAAACGTTTTAGAAATTTGAAGAATCTTTATGAATTTATAATACTTACGTACAAAAGTATATCTAAATTATATACACAAAATTAATATCTGAGTATCCTAATACTTAAACGTGTTTGTTGAAAATTCATTAATTTTCTTGTATAAAATTTGATATCTACATTAGGCAGAGAAAACTTATAATATATTATCTTTTTACCATTATGTGTCAAAAATTATGTTACCTAAACTGAAATAAAGATAGCGATACTATCACAAAAGTTCCAATTTGATTATTGATGGATCAATTAGTAAATTTTAGCGGATGCTTTTCCAGTTGAAAACCCATATATGTTAGCATTACTTATCTCTCCTCTGCTATACTTTGAACAGCATCGGTCAACTTGGCAGGACAAAAAAAAAAAAACGAATTTTGTGCGCGCGAAAAACACTTTTAGGATAAATAGAGATCAGTTAGCAAGTTGTTGAACGGAGCCAGTTTTATCTTGTATGATATTCTCGGCTTTGTAGACCTTCCACGCGACGAGGTAGTCGCGCACCAGCTTAAATAGTGTGTAGTAGTTGATGAACAGCAGTATCACTATCGACAGGAAGTTATGCCACGGTATACTACTGAACAGCAGGCACAACTGCAGCAGTATTAATGATAGCTGCAGGCACAGCAGTAGGCACAGCAACATCGACGGGTTTATGAATACCGCCTGGAAAGCAAAGGATCATTATATTTAATCTTAAGCTTCAAAATTTCAGAAATTTTACTTTTTTTTTTCTTATTCGAACACAAGCTTTAAAGGAAAAAAACTTAAAAAAGTCTCTATACCAAATATTATAATTTTATAAATGCAGCTTAAAAAATTATGTAGTAAACACAATTTTACACTTAGTCACTTTTTTTAAAGTAAGGGGGAATTAAAGTTAACTTTTTTATCCAGAGTGATGGCTTTCACTGTTTATGGAAATATGAATAAAAAAAACAATTTTAACCTGTAATTAACTTATGCCTAATAATCAATATTATCATTAAAAATAATTTGAAAAATTCCCTGAATTGTATGGAAAGTGGAAAAGTACACAATTATAATTTTTATCAAGAGTCTTTATAATAAACATCACTTGTGTAACGTACTTATGTACTTGCAAGAGTCTTGAGAACATACTTCACTTGCGTATTGTACTTGTGTAATGGGTTTGGTTGGTTGTATGAGTACAGTCGAACACACGTGTCATAGATTAAAGCGATTGGCTCATGTCAATGTTCAGTAGTTCAATTTCTATATATTATTTCTCAAATATGTTTTTTTATTTGCCAATGCTATATCCCACTTAATTCTTCATCAAAATTTCTGACTCAAACATCAATTTAAACCTTATGTTCTCCGTTATTTATATAGCCTAAAATTAACGGTTCCATTAAAAAAAAGATTTTTGAAAAGCCTATTTTCATTAGGTAATGAAAATATATTTAACCAAAATTTAGAAGGCGCCATTTATAAGCAATCTGTTCAAGTAACATCGATAATTTGCGAAATATTCTTCTCAAATAAAATTAGTAAAGTGAGCACTCACGTGGAATCTCGTATGTTTGGAGCAGGCGGGCTGCGCTGCGACCGTGGACGTGGTCGCCACGTAGACAGCGCGCCCGAGGGGGTCGCTCACACGAGCCCCACGCGACCATAGTTTTTCGCCCGACCATGGTTGTACGTCACTCCCGACCTCTGTAATATATAATTTTTGTGAAGCGATGAGGGCACAATCGTAGCGTGTTCTGATATCGTGTCCGTCTGAGTTTGCGATGGAAGAAAACACTGTGAAGAAACCATAGGACGGTGGTAGGTTTTCTAATACCCACCTGGTTAGCTACCAACCTCATGTTGAAAATCTGTCATCATGCACCTATAGATGCAACTAGAGAAACAAAATGAAAGTCGAAGATATGCAGTAGAAATGAGAACATTAAGAAGTTAAGTATGTTAGGAGTGGAATTGAGTGACAGGATAAGAAATAGTGTGGTAAGAGAATGTTGTGGTGTGAAGATATAGTGACATGGACTGAGAAAGGAATGCTTAGATGGTTTAGGCATGAAGACAGGATGAATGATAGAAGAATAACTAAACAAATTTATAAGATGAGTGTGAATGATGATAATGTTGGAAGAGGAAGACCTAGACAAACGTTACATGATCAAATCGAGGACATTCTGAGAAAATAAGTCAGGTCAAGAGTACTCTAAATCCATGAGCATGCATGAAAAGATTGATTAATGTTAAAGAAGCGAAAGATGTATGTCAGAATCGTAGCAAGTGGAAAGAAGTGATCTCTGCCTACCCCGTCGGAAAAGAGGCGTGATTTATGTATGTATGCACGTATAGGTGCATTCCGGCAGTTGCACTTGAAAACCAGCTGTTCTACGAGGCTTAGCGTTGTCTCGGGCCACATCTTCACTTAACGTCAGGTGATATTGCTAAACCTTGTACAGTAAGTATCACTTAGGGCTATCATCAGTCTGTGTTTAATATTCCTATGCATAAGGGTATATAGGGTATATTTATAATACAGATTGGTATATGTACACTATAGTTTCTTTTTTAATTGAAATGTGCACGCTATGGGTGTAAAATTCCAAGGTCGAATTGTAGTCAGCATTTTCTTTTTAGGTTATTCTACACTACACCTATGATTTTGCTAATAAATTCTAAAAAACGTGTATTAAAAAAGAATAAATCATATCAAATAACAATTCGGAAAAAATAACGATACGTCAATGAGTCAATGAGCCTTCATGTGTTTGACATTTGCAGTATGAAAGTAAACAATTATTGTTTAATTTAATTTAATGTGTTTGTAACATATTATATATAAACTAGCGACCCGCCCCGGCTTCGCACGGGTGCAATGCTGATACTAAATGTACCTACCTACCACAGAATGTCCTTATAAACAACATTTACAGCTTTTTTGTCATTAGACAACACAAACATGTTTTGTTTAGAGGTTACTCTTGAAAGAGCGACATATAATTGACCATGGTATATAGGGCCGGTACCGCCGCACTTCCCTACATTTTAAATCTGTAATATCTTCGGGAATATTCATTTAAATTACATGCTGTAAAGGGCTATATTGATCTATATTAATGGACAATGTATTTAAGGTACTTAATTGGATAAGGATTAATGCTGTATTGCTTAAAATCACTTCGTAAATAAGCCATTTTTTCCCGTAAAATGTAAAGGATAAAAAATGGTTATTGTGGGTTATCCTTAAGAGATAGACATATACCATCGCGGACTTTTTTGTTGACCTTCTTAAGGTGTACAATACTGTAGTACATTATATTGATTTATCTCGTGGGGTTCAGCCAGCGTTTGCAATGTAAGCGCAAAAAATGTGTTTATTTACGACATCACTTAGAAACCTCTAAATTTACCAGAGTTTCTCTACAATATTATGTATGTATTATACATATAAACCTTCCTCTTGAATCACTCTATCTACTACAAAAAACCGCTTCAAAATCCGTTACGTAGTTTTAAAGATTTAAGCATACATAGAGACGGACAGATTATAGCGACTTTGTTTTATACTATGTAATGATTTTAGCTTGATGCACTCCTATAACTATAAACTTTAACGATAACAAATCTCACACTCCTTTGTTTGCACATTATGCTTAATAAAAAAAATTACATAGTTTTCTGTTCAAGTATTAGTATATATTAAATATTGAAAATAGGTAAGAATATAGTTTCAGAAAGAGCAAGGTTTCTCAAATCCTAAATTTGCCTTAAAGTGGCCCTCTAACCTATTTGAAGTTCAACAACAATGCAACATCAACAGCAATGGTCAGCTGCCGCCACGCGATTTGGGCACTTTTTTTTACTATTTCACTCTAAAACTACTAGCTGTTCCCGCGGCTCCGCTCGCGTGGATTACAGAATGCTGTCAGTCGAGCGCATGCGTGAATCCTGTTGACCCTCGCTCAAAAGACGGAAGACAAAAAAGCTTATTATGGGTGATCCTTAGAAGATACATATATGCTTTTATGTAGGTCTTTTTAAAACCTACAATTATGTAGGACATTCATTCGATTTATCACGTATGGTTTACTAAGCGTAAGCCATTTAAGCGCTCCAAATGACTATTTTTTCCTAATTGATTCACCATAATCGTCACTGCTTGTTTCGTCTCTTATCTTAGAAAACATATTCTTTAACGTTGCCGGATAACATACTTAGGAATTAAAATAAAAATAAAAAACATGTAAATCGGATAAGTGGTTTTCGCGTGAAACATACATCGTGAACATAAACGGACAGACATACACAGAAAGACGTTAAGTTTTATAATGTGCAAGTAAAAGGTTTATTTTATTGAAATAACTATCTAATTATATTTGAATCTTCAAGACTCAAAGCTGCTGATAGATGCTGATATGGAAACAAAATTATAGACACGACCAAAATAAATTGTTTACAATAGAGGAAGTAATAGTTTATTCAGTTGATACCTGCGCAGGGCAGTAGTCGCCAGCGGCCGAGGTGTAGCGCGGCGCGGTGCGGCACGTCGCAGTGCGCGCCGGACAACAACTGGCTAGCGTAACGCCCGAACAGTCCACCCCATACGAACGCGACTTGCTGGGCCGCCCCGTACACGTCGTAGTACAAATACGACTGAAAATGGAGACATATGTATATACGTACCTTACCATAGCTTAGGATTGGGGTCTAGGTAGTTCTTATACCTTGTCTACTAGGAGTATATAACGTATAGTTACGAAAACGGTTATATGTTACGTAACGTATAACTAGTTACGCGAGAATGAAATAACAATATATTTAGGTCTTTACCTATAAAATTGCCGTTTTGTATGAAAAATTTTAAACGATGCTTTTTCATGTATTTTTTATTTGTATAAATGAAGTAATCACCCATGCAATCAATGCATCTTTGCCAGCGCAGTGGCAGTTTCTTGATGCCCTTCTTAAAGAAATCAGCTGGACGGGAGGCAACAAATTCTTCAAAAGCATTTTGTACTGCCTCTCGGGTATTGAATTTTTTGCTCGCCAAGAATTTATCCAAATTCTGGAAAAAGTAGTAGTCTGTAGGCGCAAGGTCTGGTGAGTAGGGCGGTTGACGGAGAACTTCCAACCCCAGTTCTTGCAACTTGGAGACCGTCTGTTGTGCAGTATGAGCTCGCGCGTTGTCGTGCAGGAGCAGCGGAGACGAGCGATTAACCAATGCTGGTTGGAGATGTGTCAGCTTCTCCATCATTGTGTTCAGTTCTTCACAGTACACGTCTGCAGTAATGCTCATCCCGTTTGTTAAGAAGCTGTGATGAATCTGCTGTGTGATGAATGCTGAGCGCTTGCGGTTATCAAACAGAATCCATTTTTCATCGCAGGTAACAATGCGGTTCAAAATTCCTTCATTTGTGTGTCTGTTGAGCAGCGCAAGGCACGTCTCGACGCGTACTTCGCGCTGGCGATCATTGAGTTCGTGGGGCACCCATTTGTCAAGCGTTTTTACCTTGCCAATTTGACGCAAATGGACCAATATTGTTTTGTCGCTAACGTCGAAAGCACTGCTAATTCAGCCGTAGATTGTGTATCATCAGCTTCCACAATCGCCTTTAATTCGTCATTGTCGACCAAAGTCTTCGGACGAACCGCGAGGTTCATTTTTCAGGTCGAAATTCCCAGAACGGAACCGAGCAAACCAATAACAGGTGGTGCGTTGGTTTGTAGTGTTAGCTCCGTAAACGTCGGTGATGTTGCGTGCCGCTTGTGCCGCGTTACTGCCACGACGGTACTCATATTCCATAATTACTCGAATTTTTAACGTATCCATGATGACAAAAGAGATTTAAATGCGATGAAAATGTATAACTAATCAATAAACAAATGACTACTTTTGGAAAAAGAATTCCTAAATTTCGAAAATTTCGCGAAATTCTTAGCCAAACAAAAATTATTTTGATTTGAAATGGCCAGTACTGCAGAACGGCAATTTCATAGGTAAAGACCTATTATTTCCATAACGGGCAAGTGAATTTATTGTAAAAAATATTTTATTGATATTTCAGCGAATGCGATTTTCCGATACTGATGTATACAATATCATGTATAAAATTATTGTAGCGAATACATTCGATCCCATCACTAGGTACGATAGAATGTAACTAAATTTTATACGCTTAACGATTATCTTTATTTTTTATTTTTACATTTACGGTATTATATAATGTCTGCAAGAAGTCATAATTAAGGTAACGTAATAACATAAGGAATTTAATATATTTATTTTTTACTTATTTTAAAGTTAACTTTTACGTAATTCAGTTTCATTCTAAGGCAGTTGTCAAAAAGTTGTTAACCAGGTGGTTTAGTTTTAAAGTTTTCCTATAGTAAATAGGTAGCGGTTTGATAGTAGTAGGTTGCTAAGTATATTATTAACGAATAAAATCATAATTTGGCATATAGTTCAATAAGATCATAAATATTTACTGCATAATGTTATTAAATATGTGTTTTGTATTATTTTATAATAGAAACGACAATGTGTCTTTGTATGACGCTATACATAGCTTATATAATATCGTTATAATGTTAGAGCAGGACCCAAATATGTATGTATATAAGGCAATGTACGTTATATATAAATACAGAACTTTAACGTCTTATATTTGTGTTGTGCATTGTTACTTAAAGGTCATTTATGTGTGCAAGGATGAATTTTATAATTTTATTTAGGTTTTAATATGATTTCCAACGCTTCGTTTAGATTCTAGATTCTAAATATTACAAAGATATCAAAGCACTGGCTCACCTGTGCGAAACAGCATGGTATAAAACTAGAATAGTACGCTCCAACTACAGAATTGAACAGTATTTTCTTCACCCTAAGATTGAAGTCTTGCCTCAGAGCATCCACTTCGTCCCTCACTTGCTGTGGCTCGTGTGTGCAGCAATGTAGTGGAGGAGCCTCAGAGTTATTTAATTCCAAGAAAGGGCACAATTGGAACCCAAATAGGACAAAATATATTACAGCACTGTGAACAAAATTGTATAAATTTATTACTTAACTACCTGTGCCCGCGGCTTTGCTCACGTGGACTACAGAATTGCTCGTCGTCTGCCGGTTAAAAATGCTTACTACTTATTTGTGCGGAATCATATTTTTTTCTAATATAAAATACTTTCATATACATTTATTAAAAAGCTGTTATTTTGACATTACAAACAGACACTTCAATTTTATTATATGTATAGATATATATATATATATATATATATATATATATATATATATATATATATATATATGTATAGATATTATTTGTATAGATATTATATGTATAAACATTTCATTAAGACTTAAAGATTTGTTCTTGGCAGTATCTATAAGGATGATTTGCATATGTGGAAAGATTGATGATGTGCATCACTTACTGATGAAGTGTGCCAAGAATAAGATCAAAAGGCAGGAATCACTGATAAATAGAATAAATGAAAACTGTCAAAATATAGGCCTTTGTCACACCATTTTGGCAGAAACTTGTTCCGATAATAAGATCTGTAAAGTACAGGGTCGCAACTTCGCATGTGTCGCAACCACTAGACAAATGATGATAAGCCATTCCCAGTGCCTCTCTTTTTGTCGTTTGTCAGGGTCAGTCAGTGTCAGATAACGAGAAACCTGTGAACCGACATGACAACGGCAACCGACGATGGATTGGCGCTCTCTCAGTTATTGCCGGTGTTTCGGATTGTACCGTGCTTATCGTCAGGCACAGTGCTGTCATTTTAACAATAAAAATATCATTACAAATTTTGAATGGAAAATTTAGTACATTTGTAAAGGAATGTTATCATCTATACATATTATAAAACTCAATGTTTCTCTATCTGTCTGTCCTTTTATGTTCTTTTCACGTGAAAACCACATCCGATTTGTTTTTATTCATAGCTATATTATCTGGCTAGATTATAGGATATATTTTGTTAGATAAAGTCAGATACGGAATAAGCAGTTACGATAATGGTGAATCGATTAGGAAAAAATACTCTTTTGGGGCCCTTAAATGGCTCACGCTGAGTAAATCATAAGAGATATATCACATTAATGTACAACATAATTGTAGATCTTAAAAAGTCTTACAAAAAAGTTAGCGATAACACATGTATATCTTCTAAGGATCATCCACATTAAGAATTTTTGGTACAGCACAATTCGCGCGTGCGCCCAACCGACAGCAATCTGTAGTCCACGGGAACAGAGCTGCAGGCATAGCTAGTATGTAATATATAAGCATATAAAAGTACAATTATTATATATTATGTCAGTTATAACTCACGGATAGCACAAGTAGAAAATTTTGACGAGCGGGTACTTAAGCGTGATGAAGTACGTGCACCATGCAAGCGCACCCAGCACCACGCCCAAAATAAACATCCTGTGGATATTTTAATACATTAAGAAAACAATGTTACTGAACGCCAATAATATGCCTATAATTATTTTATTTTATTGAGGAAGAATACTAATTGCAACCAATAGTATAAATCGATGTGAATGAACCAGAAGGACTGTTATCTCAAAATAGGTTTTTTTTTATCGTTATAGGTTTGGCGTAGTGCCCACAATCTCACCTGATGTTAAGTGACGATGTGGCCCAAGATGATAACACGTTAAACCTAGTGGAAGACTGGTTCTCAAGTGCAGCTGCCGGAACGCACCTATTGGTGCTTGGCGGCAGATTTTCAACTTGAGGGTGGTAGCTAGCCAGACGGGCATTAGAAAACGCCCTACCACCATGCTATGGTTTCCTCACAATATTTTCCTTCACCGAAAGCTCAGGCTCATTGCAGGGATTCGAAATCACGTCAATCGATGCGAAGTCGTACATGCTACCACTGAGCCATCATTGCTTCAAGTAATTGTTTATGGGGCATCAAATAATGGCGTTAGAACACAATGAATTGTTTGGTGACTGTTAAGATATTTAGGAAGAAAAAAAAATTTGAATGATGGCTAGCATCAACATAGAAAAATAATGTAACTAGGCAGATATAATTCAATAAAGTCATTCTTAAAATTGCAGATAAAGCATAAGTTTTTATGAGAATGGCGTATAAACAAAATATCAATATTTAAAAAAAAACATGAGAGTTGTATAAAATCATAAGCGGCAAGCAGATCTGACTGATGAATTGGAAAAAAAAACAACAAATAAATTTCAGCAGTATCCATAGACATTTATGGTGAATATTTTACTATTAGCTTTGGGGGAAGCCAAAAGTAATATATTCACCATGGTTACATATTTTTTTAATTTATTTGTTAATGGTCAAATTAATTTTCACTTTTAATTTTATATGATGCATGTTTAGTAATATAAGTATTTATATAATAATACCTGGCCGCTATGGTGGCGTGAGGCATCATCTTGGGTGCCAGAATATACTGCAGCAATGTCAAACTCAAACTCAGAAGTAGTCTTCTAAATATCACAGTCACTATGAATGCCACTAAGTGAGGATCTATAAGATAGAAATTCTGAAATGATAATAATTTACAAGTAACTAAAGTAGTATTACAATAAAACATAATACTGTTAGGATACATAGGGTTCAAATCTATATAAATTTATGTTCCTTTTTGTTTGTCCTATGCATTCGTAAACCATTCATCCAATTGGGATGAAAACTTTGTAAGTTGTTTTGTAGACCAGGCAAAAGTTCTATAAAAGTTCAATTACTTTACAACAGGTGGTGCACAAGTTTACTTTGAAGTTTGAAGCATAAGTTTAGTTTGAACACAATGGGAACGAAATCACAGCAATAGCTAATAATCAGTAAAAATGAATTCAGAAAATATTTATTTCAAACAGGACACATTTATTTTACTTAAGAAGTTTACAAATAAAGTATAACGTTATTATTTTCGTTCTAAAACAATGATGACGTAGGAGAAAGAATAAGAAATAATATTAATAGTACTTCCTCTTGTTTCACACATACTGTATATTAATGTTGTTCCATCTCAACAAATTATACAAATCATGTGTAATGTAAGAATGTTCAATATGAACTCAGTATTGTGAATCAAATAGATATTCAATTTTACATAATTATAAACAGTATAAAATATAGGTTTACATTTTTTTCCTATAAAGTAACTTCATTTTTACTCAAAGCTATTACACAATTTCACAGCTTTAAGTATTATTTATATTTAATAAGCTTATAAAACAAAGTAATAATAATAAGCCATAAATAATAATAATACATATAACAAACTTCTCAAAATAAGAAAGAAATTGTAAAAGAAGCCAATTTCAAAGATAAACTAATATTGAATATGACAACATGTAAAAATGAGTGACAACACAGAAGTAAGTTGTTACATTATAAAAAAATATAAAGAACTCACCATAGCCTGGTTTGTGTAAGAATGAGGTAACCACCAAGCAGTCCTATATAAATTCAGGAACTGCAACCCTGTGGCCACAAGTGTGAACACAAATGTCATAGCTTCAAAAAGTAATGTCCCATCTTGTGGTATATATGGAAACGGAATATGCTTAGGTGCGATAGGCCCGTCTACTAGCTTTATATCATTTGGAGATGGTACAGGAGCTGTAGTTGTAGGCATTTTTGATGAACGTCCACCTCTCTTACCACCATTACTATCTTCTTCAGGTATTTGAAATGTTCCCTAGAATTTTAATTTTTAATATTTTAAATACAAAAACAGAGCTTTACTGCCCTTCTCATTGTTAAAATAATTTACGTAAGCTTGATTAATTCTATGACTTACTAAATAACTAGTCTAAACATAATAATAACAATAACAGAATATATAGCTGTTCTTATTACTATGTACAGTCCATTTATATTCAGTACAAAATGTGTTGTCAAACTACATTTGTACTTAAGTTATTGAACCATTAACGACATTATTTGAGTTTATTCAATAAGTACATTACGATTGGATTGTTTATAAAGTTGATGAAAGGTCCGTAAATGTTTTACTGTCGTTTTACCTTTTTACTCACTACGACAGGTTTCTTCGAACCTGGTGGTATCATTTTACAAGCGATAGGCGGCAGAGGCCGTTTTATAAGCGGATCTTTGATGATCTTTCGCCGTCTGGAGACGGCCGTCGATGAAGTGTTGCTAACTTGTGAGTTCGCCAAGCGTCTAGCTAAAAGTATAGTCAGGCAGCCGACGACCGCTGGTAAGAAGAACACGACAAAGGGGCCGCTTTCATTTTCCGTACAACTCATCACTCACATGTTAAAATGTTTTTTAAAGTATCACAATAATTATTTATTACGGAATATTCCCTGAGTCACAAAACAGAATGACAGAACACAGATTGACACTTGATCCTTGATGATTTGACAACTCACAAAATCAGTCTTGCCAGTAATACAAAGGCAAAGAACCGAAACAAAAAAAAAACTTGCATGGACGAATAAAGAACTACGAAAAGGGCTGACGAATTATATATCCAAAACATGCATTCGTTAACGTTTAGAAATAAGATCTAACTTTTGTTTAATGTTGAGTAGGATTCAAGAGGAAGGTTTATATGTATAATACATGCATAATATTATAGAGAAACACTGATCAATTTAGAAGTTTCTAATGTGATGTCGTAAATAAACACTTTTTTGCGCTTACATTGCAAACGCTGGCTGAACCTCACGAGATAAATCAAAATAATGTACTACAGTATTGTACACCTTAAAAAGGTCAACAAAAAAGTCCTCGATGGTATATGTCTATCTTTTAAGGATAACCCACAATAACCATTTTTTATCCTTTACATTTTACGGGAAATAATGGCTTATTTACGAAGTGATTTTAAGCAATACAGCATTAATCCTTATCCAATTAAGTACCTTAAATACATTGTCCATTTAATATAGATCAATGTAGCCCTTTACAGCATGTAATTTAAATCAATATTCCCGAAGATATTACAGATTTAAAATGATGGGAAGTGCGGCGGTACCGGCCCTATATACCTACCATGGTCAATTATATGTTAGTTAAATTATAATATTTGTATTAATATAATATATATATAGTATAATATAATATAATATTTGTCAAATAGGAATTTAGACCGTTGACGACGTTGACCGTTAAATCTTAGCTATAGAAATGTGGCCTTAAACCAAACAACCGCACTTATAAATATTTGTAAAATGTGCAGTATAAATTAAAGTGTTTATCATTGGGTATTATGTACTACGTACTAGATCAGCTATTACAAACAATAATTGTACATAACTTCCCCGCGGAGTACGTGTGGGGAGAGCGCAAATTAGTGCAATAAACCGGTTTATTTTTAATTCCTTTACTAAGGATTTTGATCATATATTATGGAATATTGATGGCATTATGCGTGATATAGTTTGGTTATTGTGCATTCGCGAAGTGGATTATAAATATTAACTGGAAACGTGCATTTTTAGATGCCAAAAACTCCCTAAAATGTTCTAGCAAAAGAGCCACCATCTCGTTAGATCAACTTTGTATTTAAAAATTACTACGAATACATTCAGATTGACACTAGCAAAGTGCTTTTTGCGGCGCCAAAACAATAAGAAGAAGAAAGATTGAATTGAAATTGAATGCATTTCATGGTTCAAATTTCATATGTCTATTTCGATATTTCTAGCTGAAAATAAAATAAAACTAAAGTTTTATTCAGTCTGCAGTAAAGAGTGAGAGAGACGGCGGATTCTAAATATCGCTATTATATCACATTCATGACTTGAAATGTACTATGTAGCCGGCATAAACTTATAAATAATAAATTTAAAATTATTGAAATAAAACACTTAAAATTCTACAAGTAAAATGACATTCACGATTCTGTGTTCATTCGTGTTAGCATTTTATGTTGTGATTTGGTTTTTTGACTCCTTTTTCAAGGTATGTATTGCTAAATTGAATGTTTATATTATGTATTTATTTATTTTTCTAATACTGTTCTGTTTTATTTTGCAGAGTTGCATGCACTATCCTTATTACGCTTTTCTCGAAGGAACAGGATTAAAAGTGGGTATACTTAATTTCTCGTGGACTACGGCAGCGTTCAACAGATGCATTTATCGATGGAGCAAGAATTTAACACGTAGCTTAAGAAAATGGTTTACTTGCGGATATCTCTTCACAGTTTGGATATTTCTACCTTTTGCAATATGGACCCTGCTAACCATCATTTTCGAACATTTCTATGAGACAATACAGTTGAACAATGTCCCTGAAGTGAAAGCTATGTTGCCAGGCATAAACATTCCTGCTTCAGACTTCTTTGTTTATTTCATTGCAATAGGTATTAGTACGATACTCCATGAACTTGGTCATGCATTAGCTGCTGCCCAGGAAGATGTACAATTATTGTCTGTAGGAGTGTATGTTTTTACTATAATACCAATAGCTTTTGTACAATTAAATACAGAACACTTAAATAATTTGGCTGTAACAAAACGACTAAAGATATATTGTGCTGGAGTTTGGCACAACATTGTAACTGCCTTTATTGCAGTATTGTTGTTCTTTTCAGCTCCGATACTGTTTAATATTGGTTATGAAACTGGAATTGGAGTGAAAGTAACAGGATTTACTGATGATTCTCCTTTAAAAAATATTAGAGGCTTAGAAATTGATAATGTAGTTACATCAATAAATGGTTGTGATGTCAAAAGCTCAAGTGATTGGATATATTGCCTGCAGATGGCACATGAACGCTATGGTATATGTACAAGTGCAGAGTTTGTAGCTCAAAATGATGAAATCATGATGGAAACTATAAAAGAGAATGATGTCATTGAATGTTGTCGTAAAGATGATTTATACAGTTTCTGTTTTGAATATATGGAACCCAAGGTGGCTGCTGATTCTGTGTTACCTGGACAATATTCCTGTTTAAAACCAAGAGAAATGGTGAAAGATAAATTTGTTAAATGCTCTGAAGCTGGTGGCTACAGCTGTCCAAGAGCAATGCACTGTTTGAAACCATCTCTTAACAATTATACATATTTATTAGTTATTGGAAGGAAAGATCATCATTCTGTATTATATCTTGGCTTACCATATGACTTACACAAGACAGTTTTTGTTGATCAATATTTTCCAAGGATTAGGTTATTCTCATTCTTTTCACCAGCTCAGTTTGAAAAACTTCTTAGATATATTTTTATATTCTCAATGGGTATAGGTTTCTTGAATGTAATACCATGTTATGGTATGGACGGACATCACATAACAAGAAATTTAATACAAATCCTGGCCAAGTATTTAAACAAGAATGGTGATTTCATTACATTTTTTACTGTGTTCATTGTAGTTGTTGGTACTGGTATTGCAGGCCCTATCTTAGTTTATCTATTCTATAAGGCCATTTATATTGACAATTAAATGTTATCAGGTATTTTAAGTATTTGTTTCTATATAATATAATCTTATATGTAAGGAAAATAATGTTGTATAGTAAAATAATTGTGTAATAAATTACAGATAATAAAATCACAAATGATAACATATTGAAGTAGTAAGTGTATTATATAAACCTAAGCATTTCAATTACTATAGTTCCAGTCAATAATGCTCTTTATTTAATTGTTATTCTGTGTTAAGTGTTATTTGTAAATATTTATAATTTAATTTATTACTTAGAATAGGTATAATGAAAGTCATTTTTGAGTAAACTTTAAGTTTAAAACACAGGGACATATTAACCTAAAGGTTATTTATTTATTAAGTATTTTTTGTAAAAGGCGAGGTACAATTTAATGATTGAATAAAATAATTTAATTAATAATTATAATTGAATAAAAAGATATGTACTAAAAACTCTGGATTAAATTTTACTTAGCACTAGATTCAAAGATATTGTAATGAGTGGTAAATTTGATTTAATATTTGTATATAAATGTATAGTCATCTATACTATAGAGATTTACTCCTATAAAACTCAGTTCCAGGAAAAAAGAACTTCAGACAAAATTGCATATAATCCTATAATAATTGAAAGCACCAAGAAGCCATTAATAGCATATAATATACATGTTATTGACATAAAATTAAATTACAAATTGGATCTTAGAAGCTTATAGTAAGTATCCTCAGTAAGTCTTAGTTACCAATGACATATACATTCCAAGGTGGATTTCAGTTAATTAAAATAAATTTAATTGTTTGACGTAGTCTGTACATATACTTAGAATCTTGTAAATTAGTTAATTGTAGAAGTGAAGTTAATTCTGGCAATTTTTTCATTAATTTTTGATGAATTCCATAAAACCGATGTACTCGTCCAAACAATAAGAAGTGGTCAGCAATAAATACGAGTTTTTTTTTTAAATTAAACTTACAACGAAACCTTATAACGAGTACAACCTCTTTTTGCCAAAATCAAGGCTTGAATCCTTCTGGGCATGCTTTCTGCGATATTTTTAATAATGATTTGCAATGGCTTTATTTAGCTCCCTGATATTTTGTGGAGCAGGTTGCTTTGTTCTTACCCATCTCTTTAGAACATCCCAGACATGCTCAATTGGATTGAGGTCAGGACATCTAGCTGGTCATTCTAAACAATGGCTCCCAACTTCTTGCATGTACGCTTCCAAGTTGCTAGAATGGTGAGGCATTGTTGTCTATAAAAATGGAATCTTAACCAAGAATAGTCAATGCGGGGGCTGTGTACGTGGAATTAGGATTTCCGTTACGCACCAGTGTGCATTTAATGTTCCATTTTCTATGAAAACCAACTGCATATGTTCCGTTGAATTAATTGCTGCCCAAAACATAACAGAGCCTCTGCCATAGGAGTGATTTATTTGAAACACACTTCTGCATAGAGTTCCCGTGGTCTTTGCAGCACACACTGGCGTCGGTCCTCTTCATACAAAGAAATTCTAGCTTCATCAGGTTTTCTTCCCGGACCTGGTCTTCTTTAGACCGAACCAGTCTCTTGATACTGTTGCCAAGTCCTCTGGACAGTTAAATGACTCGCACTTAGCTGCTGAGACACATAAGTTTGTGAACAACTTTCATCAAGTAGGACTATAATTTTACTGGCCCTTATCATTTTATCTATTAGTCATATCAGACTCAGTGGTATTTAATGGAAAAATAATAGAAAGATTAAATTGTTTAGTTAGCTGAAAATTTCTAAAAAGTTTTAAAAATTTTAGTAATCAGCAAAAAGCAGTTTCAGCATTTTGCACCATTAATAAAGTAATTATTTTACAATAATAATTATTTTTCTTTTATTAATTTAAAAATTTAAATTTGGAATTTATTGAATCATACCAGGATGCTCGAAATAACATGCCAATGCATCGTCAAATTAATAAAACCTCTTGTAATATTCATTGAAGTAGAGAAAAACTCGTATAGTGCCATTTTTTTGCAAAAGGGTGTATAAGGAAAAATGAGCACATTTATAATAAGTGTTATATACACTCATAACATTGAAAACATAGGAACACATATTTAAAATCAAACAAGCATGATTTACAAATGTGATTTTATTTATTTTTACTGTACACATGTGAATTTGATCTGAACTATTTTATATTACATTATATTGTACATTACTAACCAAATTAACTAATGATTTGCTAACTTTTACTCAAAGCTAATGAGTGTTGTAGATCTTTCAAAGATTTCTTCCCATAATGTAACATCGATTTGATTGCTACTTCATCTGTGTGGTGCATATTATTTCTAAAATCGGCCCTGGCCCACTCTTCTAATTCCTTGCGGGTAATTTTATCAGGTACATGTTTTATAGCTCGAAATATGTCTCTATAAAGTTTCAAAACTTCTTGACGTAGCAAAAACTGTAAAATTCAGAATATTATAAATGTTGATTAAATTATGTTCTTTTAAAAATAAGGTTTGAACTTATTCAATTATGTCAGTGTTTTGGTATAAATAATTATTTTATACAATTCCGGTTTTGTTTAAAAAAATCTTGATAATTTTTACAAATATATCAACAAGAAAATCAAATTACCTGTTTCAAATTGAGTGTACTCCTAGGAAGTTTAGATGACATATTAGAGTGTATATGTTGGTATTTTTATAATTTACATAGTCTATTATCATGAAGATGAATAATATATTTTTTATAATTTTATTTGTTATATTACATACGTAATTAATTTTTATTCATTTCTCAGACATCGGAAGACGGAACTTATATTTTGTATCAGCTGTATATGTAAACTGTATTTGACATTACGACGTACCGTACGATCGTAGGTCACCAGTGCTGCCAGATTAGAGTCGTTAGTTTACCCGACCAATAACTTCAAAATACTACCGTGATACTATCCGAAAATGTCGTTTTTTTAAGGTTCTTAAATAGGGCCAAATAAAGTGATGTAATATCAAATACCATTATAGTCAGTTTTTAATTAAAAGATTTAAACTATTGACGTTAGACAATTAAAATCAGACATAAAAAAAATACAACAAACATAACCTTAAAAATTAACTTCCATAACTATTTTCCGCTAGTACTTGGCTCAGACGAGTGAGAAGACCATAATTTTTTCGCAACATTTGAATATTTAGCTGGCATTTTATAATACGTCCTGTTTACGGATACTTTGTCGCGCGGCTAATAACGCAACAATAGTGTCTGAATTCAATGAGGTTCGATTAGCTGTCTTAATGTTTTTAACTTTATGTTATTGTCGTAGAGTTAAAGAAATAATTGATTAGAATCGCTAAATTAAAACATTAAATAAATCAAAACAGTGGTCAACTTACTTAATAAAATCTACGAGTTCCATTTGTGCGTCTATGACTATGACTGTGGGTAAAAAGAAATCAAATGTAAAAATAAATTGTAAACAAGTAAACAGTGTCATCTTTGCTATCTCTGTAACTTACTTCATATAGGCATGTGTATAATACTGTTACACTGTACTACGCCGCGAAATTGCGCCAACTCAATTTACTACGCCGGATAAGTTAACACGCTTTTTCCAAATATGTTGGTGCATAGCCCACTTCAGAGCAGCGCTTGCTGTCCGGCATCTCGGTCAGTGGTTTAAATGGCACGCGTCTATTGATTCACTTGGCACGTGCCATTTTGCTGCGCCATGGCGTATATTTGAGTTAATTCAATGCGCCGGCGCAGTAAGCTGCGCTTTAGTTATGGAGTAAACGCAAGAAATTTTGCTGAGTTACCCATGTCTACTTGACATTTGACTATGTGGAAATTCCTGGACCGGTGATAGTATTGTCAGCAAAATACCCGCTTTTACCCCAGTCAATGCAATTCCCAACAAAATTACCCGTCATCATAAAATCGCTCGAAATTAACCGCTTTTCGGGTAATTACCCGCTAATTGGCAGAGCTGTACGTCTCTTAAAATGTCTATTGTGCATTATGTTTTACGCTTACTTTTTTTCAAGTTTAGGCGACTAAGATAAAATATTTAATCATATAAAATACATTTTTAGTTTTTTGTTATGGTAACTCGGCAAATTGACGGCAATGTACCTGATGGGAAGTACAGTCAAGACTTACATTTGATGTGGGCAAGTTCAGTTCACCAGGCCCTCTGATGTTTGGGTTAATTTCTTTAAAATTATTTTTTTGTTATGTAGTTGATCAGCTATTTCCCCTGTTTAATGAAGAAGTTGGGTTTTGGAATCATTGTTTGTAATTCTTCATATAGTTCGTAAAATTAGAAGTCGCTGCTCTCACTCTTTCACAGGAATGTGTATAAATCTTTTTTACTTGATTAAATCATATAGAAATCCAAAATTTTCAAAATGTGATATTTAAGGCAAATCTCAAATTGATACTTGTTATTATGGAATCATGGTGTTAAAAAATCTGTTCCATACCGGCTTTTGAGAGACTGTATAGGTTAATCACTGCCTTCATAATCGAACATCCTTTTCTTTTTGGCTACCCTCTTATTTTTAAAGTCTTTTGGCAGATCATAACAGCTTTTCTCAATAAATTGATGAGCGTCAGACAAGCATTTTTCCAATCCAATTTGTCGATATTTCAATACTACTTACGTGTTTCCAGTCACAGCAACGTCTCTGTACTATCTGAGTTTGTAAATGGCCAAATAGTTTGCATGGAAAACATAAAACTTTATTTTGTGAATTCGAATAAACCAACCAGCGTCAATGTTGAATTTCACCATTATTTAGTTTTCTCGAGAAATACAAATTAGAAAAGTGCCTATGATCATCATCTTTGGGATAATTTTCATCATTATTATTTAACTGCTGTGTGGGCCCGCGTTGAACTATATCATGACGGTGAGAATCCGATATGGGGAACAACCGAATGGTTATTGTAAATGGTTAATATCAATAATGTTTTATAATATTAGAAAATTTATAAGTAATGAATAAACCGGAATAAATATATTAAAATTATAAATAAAAAAATAGATGCTATGTAAAGTTATTTATATTATTTTACATTAAAGACAGATAATTTTTAATGTTAATTGCAAGAATTAAGGTTTATTTCTATGTAAAGAAAGTTACTTGCCTAGCGACTATAATAGCGCACTCGAATGCCGCTTTGCAGTGTGCAGGTTCCTATCTTGCAATGCCAACAATGAACTTGCCGTCCCAAATCTATGGGTTGGGGGCAAACCAGGAACCTACCCTGGACGTCTGTTAAAGGGACGGTAAAAATTCTTTGAAAATTAGTTTTAATAGTTATTGTTTTCGATCTGACTATCCTATTACCGGTTAGCCTTAAGGGCATTGAAGTCTCAGAATGTTTTTACAGCTTCAGCGGGCTTGGGGGTTAGTGCTGAAGGCACTCAGCCGCGAAAGAAGGGCAACGAGCTCAAGGTTGCCAAAGTGGCCGAACCTCGGCTTGGGCTGATGTTGCTTAGTTGCAATTAAGTCGTGAACTGATTAATTCCGAATCCGTAGAAAAATCAATCTTACTAACTGTACATGTTTCTGCCTTTTGGGAGGAAGGGACGAACATATGCATTTAGTAATCTGGCAATTTGCCCAAAAAAGAAAAATGGTCTCTTACAGAAAGTATGTAGGTACCTGCTGAGAGGTGTGCATGTGTGATGTGCAATGTTGTATGTTTATAGCTAGTGAATACCATGTCAATGTATCGCGCGAGCGACTGCTGGCTCAAGGGCTCCATGCCGGAGGAACGGACCTAGGCTTGAGATGCCGTAGGAGAGAGTGGTCGTGGCAGGTGTGCAGAATCGAAATTAACTTCTCGTCCCATGCGGAAGTTTTAATTCTCAAATGCTGGCGCTCATATCAAGTTTTTGTCTTGATAGGCGTAGCTGGGGGGTGGAGGCCAAGGGTGGGCACTGCCCATTTTTAACATTCAATATTTATAGAAACTATAAGATATTTTTGTTTATTTTCTCGTAAGATCATAGTATCTCGTAAGATCATTATATCATAGATATAATGTAACATATATAATAATAATGTGATATATCTCAGGCATATGCGTAATATTTTCTATTTGATATATCAGCTTTGAATCTCCATTTTGTCAGAACCGAGACTAAACTTAACGTAGGCTGTCCTCTTTCACGAACCTTCGAGATTTTAAACAATTTTTCAAACAAATTTGGCACCTCCTTAAATTGCTGCCCGGGTCAAGTACGCCAGATTTTTTTTTTTACTACAAAGGTGGCAAACTGGCATACAGCCCGCCTGATGGTAAGCGGCTACCGTAGCCTATGAACGCCTGCAATACCATAGGTATCACAAGTGCATTGCCGACCTTGAACCCCCCAAGGAGCTCTGGAAACCCTACTCACCGCAGAAACACAACACTAGGTCATTTGGCTGCGATCTTCTGTAGGGTGTGTTGTTCGGCTAGAAAACAAATAAATTAATTACTGTGTTTATTCCTGGTATGCTTGTCTCGCCTATGTCATTATTTTTACTATACTGATTTGGGCCTAGTGATGGATCTCCCAATTAGACTTTTTGGGAAACGGATCACGAGATATCTGAAATTCCTAATATCAATAATCCCTATTCACATATTACGATCACGATTCACGTTTGCTGCGTTGATAGTGAAGCGACTCAAATTAAATAAATAAAACGAACTAAACAATTGTTCAACTTGAACATAACTTGTGATTAAAAATTAAACTTAGCTTACGCGCCTTGCTCAATGCTCATGCGTCATGTTTGATGTAAGCTCCGCCAAACATAGCTTAAGTAAGCGCGGGAAAATGAGCTTTTTTCCCCAGTAGCCCCAATGAACGACCAATGAGACCGATCACTGACAATATCAGTCGCGCTGTAGACGTCGTCCGTGGTGTACGTGTATAAAGTTTGTACTTTCCAACTCTCGTGAAAAATAATGTTTACGAAAATATTTGTCAAACTTTTTTATGTATAATAACTGTGCTGTGCCGCTTAATTTACCGTGTGGATTTTATTAATTGATAATGGACGGTAAACCAGCTACTAACAAATCTCCGCCCGGGACTGTAGTGAAAAAGGAGAATGAAGAAGAAATAAAGGTAAGGGAATTCGTTTACTGAAATATTATTTTTCGACAGTGACGTGAGTTTCCGTCGGATGGCGATCGTCGTGTTACGGTTTTGTTTTGTTGGCAACAGGCCTGCAACAGTCCGCTTCGTAACAAGAGACTGTGGAATCGTATTTTTAAACTTGATATTCATTCAATGTACATCCCGCGAGGGTTCATTTACAAAGAACCTTCAGTTCGAGGGTTAGCCCGGAATAAATTATTCGGTGTAATATTACAATATTAATTACATTTTGCGATACACAACAAAACGCGTGTAATATCACGTTTTCGAGGCCTTTTCCAGCCATTAAAGTGTGAAACGCGATATCCGAAGCGCGCTCGGATCGCTGTAACCAGAGCCGCTGGATGTTTTGATAATAGATATAGGCGTCGCTCCTGTGTTCGCGTGTACGGATTGGAGGCGATACGCTCGTGTGCGTGTGGGGTAATTTTAGACGTTCCTTTGCTCAAAACGTAACACGAGAACGTCCCAGGCCACAGGCCGGCGTTACAATTTATTGTTTTCATATGTTTATCGTAATTGTTAGTGCGTTTTAATTTTATTTTTTGTGTATAGACGCGAATGTCGGCTGCTGTAGCCGCCCTTGCCGATTTGTGCTGTTTATTTTCGCACCGCTGAAATAGTTTGACATGTCATTAACCCCATTGACGGTGTCCACGCGTCGATGACGTCACGAGACACCCGCGTCGATTTGTAAACGAAAGTTTGAGGTCGATTTAATTTATAATTTAAATTGTCCTATGTATCTATTTGTCCTATATTTACTGTCGGAATGTATTAAAATTTAAAGAAAATTCTATACATCTTCGTTTCAGTTTGTAACTTGAGAAAATGTTTATCCTGGTTACGGAACTGTTTAAAATTTGTTAATTTTTAGCCAATACATACTTTTCTTTTTAACTTGGTGTTAAATATTTTAAAAGATGCTGGCATATATCTATTGTATTTAAAGGACGTAGTCTTAGTGAAGGAAAACATCGTGATGAAATCATAGCATTATGGTACGGCATGTCGTAATGGTCCTCAACTTATATCTTAATTTATTAATGTTGGAAAAATGTCGAGAAGTATTTATTGATTTCCTTTGGTAGTTGTGAAATGAATCAGTGTTCTTTATAGGTTGTACATCGAATTTATCTGAAGCATAACTTATTAACATCGGATAAAATTGTGGTTAATCACTGTAAAACTTAAGCAAGACTAGGTACTTCTATCTTATGTATTTGTTGGAACTCAATTTTCTGTTATACTACAAACTTTATTATTTTCCTAGGTTTTGGACAACTTCAGATGATGATTTATCGTGTGTCATGTGGACGTCTTGGCCTTTCGCCAGCTTTTACTTTATCGTATATGAGAAGTAGTTCCTGATACGTTTTAGTCAACACATACGTTATTTAAATACAATTGCGAAATTCTGTTGTTTCCGTAACTCATGGCCAAACTACACCAAACGTAAGCATTTGTAAATATTTTTAAAGATATTTCAATAACTACATATAATATAACATGTATGTTGAATTTTACAGAATTAGAAATCTTTTTACTGTGAAATATCTATATGTAATTTTCAGTGGAATACATTATTTAAAAAAATAAGACAGTTCATAAAAGTACATCTTACTACCTTCCTACCTACTGTGAAGTTCAATAAGAAGTTTAAAAAAAGATTAAACAGAAGAATTCTAAAGCTTTACGCTTTAGCATCGTTTTTATTTTTTATACGATTTTTTTTTATAGTTCCCTCCTTTGTTTATATATGATATACTTACGTCTATAATTATATAATCATAGAGTTCATCGTGCACGTCCATACAAATCATTCAGTTAATGGAGTATATATATGTACCTAATTGTGAATTTTGTACTGCTATACCAGAAATAAAGACAATAAAACCGCCCAAGTGCGAATCGGACTCGCGCACCGTGGGTATCCGTACAAATTGTGGGTATGTAAATAGTTCGTTCATCAAGGAAACTCTAGCGGTAATATAAACTGGATTGAGGGTCAAACTTAACTTTGCGACATAGGTCGCTGTCAGTTTACCAAACGCAAATAAGTTTATAATCGAAAACTTTTGATATCTAACTACAAATTAACGGTTTTTTTATTTTCTTCTTTACTTGTGCTATAACACATTGCTTCTTGCCAAATTTCATGGTTCTAGGTCATCAGAAAGATTTTGATTCAAAATATGCAACATTAACGGCCGTATCTTTTGATTGCGTTGATTTAGAAGCTTGATTTTTGCGCAGCTCCAAGGGATTGCAGAGGTGAGTATTTGATAATAATTTCAACTTGATACCTCTACGCATTCCTGAGAAAAAGGGTCTTGAGAGACAGTCAGACAATGAAGTAATCCTATAAGGGTTCCTTTTTACCTCTAGAGATACGGAATCCTAAAAACAAGAAATCATTAGAAATTTTAAATTCTGTCAATAAACTACAGTGTTTGGAGAAAAATAATAAATTTAATTTTACGACAAGACGGATGTTTATCATCAATCTACAGTAGAAATAAATTAAAACATCTGATATAAGTTATAGCGGCTATAAGAGCTTGCAACCTGTTATTACATGTTCATAAATAGCTATGTGCATTTTATTATTACTATGTAATGACACACCACACTTCATAGACATTGAGACAAGCATTTGAATCTTACTAAAATTAAATATAGACATTATAAAACACAAATACAAAGTATATCGTCGCCCAATATGATTAACATCACAAATGTATATTATTTGAGCTTTACAGCCTACGAGTAGAAGATTCATTTTTACTTGAATAATGTTATCATTTTTTAAAAACGTAATTGCATGTATAATATTATCGTTAATTAATTAATTAGTTACAATTAACATATAATCCTCAATACAATTTGAAATTATTTTAGCAAAAAAAGAAATTAAGTTGATTTTTTTTTAAACGACTCTTCTGTAAACCTTCTGACGTGCATTAGAAAATGTTCTACCACCATACTGTGGTTTCATTATGATGTTTTATTGAAAGTTCAGGTTCTTTGTAGGATAATACCAAAATCGATTAGAAGGGGGCGGGGGGTTCAAAGATAGGTAGGGCACAGAGAAAACTGATGGAGTACCCTACAGAAGATCGCAGCCTTTGGTTGTGTTCCTGCGGCGCGTAGGGTTTCCAGAGCTCCTTGGGGAAGAGGGGTTCAAGGTCGGCAACGCGCTAGTTGATACCTATAGTATTATAAGCGTCCATAGCCCATTTTAGGCAACATGATCTGATTTTGATCCTCCGATATAAAATGAAAATCAAAAATATTTTATTCAGTTTAGGCCATCAGAGGGCACTTACGAACGTCGAACACTACTACTGGTTCGGAAGACATCACATTTATCGAGAAGAACCGGCAAGAAACTCGATCGGGTTTATCTTTTTTAAAAATTTTTTTCCTTCTGGGTATAATATTTACAGTTAATAAACATCAGTTAATAGTCTAGTGGATGCACAGAGAGGGAGTCACTTCCAGACAGTGACGTCTGGAATGATAGTGATATCATTCACATAATGATCCAGCCTATAATAACCTTTTGACAGTAAAACCTGCTTGACATGATCCTTCGACTCATTGTCCGGCAAATCAGTAATATGCGTCGGGATCTTATTATATAAGCAACACTATTGCCTAAAAAACTTAGATTAATCTTACTAAGTTGAAAACACGGTACGACTAATTTATGTCTATTTCTAGTATTAAAACTGTGCTGGTCTTTGACAAAATCAAGCTTGTCAAAGTTGTTAAGTATAGGTACACATTAAACTATCAAGAATATATAAAGTATAATATATTATATTATATATATATATGATAAAATATATCAACTAATACAAAAAATGTATAAATTATTGTGAAAAGTATGACTCCCACTGAGTTTCTTTCCCGATATTGTCAGCACAATTGTACGAAATTATGTAAAGGTTTTTAATTGAACTAGTTAACTATATTTTTTTATTTTGTTGTAAAACAATAAAACGTAGAAATAAATCTTTAAGGACTTTGAGGTATTTATACATGTATAATCAACTTTAGTACAATGATACCTACCCTGTTATCGTTTTAAATGCAAATAGCGTATGCAAAACATATGATGTATGCACTGTTTGTCGTTCTCCAGCGCGGTCGTATTATGTCGCCATGTAGCGGATGCAATGGAAATTGTTCAATCCATATTGTGAAAGAAATGACTTCCATCACGCGACTTCTGTTGTACAATATACGAGTAAGTAATATATAATTCTTTTTTATTTGATTACTAATTGCTGAAGATATGTTTCTGATTTTATTCTAACGATGACGGTTACAGTAAGTAATACGATTGTACTACCTTTTAGAAGAAGATCAAATAACTTAAATAAGCTTTTAAACTAAACTTTAGGAACTGAATCTAATAAATGAATAGAAATAGGAACAACCATAAGTTTAGACATTAACTACACTGTCACTCAGGAAGAATAAGTTATGGCTTTTAAGGCTGCGTAGTCACAAGAGATGTGCGAGGTGGTTACGCGGTGTGCGATGAAAAACTTTCAATATAATTACTTCGTACTTCGTCCTAGCCTCGCAAAATATTTTTTTAAAGTATTAAATGTTTTTTGAAAAATGAAATAAAAAATTATCTTATCTCGACACTTGAAAGAATAAAACTACGTTGGCAAAATAATTGTTAACTAATTATTTTTTTTCTAATTTCTGTTTTCAGCAATGATAACATAAAAGTTTAAATAATTGACCTAATCGTTTTTGCTTCTTGGAGCACTTCTTATACATATACTTAACAAGATCATGAGATGAAAGTTTATAAAAGCTTATTATATTTTTTTAAACTTAACACAAATTGAGATGTCCAAAAGTATTGTTAAAAATGTTTTATTTTTATTTTTATATTATGCTTATTTATGTATTTGTTTATAAACAATTTCTTAACAAATATCATAAAAAAACTATCCAGCATTACTAAATGCCATTTTTAGATGCGAAAACACAGACAAGATTCATATTTTTAATACAGTTCATATAAATACCCAATTATACATATTAAGTCACAGAGAAAGGTGTTAATTAAATGTTGATTCATCACTTTAGTATTAATATAGATTACCCAAATTAAAAGTACATGATTCAACAAACACAAATGATACCGTGTACTCGGTAATCGTCACGCGGCCTGCCCTAGAAACTTTTCTGCTGAATGCTTACGAAACTTTGATTCGTAAATGCTGCACTTGCATATGATGCGCGAGAACAGATTATTGGGCCAAGGTTGCTGCACTGCCGGTTAACACGTGTCGGTGCTCCGCGATTGTAATCGATAAAAAATTATAATCGATTATATATTTAATCGATTAATACCTATGAAAATTCACTTTATTAATTATGTAATTATGAATTACAGTTGTTCATTATAATATCTGTTTTTTTATATCACGGCAAAGTAACGTTACTATGACCGGTGGTAAGCACAGTACAATCCATTATCACCGAGAGATCGGCAATCCATTGCTGGTCGCCGCTGTCATACTGACCTGTATATGTGGTATCTATACATAGAATAAATTTGTCTGTCTGTAATGTGAAAATAACCCATTTTTACTAAATGCATATGAAAGTATACACGCTACCTATAACACAAAATATTTTTTTATAATTTTTGTCTATCTGTCTGTCCATTTTAAAAATTCTTGTTAGTTTGTTCCGGGTAATCTCCGAAACGGTTGGACCGATTTTGACGAGACTTTCACTGGCAGATAGCTGATGTTATAGAGTATAACTTAGGCTACTATTATTTTAGAAAAATAATTAGGGTTCCGCACAAATAATAAAAACCTTTTTAGTAGTTCACGCGAGTGGAGCGGCGGGCACAGCTAAGAGATTATAAATTTTTATCGATTACAATTGTCGAGCACCGAAGCGTGATAACCGTATTTTTGCCGAGCTACAATAAAAAATGCGAAATTAGATAAAAGGCATATTATCTTATTTTGCTTGAAATGTATACTTGTTAGTAGAAACTCTATGAATAGAAAAAAAACTACTCGAAGATTCATAATAAAACTAAAATTAATATTTACTAACCAATAGTGTAAATACAGTTTGTATTCTAAAATAAATTTAATGTAACGTACATCCCCAATCGCCAACTGGATACCCATTGTAATTTGAGTTGTAGTACACAATGATAAAGTTTCTATTATAAAACAAATGAACGAACAGAATCCTCGTTAACGCGTTTCATTATTTCATGCGTGTTGCGTAGTTATTTTAATATATCGTGTGATGCACCCATTTAGAAGAGGCCAGACAGTACACGGTCAAGGAAGTCCTCGTTGGGATGTACGAGCCTTTGTTAGATATTAATGATCAATTCCAGGTCATACGTCTGACGCGTTTCGCTACAGTATAGGAAAACTTTAGATAATTACACTTTTATCGAAGTTTACTTTATTGCTTTTGCATAAAGTCTACAGTACGTTGCGTTTTTTGGTCTTACCCATGTTATCATATTATCTTAGTTCGTCTTAAAAATATTTTAAAAATAACGCAGGTATTTAAACCTAAATTTGAACGTGAGAAATGGAAAAATTACAAAACTATTTTTTAGACTTTTCCATTTAAATGAAAAGTGCCGAGGTCTCAGTAACAGACTCAAAAGATAAACAATGTATTAGTGTATAAAATAATAATTATGAAACAATGACAGTAAATTTTATTTTATGTAAACACCTACTGTAGCTTTTGTCGAAATAAAATAATTAAATTAGTATTTTATCGTAAATTTAGTTTTGTTAGTTTTCTATCTAATTCGCCCTCTGTGGTAGCGGTTTGATCTGTACGTAGAAAAAGCTCATTTAAAAACCTAGATTTGTTCACAAGTATATTACTTTCAATTTGATTAAAATAACAATTATTTATAAACAGTTAAATTATTTTTATGCAATAATAAAAAAGTTAAATTACATTATTATCATTGATGGCTAAACTCAACTTGTTGTTGTCAACCGGGATAAATTTTTTGGAGTTACGTGAGATTTTGTTGTCCAATGTTAACCCTATCTACATATTATAAAATTCAACGTCTCTCTGTATGTATTTCCGTTTATGTTCTTTTCACGAGGAAACCACTCATCCGTTTTTTTTTATTCATAGCTATGTTATCTGGCCAGGTTATATAAAGTAACCGAAATAAACAATGACGATAATGGTCAATCTTTCGGTCAATGGTTCGGAAAAATACGCATTTGGGGCGCATAAATAACCATTTATGTTTACCCTGAGTAAACCATACTAGATATATCAAACTAATGTTCTACATAATTATTGAACTTAACAAGTCCTACTAAAAACCAGCGATAGCGTATATCTATCTTCTAAAGATAATAAGCATTTTTGTCTTCCGTATTTTGAGCGGGGGCAGCACAATTCGCGCGTGCGCTTCTCTCATGGCATTATGTAGGCCACGCGAGAGTAGCCGCGGGCACAGCTAGTAAAATATAAAACATCAATAAAAAAGGAACGTGATTTATTGAAAATTTTGACCTATACCTCTAAACATATTATTATATCTACATAATATTTTAATGAGCCTTATCATAATGAAATCACGATATTTAAAATTAACATGAAATTTGATTTCTTTAGTAGAGAAATAATTAAAATTTAAACATTTGCATAATTATAATCCTCGTTAGGAATATTCTGCAAACTGGAAATCGGACGGAAATTGATTATCTAGGTGCCTGCATAATCATGCAAAATGATCATTTATAGTCAGACTACTTAATACTAGACAGGAACGTCCCGTCGCGTCGGGCAGTATCAAGTGCAAAGCATTTGCGCAAATGTGACAATACTAACAATTCAATAATATAATGTACCAGCTGTGCCTCACGGTTTCGATTTTATTCGACCAACTCCCAACAGCGTCGCCAACACGCGATCTGTTTGTTGAGTAGGTACAGATTTTACTTCATATTAGGTGGTACCTGCGTCTTTCTTGATCTAAATATGATGTTCAATGGGAACGAAGTGTCTTATCCGGATTAAAAGTGGAATGTGTCTACTCTGTTTTTAATAAATCACGTCTAGACGTGAGCGGTCTATGATAATAATGTAATGCGTCTCTTTATAAGGTGGCACTAGACATGAAAGTCGAGGCGGGAGTATCAGCTGAGACGTGATACCTTGTTGTAAACGATACGGTTTGTGTGATGATACTGAGCCATCTTTGCATTGTACGCCGATGTCCGTCTTGTTTTCACCTACCGCTGTTTATATGTATAGATTTTCGTGACATTTGAGACAGATATTTTTACAGTACGATTATTTTTTTTACTTTTCATTGCTATATACATAGGTCAATATGCTCGCGATTCCAATAATCGATTTACTGAGTGGTGATGGTGTTGGATACGACATTTGTGTCGAATCATGATCACCATACACAAGGGTAATAATTATATTCAAATCTGTCGAAATAAAAAATGGTTGATATACCCAATCGAGTTTCTTGCCAGCTCTCTTAAGCTTGTAAGCTCTTGTCGATGACTGGGATTTCTCTGAAACTGTGGTAGTTAGTCTATTTATATTCATATGTGCCTGCTTAGGGCCTAAAATTTAAATACATATTTTTGATCGATTTAATTTTTTTAATCAATAGTGTTAGGGATCTGTCCTCGACTGGGATACGACCACCATGCACGTGTTGATCGATTTGTCACGGTGACTCTTTTGGATTGTCGAACTTCGGGATCATCCAGTGTATATCCAGCTACCAATAAACATACAAATATTATAAGATATCTAATTCGGTTTGATAAATGACACAAAAATATACTTAATGTGTTTACTCAGTCAGTTTCGTGTGACAGTAACTGCTACGATTTGGGTTATAATTTCATTGTTTGACTGGACACGGCGCGAGGCGGTTCCGATGTAGAAATTAAAATTTTACACTTTTTTTTTCGTACTGACTATACTGTTAGCCATAAGGGCCCTGAAGCCTCAAACGGCTTTTACAGCTTCACCCGGGCTTGGGGGCAAGGACTTAAGGCACTCAGCCACGAAAAAAATTTTATACCCTGCCTGGATATACATATCACATTACAATCAAGCCGGTAATGTGTCAAACGTTTGTCTTTCATATTCTGGTCTAATTTTATGTATCAAACGTCATTCTACATTAAAATAAATAAAACAATATAAAATTCCATATGAAAACGTATCTGTGAAAGTTTTTAAAAATTATGAGCTTGCAACACTGATAGTGGGTACGATTACATACAATATTTTAATAAAACAACCTTTAAAGTAAAATATGTAACTAGATAACGTTGGATGATGTATCTGCTTTTGGACGGGTCGCTTTTAGTGTGGTCTCATATTACACTCGCTCGGGTTTCACGCCCGAATATAGTGGACAACGGGTACCGATGAAATTCTCTATTACAGTGTTACTTAAACTTTTATTACGCCCTTTTAAAATTCTAATTTTTAATGATCAAAACAAACGAGAGCACAAAACATTTTCAAATAAATATATTTATTCAGCATAATTAATAAAAAGTAATAAATTATTTATAAAAATATTAAAATAATTATCGTCAATTTGCCAGATTGGATTAGCGTTTTTTTTTTATTGATGTGAAACATCTAATGCGACTGGTCAGACGGACTGTTAGCGTGGCGTCGCAATGCTATATGATAATACTAAATGTGCCCGCGGTTTCACCCGCGTATAATTTAGAAGAAATTGTTGATTGATGATTTATAATACTTCAGTATAATCAATATTTTTATCGGGCAGCCAGGGCTATGCGTTTCACGTCTCGCGGCTCGTTCGCGCCACTACACCTATAGTCATAGACCCGAGCAGAGTGTTGAATTATTTTAATTTTATATTATCTCTCAAACTGTTCGTACAAATAACACGCTATAAAGGGCAAAGTTTATCTGAATAAAATTGTCTTGATGATGAAGTAACTTTCGTTCGTAAGGATTAATATGCTTAATAATAATGCTCATAAGTCACTTTTTAATTTTCAATAAATCTTTGTCCCAAAATACCTTATTGCGGTTTATGTATGAGGTAGGCATATGGTTTTATTTTTTGTTTACATTGTATTTACGTATCACTAACCATTACGTCAGCGCGTTATTTATACCGACTTATTTAACAAAATTAATTTTTAAGGCTAGCTAAGAGGTATAGTTTAATGTTATAATACTATTCCTCGTAATTCTAGCTATCATATACTAAAATGATTTTTTGAATCCGATTGGTAGCTTCAGAGATTAACGTGTTTTTAAACAAACAAACAAACAAAAAAGATCTTACGCTTTATTATATTATCAGTATATTAGTATAGATGAAACATCTAATACGGTGTAGTGACGCTCGCCAAGTTCAAGTGACTATTTATTTTTTATTATGGCAAATTTATTTCCTTTGATAAATTATCCATTTATGTATGTTATCTATATAAAATAATTTCGATGTTTCACATCTGCCAGGCGTTCCGCGACTACGTTTTTGTGAGAAAATCCTACACAAATCTATTTGATTCCAAACAAAGCATTCATAAAATAATATGTATAATGGTAACCAAACAGCTGATATATATACTTACATAGATATTTAACACTCAACACAGAGTTGATACTCATGTATACTTAGTGATTACTGCTATTGTGCGACGGGGTCTGTCTTACATTTATTAGTACCATTTATTTTTCGTTAGTATACCACAGTTTAATAATAACAAAAAAAAAATGATTTATAGAAGTGAAACTTTTTATGCGACCTCCAAGCGTTAAACGTTAAATGTTGAACGTTAAACGTTTAACGCACATTATCGGTCTCTCCTCTTTGTGTGAGCCAGAGCGAGAGAGTGAATGTCGGTGTGTATGTATACTGCACACTGTTTAAATAAAATAGAAAATGTCTTTTAAAATGAAGTTTCACTTCTATCGTGTGTGAATCGCACACACACCTTTTTTTTTTGGAAAATTTGTTTTAACAGACACTATTTTGTTAATGTAAGTAACAAACAGATAATACAATAATAATAGCATTATAGATAAAAGAATCTTAACTAATATAAATGAGAAAAGTTTTTATCTATAATGTCCCCTCTATGTCCTATGTCCCCTCTTTACATGTCTTGTTATGCATTGACTCCTTTGTACGTGCTCCGATTCGTGTACTTCTGTGCCGTATTAAATATAGTATTTGTCATCGTTAAGGAACTTACTCTAACTTTGAACTTCTTTAAATTAACTTCATACCATATATAATCCACTATAGGTTAGATCCACCCTAAAATCTAAAATCAATATATTTTTAACCATTATAGGTTTTAGCGTTATGGTCACAATCACACCAGATGGTAAATGATGATGTGGCGAAAGCGCAAGCCTAAGCCTAGGGGGCTCTCTGGCTCTCAAGTGCAACTAACAAAACACACCATTTCTTTTAAAAGGTCTTTTAAGAAGAATTTTTTTTGGAGAATTCTAGCTACTTGGGGCAGTTTGACTGGTGGAATACCGCCACCATACAAAAGATCGTAGCCAAATAAGTATACAAATAAGTAGGATTTCCAGTGCTCTTTAGGATAGGGGGGTTCAAGGCCGGTAACGTGCTTGTAATAGCCTACCCTATGATATTACAAACGTCTATAGGCTACGGTAGCCGCTTGCCATCAGGCGGGCCGTAAGCTTGTTTGCCACCTTTGTTGTATATTAAAAAAAATTATAGGTGCTTGGCGACAGTATTTCAACTTGAAGGTATTAGCTAGCCAGGTGGGCATTACAAAAAGCCCTATCACCTTGATATGGTTTCATCACTACACTTTCCTTCATCGAAAGCTCAGGCTCATTGCGGAGATTCGAACTCACGTCGATCGACGAGGTGTCCGTACACGCTACCATTGAGCCATCATTAGTTTCATTAGTATAAACTTCAAATATTAGCCTAAAAAGTACTATAATTAAATATTATAGTAGGTACTTATCATAGTTGATGTCATTAACAGTCTTTCTAAAGTGGCTTTACCGACTCCGTTTCATATCGCAGGGGACCCTTAGGTTTAGAAACGCTGGCATGTTCAATTTCAATGTACACATTGATATTCAAACTTGTTTTAGTAATGATTAACGGTTACATTATATTATATTCTGACTTGTTTGATTTGTTAATATGTCTGATAAAATTATTTAGGTCTGATTATTTAGTTACGTTACGTCTATATTACGTCTATACTTTATGTTATTATAAAGAGGTAAAGTTTATGAGTTTGGTTGTAGCAGGCAATCTCTGAAAACTCTGGAACTGATTCGATTTAATAAAAAATACTGCACTGATACAAACTTACGTTCATCCTAATGGTTATTGGCTATTTTTTATTGTTATATTTTTTTGTAACCTATGTGTGTAACTAACGAGTAACGCGTACGACGTCGCGTGGCGGGCCGTTGCTAATTTCCAATAATATAATTTATATATATAAAAATTGTTTTTCGGTTGATTAAGAATTTTTTCTTGGAGAAGGTTTTTATGTCATCCCTGAATGCGGTAGGCGGCACTGAGGTTTTTGACTACTTACTGGAAAGGACAGAACAACTTCTGAGGGGCAAATTAGTTCTATAAATGTCTCATTATGGCCAAAGGCAACTTTGATTTATTCTTACATGTCATACTTTTGTAAATAATGCTTAATATAGTAATATCTAATTATACATAGGGCGAACTAAAAAAATCCGAATCTGGCAAATTATATTAGGTATATTTAAAAACTAATTAGGACATTTGAAAATGGAACTGTTTTGCTTTAAAATGTAGTTTGTTTAATTTATTTGTCACTTGTTTTTAGCGCCATTTTAAATATTGCGTGTGAATGTTACCATGGATTTAACTGGTAAAAATGTTCGTAGTATGATTAACTACGATTTTAAGTGTAGTTTGAAGCCTCAGCAGAATGTCACTCGCTTTCAAACTGCTTTTGCCAATGTAGCACCATGCAAGTCGACTGTTTATAGTTGGTTTGCAGAATTCCAATGCGGTCGTGTTAATCTCAGTAACGAATTTCGTGATGGTCGACTGTCTACCGCTGTGAACAACGAACACATCGGTGCTCTACGCCGTATGATCGAAACAGATGTGCATGTGATGAGATTTGGGCATGCATATGCATTTTATGCATAGGCATGAGTCACATACAATCAATTCTGCAAAAACATTTGGGTGTGAAAAACTGTTTTACCGATGGATCCCTTACAATTTAACTGAGGCTCATTAAACAGGCAGCGTCACTTAGTGCAATGCCAGGCTTATCAGATTCAACGAAGGGAAATTTTATGTGGGACATAGTGACAGTTAACGAAACATGGATTTATAGCTACGATCCCAAAACAAAGCATCAATCAACCGTTCGGGTCTTTCCAGGTGAGCCGAAACATACCAAAGTGGCGAGTGTGCGGTTTGCCGCTAAGCGGATGATTGATACTTTTTTAATAAAACTGGACACGTGTCTACGTGGCGCTTAGGAGTATCGTCATACAGTGAATAGTGATTGCTTCACGACCATTTGGTTGCCGGAAGTTATTGACCTTGCCAGGTCTCTTACGGCGAGACAGACAAACGAATTTTTGAAAGGGAAAATTGTAGATATTATCATCTTGCATAGAGTTCCGACCTGGCACCATGCGATTTCTTGCTGTTTTCAAGAATCAATTGTTTACGCGGTCAACGATTTTAACACTAGAAGAGGCTGTTGTAGACTATAAAAAGCATGTTTTCGTGGTTACCATGGAGAAGTAGCTTAAATGTTTTCATAATTGGTTTATTCGTATGATCTAATTTGATTGAAGCTAAGGGAGAATATTTAGAGAAACAATAAATTGATTTTTGACAAATCATTGTTTTTTTTTCTTGTTCGTTCCAGAAATTTTTAGTGCGCCCTACGTATTATAGATGTATATACATACACCTATATACATTCTGTCACTGCATCTCTTGGTATATGCGCTACCTTACTTATTTTCTTAGTCCCTTATAGTTTTCTAGGCTTACTTCGCAAACCTGTAAATATTTGTATAGATAAAAACACGAAATTATAATCACAAGTTATAAAGGAATCCTAACATGTTTTCAATTGGTTGGTAGACGTATTCTTTTGCATAGAAATATTGGAGGCAGGAGTACGGCTCGGCGCGGAGCGCGTCTCGGTTTACACTAAAATTAACGAAGACTAGACAGAATGCTACGTCGGCATCGGATGTCGACGACTCTTAGGGCTGTCAGATTTGTTTTGATAAAAACCGGATAGTTTCTTCAGTTTTTAGTGTGAATTACACGGTATATGTAACATTTCATAATAATATTTATATATTTTATACCGTTCTCGGTTCGACGTCCGATCAGCGTACTCTCTAAAGGCCAAACGGGCCATTTGTCCGAGACAAAAAAAATTTGGGAACGGCATTTGGCTGTAAGTATGAGAAAAATATTGACCTAATTAATAAATTTCAAATTACTTTTACTGCTTGATATGTAATTTTATATTTACATATATATGTTACGTGTTTCTTCCTTAATAAACATAATGTTATATTATGTTCTTTAAATTTAAGTAAAACATAATATATTAATAACGGGCGGCAATTTGTCTTTTTGTTCGGAACGACGAGACGTAACAATCAGTGCAATTGATCTGGTCCGATTTATTCGTACCTGTAAAAGTTTTTATGCGATCACTTACTTCTTTATTGATCGTGTTTTAAACTGTTAAAAGTCTTTATATTCTGGCAGGTTATCTAAACATCTTGAAAGTGCTAACTGTCATGAAATAACCCAGTTAGACATCGGATATGTACGTTTATGCATTTATTTCTAATATTACAAATTATTGCATAAAAGTATTATACGTAGTAATTATAAATGAAAATGTCTGTGGAAAGTTATATGTTTACATTAACATTTAAAAATAGTAATTAAACATAAATTTAAGGTCTTGAAAATTATGTTTATTGTTTAGTTATTTTCAGTTAAATAATTTTTTTCAGTGCTGTAAATAAATACAATTTTCCATTCAAATAACATTAATATACTAGACTATACCGATATTTACAATGGTCATCGTTTTTTATATAGTTATGAGAATTAGAATATTCTAATAAATATTTTTTAGTTTATTATTGAAGTTAGTTTTTCGATAAATATTACAATTCTGTGTTTCTCAATTTCAAATTAAACATCGGATAACCGGATGATAACCAAAAAGCGACAGCCCTGACAGTAGATCATACAATAATTAAAACGCGCTATCGAACTCCAGTCTGCTCCTGTCTTATGTTCTCAAATTATAATATAATTAAAAATAATTTAATTATGCCTCGACATGTAACAATATCGTTTCGTTAAATAATCTTATGCCTAAGTAAATTTGGAATAGATGATACGCGATATTGTTTAGAAAATTATTTACGTAGGAGTCTGTTAACGCTGTTCGTCTAGTCTTCATCTGTTGGCTTCGTTTGCGTATTAACAAGTCCTATTTATAATTAACGTTCATTTATCAACAACTAGCGTGGCTGAGTGCCTTAAGCGCTCGCCCCCAAGCCCGGTAAAGCTGTAAAAGCCGTAAAGGCTCCAGGGCCCCTAAGGCTAACAGTATAGTTAGAACGAAAAAAAAAATCAGCAACTAGTTGTGCCCCACTGTTTTACACGTATAAAATCTAATCGACCAACTCTCCAGCGCGCCGCCGCGCGCCGTGCTGCCAATGCACCCGTGTAGTCTATTCTCACTTTCCGTACTATCCGACAGTTTGCCAGATTGCCTGACGTTCACGGTTACTGTTGCGCTCCTCAGGGTCTTAGCGTGATGTTATATAACCTAGAACCCTCCTCAATGAATACTTACATATATATATATATGTAAAGATCTTGTGTGTGTCTGTTAGTGATTTTGTAACTCCTTTATGACTTGACTGATAGATGTCATATTATTAGGATCCGATAGATGGCGCTGTGGTCGAGCTATTAACTAACGAAAAGGACAGAGCAACGTCTGCCGAGCCAGTTAGAAGGCTAAGGCTATAAGAGTATTTTTTGTATCTGACTGGTAGTTCAAGATATTAGATCATTCAAACAAACAAATAAATAATATCTTGAGCTTTTTAACCTTACTTTTTGATGTCCGAACATGCAACCATTTAATCACCATTGCTTCAATTCTATGTATTTTCTACCCAACACTTGTAGTATTGCTACTGCGTCACCAAGTAACGATGATGATGATGCAGACAACGGTCATGATATTGGACACCTATTCCCGTTGTACATGATCCTTCATAATTAGTGCCCGACGCCAGAGCTCGACGTCACTCGACGATGCGGCTCCGTTTCACGTCAGAGAACGTCGCGTTCACGTCACGTTAATTTTTTAGTAATATGAACCGTATGGAATTATGTGTTTAATTACGTATTTTATTAATATTGAAATATTTAGAGTCTATGATGTTTTTATTAAAGTTCGCAAAAAGAATCTGTTCACGTGATCGCAGAGGTCCAAATAAGCCAAAGATTCACAAATCACTCATGATTAGAAGTGAATTACCGGGCACCTAGATGTAGAGCATATACGAATTTATTATACGATCGCTTAAATATGAAATTAAATCAATCGACTCAAGAACCTATCAGTGTCTCACTCGAATAAAAACCAAAAATATATATGTTAATTGGTTTTTTTCCCTGTAAAATCCTACAAAACCTAATACGAGTTATAAAGCTAAATTCGCTAAATTGACAGATTCAGAAGTGGGATCCGCTGAAGCCAGTATTTATGACGAGTTTTTAGATGTTCTTTCTGACGCGATCTAGTCTGATGCAACTGCTTTTTAACTTGAAGCTTAAAGCTAGCTGGGGTGATTTTCTGTAGGGTGGAGCTAGTCCACCGTTCGGGCTGCCCCAAGTGGAGAGAAATCTCCAAAGAAATTTTTCTGTGCTAGATCGTCTATATAAAATGCTAGGATGTAGATAAATTACTCGGGTATGTCGTTTTCTTCACATATGTCTTTACTTTCTCTGTCAGTTATTACATTAAATTTGCTAAATACATCCGAGTTTTAAAGAAATGTTTTCATGGCCTTATCCAGGTTCTTTCAAAGGGGAAAGCCATTAACAGGGTGTAGGTAAGCTAATGTTGGCTAACTTAACTCTTTCGAAACGCAAATACTTTCCAGCATTACGTGTAATACTCTGATTGAAATAATAAGTGTTCACATTTTTAACGAACAACTTCAAGACATTGTTATATATTGGAGTTGCAAATATTTCTGTACATGGCAATGCTGCAGCGAGATTTTATATGCATAATATTAATTTTCTCTTACTACTTGCCCACATTTAACAAAATTATATTAGGGTCTTTACAGACTCCATGTAGTCGTTAGAACTGCACGCTGACTGCAGGCATATTGAACAATCAGTTGACAATTACGATACAGTTGTGTCATCTGTATCAAAACCGCATACAAATTGGAATTATATAGCTATATAATTGGCTAGCTATTATTAGCTAGCTTGCAGCCAAAATTCAGATCGTCTGTAATGACCCTTAGGTGAACTTTTATTTTAATATCCCGAATCCCAATTACAAAATATATCATGATCACGAATCACATTGCAACTTTACAACTGCAGAAATTATAACTGCTCATTTCAAATAGTAACAATTATGAGAATACAAAGGAGACGCTCGACTCCTTTAGCTTATGCTGTCATAACGTAACCGGACACCAACCAACAGATATACAACACGGCCGCATCTCCACGTATCTCGTAATCGGACACCGAGAATGCGTTCTGTTACGAGAATATTCCAATCCTTTGCTATTTGTGTTAAAAAACTGCTTTGTTTTAAAATGTAACTAGGTTTTGCCCCTAATTACGCCTGTAAATTTTATGAAGTAATACTTCTTTTGGCGCTTTTACTAAAATGTAAAATTGAGAGCTGCGCGCGCATCGTGTACCAGAAGTGGGACACGATGAAGTTTGTCATCAATGATAATACATAAATTATTATCATTGATAGCTAACTTCATCACGTTGTTGACACGCAGGATAATTTTTTTGTAGTTATTTTTGTTTTGTTACGACAAAGAACACGCGTACATAAAAGTTCACACAAATTTTTTTGTATACTTTATACTGTTCCTTTTTAAATCTACAGCAGATATAATCGAATAGAATACCTTATTCATTTAACAACTTGTTATTACGTATTACTAACACAATTCTGTTGACGATATTACTAGTATTAACTGTATCATAGTTGTTAACGTCTTCCCGACTAAACGGTTATACTAAAATAAAACAGAATCAAAATTTTAAAAATGTTTTTATTTAGATGGAAACAGAGTACAGACTTTGTATAATTAAATAACCATTTTGTAATTTATTTTATTAAATATTCAGTTTCCTATTTTGCTATTAGTATGGAAATTATACTGTTGACTAATACACTAAAATAATTGGCAGAACAATATTTGTAATGAAACGTAATGTGAAACGGCAGCGCTTGCCTAATAGACGCAGTATTTTTAGCTTACCACCAACATCGGAATTAAATGGTGAAAATGTTCGCCCTTGAATTTATGTAATTCAATTCTCATACATATTACAAACATTTGCCAAATATAATCACTGCAATCCAAACTTTGTAGATTGCAATACGCATCATTCGATGATATTAATTTTTTTATAAACATAACTATTATGTTTTAGTGTGCTCGGTGTGTGAAATATATAGAAGTGTAATTTTATGTTCATGCTTATTATTACAAAATGTTTGGAAGTTGAAATAAGGAACTTTATTGGTTATTATACATTAAGTGTAATAACTAATGTATCAAATACAACAATTTGAGTATATAACAAAAAAAAGAACTTTTGTTCAGAAATAAATAAGAAAAATAAAATACTACTATGGCAACATTAAATTTTAAACGTCAGTTATAATAATTTACTTTATTTAGCGGGAAACTGAAAGGTAGAGTCACATAGTTAGGTAGTATTTTTTTAGTTTGTGTTTATACAAATGTTCTTTTATGTTATGTTTAATATACTTTCAAGTTCTATGAGGTGATCAAAAGGAGATGCGTATTTATTCCGTTGGCACAATTATTAAATTAAAAAGAAAATTATTGTCTTAGATAAAAGTAGGTAAATAACAAAGTCAACAATTCCAAGATTAGCTCATAGCCGAGCAATGAGCTACTGAGAAGCGTGTTAGTTTACAAAGCAAAGTTTATAACACCGCGCCGCGCCGCTGCCGCTCCGGTTGCCAGTTAAAACGATTCTTCCCCGAAAGTGGGTGCTTCTCGTATGACCAAAACAGTCGGGTGCCACAATCTCGCGTTGCCCTAAGAGTAATGCACAGCCACGGCAAGTTGGCAACCCGACACTCTCTTTGTTTCGCACTCAGACGTTATAATGAGAAGCATGAGAAACATAACCGATCGCTGGATATCGGAGACGTAACACTACGCCGTGGTTTTGTTTCGTTGCGAGTGCGACTGACTCGGGCGTTTGTGATATACGCCTTTGTTTGATATCGCTATAGCGTTTTATTTCGAGGTGTAATGCGTGAGAAATGAGAATAGTGCTTACGTTTGAATCTTGTTCTCAAATAGATTTTACTAGATGGAACTTGAAACAAGTCATTGTGTCTCATTCAAACTATTACAACAAATACAATACAATATTTATTTTTCATTATATAAACATAAACTTGGATTTTTAATTTCACTTTGTTTTAATGATGTTTAAAACTTGGATTAATTTGCAGGACAAGATAATAATTCGCAGTGTTTTTGCGACCTTAATGTACATTATGATTAGGTACTTCAGATTAACAATAAATTCCGAGTTCCAAATATTCTGTTCTGTTTAACCTAAATTGTACCAAATTCGGAGAAATGTAATTGGTAGTTCCAGAGATTCGCGCGTTCAACTCTTCGGCCCCATCGCCAACCGCCCTACAAGCAAGTCTAGCAATTCCTAGAGCTATGTCAGTTACTTTGGTTCTTAAGAGAATCTCTCAATTTCTGATGTCATCACGCAAATTAACTCCACGTATAGCTCTTTCCATTATCCTTTGTATGACCTTGAGCTTTCTTGTGAGGTCCTTAGTTAGTGACTACATTTGAGTGGCAGTCACCACTGGCAACACACACTCGGCAAAGACTTTCCTCTTGAGACACTGAGTTAACTTACGATTTTCATTGTAACTACTACATTAAAACAATTCAATATTTTGTAAATATAAGGAAATATAATTTGATGAGATTGAACAATGTAATTTATAAAATGTTAAAGATTCATACATAACCTAACATAACAGAATTTTTGAGTTAAAACTACATATGTAATATGAACCCATACGCAATAGAAACTACATCGCGTCCATATTTATCGTGTACATTAGCAAAGCGATCGTTTTACACGGCATTAGGTAAATTATAAGCTCCACTAGTTGTTGACACCCGATATGTTTGCAGTCGGTACTGCCGTCTCGACTTCAGCCTGCTATGTCACAGTCGCCTGGCTACAGTACCGTAACTTTAACAACAGTAATACTTCGTAGTTGCGCGGTACTTCCTCTTCTTTTTTTTTATTCAATGGCAACTGCGTTCGTTCACTATTCTCCCAAAGCCACGTGGATACAATAATTTCTAATTAGTCTTCTAATCTTCAAACATAGTCCACTAAGATGGCGGCTCCCTTCTTAAAACTGTCCAGGAAGTGTTGGTGGCTACTTAAAATGCATGTTTCTAGTAATTATTTTTAATCCACTTCCCTTGGAAATTTTAAACAAACTACATCACGTAAAATGCCCCAAAAACTACATAATATAGGAGGACCAAATATGATAAGTTTATATGTATAAACTGAAATAAAAACCACCACATACGATCAAGATACGCCCAAAAACTCCGAATAGTTTTTGTTCTGATTAGCAACTCTACAATAGTTACCGTATTTATTTCGATAGTATACTAACGAATTGTGTTTACTGTTTATGCGTACTGTGATACACGTCCCTATCTCAGTGTCTCGCTCAAATGAATGACGCACGCGTTCCCAACGGTGACCCGATAATCATGGCTAAAGGAATATTAGCTGCATTTAAATTATTTTCAATCCTCTGTTGGAGTCACTTTTAAGAATCTGTCAAGTTGTCATTTTTGTTTCATTAAACTGATCCCGAAACGGGACAAACCAAAAGAGAGTCACCGTGACGGATTTATCTACATGTTACGGTGTTCGCGATCTAGTCGAACAGAATTGCTGTATCGAACCACCCGGCAAGCAGTGTGAATCTTGTTTTTTAACGGCGAATAATTCTTTCTTTCATTCTAGTCCATCTAACAACATAAAACGCTGGCAAAACAAGCAATACTTTTTTCATACTAACTTGGTAAAATGATTTTATATCACCTGATGGTAAGTACGGTACACTCCACAAACAACATACTATCAGTTAAACAGATATTCACCGTCATGTCGGCCTGTTCAAATGCCTCTACACGCCCCGTTTGAAGGACTCAATAACATAAGGTGGGTATATTGGTTCGGAGACTTTAGACTTTTTTGTTCGTGTCGTGATGGTTGCTACCGTATAGCTTTGGCTCCGTAGACCTGTCAGCGTAGTTTTGTGGTGGAAGGGAGTTTACGAGAGAAGGTCAAACATCTTTTCAGAATTCCCATGATATAGACAAATAATTTATTTTATACAGTGCTAGCTGTGCCCCGCGTATATACCCGCGTTAAATTTGGATTGTACATGCTAGCGTACAAAATACACATGGTAACTATTTGCCTACAGATTGCCAGATTGAATGACGCTTATATGCTCAGTACTCCGCTCTTAAGAGTAGAAGTAGTAACATGATAGAAAGTCCATAAACATTTTTGACAAAAAGCCTTTTAATAAAAATAAAAAAAATCACATCTGTCTGGTAGTTCCAAAGATTAACGCATTTAAACCCAAATAAAAAAAAAACCAATATTTTCATCTTTATGATTGGTATATAATACTATAGAAGATATAGATTAGTTTATAGATATCAATGGTATGTATACAATTTATAAATGACAATAGTTTCTGTATGATTTAGAGTGAAACGAAGCGGAATAAAATACAACGAGTAAGTTGCTTAATGTAAAGTTATTATTTACTGAACAACGTGAGCGTTTGCACCTATGAATCCGGCAGCCACTACTCTTGTAACACGATACAAAGTTTTACGTTTGAATTAAACCGACCACACGTTTTTAATTTTAAAGCAGGATACTTCTGATTTAAATATTTTTTTATCGTTATATGTGTAGGCGTTATCGCCATAATCTCACCTGATGTTAAGTGACTATGGCCCAAGATGGTAACACGCTAAACCTAGTGGGAGGACTAGCTCTCAAGTGCAGCTGCCGGAACACACCTATTTGTGCTTGGCGACAGATTTTCAACTTGAGGGTGGTAGCTAGCCAGGCGGGGACTAGAAAAAGCCCTACCACCATGCTATGGTTTCATTACGATGTTTTCCTTCACCGAAAACTCAGGCTCATTGAAATGATTCGAACTCACATCCATCCATGAGATGTCCGTACACGCTACCACTAGGCCATCGTTGCTTTCTGCCTTCCTTTTGTATTGATTAATAATAATTAGAGATGACAAAGAAGCAAAACATTAATAAATATTCATGTTATACAGGCTCTGTCAGAATTTCAGCGTTTCAGTGCTTGCGATTGAGACGGTCAATTCGACCCCATGCAACGTTTATTTATTGGGCTTTTTTATACGTTTTGTGTGTTTGTCGATAAAATTTTTTTCCTTCTTTATATTAATGTCTCTCTCCGGTGTAGTTATTTTATTTTGGTATTCTAACATTCTATATGATACATGCAATCCACTTTGACCACGTCTGAAGTTACAATTAATATAGAGTCATATAAATAAATTTTGTAAACGATATAATATGAGCCATGTATGGGTTTTCCTTTTACATTTTAGGCTAATCATTCACTTTGTAACAAAAATTTAACCACAGTAGATATATCTATTAAAATGTAATCGAAAAAAGTTAATTATTAATCAAAATGCATATGTCTGATCCTATAAAAAATTAAAGTTTGGTCAATGTACCTACTATGTTAATAATTCCCACGTCAAGCAGGCTTGTATTATTTTAAAGACCTTTATTATGTTCAGTATTATGTTACGGCACACTCTGACGTTGAAAGGTAAACTTTGTAAGTTTAGGTATTAAGAAATTTTGAAATAACTATATAATATATTTTTTAAGTGTCTTTTCGAGTGAAAACCAGCGCTCGAGGACTCACCTCTAGCATATATGCTGACTCGAGGCCTATTTTTGGTACACACAAATGGCAACCGTAAACACTAAAATCAGGATATGTAACAACAATACATAATGTTTAGTTTTCATTATTATTATTCTATAACTTATTAAGCATAAAATTTAATTTTTATATGTGTAACAAATAAGTGTGTTTCCTTTATTTCTATTTATTTTGTAGAAAGTATTTTCAAATCCAAATGGTATTACAACAATGAAAGGATAAGATTTTATTACAAAAAAAAAGACAATACTCAAAGAATATCGTTAAGTTTTCGTCGAAAAAAAAATTTTCAAGTTTTTTAAGTAATATATAAACACAATCAAATTTCGTGTAAGAAATAATTTACCGAACGGTTACGTTAAACATTGGTTTCAATCATCAATGTTTCTTCTCTGGCAACACTGGCGTGCGTACTGTGCGTAGGCCGCCGCGCCGGTGTCCAGTTACGAACGCTCCTAAATTTACCTTAGCCGAGCTACTGCCATTAGAGCATTTATGTTATATTCGATATCACAATATTATAGGCGGATTGGGTTACCTTGGAACGAGCTTCGACCGGTCGTATTTTTTGTGAGGTGATGGTATAGAACGTGTGCCAATGACCACGTAACATCAGAATGACTTCTCATTTTCAGTCACCGTTGTAACATACAAAAAAGTGAAGTTTTTATATTACCGATATGATGACATACAGTTTAGTTAACAAAAATATTTGATTGAAGTTTGTCTCTGAAGCGTTTACGATTACAGAAAAGATAAAGGCCAGGCAAGGTAACGGAATTTAGCCTGATGGTAAGCACAGTACAATCCAAAAAAAAAAGGGCAACTACTATGAAACCAGTGATCCATTCCACCAGTCGTCGCTGTGTCATTCCGGCCAGCGTAAATAGGATATACGCCAGTTAATTGCAAAACGCGACGCGAAGAATCAAATCACTACAACGGGCTTTTCACCATGTGCATGGTGGTCGTAACCTAGTAGGGTTATACGGCCCTTCCACCACGTTATCGCCATTTCCTCGTCCTTTACTCAGCAGGGTGCACCACGTTAAGGTGAGATTGGCTTGGCTGTCACAAGTCTTAAGAATAAGATGTTTGACTCTTCAACATCCGAAAATCATGTTCATCATAGTTGACCCTGTGCATGAATTAAAACCGAGATCGACAAAACTGAGCAAAAAAACATCTAGTCAAATATGTATAATTTCTTTTTCGGCTTGTACACATGTGGCTCATAAGTTCACGATATCTAAAATTTAAAGACGAGTGCAAACTAAGATCAAACTCAATGCTGTCTCAGTTCGTTCACCTTGGTAAGTGCTATTTTTAGTGACGTAAACATCACTTATAGTAGAGTGTATGAGAAAAATTACTTAGCACGTGTATTTTAAACATTAACATTGGTTTTTTAAAACTGATACGGCAAAGTCACTTGCCTACACAGCCCTAATGTGACATAGTTTGGGTAAGGAAAATGAGTAGAAGTATGTTCTGGGAAGAGCGGTGTCGACTTAGTGGTGGGCGATCTATCGATGACCAATAACATTACCGGGAAAGTCTTGGTATATTATACCGATTTCAGTCTTATTTTAGTTGTAATGTTCGTATCACTTAAACATAAAAAGAAGTTAATAGTGTCAGTTGATTTCAAAATACATATTATTATAGGTGGGTACATTTATGTACTGAAATGCAACAAAAAAAGAGAATGAATTTGGGTAACAGTCGCACGATATCCAAATATTTATGTATAATACTCCTTTATTTATTACGCAGTATTAATGACACCGTAAGAATTATAATTGTTGTTTTGGTTTCTTTACTTATAATATATTTAACACGGTTATGATAAATCACGCAATTTGTGAGGATCAGCGAAACGAATCTTAAGTAGTTTCAAGCCATTTTTTACGTAATTCTTTTGATAAATGCATGTTTTCTCTTTTACAAAATTTACGTTATAGGTTCGCCTTATCCAGAAATGATAGTTCAATACCCAGTATGAATAATATCGTAATTCATTCGGCCATAGTTTTCAGTAAAGTTTTTTTATCAACGTTGTGTTTTTGGCATTATGATAAAATGTGAATTGGTTGAAACCTATTTTTAAAGCTATTTCGTCTCATTATCAACGTTAATTTTAGGCATAATTTCACCATACACTTGGTGTAAAGTAAAGATGTAAAATGTAAAGTAGCCTTTCGATAACAGTTTATGTATATCCCAGTTCTTTAGTAACTAGATCGATATTTAGAAAATACATGGATATGGTATGATAAAAATCATGAAAAGTAAGTACGTTTCATAATAATTGATAATTTCACATCCAAATAAGGAAACAAGAAGAATTTATACAAATAATTAAAATTGTATTGTCTGCCTGCAGTTTCGAAATAACGGTATTTTTATGCTTGTATGATTTTTTAATTTTTGTCCAGGCAAATACGATTATGACAGGATTTCCATAACAGTAGGTACTTAGAGGGCTTTTCAAATAGGCTTTCAAACCTACATATCACTACGCTTTAACATAGGAACTAATCAATAATGATAAAATTACAGTAAAAAATAGTCCACATTAAATCCAGGGAAGATACACTGTTCCCGTTGAATATAATATTATCTTGAATGAAGCTAATCTATAGGTACCCTATATATAAAAGTACAATTAACTGACTGACTGACATATTAACGCACAGCCCAAACTACTAGGACTAGGACCATGAAAATTTGCAAGCGAGTTCCCTTTTACACTGTCGATTAGCACTAAGGAAGGACTTTTGGAAATTCAACCCTTAAGGTGGTGAAAAAGGAGTTTGTAAAGTTGTATGAAAATCTGTCCTTTTTGAAGATAGATCTATGAAAAATTCGGTTAGAAAGTAAAAAAACGTGCTTTATATTATTATTTTTTCAAATTTAATACTTAAGGATGTACAAGATGGGGTTGGGATGGGGTTACAAGGATACAAATACCGAACTCTATTAGCCAAAGGTACTACCAACGAATGCTTTCATAAACTCAACCATGACGCGAGCGAAGCTGTGGGAAAAGTGCTAGTATATAATAAATTGGTTCTAACGTGAAACGTATATATTTCACACTATGATTGAATTTTATGTAACAAGGTCAACAGTATGTGTGCGAGGAACAAGAAAAACAAACATTTGTAATTAGACAGAATTCTTCTTTTTATTTAATAGCAACGTGTTAATTTGCAATTCTGCCAACGTCACATGAATAGAATTTTATATTTTAATTATTCTTGTAATCTTCTTAAATAAACTTAGCTCAAATAAGATGGCAGTTCCCTTGTTAAACCAGTTCAAGGAATTTTTGTAGCAACTTAAAATGCATGTTCCTAGTTATTATTTATAATCTACTTCACTTGTACAAAGTATCCAATCTAAACCACGTAAAATGTTTCCGAAATTACATTACACAGGTCCAAGTATATAAGTTTATGAAATAAAATAAAAAAACCACCACATGACAGACCAAGATCCTATCAAAAACTCGACAGAGAATTTATTATAACGCATTTCGTGTTTTATCGATAAAGTGCAACCCTAACGCATCAGAATATAGTAACCCTATTCGACAGTGTTGCATTCCCTTATAATTATCAAAGCTGAAAACACGAGCTTCGCAATATCATCGCGTTGTAGGGACCTGTAACATTAAACTGCACGCCCATTAGCAAAGCTCGCTTTCAACAGCTCCAACGGGTGCGCGTTGCGTGCACGATAGCATATGAATATTGTATTTACTAATAATAATGAGGATCATTCATATTTTCTGTTTTCTATGAAGATTTATTGTGTATAAAAACACAATTAAACATTGTGTTTAAGTAAGTACTAAGTAAGTCGTAACACGCACACTCGCTACATCTAGGCGGCGTATTACACAAAAATCTCAAATATTTAGTAACGATGTCAGACCATATTCTCTTAATCTAAGGTGCGATATGCTAAACCTAGAACGTGGACAGACTCTCAAGTTCATATATATAGTTTTAACTGCTAGGATGTTGAGTTTGCGTCCCAGTGATTTTCTTCACCCAAAAGCCAGACGGTTACAACTGTACAAGCGCTTTCAGCTCACGTAAGTCAATATCCAATATATCCGGTTTGAATAATTTAAAGCGTCCATCCATCAAAGCAGTATCTGTAAGTGGACACCAATTATCTTAGTGCGGTGGTCATCTTCTATGAAACGGTATCCGCGAGCACGTCTCGTCGCAGACGTGCCGTCGTTAATTAATAGAAGTTATTTCGATACTCGTGTGTCAAACGGATTATGTTACACTGTAGGTAAATAACGATCGAATCTTACTCATTTCATTGTACATTTTATATTAATAACTAACTGTAACCGCGGCTCCGCTCGCGTGGACTACTAAAAAAGGATTTTTATTTTTAGTAGTCTAAGTTATTCTTTATAACATCAGATATCTGCCATTGAAAGTCCCGGCAAAATCGGTCCAACCGTTTCGTAGATTAACCGGAACAAACTAACAAGAATTTTTAAAATGGACTTTTTGTTATAGGTATACTTATCGTTATCGTGTATACTTTCATATGCATTTAGTAAAAACCTGTTATTTCGACATTACAGACACTTCAATTTTATTATATGCATATAGATATCACTGGTAGTGATATATATAAGTATATATATATATATATATAAGTTCACCATGTAAATTCGTTTTGTCACCTTAAATAAGGTTTGATGGGCGTTATTAAAACTCTTTTAAAATACAAAGCCTTTAAGAAAAATAGGTGAACTTTATGAATTTTAAAGCAACAGCCCGCGACTACATTAATCTAAATATACAAATGATTTTTTCTGTTTGTTTGTTCACTATGTGTTTCTAAACTTTCATGCGATTGCGATTTAATTTTGATGAGTTTCAGGTTGCAATGCACGCCCGCGAAGGTCTCTTTATTAGTACAAATTATTACAATAGGTGGCGTGCAGATAATTTTATTTAAAAAAAAGGAACAACGTTCCTGGCAAAACCTAGTTACATTATAAAACTTCTTCTTCTTGTCTTGGTGCCGCAGAAGCAATTGCCACTGTCAATGTCTTTAACCTTCGTAGTATTTTCTATCTAATCTTCAAAGTGGGGTTTGACAAAATCCCTTGTTAGAACTATCTAGTGTGTTTTTGTGGCAACTGAAAATGCTTGTTTCCATTTTATATTTATGATCCATTTCACGTAAGGACCTAAGTTACTGAATTAAAAAAAAACGTTATGGTAGCTCAATATTCGTCTGAATCACGTATTTCAGCTGAAACCGAAATCATAACCGAATTTTCAGCTACTCTTCTAGTTTCGGCCTTAACCGAAACTTATTTAGTTAATGAAATTAAAAAAAAAACTCTGAAATCTCGTACTTTTCTACCATTGTAACAGATTATTCACATGGAATAAATGAAACTTTTATTTCGTAATCGCCTAGATTATAGATAAAACAGTATGTAAGTAAATATTAGTACCTATAGAAGTATACATAATTGTAAACATAAATATCTACTTTGCAACATAAATTTTATACAATTCACAGTATTAAAAAGAATATCGCCTACGTATCAAACTAAATGAAACTATGTTATAAAACAGTATACGTTTAAAATTACACATTTGACACACATATGTGATGAAAAACGCCTCGTCCGATGCGACATATTGTATGTTGTTAAAGAAATTTATTAATACGTTTCGTCGGCAATAAAATACCAGTAAGGGGGTCACCGTCGACGGCGAATGTATTATACTAAAGAGGTTCCTTCTTATTTTAAGATTTGAAAAAAAAAACATGTGATTATAGGTAGGTATAGGTATATCTATAATGTGTGTGGAAAGATATCGCAGTTAAAAGTTTTCATATTATATATACCTAGACTTAGTTTTAACAAATTCGTACAATAACTCCTTTTTTTAAATTCATGATTGGTGATTTTATGGCAGCACAAAAATGATAATTCTGCTAAAAGCAGTTATAAAGCATTTTAAAAGATCAAAACTGTTTTATCCTAATAAAAAATTCAACGTACGTAAATTTAAAATCCAATCCAATCCTTCAGCTTGTTCTTTCATTAATTATTCTTCGCTGGACTGTTTATCATATTTCTATTTCAGGAGAAAATTTATATCGGATATTTTTGAATAGTGAAATTTAACTTGTTTTTTCAGGAGTTTGCAGAAACGGCAATGAACGAGTTGCTGGGCTGGTACGGTTATGAACGACTGGAACTGAGGAGATGGGCTGCGTCGCGAGCTAAGGACGCGTCTAGTCCAGAACAAGCCAGCGATCAGAAAAATAAAGGTAAGACAGAATCAACAGATTAGATTATACTGTCAATCGTTTCCTACAGATTCGTCTTGCAAGGCAACCAGACTGGCCTTACGCGGTTCGGTGTTCTATCGGCAGTATCGTCGTTTACAGTCAACTGTGATTGTGAACAAGAAATATTTAAAAAAAATCGTCTTGTCATTTTGTTAATTTTATGCCTCAAAGTAATTTGTAGCATATATGCGTACTACATCCCTCAGAAGTCCATATCTCTACGTGCCATCGGTCAACTCCAATTATTATCGAGAAAATAGTTCCCTTTTAAGAGCAAGTAGGCAATTTAACATACTTGACAAAAACTTCAAATTATTTAACACTAACGTGTCGTTACTTATATGTACTAAGATTATAATTCTTTCTGTAATTCTTTATTCGTTCTGTGGTTTAATTTTCAACCAATCAAAACGCTTTTCTAAATTATTGTATTTTATTTGAAAATTTTAAATGGCGTTGTGGTTTATTTTTATACGAGCTGTGCCTGAAGTTCCGCTCGCGTGGACTACAGAATGCTGTATGTAGATCGACTTGTCGACTCACGCGCGACTTGTGCTGCTTCAAAAAGGCTTGTGGGTCATACATAGAAGTTGATATACCTATGCTATCGGTAACTTTTTTGTAGGTCTTTTGAGGGTCTACAATTATGTAGTACATTAATATGATATATATCTGAGTAAACTCAGCGTAAGCCATTTAACCGCCCCAAAAGCGTCTTTTTTCCGAAATGATTCACCATTATCGTCATTGCCCATTGCGTTTGTTACTTTATGTTTATGTAAAAAAAATATATAACCTGGCCAGATAACATTAATATGAATTAAAGAAAAATTCATGTAAATCGGATTAGCGGTTTTCGCTTGAAAAGAACATAGGTAAAAGGATAGTGAAGCAGAGAGATTTTGAGTTTTATAATAAGTATAGATAATCTATTTAGATAGAAGATACAGATAGATATTATACAAGTTTGTGTTCATAAGATACCACTAACGCCATCTCATACACAACATAATATACAAACGTAACACTAAATATTAAAAAGTATGAAGTATTATTATCATAAGTAGTGCAATCAATTTAAAATACTTTTCTAAGAATTACAAATGCCCCTTTCAATTGCAGCTGCAATTCATACGAAAGTTCTCGGAATTTTCGTGCGTAGCGCCCTAAGACCTTCAGCGCTTTTTAAAAGTGGTGGCAAATTGAAACACCGCGGGGTAGCACCGATACCAATCGAAAGTTTACATTAACAACTTATTTTCCTGGAACTTCGTATTACAAAATAGTTTCTACATCCTGTATTCTGTATAATCTGATAAGCCAGAAGCCACCCTGCGTTTGGTTATTGTGCAATTGCGTAACGAAGTGCTACGTCATTTTACATATTTTTATTATACTCGTACTACTGGCAGTCCTCGTGCTTACGGTCGTGCTTGTCGAAATATACTACATAAATTGAATCAACGTAAATTGACTCTGTGTTTTTTAAACATTTCCATACAAACCCAGGAGTTTAGATACTTTGAGAACTTTAAACTGCATTTATACATTAAATTTTGCATAATTATTTAAAGCAAGTTCTTGAAATACTTATTTATCGAATTAGTAATTATTTTTGGTACTCATTGGTTCACCATTTCTGATTTTATCACAATGGATACAAATATAATAAACGAATTAAATTTGCATAATTATTTAAAGCAAGTTCTTGAAATACTTATTTATCGAATTAGTAATTATTTTTGGTACTCATTGGTTCACCATTTCTGATTTTATCACAATGGATACAAATATAATAAACGAATTAAATTTTGCATAATTATTTAAAGCAAGTTCTTGAAATACTTATTTATCGAATTAGTAATTATTTTTGGTATTCATTGGTTCACCATTTCTGATTTTATCACAATGGATACGAATATGATAAACGAATTAAATTAAATCTTAGGCTTCAAGAACTCATCATTACAAAGGTCGGTAAGTCGGTTGATCTTTTGTTAGATAAATTCGCTTACGACGTTAATGGAAAAAAAACTACGTTTGAGGAATGGTATCAAAATGTTGTTTGACGTAATTCGAAACGACATTACTCATGGACTGCTATACTTTATAAGTTGATCCACGTTTTGTTTGTTTATCTTTGTAGTTAGTAAATACCCCGTTCCTGCTGTCGCGTAATCAATAGGAAAACTTTTTTATTGCCACATTGTTGGACCACATTCTCCTTTATAAATATCTAACTAGCAACTAGCGGTGGGTAATAGCTGCTTTTTGGACAACAAACCGAAACTATCCATTGAACGTTGATAGACGTTTCTAAAACTATCTATTCTTATAGCTGGTTTGTCTGTCGCCGTCGTTTTTAATGGAATTGTATGCGTTACGAAGCTATTTTTGACAATATAATATTATGAAGATATCTTTGTTTCGGATTCGTATACCTACTCTTTTTGAGAATAGCGACATTTTTTCGTCAAACAGAGCATTTAGTATTTGAGTAACGACAAAAACCGCTACTAATAAATAGATAGTTTCGCTACGATACAAATAACCCGCTATCCGCTAATACGTAACCACTTAGCGTTTGGCAAGCCCTAAGGTTGCTTGCTAACAAAGTTGTATAAAAAAAAATGTCTTACAATAACAATCGCATGTAAGGCTGTATCGTATAACTATGTATAAAATTATAACCTTTTCCATTTCATTATGTTTCAAGTGAAATTGGAACATGTAATTTATATAACAAAGGCGCGTCTCAGTCTGCGTAGAACCATGCCTACCTCATCAATAAATAAACGTACAAATACCCAAAAGCTTTGTGAACGAAATAGTACAGGTGTTGAATGTGTTTTCGCTGATGAAAATTATTTACGAATTTGATATTGTTAAGTCGGTTTACTATTTCTAATGAGCGTGCCGCTAAATTACCAAGTGTTATATAGGTTTGCGACATGTTTCTATTGCTATACTGTAAAAATAAAAGCTCTCTATTAAGTCTATAGCACAACCACGCGTGTTTTTACTCAAAGGTAATTTTACTCGTTTACTATATGTTTAATGACTTTTGAAAGGTGGAAAGGTCTAAATCGTGGAGCTATAGAATCTTCTCTGACCTTAGTGTTCTCTCTTTCTTTCTTATTATTATAAATATAATTACTTTCGTCAAAGGTCGGCGAAGCTGTCAAAGTTATTAAAGCTCTCGGCGTCGTTAAGACAGATAATTTAGCAGTCCCCGTGAAAAAAATGAGGCGCCATTGGCATTTTAATAGTTCAGTCTAATGAATGATTCGATCGTACCTCGTCTCACTGTCTTTTTTTTCGAACTGACTACACTATTATCAGGTGGGGTCCCTGAAGCCTCGGAAGGCTGTTACATTTTCACGAGCTTAGGGGCGAGCGCTCAAGCGCGCGAAAGCGAGGCAACAAGCTCAAAGGTGACAAAGCGACCGAACCTCGACTTGGGTTGTTGCAAAAAATCTAATTAATTCCCAAAAATTTTGGTCTAAACTAACTAACCAATAAAAAGGAAAAAGGTTTTCTTACAGAACCTATGTATCTGATAACCTGTAGTTCTCAAATGGCTGAACCGAACTTGATCCAGTTTTTTTGTTGGAAAGGTGACTAGATCGAGTCTGTTCTTAGCTATGATTCAAGAAAATCTGTTCAGCCATCTGAAGATTACCAGCAGATGTGCAATGGATGTGAGCATCATCCACAGTGAACGAGTCGAAATTTGGTATTCTGTTAATTCAGCGGTTTTAGAAAAACATGGTAATCTTGAACTGATGCACACTGATAACAGTGTTATCTGAAATCTGCTGGATATCCAACTCCTTACCAACTTACAGCAGAAATATCGTGTTTGGGTTCATTGCAATGGTCTCAATGATTAGGTTACCTATTTGAGTCGAGGTTTCTTCAATTTACCTTGTTCCGTCATGGCTTCGCCTTCCAAATAGACAATAGATACGCTTAGGATAAACAAAGGTATGTTCATAGCAAACATAATGTGGGCGTGAGTATATGATGACTAATTTATTTATTTGTTTAATTTATGGCATTAAGTGGGCAGCAACCTTTACGCGAGTTCACATCTAGGTACCTACGTAATTGCGCATATATTGGTAATAATATAGAGATATCACTGATTAAAAATTGGTATTCCTCATAAATTTTAGTAAAATTGAATATCGGATGAGTATGTTATAAATAAATTAGAATTTATTGACTTTTACTTTTGCAGTAATTTGTATATTTACCTTAATTATTTTTAGAATTGAATTAGAAATATAATTATTGATGATATAAGGAACCCAGCACAGCAGCTCCTGTCAGAGATATGATTTGTTTTGTGCTTCTTTTGCGTAACGGTTGGACCGATTTTGACGGGACTTTCACTGGCAGATAGCTGATGTTATAAGGTATAACTTAGGCTACTATTATTTTAGAAAAATAATTAGGGTTCCATACAAAAAATAAAAAAGTTTTTTTGGTAGTCCCCGCGAGCGCAGCCGCGGCCACATCTAGTATATAATAAATAAGTATTAGATAGATGATAAACTGAATTAATCAAAACCGCTTCCAGATTACCGCTATCGAAACACGCCTGAAATTCTAGTAAATACCTTCGTAATTAGTTTTTAAAAGATGACAAACTAGACTTTGATAGACTTATATAGATTATTTATGCAAATAGGAATTATAGTTTTTAGTATTAAAATGTAATATAAACTTCAATGAACAAGGTTCGTAACGAGCTATCATTTGCCGCCGAGTCGCTTTATGCCGACGATGCCAGTAATGAGAAATCCTGTATTCAGTTTCATAACGTTTTTTTTTCGTTCAATAACATTCGCAAATTAATTGGAGATTGTTACTTGAGAAGTGCTCACAATTTGCTATAACGTTTTTATTATTTTATCTTAATATCCAATTCCACGGGGAACACGATAAAATCTTGGCCGATTTAAAAACTTTACTTGTGTTTTCTGGTTTATATTATCCGATTTCGTCGATGTTAGAGAATATAATTATATAATATTTGTGTGTAATAAATGAACGGATGTATTATACAAATCCCATATAATTTTGAGTGGTAATCGTTGACCGCTTACGTTTCTCGTCGATATTTTTAAAGGAAAAGTTTGACGGATTCTGTTTTTAGATAAGGAATATTGATTAATATTATTTGGCGAATATTTTAACAAATAATAATAATACCAAAAACTAAAATATTAAGGTGGGCACCCCTTAAAATTTTTTAACTGTTTTGTTTTTATCTGTCGTAAAACAATCAACTTCAAACTATGTATCATGTGACAATAATGCAAGCTCTACTAAAATAAAATAACATTTATATTTACACATATAAAACTCAACATCTCTCTGTCTGTTTGTCCGTTTATAATCTTTTCACACGAAAAACACTAATCCGATTTACATGGTTTTCCTAATTTATTAATAAAGATATTATGTTGTCTGGCCAGATAATGGGATATATTTTATTACATAAAGTAACATACGAAATAAGCAGACATGATAATGGTGAATCAATTCGGAAAATAGACGCTTTTGGGGCGATTAAAAGAACTACGCAGAGTAAAGCATAAGATATATATCAAATTAATGCACTAAATAATTGTATTTCTTAAAAAGACCTACAAAAAGTCATTGATAGCATACTCGCGCGTGCCCTCGACTGAGGGCATTCTGTAGTCCACGCGAGCGAAGCCGCGGGCAGATCTAGTATAATATAAACCGGCCAACCAATGTAATCTTCTGATTAGTAAGGATTATTGTAATTAATTAATAAGCCAATGATTGCACAGTTTCAGTTATCAATATCGGTGCCTGGTTATTGAAATATGTTTTTATTTTCTCTTTTGGTACTCTTTATAAACGTATTGCTTCTTTTTTGAAGTTGTAATTCTTCTGTCGCCTTTAGTATTAGAGGGTAAAATTGAGAGCTGCGCGCGCATCATGTGACGGAAGTGCGATACGATGAAGTCGGCCATCAATGATAATAATGAATTTATTTCAAAGTTAGTAAAACCTATTTAAATTATAACCTATTGATGGCTTACTTCATAATGTTCGCACGCGGGATAAAATGTATGGAGTTATTTCGGTTTTATTACGCCAAAGAAGTAGATAGGTATGTATAACTTGTTAAGTGCGTATGTAAGTGGGTATATATAATGTTTTACATTATTATTAAACGATGTTACTATATAATAATTCGTCAATGATTACAGACGAATGTTCGTGGTGCAACAAGAGTATTACCAGTGAGAGTGGCGCCCTCCAACAGGCCGGTGCGACATTTTGCTCCGAGCTATGCTTCAGCCAGTCGCGGCGAGCGAACTTCAAACGAGCGAAGACTTGCGACTGGTGCCGGCATGTCAGACATACCGTCGCTTACGTGGATTTTCAGGTAAGAATAAATCCAATTTATCAACCAATGTTATTGCACTTGATTTTATATGTACAACCACCGAATAAAGGTACCGAAAGAAAGTACGGGCCATTACCTCACGCCAGGCCACGACGTATTGACGATTATGAAAGCTGAGAAATCGCCAATACGTGATGGTACTATAAGAACCTTTTTCTTCACTTTCAGCCGAGTCTTAATTAGATCCACATGCTTTCTGTGTTTCCGAACTAAATCTAATCTGTTTAACATAATAAAAAAACTAAATTTTTTACATTGATGCGATGATTAGTTGTTAAATTGTATTGTTGCTTTTCGAGAACGATGAAAACTTTTGCATTTGCAATATTCTTTTGCATCAACTGGTGCCCGTGTCTTCGTTCATGTAAAGAAAACTTTTGGTATCCTAAAGCAATTACATGGCTGTTACATAATACGAATTTGCCATTATAAATCCGATATTTAGTGATTTTTGCCATCGCTTTGCTCTAGGGATATGCATAATTAAAGGGCCGTTGTTGTTTGTAATATAACAAAACATACAGATTACTAAATTGTAAAAAATCGTTTCAGGTATATTATAATTGAAATTGTTTATCATTTATAAACTTTGTATTTATTTATGTGTTTTGTTCTAGGATGGTGCAACGCAGCTACAGTTTTGTTCTGACAAATGCCTGAACCAATACAAAATGCACATATTCTGTAGAGAGACGCAAGCGCATCTCGATCTCAACCCGCATCTTGTGAACGCGTCCTCCTCATCCAACCTAATCACGCCAGAATTATGGCTTAAGAATTGCAAGAGCCGTTCGACTTCGCCTACATCTGAAAGATCTGCTTCACCCAATCCAGAGAGTTTACCTAATAAGCCAGAAGCCCATAGAACGCTGAATAGAAAATCTCCGCTACCTTTGATAACGATAGCGCCAACCTCAAAACTAATGAAACAAAAACGCTCAGAGGAATCTACAACAACACAGAAGTCACCCGAAGCTAAAAAAGATCTTAGGACTACTAAAATGAATTTACGAAAACGTAGGACATCTAAATGTTCCGCGACTGTTACATCACAGACTGTGAGGCAGCGCACTAATACTCCTAAAGCTCAAGATCTTCGGCTCTGTAGTCCCTCTGAAGCATCGTCACCAGCATCTACAATTACCAACGCGATGCATTCACCTCCCCACCCAATAAATCCACATCCAATTCATCCTACACCTTTCCACAATTCAATGTTCGGAATGCCTCCACCAGTGTTCATGGAAAATCATCACGATTTCAGACATCCGAATATATTTCCACCGAGACTGGGTTTCATGCCACGACCTGGAATTCCGGTCCATCACGAAAGACCACGACTACCTCCACCTATAAACTTTCCTCCTCCATTGGGACAAGTTCCACCGGTAACCGTTTTAGTACCTTACCCCGTAATATTACCTGTACCTATTCCTATACCAATTCCAATACCATTAACTGCATTTCTACAAGCTCACTGTGCTAATAAAGTGAAGACAGAACCTAGAAACGAAGAAACTGAAGCGCCTTTAGACTTTACTATGAATAGCAACAAACGAAAAAACGAGGAACTCCCTGATATTGCTGAACCGAATTTAGAGGAAATTGATGATAAGATCGTGGATGAACCAATAACGGAAATAAATGGGCACATGAACGAAGAAGAAAAACATAGTAACGAACCAAATGAACCGGGAATTAATCCAGAACAGACTCTACCTAAATTTAAAATAACAAGAATAGGCAATAAGATGGCGAAAATTGTTTCAAAGGCAAGAGAACCCTCTGAATCGACGAGACCGTTGCGAAAACGACGAAGACTTGTCGAAGTGTCCACAGACGATGAACCACTCATTCCGAAAACTAGAAAAATCGTACAAGTGTAGTTAAACATTTGAATAAATTATACTCCACTAACTTTATAACTCATTATACATATCACAAATGCATGATAATCCGAACAGAGTTCAATATTCTTCACTAGTCTTAGTTTTAAGGACGGTAAATAATGTTTAATGTAACTATAAATTATGATAGAATGCACTGTAAATGTGATATTAGTAACTTATAAAATTCTATGTAAGTGAATAAAAATATAACAAGTTCCCCTTTTTAACTAGTTTTCTTTTACATTACATAATTGTTTTCCCTAAGATTATCGAATAAGGACTATAACTATAAGAACGTTCCACATCCGCACTCGATACCACACGCAAACCGAATTTTTTTAATAGGTGCAGTGGTTCAGGAGATTACTCTTCTCATATAAACAAATACGAAATTTGCACTCTTTCTTTAAAATATTACTTTGGATTTGTCAAAGCTCGTACTACATCTCCAGGGTGACCGGGAGATCCCGAATCGAATTACATTACAAAAAAAACAATTATCTTTTTTATAAACTAGTTGGACAACGTTTTTTTAATTGCCTATCATGGAATTCAAGAACATTGGCGGTCGTTAACATGTCGAATTGTAACTGCTTGCTTTACGGTTAAACTGTCGTCAAAATAAAAAATTTAGGCCCTACTTGGTCACAATGCCTGTAATAAGTTATTAGCTGTTACTTTGCCCTGTGATTATACCACCACATTTGGAAAGAATATACAACTGTGGATATCTCGGTGTCTGAAATCGCTAATACGTTACGGGAAAACGTGGTGATTAAGCTTGAACCTTCCCTCGGAGGCATTTGCTAAGCAGTGGTTATAGCAGATCACAGAACATGTTGCATACTATTAAATTGTTACTAAAACAGATAGTTTATTACTGTAACAAAACTTAAGTGTCAAAATGCTGCAAATAAAATATTCACATGTAATGTGTACTCAGCTGATCTACAAAGATAATGATGCAATGCACCAAAAATGTTATAATATTCAAGGTTACTTCAAATTAATGAAACCCAAGTGTAATTATTTTTCATATTTAATGTCTAATTTACTTAATTAAATAATATGTAAAGATAAAGAACATTGGAAAACATTATTGCTATATTTGATAACAAGTAGTTTTTAAAAAAGCTTGGCAACACACCAGTCTAATCACAACATTCCTTAAGATTTTTTTAAATTGAGATCTGATATTGTATTCTATGGGTACAAATAAAAATATTAAAGCATTCTGGCTGCACCACATTGAATGTGATTTTTGAAGCAATACTTTAGTTGACATCACTTTTATTTTATCTTTTTTACTGGAAACTTGATAGCAAATAAAATAGCAGATAAAACTTAATATTATTGCTTATTGTTATATAAATCCCATAGTGTTATAGCACCATCTAATCCCCCAGCGGCCATCAAGTTTGCTTTCCAAAGGGAAACTTTCTCAGTTGAATATGTAATATCTTGTATCGCCTGCTTGTGTTCTGTAAGCACAGCCAATGGCCGCAGAGAATACCAAGAAAAAATACGAATATGTCCATCCCAACCTCCAGTAGTGAAGACTTTACCATCACTGCGAGACTTGACTTTGTTCACTCCAGGATTTTTAATAGTAACATCCATCTTGTGGGCCAAGCTTAAGTCTTTTCTTCCTAAACTAAAAATCTGTATCACATTTGAAGCGTTACCTATGATACCTCTTTGCTGGTCGACATGATAATCCACTGACATGGGGCATTCCTTTAATTTCAGGTTACTTATGCATTGACTAGTATTAAGATCCCAGAGCAGTAGCCAACCACTTTCATAACCTACCAGCAAACATTGTTGATCATTAGGCATCTCGATATGCTTTAAGCACATCGGTTCTCCATATTTCAGAGACTTATCCTCCGGTTCTAAAGTTCCTACTTTTTCACCAGAAAAATTATAAATATTTACTTTTGAATCTTTATCAGGTACATAGAGTGTTTCGAGTTTTGTGTTGATATCAAAACGGCAGAACCCAGGATAATCAATGTCTATAACAGCATCCTCTTTATAACCTCTGTTAGTGAGTTCAAAGATTTTGTATTTCCCCCCTTTTTCTTGAGTAATGAGATGACTGTCTGTGTGGAAGAGATGCAGGATGGGACCTTGACCAACTTGAATCTTCTGTTGCACTCTGTTTGTCTGAAATTTATACCAAATAACATTAATTTATTTACATTGTACAAGTTTTTCATCAAACATTTCATAACATTAAGTAATATTAGTAAAGAACACTTAATTGATAAGGTTAATAATAATTGGTTTGCTTATTTCTAAAATATCGACGGCTCCCACACATAAGGTCGTAAGGCAAAAAAACGATATTTTTCAGGAGAGCTATTTTGTAAACGTTACTGATATAGTTCATTTGTGTAATTCAAAAACTCATAATTTATAGAAGATATTAGTATTCAGGAATTCAGTAATTAGGGTTCAGGAATGTTTAATACGGTATATTATGGTTCTAATGACACAAATACTTAATAATTTTACTCAAAAAATGTGTTTCGACTTTATGCGTGGGAGCCGTCGATATATGAAGTAACCTATTATACAAAATCATTTCTTCAGTGTGGAAGTGGTACTGCGCTAAGCATCCAACATAAAACAATATACATCTAGTAATTTGTGACTTTGTTTGCACCAATTACTAAATATAACAATTATATATATATATATATATTATTATATTATAATTGTTATATATATTATGAAAAGAAAAACATATTTCACTTAGGGACAATGTAGCATTCTATCGGTGAAATAATTTTTAGAATTGAATTAGATCTATAGTTTCAGATATTACCTCCAACAAACATACAAACTTTACTTTCTTATTATGATAGTATAGAAGTATTTAACAAAATGTAGTAATAAAAAAGATAAATAATCAGTTTATTTTCGTTTCGGCTTAGCTGGCACATTAATTTGTTTTTCTAGGTCACAAAATTAGGATGGTAAACAAAAGAAACGAGCACAGTATCCGAGCCAGAGAAAATGCGTAGGTAATAAACGATATCTGCGCAGTCGTGCATAGAAAATATCATCATTAGAATAATGTTGATCTCACCTGAAGGTTGTATGCATAAACATAGCCGTTTTTCGAACCGGCTAGTAGCCTTTCCAGCCCCCCCGGTAAAAAGCTAAATGCTAGCGAATATACTGGTGTATTATCAACGTTTCTGATGGTGTAAACGGGATCCGGGGGCAACAGAGCCATCTTTGGTCAAGTTTCAACAGAAATATTACGATATAATATAAAATTAAAATAAATAATAAAATTAATCAAGCCATCAGAAACTCAACAACAACTACGCACAACACAAAACTGACATAACAGAAAAACAAAAGACAAATGTCATTATGGTTAGGGTTGCCTTGCCTATAATAACGATTAACAATTACTATTAGCAGTTGTTGATATCTAGCTGTTATAATTCTTCATATTACCGTTTACCACATCGTATATTATCTCCGATCAATAATACACTAGATTCACGATAAGCGCTTCAAAAATGGGCAGAAAAATAGAAGCACAAATATGGTTGTGGTCTTCTTTCAAATTAGTATGACCCAATCATAGCCAACGTTACGACTTCAAAATGCCCCAGTGTGCGTTCAAAAATTGTGGAAATAACCACCATAACACCAAGATTTTGGAAGGAATATCTTTTTTCGGTATGTTTATACCATTAAGTGTTTTTATTAAAGTAAAACCAGAATTAAATAGTAAATATGAATAAATTACCAAATATTATGATTGTTTTACCAACGTTTGCGACGACGCGCCATATATTGTAACAAACATCGACTGTTCTGGGACAGAGAATGCATAGAGTAGTATTAATATTTTAATTATTATTATTTTTTGTAGCTTTCCTAGGGACCCATTTCGTTGTGCAGAATGGGTATCTATTGTCACGAAAGAAAGAGGAGAATAAATATACAAGCCTTATAAAAATTCGACAATTTGTTCGATTAACAGCTATAAGCTTGATGAAACTAATTATAGAAAAGTTCATTGATGTAAGATTACATTATATTTGTAAAAAAGAAACCATTCAAATAACAATTGATTCTAAAATACAGCTTTATAACAAGCTGAATCTGTTTAAAGGTAATTAAACCTACACCACGTTTTAAAATATTTACTATGTGTTATAATTAAAACATATATGTATTAAAAATATTTGACATCATACAAAACGAAATAGAGTAAGCGTGAATGTTTTTAACCTGTTTGCTTAGATTTTAAGTTTGACTTTTAATTTTCAAGTTTCCAGCGACTTGAACTTGTACAACTACATAACTACCCTACTTACCTACCTACATACCCTATCTGCTTACCCTACCTACCCTCCCACGTAAACAATTTTGTTTAAACCCTGCTAGTATTCAAGCGACAAAATAAAATAAGAATTATTCAAATCGCTCAAGCCGTTTTTTAGTTTTAGCGAGACCAACGAACAGCAAGTGTTTTTTATTATATAGAAAGATAATTGTGTGAAAACATGGTCACTTGAGCGACTTATTTTTGTTCGTAATCATTAATCTAGTACTTTTATTGGTCGAAAGTATAAACAACATCTTGGACAGTTCAAGACAGTTCATGCGTAAGTATATTATAGAGAAACTTAAACAAATTTTAAATTAAAAAATTTAAATAAATTATTATAATATAGTATTTTTGTATTTTAACAACTTGACTGCTATAGATGGCATAAATCTCAATTTTACGCGCATTTTGTGATTGTGATTTTGAGAGCCGAAATATTAAAACAGCAATAATATCCAAACTTGATGAAAAAAAAAACATATTTTCATTTTTTAACTTTTTTGGTGCTTAAATAATTCATAACCAATAGATTATAATAAATACATACACCGTATGTTGATAACTTCATTAAGTATAGTTCCAAAAGGTGTCCACGAAGCAAAATACTTTGGAGGCTTTTGTTGAACAATAGGCTATAGAATATAGGATGGTTTCGCTGATTTCAGGTTGTATAGTGAGGTTTGTCGAGCCCGCAAAAAGTACTTTAACCAAGAATTAAAATATTTTTTAACTGGCTGAGTAGACTATTGCCTATATGTTGTATTTGAAAGGAATTATAATAACCATGTCGGGAGCTTTTGGCGGAATCACAAACTGTCATATAGTAGTTTTATTTTTTATTCTTGAATTTGTGTTAATTGACCCTATATTGTGTAATACAGGTGGTATTTTGCCACCCGCCACGACCGCCCTCCTCTGCGGCAACTCAAGCCTAGGTCCGATCCATCGGCATTGAGCCCTTGAGTCAAGCAGCCGTTCGCGCGATACAGTGACTCTACATTCACTAGCTTTCACAGCCATACATGACACTGCATTATACATGCACATGCACACATGCACAACACACAGGTACATAGGTTCTGTAAGGGACCTTTTTTTTTCTTTTTTTGCCTAGTTAGATTAGACAAAAATTTTCAGACCACTAAATACACATACATACACATGTTCCTTCCCTCCTCCCAGGGGGCAGAAACATGTATATATGTATAGTTAGTTTAGATCGAATGATAGGGATTTAGTCAGATCGCGGCGCAACAGTCCGAGCCGAGGTTCGGCCACTTTGGCACCCTCGGATGTTGTTGCTTAGCTTTCGTGGCGGAGTGCCCTAAGCGCTCGCCCCCAAGCCCGGTAAAGCTGTAAAAGCCGTAAAGGCTCCAGGGCCCCTAAGGCTAACAGTATAGTCAGTTCGAAAAAAAAAAAAAAAAAACGTAATAAAGCTTGGTTATTGTGCACAATTGAAGTGGATTGGAAATAATAACATGGATTATGAATTCTAAGATGCCACAAAAACTCCCTAGAAAATTCTAATAAGGAAGCCACCATCTCGTTAGGATCCTAAAATCGCCATAAGACTGGAAACTATACTCACTCGATAATGGCAGAAATGGTATCCAATAAAGGGGTTCGTTTGCCAAGTAGAAAAAGATGAAGAATAAAGACGTCAACGTCACTTGTTTTGTCAGACGGATTTGTGTCAAGTTGTCAACGTCAATTTCCTTCACAACTTGAAGGAGCTATTCGTGTTTTACGATATTTCGAGTTTTTGAATGGGAGTAAATTGGGTTTATTAAATAATGGGTGCCATAAACAAACTAAAAATATTAATTTAATACTCGAAATCACAAATGGCTGGAGAGTGGTTGATGAAAACTGGCAGGCATTATAAGTACACATCATATAGGAAAATTTTGTATCATAGGTTCTTTGTCGGCCTACTATTGTTTATAGTTATATCTCTAGTGTTTACAGTGGTGTTCAATGCGTTCAGTGGTAGTTCACCTCGGACCAGTGTGTTTATACCTGTGAATTTAGAATCCAGGAGTGATACTGTCAAGTTAAAAGACGATGCGACTTTTTCGCAGCCACGGATCGCAAACTGTACTTATTGGGAGTGCTTCGATGTTTATAGATGTGGAAGAGGGCATGATAAGTTAACTATATACATATATCCATTAAAAGAATACCAGACTGCCAGTGGGAGACCTATCTCACATTTTTCTAGAGAATTTTATACAATTTTAGATACAATAAAACGTAGCAAATATTACACGCCGAATCCTGAAGAGGCGTGTCTTCTAGTCCCCAGCATAGACACACTGAATCAAGCTAGTTTTTCTAGTAAACATGTGTCACAAGTTTTTCAGTTACTTGAATTGTGAGTATATTTTTATAAAATCATTAAAACTATTTGTTATTTGCTATAGTTATCAAGCAATAACATATCATTTATAGAATTATTTTAAAGGCTATTATTACTGAAGATAGATTCTTATAATTTAGCTCTAAGAAAAGTTGTTCACAATTATCTATATTATGTAGTTTCATACTACTATTATAAAAAGGTAAAGTTTGTATGTTTGTAATAGTTAAATCTATGCAACTACTGATCTGATTCTAAAAATAAGAAGCTGCATTATTCCTGTATCATATAGGCTATGTTTTATTCTTATTAATTTGTGTATAGTAAATAAGGGGAAGAAAGTCAGGGGAAACAGAAACTAAAATAAAATAAATAATAGACCTCTATACAAAACTTAAAATGATTTTACAGGTTATTCAGTTAATGTTACCATTACTATTTTAAAGTTTTTATTATCTAGTAAATTAAAAATTAATATAAGCATATAATAAAGCATAAAAATATACTTAGCAGAAATCAGTATAGTGAAGCAACTACATTGCCTGCCTATATTTAAATTTAAGGTTGGACTTTAGATTACATGCTACCCTGAATTTGATGATGTGAAGGTGTGGGAGAGGGAGAGAGGTAATCCTCTGTAAAGGATAGTGCTTACATATGAATTTTCAAGGGATAATTATTTGTTTCTGGCACTCGTTGGCTACACGGCCCAGTTACTTCATTAGCTCAGCTTGTGCTTTATGAGCACAGTTCAAACCTAACCAGTTTTATTGCAACAACGGAAAAATGAAAATATCACACGCAAAATAGCACAAAATGTTGAAGTAGGTCGAATTTGTTGCAAACCTAACAATGATCATTCAAAAAAGAACAGAAAAATGTAAAGAAAAAATTTGTAAATTAATTTACTGTAATAAGTATACAAATTATAAAAACTGGTTTATGTATTACTAAGAATAAGTATTAAATATTATTAATAATAATAACATAAATAATAAGAAATAATAAACGAAAATTAAGTAAAAATTGAAAATAAATGTTCAAAAACTTGAGAGAATTAAGCTGTATGGTTGAAACATCTTTACTTGTCTTGCAAAAGTGAACTTTATACCAACTGCTTAAAACTGACATCTGACTGGCATTGTGAAATTTATAAAAAATGTGATTAAGAAAAATATTTCTTAATAATGACTTATTTGTTTCTGCAGTGTGAAATTTTATGTGCAATCTAATTATAAATTGAAGCTGGACGGCATGTAATTTAAAGTTGAACCTAATTCAAGTTCTTTTTACAAATATTATTATTCTATTAAACAGCTGGAATGATGGTGAGAACCATCTCATCTTCAACTTTCTACCAGGCTCAGTACCAAACTATAACACAGTCGTCGACCTCAACACATCTAAAGCCATTATAGCAGGAGCTGGGTTCAACACGTGGACATTTAGATATGGATTTGACATATCAATTCCAGTCCACAGTCATATAGCAGAACAAATAGATAATACTCAACCTAAATCAAAAAACTATTTTATTGTATCTACACAGTGGAATATACCTCATGATTATTTGGAAGAATTAAAGGGCATATCTTCTTCGTCAAATGATTTATTACTTCTTGATCAATGTAAAGATGTTGTTGATCATACAAAACGTTGTGAGTACACTACAGGCAGAGAATTTAATTATCCAGATATATTAAAAGAAGGAATGTTTTGTCTTGTTGTACGAAGTGCTAGACTGACTCAAGCGGTATTGATGGATGTTATTGCATCACAATGCATACCAATAGTGATATCGGATTCTGTAGTAATGCCTTTTAGCTCTCATGTAGATTGGAAACGAATAGCAATATTTATTCCAGAAAATAATATAAAGAATTTGCTGAAAATAGTACACTCAGTGAGTAAAGAGAGACGCGGTGAATTGTATTGGCAGTTACGATGGGTTTACGAGAGATACTTTGCTACTATAGAGAAGATTACATTGACAACCCTAGATATTTTAAATGAGAAAGTTTTCCCGCTGGCAGCACGAATGTATGAAGACTGGAATATGCCTGAGCATTTAGTAAGTGGTATTTTATTACAATTAGCATAGTATTATATTCAGTAATCAAATAACTGTTATATTTGTTTATTATTGTTACATAAGAAGCACACAAGTAACGGCAAAGTGACGTCACTGTGGCTGATGGTAAGCACAATCCGAAATCATGGTCATTGTCATTGTCATTTTCTGTTGTCACTGTCATGCCTGCATGCAAGTCTGTCGGCGGTTGGATATATATACTTTATCTGATCCTGGAATGCGACAAACTAAAAGAGAGTCACTGTGATGGGTTTGTCACCATGTGCATGGTGATTGCGAAACAGTCGTGCATAGATCCCTACCACCCCGCTTGACTTAAACCAGCTAAACCCAGAACGCGACCGTTTTATTTGAAGTTAGTAATTTTTAAGAACAGCATCTATTATTTTACATCTGAATGGAAGCTATACATGTAAAAATTTGGCCTATTTAACTGAACAGTGACAAGACTGTAATATTTTTCTCATTTTGACATAGTCATAGAAATAATTCAATATTAATAATGCAGTAATCAGTAATATTAAGGCCCCTATCAGACTAGCGTTTGCGCGTGCGCGTTCCTCGAATGCTTGACCAGCGCCAACACTGCGCGCACGCTGCAGTCACGTTGCGCGCCTGCTGAACGCAGTACTCGCGTCACGTCGTTGTGACGCTCGCATCGCTTTATATTCCCGCTACAAGATGACAAGCTGCATTATGCAAGCGCAAGGCGCGCAGCGTCAGCGCTGGTCAAGCGTTGGAGAAACGTGCACTCTCGACAAACGCTAGACTGATAGAAGCCTAAAATATGTCATATGATAGTAAATAGGTAGGTATATATTACATAGTACATATATAGTTTTTTTATCCTAATAGGTTTGGCGTAGTGGCCACAATCTCACCCGATGTTAAGTGATGATGTTGCCTTTTACGACGCCCACGGAATGAGATGAAGTGATGCTATTGTAAGCCGTCACGGGTCGTCGTGACGATCTTTGGGGGAGGCTTATGTCCAGCAGTGGACGTCATTCTACTGAAATGATGATGATGATGAAATATTTATTGCACCTTTACTACTTAAATAAATAAAAAATACATGGTGGGAACCCATTTTCTAATGCCTGCCTGGTTAGATATCAACCTAAGTTAAACATTCGTCGCCAAGTACCTATACGTGTGTTACGTCAGCTGCACTTAAGAGCCAGTGTCCCCACTAGGCTTAGCCCGCTTAGTATGTTTCTATATTGAGCCACATCGTCACTTAACATTTGGTGAGAATGTAACCAGAAATGCTAACACTTTGCCATGCTACTAAAAATATCATTCATTAATTTCCATAACAAGTTAAATGTGTGATTCATTCATAATAGAACACTATGAACTTTTGTCATCTACACCGATTTATGGATATTGCTTGGTGCAGAATATTAAGATATCATACTATTGGGACTGCTTTAAATGCTTATATAATGGAAAAGTTTTGTTAATAAACCTTTTGGACCAATATCACTCACGATTGATTGGAAATTAAGCATATCTTATATGAGTACTGATAACAAACATGGTTATCACACAAAAATCTGCCTTAACCGGGAATCAAGCACACAAACTCTGCGTTTACAATGAAATCTTAAGCCTTTTATATTAAAGAAATCTTTGGTAAAGCTTTATTTTAAAAAGTAGGCTCGAATGTTAATGCAAGTTAAAAGATAAACTTGTTAACCTAGTTTTTCGAGACTAAGGTATAGATGTTCACCTTTACCCACATTGTCCAGTATCATTGCTCGAGCTAAAAGCACACTTAACGCGTTTGCCTAAAAGGGTTCAAGTAAAGGTGAAAGTTAATAAAAGGTCATATAAGAAAGTCATATCAGCAGTAAAATATTATAACCGAAAACACGTCATCAGTGAAATCTGGGTATGAGCATATTGTATTGCTCATAGCTTTATTGCTTTGTTTATAACGCATGTCACTCATGAGTCATGAATAGAGATGGATTATATTTTGTAGTCCCACTAAATCCATGTAGCTAGGATTCTTAATACCCGTAACACATTATAAAAAACAGATCATCATTGAAATCTGTGTATGATCATATTGTGATGTTTGTTTTTATAACGTAGATCACTCATGAGTCACCACAACTAGAGTTCGTTTATTTGTAATCCGACGAAATCCATGTAAGGTTTTTAATATCCGTAACAGTAGACACTAAAGGGCTTGTTACTATATAAAAAAAGAAAACAATCTCCACACGAATGAAGTTCATATAGACGGACAATAATATATCACAACACAATGTGTCGTGTAGTGTAACGATATTGACAATTTGCATATTGTAGATAATGTTGAAACAGTAATAAACGGATAAATAATTATTTCACCATAAAAAAATTTGTTACCTATGCGCACATAGGCATTAGGTAGTTACCATATCAGTTAACAATAAAAAAAAACTTTGGCCAATTTAGGTCCCAAGAAGGCACTTATGAATGTTAAACACTACTACTGGTTCGGAAAACACCCCAGTCATCGAGAAGAACCGGCAAAAAACATGTTCGGGCTTTTTTGTTTTTATTTCCAACTGTAGAAATAATGTTTACAGTTAACAATCATATTAATCATTTAATGGATGCACAGAGAGGGAGTCACTTTTCACTATCATTCACATAATGATCCATCCTGTAATAGCCTTTTGTCCGTAAAGTCTGCTTGACATGGTCCTTGAACTCTCAGTGAGTCAATCAAATCAGTAATGTGCTTCAGAATCTTATTATAGAACCCAACATTACTACCTAAAAACTTTTATTAATTGTACTACTCGTAAATATAAAACACTGTACGACTGATTTATGTGTATTTCTTGTATTAAAACTGTGCTGGTCTTTGACAAAATCTAGCTTGTCAAAGTTTTTACGAATATACATTATATTATCAAGAATGTATTGGGAGGGCAAAGCTAAGATATTAAGTTCCTGGAATTTGTTCTTTAGAGATTTGCGAGGTCTCATGTTGTACATTGCTCGAATTGCTCGTTTTTGTAATATGAATATGGTGTCTACCTCCGCTGCTGAACCGCACAGTAAAATGCCGTAAGATATTAAGCTATGGAAGTAAGCGAAGTAGACTAACTTAGCAGTGGCAGTATCTGTTAACTGGCGAATCTTACGTACTGAGAATGCAGCAGAACTTAATCTTCCCTCCAAAGTTTTAATGTGCGGACCCCACTGTAATTCTGAATCAAGCGTAATACCCAATTCACTTCTATCTTGATATGACTATCAACACGCTGAACATTGGGCAAGGCAAATCTCATTCATTTGGTTTTGTTTGCATGCATAGATTTTTTATTACATTTCTTCTACTTCAAATTTATTTCATTTTATTGAAATATTATTCATACACGTGATTTTTACTGCATTTATCCATTGTTTACGTTTATAGGTTATCCACGTCATGTTTAAGGAGCTTTCTGGGAAACGATATAATTTCATTTTTATATTCTTTTTATTGTTCTTATAAAGCATATTTCAACATCTACGAATACAGCAACACACTTTCGATGAAGACATCGGCAAAACTAATATTATTTGTTTAAAAAAAATATATTTATGATAAGTTTCATACAAAAAATATATTATCAACATCCCAAATTTGCAAATTTTTTCCATCAGATGGTCTCATAGTCTACTTTCACGATCCCTATTGCTAAATTGCAATTATTAAATATAAATATAAGTGAAGTGTCATCTGCAAAAAGAACCATGCCAGCACTTTTTTCAATATACAGATGTTATATACAGTGTGTTCATTATTTTAAATAATTGTAACGCACGTTTAGCTTGCATGTTTCTAGATTTATATATATATATATATATATATATATATATATATATATATATATAGATTATAGTAAATATGTATTTACAAAATCAATAAATTTACTATAAAATCATTTAAAAGATAAATTACGGTGTCACGGATGAGAAGACGATATTAAATAATTAAAACAAAAAGTTTTTTTTTTCGAACTGTATATTCTGTTAGCCTTAGGGGCCCTGGAACCTTCGCGGCTTTTACAGCTTCACCGGGCTTGGAAGATAAAAAGGAAAAAGACATTACCTACTAACTTACTGATATTACAAAAAAAAAAACAATACAGGGATATATTTCAAAGTAATACACAATATACATTTTATAATTATTCATAAAGGATTTAATTTGTCTGAAAATTAAATATATTCATTGTTTGATGAATGATAAGACTTTCTAATTTACGACTTACCTATCTGCAAGTGAGGAAGTCAAGATTTTATGTACATATTTAAGTACAGTTTGTTGTTAGAAAACTAACTTAGCTGTTTAAGTGCTTGGTTTAGAATACGATGCGACTGAACTGTTCTTCTGAGATCCAGCTCCCGAAATTAAAAAAAACTTACCTAGCAAGTGGCATTATCGGTTTTAAATTTAGTACCCTACAGATGCAGTTTACTCTATAACTACTGTGATATAAGGAGTAAAGCTATCAAAATACTTTTCTTGAAAAATTGCTTTAGTTAAGAAAGTTCATAGTACTCGAAAGTACTATATATCTTTACTACTTGGGACAACTGTCAATTTCATTGATATTGATTGCGTGAAGGGAACGTTATGTTAACTATTTCATTTGTGCAGTATGGCCCAGTGAATCCACTGTTCCTGCCTGTGACTGCGTCGAAGTCCCCTGGCTTCACCGCTGTCATACTAACGTACGATCGAGTGGAAAGCCTGTTCACGCTCATTCGGAAACTGGTGCGCACCCCGAGCCTGGCCAAGATCCTCGTTATATGGAACAATCAGAGAAAAGCTCCACCACCTTGTAAGTACAATTCTACGCGATTACTATACACGTTGTGAAAAACCCCGTTTAGGTCTCAGTTTTGACGATGCACCAGTTCATCAACAGTAACTAAGTGGTTTTTGCTGAGACCTTTGCAATTTAGCTTTTCAACGGAGATTGTCGAGAGACTTTTTCTTAATTGATGTTTCTTTTTATTGAAGTTATAGTTCTTTTGGTGCGTTTAGTAAAATTGAAATCTGCGCGCGCATAATGTAACGGAAGTGCGACAGGATAAAGTTAGCCATCAATGATAATAATGTCAATTCATTTTAATGCCTATTTGTGTTAAAATTATTTAAAATATTATTTTAATCAAATTAAAAGGAATTTATATTGTCATCATTGATGGCTAAATTCGTCTTGATGTTGGTACGGGAGATAAGATTTTTGGTGTTATTTTTCCAAAGAATTATAACTTTTTGCGCGTGTACAATAAGTACACACATTTTTTTATATTATATTTAGGACTAGCTGTGCCCGCGGCTTCGCTCGCGTAGACCATAGAAGAAATCGTAATTTCATTAAACTTTAATAACGATCTATTAAATGGTGATATCGTGTTTTTTTATAGGGACCAAGTATCTTTACCAAAACAAAAAAAAAAAAGATCAAATCTTACAGTAGTTTTTGCGTGATGCGCGCACATCGACAAAACTCAATAATTTTATTTATATAGATTGTTACGGTTTTGAAAGTCCTTCACGTCCTTTAAAAGACAAGCGTTTTGATTAAAAGATGTTATGTCATGTGTATCATAGTAAAAACAGGCTGACGCGACGACTACGTCTGACCTTATAGAATGTGGTCACCATTGCCTATCAACAAATCCTACACATTGAGCGTTCCGCCAAGGCGTTGCAACTTTTAGCAGGCTTTTTTTTTCCAATTCTAAGAACTTCATAAAGACCTATGGCTAATCATGTTGTGCAGCCTATCTATTGCGCCTACTGGTACGAGAATGCCCATACATATACATATTACAGGTTTACGTCACTCCTTTCATTGTTGTTACTTTAATTACTGAATAAGCAGCATGTGTGATAATCATACTAAAAAGATACTAAATTGCTGCATGCCTGTCGCCACCTGGATACTGGCTGATGCCGAAACGCGACAAACCAAATGAAACTCACTGTGACGACGGATTTATCACCATGTCTATAGTGGTCGACCAAACCGACAAAATATTTAAAAAATGCAGTTCCCGGCCCCGATAAGCTAAGTACTAATGTACATTCAATTTTAACTATTTTCTTAAATGCTTATAACGTTCCTTCGTGTTTTACTTATTTATGCGAAACGCGAAAGTTTAGAAGACGGTTAATAGAAATTTGTTGGGAATGGCAACAATTATCATGTTTAATTAAATGAATGAATATTCTTTATTGTACGCAATACACAAACATCGATAAAAAGGAAACCGAACATGCTTACGTGCAAATCAACGAGATCAACTCGATTATTGATACACATTGCACGCACATAACACTGCATTATGTTATATATATCATACAGTGACAATTCAATATCGATCTAGGGTATATTGTATTAAAACGCAGTTTCCTATGAGTAACATGAGATAAATTGCAAAGGCAAGGAAGATAATTGCAATGGATATTTTATTCTGTTGTTGCGTAGATAAGATTTCATTTCGCTTGGAATTGAGGGTATTTAATTAGTGTTTAACTTAACGTAAATACAATGTTGCTTTCCCTTTTTATTTGGTATGTTGGATAATGTTTAAGAGTCTTAACTCAGAGCAGATAAGGGTTCGTTTTGGGGTCCAAACCTAAAACCCCAATCATAAGGAATTCTGATGAGTTTCTGAAAGTGGTAATTTTCATCAGGGTAGTGTGGCTAAAACACCTCTCTTTCATTTCTAACTACTGTCTCAATTTAATTGAATAAAGGTGTTTGATTTTAATAACTAAGATTGCAAAAAGATGAGATAAACATAGCAAAATGTAACTATAGGCTAAGTTAATAAGCATGTTTTCTATTACAGCATCCGAATGGCCCATTATAAGCAAACCATTGAAAGTGATACGAACCAAAGAGAACAAGTTGTCGAATAGATTCTTCCCATACGATGAAATAGAGACAGAGTGTCAACTGACAATTGATGACGATATAATTATGCTTACGCCCGACGAATTGGAGTTTGGGTGAGTGATACCTCGTGTCGATAGTCATAGCATGATAGCTGCTTCTTACCTTCTTACCTGGCTAGCACCACCTTCAAGTTTACAAATCTCGCCAAATACTTATTTGGTGTATTTTCCGGTAGAGAAACTTAGGAGCTTGCTGTCTTCCTAGGCCAAATTGTTACTACAGATGTGTAAAGATTCTGGTCAATGCTAGGCGAAATGAACTCGATTATTTTCTATATAGTGCTCATTAATTTTGATTATGTAAATAGTACTCTAATGTAGATTGTAATCAATCCTTGAGACGATCAAATAAAATCTTCAATGATTACATAATTGTTATAACAAAGGGTGAAGGGTGAATAATGTCGTGTTTTTGGAAATGCTTTCCCTTTTAAAGTTTATTTCATCATTATTTTATTGAGTCAGCTAAAAAAATTAGTAAATCCGTTAGCCATTTTAATTTGTGTAGCCTATAAATGGAAAATGTTATTGAACTGTGATATGCGATTGAAAAACGATCAACTATATTCAATTAGTTTTCAAAATAATTGACGATGATTTTGTTTCATTCATGACAAAGTAACATACAAAAAGCAGTTTCAGTTCATTACGGGGATTTGTTAATTAAATGTTAGTTCTAGCTGTAACAGTAGACCTGATCTGTGTTGCCGCCTAACTAAGCAAAATAATACACAATTTTCCGTAAAATTTTAAAAACATGTAATATCTGTCTTATTATACTCTATAATCGATATCATTAGTCATGCTGGCTAGTATTGCCAGTTGTCAGCTGTCCGATGTCGAACGTCGATACGCTTTCGTTGCTGTCATAAGTTTCACACTGAAATCGTTTCTCGAATAGCCGATTGTAACATTCTCAGACACTAAATGTAATCTTTTAATTCTTAAAAAATACAAAATACTGCTGCTTTTAAATATACTTCTGTCACTTCTTCGTTTTTTTATTTAATGGCAACTGCGTTCATCCAAAACTCTGCCAACGTACGTCACGTCAAACTTTTTAAAATTATTCTTGTAATCTTCAAAAATAGCTCTAACAAAATGGGGCTTTCTTGTTAAAACTGTCCAGGGACTAATGTTTATAATCCACTTTACTTGTGCACAATAACCAAACTATATCCGTAAAGTGACGCTGAAATTGCATAATATAAGGCCAAATATCATATGTTTATGACTTAAAATTAAAAAAATTAAAACCGCCACATGACAGATCAAGATCCCATATCCCATCCCATATAACTATCCCAGTTCTGTCCCATATTTTCTTAACTATGAATAATAATTTAATAGACATAATCTTCCTTTTTTGTAAGAAGATAATTAAATACAGATTTGCAGGTCCAGTAGTTTAAAATTTCTATGCCACTTGTTATATTTCGTATATTTTCACGCTAATTCCAGTTTCGACGTGTGGCGCGAATTTCCCGACAGGATAGTTGGGTTTCCGTCCAGACTGCACGTTTGGGACAACGTCACGAACTCGTGGCGATACCACAGTGAATGGACCAATCAGATATCTATGGTGAGTTTAGAAACGTTTTGTCCCTGTTGAAATGCTACTGTTTTTCCATGACAAGACCAAACTGCTCTGGGCTTCAATGCCATAGTTTTACATTAACCTCTATCTAGGTACGAACTAAAAAGTTCTCTGAAAAGCCTTATCTTTACCCCTTTACCTTTACCCTGAAACTGTGGAATCATGCCTCGGCCAATGTGTTCCCTCGTTCTTACGAGAGTTTCTTACGATCTTTCGGTGGTCATCGTTGTTTTTGTAACGTACTTAACATACTATTAGGAACAGTGCTGTCAAATTACCAAGATACTATAAAAAATAATTCTTTAGTACTGAGATTTTTACAATATTGTTGAAATGTTTTTTTTTTTTAATTTATTCCAATTTCCAAAATTCCAATTTATCAATAGAGCGGACATTTGTATAATTTTTGATGTAAAAGTTACTATGTAGAAATAATACTCTCTTCTTCGTTGATTACCAAGAGACTAGGATCTTGACACTTGCTGCATTACCCGCTTATGCCTTTTCGCTCATAGTAGAATACAACGTATATGAAAGAGGAAATATGCTGACTAACAGATGACCCAAAAAGACAACATACCAAATCAGCATTATATATATATATATATATATATATATATATATATATATATACATTGACGTACACATAAACTGCACCAAAGTACAAGACGACTTTGAAATAAATATTTTAACCAAGTATGCTAACTTTTCGTATAAATTTAAATTGATATTGGTTTGTTAACTTTCAAACAGCGTAGTCTCATATCCTTAAGTTTTTAACATTTCTTAACTTTTTTTTGACAAAAACTATAAATTGAACAAAAATTGTTTGAATGGGAAAGTTGGTTTTAAGAATTGAAAAATAGTTTAAACACAAGTTTTTTTCTTTTTATAAGCTCTTGCTCTTATTGCTGATTGTAATTAGATCCGCACATACCTGATTAGGGTTATTAAACAGTCTTGCGGAATATTGTCTCATTCTTGTGAAATTGCTATTCTTAGTGCTGCCACTGTTGTGAGCAAATGTTTTCTCGTATATACAGCTCTATTTAAATTGTCCTAAACGTGCTCATTGGGATTAAGATCCGGGCTGCGATCTGGCCAATTCATGGTACGTATCCCTTTATCCCATTATCATACGTATCCCATACCTTTTCGCAATATTGTCATACTTGTACAGCGGCGTGCGGTCGGGCATTATCTTGCATTAGAGTAAAATATTCGTCTATGAATCCCACGTGAATTTCTAAAATCACTTTTATATAGCGATGTGCCGTCAAACCCTCGCTTTTACTGAACCATGTCGATGAACACTAGTTCCGTTCGCTGATTCATCGATATGCTACCCCAGACCATACATGAACCGCCTCCAAAAGGAACACGCTCCTCAATGCAACTTTAAACATATCTCTCCCTACGTTGACGATAGGTTCTTCTGCGACATTTGCACCATAAAAACATGTCCTACATTCATCGGAGAATAATACGGAGGCCCATTGCTCTTCAGACCAATTTAGGTGTTCACGCGCAAATCTTAAGCCATTTGCTGGTCTAAAAGGGGTGATAGCCCCTTCCATTAGCTTCCTTCTTATTATTAGTGTAATCATGTTTACTCCACGAATTTCATTCAGTTCTGTTTTGATGTTAACTACGTTAGGAAACGATTTCGCAAGGAAGTTGACACAATAAATCCGTCAATCACGACAGGTGGTTACCCGAGTTCTGCCGGTACCACGTCTCCTTTTGTAAAAATTTGTCATTACAAACCTTCTGTACACTCTAGAAACCTTAGATTGGTTTAAATTTAACATTCTAGAAATCGTTCGTTGGTCCAGGCTTTGTCACACTAATGCCACAATTTGTGCGGATTGTTCGGAAGAATTATAGTACCGAAACTCTTGTTGAATTAAAAAGACTACACGAATGAAGGAAAAATCAATTTAAAATTTTACCCTATTTGCACGCAAAACTGAGTTAACGCGTAAATTTTCCCGGCTATAATCATTCGATTTACTTCAGTTCAATTTTGAGAAAAAAAAAATTTTTTTTCGTCATTAGTGACCAGTTTTCTCATTTTCATTTATTTACATCTAAAAAGTTAGCATACTTATTAAAAATATTCATTTGAAAGTAATCCTGAACTATTTATATGTTTTTTTGGAATCAACTTGGCGGCCACCATAGTTAGATTTTAATGTATGTACTTGTACTAGAATGCATCAAAGTAATTTAGTTGATAGAAATGGAGACGACTCAATGAATAAATAAAAGTGCCGTACGCCAGTGAATCACGGACGAGATCAGGGAACAAACGGAATCAAAAGTGACCTTCAACTATTTTAGTTGACCTCCTCGTTATAGCCCCAACTGGATGGCGTCAGGACTTTAATTGAAATAAACAGTTCTGCTAGAGCGGCTTATTGTGCTCTTTTATATTTACATTTAGAATGGATCTATGTTAAGTACCTATTTATTATAAACTAGATTCTGCCGACGGTTTCGCTTGCCTTGCCAGAGTACTTTATCCAGTAACTTATTTATTTGCAAAATGACGTGTTGGTAAACCCAACACAATCAAAAAAAGAGTACACTCGTCCCTGGTCGCCGCTGTCATGCCGGCCTGCATGCCTCTCGGCTCCTGGATATACACTGTCCGTTCCCGAAATACGATAAACCAAAAGAGTCTCTGTAACGGGTTTCTCGCCATGTGCATGGTGGTTGCGACTCGGGCGGGTACAGATTCCTACCACCCCATTTAATTACTGGATAAACACCGGCTGATTCCGAAACGCGACACGCCTAAGCGTACCACTATGGCAAGCATTACACCTGGGTCAATAGAGGCCGCTAACCACTAGGATATAATTGTTTTGTCTTAACACCCAGCAAAAATACCGTGAAAGACGTAGGTTTCAGCCAGGTTAAAACACGAAATTTTTGTTTTTTGATAGACTTTTTGTTATCGCTTTGGTCCCATTTGAAAAGGTATCGGGATATGAAGCTTACTAGGATATCAGATTATAATGAAAGCCAATTGAATGATAATAATGAAAAATGGTTGATTGTTCGAATCTCACAATGGATCCACGCTTTCAATGTAGGATAACATCGCGGTACAACCGTAGCTCTAATAAAATTAAATAATTGGCACGTTCGTCTAATCAATATTAAGTTGATTATCTGTCGCAAAAACCAATGGGGGAGTTCCAGTAGCTGTACTCGAGAGTCTGTTTCTCTGGTCACATAACCAATTAACATAATGATAGTTTGTGACAAATAAATGTCTCCAGGTTCTGACTGGAGCCGCGTTCCACCACAAGATTTGGTCTTGGTACTACACTTACAAAATGCCCGCCGAAATTCGACAGATGGTCGACGACAGCTTCAACTGTGAGGACATCGCGATGAACTTCCTGGTCGCTAACGTTACCAGGAAACCGCCTATTAAGGTATTTTAACAATTCTAAAATAGCATGTAGCCTATCTGAGGTTTATATGTTTATTGCGATCTATAAATATGACTAAAGGATGTAGTAGATCAGTTACTGTTACACACTGGTTCACTTGAGGACTGGAACAGCTCGTGTGTGTTGCTAGGCCTTCATACCGGGAAAAAACTATAGCAGCAAATTATAATTGCTTTGTGATAGAAATAAATGTCATTGATTCAACTGCAGCTACATTTTGTACAGATTCTAATATTTTCTACCAAGACGAATTCTGTTTCCCTTGTGCTTGATCTAAATCTATGGTAGGTATGAAATCATTTTCTTCAAAAATTATTCCTAATTGGGTCGACGTAGGTTTCGAATCTACAATGAACCAGAGTCTTCTGTGAAGGAAGACATCACGATGAAACCATAATATAGAAATTTTGTAGCTCTTGTCTTGCTAGCTACTACGTTCAAGTTGAAAATATTAGTTGAGTGTCTGTTGATGTGTTCCGACAATTGTACTAGTAGCATTCTAGTTCCTTTCTGGGCTTATTTTGTTCAGACCATCTTTAGCTTCATCGAAAATTTGCATTGTAATCAAACGCTAATAAAAAAAAGTAAAATTGTGTTGTTTTCAGCTTTAGCTGCGGTATTTTTAAACTGTTCCCTTTGCAGTTTTCGTGTTCATGTGATAGTAGCATGCATGAACTTGCTGAATAATACTACTAATCTTTACACGTTCTTAACATCAAATATTAATAATCCCTTTGCCGAATTAGGATATAACAATGGATTTTTGTATGTCAGGTGACTCCTCGAAAGAAATTCAAGTGCCCCGAGTGCACAAACACCGAGATGCTGTCGGCTGACGCTCGCCATATGTCTCAGAGGTCAGCGTGTATAGATCGGTTCGCTTCTATCTATGGGCACATGGCGCTACAGTCGGTGGAATTCCGCGCGGACCCCCTACAGTACCGGGAACAGACCTCGGGACTGCCGCACGCTTACCCCGATATCGGTGCGCTGTAGACACCAAGCCAGGTGAGGTTGTCGCCATGTTGCAGGTTACGAATGGTTCCTCTTGGATTGACGATGGTTTATTGAAATTACTTTTTTGGTCAAATAGCAGATTTCATAAGTTATCCCTAACACAGTTTTCCTGCCGAATGCGTATAAGGATGGGTTATCTTTGAAGAAATCGAAGAGGAAGCTGGAGGATTTTATGAACATTTGATGTACGTACATGGAATGCATTAATGTACCTAAAATTTTGTGGATTTTAAAATAATTTTTGTTTTGATGAGTGTCTAAATTATGTAAAGTCTTTGAGAAATATCAAGCGGAATGTGTATAGAAATGTTTTATATATTAATTTAAACGGGAACGGTTGAAGGATCGAGGGAACTCTGGTATATCTACTAATAAAGGAATTATGCGCAATAAAATCCAAGAGGGTCCCAAAAGCGAGATACTAAGCGTAGTGTGTACGGACAATAAAATTAGATTGAAGGCTGTATGAATTAATATAAAAAAATGGGAATCTCGTCCCCCATTTACCAGGGTATGTAGCGTTAACTACCTCATCCCTCTGACTTTGTCCGTGGAACGAGTACAGTCGTGGATATAAATCCGTTCGTATTGTACGCTCGTAACGCTCGATCTCACTAAACTATAATAAACTGTGCCATCGATATACTGTCTTTTAAAACTTAGAATAAATTACTATAAGGGTTAATTCCGCGACTGTACCGTTATTCGTAGAGAAACATTTGCCAGTTAAATATATTTTTTAATAATAAGGACTATTATCGATGTAATATGTTTTTACATATTTTTTTTGTATCAGTATATATATTGTGAAGTAGAGATATGTTATGCTTTTTTCAGGTCTTTTTATATTTTTCGTGTTTTTTTTTTAATTACATTTTAAGTTTGACATTTAATGAAGTCCGTTTTTCGGGTTTTTTTTTTCTGTATGATTTAAGTTATTTATGTTTAAATATAATTATTTTTGTTATAGAGGAATTCTATAAGTAGTTTTTGAGGCGAACGCGATGGTATCCTGGATTAATTGAATTCATAACTTGTATTAATATTTTTGATAATTGGATCGATTGAAAGAAAAAATGTCTGTTGGGATTTTTTTATGGGTTATAAGAATGCACTTGGCGCGATCTCACCTGATGGTAAGTAACGATGAGACCGACGATGGATCGCGCTTACCTATAAAATGTCTGTTCGCTCTTCGCGTTAAGACTCGCAAGTTATAGGCGGCCGGGAGCGAGTCCGACAGGGTGATGAATAAAACAGCAAAAAATATACCTTAACTGATAGTAAATAAGGGTTATTTTCAGCTTGAAAATCGCGTTCGTCTCACGTCGCCTGCGTGCACTATTCCCAAATCAATCAAATTTTTTTGTGCTATTTTCGTGTAAATTTTTTTTTTCGTGATGGCAATAATTTGACGTCTAATTTATTGTCTCTTTACAAATCGTTCATACGTTTTTACTTTATACAGCATCTTAGAATATCCCGACATATCTTCATGGTGTTACATATACTTTTTATAGTAAGTAAGTCTTAGTACTCTCAATGATTATAACATGTGATTATATTTTGATTTCATAGACGAAATGTTTACAGTTGCCTTTGTATACTGTTTTCAGCTTTATTAATTATCTAATATAGATTTGTGTAACATAAATTGGTTTGTAATTGTATGTTATACTCAACCGTTCTAATGATGCTTATATGAGATTCATTATTTATTTTTATGTTTACGTACACATATTTAGATGCGAAAGAAAATTAATAAACTTCCCATTTTGTTCATATTAATAAAAAAGTGTACGCGTGAACGCGCGTTATGAGTTATAGTTCTTTGAACAGTCACACCCGATGTTATGTGACGCATAGCGTCTAGTTTGATTATTTTCCCCCCAGTACAACAGGAGGTTTAGCTCGCTTGTTATACGATGTTCATCATAACAAGTCCTGCATGAAGTGTCTCTAGAACGTAAATAATTACGTCGTGCAAGTTACGATATAACCTAAAAACATGCATTTCAACTATTAATTGTTATCTTAAAAAATATGAAACTGATACATAAACGTTATAAAACATTTTGCACGACAAAATCCTAAATAACTTCCTCTATATAATATTTTTTGTAAGTTTTTATTACTACGTGCATCGTTACTTTCTATGTTAATTAAAACTGTAGTTGACCAAAATAATAAAATGAATAAATCGAAGAATAATCGAATTAATCGAACGCCATTGTATTTTTAAATTTTCCGTTTCTTTTTTGATTTCGAATTTAAATATATATTTAGGTTACCTTCGTTTTTACTGCAGCAACATGCATCGAAGGATATTCTGGATTAAAAAGAATTAGTCTTGTTGTTTGGAGTCAGCCATTCAATAACTCAAATGTTCCAGGTTGCGATTTCAATTGTTGTTACACACTCCTCAATTGATTTAAACCATAATCGTACTATCGTTTATTATTAGTTCTAAAAAAGAATCGATAATCGTAAAATCAAATTGCAATTTAAGTACATGTTTAAAATAAACATTAGACATGTGTCGTGCAAGCCTTCTTACGATGAACCAAGTATAGTTCCTTCCGACTTCATGTAAGTGTACACTACACTTTTATTATAATCCTCCTGAATATCGTAAAAGATTACTCTTGTCATTTTTTCATACAATACGCCTAAAAAAGTATAAATTCATAACTAAAAAAAAACAATAAAATATTATAAATACCGGTACAATATTATTGATTTCTAATTAGTTTATTTATTCGATATAAGTTTTATTATATTCTTTTAGAGATATATTACATTTATAAATGAAAGCTGTATCGTAAAACCCCATGACTTATCATTCCTTTAGGAGTAGAGATTTTTCCAATGACAATAAGTTTCTAGTGTGTAAAGAACCCTGTTCAGTTTTAACGTCAATTCTTACACTAACTTAATCTAGATTTTTTTGTGAGTCATGAAAAAAGTCTAGAAAAATCTAATCCTTTTTTTATTTTATTGTGTTGGACAATGTTGTGATAAAACTTTAAATAATGAATATAAGTGAAGATTATGTAACTAATAATAAAACCATCTGTCCTTAGGTGTTTAAAAAATTATATTCTAAAGCGTTAGTGAAGGTAAAATAGTGGATTTAGGGAAATAAAGGCTTGCGCGTTTCTGTCCGGTCGGATCGCAAAATGTATTCAGGACGCGCTCATTATTGCAACTGACTTCAAATTAAAACATTATGTTCTTACATAATCAGTGGAGAAATAAGGTAATTAGACCGACGTTTAAATGTTGTCAATTAACGATGTAAAGAAATATCGATTTTTTGTTTGTAAAATGAACTGTCTTGAATACGTTTTTCTTTTTAATTTTGGCTGCTTTAATACTATATGTAATTGTTTACCAACTGATTTTTTAAAACAAATACAGTTTTATGAATGAAAGTACGATATCGGAATTTTCAGTCTATCAAAAAAAAAAAAAACAACATTTAAGTTCACATTATTTTTAGTGAAGAATATTCTCTTAATAAAACCAGTGCTGAAGACGTATTCGCAATGCTTTCTAAGTAAATATTTATAAAAATATGTTTAAAATGTGTCCAAACGTTTGCAATACGATATGGTGTATATGCGACGGCTTGAATAGTACATCTCGACATATCGGTGCTTGTGCGATCATTCATAAATAATTCCTAATAATGATATAAATTGATGTGTACAGAATTTTGTAGTTTGGCAACATTTTCTCATTAGTTACGTTTAGACGGTATTGAAGTCGGCAGTCGATAAACCGAGGAAATAAAACTTTGAGCGTTTCTTTAATACGCCTCCGGCTGAATATTAAAGTTAAAAGAAACACATTTCTTAATAAATCGTGTGAATACTGGTCATCCTACGAAATACGCATTTAGAAATTCAGTTATGCATCTATTTAGTTTAAGTTATTGTATTACTTCTTAATAAAAATTATTTACGCAATACCAGTAAGTAAATAGATCGTAAGTCAAAAAACTAATTATGAGTTACTTACGAGAATATCAAGTTTGAGAAATAATGGACAAACGGATACCTATTTCAACTATGAAATTAGTCCATAGAATGGTGTTAAAACGAACATAGTTAGTTATATCGCTCTTCTAGATATTATTAACTTATATCTTATAGCTAACTATTATATTCTCACTACAGTACTGGAAAAAGTGTTCTTTTGTCTATTCTTTTTTCAAGGTTACGTTCCCAGAAAATAAGGCATATTATCTAGGAGCGAACGCTGTCCGTCATACTCTTAAACATGAGTAGGTAGCCGATTGAAATATTCACAGAAATTCGCTCATTTGATACAACGTGGACTTAATTCAAAAAACGATACATTTTGCGTACAACGGTTTCAACGTTTGACATTGAAATCTGCTTCTCTCAGTCGATATTTTTTGACTTACGATCTATTGCACTTTCAACGATGGTATATAGATATAATTTTTGTAAGGTCCGTGGTGTGGTCACTTCGCAGAATATATAGTAAATTCATTAATTATGCGAAATACGTTAAGATGTTGTATAATAGCGTACTAAGTACCCCGACACGGTTTTCAGATGTCTTTCTCGCTCCCTCTGAACGTAGCAGTTTCAAAATAAAGACAGCATAAAGTTAAATAAGTGTGAGACTCTTGGACCTTTTTTTAGTGCTAATTCTAGTGCTGAGAATGATAACTAAAGTAAATTAGTTGCGAGACTACCGGCCGGACGACCTTTTCTTTTATCTTGCATATGCACGTATGAGGCTTCGAACTCCAAACTGCCTTTTACTTACTGAACACATTTTGAACTTCTTTGGGAATGCATAAAAAATGGTGAGGTCCGAGTAGACGTCTGGAGATACCGTTTAAATACCAAATTGGCTTATTACAATTTGAGTTATCATTTAACAGCTATATCACAATAAGTAGTTCACATGTATCGACTGTGTCCATCGCTAAAGAACAAAAATGCTATGGAGAATTTTTCAAAGTCCGGAACCTCCAGTTCGGGAAACATTCCTTAAGATTAAGTTAAAACGCACGAATAATTACGAGTTTATTTTAAGTATTGACTAGAGACATAGTCGGCGTTTGACGATTGGTTATTCGATCGTAGAAGTGACTAAACCACGGGCTTATATATTATTTTAAGTTACATTGGAACTTGAAAGTACATGTTATGCAATTCACATAAAATTTAATAATTTTACGGAATTGAAGTATTTATTTGTTCGTCGTGATCAAGAAATATCTATCGATATTAGCAGTTTTGATTATAAATTAAGTACACTTTTTGTATTGTTTATAAGTAGAAATTAAGATTTTACGTTCTTGATTCTTTCAAGGGAATTTGGTGTTTTTTTTTTCTTCATAATAATACTATTTTTACTGTGTAAATTTCATAGATAATAATTTTAAATTCAGTAACTATTTCGTGCTCGGTATTATGTTTTTTTTATGTATTTCATATAGGTTAAGTTTTTTGACTACCGACCAGGTTACCGTTTGGTTTATATGCAATCTGTTTGATCTAACTAGTTTCGAGTTCATACTAAAATTCAGGCTCAAGTCTAAGCTTAACTTAGTACTACCTTCGACCATAATTATTAATTAAGGCACACATTAAAAGTAGAAAACATAAATTGAAAATATTACATTACTTTTTTTTTCGCTGGTTTATCAGCCAAATTCATGTACTTATGCATATCAAGTTCGGCTGTTGCAGTAATTTGACAATACTTAAAAATATAAGAATAAGTTATAACATCATATCGTCACTTAACGCCAATTGAGATTCTAGCTAGCTTACAGAATGATAAAAAGCGTCAACTATATAAATATATTTCGAAAAAGCCTTGGTAACTTTAGTACAAGCGTAATAAAATTATTATGTTCTCTCAACCGCGGTCTATTGATGTAATGATTTTTCGCTACGAATTAGGTGAAAAAATGAAAAACAATTTAATACCACTCTAGAAAAATATACTGCGACCTCACATAAATTTCCACTGTTTTAATTACACGCACGCTTGAAGATAAGTGCTTGTTTTCGAACGGATAAGATTTAATAAAATGAATTAACTAGCTGTTGTCAGTGGCTATGCTCGCGTCTAATTTGATTTTCTTATAGAACTCGGACTTTATCAGAACTTTTCTGTTTATACAACTATGGTGGCAAACAAGCATAGGGCTCGCCTTATAGTAAGCGGCTACCGTAGCCTATGGACGTATGTAAATACCAAAGGTACGAATGATCTTAAAAACAATTCGAAGAACGACTTATGGTTAATAAGGAAAATAAGATACTCAACCTAATACCAATACGTTTGTCCTATTTTATACGTAAATTAGCGACCCGCCCCGGCTTCGCACGGGTGCAATGCTGATACTAAATATACCTACTACAGAATGCCCTTAACAACGTTTACAGCTTTTTTGTCATAGGGCTATATTGATCTATATTAAATGGACAATGTATTTAAGGTACTTAATTGGATAAGGATTAATGCTGTATTGCTTAAAATCACTTCGTAAGTAAGCCATTTTTTCCCGTAAAATGTAAAGGATAAAAAATGGTTATTGTGGGTTATCCTTAAGAGATAGACATATACCATCGCGGACTTTTCTGTTGACCTTTTTAAGGTGTACAATACTGTAGTACATTATTTCGATTTATCTCGTGGGGTTCAGCCAGCGTTTGCAATTTAAGCGCAAAAAATGTGTTTATTTGCGACATCACATTAGAAACCTCTAAATTTATCAGTGTTTCTCTACAATATTTTGCATATATTATACATATAAGGTTTATATGAATCTCCTCTTGAATCACTCTATTCTCACATCTATTAAAAAAACCGCTTCAAAATCCGTTGCGTAGTTTTAAAGATTTAAGCATACATAGGGACGGACAGAGCGACGCGACTTTGTTTTATACTATGTAATGAAGATGTTTATCTATACACCATTTAAGATTTACCATTTAAAACAATCAAAACTGAAATGATATTTGAAGTTTCGATTGCATTATTATAAATCAAAAAATATTGAAAGATGATGTTTTGAATTTGGTTGGATTATAGCGGTCATTTTGAAATCATTTAAATTCATGTGACTTCAAATACTAATTTATTTCTACAATTAGTAGATTATTTTTTATTTCTATTAATCCCCTATTTAGCACTACCTATTAGGATGAATATTCAAAAATCCTTTCTAAATGCTTAATGCCGATTTATGTTATATAAGGACGTCCTTTGCAAAATTTCCTGCTTGTACTGTACGTTAACTGCCACGCAGTTTTATGAATTTTATTTGACTATAATATTATTAAAGAGATATCTTATACCAAAATGGTAATAATTTGATAATGTATACTCTGTTCAATATCTATATTATTCACAGGCCTTATAATATACTGCCAATAAGACCTTATATAGTGCTGTCCCGATGTGTTTACGTATATTCCTACCAGATTAAGATTTGCCCCAGATATTGTCCTTACTTTTAGAAATTTATATTTTCCTCTGAGTCGGGTATTTTTATGAGGATTAAGAATTTATTAGATAATGGTTAGTGGACAATTCAACATACAGATATGTTTAAAAATGTTAAGTATATTTATTAGTGTTCAATGGATTAACAGCTAGAATAACAGGTCGCGTGTCGAAAACGTACAATAACGGTCATTACGATGATTGATGTTAATCAAGTGGAATTAACTGTTATTTTCGCGATTATTACAACATTATAAATTCAACATATTTTGTCGTGTTAATTATGTTTTTATTTTTCCTACGTCCTGCAACATTTTAGCGTAAACGGTCACGTTTCAATGAAGCCGTTAAGCGCTTCATTAAAGGCGGGATATATATTTATTTAATTATCTAAACGGTGGTAGGGCTGTATAGCAGTGGTGGCTCAGTGGTAGCGTGAGCTTTCTGGAAAGGAAAACATCATGATGAAACCATAGCATGGTGGTAGGATATTTTCCTAAGCTCGCCTGGCAATGTTTAATAAATTATATTAACAGATTTAATGATGTTCCGTTTCTCTGTCTATCCAGTAGGTACATTTCGTAATGATATAGATGAATTTGCGTTAATTACATTTGTACTAAATATATTATATAATGAACCACGAAACACCGTTATAATTTTTCGTAATTCTTATTGAATATAGGTTATTTTTGTATAATCACGAAGACAACTTACAAGTATTTGTAAATATTATTTTTAAATATAATAAAATGATTGCATTTCGCTTGGTGATAAGTGAAGCTCGGGAGCGGTGGTGACTGCCGGGAGATGAAGGTGTAACGATAGTCGCCGTCGCCACATAAGCCCACAAGGGCGATAGGCACTTGGTAATTTGATACACTCGTGATCCCGACACGGGAGGTAATATTAATAACTCTTATAATTTCATAAATTGATTGCTTATAATTCGTTTTTAAATGGAATGCAATTTTTTAGTTACTGAATTTAAAAAAGCTATAATAATAATTGCATATTAATTAAAGTGAATCTTAGCCAAAGACAAAACGCCTAGTCCCGTTGGATTTTTGATATTATTATTTCGAATTTATTCAATGGATTGGATAGATATAATTATATTTTATGTATATGTAACGTGGCAGAGTTGTTACCAAAACAATATCAGAATCCAGACTGAACTACATCTTATAATGAATAGATCCTATGCTAGATGTTAGACGTAACAGAAGCAGAAGTTCAATTGGATTATTTTTCTTCGTATCTTTGTAATCGCCTATAAGGTGTCAGTCAGTTAAGTCATATTTAAACAGTTTGTAGTATATTTGTCTTACTCAGTTTTTGCTGCGTACTCATTTTGATCTTCTTTTTAAATTATGTCAACAATTATATCCATATTTTAATGTGTGTGATATATTTTAACGTTTATTTCCTAAGTATTTATTGTTAATTATGATTTGTAACTAATGTGGATCTTTGTAAGCCAATTGTTACGTTCCGATTCTCATGGGAATTTATTGAAGCGCTTTTTTAACGTTCGTGTTAAATATGACTTGCTGTTTTGTTTCTTAAACGACTGTATCAAAAATTAGCGTTATTAAAGACTGCTTTATATTTGTACTGGTTTTTTTTTCAGTATAAAATACGTAGAAACGTCGAAATATTTTTATACGCAAAAAAGATATTGTTTTCTAGGGAATTTTATTGGATAAACTAGGTATCGTAATATTTAAAAATTATGGTATATTTTCCATAATTTAACGAAAAAATTAATAATTCCAAAATTTATTGACGTGTTGTTTTATTTAAATGGCGAAGTAAAATATCTAAATAACTTCGGCTTCTGTTTAAAGATATAGATAGATTAGATAGTTTAGATTGGCCTATGATTATATTAATAAAGAATAAATAAATATATATATATGTTTTGTATTATATCGTGGCGTGTAAGATTAGTTTTCAATAAACAGACTACTTGTTTGATTAGTTCATATCATATAAGTGTAATTTATTAATATTCTAACATTTACCCCTAGTACGTACAATATTCGTTGTTATTTTTGAATATATTTATTTTAACAATTTTTTATTAGTTTTTCTATACAATATTTTATGTTGGATTATCTAGTATTATTGTGCAGCTATATTAAATTATATAATGTAGTAAAATCGTTTGTCTCGATGTTCATAATGTATTGTTCATAAAGTATTGATGTTTTTTTTTTATTATTTCTAATATAATATTTGTAAATAATATAAGCGTTTTATGTGTATTAATTCTGAAAATAGATATTTAAACTTTGGAATAATATAGAACAATATACTTAGTTATTTTTTATTATTTAAAGATTTAATCGATTGAACAATAACATATTAAACATAATAAAAGCAAAAGTTTTCATTGCGTTTAATTAATTGTAATTATAAAATATTATATAATAAGTGATGTGTTGTCATACTTGTGTTGTCGATATAGATATATTTATAAATAAGTACTTAATAGAATATTTAATTTGTTTGCTATGTACATCGTGTAAATAGTACACAATTATATGTGAATAAAAAGAGACATATCAATTTGTACACATTGTTTTATTTCTATATATCATATTACTCAAATTTCATCCATTCTATGAGGAATAATCCCCACTTTTTCCTGTCACCGGTTCCACAGCAATCCCAGATTATTAACTAGGAAAATAATTTACATGTAATTGTGGGGTCAAGTTATCACGATTGTCGGGGTTCACAAATATGTTTAGGCACCGGGTGTACAAAATTACATTTATGTCAAATTAAGATGAAGCAGATGACTAAATAGGGTTATTAATAGGTCCTTACATATGAAATTAACGTTTTTTATGGAAAAAGTAAAACGAAAAAAATATGAAATTATACATTTAAGCAATCGAAGTATGTACCAGTATTATCTATGCACTTTCGCCATTTTATAGGTAGTGAAAAGATCCCAAACGGCTACACCGGAAAGATACTTAAAACTGCTTATGTGCCATAGATTTTTCAACCTTGACAATATTATAAAAATATCATATCACTTTGAAAAGTATCTCTTTGTTTTATAATAACTCTATTTTTTTATTTTATTTAGGGAAAAAAACGTCAGTCCGATCGTAACCTAAACTTAGCACTTACTTTGCGTGGTGGTAGGACATAAAAATGGTTTTTCTGGATTTCGACCACCATATACGAGGTGTAAAAACCGTTACAGTGGCATGTTTAGACGTCGCGTTTCGGGTTCACCCGATGTATGTCCAGTAGTTAAGCGGGAGTGAAGGGATCTGTACCCGTCTGGGTCGCGACCACTATACACATGGTGATAAACAAGTTTCAGTGACTTTCTTTTTCGGGATCAACCAGTGTATATCTAGTTGCCGAGAGGTTTGATAGATTACCGATTTCTCGGTGTTCGCCGTAATTTTTTAATTGTACTGTAATCACCGTCAAGTACAGTGCAAAAAACATCTAACTTAGTGCACTAATAACAAATTTCTATAAAATCGTGGCTTCCTCACTTGCACTTGCAAGATTTTATGAAAGATGTCTTGATCCATAACATTAGGATTAAACTGCTTTATAATAAATGTTCGATTAAGGTTGACCCGGCTGCATTCTGTCAAGTGTTGCACGTCTTAAATCAATCGAAAGAACTATATTTAAAAAAAATCCATATCGCTTTCCAATATTCCAATTTACTAATAAACGGTTAATAGCAAGCACCTAAAATAATTTTAAGTTATCAAAGCGTTCTTCTCTGAATTTAAATTTATCGTACGAATATATACCGCAATTAAACCACAAGTTAATAACTTTATAAGTTAAACGTAATTTTCCTCAATGATTACGTAAAATTCCCTCAGTAATTTAATTTATATATTAAATGAGGTAATTCTTGTATCCGGATAAAATTGATAAAGACATTAAAATTTTCTCTAGGGAATACTAGAGTGGAATATTATGTGTATGATAAAAATATTATTTTTCTTTTTCTAGCCATACAGAGTAATAATACTATTGTATGGGAAGTCAAGAAAAAATAAGTGAAAATTAGTATACATATATTTAGGTTATCATAAAGGAAAAAATAGGTGATTAATTATTTTTTGTTGAATAAATCCTTAAAGGTTTAATTATAATAGGAGAAATTCGTTTAACACTATCTTCATCTACAAAATTAGAAATATAGTATTCAAGTTCTGGCTAAAACTATAATGAAAACCAGACAATTAAAGAAACGGTTTTATATATTTTGAGAAGTTTCTTGGTTGAATATTCGAAGGTGAAGGTACAATGCCAATGCCAATGCTCTTTCAAACGAAAAAAGAATCATCTAAATCGGTTCATAAACAAAGAAGTTATGGCTCAATATCCATAAAATTCGAATTGAGAACCTCCTCCTTTTTTTGAGGTCAGTTAAAAATATACGTTACTTGATTAGTGAAAGCGATATTTTGCGTTTAATACGATAAAAAAATTAATACGATTTAATACTAGTTGTGCCCCACGGTTTAACCCGTGTTAAATTTATTCGACAAACTCCCCATAGCGCCGCCTACGCGCCCTTGTAACCCAGCCCTATCGTTGTTTCACTTCCCGTACTTGCTTACACCTTGCCAGATTGCTTGACGTTCATACTTACTTCTCCACTCCTTAGGGGTCGTAGCGTGAACTTATACAACCTATACTATTCCTCGTGAATCTGCCTATAAAATACAACAGGAATTTTTCGAATCTGACTGGTAGTTCCAGAGATTACCGCGTTCAATCAAAAACACTCTTCAGCATTATTATTTTACTACTTCCGCCTGCAACTGATTAAAAGCTGTCACGTTTTTCTGCAACAAACAGCGTTTGTTGATAGTTGATGGTGTAAAAGTTAAATCTGAAACGAAAAAGAAAAAAGTGATATGTTATTATGAAAAGATAAAAGATAAGAGAGGGAGAGACATAGAGGTTTAATATTTTCAGGTTCACTAATTTGTCACAGCAAGATAATAGAAAAGTAATATTAACTATTGTGTTGTGTCATTATAATTTTGTGTTTTTAGGCTATTCTACAGTACACCGAACAATTGGCAACTAAACTCTTAAAACGTGTATTTGTCACACTTTACATTAGCGAAATTTTACATATATAGGCAGGAGTAATTGAAAAAAAAAACGTTGCTTTAAATTAAACAGTAATTTCACGTAAGCTAATCTATATTAATGAATCTGTAGGTCTGTACATGCCATTTTTTTCTAAATTTTCCGATAGACAGGTGCTATAAAGGACACTCATCATGAATATGACATAACAAAATGTATCGATTGTGTTCGACAAAAGATATTTCTAAATATGGTAGACTCGTGTATAATTTTTTTGGTATAACATTATCAGTGATATTATTATGTATATACATATATATTTATACTAAAAAAGTGGCAAACAAGCATACGGCCGCCCGAAATTTCTCTGTGCCCTATCTCTCTTTGAACCCACCCTTCCCCAAGGAACTCTGAAAACCCTACTCATCGCAGGAACACAACACTAGGTCATTTTGCTGCGACATTCTGTAGGGTGGAGGTATTCCATCAGTCGTACTACCCCAAGTAGAGTGAAATCTTCAAAAAATTTATCTGTTCTCTACCTCTCTTAAAAAATAATATCCCATTTGACAGAGAATTTTAATTAATTTGATGGTTTTAGCGTTTTTGGTTTTCACGTTTCCGAACGATGACCTATGTCTAAATGTCCCTTTTTTTTTTAATTTAGTCTGTTTAAATATTATTCTTTTATAACTTTGATTATTCTGTAACATACAAATAATAAATAACTTTAACTAAACGCAAAACTCAACTTTCACATTCGCAAACAAATTCTATAGTGCGGAAAAGATGCGATCTGGTCGTACAAAGCGTCGGCGGGTCCATATATCCGTTGTTACTTTACTTACGGTCGCACTAACGCTTTGTCGATGCCTATAATATATTTAAAACGCGTTGGTCGCAAATCGTTCGGCCTTTTGTACCGCCGACAACTCGCGCACTGTACTCGAGCTGGTGTTTCACGTCAGAACCGCGCAAATATGTAGCGAGGTGAAAAACAAAGCAAAAACGCTTACATGCACCCGGACTGCCCGCGGGATTTATTTAACGCGTAACATGGGTGAAACAATTTTAATTAATACGATTTCAATATAATGGATAGAGACATAAAGCGGACACGGATTCCGCGGTTTCGATCGCTCCGGCCGACCGTTCCACAATAATTGGATACTAGATGATAGTATTCTAGTTATTTCGAAACTATTTGGTTTGGCTCGTTTATTATTATTATACAGATATTTGTATACCTGCATGTAATATTATGCCGTGGTTAAAATAGCTACACATTTTGATAGGGTTTTCAAGGGTTTAATTACTACATTTAAGGACAAAATATTTTATGGTGTAATTTTAGTCTGATACCAATTGTAATATATTTAATAATAATAATAATTGAATTTTACACCTTATTATAACTCACATGCATTACGGCTGAACACTCACCTGAAGTAGGTTTAATCTGTTTAAATTTATTTTAATGACAGAGATATTTTAGTACACTCGGCCTAGCACCGCTAACTATATGACAAAATACTTTTGCATAAAAATTTTATGTACCTACGTTAGGAATCACTCTAATCTATACATTTATTTTATTGTAAAGTAATTTTAACCAAAGAGAAACAAAACATGTGTTTTTCGAACTAGCTAGTGTTGTTGGCTTAAAATGCCTTTACAGCTTCGCCGAACATTTTCAGAAGATTAAGAGACGTCTACGTTAAATATACGTTTTAGACAGTGTAAATGTTTGCGTATGAGTATGTATGTGTGATAGAGGTTTACAAAAACCTGTCAAAAATTGAATTGATGCGGCACGTATATATTTGAAATTTTCAGGTGTTGCGGCAGAGAAATGCGTCTTATATAATTCACTACGGGCTCGTAGCGTTCTAAAACGTAGTTTGTATAAATACATATCTATGATAAGACATAGTGTCAATTAGAATTTTATAAAAATTACGCTATTAAGCGATATAAATACTATATGAGTAGGAGAACTGTACAAGGTTAGACTGCGACAGCACCACTGCTACACCTATTTCTGCCGTAAAGCAGCAGTGCTCTCATTGCTTTGTGCTGTTCCAAAGGGTGTGATTGATAACATGTGTTGACATACGATCGGTTACAACTATTAAGGAGTAACACGTCATCAGTGACTGATTCGTATAGTAAATTCAGTTCTATTTGAATTTCTTTACAGATAAATATGTGCTGTAGTTTAAAATTTGGCAAAGCACCTGAGCCGCCGACATAATTCATATTTATCGAAGAATCGACAACCGATGAGATAGACGAGTGAAGAGCATCTTTAGGTAAACGTTATGTAGGTCCATGCCACTTGTCAAATGAAGTTATGGTCTACGAAGAATAGTTGGCAGCGACTGGATACGTAAGGCCCATAGTTTAGTACAGTAGGTATGGCCAACCTAATTCCCTCTTCTTTCTTTCATAACAGAACCATATGCGTTGGCTTCACGAGTCACAGCTTTACAATAACCTTTATCTCAGCAAAACAATAAAGTTCTCTTGGTCATATCGTTGCTGTACTGTGAAGATATGGAATTGTCGCCTGGCTAGTGTGTTCCCTCCTTCCTACGACATGAAGGCCTTCAATCATAACGTGAAGAGACTTTTGAGCAGCCAGTATGACAGCGACGTCTAGTGATTTATTGTACATCTCTCGGTGGTCGCTGATGTTGGATTACACTGTGCTTACCATCAAGTACGGAGCCGTCAATTTGCCGTTCTACTATAAAAAAATGACAGCAGTGGAGTAAAACGTGCTGAAGATAATTACTTCAAGCTGGTACCTGCATTCCTCGCCCTTTGTGATAAAAATCGCAAATATAGACTGTAACGTACATACATATTAATAATTAAAAATTCAAATGCAGATAATAAATGATCACATAGTCGCCAACAACAATAGCTTGGATGACGCAAATCGGATATTAAAAACACGACACCTGACCATTTCAGGCGACGCACCAAAGACCACGGGTCATTGACACGCTCATCAATCATACCTAGCTTGAATACGTTCGCCATTATGTTGTGAGAAATTTGGGATATTTCTTAAGGGTTCAGAGGATCTAATGCTTAATGTTGTTATAGTAACGGTGTGTTGTAGTCAATCGAACGGATACAACTATCTTTCTACATAATCAGTTTTATGTATCCACTTCTGGTTTCGTTAAATTACGTCACGTTTAGTTTGATTGAAGTTAAATCTGAATTTAAGTGACAATATGCTCGTTGATGGTACACTACGCCTATCAAGAGGATCGCTTGTCAAGTGCACATCAATTAGTACTCTGTGATCGATCTCGTGACGACTAGCTAAACCAGCCTAGTATTATATAATGCTTACATTCTTAACAGTATTGGAAATATTTTAATTGTAAGTAATAGTTATTTCAATGTACCTTATAACCTGTCCTAAGAAATGCATATTTTTTTAGCTTGAACCAAAAGCCAAAATTCTGGTTAGTGTTAAATCAAAGCAACTCGACTCACTAGAATAAATCAGATTATTATAATATCAGAGTAATTATAGTAAATCGCGATCATTCCAAGTATGTTGAAAATTATTGAAAACAAGTACCTTTAAAAATGGTTTTAAAAGATGATTGAATTCCTCTGTCTTTTCGTTGCTCTCCATCCTTCAAATTCAGCTAGCAAGATTATAAACTCAAATATTTTTGTTCCCCGCCCTAACTAATTTTATTACTTAGGTATTTTGTATAACTATTTTGAAGAATTTTGTTTATTGAACCCATACCCCTGTGTAACATGAAATGCACATTATAAGTATTATAATGTACATTTTTGATAAACTGTCCAAATAAATAGTTAAAGTTGATTCGAATTCGAATGAATTTAACATCATGATGAAACCATAGTATGGTGGTAGGCCACTTTTAAATATCCACCTGGGTAGCTACCACCCTCAAGCAGTATGTGTGTTTCGGTAGCTGCAATTGAAAGTCATTTTTCCACTAAGCTTAGTGTGTCATCATCTTGGGCCACATCGTCACTTAACATCAGGTGAATTCTGATCATAACGTTAAATACATAGAAAATTAATAGTAAAAAATACGTATTAATAATGAGGTAGGTTGTTTTAGTGTTTTGACAAACTTAAGTGCCTCTTAGAGCCTAAATCGAGTAAAATATTTTTGATTTTGACTATATTTGGGTTTTTTAGTATTTTCTTAATCTTAATGTTTCATATCGTAGCTATAAACTTTTGAAATTAATTATTGTTCTATACAAAACAGTACAAGATATATTTAAAGTAAGTGTGTTAATACGTCTATATACCATTTATTTTTTCTTACTTCACAAGTTAATAGAAACACATTTGGAAGAAGTTGTCTCGTCTCTAGTAACAATCATACGGAACCGCTCAGTACTGAATGGTGTTGCGTCAACAACGCCTTTCGCGGCGACTCGCCTGCCAGTTTTGGCGAGGTATGTGCCAGCTTGCCAACAAACCACTCGAGGTAGTGTTGCCAGAGCTTAAATCTAAATGATGGACACAGGGCAAAAAATTGTTTGTAGAAAAAAGTAATAAGTTGTTATAAGAAAATAAAATACGCAGTCAGTTCATTTCTTGGGGGAGTGCCTCAAAAAATAGTTGAACATGTGCAAATTTCAACTGCAGAAGTATTTTTCATCTTTTTCATTCTTCAAGCAGCAGTACTCGCATTGCTGTTTGCGTATTGGTATGACGTCACAAACGTTCCAATTTAGTCCTACCGAGTAACAACTTAGCAACCTGCCTTACCGATCACAGAGATACACCGACAGACAGTCACTATTATATGAACTAAATTTTCGTTTGGTATACTTATATTACATAAAAAAATACTTACTAGTTACGCAGTTATTTCATTAAAATCGGTTGAGAATTAATTCAAAACTTATTTTTTGATTATTTTTCTTGCGATTTCTAAAAGATTAAGTTACAATTATTATAGCTTATCAACTAAGGAATGATATAAAAGCTTCCAGTGTTCAGTTCCAAGCCCGGTAAAGCTGTAAAAGCCGTAAAGGCTCCAGGGCCCCTCAGGCTAACAGTGTAGTCAGTTTAATAAAAACTTCCAGTGTACACTATTTTATAATAATCGGTCAAGTCTTTTTTAAACTGTCTTGACAGACAAACAAAAATTTTTTTTCATATTATATTCGGGATCAGTGTCCTTTAATAATATTTCATGTAAAGAGAGTAATACCGTTAGAATCACAAGGACTCAATGCTTATTCCGTCGAAACGAAAGCAGGCTAAGATACAGGATTAGGTTTCGGGGGTTCAGGTAATTGTACGATTTTACCTATCATCTAGAAAATTTATTTTTATACAAAAGAAATGTTGTTACCATTGTATTTTTTTTTCGAACTCACTATAGTGTTAGCCTTTTAGTGGAGCCTGGAGCCATTAAAGGCATTAACAGCTTCAACAGGCTTGGTGTAATCATATGAAGTCGCCATATAGTTCAGGCCAGGTGAAATAAACATCGATTCGAATTTTGCACCGATTCATAATAGCATGATCTATTTCATTTTCTATGAAAGGAAATATGAGTTATACAGATACGCATCAGTAAATTCCAGAAGTATGGCAACATTTGCTCTTATGATAAATTCATTAGAAAGTTAAGTTATGCTTTTCTGTTTTCTTTGAAATATTTAAAAACATCCTCTTTAATGTAAAGATATATCGATTTGTAAAATGAATATTTTATAGATTTTCAATCGATTTATGTTTGAATCTATTGTGATGGTTTATTTCGAATCTAGGACCAATGAGAGAATACCGATAACATTTAAGAGCTGAACCATTTAGTTGAAAATTTATTGATAAGTATTTTATAGATAGATGTGTTCCGAAAATTGTACTTCATGATTTTTGACCACATCGTAACTTAATACCACACGAGGTATTGGTCAAACTTAGAGTATTAAAAAAAATCCAGTAAGCGTAGACGTAAGATGAACAGCTACGTGATCATGATAAATTAATAAATTTTATATTTTCACTAATACGAAACAGAATCCCAACATGGTGAAAAACTCTTCAAAGTATTTTGCTTCGCAGCTCCCTGGTTCAAGACCTGCAAACTGATAGTAACAGTCGCTTAGAGTCTTTGATATGGCAAATAAATCATGAATACATGGAAATAATAGCATTCAGGCAGGCTTGCCGCTATTGACTGTCGTGTAGTGTTTGACTAAGCCATCATAACTTTGAATTGCTCGACTGTTATTTAGCATCTTATTCTGCTCAAATTATCATTGTCATGGGCAGCTGTAACTGACCCACTGAAGGTATTTGCTTGTTTTCTTATAGTTTATTTATCCATGTCCTTTATCATTCTTGTGCAAATCTTTTTGCCCTTAGTTTGTCTTGTCATGAGCACTATTCTATCACCAGATTTAGCTTATGATCCTACCCAAAATCATGTCGGTTTTATTATACGGACAACTGATACCACTTTAATGCTATTTTGAACTCGTATTACAAAGATAACGCTTCACATGAGCTATGACACGATCCATGCTCACTAAGAGACTGTTATATATTAGTTTCCTTAGTGACCGTATATGTCGTAATAATCCAAGAAATTTACGTAATTTAAGGAAAGATAAAATTTAATTAATATTACACTTAGGTTACTATGCAAACCACTAATTATACTGTGTATTATATTAATTTACTTGTGATTAAATACTTCCTATTACTTAATAATTGTAGTAATAATTATTATTAATAGTAGGTACCTATGTTTAAATAATGTAATTCTTTAGGCACAATTTTATCACATTTATGGTTTGGCGAGCAATTAATGATTTTGATGCCTCAATACAGACTAAGGATTTAAGAAAATGGAGACAAAGGAACTAAATACAGTAAGCCTGCGCGCTTAGTTAAGTTTCGCTTTATATGAAAGCTTATCGACAGCTAGTATCTGATAAAGAACTTACGTTAACAACTATCTCTTGAAATAATAATATCAAGTGATCAAGTTTTGATAATTATAGATATGTTTGGTAACGTTGCGTTTATTAAAGAGATACTTGTATTCTATCACCCCAAAAAATTTCGTTCATCTATCGCATGTCGCATTACAGCTGGCCGTGAAGTAGGGAACTGTGAGACTCGAGGCGAAGATAAAGTGATTGATAGAATAAGTGAATTTGACAACGATTCAATTATTTAAATAAATATTGCTCTTAGTTTTTAATATGCGTCTATCATCTAAATGATTGTATTAATTATGTATTCCGTACTCTATAATACGCAAATTGAAATTAAATTTTATAATTGATTATTGTGTCTACTATTGATTTGCCATTATCATTCCCATTTTTCAATAATTAAGTTAAGATTAAAATTTAATTTTAATACACTAAATCAAATAAGTTTCCAAAAATTTTAAGTTAAATGCTTACAAACCGAAAAAAAGTTTCACTTGCATCGTGGTTTCATAAAATCACACAATAATTTTTATTTGCTGAGTGGTATATACACTATATATATGGACACTACAATCGTGTTCGACTGGATTCCGACTACCATACACAATGTGTAAAACTCGCAATAGTGTTCGCGTTCCGGGATCAGCCGGCGTGTAACCAGTAATCAAGAGTGTTAGGGATCTGTACTTGATCTGCACATGGTGATAAACCCGTCACAGTGTCTCTTCTGGATTGTCGCGTTTTGTTATCAGCCAGTGTCTGCCTAGCGGCCGATGGATTGCCGATCTTTCGGTGGTAGCCGTTGCTTTTGGATTTTAGTGTGCTTACCACCAGGCACTGTGACGTCACTTTGCCATGCGAAGATCCCTACCACACCCCGCTTGATTACTAGATATACTCTTCACCGGCTGATTTTATAATATATAATTAATAGCTGCGTGGACTACAGAATGCCGTCGGTCGAGCGCACGTTCAAATTGTGCTGCCTCCGCTCAAAAGACGGAAGACATTTTTTTTTAATTGTGGGTGATCCTTAGAAGATAGATATATTTTAAAGCACTTTTTTGTAGGTCTTTTCAATATCTACAATTATGTAAAACATTAAGTTCATATATCTCGTATGGTTTACTCAGCGTAAGCGCCCCAAAGGCGTCTTTTTTCTGAATTGATTCACCATTATCGTCACTGCTTATTCCGTATGTTACTTTATCTTACAAAATATATCTCATAACCTGGCTAGGTAACATAGCTATGAATTAACCATGTAAATCGGATAATTGGTTTACGCGTGAAAAGGACATAAACAGAAAGACAGAGAGACGTTGAGTTTTATAATATGTATAAATTATATATAATTAATTATAATAATACAATTAAATTTATTTTCAATTCAATAATTCATACCGAAATATAATTCAAATGAATTTAGTATAGAGTAGGCGTCACTACCTTACTACCTCACTACGTAGGTAAAAATTCTTTTAATTGGTAAAACCCCATTGATAACTCAATGTACTACGAAAAACGATTAGATATGTATATACGGACACTTATTATTTTGGTTATTAATATTTTGGTTTTGTTAAGTAAAATCGTTTTTGGTGTTAATTAACAAGCTTATTTAACTTTAAAGTTTATCATTATAATCCGGGGTTTTAATAATTTATTTAATACGATCAAACGTTATGTTTTCTGTACTTACGATTTAAATTCCTGTTGGAATGAACTTTGTTATTTATCTTTCGAGGCTGTTTGTGGTTTCTGTGATTTTTATGGTTTACTACTCCTTAAGAATCGATACTCATTTATAGATCGCGGAACTTAAATTAGATGTGGAGCAAAATTGAGTGTTAACAAAAAGTGAAGTTGTTATGGTGCGTAGATATTCCAGCCAGCCCAACTACGACCAGAAGCGCAGAAGCCTCCTGGGACACTTACAGGCTTCTCGAAGCGACCTCGGGTTTTTGAGGTTTTCTGCCCGTTGAGTTGTAACTCCAACGCATTCCATGATTACGTGGGTGACGGTTTCTTTTCCCACCATGCATGCTCTGCATATGGGGCTGTCAGTGACACCTATAACATAAAGGTGTTTTTAAGTACACAATGGCCAGTTATAGTGCCTACCATTACGCGTAGAGCATTCTATTAAGACTAAGTAGTCTCCGCGCCAATCGCGGTTCGGGAATGGGCAGTGTGACCCTCGACTGTCTGCAGTCACTGGCCGTTGTCCATGGATCTTTATGTGTTTTGTTTTCTTCTTCGACGCAGCCAAGTACGAATTTGACTGATCGGTAGAGGTAGTATGGGTAAAGGTCCTACTCGCAGACTGCTCGAACCTCTTTTTGCCAGTTCATCTGCTGCGTCATTGGTCAGTGATCCGCTGTGTCCCTTAATCCACGGTAGGGTTAGTTTGTTGTTAGTTGTAACCCTTTCTAGTGCGTTGTGTCTCTCATTGATAAACACAGAGTCGTGTATCTTAATATCCAGGGCTAGTAAAACTGCGGTGCTGTCAGAGAGAATTTTTATGTTTTGGTTCTCAACTTTCCTGTTCATTATCGTGTTTGCCGCCTCAGTAATGGCTACACATTCACATGGAACATGAAACATGGAACTGTGTGGTCCAAGGGCTATTGATATTTTAATATTTAAGTAATAAGAAAATACCCCGGCGGCGCCTGTTCCCATATCAGTTTTCGAATCATCTGTGTATATAGGAACTTCATTTATGCCGGATTGGTCCTGTTTCTCTGCGCATAATTTTATCGAGTACTTTCTGTCAAAGACGTATTTCTTTGGGAACCTATCACACGGAGAGCCTATCAGAGGTTCATACATAAATGATAGCTTTCTTTAAAACTTTTGTGTAATCAAACTGGATTATCCCACAGTCCCAGATTTGACATTCGTATCGCGCGTGCATATGCATATGCTCAACGTACTTGTATACGGAAGTAATAATATAATTTTGCCTATTGTATTTATATTTATATATACAATATATTCCAAGACTTTTACAGAGTAAACTCCAGTCACGCGTCAGAGCTAACACGCATCATTTTATATATTTTGTAAGTACGATTTATGTGAATCAAGCAACATAATTTTATACTATGCGTACTTTTTAGATCTACTAGGAGACATACCATAAAATTAACGTACAAATGCGAGTGTAATTGAAGTTTTATTACGTTAGTGGTAGCGTGTTCGAACATCGCGTCGATCGACGTAGGTTCGTATCAAACGAGTACAATGAATATGAGCCTTCGGTGAGGGAAAACTACGTGATTAATACATAACATAGTAGTAGAACGTATTCTAATGTCCGTCTGGCTAATTAATACAGTCAATTTGAAAATTTGTCGTCATTAACTTATAAATGTGTTTGGGCAGTTGCACTCGACCGCCAGCTCTATAAACGTAGTGTGTCCACGTCGTGTGTGGTCACTTATCATCAGTTGTGATTGTACTCAAACTCTAAACTTATAACGAATAAAAAAGTGCTAAGCTCCGCATTATCAACATACAAGTGATAGTTAGTCAAGCGAACATAAGCCTTACTACGAACATGCTATTATGAACAGACTTAGTAACAAAAATTATAGGATTCAACTATACGCCGATCGACGTATTTCGTTAACACTCCGGATCTACAATCTATCCGTGGATAGCAGTGACGGCACTTGAGAGTAAATTCAAATCATTATATTTGACTACATCGACATTAATATCAACATTAACATTGTTATCAAACGCAAAGGACAAGTTCCAAAAATTTAAGATCTTAACTTTGCCCTCCCAATATATTCTTGATAATTTAATGTACATTCGTAAAAACTTTGACAAGCTAGATTTCGTCAAAGAACAGCACGGTTTTAATACTAGAAATACACATAAATTTGTCGTACAATTTGTTAGTACTAATAAAAGTTTTTTAGGTAATATTGTTAAGCTCTATAATAAGATCCCGACGCACATTACTGATTTGCTAGACATTGAATTCAAGGACCATGTCAAGCAGGTTTTACTGTCAAAAGGTTATTATAGGGTGGATCATTTTGTGAATTATAGTGATGTCTGGAAGTGACTCCCTCTCTGTGCATCCGTTCAATTATTAATATGATTATTAACTGTAAATATTGTTTGTTGGAATAAAAAAAATATACCCGATCGAGTTTCTTGCTGATTCTTCTTGATGACTGGGATGTTTTCTGAACCGGTAGTAGTGGTTCGACGTTCATAAGTGCCTTCTTGGGACTTAAATTGAATAAAGTATTTTTTTATTTTGATTATCGTTGTTGCTACTAAATGAATTCAATGGAGTTCATACTTGCATAATGTATTTACAAACGGCTGCGAACAAAAGTCGGAAATGCACACCATATTAGATCTCATAAATAGTCAAGTCAAGTTTGTGGTTACTGTTGCCTAAAATGCTATGGAGAATAATAATAACAGTAGTTTTACTGTCCATTCCAATACACAATAGTAAACCCGATTTCAAGGGGGTCAACGTTCATTCACGATAGTGAGCGAGGATCTTGCTTTAGAGAGATCATGTTGACCCTTCTGCCCAGTTTAATTTTTTTAGTAGTTTGGCAAATTGACGATACTATCCCTGATGGTAAGCGCAGTATAATCCAAACACGAAGACGGCCACCGAATGATTGGCAATCCATCGTCGATGTTATTACCTAAGCACTCAGGTGCAGTGTAACAGCATTTAGGAAGCTCCATCGCCGCGCGATTAGCTCGATTAGTTCGTTCGTATATAAAAATATTTTAATAATGATAATAATTTACATTTTTTAATTCTATATTTATACATTTATCGACACGGTTCTGCGATACGTTTGCATAATAGGGATTGAGATATTATTAAGCAGCATAATCTTAATAAGAGTTTTCTGTGGAAGTCTTAATGCAACAGACAATCTTTGTTTACTATAGAAGCAATGATGGCTTAGTGGTAGCGTGTACGGATATTGCGTCGATTGACGTGAATTCTAATCCCTGCAATGAGCCTGAGTTTTCGGTGAAGAAATACATCGTGATGTAACCACAGCATGGTGGTAGGGCTTTTTCTAATGCTCGCCTGGCCAGCTACCACCCACAAGTTGAAAATAACGATAAAAAAATGATGATGTCAGCCATCTATGATAGTAATATAAATACATTATAGTAGCTTAATTTCTTTTTTATTTTGGATGAAGTATTTATAATGTATATATATGAATAGACTAAACTGAAAATAAAAACTAAGAGCTGTATATTATTGTAAAATACTGTATTTTTAGGCTTATTTATTACTGCATTTATTACTATTACTATAGCGTATTTTTTACTGTATTGGTTAAAATTCTGGACTTTTAAGCAGCGTACCTACACTGTAATATTTTTAAATCCGGCCACACTGGGAGTAATTCTGATTAGCGCATGACGGAATAAGTGACGTCAATAACATTTTACATTAATGTTAATTCACGGTTATTAAAATACATAAAGCCTATTTTTATAATTAATTAAGTTACTGTTATAAGGAAACATATGCCAGACGAGTCTTTTACGTAAAATCTAAATATAAAATATAATTTTGTTGCTACCTAATTTCCGTCATGGTTTGTTAACCTCATCAGAGTTACAGTGATCGCGGGATTGATTTCTGCTAAGGTAGATCAAAATTGTAGTTGGTTGAAGTTTTTATTATTAATATATTTATCTATAGGTTTATTTATAATACAAAACCAGCAAGGTTTACACTGTGACAAATTATAAGATTTCCGACAAAAGTGACTCTAAACAACTGCAATCTTAATTACACACAGAGAGCAGTTGAAAAAGGGCACAAATTAATAATATTTGATGATACTTGATAACAAGTGAAGATGTAACTAAAGCCTTGAGGGCGGGTACTGGCTCTAGAGTACAACTTCCAGAACACACCTATACATGCTTCGCGACAAATTTCAATTTTGAGACTGGTAGCTATCCAGGCGGACATTAGAAGCTGCCCTATCACCAAGCTATAGCATTCATCATGCGCAAGAGATGCGCGGTACTCATGCGCAGGGTACGTGCCAGTCCCAATAGCATCCTGAATAATGTAGCAGACGGATGAGACAGGCCCATACTGGGGCATTGGGTACGCCTACATGCCACTATGGCGTTCCATAAATAATTCGTTATTTTTTCTTAGTGGATTTAAGTACTAACATTAGTTTCTAAATTATGTGAATACCTACTAACCAAATGGATTTTTATCAGAAGTAAAATAATTTTATTTTTCGGGTTCTTTATCTCGATAAGAAAAACGGAACCGTTATAGGATCACTTTGTTGTTCGTCTGTCTGTCTGTCTGGCTGGATGGCTGTCTATCCGTGTGTTAAGACGCTTTTTTTCGAAAACGGCTGTAGGTATAAAGTTCAAATTAATGTCATATATTAAAACCTTAGGGCCTCATGTCGCTGTACAAAATCAAGTTTCTAAGTTAACACAATAAAAATATAAAGAGGGTATTTCCCGCAAACCATAGTCTTTAAATTTGGTACCAAAGGAAGTATTTTAATAAAAGTTAAGGGAAAAATCTGAAAATAAGTAATTTCTTATCAAGTGTGAAATTATAATGCAACAAAATTATTATATCCCTCTTTTTTCTTGAAAAGGGCTTATGGTATACAGTGAAATTAATATCAAATACTAAGATCTATGACCTCAAAGTGCTGTAAAAAATCAAGTTTCTAGGTTAACATAACAATGAGATTGTAGCCTTTCATAATAAAAGTTTAAAAAACACCAAAATCCTACAGGCAACTTCCCGCAGGCTTAAAATTTGGCACGAAGGGAGGTCTTGTAAGAAAAGTTAAGGAATAAATCCGAAAATACCGAATTTATAACCCCGTGTGACATTATATGCAACAAAATTGTATTAAGTTTTAATTTGTCTCTCGATAATGGTTTAAGGTGTAAAGTTGAAATTAATATTATATATCAAGACCTATGATCTCACACTGCTGTAAAAAAATCAAGATTCTAGGTTACCGTAATAAAGAGAGGCCCTTCATACTAAAAGTCAAAAATTCGTACTCGATGACCGATTATCAAAACCTACAGGGTACTTCCAAGCTACATACAATTTTGAAAGCCATTCTACAAGTTATGCATTTAATGTTATCCAAATAATAACAATGATAATCTATATAATAGTAAACAATTATCCGGGTCACCTTTTTGAGCACAAAATTCATTTATTGTTATTATCACGTATATTTTTAAAACAACAAATATTTTTGATTTCTTCTGTAATATTAAATTACTTATCGTGGTTTAAATTTAGAATTAGTACATAGGTCTAGCGTTAGGTGAAAGAAGAGTGCTTTATCTCACACGGATTAAATAATCTGATAAGATTTTTTTTTATTTTCAGTACATTCCTTGTTTCATTCCAATATCGATTCGATGTCTGAATTTTTCTAGTGGAATTTTTCAGAATTCGCATACATTTACTAATTCAAATTGGTAACACTATCGGCTGACAAAACAATGTATGCTAATCCAAAATTATAACACTATACGAGTAATTCTCAAAAGTTTATTAATTTTACAAGCTTTATGTACACCCTACACAAACAGTTTTACATTATTACAATACCCGATTTTAATTTTGGCTAAATGTTTTGTCTCTCAATCAATACATTTTTTGTAAATTACCATTAATATTTTTAACAGTGTGTACCTATAAGACGGTTATCCCGGCAGATGTTGTTCTGCACTTTCCGTAAAATAGGTCGTCTGCAGCGCCACCTATCTGGTCCAGATTTTCTAATTTTCTTTTGTGGTAATTCTTCTTTTTCTCTCGTATAGTTGCTATAAATCAGAGGATTTAAAGCCAATTTGACTAGTAGGTAGTTACTTCCACGGCGTTGTCCGAGCTGGTCATCAGATGACTCATTGTGCATGTGGAGGGGCATGACAAACATGTGAGCAAGTGTAGCATGGACTGTACCTGGGCATCACACTAGCACTGTGTGTCACTCTCAGCGAGTATGCTCCACCGGCTAAGGATTCTCATGCAGCGGTCGACTTGGACCCGCAGTCTGTTGAGACTCTTCAAAACAGGTAATTTTTCAGTTGCAGCAAAGTGGTCTGTAGGTTTAGCGTGCTTATTGGCAATAGAGAGAGGCGATTTTCATTTGCATTACCACTGGATTATGAGGTGAAAAACAAGAAACTATTTCGGCTTGCCTTTGAGATGGTATGCCTTAAGCGGTCGCCCCCAAGCCGAATGAAGCTGTAAAAGCCGTCTGAGGCTTCAGGGTCCTAATGGCTAACAGTATAGTCAGATCGAAAAAAAAACTACACCAATATTACATTGTGAACATAAATAATGTTGGTCTATAAATAAAGATTTTATGGATAACGACTGTCGGACCCTAACGCATCTAATAGACCATCGTCTCAACAAAACACATACAAATTATGTGAATGTGAACTCAATCGGTCAAGTCGTTCAGAAATTACACGATCACTAACAGAAGCACACAAGGTTTATATATATCCTAAAAAAAGCATAACGTGCAAAAAGGGCCAAGTTCGGTAGATAGGACGGTAGTCGTTTTCTAACGGGTGGCAAGTTCCATTGTAGTTCCGTCAATTATAGCCTATAGTTAAGGTTTTTTTAACGTTATAGGTTTTAGCGTAGTGGCCACAATCTCACCTGATGTTAAGTGACGATGTGGCCCAAGATGATAACACGCTAAACCTAGTGGAAGACTCGCTCTCTATGGGAGCTGCAAGAACACACCTATTGGTGCTTGGCGACAGATTTTCAACTTGAGGGTGGTAGCTAGCCAGGCATTAGAAAAAGCCCTACCACCATGCATATGCATGGAATATAGGCCATAGGAATGTACGTACCTAAATTCATTTATAAACTTTCTGTTATTTTCTTTGATATGAGGTTACTAACTTGGCAAGTCCAAATTATCAATAAATTAATTTTTCTCCTCCTTCAATTAGAAATTAGTAGTATTTAACGAAGGATCGAAAGTAGCTCGAAATAGTTCGTGTAAATATACACACTGGCCCATGTCGCCCGTTCCGAACTTGGCTGACACGCTGCCGTATTTCTATATAAGAATATAAAAACGTTAATCACAAAACGTTTCTATACTCTTGTATGCAAGTTACAGGCACTTGTACTATTTCTGCACCAAATGGCCAGTAGCCAGTGGTTGCCAGTAATCTCATCAGATGTTAAGTGACAACGTGATCAGAGACACGCGAATAGCAATGCCTCTCAAGAGCTGCTGCCGGAACACACCTATAGGTGTTTAGCGATTGTTTCTCAACTTGGAGGTAGTAGTTAAACAGACGAGCCTTTGAAAATGCTTCACTACCATGCTAGGGTTTTATCACGATGTTTTCCTTCACCGAAATTTTGGGCTCATTGTATAAATTTGAATTCACGTCGATCGACGCGCTGTCCGTACACGTTACCACTGAGCCATCGTTGCTTCCACCTGTGGTTTAGTTTTTGATCATACTTTCATTTGATGTTAAGTGACGAGGGACTAGCTTTCGAGTACAGATATCGGAACACTCCTATAAGTACCTGGCGACAGATTTTCAACTTTAGGGTGGTAGCTAGTCAGGCGGTTATTAGAAAATGCCCTACCACCATGCTATGGTGTCCCTCTGTATACCAGCGCTCGAGGACTTACCCCCTCCATCATATATGCTGATTCGAGGCCCGTTTGGTACAACCACATGACAATTACGAACAATAAAACTCGAATTACTTAGTCTTTAGTTTTAATTTTTATCATCTTATTAAGTATATTTAACTTTTATATGTGTACCTAGAACAAATGTCTTTTCTTCCTTTCTCTGTATGGCTCCATCACGATGTTTTCCTTTGCCTAAAGCTAAGAGTCAATGTAGAATCTACGACGATCGAAGCGAAGTCCGAAGACGCTACCACAGATCTATCACAATTTTCAGACAAACTTTTTAAGTTAATAATTTACATAGTAGGTAAAGATATACCAATTTAATAAATTAGACGTTAAGAATTTTTTCCCTTGTTGGATGTTTTCATACTTACGGTGTGAAAACCAATTCTGGCTCTGGATACGATGGGTACTCCATAAACTGCGCAAACTAAAAGTCGATGGCCGAGTGCTAGAGACCTTCTGCCTGATTGGATTATGATACCTATACACACGAAGCAAAACTATGTGAGTGCTAGTGAGTTATAGTACTTCGTCACGTCACGTTACGTAATTTGCTAGTATTTATTAAGTCAGTATTTAGTGACTTTACCACGGCTCACGTAGCCCGGTGTGTTGGTGACGATGTTCTTGTATTTTTTGTTTAACTACCTACCAATAAGAACAATGCTGTCATTTGACTCATTTGTCGTAAAAAAATATAAAGTTCAAGCCAATAACATAGACAGGTAGGTATCTAATATATTTGCAGTATTACATTGTCCTACGTTTCAAACCACGGGCATAATCTTTAGCGGCTTTAGCAACGGTATAGCTCGCTCTGGAAAAATACAAACGAGTTAAACTTTAGTTTAGTATTGTAAAAGAAAAGTTTAAAGAATCTAAGTGGAAACTCTGAGTGGTTTTGCCGGTGTATCGTCGTCAAGATGTTTCAGTATGTGCTAGGTATGTTTGCGGGTATATATCGATGTATTATTTACGTGACAAAGTTTTTAATTATTAGACGTGAAAATCGCCAGGTGTAGGTAGGAGTGGCCCGCATTTGGCCGTCGCATTCCATATTTGGCACGGCTCGCGTCTAAATATGGCTCCGGCTCGGCCCACCGCCCCCCCGCCGCAGCCGACCCGCTCCACTTCCGACTCTATTATTTCTATTTACGAAATAAACTCAAAATAAAAGCTCTATTTTCATACGGATTTCGGGCACTGAAATCGTTCTCTTCGTTTGCTCCCGCCGGACGACGCTTTTCCTACGGATGTGTCGGGTTACGTGCGATATCATTATCGCCATCTCCTTCGGTGACGTTAATCGTTGCGGCGCGTAAACGGGACGGCTAGAGGTGGAGAGGCGCGGGACGAAGCCGCGCGAAGTCAGTTGCGGTCCGAGCGGCCAAGTCGTCAGTCCCGCCCTCGGTTTTGTCGCGTTTTCGGTCAGTCTCCGTTCGTTGTTCGGACGGTGAGGTGTATTTAGCGCGTGTGCGCACCGGTTACTGTGGCGTACTGCGAGGTGATCATGGACGCGCCCGGCGGAGCGCGGGAGCCCCGCTTCGGGTCGCCTTATGGAATGGGCCTGTTGGGAGAGATGCCGGACATGTATGGTGCAGGCCGGCCGCCGAGTGCTCTGGGAGCCTCAGGCCAGCTGCGGCCGGGAATGCAACCATGCCCGATGCCACGCGCCGGAGTCAAGCGCCCCTCGGACCAGTGCTACGATGAGCGGCCCTCCCAGAGTGTCGGCCTAGAGCACTGCCAGATGCCCGATATCGCCGACGACGGTTATGCTTCTCTGCAACCGAAAAAGTCACCCCCATCCAATGGTAAAAAGACCAAAGGTCGCGTGAAGATCAAAATGGAGTATATAGACAACAAGCTGCGGCGGTACACGACGTTCTCGAAGCGGAAGACTGGCATTATGAAGAAGGTGGGTCACTGAGACCACTTTTGGCAATATTCCATATGGGTCGACTGATATCTCTGGCTGCATTTGTGTCAAAGTGCATAAAAATCTCATAAGCTTACTGAATAGATATTATGTAAATAGGTTTATTTGTGACATAAAAAATCGTTTAATACTCAGAAAAATGTGATATAAGTTTCATAAAGAATTGTGCGGCATAGATTTGATGAAAACTTCTTTAGACATCTTTCTCGGGTATTATTGAAATCTGGGTCACTATTATATGAATTTCTTTATAAACTAGACCTTTGTAACCGTAATAATACTGAGATTTTAATATAGATTATAATTTACTTTATAAAAGTCATTTAAAAATATACCACCGCTAATGATTTTAAGTTACTCAAGTATATTTGAAATCCTTAAATAATCTCTTTAAGATATAAAACATTTTATATATAATATATACAAATATGTAAGATAATATTTAGTAGATATTATTAATTATAAATATTTTCAGATAGAGTTCTGTTATGCAATTGCAATTTTACAGTAAATTGTCACTCTTTATTTGAGCTAAAGATGAAAACTAATTTATATTTTTCATCACATTTAACGGAGTAGTAACAGTAAAATAAACATATATCATATATGTTGTAAAGAAAAATTTTGCAAATAGTTTAAAATTATACAAATGTTTAGTGTTTATAGGTTATGTTTCTTGATGAAATACGCCATATGGAATATTGCTAAAAACGGGTCCAGATTTATTTTTTCTCTCAAAACATAATATTTCACAGTATACCGCGAGTAGAAATGTGTATTTTTAGTTTATTTATCGTGTTCTTGTGAACATTTGTGATGAAAGTTTTGACAGGTGTCAGCTGTTAACCTGTTACCAACATATTTCTCTGTGAGTATTACGAATATATACTTTTATTCCCTATAAACCTGAAGAATATTGAAATGGGTACTATATTCAAATGGGTTGTTGTATATATATGTATAATATTTATTTTATTTATCACAACATATTGTCGTAAATAAACATGACAGATATGATTATGGAGTTCAGTACGATTTTCATAGATGGCGCCATGTGTAACAACATTTTAAACATTAGATATAATAATGTTTGGAAATAAATTCTGATTTTTATTATCATTATTATTGTTCACTGGATAGATTTCAACCACAAAAACAAAAATCATTTTATTTAGTTTATGGTTCTTATAAAATGTATTAGGAAATTTTTCTAAGTGCCTAATGTTTTGTAAGGTTACCTCTGAAGTTCAGCTAATTGAATACATTTTGACTTTTTAATTCTATAAAAATAAAATACTATAATTATGTAGTTATCATAATCTTCAATACTTGTCATTCTACTGCCAAGCATACTTACTCTCAGGCCGCTCCATTTTGCTTGATCAAATCAATATGATTTGTCATTAATATCATTATTATATATCCAGGTTTTAAAATAATACACCAAAATATGTATGTTTCATGAATAAAAGCACTTGAATCTTTATTATTTTGGTTTTTATGTGTCCATTAACCATGAACAGACATTGTTATATGTTTCAATTATAATTTTTATCTTCTATTATTGTTATGTTATTTTAAATACAATTATATTTTCTTATGACGCTTTACATTTATCCAGGCTTGGTGAGGATTCCTATTATCCCAAAATCCAAGATTACTTTGTATAATTGTTGTATATCGGATTATCTACTGTTTCTTAAATCTTAGCATCAAAATATTAAGTATTTTGAAATATTTACTTAAGTATTAATTATTATATTATACAATGAATTTAATTTTAAAATAAAACAAAATTAAATTTTAAGTATGATTAATGCAATGAAAAATTTATTTAAACATGCATATAATAATGTAGTTTTAATAGCGATGGGAATATTCGCTGTTTTAGTTGGTGCAATAATAAATGTAATATAAAATTTACCAATAAAAATAATAATATTTTATGATCTATTTCCGAAAGCAGTTATTATTAATATGGTTTTAAATATATCGTCAATTGTGGTTTGTATAGGTCATGATAAAGTTGGAAAAACGTAATTATTATCCGTTATTCACGACAGCTTCCTCAGTAAGAACCGCGTCTTAATTTGAAAAAAAAAAACATTTTTGATACCTATTTCGATTCTCCAATCCACGCTAAAATTTCCCTTACGTAAGCTTACTTATGAAAATATGTCACTGATAGGGAAATCACTTCCAAAGGGAATGACAGGTGTAATCACTAAACTAGCACAAGAAGCATTGGCGATTTCGAATGCGGCGAAATCTATTGTTCTGTATGATTCTTGTTACATTGTGGTATAACAAAAACGTTTCTTAAAGAGTTCAAGTTTCCTCACCATGTTCTTCTTAACCATCAATCAACACGGTAAGTGTTGTTGTTGGCTGTCAACGTCACACAAAATGCGCGTAAAATTCGCATTAATGCCCTCAATAAGAGTCAAGTTATAAGTGTTACAAAATTTTTTTATCAAACTAGTGTATGTACGCGGTTTCCTATAAATTCGTTAGTATCTTCTTCTTATTTGGCGTTACACTCTTGCCAGAGTGGTCGTGGCCGTCACGTCTAGGTTTTTGTAGCCTGTTTAACAATATGACGCCACTCTTCGCGAATTGCCGCTCTCCTTGTGCATTCGTGCAGAGGACCGTCGACGGCGATTTTTATTTGGTCCGTCTACCTCATCGGTGATCTCCCTCGTGGTCGGTGCCTTTAACTATCGCCTCCGCGCCGTGATAGGTGTCTAAAGAAAGTGAGGATACGCATCCTCACATTCGTTAGTATATGAGGTTCAAATACTAGCGGTGTTCGAATTTTTATTTTAAAGCTCACAAGTGTAAATTTTATGTTATGATTCGGTAATTAATTTTAAATTAACTTTAATTAACACGTTATCAAAATCTTAACACAAAAAAATACGTATAAAACGTAAATCTAGTTGTAAGATAAAAAATAAATTTTTAATTTTTAATCGAATTATAATACAAATTCAAAGGATTCTTATTTCTGGAGGATCTTAATACTTTGGGCCATGCTGCTGAATACAACGTTATAATCTTGACGAGTTGGTAGTGATTGGCAACATATAAGGGGAAAAATAGCCCACTGTTACGTATACCTAGCCAATGGTTGACCAAATAAAGATCTTTATAGGTAACAACCTATAAAAATCCTTCTAGAGAAATTCAGCAATGAACAAGACTGAAAGTAATAAAAAATACTGTAAACCGAGGAAGGAAATAATAATATTATGTGAGATTCTAAATTAAATGTCTATCTAAAAGAAACAGGTGGGAGTGGTGATGTTTTTTTTTACACGACATTCAGTACTACCGGTAGATAGTATTAAAAAAAAATTGTCGCTAGCTACATTTTATTTATATATAATACTATCTGTGCCCGCGGCTACGCTCGCGTGGACTACTAAAAATTGTATTTTATTTTTATGATTGGAACCCTAATTATTTTTCCAAAATCAAAGTAATCTAAGTTATGCCCTATAACATCAACTATCTGCCAGTGAAAGTCCCGTCAAAATCGGTGAAACCGTTTCGGTGATTACCCGGAACAATCAGAGAGACAAAAAAAGTGGGTTTTTTTATATGTATCGTGTATACTTTCATATGCATTTAGTAAAAATCTGTTATTTTAACATTACAAACAGACACTTCAATTTTAATTTCAAACAAAAAACAAAGACCACTTTTTTGAATCTAACATCTGTCATACTGAATATGTTAAATATAGTCTATGTCATTCGGAGCATAATAGCTAATCTATTGACACATTATTTATTTGGATGAGTAGTTTAGGCTTTAGGCGCTAAAGTGTGGTATATATGTACGTAGACTACTAAAACCTTCCTTTTGGCTTTTCCGTACTCGAATAAAATTGACTTAAAATTATAGGTTATTTTAAATAACTGTAAAGCTTTTTCTCTTTCTCTCTCTTAGGTTTGGAATGTATAAAAACAATTTCTTAACAGTTGCATAGATTACCTGACTAAACCCAGTGCACAATTTCAAATTCCTTAGTCCAGCGGTGTGTATGGAACCTTTGCATGAATAAATTGTCTAAAGTGTAAAGTTAGTGAAATGAGTTTTAGTCAATAAAGCCTTTCCATTGGCTAATCATGATACATTTGAAAGTGAATTTAAATTGTACATCTCTAACTTATCTAATACTATTTGCATGAAACTTAATATTTACATAACATTTTACTTTTCAAGTTTCTCCAGATAGGTGTTCTTTTTTCAAGATACCAAACAAAACTCGGTCGCCCAGGTATTTTATTTTATTTCAGGAAAATAGGGTCGTTTATATTAACTTTGCGTTTGCAGACGTTGTCAATCAAAGCGTGCAGGGAAGTCTAAGCGGCTCGTGTACGAATGAATGCCCATCAAAATCAACCATTAAATCTCGACATCTCGACGTAAATCGTAAGCGGTTTCGAAAGAATTTACTACCTAAAGATGCGTGTGTGACCGTTGGTATAATTATTTTAGACGATTTGTGAAGTTAGGCAAAGATCGTAAAAATTATTAGCCTACTTAATGTAATTAATAGGTATGTTTGTTCGATAAAAAAAAATGTGAAAGAAAACTATTAGTGCTTAATTATCTGCAAAAGTATAATTTTATTCTATGGTTATTACCTAAATAGATATCAACCGGTCCTGACCACCAGTCATAACTCTTTTTAAAATGATAAAAATCTTTTTATAATTTACTACTCGTGTGCCCATTGGATTTTCTATCGGCAGCAATAGAGGGTTAAATATTTTTAATCTCCTTAATCCGTCCGGTATGATGACGCAATAAAAAAATAATTTTGCCTCGAAATTCGGCATATATGCCGAATAAGATCGCGGTCGGGTTAAGGATGAATTTTCATATTCTTAGGGCTAGCTCACCACCTTTATGTAAGGAACTCCTGTGCAAAATTTAATGTTTTTATACCCACCGGTTTACATATGCGTTTCCCGTCAGTGAGTCTACAAAGTTTTATTAAATATTATATGTATTTCGCATCCACGAAGCTAAGTCAATAATATCGACCAACTGAGAGTTAGGTGGCAGAAACAAGGTTCGAGGGGAGTATCTATCACCTTTGCTACATATCTCTGTAACAAAGTAGCAAAGCTCGTGCTGCTGTGTTAACTATTTTCAATCATATTGTCATAAGACAGGTAGGGTTATTTAAAAAAAACGCATATAGCAAGCACAATAAAAAAAAGAGAAAAACCAATGGCTGCTACTTACACCAGCATCACTGCAAGTGATGTTAGTGTGTGGAATTGGTAGTATCTGAAAAAAGTATAAATAAAACTAGCTGCATGATTAATTGTTATTCAAATTTGATGCTAAAATTAATCACTAAACGGTACAAACATATTTAAAGGCAAAGAAAACTAACCTAATATATATAAATATATATATAAAAGTGTAATACTATTATCACGAGAATTTCGAAACTGTAAGTCCGATTGACTTGAAATTTAGTAAAGGGGGTTGAAAGTTTGTATGCAGTACAAACATTGTCCGTTGACTTGCAATTGTGTATTTAGACATTTTAATTAAAATAATGAAAAAACATGTATCAGCATTTATCAAAATTCATTTATCAAAATCAGTATAGGGTGTATAAATGAGGGTTGAAACTTTGTATCGTATTTTCTTTGTTTATAGATTTGATGATAATTATTAAGCACGCATGAACCACACATAATCACCAATGATAACATCCAGCTTTAAAAAAAATCTTCACGTAAATTTAATTAAGGGATGAAATTTTTGTTGTATAATTGTATAGGTAGTCTAAGAAACCTCGATATTTTTTTTATCAATGTATTATTATTTTATCTATATGTTAACTGTTATGTTAACGTTTGCTATGGTGAGCGTTGCCATGGTAACCGTTGCCTCTGTAATAATAATAATATACTAAAATGATTTTTTTAATTAATTTTAGTTTTTATGTCCGGATTTAACTCTAAAACGGGTTGACCGATTCTTATAAAATTTTATACACGGGAATTATAAGTCATTCCATAACTTATGGGCTATAACAATTTTCAAGAGTATCTTAAATAAGTAATAATTTCAAAAAAATAAACAGCCATTCTCAATTGATGCTGATAAAATTTTGTAGGCGGGAAGCATACGTCATTCCATAATTGACAGTCTATAACAATCGTCAATAATAAGTTAAGGTATTGTAAAAAAAAGTTCTCAACCGATTTTGATGAAATTTTGTACAAGGGAAGTATATGTAATTTCTCAATTGATAGACTATATGAATTGTCAATAATATGAGGAGTAAAAATAATATTACTGGCTGAAAGCGGCTGCGGAGCCGCGGGCGCACCGATACTTATATACAAAAGACACGATGGATTTTTGTAATAGTAATTTCTTTTTAATTCTTTTATATCAAGCGAAGTCGTAATAATAGCATTCTGTTCTATTCTATTTAGGACTATCCTATGCCCATCATATCAGGTCCCATGTTTGCTGCAGAATCGAGCCTCTGAATGTACTAATGAATTTTTCGGTATTCGTATATATTCACTTATTTGAATATAATATACTAAAAGTGCTTCACGGTCTCATCTGTGTTAAATTTATTAGACCAATTCTCTACTGCACCGCTGCCAACGCACCCGTGTACGGTGCAGCTTATCGTTCTCACTTGCCATACTCGCCTACAGCTTGCCAGATTGCTTCACGTTCATGATAACTGATCCGCTTTTCAGGGGCTTAGCGTGATGTTATATACCTTATCATATTCCTCGATAAATAGTCTATAAAAGCAAGAAGAATTTTTCAAATGGAACCGCTAGTTCCGGTGATTACCGCTTTCAAACAAACAAACAATCTCTTGAGTTGTGTACTTATAAGTATAGATTGATCAATTGAAATCGATGCTTGGGATGAGGAAACAACTCTTTTGCTTTGAATATACTATTGGCTTGTTTTTAGTGTTGGGAACGTTTCGCCTTGATCTTAAGCCGTTAAATACACATTCTCCAGGGCCGGGTAATACGCACGCAAGCGCTCTTGTCGCCCAGCGGGTATCAGCAACCGGCATGCGCTGATCTTGCTTCTTACTATGAGTGCCCACTGTATAAACATAAGTAACTAAATTTTCTGACAATTTATCAAAAGTAGTAACGTGATCGAAAGCCTCTTACTACTTTAATCGAAGGCCTCGTCAACCGAAGTAGGTTCGAATCTTGCAGTGAGCCAGAGATTTCGCTGAAGGAAAACACTGCTTAAACCATTCTATTGCGGTAGGGCTTCTTCTATATATATTATAAAACTTAACGTCTCTCTGTCTGTCTGTCCGTTTATGTTTTTTTCACGCGAAAACCTCTTATCAGATTTACTTGTTTTTTTATTTTAATTCATAGCTATTTTATGTGGCCAGGCTATAGGATATATTTTGTAAGATAAAGTAACATACGAAATAAGCAATGACGATAATGGTGAAAGAATTCGGAAAAATAAGCTATCGGTCGTATATATAATATATATAATAAGACTTACAAAAAAAGTCAGTGATAGCATATATCTATCTTCTAAGGATGACCCACAACAAGCGATTTGTCTTCCGTCTCTTGAGAGGGGGCCAGCACGATACACGCGTGCGCTGGACGGACAGCCTTTTGTAGTCCACGCGAGCGGAGCCGCGGGCACAGCTAGTATTTTAATAAATACCATCAAGTTGTATACTTGTCGTCAAGCACAGCTGCAGCTGAACTTGAGAGCTGGTCTATCTCTAGGTTCAGCGGGTTATTACCATCTTAGGCGACATTGTCACTCAACATCAAGTGAGATTGTGTTAATAAAGATTCAAGAAACCCATCTCCTATCTTCATAGGACTTTATTAGACTTGTAACATATAGACTTTCATTAAAATCACCAAAACCGACAGGTTAAGTCATATTTTAGAGATCTGTAGAAAGACTTAGACAATGTGTAACTTTTTAATAAGTGTCAACGTAGAAAGTGACAAATTTTAAAAACATAAAATTAAAAATAAATTTTTGGCAGTGTGAACGCTTTACTCAACAAGTATATAAGTATAGTATAAGACTTTTGATTGAAATCATGAATTTCAAAACAAAGATTTACGAGTGTATATTATATCACATAAATTTGATGGTTTTTACTGGAACTGCATAGTTAGTTTGTAAGCGCATATGATACAGTCAGTCTTGACTAGGGTTTCTGATCGAAATTTGAATGTTTTTTTTGTCATTTTAGAAACTTAAGTAGTAGCTCTCTAACGTCTTGGATAACCGATTATTAGATTATGTTATTAAAGACCTTGTATTTTAAAAACATATTTCATTGGAAAGAGAGACAAATTGGTTAACGATTTGCCATTTAGATCTCGATTTATCAATCGCTTCCTATGTTTTAGGGCTAATAAGCTAATCTATTTTAAAGTTTTTTTTAAGTATATCTAACTATAAGACAGATACTTAAAATAGGTAGATTCTTTAGTTGACTGTGTTTATTATTTTAAACTGTGATTAATATTTTTACTTATCTTCTTAGTATTTACTTTTGATTAAAACAAAAATTAAAAGTTTTATGTATAGAAAGACACAAGGTCTAATGTAAGTAGTTGCATTTATTTAAAAAAATGTGTAAGTTATAGGAAGAAAATAATGAGATATTTACAAATTTTTTGTGTTAGTCTTTTTTTTCTTTATTTAAATAAAGTTTAGTACCTCTATTGTAGTTTAAAATTGAGGCAGAATTCTCGGTGACGTTAGAATTATTTTAAGTCCTTTTTAATGAAATTAGGTACAAAAATATATAAAAAGGTAGTTTTAGCAAACTATGTAAAATAGACGAAACCATAATTTCGTTATTCTTCAATGTCAAATGTTGCTTCAAAAAAAACAGCTCTTAGTAATTTTAAAAATAAATTCGTCTAGTCGTCTAAAAATAATAAGTCCGTAAAAAATAAATAAGTATTTCCAATGGAACATTCTTCTTTCGAATGACATAATAATTTTTGTTTAGAATGCTTATTAATAACCGCTTCATACACTTTAATCACCTTGTATAAAAATAAATAACATCGAAAATAAGAATCGTCAATGTAAATCAAAACGTGGCCCTTTATATACGATAACAGGTCTCATTGTCCGATGTATAATAGCATCGGGTCGGGAATAAATTGCAGAGTGCGATGCGACCGCACCGCACACCGATATAGTCCTTATGGGGGACATTTTAATAAATTTAAAATAAACGATAATCGTTCCTTTGGCGAGTCGTGATTTCGTTAGGTTCGTGGTTAGGTTAGACCTAGGGCCTGAATGAGTCGTCACGAACGATTACTAAATTAATTAGGACCTAAGTCTCGGATGTAGATTGTTATTTAGATTATTTTCCCACACGCTCACGAGACGTTTTATATGTTTCGATTTTTCTTATTCTATTATGTTTTTAAAACATTATCTATTATGTGTTTAATAGATTTATTATAGTAATTATATTTGTGCAACGTCACGTTTTGTCCATTGGTGGTGGTTAAATGGATGGACTGGACTGAATGGACCAATAGCTTATTTATAATGTAATTGTTATACATTATTTACATTTGAAGTCTGTTAAATGGCGATCAGATAAAGTAATGTTTATTTATAAGTGCAGTTATGCTTCTTCGCCGTAATCAAACTATCCTTTGTTATAACTGCCCTTATTTTTGGTTATAGCAACCCTTGTTTTAATCGAAAGCAACATCTCACTATTTCTTTATGGATTATCATTATTAAAAGTACTCCTATTTTTATGAATATCAAATATTTTATTCATGAATTCTATTCTACAGTACGTGATAATAATGTTACTGTGCATATATTTTTTTACAATAATTTATTAATTGTTACGTGTATTACATGCGAATAAGAATAATTAATCAATTTCAGTGACAGTGGGTATTGCTGCTTATGATTTTATGATACTAGGAAATAATACATTCAAAGTAAATGTTTAATAAAACATCTAACACTTATACTTTGTATATTAATTAATAATTAGATAATTAGTATATTATATTTTTTGCGAGTAATAAACTCTACACGCAATTTGCTGTAACAACGAAACGCTCTGAAATGAAACGATTATATTTTATTGCGCTTGTGGTAATTACTCTGGGCGCCGCGCGACCGCTCATCTGCGACCCATATCTCACGGTCTGCAGTTTTGTAATGCTAATGCGGGGGCCGTTTCGACCTGTGCGGTGTAGCGATGGGCCGGATCCTGAAAAATGTATATCCGCGTATACAGACTCGGACACGGATTATTGCTGTCTTGATTTGCGGCTACGGTACCGATACGGACCTCGTCTATCGTACTTCGTTTGTTTGCAGTAGGTGCGCGTGACCTTGAACCTATATTATTTAGCGAAATCTTGCGAAACTGAATTGTTGACACGCAATTTGTTTATAGTAGACTACGTCAGATTTTTATTTATATTAATTTTATTCGTGAGATTTTTAACTTATTTCTTTATATACAGGAGTGTTTTCGTATAATTTTATTATTTTTATATTATATACCTATTCTAAGTTAGTAACATCTAAAATCAATTTAAGGAGTGTAGAGTTTTACATTGCAACTTTTCAAATTTAATTTATTGGGTGAACATAAAAGATCCGTTTAAGATTCGAAAAAAAAAATCTGATACTTATACGGATCTGTTTTCTTTTTCGAATATCTCGGCTACGGATACATATACGGATATTTGTCACATCCCTAGACTGCGGTGTTATTTTGTATTTCGATGGCAGTTCCTACACTCACTGAACACCGGGAATAGATTAAAGATAATTAGCTTGAAACACATCTAAACTTCTAACTAACATCGTAAAGATTGCAGTTAGGGTTTTACTGATTCTATATTACGATGTTGTTTAATAGCATTCCTATTTTTTGATACTATTATAGTTGAAGATTCTAAATCATTTTATATATTCCGAATTTTCTTAAAGTATTGAGACTGGGGCTGGTAGTGACATTTTTTTAGAAACTCACTATTATTGATTACTTTGATTGTACGTAGCTATAGGTAGGATTGTTTGATAAAGTAACTATTCAGGCTTTAAAAACTTTTATCCCCGAGTCAGGGACTAGTTGTCATGCACCATAAGGGGTAAAATTATACAACAAAAAATAAACGTAATCCTAGACTTTTTATTAAGAACAATCACAATGAAGTTGCTTAATTTAGATATAAAAACGATATTATTATGTTTACAATGTATTATGAAGCAATCGTTTCAAACGGTTCACTACTTAACAGACAAAAATAATCATCTTCTTGAGATTAATTTAAAGACTTCCTCTTTACAAGTGTATCTTTTCTGTTTTCTTAGCAATTTTTGCTCCCTTACTAGTATTTCCTTGTTTAAATATTTTTCTTGGCTTATTTGACTTTACTTTCTTAATTATCTTTTTTGTTTTATTTGTTTTATTTTTTCTGGCTTTGTTGCGAAGACAATGCATTTCTCTGTGGGCTGTTAGTTAAAATTGCTAATTTGCGGGGTTTTCGTGTAATCTTGCCTATACTCGCTTTATCCTCCTCCAAAACAGCTGCTTTAAATTTTTTTCCACTATGTGTATCTTTTATACGTCTCCACCCTAAAAATAAAACCAACAAATGATATACCCAAAATTAGACCATTCAGCAAGAAGCGCTACGGGGCATGTAGTGACATGCCACAAAGTGCCACCATCAAATGTCACTTTTAGCCCCAACACAAAAGCCAACCTTTTAAAGAAAATAAGTATAACTGTATTAACGCAGGGTTATTACAAAAAAAAAAAAAAATATTAGACCATAAATACCAAAACACACAACTCTGTTTTAGTGGAAAACAGGTTGTAGACCAAAATGACTAAAAAATAAAAATAAAAAACAAACCTGTGGTTTTGGCGGTAGTGTGCACGGGTGGGCTTTGACTTGGCTTGGACTCCTTTTACAAAAACGCTAGCGCCACAGGCACGCGCGGCGCAGTGGCCGATGATGTCCTGATTGATCATTTTACTCTTTCTAATGTTAATATAGCTTTTCTGTTTAACCACCGTTACCGCTGTAACTACCTACCCCTGTCTACGTAGGTGTTATATGAAAAATAATCTTAAGAAAAAATTTACTCTTGACAGAACTATCAATATGTTACATCAAACACACCTATTTTCATTATATTTGTCTATGTATGTACCTATATGTAAACATATATGGAAAAACGATATGTATCGGTTTCTCATTAATAATTTTCATTTATTTTACATTTTTGTGCTTTAATTAATATATGTTTTTTTTAGTTTCTTAAATTTAGTACATGCGCCGCCACCCAGTGATCAAATCACTAGTGCCAAATATGGTCCCAAAAGTACTAGGAGGTTAGAAGCGACAAGGAGTCCTCATTCTTCCTGTTACTTCTAGCCATCTCTTGGTAATATCGAGCAACCTTGTCAGATTATTCAAATATTCCTTATTAGATGGCGCGTATATTTACATTTTTGAGTTCAATAACTTTAATATCTATAGGATTATAGTATAGGTATTCAAATGTTTTGTCAGGTTTCATAAAATTGACAGTAAAGTTGACGAAAACTATACTCACACTAGCCAGTTGGACCCGCTAATATAATTTATTTTAGTATGGAAATACATTTTTATATATTACTAGCAGATCTGACAGACGCCTCTTGCACGAACATTGGCTTGCCTAAAAATAAAAAATCTTGAACTCGACCATAGCGCCATTACCGGGTCCAATTGTGAATCTAAGCCATCACACACGCAAACACAAAAAAGTCATCAAAATCGGTCCAGCCGCTTAGGAGTAGTTCAATCACATACACATTTACAGAAGAATTGTGTATACATAATATCTAGAGGCTCGAAAACCGAGTATTTAATTATTTTTTGTTTTGGTGATAAAACATACATTTGTGGAGTTAGTAGAGTAAGTAAGTACGATTTGGAGTTTTCGAAGACAGGTAGGGAGACATTCTAGAGAGTTTTTCATTTCACCAACTTCGGTTCGTTAAGCGCGTAACCATCTAGTTTACCAGGGCACCATGCCTGCTAAAGTATTGAATAATTTCCATGAACATATAGATATATGTATGTTGCCCACTACGATACGCTTCCTCAGCTTAGAAAGTGGCATCGGTCTTGCGACGGGGTGGATCATGTCAACTGGGCGGGGGGATGGGAATGTCTGGCGCGTCGGCCCGCCTCCCACCGACACCTAAAGTGAACGCCTCGTTGTTATGCGCTCCTGGTATCGGGCTCTATTACGTTTCGAAAGGCGTATTTCTCTTCTTTACGTTGCCGGTGGACTAATAATATATAGAATTTTCTTAGCCATAGAGAGATTTTAGAGCAGTACTGGAATTGATTGGTCGTAAAAATCTATTATAGTTCGTTAGTTTAGTCAGATCCTAAAACAAAAATACCCTTAAATGATTGAAACATTTTGTTCGTCTTGGTATTTAAACCAACTACCTCTCAGTGATTTTAAACCCAAGCCCGGATGAAGATGTAAAAGCCGTTTGAGGCTTCAGGGCCATTATGGCTAACAAACAGTATAGTCAGTTCGAAAAAAAAGTGATTTTAAATAACGAGTAAATAAATGTGGGTACTTTAAATTAAAATAATGTTACTTACATCGAAATAGATAATATAATACGTCATTAAATGTCTCATACGTCAACACATTTAAAAAATATATTTCAAAAAGTAAAAATAAGTGTCAACGTTGCGTTATATTTTTAACACGCTTATATTATAGCTTCACTTGTAAATAACAAACAAACAATGTAATAAAATCGTAGAAGTCAATTTTAACCTACTTCTAAATGTCGTATCGAAATGAAACTTTGTATGTATATGTAGTTCGGATGACAACACTATAATTTGGTATATTGGGGCTGATCTAATGATGGAGCAAGGAAGTGGATAATGGAACACATCAGTGGCTACTAGTAAACCCATCGAGTTTGGGCTCATATGACTTGTTTTGAGATTGGGCTTGGTAACGAGGGTCTGGTAAAGGAACCAGAAGGAGAATAATGGAACTTTTCAGTGGTTATTACTAGCAAGCTCCTCGAGTTTAAGCTCATATGATTTGTTTTGACAAGACAAATAGATTGGGCTTGGTAACGAGATGTTTATTATAAGACTAAAAAGTTTTATCATTTTTAGTGCGTAGTTAAAGCGTGTTTTTAGTTTTTTAAACTATTTAAACTTCTTATAATCGCAACAGTTTAAAGATAGATGTAAATTCGAATGTAGATAGAATGCAGTCCTGAGCCTTTGACCGCGACAAGTTGTCATTCTGTTGCACTGATTAGTCGCACAGAGCGACATCTGTCTCCGAGTTGTTGCGACTAATCGCCGATGGGATACGAACGTCGCGTTCGTTAGTCGGGCCGTCGCGCGTCGTCGGATGCACATCAAAGGGGTTTTCGTCTCACGACCGGTACTATCACGACGGGATTTTCGAGAAAACTAAGTTATGCGCACGAATTATGAGCTGATCACGTCATAGCGGTCAACATGACATGTCGTTCAAATTGGGCGTTTAGTGTTGAATTATAAAACAAGTTTGTTGCTTTAATATTCACTGAGTTTGTTTAATGTGTAAATTACCTTTCGTTCTTATCTCCCTATATAAATCTGTAATGCGTCTGTTAGTTAACGTGTAACTTCTGAACGACTTGACCGATTGAGCACATATTCACATAATGATATTAGTTTTAACGAGACAATGGTTACAATCATGTTAGGATCCGATAGGTGGTGCTGTGTAGGGATAGTTATTCTTTTCGTTAATTATCAACTTTTAAATCAATTATAATATAAATATAAATCCATACTATTGAAAACAAAAAGGATACCGTTTTTTTTAAACCATAATAAAGTAAAAGTTATTAAAAAAATAGAGAAATATAATTTATTTCTCAAATTTATTACTAATATTGAAAAGTTTGGTAATTTTATAGTTCAGAGTGCAGCCATATTCCCAATACAGCCATCTCGTGAGTTTCTGAGTAATTAAGTGAAAAACTGTCATTTCTTTACATATAGTAGGGTATATATAAACTAATTGTAAATAATTTTATGGTTCTTATTAAAACAGAATAAATCGCATCTCGATTTTCAAGGGTTCACTGGACCGATTCAGTACTATTTAACTGTTAAAAATTACGATATTTTTTGCTCAAGAAATCGTATATTCATATTATAGATTGTGAGATTCATACATTCTAACACCGTTTTCGATCGATCACCATTGTATACATGGTTGATGGTCATATTAATGGTTGTTTCATGTACAAGGATTTTATGTTATCCCTGAACGCGATCGGGGGCGCAATGACCAAAGGAATAGCGTAATAAGGAAGGATAACGTCTGCGGGGCTAACTAGTCTATTCTAATAATAAATATATTAGACATCAAACAGTTTTTACAATAGATATTCCTATTAAAGTCGGACTTCTGAAGAATATGCGTACCAGTAAAATGTTGTTTTTTTTATGTTATGAAGTAGCAAAAAGCAGTGATTTTCACCTGATGTTGAGTGTTGACAGCAGCCTATAACTATATATAAACAAACTGTAAAAGACCGCAGTCCTGAGGCCCGTCATTGCCAGGAGGTCGGCTTGACCGCAGTGACTGTTGATGGATTGTAGTCACTGTTTTCACCTACCATCAGGCACAGTTCCTAAGTTTTTTTTATTGATGTAGAAATATATCATTATGCATTTAAGTTTTAAAGTTCTGTGTACGTTTTATCATAATTATGTTGTAGGTAAATTTTATAATTTACTTTATAAATGCGATGAAAAACAGAAAATCAAAAATGTTGCCTCTGTAAAAACTTGAACGCTCCGTTGCAAAAAATCCCTAATGAGGAAAATGGAGTAAATCCCCACGAAAACTTTAATTTAGTCCGGAAATAACGTTTAAATTTCACAAAGTAACAAACGCCTTTATTAAATCCAGAAGTAAGTACTTATTCTGTTTAAGGGTAAAGTTAGGAGGTGTTAACGGTTTAATTAATAATACTTAGCACAGGCAGTGGTTTCATAAACGTTACGTGTCATATGGTGCTAAATAAAAAAAATGCATAAGAGAATATGCATAACATTTGAATTTGCATACATTGCCCTAAGATATTTATGTATACATCTATAGAAATACAGAAAATTGAAGTGTCTCTCTGTAATATCGAAATAAAGTATTTTTCTTAAAGTTTATATGGTTATTTTCATGTTACCAAAAACCTAACCACGTATTTTGAAAATATTATCGGCCTGTTTAATCCGGCTAATCCCCGAAACGGCTGAACCGATTTTGTCAAGAGTAAGACCAGAGAGTTTCTTTTCCAGAGAGTTAAGCAGTAAAGATACAATTAAAATAAATTAAAAAGAATCCTCTTTTAAGTCATGTAAGACACTTAATTCATATTCACCATTCACCATTACATTCATTCATTCATTTTTATTTACCATTCATATTCATATTTGCCGTCATATTCACGTGAACAAAGTCGCAAGCACTAGCCAGTACACTAATAAAAGTATATGCAATTAAAACAATTATGTATCCGTGAGAAATGTTTAGTTTTCATCTAGCCTTATGACAACACACCTGCTAGGTAACGTCTACTGGTTAGACTAAAAATAAACCCCAGGTGTCCAGTCAAAACATGCCACAGTTGAAGCTTAGCAGGAATACAAATATTCAATTTTGAACATTCAAGTTAGAAACAGATTTAGTTAAACAAATGAATTATCTAGAAAGTATATGAAAATTGACAGTCATTTCCAATTATGGACGAAATTTTATCTCCATTTAATTATATGGAAAATCGCCGATAGGTAAATGTTCTTTTGAGTTTTGTGAAATAATATAATTGTATTATACTTCTGTTTATTTTATTAAGTTTACCTAATAACAAAGATATACATAAACGAATCTTATGACAGTTCCTTGATTATTGTCCATGAAGTCTACTCCCGCGTAGAGAGATTTTTTTTAAATTCTGTTTTAATAAAAGTTGGATAAGTATTATTTTTTTCGCGAAAAATGTGCCAACTGTACTTGTACACGGGCAAGAGAAGATCTATAGCCATTAGTGTGACACAAAATAAGGTTTACAAAGAATGTTAAGTTGTATTTCTGTGTTATAATAAGCACTGTGTGACTCTTGTGCTTGTGGACATATGACTATAGTGACAACAATAAATTGTGATTCACCATCTGTTGATATGACATGCTGATATTATGTTAAAGTGTAGTTATAAAGTATTATGTTAATTCTCGTCTCCAACACGCTGGGATGTTGCAGACTTTTTTTTCAGTAACCTGTTTATACAAGCTGTTGTGGTTAATGCCTTTTGCAATTTTTTAATACTTATAATTTTTTATTGATTTTATTAACTCATTGGGTAATTCACTACCTTGGCTGCAAACATGATCGTCAATCAATTTGGCAAGCTGTAAGTAAGTACTTGAAGCAATGATGGCTCAGTGGTAGCGTGTACGACTTCGCGTCGATTGACGTGAGTTCGAATCCCTACAATCAGCCTGAGCTTTCGGTGAAGGAAAACATCGTGAGGAAACCATAGCATGGTGGTAGAACTTTTTCTAATGCCCGCCTGGCTAGCTACCACCCTCAAATTGAAAATCTGTCGCCAAGCACCAATAGGTGTGTTCCGGCAGCTGCACTTGAGAACCAGTCTTCCACTAGGTTAAGCATGTTCTCATCTTGGGCCACATCGTCACTTAACATCAGGTGAGACTGTGGCCACTACGCCGAAGCCTATAACGATAAAAAAGTACTGGGAAGTAAGAACAATGATTACACGGGTGCCGCTCCGTGGAGAGTTTGTTTAATAAATATAATACGTATGAAACCGTGGGGTACAACAAGTATAGTGATATAATTATTGTAAATTGTGCTTTCAAGAACGTTGTCAAGAATTACTTACGCAAAGGATGTAACGCCCTAACACACTGTAATTTTTTTTTGTTCCAGTTAAATCTAACGAAATAAATATTTGGTGTGAGAGCATAAAAGAATTCGCATTCTTGTCGCCGTCTGATATGACATTAACATAATCAATGTCATCGCTATAGGAATACGTCCGTTCCAGCATTTTTCCACAGATGTTATCGGAGGACGGAGTTGCCAAAAAACCATTGAAACTTTCGCTACCATAGTGAACCTCGGTGGATGGCTTGCTGTCAGAATTTTCAACCGCTTCGAGCCAGCGGGTTTCCATGCATAATGTATCGAGGTGGCTCCAGAAAGCGATGCATAAAAGATTCACGAGTAATATTTTTTTATTTGATTAAAGTTAGAGTCGACGGTAATTTTCAAAACTATCGTCGACATTTCAACTACATATTCGGTATACTCGACCGCTGGATATACACTGGCTGATCCCGAAACTCTACAATCCATAAGAGAGTCACTGTGACTGGTCTATCACCGTGTGCATAACGGTCGCAACCAAGTCGGGTACAGATACTTACATTTTCGCAAAATGTATAATTGATTACGTCAAGTAATTACCCAATATCACAAAAGGTCGTTGATACGGTTCGATAGTTAGCTAATTTTGCAATTCACTTTTAACAAATTGTTGTAAGGAACAAACTGAAATAAGCAGAGATTCGGTAAGATGATAATGCCCAAAGAAAACTTGTAGGCACGTCAGAACAATGTTTATTGTTGCAAAAACAATACAAGAGTGATCTATTACCTCTGCGTTACACTCCCTTCATTTTACAATTATCCGTAGTGCCAACATGATCAAATGACAACTTAAAACAAAACATATCCTAATATTATGAAATATCAATGAAATATTATTTAAATATGAATTTATAAGTAATGCATATAAAAGTATTATCTTTAATAAACATATAAAATAGTAGATATCTTATTTAAATAACGTTTTGGTAGAGGAAGTTTCTCATAGACTCAATATGATCAAATAATTTATTAGAAACAAATCAGACCCAAATATTTTAAAACTTCAAATAATTATTTAAATATGAAAATGTACATAATGTATATCTACATCCAACTATTAAATAATTAATTTAATAATACCTTATTTAAATGACGCGCTGTTACAGGAAGTTGGTACTTGTCACAATATCCCAATATATTTAATAGTAAGGTATGATATTTAATATGGCGTGTAGGTACAGGAAGGTGGCCCTTGTAACACAAACATTAGTTTCGGACACGTTATCTGTGTCATTTCATCTTTAAAAGTTAATAGATTAGGTAAAAACTATAACACGATTGGCAACCCTAATTGTTATTTTAAACCGCGACTGAGATTTTTCGATTAATTAAGAAAAAACTATATATTGGTGAAACTTAACAGGTTAAACATAATTTTGACTTTCTTTAGATATCTGTGGAATTTACCATATTTTAGAACGTGAACTAGATTGGTATTGTTTTATTATTACGAACACTTTGTTTTTACGACCTTGATCGTAATTGAATGTTGCTTGGAGATTGGAGTTGTTTAAAATAATTCAAGTAATGCGATATCAGTCCTTAGTTTATTATATACTAGTTTTCGAAATGAAACGACTCGCGCGCCGCCTATTGCAAACTGGTTGCACTAATACAGAACCTTTGCTGGCGTGCGCATAACAACTTACCAAAAGTTTCATCGTAATCGGATGAATAGCTTGTTCCGGATTTTCAACTTGGGGGTGATAGCTAACCAGGCGAGGATTAGAAAATACCCTACAACCATTTTATGAATTTATCACGATGTTTTTCTTCAAGGAATTCTTCATAATTATTTTTCATATAACACTGTACTTATTTGTTTTTTTTTTACTCTAGTTATGTGGTCTAAGTTGTTTGTTTATTTTGTACTTTTTTTGTGTATGTATGCACTTTGCATGCAACTCGTCCATCCGTATCAGTATTGCTGAATACTGACTCAGTATTGAGGCAGCCGCCCACGCGATCGGTCGCGCGGTGCCACTCCACAGAACCACATAGTCGTCACGTGCGCGCCCACGTGACGCCTACCGTCCAACAACATTGCGAAAAAAATCTCTTAACATAACTCTCGGTTTAACCTTGAGATTAAATGCCTTCGTTAAATTACCGCATGTGGGCTTCCAGCTGAACTATGAGTACCTACATTACAGAATCTTTTGTTCATTGTATTCGATTGTACATCAAATATTTGAAGTTAAATTGAATTAAATTTCATGAATATAATTGTAATGACTTCCTCAATCATAATATGATATTAAAAGTTTAGTGGATGCAATTAGTAGCGTGCCATACATAGCGTAGTACCTCTGATGAACCATGCGGATAATCCCAATGATTCTCGTGTAGCGTGTTAGTCGTTAATTAAGCTATTTGTCAGTCGGCTGGACAATTTACATTTCTCCTGGAGTCCTGGGGATTCTACGCGGGTCGGGAGCTTCGAAACGACTTATTATTATCCATTTAGGGAGAGCGGCATCGTCACACGATCGCTCTGCGTTCGCGGAACCTTTTATTGGGCCCACCTATGTTTGTTGGCTCCGACGTCTGAATTGTCCCGTAAATAAGTTTAGCGGAATATTTGCTTGTACGGTCTTAATGCTATTTAGTGGCACTGTCGTTCATTTGCATAGGACCGACGCAGGGATTAGCATTTAACACGATTAGCCCTTTCGCTGTCTAAATTTTCTATTTTACGGAATCGACTTTGATTTTCATTTTAGGTAAATCTCTTATTTTACTAGAAAGAAATTTGTTCTCTCTTGTCATTAATAAAACAAATATTATTGCGGACACTATTGCAGAATTTTGTAATTTATAATATTTTGACTTTGAACGAATTTCACGATCAATTTTATCAATTAATTTAAAAACTTACTATACTTAAATATAGAAAAAAATTGAATATAGTTTTAGGCATTAAAATTGCTTTAAAGCAAATAACAAGCAACGTTTAAATCTACAACAAGTTTTTACAGATAATAATAATTAAATTATTGTGATCTTTAAATATAAGAACTTCAACTGGAAACCATAAGGTGATGGATAACCTTTGCGACGTACCTTGAACTCAGACAGATACATTAAGGTATAATCTAGTGGCCGTGGTTGGTCAGATGAATAAAAATGTCTCTCACGCAACACAATTCATGGAAACTCGTTCCGGACAGGCCATCAAGTTGTTTGAGTTCGCAGGTGAAATGTATTGACAACTGGTCTTCCTTGATCCCTATCGGAATGATGGTATCGTCGTGGCGGCGCTTCAGTCGGCTCCTGTTACCATCGCACTCGTTTCATTGTGAGATCACGATAAACCTTGTTTATTTAGCGCTAAAATTTATTCATCCATGTGAGCCCATTAAGAAGAGAATTATTAACAGTTGACCACGTTTACGTTCATAAACTCGCACTCGGACAGCGCTTGAGTTATGCTTTTTTTTTTCTCACGTATCAATAACGAATGTTAAATTTAATAAATTCATCTTTTATATCGACACTTCGGCTGTAATTGGACGTGTGTTTTGTTCTACATATATGAATGAAATTCATTAGGGAAGGTTCTAAAAAAATACAGTTTTGTGATATACAAGTTTTGATAAACTGTTATAATTGATCAGGATATTAATTTTGTTCTGAGAAGACTGCCTTCAGCAGGTAGATCGGCTTATCATTCATTAAGGTTGTGTTGTTTATGAATGAATTTTAACGAGCCTATGAAGCTGTAATTACCAACGGCAGTGCACAACGGTCATGTAATTTGCATGCTCTCTAGGCTCTGTTTAATATCTTAAGTCCAGTATTGATTCGAGGATTGCCCATTGTTCTATGGATTGGTCATTGTTGTTGTTCCTATTATCGCATTCGGTTTCGTCTTTAATTGGGTCTTCCTTATGTTCTTCTCTACATAATTATATTACTAGATATATTTATTCCATTGTGTATAAAATTTATTTATGAAGGAAAGTTAACATACAGAAAATGCGATTTAAGTTTGATAATATAAAAAAGAAAAACTTCACTTAAGAAGGAACTCAGGTAGTATTCCAGCAGGAGCTAATTGGATAAATCTGTTTATTAAAGAGGCAATTTAGTTTAACAGAAAAGGTTTTAAAGAAACTTTTAAACTTAATTATATCAAATTTTTATCAGACGTTAATTCTAAGTTTAGATTTGCTTTGCAGTTAAGTGATTATATGAGTTTGATATTCTCCACATACAATTTAATGTCTCGCGATACATTAACGGTACGGACTGTGACAAGTGGACATACGATATCTTCTAGGTATGAATATAAAACAACTTGAAGTCTCCCGCGCGACTGTTTACGTAATAATAATGAATTAAGATACTATGGGATTAAAATGTTATATAATTATAAATTAAATAAAGAAGAAAGTGGGAATACTCTTAATTAAAATAAATATTGATTGATTTTATTTGTTTTAGGATAAGCTGTAAGCACTAATACTTGTGTAATATCGGGAACATCAACTTGTTAATCTATACTAATCTAATAAATCGGAAGAGTTTTTTGTTTGTTTGTTTAACACACAAACACGCTAATCTCTGGAACTTCCAGTCGGATTCGAAAAATTCTTTTTGTATATGATAAGCCAGACTTACGAGGAATAGTATAGACTAGCTAGCATTAGGCTACACCTCTCAGCTAGCCTTAAATATTGATTTTTATTCAGTAAGTCTGAATAAATAGCTCACCCTTACTGCTTTACTGCGCTGGCGTAATATGGTTAGTGATAGGTAAATACAATGTTCTATTAAAATATTGCTCCTTAGTACATCTAAAAAAGTCCGCGATACCATATGCCTATGGTACCATATATGAATATGCCATATATTAAAGCCACAATAACGTATTTTGCGACAAAGTATTATTGAAAGTGATTTATGAGCATTATTATTAGGCATGGCATATTAATCCTTACGAACTAAAGTTACTTCATCATTAAGATAATTTTATGTCGATAAACTTTGCCCTTTATAGTATGTTATGTAGACTAATACGAGTAGTTTAGGAGATAATGTAAAATTTAAATAATTCGACACTCAGCTCTGGTAGGACTAGACTATAGAGCCGCGAACGAGCCGCGTGAGTTGTGACGCATAACCCTGACCGCCCGATAAAAATATTGTCTATACTGAAGTATTATAAATCATCAATCAGCGATTTCTTTTAAATTATACGCGGGTGTAACCGCGGGACACAGCTAATATAATATATTATGCCACCTTTATTTATTGTTAATTATTATTTATAATGGTACAAGTTATACGGCGGTATTCTAAAGCCTTGTAATATTAAATATTTTGTAAAAGAAAATAGCAAAACCTTTGCAAATTTTGAGTGTGAGTGATTGAGATACCTATTTCTCTACCTATTTCTTTACCTCTAGGTTAGCAAATATGTTTAATGTTGTTATAGACGATCATCTATTGCACTGGCTATTTCACATCTGGTCGACTGTTTTACCTGTATCCTATTTATTGGTAAAATTGACAAATTATTGGTTTTAATACGATCAAACGTTAAATGTATATCGCATTCGATACCAAAGATTACACACCGGTCCCAGTTATCGGCAATAATTATTGTTCGAACGGTGTTTAAGTTAATCGTTTCAGAGTCGGTCAAGCCGCCGTCTATCGCCATACTGACGCGTTCAATCATGCAATCTTTGGCAATGTTCTGTATGACAATTTTAATGTGGCTGATACAGATTTTTGCTTAACGAACAGGACCAGTTACATTCACTTCGTAATTACCACGCAACACGTGTTCATTAACAGCTAATTTAAGGCTACCTTTACGCCAATTGCTCCCTTTTTGCGTAATCTTCTACACTCACTTTAACTATTATTATCGAACGACCTTAATGTTATTTCTTTTAATTCTTACTTTTATAATCTCTTCTGTGTATTGTTTTTGTTTAAAAAAAATATAAATGATATTTTCGCTTGACAATAAAACCGAAGGTGTAATTTCCATACAGTGAACACAGTTTCATCTGTCAAATCAAATTATGGTTTTGCATACTATCTCCTGCAATCCTTAATGAAAATAATGGTATTCGCCATCGTGAATGATGTATATTATTGGTTTATGTTATGGCAGGAATATCATGTCTGTAAAATTCTTATGACAAACAAATTCTTAAAGTAGATAAATCTTTCATATTCCTAATATAAGAGTTAAGGTTAAGGGAGTTTTGACTATTAAAAATTAAGAAGCAAATATGAAATTTAATCATTAAAGTAATTACAAATTTTTCGTTTATAATATTTTGTATTAAAGCTTTGGTATAATGATTACCATTATCGATATAATAACATATTATTCGCATGCGTACCCTTTCAGTTGGAAATACGGCTTTATATTATCATCCACGACGTAATTTACATATTGTACCGCTATTCAAGGAAACAACCATGCGACTGGTTCTTCTGAATCATTACTTTTTTCTGTAATCAAGTTTTCGGTTGCATCTGAGGACCACTCAAAACAAACAAGCCGCACTTTTGCAAAGGTATCTTTGCTGTTGTTTTAAATCGATTTTTCTCTCTCGACGGTTTAAAATTCGTTGGTATCGGTTCGCAATGTAGTGCTGGTGAATTTTTGAGTTGTGTCTGAGTAGTTTTAATCGTGATTAAACGTGTGGCTTCCGATTGGATCGCAGTGAGATATAATGAAGCATGATGCTTTCACTTTCTGATCATTACGTTTCTTTAAGAACTCAATTTTCAGAACTCTACGGGACGTCGTATATATTGAGTTCAAGTATATTGCTTATTCTCAACAATCGTGTGTAATATGTGAAATTATTATGAACTGAATCGTTGAAATATTTAATGTGTTCTTAAATTTTAGTGATTACAATCATCGTGTTTCATGATGCACCTCTTAATGTTACCGAAGCTTATATTTTAACAACTTCGAAATTCGATAAGTGATATTCATAAAATTGCTTCATTATTTTTAAAATATTCCTGTACATTATTAAGGTATATTATTTATAAGTGACAATTTATGCCTTTTGAATGTTTCTTATACACCTTTTTTGTTTTAGTCTTTGCTATCATAAGTAGTTCCAGATATAATTCATTGAAAAGCAAATACAACATCATAAAATTGTACGCTCATTAACTGGTCAATAATCTCATCAAAAAGGTGAACCAACTTGATGACCTCAATGCAAATATAGCAAAAGTATCCTTGCCATAAAGGGTAGCTGACGTTCTGCGCCGGCAAACGCGACCACGTGGCAGTACGTGTAGGCAAAAGACGAACATGGCCCGTTTAAACCTTTTACGTTTAATCCAGTTGAGAGTCACAAATATGGTAACCTGGCGTTTCATAACCTGTTTTTGGGGTTTCCTCTACCCTGGCCTGTATTATGTTTTTTTTTTTGGAGTTACACGTGTTATTACGATTGTAGATAACATCTTATTATTTCGCTTTTGATTTTTTCTATTATTATGTGAATATTTATTTAATAGATTCTGTTGTCACCTTTTATCTTATCTCTTGATGCATTTATAAGCGGTGATTGATTCATGTTTGTTTATTTTATAATATATAATTGACCATTCTCCATTTGGTACAATTTATGGATTATGTTATAATTTATACCTTTTTTAAATTCAGCAATAATAGCACCCACAAACATTGAACACTAAAATCTTAACTGAAGTGTTAAATTTTGTTTTCATTTTAGATGTAATGTTTATATGTGAACCGGTTAGGAATATTTTTGATCATTCGTGTGCTTTTGGTCAAATGTTATTTATGGATATAAATGATGTATGATATATTACATAGAATACAAAACTGAAGCAAATTTACTAACTGGTGTTTCCTGAAAGAGTTATGAATGTAAACGCGCGACGTTTAGCCTTGCATCGGCGTCACTGACAACCTGTCCTATAATACCAGCCTCCGCACTGCCTTATTAGCATACGAATTGATGTTGTCTAGCCACCGTGAGACGTTAATGTGTTCACACCTTAGGGCGCAGTGAAAGTGTTTTGTTTTAACTGTGACCAGAGTATACCTGAATTTTGTCGAACAATCTCATTGAGAGTTCATTACAGTTAAAAGACTAGAGATATAGAGATAGGTATCACTGTTTACAGCCTTTTATTATAAATAAACAAATTTAAGTAATGTATTGTAACTCGTATATATACTATTACGTCTTCTTATAAGTAAAGAACCTATTGCAATAATAGAAGAAGTTTCACGAATTACGCTCATGTGCTTTATATACAATACGTATTGTAACATTTCTTTATTTACTCGTAGATATTCATCATAACTGTCTTCTCATAGAATTGCACCAATCGCTGCGTAAAAGGTAAATAAGTTTGCAAGCTGTAACAGTTTATGAATCCACTTTATTATTACTTCCAGACAAGGTTTTAACATATACAACACCACGTTATTAAATTTTATTATAAGACGTTGAATGCAGTTTTCATCTGATTATAGTGCATTATCAGATCAGCTACGTTGCTAAAATCATTTTTAATTTCCTGTGCTTTGATTCTATGATGTCACCCGTATGCTGTCACTGTTCCTCACGGATAAGCAAATGTCACTTGTTTTTTTTGCAAAGCTATTAATATTAATTTTGTATCTATGTGTCTCTTCAATGATTGTATTTTTGTAACTTTTATCAAATTCTTTGATTTTATTACTCTGGATTCACACACCCTCGATTCTAGTACATTGGCTTTTAGAATTGTAGTATCATATTATGAGGGTCTAGTATTCGTTTTGAAATACGTACAAACGCTATTTCTTTACTGACAATTTAGTTCCTTCGGATTGTCAGTCGAGATGCTGCTAGCAGGTGTGTGAAAGGAGATGTATGAAATCGTAGAAGTGTGTTGTTTTCTTTATTAGATTTCTCTCTCACTTTGAATCACCTTTTTTACGAAATATATCTTACAAGGAACTCCCCCACGCGGCCTTATTCGTTTTAGTCACAGTATAAAATTCTATACAAATAAATAATAGTGTTATAACTCAGGAATAATTTAGCTACCATCTTTACATGTATAGACATACATACACGAAAGAATGTGAATTAAAATAGGTTATTTAGTATCTCGTTATACCAACAAGGTTAAAGTTTTTAATTATTTTTAAAAGCAATCATATTGATAATAATACTTGACATTGTCAGAATAGGGCCAGAAATATCTTAATATGCCTCGTGGCCATAAAGTTGTTAAACCTCAATTGAGCAACTGAGTCAATAAAAACTGCATTAACCAATATAATATTAATCTTCAATTGTACACACAATCGATGTAAGAATCACGGGGTATTTATAATATTTTATTATTATAATTCGGTTATTGCGAATTTTATATACTTTCACGTTTCTTGTTTCCGCGAAACTGTCTCGAGAGCTGATAGTGCGACGAGCTGACGTCTCGCGAGTCCCAGTTGAACGAGACCGGCTTGCAATTAGGGACTATTTACCGGGCATTAATTTTTGGCAATAAAAGAGGAGCACGCATGAAATGATCGGTACGCATGCCCCGTCTGATGTTCCGTGGGAAAAGCGGTCGCTTTGTACCCCATTGTAGTCGCAATTAGCAGGTTTTTTGGTAACGTCCCCGCGACCAGCACTTGTCAGCGAAATGTCGTGCATCGTAATGTCGCGAATGTTTTTCCATTTATAATTCGTGGCTTTCGTACCTGACACAACTTATTCATTCATATTAACTACTTTTTTCATTTTTCTTTTCCAAAGGGATACATTTTCGAGTTCTTCTCGTGTTACGTCCGTGTGAACGAACGGTCCGAATGACGCGACGTTTTAAATTTTACTTTACTTTTCTTAGTGTTTAACTTAATTGGATATGTTTAACTTTAAAGCAAATTATAATTAAAACCCGTTCTTCTTTATAAGTTACTTATCATTTTAATTACAATTATATAGTTAAGACTGTTTTTTGTAATTTTTATTATTTGTTTTTGCTTCAACATTCGGTTATTCTGTTTAAGAATGTATATATTTAAAGCGAGTCTAGAACGTATCGTACTTTTTAATAGCATGACTTTTCGGTCTGGTGACATACACTGTGATCACGAGCCGACTGATATATTGCGGAAAATCTTTAGTGTCAATGAGCAGATGAGGGTAGTTACTAGAAAACGCCCTCGCCAACAAATACACCGATTGTTACTACGGCCTGTGTAACTAGGCCGAAACGTCGAGCTATTAAAACGTAAGACGCTTTTTAGACCCACATTAAATATATCTCTATAATTTATCTATTATTTACTCTATAAAAATCAGGAAACAATAATATAAATTGGGGATGAAAAACAGAAAGCCATTGAGTGTGCCATTAGAAAAGGAGATAGGTGTTTAATTTAATGGAGAATGTATACGATTTATCTGATTTGCATATGATGTTGCGACTATAGCTGATGGTACAAATGATTTAGCCAAACTGCTTGAAATTATGGACAATACTGTTAAATATTTTGTGCTCAAAATAAATATTACTAAAACTAAAAACCTAACAAACAAAGTTTCCATTAGTGAATATTCCAATCCAGCTTTATAATTTCAAAACTGAACATATTAACCGTTTTATATATTTAGGTAGCTAAATAACGCATGACTCTAGATGTTCACCTGGCATAATAGGACGAACTGCAATGGTTAAACAAGCTATTAATCGAGAGAAACACCTGTTCAAATGTAATATTAAAACCAGTATTAGAAAACAGCTCATTAAGACCTACATCTGGAGCATAGCATTGTATGACTGTGAAACATGGACGATGAACCAAAGGGACAGAGAAAGGTTGACTGCGTTTGAGCGGTGGTGTTGGAGGTGAATGGAAAACATCAGTTGGACAGATTGGATTACAAATGAGGAAATGTTAACAATGATTGACAAGAAAAGAAAGTTGTTGAGAAACATAGATAACAGAAGAGGAAAGAATATGACTGTACACTTTATACGGCACGACGAGATCTTTAAAACAATTTTGGAAGGAAAAATAGAAGGAAAGCGAGCAAGATGAAGATCTAGACAAAGCTTTGTCCAATAGATAAGCGAAGGATAAAGTGAAAATCGTGTCATATCAGCAGGACAAAAAAAGGCAGAGAATAAGGAACAGTGGCAACTACTCTAACTACAAGAGCTGCGCTCTTAAATTAAAGAAGAAGAATCTATATAAAACGCGACAGTTTAAAAAGTATTATTCTATTTAAGAGTTTAAGAATTTCAAACGTACGTCCTTTGATATAAATTATCGCAGAATCTTAACACGCATCAACTTTATATTTTTAAAACAATGTCATAAATCCGGTGAGATGTAGTTTCTCAGCGCTAACTAGACGATTATCTTGTTTATAGAGCTATTAGTTGCTATGCGCTATAGTATTATATATCAGATCTTGGCAAAAAAGTGCCGTTTTGATCGCCCGGCCGACGAGGCTACTGCTATGCCTGTGCTGATACAGAGAACTCGCACAGGGCTAAATGATATCTTAATAGTCTATAAATATAACTAAGATTGTTAAAAAAAAAACGAAAAAAATTTTTTTTTTCGAGTTGTCTTTACTTTTAGCCTTAAGGCTTTGCGGCTTTTACAGCTTCACTGGACTTGGAAAAATCAGCCTTCAGCTGAGCAGAGCAGAGCTGAGCAGGTCAGCCTTATCGGAATTGAATTTTTTTCCTTGCAAGAAATTGTTAAAATTCCGAAAATAGTAGTAATCTGTTGAAACAAGGTCCGGGTTAGTATGGTGGGTGTCGGAGACATTCCAACAGTACTAACATATCATAACATCATCATACGAAACATTAACGCGAATGGAGGTGACTCGTATCAAATACCTCTGCTCGGCTACCTCTCTCTCCCTATATCTTGTTTATTCAAAGAGTTAAAGTGAGAGATAACACAACAAAAAAACTTAATAGGTTGAAACAAGTGAAGCAAAGCTTGCGGTCTCATGTTTGCGTTCTAGCTAAGAATGGTCCATCCAATAAATGTACGTCATAAGACAAAAAGCCACTAGTAGCGGCTAAATTAAACACCAAAATAGAAACTTTTCAATGCGTTTTTATGTGATCTCACCAATCGACTTCCTTCGTTCAGTAGATATTTTAAGTCAACTATTTATTCCTTTGAAGAGAGTTTCCCACAGTAATTGAATTCTTCCTGCCTCTTAACCAGGGAACTTGTTTGCACTAATACTTATTTACGAAATTATTTTTTATTTTGGTCGAACAGCTCTATTTGAAACTAAGCGTATAAAATGGCCGATGAGAGTATCGAAACTGCCATAAACCAAATGTATTTTAATTTACTTTTAGTTGTGAAAAAGTTAATGTATAAACGTCAAGAAGAATGGAATTTAATTATATAATATTTCTAATTCATTGAGTGAGAGGTAACAGAGATATTCAATGATTTTGGGTATGTTTACATTTTATTATCTATATTAACACTTTTTAAATAAACAATAGTTTTACATACCGAATTATGTGTAAAATTACAAAACAATGTATGCTAATTCAAAATTATTTTCCTTTAGACCTGTGAAAAACCCCACAATACTGAAAACAGTGTTGTAATTTTACAATTTTTATGTATAAACCCTACACAAATTGTAATTTTACGAAACCGTTTGTCAGTTTCCAATGAAAAGCTTCTCAAATTTACAAAATATCGTTTTTAATGCGATTTATTTTGCCTATCAGTTTAAAAACTTTTTTTTTAAATTACCATTGTAATTTTTAACAGTGAAAGTAAGCCGTGAGGGTTTTATTTTATTTTTAATGTGAAGCACTCGATAGTAATCTTTGTCCACCTAAAACAACTTGAAAACAAGCCTTAAGATATAGCTTCAGATATTAACTAGAAACCTGCCGCGACTTCGTTCGCGTTAATTAGAATATAAAGCTTAATAAGAATTAAAATAGCGTATAACTAGCACTCGGGATAAGTTTCTATCAGTGAAAGAACTTTTAGAATCTGTTCAGTTGGTACAGAGATTAACTGTTTCTACAAACATACTCAGAAACTTCACCTGTTTATAATTAGACTAGCTGGGCCGGCAGAAAATCTGCCCTTTCCGATAGCTAATGGCTTAACCACAGTGCCACCTATCCGATCCTTACATAGCCATGACCAATCGTCTCTATAAAACAAATACATTATGTAAATATGAACTCAGTCGGTCAAGTCGTTGAGAAGTTATAGAATCTTTAAAGATTTATATATTACAATGTATATATTGATATATAACTATGGATGATTGAATTTGTAAAAAAAAAACATTCGTGTATTTATGCGCGTTTGAAGTAAAACTTAATGACTTTGTAGGCGTAGCGTAAAGGTTACACTGACGATTTTTTTATAACATTTTTTTTATTGAATTGTTTATTATTAATATTGAATTACATGATAATAAATAGAAACAGTTTGACTATAGATTTAATGAACAATATTTCTGTCCGAAAAAATATCTGACACTTTAAGTTGCGTCTAAAGAGGTTGACTTTGAAAAAAGTTTCAGCATATACTATAAAACGAATGTTTTCATTTGTTTGAAATAAAGCCGACTTTTATATAGTAGCGTGGTATTCATTTAGTTTATAAGCTGTTGCGTCACCTGCTTACGACAATATAGGTGGTATACGTGAATATAAATTTATATTCTTATCGATTACATTGTATTCCGTGTTTAAATTCGAGAAATATAAACTTGTTTAAATAATTCTTATGGTTATTGATGTTTATAGGATTTTGAAACAATTTAAAGGTATACTGTAATGTAGCGCGAGTTGAAATCGATGATTTAAGTGTGATAATGATTCTAGTATTTTTGGCGGGAAGTATCAAAATGTGAAGTAATATACAAACTTTAAGCGTGAGGATGATGTATTAGTTTCTTCGCGGTTCTTTTTCTTGCCTCGTAATGAGTCAATGTCTAAGATCCGGGACCTGTTTTTAGTGACTTTTCATCCCCCAATTACCTACTTACAATTTTCGTTAAAACCAGTAAATAATTAGAATTTTATTTCCTTCGATTTATTTATAATTTCAATTATTACTGTTAAATATTATTAATTCTGACAGGAATGTATTAAGCCGACGTTGATATATATATTTTTAAATTGGACATGACAGTCACGCTGTCAGTTACGCCTTCTTGTAATTGTGACACACGCGTAGTTCACCTTTCGATTTTTGAATTTTGAATTCGTGGTTTCCACTGACCAAGTTGTTTTCGGTTACATTTTTTTATGTTACAATCTCTTTTAAATGATACATTCGACGATTTTTGCCAACTCGATTTGAAATTTATAAGTGGATCTGTCATTTTTTATGGTAACTAAATTACGTAAATAAAAATACGTAACTGTTTATTGTTACTGTTATATATTCATAGTAACTGTTTATAGTGAAAGATAACAGTGAAAGTTGGTAGCGACTAATTTGAATATGCGAAATTATATTTTTTTTTGTTTCTGTTGTTTCTTTTCAACTTATAAATCTATTATTAGTAACATTACTACTATTCATATAACCGAGTTTTATTTTTAAAAAAATACATCCAGATTTACACTAGATACGAAGTTTTACTAAGTTATATATGATTTAGATCATTTTTTTTTATATTGCCGATCCTCGCTACATGCATCTATTTTATTTTCATAACTTGACACGACTTCGGTAACAATTGTAACTTTGAATACAGAAACGTTTTGGTTACTTTTAGCTAAGATATAATCTAATTTATTTACTTAAGCTAAAACTATTAACATACACGTTATACATGACAATTTGCGTCATATTATGACAGATATTATATGTATACATATAATAAAATTGAAATGCCTGTTTGTCATTTCAAAATATTTGAATTTTTTACTAAATACATATGAAAGCACCTATTATACAGTACCTATAACAAAAAAACATTTTTAAAATTGTTGTCTGTCTGTCTGTTTGTTCCGGGTAATCTCCGAAACGGTAGGACCGATTTTGACGAGACTTTCAAGGGCAGATAGCTGAAATAATTGGGTTCCCTACAAAAAATAAAAGCGTAAAGCTAGTAGCTAACACAAGTTGTTGTTCAGCATCAAAATAAAAAAAAAGCTTTCATACTAATTTTCTGATTAAAATCTCATGTAAATGAAGTTGTATATATAATAATAAATACTTCTGTCATCACCTGTCTGCGATTCATATCCTCTTCGATTTAACCTTTCGAGTCGATTGTATCAATGCTTATTATATAAATTAACGAGGTTTTTTGCAAAACATAAAGAAGGCCTGCGGCTCACTGTAAGTTTTGCGATTTTTTCAAAGATTAACCTTCCCAACGGTGTTTTGGTGGAAATTTCACTGCGTTCATTAATCACGAAGCAATATTGCTCATTATAGGTACATTCGTAATTGACAATTTCGGGAACTCCTAATTGATGGGTGTTCGTCAATGGGTCTTGTTACCTTGCTGACAAGGGTCGTTATCCATTAGCCCAATTCCGATTTACTGTGTTGGTGTCACATATATGCGAGTATGTGATAATTACAGGGTTAACATCAATCATGAATGTGTACGCAGAGGGGAATGCACTCGAAGTAGATTTTTGAAAATAGACTTTTTCGAATTAATAGTAAGGTTGGAGATTGACTGGCAGTTGAATCAATTAACATGAGTGCCAAATGTCAGGCTTTATGTGGCCTTAATGCTGCTGGTTTATTACTGTCTATTGATCATGAAAGGTTACTGTGTGATGTAAACCATATCTTTCGTTTATCATCTAAAGCCGCTGAAGCAAGGTTATTAGGAATTGTAACTGTCTTATATTGTTTGATTTTTGATAACTTTAAATCAATTTTGTAAAATTATATTTTATTTACATGGTGTAATAACTTCATCAAAAGAGGTATTTCAAAGACGATTTATTTATCCTGACTTGTCTTAGTCATAATAATAATGTCAGGTCGGAAATGCTAGCTGATGCAAATATCTCGAAAACCAGTTTATTCATTATTATTTTTTAAATTACTATATAGTTTCTTTATATGCTTTAGAAATAGTGAAGAGCAATGCACACAATGTATATATATTTATAACACATTTTAATGAAGTCTATTATCAAAAGTAATGAGTATTGATTTAACTCATCCAGAGGAAGTATTATAAGTACTAAATCTAAGTTTCTAGCAGTTTGGCACAAAATTAATTAAATGACTTATTTTCGCAATTATACTCTTTCTATTAATTTCATTTTCTATTCCGTCGACTCTACTCAGACAATTATACAAAAAAACTCAATGAGGCATGTTCAAACATATGTGTTAATGTGTATTTCTAGAAACAAAGCTTATTTCCGGATATCCGCAGGAACAAACAAGTCATCTCCTCTGTCTTGCTTATACTTTTTTAATGTACTTTATTATGTTGTTAACGGATAACTGTAAAATTGTATATGCATAGAGTTTAAATTATAAAACGAGATTTTGTTTACATTTTGATCGATATCTTATTCTTCGTCAGGTTGCAAGCGAACTACAGTCCCACGTCTCTTTTGATTGAAAGCGCAACGACCTGCGTGATCTATGAACTTTGAATTATATGATTTTTTTTAATCTATTATAATAGAAATTTCAATATGGTTTATTTAGAAAAATATGACCGTGACATTTTTGATCATATGAAACAAAAATAATTTGGAATTGCTTTTTAACCGCAATTGCGCGTATTGCGGTTAAACTTGAGACAATAAATAAATTTTATTATGATAACAAAGAAATTGAATTTATCAACATTATAGCACTAAACAAGAGTCGTTGAGCGGGCGAATTGTTGTGACCACAAACTACAAGATTTATGCAACAACAAAACAAATGAACATTAGAAAAATATTGATTTACCTTTAAAATAATCGTGAAGCCTTCACGGAGACCTTTATTGCCTATGCAGTAAGGTATTCTATCTTGTTAACGTCAATTTGAACTTCGAAGATAATGCAAGGTAACTCTGACTCTGTCAATTGTCCGCGTTGAATTGTTGTTTTGATTACAAATTGTCATGCGGCTCTTAATTTTAAAGCAGTGGGATCGAAATTGGTACTTGTTGACGGTAAATATAAGTTTGTTTAAGTGGGTGTGGGTAGTGCCGGTAGGGCGCCAGCGCGTGATAATTCGTCTTGCACACACAAAGAAGTGCCGTGGGAGAGTGATATCGCTCCCGAAACTGATGCGAGTAGAGGTTTACATACGAATTAGTGGCGTGGGAGAGGTGAAAGGTCGGCTTCTCACTTTTGGGACGCCGATAAAGATTTTACAGAGGTAGCCTTTAAAATACTTAATTTTTAGGCAGACATAGAACTAATTGTAGCGTCATATTTACGTATATTCTGATAATTCAAAATATAAAGTTAATATAGTTAATTTTGATGGTATTCACGAAATTATATCAACACATAAACTTGAATCGGCTAGAGAAAGGAGGACAAATCCAACGTTATGCCGAATGAACGAGAATAAAATATTTAAATAAAATATTTCATTAGTGGGTGTCAAAAGTAAGCCTTAACAAGGATTTAAAGAAAACAAATGTTCACAAGAAAATAATTTACGATCCTGACATAAACAGTGTCGACTGATTTAAAAAAATAGATTTTTATCTTTGGTCAAGATTTCGAAAGGCTAGGTATTATAGTGTAGGAAGAGAATGTCGCTTACTTTCGAAATAACCGAAAACGTAACTGTTAATATTCATGATGTATTTTCGTTGTTTCCAGGCATACGAGTTATCGACCCTGACGGGCACACAAGTGATGCTACTAGTTGCCTCAGAGACAGGACACGTATACACATTCGCGACACGTAAACTGCAACCGATGATCACATCGGATTCAGGCAAGCGGCTCATCCAGACTTGCCTAAACTCACCAGATCCGCCGACTACAAGCGAGCAGCGTATGGCGGCGACCGGCTTCGAGGAAACAGAGCTCACGTATAACGTAGTAGACGAGGATATGAAGGTGAGGCAATTGGCATATGGCACCGCGCAATATCCTATAGAGCATCACCCGGGTTTGGCTCCGTCGCCCTTGCAGCAGTACCACCAGCACCCGCCTTGTCCGTCGCCTCTCCCATTAAGCTCGTTAGGTCAACCGTATTCCCACGCTCATCTATCTCATCCCCACATGTCCCACCATCCTCAACGGTAGTTTGGATGGCACTTAGAGTAAACCTGAGAGGCCGCTCGGGCCTCAGGATATTACGACTGTTTTGAAATAGTCACTTTATTAGTATATAAAAGAAAGATAGTTAAGAGAAAAAAAATAATATACAAACAATAAACTATTTTGTTAATATATTTTGTACATAATTAATTAGATTTCGCATAATAATCGTTTTGATTTTCGAAGATTCATTTTGTACATTACATAGGTGTCTCTAATCTTTGCAATCCTACATTTATGCAGATTGCGCAAGTGACATAAAAGTTCTACAAAGGCAATTGGTTTAACATAGGAAGTATTTTATTTTGTAAAATAATTCGACAACAATTTCCTTCCAAGCAAATAACCTTGGCAGCGTTCGAGGCGATTACACTGATTATAGTTAAAATCCTATCAATGAAACTGACGATCTCTTTATAGAAGACGTCGAAACGGATAGAGCGGCGATCGGTAGCGAGTGAATCAGTTGTTTTTCTTTTTTGTAAATCGTTTTATAATTATTAACGCTAGCGACCGGTTTACAGTGGCGCGGGCGGTTCGGAAGTGGGAGCGCCAACGAGCGGTAGTATATATTCATTATGATGAATGAATCGACCTTTCATTCTTTCATAGTATAAACTATCAAACTCCAAAGAAACGGGGCTTAATAATATTGATTATAAAAATTGTAGGAAGTCGTTCTTATAGATTGCTCTATTAGCATGAAAAAAGTTAGGATGTCTGAAAGGAGCCGTCAATCAACATTGAAATACTATTATTAATACGAGAGAGAGAGAGAGAGAAAAAAAAACTTGTAGTGATCAGTGGCAGGTGTTATTCGTAACTAGATACAGTTTCCAATTATCAAGGGAGCACGCTGTCGCCTCGGGTTCTAATTCCCCACCCGGTCGGTTGTGATCCGGATTATCGAGAAACTTAATTGAAAATTACTTTCGGTGGTACCGAGCTGACGATCATTATAAATTCTCTTGTCAAACTTGACGCGATATAGCTACAGTCTACACGTTACTGAGAGAGACAGATTGTGTGTAACTCCGCGACTTTTGCAAAGGGGTATTGGACAAGCGATCACAATTTTTTAAAGACAAAATGTGTTATCAGATCCAATTTGAATTATAAGATAATATATAATTAAAAAGGTCTAGAAATACTTAGTAAACGGACGAAATAATTGAATGAACTATATGAAAAATTACATGACTTACGCATTTATGTTACGTTGCATAAGAATGTTAATCACAACGTTAGAATATTTATTTTATGTTGTTAGTTGTTCGCTGAAATATTACCTATATTTTATATATTTAAAAACAGACGACAAATTAGTCGTCAGTTTGTTCTACTTGTAGCGTCTCCGGCGAGTCTGCAGTCGATTATTTCGTATCCTGTTAATTAATAACACATTTTTTTTCTCCTAAAAATCACGTTTAATAATAACCAACCTGTATAATTCACATTTATCTTTACTGATAGCTCGATATATGAGGACATATTTAAGATTAAATTGCATGTAATTGTTCCGTATGTATCTGTTTTTTACCTTTAAAGTGGTATATAGCTTGGTGATAACCACTCACTAAACTAAAATATATATTTAGTTTTATCGTCATTCACGCGTGGATGGATAATTAAATATATTAGTTATGGAATATACCCAAAAGCGGATAGAGATTCACTGAGCTGCTAAGATTTGATTTTGTTCATCGATTAAACACACGCTCCGGAGTTAATTGTTGAGTTATTTATTCATCGTTTCGTTTCTGGTTATCCAGTAGCCAGACGGCAGCGGCCGTGTCGTTTCGATTGCACTCCGACGATTAATTCTCGTCCATGATTTGCATATTTTAATTTCGTTGTGATCCGCCGTCGTCGCCTTGTTTTGTCCCCGACCTCAAACACTGTCGGTGTGTTGAAATTGATCGATACTTTTTTTAGTTTTTACATCCCAGCTCTGTTGCAGCCTTTTTTAATTGAGAAAGTAAATAATCTCCAATGCGACCACGCTGCCTGTTAGTTAATACATGTTTTTTCATCTGGCATGCATGATGCAATACGTCGATACAGAAATACTTGGATGTAGAGGAAAATTACGTCTCAGAGTTGATCAATTGGTATCTATAACTGCAAACAAAAAATAAATAAATAAAGTGTTTCGAAATTAAACAATTAAAATTAAAATGTACACCATTCACACGTTATATTTTAATTTAACATTGTCTTAATGTTCATTTTTAAAGCTTACTTAAAAGAGTCCACCTTATCTAATGGAAAGGACAAGAGTATTGAATGCTAAGAAATTTCGATGGTCATTGTTATTTAGCTTAAATCTCTGTAAAGGTCTATCTATATATACAGACTCATCTCCAAACGCTGCGTACCAATGCGGGTTACTACTACGGTTGAATTTTCAACATTTGTAATGCGTTTAAAAACGAGAGACTTAAAACCTCGTTTTTTGTTTCCTAAGTTATTTATTTGTCTCGAGATATCATTCTGCCGCTGAAGGAAAAGAAGTGCCTCTAACTAAAACACAAACCGGAGGAAATGTCGAAAAGTTTGTAGGGAGATAAGTCTATTTCAGTTTTAGACTAAGTGTAATTCAAGAACGGAAAATCACAAGCCTTCTCTTCCTGATTCCGAATATATATGAAAATATAAATTAATTGTAAACTTAAATGCGCCTTGTCTCTTTGGACATTTACACTTACATTTCATTTACACCCCGTTATATTGATACAGCTTAAGACAGTCTACTGATCGTTATTTATCTTACAATGTGTCAAACAAGCTGCAAACTGACACGGAGTTTTAACACGCTAAATCGATTATAATACTTCGTGTATCGATAAGTAGATCGGATTGAAATTTTCACGCGGTAATTACGATAGCTAGAGATAAGGCTCGGTTCGCGATAACCGCTCCTTTAGATCACAATCTTGTGTTACCATTCGCCGCGCATGTTATAGCGCCCGTTGTGCATAGCGGACAAGCCACATTCCTAGGGTTGCTAACTTTGTAGAAAATAATTCCGGGAATAATATTGGAAACAAATTTATTCGATACAAAATTACCAACAAATAAAGCATAAATATAGTTTTCAATTCAGAGAAATAAACAAAAAAAAATCAATCGGAATGTTATAAATGGAATATTAATGAATAAGAAGGATTATTTAAGTAATCAAATGAAATGCATTCACCCGCAATATTAGTGCTTATATTAGACCTTAGCTATTTATAACTTACCTCAAAAAGAATCGCAGTCTTAACTGAGGGCAGTCTACAATCTATTACCGTATCTGAGGACTGAGTTGAAAGACTCGTGTGCCGTTCCATTCCGATGCGATCACTATCTGCATTTACTAAGATTTGAAAGTTGAGAGTTTTGGGTTTTGTATAACTTATTGTTATAAATTCTAGGAGGGTTGGCAACCCTATACATACTCGTTTCATGTGTCTTAATATTCCGCTGCGGCATTTTTCTCCTTCTCTAGGAACAATTTCACCTGTCATCGCTGTAGTCGTTTACATAAATATAATTCTTTAAGTATTCTCGGCGTGTTCTGTTCGCCGTTTTGGTGTTTCTTGAATTTAAACTCTATTACATTCTACTCTTTTACTTTTTAATATTGTAATATACTATATATTTATCATTATCCTTAAGTTATAATGAAAGGATTAATCATATAATAGCCTCCATTATTTTTGAGACCTTAGATTACTTACTGATAAAACTCGTACACAAAACCTATATTATATCTTTATAGAACATAGACATTGTTTAGAACTTTGATTATATCGTGACCCACTGTATATTTAAATTCTGTCAAGGTTTTTTTTAATTTACATTGTATATATATTATTTCCAGAATTATTAGTAGTAGATTAGCGTTTTGTTTTCTGTAACACAGTTGGCTTCATACGATCCCCGGAATGAATTAGCGGTATAAATATGGATGTCGGTCAGTGCACTCGGGTCAACAGTTACCCTTAATTGAGACGCCCGTTTCGTAACCCACGCCGCTCTTGAGTTTTCCTTTGCTTGTGTAGCTTCGTCATGTTGTTTTATCTCATTTCGCTCAAAAAGTTTCATAAATAGCTTTGTTGTATATATCAAAATTAGCTTTCAGCGCGTAGTTGGTATCAATCGGATCAATAGCATCTATATATTATATAAGCTTTGCTAAATGTTTTTATCATAGTTTAAGACTTGTAGTGTGTAGTATAGACTTCGAAGAAGGTACATTGCGAATTCTTGTTTTTACTGTCATATCATTGAGTTTCCACGGGCCGTGTACTCCTGAGCGGTGACTCACTGTCAGATAAAGTATTCCGCTCGCAGAACTTACGAGACGCATGTATCTATTTTGTTCGAGACTGAGTCGGCCGCAGTCGCTCGTTAGCCGTCGCACCTCGCTTTATTAACTTATCAATACTATTGTTTTGATAGACGCCTGAGACGCAATTTCTGTTGACTCATCGTATTGTACGCGGCTAATGTGCCCACATAATTGTCTACGTGTAAGCCGATCGGTCGCCTTGTGCAACTCGCGTCCAACAATAAAGCTAATTTGACTAATAGGTACGTTGTAATCATCGCTGCGTGTGGCGCTAGGATTACATATCAGCTTCGAACTCTCGCCGTTTCTAAGATCAGTCCTTAATGAACGTTGTTATTCGACCATTGTTCTAACGTGAGGTTGGGTAATCATTTACTGTTAAGTTTCGATATTTGTCGTAAGGATGAAGTGACCGCGCCCGTCGCTCGTCACTGTGCGTTCGGTACGCCGCTCCGGTCATTAATTTATTATTCGGCGCGTGAACGCTCCGCCGATTCGATTTTTCAAAAATTATTTAATCTTTACGAAATTCACGTTAAATGATCGGTTCTCCCTTGTAATTAACTTCGCACCGGCGGACCACCCGAGAGCGAGATCGATGGGCCCTCGGCGGCGTTACGATTCGAAACTGATATTTGCAATACGCCTTTGCCGTGTCCTCGAGTAGCGGATAAATTAAGAGATTCGTCTGAAGTCCATATCGACGGCCAGGCTATTTTGTGAAAACCACAAGACCAATGGCCGTAATAAATTTGTTTCGCGCCGTCGTTTACCAAATGGAAGAGTTAATTAATCGAGGAGACATCGGGAAAGCGCCGGTTTCGTCGCAGACGAGTCTCAGAGAAATTTCGGTATTCGCGTTATTTGTAGCGGCCGCGGTTGGCGAGCTTATCCACACGGCCGTATTATTTTAGGAGTTGCGTCTACTCCGTGCAGTAGGTGTAGTACGGCAGGCCTGTGGCCCCGGTTGCTCCGTTCTCTTGCATAATTCAGGCGCGAGCCCCGCCGTTTGCATTCCGATACTTGATATGTGCTTTCACATGTATTTATGGACAAGATTTTGTGTCTCCGTAATGTTTGGTGAATAAATAAATTGTGTTTAAGGCACAAATACAATGGGCGAGCCGATGCGGCGGCGACTCCCTTCGTTACGTCGGCGAATGTAAAGTCCGAGTTAGCTACTTGGGCTGTCGGCATGTCAACCGATGAGATATTTCACCCACCGCTCTCTCCACGCTTATGTTGTTGTTTAGGGGCTTCGTTACATTGCCGGTTTATGTCGGCGGTTACAAATTGGCTCACGGAGATGCATTGGCGCGGTGCGTTGCAAATCCACTGCGGAAATTATGCCCCGACGTTTACATTATACGTCATTCCTGTTAACGTTTTGACACATTCAATCGACTCCCGCATTTGTTATCTACCGTAATAATAAATTGTTGTACAAACAAACACAAGCGTGCTCTCTTTAAATGATATTATATATGTTTACTTTAACAAATGTTTTGTTTACAACGTACCAATACTTTCTTACATATGCGAAAAATGTTCATTATGTTTGGAATGAATATTAGGTTAAAGAATATGTATAGCTGAAGGTTTATCCTGATGGTCAGCATGTGACTATCGAAACCTCAGTAGTTTTTAATGCATTTCTAAGTAATTCGAAACTAAATTTTTGCGTGAATGAGGTAAAAACATCCGTAATTAAACAAGGTACGTTAGGCTTATAAACTGTCTAAACATTCTAGTTACGGGCGCCAAGTAATCCTCATCGCCATTATCAACGGATAGAATCGACTAACTATTCGACTCACATCTAGCTAACTGCAATTCTAATGATTTGCTGTGGAGGTCCCCTTTTGTATGCGTTGGACATTGCAATTCGTATGCACACCGGTACACCACTATCACGAGTCCATCTCTAGCTATTTCCGCAACTGCATTACTCTGATTATCAGACTCTTAATTCATAACCCTTATGAAACTATTCGACGAGTGTTTTTAAAGTCTTGGTGACAACAATCGATTTTAAGAATTCGGTTTATAATTTAGCCATGTTTTGATAAATTAAGAAAATTAGCCAGCAGAAGATTTTACTAGCTGTAACGAAATAAATTAACGTAAGTAATAATCACTAAAAACATAATTTCTATTGTAATTTATACGAGTACATTCAAAATTATTGAATTTATTTATGAATAATAATGTTTCTTGTGTAATGAATAAAAGGTCGATTGTTTAGTCATGCACGTGCATCGACATGTACGTTTATGCGTTCTCGTTTACTGGATTGACGCTGGAGTTGGACGCGTCTCATCCATTATAGATATAGTTCGGATTGTATCATCCGAAGTTACGTTCCTGTCCTTTAGATAATTGGTACCGCGATTATATTTCAACTTAATATACAAACATCTGCACTGTATCCTTTGATTGGCATATTACGTCACCCCTGATTCTATCTAAGCCCAATTAAGCTCCGTATTTATTACGACTGCTCTATAAATTCCAATGCCATTTTTTTTTTGTAAAACGTAATGATACACTTCCTTTAGCAGCTCACCCGATGGAAATAAAAACAAAATAGTGTAACGATTGGTGTATTTTACGATGTTTGCCGAGATATCTGGTTCGATTAATTCAACGAAATCATGTCGGCCCACTTCCTAAAGCTAGACTGGGAGACGCAGATGGTTAAAATTAGGCCCGCGCCAAGAATAGCGTAAACTGCGTGCTTGCCGCGTCACCGCGCTCACATCTCTCCGTTCGCATATTGTGTTACACTACATCGAAACAAATTAAATCTGTTTGCTTGCTTACTACATCTACTAAAGAATACGAGCCATAAATCAAAATAAAACTAACGTTATGAAAAAAAAAGAGTAAAATTTAAAACTCACTGGAGGTGATTTGTTTGCTTCATGTCAGACAATAATAAATATTTGCAATCGAGTCTGTCATCAACTTGAACTATATGAATAAAAATAACGGTGAATACTCTGAGGTGTGTGTTGGTGAAAAGTTATTTAATATCTCTGTTGTGATCAAATGCGGCAAATTTGAAATGATTTGTAATTTCGAGAAAACATTTCTCGGCGACATCAATCTTTGTGGAATTATGAAACGGATTAGTCACATTTTTTGCATTAGTTTAGTTGCTGTGTTTTCTTTCGAACATGACACTATATTATTTACAATAGTTCAAACAATGTTTTCTTGTGTTATTGAAAGAACGTTATCGGTCATGCTTTTGTGTTGCGATCTCTGCGCGGTTTTGGCTGTATCATCGTGGATATAGTAACGTCTCATTTGTTTCTAATACATCTCCGGTTTGTTAGGCAACAACTCCACTAGTGACCTGAGCGGGTGGGCATTGGTTCATGATAGCGACGTTAGTTCCGTGTCCATAAATTCAAACTAGCGTCCCGGTCGAGTTCGACCGTTACGGCGTGGGAAATGATTGGACCCGGAGAGCGCCGTCGGTAAGGCTTTGTTAGGACGATTGTCCACTAGAGTGGTGTAGATGCCTCGATAGGCTGTGTGCATAGTGAGTCGGTGACAGCTACGTGGGAATCGAGCGGGATTGTGTGTAAACTGTTCGACTATTTGGTTACAATTGTCATTTTCGTTCGTATGTTTATTGATAGTAACAATTTGTATAGCCGCGAAAGCTTAGCGATTGGAAGTTTTAGATCAAACAATGACTGAACAATGCCACTTCATTGTCACGCGCGTTTATATGCTAATCATGTTTTGACTTTGACACAGATTTATTTCTATTACAAAACTTGTATTGGCAAGAATCTTTGAGTTTAGATTTTCAGAGTCAATAAGAAAAGCTTGTTTCATACATTGTATAGCGACTTCTCGTTTCCAGTGAATTCTCGTGTGCGTGGTACTTGCGACCCATAATGTATTCCATACGCGTCCCTCGCTAACTCAAAGGCAGTTTCGCTCTGGAAACAAATCCTTTTGTGCCGGGGTCGATCCATCATACTTTTTCTATTGACAGATCAACGGGCTTACAAACAAAACGCTTTCAAATGCTAATCTTTCGTACGTGCTGCGGATTAGTTCCGTTCCGGACGCTTTACGTGGGAAATTTTTTATATGTTTAAAATACGTGATCGGCTTTGTACATTAACCTTATACGGCCACCTACATAAACGGTGATATAATCGTTGTATTGGCTCATGATTGCATTAACTGTCGCGTGGGTGACGTCCTTCTCCTACGAACGCCGATCATCTAATGCGCGCGTTTGATACACACGCGACGCGTGCGCACCTCTTGATTCTTCACGTGCTCCCGCACATGATTTATGTATGACCGGTATACCTCGTGCCGGTACATTTAACTAGACGTATTCCGGAATTATTTTCTTCTCCATAGTACACATTATATCGTTGCGATCGTGTTGTGAATCTAAACTGCAATATTTCGTTCGTTTTCTCTCGTGGCATTTGCTCGTAGTATTTATCAGTACAGTTACCGAAATTGCCTTCATTAGTGAAGCGGGCCTTTCTTTAATATCTGTAACAGGAGACCGGTTTGTTTTTTCTCTATAATCGAATGTCCCTTTCGAAACTGTAGCAAATTAAATTGGTTATAATAATTGTACGATAAGAAAGTAGTTGGACTGGACTGGACCTATCACCGTGAGACGTGACGTACTCGAGACTCTCGTCTGTCTCGAGCCAGTAATTACGCGTCAGGGTTTAATTAAACGTGTATAAATATGTCACGTGCAGAGCTAGGAAGTCTCGGATTCCTGGCATAGCGCCGTGCGCCTGTGTGGATCGGGCTGCTGAAGATTGGATCGTAAAGTTGCGACAAGATACGGGCTTCACAATTGGACTGAGCGTGGTCCAACGTGTAGAATATAGGCTTTTTATTTTATTTTAATTATTGGAGTATCTACAATTTGTTTATACATGACATGCCTTTTATTATAACGAGTTACACATTAAAATCTGAAAATTTTATTTACATATAAGGTAAAACCACCAGTAATTGACACTGCACCAATAGTTGACACTCTGACGAAGAAAATTAAATATTTGATACTAAATTGATTTGAAGTCTTGAGTTTGTTAACCGACTTTTATAACTGATGTACCTATATGTATTTATAACATTAAAAATATATCAGTAATCAATGATTTTGGCCATCTCGATTTTTGGCTTCCTTTTTTTCTTAATATTTAATTTTCTTTGTCAGAGTGTCAACTATTGGTGCAGTGTCAACTACTGGTGGTTTTACCTTATATAAGATTAAAGTTTTAGTCATTTCTTTAATCATTTTTACTAATAATAGTTAAATTTCTTTAATGAAAAATAAAAAAGGAAAAATAATTAATTATAATAGTCAACAATATGTAGGTGTGCGTTATGAATTAAAATTAATTTACAAATTAATATTTTGATATTTGATTGACGCGGTACTTTGCGGAAATCCATTGTAAATAATTTATCCGAAATTTCTTAGCTACTTGCATCTAATTAGAAATATCGGATAAATTATTTAAATATCTACGATATAAATATATTTCAAAAGTAGGAGATTTAATTTATTATTTGTATTTTTGTCATGATAAGAAACTATCTTCCGTTTTTTAAGGTTTCACCGACACCTTATAACATCCCTTAACCTTATATACCCTTGGAACATCACTGGATAGAAAATGAATTTTAATGAAGTCTTGAATAATTTATCAATACACCGCTGTGCGCTTGTGCGGTTGACCAACGAATAAGTAGATAAATCTGAAGAACCTCATTATTTGTCTGCGTAGATACATTTTGATAGAAAAACTGATGATCGTTAAAGGTGTGTCATGTTATGTATTTTAAGGTTCTAAGCAATGATGATGGCTTATTGGTATCTTACTAGAACGTCCCTTTAAGTACAACGAATTTTATGTTTCGGTGTAGGAAAACCTACTACTTAAATCATTTTCGAAATTTTCGAGTACCGATGGTCGTGTAGCAACAGCGTCATATGACAACAAACCCCATTTTCAAAGCTTCCACATTGTCACATAATATCAGGTGTGATTTTGCTGCAATGTATTACAAAGAACGTCTTCAGTTCTGTCGGTCTTATACAAATTTAGTTGAAACTGCGGGAAGCAGACGTGGAGTCTTCGTTGTTTCAATACCCTGACTAAATGCGGGTTGGTAAGCCTGCCGACCATTATAATTAACGAGATCGAGTAATTCGTGTAGACAAGTTTTTAATCATCATATTGGAAGTAAAAATAATTATTATTAATGATCAGAACACGGTGATCATTTTTAATAAGTATGTAGGATCGTTCGTTAAATTGTACCTCGTGTATTAAAGTTTCGTCTGCGAGGCCAATGATTATTGTTTTATTTTTAAACAACTTGGGACGTGACTTGAATGTGATGATAATTTTTGTTGCGATCACTGTAACTACAACAATATTTTCTCAATGAAAGCTACGATGCAACAACCCAATTGCATCATAACGACTGAAAGTATGGTCGTAAAAGCTTTGCCAATGTGATTTGTTATGGTGCGAATGTTTTGTCGCGCATCTCGTTTATTCGGATACGTGTTTATTATAGTTAGATAGAGACGGAGAGGCTCCGGCTCGGCGTGACGCTCTCACTTCCGCCCGCCCACTGAACTGTTTCGGCCTACGCTGTTATTTTTTTAAATCGCGGTGGTCTCCTTGCAAAATTTCTTAAACCGTTTAAATCAAGACGAAATAAATTTTATTTATTTATTTAATACGTGACATCAACCGGTAATGTGGGTGTTACAATAAAGTTGCAAGAGTACTTTAAGTTGCACAACATTTTTAAGCTGTTAAGTTATAACTTAATTTTGTATTGAGCTTGTTATTTTTTTTGTACGTGCGAGTAATACAATAGTGGTTTCCTTATACTTTTAAATTTTTATATAAAGCTATTGTAATGTTTTTATAGTTAAAATCGCTTCCAAATCGCTCCCAAATCGCTTATATTTTGTGAACTAATAGAAAAAAAATGTGGATTATGTAATTATCGCGTAGTTAATAATTTCTTTGTTTCACGGGAGCACTCTAATATTTAGACCACGCAAGGAATCAGTCCTAATGTAATGATTAAATGATTCTTTGCTTGTTATGCTTTAAAACAAGTTTTCAATGTAAATTAAGAATAATTTGTAGCATAATACTTCTTCGCATAATATTACAACTAAGTTACATAATATTATTTGCATAATAAACAAATATATGCGAACATTTACACATATCAACAAATTAGCTTAACATCGAAACAAATGTATATTTTGGGAACTTTTTCATAACCCAATATTGAAATACTAATGATTTCTCGAAAATCAAAACGATCATATACAATGAGTCAATATTAATGAAACAAATTGTCATTTAAGTGAAAAACTGTATGATACATAGGTTTGTGCGTGTGAGAGAGAGAGATAGATCGATAGATAAAACGTGACTCTTATTACCAAAACATGTGAGACGCGCGAGGCTTAGCGTAACAAAACGTTTAACATACGCTATGTAAATTATGTTTATACTTCCACTTTATACGGGGCAATTTATTGTATTGTTAGCGTAAACTGTCTTAATTTATCAGTCTAATTAATAATAGTACACATATAATTAGTTTATTTTGTTATACAATATTCGGGTGGTCAATTTGTTGACCCTAATTATATCGAAAGAAAATTTATTAACTACAGATTAAATATAATTTTTGTGTCGTTGTGACGTACAATCCTGGCTTAATCATGATCACTATATACATAGTCAAAAACCCATCATGGTGTCTCGCTTCAATGTGTCGCGTTTCGACATCGGCCTGTGTATCAGTCTTTTGCCGTAGCAGATGTGTAAGTATAGGTCGGCAGAACACACCTCTCGATGATAACAGTTGTTTTTGGATTATACTTACCTCGGGCGAAGCGTAGTTATTCTGCTGGGTAAGCACAGTACAATTCAAAAGCAACGGCGAGTGATGATCGGTTATCCATCGCCGGTTGACATGACAGCGTATCGGCCTATAAGCCTTTCGGCAGGTAGATATACACTGGCTGGTCCCGAACCGCATTAAACCAAAAGAGAATCACTTTATCACTAAGTACATAGTGGTCGCGTTCCAGTCGGGAACAGATCCCTACCACATCACTTGATTCTGAATGTACACCGGCTGAGTTTCGGAACGCGACACTCCCAAGCGCGCTATAATGGCGGTTGTTACACCTGCAGGAAATAGAATTAAAGTTTTTTAATAATATACGAAACTTTATATTGCGTTGTTTTTTCTAAATATACGCTACAATTCAACGTTTGCCCTGTGTAAGATTTAAACTTGTAAGTTTACTCTTAATGCATTTTACTTATAAATTCTCAGGCCATTAATTGAGTGCCATCCTCTAAATAGTTTTTAAGTTCTACGATTATTCTGAACACATCGAATCGAATAGAATTTAAGATATTTTTCCCCATCTCATCATTTATATCTCCCATTTGGTGCTATTGTCGGTGCTGCTGCATTTGACGTTGGAATCATACGTAGGTGATCTCTTTTAATACTATATTTTCTAATAAATACATATATATACATATACAATTATATATATATATACAATTCTATATATATGAGGTGTGTATTGAAGGTTGGTTCGAGAGATGTTTGCCTTCAACTTTCCAATATTATTGTAATGTTTGACCAGTAAAGGAATAGAATAACACCTCGTATATGTTTAGTTTCGTGTACAGTTAGATATGTCAGTCGTCGAGGTCGGAGTGTATCCTTTAGGGATGACTGCGAAGTGACCAGCCTCATAGAGGCCGAGTCCTGTTATTGATACCTGTATAAGTAACGTTAACATTCCCAGTGTGTGCTTCGGTGTATATTAACATTGTTTGTGATCGATATAACATAACCGATTATATATTAGTTTCTAAGGCATGAGTGTTGAAATGGTTGTTTTCTTAAAATATCGACTGATTTTTCATTGTATATATATGAGTTTTTTTTGTATAAACGCTATATACAAAGATGCTATTGTTATATATATATACACATAAGGATGTTAAACGTTTGTTTTGGATAAAATCAATGGGATCTCAGTCGATAAGTATATTAAAATTTTACTAGTAACCAAAATTAATTTAACTGTATAAGCGTAGAGAATGATAATGTCGCTAGTAAAATTGAATATCCATTTGATATTTGAAATAATAATACACTTAAATACAGATAATAAACTGGCAGGTATTACAGTGAATAATTTCAAATACTACATTTTGGAATTTCTTAAATAAACTAACCTCAAATTTCTTACAAAGCAGTGATATTTGAGAATCCACCTATGAAAAAATTAAACATTATAATACCTGTAAGTTTATCTTCTGTTAAAATTGTCAAGTGACCAATGTATCCTAACGTAATTATGTAAAATTAGGTAAAAAATACAATAATTTCAATATTGCATTTACTTCTTAATTTTCACCCGAAATTAAAGTATATTTTAGGAAAACAATGTATATTCTGTAATAATTAAAAGTGCCTTCAAAGTGCCTCTCGAGGGATTATATGAAGTAGAATTTTGTATTTTATATTTACAATTGTTGCAGTATTATGTCTGCCGAAAGGTACAAAATGGTGTTAAAAATTTTCAAGAGTTGAAGTAAATTGTTTCGAATATATTTCATAAATTATAGGTAAACATGAATACTTTTTTTACTTCCTAAACTAAAATTTGTTTGAAGACAATTTAAGAATCTCAAGGATGCTTGACAATTTGTTGAAACTCGAAGTTATTCTGCACTTCATAGAGATAACAATTTTTTTTTCTTATCTGTAAAATTAAAATGGCCTATGAAGAAAAATTTTTGAAGTAAAGAAATTCAGTCGATCACTTGTTTATACTCGTGTGTCACCTTTGATCTTCATATAAAAAGAATGAATATTCCGTCAGATGCCAGTTTGTTCTTAGAAATTAAACTTGAAACTTTTTTTTGTAATTTCACTGTTTCTAAGCTTTATTTGCACATAATTCTAAAATAATTAATAAATATTGGGCATTATGATAATTCGTTTAAAATACAATTAAATACATATATGATAACTTTATTTAAATTTAATAGTACATATTGATTTGTGGTGATTTTAATTTAATATCAGTCGATGAGTGGTCGTAAATCGCAATAAAGATGTCGTTAAAGTGTATAACTATATATTTTAATATGAAATTAAGTTTTTCGACGTTCCCTGGTTGCGTTTACGGCGATTACTCATGTAAGGTTGATGAATGTAAGCCGCGCAATAATTCCAATCTCGTTTAAAAGCTTGTTCTTGTTAACTCTACACACGCGAAGCCCTTCTCTTGTTACTTCATGTTATTATTATTTTTATTTATATTAAATAAAAGCAAAAATGTATAAGTTAAAATGTTCCTGAAACAAAATAAGTCAAAAAATCATTTTTATTACTAGATTTGCGTTTAAAAAAATGTCTTTCATGTGTGTAGATGTTACTGGATTGGAACATTAAGCTGAGATAGGAAATTATTTAATATTGTGTTTTAAGTAAGGTTCGTGAATTTAAAGTAAAAATTCAAGCTTACTCATTTGTAACTTAGGAACGGGCCGTTTCAACGACTTTATTTATTTTAATACATTAGTGTTGTGTCGATACTTTATCGATAGGATTGCGAATTAGTCGATTATTAATCGATGTTTATTACATAGAAGATTACTATAGTAAAGTCATACATTTAGCTTATACGAGTACTAGAAGTGGCACATTTAAAGGGCAATGTGATAGAAACAATACCTAAAGACGCTAGATCATTGTTACTGTAAAATACATTTTGTAAATATGTACAATAAAAGTAACTAAGCGAGATTTTTTTTAACTAGATGCAATGTTGTACAAGTTTTTATCTATTTAATTTTTTTTCGAAAGATTTAATCTACTCTATTTTTAATAACGACTTATTTTATCCTTTCGAATAATTTATATTATATGTTTGTACAATGTCGTTGGAAGAAATCAGGAGGGACATTTAAAAATACAAAAAATAAAAATGTTTAAAAATTTGTTCAGGTTTTGTAATTGTGATTTGTACCTTGTACCTTATTCCATTGTCGGACTACTCCCGGGAACTTGATCCTTATGGCTTCCAGTGGTGGCATTTGAATCTTCAATATACAAGCTGTATAAGAAATTCGTTAAAATTTATAATTTCTATAAGTCAATAAATCATTTTTTGAAGTCGTTGAAGCTTCAAATCTACACACCTTTTACTAATATGTGAGTAGGGGCGGCGGTCATGGGCCCCTTAAACCGTTCCACTATTCTATCGATATTCAGCACATCACTTAAAGGCCTAAAGTGATGTGTTTGCATTCGATTGAATTTTGTAGCGGTTTAATTTTGTCCGCCGCCAAATCGGACCGTATGGGTCAACCTCCCTTCGGGTGAATTAATTCCATTACTCATATTGGAGTTGATGATTATACAAAGCTTAAAATTAGTAATCGATATTTACATCGGTCAAGGGGTGTGTCCGATGGTGATTCGCTTAATTATTAACTGATTTAGCATGAATGCACTTTCGAATGTATTTCTCAATTAAAATTAATTAGTTTTTGACGGATTATGAGCATTTATTCACAGGCGATGGTAAACATTCACCATTAAGTGAGCCGTCAGCCTGTTTGCTGAATTTATTTCAAACCACAATATTTTCTATAACTTAGACTTATATAATGTTTTCTATTGATCAGTTTGAACGATATTTTTCTTTTTTAAAAAATTGAAGTTTTCGAAGTGATACCGTAGGGTACGAAAGTGCATTTCTGCATTATCGGTATTTAGTTTTAAACCGTGCCGGTGCGAAATGTAGTCGGGTGTAATAATTACGAGTACTTTCGACCGGACCACACGTTACAATGAACATGCAAATAATATGGCCAGCGGTCCGTCCACCCACGCAGGATGACATCGTTCGGACAGCTTTCTTTTAGCTTCGGTAACGTACTTGAATAAGATTGGCCAATCTACCGCGTATTGTGATGATTAAAGAAGATGCTAACCCAGAATGAAGTCAAGGTAAGTGGACATTTGATAATAACTTTAACAGCTAACTTTTTGATGTGATTTTTTTACTGTGTGTTTGTGTGTTGTTTTTTGATGTGCTATTTCAGTTATGCTGTGTATGCAGGTATCAATATGGTTTTATTATCATTGTTTTGATGATTCACACAATTTCAATAAATAAATATTGCTGGAATTATTTTAAAGTAAATATTTAATAGTTAAATTTTTCTGAGTAAAGTCTTTTCGATTAAAGATAAATTTATTAAAAAATAAAAACAATAGATAACAAACATTTACTACAAATATATTTCTTTAATCTATGGTTATTCGTTTAAAATGACTTCTTTAGCACATTCATTACGTATTACATTAAAGCAGACAGCAATATTATCAGCGTGGGGTCACGTTTTAATGGACTCGTTTGAGATATTGTGACGTACCTTGAATAATATCTTTTACGTGACCTGTATAATTTTAACGCTGCCATTTAACTTGGACCTCTCCGTTCACTTTTCATATGTATGTCTATGAATTACATAGTAATTTAATACATAAAAAATATTAATTTCCCTTTGAGTTACGTCTAATATATAATAGAAATAGGAATTAGGGAGGTGATCGTGATAAAAAAATGAGTTTGTACTTAATTAAAAAAATAATTGAAGTTTTACTTTTTAAATTCTAACTAGGATATAGATAACTGGAAATTATAAATTATGTATAGTTTGTTTTTTTGTGAACTTAATTTTTAAATGTTAAAAATTACAGTATATAATCATCGTATCCTAAATGGCTTGTAGTCCTTTCTTATTGCTGATGTCTCATACTATTTTACGTGATATTAAGTGACGATTAATTTATATGTGGTGACAAGGTATTTTTAATTTAGTTGGGTTTCATATATTGCTGTGGGAATAAGTCGTTGGTGCTTAGTAACAGCATTTTAACTTGAGGGTCGTAAATAACCATGTAAGCGTTAGAAATAAACCCCTGCTACCAGGTTCCATTAAGATGTTTCCCTTCGCCTAAAGCTCTGGCTCACTGTAGCTGCCGTTACCGCATAAAAATTCCGTATTTTAATTATTTTACCGGAATTGAAATATATTGTATAATTTTTATTCACTTTTATTTTACACACAGCGTGTCTAATATGTACATAATATTATATGAAATATAGGTGGATTAAATATTTATATGGAAACATTTTGTATAGTAAATATTTTAAAAATTTTAAAATTAAAAAAAAAAATTATAATAAGTCGAGCCTGCAGGGAGATGTTTTGCTTAATGCTCGATGTTACCAAATAAACCACATTAATACTACAATTTAAAATGATAAAGTTGTCTAAGGTAATCTCTGCAATTACAGATTCCGATTCTAACATTTTTTTCATTAATAGGTATAGGTTCATTATACCCATTATCCATTATGTCTATTCAATTTTAAATCATAATTAATACAAAGAAAATCACAGGAATACAAAAAATATCACAGGATGTTGCCAGTTTCCTATAAACCAACACTTTTCGAAACAATTAGATTATTTGTAGGACAGTGAGAAGATAGTATGGAAGTTCCAATAGTTCCATTTAAAATACATAAAAGTAAACAGTTCAATGGATTGTTTCGAAAGATTTTCTATTGGAATTTATAACGTATGTATGGAGATAAAACTATTTATTTATATATTTCTAAGGCTTTTCTAATCTAATCGAAGCAATAAATATTATAACATACGGATGTCCAACCGTCACTACATACGAGTAGGTGAAGCGGTTAGCGGCAGTGGCCCTACCAACTTGTTTGTTTTATTCCTAAATGTAACATTATTAACTGTTTTGATAAATATAATAAAAATACATTGTAGTGCCTCTAAGTAACCGTAACTTAATTAAGCGTACATAAATTTCATTATAAAATTTAAAACTTTTCGACATTATTTTCTAATTACAACGTTTATTCAAATTGTACTTTGATTAATTAATCGTAAAGTTGGCAAAGTCGCTATTTCTTCAGCTAGTTTTCTTATTTGTTTCTAAAAGGATAGTTTATAGCGGTGATATATTCCATCCCTGAAAAAGACAAAAAGGTTATAATTTTACTAGCAAAAAGCTTTGTTAAATTTTCTCAGTAAAGTAAATATATTTATATTTAAAACCTGTCTGGTCTTCCGTAAATATGTCTTAAAGTGAATAGTTGGCTGTGAATTGAATAGGAAGTTACAACGTACCGTGTAGCGGTGTTCTTTGTCTGCGATCTTCATTTGACTGTCCGTCTGACTGACACCGCGACTGTTAGACTTTGTTTCGTGTTATGTATCGTTATTATAAATTCAGTGATACTAAGAATCAATCAATTATATATAAAACGGTCAAATGATCACCGAACTAGGAAAAACCTATTTAGAACAAAACCGCACTACAACCAAGTAGCTTTTAGTACCGTTTCTTTACAACTCCTGTACTTCATTTACGTAAGAAAACAGGACAGGTAAATAATGTTAAAAAATCTTTTATATTTATTTAAATAAACTACAATAATATTAATTAGTAGTTACAATAGATAATTATTCAATATTAAAGTGACTCTTGGGTTGAATAGATTATATACAGTTTTAATTAAAATGAGTTTCTTTGTATTAGTTTTCGGAACCACATCTGAATGGAACAGTGTTTTTTTTCTTTCGAAATATAGTGTTAAGTGTCGATGTTGTCTAAAATAGTAAACACGCTAAATATAGATAGGGCTTGCAGCGGCCGGAACCACACTTATAGGTAATTGGTGGCAGATTTTTAACTTGATGGCATTACAAAATACCCTACTATCATACTAAGGTTTTATAATGTTTCCATTACCGAAAGCTCAGGTTCATTACAGGATTCGAACTTAAGTTGATTGACGCGGTGTTCGAAAACGCTACCACTAAGTTATCATTGCTACAAAAGTGACTTAATTTATAAAATACAGAGCACTTTAAATATAACGTTAGGTAGTATGGTTTTGATTGTTTGAAAATCTCGACGAATCTTGATTATTTCATCGCGTAATCGAATAATACATTTCGAGTACACAGAATGTTTCAAAAGATGAGATATATATTGTATAGTTACGTATGTTACTTCTATATGGACATATTACGAGATTTTTTTTGCGTAATACTTGTTTGGCAAAATCGGCGCACTGCGGTTGATGGCGCAATGTAGGTATGTGTATTACGATCATAGGATAACAGACCCTTGAAAAATAAATATCAAATGCAATTCAACATTCCAGTCTGTAAGAACTTAATATATAACTGCCGATTCCGAAGTATGACGTGTCGCGTTGTACGTGTATCTATTTATCTATCTGTAATCAAAGATTATCAGGGCTTGTAACCAGCGTTAGGTTAAGGAGGCCTTAAGGCTCAGTAGGAATCAACTACGGGTCTTAGCAAGAGCACTCATTGGACACTGTTGTCTGAACAAACATAGGTTTTAACATCGGTGTGCAGAACACAAAAAAATGCAGATTCAGTAAAAGTGCGGACGGAGTGCACCTATCGTGTGAGTGTGATCCACTGATACCTAAACGCAACCGGATTCTTGGTAAGCACGTGCTGCTCCCGGTAGAGATACAGACGCTCACTGCCAAAAAAGTACTTGCTGTACGTTAATGCTATAAGACTAGGCGGTGAGCTTTAGAATATGATGCGATCATAATAATCTAATTGCTCGCAGTGATACAGGACTGTATAAGCCTGCATAGCCCCCTTTTGGAATAATAATAATAACAATCTGTTATCACGACATGCCCCTACTGTGGTAGGCGGAAAGAACGGATTATATCACTTTCGCTTTCCTCACAACCGCTTTATTTTAAAGCATGAGCTCTAATTTTTCTGTATACCCCAGTAGATACATGATAAATTGATAAGATGTATTAATCATCTGTTTAATTATATAATGAACTAGTTTTTTCCCACGAATTCGAAATGAAACGACTCGCGCGCCACCTATTGTAAACGGGTTATACTAATAAAAAACCTCGGGCGTGCGTACCCCAATTCAGCAAAATTTCTTCGCTATTGGATGAATGGTTTAGGAATGCATAGGGGACAAACAAAAATTCGTTTTATAACCCCGACGAAAAATGAGGGGGTGTACGAGTATAAGTTTAACATTAACTTATACGTTAATTGTATCGGGGGCTTCTTAAATTATCAATTTATATTTATGTATAGGTAGATAGGTAACATAAGCAATTTTTTGTATAGTATGGCTTACACAACAAGTAATAACATATAACTATATTTTTTTATTACCTACAATCTCAGTCTCCGATTCGACAGTTCGAAAGAACTCATGAAACTTTCATCCTCGGGAAATTGACTCACCAACTAACTTCAGATGTTAGTGTAGGAAGTTGTACGAATACGAAGGGCGACTACTAATTTACCGACACACCGTCATAGTTGCGATACTTCTCAGTTCTCCCTATGAGATTCACCCGAACAATAATCAAGAAAGTTTTTGTTTGCGTAAATGTTTTCCTTTATTGCTCAGTGTTAAAAGTAAACGTGTTAATTTTCCAAAAAATTGGTTATATAATAATTTACAATCTGCACGCCATTTCCTTGCTATGGTAGGCAGGGACAATGAAGCGCTATAACGGTTTAGAGCGAGGACCCGAAGTCCATGTATAATAATATTGAGATAAGCTCGATTGGGTTTATCAACTTTTTTTACACTATATGTATTATTTACAGATATTATAGTTTATAGTAGTTGGAAAGAGAGTGTCAGTCACTTCCACACATCACCGTCAGTTACGTAATGATCCACCTATAATAAATAACATTTCGACAGTAAAACTTGCTAACATGATTTTTGAACTTATCGCCCGGTAAATCGGTAATGTGCTTATGAAGTTTATTATAGAATCTAAAACATTGCTCACTATTAATTTTGTAGTTTCATCCCTGGTTTAAAACATCCAGAAGGTAAATATTGGTAAAATATATCCCCTGTCGCTCATTTTTCTATAGCTGCTAAACCTTCAGTTTCACCCGCGAAGCCTCATCACGATGCGATACGTAAAATTAATGCAAATTGTCCCCTGTCGGGCGTTATCGAACATTTTTATACAGAAATACCGAGCCATTAAGAAAAAAGACGACCGTGCGGAATCTGCGACGGGCGAACAAAAATGTGTGTCATTCTTATTGTATACTTTACAAATCGATTTATACGTTGCTTTGTTCTATGTGAAGAAATGTAATGTCCCTTCAATGTTGGTCATTCTTAATTTTCTCATAAAGGGCTCCGTAGGCTAAAAAAGAAATCTAAATAAAATTAAAGCAGTTCAAGCAATGATGACTCAGTGGTAGCGTGTTTGGACACCGCGTCAATGTGGGTAAGTTTGAATGTCTACTACGAGAGGTTCAATTGATGAAGGAAAACATCTTGATGAAACCATAGCATGGCGATGGGGCAGTTTCTAATGTTCGCCTGGTTAGTTACCACCCTCAAATTGAAAGACTCGACAAGCACCTATAATATAGGTATATTCCGGCAGCTAAATTTGAGAGCCAGCCACACTAGGCTTAACATGTTTCTTGGACCACATTGTCATTTAAAGTCAGGAGAGATTGTGGCAAGGATAAATCTTTAAAGAACATATTAAAAAAAGTTTTATTTTGGAACTCATCTATTATTTCCAAGTATTTTATTCCTCGCATTCCTGGATGTGGTCTTCGCATAACAACAAGCGAAGCAAAACACGCAACATGCTGCAGATTGGTGCATGGTATTTTTATTCGGGAATTTGCCGAAATGTACTTTGCTGCAACGGTAATAAAATCTAGAGCCTAAGTAACGTCTTTGCCGAGGAAAGTCTTAAGAGTTTAACCACACATTCTGGTTTTATACATACAGCCGTGGAAATACAATAACTGAATATTTTTCGACTTCTTTCTCTCATTACTGATTTCATTTTGCTTCGCTCACAAATATCTTACCAGCGTATAGGCTTGATGATCAAGTTCCAGCGTGAAGATGACATTAAAAACAAATGAACAGTTTTTTTTTTATTTCTGACAACAATAACACATGTAGTCTTTCCGACACCATAACGTTTCTTCTGCTGCAAATAGAATAATTTGGATATTATTATTAATAATAAAACCGTTTTTTATTTATTTTAATTAGTGCCATAAAATTTGTCACAAATCGTCAAAAGATTAAAAGATTTTATATAGTGTAATATGTACATAATAATTGCAATTCTTTTATTTTATTTAAATTTACATGTTGTTTTGTTCTTAATTATCTATGTTTATTTTTTTATATAATTATTTAAATTTGCTATGTATTGATTATTCGTGCATAAATCAACAATTTAAACATACAAATGATAAATAATCGTCATATAAATCTGACCCAAAAAATATTACAAACACTACAAACTTTGCCAACCCCTTTCACCCTCTTATAAGTTGCATTTCGAGAAATTCATTCTGTAACGATGCTCAAAATATTTAATCAACATGCTTTCCAATTTTCAAATTTCTACTTTAGTTGGGATGGGCGGTGATAAGTCAATACGTGTGTTATTCACTGTGTACTTCAAGTCAGCGGTATAGATTTCATATCAAAACTTAAGACATCATAAAGCGATTTTGATTTGAAGCGATGATGGCTCAGTGGTAGCGTGTACGACTTCGCGTCGATTGACGTGAGTTCGAATCCCTGCAATGAGCCTGAGCTTTCGGTGAAGGAAAACATCGCGAGGAAACCATAGCATAGCATAGCATAGAACTTTTTCTAATGCCCGCCTGGCTAGCTACTCAAGTTGAAAATCTGTCGCCAAACACCAATAGGTGTGTTCCGACAGCTGCACTTGAGAGCCAGTCTTCCACTAGGTTTAGCGTGTTATCATCTTGGGCCACATCGTCACTTAACATCAGGTGAGATTGTGGCCACTACGCCAAAAACACGATAAAAAAACAAACATATCTCCTTATATATAAAAATCTTGTGTGTCTCTTAGTGTTCGTGTAACTTATAAACAACTTGACCGATTGAGCTCATATGCACATAATATATTTGTTATATCGAGACGATAATTTATAGTTATGTTGGAATCCGATAGATGGTGCTGTACTCAAGCCATTAAATAACGGAAAGGGCAGAACAAACTCTGGCGCGTCAGCTAGTTTATCACTAAAAAAGTATGGAGCTAAACGGAGGTTAATATGTTAAGGGTTTTACTTTAATTTGTTCGAGGAACCCTCGAAACAGAAGACTTGAGCTACCGTTGCTCTGACATCGTAAAGGTCGTTGAATTACTGTTATTATTCGTAAGGTTGTGCGTGGAATATCTGCTGGGAGACTACGTTATTGGAACTCGTTGCAAAGTTAGCATTGTTCAGTTGTAGTATTTCTTTGTAACCAGTAAATTGTATGTAATCATTTATATTATGTTTATAGTTAGTGTCTTTTAAAACAAATATTGTATTTTATAAAGGGCGATTTTTTAATCGTCAGATAATTTTATACGAGGAATAAGTTTGACGTTTTGACAGATACTGTATGGAAATCCTGTCAAAATTTCAAAATTGTTCCTCTAATAAAGTTATCTGTTGATTGAAAAATCGGCCCTCAGTTATATAATTCTTTTGAAGCTTTAAAGTAAATTGAGAGCTGCGCGCGCGTCATGTGACGTAAGTGCGACATGATGAAGTTACTCATGAATGATAGGTAATAATGTTAATTTATGCCTCAAGCGTATTACACCTAGTGTGTGGTAGTCGATTCAGTTGATTAATGATAGATCCTTACCATCCCGCAAAGGGATTTACTAGAGAGAGTCTGTGACAACATTATATCTAATGTCTATTCCGATATATTAAAACAGTCGATAAGTATATAGTTTATTAGAAGTTGTTGGGAGATTGATAGTATATTTTCCTAAAGAAGCCAAAATGAGAATAAATTGGTGACTGGTGATGACAATGACCAATCAATCATCAATCACCTTGACATCGTGAGCGACTTCGTCTACCTAGGATCTAACATTAATAACACAGGATCATGCGAAAAAGAGATAAGGAGACGTATAGGGATGGCCAAAAATGCAATGTCCCAGTTGCATAAGATATGGAGAGACCGTAACATCACGCGAAGAACTAAAACCAAATTGGTGACTTCGCTAGTTTTCTCCATATTCAGTTATGGAGCGGAGACCTGGACACTGAAAAAGGCCGACAGAGACCGAATAGACGCCCTTGAAATGTGGTGCTGGAGAAAAATGCTACAGATTCCATGGACCGCCTTTCGCACCAACGTGTCTATTCTGAGAGAGCTTAATGTCAAAACTAGACTTTCCACTATATGCCTTCGTAGGGTGCTGGAATTCTTCGGACATATTGCTCGCAAAGAGGGTCACAATCTTGAACAGCTGATGGTGACAGGCAAGGTAGATGGTAAACGTTCCAGAGGACGTAATCCCACTAGATGGTCGGACCAAGTACGATCTTCTCTGAACATCAACCTCCACAATGCCCTTCATGAAGCTAAGGATCGCAGCAGATGGAGGGAAATCGTGCGGGAGAAACTGATGCAGCGGGGGGGTAACGACCGTCAGTAATGAGGAAAACGACGCGAGGAGGAGGAGGATGACAATGGAAAGTTTTCCCTCGGAATTTATTTTACCTTTGCGTTTTCAATTACACTCTTGGGAATTTTATATAAATAATATGTCGTTTAAATTGATGGTCTCGGGTGGGGTCGTTCATGCAATAATTTAGCACTCTGTGATGTCATAATCCTTCAGGTTTTCGATTCTCGTGCGTTCGACTTACCTGTCGACATTATAATAAAGAAAAATGCGAGATTTAAAGTTAAAAAATAGTTATAATTTTTGAAAAGTAGATGTAAATATTATTAAGGTTGCCGTATTCTTTAATGAAATACTAGAAAGGTATTTAAATACTGGATTGCTTATGTTCTTCTTAAAACTTATTCTTCGGAAAACAAATAACACATCTACATTAATAATAATAGTAAGCAATTGAGGTTCAATTTTATCACAGTCATTTCATTTTAAACTACTTAGAGTTTGGTTAAACAGCGGCCGTGGTTGGACTGCGATGCGACGCTGGCGAGACGGGGCGGCGACGCGACGTGGATGTCACACTGCGGGCGTGATGATCCCGTCAGAATCGCGCCGGCCAATCCGTCGCATTCGGCGTGATTTCTTGAGCGTTTTGAAACAAAATTACGTGGAAGCTATGCTGCTTTTATTTGCGTTATCAAAAAAACTGCGTAAACTGGTATGGGTGCATGAAGTAAATAAAAAACGTCATGAATATGGGGAATACCATAGACTCTGTATGAAACTAGAATCTCAAGATAGGTTTTATACCTACTTTAAAATGTCTCATTTTCAAGTCATACAAAAATATGAGGCCTCGAATACTTTCAATAAGCTTTTCCACGTCCATTTTTGTAATTAAATACAACGCTGGCGTCGCGTCGGGCGCGACGTGCTCCCATTTTGCTGTCTGATTTTGACTTCTAAAACGAATACTTATAGAACACAACGTGTAGCGTTGGGCCCGCTCTACGCTTGCACCCCGTCCCGCTGCGCTCTTGTTGTATTCCCGCAGGGCGCGACGGCTAGTTGAACCCGGAGTGCTACGGCTCTGTGTGGCATCTTCTATACTAACTAGTACATTACAACTGCTCACGTTGCGCCAGCGTCGCGACACCGTCCCAAAGGACAATATCGATTATTTTTGTGACAAATTGTCTATAGGCACCATAATAGTTACATATTATATTGTCCGATGTGCACGTGCAGGCGTGAAATCGTACGGCTACAGTAAACTGCGACCGTGCAATATATTACCGTTCGTGCTTGCTCACGAAAGTTTTTGACAGTTGATACTGTAGAAATCCCATTTGTCGCGAATCGGATACGCAACATTTGGATTCTCATTTCGATCGTACGGTGTTTGTTGTGAAATCGAAAAGATAATACGACATTCAGATGGTTGTAATTTTTTTAGGAGGTTGCTTAATAATTTTTTTATTGTTATGCTCGGCAGTTACGGCTTTAAATTACTTCTCCTGTCGAATATGTATTCGTGTTCTTATGCAGTGGATCTTTGCAATGCTTATAATGAAAATATTTCAATAAAATTCTTTGTTATTTGAAATATGTAAATACGGATTTAGGAGAAACTTTTATAATTTTGAATCCATAGATGAATGATTGGTCTCCGCTGCGCTTCAACTAGATACGGTGCTACCTACAAACAATAGCTTCTAGAATACGGAAACTTAATATCGTAGTGTGTAGTGAGTATTTGAAATGAAGCTTGTCAATGCGACAGTATTATCGGTATGACACTTACTCGAGTACGCTGATTCGGAGTAGTTTTGGTTGCTGTTTTTTTATAGTTCTTAGACGGTATCTAGTTGAAGCGGCGAAATGATTCATTCATCTATGGTTGATGCGATATAAACAATAAGATATTCAATAAAAATAAATTATGGTCAGGGCAGCGAGCGGGCTCCGGCTAGTCTTTCTATAATAATTTCTTCACGCTTTAAGCAAACATACATAAGCAGAAACTATTATATGCTATGGTAAATATGACCATTAATCTGACCATATATATAAAATTAACCATTTTTCTTCTTACTCTATCCCACTTTATTAAAGTTGGGAGAACATGATTTCCTCTTTCCCTCTCCTCTATCAATTGTCATCTCAGTATTCACACTTTTTATAAGCTGTTACAAGGACTGGCTTCCTGTACCTACACGTCATCTCAAATAACATGCTATTTAATAGAATATGTCGGAGAATCGTCGATGAAATTATAGAACCAGTACTAATGACTTAGTATCCGTACTATTGATTTTATTACTATTAGCTGAGTGCGATAGCAACAGGTGTGCTCTGTGACCGCATGCGCTATATAAGTAATCTACCACCGACTTAGAGGTCAAGCCCGGTGAAGCTGTAAAAGCCGCAAAGGCTCCAGGGCCCCAAAGGCTAACAGGATAGTCAGTTCGAAAAAAAAAAAGACTTAGGGGCATTCTTACTACAGCCGTGGGATAATAACATTCTAGTACGAGTTGTTGGATAGTGAAGTACGCGTTGTACCTATATCGTAACAAAGCACATAATTCCTCGGCATACAAAAAAAAAAAGAAAAAAAAAAAGGATTTATAGAAAACTATTCTCCGAGTAAATAGTCGTTTTTTAAAATAACATATTCTATATTCGAGTGGCACGATATTTAGAGGTAAATCAATAATAATTTAAACTTGATTTTGATGTTATATAGTTTAATAATAAATAACGTAACCTAACATTTTTATTATTATAATAACGTCTCAGTTATATATGGAAATAGCGGAAAAATCACTTATATGGTAAACTATTGGGTCATACATCCTAATTTGCGTTTATATTTCATGCCTAACGTTCCCAATAAAGCAATTAATTACTGTTATTTAGTTACTGCATGAGTTATTTTTGTTACTGTGGCTTTCCTCATGATCTTTTCGCCGCTAATGGATATACCGTAAGTCTATTTTGAGATCAAAATTCCAGAGATACCGGCGAGTATTAACCATTGTAAATATAAAATTCATTGGTAAATCTATTACAATTATAGTGATGGTAAGGATTACAGTACAGTTAAAAATCAATAAAACTGTAACAGTGGCCGTCGTTACACCGACTCACAATTTTTTTAAATAGTAGAAGTGTAAAGTGTCTCCAGTATGCCTGATGGTAAGCACAGAACCTATAGGATGATCTAGCAGCTCCACTTATTGAGACAGTTCCCGACTAGGCTTAACGTGTCACAGCAGGCAAGTCGTTACTTAACATCAGGTGAGATTGTTGCAAAATGCTAAACCTGTAGTGAATTAAAAAAAAGTGAATGCTTGTAGGTTTGTACGCGCGTTAGAAGTTCTTATTTGTTGAATAGTCACACCGAGTATGACTATCTTCAGTACAATAAAACAAGAGGTATAACAAGTGTCTTCATAGTTTAGACTTTTTGGTACAATGTGCGCACGCATCGTAAAATAACTACTCTCATATGTTTTCATCACGCGTCAAAAGAACTATAACTTAAAATAAAAACTTTCGCTAATTAATTCATAACTTTGTTTCACATATCGTTTCATTAAAATTACAAATCGTTATCGAAAATAAGGTCGAGGTTACATCGAATGAAGGGACATTTTTAATAGCCTGCAATTTTACATTAATCGTAATTAATTAAAATGGAATTGATACACACATAATTATAATGGTTAATAATTTACATTTTTAATACTTAAACATTTCGCGAATTTCACTAGTAGGTATATAAATTTTGATTTTAATTATGCTTATTATGTTTTTTGAAAAGGAAGCAATGAACACGGATGCTATCCACCCGATGTTAAGTGACCGATTCGAAATCAATATCAAAAATACTTTATTAAATTTAGGCACTTACGAACGTTAAAACTCTACCACCGGTTCGGACAAACATCCCAGTCATCCAGAAGAACCGGCAGAAAACTTGATCGGTTTTGTCAATTATAGTTTTACTGTGTGACATATACGTTTTTGTGACTAATTTCAAACAGAATCACAGACTCAATGTAGGCTAACAAATTAGTTGTTAGTACATGCTTATAATCACAGACTTATGAATGGAATATTGGCAAGGCAAGGACTGATGTTTTAAAGAAACAGTTGTTTCGTTGGCACTACTCTACTTGTAAAGGGTTTGCATCCCCATTTTCTTATTTGTTTCCTAATGGTAAGAGAATTGAACGTCTTCGGCAGTAGTCTGGTCATCACGCTTACATACAAATACTGTGGTATTATGATACGGCAAAAGCCGCTAGATAACTGGATATTATATTAACTGAATATTATTATGCTATGTTGCCCGATCCCCTTGCCTGGTGCGCCTTAATGAATCCCTATGCTGGGTATTCTATATGTGTAGTGATAGAAATGCAGTTGGGCCCGAAGTGCGACATACGGTTTTTTTTATCTCTTATCATACTTCTTTGGTGCGTTTAGTATAGGGAAATTGAAAGCTGCGCGCGCATCATGTGATGGAAGTAGGACATGATGAAGTTAGCTATCTATACATATAATGAAATTGAAGTGTCTGTTTGTAATGTAAATAAAATAAAACCATTTTTTAGTAGTCCGCGCGAGTGGAGCCACGGTAACAGCTAGTCAGTGATAATAATGTGAAATCATTGTAGTGACTTTTATTAAATAATGTTTTTTTTTATCGTTTATATTTTTCGCGTTATGGCCACAATCTCAACTGATGTTACGGGACGATGTGGCCCAAGATGTTAACACGCTAAGCCTAGTAGAAGGCTGGCTCTTAAGTGTAGCTGCCGGAACATACCTTATAGACGATAGATTTTCAACTTAGCGTAGCTAGCCAGGCGGACATTAAATAAATCCCTATCATCTGCTATGGTTTCACCACAATGTTTTTCTTCACATAAAGCTCAGTCTCATTGCAGGGATTCGAACTCACTTTGATCGACGCGATGTCCGTACATGCTACCAGTGAGACATCATCGTTAAATTATTTTGAATTTACACTATTTTTCTACTAATTTCATCATGTTGTTGGCACGCGGGATAAAAATTTTAAGATTTTTTAGTTAAGCCAAAGAACTGTAACTTCTTACATAGGTACATAAGTATACACTTTTTTATAATAGTATAAAAGGTCATTTACATTAAAATTTGTTTGTTTATGTATCCAAATAAGGAAAAAATTTTAATGCATAAGTGGTTTTTGTTTAAATTAATTATGTAACTGCCTGTTATGGAATCTTCAGAGTTATTTCGTAACGATGATTTTATTAAATTAGATATAATTTGATAATCGCTTAGGTGTTAATTCTTTTTTTTTATTAAGCTGTAAGCATATTTTTTCACGTTTGTTTTTAGAAAGATGGTTCCTTTAATCGAAATATCCATTCGTGTTATTTTAAATAAACTTTGTTTGCTTATTGAGGATCCAATATTTAGCATTCAATTGTAATTGGGGTTTAAGTGTAAAATAAAATAACAAAATATTATTTGTGGTAAAAATCTTTTTCAATTAAAATTTAGATCATCTAAATTTGGCACTTTCGTTTTTTTCTGTTTGGTACGTTATACATTCGATTTTGGAAACAAACATTTTTGAATATGTGTTGTGACGTGGTACTCACGCAGCTGAAACGTTTCCTAATATTAATATTGTGTTCGGAGACACTACGAATCTAATGAAAGCATTATGCGTTTTCGGCTTAGTCTCTTTCTTAATGGAAATCATGGTTTACAAAATCAACCAAAGGGAAGACGAACCACCAAGGCTAAAAAGGAACTGAATGGGGCAAGAGGATTATTTTAACGACATAGTTTATATACTAGAAATATACATAAATTAGTCATTCCCTTTTTTCAGACTTAGTAAAAGCAAAAAAATGTTTTTAGGTAATAGTGTTAGGTTTAAAAAAAAAACCAAAGCAAATTACAGATTTTTCAGAAAATAAATTCAAGGACCATGTCAAGCAGGTTTTACTGTCAAAAGGTTATTATAGGGTGGTGGGTCATTGAGTGAATGATAGTGATGTCTGAGAGTGACTCCCTCTCTGTACATCCATAAAATTAAAATGATTTTAACTGTAAATATTATTTGTACAGAAAAAAGAACAGACCTGATGGAGTTTCTTGCCGACTCTTCTCGATGATTGGGATGTTTTCTGAACTGGTAGTAGTGTTTCGTTCATAAGTGTCTTCATAGGGCCTAAATTAAATAGAGTATTATTATTTAATTAAATTTTCATATTATCAAAATCGCTAATGGATGCTATGCATTAATATACAGTAGTCTAGTGTCCTACAATGGTCAAGTAAGCTCGTTAAGAAAACGCCCGAACGCAATGTGCGTTGTAAATTTTTGGGATACTTTATAAACGAAATTCGCATAAAAAAATCTGCGCACAGCTTTACCAATTTAGTTAGAAATTATTTTTTATTATTTTAATAACGCGAAGCTGTCTCGTTCATCGCCATACGTCAACGCGAGCGCGTCCATGAATTTATTGGTATAATTACGCTGCGAAGGCGCACCGAGCGAGAAAGGTATGCATACGAAATATAGAGATGATGTCCCCGTTAGTCGCTAGTCAAGAATCTTACAGTCCTTCGAGATCTAAATGTAGCTTGACGAACGAAATAATGTTTTTTGAGAATATATAATTCGATTAGCTTATCCCACGGTGTCACCCGTGTTAATTTTATTCAACCAACTCTCCACTGCCAACGCAGATTGCGTTCATAGTTACTGCTTCGCTCCTTTAAAATCTTAGCCTGAAGTTTTATACTTCCTCAATAAAATGCAAACCATTTTTCCAATTTGACTGGCAAATACAGAGATTAGCGCATTCAAACAAACAATAAAAAAACCATATCTTGAGAGAAACAGGCTGCAAATTCAGTGAATGCGATTCTTATACACATCTCGAAAAACACCGTATTTGAACACAATGTACGTCACCTTTCCAAATCGACCTATTTATTGGTTTTTCGTAATGTTTGTAGGTCATTCTGATTCTGTTAACAATCGAAGGATAAACGTAATAAAGTGTAAGCGTGGTAAAGATGGATGAAGTGTAGCCATTTTGTGGAACTACGAGATACTACTATGCTATACTCGTGAGCTGCTGACACAGTTCTTCGGTGGCAGTTATTTGTTTTCATTTTTAAATAAGTTATACATACATCTATTGTAGATCACAACGTGACCGTGGTTAAGCATATAAATTAAACTAAGTCTTTAAATGTAGCTGCCGGGACGTACCACTGATATGTGCTTGGCGACATATTTTCAACTAGAGGACCCAGCTCGCTAGAAAAATGATACGGCTAATAATATAGGTCAGTCGAAGATGTATTGATATAATAATAATATTGGCAACACGGGTATAATTATTGATGATGATAAAATCCTTAACTGATAATCCTATTCCCAAAGATAAAACTCTTTGAATGATATAATTGTTTAGCTGATTCAGCATCTATTCACCCTAAACTTTTCATGTCGGAATTTTGCGTGTGTCAGATTTCTTCTTACATTTAAATTATATACCATATATTATTCAAGCTAAATATTCACGTTCGAATGTCAAATGTGTCGGATTTCTTCTGCAATTAAGTTATATTATGTCACATGAGAAAGATGGAAGTACTCGTATGTGTATGACGACGTTGCGTTTCATAAATTTCCTGACCTAAAATTATTCAATCTTAATTCCAGGACAAGTTTGAAATGTTAAACAATTATGCTAACATTCACCCGCCTTGTTTACCATTTTCCTAATAATCAACTTGTCGACGGTGATGTAGAGGAGTGAGCACAGGTGCCGTTGTGTAGTGACGAGTATGTATCGATACGTGAATTGTCGATAAAATGAATTTTATAACTACTTATGACGATAACCGCCCGATTAAGTATTTAGGCATTGGTGTTGACACTAAATGCGTATTAAAGGAAGCTAACTACAGTTATTTGATTAGAAAATCGCTTCACATTGAATTTTGACTGCCTTATAGGGGTAGGTAATCAAGAAACTCTTTGAATAAATTGTTGTTAGGTGGTATGAGAACTCTTTGGTCCCATCGGCCATCCGTTCTACGAGCTACGTAGCCCGCCCACTGCCACTTACGTCTAGCTATTTTTCGGACTACTTTGGTTCTCCTGCGGATCTCCTCATTCCTGATTCGATCACGCAGAGAAACTCCGAGTATAGCCATCTCCATTGCCCATTGTTCTCGAGTGGCGGCCACGTACCGGAAGACTCGCCACAAGGTGGTCCGAAGACAGGTCTTTATCAGGGTAAAGACTGCGGGAAGCCGCTGGATGCGGGCAGCACAGGACCGACTATTGTGACGATCTTTGGGGGAGGTCTATGTCCAGCAGTGGACGTCTTAATGATGAGGTGGTATGAATGAATTGAATGATTTAGATTAAGAAAAAAATCTTCAAATAATATGTAAAGTGGAACAGAATTTTCTTATTTTATCAGCGATCTATTATGCCATAAGTTACATGAGTAGGATTATAGACGTCATTGTAAGAAAAATTTATAGTCTTGAATTTAAAAGATAACCGTAACTAATTGGTTGCATTAAAGTAGATCAATTAATATTAATAGTTATAGAACTGACAGTCAGGGAGACAGATGAATGAGTTTGATTGAAGTTACAATTTTTCGAAGTACAAGTTTAATATTTATGTATTTTGTTTCGAAAGCATTTGTTTTTAATTAAAATTTGCGATTTACTTTTACAAACTTTTGTTCCATAGCTGGGGTATTTTATTTGGCACTTGTGTATGTATTTCATAAGTTCGCAAGTCACCTTGTACAAAATTTAAGATCATCAATTTTTCCAGTTTTATAATTATTTTTCGCACAAAATCCGAATTTTATGAATTTGCGTGGCGCTATGCCTTGGCCGGCATGGTGTGTTTATATTACTTGAGTAATCTTGGATTTTATACTACTAAGGTGAAAAAAAGCATACGGCCCGCGTGATGTTAAGCGGCTACCGTAGCCTATGTACTCTTATAATACTATACGTATCGACTAGCGCGCTGCCGACCTTCAACCCACCTACCCCTAGGAGCTCTAGAAACCCTACTCACCGTAGGAACACAACACAAGGTTATTTAGCTGCGATTTTCTTCTCTAGGGTGGACGTATTCCACCAGTCTGGCTGCCCCAAGTAGAGAAAAATGTTTAAATAAATTTATCTGTGCCCTACCTTTCTAGTTTTATAGTCCATGTTAACCTGTCCCATTTTTAGATAAATGAATGTACGTTTTGTGCCCACACTAGTAGGTATAATAGGAAATTCAGAATACTGAATAAACTTGTATATAAATAAACATCACTGTACTTATGACCCGCTGATAATGGTTTGACATTTTTATTATTATTACTCTAGGTGAGTCTTTGCAGCTTGACTGAGTGATTGCATTTTTTGCCACTTTTGACATTTAATTTGGAAACCCCGTTCTACCCGTTCACGACCGATTATAATCTTTATTTACAACGGAATAAGAGTGTGATGAGTTTGTACTTTTGTGCATTCGCGGTGTGACCGTGTCGGCTGAGAGACCTTTTCATCGATATGTTATTATAGTAATTGGTAAAATTGTCGAGTTTTTAAAAGTCATCATGTGCGCATCTTAAGCACTACGTTTCGCTGGACAATTATTTATTGTTGTGGATTGTGTTATATTTACTTTATAAATAAATTTCGGTAGATAAAACGAAAATGGACCGTTTGAACCTTTGATTATATACACGGTTTGAAGTCTTTGAACACATTAATTTCTGGAAAATTAACTTTTTCGATATTAAGATAGATAATAGGTTATGGAACTCATTTCACTCACCGCGCCCCACCTTACGAGAATTATAGAGCACTGTTTTTAATTAACTAACTGTGACGAATGATAAAAACGTTTACATGAAACATAAACAGAGTAGAAATATGGATTGTTTATAATTATATAGTTATTTGTAATTTTTGGTTGAAATATGGTGGGTTTAGGGAGGGGGAGTTCGAAACCCACAGAACCGCGGAATTACGTATCAGAAAAATATGATTTTTTGTTATATTGTAATCTGGAAACCTGTTATCCCCCTAGTCCAGGAGGACAACGTTAACAAAGGGTGTTATCACAAACTTTGAGACAGACGTCTACAGATATTTTTTTTTATTTTGTGATTATTGAAACTAATTTTAGGACTTTACCAGAAAGACTTCTAATTGTACTTTACATTTAATTTCATATGTATATATATCGGCTTATACCAATAATAAAAGCTATATTTCATTTGGAGTAGGTACAGTAGGCGTGTCTAAGTTTGTGACTCACATATTATTAGGCAAGTACGTATTTGTTTGTGTTTACGTTTATGCTATATTTTAGTACATAATAACTTTCTCTGATTGTTTCCTTCCCACATAATTTGGCGTTAAAGATTGCCTTATAAACTTAAATTTATAGATTGTATAATTTTTTTTCCATCAACGTCAAAAATCCATCGACATTTCGCGCACAAGTAACCTGATGGAATCTTGGAACTTTTTAATATAATCGATTATTTTTTTATGAACCTCAACACTTTCACTGGTGAGTCTGAAGATTTCGAAGTTCCAATATAATCTTATCATAATCAAAAATCTCGACGACCCCTTCCATCAACAATAAATACGTCAACGCCGAGGACGTTCAAATAAAGCCCAAGAGAGACGGCGATAGACAATGGCATAATTTGACGGGCCGTATCAGTCGAGTCATATCTGAGCGTTGTTCTGATGCGCATGTAATAAAGATCTAAGCGAACCTCCCGTGAGGTGATGCGGCCAGATAAGCCCTCACAGATTATCACCGCTGATAACGACGGTGTATTTGAAAGTATAAAATGTTTGGACAGTTCGTACGGAATCTTTCACGTTTGTCGACGCACGAATATGATGCGTTACTATTTGTGTCGGATCACTCGATTTTAAACTGTTTATCGTACAATCTAAAGTTTAAATTCGAACGAAGTTGTTTTGATTTAAAACTCAACTCTCTGCATTATATCAAAGGAAAATATAAGTAATTCCGTCGCGGTAAAGGTGGTATTATCTTGTCAAGACGGTTATCGAACGGGATCGCTTGGTTTTCGCACGATTGATCGATAGTATTTTTTGCTGTAGCTTTATGTATAAAACAATCGAACGTCTCCAATGCGATAAATGCGCGCGTCGTTACCAATGGTCGTGGTGACATTTTCGCGCAAAAAATGTTAGCGAATGTTAAAAAAGGAAAAAAATATAGTTGAAGTATTACGGTTACCTAGCTATATTTCAGCTTTATTAACCTTGGTTCTTCTATAATTGTTTACTATTGGTTCGTAAGTCAGTCATGGCTTATTATCACACTGGGAGTTTTTTCGTCTGTCTGTCTTTGTTATGTATGTTTTATATTTATTTATTCGCAAGTGATTAATGTCCGTGTACAAATAGTAGTTATCGGCGATGCGATACCTTGTTTCTGATCGTAAGGAATCCGGCGTCTCGTCGTAGTAATTGCCATTTCATTATAAAAGTATTCGCGAACGTTCCCACTCGAGAATTTCGGTAGGCTTCTGCTTTCGTCATGTAATTATCGACTATCGGAAATGTAAATTTACGAACGACTTTGTCTCGCTCATTGATTTCATTTATAATCGATACGAGTTTTAAGGGATGATATTGTTAATTTGTTCGTTCGAATAAGTAACCCTAAAATAACTAATTCATTCTAACACATCGAGGCAGTCAAGCACTTATTCATGGTATACACTGCTGAATAACAAATGAGGATATGAGCAAAGCAGAATGGTAGAGAACTCGTGCCCAACTGAATATTGCCGTGGGTATGGTACATGGTGAGACACATGACATAGAGATACACTTTTTTGAAGCAATGATGGCTTAGTGGTAGCGTGTACGACTTCGCGTCAATTAACGGGATTTCTAATCCCTGCAATGAGCCTGAGCTTTCGGAGAAGAAAATTATCGTGAGGAAACCATAGCATGGTGGTAGGGCTTTTTCTAATGCCCGCCTGGCTAGCTACCACCCTAAAGTTGAAAATCTGTCGCCAAGCACTAATAGGTGTGTTCCGGCAGCTGCACTTGAGAGCCAGTATTCTACTAGGTTTAGTGTGTTATCATCTTGGGCCACATCGCCACTTAACATCAGGTGAGATTGTGGCCACTACGCCAACCTATAACGATAAAAAATGGCTTGTGTTTGTCCAGTAACTTAATTGATGTACCGTGGTAATATCACTTGAAATATTCTATAATTGGCTGCCAAAGAAACGTTGCCTAACTATTAGATAATGTGTATGATATGATATAAAATAACTGTTATTAGTATAAACGTTTTGTACAATATGACAAATAAAATGAAAAAGTTTCTTCTACGCTGGTGGTGACTTTTAATATTTTTCATTTTTTTTTAATTAATAATTATTTATTAAAATGTCCACCATAATATATTCTTTGAACATTTAAACCGGCTACATATTACGGTTCATTAGATAATAGTTCTTTGAAGGTAAGATGAGCAACGTAGCAACGTAAGTTAGCGAAACCCTGAAACAACATTCACGAAACTTTGTTTTTCACTCTGTCAGGGTCTATTGTTTTAAACACTAGTATTTGCCCACAATATAACCTGATGTTAAGTGGCGATGTGTTCGAAAATGGTTTGACCATGCGCCTTGGAAAAGCCAGAACCTGTACTACATTTATGTCTGTCGCAATGCAGCAGTACTCGCCTGCTCTGTTCCAGTCTGAAGGATGTTGTGTTTAAAACGCATTGGCACACAAGGCGTTCCAACTCAGTCCTCAGGAGAGTAGTAAGCTATTTTGACCAGCCACAGGCCTGCGGTACTTTTTATGTTGGTCACATAGCCATAGGCTGCAGTGACCACTTGACGTCATATTTGGTAGGTACATCATAAAAACGTTTGCTTGGGGATAGATGTTCAACTTAAGGGTGGTAGCTAATTAACCGATTACTATAATATGAACTACCATACCAACTATGCTATGAAACTCACGTCACATTAAAAGATTCGAACCCACGTGCTAACACAACCGACTTGTTACTAATGACAATCATCCCTCCAAATCGAATCTCGTAAGCAGGCAGTGCCGTTCAATCATCGGGCCAATAAATATTTCACCTCATGTTTTCATAATAAACTCACATCTCACAGCAGCAACGTTATGACATCGCGGTAAGAGCAAAAAATGTTAAACGATCGAAAATGACCACGGTAACGGATCGAGATACAGGGACATCACTCTTCATCATCTACTAACTGCTGCTTATATATAAACTTCGTTGATTGTAAATTATATTAAATATAAACATTGGGCTTTGATCTTGGGTTCATATTAAAACGTTCACCATTTGCTGATGGAATGAATGAATTAGTTAAGTTATTATTGTTCTTTGTAATTTTCAGAAAATTCTAGAACATTCGCAAATAGAAATACCAGCGTCACCTCTTTTTCTGTTGGCTATGTTCCCGTTCGTGCGATGTCATTGTCGATACCTAATATCAAAGAGGTCGTTCTAGTATGGTCCCCATTATTTGCGACCTATATTGGCCTCTAGGACCTTTAGTCCCGTTTGAAGTTGACTGATGATGTGACGTGACGTTAAACGTCAACTGTATATTAATTTTCTAATTCCACTCAGGCAATAATAGTATTTATATATAATACTAGCTAACTTGTGCGATAATTCGCACATTATAGAATGTAAGTAAACTAACAGCTGGCATGTTATTTCAACAGATTGTTAATAGATAGCGTCTTTATCTTCATTAGCATCAACAGATGGCAACACAAATGAAAAAGTTTTTTAATGTATTTTTTTTACGAAAACAATAATTTCAAATATTATTTTTTTCGTAAATAAGGGGGAACATAAGTTTTAAAATGATGCTTGAATCATGAATTTTGTTGAGAAATTAACGGATATATGGAATTGCCAGGATAAACACCTTTAAGAAATAATAGGTATATATAATAAGACAATCTTACGCATGGCCATTTGATTTTAAACTGGGCGTAATTTCCACTGAAATAAACACTTAGATTACATATTTTTTAAGTAAACACATCTTGTTTATATTAGTAAATTAATAATAAAACTATATACATATAGTAAATTAATAGTTAACAAAGTAATACAATAGTAATACGTATACATAACTGGGATTTAACAAAATGTGTAAATATATACAAATGCTACATACTATATCTAAATCAAAAATACTTTAGGCTCTACTACTAAATTTAGGCCCTAAGAAGGAACGTATGAACGTTAACACTCTACTACCCGGCAAATTACTCATAAATCATATAAATAATATAAATAAATCTACCAGAAACTCGATCAGGTTTAGCTTGGTTTAACCGTGTTCACAGTTAATCATTTTATTATATTTCTTTAGTGTGTCTACAGAGTGGTAGTTATTTCCAGACATCGCTATCATTCAGGTAACGTGCTTTGAGATCTTATTATAAAACCTAACACTTATACCTAAACAACTTTTATTGGTTAAGTTCAAAACACGGGATGACTAATTTGTGTTTATTTCTAATATTAAAATTATGTCGGTCATTTATAAAATCTAGCTTATCCAAGTTTTTGCCAACACACATTGAATTGTCAAGGACGTATAAGGATGGAAAAGTTAATATTAAAATTCAATTCTTATATAGTTCCTCAGGCTGACTGATCTCAATGTTACATCGATATATGTATCATGTGTGATCATGAAGTTATAACGAGTGCTTGCACATGTAATTTTTAATAGAGCTGGAGCCATTTCGCGGGAATCATAAAGCGTTCAATGTATACGACAGTCCGTCATACGCTGGCAAGTAACACTTAAGTGCCACTTGTGCCACGAATGCCACGGGTAACTCCCGGCACTTAGCATACTAATCAAGTAATCAATATTAGTTAATATCCCAGCTTGCGTTATACATGTACTATTCTGTTGACATCGAGCTTTTTATTACTATTATTCGACTTGTTTTGCTTTAATATAGGTTATCGTTCGAAAATATTCCTTTCGGTAATCTAACTCTTTCGGTTATGGTTTCTGTGTTTTTTAATTTTTTTAATTGAAGCAATGATGGCTCTGTGGTAGCATGTATGGACACCGCATCGATCGACGTGGGTTCTAATCTCTACAATGAGCCTCTGAGCTTTCGGTGAAGGATATCTGTTTGTGTTGGTATAATTGCTTTTTATACGATAAATGTCGGCGAATTTTGATTGATAGTTGTGACATCTCACAGAAGTAACAAAAAAACTAGATTACCTAGTTTAGAACCGAGCACTTGTCATAGTGATTGATACCAATAACTAGAGATCTTTCTCTTTCATGTGCCATTTTATATTCCAAGCAACAAAGTATAATGTTAATTTAAAACTTATTAATATGTTATTGGAATAACAGATTCTTGCTCGTAAGAACCAATATTTTATATACTTATATTTTTAATGTAAGATTAATTGTGACTTCAAATCTTCATTAATATATATATATATATTATCAAAGCACAGCATAGTGATGTGAAGTGCTGATGAATATGAACGCAATAAAGTGAGATAATCATTATGAAGGCTAACTTTGTTGGATGTATATTAATTAAAAACACAAAAATAAGATAATAAGGAATAACTTTCAAATATGTCACTTAACACTTGGTTACTTAATTTATATTTAATTCCTTGTAATTTAAATATTTGCATACAAATAACATATCCACTATGGTAATAAACTAAGCAATTATCATGAGAATACTAAATTTATATTATTTACAATCAATAACATTAAAAAGATTGAGCTATAAATACGATTTAATAATATGAAATGAAAATGTCTAAACACTCGGTCCCTAGCTACCTATAACATGTTGAGACAATAACAGTAAATCAACTTATGAAAGGCCAATTTATCCGAAGAACTTATCTGCGAGTCGGCTTTCTACTCTTATTCAATTTACCTTGCCCGGACAAGAGGTGGAACAATAAACGCGCACTACATGAGTGAGCACTACCGAGCATTACGCATTCAGACCACGATCCTATCCCTAGACCTTACCTTATACACGTACGTTCGTCCTCTCGCGTATCCATTACTGCGTAAACTTTCATCGATTATCTTTACAGTGTTACAAATGGAGCAACGTATTAACTGCAAGTTAGATATCGTTGTGGGCTTTTAGCGGGCTATACTCGAAGATAATTGTCGCTGCCTACCGCGGTACACTTATCGCCCTAGATAAGAGTTCTTCCATCTTATTGTCCGTTTGTCTAGATACCCGCAATGCACTCGGAATATTACTAATTAGACTCTGTTTATGAGCCCACTGGCCATTGTTGAAAGAATGAGATAGTTATCTGTTTGTTGTCTGCAAATGAGATTTGCGATGCCGCTTTGTCGGTTGGCGTCGCCCGTAGGGTCGCTACGACGGTATTTTTTACTGGTGTCTGAGAGGCATATTATGCCTGATAAATGAATGAAGATCGAAACAAACCTACGAAACACCTACCATAACCTATATGAATATTTCTTTGTTTGTCCCGTATGCGCTCCAATACTATTTATCCGATTGTGATGGAACTTTGGTGAGTTCAGAACTCACTAAGTTGGTGTGCGCACGTTCGTGAAAGTCTCTGAATTAATGCAACAACTTTAAGATAGGTGGCGCGCTTGTTGTTTAATTAAAAAGATAATAGTAACTAAATCGTGAGCAATACAGCCAATATATTTTAATCATGTTTTAAATGAGCGAAATCTATAATACTATTAAAGCAGGTAAATTTTGTATGTTCTACTAGCTGTGCTCGCGGCTCCGCTCGCGTGGACTACTGAAAATGGTTTATTATTTTTTATGCGTAATTATTTAAAAAAATATAGCAGTTAAGAAAACATCAGCTATCTGGTAGTGAAAGTCACGTCAAAATAGGTCCAACCGTTTCGAAGTTTACCAGGAACAAACAGACAGAAAAACAAAAATTTAAAAAGTGTTTTGTTTTTTATAGGTAGGTATCTTGTATACTTTCATATGCATTTAGTAAAAACCCGTTATTTTGGCATTACAAACAGACACTTAAATTTTATTATATCTGTATAGAGTATAGATATAGATAAACCTGGAACTAACAAACCGATTCTAAAAAGACATTCACTAATAGGAACGTGCATAGTTCCTGAGCGACTATAGGCTATTTTATTCTTATTAAATGTGGTATTGTGGTTGACGCGAAAGATCTCTCGGGCGGTTATTAGTAGTAAACATAATAACTGGTTAAGTAAAACAAGGCGTCTAAGAGAGTCTCTAGGTTTGGTAACAAAGAAATACTATTCACCAGTCTCAAATTAAATTTACGTTTCAAATAAAGAACCTTACGATGTATTTCAAATATAATTTCCTAATTTTAACATTTAAGTTAATTAAAATTAAATAAAAAAAGAAAAAGGTTGGACGGTTTTCAAGTTTCTTGTTCTTTTTTTAAAACAGACAACCCTATAAGCTGTGTTTCATCTGAAAATATTATCAGTAAACCAGTGCGGTGGACATTGTTTTTGTGACAGCGGGATAACGTTGTATACTTGTTTCTACAATCAGATGGAGTAAGGAATCGTTATGTGCCGCTGGCCGGGCGCGGGCGGCTTCAAAACGTTTTTGCTCTTTCGTAAATTGACCTATGAACTGTCTAAGCTTGTTCACTCAAGTGTCGTATGTTTTGATAAAACATTATTCTTTTTTATACATTTTTATTATTATCAAGCCAGTCTTGTTTGTTTAGTTTTGTAACGCTACGTTTTAGGTTCAGCTTTTCAATTTAATTTTTTTTTCTTTAATAGCATATTCTTAATCGCTTTAAAATAGTTGATGATAACACCTGTCCTTGTGATAAAACATTCCAAGCAAAAATCTGAATGTCTGCTTCAGGATTGCCATAGATTTGATTCGAAAAGATTAGACCCCCTGATGCTTAGCGTAAACCTTCGAAGTTCTCCTTTCCACCCTTTGGACTTATGAAACAAGGAGTCAGCCACCAAGTCTCGTGATGACTTTGCAAGGCACATTGGGGTAAATCTTAAGGCGTACAATAGACGTTGAAACGACTGTGTCACTCTTATAATATATTTATATATATATTCATTCGTACAGATTTATGTATTTATAAATCATCGTGCGATTTATCTTTACGCGACATTATTATAACATCGTCGTCCGCGCTAACGGAAAAATAAGGTGGTTTATTAAATCGCGGCCACCTTTCTCCCCATATCTTGTTTATTCAAAACGTATCAGTGTTAGAAAAGACACAAAAAAGTTGTTCAAAGAGTTGTTAAGCTTTTCTAAAAAGACGTTTCAATAAACAGCAATTTTTTTTATTATTAATTAATTAATAGGTACTTGGTTATTTCAGGAGAACATTACCTGAGGCTCGCCTGGTTAGCTACCACCCTTCAGTTGAGAATATGTCTCCAAGCACCCACTGGTGGAGCTATACTTGAGAGCCTTTTAGGATAAGCTTCTTTTGAAACCAAATCATCACCTAACATTAGATGTAATTGTTGTCAATAGTTATTTTATAACGGAATAAAATAATACAGTCTATTATAGTGTATACAAAATTAGGACGCGTCGACATTCGACAATCATTTCATAATTGCTTTTGCTTCGATAAGGTTTTTTATGTATTTAATATGGTAAAATTAGGGAGCGCTAGGTTGCCTGGTGGGAATTGTCCTGTGGGATCGTCTTGTGCCGATGTCCTATATCTCCTGAATATTTTTAATAAAACGAGTGACTTTATTTGTTCGTTATTTTTTTTTTTGTTTTTTAAGTTTTTCCCAATATCCTCAATTTTCACAAACACCTTTATAATCTGTAAGACCTCGTAAATAAGAACAAGTAAAAATTGACAAGATCGTAAACATCTACGAAATGTATACAAACGAAAAGTCGTAAATTCAATTGTGCGTGTTTAACGCACAATCACAAGTTTTGAACTTAAAAATAAACACATTTTATAAATTACATTTGAAATTGGAACCTTTAATAGTTAATTCGTGTTTGTCGCCTGCTTTGCAAATGTTTGTTCAAATTGTTAATTTTATGAGTAATACACTGAACGTACCTAGTCGATTAAGAACAATAATTTTGTACGTAAAGACGAGTTCAAGTAACTTTCTTTAATAACTTTCGTAAGCGATATTATCAAACTAAAAAAAGAAATAATTTTTAAATAAACACTTGTTACTTCAATTTCATTTGCATAATTTTAGAACTATACTTTGTTACATAAGTAATTAAAAATAACTGAGACTATTTTTCTTACTTATTTCTTAATTTTTGTTAAAATACTTGCTTTCTTGCCAAATTTTAATACTATAGGCCTGCGGGAAGTACCCTATTGGTTTTAATAATTAGTCACTGAGTTCGACATGTAAACTTTTATTATTTTGACCTAGAAACTTAATTGTTACAGCAATATGACGTCATAGATTTTAGTAATTTATATTAATTTCAAACATATACTTCAAGCCTTTGTCAAGAAAAAAAACTGAATATAATTTTGTTGCATTATAATCACACACGTGATTAGAAATTCCTTATTGTCGGATTTATTCCTTAACTTTTCTTAAAATACTTCCCTTCGTGCCAAACTTCAACACTGTAGGCCTGCAGGAAATACCTTATAGGTTTTCATAATCGATCGATAAGTTGTATTTTAACTCAACTACTACTTACTTTAGTGCCGTATCTCTTTAAAACGTTAATTAAACACTTGTTTTTTTTTAAAGCAGCATTAGGCGATACACCTTTGTATATGATATTAATTTCAACTTTAACGCATTACCTCAAGTCGTTTTCGACTAAAAGAGTATTGACACACACGGACAATGAAATGATCATATATGAGTTAATTTTTTTTCATTATGTATTGATATAAATACACGGCTAGTCATTTGTTGTATTAGAACGGTTTTAAACGCAGTTTGATACAAAGCCCGGTGTTAACGGGGCATAATTTTCATTAAGCTCTATAAGGCCTTACTACCTAACTAAATTTACATTAAAGTTTTTTTTTATTATTGAATTGGTAATTAATGCATTTTTGTAATTAATATGTAGTGTGTGATGAAGTCATTGGCGCCAATGTTTGCGCTTTACGAATGACCAATATCGGTATTGTAAAAAAACTTTACGTTAGCAGAATTTTGCACCGCAGTTTTGTCGCTAGATAAAATCGCATTTCGCGTTTATTGCACAATGAATTGTTGCTTTTTATGTTAATAACAGAGGGCATGTGGGCAGGGAATGTCGAAATACTGACTAATCTTGCCGTGGGTTGCTAGCGGAAAAAAATGGCAATTTTAAATTATTCACGCTGCCCACACCGGCCATGGCGGAATATGTTCTTTATTTTAACATAACACACGTAGATTTTTAATTACTTAATCATTTGATATCTTGAAATTATCATATCTGTTTTCGCCCACATATGTTTTGCAATTATAATTTCTAGGTTTTAAATAAATTGGCGTTTCATTAAGATTTAGGAGTCCTTGGAATAATAGTCCTTAATTAGTTACCTTAAAGTAATCAATAAAACATATAAAGGTGTGTTTTTCCTTTTAAGTAAGTGAGAATTTTATAGCATGTATTTTATTTCGGTCAATCTATCAGGAATTAGTAAGCAGCATTTTGAAATTCTTTGGCGACAATCTCGGCTTTTGACCGACTGTTTGACCACGGACTGTTATTATATGTTTTGACATTTGCGGTATGAACAATGAAATAATGAAAGTATTATTTTATGTACTTATACCTATTTGTAGCATACAATATACACTAGCTGAGCCCGCGGCTCCGCTCTCGTGGACACTAAAAAACATTTTTTGTTTTTTTTTGTGAGGTATTTTAATTATTATCTAAAATAAAAGTGCCTAAGTTATGCCTTATAATATCAGCTATCTGCCAGTTAAAGTCCTGTCAAAATCGGTCCAACCGTTTCGGAGAATACCTGGAACAAACAGACAGACAGACAAAAATAAAAATAAAATGGTTTTTTGTTATAGGTATCGTGTATACTTTCATATGCTTTTAGTAAAAACCTGTTATTTTGACATTACAAACAATTCAATTGTATTATATGTATAGTCTAGCTGTGCCCGCGGCTCTGCTCGCTTGGACTACAGGATGCCGTGGGTCGAGTATGCTAAGTAAGTCAAAAATGCTTATTTTGTATGATCCTTAGAAGATAGACATATGCTATCGCTGACTCTTTTGCAGGTCTTCTTAAGATCTACAATTATGTAGAACATTATTATTTTGATATATCTCTTATGGTTTACCCAGCGTATATGCCAAAAGCGTCTTTTTTCCGAATTGATTCAGCATTATCGTCACTGCTTATTTCCTATATTAGTTTATCTAACAAAATATATCCTATAACCTAGCCAGATAACATAGCCATGAATAAAAATAAAAATTATGTAAATCGGTGATGTCGTTTCCGCGTGAAAAGAACATAAACGGATAGACAGACAGAGAGACGTTGAGCTTTATAATATGTATAGATAAGATGAATGGGTTGATAAAAAACGACAATCAATACTCTTTTAAACAAATCGATAAATTGCAATCCTAAAGATATAATTTATAATTATTGGTCCAGGTCTTATCAGGTTCTAACTAACGGTTAATTAGGAAATATTTAACTGTTCGGTGCAAAAAACGGTTTAAAATTCAAAAATGCGTAATATTTATGTAATGTCTAATAATGTCTTATACTTGAACCAGCGCGTAGTACATCCGCAGATCAACGAAGGAGTAAGAAGTACTCGGTGTACTGTCATACACTTGGTAAAAGTCCTATAATAGTGACTTGACTCTGCTTGTCGTGTTTTATGTATATGAATATATACATAAATAGATATTGGTTTTCGTCGTGATATTTCCAGATCGGTGTGACGACAGCTACTCTCCGTAGATCTTCAGATCAAGACCAATACATGGTCACCGTTGCTTTAAGGCCATACTTGACTCATCATCAGGAAACCGTTGCACTGAGCTCATATATCAAAATTTCTACCTACATTATGCTATTATAAATACGCAGAGTTGTTCGGTATATTTTCACACTGTTAATGGATTCTCATTGTGAACTAAATAGTGTCGTATTTGGCGATTTCTCGTTAACAGTTTTGTATCGATATTTCATTTAACGTTATTTTTGGACTTCTGAATAATTTGTCTCTCGTACATATTCCTATTACGTATTGATGATTATATTATGTTATGAAATATGATAATTTATTTAATATTTTTATTTATGTTTCTTAAATGATTTACGTATTTTATAGAGTTTTTGGTAATTAATCTTTGTGGTTATTAGATATATTTGTTTAGATACTTTTGCGTTAAAATTGTTTAATTTATTGAAGTAAAATATGGGATATTGTGGGCGGCATTGCGTGGTTAAGCGTATTTGTATATATGTACGTATATCTATATCACTCATGATTAATTTTTAAAGGAACTACATAAAATGCCTTTCCCTGGTTTCTAAGCCCAAGAATACTATTGACCGAAGAAAGAGTAAGATGTATAGACAATCGGGGTAATCATACCGACTTCTGAACATCACTAGGTAGTTGGTGATACATTGGTAGAATCCGGAAGGCGACAACATCATCATTATATCATAGGTCCGAAGTTTGCCGTTTTCGGGTAGAACTGGCTTGTGTGTCTCAAGATGCTTTTCGACTTCAAAATCCACGGAGTAATGGTTAATGGAGTATATATTATGTTTAATTTTGGCAATGAGCAAGAAACAAAGCCGTGTCGTGATTTGTCCGTTCGAGATGACTTGAAACAATTGTAATTAGGGATGGTACCGTGAGTTAACCCTAGTTTAACTACAATTGAATTAATATTTTTTAAATGTATAAGTATGGTTTTTTACTTGTTGACAACTAATTGCGAAGACATTAATATTTTAACTTATATGCCATATTATCCAATTCAGTTTCTGCTAAGTGGCGTCCAGTATCTGGTCTACGCTATAATCATTCTAGAATAATAAAGACAACGTAGTATATTTATTGTGCAGAAATGAAAGCGATTGTCTGGAGCAGTAGGCGTAGTGTCTCCTTCTTCTTGTAAGAAGATAGATGGGAAGGAAGCTGTTTCCTCTAAAGAAGATAGTTACTTCCTCGTAAATCCATTTCAATAACCCTATAAACCGAATGCCAAGTAAATATTTTACAAGACAGTTTAAACGGCGTAAAATTTTCGCACAAATCAAGCTGTAAAATTATATTTCGATTTTACGAGCTTGATATTCACTTGTCGTAATGGCTCAATAATCGTACCTTCACGCGATTCCGTGGGCGGGTCAATAGGAACCTTCGGCGTCCGGTTTAATTAACCTTAACCTTGATTCTGTATATTATATCGCTGCTTACTTAAAAATAATAAGTAATTTTTGTAATCCGTATTTAGTTTAGTGTTTATCCACGATCTCACTGATGGTCGACCCAAACAGAGGTATATGCTGAACTTTGGAAAGCTACAAAACTTGGTTTTATGTCGATTCTCTAAACCTTTTAAATAAAACACGACAACACACGAAAAGTGTTAAATTTTTTTTTTTTAATAAAACAACGGTGGTGACCATATGTGCGGTCCGTCTGTTGGTAAGCGATTACCGCAGCCTATGGACACTTGCAATACCAGAAACATCAAATGCGCGTTACCGACCCCATAAAAACAGGTTTACTCCCCTCTTGAAGAACCCCTTACTGTAGTCACCTTGGAAAACATCAGCAGGGACCTAATTCCACATCTGCAGCGTTCTCGATAAGCCTTCTAGATAATTCCAAAGAAACTGCATTTTCCGCGACCATTTAAGTCCAAAGGTGTGAGGATGAACTCCCTGCCGATGGCAAGTGTGTCAAAGGTGGATATTAGCCGGAGAATGTCGTAAAATTCCACGGAACACAACCCACTAAAAAAATTTCACGTCACCGCTTATTTTGCCTTCCAACCGCTATGCCATAATGTTTATATTTTATTTTTATTTGTTTTTATCTTTATGTGTTATGTATATGACAACTCTGGGACGTATTGTTCGTAAATTTTACTTCTTATCGTACAAAATCAATACCTTTATAATTAGACCTATGTTTTTGTGCTCCAACCTATAGTTGTTTTAACAATTATAATTAAAAGTCTGAGAGATATCTCCAGCTGTATAGTGCACCCCGCTGGTTTTCCCCGGTGTCGGAAAAACGAGAATTCGCTTCATCGGAATGATGGCGACGGTAAGTTGCCAGCTCAATTATTTTGCCTTGCGCTGATATCGGTGATATCGACAATACAACAAAGTTGTTGTACAATGTGGTTGATGATGATAATTACATTTTTTTTTAAACCACACTAGGATAAATTTCTTTGCGTATGGGTAGCATTTGACCATAATCTCACACGATGTTAAGTGGCAATGTGTTTGGATACAACACGCTAAGCACTGAATCGAAACTAGCCCACTAATACATATAATACAATAGTATTAAGTGCTTGTCAGTACATTTTTAACGCACGTCGATTGATGTAGGTTCATATCCTATAATAAAGAAAACTTGGCATGAAAGCAGTACGGTCGGGCATTTTGTAATACCTCCCTCGAGTTGAAAAGTTTGACAGGAGCCAGAAATAAGTAAATAATATGAAAGTCAAAATCTCTTGCAAATGATGTACGAAGTCAAATTAAAAGATACTCCGCCAATTAGAGTGGACGTCGTGAAGGGCTTTCCGCAGATAGACCCTAAAACCATTAATTAATTGGGTAACAACATTCCGCTGGAATTCGGCGAAATAAAATTTTACGGTTAATTATCACTTGAGCGTTTCGTATTATTTTCGACAACACTATACGTGTCAACGCCATAACTCACGGGTTTAATAACATGGCGGCAGTCGCGGACCAACGCGCTGCAGCGCAGCAGCGCACAGCGCTGGGAGCGGCGCGGCTGGGTCCATATTATTGTTACGTGAAGATGCGCGCGAATAATTTTTTTTTTAAAATTCGCTTTGAGTTGCGAACGCAGAGCGATTTTATCGCTTGCGCAGTTGATCTAATATGTTCTTGTTATATATCTCATTATGTAGCAATATAATGACAGTTTCTTTATCTCAGTTCGTAAACGTGAATTGTAATGGTTTTGAATATATTTTACTTTTTTAACTTCATTTCATTAGAGAATAAAACGAATGAAAAAGCATGGTACATGATTTAAATTTTGATAACATAAATAAATCTGGTTTCAAAATATAGGCGTAGATAAGCTTTCTTTTAACTGTTTTAAACATATCCGCACATTACAATGAACACGCTAACCGGCCGTCGCAAACACCGCACCGTAACGACACAACCGTTCATTAACTTATGTATTTCGGATAATTACGTACTGATAAACCGAGCAAATTGTTCGCGAATTATCTTCGTTGGGCGTCTCTGTGATGAATATCATCTTGCGTTCCCAAAAAATGCATTTTAACTGACATACTGTCGCAGTAATTGCCTCCTGTTAATTACGTAGCTCGTGTTTTTAGTCATATCGTGTGCGTTTGTCGAATTTAAATGTGGTATTTAACGATTAATGTGCGGGTCTTTGTCACTAACTCATTAAAAATTGTAAAAAATTTATACGTTTTTGTTTTTCTATTTTTGTTAATTGAATTTGGCTCTAGCGTAATTAATAGTGTCGCTGTCGGTGTAAGCTTTTAGTTTATTTTTTTAATATGCAGTTAAAAAATGAATGTATTATTTATATAATATGCAAAGTTATATTATTGACTATCTCTCTCTGTACATACATACCTTTAAATAATATAATTATTAACTGTAAATATTATTTAAACAGTTAAAGAAAAAAAATGAACCCGATTGACTTTTTGGCGGGTCTTCTCGATGACTGGGTTATTTTCCGAACCAGTAGTAGTGTATTAACGTTCATAAATGCTTTGTTAGGGTTTAGTCAGATCGCGACTTAATTGCATACGCGCAACAGTCCGAGCCGAGGTTCGGCCACTTTGGCACCCTCGGATGTTGTTGCTTAGCTTTCGTGGCTGAGTGCCCTAAGCGCTCGCCACGAAGCCCGGTAAAGCTGTAAAAGCCGTAAAGGCTCCAGGGCCCCTAAGGCTACCAGTATAGTCAGTTCGAAAAAAAAAAAACTTGGTAGAGCCTAAATTGAATCTAGTAATTTTGTTATGTTTATTATTATGTTATTGAATTTTAAAAAACACTACAAAGAATGTATTTCAATCCATAAATACCATCAACTGATTTGAATACATAAAAGTTAATCAAACACAATCAGTTCATATCTACATAACTAGTTGTTAGTTCATATTTTTTGTAGAAATTAATACTTCGTATCAAAAGAAGCTACATAAAAAATTACAATGTGTAATATGAAACGATGTAAGTATATATACGATATAATCATGGTCGAAAATGGCGAGGCATGTCGGGTCAATCGAATTACGTGTCAATCATTGATTACTCGTCAATTACAGTAACACGTAGAAATCAGGTTCGATATGTTGCTATAATAAAAACGACTTTAATATTAAATATTACTGTTTAAAATCAAGGATCTCGCTCTACAAATAACCATAAGCGATATACCCTAAAATGAAGAGTTTTATGAGAATCTCTCAGAGTGCATGTTTACTTTAAAACAATCACCGTTAATTACCACATCGACTTTAATATCCTGTTTCTGTTCATTTCTAAAGTTATGAGTAGGAGCGAGAGAGATAACAAGGTGATACAAGTAAATCGGATAGTATAAAGTTTTACGATAAAATTTGTGTTCATTAATTTAATTTTAGTACGGTGTTATACGAGGTGAGAATTTTAACGTTCAATAAGTACACAGTGTACAAAACGTTATAGCGTATTTACTCTCATTATAGTTACTTTGTAAAAAAAATGAGCTTTTTTGTATAACCTTTACCAGCAATTTTCGTTTTTGATTTATCTATAAAAATAAAATGATTGAGGTTTTCCGGTGTTCGCGCATCTTGCGAAAACTACTGGATAGATTTTGATATACATATGTTTTTTGTTTTACTCCTTAGAGATACTCGGTTCTAAAAACACGATATCTTCATTCAATAAAAACTTATTAAAGTTTTAAGGAAGTACGAGTTTTATAAGAACTACGCGTTCTTCATCTTCAGTCGTCCACGGGAACGCATCCTTGGGCACAGCTAATAATTAATAAAATCTATCTATATTAATAAATCTGTTATTCTGTCTGTACATGTATTTTTTCCTCCAAATTTCTCGATAGACATCCTATATAAAGGATACTGATAGGGAAAATTTCCTTTAAAAAGTTGTCTGTATGTCAGGTGTTAACTCAAAAAACAAAGTTCAGATTTGATTCTTATCAAATTTTGTACATGGGAAACTTATATCACTGTGCAGTTGGCTGTAATAATTTTCAATAATACTTTTAGAAATAAATAAAAATTAGTTTAAAAAAAAAACTTTGCTATTAATTCTGAACCGTTTTTATGAAATTTTGTACAAGCTAAGAATAAGACATTCAATGATTGATGAGCTATGAGAATGTTCAATAATACTTTTAGAAACCATAAAAATATTAATTTACTACCGATTTTATTGAATGCTCATGGGTAGTACATGGCATTTTGAATTGATAGGCTATATGAATTGTAATAATATGAATATAAATAAAATTACAGGGTGAAAATAATTATTACGTAAAACACGTGGAGCCGAGGGGCACTGCTAGTAATTTATACATTTAAGTAATTTACATGCTAAAAAGGCAATTTGTAATAAAAGTTTCCTATATAATTATGTATGTAATCTTTATTATGCAATTGTATATAAATATAATGAAACGTCATGTGAATTTACATTAACTCTGTATAATCAGATATTTCAAATGGAAACTAGACCTTTTTAATTAACAAATATATTTTTCATCCCATGAAAATTAATCATGGACCTTGAAAGGAAATGAAAATAACGGGAAATTGAGGAATAGACGCCAAAAGTAAACTGAAACAATATAATTTAAGCATTTATTATAAAAAACGAAGTGTGCCGAACAAATCTGTTTAAAAATTACGCCTTTTTAATACGGGTAGTAACAATTTGAAAAAATTGTATTGCAACACTTTATTTGTGGGTAATATTATTCCGGTTGTAAACACGTGTAAGTCGTTTATTAAAGTGAACAATACAATATGTTTTCTAAGATGATCACACTTTGTCCGATACGATGTCGCCGGGACGATGTTATGCTGTACGTGTTAAATATTAAAAAATAAATACTTTAAAAAAAGGTTTATGGTGTCGATACGGTATATCATTACAAGTAAATTTTAAAGTTGTTTTATATATAACATAATAAAATGTAAGTGTTAACTAACTCTGGTGAATTAAATTGAATAAAAAATGCAAGCTTCGATAAGGACATTTAGTAGTTGAAAACTAACTCTGACGTATAGAGAAGAAACTGGGAAAAACTTGATCGAGCTTTAAATTTTTTGTATACATGTATAATTTATTTGTACAATTTGTCTGATATTTACTTTAATTGTTGTCTATAGATGTAGTTTTTTTTAATTTTGTCGTTAGTCCATTTAAAATTTAATGTGTACTTTCAGAAATCACAAAATAAAAGTAAATGTAAAAAAGAGATGAAAATAATTACTGCGTAATATACGTGCGCACGGTGCCGCGGGCATAGCTAGTTTTTTTTTAATAAATGAAAATATCAGTATATTGCTTCGAGGATTGAAATTTAGACCAAAACTTTCATTATTGCAGTGATCTAGATAATATGGCAATTAAATAAAAGATAACATGGAAATAAACGAACTATGCAATATCCGCACCTGTCAGCCATCTCGTTCGCGCATTGAATATCAAATGTTATTTTGTTTTCAAATAGATTTTATGTAGATATATTTAAATCGATGGAACGATTAACGCGATTTGCATGGGCTGTGTTCCTGCGCAATAATAAACAGTTGACTCATTTTTATTCATAGACATAGTAACGATAAGCCTCATCTTGTATGGTTCCGTATTATTTTTGCGGTTAATACGATCGTCCGGTTTTTTTACAATATCACGAGAAAAGACTTAAATAGTACTTCATAAAAAGCACGATGCAGAAACAACTGCGACAAAGTCTATGGGCACTGGTCGTTGTCAAGTCGGGCTGCAGAAATGCCTCTTCACACCTCGCTTGAAGATCCATATGAGGGGCTAGACAAAAAATTTCAGACCACTAAATATACATACACATGTTCCTTCCCTCCTCTCAGGGGGAAGAAACATTTATATATGTATAGTTAGTTTAGATCGAATGATAGGGAATTAGTCAGATCGCGACTTAATTGCATACGCGCAACAGTCCGAGCCGAGGTTCGGCCACTTTGGCACCCTCGAATGTTGTTGCAAAGCTTTCGTGGCTGAGTGCCTTAAGCGCTCGCCCCCAAGCCCGGTAAAGCTGTAAAAGCCGTAAAGGCTCCAGGGCCCCTAAGGCTAACAGTATAGTCAGTTCGAAGAAAAAAAAAACCCTATGAGGGAAGGAACAGGCCGGAAGGAAATTTCACGCCTCCACAGTGTGGCAAACATAAGAATTTGCAAACTTTTTTGATGTTGCCTAGATGGATGCTAGTGTGTTGCTGTCGCTTCGTATACCAGCCTACAAGATTTCTGCAGTGGAAGAGAAACGGAAAACGGAAGAGAAAATTTTATTAGTTGCATACTGCTACTAGTCTCATGAGCTTTCCTTAATAAATATTCTCGTTTATGATCTAACTGTTGTTGTGAACGCGGAAGATTAATTTGCCAACAACAAACACACAATGTCCTTAGCTTCAGTCAAATACTTTCACAGCTAAACTACGTTAGCACTATCTTATGAAATATTTCGTAAACTTAACATTACGCAAGCAATGGGATTAACCAATAACGAAAACAAAATTAATCGTTATAATAAAGATATGTTAAAACTGTGTGTAGTGAAAGTAATGTCAAAAAAATCAATTCTGAATTGATATAGGTAATAAATAACTTGAACTTAAATGAAATATAAATTAAATGGTGTATGAAACAAAATCTTGAAAACAAAATTTTAAAATTTCATTTATTGCACAATTTTCTCTTATTCGCCATTCTAAAATACTTTAATTAATTTTACTTAACTTTTCGCTTTACGAATTGTTAGTCTTAAAACTTTTGTTTGTCTGTAAAATTATTTGACTGACCCACAATTTCTTGTACCATCTCCGCTTCAAGCTGAAGCGTGAGCTTTCTATAGGTGAACTCGTATTATTTTCCGCCCTATTAGAAACAGAGTATTTTAAATTTTGGACTCTTTTGATCTATGTCACTGCAAACGACTATATGTGCGCTTCAGAGCCCATAAGGCCAAGATATAAACATGACAGCAGATTTGAAGACTAAAGTCGATTTATCTGCAATAAGGTAAATAAATTAAGTGAACTCTAAGAATAATTTATGAGTACTTACTTATACATACATAAATATAATAAGATAATAATACTAATGGTATACATAATAATCAGGCTTTACTCTTAGCATAAGTATTATTAACAATATTACTCTTACATTCGAGTTTACCTGTGTTTAACTTATTTTGATATTATGAAACTTTTCAAATAATAAAATTTAAAATAGTCATTTTTAACAACAAATCAAATTAATATCACCATAGTTTAACAAAATTAGTACTGTGTTCAGTTATTTTCACTAAAACCTACCAGAAAGTTTGACTACGTGACAATAAAAGTATTTAGGGCTAAGTGAAAGTTATATAGCCAAATTATCAAACTTGTAATGTTTTATCTTTTTGATACGAGATTGGACTAGATCTTGGTTGTTTTTTTTCTTCGTTTTATTTAGTTTTGCCTTTGATAAATATCATGCCCGAAGTTATATTCTTAGCTAAAAAGATTTGGACTTTTGTTTACTATCTTGACGTTTTAATCTCTACGATTAACAATTATAATAAAAGGATTGGTTTATGAAATCTGCTGTTTGTTGACCAGGACATGATAACCACTACTATATATTTATAGCTAATATTTTTGTAGTGGCGCTGGCGGAGAAGTTTTTTTTTTCGTAAACGTATTTATTTTGCAGGTATATAGCGACTCATACGTTTCGGCTGGATTGTGGCTATCGTCATGTGGTAAACGTCCTTCACATGGACTCGCTGCATTTCGTAATTGTGATCCAGTCCGTAACTGGCACCCTAGAATTAATATATATATTACCAGTCAAGTTATTGCATCTTTATTCATCACGCCTGTATTTTTAATTGTTTTTTTTTAATGATTATTATATCACTATGCTTATGATACAAATTGTGGAGATGTATAGTTTACTTTTCATTGCTAATTTATGTACATTGACCTATAACTATTTACGATTAAAATAATAGTTATGCCTAGACCTAAGTTTTAGAATTAAATTAATCTTTTCCATATTTTGAAGCTGTCAATAATTTTTTTTTCTGTTACTTTTCAGGTCAGTTTTATGTTGCAGTGTAAAGGTCGGTTATGAGTTTGTGTGTGTGTTTTTATTTATTTTTATTAATCTTAAAATAATAAAGGTAATGTAAAGATTTAATTGAGTAGCTACATTTAGTTTTTTTTACTCTAGTTGTGGCGTCTCATGTTACTGTAGTTCAGAGGGTCTAGTTTGATTTTTGATTACGATTAAAACTTTTCGTTCGTTTAGATCACGATCGTTTAATCCTAATTGAACTGTATAAAAACTCTGCTGCATGCTCAAGAAAAATTAAATCGTTCTGTAGTACACCAATACCTTTTTGGTACGAGATTGGACTAGATCTTGGTAGATTTTTTTTGTTTTATCTACACTGTTTTATATACATTACTTCTATTGAAAAAATAACGGTAAAAAAAATAACTATTTGATCGGATGAATAATTAAATTAACTATTGGTTTGTTCTTTATTGCATGAAACGTACTGACGTTTGACACAATAACCCGTGGTCAGTTCTCGGGTCACGTTTGATCCTATTTCAGACGACGTGTATTAATGTGTTTTGTGGGAACTTATATGAAGAAGCTTTTGTAGTAAACGCTAGAGATATTCATACAATATATTTATCGGTTGCATTATTTCAACTGCTTCTTGTAACTTCACGCAATTCAAGTAGAAGAAGGAATACACATATTAATTTCTTTATTTTGTTATTAAATTGCGTATGTAACTCCTTAAAAAAGGAAAACTCTATACTTAATATCTAATAACTTCAAAATCATCAATATTCTAGACTACATATAAAGTTTAAGACTATAATTTTATGAAATCCTGATCAAAACGTTCACCCTCAAAGTTCTTTGATTTCCTTCACGATGACGTCTTTCATCATTAGCAGATGGTATCATATATATTATTTCTCAAAGGTGTTGTTCCCTGGTAATGTCATGTTTATGATCATTCTCCATCAAAATCAATGATTCTAATATCATTTCAAAGCTCACGCTATTGACGAATATAGACATATAGTTAAAAAATAAAGTTATCGATTTAAGAAATGATTAAACATTTTTTTATTTGAATGCCGTATGTTAATGCTAATGAAAATATATTCATGGCGTCATCTATTAACAATCTCTGCTTACATAAATCTAAATCTTTCTCTAATATTTCATATAAATTTAAAATTAGGAAATGCACGCTGTTTTAGAAAAGTTATTTGGTGCATTTTTAATTAAAGGTAACTTTTCTAAAACTGTACACCTTTGGTCTTCATAACATCAGAAAAGGCTATGTGTATATGTATTAAAGGGATAAATAGAACAAGGTTATATTATTATTATTAATCCTCGTGATGCGACGCTAGTGAGTGAGGATATGTAAGCTCTGTGAGTGTTTTAAATGGCTTGATAATAGCGGCGCCCGCGCAGACCAAGGTTCCGTAATTATAACGTTATGTGGGTCGGCTGAGTACGTCGCGTCGGGTACTAAAATGCACTTGAAATTTGAACTAAAGTTACATGAGTTCTATGCTTATTTCTACGAAACCCGTCACATTCTCTTAATGTTGGGAATCTATGAAAAAATATTTACATATATGAAACAAAGAATATGATTTATTTGACAATGAATAATAGACAGCTAAAAAATAACATAAAAACACAAGATATTAAAAAAACCAATGACTGGAGCACAAGTATTGCCGTTGGTGACGAAAGCCATCGAACGTTGCCATTTTTCAGGCAAACCTCTAACTTTACCGCTTAATCATTATTAGGCTATCTAAAATTTCGCTCTCCATTTAATTTTTCTGTCCTTTATTAATACAGACAATAATATAATATAAACATGGACACATATATATATATACATGGAATTACAATCTACCAAATTAAATTAAATACGGGCTTCAAATTTTATAAAACCTTAATCTATGAAATTAAAGTTAAAAGTTATAAAAACATTGTATGGTATTCATATTTCCTGCGGTAGAAACTGAAGCTAATAAATATGTCGACGGTTGATTTTAATTACACTCACATGCTCCTACAAACTGTTTGAAATTCCTGTAATCAGTAATGACTGACGAATGAGTCGTTTCGACATCACAAGTTGAGTTATTGATGGCTCACGGTGGTTACAGGTACCGTCTATTTTGTCAAGAGGTTTGCTTAAGGCCAAGAGACATGCGTTTTTAGCTTATTAGAGGACGACTATTAGCTATAGTTCCCCAAGCCCGGTGAAGCTGTAAAAGCCGCAAAGGTTCCAGGGCCCCTAAGGCTAACAGCATAGTCAGTTTGAAAATAGTTATAGTTGTAGGGCCCATTGTGATTGTGTCTACCATATTTATAGTGAAAACTTCGTGTACAAGTTATTATCGCATATTGAGAACTTATACGTTGTATCGTATTTCAAATCGGGGTTAATCACTGGGATTAGATGAGTAACGCGGCAATTTAAGTTATTGTGCGCGCACTCGACGTGGAATATTTTATTTATCATCCCTATTTGACTTATATTATCCTATTTATTTTAAGGAATGCTGACTGCGTCGAAACCGTGTCGATCGACGTAAGTTAGAATCCCTACAATGAGCCTGAACTTTCGATGAAGATAAACATCGTGAAAAACCATAGCATGTTGATTTTCTAATGTTCGCCAACCTACCAAACTATAGGTGTGTTCCGGATGCTGCACTTGAGAGCCAGTCCCCCAAGACTATGGCTTGTTACTACCCTGGGCCACATCGTCATTTAACATCACGTGAGATTGTGGCCAGATGCTAAACTTATAAATAATAATATATCTAAAAATAATAAAACTAGTAAACTAGTGAATAATTCACTTAAAGATTTACATCATTATCACGTTTTCGAATCACAGGTATATTTATCGAAATACCAACAGGCTTGTCTTCTGTTTTATTGAGTCCGGAATATCGACAGTATCTGTCAGTTTTTAGCTGTTGTCTTTATAAAAACGTCATTTTGATTTGATTGAAAGCGGATCAGTAAGTAAATGTCCGCTACGCTCGTCGCTCTCTTACGCTATTGTCACTCTATGGCTCCAAGTTTATTTAATTTCTGATTTGTGGATACATAGCGTCGTATTGCATTATTGGTGATATTTATTAAGATACTTATAATGTTTGTCGATGTACATTCGCAGCGACAGTTCACTTTTTCACAATTTACTTTTTGGGACTGAGGAAATTATAGTAGTATAGGACAATTAACCTGATTGTCATGTGAGTACTGTATAATTTGATAATAATGGTGATTGTCGAGAAACGACTATCTGTTGACACTCTTCTCCTTGTTTAGACTAGGTGTGGTGTGGTAGGTTCAAAGAAATAATTCGAACTGTAAGCTGCGATTGGATATAAATGTTGGCCCATTTGACTCGAGTCAAAGATAACATGTGAGAAATTGTTGGCGATTTACAACTCACAAGCGGTATGTATCTTTTTTTTTTTTTTTTTTTTTTTTTTTTTTTCGAACTGACTATACTGTTAGCCTTAGGGGCCCTGGAGCCTTTACGGCTTTTACAGCTTTACCGGGCTTGGGGGCGAGCGCTTAGGGCACTCAGCCACGAAAGCTAAGCAACAACATCCGAGGGTGCCAAAGTGGCCGAACCTCGGCTCGGACTGTTGCGCGTATGCAATTAAGTCGCGATCTGACTAATTCCCTATCCGTAATTCGATCTAAACTAACTATACATATATACATGTTTCTGCCCCCTGGGAGGAGGGAAGGAACATGTGTATGTGTATTTAGTGGTCTGAAAATTTTTGTCTAATCTAACTAGGCAAAAAAAGAAAAAAAAAGGTCCCTTACAGAACCTATGTACCTATGTGTGTTGTGCATGTGTGTATAATGCAGTGTCATGTATGGCTGTGAAAGCTAGTGATTGTAGAGTCACTTGTATCGCGCGAGCGGCTGCTTGGCTCAAGGGCTCCATGCCGATGGATCGGACCTAGGCTTGAGTTGCCGCAGAGGAGGGCGGTCGTGGCGGGTGTGCGGGAGCGAAGTTAACCGTACGTCCCCTGCGGAGGGAACGGTGGTTTCGCGGGCGTGGGCGCGAGCACGCATATGTTGCGGGAGCGGACGCGTAGAAATTGTTTGCGTTCTCGATGTCGTCATCGGGATCGACAAAGAGATTTCGCGGACGGCGTTTATAACGTTTGGCAACGGGGATCGAGTTGTCTGGGACGTAGTTCACGGTGGATTTTACGAGCGGGTTGGGATGATTCGAAGCGCTATCGAAGTATCTCCTGGTGAGATATTTCACATAGGCTTCTATCGAGGGAAGCCTCATGTCCCTGTGCAGGTCCATGTTCCTAACGAAGGCTGGAGGGTCAAGCAGGCGTCGGAGAAACCGATTTTGGACTCTTTGCATGCGGGCAAAGTTATGTTTGGACATATGTGCGAACGCGGCGCAGCTATATGTCAAGATCGGACGGACGCACATCTTGTACAGTGTGAGCTTATGTCTTAAGGACATTTTGCTTACCGAACTGAGCAAGGGTCGCAAGCGGGAAAGGATCCAGATGGCCCTATTCCTGACTATAGTAACGTGTGCGTTGAAGTTAAGCTTCGAGTCGAGGGTGACACCCAGATATTTAGTCTTGGTGGCCCAAGGGATATTCGTACCGAATAATGAGAGGGGTCCTACCGTGCGTGGTAGTTTGCATGTATGCGGTTCGAACATAATCGCGGCGCTCTTTACCGGATTAATAGCTATTCGCCACGTTCGAAACCACTCCCCGAGAGTGGTTACGGCACGTTGGACTGCGCAGGCGAGATTTTTTCTGTGTCTGTTTGACGCATATATGACTGTGTCGTCAGCGTAGAGCCCTACCTCGACCCCGGGGGGCTTCGGGAGGTCGCTGACGTACAGATTGAAAAGGCAAGGCGCCAGAATGGAACCTTGCGGGACGCCTGAGCGTATAGGGTGGGCGGTAGATAGTACTCCTTCCACTCGGTAGTGGAAGGTGCGGTCGCGTAGAAAATCGTGAACTAGATGAACTAACCTATCCGGGACTTCTAATTGATGTAGCTTGTGGACTAGTCCGGCATGCCAGACCTTATCGAAGGCCTTAGCTACGTCGAAAAAGACCGCAAGCGTACGGGCGGGGGCGATACTACTTTTGGCAAAGTTGCTCGTGATGTGCTCCGTGAGGCGGTGCACTTGATGTGTACACGAGTGTCGGGCGCGAAAACCGAACTGTTCGGGAGGGTATAGATTTTTAATATCTATAACGGTTTTGAGACGGTTCAGAAGGAGCCGCTCGTAAAGTTTCCCTAGTGTGTTTAAAAGGCTGATCGGGCGATAGCTATCGGGAAGCGAAGCTTTTTTGCCGGGCTTGTGAATACCTATAACTATAGCTTTTTTCCAGACGGCTGGAAAATAGCAGTGGGCTATGGCTACATTGAAGATGCAGACCAAAAGAGCTATGAGGTGATCGGGAAGAAGTTTAAGTACTTCATTCCTGATACCGTCGGGGCCGGGGGACTTTCTAGGCTTAAGGCCTTTAATAACAGAACAAATCTCGTCATGCGTGACCGGGTTTAACGTTTCCGCGGGGGGAATCGTCGTTAGTTCCTGAACGGCGGTCTCGATGGTTTCGATGTGGGCAGTGTCTACGTTGTCGCAGTTTGGAGAGCACTGGCTCTCCAAGCTTGCGGCAAGGCATTCTGCCTTATCGTCACTATCGAACGCGGGTGGGAGATCGGGGCCCCTTTCGAGGGGCGGCATCAGGGCGGAAGCTTCTAACTTCAGAGAGCGGGCGAGGTTCCAGTAAGCCAGATGGGACGGCTTGAGACCCTCTAGGAGGTTATCCCACCGGTGACCTCTGTACTCGCCGATGCGAGTTCTAACCTCTCTCTGAAGTCGCCGTAACCTACAGGTGTTATCCCTCGTCGGATAAGAATCGTGTGCACGTGTCGCGGCGTTCTTTTCAGTGATTAACGCTCGTAAGCCGGGGGGGAGTATAAAACGGCGTTCGTTTGCCGCTTGCACCTCTCTCGAGGCCTCCCTTACACCGGTTTGGAGGTAGTCGACCAGGGAATCGATCGCTAAGTCGGCGTCTGCTGTTGACTCTAATACGTCGGGGATCCTAGCTAAGCTGGACGGGATAGCGTTATCGGTTAGGTAACGATTTAATATCGCGTAGTCAACTACTTTGACTTTTGGCGGACTGGGGTCGAACGGTTGCCCGAGTTGTAAGATAACCGGGCGGTGATCGGAGTCCAGTTCGTGTACGACTTCTATAAGTCGTAACCGAAGTGAGACACCTTTGAGGAGGGCTATGTCAAGTACTGTCGGTTGACAGTTATCTTGAAAGTGCGTGGGCTCTAGCGGTGCTATGACGTCAAAGCCGAGCACATCGCATAGTAGGTCGAGAATAACCCCGTTAGGGGTGTTACGCGAGTTGTTGAAATGGGTGTGACCGCTATTGAGGTCGCCTGCTATTATTACGGATTGACCGAGTGAAAGTAGCGCCTCCAGATCGGACTGAAGGAGTCTTTTACTCGGGGAGAGATATGCAGAGACAAGCGTGATTGACGGATGGCCAGTCATGCCTATTCTACAGATGGACACTTCCATATTGGTAAGTGCGGGAGGGTCTATTGGCATGCAATAGAGGGAACGCTTGTAGTAGATGAGCGTGCCGCCTCCTCGGGTGGCACGGTCATTTCTGACTATATTGTAATTTGCTATCTTAGGGTCGCGCCTACTGGGTTTTAGAAGTGTTTCTTGTACTAGAAATACGTCTATCTCCCGTTCCCTAAGAAAGGTGGATACTAGGTCCCGTTGTGGAAGGAGGTTTCGCGCGTTAAAGAAAGAGATGTTGAGACTCCTAGGTTTAATGCGAGCCATTTATAACCGTTATCTATTTCCCGGCACGGGCCAGGCGCATTAGCGTCGCTGTCATCAGGGGAAAACGCCTGATGGATTCGGCGGGGCCGTACTCAGCGACGCACTGGTCGTATGCCAGTACTTCCTGAGGGTCATGCTCGCGGAAGAGCATGACCATGTAGTCAACGCCGCGGCGCGTGCTAACGTGCGGGGAGGCCTGAGCCTTAGGAGGCTGAGGGCGGGGAGTAGAGACCCATGCTGCCTGAGGGGCTCGCATGGCCGGAGGGGGTGCGCGGGGTGCGGGGGTGGCCGCCACCGGGGCGCGGGAAGCGCCCGGGAGGCTGGGAAAGGCTTCTGGCGTGAGCAGAGGCATGGGTTGACTATTGGCGGCGGGACGTGCCCTCTGAGGAGGGGTGTGTCGCTCTTGCCTTGGGCGCGTAGGGCGCATAGGGCGCGTGGGACGCGGGGCACGGGGACAGCCGCGATAGTTCGCGGGGTGACCCGCGTTGCCGCATAGCACGCAGCTCGGAGGGGTAGACGACTCGCGAGTGCGCGTGCACTCGCTTGTCGCGTGGTCCCCGAGGCACTTAACGCACCTGGGACGTAAATGGCAGTTACGGGCCGAATGTCCGTACAGCTGGCAGTTGTGGCACTGCGGAGGGCTGCGGTTTTTGTGTGGGGGCTCTACGGCTATTCCGGAGAGCTCGCACACTTTCCTGACATTAAAGATGGCTCTGCCCTCGGGGGTCAGATCCAAGATAACTACGACCATATCTAATGGTCGGTTTTTGGATTGTCCGCCGTGCATTCTATGCACTTCGCGGACAGGGAGGGCCTTCGCTAAGAGGTCAGTTTTGACCTCCTCGGGCGTGATTTCCACCGGGATGCGGCGGATTACAACCCGGAGGTGACGCTCATCGTCTAGGGTGTATGAGTAGTAGTGTAGGTTGCTTGCTCGGAGCAACTTTGTGAACTGACGGTGTTCGTCAGAAGTGGTTACTTGTACGCGGATACCGTTGGCCGTGTTACTGGCCGAGGTATAATTAATTTTTAAGTCTCTAAGCTTGTCCGCGAGCTTAGTCCAGACCGCCTTGTTTTGGACTACTACCGGCGGTGGGCGACGCGCCTTTCTGCCGGCAAAAGTACCGGCAGGCGCTGAGGGCGCTGCGGAGCGGGGGGCGTGGCTGTTTAGCCCAGTTTTCTGCGCCTTTTGTGGGCGGGACTGAGTCTCTGGAGACTCGGGACGCGAACGCGATGCCCGTTTGGCGGGCTTGTTTTTTTGAACGAGGGTGAAGCCCTCGTTATCTGTGACTATCGCCGTGTCCATTTCGTTGGACTCGGGTTCGGGATCCGGATTAGTGGGCGAGTAGCTATTGTTCGTAGCTACTAGCGTCGGCGTGTCCGCTTCGGGAACTAACGACGCGAAAGAGTTCTTGATCGGCAGCGCAGAGGGCGCTGGGATCCTGACTTGATTGCCCGGGGAACGCGAGCGCGATGACGGCCGTTTGTACGGCGTCTGACGGTGAGCGCGGGGTGCCGTTGAGCGGGAGCGCGAGACGGGCTTCTTGTCCGTCGCGTGGGGCGCGGCGGGGTCGCTGGTGGCCTGTGCGACAGCAATGGCGGGTTGCGCGGCCGCGATGGCCCTATTGAAATCCGTCCATATCGACGGGTGTAGGCTTGTTGCGAACGCAACGAAGCTTTCCAAGTCTGCCATTCCGGCGGCGGCGGTTGGGCGGGCGGGGGTGAAGTTAAACCTCCCTGCCGGAGAGGCAGGGGGGTGCGCCGAGTGAATTTAAACGGCTATCCCGAGCCGTGTAAAGGGACCTGCGGGTCACGGTGTAATGACTCGCAGGAAGGAACCTACCGGGCCCTACGTGGAGGTCCCTATCAGTCCCGAGGCAGAGAACGCAGCCGGTATAAATACCTAGCTACGCCCAAACAGACACTCGGGGATGGATGTGTAGCAGGATCGGAAGGGTGGGAAGGAGACACTCAGGGCTTGACTATGACCGGTATGTATCGCACTTTTAAGTCTAAGGAAAGACTTTGCCTCCTTGTGTGTTGTTCTACCGTTTGCATAAAAGAGTGATGTTCCGAGGGATTGTTTGATATGATGCCAGCGGCTATTTTGCACCATCCCAGAACTGCTTCTCACACATCCTTTCATCCTCCTTCTCATGGTAACCATGACAGTTTTGTTTCAGAGGGGTTTCCTCCTGCGAACGCTCCGGATGTGGAAAGGACTCCCTATTATGGTTTTTTCAAGGGAGAATGATATGGAGTGCACCAAGAGGGGAGTGTTCAGGTTTTTAAAGGGTTAGCGACGCGCATGTTATTCTTCTTGTGTTGCAAGCGCCCATAGGCTGCAGTGACCGCTTACCATCAAGCGGATCGTAAGTTTGTTTGTCATCGTCATGATATAAAAAATGTGCATACGGACGCGAATCTGCATGCCATGGCGTTGAGTAAAAACCAGATTAGAATCTACAGGAATCCGGGATGTAAATATAGTGTGTTACTCGTATGCTTAGTATTGTCTACCGTCCTTAGTAAAGGTGCTATAAGTGAAGTCTCGCGAATATAAGCGTGTGTGCATAAAGCTAATCGTTTCCCGTTTTACTATACCCACTGGTGCGCCTACGTAATTAGCAAATGTAATGTGAGTGTGAGAAATATAGTGATTGTAAGTGTTAATTAAACACAGATTAATCGATAGTCATTTGCACTGTCATATCATATAAATATATGTATGTATTATATATATACAGACGGACAGACAAAAATTACAAAAACTGTCGATATTTTTTTGTCCCTGATTCTAAATCCTCCTTACTATTTTTCTCAAATTGCTTTAATTTAACATTTCGAATCTTTACTGTCGTATGATAGGTATAGATATCTCGCACAAATAAACACAACTATATGCTTGACTATACTGGAGAGCATACTTTATCCAGTAATCGTTTGTCTAACTAATAACGTAAAGTCAAATCAAATCTACAATATTGTCTGTTCATATTAGGTGATGTTGTTGTTAATCGCTAACATACAAACATATAAAAACAACAATTAGAGTAGAGCTAACGCATACATCGATAACCTACGCTTACACGTTTAATTGTCAACTAAAGCTCAACATATCAAATTAACTACATAAATAAAAATGAACTAACCTGTTTATTTAACATTAAAACAAATAGTCGCATTGACCCAGATTACGAATGTCTAAGATTTCATAGAATAAAATTAATTAGCAGGTACCTCAAGATTTCTGCAAAGCGTTTATTTTATTATGCAGGTCGAGTCGCGACCGTTACCCGCTTACTATGTAGATGCATCTCTATAATTAACAACTACTTATCACTTCAAAAGATAAGAAAAAAAAATGCAATAAAACAAACGTAAGCGGCTGAAAATCAACTCCACTGCCTCAAATTTAAACACCAGATTTGATTTTTAAACTTGATTCGAAATAAACTGTTGTTTTACGAAACGAAACGAAAGATGTTTAATTCACAGCACGTAAGGTCGAAAATTGCAAATTACAGTCAAATATTTGTCGCACTTAATTCTTTTAGATAAAGATTATAATATATATTCATGAAGTTGTGTGTATTAATAAATACTCTTTTATATCACAACGATGTGAAGAGATTAGCCGATTTCGTCATAACGATACGTATCTGTGGGATAAAGTTTGCGAAATTATAAAAAAAAACCATTCAAAACGCTTGGGAATATAGTGTCGAGTTGGCAGATGTTCCGACTGCCGCACAGAGGTCCAGGATTTAAAAAATAAGAACATGAGCGTCTAAGTCAGGCGGAAAATCGATCTTATTCTACTTTTGTAGGCGAAATGATCATTATTCTCATAAATTTTGTTCTTGGATCATGGCAGATATTCCGGCTGCCGCATAGTGTTTCAGAATTTACAAAATAAGGTCAAGGGAGTCTCAGTCAGTCGAAATTTCAATCTGATTCTAGTTTTGTAGGATCATGTTTCTAATAACTTTTGTTCTTGGATAAATTTTATAAAAATAATATTTTATGAGAAAATGAGAATAAATTGTTATGGACAAAGTATAGTTTTGTTCCTCGAAAAGTCGTTAACTGGGTAGGTTATTTATATCATATTGAAGATTAAGGTGTTGCAAGGTGCTGCAACAGCACAAGTTCAATTCTTTTCTATTTGATCAATTTCTCATGATAAAGTTTCAAACTTCATCACATGATGTGCAGCTCGCAATTTTATCCTGTACTAAACGCGCCAAAAAAGTATATTTTAAGAAAAGTGTTCAATTGTTTTTTTCTCTCGAAAACTATTGGGCTTTATCGAATTTGTCCAATATCAAAAGTTGTTGGAATCATGATCGCTATCCTATAAAATAACAATCAGAATAAAATTGTGTTATACTCATATGTCTCAATTTTTTAAATCCTGAACCACTGGGTGCCGCGGCGTCGCGTCGCTTAGGGATCGTCACATATCAACAACTTCGTCGGCGCTTTTTTATTTGACCATTTACATAAATTCTTGTTGGGTTATTTCACACTTTTCATGTTACCGTTTTCAAAAATATGTTTCTTCAAATTAGTTTTGGGAAGAAGTTTTTGTTGTCTATGTAAAACAAAATTCGTCTAATTATAAAATCTGTTTAAAATGTGTAATAATTTCCGTAATTTTCCTAAATCATTACTACCCTATGAGGACTTTTCTGAGCATCTTCATCACCTGACGTTTGCACGGAAGCAAGTAATTTAATTTTACCGCCATGATTTATTTCATTTAATTTCAATTAGCAATATTCATTATTTATATGAATAAATCTTAAATTCTGCCTGTACATGTATTTTTTTTCAAAGTTCCTCATGGACATCTTATACATCACGAATATACCGTTAAAATTTTTTGACTGTGTATGTCCGAAATTAACTCAAAAACGGCTTCACCGTTTTTGATAAAAATATGTAGATGGGAAGCAGATGTCCTTCCATAATAATTGATAGGCTATAAAAATTGTCAATAATACTTTTAGAAATCGTAAAAAATTGTAATAAATAAAATTTGTTATCCGATTTTGATGAAATGCTGTACACGGGAAGTACTTATATGTCATTTCTCAATTGATAGCTTATGATAATTGTCAATAATATAAATTACGAGACGAAAATAACTCCTGCGTAAAGCTGGCAAAGCAAGTGGAGGTTTGTGCTTCTTTGTTGTACGACAGTGAAACTTGAGTGTAATAAATTAAGTATGAAAGTAAAATGCATGCAGCAGAATTGCGACCTCTTCATTACATGTTTGTAGCTATACCAACAGACCGCGTTAGGAATGCTTAGTCTGATGTTGAGTGTCATCTACATCATGTATAAAGGTAGGCTTCATTGGTTTGAATACAAAGAACAACTGACTGATGTTTTTTTTATCGTAGCACGGCATAGTGACTACACTGTACCTGAAGGTGAGCACAGTGCTATCCAATAACATCGGCGACTACCGAGGGATTTACAATCCATCGATAGTCGTCGCAGTGATGCCGGCCTGCAAAAAATGTCTCTTCACGTTATCTTTGAAGGACTCCATATTGTAGGAAGGAGGGAAAACACTGGCTAGGAGACAAATCTACAGCCTCACAGTACGGCAATGATACGACGTAGCAAATTTCTTTGTTCGAAAAGAGATGGAGGTTACCGTAAAGCTGTGACTCCGGAGCTCAGCGCGTGTGGTTCCGTTAAAAAAGGGAGAAGAGGGAATAAGGTTAAACAGCTTAAAAGAATAAGGTTAAAGGAATGAGAAAATAATATATGAAAATATGTGTATATAAACAGGATAAATAAGAAGTAAATACGCGAAATACATGAATGTAACACAACATACTAATATATTGCTTTAGGTAGTTCATTTAAATTCAGGCGGGCTGCAATGTCTGTTTGATTACCTTGCCTTTCATACCATACAGCAATTTGATGGAAACGATAGAGTTTTGCAAAAAATTAAAGAATTAATGCTCATTATTTTCGCCTACATCATTAAGGAGACGGCGTAATTATAGGTAGATAAATAAAAGTTGATATTTGAAATAGCACTATCAATTAAGAAAGGCTGTTGAGTCATTGGCTTATGCATGATCTAGATAATAAAAAAACTTTATACTAGTTAGAATACCTATACAGATAAGTTTTATCAACGTAATGGAGTTAACCGGTTTTTGATGGTTTTACCGGTATAAGTCGAGTGACGAAAATAATCAAATTACAGGTCGATGTTGAAGATCTGAAATATTGAAATCGTTCAGTACTAACTACCCTAGGGATCTGCGCGCACAATAATTTACGACTATATCGTAAAGTATAGCATTTAACCTGCGCCTGCGCACGCCTCGCTTAGATCGTAAGTGCGGTGTGGCGACGTAAATGTCGACACATTATGGCGGCGCTAACGAGCCGAATGACCGCTAGTGATGTTACTTCATATCCGTGTAAATACTGTGTTAATTATAAAGATAAAAAATAATCAAGATTTAAATCATTTATACGATTTCATTAGTTTTATTTGGGATTCTGTAACTTATCACTTTCGACAAATACGTAGTAATTTATCTTGTATTAGTTTTTAAGTTATTTTTGCAAAATAACGCATGTAAAGACATGTTGCCTTCATCGGTTCTATATGTAATAATTAAGTTTAAATGTTCTGATTTTTGTAAGAAACCGTAAATTCGTTAAACTTTTTGCGTGAACACAAAACATTTATAGACGTATTGTCGATAAAAGAAACATTCCACGCGACAAGCTTTGCGAGTCGCCAACAAATTGGCTCGTTATCAACCGATCTGCGGCAATAAGTCTGCCGGGATCACGTCGGTAAATATCGATATAACGCATCGACAAGCGCTACTGACGCGACGCAACGCTGTACATCACTAATTCAAGTGAGGTGACACGTGAACTTGAGAGATTGGTCGGTTATTCTTGATTTACTGTTTCTCTTGTATGTGTTTGCTTAAGTGCTGTAATAAATTTTTGAATATGGAGTATTTTTCACTAAGTTACATTTTAGCAAAGTGAAATAAACTTTAAGTAAACGACCCTGAGGGAATTTAGATTTAGAGATGATGCTATTATCATTGATAACATTTGGATACCAGAACTATGTTAGGTGAACTACTAATTTAGGCCATGGCATTTTTTGGGTTACTATAACAAAAAAAAAATGGTTCCAGTGTTTATTGACCACCTTGTACCGTATACTAAATGAAGACAATTGTTAAAGTAATATTATTGTAACTTATAACTAACGTTAACATAATACATTTTCGTGTGCTGGTCAGCTCGTGAAAAAATTGTCTATCAGATTCTCTCCGATGCCGCGATGGAGTGCATATTTGCATGGAGTCTTTTACGATATTGATAAAATAACATTTGATCTATTCGTGTGTCTTGGCTTTCGCTGTTGCTTTTCAATCATATTGAAGATTTATATCATGAGACCAACAAAGATATATTTTTTTAACTCCTTGTAGTTTTAGCGTTTTGCCACAATTGCTTGTGTCGTTTGGCAAAAGAGGCCTTTGCTTAGTAGTGGGATATTTACATATATAATATTATTATTATTTATTATACTAGCGGTACCCTGCGGCTCTGCACGAGTTTACTACGGAGTAATTATTTTTGTCCCGTTTTTTTATCGTTATAGGTTTTAGGCGTAGTGGCCACAATCTCATCTGATGTTAAGTGACGATGTGGCCCAAGTTGATAACATGCTAAACCTAGTGGTAGACTGGCTGTCAAGTGCAGCTGACGGAACACACCTATTGATGCTCGGCGACAGATTTTCAACTTGAGGGTGGTAGCTAACCAGGTGGGCATTAGAAAAAGCCCTGCCACCATGCTATGGTTTCCTCACAATGTTTTCCTTCAACGAATGCTCAGGCTCATTGCAGGGATTCGAACTCACATCAGTCGACGCAAAGTCGTACACACTACCACTGAGCCATCATTGCTTTAATCATATTTTATTTGTTCGCAGATTATTAACAGTTCTTATAGCCTATCAATTGGGGAATGATATAATTAATATACTTCCCCAATTTTATTAACTTCATAAAAATTAAACGACCCATTTAAATTAAATGCGGACTTACCTTAAAAAGACAGACAGACAAAAAAAAATCATATTTGTGATCACTGTCCTTTATAATAATTGTTAACCAAGAAATTTGAAAAAATAAAATTACGTACAGACAGAACTACTAATTTATTAATATCTATTACATATTATATAAGCTATAGCTATATATAGCAGTGAGCACTCAACATTAGGTACATGCTTACTTACAATTGCATATTTAATGTACTTTTCTTTATTTTAATCTACTTTTTTTAATGTACTTTTAAATTTAATCGCAACTTTAAGAAGATGGAAGATTTTTATTTACAGTACTACAATACCGGTAGTCAGTAGTAACAGAGTCCGCAAACACATATCATGTTAGAGCGGTGGCCGATACGACGACCGTGTCTTCACAGCCCGCCATCTGCTTTCAAACTGCTTCAATACACTAGCAACACAAAACCTCAACGCATCAGAAAGCATACCATATGAAAATCTACACTGGGAAATGTAATGAAACTAATTTTTCATATCCATATCCCCGGGATATGAGATTATACATCGATATTTAGTCACATGTGATCGCCGTATTTGGCATCTTGTTTTTACGGCGGTGCTATCCCGTTCGTTCTTGTTTGCGTGGTTTATGTACGTCTCTGTCTAGTGACGTCATATAGCGGTTGTTACAAGTGTGAACTGGTTTATTGGCGTTGTTTGATGGTTTGTCAATCATGGTATTACGGGCAGTCGTTTTGTTATAGTGTCAGTTGTATTCTGGGAGCTTTCTAAAAGTTTTAATTGATTTCGAATGTGATTGAACGTTTACTAGAAGCGACCCTAGTGGAAAAACAGAGTATTGGAATTACAGAAAGCGGTTGTATTGAAAATTATTAAAATACATATCAGGCCCTTTGTTTTTTTTTTGGTGCGTAAAAATACTTCCGTAGGACCTAACCTTGACCGCCGTGGGTTTGAATCCTGTCAGAGTCTGAGTTCCTTAGATTGTTCGGAAACATATTCACATATTCTAATGTACTCACTATAAGCACAAATCCATCATAATTCAGTCAGTAAGAAAAACAACTAAGAAAATATTTACGTATGATATAATCATAAAATGATATTGAGCTTATCTCATTTTAGAAATTATTGAATAAAAGAGATGGAACTACCATCTACATTTATAGATAGCACATAGAAGAAAATCTCTGTCTCTGCTTGAAGTGGCCAATTGTCAACTATTTACTCCTTGCGTGAAGACAAAAGCTTAGCATAGTTTATCTATCCTTATTATGTGTTATAAAGCTTAAGATATTGTTTGTTTGTTTGAACGCGCTAATCTCTCGAACGTACAGTCAAATATGAATAAAACTTTGCAAACGTGGGGCATGTCCAGTAGACTTAGAAAACATTAAAATTAAGATAAAAATACCGACACGCGTACTGAGATATTATAATAATCAGGTAAATAAAACGACTGAAAGCGAACTTAGCTTTTGATTTTACTTTGATATTACAATAAATATATGCAAATGGAAGATTCTAGATTTTAATGACATGAATATTCTTCTATTGTAATCTTGTACCTACTGTAATCTCTTTCTCTTTTTTCTTTACTTAAAAACACTTTCGACAACAATGGAATATTAGAACAGAACAACCCACAGGACTCGATATAAAAACAGCATTAATTTACCGAATAGCCAAGCACTAAAGGACACACGATAAAACAATTTAACTAAAGTTTATCTAACAATAAATAAACGAGATCTACATCTTAATAACGATCTAAGTGAACCACACCTTTACAATATAATTGTATAGTGCAGTGGCATACAAACAGACATAACTTATCTCAAACTATTATCTTAAGTTTGCGGTAATAAATTAAGATTTTCCTGATTAAGGCTGTGTTGTACCGAGGACCATTGTGATCCTTGATAACTTATAGATTTTAGAACGTCTGCGTTTCTGTAAGAGGAGTTTTCAATAATTATATTAATGGAAATTAACTCAAATATGACTATTGAAGTTATATTTATTTTGAGTCGTTGAATTTACATTATTATCATTGGATAGCTTACTTCATTATGTTGATACACAGGATAAAAAATGGAGTTATTTTTATTTTGTGCACCAAATAAGTATAATTTATTTTTAGGGTTCCGAAATCAACAAGAAATCCTTATAGTTTCGCTATGTCAGTCTGTCTGTCCGTGGCTAAGCTCAAAAATTATTTATACTAGAAAGCTGTAATTTGGTGTGGGTATACATACTAAGCACGCCGGCAATATGGTAAAATAAAATCATGAAAATACTATTTTTTTACGGTACCTTCACTACACGTAAAGTTGGGATGAATTTTTACTCGTCTATCCCAGTGTGTGTAGTATCGTTGGATAAGTCGTTCAAAAATATTGCGGGTGTGTGAAAACCATTTTTCGATTCAGGAATCCGGAAGCTTTAAACTGATATTTTTAGTTAGAGTTAAGTGTACCCACCCCTTGCCAGCTATGTAGCTTGTGCTGTAGCTATGTAACAACCATGTGGTTGTTATTGGATTTATACATTTCGCGGCTGAGTGCCTTCAGCGCTTGCCCCCAAGCCCGGTTAAGCTGTAAAAGCCTTCTGAGGCTCGAGGGCTTAAGGCTAACAGTATAGTCAGATCGAAAAAAAAATTATGTGAAAAAATTCATACAGTTAAGAGGAAAACTATCACGGCTAAGTTGGCTTTACAAGTTAACGAGTATTAGTCGAACAACTTATAAAATGTACTTGAAGAAGTAATTTCGTAAAAATTCCATTGAAAATACTTGAACTCCCCTTCTAAGTCTGCATATTGTGACGGGCAAGCGTGTGGCCCGACAAGCATTTATGAATTGTTTAATAATGAACTGAGAACTGAGTGAAACTTGTATGAAATCAACAAGAAATGCATTTTTTAAAGTGAAACTTTTATTCTATCTCCTCAAAAATTTTCGTTCATCTATCGCATGTCACATTACATTACATTATCGCAAATAAAATTAAATTTTATGCCGTACAGTCAAGGATTACAATCGTAAATTCGGAACATAGCATGTCGCATTACATTACATTGTCGCAAATAGAATTGAATTTTATGCCGTGTAATCAAGGATAATAATGGTAAATTGGTACCGATACCAATTAACATTGGTATGTTAATGTGTGTTATTAAAGAATGTATGCCACATGTCTTCAATAATTTCACTTACATCGTGGTTTCATGAAACCATACTTTTTTTTTTAAATTAGATGAAAAAGATCACTTTGCCTATTTGTAGCAGCGAGATATAGCTCGGTGTACTCTTAGCGCGTCGCCCGTATCTTAAAATCAACGTTCATGCGTAACATTAGCACTGTATATTATTTTACACTTTGATCAGTTACACTCACTTAAAGCTACGTTTCATTATATTCGTTATTGTTTATTCATTTTGGTATACATTAGACCTATAGTTAATAAGACATACTTTTGTACCTCATGTCGGTGTCGCGCTGACGGCAGCGAAGTAAAATCGTCTTTTTTTGTCATTCATTGATAACACATTTGAGTCTATTTTGCTTGCGGCTTGTCTCTATATATTTACTTAGATAAAGAGCTGCCTGTATATTGTCTATACATTAAATTAGAAAAAACTTGGCCGTGTTACAAGATGTCCTGCTTCTCCCAACATTTGATATGGATTTTCCAGTACTACTCTTAATAGTTTGACACCTTCAAGCTGAAAATCTGACTTCAAGCACTTGCTAGTGTATTCCGATGGCTACACTCGGGGACCGGATTCTGTGTTAAACCAGCCGTGTTAACTTTGAACATATCGTCACCAAACAACAGGTGAGGTTGTGGTTAAATGATGGATTTTAACACAAAACTTCATTAGCTAAAAACAAAAACATGCCTTTGACTAGAAGGAATCGTGGTCGATGGTTAGTTTCAAGAGTTATTTAAAAAAAACCCTTTTTTTTACTGAGGTAGCTATTTCTTATAACAAAAAGAAAACTTTGACAAATAATTCACTGCACAGACGGAGCGGATGTTGCAAGATTATTAACATTTTTTCTAACTCTAAAGTCGTAATAGTCACGCGGCCATTATACCAAGGTGTTCATGTAGATTCTAAATTGGCATTTATTTAAATGAGTAAATAGAAGAAATCTATTTCATCTTCTTTTTATCCTGCCTTGGCAACTAATCCTCGTTATTTATTCAAATTTATTGCTGCAATTATCTACTGGGTGATTGTTTCGTGTCAACTTGGTGTCTTTTAAAAATGCAACTTTCCGGGTAGTTATTGTGATACCTTTCTCCCCCAATGAATATTCCATATTATTATTTCCAATCCACTTCACTTGTGCACAATAATCAAGGTATGTAACATATAAAAAATCGTTAAGGGATTATGTAATTAACTTGAGTAATGAGTTATATTTTTTAATGAATAATATCGCAATATAGGCTGTACGAACTATCTATAATAAAACAAGAAAATTTCTTACCTGAAACGACGTTAACGAATGTTGAGACGTGTTCTTACACTGCCCTCAGCGGTTCCGAACCAAGTGCATTTGTTTGCTTGAATTTTAATGTGCTCCCGTTGGTTGTTGGAAAGGTTGTTGTAAATAACCTTCAAATGTTTTAATAAATCTATGTAATATATACAAGAACATGACTGACGGGAGATGGATTAAGAATTACAACTAATAAAGCTACAAATGTGTAATTTGTACTCTTAGGTTCCTTTTTTAACCTTAGGACATAATGAGAAAGGATTATTGTAAGAAAAACTTGTAAAGGGACGAAGTTGTTAAGTTAGATATATGAAAATCGTTATTGGTAAGAAATACTTTTTTCATCCAGGAAGGACAACCAATCAAAGTATGAAAGTTTAAATGAACTTAAATAGTGGGTATGTTTATAAAAGTGAACAAAAAAAAAACTTTATTAAATTTAGGTCCTAAGAGACACTTATGAGCGTTATGATACTACTTACTGCCGGTTCGGAAACATCCCAGTCATCGAGAAGATCCGGCAAGTAACGGGATCAAATTCTCATCTATCGAGCTATTTGCTGATAAGTCAAATTTGCTTATGGCGTTAGATTTCTTTATTGTGATGGATGATAAAGGGATATAGGATTGTAATTAGACTAGAAAGAATGCATTTTTAAACATGATATAGTTGATCTATACTAAGTGATTAATATAGAACGTAGATAGATGTCTTTAACAAAATTCAAATAGAACTGCAGTCCTAACTGAGATCATTCATAAAGAGATTGCTATTTCTGAGAATTAAGTTGGAATGGTTTGTACTCCAGTGCGTTTTGCGTACCAAATCCTTCAAATCGGGACACAGCACGTAACAACGTCTTAGTTTGTTAAAAATATACTGCTTGAATTATCTTAATTTTGTGTTAAATTATGGCCATATATACTGTAATAATGTATGTGTTGGAAGCAGTGAAAAAATGATTAAAAAAACAGCGAATCGCTGCGTTGACCCGGGCAGAGGAAACATCGATAAACGGAGCAAGCGTGTGGCCGAGATAACGCGACGCGACGGAGCGGCGGATGGGGCGCGCCGCGACGTCACTTCCTTGTCGGCGCGTGCGACGCTCCACTATGACGGCGGCGCAAGTTACAAGCGAGCTGATATTAAATTTTCATTACCATCCGACAACTATAAAAATTAATACAGTTTCAATTATGAGTATAAAATTAAACAGAGGTATTTTTTAAATCATTAGAAAATAAATCATGATACATTGTAATGTTTAGTATTTTTGCTGAAGCTGTTAGTCTATATAGGACATTTAAAACTTCATCGATATTGAAATCAATAAAGACACTACTTTTATGACCGCTTAACACATTATGAATAAAAATTTGCCAAGTGTGTGTCGCGCCCGTCACAATATGCATGCAGAGTTAAGCATGCTTATGTTCCACTGGACCGGGCGACGGCCGGGCCGTGATCATACGTTAATAGTATACTTTTATATGACCCCAGCCGGTCCCGGCCCGGTGTAGCATGAATTACTTATTACAAAAGTATACTATAGATTTTTGACCGTATCCCGGCTGGTACCCGGCTGGTATCCGGCTGGTACCCGGCCCGATATAGTATGAATTACTTCATACAAAAGCATGTTTGACCGTGTCACGGCCGGTACTTGGCTTGATGTAATATGAACCATCCTTTAGAGAGGACCCCTCTTCCCTTAAGTAGATTTCAATGGAATTTGTACGAAATTACTTCTCCAAATACATTTTATAAGTTGGTTGACTATTATCGTTAAACGTTAACCTGTAAAGCATACTTACCTCTGATAGTTTTCCTTTTAAATTGATTATATATATACTACTACCATGAACAAAATAATGAAACATTTTTTAATTGCTTTTCTTTTTGATTTTTGTGTAGTAATTTATTTTTTATAAATATACTTTCTGTATCACTGTAGATGTTTTACTCTATTTGTATCAGTAACATCATTATCATTTGTTGATAATAAAATATCACGAACAAAAGATAATCGCACGTTATATATTTGGAATTTTCATAGTTTACAAAATAAAATTGGACGCGGAAATTAAAAAAATATGACAAATATTTTACTATCCACATAGCCGATCATCATCTTAAGCAATAGAAATAAAGCAAAAGTAGACCGCTCTAAGACCTCCATACAGACCAATCAATCACATTGGAAATACATTTCTTAAATCGTCTTTTTTTTGTTGAAAATTAATAGTGTATTATTTTCACGCAAATTCACTCTTGTAACTTCAAAACCGTACGGTAAAATAAACAATTCGTTCGATAGGAGTCCATTTAATTCATTTTTACCCCTTTTTACCCCTCTCCCCAGCTTAACGTAGAATTGGTAACCTAACTCACTATAAAGTTAGAATTTATTTGATTTAGATCACTGTTACTCATTACTTAAGGCACACATGAACTATAGGCCACACAATTTCCGGCATTCTACTAACATCTTATGCATTTTCTAAAGTCTTTAACTCTGTCGAATAAGGATGAGTTTGTCTTGCTCGAAATAATACGAGTGTTAGTAACTTTTTTAACCGGATTCGTTTAAAAGAGTTCAACGGGATGCCCGAGGAAGTCCGCGTCTAGTTGATTTTAGCGTTTCGACATACGTATTGGTTACAATTAAATGTCATTTCATGTAATCATAAGTATAGATTAAAAATAATAATTACTGTTAATGCTTTCACTAAATATCTAGATAAGTATTTATATTAAAATAAATACCATTTTAGTCACACACATTTTAAAAGTGAAAGTTTATTAGATATAAATACTTTCAATTCTTTTTGAATGTATTTTAATGGAGAAGTACGAATATACTTCGTCTTATTGAACCAATAAATTCTAATTGTTGAATGCAAAAAGATATAATTGTAGAATACGACATGTATGTACTAATAAAAGTGTGGGTAATAATTCCCCATGTAATCTCTAGTTTCCTCGGTATGCTGACATAAGATTTTCATTCCCGATAACGATATCGAGGCAGCCAACGCGTACTACACGTCCGTCCCTATAAACCAAGCGTGTTCGCGCCCACGCCCGCGCAACCACCGTTTCCTCCGTAGGGGACAGGCAGTTATCTTCGCTCCCGCACACCCACCACGTTCACCCTCTCCTGCGGCAACTCGAGCCTAGGTCCGTTCATGCGGCATGGTGCCCTTGAGCCAGCAGCCGCTCGCGCGATACAGTGACACTGCATTCACTAGCTATCAGCATATAATCATTACACTACATCTCTACCTATATGCACACCACTCAGATACATAGTTTCTGTAAGGGACCATTTGTATTTTATTTTTTTGCTAGTTTAGACCAAAATTGGCAGATCACTAAATATATTAGCACCTTTCTTCCCTTCTCCCAGATGAAAGAAACATGTATAGTTAGTTTAGATTTAATTACAGATTAGGAATTAGACAGTTCGCGAATTAATTGCAACTACGGCAACAGTCCAAGCCGAGGTTCGGCCACTTTGGCATTTTTGGAGCTTTTTGCCATGCTTCAGCCCTCGGCCCTAAGCCTGGTGAAGCTGTAAAAGCCATCTGAGGATTCAGAGACCTTACGACTAAAATTGTAGTCATACCGAAAAAAAAAACGACCTGTTTAGTTTGACCTATAATTACAAGTAATGTAGGTAAATAAAATTACATCGTTTAGTAGAAGTCGTTTATAAAGGCGAATTTTATAATTAGCAACATTTTTAAAATAGTTATTTTATTCGGTGTAAACTTTCCTAAAATACAAAAAGATATAACAAAAAAAAAAACAAATAAAACAAAATAATATTTTATGAGTAGATTTATGTATTTAGTGACTGTATGCAGTTATAATATGGAAACTTGTGCGTGTAAGGTTTAAACGCATTTAAAGTAAATATTCTTTGTCTTTAAAAAAACTAACTTTGTAATGCTCGGTGAAAGTGTGTACATTATTATTACCATTTTAAACACCATTAATTTCTAAAATAACTTATATAGTTTTTAGTACAAACATATTGTCAGCTATAAGGTCAAAATTTTTTTACTTCAAACGCGCGTAAATATTATAAGCACAATAACTTTTATTTATAAATTAAGTGTTAATACAATATTTATTTATGAAATGCTTATTATTATCAGTATTGAATTATATAAAGATAAATATAAACAAATTTGACTATAGATTTTACTGAACGTTTTTTCCGTCTGAAAATAGGTCTCAGTTACTCCCAGGTCCAGCTTAAAAGTTTTACTTAAAAAAAAATATATGTATAAATATATATATATGTATATAATGAGAACTGCCGACAGAAGTAAACGTATGAAATAACAATTTTCTGTATATGCAAATTTACTGTAGTATTAAGATAAGATTTTGCTCATCCAAAAATCGCCCAAAATTCCTATGGCAGTTTTCACTTTAAAAACTATATTGATAGAGAGAGAAATTTTTGACATGAGTCTAGATTTCACATCTATTGGTCACACGTAATACGTCATATTTATAGCTACAGGTATACAGTACTTTAGCATGCCGGTGTCGGTGACGATGACGCGAACTCATAAGATTTTGCTCATCCAAAAATCGCCCAAAATTCCTATGGAAGTTTTCACTTTAAAAAACTAATAGCGTAAGCGCGTAGGTAATATGTGTTAAGTAAAATAGGTATGTCCTATGTAAGTAGTTCTCAGTGTATATAGAGGGATATTGCAGGGCGCGCCGCGGCGACACCGGATCACGATTTCTCAGAATCTCGATGACACTTCAGATCCAAGAGATATATCATTGAAGCAGATGTTCATAACATTTTTAAATAATACCTATCACTTATTTTAACTGTTTTTAAAATATATATTTTTTACAGGTGATATTACGATTTGCACATTAAAAAGGACGTTTTTTCGTACTCGCCTCGTATGCTACTACACTTCAGATGTTCGATAAGCATAGATCGGAATGTTTCGGCAGCTGTACTGGGAGGGTAGTCCGATTTCTATGCTTAACGTATTGATATATTGACCTACTTATTAAAATGAAATCAGTCCATTACAAGAACAGTGTGAATAGCATTACTTCGGAGCCTAAGTTTTATTTTGTTTTAACATTGATTATTAGTAAAAGTATATTTAAATTATATTCTTTTACTAGCTGTGCCACACGGTTTCACCCGTGTTAAATTGACTCGACAAACTCTCCACGGCGTCTCCGCCAACGCGCTCGCGTAGCCCTGTCGTTGTTCCACTTCCCGTACTTGCCTACAGCTTGCCAGATTGCTTGATGTTTATTATTACTGCTTGGCTCCTTAGGGTCGTAGCGTGAAATTATATAGCTTATAATATTCTTCATGAATCTAGCTGTCATATACAAAATATTGTTTTGAATCCGACTGGTAGTTCCAGAGATAAGGCGCGTTTAAACAGACAATCAAAAAAGTCTTCAGCTTTATTATAGATATTATAATATATACTTTTATAAGTCATTATTAAATCTATACAAATAAATAAAGTTGAAGTGTCTATCTGTGATTTTAAAATAAAAGCATAGTGCAAACATCTATTTTTTTATTTTCTCTGACGGTTTATTCGTCCGAACTTGTCTTTGAAACAGCTGGATCGGTTTGTACGGGATTTTCATCGGAAAAAACTTATCAAAAGTAATCTAGGCTAATTTTTACCGACTCGACGATCTGGTAGGGTGCTTAGTGTATGACGACGGTTAGTTAGCGTGCACAGTTAGTCAGTATAGAAAAAAATGAAATTTGACTAGCTACGACGAGTTTTTCGTCGGTTCTGTTCGACGACAGAGATACGAGTAGTGATAGCTTTAGCGTTCGTAAAATAGCCTCTTATCTAATAACATCTAATCTAAATAAATTAGAACAAATTTGGTTCCGTTACACAAAACTACAATGTTGCCAACCCCTGAACTGTATCGACTAAATCGGAACCATATCGGATTGCATTACAATCAGCGATCGTTATTTTAAATATTTACATTGATGGGTCAAAGTACACGACATTGGACATTCCATGTTTCCTAAGCTCCTTACAATATTCACGTGTAATCATGTTGCTATTTTATATATTGTTACCCGCAGGATTATTCTAGCAATAGATATTTGTAATATCGTAAGTCGTCCTTTCCTCTATATAGAATCTCTGTAGATTTTCTACTTCTAGCTCGTTCTAGAGGATGCTAAATGGAAAAGATATGTTATTTATTGTTTATCATAAGCTTTTAATATATAATTCCAATCCATCATTAGTTGTCGTTGTCATGCCGGCCTGCGTAAACGTGTTTGTTTGTGTTTTGGTAACGTCAAGCTTTTACTGTGAAGTCACAGTCAGACACGTCACTTTAATTTTACTTATTACGTATTAGACTGAACGTTCGGAATAATCACTGTGTATTCTGTAACAAACATACAAGGTTTGACTTCGGGACTATAACTTGGCTAATGGCTTTTGATAACTAATAATAGAAATGAATTAATTAATGTAATTTTTTATTAAATCGTATTAGTTTAATTTTACTGAATTTCGCCGTCATTTCTCAACTTTTTTCGTGTTGCGACCCGTTGAATAGTCGAAAAGTTAATTAAAAAACGTAACCATCCTCTCAATACAATATATTAATTTGACGATTCTAAAAAAAATACACTAGTCGATTAACACGGTGTCGATTCTTCCTGTTTTCAATATCGTACTTTACAAAAAATCGTTTTTATTTTTAAATGGTTTATAAACCATGACGACTGACTAACGATAAGAGATACAAATTGAGGAAATATGGAACTTCAGACTAGTTCTCTTGTAATTGTACCGTTCATCAGTGATAATAACTTTTAATAAGTACTTAGTTGGACATCTAAACGCTAATATTTCTAAAGAACACATATTTAAAAAACCATTATTTCGTAAAAAAAATTAGAGTCACTTACCACAAAATAACCAAATAACACTCAGCAGTGTATATCTTATTGAACGATGACGTCACATTTTCTATATGACGATCCCAGTCACATGACTCACAAACAAAAAGGAAAAATTAAATAAATAAATATATTTTTTACAGATTTGTATGGTTTTTAGGCTTTTTATCAATTGACTATATTATTAAATAATTTGAACTTTAATTTTGTAACATACTGTCAGCTCGCAGACTCTGTCAACTGATGAAGAGGCAAGTGTAAAAATAAAACAGATACTATTATCACTATTCTAAAGCTACTTTTCTTATCATTGACGACCCGTCGTTATTTTTCTCGTTATGATTTCTGATGGCAGTTTACATCTAATTTATTAGGTTGACACAAAACTGTTGCCTGTTTTAGCAGTCTATTTGTACATCTAGTCGTTGTGTTATGGTCATCAGGCACCAATTGGCCTGGAAAACATAAACCGCGATTACGACCTACCGTTTTTGCGAGCATGCTGCGATCACATTAATTTTATGAAGTTTAATTAAAAATGAATCAACAATTCATGAAACCGCGGGGTACCCATTTAATCGGCGAGGTTTGTTTGTCGCGAGTTGACTTGTAATGGAATTCTTTTAACGTATAAAATTATTGACCTGAGCCTAGGCTTTTATGTCTATAAAATATTTTTACGTAAAAAAGTTAATGATTCTCTTCGAATATATTTCATTTTTTTATACCTTTATAGTGGCAAATAGTCATACGGCCTGTCTAATGGTAAGCTGTCACCGCAGCCTATGGACTTTTGCAACACCAGAAGCATCACATGCGCGTTGCCGAATATTTCATACAATTCTTACACCTCGTTTTTGAGCCGAGTCAATTGGACCAAGCTGGTATCCAGGTGCACCCTCCCAGAGATGATAGCAGTACTCCAATTAATATAATTTAATTATACGATAAATCTAAATATAAAAAGCCTTAACCTTAATAAGCATAGGGCGCACGGTGGAACTAATTAATGTCTTTGGGTGAATAAATATGCAAAAATTAAATGTTTTGAAAAAATATTTAACAAATAAACAATTATAGTTTGACAAAATTTAGAAATAAATTTGTAATTTATTTACCTTGGACTGGCGTTTAATACCAATCATAAGCCTTGGTACTTAGTTGTAACGCTTAGTAATAGGGTTTCAATTTTGTTATGATAGCTAGACTAGCGAGAAACAGAAAAATATTTACCACAATTCCCAATGAAAACAAAAACTAATCTCACGGTAAATCTTCTAAATAACTTTATTTCAACTGAATTATAAATGGAACGTATTGTAGTCGTTATCCAGTTTGATGTCCTACCACCCAACTTTACGAACCACGTTATTAACGAGCAATCTTTAAAACACTTAACATATCTATGTTAAGTAAATAACTCACTCTAAATTATTATATGAATTTATTTAGATTAAAAAAAATGCTATGTTTCTCTGAGTACAACAGCAAGAAGCCTTCGTGCTCGATTGCTTTGTCTGCAAATTAGATTTCAATTTTTTCCTCATCCAAATATTCTATATAATATGTAAAGGACGACCATTGTCCAGGAGTAATAAGACGGTATTCGAGTCAGTGAAATTCGCTAAAAGTTTTTCCGCTTTATCGAAACAATGACTTTGCGGTGGGTCAACTGGTTCAATATTGGGGTTGTAAATGTTTATGGGCCTATGAATAATTACGACCTACTTAAGAAAGTTATTGGGTTCTGTATAATAAACGACGGATTGGTTTCGAATTCGATTATATCGATTTGAGTAAGATTTGTGCGGACCTCTTCAGTATAATTGTTTTGACATTAATATTCTGATTTTTTATGGTATGAAGTAGCAAGCAAGCTTGCAGTTAACCTGATTTTAAGTGGGTAATGCAGTCTATAGCTATTTGTAACTGTGTTTTCAGAACCACACGTGCTGGGCTCCGGAGCCACAGCTTTACGGTAACCTCTATCTCGGCTCGAACAAAGAAATTTGCTACGTCGTATCTTTGCTGTACTGTGATGCTGTGGAACCGTCTTCCGGCCAGTGTTTTCCCTCCTTCCTACAACATGGAGTCCTTCAAACGTAACGTGAAGAGATATTTAAGCAGGCCGGCATGACAGCGACGACTATCGATGGATTATAAATCCCGCGGTAATCGCCGATGTTATTACATTGCACTGTACTCACCATCAGGTTCAATGTAGCCACTATGCCGTGCTACGATAAAAAAAAAGTTTTTTTTATACAACTACATCTTAGTTTCAAAGAAGCATACGGCCGTATATGTTGTATTCCGTAGTCTATGGACGCCTGTAACATCAGAGTTATCATTAGCGCTTTGGCGACCCAAGGAGCTCTAGAAACCCTATTCACCGCAGGAACAAAATACAAGTTATATGGCTAATTTTTTATTATTATTATCGAAATCATGCATAAGCAAATGACTTAACAGCTTTTCTTAACTGATAGTGCTTTTTCAAATGTCAACTTTTATCTACTTATCATTTCGCCGTCTCCTAAATGGTGTAAGCAAACATTATGAGCATCACTACATTTAATTTATGCAAAACGCATTTTTATCATACTTTTACTTTAACTTAACTTAACGTTAAGGGGACATTGCAGTCTAAATCTATTTGTAAGTAGTGTATGTGGTGAAAGGTGTAAATGGTCTTATCGAAAGAGATAGGGCAAGTTGAGGATTCTTTTACGGTAACTTGACTAGTTGTGTTTTTAATTTATATTTTTTACCCTGTATTCTTTAATATTGGGAACACTTTACATGATATTGTTTGGTGTTTATCGAGAACGAAATGAATTCTCAACAGTAGCCCTGAAGGTGAGTTTGTCCCTGGACCTCACTAGAGAGATGTAGAAAGGTATCAACTACTTCACTAAAATGTAACTAGACTACATATATTGAATATACTTACACAATGGATTAGATTAATAGTAAGGAGCTTAATACGCAAAGGCGTATATCGCGCCTGGACATACCATAGAAGAAAAATAAATGAGATTTTACTATAGTGTACAAGTGAGGTATACAATGTATTAATTTAATTGGATTAAAAAAAAATGGATTATTGATTTGATTTTTAGGATTCCGAAGTTATTAAGGAACGCTCATAGTTTCGCCATGTCCGTTCGTCTGTCTGCCCGCGGCTTAGCTCAGAGATTCTTAGCACTAGATAGCTGTCGTTAGGCATGGGTATACATATTAATATATAACTTTCAAGTGATGTTCTGGTCTTTTACGAACCTATTTATGAAAGTGACTAAGCGAAGGCTCAAGGTTGTCTTCAATTTATTGTAATAATTTTATATTTGAGTGTATATGGAAATAGGGATATTATATTTTTTACAAACTAAATGCTCTATAACAAGTCTCAACGGATTATTTATTTTAATTGTATCTTGTTGTCCTAACTGCCTTTTGCCCCAAAAAGGGTATGTGTATTGCTAATAAATTGTAGATTTCTTTTTCTCATATTGTGTCGTTCAGTTCACGCATTGCAGTACATGTTTATAATAAAATGTAAATACATCTGATGGATGATGCCATCGGGGGATTAATATGGGAGGAAAATTTACTACTAATGGGTTACTCTGTTATGCAGCTGCAAGTTTTTATAGATATTCGGGTTCCTTACGTAAATAGAAGCCTTCTAAAGTTTTAATTTACAATGGCGATTAATAACTTCTCCATAGTAATTAACTAGTATAAATTGTGACGTGTCATTGACGTGTACTCCCGTATTAAAATGTGATCAAACTATCACTAAGGGCCGATTTTTATATCGTCAGATAACTTTATTTAAGGAAAAATTGTGACGTTTTGACGGATAATGCATAGAACAACTGTCAAATTTTAAAAAATATTTAATCGATACAATAAAAAAGTATTTATTTTACATTAGCTGTGCCCGTGACTCCGTTTACGTAGACTACAGAACGCCGTCGGTATTGTGGTGAACCCATTTTCACCCAAGCGGTCGCCCGCCGGTCGTTTTAAAAATAAAAATGCTTATTAATTTATGTGCACGGAACACTAACTTATTTTCTAAAAAAAAGTAGCCTAGTCTAGTCCCTCTAATACTATCTGCCACTAAAAGTCCTATCAAAATCGATCCAACCGTTTCGGAGATTACCCGAAACAACAGACTGACAAAAATGTTAAAAAAAGTTTTTTTTTTTAATTTAAGTTACCTTATATACTTTCATATGCATTTAGTAAAAAGCTGTTATTTTGACAGTACATACAGACACTTCAATTTTATTTATTTGTATAGATCATTTTAGACTAGCTTTTTCCCGCGACTTTGTATGCATGCTTTTCGTATTCCTATACGTTTAGGACAAAGACTAAATTCAAATCAGCTAAATTTCATAGCGATCGGTTCAGAGGTTTAGTAGTAGAACAGTCATACAGAGTTCCTCTCGTATTTATAATATTAGTATGACTAGTTTATAAAATACTATTCATTGTAAATAAAAGTGTCAAGTTACTGACACATCTTAGTACCTAACTATATATTTTTCGCTTACTGCCTACTTTTTTTGGTGGAATTTCATTATTAGATGTAATACCGTAAAAATTCTACATAATGAAATTCGCACCCTGAGCCTGAGCGTGAAGGCTGAGCTTTTGGTGAAGGAAAACTTCGTGTTGAAACCATAGCTTGTGCTAGCATTCTAGTGCCCGTTTGGCTTGCTACTACCCTCAACCCACATACGTGTGTACTACCTTTCGGTAAAATATCCATTTAAGGGGCGGAAAATAGGTACCAATATATTTATACATTCTAGAATTTAATACGTACATAAGATTAAATAAATGCTTTGGTCAGAGAGTTTTGCTTGTGTGTCGAGCAACATGTTAGATAGTGAAGCCATCCTCACACGCGTTACATTGAACAATAAGAGGAAAACGTATATTATAAGCGGTAATTATAGGCTTCGTGAACCACCGAATACGAATCTTAGTTATATCGTGGAAAACCTGTTATATTGATCTACTTCGTCCAACGAATATAATGTTATTAAATATTTTTCTCGTATATCTGTAGGCTGGCGCCATGGCGGAAGTTGTCGATTGCCACGAGATTCGCAACGGTCGCCGTTGTGCTTGTATTTGCTTTAAATTTGTTTTTACTCATTTTACTAAAACATTATAAAAACAATTCTATAGTAATAACTTTGGTGGTATCAATAATCTTTACTTCTGATTATTCACCATTGAAATATATAGGAGCCTAAAATTATTATATAGGAGGCACTTGAAAGCCACTCTCACCATATAACTATCAGGTGAGATAATAGTAACATGCTGAACCTATACAGTATTAAAAAAAAAAGAATATTTTTTCAAATGTGATCTAACTTCTTATGGCATGATCAACGTCTTCAATTTCTAAAACAATCATGCTTAGAATTAGTGTGTGTATACCGATAAGGATCGTGTTTTAGGTATCATGTAATGGTTATTTTTAGATACGATGTTGAGAAAGTACCGCGAAGATATATGAATCACTCAAAAGTATATTCTAAATCACTTAAGCTACATTTAAATGTAAGCTTCCTGTTAAGGAGTGTTACTTGAAACAAACAAATAAACATACATTCAGTCAGTGGTGGACGGCGATGCGCACCCACGCGGCGCAATTTCTACTCGGTCATGCTAATTTTGTGATAATTTATACAATGTATTTAGTTTTATTATGTGATTTATAAGTTTGTTAATAATGAGGTCGAATGTATTCGTAATTAAAAAAAAACATCAGTTAGGTTAATTTTAATAAATAAAGTACTTACTAACACTTGTTAAGGAGCTGTGGTAAACTTAAAGAAAAAATTAAAAGATATACGACTAAAATTTAAACCACTCATAGGTCCACGGGAATAACTTTCCACTATATTCTAGCACATTCTGTCTAATTACAATACTTCAAAATCTTTTTTCATTTCTAACAAAATTCAACCACCAGGTATATAAAAGCATTAATTGACTTCGCTGTTATGTTGATCATATGACAAGCATCAAACAAAACTAGCCTTGCTCTAAATCAATTATTGTACATTCGAACAACAAGCAAGTAAGAACAGCTAATTCATTGTGATAGGACAACATCGAGGTGTAATCTGTCACGATTATTTTAACATCTTTTTTCCATTGTAATGATCTCAACTCTCCTAAACATATCAAAACTTTCTATCACCTTCTTCCAGATGCCTTACATCTCAGACATTATACGAACTTTCTAGACCAATCATTTGTGCTAACAGTGGTGCTATTTTAGATCACTCTACCAATCAACATTTGACATGTTCAATCTCAAAATTCTTTCAAACATACGGTACGCCAATTTCATATGAAATATTTGGCAACAAAATAGTTTTGCCTTTATATTAGATAACATAACATACTGATATTTGTTGAAAGTAAAATTTTATTCGAATTGCGCACAAAGCCCCTAACGCTATACATTAAATGCACATTTATATTTGCACTATCTGCTTACTTCATCACTGAAAAGATGACCGAAGTACGTTCACAGTATACTTACTCTCTACGTTGTGATGACTTTTCCGTTTTGGTTTGGTCAAGACACCGGTTCTCGTCCGATCACCGAAGTTAAGCAACGTCGAGCCCTATCAGTTCTTGGATGGGTGACCGCCTGGGAACACCGCGTGACGATGGTTTTTTGTATTTTATTTACGTTGTGATGTCATACTTAGCGTACTGAATACACTATCTCATGAGGCAACCGCCAACGTCCATACTACGTTAAAAACACCGGTTGCGTTCGGTGTACAAGGTGTACCTTCTGGGTATCCTTTTTAGATGTGGTCGAAATCAGTTGATGTAGATTCGTACAAAAACACGCAAGTCGACACCGAACGCGACAGTATAATCTCGGAATGTTGATTCACGGTTTATTTACATGAATGTCACGTATCCGATGACGGATGACCGATACATAGCCTAACTCTTGATATCATAATATTTGCGTGACAATGGCAATTGATATCGTCACGCTGTATTCCTCATTGTGTAGGCAGCGTTTGAATGATTAATGCGAATTTTTAAGAAACTTTGTAGCGTTGATTGCTTTATGATAGCGTTTTCAGACACCATGTCGATGCACGTAGGTTAGGATCCTATTAAAATGAACGTGAGCTCTCGGTCAAAGAAAACTTCGTGATGAAACCATAGTATGATGGTAGGGCATTTTTTAATGATACCCTGATTAGTTATCACCCTCAAGGTATAAATGGATCTGCGGAAAATAACAGTGCCCTCGCTGCTTTGGTCTAATTTGAATGGTGTACTTATTAATATACCTTACACTGACATATGGTTTGGACTAAGTTTGAACTCGGTTAAAGATAATGCTATCCTGTAATAACTGCTAAATCTGAGCCAAACTGTATTCGTTTTATTATTTTTATATTAAGTAACAAATAGGCACGATGTTCAGCTAATGTTAAATGGACACTGCAGCCTGTAGCTATGTATACCTAACCTCAAAAGGACCGCAGTCCTGAGGCCAGTTATATCCCGTTGCTACTACTGAGGACTGAGTTGTATCGCCTCGTGTGCAAGTGCGACCAAACTTTTCCGATCGGAACACAGCAGCGTGGGCTCACATGCTTTGCGACAGAATTAGGTGTGAACAATGGTGACTTCGCATTTAAACCTTGCACAGGCTCTTCCCCTCTTAACACTACTTCTTTATGAAGTTATGTTCTTCTCATAAAAAAGTACTTTATAAATGTTTTATGTTATTGGCTAAATTTTGACAACGTGATAAAATATGTGTATGCGTATATTAATCTACAAGTTCTAAAATTGGTTCAATAAAATTTCAGACGTCCGTGCTAATATTACCTTAGCTGGTGCTGAACAACAAACAAAGAGAATATAATGGCAGGGTGTAAATATAATAGTTATATTCTATGGGAAAATGTGACGAAAGACTCATCATATTTACTCACATCAACTCTTTTCAACAACATCCAATATATTCACTTACCTGAAATTATTAAACAGTTTGAATGTTTTTTTTTTATCGTTATAGGTATGGCGTAGTGATCACAATCTCATCTGATGTTAAGTGACGATGTAGCCCAAGATGATAACATGCTAAACCTAGTGGAAGACTAGCTCTCAAGTGCAGCTGCCGGAACGCACCTATTAGTGCTTGGCGACAGATTTTCAACTTGAGGATGGTACTGGCATTTGAAAAAGCCCTACCACCAAGCTATGACTTCCTCACGATGTTTCCTTTCATCGAAAGCTCAGGCTCATTGTAGTAAGGATTCGAACTCACGTCAATTGACGCAGTGTCGTACAAGCTACCACTGAGCCATCATTGCTTCAAAAATTAGTATTAAGTAGTATTTTACTACTTCCACATGGAAGAGAAAGATAGTTGTTACTTCCTCTTTAAACAAAGTGTTCAACAATAAGTGTTAATAAAAAATTAAAAAGACAATATTAAATCTATGATTAGCAAGCCACAAACCACTTTATCGATCCGGTGTATCTTGCAAAGAGAAATCGGATTTTATACAAAGCTTGCTTGCCTTAGCGCGGTATCGTCGCGCGGCGCCTGCGCATTACCCAGAATGATTCACCGGTCGTCAGTCAAGGGCAAGCGGAGCCACATAACGCCGCCTGCTTAAAATTACAACTTTATAATCAACTAGCTGCGCCCGCGGCTCTGCTCGCGTGGACGACAGTAGAACGATTAGTGCATAAGCTTATTTATTATAATACTAGCTACGGCTGCGCTCGCTTGGACTACAAAATGCCATGGGTCGAGAAGGGGCGCGCGAATCGTACTGCCACCGCTCCCAATCACGGCGATCGTCCGCCGGTCTTTTTAAAGACAAAAATGCTTATTGTTGATTATCCTTATAAAATAGATGTATGGTATCGTTACTTTACGTCAAAATTATTTTGATATATCTCTTAAGATTTACTCAGCGTAAGTCCCAAAAGCGTCTTTTCTCCGAATTGATTCACCATTATCATTACCGCTTATTTCGTATATTACTTTATTTTAAAAAATATATCCTATAATCTGGCCGGATAAATAGCTATGAATTAAAAGAAAAACTATGTAAATCGGATAAGTGGTTTTCACGTGAAAAAACATAAACGGACAGACAGAGAGACGTTGATTTTTATATTACGTATATACTAGCTATGCCCCACGGTTTCAATCATGTTAAACTCTCCACCGCGACCCTGCCAATACACCCGTGTAGACTATCCTTGTTCTCACTTTCTGTAATTGCCTGCAGTTTGTCATATTGCTTGACATTCATGGTTACTGCTCTGATCTTAGGATCTTAGGATCGTAACGTGAAGTTTAATAGCCTATATCCTTCCTCAATATGATATAAAATGCAGAAAGGAATTTTCAAATCTAACTGGTAGTACCAGAAATCAGCGCGTTCAAACTAACAATCTCTTGAACTTTATAACATTACTATCAGATGTTAAAGTTAGCAATAGATTTTTAAATTAATTGCCAGCTTAAAAATATTTATTTTTGGATAACACCTATACTTTATAAGTTCTGGGATGTAATGGTTAAAGCTATTTAATCATTTGATTCAAATTTAACAAATTCAGATATTTTTTGTATTATCGACATTTTATTTCAAACGTTACCCTACAAATAACATATATCATTTGATATCAGCATACTTTGAATGTCATGAAGTTTTAGTTTTATTGCGGTATCGTGTATTTTTTTATATATTTTTATATAAAATTTGAAATTAATATTTTATACAAAAAATTCCATACAATTTTTTTCATTAGCGTATTTTTTTTAAAGACCTTTGTAGGATGTAAATTGGGTAAGCGATTCGTAAGAATGATAAAGAATTTGTTCAACAAAACGGAGTTATACAAAATATAAATGAACAAATATGTTTCCTGTGCTACGCCATTGCACCACCCATTAGCTCCCAAAAAAGAAAGTCAAAAGTAAATTCTTAAAGTAAAAAATTAACAGGCGCTAAGAAATAAGGCAATCGTTTTAAAGCGCAAACACCCTTTGTGCTTCGGTGGTGTGTAAAACAATTACTCCTCTCGTTTGCCACTTACCTTGGTTTATCCTTTAAATTAACGTTTAACTCGCTCGCACTTACTCTCAAGTTAAAAGGTGTAGCGATTAATTCCTGTACATTTTAGTTTTACTAATTTCTTGTACATAGATACAGGTAACTGTCAAGCGCTACAAAAATTTCTTTCAACGAAACTGGTGGTTAATTTAAAAATAAGTATAAAATTCAAGGACAAAAATAGAAGCTCAAAAACGAAACAGATTTTTTGTACTTTATTATAGCTTCTGGTTTTTTAATGATGTTACCTATACATATAATAAAATATATGTGTCTGTTTGTAAAGTCAAAATAACGGTTTTTACTAAATGCATATGAAAGTATACACGATACCTGTAACAAATACTGTCTGTCTGTTTATTCCGGGTAATCTTCGAAACGGTTGGAGCGATTTTGACGTTAACTGGCAGATAGCTGATGTTATAGGGCATAACTTAAGCTACTTTGATTTTAGAAAAATAAATAGGGTTCCGCACAAAAAAATTTTTTTTAGTAGTCATCGCGAGCGAAGCCGAGGGCACAGATAGTTTCTAATATAATCGTAACTATCATTTAGATTTATTCACGAATTTTACGTTCATAGATTATATATACAAAAGGCGCTTGAAATTGAGTAATTATATCGATAACCAATATGAGCGACATCGTAACTCAAATTTGGCTATGGTTATCAGTAGAGTCGTTTTTTTTTAACAATTTATTTGTCATCATGATTCAAATACAAATTAGATGATAACTGTTTTTAAAGCTCAATCAATTCAATATTTGTGTGCTCAAACTAATTATTAACTAACGATGTTAACATACATGAAATATTTTTTTTTATTTACCATAATAATTTTACTCAAGTAGGCAAGGCATTTTCTGATACTTACCCGGCTAGCTAAAACTCTCAAGATGAAAATCTGTCATCAAACGTGTTACCATCTTAGGCCACATGGCAACATCTGGTGAGGTTGTGGTCAAACACTAACCTATAATTTTTTTTTTTTAATAAACGCTGTCTCTCACCACTTGTACGCTTTACTCCATAAAAGACAACAGTGTAATACCTACTATAGTGTTCCCATGCTCCGCCCACAGTTTCAACTTTTGCGTGTGAGGTTTAATTAGTGTTAACTATAAGCCAGCCAATCGGCGATAAGTGATAATCATTACATTTACTGATTTATAAACATTTAGATTTTTACCATTGTAATCCGTTTGGATGCCATGGTTGGTCTGACGGTTTTTCTGATCAGTTATTCTTTGCTTCTTACAGAATACTCCTTAATAATAAACCTTTTATAATAAGAAATGTACGTAAAAGTAAAAATAAAGTTGCGTTTGTCACACTACCAGCAGTTGGGTGTTAAAGATGTCTAATAAAATTTTAGATACTATCTTTACCTGAATAAATGAATACTTAGTATTTGAATATATAAAGTATTAGCATTCAGTTAACCAGAGATCTTGCGGAATAAAATATCATTGTAAATAGAGCAGATAAAAGTGAACAAACTTTAACCTTAATTACAGTATTTCCTGCAAAACAAAATTAGTGAATCTCTTTTATACATCGTGGTTTAGACTTAAGAGTAATTTTTCCGAGTTAGAAAAAAGTGTAATAATAGGTCTATCTCTACCTATGAAATTTCCGTTCTGCAGTACTGGCCATTTCAAATCAAAATAATTTTTGTTTGGCTAAGAATTCTAATTTCAAATTAATTTTATTCTAAAATCATGGAATTCTTTTTCCAAAAGTAGTCATTTGTTTATTGATTAGTGTTACATTTTCATCGCATTTAAATCTTTTTTGTCATCATGGATACGTTAAAAATTCGAGTAATTATGGAATATGAGTACCGTCGTGGCAGTAACGCGGCACAAGCGGCACGCAACATCAACGACGTTTACGGAGCTAACACTACAAACCAACGCACCACCTGTTATTGGTTTGCTCGCTTCCGTTCGGGGAATTTCGACCTGAAAAATGAAGCTCGCGGTCGTCCGAAGACTTACGTCAACAATGAGGAATTAAAGGCGATTGTGGAAGCTGATGATACACAATCTACGGCTGAATTAGCAGCAGCTTTCGACGTTAGCGTCAAAACAATATTGGTCCATTTGCGTCAAATTGGCAAAGTAAAAAAGCTTGACAAATGGGTGCCCCACGAATTCAATGATCGCCAGCGCGAAGTACGCGTCGAGACGTGCCTTGCACTGCTCAACAGACACAAAAATGAAGGAATTTTGAACCGCATTGTTACCTACGATGAAAAATGGATTCTTTTTGATAACCGCAAACGCTCAGCAAATTGGTTGGATCCTGGTTCAGCACCTAAACAATGCCCTAAACGAAAACTTACCCCTAGAAAAGTGATGGTCACTGTTTGGTGGTCTAGCGCCGGTGTGATTCATCACAGCTTTTTAACAAACGGGGTGAGCATTACTGCAGATGTGTACTGTGAAGAACTGAACACAATGATGGAGAAGCTGACACATCTCCAACCAGCATTGGTCAATCGCTCGTCTCCGCTGCTCCTGTATGACAACGCGCGACCTCATACTGCACAACAGACGGTCTCCAAGTTGCAAGAACTGGGGTTGGAAGTTCTCCGTCATCCGCCCTACTCACCAGACCTTGCGCCTACAGACTACTACTTTTTCCAGAATTTGGATAACTCCTTGGCGGAAAAATAATTCAATACCCGAGAGGGAGTACAAAATGCCTTTGAAGAACTTGTTGCCTCCCGTCTAGCTGATTTCTTTAAGAAGGGCATCAATAAACTGCCACTGCGCTGGCAAAGATGCATTTATTGCATGGGTGATTACTTCGATTAATACAAATAAAAAATACATGAAATAACATCGTTTAAATTTTTTCATACAAAACGTCAATTTCATAGGTAAAGACATAATAATAAAGAAAGAAGTCAGTATAAAAATAATAATGTTCAAACAACGTGTAATATTAAATTCGGGCATGATGGTAAAACAAAAAATTAACTTTCGCTACCGGACTTTGTGACAAATATACTTAGAGATGGTTTAAAATGAACGCTACACCCACCCGTGGGAGATAACATCGACACTGGAATTAATAATTGAATTTGACTGGCGTACTCGGCGGAGGTTTGGAGAAGGACATAACTATATTTATTTCTTTAACTATATTTTAAAGTTTTAACCCTAAAAGTTGCTTTTAATTTCATTACATAAATTTACTAGATACGCTTTAAGGTTCTAACCGCGCTATGACTTCTATAAAAACTTTATCAGAAGAAAAACTAGTTCTATAGCACTCCGGGATAATATAGCTTCCTATTAATTAAATAATTTTCACGATATAATCAAATTTCAGAAGATTACCTTCTACTTTTAAACTTAGATACTTTACTCACAATATATAATTGAATAAGAATAACATATATCACTTAGGGATAAAAAAGTACCTTGTTATTAGCGAAATCATTTTTAGAATCAGATCAGTAGTTCTAGAAATTACCTCCCACATCCATATTCGCAAACTTTATAATATTAGTATGTTACGTTATATATGTTACGTTATTAATTATGAAATCATTACTCCTTAACACTATGTTAAATAATGTTACAATTTTTCATGGAGGCTTTTATGAACCTTGATGCTTATGAGACATAATCCGCTTAAAGTAGAACCTCTTCCAGGTACGTCGATACTTAGACATACGAGTACGTTTGACTAAGACCAATTCTCTAGGTCAAATAGTAGACATTGCCCACGTATATATTATTCAATAAAACAGCTTTACCATGGTGTAACCTGCCTTAAAATTGAAAACAAATGCGGAAATATTTCTAATATAACTTTTACACAGTAACAGTTCCAAAATAAGCTATAAAAGTTAAATTTGATAACAACTTCATTTGTCTATTTGGAGGACGCCGGACGTTACAACCAAGTGACTTGTATCCTTAATTTAGTAAGTCTTATTATAATTCAATTCGCGGATTCCATATTAAATATTCAATTAAAACAATTGTGACATACAATAGTTTACTTAAATAAATACAATCTTATGTTTATGTTCGCCAATTTTCTTATATCCAATACTAGATATCAACCTTCAAACATATCGACAAACTAAATGTGTTTAACTTTTAACGGTGTACAATTTAATAGAAACATGGAAAAAAAAACAAGTACAAACCTTTTCCATTCACGTTCACCCGCCCACTCCGTCGCGTTTAATACTCGCTCTAATATGACATTATTTATGAAAGCAGTGTAGCGTAGTGTGCCATGGTCCTTATCTGGGCTAACCTTTTGTTGTCGTGCTCGACTACAAATAAATTTCATGTTGAATTAGTTAATATGAACTGCTGGAAGACGGATTGGTTGATTTTGTATGGGTCAATTGTTTGGGAGGCCGCGGCCGGTACGGTCACTTCTAAATGCAATGATATTGTAAATTCAAGCTTTATGCGGCGACGATTAGGCAGAAAATGGATTGAATGCTGGTTTCTACGTTTTGAATTGAGACTCCCATTAGCGTCTTTAAAGACTGTCGCAACGGGAATATTTACTACTCAGTGATAGCGTGCTCAGATGTTATTATGCTCTTCGCGTTTTGTTAATGCCCTGACAATACTCTGAACTTTTTGATTTTGCTTTGTTTGTAGATAGTATTCTATAATAATGAACCATGATCCAACTTAAGGGTTAAACTGCATTTTGCAGATGATCCTATTTTGTTAGCAAAATAGAAGACTAGTGTTATCAAGTTAAATAGATCTACTTAAGATGATAATGGTATTCAAAGGATCATATTCCTATTATCGTATTTATCATCCTCATTATGAGTATGTAGTAGTTCTATTTAGAGATAAACTGTTAATGAATACTGTTGTTACTACTCCATTCAAAACTTCGTAATTTCTCATATATTCAATTTAATTTAGTAAGATTAAATTATATTGTAATACATACATTTTTGTTTGCTCAATAAAAAGATTAAAGCCCCAGTTTTTATTCCTTAGAAAAATCATTAAATATACAATGTATAAATAAAAGGCGAGTATTGCAAAAACTGAAAAACTTACATGTCTATTGAGTAAATAATTGTTTGATTGTTTATTTAGAAATCTGAATTAAGCAAATCTATTTCAAAAGAATTTTTTTAGCATGTTTGATGTAAAAAAAAGAGTATAGATCTAGTTATTACTTATAATCATAGACTCATTATGTGTCCATCAATTCATTATACAAAAAATGTAGTTATTAATCTATAAAATCCGGTGCATATTTATCCAAATGTTCTGAAATATATTTTAACTTATTAGGTTAAATGAGATGAGAATGTTAACCGTAAGAATTCTACGTAATCTCTTGATTTTCAAATCAATCAATAAAAATTCGTGTAATATATTATAGTGTTATTTATTAATGAAAGCTTTCGCGTTGTGATTCACTGCCGTATAAGTAAGCAATTTGGTGGCGAAACAAGAAAAAACATATTCTGGGGTCAGGGCGAGCTTTTGATTTATAACAAAAACAGTAATTTAAAAGTGGAACCATTTTGCGTTCGCCACACCCACGTCGCACCTACGCGTTCTTTGACAATCTTCATATTAACAATGTCGAAAATAAACCTGTTTCGTGATTTGAATTCGCATTCTTTTTTAATATAATTTGCGTAATTTCCTTTTGCAGTTGTTTCCTATCTTTAATTAACTAGTTATTTTATAGATATGTAAGTGATATTTATTTGTCATTGTTGTTTTGCTTTCAAGCTACATGACTTCAAGATAAAGTACATAAAGCGTGTTCCTTAAAAAGCAATGTTTTGTGTACTATTGTACACTTCTTTGGCGTAACAAAATAAAGATAATTTATTCCGCCTGGCAACATGATGAAATTAGCCATCGATGATAATAAAGTAAATTCAATGTAATGCCTTTTTTAAATTATGTTTAAATCATTTAAAGTTGCATACAAAACATTATTTTAACAATCATGTTTTTTTTTATCGTTATAGGTTTGGCTTAGTGGCCACAATCTCACCTGATGTTAAGTGACGATGTGGCCCAAGATGGTAACACGCTAAACCTAGTGGAAGACTGGCTTTCAAGTGCAGCAGCCGGAACACACCTATTGGTGCTTGGCAGCAGATTTTGAAGGTGGTAGCTAGCCAGGCGGGCATTAGAAAATGCCCTACCACCATGCTATGGTTTCCTGACGATGTTTTCCTTCACCGAAAGCTCAGGCACATTGTAGGGAATCGAACTCACGCCAATCGACGCGAAGTCGTACAAGCTACCACTGCGCCGTCATTGCTTCAAAAAATTAAAAATAAAACTTAAAAGGAATGTTTGTTTATATAACTTTAAAATGATTGAAATGATTTTCATAAATACGTTAAATTATTATACACAAAAAAAAGAACTATAAAATGAATTCACAATAGTATCATTGATGGATAACTCCAACATGTCGCACTTCCGTCACATGATGCGCGCGCAGCTCTCAGTACTTTTACTAAAGGCGCCAAAAGAAGTATAACTGAAAAAAAGAACTAAAGACGCGTACGTGTAATCAGGTCTGATATTTTAATTATATTTCAGCACATAAAACACCTTATTCCTCTGGTTATTTGTGGTTGTCAAATAAAACTGTAAAATTTGTAGGTAGTTGTTATATTTTTTAGTAATTTTGGATACTAAAGAAAGGTCAGGTATTCTATAAATTTTTTTTGAATATAATATTTGAATTAGTATTATAATCATAACATGAACAATAAAACAATAAATCATACAAAGACAATAATCCAGCAACAATAAAAGATGAACGCGATAGAGAACGCGAGTTCGCGCATATCGCGATGGTATCGCGCCGTCTCGGTCGCGGTCGTCTCGCTGCACTCGTTATAACATGTTAACAGATGTCTGCCTGTCCTCACGGGCCATTGTACTGTCATAACTATTATACTATGCGCTAAATGTTCCGTCCTTTGTGTTACTGCCTCGTTATGTGGTAAGTTTAACAAACAAAAAAATGTTCACAGGTGCCCTTTAGTAACAATAAAATTGTCAAGTTCATTAAAACAATTAACGTTTTACTAATTATTATGTTGTTGTTACGTGTCTGATTTATAAGACAAATAGCGATGCCCCGCTATAATAGGATTCCTCCGATTTGCCAGGATAATACTTTCAAAGACGATGTCAAGCCGGTTTCATTATTAAAAAGGTTTGTTATTATAGGTTGGATCAATAAGGGAATGATATTGATTTCTAGAAATGTCTTACTCTCTGTACATCCGTCAAAATAATATCATTAATAACGGTAAATATGATTTATACAGTTGAAAAAAAAAGATAAGCAAGATACAGTTTGTTGCACAACATTTTCTGAACCTGTAGCAGTGTTTTAACGTTCCTAAGTAAGTAGTACCTTAGGGTCTAACTTGTATAAAGTATTTTTGATTTTGATTTAAAAATATTTATACTACATAAACACTTAATTAGAGAAGAAGATCTATAAAATAACTTTTATCCGCCCTTACACTAATTAATATAATGTGGGTACATTTCCCTAGATATTTTTATTCATTTTTTGTCGAGAAGCCTCATGTAAACAACGTTAAAGTCGGCCCAGCGGCCGCCATTGTGCTGTCATAATAATTACGTGTCACAGGTGTTAAATATTGGAGTTTCAGTTGCCACTTTGTTCGCGGCGGTCGTGAGCTCGTCTTATCCCGGATTATATGCGTTTTATTATAACATTTTTGAATTGAAACTTAATATACGTATTTTATCGTTGATTAAACTAAACATTGTATTCGCGATGTTATGCTTTTTTTTGCGACAATTGTGTCTAGCTGGATCTCGACTACCATGCAGCTCGTTTAACACCCACCATCGTGGCACGCTTTGGTGTATACGCAGTAACCAAGCAGGGTGGTAGGAGTTTATGGCGGGATCTTGAACTGCTATGTCATGCTACCATGGACGTAGTGATAAACTCGTCACACTAACTCTCTTTTGGTTTATCGCGTTTTGGGATCGGCCAATGTATATCCAGCTGCTGACAGGCTTGCAGGTCGGCATGACAGCGACGACCAGCGATGGATTGCCGATTACTCGGTGGTCGCTGTTGTTTTTGGATTGTACTGTGCTTACCATAATGGGCAGTGACGTCATTTTGTAGATAATAGTACGCTAAGCTTAGAAATGAAACTATAGTGCAGGTGCGGAAAACACCGACAGATGCTTCATGACAAATGTTCAACATAAAAGCTTGGCGGGCGAACAAAATAAAATGTCTCATTAACTTGCTATGGTTTCATCGTGATTTTTTCATTTACTAAACTTTCAGGCTGATTGTAATTATCGAAATCACTTGCATCTCTACTTTATCTCTGGACCATCGTCAATTATGTTAGAATTGATTAAAGTGATTTTTGATGATTTCATTCCAACTGTGATTTTTTGTTCCGGAACTATTCATGTCTTTATTTGTCGCAATAAAGTGTTTAAAAATGTCACGGTTCATAAATTAATTTAATATTTCTTCTGAAGAACGTCTATCAAATTAATTTTACGTCAGTATCGTGGAGAAATGAGTCGGTACAGTGATTTGAAAAATTAGAAATTTTATTCTCACTTTCTATATTTTATTATTTCAAAATGATTTTGTACTTTAATTTTTAATATACAAAATATAATTAAAATATGCATAAGTGCCCATGCCAAATTACATCTTTCTAGTACTAAAAATCTCTGAGTAAAGTTGCGGACGGAGAGACATGGCAAAAAAATAAAGGATGACTACGGAACCTCAAAAATCGAAAAATTTTGCTTACAATATAAAAACAATTTTAGTCGAAAAAGTATACAGAAAAAAAATTGACTAACTTTAATATTCAAGCCTCAAAAAGAAAGTCAACTAATGTTACAAAAATAATAATTAAATAGCTATGTATGATTTACAACAAAACGGGTGTCAAAATGAAGATAAATAAACTATGAAACATTCAAACAACTAGAATAACACAAAATAACATTACTAATAACAATAACAACTAGTGTCAATCCAGTATCAAGGAACAAAACTAAAGTAACATGCGTCGTTGTAATGTGAAATAACCTAGACAAAGGCTTCAACCCTTGTTGAAAAGGATTTGAAATGGCCTAAAGGGAGAACTTGATGAGGTACGAGAGACCCTAAAAATGGTTTCAAATCATCTAAAATATTTATCTACTCACATTTTCATATACAATACTAATGGTGTAAGGTTTTGGCAGGATCTACATCGATCAATAATGTTATCTATTGCAAGCGGAAGTAGCAAAGAAATTTCGGATAATTATTTACGATGAATTTCCGCAAAGTAACGCCTTCGTCAATCATGGTCAAACGTCAAACGTTAAACGGTGTCAATCAAATAATATTACCATATATTCAGTAATTTTTCATGATATGGTTTGTTTTTCGTGAACGACCGAATTCGAAATATGAGCACTGAACGGGGTAGCCAGAACTTTATTATAACGTAATAACTCGATCACGCTGAACACGTTTGCACACTAGGAAAGACGATAAGAAGCTAACATGGACTTGCAAGTTTGTGTGTGAATTATTACTTCCATGTAAATTAACACTATCATCGGCAAATGGTCTTGCAATGTAAATAAATAAAAAAGCCTTTCATATACTACAAGAACCATTTTCTACTACTAAACTAATATTACTACTATTCTAAAAACATTAAGCAATTTTCTTAACTATATTATAATCAACATATTATTTCACTTATATTGTAGCACTCGCCTCCAGGACGCAGGCCTCCCAAAATTTCTTCCTTCGTCCTTTATTTTCGCTATCCTGGTCCTCCTTCCTATCCTTAAAAATATCGCCCCATCTTTTCTTTGGTTTTTCTTTTTCCTTTTATCTCCCCATGATGCCCATACTGTCACTTTTTTTGTCCGTCGTTCATCATGTAGTCTATAATATGTCCCGCCCAATATCATTTTAGCAGTATTCTTCTTTCTCTTACATTGTTATTTTATTTAAAGATTTCATTCCGAGCATACTTTTTTCTATTTTCCTTTGACATACTGGTATTTTTTCTTCATCTGTTTTCCTTAACGATCATGTTTGACTTGTAGGACATGTTTATTAGGAGAGGTAATATAGGTATTTGGAATACCTTTCTGTATATATCTATTTTTATTTCTTTGTTCTTCATTATATTTTTTAATCCCCAACTTTTTTTCCATGATAAAGTAATTCTTCTTGCTTTTTCCCTTCCGGTACAATTTTTAAATGATACTAAATGACCAAGGTAAACACAATCATTAACATACTATATTCTTACTCTGTCGACAGTAAAATCATGAGGTTCTCCGTTCTTTAGTATTTTGGTTTTCTTTGCATTTAATGTCAGTTCAACTGCGGCATAAACTGAATAAAAAATGGAAATGTAAGTACTTAGTATTGAATCATATCTTTTTCTAGTGTAACTTTAGTTACAAAGTACTAAAGGCTGCGTCGCTCTTCGCAAATATTTGTCGTTGGCGTCTCTTCCCGGCATACATCCTCTTAGTCATGCGTCGCGGTGTTTGAGTATGTCGCGCGCCGCGTGACGCTCGGGGATTTGTACGGACAAATGGCCGTGACCTTTGGAATCAAGATCTGTACTCGTTACCCTCAAGTCTGTTGTAATAGTATAATGTTGAATAATAACATATCATTTAGATTGAATAAAAAACTAAACAAACATCAGTTGAAAACACTGATCTACTATGACCAAAGACCAAAGTTTATAAAGTGTAACAAGACAATTTTGTAGAGATTGTAGAGATGTCATTTTCAGCCTACAAATTAATTTGATTGTATACTGTCACAAGAATTACAACTGAATAATATAATAAATAAATAATAATACATAAATATAACCAATATATATTAATAATAATATAAATATTGTGAAAATAAACGTTAATTCTAATAATTAATAGTATTTTCATTATGCATATTTTGTGCATATTTCGCACTTTTTTAGTGCATATTTGCATGCATATTTTGGCATTTTGATAGTGCATATTATCCGATGTCTAGTCATATGTGTATCATATGTGTATACAAAAAATATTATCAAATAAACTTGTTTATGGTCCAATTTAAAAAAGTTGCCTATTTTTTTGCAGCTAAATTAGGACTTTTGCATTGGACGTTCCTTATTAATAATTATAATTGTTATTAAATATGAATAATTACATACGTTTTCAATATTATACAGGAATAGAACAAAATAAACATTAATTAATTAAACTTATTCGTAATTTATAATAACATCCAAAGTCAATCCTATTGTTTGCTTCTTCAAATTAACATGACTCACGTAAATACAATATAAGAAGCAAAATGAAATGAAGATTGTCGATTTCATTGTATTCTTGTGGATGGGAAATAAGATTGTCCATAAATTCAGTGTGTTCATTAAATTTTATCGCGTGGACAGGACATTATTTTGCAACGTTAGTCTATAAGTAAAAACCACAGAGGTGTTAACTTCGATTTTGAAATCCAATGAGTTCTATGTTATTTTAGAAGTACCTAATACTTATATGGGCGCGGCATGAAAAAATGATGAGAGTGAATTTTTACACATTGTAACAAATTCAATTGTACACCATGAAGTCACTTGATAAACCTCTTATTTCATTGTAGTGAGAATAGTCACTCTCAATTTTATTTATTTTAAATGCTGTATCAGTGTTATCTAGAAATAAGTAACAAATATTTAAATCAATTATGATTGCATAAATTTATTTCGTTGTTAATTTAAAATAATTTTAAAATGTCATAGAACTATAAGTTCTAACGCGTAAGTACATACGCCTACTTTGGGATGACTTCGTTGGTACCTGCTTTGTACTATTTCGTCTAATATTATTGTTCTTAATCTTAAATCCTTCAACGAGCAACTCAGAAATGCACCTCACATCGGCTCGCTCACAGATAAGTGCACCCGTTCGCGTTCACCAAACGAGTGGGGAATAGCTGCGCTGTGATATCGCGTCCGCGTTTATCTGTCGGTCGTGTGCCGCGATCGCGCGATTGCGGCCTAAAGACGCCGCGCGTTTGTTCCGAGCCGCATGCACGAAACGCTGGAATTCTTTAGTATTGTGGCGATATGGGTTTTAGGTTATGACTGTTCTACAATCTCGCCGAGGTTTGTGTTCGTTAAGCATAATTTGTGTTTAAAACCTTTAAGCGTGAATATCAGTATATTAGTATATATAATATATCTGGTGTATCAGAATACCTAGTTAAAATATTTTAAAATAATGACTTTTTGAAGCAATGATGGCTCAGTGGTAGCTTTTATGGACACGGCATCGATCGAGATGATTTCGAAACACTGCAATGAACCTGAGCTTTCGGCGAAAGAAAATATTGTGATGAAACCATATCATGATTGTGGTGCATTTTCTAATGCTTTCTAATGCTAAAATCTGTCGCCAAGTACCTATAGTTATATCCCGGAAGCTGCAATTGAGAGCTAGTACCCCCATGGTTTAGCGTGTTACCATCTAGGCCCACATTGTCATTTAACATCAGATGAGATTGTGGCCAAAGACTAACTAAAACTGTAAATAATAATAAAATTACTTTTCGTTTTTCTAAATAATTAAAAAGGTAGACTGTAATTCCCTGTCCAACCCTGGCTATATTCAAGTCCTGTACGAAAGCGGAACTCTCTTATATCAAATAGGGTACTATGAATTCCTAAATTATTTTATGATATTAGTAAATTATTTTTCCACTTAGCCTAATTTAAAACTTTAATAACTCCGTTGTCAAATATTTTAGTCGTCATTTTTGTCTGTCCTTCTTTTCTAGCACCTTTCTGTATTTACATTGTATATTCCCTGTAAATCAGAGTTATATAGTTGGCAATTTCTGGTCTAACCATATACCTACCACGATATTCTATTATAATTTACGTCATGTTAGTATAAGATTTCATACAAAGAACTGCAAACACTATCCAAGAATGTGGAGCAGATTTATTTATTGCTTTGAGAATGTACGAAACATGAGATTATGCTGATTGGTAATTATGTTGTTGATAATGTGAAGCGTTGCATTATTAATCTTACTGTTGAATGAATTCATATATTTATATGTATTTGATGATTTCATTATTCGTTGTAGGTAGTCTTGTTTAATTATTGTATTGGTAGAAATAATAACATTAACATTTGAAAGTTGTGTATTTAGATTGTCTTAAAATAAAATTACAATTAAATTAATGTCATTTTAAATATATGTATTATATTTTTAGTTATTTATAGGGTTTATGTTTTGGCCATAATTTGAAATTTTATTTGTATGTATCTTCATACCGCGGTTGCTGTTACAAATTCCGTTTGCCAGCACTAATAACACGAAGAATGCTTACATGATACGTAGTTTTAAAAGCTACAATGCACTGCCGTCAGATATAGATATAGATCACTCATAGAGATAGAGATCAGATAGAGACATAGATCTCTTCTGCACCAGCATACACAGTGAAACGTTTGCTAACACTAGGTATTCAAAAGTGGAGGTTTTTATTAGCTATTTAATTATTTATTTCTTTTTTATCGTTATATTATTCTGTAAGTCTTCCCAAAATTATAAAGTAAAGTAAATAAATGTATGAGGTTCATAATACGAAAACCTTTCAACAGCTGAAAATACATAGAATTAAAAAAATGGTATACGAGTTAATTTAATATTCCCTATCGACATTATAACTCCCATTGGTAGCTGAACAAGGGCATAGAGCATTCGCCACCCAGGCTAGCTACCGCGTGGACAATTTATAAAGCCGGCCACGACCGCCCACCCATTCGCCGGGAATCGAACCCCGCGCCCGCAATTAAATGACGCCTCGGGACCTTTTGGTTATCCGATACTATCTATTTGACCCCAGGCCGCCTGCGGTGGTATGTGAAACTCGATTCATATTTAACTTTTTTTTAAGGTTTACCATATTTCCTGTAAGCCTTTACGCTTTTGCTATTCATTATTTTAATGGAAATAAAACTCATATACTAAGCAACTAAGCGGTCATTAGTAAAACTATCAGCTGACGGTAAAAAAAACATCGTAAGGAAACCTTAACATTTGGGGAATGTTTCCATTTGTATGGTTATTGGGATTGTATTTTCCATCGAACATTTATATTCAGGAGTTTGACTTTAGTAATACTGCACATTATACTAAAATTTATCTTTAAGAACTCGTCAGAAATCATGAACATATTTATTTAGTAACTGAACTCAAAATTATTTAAATTGTTTTAGTGACTCGTAAACTATTCACGAGTCACGAGTTACTCACGAAAGCCGAGACTAAAATATAGTTTCAAATAAATCGCTACAGATTATACAAAGAGAGAAGAAGTCTTTAATACATTTACCATTCGTAGACTTTACAGGTTATGATGTCCTGTATTAAATACAATACAAAGGCATGTCGATTTATAATACCATATCTATTAGGAAACAAATCTAGGGTATTTCGAAATTTATTTTTCTTGTTTAAATTAAATTATGTTTTGTATTCAATTATGTTTAATTAAGCTGCGTGGCGTGACTTTTAGACGGTTTTTTAGATTTATTTTATTAAGGTGATAAAAATATATATGTTATTTTATGAAACATGTCCTGAAGTAGACACATATTATGTAATCATATTTATCAAATTTTGTGCATAATTTATATATTTGTGATGGATAACGAAAATAGATGTATTACTTGTTCTGATTTTAGCTACTCGAAATCGTAAAAGTGATAATAAATGGGGGCCATCGAAGTTTCATCTACATACTGTAAACAAAAACGTCATTAATTAAACATAGGCCGTCGTGCGAAAAGACACGGAATGTTAAACACATTTCTGCAACATACAATAAGAACTGGCATACACTTTGGCTTACCTTCCTAAACTTGTAACCGGTAAGGCGACCGGCACCTCATGTAGTATGGGTGGTATTCTTTAGTTTCTTTCGCGGAATGACTCATCTCGTTCCCGGGATTGCAAATATAATGCAAGTCAAATTGTACGCCAACCTGCGGGAAACTCTCCGATATATTATTAACCCTATTGTCTTCTGTTATAGTTAATTATTTGCTAATACAGAATTATTACTTACGTTATTCTTCATCTGGTTATCTACAACAACCAGCTCGAAGAATTGTTCGCCTTGTTATTGTATTTAAGTCTCTATGTGTTGGCGATAAGAGTGGTTATCGTTGGCCGATAAATAAAGTTTAGTTAATGCACTGATTCAAACAGCTAGTTTTGACTCCCGTGGTGGCTTGTACAATGTACGGGCGCGTGACACTGCTCTATTTACGACTGACTCGTTCGCTTGTACCCCATAGAGGTTCAATGTGGTTCGCGAAATATGGATTTCGCTTTCCATACCATTTACACGACAAGTCGAAAAAACTACTTGCTGACAAAAATTAGAAAAGGATCATGGAATTTATTTATGAATGAAACTGTGTACTTATGTGTGTACTTATCAATGTCTGGCGGATGCATAAAAATGTATATCCGCGGAAACGGATACGGATTATTGTTGTCTTGATCTGCGAATATGGATATCCGGCACATCTCTAGTCCTTATGCAAGCTCGTAAGAAATTATATTCCTCTGGTGTAACAAAACAAAAATAAATTCAAAAACTTTAAAAATCCCGCGTGCCAACAACGTTATGAAGTTAGCCATCAATGATCATAAATTTTTTTTACTAAATTCTCTTATTTATTGTGTAACGATAATTTAACGCTATAACGTACTTTTACATGTCGTGCTTCCGTCACATGATACGTGCGCGGCGTTCAATGTTACCCCTCTATTAAATGCGTCAAAAAAGCGTTCGGAAATTGTTTTTTACATAATTTTTATATGAGCGATAATGAAAATGAAATGAAAAAATTATTGTGATAATGTTATAAATAAAATAAAATTAAAAAACGATGTATAAATGCAATCTACTTCCATCTCAAACACTCACATACTACGGGAAGGAAGGAAAAACATATTTCTCTATTATTTATTTACAAGGATTTACCATATCAGCATGAAATATAATATACTGAAGATGAAAAACTTTTAATTGTTTTTTATATTTTTGGATTTTGGATTTGACTTCGATAGTTAAATAATATAATATCGCATTTTTTCCAGTGAAGACAATGAGTAATAATACCATAACTAGCTTTTGCCAGCGGTTAGGTCTTCGTAAATATTAAAACATTTGAAATAAATATTTTCCAAAAAAACCTTTATTCTCGTACCGCAAAATAATTGGGTTTAACTCATAATGTGCGCGCGCGCAGTGGTATTGTGTGCCATGTCGACACTATTAACGGCCTTATTTATATGCCCTTAATAGCTGCCTGTGGTGGATTTTGAATAATTATAAAGAGATGCGCTGGCGCAGCACGGATTTATGTAGATGTCACCACTGAGAGTTGCTTTATTGGTCGATTGGAATGTTTGATTTGTTTGAATTTCGAATTGATCTCTGGAGATTTTTCATTTAGTGTTTTATTTTTCCCGCGACCAATCCATTTCCTAGCTTCTGGGAGCGGTTCTGTCTTTATTGCAACGGTTTTGTATTTTTAAGCATGAAGTTTATTGTACTTTTTTTTCTTACTTTTACCTTATCCCGCTTATGTAGAGTCAGCACAATATGTTTTCTTTTTCCACTCTCCTCTATCAATTGTCATCTCAGTATTCACACCATTATACGCATATCATTTCTTACACGATCCATCCATACCTTCTTCGGTATTCCCCTACTACTATAGCCGTCCACTTTCATACTTTTCATTCTTCTAGTTATATGATATTCATCCCTCCTAATGACATGCCTATATCACCCTAATAATCTATTACCCCTCAACTTCTCTGTGCCTGGTGCAATTTTCATACTTCCTCTGATATGCACTTTCCTAATCTTCTCCATTCTAGTTCCAGTACACATCCATTTTAACATTCGCATCTCTGTCACATGTAATATTCCTTCATCCGCCTCTTTCGTTGCCCAGCACTCAGATTCATACATCAGTACATGAAGCTCACAGTTATTATTATTTATCCCTTGAAAAAAAAAACAATAAATAAATTTTTAAATCTGCCATAACTGAGCTATCTGTTATAAACAATTATCAAAACATAATTGGCAATTTTTGTATATTATTGTTCGAATGTAATTTTTAAGGTTCCTTTTAGGGTTGTGGTACATTATACGTGTTACATAGTACGTATTTACGATTTCAAAGCAAGTATTTAGCGATTATTGCTATAAATTTGCCCTTGCGAAATACGTAATCGGTGGTGAGTTGCCTTTTTGAGCATATAATTCATATATGTATGTATATTATTATTATATTATTTCACATAAACATAATATAAATATTTTTAATTCCTATTGTAACATTAAATTACTTACAGTACTTTAAACACTTTGTACATGTTTTACTCGGTATTTGTATAGGACAAAACAAAAAACATTTTGCATAAAAAACGTATACGTATTAATGTCGCAAATATCTGATAGAATGGACCGATTGTAATGTAAAATTTGTCACACAGTTTACGCTTAAGCTCTTTAATTATTCAAAAATTTCAACTTATTCGGAACAAGAGTTTTCACGTTATACAAGTATATAGTGGATAAAAATTACAAAATAACTTTTATTTTAATTCGTTTTATGACTTAACCCTTTGCACTATTGCTTGCTTTTAATTTTACTGATACATAGAAAATAATAGTATTTATATAAAATAATTCACCCTCGCAAAGTTAAAAATCACAAGTGACTTCTCGTTCGAGTAGTCAATAAGCATTTTGCGAGTTTATTAAGACATCAATCTATGCAGACAAAATATTAATAACAACCAATATGAAGAACATTGTAACACATTTAGCAATGGTATTCAGAAAGCCGTTTTCAAAAATTATCATCATCATCATGTTTTTTTTTTGCATTGTGATCAAATGTAAATTGCACTATACCTTTTTCAAGTTATTTCGACTCAATATACGTTAAATGTAACTAATTACAATTTATGAACGATAATATTATACAGGTTTTTGAAGTGAAAACTTCTTTAGAAACTCAATGAAACGAAAAAGCGATAATAAAACGAGACAACCCTATACGTAGCCTACGAAAGAATGAGATAGAATACATTTAAATTATGCACGGTTAATGCAAGTCCTGATTTTCAGGATTGTGATCTTCGTCTGATTGGCCTAGTGGTGTAAGACGATCAGACTTCATTCGCAGTACGCACGAGTGGTGGATCATTCGTATCCCGCTGATTTACGATATTTAAAGGGTATTATTAAAGATCATTTTTTTTCTGAATGTTTCTCCTGACACATGTGAACTGCTGCACACATTAAAAAAAATATTACAATGCTATTTTTTATCGTGTAAAAACGCATCTATTAGTCGTAAAGGGGATGGTAAGGTAAGGTAGACGAGGTATAAGGTTGTAAACTCTTTACAGTTTTGTTTCTGTATTTGCCTACCGTACAGTTTATATTTTAGATCATATAATTTTTTTTCGAGAATGTTTCCACTATAAGCGGATACACGTAAAATAAAATATAAATGTCACATGATAACTAATTTAATTGTAAGAAATTCTTACTGAAGCGAGCTATACGAGTAAATTGCCCATACCACCACTCGGGGTTTTGTCGTTTAATAGAAATACAATCCGGTAGCAGTGGCCTGAACATTACCACGATTTACTGCCTCGTCTCGAAATCCGACAAAGCTCAGCAATTCCGATTTATCGTGTCACTAACACGCCGTCATGTTAACTAGACAACTTCCGCAATTTTCTTTTATTCTCGAATCACTTTTAATGGTTTGACGTGTTTATTGTTGCCGATCTCGTCTGATTTTAGTATTCTATTACAGTGACCCATGTGGGTGGAGCCTAGATGTGTTAGGATTCCTTATGTTCAATTTATATTGGCAGACCGCATTACTGAAGATATAAGTTTACCTAGATAGGTTTGTTTAATGACACCGAGTAAAGCTCAGTTACCCGGATGTTCTTAAATCATCTTTGTCCTTACTTCTGTTTGTTTATATATAAATGTGAGTATAGCATATACATACTCGGTATATACGTGCTTCGGCGAGTTCTGTGTAGTTTCGGTTCCATCTCAAAACAATACATAGGTGCCGATATAAATCTTCTTTTTTCCTACAAACCACCTTAAAATTCACACCTTCGTACAGTGAAAAATCCGGAGAACTTAACGACCTATTGATTCGGATAAAGTTGTCGAAAAACGGCGGGTAAGTGGATCCCGGCACTATTGTGACGGTCACAATAGGTCCTTACCGCTAATGGGGTGCGCTCACTTGAGATCGAGTATTTCTAGAGTTAATTCATAGGTACATTTTATATAACCTATATGACCCTTACATATATTTTACGGTTAACAATGATTAGTTTTTTGTATGTGTAGCGTCAGGCTTCACTAGCGCAGTGATATGGAGTCCTACTTTTATGTAGTTGTTGTACTTTTATGTACTGTTTTTTGTAAGTACTAGCGTCTTAACTTATGACTTATTTAAATTTTCTATATTGTGTTTGGCCAAAATTTTACTATATTAATTGACGATGTGAGCCATGATGGTGAGCTAATCCTAGTGGAGGACTGGGTCTTAACTGCAGCTGACGGAACACACATATACGTGCTTGGCGACCGATTTTCAACTATAGTTTCATCTCGATATTTTCTTTCACCGAAAGTTCAGGCTCATTGTAGAGATTCGATCTCACGTCGATCAACGGTGTATCCGTACATGCTACCACTGAGCTATCATTGCATAAAATGTTTAATGTTAGGTATTTTAAAGTGAATTTAAAATCATTTCTAATGAAAGGGTTGTTTTTTGAATTGAGAGTAGTACCAAACAGGCATGCAATCCACCTGATTTTAAGTGATCATGGTAATCAATTGATTGGTTCCTGAGGACTGGGGTGGAACGCCTCGTGTTCCCATCTATAACATACATCCACAATAGGGCGAGTACTGCTGCTTTGTGGGAGAAATAAGTTTAGTGCTAGCTTTACCGCAGTCAAACTTTCCACAGTTTCTACCAGTGTTCGTGGTTTTAATATTCTAAAGCGTTTTCTTACGATATGAATTAAATATCAAAAAAGTAATAGAAAGTTGATTTTGGTTATAAACCGTTGTAAAAGTGTCTTTAGTTTGTGCGTGATTTCGAAAATTGATTGTGATATAAAAAGTTTGCGCCGATCGTTCGACACGCCACGTGTTACGTGACGCGTTGCTGACGAGAAAAACTGACAGACGCTTCGTTTGATCTGTGACGATTTCACACAAGGAATGTTTACGGGAAAAAAAACTGGCCGAGAAGTACGAATAATTTATAAAACTGGCGATTTTTTCTCTCAAAGAGTAGAAACTAAAAGACCGCTGTTCGATTCCAAACGAAGCTAGCTAGTATTGTGGTAACAATAGAGGTGCAACAGAACTAGCAATCGTGTTTATTATTCAAAAGATCGTTTTTTGTGAGAATCGTAGCTACGATTTTTCGAATCATTATATAGTAGAGCTTACTGCAACTGCGCCACAAGATCTATTCCATAGATAATTAAAACAATTTGTTGTTTTAATTATCTATGGTCTATTTGCTTGATATGTCTCGATCTATAACTGAGATAATTAGTAAATAAAATTGAATTCGTTTCTTTAATATTTATATAATTCTTAAGCATGAATATCATCAATATTGTTTAACGAAGAATAAATACTATAGATATAAAAAAAATATAAGAAAGTATGTACAATTTTCATGAAGGTTCTTTTTATTATGCTTTAAGATGAAGATTGTAACGATTTTTTATTTGGTAGAAGTAGGCTCGCCAGGCGCCTGGTGGTTATTGGACCTGCTGTGAATTCACCACGAAGTTGTCCTTCTCCCTAAACGTACTATCATTGAAACATCATCTCTTCATCGCAGTTTCTATTCTCACTAGAGGCGAGTCAGTAATGACTTAAATAATATAGCTTTGGGTTATTGGGGGTAACTCCTCGCAGAAGGATGGGTTAATTATAAGCTTTATTTAAAAGACACAAGTTCCCTGATTTGTGTTAGCGTGTCGTTAGGGGAAAATAAGAAAAAAAAATGTAAAGGTTTTCTAAATGTACATTTGGAAAAATTACTGTCATTCACTTGATGAGTAAAAACAGCTGTGACTACTGAGAGATGAGTCTTTATCAACAGTCACCGACACCGTGTCAGTACCAGGACTAAAGACGCCAAGCAGTTGCATACGCACTGTGAGGCGTGGACATGCGATCGAATGCGTGGCATATTCATTCTCTGCATTAGCCCGCTTGTTTTTCATCACGTGAAATTGACACTGTCTTGGTTGCCTCGTGACGATATTCGACACTCGGTTAAAAGTTTTTTTTTTATATCTCATAAATTACGGAAATCATAGCCTATAATAACATTTTCATCTTGTTACAAGGGATAGAGATAAATATTACCTAAACTAAGAAATAAAGTTTGTCTTCCAACAAAATGTTAATGGTGACTGAGAATTGAAAACAAATCTCTTGACATAGAAGGTAGAAGTTACACGTACCAGCTGCTAACAAAACAATAATTATATTAACATACTAGCTGTGCCTCACGATTTCACTCGTGTTTAATTAATTCAACTAACATACATTTTTTTCGTTCGTTTTGGTTTGTAGGTTCGTAGGTTTTGGCGTAGTGGCCACAGTCTCACCTGATGGTAAGTGACGATTTGGCCCAAGATGATAACACGCTAAACCTAGTGGAAGACTGGCTCGCAAGTGCAGCTGCCGGAACACACCTATTGGTGCTTGGCGACAGATTTTCAACTTGAGAATGGTAGTTAGCCAGGTGGGTTTTAGAAATGCCCTACCACCTTGCTATGGTTTCCTCACGATGTTTTCCTTCGCCGCCAACGCACTCGCATAGCCTATCATTGTTCTCAGTTCCCGTACTTGCTTACAGCTTGCCAGCTTGCTTGACATTCATGGTTACTACTCCGCTCTTTAGAGTCGTAGCGTGAACTTATATAGCAACGTTATATAGAGTGAAGTTATATACCTTTCCCAATAAATAGACACTACTAAACCCAACAATATTTTTTTCGAATATGAGTAGTAAAATCAAAGATTAGCGCGTTCTTAAAGAAAAAAACAATCTCCTGAACTTTATAGTATTAGTATAGATATGAATACAAATAAGGTGAAGGTGAACACGCGCGCAATACTGATCGATATACAACCTGTTGAACAAGTAAATAATGCTTTCGGGTTTAATAGTTTCAAAGTAAAAAAAAAAGTATTTGTAAGGTGTAAGGCACGGAGCGCAGGCGTAAGGGCGGGCGGGAGACGGTACCGACAGCAGTCGCGCAAGTCCCACGCTGTCGCGCGACAAAAACCCGCCTTCATTATAATGCGAGGCGCGCGACACGAGCCGATCCACGCCAGCGCCATTGTACGCGACAATTGCGCTTCTTGACCGGCATAGCCGCGGCAACGGTGGTGCGCTGCCGACGACGGTTTTATACATTAAAATTATCTTTTTTTCCCGCCTCGTTTATTGCATGCAAGGTCGGTGTGCTTCCAGTTATGTCATTAATTCTACGTTTTTAATTAAACTACTTTATTGTTTTAAATTAATTTTAGCGGCTTTGACGGCGTTTATATAGTGGTCGTACAAAAAAGCTCGACTTAGAAATTCTACCATTACTAGTAGCGTTGCTATTAGCATCAGGATGAGGACACCTGTAGAAGTGATAGAGCTCACCGCCAGACAAGTTTCTTTCTGAGTCTTATTTTTTAGATGTACACTAATAACGTAAGTTCATTAAGAAACATTACACTATATAGTTCTTATTAGTTAATTAGTATTTTACATTTATAACCAGTCACGAAGAACCATAACCGTTTACTGTTGTGTTAAAAAATATATATATATATATATATATATATATCAGAATATTAATTTGGAGTTTTGGGTGGGATCGTGAGTTGCCATGTTGTGATTTAATTCATTAACTTAGGTTCTTTAACCTTGTATTATGTAATAATGGTAGCGTTAGCATGATATAGTATGTTTATTGTGCATACGTGAAGTGTATTATAAATATAAACTGGAAGCATGCATTTTGAGATGTCACAAAATCTCCCTAGATAGTTCTAACAAGGGAGCCACCATCTTGTTGGACGCACATTGAATATTGGAAAATACTACGAAGGCTTAAATACATTGACACTGGCTGCTTTTTGCGGCACCAAATCAGCGAGAAGAATATTAATATAAAAACGGCAAACACTATTTCCAAGAAATTATTAGTAATAAATATAATTGACTAATGAGTTTTATATTGAAACTATGTCGTTGGTAGATTATAAAAGATATAATGAAACTAAAATTTGTAGAGTGTCAACGTCAAATTTTATACTCTAAGACGACCGTGATCTTTATGTATTCAGAATTTATTAGTAGTGTAGAAATTTGAGAATATATATAATATATAGTTTTATACAAGATTGTACAGGAGCAGTTGCCATCGAGCAGTTGTGCCACAACATCAAAAGGAGAGACCTTTTATGTCGGCCGTAAATACCCATATTCATTACGAAGGATTCTAAAACTATTCCGTTCTCAGATGTTTCTACGTAAGAGTATATTGAAAGAAATAAAGAATAAAATAATTTTATTTGTTACACACGTTAAAGGATTTATAATAAGCTCAATAGGTAAAGGAATAATAACAAGGAAAAGGAAAGAAACAAGTAATATTAAAACTAAATATTGATTATTGTTTTGTATGCTGTTGTTTGTGTATACGGTTGTCATGTGTGTGTGCTTGTGTGTGCACCAAATGGATCTAGAGTTTAGACCTTGCTTACAAAAGTCTTGCTTTTTGTATGATCTAAAAGACACGCAGAGGTGTCTGACAAAGCTGTAGAGGTGGCTGATTACTACAGATTTTGACCGCAACTATCGACTTAAAAGTAATAATATTGTAAAATCGGTACCGACACTAAACATATCCGTTTTTCTAGTGCGCGCGTTAGATGAATCCGGTTTTCACTGGCTAACTGCGCTGTCAGTGGTCCGTGCTCCGGTATCCGTACTGAGTAATGGAGACCCAGGGGCGCCGCGGTTCCATGAAACCGCCGTATCCTATTAGAAATTTTATTTCCAAGTTTTTAAGGTCAAGAATTGTTTTACAGTTTATATCGGATCGATATTGGCGCGTCTTCGCTCGCTTGGAATTTGTCATGTATCTTTTATTCAGTATCTATTAAATCTTTAATTAAAAAACTGACAAAATTATTTTACCATACATATTGATAATATAATTATATATAATATTAGGGCTGCCCCGCGGCTCTGCACACGTTTAATACGCAGTCATTATTTTTGTTTGGAATTTTATTTTTACTCATATTATTGACAATTCTTATAGCCTATCAATAGATGAATGAAATACATTTCCTATATACAAAATATGAATGAAATCGGTTGAGATTTAATAAACATTTCATTTTTCGATATATTATTATTTACGAATTCTAAAAGTATTATCGGAGATTCTTATAACCTATCACTTGTCCAATGACATAAGCTTCCCAAGTTTTTTTTAAGAATAGGTCGAACCTTTTTGAATTAAATCCGTACATACAAACAGACATACAGGCAGACAAAATTTATTTTTGTGTCATAGTCATAATTTTTATACAACAATACATGTGCGTACAGATAGAACTACCGATTTATTCACATAGCATTTCCATACTCACATATTCACATTCACATTAACAAACAGAAGCATAAATGAAGGTACAAAAGAGAATAATAAGTATATAAACTGTTTTATCAATGTATTTATCCCCAATAAATCTGTTAAGGTAAGCGTATAGAATGGCGTACCGCTACTCTTTAACATTGAGAATATTTTTTGTTTTGTTTTTCAGATTCAAAAATTGTCAGCACCAAATTCAAAATGATTCTAAATTTTCCTGTGGCTAATTAGTACTTTCAGATGTATCTTTAATTTATATGAAATCACGTATGTACATCTATGGTCCTCAATACTAAATTCATTATTAATAGACTCTGAACAGCATATAATAATTTGCGAAATTTTAGGACGCACTTTTTTCCGCCAAAAATTTTTTTTTTCAACGAATTCAATTTGTTCCCCAACAGTAAGTTTCACATTCGTATAGTGGATTCGCATACTTAGATGTGTGCAAATAAAAAAATGTTTAATTTTATAATTACAGTAATATAAAAACCATTGTAGATATCTCTAATGTAGAATTACATCGCTACCTTTTATTACTTTAACCAATGGTTTATTCATTTCACTTGACAATATATCAATTCAAGAAAAACGGTCACTGTTAGAAGCAGAGTCCATGAGCAGACGGCGTCATGACATCTGTTTGCAAATAGAGCGATAGCTTCAAGGTAACTAGGTAAGGTAAAGTATCACGAAATGCATCACGCTGAAGCGAGGTTCTTTGACGGGTTGTCCATCATATGTAATACTACCTATTAGATGGTAGTACGTACGAGTGGCACGTAGCTAATTTGTTGCAAGCGACGGCACGACCGCATTATTAGTCCCCGTACACACGATACAAATTAAGTCGAGTAAAAAATAAAGAAAGTTGTAAAAAGCGTAGCCTTGAGCCGACGTACGACGATGAATCTCTTTTAATTGGACTCCCCTCTAGGAGTACGTAACGAACCGCTAAAAGTTTTAATTGGCTAAATCAAAAGCCTATAATTTCAAACGTCCACCTTAATGTGAGAAAATCGTGAAGGACTGTTGCGTATATTGGCATAGAACAAAGGTTTTGTAGATGCGTCAGATTAAAATTACTAAAGGTAAAATACTTTTAATTACTGTTGAAACTTTGATACTTTTATTTTACATGTAAATATATCACGAAAATCTGCAACAACAATAGCATTAAATACGTTAATGTCACGTGCATTACAATTGTTTCAAAGTATATGAATGTTTTTTTTTGTATCTGTTATCTGTAAATAATAATTTATCTACATTAATTGTGATGTTTTTTGTCAAAAAGATTCATTTTAGATTTTTAATTAAAACTGTTACAATTAATTGTTACATTTAGTTCGCCTACGAGCTTACACCGGTCTTATTGACTAGAAAAGTGTTATCTTTTTTTAATGTATTATAGGAATGCTCTTGGCCTAGATCTCACCTGATGGTAAGTTAAGATGAAGCCGACGATGGATCGCGCATACCTATCAAATGCCTGTTCACTCTTCGCTTGAAGACTCCCAAGTGATTGGTGGGCGGGAAGACAGACGCCGGAAGTGAGTTCCACTCCTTAGCCGTTCTAATAATGAAAGAAAGAAAACGCTTCGTGCGAATTGGGAGTATTTCCACCACATACGGGTGGAAACCCTCGCTGCGTCTAGTTGTCCTGCGGTGTAACGGATTGGGTGGAAGAATAATTTTTTTTCGTGTGTCTCTAGGAGACAGTTTTAATATATCCACTTAAGTTTAATCATTACTATCTGATCTTATTTTTATAAACTATGACAAGTCTGACGACCCGTGCATACTCGCGCGTGCAACTTTTTATAGCTACCTGCAAACCGCAAAGATGACTCAAATCTTTTCGTTTATATCATTATCTACCTACACAGGATTGATTGGTAGACTTGTTTGATAATTATGAAGGACGCTCGTTAAAAATAATTATATAAAACTTATAACTTGATGCAATACATTATAGAACAGATAAATGCTCAGAGATTTAGCATGAGTTTGACTTAGATTAAAGTCTTCATAAATTTCTGCCGCGCCTGTAGTGGGAAGGAGAAAGAATTTAATAAACATAACAAATAAAAATATTCAAATTATACTATGTTACCCCGAAATAGTGGGATATGATGAAATATGATACTTGTCTACAATTTCAATGCTAATGTATACAACGAGTAAAACAAAATGGATTTTATTAATTCTGCTAATATATTCAACTAGAAATTTCACCGTTAATTGTTCCTAACAATACCAACACCAATATTTTTTTTAATTATTTTACGTTTGGGTATCACCACAAATTCACTAAAAGTTAATTTTTAAAATTTGGTCGAACTTATCATGCTAAACCTAGAAAAGAAGCTGGCTTTCAAGTACTGCTACTAAAATGTACTGATAGAAGCTTGGCGATAGATTTTTAATTTGTGAATGGTAGTTAGCTAGAAGAACACTAGAAAATTTTCAAGCTACATGCTATGATAATCACCTATGTTTTCTTTTACCGAAAGCTCTTATGCTTGACTCTATAACTAAAACATTTTCTTGTGTATATATTAAAGATAATTTATATATGAATTTGAAATATTCGAAGCGATAATGTTTTGATGGCTAGCAGTAACACTTCGTGACGTGGAATAGAATCCTACAATAAGCCTAAGCTTACTGTAAAAAAAAGCGTCTTGACGAAATCATACTATGAAGTTAATTACAAGCAGAGCACCCATTGGCATGTTTTAACATCCATTCTTTGGAGTCGGCACCCTTTTTTAGGCATTACGTCTCACCAGATACAATGTTACGTTAGATTGTGGTCAATAAATTGTTATAAATATTAAAAAGAAATCTTCACATGAGTTAATATTATTTCATACATTGTATAGAAGATATAATTTATTCATGAAAGACAATAAAACAATCAGCTGGTCGATGCTAGCGAGACCCGGGTCGCGGTCGTGCCGTCACCAGCTATGATCGCTTTTTGTTATCTCTGCTGAGGAACTTACTTTATGATAGTGTAGCGTCCGTATGACCAGTTTAAATGTATATTAATATTAATTATCCTACATTTATTGTTACTTAGGAGTTGCTGACAAAAAATATACTGTCCTTATCAATAATAAAACATTTAAAGTGTTTTCTTTCATAAATCTTCTATTTATTTATTTTATTTTTTCTATTTATTTCTATCTATTTAAATCTATTCGCTACTTTTCTGTTGGTATTTTGTAATATTTGTCATTATTTTAGGTTCTGGATTTTTTATAGTACAATAGAAAGTATTACTTAAGAATGTAATGAATTCTCAACATTTAACTACGAATATGTTAATTACTATATTTAATTTGTTAAAATGCATCCATTTTAAAATATTTTATAAGTAAACAAATTAAACTTTATAAATTTAAAGATTAAAATATACAAAATAACTTCTCTAAAACCACGTAGTAGTAAATAATGTTTTATTTGTTCTGTCGGTACAAATTAATTAATACAGTATTTACGTGAGTCAGTGGGTTCGTGTTTAAAGACTGTGACCCGCCCCCACCCTCACCCCGCTGATCCGGCGCCCGCGCACGATTTAAAGTGAAATGCTTTTGGATTGTTTTACGATGTAACCTATATTTTTTTATGAAGTTTACAAGTTTTGGATCACGCAGATACGGAGTCGATATCATTGTAATATCTGATTTAATAAATGTTTAAGTTATACCATAACCTTAATTACATAAACGCTTATCTAATGATAAAAAAGTCTAACTTTTTTTTAATTTATCCTAATTGTTCATTCACAAAAGTTAACTGTGTCTGTAAAGTCCTCTAAACAAAAGACATCAACGCCCGAAGATGTGATCTTTTATTTTATACCAATAAATAAAAAATATCAAAGATTGTGTGGTTAATCAATATTATAACATAATAATCAATGATAAATAATACTGTCGTATCCGTTTATTAATGAGTTATAAAAGGGATAATTAAACAAGTATCAATTGTTACTGTTTCCACGTTCATAAACTTAAAATAAATAACAGTGACATTTAAAGAAAAACTGGTAATACATATCAGAAAACTTTTGACACGTATCACAATGCGATTGAAATGTGAAAGTGCAGTGCTAATAACTTAACTATGAATTTGTAGATTCACTTCAGATATGTGGTAGTTGTACATAATTTTAATTATAGTGCAAGTTATCGCGGCCTTCATTCTATATTATTCCAGTTATTATATTGCCATTTTTGTACAATGACTTTTAACCAAAAATATAATTATAGGAACTGTATGCTTCGATTCTATAATTTTGAATTTTAATTTTATCTTACACGTAGTGAATGCGGCGATGAGTCCTCCCTCCAGGATTCAACTCACGACAGCGTTCTTTGTTAGGAACTGAAGTTTAACATTTGTCATATTTTTATAACGATACATCTGAACCTCACTATACGGTTAAGTACTTGAATCCATATCAAATGTATACTAAATAGGGCATACTATCCATTGATTCACCGCAGTGTGTTATAATAGAAATAAGACTAGAAAGAAGTAGACTACTAAGAACTAGAAATAAAATAAGAGATTTAATATACCCGTATAAGACTATAAATACGAATACTGATTCACATAGATAAGGTTCAGTAAAGATCTCCGACTCAAATTTTAGGCCAAGCGGTTATTAACAAATTTTAATATAATTGGCAATACTATTTTAATATTAAAATAACGAATAATTGAGTACACCTGTAAGAAACTTAGGTACATTTTGTAATAGATCTCTGTTTCAGATAAACAAAACGTGACAATTAAACGAGTTGTACTAAAAATTTTAGGTTCAATTTCGTAATTATAAACGTGTTATGAATGATAAAGTATATAATAACTTCAAATTAAAATTATAATAATTCGAAAATAAATGCGACGGACTGTTTCAAGATTGTTTGTAGATTTTGTATCAACCTTTTTAGTTCGTAATCCCATTATTAAGAATTAATCATAGGCTGTATCCAGCTGGTAAGTTTGCATTGGTAAGGATTAATGTTGTTTTCAAGGCACAACAACCCTTAAAATAATATAATTACATGATGAACCAGCCAAATCAAGTATTCTCTAAACTACACCTTATATGAGTACATTAGACTGATGGGCAAACGAGGGGGATGATGAGAGCTGGACACCCGATAAGCTCGGTCGCTCCAAAATCAATAGAACCACTAAAATATTAATCATCGGTACTAGAATTTACATCCTAGCGTTTTAATAAAAACCTTTCACCATGAATTTATATGTTTATGTCTCGGTAGTCGAGTATATCTTATTTTATTTCCTATATAATTAAAAAAAAAACGATATCTATGTTACCACTGACTAATTATTTTTGAAAACATGTATTTTGTAATAAAATAAAATTCCTAAGATTGCTACAGAATTGCATAATGCACGTTCACTGCTGAAATAATTAAATTATTACTTGTTATACTTACTAAAATTTGGTCTATCACGATTTCAATGATCTTTTTAGGAATGTTTACATTTTTATTAAACTGAACTGAACCAGTATGTTTTAGTTATAAGTAGAGTCATAAGGAAAGAGGGCGGCGCGAGTTACGAGAGCTAGCGTCGGCCCCAGGCATTCACGCGGATCGATTTACGCGTCTCATAGACCGTATAGTGTTGTCTATTGATCGGCAAATAATAATCCAAATTATGTCTATTTGTAAGGCCTACAATGAATCTTTGTATACATACAAAAGTCATACATTATTTTGTATTGTACTGGATTCTTTTAAAGTTCAGTGGGACTGGTCATACCATGTTTTTAATGTGTGAATTACCAATTTCCATAGAGTAATAAAGTCCGCATATCCTCTAATGTCAGATAGGTATTTTTTGTGGCAACACTATATCTTCCTTAATTTATCAATACAATTAATGATATAATATGATAAATGACACAAACTACGTTTCGAAGCTTATGTTTCCCGTTATTAGGAAACATTTACAAAGAGTCTAAAATGAATGTTTTCATTAAAAAAAACGAATATTATTTTTGTGTTCAATGTCAAACTAACATTTAGGGATCATCATTTATTGACAATTTGTTTAACTGACATGACAGCTGTCAGACTGTTTCTATAGATTCTATAATATGCCATTTACAAAAATTCGATTAAATCTGCAAAAAAAAAAACTATCGATGCGTGTCACGTCACTATGCCGCCTGTGGCAACCACGCGCGTTATTGCTTTGTTAAAAATCCAGCGTGACCCTCGACACTAACCGAATTATTGTCGGTCCTAATTCAAAGATAGCGGGTACGATTCCTGCTCAGCTCTTTTAAGATCTTCTATTGATATCAAGTCCATTGAGTTAAGATGATCTTGTGATATATCTGCCATCTACTATCTAGATGATGTACTTACTTATTTAGATATAATACTATATATATATATATATATATATATATATATATATATATATATATATATATATATATATATATACATATATATATATATCTATAAAGAGATATAGATAAAGAGAGATAGGGCACAGAGACATTTCTTTGGAGATTTCCTTCTACTTAGGGCAGCCCGACTGGTGGAATACCTCCACCCTACAGAAGATCGCAGCCAAATGACCTAGTGTTGTGTTTCTGCGGTGAGTAGGGTTTCCAGAGCTCCTTGGGGTAGGGGAGTTCAAGGTCGGCAACGCGCTTGTGATACCTTTGGTATTGCAGGCGTTCATAGGCTACGGTAGCCGCTTACCATCAGGCGGGTCGTATGCCCGTTTGCAACATTTGTAGTATAAAAAAAACTCAACGTCTCTCAGTCTGTTTGTCCTTTTATGTTCTTTTCATACGAAAAACACATATCCGATTTACATGTTTTTTTAATTTATATTTTAATTCGTAGCTATCTTATTTGGCCAGGTTATAGGATATATGTCTCAATATGTAATCAATTCCGAAAAAAACTCATTTGTGGCGCTAAAATAGCTCAAGCTGAGAAAACCATTGAAGCAATGATGGCTCAGTTGTATCGTGTACGACTTCGCGTCGATTGACGTGAGTTCGAATCTCTGCAATGAGCCTGAGCTATCGGTGAAGGAAAACATCGTGAGGAAACCATAGCATTGTGGTAGGGCTTTTTCTGATGCCTGCCTGGCTAGCTACCACCCTCAAGTTGAAAATCTGTTGCCAAGCACCTATAGGTGTATTCCGGCAGCTGCACTTGAGAGCCAGTATTCCACTAGGTTTAACGTGGTATCATCTTGGGCCACATCGTCACTTAACATCAGGTGAGATGTGGCCCCTACGCCAAACCAATAACGATAAAAAAAGAACCACACGAAATATATCAAATCAATGTTTCACATAATTGTAGATCTTTAAAATACCTACAAAATCAGCTATAGCCTATATCTATCTTCTAAGGATCACCCACAATAAGCACACAATTTAATTATGTAAAGTTCAAATGACGATTGAAACAAACAAATGGATTAAAAAATAACAAAACTATTTCAGTATACAAAACTCGCAGCCGCTTATAAAAGCTTCATTATTTATCTGAAATGAAAGAAATCAGTTCATTTATAAATATTAATGCGAAAAAAAAACAATCATTTAACCTACCTCTTTAACTTAGCTTAGCCATCGACAATATAGTATTATTTTTTCAAGGAAGGCTCATTGTCCGGCACGCTTCGGATACGCCCTTACAGTAATAAAAACAAAAAAAAAAACAAAAAAAAGGCTGCATATGATTATAGCGAGCAATATCCGAAAAGATTACGATCTTATCTCGCGATCGGACATGACGGTGCATTTGTGACATTTTGACCTTACGACATTTTTATACGAGACGACCTTTAACCGATATGCAATTGCATCGATATTGTAAAGTTCAGATGTTTTTGGGTAAAATACCTTTATAAACTCTTCATAATTTACTGTCACTTTCTCTTGTGTATTGTATAAGGTAACAATAAATATTAAAGTAATTTCTTGAACACATAATTGAGAATGTATTCGTTATAAAAAAATTAAGTACGAACTTATTTAAATTATTTTTATAAATCTAGATGAATTAAAGTAATAATTAATCGTTATATTAATGTTTATTTATTTATTAACAAAATTCACAGCTTGAATACCAACAATATAAACTAAATTTATAGTAGATAATTTAGCCATTAAAGAATTTTTACTATTAAAATTACATTTATATACTTTAATATTTATATCTATAAAATAAAATAAAGAAATCAATTAAAAGGAAATGAGTATGTGTTTATGTATGTCTATATACGATTTACTTAACCAAGTTGAGCTATTTTCATTTGTTTTCTTAAATAATTTTTAGATATAATATTATTCTGATATTTTTTATTAAAAAGGTGACAAATAATAATAAGAAAACTTTGGGAAAGCTTAGCGCAGCTTTCGGTGAAAGAAAACATCGCGATGGACCACCATAGAATGGTGGTAGGGTATTTTCTAATGCCCGCCTTACTAACGACCACCTCCAAGTTGAAAATCTGTCTCCAAGCACCTGCAGGCGTGTTCCGCTAGCTACACTTGAGAGCCACTCCTTCTAGGTTTAGCGGGCTACTTAACAACAAGTGAGGTTGTGGTCATACATACCATAACAACAATTTACACATCATAATGATACCTGTTAGAAGATAATTAAAATGTGGATATTTTATTGCAACTTTTATGAAAACTTTTTATTTTTTGGAATTTGTGGGCATGAATAATAATTACATAATTATTTTTCTGTTTTTGATATATATTTTAATTTGTGTCCTTTGATGGTAAATTTCGTTTGGAGGTATTATTAGATATTTACAAGTATATTGTTTTTGTCATTGTATCGTAAACACATTATATAATTATCGTGACGTAATTGTGTTTCTAAAACGTATCTGAGCGTCTAAAAGTCACCTTATTAATGCGCTCTCTGTAATCTGTCTTGTGAAATCCCGCATTGTGTCCACTTTCTTCGTTGTTTGCGAAACGCTTTCCACTGCGGGAACCTTTCTGTATTCTTTTAAAATTTAAATAAATATCCCCGAATAAAAGCCGATGCCGTGACTTTGATGTTTTAAATTTTTAATTACCAGAGAACGTCATTTTGGAATATGAATAAAGACTTTGGAGTTTTAATTAGACGTGGGTCATCTTAATTGGTTGGGACGAGGAGAGTAAATATTAATTAACTTAGCGTTATTAGCGACGTTTCGAGGGCTTTTATTTATCTTGTTAATATTTTAAACCGTTCGAATTGGATAAGGCTTTGTAAATACGTGGGAAATAAAATATACATTTTATCTGTCGCCAAACACTTATATGTATGTTCCGGCAGCTAGACACCCCACTAGACTTACCGTTTCATCATCTTGGGTCACATCGTCGCTCAACATCAGGTGAAAATGTAGCCAACCGCTACAATTGACAATGAATAAAAAAGTATACCTTCTTGTAGCAAAATTACATACACTCAAATATGGAATACAGCAAAATCTTGGAAGTCAGGTTTTGTTTTAATTTCCATGTTTATATGTTACACAAATACGCGATATAGTTTTAATAGAAAAAATGGGGGTTTCGTTTAAATAAAAATTGTTGTAGATATAAGTATAGGCAGGTAAGAAGTTAAACTCTTAGGCTCCACAAAACAAAAATAGCTCCAAAAATTTTATCTCGCGTGCCAACAATAAGATGCAGTTAAATGAAAATAAACTTTATTTACACGACATTAAATTATTGTTATACAGTGAGTAAAATGAATTCATCATATCGCACTTCCGTCACTTGATGCGCGCGCAGCTCTCAATTTTACTCTCTACTAAACGAAACCAACATAAGTATAACTTCATTAAAAAAAAAAAGATATATTTTGGTTCTCTTTATTTGTTTATTTAAATTATATGACCTTCCTCTTAACATTCGAAACTTTAGTCCAACTAGTTACTTGGTAGAGCTCTCGTGATTATTTGGAACATCAGACACGATAAAAATCCTTCGAAGTGACTTATTTCAATGATTATAACTACCACTACCTGCGGTTTAGAATTCGCTTCAAATTTTCTCAAGCCTATATTAAAAAACTAAAAATGTTGAACATCAACGTTTAATAGTTACAAATATTTTATTATTTAATACAATAAATTAAATGTTTATTATTGTTAGTACTAAATAAAGAAATTACAATGAATACTGTACAACAGATAGCTTTAACAATATCGTGTTAGCTCAATTAAAGTGTTCTGAAGAGAGATATTTCGTACAAGAATTTAGCGCGCCCACTCGCAGCCGCCGTCTTGTCAATAAACCCTTATAAATTGCCTTTACCGTGGTGAATTTGAATATAATAGGGCTCCGTCCTATGGCTCGTTTTACCCTCTTGCCTTGAAGTCGGCGCGCAATCTGCGTACGATTATATTGTAAGCAAATTATCTATACGAATCTGGCGTTTGGATTGAAGGGACCTTTTTGTTTGATAAATTATTTTTGTATTATAATTTCACTTGGTTTATATTTTTATGCCATCATTATTTTAATACATGAATTATATCTTACATCGTCTTTTGTAATATAATTACTTGCTGTCATCGTATCCAACTAAACTACCGAATTGTACGAAACCTTATGCGTGAAAATTGTTACATAAAATTTGAAATATTGAATAAAGCATGTTCAAACGTTCAGAATAGTATCCTTATCTATTTTTCAAAGTCTCTTCTTTTGACGCGTCGTTCGTTAGCCGGTCATCTTTCGACCTAATCTAATACCTAGTCTACCTAGAATACCTAGTCAAACTTTGATAATCAATAATGCAGTGAAGAAAATATTTTGCAAGGTCTGTAATGCAAAGACAATCAATACTCCTTGTGTTGCAGTTGTTCGTTGGTCATATCATGTCCCATTAGGTGGGTGCTCAGTTTCTTTGCTACCTTATCATATAAGACAAGTTTTTTGTGCTGAAACCTGTATTGAGAAAATAAAGTAAAAGAAACTGACTGCCTAGTGAACACACGATTTACGAACTATATTTGACATCACCTACACATCATATGTGTAAAATTTATGTACGTATGACACATACGACATGAATAGGATGTCAATATAAGGTCACGTGTTCACTGAGTGCTGATGTTATATTTTTATTTAAATTTAAGAAAAAGCATATTCTCGCGATTTTTCACGTATTTTTCACAGTTATCCAACCTTATTCCCACGTGCTTCCGTACACACGCTTCATTGAATCATTATTTTACCGTCAAAATAACCAGTCGCTGCGTTTCATCAGTTTGACGCTATCGAGCTGTTTGCAGTGAACTCGTCGTAAATTGGCCTGTGTTAAATAATTTTAATACTGATAATGTTCATACTCCCAATAGACGTTATTGGCAATGTTTTTAATTTATTCACATAATTAGAATTAATCAAAATTTTCGATTTACATCATAATATGTAATTGCTTTACTGGGTGGTACGATACGACAATTGTGTCGGATCACCATACACGAGGTATAACACATTGCCATAATTGTACGCTTCGGCGTGTCGCGTTTCGGAATTAGCCAGTGTATATCCAGTTGCCAAGAGGGTCGGAGCCTGTCTAACAGCGACGACCGGTGATGGATAGTCGATCTCTCTGTGGTCGCTGATGTTTTTGGATTGTACTGTGCTTACCATCAGGCACAGCGTAATCACATTGCTGAGCTACTATTAAAAAAAAAAAAAACTCGACTATTACGTATTGTTAAGTGGTGTAACTTTTAATATAAAAATTTATAAACTATTTCCATAAATCCACATTAAACATTTACCTACATTTAGTTTAGGGGTCATATTATCTAATATACGGAAGTTTATGCATAAATAAATTTTAAGTAAGACAAAAAAGTTTGTTTTCATCACTAACTTAACATATCTGAGTAAGCAACCTGTTTCAGGACTTATAGAGTCTTGTGATACACTTTAATATTAAACGTTATAAAGTATTTGTAATTTAAAAATATTTTGCACCATGTAAATTGGCTCTCCCTGTACTTCTTAATTACGACCTTGTGCCAGTTTCGAATAAACCGGCTATACGAAACTGGAAACAATTCGCGTATTCCCGTCACTCGTCGCCTCGCCACCCGTCGGCCATGTATTCGAAATCGAATAAAATTACTCGTCATGCAAAATTATGTGATAATTATTGCTGCGACAGGCGTGACCCGCACATGTTGCTCGTAAATTAAGCTAGAGTAAATATTTCATTTCAATATATTTCTGTGCATTTTGATGAGTCTTTTTTGTTTTCCCATGGTTTGACCTATTTTGTCAACTTACGTAAACTGATATTATAATAAAGAAAATAATAGAATGGAAGAGGCAACATAAAGTATTTTTTGCCGATCCTACTTAGGTGGATAAGGGTAGGAAAGGGAAAGGAAATAAAAAAATACCTGCTTGAAAATTCCACCTGCTGGACAAAAGCTTCATCCCGTAGGGAGGTTTTTTTTTTCGATTTGATTACACTGTTAGCCATAAGGGCCCTGAAGCCTCAAACGACTTTTATAGCTTCACCGGGCTTACATTAGCGAAGGAAGGCCCTAGCGTTATTACTATGTCAGCCCACAACATTCCGGCTACTTGAAACGGGAAAGTCTATATTTCTTTTTTTTTCTCAAATTTTCTGGTTTCCCTAAAAATATTTGATACAAGCCGATACAGTGGCTCTTACTACTTATACAACGTCTACAATTAATAAAATTTGTTTGTTGTCAATTCAAACACACACAATTTGAAAATTTGTCGCTAAGTACCCATAGATGTGTTCCTGTGGCTATACTTAAGAAATAATCCCTGTAGGTTTCTAGTCTAGCGTGTCCGTAAAAAAACGCACACTAAATTACCTCATTGAAAAAAGCGTAATGTTACATGACCCCATAAAAAATATCCGCACGTGGAAAATTGCGCACATAGATTTAATCGCACACGGAATACCTCACATGTTTAAATACACACATAGAAAAAACGCAATGATTTTTGTTATCCTCAAAGGTACTTACTTGCTTTATTTATTGGGTATTACTAAATTACTGGAAGGCATAGGGTACGTATTTATATATTTTGTTTGGGTATAATTAGAAATTTGCTATATTAAATATTAGATATATGAGGATAATAGGTAGCGAGGAGCAACGAGCGTGTTAGGTTTTTGCGACCAGTAAAAGCTTACTCCAAATTTCGTCACTTAAAGTTATATAGCTCATGTGTTTTACATCTTCTGAAAAAAATATAGGGTCGGTTAGATTTGTTTGCATTTGTTTTCGTTTAAAACAAATTTATAATATAATGTTTTTTTTTCTATGTGTGCATTTATACATGTGAGGTATTTTCCGTGTGTGATTAAATCCATGTGTGCAATTTTCCACCTGCGAATATGCTGTAAAGCTGTTAGTTCGAAAAAAATAAACCTGCGAATATTTCTTGTTGGCTCATGAATCATTGCGCTTTTTTCTGTGCAGTTACTTCCTGCGCGGATATTTTCCGAGAATCCTAATCTAGGTATATTATTTGTCCACAAGACCTTTATCATTAGGTGAGTTTTTGTTCTCATTTTAAACCATTTATATTGTTCGCCTTTCACCCTTGTTAAATTTATTTGAGAAACTCTCCACGTTGCCGGCGACAACGCGCCTGTGTAGCCTGGCCCTAACGTTCTTGCACTTTGTAATGATTGTTTATCAATAATTTTTATCTTTTAATTATATATACTTATTTTACCTTAGTTGTTTCCTCATTACTTCATTTATTGTGTTTTCTGTCGCTTTCCGAAGGCATCTTATCTTTAGGTAATTTATTATATTTAGATATTATATGACAAACTTCTTTTCCGCTGATATATATATTAAATAAGTAGCCTGTTTACAATGATAGTATTGAGCGCTTGGAAGCACCTTTTGAATTAAAAAAATATAGAACGATATTAGAAAATAATTGAAAGGACATCATTCATTATGACTTACCGATCAGACGTCTATGGCTAAACACGTGCAGTCTTTTACAAGATTTTTATAAGTTTATTTATATTTCTGATTCTATTTTATTATATGGAGTCACACTTACCGATCTGGAGTCCGTACTGAAAGTTATTTTATTACTGCAAGAGACCCCTCTCATTGTAATCGGTATTCGAAGGATTTGAAACTATTCACCCAAAATTGTCAAGAACCAAGAATGATTATTAAACTAATGGAAGACCTGGCGGACGCGGTTCTGATAGATGTATAAACGTGGACTATTTCTACTAGAGAAGGTTTAGTAAAATTAATAGGCTATAAAATTAAGGTACACTCTAATTTATATCTTACTTTATTGTCAAATGCCTTCGGAATACACATATAAATCAATATTTTGAATTTCATTTCATATAACGTTTAATAGTTTTCAGAACTTAAATCTATCTAATTGTCTACATTTGACATCATCATGAGGTAGACACCAAATTCATATTACAAAAGCGGGCAATTCGAGCAATATACAACATGAGACCTCGCAAATCACAGAGGAATTTAATATCTTGACTTTGCCGTCCCAATCTTGATATTTTGATGTATATTCGTAAAAACTTTGACAAGGTTAATTTTTTCAAAGAACAGCACAGTTTTAATACTACGACTATATACTAAGTTAGTCCTACCGTTTTTTTTGGCTTAGTAAGACTAATAAAACCTTTTTAGGTAATAGTGTAAGGTTTTATAATAAGATACCGACGCACATTGCTGATTTGCCGGACAATGAGTTCAAGGACATGTCAAGCAGGTTTTACTTGAATGATAGTGATGTCTGGAAGTGACTCCCTCTCTGTGCATCTATTAAATTATTAATATTTTAATAGGATTATTGACTGTAAATATTATTTCTACAGTTAGAAAATAAAACAAAAAAGATTAGCCCGATCGAGTTTCTTGCCGGTTTTTCTCGATGACAGGGATGTTTTCCGAACCGGTAACGTTCATAAGTGCCTTCTTAGGGCCTAAATTGAATGAAGTTATTTTTGATTTTAGCCAATGCTCTCATTTCACTAATGTAACAAATTTTATATGTATATAGTAGGTATTTGTAACTATCTGTTTTATTTATTTAGTAGACATTATTTATTTAATGGATTTTATTTATACCAGGCACTTACTTCATCAGAAAGAGATTGTACATCAAAACTATAACTAAATATTATAAAGAAAAATAGTACAACACATACATAACATATAGTGTTTTATTATTATTATCTAGTAGAAAGATTCTACTTATTTTAGAGTTCGATCACAATCTCACATGATGATAAGCGACGAAACGGTCTAAGGCGGAAATGGACTGGTTCTCAAGTGCAGTTCGGCTGCACACATATAGATGCTTGGACAGATTTTTAGCTCGATGGTGGTAGCTAGCCATATGGACATTAGCAAACGCCCTGCTACCATACTATTCTTCATGAAGTTTTCTTGCAGCGACAGCTCAAGATAATTTTAGGATTTAAACCTACATTTATTAATGTGGTGTCCGAAGACGCTACTATTGAGTCATCGTCACTTCACTTTACAAATCCATAATAATTACTATATACACTTGAAATATTTAACTAAACAAATTTATACAATAATAATAAAAGAAACAAATAAATATTAAGTATCACGTGTTCGTTGATTGTAGGTACACAAATTATATAAATTATATTTCTCATTTTAACGATACTTTGATGTTTTAATTTAAAAGCGAAAAGGAATTAAAAATCATTAAACACAATAATAATTTAGGGCATGAGGGGCAATTGAGGGGCATGCAGTATTAATTCGTTAACTATTTATAATTTATTTTTTATCATTTAATTTAATGTAACTTAATTATGTAATTTGTTATCAGTACAAATTAAAATAAAAATAGTAAAATATTTTTATTATGCTATTGATTTGTTATAGATTGTAATATGCTATTCTTCGGTAAATTCGTTTCTGTATAAGCATGTTGTTGAATCCTTCAAAAATCAATGCACTTAAAGCTGTACCCTTACTAAATAAAAAGTAAATGTAATTGTACATAGGTAATTGGCCGTCCTAAATGAATGATGTTATGAAGTTATCCCATAAATGATAATAGTGTAAATTCATTTTACAGGCCTTGATTTTAATTTTACATAATTAATCAAGCTCTCAATTTTTCACTCTACTAAACAAGTCAAAAGAAGAATAAAATCAAGATATAAATTAAATTATTACTGCGATATTGTTTTTATTATGCACAAGAAAAAGTGTGATTCGATAACGATCTTAATTTTTACACATTTTCAATGTTATTAATTTTTAAATCGTTCGTAAATGAGCGGTTAACCGTGATCAAAAATGCTCGAAAAGTATAATTCGCTACCTCCTATTAATTGTTCCACGGCCGGATCGGCTATCAGACGAGATCGTATTGCGTAAATTAGTCAGTTAATTATACGGCTCCTTATGCAACCCTGTAGTGCCACCATTTTTAATTTAACAATAAAGAAAAAAAACGTTTTAATTGGCTGAACGTTTACAAAATTTTGTATTTCAGATTTAAATCATACGATGGTTACTTTCAATTCGAAAGTTTATTATATTTTTTAAAGAGTTGATAATACAATAATTATGAACATTATCTTTTTCTTAGTACAGTATGTCATTGGCAGTTGGCTGCTTTTGTAGGTGTGCTGAGATACAGCTAGGCTAACTATTAAACTAATTCCATTCATATCCCTATAGTCACATTAGCTTCGATTATTTTTTGTTATCTGATGTCTCGAACTCATTCATAGTTTTATACTATAAACATCAATCTTCAAAGCCTTAATTAAAAGTATTTCAATAAGTAAATCAGAATTATGTTCAACTTGAAAAGAGTACAGATTATTTTGTTATAATCCCGCTTGAAATTTTTTTTTCTAGGTTTGTTAGTCACAAAAATATTCATAGATATCATTCCCCTGTTTAGCACATCCATCATATTTGATGTATTTGGATTTTGGACATCTTATTAAAAACATTCATCTCCTAATGTATCGGACGTTAGGAGAATTAATATGCATAGGATACAATCTTTTTTTAATCACGAAAGTATTGGAAAGGACCTAAACTCTTACGACTTAGCTGTAAAAAAATACATCGTGTTTACTCCGTGTCGGTTACAAATAATTTACGGTTTAACACAATTAATAAAATTAATTTACAGTGTTAAAAAACTCATAAAAAGTTTATGTTTCATTAATGTAAAAATTTTTAATGCAATAATATAATCGTAAAAATGAAATTCTAAATAATAAATATGATCGTTTATAATTATGTATAAAAATGTGTATCAATGAAATCGTTGAATTGTTTCTCGAAAACAAGCAATTGAACTTTGCACCCGTTAGATCTCAGCTCTTTTATCGGTGACGACTATTCCTAACCTCGTTTTTACCCATATTTACCAAACTCGGCCCCTTTTTCACATTTATGTTTTTGTTGAGATATCATTACTTTTGAAAAGCTGGCAGAACGTCATCTATTGGTAAACGGTTGGAAACGTCGTTTACTTAATACTCATTATGACTAGGTATTATTATTATTTCGTATAAAATCATTAGTGACATTATGCAATGGAAGTAAGCGAAGTAGACTAACTAACCTTAACTATAAACATTTTATACTGGCTTCTGCCCGCTACTTTGTCTGTGTGGACTTCAGATTGGGTTCTTTACCGGGATAAGTATCATATGTATTAATCTAGGCTGTAAACTATCTGTGAGCCAAATTTCATCTAAATCTGTTCAGTTGTTTGTGTGTGATAAATAACAAACATCGAAATAAGCAAACTTTAACATTTATACTATTGAAATTTTTATAATACGATTCGAACAAAGAATGAAACTGCCGCGAGATAATTCTTCATCTACAGTCGCTATCATACCGGCAAATACCAATACAAATATCACGACAGAAGCGTCGAGGAAACTGGATATAAACGTGTTGGTACCAAGACCCTATGCATCAAATCAAGTGTCTTGTTTAACACCCTCTATAATTGTAGTCGTTCCAATTCAGTCAAATAGGAATGCACTACAATTAAAGAAAAAAACCAAAATAATTGCGATTAAAAAATATATCGAAGAGTTCTCTTTCTAATGTACATGCTACAGTATAAATTCTAAGGAAGCAATTTCTCTTTAAATTATATTTATGTGGTTTTACTTCCATCGTGTAAGAATGAATGGGTCGCCACGGGGCGCGCTGCCTAGACGCAGACCACACAGCCAGGGCGTGCGGGTGGCTCATGCTAACTTTGTTTTAGTGCCTTAGACTAGAAATTAGTCTGAGAAACAGTCTATAGACATTACACTGTAATTATTATATGCTTACTGTAATTTATTTCGTGCATTCGATACATATTTTTTAAACTTATAAATCTTTAGGAGCGGTATGAAAAAAAATTGCGCGTGAAGCATCGAACAAGTGGTAGAAGTAAAACTTCTTAAAAAAGGAGATGGGAATAGCCTAAACTGTGTATTAGAGCTGTTTCATACTAGATTGGACCGATAGTATTACCATCGGTTTGTTGTCGGATATTGCTGTGAACATTATACTGACGATCAATCCGTCTATCTCACATAATCTGAACACCGCCCGACTTTTATCGTTTATCGGCTCATTACAAAGCAGCTATGAGGTGTCTTTCCGCGTACAATGAACGACGACGACCATTTAAAGCTTATGTAGTTTATAACTATATGTATGGTGGCCGCGATCCCTATCACCTCGCTTGATTACTGGATATACACCGGTTGATTTCGGAACGCGGTAAACCAAAAGAAAATCAGTAATGGGTTTATAATGGGTAATCAGTCAGGTTTTGCCCGCCTGGCTAGCTACCACCCTCAAGTTGAAAATCTGTCGCCAAGCACCAATGGGTTTGTTCCGGCAGCTGCACTTGAGAGCCAGTCTTCCACTAGGTTTAGCGTGTTACCATCTTGGGCCACAACGTCACTTAACATCGGGTGAGATTGTGGCCACTACGTCAAGACTATTACGATAAAAAAATAATATATAAAAAAAAACATTGTGTATGATATAGTGATTTTTAAATAATTATTCGAAATTTCTTTGCTACTTCCGCTTGCAATAAATGAATAGTAGCTAGGTTCGTAGGAGTCAACATCGATCTGAGAATGCCTCGTTTAGAGTCGAAACACGTGTCATTGATTGTGGCCGTTTCACATCTCATCTGCAACATAATTCTTTTAAATTAATTAGTATATAAATGATATGATATATATATATATATATATATATATGATATTTTTATATACGTTAATGTAGATTGTTATTGTAAAGAGATAGGTTTAAAAACAGCAACCTCAGAGTTTCTTGCCGATTCTTCTCTAAAGAACAGTGTCTTCCGATTCGGCTGTAGAGTCATTGAAAATATTAAATATAAACAAAATTTGAACTCGACTATATAACTCGATCCCACGAACTGTCGACACGTCATTCGTGCGCGATAAACGAGTCTCGTTTAAAATAATATTTTTTTACAACCTGTAAACAACGGCCCGATTAATTACAAATATTAATTGAAATTACCGAAAGCTTAAAATTAAGGTTACGTTCAAAGGAACCAGCGGCCTGATCTGCGGCGAATTTAAATAATCAATTATTCAGTACATCGAGTCGGTTGATTTATTCGACGATTTTATTATATTTGTGTTTAATTGTATGGTTATTGTTGTATCTTCAAATGTGTAAATCTTATAAAGTTTTATATATTTTTTTACGTTGAAATAGATTTATTTCTTTAGTATTCACCTGATAAAAGCCGTAATAATAATGGTATAAACATAATATCATATTCATGTTTTTCTTTTTTATCAAATAAAGAAATATCAATAAACCTAAAAATGTCTAATATAGATTGCACAAGTTTTTTCGAAACGTTGAGATACCTATGTGGATGTCATTTCTGTGTAAATTAATTTTGAAGTGAAAACTTCTTTAGCACCGTTGTTATTTGAAACTCGATGAAACGAAAAAGCGACAGTAAAACAGACAACCATATACATCTATAGGATTTAGCCTACGAGGGAATGAGATAGAATACATTTACATTATGCGCGGTTCATGCAAGTCCTGATTTTCATTATTGTAATAGTCGGATTGGCCTAGTGGTGTGAGACGACCAGACTTCATACGCAGTACGAGTGGTTGATAGTTCGAATGCCGCTGATTTAGGATATTTAAAAGGAGTCTTTAAATAACTTTTTTTTAAGGTTTCACTTCTGACACATGTGAACTGCTGCACACATTTTTTTTTATCGAAATAGGTTTAGCGCTTTGGCCACAATCTCACCTGATCTTAAGTGACGATGTGACCCAAGATGGTAACACGCTAAGCCTAGTGGGAGGACTGACTCTCAAGTGCAGCTACCGGAACACACCTATTGATGCTTGGCGACAGATTTTCAATTTGAAGGTGGTATTTGATTGACGAAGCCGTTACTTTGCGGAAATGCATATTTTTTAAAATTAATTAACTTTTTATATTTTTTAAAATTTCGTTAAAACATAGATTATTGTTGTAAAGACATTGGTTTATTTACTTTATGTACATACATTTTATGTTGTAGGTAGATGAAACTACTACTCATCTATTGCAGGCGGAAGTAGCAAATTAATTTTGTGGGTAGTAGCTAGCCAAGTGAGCATTAGAAAAAGACTGCTATGGTTTCATCACGATGTTTTCCTTTACCGAAAGCTCAGGCTCATTGCAGGGATTCGAACTCACGTCCATTGATGCGATGTCCGTACACGCTGCCCCTCATTGCTTCATTATTACCACGAGTCAATATATGGTATTTGTTATGTATTTTGTTGTTATGATACTCTTGCCGTACCGGTTCTTAACAACCATACATATGGTGGAAACCAATCATAGCCGCCGGCTTCAGATCATCGCGTTTTGTATTATCCAGCTTATTTAGTTAGCTTTTTTGTTGTGGTTCTTGCTTGCAGGTCAAAAACGGTAGAGAGACTTGGAGCGTACACCAGTTCAACACTCCAGTAGTGTAGTATTTTATCCAGTCGGACATGGAAAAAAATAATTACATCATGGTATTAATTGAGTGCAATTAGAACTCACGTACAATGAAAACTAAAAATCTTCACTCAGTTTAGGCCGTAAAAAGGCACCTTTGAATGGAAAAACACTACCACCGGTTCTGAAACCTTCCCATTGAAAAAAATCGATACGAAACTCGATCGACTTTATCAATTTTTTTATTGAACTTTAAGCATTTTTTGTTGTTCATTTTAATTTATAGAGCATATCTAGAGAGAGTGAGTCACTTGCAAACATTATTGTCCTTCACGTAATTCTATAATAACGTTTCCACAATTATTCTGTTTCAAAGTATAAAGAATTCCACAACTTAATTCTTAGCATAGTTTCGTCATCGAGCCACGGAGAATAATTGCATGTGACAGCAGCTGCATTAGGAAATCGTTTGTCGATGTATCTGATGTTATTGGAACGATCTGCGTCCACGGAGTCCTGTTAACAGACCACCAGCAGCGCCGAGCGCTTATTCTGAAAGTTTCTAATTATTATGGTCCTTCGAGCGATTGCCAAGCGATGATAGACTGTACGAAGGAGAACATAATACTGTTAGCGCAATATTGTGGTAGTGCGTTCTTTTTTAATTGGGCTAGCTAGTAATAGCTTTTAAAAGAGGTAGGGCATAGATAAAACTTTTTGGGGATCTTCCACCTTACAAAACATCGCAGCCAAAAGTGTTGTGTTCCTGCGGTGATTAGAGTTTCCATAGCAGACAGACCACGGGGAATGTGGGTTCAAGGTCTGCAATGCGTCAGTGATTCCTCCTGTTACAAGCGTCCATATACTACGGTAACAGCTTACCATCATGTGGGACGTACGCTCGCTTGCCACCATGGTTGTAATTAAAAAAATAGCATCCTGAAGCATCTTTCATTCATTTTCATCGATCACAAGAACTATAAACGATATAGACTATAGCTGATCCAGAAAAACGACTGACCGAGCTCTCTAACTATTTTCCATAGTCATTATATATAATAGTGAATGTTTGTTTGATTATACCCTATGCGATCCTATACCAAATCAAATTAAATATACTTAATTTAGGCCCTAAGAAGGCACTTACTAACCGTTCATTCAATTGCGATTAAACTTTTGTGTGCACACCCGTAAAGGATTTTCTGTATTAATAAAATCAGTTTACACCAAATTACGTACAAGTCGTTTCATTTTTAAGACAACGGGACAAAGTTCTTGTTAAAAGCTTGTATATTATTTAGAAATAGGTTATTATTAGAAATTTTTCTGCGTGCATTAAATGCTATGCAGTTTAATCATCATTGCGGAGTAGTTTCGATATCGTTTCGATCTAAAAGAATAATGTTGATACGCGCAAACACAGCAGGGGTTCAAACACGCTATGCGTAATTCATTTAAGATTTTTTGCCTTGAAATATAACAGAAATACGCGACAAACTACTTTTTTGTAATAAATTTCATTAAAAACGCATAACATATAAATTATAAGTATGTAATTATTTAGATATCTCGTTATTAGGCCGCAAAGGATTGTAAGAGTTGAAGGTAATATATGTGCAGGACTGTTAGTAAAACACCGCTGTACCTTTTCCTGCTTTGAAACTACTCTGTAATAGCACTGCTGTGATTCGTTCTAAAGGTACAGTTGAAATACGAGGTGTAATTAAGTTCTCAGGTGTGGTATCGTGTCGGTGAAATGCTTCCAAAAAGACAGGAGTCCTGTTATTGGTGTTAATTATACGTGACCATACGCTTTCGTCATCATTTAACATCATGAGATTCGTCGTCTTACTATTGTAAAAAATATTGTAAAAATTATTGTTGGGATTCTGCTAAAGTCTGGAAGCTTGAAACTTCAATCATTTATATTTAGTGAGAAATATAATATTTTCTTTTAGGTAAATGTGTTAGGTTTTACAATAAACTTTTAGTGTTGCAGTTTTACCGGACTATAGGTTTGGATTGGAAATTTATCAGATATGTAATTCGGGGGTTCGAGTACGAACTCGCAACGTTAAACGTGGTGTCCGAGCAAACTACGGCTGAACCATTATCGTTTCAAATCGGTAAACCCAGAGAAATCATAAATTTTTAAATCAGTATATTGTATGTCTTATTGTTGCCATTACCAACTTTTTTATAATTACTATAGTAACTCTAAGATAAAACATAAAGGCGCACTCAAATCATTCACTAGGGCTTTCAATATCAAAAACATGACGCTATAGATAAATGAAACAAGACAAAAGTAACTCGCTAGTAATTATCGATAGATATTGATCGAATAGTTACAGTTCGATCGTATCAATAGATCGTTCGAATCAATTACCCGTTAATGATCGGTAGGAGTGTGATTAGCGTTTCTCATTTGTCATTCACCGAAATTGTTTGGCCATGGTCTAAGTTAAAGGCGATGGCCATACTTATTTAAGCCGAAGCATTTTTATTAAATGACGATGTTGTCTTCGTCCAGTGTGTTTGCTTGCTGGTTTATAGTATAGCTAACTTTCTGCTGGCAGCTTGGCTTGCTACAATATAAAGTCAACATCCTCTTAGAATTTCAAATTTCCGTTCTTAATATTTTGAACTATATGATGATGAGTCATTTAGCACATAATAAAAAATAAAATAAGAAAAAAATCGAATCAAAATCAAAAAATACTTTATTCAATTTAGGCCCTAAGAAGGCACTTATGAACGTCAAACACGACTATACTACTACTAGTTCGGAAAACATCCCAGTCATCGAGGAGAACCGGCAAGAAAATCGATCGGGCTTATTTTTTTTACCAACTGCATAAATACTATTTACAGCCAATAATCATATGTCATATATATAATTTAGTGGATGCACAGATCGGGAGTCACTTCCGGACATCACTATCATTCACTATCATTCATCATATCACTATAATTATCCATCCTATAATAACCTTTTGACAGTAAAACCTGCTTGACATGGTCGTTGAACTCATTGTCTGGCAAATCCGCAATATGCGTCGGAATCTTATTATAAAACCTAACACTATTACCTAAAAAGCTTTTATTAGTTTTACTAAGTCTAAAAGACGGTACGACTAATATTAAGTAACTCCTCCTCCTCCTCCTCGCGTCGTATTCCTCATTACTGAGGGTCGTGACTCCCCCGCTGCATCAGTTTCCCCCGTACGATTTCCCTCCATCTGCTGCGATCTTTAGCTTCATGAAGGGCATTGTGGAAGTTGATGTTCAGAGAAGATCGTATTTGGTCCGACCATCTCGTGGGATTACGTCCTCTGGGACGTTTGCCATCTACCTTGCCTGTCACCATCAGCTGATCAAGGTTGTGACTCTCTTTACGAGAAATATGTCCGAAGTATTCCAGCATTAAGCAACTAACGACTAATATTAAGTAACTAACTAGTATTAAGTACGACTAATATCTAGTATTAAAACTGTGCTGGTCTTTGACAAAATAATGCTTGTTAAAGTTTTTACGAGTATAAAATTATCAAGAATGTATTGGGAGGGCAAAGTTAAGATATTAGAGGTCTCATGTTGTATATTGCTCGAATTGATGGCTTTTGAAATAAGAATATGGTGTCTGCCTCAGCTTGGTTTTGTTTGCATTTTGTAGTAAATTATTTTAAGCAAACCATTCAGAAATATTTAACTAAAGTATTATTTAATTGCCTAACCTATGAATCTATTCTTTTCACTTTGAATAGAAGTGGAGTATCATCATGTATTCCCTTTGCATCGGGTAAACGACACTATATAGTTTTCAGTAATTTGCTATATAATAGACCAAACAATTCCGTTCTCATTTATCCGCTAAGTGTGAAATCATAATAATGAGCTGATTAATATTTTACTACCTAATTTAATTTATACCGATAAAATTTTTTTCATTAAAATTAGTTATACCTGCAGCCGTACACAATCATATACCATACACCTGAATACTGAATACCCGTGTACTCACATTAACACGCCATGCATTCACACAAGAATGCAACCAACTATGACGTATAATTTAAATTTAATTTCGTAAGGAACCAACTACCTATATACATGTAACACTAGTTTAGTAGTTGTGTACTATTTACTAATAACCTTTTATGTGTTTCTTTTTTATGTTATAATGAAATGTATTTAAACAGTTCGTGGTTTTTTTTTTCGTACTGACTATACTGTTAGCCATAAGGGCTCTGAAGCCTCAAACGGCTTTTACAGCTTCACCCGGGCAACCCGTTCGCGATCTCATTAGGCATATATGCAAAATTTGGAGGCAAAATAATTTTTTTACTGCGTTATCATCCCGAACAGATTAATTTAGTTTTATTAAAAGTACAATCTGCAATATATTCTATATCTTTCGGTCAACATTTAATGTACATCTTTGACTTGATATTGGAATGATAATATTAAAACTCAACAGTGACACCGACCATACATACTATAGTCTTCCTGCACAGGTGTGTCTGCGCAGGTAGACCGGAGCTTGTATTGGAAAAGCCAAGTTAGTTAGTTTCGTTCTAAGAGAGGTAAGGCACAGAGAAAATTGTCTAGAGATTTCTCTCTACTTGGGGCAGCCCGACTAGTGGAATACCTACCTCCATCCTACAGAAAATCGCAGCCAAATGACCTAGTGTTGTGTTTCTGCGGTGAATAGGGTTTCCAGAGCTCCTTGGGGTAGGGGGGTTCAGGGTCAGCGACGCGCTTGTGGTACTGCATGTATGGTATGCAGGCGTTCATAGGTAACGGTAGCCGCTTACCGTCAGGCGGGTCGTATGCCTGTTTGCCAGTTTTGTAGTAGTATAAAATAAAAGTTACTTTGACTTGCGCTGGGAACGTTAAAAAATCGAAAATCAATTCTTACTTTAAACCTGTGCGCGTGTACCTGCCTATACACGCTACGACGTGCGGTCAACCTGCTCAGGTAAATCTCTCAGGTAGACCATAGTATGTTGGCGGGCGTTAAAGTTGTGAAATAAAAATATAAATGGTGTAAAATTTTGAAAAGCACTAATGACATCACTTTTTAACTCACACCAAACCCTAAATGTAACCCATGAATTCAAAACATAATAGATTTAAACAAACATTCCTATTATGAAGTGCCGAACAGTTACCGGCCACCGATAAAAAACATCATTACGCACTCCGATAAAGCGCTTAGAAGTGATAATTTGTCTAATGATAGTGTTTAGTTCTGACCGGTGATGATAGGAGTATCCCTATTATACAATCTTAGGGTTCCTTTCTTGGTTAACGGTTTCATAAAATATATAAGAAAATTCAGCCTGTAAGTTTTTGGGAAATAAAACAAAATCGTTTTTCCTCCTCTCTTTAAAAGTGTGGCCCACTCCGAACCTCCTGAAGCCGCCAAATCACCAGAAGATACTTCGAAATATCCTAAAAGTGCCTAAATTATGCAATTTTGCACAGTAGTTCCTTATATTACGTAGGTGAAAAAGTGTTTTACATTAAGAAAGATTTCTTGACAATTCGTCCCCAAGGGGCTTAAATAGGGGTTGCAAATAGAATGATTGCTGAGATGTTGTCAATAGAAAATTTAGTCGAACTCATAGCCAGTTAAATATAAAAGCTATTAAATTTTCTTAACTGTTTGAACTTATTGTGAATATGATTCCTTTATTCTTATTTTTCCATGGTGGTTCTTGGATAATTATAACCTGCAAGCATAAGAAACAAAAAATAAATACAGAACACCGCCACATAAACAAGAATCACGCTTGACCCGATTTTTTCTCTCTTCCCAACAGTACTTTCACGAAGACGTTCCTAAAAAGAAAGTACAACAGTGGAAAAAGAGAATTATGGCTTACGCCCGCGGCACTCGATGCGTCTCGGAAACAAAATGTACAATTCATAATTATCGACTTTATAGTGATGCGATAACATCGATGACATAATAAATTAAATTGACATTGTCTTTTCGATCAATATTGAGTTTTGTTGTTTATTTTATGCGGTTATAAATGATTTGCTAATTTTAATAATGTAATGGTTATATTTCAAAATTATTGCGATTTACGTGGTAATGCAAAATTTGGCAATTAATAGACGTTCTCAACAAACTGTCAACTCCATACATTTTCCCTACTAGCCGTTATTCGTAGGTACTACTCCTGTCCAAACGTAGCAGGCCATTGGTAACTTAGCTGATGAAACGTTTTTCATAGGAACGCTTTGGGCTTTCACCTGGTTTAAAATACGACAGTTCGTAAGCAAAACGAATAGTACTTTGAATATAGGAACGGGAATTAATGTACATAAAGTGTTAAGAACAATAGAAATAAGAGAGGTAGGGCACGAAAAAATTGCTATGGAGATTTCTCTTTACTTGGAGCAGCCCGACTGGCGGAATTACGCCGACCTAAAGATCACAGCTCAACAACCTTGTGTTTTGTTACTACGCTGAGTAGGGTTTACAGGGCTCCTTGAATAAGAGGGTTTCACGAGTTCGCGGGCTGTTCGCTTATTTACCACTTTAGTTGTATTAAACAAAAAATGTTGGGTATTTTATCGATATGACGATACCAATTTGATATCCCTATTGGCGGCAATTATCCGTGCGATGAGCATCACGTTTACTTTGCACTGGAACATCAAAGCTGCCGCCCGCCGATATTCGCGACGAAATTCCCCTTAATCGACCCCCATTTCGTGGCGTCCACGGTGTGCTGTCACCAACACAGCCAATCTTAATTTACGTGATTGTTTGTTTGTTTGTTTCTTTTTTTACATTTATTAAATGATCAAAGGTCAACTACGAAGACTCTTTGGATTATTACTATGTATATTTATTTTATTTTGTATAAATATTGATTTTTATTGTCATCATTTTTAGATTAAAGTAATGTTTCTTCAAACACAGTTAAATAGTTTTTACACAATAAAAAAGTCAGTACTAACTTCATCATGTTGTTGGCATTCGGGATAAAATACTTATTTTGAGTTATTTTTGTTACGCCAAAGAAGTAAACTTCTTACGTGCTTGCATAATTTTATACTTTGTGATTTTTTTTGTACTCAAAAAACATAAATTTTCATATAATTCATCAATAGTGGAGAACATAAGCTTTAAAATGTTGTTTGAGTCATTCATTTTGATGAAGAATTAACGGAGATACGCGTTGCCAGGAAAAAACGCATTTGGGAAATAATATACAATATGATTAATAAACCATATAATATTATAAATTTCATATTAATCATTAAATTACAACTATATTTCAAGTTTAAACCAATATCGATTTAAAAGTAAGCATGCAAAATAAATATATTAAAGAAAGTATTTAATTTTCAGGTAAGTCTCGACAACCTGTCCCCGTATCGAGGTAAGCCAATTTTTTTCCTTTCTCCTCGCCAAACAATTATTTTGCCTTGTTGATAAAAGTCATTAATATCGCGCGCGCTCCAATGTAATCGGAACGATGTAATGAAAGTACGCGTTTGGTTGTGTTGGTATTGGTGCCCATCACTTGGTTAGCTCACTGGTGCGCATGCGCGAGGCGCGGCGGCGGCCTTAGACAGAGAAGGAAATAGACATACAGATCGTGTGTAAGATGGCGATATTTTAGATTAGTGTTATGATTTTATTGCGTTTCCTTAAAAAAATTACCATTGTATGCACGCACAAAACACTGTTCAATGCCAGATGTACAATAAAATGTTAATATACATTTTTCTCGTTTGAAAAAACCACGAGAAAACACTCTTAACCTCGACTATTTTGACAATTGTTGCGCCTTTAGAACCAAAAACAACTGGTTGAAGCCATAAGCCTTTCCCTTTTACTCTTTATATTTTACGTATATCGCTCTTTTAGTTCATAGTGAAATAGTAAGTAATACCCCTAATTCTTTTAGTTACTTCCTCTAAGGTGATGACGCAATAGTGACGTCACTCGATTAATCGACTCCGCGCCGCTTCACGACAAACTAATCGATATCAACAAGCTAAATCATAATTATACAGTGTGCATTACTAGACCTGCTTTATTGGATTTTGTTGGACAAATGTTTTATTAAGAGGATATTAAAATTTAAATGTAGCTTTTAAAATATTTTTTATCGAACGACGAAAAAGTGACGGCACTGTATCTGATGATAAGCACAGCGTAATTCAAAAACTACGGCGACTGGACATTGGCTGACAACGAAACGCGACAAACCAAAAGAGAGTCACTGTGACTGGTTTATCACCAGTGGTTTATGTGTAGTGTAGTCTTACCACCCTGCTTGATTACTGTATATATACCGATTAATTCCAGAAAGCGACTCGCCTAAGCGTGCAAATTTGGCGTTCACCTGGTATATGGTGGTCGCGTTCCAGTCGCACACAGTTGTCTTATCCTACCGCTCTTTCCTTCTTCTCGCCTTTTTTATGCTATGCTTGTGTATTATTTATATTAGTATTATATAATCGACCTATGGGACTTTTTAGTTAATTTAATTATCAAATCATAATTATAGTTATGAAAATCTTGGGTTCGATGCATATCATCCACTAGTACATATTTTTTAATTCGGTTTTTGTATTTGAAGCAAATTTATGCCCATTAGTGGAATGCATAAAGGCTTAACAAATATTTTTAAGCGTCATAAAACAAAACCTCTTGGGAACAAAAGACACGAGACGCGCAATAATTGGAATTTACTCAGCAGACGTCTGTATCTAACGAATTTCTAATTTATAGTGAACGATAACGAACACCCCGGCAGTAAATCGTGCGCGTACGCATCTAATCGGCGCGGACCGGTGGCGGTATCTAGCGGCGCCTTTGCGCACTAAGATGCACACGGCTGCCGCCCGAGCCGAGATTGCGCGCGCGCAAATATTTCTATTTACTTTCTATTCGTATTATCTGTTTAGGGGTATTGATAATTCCTTGGTGTTGTTTAATTGTGCCGAGTGCTAAGATAAGTGTTCCCTTTACAATGGAGTGATAAGTTTCAAGAAGTGGTAAGACCTGTGCGACTATCATTGGAAAATCTATTTTTATGTGTTCCGTTCTGAATAAACGAACTGCCACACGAAGCGCTTGGTTCCATTTTAGTACTCATGAGTGGCAACCACTCATTGAGTGGCCTCACTTCCAATTGCAGTCGTATTTTACGTTGTTTATAAATCAACTTCAACTTCTTACTCTTGTTCCATCTAAGTAAAGTCAGTACAACATAATTATTTTCATCTTTCATATTGTGAACTGAGATTCGACTTTGTGTTTTACGAACAGCCGCCTGCCGACGTCAACACTCCTTGGGAAATCCTCCTTTGTGTCTAGCCGACGATACCTAAATATTCACTATAGTTTTATAGGTATAGTAATATAAAAATCTTTTTATTATTTCATGACTTCTAAATATTGTAGTTAATATTAGGAAAATTATCATATCATGATAGCCTCTAATCTAGATGTTATAAGGAAGGTATTGACGAATAAATACAATATACTAATATTTTACTAAAACCTATAATGTAATTTTTTTTTGTTACGTACATAACATCCTGGAATGTTGTGAATTATTAACGTTGTCTGTTACTTTATACCGTATAAAAAACCACATTATTGGTGTAGCCAGTTGGTTTTTTTTTCAAAGTTGCTATATATTTTTAAAAGACACTACAATTAATAATTTCATGTATGTTCGCAGAAATTTAAATAAGCTACGAGTAGATTTTGTAAACGACTGGCATACTATTAATATAAGAAATAAACAAATATTAGTCACCCGTGATTAGATTTAGTAAAACTAATACAATTTTTTGGGTTGGTAATAATAGTGTTATGTTTTATAATAAAATCCCTAAGCACATTACTTACCGATTAAGTTCAAGGACCATATATAAAGCCGGTTTTACTGTGAAAATTTTATTATAGGTTGGATCATTACGTGAATGGTAGCAAAGTCTGGAAATCACTCCCTCTCTGTATATCTCTGTAACAGTAATAAGACAATTATAAAAATATTAATAAACCCGATCGACTATCTCGCCGACCCTTTTCGATGATTGGGATGTTTCAGAACCGGTACTATTTTGACGTTCATAAGTGTCTTCTTAGGGCTTAAATTTAATAAAACATATGTATGTTTTTGATAGAACATCATTAGACCTACAAATTTTACTAGATGCAGACACTAATACTCCACTGGTATTACTGGTATTCCTCATTACTGCAGATAATAAAATTTTATTCGACAAATGTAACTTTTAAAAATACTTTTATTTCTGTACTTTATTTATATACTAGACGAAGTGGGTACATAAAAAATGTATGTGATGTTGCGAAAACGAACAATATTAAACGCACTTTACGCGATAAAAACGTATGCGAGACGCCATGAATTAGTCATGAGACGCAACAAACGCTCCAGGGAAAGGTCATTCGCTTATTGGACACCCTTAACGGGAACAGGTTTGTTTTTGTATTGAAAACAAATCATATTCTAAACCTATTATAATTGCTACTTACAATTGTAAAACATTTTCGTGATGCATTTGACTACAATCACAGTTGAGGTCTATCTTCAACACGATTTTTATATTTTATATTGTTTGACTACAATCTCACCCGATCGTGAATTGAAGATGCGACTTAAGGGTAATACGCTAAGCTTAGAATACTGGCTCTCAAGTTCAACTGCCGGAATACAGCTGTAGTTGCTTGGAGACAGATATTTAACTTGAGAACGGTAGCTAGCCTGGCGGACATTACAAAATGCTTTGCCACCATGCTATGGTTTCATAACGATGTTTTCCTTCACCAAAAGCTCAGGCTCATTGTTGGATTCGAACCTACGTCGATCGACGCATTGTTTAACACGATGCCACTGAGCAATCATTGCTTCAAACTTGAGATAAAGTCCTACCACTACCATCATCCCATTGGATGTTGATTTTCTTTAATCAGTAACGGTTGGATTTGTTTGATGTCAGATTGGATAGTGGTCACGGCGAAAATCGTCGCTGCAGTAGATAGAATGGTATAATAACGGTGACTCTTGGTAAATTCTTATCGTTCAACAGTGACCGCTAATATTTGACTGTATATAAAAACAATTTGAATAATTATGTTGTCCACTGTATTAGTGAAGTTTGTGGAAGACCTTTGTTTAATTAAGGTATTGTTTATTTTACTTAGTTTTGAACTTGTGAAATTATATTCACGCTCGGTGATGAAGTTAAATACCTATTGTGATAAAACCTACGCATCATATAACTTAATCTTGATTAATCAAAACAAGCATAAAGTTATTACACTATTTGTCTCTAAAAATAGCTTGAATAAGACTTGAAGGAATATGTACAATATTGTTATATTTTTAGTAAATGAAGATAATATGGTGATATTAGATTGACATCAACTTTGAAATGATTGTTCCGGCTGTCGTACTTGAGAGAACCTTTCTAGACTTTGTGCGGTTTTGTTTTCCAGCAGATTGTTACTTCAAATGAGGTGGAACTGTAAACTAAGCTAAGAACGCTTCATATTTAAAAAAAAACTATTAAACGAAAAGCTGATTTTATTTTAAAATATTTACAGATCTCAGAATATTTGATGAATCTTATCGTGTAAGTTGTGGAGATTCAATATTTATAATAAATCCTGTATCTATTGTTTATTGTTTACTAAGTATTATTGGCATAAATCAATGTTTACCTCTTTTAATTCCATACGAAATTACTTATATTTTTATTTTTTTATGAATATATTAAATACGTTATTTTTAAAGTAGCAGTATCACAGCAACAAATATTTCTAAGCTACAGTATAAATTTTAGTCTTTTAATTGATTATGTACCTATTACTCGTGAAAAATGAAACAAATATTTTTAATTATTGTTTCATCGGTGTACATACTCGTAGGTAAGGTAGTTTTTTTTTTTTTAAGTCTGTTAAATTTGACTCGTTTTTACATTGTACGCAGTCAAACATATCTATACCTATATTTAAAGAAAAAAGAAAAGGAGTTCATTTGTAACATATACATAAAAGTAAAATAATTATGATTAATAAGTCAAGGAATAATAATAATAATGAAAAGGAACAAAAATCGTATATCCTGTTGTTTGTGTTTACATTTGCCGTGTGTGTGTGTGTGTAATGGGCCTCGAGTCAGCATATAATGCTGTAACCCGTAAGGGGCGACAGTTCTCGAGCGCTGATTTCCACTCGACGCTTAGAGAGTTATATAGTTAGTTATTTGCGCAAATATTAAATTATGTAGATGCTGTTTGTGTTGTAAACTTGTTCACAAACTGTATCGTGAAAGCACATACTTTATATATACCAGTATAATAGAAGACTGTTATCAAGCTAATGTACTTAATTTTTACACTCGAGCGTGAAACAACGGGAACGCCAGAAAGTGTGGCGTGAACCGTGGAGTGACGAATACATACACTGAGCGGCTGTTTGCCGCGCACTGAGCACTGAGCTCACACCCCGCCCCGCCCTGCCCCGCTCCGTCCCGCCTCCGGACCGCCCACTGCTGCTCGGCAACTTCACTGCGGTGGGAAAGTGGGAAACTCGTGGCAAGTGGGGCGAAGGTGCTATGGTGGACTTACGTGGTGGGGTGTTGACGTGTGAATGCTATTTGTCAATGTTGAGATCGATCATGCTCGGATACGATGACTTGTGTTTTTCCTTTTTTTTATCAAAGTTGCGAGAGCGTTCGAATTTCAAATTTCTGTTGTACGTGGAAATATTGACATGCGATTATACATATATCACTAGAATATTCTAGTTCTTGTTTTAACGTATACATTTGAATCAACATTGCAAAATTCTTGTAATACGAATAGCTTATTTATTACTTTTACTTACAATTTTCTTTTTTTTTTTATATGGCTTTGTTCGCGTAATGCTGTATAGTATATTAATGTAAATATCCCACTGCTGAATTAATAATACCCCTTTCTGAGAGAATGCCTTAATCACAACGTCAGCCCACGACATAATATGGGTAATTTTAAACGCGAGAAATGAATTTTTCCACTAGGTATAGCATTTTAGTAGAATGGTAACATTTCTTAAGATATTCAGGTTCATTTATTTATTTAATTCTTCATAGCACGTAAGTGCGTATTGTGCATTTGGAAGCCTTAATGCTAGAAGGCTTATCTACCAGTCTTTTAGCTGTACAAGAGAAAGGTCTATGCAGGATGTCCATAATCTATATAAATATTATGATTGAGGTTTGTCGTTGTACACGCATCACGCAAAAACTACTATAAATAAAGTGTATCCAATATTTAATTGCTCCAAGTAGAGCTTACGTAATAAATTTATACTGAAGTTTACTTACAATATTTATGTCATAGCGTTAATAACTCAATTCAAATTAGCGTTATTCTTATTATAGTAAAATATTTCAATAGATTTATCACATGTATTCTTTGTACACCGAGACTGATATAGATAGTCCTTTGTTGTTGTAACCTTTGGTTGTTTTAAGATAACATCACAGTTTTACAACAATTTTACCTCGTTGTAAATTATGTTTGTACCATAACTTAAATGTGTGTAAAATGATAGTCAGATCCGCGTCTAGGTATTTATTATATATTTATCGGAGTTACGTTTGCGAAATCCACTATGTAAATAATTTACTTTTTAGGAGAGTTTAATTATTTTTTTTGTGTACAATGTTTTCACTGCGTAGATACTTTTTATTATTATTAGTCTTTATTAGCAGTAACATTAATAAACAATGTGCATTTAAAATTATTTTAAATATAAATGCAATTGCTCCTTGTAGACCGACATATCAAACACCGTTTGATAAAATACACTGCCTATTATAATTAATGTAAAATCTAATTAGTACAGTAATAAAAAGAAAGAAAATATCAGTTTTATAATATTTTTTAGAAATGTGTTAATAGTTGAATTTTTTTTTAATTATGTCGTAACTCTATCGCGAGGTATGTCTCGTTCCGGGATCACACGGTGTATACCCAGTAATCGAGCGTAGTAGTGTAGCTATACCCCACAGGATCGCGATCACCATACACATGGTGATAAACAAGTCAAAGTGACACTTTGGTTTCGTGCGTTTCGGAATCAACCAGTATATATCCAGCTAAATAATTGTCCGTTATTTCTTTGCTCCTTCCGCCTGCAACAGATGAATCGTAGTTTCAGCTACCTACAACATGTCTAAGATGTTTAAATTTAAATAATTGTTTTAATGAATGTCTTAAATAAATTTAAATAATAATGATAATAATATGTTTATATTCAATATTTTAAATAACTTTACAGTCGATTCGCAAGGCACTGTTCTTTAGAGAAGAATCGGCTACAATCTCTTTACCATAATAATCTACATTAGCGAAATTTTGAAATAGCTAAAATATATATGAATAATATTTAAAAAAACGAGGATGTCGCGTTGAGAAGCGAACGTCTCAACTGCAATATAATTCTTTTAAATTATTATTTTTTTAAATATTGTTCATATATATATAAATATATTTACACATTTATTTTAATTCAAACATTTTATGTTGTAGTTAGCTGAAACTACGATTCACCTATTGTAGATAAAGAAATAACTTATTTACGATGGATTTCCGCAAAGTAAAGCATTCGTCAATCAAATATATCCAGCTACCGAAAGGTTTGTAGGCTGATATAACAGCGACGACTGGCAATAGATTTTTGATCTCTCGGTAGGCGCCGTTGTCTTTTAATTGTACTGTACCACCATCAGTGACGTCATTTTATCGGGATACTGTTTAAATATAAATAAATGTATTATTTTTCTAAATCTGTGACTTGTGATCAATAAAATTGTTTATTTTAAAATGCACAGGCATAGAGTAATGCAATTCTTTGAAGAGACTGCATTTTATAGATTTCCCTGGAGTTTTACTTCGCCTTGTTCAGTAGATTCGGATTACGTACTGAAAACGCTTCAATGTATACAATGTATTGAAATATGCAAAAAGAGCAGTATATTTTTAAATATTTGTAAACTTTTCTTGGTATTCTTGTAAAGCATTGGTACTGCGTCTATTCATGATCGAACTGCCATTGAAGAATAAGTCTTGAATGGTAGTCATAATTCGTTCGGGTATACTTAACTACCTACCTCTTTAAATCACTTGGGAGTCTTAGGGACTAAATAAGTTAACTGTGACTAAGAAAATTGTGTGTGATTTTATCTTTAGGGTTTTACTGAAAAATGTATTTACTTATCTACTCTGTAGATGTCCTTTTAATTAATAACTACGTGTGTTCATCCATAATTCTGACAACATCAATTGAATAATATATATTTTTTATTTATTCTTGTAAACATCGAACACAATTCAAAGATTGCGTCTCCCTTGTTAAAATTGTTTAGGAAGTGTTTATTGCAACTTAACTTGACACTTGACTTCAATAATTGGCAATTTAAAGCTTAATATTTCTCATACGGATCCTTGAATCGAAAAATGGCTTTCACACTCCCGCAATATTTTTAAACGACGTATTCAACGACACCTCACTTGATGGCATTGACGACAAAAAAAAACATTCCCACTTTACGTGTAGGGGAGGTACACTAAACATTTTTTTTGTAAGATTTTATTTTACCTCTTTGTCGGCGTTTTATGTACACCGATACCAAATTACAGCTTTCTAGTACTAAGAATCTCTGAGCTAAGCCGCGGGCAGATAGACGGACATAGAGAAACTATAAGGGTTCCTTGTTGACTTCGGAACCCTAAAAACCAACACAAGACAGATTAAGTTACCGTCAAAAACTGTGCAGTTATTAGTATTTATGGATCACGGATAATCATTTCTGTATCAAAGGGTTTCGATGCGACAGTAGGTGTACCATCATTAATATGCCTGTAACAACAAGTGGTATGTCGTGCCACGCTCCCGGACGTCCTTGCCGGTGGCTAGGTACTAGATACTAGATAATCGGATCACATGGGTGGTCGGCCTCATTGTTAGTACTTGTATGCTCTAATCGGTTAAGTACAATTCTCGGGGGATGGGAGGCAGAGGCAGATTCAGTTCTATTTAGTAGACTTTCTTTCAAATTTTAAAACTTTATTTTGTATAAAAAATAACATTATATTGAAACCAATATCACCGCCCGAGTTAACGAATTAAGCTAACCTCAGCAAATAGTTTGTCTTCAGCCACGATTTATTACATAAATAGGCGACTCATCACGCCTCCATCCGCTCCTCTGACTCCGAATCGCGCGCCATCCACCATTCTGCAACCTGACATCTCATCCTCTGTTCCTACAGTAGTTACACGCACTGGTCGTAGATTTAGGTTCCTAAATCTGTAGCCTGCATTCTAGATTGTTATTTTTCTTTTTCTTTGCTGTAAATTTCTCCGTAGGGGGGTAATGTGGCAGCTAACCGCAGCAAATAGTTTGTCTTCAGTCATGATCTATTTAAGTAAAAGACTGGTTGGTAATTTGTCTTTGGTAAAATTATACATCATCTGTCAATAATTCGAATGAATTAATAATCAATTAGAAGAGCAATACATACGAGAATCGAGTTGTATTTATTTATAATAATAGGATTCATACATTCTAAATATCCTATAACACTATTATTTACTAAATGTTCTTTTAACGTAAGTTCATAATATTATAATCAAACGATATAAAGGTTTTCTATATGACATAATATACTTAAAAGTTCTGACAAACAGACTCCTCACTGCTTAAACCGGTGTGTGTAGAAGTATGAAATTATACAGACGAGTGCCTTATTACGAAGGAGAGCACTAAGGATTATTGAAAACTTATTTTCTATGGGAAAATAGAAAATAAAATAGGATTTAGTTTTTCTAAATAGGAGGTAACAATTTGCTGATTTCTGAGATGTTCCCGATGAGAAATGTAGGTACACGACTAGTACAAGCATAAAATAGTAAATAGTAAAAACACAAAAACGAATCGACTTGAAAATATTTTTCGGTTTTAAAAGCCGATCATCAGCTGATCAGCTTCTGAAGTTACCCGAAACATGAATACAATTTGAAATATAATAAATGAACGGTGAAAATAGAAAAGTTTTGCTACATACCTAATATTCAAAACATAATATTTATTTTGGACTATGGTAACATGAATTTCAAACTGTGACGCATTATACACAATTTGTAAATAAATATATTGACATGCAACGTATAAATAAACATAAGAATTTTTCGAGAAACGCAACAGTAGAGAACTGTTGACAGATGTCATTGCCCGGTCACCGGCGTCACTTGCTACTTGTAAACAAAATAAGTCCATTTTGAGATACTTTTTATGGTAACGAGAGCGAGCGATGGTCAAACCGATCGGATCGGGTGTTAAAATCACTGTTTCACGTGTGGGCGGCTGACTCAGGGACCATATTTGGCCATTTTGTCTCCTAGCCCAGCGGTTCCTTAAATATTTCACATGTACAAATACACGCCATTGAACGCAGGTGCATAATTTGCATACTACATTCTCTACGGAAGTTCTTATTCGATTATATATATAATTATTCTCTATATTTAAACTAACATCGTTAGGTTCTAAGATAAATCTTCTACGCACATTACCGATTTGTCGGTTAATAAGTTCAAGACCAAGTAAAGCGGGTTTTACTGTAAACACGATGGACTATTATTAAATTATAGTAAGTCTGGAAATTAAGTCCAACCCTCTGTGTGAACTAATGTTCACAAGCTGTAATCAAAGCTTTATACTCGTATATAAAATTTATAAAACGGAAACAAAAAAAAATACTCTGATCGAGTTATTTGTTGTCTCTTCTCGATAAGAAGATATTTTCCGAATCGTTGGTAGTATTTAGACTTTTATGAGTACCTTCTCAGGGTCTACGTTGAATTAGGACTTTATTTCTAATTCTCTCTAAAAACATAATCAATCAATAAAGGTATAAAATAAAAAGTACATTAAAAAAAGAATACTAAAACGGTTGTTGTCTTTAAATTTTTGCAGTTTCTATAATTTATGTCCTCCATTATTTTTTGACAGGAGCATTTGGCGGGATCTTCATCGGTCATGTTGTGGTTATTATTTGAATACATAAATTTTCGTTATTTGGCGCATTGTGTACTATTGGTGACATTTTGCTTATTCTGCACAAGTGAACTATAAATAATTACAAGAAGCTGAATTTTATGTTGCCACAAAAACTTCCTGGACAGTTTTAACAAGGGAGCCACCATCTTGTTAAAGGATTCTTTGAACTTTGAAAATTAGGAATATATTTAATCCACGTGACATTGCGATAAATGTGTATAAACATACGTTGCTATTTAATAAGAAGAAGTCTTTTGTCAGAGTCCGTTTTTAAAACTGATTGAGGCTATGGCAACAGAGTGTAAATGATAATTAATATGTATGTGTGTGTTTGAATCAAATATAAGTAAAGGAAAAGGATATTATTTTAATACATTTTAAAATAAATTAGTTAGATTTGAAAACTAAATTAACAAGTTTGAGAACCACTGCGCTACATGTCCAAATCTGGACGTCGACAATTAAACGTGGTTTTTGTCCAAAATCTACACGCCGTTGCCTTTTATGTAGGCACGCTACCGTGTCCCAATGGGCCACTTAGGCTGTTTAGACAATGCAAGATTTAAATTACTGCTGACAATAGATGAATCACATAATGTTTGTTGTTAACTGCTTTTGGTTTGCTTTCTCCCGTTCGCTTCTGATGAGATTAGGTCGGAATCGTGCACTCTGTGGGACATTTGCTGCTCTAGGTATATTGAAAGTTTTTAACAGGTGGGCTCGTGGTTAAAGGATTTGGCTTCTTTTCAAAATTAGGTATACTTCTTTAAAATGATGAGAATGAATTTTTACGATGCACGTATACAATGCAACAGAAAGTCTACACTATGAATATAGAATTTAAACACTCATAACGGCAGTAGTTGCACGCAGAGCCTTTATAGGCTACCTACGTCACTCGGTGTGACAGTTCTAAAAGTCATAGTGCAAACAGCTCTCACAATCTTGATAAAATTGACAATAAATATGACTAACTGCGCAGTGAAAGAACGTCACATCTCATCACATAATCATCAGAAACATTTAAATATCTTATTTCACGGGAAAACCGGCAGCTTATATTCTTACGTCAAACATAAATAAAAAATTTAACAATATTTCTAAAATTGACAGACGCCATTACAATGAAATGTTGCTAGATATCGGAAAATATTTTATCACGCTTTTTAAAATGAAACTTCTTAAGTGGCGATTTGATAATTAGACTAATATTGAAAGTGAAATTTGAAGGACACGTTAGATTTACGCACGTTCCATTTTCGCCAACGGAAAATGACACCTGTAATACACAATATAGGGTCAAATAACATGAATAAAAAATAAAGACCACTAAGACAAGATAGTTTGAGATCCCGCGAAATACTCCATTATGTATGTCGTCTATAGCATAGTATAGCAAAATATAATGTGTTTAGTAGGTATATGTGTTTAGTTTTGTCTGTGTTAAATGGCAACAAAATATATATTTTTTTAAAGATTGAAACCTAACAACTACGAAAATGGAAAATGTGTAAGGTTGTTTGAGACTTACTGTGACTTATTATAGAATGAGGTTGCCATAGTTATTCATCTTTATAAAGAATGATAAAAGTTAATTGAAATAATCATATAATGAAAAATTATATTAATATAAAGAAAAAGTTAGAGTTTACAGTAGGTTATAATTAAGATTTTTGGTTGAAACTTCTCGAAGAGAGAATTCGCGGGAAATCTGGCCTCAAAACAAACTTACCTTATTTTGCATTTAATTATCCATTTTATGCAATTTTAAATGCTTAGTCGAGAATTTTCGAGTTTTGAGAAAAAAAGCCGAGAAAACAGAAACCCTAGTTATAATGAAAACATCAAATGTTATCAAACATAGTTACACGTTGATAGTATATTCGGAATTTTTTCATAACGAAATTCTTCTCTAATATAAATTAAGGCTACATAAAGGGAAGACGACTGAGCAACAAGCGAATTGTATCCGGGATAATTTATTTTCACCTCACATAAGGTTTCCCTAAAGCTCCCAACGGAATTTGACGTGTCGAACCGACAGTTTTATTGGGATGGAAAATGTGTTGGATTCATATTGGTATATACATATATGTACTAGCAATAGTTATTAATAATAATTACTATACCATACACATAGTCATAAAACCATCAGTGATTTTCTTTTGCTTTGTCGCGTTACGAGATCAGCCGGTTTATATACATTAACAAAGCGGGGTGGTAATGATCGTGACTACCATACACATAGTTCACATCATTGACTTTCTTTTGGTTTGTCAATATCAATAATTAACCATGTCAATTATTGCTTTTATTATTTAATTTAAATGACCAATACTCACAGGATACTTTACACTGAAAAAAAAGTTTTGTTAAGAGTAGCTCAAATTTTACCTATTAGTTACAAAATTCGGGGGACTACTAAACTGAGGCCTACTAGTAACCAAACTCTTAACTAGTTTGGGATGTGTAGCAAAACCAGTTTAGCTATTTTAACAAAAGTTTGGTTACTAAGAAGTAAATTTAAGCTATTTTCTGATTAGTCAAACAGTTCAGCTATCCATTTTTTTCAGTGTAATTTCTCCATTTTTTGGTAAAAAATTCAGTCACTTGCAATATCATTCGTGCGATTGTGATTATGTTGGCAAGTGTAATTACGTGTCGCTTACGCACACATTCATTAGGTTTTGGCTTCAACTTTGAGCGGCACGTTGTATGAAACTATCACTCTTAGCGTTATTACGCTAAGAGTTATTACTCTATGAGTATGAAGTTGCTTGCTAAACTCTGATGGGTACAGTTGGATATAGATCTCGGCTCCCCGCTTGATTACTGATGGAATACACCGGTTGATCCCGGTACGAGAGACTCCCGAGCATGGTGAGGTGATCGCGATCCAATCGGACATAATAATTGTCGTGTCCTACTATGATATTTTTAATGTGCCCTAGTCTAAGTATATCCATCCATCATTCTTTCATTAACCGCTTATTAATAGTTAAATAAATAAATATTTATATCAATTAAACACTTTCAACACGTGCGCCTGAACCGCAAAAGAAACATTAACTTTACAACTTCCATCAATCAACGAAACACGTTTCAAATTGTCTTTTTACACCTTATTTAGCATTTAAAATCAAAACTGATAAATTAATATTTACTTTATCCCAAATGTTACGAATACAACTTGTCGCATACAATCTTAAGGTTTAATTTCCAATGGTAACTCTGTTGGATAATTTGAAATTAGAATCTACGTATATGGTGGTAAGGTCGCGTGGTGACGTCACCGGCGCCCGCGCATCCCACACAGCGGGCCCCATTCACAGCCTAGTTAAATAAACATGATTTATTAATCACGACATTTGATAACTCGTGATGCATTTTGTTGAATGGCCCACTTCAGTCTTTGCCGGGATTGAATTTCAGATTTATATCCATGCTCGAGGATAGGGTTGCCAGAATGAAAAAACTAAAGATCAACTTAATTTACTAATATTTTATTCTTCCATGTAATTACTACCTAAATCACAAAGTACTGTTTGACATAAAATATATGTTTTGTACTTGTTTTGATTACATAATACAAACAATAGCTAGCTTTATTATAAGTGCGTAGCCCGTTTGTAATGTAGTTGAAATCCCTGGTAGAAATCTTCGAAAATAAATGCAGGTAATATTAGAATAGCGATTTATAACAAAAACAGTGCGCCACGGGCTTTTAGCGCGGTGTACTGGACGGGTAGTTAATTTTCATATAGTAGGAAATGGGGTAATATATCAAGCCACTCGAGCTTTTTTTTTAACGCGTATCATTATGCCACATTAGAGAACGAGAAAGATAGAATTTGTCTCGTTCACATCATAAATGGGTTACTTCAGTAATTTGAGGATTTTACAGTTATCTTTATAAAGTAAAGGCGTTGTTAGTTACAAAATAGTTTAAACATTTTCTTGGCTTGTGTAATTTCATCGGTGATTTTAATATTAATGTTTTTAATTATAGATACAAAATAATTTAATGACAATGAGAAAATAAAATTCGGCAAATACAAAAGGAATCAGCAATTATTTTAAATTCTAAAAATACGTGTTATAACAGTTTTAACAGGAAAACTGAATATTTTAAAATTAATATTAATGTTTATCTAGTCATCCGTCTTTAGTACGTCTGGCAACCCTGGTGGGTATTAATTTGTTTCTAAGAATATTTTATGCCCAGTAATTAATTTACTAGAGGTGGTCTTACTTAAACGTACACAGTTAAATAACTTATAGGATAAGTTGGCTTAAATATAAAAAAAAGAACGCGGACACATTGTTAATTAAAAAAATTCGTAGTTTAATGAGATTTTATCGGTTTATCAGATTGTCAATGATTACACTTGGTTTTTAATTTAATGAGTTAAGGTTGAGTACTATTTTGGAATATTGGAACATTTTACAATATTTTTGGAACATTGGCGAATTGGTCTCGGTAATTTTTCTTTCAGCTTATGCCGGTGCAAGCGTCCCTGGGCGTGTGTCCTAAGGTTGTGTGCTCGTTGAGACGCCACGTTACTGCACTTCAGGGACACCTGCGTGGCTGTCTCTTCTGCAGTCATGTACCCCTGTATGTCTGTAACACCCAGTCTGAATTCAGTATGTTTAAAGCAATGATGGTTCAGTGGTAGCGTGTACGACTTCGTGTAGATTGGCGCGATTTCGAATTTCTGCAATGAGCCTGAGAACTCGGTGAAGGAAAATATCGTAAGAAAAAAACCATAGCATGGTGGTAGGGCTTTTTCTAATACCCGCCTGGCTAGCTACCACCCTCTAGTTGAAAATTTGTCGCCAAGCACCAATAGGTGTGTTCCGGCAGCTGCACTTAAGAGTCAGTCTTCCACTAGGTTTAGTGTGTAATCATCTTGGGCCACATCGTCGATTAACATTAGGTGAGATTGTGGCCACTACGCCAAACTACAACGATAAAAAAAGAGTCTTTAAAAATGTTTGTTAAGTTGGCAGTGTCCTGTGACAATACCGATTAATCATCGGAGTTTGTTACTTTTCAGGCTGAGTAGTTTTCGGGAGTATCATGCGTCTAAAGCCGGGAGAGCCTGCTTCGACTGCCTGCAGTCCTCTATACTTGCCCAGTGGTTTTGGTGTAGTTTTGCAGTTTGTTCACGGATCCAGGGACGGACTTTACTATCGGCGTTCATCGTTATTTTTGAATTATACTTTGCTTCACCATCAGACACAGTGTCTTTACTATGACGTGCAGCTATAAAAAAAGTATTCTGCATTCGAACTCTGCAGTTTCTACAACCTTTAAACATTACTAGTATAAGAGTCACATAGTTGAAAACAATGTAGCGATGTAATTTCCTTCTATCTCTTAAAGTTTTAGCTACAAATCGAGGTATTCTTAAGCATTATTCAATAAAATAAGTACACGACTCACGATTTTATACGAGGCGTATTTCATGACCGCCATGTACATATGTAACAACAAGTTTGAACATAATTTCCAAGTCCAAATAGAGGTAAGATATGACCAGCTGCTTAAACTTTTAGAGTTTCAATAATAAATTTGAAAATAAAAATCTGTAAAGTCAAAGACCCCGATAGCGTAATATCCTGCGAATGGTATTAAAATAGATATTTTAACAAATGCACAATGTGTAGTTCCCTGTTTCCGCGCAGACGGCGCTTCCGCCCCGAAAGGGGTCGTTGACGTCGCAGTTGAGGAAAAATTTGAAATGCAACGCATATGCCGAATTACGATTTTGAAATGATCACCGTTTCATTTTGTTAATATATGACCATGGTTCTAGAGTTTTCGAGACTTTCTGTGTATGTTTTGAAAAAAGGTATTTATATAGCTCGTATATCCATATTTATCTAAACTAATATTATAAAGAGGAAAGATTTGATTGTTTGCTTGCATTGAATAGGCTCTGAAACTACTGGACCGATTTGAAAAATTCTTTCACCATTAGAATCCTACATTATACCTGGTGAACATAGGCGATAGAATATGTTAAAAAATAGGGATCCGTATGAAAACTTCGATAATATAACATTATTATAACATGATATATGATATAAGAAAATTTATTTCATTAAATTTTTGTTAAATACCCGTGCGAAGCCGGGGCAGGCTGCTAGTACGTATATATATCCGTATATCCCATTTTTTCACGGTGGCTATGAAAAACATACATTTAAGTAGTAAAAAATGAAAAACAAAAAGTTTAACATAAAGTATCGTTTCATGTGACAAAAAAGTTTTCTTCCACTTTGAGCGAACATACTATATACAATTACAAAAATTAAATTACAATTTATATTAATAAAATGTTGAATTTAGGTTTTCATAAAGAGTCGAAATTTAATTCATATGGTAATGTCATTAGTACATTGAGGATAATTATATGCATTATCTTGACGAATGAGAATGTCTGATTTGAAGTTTTCTTGGTGAGAACCCAAAGAATTTAAGGAAAAACTACGGCTAATGTTTATGATTTCTAAATAATATATTCGGTGGGGGACAGTAGAGCAATAATTGATATCAGAGTTTTAAGTTGTAGTTGTCTTTAAAATATTACACTATGGTCACCCGATGGCGTCCGAAATGAGCGGAAATGACCGAACGTGTATCAAACGCTTCCAAGCTCTAGCACACGTCACACGGGTCCCTGGACATAATAATTACAACCTATTAATATTAACGTCATTCTTTGCTTTCGTTTTGTATCTAATCGTCACTTTGCTGATTCTTGAAGACTGATTCACTGACACTTTTTATGGTAGCCAAATTATTATCCAGGAGTAAAATGCATCGAGGCTTATTAAAATTTCACTGTTTTAGTAACAATTCGGATCAGAAACAGATTGGCCTGAACGAAGCATACCTGTATTCTAAAACACCTCTACCGTGTCATATTCATGTTGGCAAAACGAACCTATGACTATTTGGTATAAATGAATATTCATTAGGCAGTGGATGTCTTTGTTCTTGAATTATTTTGAAAATTCTGCCAGATAAGTACAATAATTTTGCGTAGCAAACGTATTAAAAATAGATAACACTACCTCTACAATACTTTCTGTTCCATTTTTATGTTCCTTATTTTAATAAAATCTCAGGATAAACGGCCGTGGTTACTGTCTCCATTGATTTGCATAGCTTTATAGGCAAAAACTATTATTTTAAGACCTACTTAGAAATCCACAAATCCTCTGGAAATATAAATAATGGTCTTTGAATAAAATAAAACGACTTCCTTGCCGACACCTGGTCGAATATCTGTAAGTGAATGATATTTCACATCACGTGTCCAAGTCCCGTGGTCACGTAGTCAGGATGGTCTTAATTGCCCAGTTGCATGTTGCATAGTAAATTCACCCGAAAGTAATGCCCAATTTCCTGGCGCCATTGAATCGATCACAATATATATGAATAGACGATACAGGATTCATTTATGTTTGTTAATCGATCATAAACCGTTTTTTTTATTGTTGGAATAAACCGTGTTTGGGGAAACGTTAGACTTAGATTTTTTAATATATTTTGTATTTTGGTCGTGGTGTTTCTAGATTGAGAATATCATGAATCGATTACAAATTCAATGGAGGTTTGTGTTGATGCATTAGGAATTAAAAGTTTAAAAAACTAAAAACTCGCTTTAATTACGCACTAAAATTATAAAACTTTTAAGTCTTATAATAACATCGTTACTAAGCCCTATCTATTTCACTTGTCAAAGTTAATCATATGAGCCTAAACTCGAGGGATTTGTTAGTAAGACCTAAAGAGTTCCAATATCCACCTCCTGCCTCCATCATCAGATCAGCTCCAAGATACTAACATCCGAACTACATATATGCATACAAAGTTTCATTTCGATATGACAATTAGAAGTACGCGTAGATTAAAAATGACTTGTAAGATTTTATTACATTATAAATTAGTTACAAGTGCAGCTAATTAATATAAGCGTATTAATATGCAATGTAAATTAAAAAGTTTATATAACCTTTTCAATGAGACCATTCAAATGAGCCTGTGGAAGTTGTTCACATCCCTTCAACTAGTTGAAGAGCTGATGATCTGCAAACTGCTGAAGAGTTATTTTTTTTAAGAAACCTTCCAAAAAAACTAGTTCATAATTGCTTCATTCGCTAGGAATTAGGAGTTACGATGCTACAGACAGATACACAAATACAATGTTAAACTTCGTCTGGGGTTAAAATGAGCAATACTAAAACGATTTGGTTGGTTTAAAGGTTAAAATTTTTTCATTTTTTTGTTACCGTTCCATACATTTCGTGATAGTCAGCTAAAGACATCGGGAAGGTAAGCTAGTTCCTCCTGTTTTTTAATTATTCTTGTAAAGGTACATTTTAGCCAGGCCATACTATTTTTTGTTTGTTTTTCTAAGCATATAGAGATTTCTAAGCAGATATTTTGATTAATCTAGAATATTTATTTCGATTATAATAAGTATTTTAGAATTTTTAAATCACTGAAATTAGTAAATTTATAATAATTTCATAAAATGTTATCTCAAACATAATCTTCAATAAGCTATTCGCGATGACTAAGTAAGTAAAATTATTTCAAGGGCCATATGTATCCAAACACAAATTACGTTATAAAAGAACAAAAGGTTTGATTTTGGTGTTCTGGTAGGTTTTACAGCATTCTCCTTCACTTCTTTAGTAAAAGAAATGTAGATTTCAGAAATATTAAGTGACTTTAGTTAGCTATAAATCCCGTATAAATGGTAATTTATGGTTTCAATTTAAGTACTGTCTTTTTACTTCCAAAATATTTTTTTAGTTAATTTCATTATTTATTACGTAATATTGCTAAGACAAAATCGAAATCAACGAAGTTTTTTTTATTAAATCAAAATCAAAAACATCTTTATTCAATTTAGGCCCTTTAAAAGCACGTAAGGAACGTCAAAACACTACTAACAGTTTGGAAAACATCCCAACCAACGATAAGAGCCGGAAGAAACTCGGTAGGCTTTATCTTTTTTTTTTACTGTACGTAGTACATATGCATTTAATAATTATATTAATTTTGTGGATGTACAGAGCGGGAGTCACTTCCAGACATCATTATCATTCACATAATGATAATGGCATTTATATCGTCTGTTTAGAATTCAGGTTCTCAACTTAGTTCTAACAATGCACCGTCTGGTTTGAGTGATGCCGAAGTCATAAAAAAAATCCAACATTCATTGTAGCTCACCGCTTCGTAACAATTCCTTCCTATAAGCTATTACGGGTTCCGAATCATTTATATTGCTATTAGATGCACGTCTTTTGATTATTCCATGTACCTCGTCGTCTTCCTATACATGAAAAAATATACAAATTTTATTTACGTACCGTTAGATAAACCTAATGTGCGTTAAAACAACTGAGCTATGGTTGAATATTCTTAGTAGTTAATTTATACAATAGTTCATTTTACGTTTGCGTTGAAGAAAGTTCACACAATACATCCGGTTTAATTTCGTATGCGAAAGACATTGGCAATCAGGAAGTATTGGTGTCCGTAGTTTTGATAAGTGACAATTATGAAGTTATGATTATTACGTGATGTTTTGGGAAAGTTGAATATATGTTATTTAAAAAGGATAAAAACAGTAAAACACACTGGTCATGAGGGTTTCTCCTCATATTGAATACTGACTTAGGGTAATTATAACGAGGCAAACTTTTCGTCACCTGTGTTAAAAACCAGTTTTCCATAAATAAATCATACACCCAGCATATTTACACCATTTTAGCCCTAGAAAGAATATTCGCGATATCAACGATATTATTTACATAATTTAGAAGACTATGGAAACACTTGAGATAAACATTGTTATGCAACTTTTTATCAAATTATCCAGTGGATGCCTTGATAACTTCATTTACATCCGGTTCACATTAGCAAGGAAAAACCGAGTGAAAATCGATTTTCGAGTCGGTACACACTTTTGTCCGATTAAATCACAACCACTATAAACATGACAATAAATGCACTAGAGTGACTTACTTTGCAAGGTCGTCTATCAATATCAATCAATATTATCCAGTTATTTTTTTCTATGTATATGCAAATCAATTACAGTAGTTGTTAAGCCGCATTTTGTCTACCATACGGTGCCTTAAAATCATTTATTTACCAAGCTTAAATTTACAAAAGTATAGAATATTAAAATTTAGGAATATATTACAGTATGAACTTATTAGTGCTGTAGTACAAACCTCTGGTAAATTTTTATTCTGTATTCGGAATATTCCATGACATTCCGTCTTCGCTTGTCGTAATTTTACTTTTTCATTACGAGTAATTACGTAAAATGTTAACGATTTGATTTCGCTCATTGTTTCAGTTTTTACAAGGTTCTGCAACATGAAATTTGCAATTGTATATTGTACGGCAATACGCTTCTAATGCGTAAATTAAATTGAAATCATAGTACATTTTTATATCATTCCTTTTATTTGCAACATCCAACTCCGAATCAAATTCAGCGTGGTCGTGGCTATGAGACATCCATTGTAATTATAAAAATTAAAATATATTCATTGTAAAATGTAAGTTTGGCTTTACATTTACAATTTAAGAGATATTAACATTACTAAAAGTAGGATTGTGAACGCTTTTAAGATCTATATCACTCACTGCGACCAAGGTGATCTATTGTGATCGCCCCATGCTGCTAAAGGTCACATGTAATATTCTATTTTACAATTTCCCAAACCAATACATTACCTGTATTTTAATATCTTATTACTACTACATGCACTTCCATTCTGTATACACCTATCTACACAGCAAATGCAAACGGACTCGTAGACATTGGCCCTACTATGAATAAAACATTAAAATGTGTATATTTATATCTCGAGTGTGATTGAACTATGTAAAGTAGATATTTGGCGTCGCGTAATCCGCGACCTGACTCGACTTCCGCTGAGGCCGTTACCACCGGAAGCGGCATTGACGTACCACGTGTCGAATATTTAACTAAATAAAACTTTCTAGGCAATAGGCTTAATACTGTATTTTTTTCAAATTTAGGCTGTGTCCCAACCCAATGTTGAGTATATGCCTCTTGAATTGCACGCACGCTATTGCCATTTGTAAAGCAGTTTTCATTCATGTTCGCCTGCCACATTCACTAGATCGTTAGTCCATCTCTCACCATTCGGATATACTGTCTTGAGAACAGGTTAATCTATTCCTAGATTCTGCAAGATCCTAAATAGCTATAGTGATATTACTGATGTCAATTATAATAGTATTGGTGTATCTTCTCGAGCATACAAACTTGTAATGGGCACTGTATAACAGAGTTTTTTTCGTTAATTTCTATCTTGGTTTTTACTTGTTAGGAGTGTGTAAAATTCCTAACTAAATACATAAATAAATAAATTAATAATAAATTAATAAATGCAAATTACTGGAAAAAATTAAGTTGCCAGCTTAATAACTTTAAAAATTAATGTTCATGTATTGAACAATGCTAACATTAAATATTCATGCGGTGTTTGTCTAGAAGAAATTTCTAACCTTAGCGTAGTCCATAAGTCACATTTATTTGTTGTAATATTTGTGTAAGCAATTGTAGATGAACTTTTATAAATAAATAAATCTCTACGGTGACAGACCCACACTTCTATGGTCAGTTCTGAGTCTCCACTCCGGTACTGCCTTGCTCCATCTGCCATGATAATGCTAAATAAAACGATCTAATGTTGTACTGCATCTAGGCTCACGTATTACCACCATCTTCACTTAATATAAAAAGTTTATCTTTGTTTTCAATGTAATAATTTTACGGTTTATTTAATATTCGAAATAGAGATATGTAATTAGCTTGTAAATTAGCAGCTACGTCACTACAGAATTGATATACTGTATATATAGTTATGTTAATATACAATTTATATTCATTTAAAATCCTTTACAGTATTCATTAAGCGTATAGAAATTTATCTCCTGCGTGCTTAACTCATAACCTGTATTTTCTCAGTATGATAAGAATGCATGCATGTAGTGCCGACAGGTTGCACTAATATACTTTGTATTGTACTTTTTTGAAGCAATGATGTTTCAGTGGTAGCTTGTACGGACACCGCGTCGATAGCCGTTAGTTCGAATCCCTGCAATGAGCTTGATCTTTTAGTTAAGGAAAATATCGTGAGAAACCATAGCATGGTGGAAGAGCGTTTTCTAATATCCACCTAGGCTAGCTGAAAATCTGTCGCAAAGCACCTATAGGTTTGTTCCGGCAGCTGCACCTGAAAACCATTCCTACCACTAGGCTTAGCGTGTTACCATCTTAGGCCACATCGTCTCTTAACATCAGATGAAATTGTGGTCAAATGGTAGACCTATAAAGATTTTATAAATTTAGTTTCTCAACGTTTTTCTATCAAAGGTCTTTAAAAAACTATTATTAGTTTATTAATCAACTGTGTATTATCCTATACAATTAATGTTCACAATCGTTTGTATACATAATATAAACGTATAAAGTGTTTTTCACGTTGTAAGTAATTGTAGAAAAACAATACATGTTCGGCACCGCCATCTCCAATGAACAGGTTACGTTTAAAATAAGCCAATTAGAATTTATAACTACTATTTAATTAATTTCAAATTCCTTAAAAGGTGCGTCGGGAATTACTGTATATAAAGTTTTTAATCTTTTATCATGATAATGTTGAGCGTTGCATGCTAACTGCTACAGTCGTCTTTCATATCGTGCGACTTTGCCGTTCAATATTCATGATTGATACTTTTTGTTAATTATTGTGAAATAGGTTTGTCTAATAAGGAATAATGAGGTATTCATAAATATAAATAACGTATTTTTAATGTCATTTCACAATATGCCAGTTTCTATTGAATCGTTTACTGAAGACGGTATGTCTTTGAAAATAATTGGAAAACGAATAAAAAATATTAGGATTATTTTACTAATTATAGTAGTAAAACAATATGACGTCACTGTACTTAATGTGACGGCACAATATAATCCAAAAACTACTGTCCCACTTGATTACTGGATATACACTGGCTGAAACTGGAATTGAGATACGCTTGAAGCGTGCCACTATCGTGGAAGCTACACCTAGTGTGTGGTGATCACGATCCAGCTGAACACGATGGTTGTGTTCTGTCTGGCTAAGTCAAAAACTCAGACTCGAATGTTGCTATCTCCTTCATACATAACACGATAAACTACAGTGACTTAATGTGTGTTGTAATCTCTAGGTTTTGAACATAAATCTGTTTTAATTTATTGTTGACACAACGGAGTGACTCGTCTTCTTGTGTTTGTCCGTTTTATCTCCGGTATATACCCATAATAAATTGGAAAACTAATTAACTCTGACATTAATTATTGCAATTAAATTGAGCGAAGGGTTTCACAGAAGTTGAAAACATGTTTTTAACACACTAAGACTGCGGAGTTAGCGGTTTTTAAACTACTATTTGTACTGTTTGTACTATTTGTACCAATGAAGTTTTGTTTTATGGCATGAAGAAACAAACATGCTCCTCCACCTTGTTACTAATAAGTAATCAATGTAGCCTGTATTTATGCACAACTAACTTCGAAAGGGTCACAGTCTTGTGGCAAGTTACAATGGGTTGCTACTCCTGAGGACTGAGTTGGAACGGTTCGGAACACGACGGTACGAGTATTGTTGATTGCGACAGAAATAGGTGTGGCGGTAATGTTCGACTACTTTTAAAACATTAACGGTCTTACTTATAAAAATCAACTAATCATCTGCTTAGCGAAAGTTAACTAAGCACTACTTAACATCTTAAACAATTATTAAATATTTTGTTATTAAACATAAGTAAAATATTTTACTCTATATACACGTTGTCAATACCACTATGTATTAAAAGCAAATAAATTGGTATAATGTGATGCTTCAATTACAACTTGTTAAATGGCAACATTTTTTTACAGAACGAAAGTTAAATTACCAGATATGAAAAACTTGAAGCTAATAAGTTTTTATAATAACGAGTTCAATGCTATTGTATACATTGAAATAAAATGATGTAGTATGATTTCAAATCTGTTAGTATGCGACCGCCTCGATGATATATTTTCAACCTGATCATTAAAATTTCAATTATTTTCTTAATGTTTTATTTGGTGAATTTTTTTTTTGTTTAAATTCCATATAATTCAAACCCTGTATCAGATTTACCCATTTATTTTATAAATGTCTGCCTTCTGAACAGTTCTCGTGACATTTTTGTGTTGTGTAACGGAACGTGCTTAATATTTCACCGTTATTAAAAATATCCATATTAAAAAACAATATCAAAAGAATTTTCTAAACGTCTTGATTAAGGAAAAATCAGCTGATATACATCCGACTTCTTGATACTTAACGCGTTAAGTAGGCGATAAACAAGGATCCACTGTTGTTTAATTTGACAGTCATTTAAGACACCATTAATCAACTTATAAAAAATAACTAACGTTTACGAGTAAGAATTATTATCAAATTAGCTCAAAATAACAAAAAAATCAATTGATGTGAATATCTAAAATTAATAGCTTTAAAGACAATAGCACTTCAATTTTTTTATTTATCTTAAATAGGTATACATATTTTAGCAAATAAAAACGTTTAAAAAGGCCTCTTTATACAATTTGAATAGGCACAAGTGTCTCGTATTTCTTTCTGTTAAATAAATTGATGTTTCCGCGGAGTAGCGACGCGACGTCTCCGAGCGGATATACCCCGGCAGGTCTCAGTGCAATATCCGATTCAGTCTTGTCTGCCGGTAATCCGAATGAGATAAAACTTAGGGTACTAAAGGCGATTTCCTTTGAGACGTCTCTTCTCTACGGACGCTTGTATCTGTTGTGAAAAAACGAAAATGTTATCATTTATTCATTAACTCTTGCATGATCAGATCTGCATATAAGATCAATTATTTATTCGTAGTAATTATTGTCTCGTAAAAGTTTGATAGAAGTCTATCAAGACGTTTTTGAGCTAAATCCGGACATACAAATGGATAGACAGACAGAAAAAACTTCATAATCATGATCATTGTTCTTTATAATAGAAGTCTAAGAGAAAATAAAAAAAAATGAATATAGAGAACTAAAAATTTATTAATATAATATATGGAACATGTATAATGTTGTACGTATGCATGTTGAATTGTTGAAATGTTTATTTAATATCACTTAAGTTTAAATTACTTTATAGCGATATTTAAGACTAACATTCAGTTTTGCTCACTTAAATGCTTAATAAGGGTAATAAATAATGATAAATGGTTTTGTGTACAAAGTACACGTTCAGTCCAGCGGCGCCATCTACTGATTTTAATGAAGATAGAAGCGGCAGTCGTCACGTGCTATTACGTTTTATGAGCATAGTTCGAGATTTAATTATATGTCTTTCGGTTTATTACTCTTTCTGTGGGTGCCTGTTTGGAATAACACCTCAATTGTTTTGGAATTGAATCATGTCAGTCTTTAATTGTAATTTAATTACTATATTATAGGTGGTCTTGTATGTTTCCATTTTTTACAGTTGTAATTTGAGTTATAAATTTATGTTAAGTAAGTAAAGCAATGATGGCTCAATAGTAGCGATACCCCGTCGATCGACGTGAGTGCGATTCAGTGCAATAAACCTGAGATTTCGGGAAAGGAAATGGATCGTGAATACCATAGCATGGTGGTAGCTACCACCCTCAAGTTGAAACTCTGTCGCCAATAGGTGTTATTTCTGCAGCTGAACTCGAGTGGCAGTCCCCCCTCAACTCGGGCCACATTTAAACATCGGTGTAGATTCTATTGTATATGATTGTTTACTATAATAAACTTTTCATTTTCTTGCTCTTGTTCTACCAAAATAGGGTTGGCAAAGCATGTTTTCTTTCTTTATATTGTGAATTTAGATACAGCTAGATATTTTACGACCGGCCTCCTCCCTGATGACAGCCCTCCTTGGGAATTCCTAGTGTTTAACTGACGATAGCTAAATAGCCATTATCATTGCTTTTAAGGGTTTTCACTACTATCTTGAAACTGCTCAGTTATCAAAAATATCTAAAAACTCGCTTCATTATGTCGTGTTTCAGGAGCAGCTAGTGTACGCCGCGCCGTGGTAGGTTGATGTCTACTGAAGTAAGATAGTACTTGTTTTCGAATTATACTTGCCATCGAATGAAACGCATTCATGTTTCCAAAATCATGTAAAAGCAATTGGTTGGTTATTCGGGACAAATACGAATGCGCTTATTTGTTTTTCTTAATTTGGCAACCAGTCCTCGGTATTGCAATTTATTAGTGCCTTTATCAAATGAGTAATTATTACATTTTACAGAGCGTCTTGTGATGATTACAGTCTTCTAACTAAATTATGGCACCCTTGTTAGAACTATCCAGGCAGCTTTTGTGGCATATCAGAATCCATGGTCCATGTTATTATTGTAAAACCAGTTCAATATATATCAATAATATAAGATCGAATAACACTTTATGAATTAAAAATTAAAACCACTACATGACAGACTTTAGTTGATTTTGATCCTGCCAAAAATTCCCACCTATTTATTTCTTTAAAAAACCCATCCACTATATGCAGTATTAAAATGTACTACAGAGGCGTTTTTAAAACTCGAAACTGACACAGGCTAAAACCGTACGTGTAAAGCGGACCAATAAAATGTCATTCAATGTTCCATTTTCAAATATTTCAAATAGCTCGGTTTATATCGCGCTCGATTTAAACATTTAATTGTTTAATAAGGTATTTTAATAAAGCTCTTTATTAAGCCTGCAGTTAACTTTTAAGTGCTTTACATGTTAAATTATATCCATTGTTGTCGTGATAGAGTGAGCCACCAGCGATGAAACGTATGTGCGGATGAATAGCGTTGAATTGAGTAAGATTAATACAGTTTTTAGGGTTCCGAAATCAACAAGGAAGGAACCCTTAAAGTTTCACTATGTCCGTCTGTCTGTCCGCAGCTTAGCTCAGAGATTCTTAGCACCATTAAGCTGTAATTTGGTATGGATATACATAATAATCACACCATCAAAGTGGTAAGTTAAAATCTTGAAAAATTTTTGTTTAGGTACCTCCTCTACACTTTAAGGGTGAATGAGTTTTTATTCTCGTTTATCCAATCGTGTGTGATATTGTTGGATAGGTCGTTCAAAAATATTGTGGTTGTGTGAGAGCCATTTTTCGATTTAGGGATCCTTTTACGAAATATTAAGCTTTGTGCTAAATACTTGTACAAATAATTATACTATACAAATAATTGTATAGCCCGATACGCACCTGGCCATTTTTATTATTTGGCGGAGATTACCGGAGAAGTATTTCTCATTGGCAATCTATTATTTTCCTGCAATAATTGTAGATCAGTTGTTTCCTATTTGAGAAACTATATGTTCAACGTGGTCAGTTCACGTAATTTAAATTTGGTCACTTAGTAAAACTTTCTAGGGTAATATCGAGGCAGCTGGAAATTTACATCCTATGATTATATTATATAGCGACTTGTACATACTTCATAGGTAATCATTTTATCACGTAAAATGTCACCAAACTTACATAACATAACAAATGGCGCATTTTATAAATTAAAAATATCATTCTTATATATCAAACAAGTTTGCGCTGAAAACATCTTTATTAGCTTTATAGGTTTTGCATTTTATCACAATCTCATCTGATGGTAAGTGACGATGTGGTTTAAGATTAACGCTTAAGTAATACGCTAAGACTAGAATGACTGGGTTTCGAATGCAGCTGCCGGAACACACGTACATATAGATGTTTGGCAATAGATTTTCCAAATTGAATAATTAGTCAGACGGCCATTAGTAAATGCCCAACCACCATGCTGTAGTTTCATCACGGTGTTTCCGTCACCGAAAACTTAAGCTCACTGTAAGATTTGAACCCATGTCTGATCGACGCTGGATCGACTCAAAATCGCATTTTTTCCCAAGTAAATTAAGATGTACAACTGTTTAGAAAAAAAAATTGGGTGTTTAGCAATGTAGGCTGCTTCAAGTGAATTTAAATAACTGGTTATAAATGTATTTTTATTAGCTAATTTGAATCCCATCTCCAATTTAGGCAAGCTATTTGGTGACTATTATAACGTACTATGCTTTTGGTAACATACATACATTATTCATTATGACTAAGGGTCTAATTCTGTAAGGACATTTAAATATTACTTACGATGTAATAATATTAAAATTAAAGTGTTCGTTGTCTAACCACGTATCGATCCTTGATAGGTTCAAATTAAAATACAATCTACTCGTTGACTTTGGTAACTGGTTTAAGTTTAAAAAGTCAATAAAATATACGATTTACTTAACGCCTTTAATAAACAGCAAATGTGTATTGGCTGTAGCTTAAAGGAAACGACAGCGAACGGTTTGCATATGTCACAGGCATGATGGTAGATGGGGTAAAGCAGTACTGGAGTGGAAACAAAGAACTGGTCATAGCAGCAAGGATAGGCCGCTGACTGCAAAAGGACTTCGATGAAGAATGCCTTAGACAGAAGGAAATGGCATACAATAAAAAAGAAGAAGAAAAAATGTATTTAAAGTATACTTATCACTTCCCTTGATTTTAAGAACGGTGATCCAGCAGTATCGTCAATCAAAGCAAAGTGAATTGAATAATAAAACAGTTTGCAAAATACACTCAAACTCACATCAAAAATAGGAGATTAAGAATGATTTATTATCATTACTGACTTAAATCTAATTAATAACACTATCGGCTATCGATGAGAGAAAATATCATGAGAACCCTTAAACTATTGAGAAATGATTCTGTAGAGAATCAACATATAGGTTTGTTTTTGTGTGTCTTGTCTTTTGGAATCGTCAGTACATCGTGGGTTGTCTGTCGTGGTAATTAAGCCCGTTTATAATGCTTTTCCTCGGGAACACGTATTTGCCCAGCTCAGGGGAATTTACAGTCATGCAGTATTTATTTCTATGTATTCTTGGCTACAGGGATGATTACAGTTTTTACATTTAACATCAATAAACACATTCAGAAGTATTAAAGTGAATAAATTAGGTAGTTTTTAATATACATTTTATTATGAGATTACAATATAATATCAGTGCAACCTAATTCCACCTTTAGAATGGGGTCAAATATGACATCGGCGTGCATAGCCGATCGATTAGACATAAAGGTACACGTAAATGTCATTGTTTATGTCGCGCATCGCGTGCCAATATCGCCGGCGCGCGACGTTACGTGACCGCGGTGCTGATTTCTGCAAAATACATATTACTCATGCATCGAGTCAAGGACTCTCGTGGCTTTTGTCATCATTGAAATAGTAGTTATCACCTGATAATAATCTTCAGTATTTATGAGCAGTATTTTTTATGAGCAGGAAGTAGCGAACCACCCATATGAAACTGAAGTTATAGTTTTCCACGGCAAAGTTTTTTTTTTTATGGCAAAGTGCAGCAAACAGTCAGACGGCCCACCTAATGGTAAATAGCACACAAATACAACACAAGGGTCATTACAGCAATGTTGCCGACCTTCGAGACCGTATTTAAATTCCTTTTTGAAGATCCGCATGTTATTGACTTAGAAGAAAACCGTGCTTAGTAAGCCATTCCACAACTCTAGTGTATGTTACAGAAAGTATGGTTAATGTTGTGTTACTATTGATGATGTGTCTCGGTTAGGTTTTAGAGTGTAAGGATAAACAGCCAGCCAACGGCGAAAGGCAGAAGGTACAGCAAAGTCACGGCGTTGTATCAACTGGTAAGCACAATATAATCCAAAAACACAGGTGCTCACCGGAAGATCAGAAATCCATCACCGGTCGTTGCTGTCATGCCAGCCTAAAAGCCTTCCGGTAGCTGGATATACTCTAGCAGCTAGGGTCTAGCTGATCCCAAAAATCAATAAACCTAACGAGAGTACTGTACCAGTCGAGTACAGATCAAAAATCAAACAGTAATTTATTCAATTCAAAACACTACTACCGGGTCGGAAAACATCTCAGTCAGCGAGATGAACCGGCAAGAAACTCGATTGGGTTATCTTCTGTTTTGAATGTACAGAGAGGGAATTGCTTCCAGACAGCAATATTATTCACGTAATGATCCACCCTATAATAATCTTTTGACAGTAAAACCTGCTTGACATGGTCCTTGAACTTACTGTCCGGCAAATCAGTAAAGTGCTTCAGGATCTTATTATAGAACCTAACACTATTACCTAAAAACTTTCTTTCGTTACTAAGTCTAAAACACGGTATGACTAATTTGTGTCTATTTGTATTATTAAATTCTTATGTCATGTATTAAATTGTTATATAAAAATATTATATATTAAATTAATGTCTTTGATAAAATCTAGCGTGTCAAAATTTTCACAAATATTAACATTAAATTATAAAGGTATTGGAAGGGCAAATTAAAGTCCTGGAAATTGTTATTTAACTCTAACATTCTACTTGATTAACGGATATCATTGGTTAATTTTCCTATCCATGCGTGTCTCTATAGCGGATGTTAAACCTAGTGTATAGTGGGCGCGATCCAGTCGGACACTGTTGTCGTGTCACTCAGCAAATTATTAAGTGGTCACTGCCTACAGCTATTTGTAACTGACTTTAAACAAGATCGCAGTCTTCGATGAGTTGGAATGGTTCTTGTTCTGGTACTTATAGTCAATAATATCCTTTTGACCAGAGCGCTACTGCATTGTAACAAAAATAGAGTAGCAGAGTAGCTTCTATCCTTGCATAGGTTATACCACTTTTACCACGACGTCAAACTTTTGCATGATATCAGCATTATCACTGCATGTACCTTAAGATAAACTACACTACAATTCAAGAACATTATATGCTCTCGCTTGTTCTTTAGGAGCATATATCGTGTACGGGTGAGAATAGCTTATTCTCATATGTCATTCAACCCCTACGTAATGATAAATTTAACAAATCAGCAGTATTCACTTGCATCCTTTGCCATTTCTTTTTCACGCACTCCTAAAAATGATTCAAAAATCGTGCGTACGTCCGATCTTGACATATAGCTGCGCCGCGTTCGCACATATGTCCAAACATAACTTTGCCTGCATGCAAAGAGTCCAAAATCGGTTTCTCCGTCGCCTGCTTGACCCTCCAGCCTTCGTTAGGAACATGGACCTGCACAGGGACATGAGGCTTCCCTCGATAGAAGCCTATGTGAAATATCTCACCAGGAGATACTTCGATAGCGCTTCGAATCATCCCAACCCGCTCGTAAAATCCACCGTGAACTACGTCCCAAACAACTCGATCCCCGTTGCCAAATGTTATAAACGCCGTCCGCGAAATCTCTTTGTCGATCCCGATGACGACATCGAGAAAGCTAACAATTTCTACGCGTCCGCTCCCGCAACATATGCGTGCTCGCGCCCACGCTCGCGAAACCACCGTTCCCTCCGCAGAGGACGTACGGTTAACTTCGCTCCCGCACACCTTTTTTTTTTTTTTTTTTAACGTGGAGGAACCCGTCATGGGTACACATCCGCCCGGGGGGACGAGTGGTTATGTGAGACTCCTACTCACTAAACCTCCACGGTGTACCATCAGCCGCCAAAATGGGGCGAAACGGGATTGCGATAGCATTCACCGCGTCGCCCCGGCAGCCGGCCCCAATCGGGCCTCCGGCGCTAAAGAGAGACAGTCTGGTACAACCCCGACTGTCTCCCAGACGGCTGAACCAGTGCAATGGAAAGACGGGCCCCCCGACCCGTTTCTCCTTGGTTCAGCTATGGTAGGGATAGGTGGCGTGATAGCGCCCCCTCCTACCCATCATCTACGCTGATGTCCGGCTGAGGTAGAGGTGCTGGCACCGGTGCCATCCTCCCTTTTACAGGAGGCGGCCGGCAACTGGCACCCCCCATATAATGCCCCGCTGGCCTTCCGCAATCGTCGCAGTAGGCGCAGTGCAGCGCCTCAGCCTCGCACTCTACAGCTCTGTGCCCGGGCTGACCACAGCGGAAGCAAAGCGCCCCCCTGTCGGCTGTCGATGGGCATACAGACCGAGTATGGCCCAAACCCATGCCCCTAAAACAGCGCATGGGCTTGTGTTCCAAAAGATGGACACGGGCGGCACTCCAACCGACAAGGAGGCGTCCAGCCTCAATCAAATTCCTGACCGCGGTGACGGGCACAGACAAATGGATAGCACCCATTCCTCCCCTCGTTGTGCGAATTTCACCAGCCCTTATTTGTGCTGGCTCGCATCCTCCCTTAGATGCCGTTGCGGCGACAACCTCGTCTCTGGACACAGAGTCGTCAAGGCCAACGATGCGAACGTTCGCCCTCTTTGTGGGCCTGTTAATAATGGCAACGTCCGCTAAAGCTGTCTGGAGACACTGCGCCAGTTTGTCAGCTTGTTCCGGGCCTTGAGCGCCAGGAATCTCGATGATCCTGGCTCCCGTTTTGGTCTCACGAAACGAGAATTTGTCGATCCCGATGGAAGTCAGGTTGACAGCCGTCCTCGCCTTCAGAAGAGCCGCCTTGTAGTTCATCCCTTGAGCCACTGCCTCGGGCTGCAGTGTTATGACCACTGCAGCCGCTCGCGGACTCGAAGGGAGCTTCAACGTGGACTTTCGAGGCGCACCCTTCGAATGAGCTGAAGCTGCCTTCACAGCCACCGCCTCCGTCCGCTTCTTCGTCTTCTTTTTGCGACGGGTCACAGTGGACCACGTCGCTTCTTCCTCCGGGGCCATGCCGGGAGCCGTGTCGGTGGGCGAGGCCCAGTCCATACTAGGAGCAGACTCCTGCGATGATGCTGCCGCTGCAGTTACAACCCGGGGCGCAGGCGTGGGTTTAGGCCCAGCAATCTTCTGCTTGGCCCCACCGGGCTTCGACTTAGGCCTAGCTGCAGGACCAGGTGCCTCCGATCTCCTGTCCGCTGCCAAGGAGGGGCGAATCACCTTAGCAGGGAGAAGACGGTCTTCCAGGGCGTCTATTTGGGCGGTAACAACCTCCCCCATAGTCACCCGGAGGGACCGCTCCATCCTTATCATGTGATCCGCCATCACCTCAATTAAAATCTGCGGGAGGGTTTCAGGGCCTCCGCTGGCAGGCATCGGCTGCACCTGTGCCAACGGCGGCGTAGGTGGAACTACCGCGAGATTACGCAGGGCGGCAAGCTCTGCCTTCAGCTCCTCAACTTCAGCGCGAAGCTTCCGCGTATGCTACTGGAGCTGGCGGTCCAGTGCTTAACTGCAGATCGGTCAAGCGCCAGATCCCTCTCCAAGACCACAATGGGCCTATCGGTTGTGCCTCTATCCATAGCCAAAGTCGTCGTTTGAGCAGAATCAGTCGTCAGTTCACTAGCCAATGTCGTCGTGTTTTTGTCCGTATTTTGCAAAATTTTGCCCCCCCCAGAAAACGTGGGGCTGCCCGAGCTAAGCTCGGGGAGGGATTCTCCCTTTCGGGTACCCTCCTGGGGTATTGTCTTTTTAAATTTTGCCTCCATTCTTTCTTCCTCCCACCGACAGTTTGCAGTACGCCTGCCGAGACCAGTATGAAACAACCGGTCCCGCCAACCGTTATCCGGAACTGGGCCCTTGGGGCTCAAACTGAGCCCTCATCGGCTCCAGCCCGGTACTGGGTGCGCCGCGCACATACCACACCCAGGAGTTTTTAACGGCTCTCCAGCCAAACTGATTTTTTAGGTGGTTTTCTCCACCGCCGTCAAAGACGAGTCCCGTCCGAAGTGGGTGAGCCGAAGCGAGCCCACTCTTGCCCCATCCCCTGTCTTCTCTGATAAGCAGAGGGGTACAGGGGAGGGACGCCGTCGGTCTGGTATTGGCCGCCAGTCATACGGACTGACGTTGCCCAGGGCACACCACGAGGAGGTTCCAGACATAGTGCCCCGCTCCCGCACACCTGCCACGACCGCCCTCCTCTGCGGCAACTCAAGCCTAGGTCCGATCCATCGGCATGAAGCCCTTGAGTCAAGCAGCCGTTCGCGCGATACAGTGACTCTACATTCACTAGCTTTCACAGCCATACATGACACTGCATTATACACACATGCACAACACACAGGTACATAGGTTCTGTAAGGGACCTTTTTTTTTTCTTTTTTTGCCTAGTTAGATTAGACAAAAAATTTCAGATCACTAAATACACATACACATGTTCCTTCCCTCCTCCCAGGGGGCAGAAACATGTATATATGTATAGTTAGTTTAGATCGAATGATAGGGATTTAGTCAGATCGCGACTTAATTGCATACGCGCAACAGTCCGAGCCGAGGTTCGGCCACTTTGGCACCCTCGGATGTTGTTGCTTAGCTTTCGTGGCTGAGTGCCCTAAGCGCTCGCCCCCAAGCCCGGTAAAGCTGTAAAAGCCGTAAAAGCTCCAGGGCTCCCCTAAGGCTAACAGTATAGTCAGTTCGAAAAAAAAAAAAGATTCAAAAATCCACGCGTTCGCTATTATTTTAGCCTCATCAAGACTGTCTAATAAGGGTCAAATAAACAAAACTGTAGAGAAAGTAAACAAATCTTAGAACCAAAGCAGTAACTTCAAGAGATTAAAATGAATTTTGCAAGGTTAAGAGGGATCATACACTCTGTTCATTCTGTTTATTCTAGGAGCACTGTCTGATTATGAAAATTTGGACTTTTTAGTCAACTGGTGTTAATTTACGATGTGGCCCAAGATGGTTAAATGCTAAGTTTAGTGGGGTGACAGGCTCTCCAGTGTAGCTGCCATATATACCTACATATAGATACTTGGCAACAGATTTTCATGTTGAGAGTGGTAGCTAGCTAAGCGGGCATTAGAAAATACCTTACTAAAATGTTTTGGTTTGTATTCACCGAAAGCTTAGGCTCATTTCAGGATTTTGACCTTATGTTGATTTACGCTGTGTTTGTACCTACACAGTATCTCTAAGCCATCATTGCTTCAAAGATATATAAAGAAGATCCCGTGATAGCAATAAAAATATTGAAACCGTATAATTCTCAAATATCGAGCAAAACAGCCGTACACGCGAATTTTACAACGTACCGACATGATTGTAATGCCATTCGATACATGCAAAACGTATCAGTATCTTAAGCAACTTTAAAATCATAAAAACATATTTTAAAACATTTCAAACGGCTTCATTACTATAATTTACTTGTCATAATCAGCGTTGGCGGTTGCACACGGTACGCTTGTCGATTATTCATTGCGAAACCTCTTTTAATACGATACGAATAAGGTGTGAAATTGTTTATTTGGGTTTAAAATAAAATCTTTTCTGGTCGGACCATTTAAGGATATTGAAATTGAGGTTACGTTTTACGTCTATAACTGTCGTCATCTCTTTCTAACTATGATAACGTTGTTATTTTATATCACAGATAAGAATACATGGTCACAATAATGACATACTTTTAATAAGCTCACTAATTACTGAAAATGATGATTTCGAGAGTTGAAGTTGACATCTAAGAATATGGCTGATACTAAACCTAATTTTTAAATACTATCTTTACATATCTAGACCTATGTCTCTAAGAGGAAAACGGAACTTTGATGGTATTTAACAACTATTAAAACACGCAATAGACCCAAATATACTGTAGAAAGATCATTATTTCTTAAATACCACTGGCGGAATATACTGTTATATGCGTAGCAACAGCTCTTTAACTTGAGAGTGGTAGATAACCAAGCTAGCCTTAAAAACACTATCACCGAAAGCTCAGCTTCAATGTGGGATTCATTGATAATGTTTTATAAATTTAAATGAACCTTGACTACCGTAACCCTTAGTCTTACCTTCTAAGCTTACAAACATCTTAAAACCAAGAGGAGGAATGAAGTCTAGTAAGTATATTTCATCATTTTTATCATAACAAAATTAGGATTTCAACTTTGCCCTCCCAATACATTGTTAAAATTTAATGTATTTTCGGTTAAACTAAGACAATATAGAATTTGTTAACGACAGGCACAATTTCACTGTCAAAAATAAACATAAAATAGTAATCCCATGTTTTAGACATAGAAAATGAACAGTTTTTTAGCTAATTGTGTTAGATTCTACAATAAACTTCCTAAGCAATTTTGCCTGAAAATAAGCTCAAGAATTATGTATAGCAATTTTTGTTATCGAAGTGGATTACGAGGTGAATGATAGTGATGTCTGAATGTGACTCCCTCTCTGCATATCCGCTTAAATTTGAAACAGCTGTAATCAAAATATATACCTAGTATAAATAATACAAATACAAGATAAATCCGAAAAAATAATTGCCAGTTCTTCTCTGTCTTTCATTAATGAATATTGCTTTGACATTCACAAGTGCTTTCTCAGGTCCTAAACTAAATAAGGTAGTTAATTTTGATTTTATATGAAACAACTGACCTTAACAATAACATCAATCGAAGTTTCAACTTTCAAGTGTAACAGAATTGCGGATTACCTTGATAACAACTAATATAATTTGATATCAATTGGCCGTGACACTAAGTCGGTGTAGTTTATTAAACTTAATTATAACGTGGGTTCCTTGTTCCTATCTATTTTGAATGCGGTGTAAGGACGTGATCATTGCAAAACTAAATTCGTTTGCTTATTACTTGTATGAGTTCTAGTTGGATACACGCTGGAAGTATTAAGTTCTTTTTTATAGTGGTATGTTAAAATAACGGTACTTTGCTTGATTAGCAATTCTTCGTCGGTCACCGCTGTGATGTCAGCCTACAGGCCTCTCGGTAGCTAGATATACACTGGCAAATTCTAAAACGCAATAAACCAAAAGAGTGTTACTTTAACTAGCTCATCATCATGAGCATGGTGGTCGCGTATAGTCTAAATAATTGAGCTTCTTTTAAAAAAATCATACTGACTTAGAAGGTACATATAACCCATAAAATTAACATAATCAAATAAAACTAAACATACATGATTAACAGGAATGTACAGAAGCTTCTGACAATGAAACAGTTCTGCTTCCATTGTGGAGACCACTCGACATAATTACGCCGCTCGCGACGTGTGAAATTAAAATAATGAACCGCTGAGTTCATCACGTCGTTCATTCATTCTCTTGTTCATTAGCGAATGGTTAATGAATGGGTCGCTCGAATATGTTTTGGTATAGTGCCATAAGTGCTTGTATGGTAGTGTTAACAGATGTTTGTGATTTTTAAGCTGTATTTATTTAAATTATGTAAGGGTCTTCCTCCATCCATCCTTTTGCTGACATAATAAAAAATGCGGCTTAATGGCTAGTTGGTTATTTATTCTCTGAAGTACGTATTGGAAATTTCCTCATTGATTGCTCAGTAGTGAGGGTAAATGTCGTAAGGAATTTAAAACTTTCCAGATAAATATACCATTTAGTAACCAGGCATGTACTTCATCTAATGTTTTGTGGTCATTGCAACCTATAGTTATTTATATAAACACTGAAAAAATCGGTATCATATTGGCGCTACTGACAATAGCTTGCTACTCTTGAGGACTGAGTTGGAAGCCTAAGCACACCCTTTGGACCGGAACACAGCAGCTTCAACACGTATATACGTATATACGTGCGGCAGTCAAGACTTGCATAGGTTACCAACACTCTTAAAATTAAATTCATTAAAAGTTAATATTATAAGCAATTGCTGTTTTTAGAAATAACTTAAAAACTTTTTTTGCTTATTGCTTATTGCAAATTATGCGATTGATGCAAAGGGTGGCTTTATTAACCCCAGACGCAAAATGACTAAAATTATAAGTTTAATGTTTGTATCTGTGTATCTGCCTGTGGCATCGTTGCTCCTAAACGGCTGAACCAATTTTAACATAGTTTTTTTTCTCTTGAAAGGTAACTTGATCGAGAGTGATCTTAGCTATGATTCTAGAACATCTGTTCAGTCATTTGAAGATTAACAGCTCTTTTCTAATTGATAAATGAGTGTGAGCGTCTTAAACAGGTCTGATCAAGTCAAAATTTGGTATTCTATTACTACAATGATATAAGAAGAACATGGCAACAGTGAGCTGATTCTGCAGCATCATTTGGAATCTGCAGGATATCTAACTCTTCAACAACTTACTGCAGAGGTATCGTGTTTGGGTTCATATTCCAATGAATGGTATCAATAAATAGAGTACTTGTGAGGGGGTTTCTTAAATTTTCTATTTACCTTGTTACCTGTAGCTGACTACTTTGTTTTCCAAGCCAATTTTTTGATGCATATTTTAGAGGTAAAATCAGGGGTAACATAACTTGGATGTAATGAGAACAACATAAAAAATTGAATACAACATTAAATTTTAACACAAATTATACAATATAAAATATAAATTTACAGTTTAAAATTTAGATAATGAAACAGTTATTTTCATTAAATACCTCAGGAAATCGATCCACGAGAATTTAAGACATTAATACGGGTATTGTAATAGAAGACAAACGGTCAGAGAAAAAGGACGTTTGAGAGCAAAGCATTATACAAAACTTGGATACTGCGACCGATATATTTTCGTATTGAATTAATTTTTGTACTGGAGAACGATGACGAGTTCTGTTCGATATTCATTTTCGAAATAATTCATTGTTCTATCATCGATGTATTTTACAAAGCAGGCTATGTCAATTTTTATTCGATTTAATATACACGTATCTCAGTTCATTCTAATATTTAAAGATCAAGAGTTTGTTTGTTTGCATGCGTTAATCTCTAAAACTACCAGTCCGGTTAAAAAATTTTTTGCATTAATAGCTTATTTACTGAGGAAGGACGACTCAAAGAAGCGAAGCAGTAACCATGAACCGTCAAGTAATCTGAAAAGCTGTAGGCAAGTAAAGGAATTGAGAATATTTATAGGATACACTAGTGTGTTGACTACGGCACAGTGGAGAATTGGTCGAATAAATTTAACAAGAATGAACCGTGGGGCACAGGTAGTACAATCTAAAATCAAAGAGCATTAAACCGAATATATTTATATATAATTTTAGTTCTTTCAAAGTGACATCGTATATAGATAAGTACGTATTGATACTCGTCGGTCGCCATTGATTTTGGTTTGTGTTGAACTTACCGTTTGGTGTATTACAAATTGTCAGAACTATCATAAAAATACATGAAGCTTTCTAAAAATTGGTCATTAAAAATTTCGTTTAAAGAACCATATTACTTCGCACTTCTTCCAAAAAAATCTGTACCTAAGTGTTTTCTTTATAAGGTAATATGGGACTTAAGGAGTATTTATGTTACTACACCTGTCTTTAAAAGCAATAAGCAACATATTTCGTTGGTTTATTTTTAACAGAGACTCATAGATTAATGATTGGTTTTCGTACCGCTTCAACTAGATACCGCGCTATCTACAAACAATAGCTCCTAAAATACGGCAACTTAATATCGTAGTAAGTAGTGACTATTTGAAATGAAGCTTATCAACGTGACAGTATTGTCGGTATGATATTGACTCAATGCGGCGTAGATTTGATTGCCGCTTTATTACAGTACGTCGACGGTATCTAGTTGAAGCGAAACGGAGACCAATCATTAATCTAGGCATAGACTGTTACGAATCACGTACATGTATACATCTTTTTCGTCTATGATAAATATCAAGTGACAAAAATGTCTACATCAACCAGAATAAACGCATCACTTAAGATTCGTGCATAAGGAGACACGTTCGGGCATGTCAACAAAAACAGGGGACATGTTCCAAGTCGTGTTAGAACTGTGTTCGGGACATTTGCGAATTTATTTTTGTTTTCTGTAAAACTTGTTAACCTGTGTTTCGGATGTTAGCCGCATACGTAGAATTTCGTTGGCTGAATTTAATTGTATCTACATTTTTAAACGGAATCCAGGCGAGAATATATCCCGTGTTACGTGTACATGCTGTTATTCCTAACGCTTCATATTAACGCACCTATTGTGTTTGATCATTGTACAGATTGATTTTTTTATAAATTAATTTTTTTTTTTTATTTCTAACCTTTGAAATATTTTATAGATACATAATCAGGCAAAGTACAAGCAGCATTACTCATTACAGTGTTTATAACGTACATTCTTAAAATTCACATTCCATTTGTAAACTTTTGATGTTAGGCGACGATGCAGCCGAAATTCTTACACGATAAAACCAAGAAAAGATCTGGCTCACTAGTTGGCTGGCTACTCAAACAAAGTTATACGTGCTTGGCGATAGACTTTCATACCGAGGGTGATAGGAATAGTTGAGCACTAGAAGACATCCTATCACTAGGCTATGGTTTTGTCAGGATGTTTTCTTCACCGAAAACTACAACGACTTGGCCTTGACTTGGACTCGTTGTTGGCCTTAGTCCTCGGGAAAGCAACTTGTTATGGGTGACCTCAGGGGTGCGATCATTTTAAGATTGGTTAAAGCTACAGGCTCCAGTGAGCACTTAAAATGAGGTGTCCTACATGCCTGTTTCCTCCTTCATAATTTATATTCTCCTGATCTAAGCTCATAACATTAAAAAATAAAATTTTATTGTTATGGGTTTGGCGTTGTGACCACAATGTCTCCTGATGTTAAGTGACGATGTGGCCCAAGATGAAAATACGTTAAAACCTAGTGTAAGACTGGCTCTCAAGTGCAGTTGCCGGAACACACCTGTTGGTGCTTGACGACAGATTTTCAACTTGAAGGTGATAGCTAGCCAGACGAGCATTAGAAAAAGACCTACTACCTTGCTATGATTTCCTCACGATGTTTTCCTTCACCGAAAACTCAGGCTCATTGCAGGGATTCCAGGGCAGAAAGGAGGGCAGAAATATATCTTTGAAAATTTCTCTCCACTTAAAGCAACCCAACTGGTGAAATACCTCTACTCTACTAAAGATCGCAGCCAAATAACCTTCTGATGTGTTCCTGTGGTGAGTAGGATTTCCAGAGCTCCTTGGGGAAAGGAGTACAAAGTCGACAACATGCTAGTGAGGCCTCTGATGTTACCAAAGTCTATAAGCTACGGTAACCGAGTAACCGCTTACAATCAGACGAGGCCTAAGTATTTTTGCCAACTTATTTATATGAAATTTTTTTACTGGGAACTGGATAAAATCGCAGAAAGGTATATCAATTTGATGCGTTAATCACGGGACAGTTTGGCTGACACGGTCGTAAAATACCCTTATGTTTTCAATATAAATTGAAAGTTTTTACAGAGTAAGGTTTTAAGCCGTTCACGAATCCCGTGGGAATAAACGTAGCACTTATTTATTACATAGTGACGTCTCTGATGTTATATTTCCATTACTCTTTCAAGGCAGCCGATTGCGAAACGAAAAAAAAAAACTAATTATACTTTTCATTTGAGAATAATGCTTTAAAAGTACGACGCAAGATGTAGCTTACATGATATTTAATTGATATTTATTTAAATAAAGAACTAAAAAACATATAAATAAGTTTGTCTTTCTGTCGCGAGTCAATCACTTTTAAGAAATTTAAAAAGTTTTACCAAATTAATATCACCAAAATAAATGATTATTGTAAATTATACCAGTCATTCTTTCTGCCAAGAATCAATCACTGCGTATAATGTCACAACAAATAGCAAACTATTAAGTAATTAATAAATAAATAGTCGGGTGTAGCAATTTTGGATGCAATACTGGTTTATAGCCCATGAATATGTTATCGCCAACTCATCTGCCAATACGAATTTGGTGGAAAATGGCAGATAGTCCGCACCCTTCTAACGATAAATTAATTCGCAACGTTAAAGAAACAAAGTAACTGTACTATTTGAATGTAACTTATATTTGAAGTCACTTTCTGCATGCAGTTCGAAATGTGTCACAGTCCCACTGGACACGCCGACTTGTGTGGTCTCATGTCTTTGCAAAAACTAACCGATTCGCTTTTTACATCAAAAACCAAAATAACTTTGCTTCCCGAAAACCACCGAAACCTTTATATATCCACGACGCTCCCTGATATTGGCTGACAAAATAAACTTGTCCCGTGTATGAACGAAAAAGAAGAAATTGTCTTAGGACCTGTCAAAGTGGAATGATTTCGTCGCGATTGATATTTCCAATTAATTGATCGAAAAAAAAAGGTTTTTTTTGACAAATAAACGTTTCTTTCTCGGAAACGGATCCGACCACCCTGTATGTGCGCAGCGGGGGTGACATAACGACTGTCGGTAGTTCATGACAAGAGCTGATGAGTTTCCAATGACATTACATTGTTTCGATCTTGTTACAACTGGTTTCCGGAAACTATTTCATTAACGCATTCGAGCCTTTGGTGGTCCGATTGTCTAAATCATTTGAAGAAACGTAAACGAATGTCAAATGCAATATGCAATTAGAATACTGATCATGCTTGGTGAAATGGAGACCATGAGATAGCGCTAAAGGTCTTCTTTTTGAAGTGAAAACTTATTTAGCACCGTTGTCAATTGAAACTAGAGGAAACCAAAAAGTGATAGTCAAAAGAGACGACCATATACATCTATAGGCTTTAGTCTACGAGAGAATGAGATAGAATACACTTACGTTATGCACGGTTAATGCAAGTCCTGATTTTCATGGTTGTGATCGTCGTCGGATTGGCCTAGTGGTGTGAGACGACCAGACTTCAAACTCAGTACGCACGAGTGGTTGATAGTTCGAATCCCGCTGATTTAGAACATTTAAAAATACTTTTTAAAGAACATATTTTTTCTGATTGTTTCACTTTTGACACGTGTGAACCGCTGCACACATTTTTTAACTAGCTGTGCCTCACGGTTCCACCCGTGTTAAATTTATTCATCCAACTTTCCACCGAGCCGCCGTGTTTTCACTGTCTTTTTCTCACTTCCCTATAAATCTATATACATATAATAAAACTGGAAGTGTCTGTTTGTAACGTCAAAATAACAGATTTTTACTAAATGTATATGAAAGTATACACACTAACTAAAATTTTTTTGTCTATCTGTCTGTTTAATCTCCGTGTAATCTCCGAAACGGATGGATCGATTTTGACGGTACTTTCACTGGCGGATAGCTGATGTTATAAGTTATAACTTAGGCTACTTTTATTTTTGAAAAATAACTAGGGATCCCTAGGCAAAAAGGCAAATAATCTATCATCCGTGTTCTAGACGCATTTATTATACAATCGTGGATCCGTGCTTGTTTTTAAGAGATTTGTAATCATTTTAACGGCCTTATAAAAATTAATAAAAATAACTAAAAGTAAAATATTAAGACGGGTCCCGTTACAAGAAACATGTTATTTAAACGTTAAGGTTACTATATTGTTGCTATTCTGTTTAACTCTATCGTAAAAACGTTAATACGTACAGACAATGCATCCGAACTTCTCTCCGGTTACCCATTCCATCGGATGAAGAAAAGATAGAAAGAGAGGGTGCATCTGTGTTCACTCGCACACTTATGCATCTAAGTATATCCAGCGTTACTGGCTGTTTCTACTGGATACTGGACATTTGCATGTTCAGATAATTAAGCCGCTGTAGCCGAAATCGGCCAGCACGACACAATACATACGTCAAATTTAGAATGTTATGGTTGAAATTCTAAAGCAAAATAAAAAATAATGAAATCCAGTCAAGTGTGAGTTGTGTTCGCGCTAAGGATACGGAAATTGTACGAAAGAAAACTTTCTTTTTTAGATACATTTACATTACATTACATTTACATTACATTTACATTACATTTACATTTACATAGAATAAATATAGTGTGCGGTAGAACAGAACCCACACGGTGCGCGCTTAACTAGCACTCGGACAATTTTAATTTACTGGAATAATATAGAGTAAATATACTCAAGTGGAACATTCTAGATTGCAAAAAAAAATATGAATTAAACTTACTAATAGCCTTTTATAGAATATAACCTTTTTTATTACCCGGTAAGCCAATGATATACCATTATGCCCCTTTTCTATATTACAAGAAAATGCGCAATAATGGTCTTCTACGAATGTCTATAAGTTGAAAGTTCTGTAAATTTTAAACATATTTTAATATAAGAAAGACCTCACAAGATGCCTATAACATGTTATGATATATTATATATATTAGTATCTACTCTCATATCGTAAAATTCGAATTATAAATTATAAAATAGAATAATATTATAACATTTTATCTCAAATCAAATAATGTTATCATACACTTTTTTAACACTATAAGCAGATTTATATAGCAATTACAAAAAAATACTGATTTAAATTTTTAATTATCTGTGGCAGTGGCAGCTTTAGCGCAAGCGCGGTAATGTACTGGGTTTTGGCGCCATGCATACCTACGTTTTGCTGTTCTGAATTTCGTGATTTTTTTATTCTTGCTTCAGGTTCAATCTGAATTTATGAGAATATATGATAAGTGTATGAAACAGCACATAACTAGGTATTAAAACACTCGTGTGATACTATTAAACACCTCGCTTACGGCTCGGTTTTTGAACAAACACTCGTGTTTTAATACCCCCCATTATGCAACAGTTTCATAAACTACTATTATATAATGTACCTAATAATTTTTACCTTTTTTTTTTTTTTTTTTTCGATCTGATTATACTTTTAGCCATAAGGGCTCAGGAGCCTCGAACGGCTTTTACAGCTTCACCGGAAATTTTACCTTACACTTTTTTGCTTATATGCCAGTCAGACAAGATATTAAACAGGCTATATTTAATTCGTTTTTCTTTATAAAACTATACAGTGTTAATAATTATACAAAAATGACTAAATGTGGTATAAAACATTATTTATTGGTATAAATTACAAATTCAATACAAGCAGAATATTAATAATTTTATTATTCCAACGTCTCGTAGTTTTAAAGTGACTTTGATTCATTGCAAATATTTTACAATGTATATATAATAATTTAAAGCTGATGAAAAAAAAAACGAAACACGGTACAATGAGCCTCCCTTTTTATAATTTTCCAAATAACATCTTAATGAGACAGGATGATGTGTTACCCGTACATCTCCCGTGATGGAAGTCCGAGACTGAAGTGAGAAAAAACTCGATTTTCGTACCTCATGATAAATCAATTTACTTTTGTGTCGTTCACTATGAATCATATTTTGTGATGCCGATTTAATAGGGGCGAGGTATTCGCATATGCACACGGTTCATTTCGAAACGTGTATGGATCGTGTTGATACCATTTTATTTTATATTAACTGGCTCTGTAAACATTGTTCTGTAGTTAATGTTAGTCTGTGTAGTTAATGGCTCGACCATAGCGCTACGTATCGGATCTAAATATTCTTTAGACCATCATCTCAATAAAACAGATATATTATGTGAATATGACCTCAATCGATCAAGTCGTTCAGAAGTTACACGATCACTCATACACACAAGAAAGTCAGTTTCCTTCTAGGTCACTTAAAATCATGTGATCGGTATTCGCCGTTGTATTTGGATTGTACTGTGCTTACCATCAGGGACAGTACGTCAATTTGCCGAGCTACTATAAAAAAATATATCTTATTTATATTATTATTTAAAGACCTCAACCGCCAGCAGAAGGCGATGTAAAAAAATCCGTTCCGAATACATTTCGGTGTAAGCCAGAAATATTGAAATCAGATGGAGGAATATTTTTTATCGATTATTATAAGGGCGTTTATATTTGAACACGTCTTCATTTTACTTTTATGATGTTGTACGAATGTTTAATGCTGACGTCGTTCCTATTCAAGACTTTCTTTCCTTTATTTATGAGGTTCATTGACGGTTTGCTGGAGAATTTTGCTACTATAAGCAAAACCTCCGGATTTCATTCAAAGTCTAAATTTATGGGCAGACGAAATATATGTCTTTGTTTGACACTAAAAGTTATTAGTAGATCCAGTTACATATTTTTATTTATTTATTAATTATTCACATAAAATGTAATGAAATTAAAAAATAAATTATGTTATAAATTATGTTTGGCGTTTGAGCAATCTCAATAAGTGACGATGTGGGCGAAAATGATAATACGCTAAGTCTAGAAGCTAGTTCTTAAGTGCAAGTACAGCATTATAAATAAAAAAATTGTTAGAGGAGGTTGATTTTGTTTTACTAAGTATTTAAAAGTAGCTGGTAGTGTTTTGATGTTCACAAGTTATGAAATGTTAGAAGATTTGAATAAAGTATTTTTTGATTTTGATCAGCTTAATGCCCCTAAAAGTCTCGTCTTTTAACCGTCGGATATTTTGATGAAAAACTAGCGGGGATTTTCATTTTCACGATATAGCCTAAGATGGTAACACGCTAAGTCTAGAGGCTAGCTCTTAGTGCAAGTGCAGCTGCTAGTACAAGTATATAGGTGATATACGACAGATTTTCAACTTGACTCAGTTAAGTGGGCGTGAGAAAAAGCTTTACCACCATGCTGTTCTCATCATGATATATTCTGATTATAAGGTTCGAACCTACGCCGATCGACTGGTTATTCCAACACTCTATCATTATTAGTTATGTCATGTTTAGTCATGATGGTCTGGTGGTGAATATCATTAGAATATTGATCCGGTTTTCTCAGCGAGCATCCACGTGTATCAGCAAGTTTTTGTGAATATACTTACATATACTTATCCGATATGAATTAGTAATAATTTTGTGCCGTACTCCACATCACTACGTATTTGTAGTATGAGCTAAAACGTAAACAATCTATTATATTTAAGTTACTGTAATATTGTAGCAAAGAATAAATTGAAATTTACATTCATCCTTAGAAACTCCTCGTAGACATTATTTTAGCCTGACGGTGTACGAAGCGTACAAGGATATCCTTAGGATATTTAATAGCCTGCTAGCTTTTGGGGGTTCAACATTGAGCTGGGGATTCCTCGTTGACGGATGAAACGCATGTAATCGATTCCTGTCATTTCACGTCTCATCTCCAAAATACTTTTCAATTATTATTACTTATTTAACCCTGTTTATTAGTGATAGGTTAATCAATCAGGTATACGGGCTCGACCGCATCTCTTTTATCGTTTCAATTACTAACATTTCACTTTTTCTTCTTTTCCATGATTACTTTCATCATTTAGCATAATTATGTTCACATCAACAGTTAATATCAAACATTGTTCTGCAACAAACAGCTGTTAATGAGTTCCAGGGGCGGAAGTAATATAAAATAATAATTAAAGCGTTACGGAGCTTAAAACTTAAGACATCTTCTCGTCGTATCAGACATTTTCGGTAAATACACAAGTTTATTGTACACAGTATTGATTTATTTGGCATTAGAGAATCTTCTTTAAGACTCGGTTTAAGCGAAGACTTTTCCTGTAATTAGTTTTTGTTATTAATAGTTTTTATGGTTGTCTTCGTGGCTGAATTTATTTCTTTTCATTTGTTTTTTGTGAAAAGTTATAGTTCATCTTCTCTCACGATTAATTTTAAAATTTTTACTATTATTTCTATTACTTGGTACCTTTTAATGAATAATTAAAATATAATCCTCGACGTTTGAATTTGCCAAAGCATCATGGATTTATCATCTCACTGCTGGAATGGGGCATTTGCAGTCTTATAAAATATTATCATTAATTATCATAATATTTAAGTATATTAATTAACGTTTGTTTTAAAATAGTATATAAGTAATCGTTTTACAAAAAAATATACTTAACAATTTTTATAATACGTTTATTTCTGTTGTAAAATAAATGCTCGAATTGAAGTTAGGTGGCGCTTTCTATAAACATTCTTCGGGCATTAACATGGGGCATTTAAAAACCCTGTAGCAAGTGCATAACATTCTTTTCGTCGACAGTGGATGAAGAGAAATGGCGCACATGAATTTTAATACGTTCTAAAGGGTTCGGGTCAGGAAGAATGAAACTAATTGCCACTTTTCCGTTATTCCTCCATTTATTCCTCCATTTTATAAATATACAATAACTGTTTCACATTAATTTGTCACACTCCTCCAGCGTTCCTTGCCCCACCGAGATTCCACCGATAATTCCCCCTTGTTCCATATGCATCACTCTTTATATCGCTACTACATTGCGATTGATTACGCTATGATTGGTCGACGCTTATGATTGGTCGATGACGCTCACTCGCAAAACTTAGTTAATTGAACATCTTATAATTCTAAACGGATAGTAATATTTTTAATAATATAAAAGTCTTAATTTAAACGCTAGTAATATTCTTATTTACTCAAAAACTTCCTAGTAATTCATTAATCATTATAACGCCGACGCCTATGATTGGTTGACGACACTAATACGCCATCTTAATCAATTAAACATCTTATAAATCTAATCGGCTAGAAATATATTTTAATATAATATATTTTAATAATGTAGAAGTCTTGCTTTAAACACTAGTAATATTGTAATTTACTCGAAACCTTCCTAGTAATTCTAAGATATATTATTATAACCTTACAGCTCGGCCATCCTTTCTATAGCGAGTCCCATCGCTTCTTTTTTTGTTAATTTTATAACTTATTATTCTGAAAGTATGGTTTTATTCCTAGCTTGTCGCAGTAAAATGAAATTAAGCTTAAAAAAAGGAGAATTAAGCTGATTAATTTAACCAAATTACTTAATTGAACTTTCATGATATTAACTGCTGAACTCAACTGAACTACTTAAAATAAATTAATCACACTACAACAAAACACCATTTAAATTTTATACGTAATCGTTCTGAAAGTATGTTTTCTTCCCAGCTTGTATAGCGGTATAATCATAATTAAAGAAAACTAATTAAGCTTAAGAAAACTATAAACTTAATTGAACTACTTGAAATAAATTTATCCAACATATCAAGAAAAAAATTTCTAGTAAAATTCATCCCAGGTTGGATTTTATCTATAGCTACAATAGCTTCGTATCTTCTACCATGTTTTCGAGTCAAAGGTGTGTCCTCAAAAAAAAATCTGTCATTATCGAGCATTTCTACTATGCGATAGGGACCTTGATATTTCATTACCAGTTTGAGATTTTCCATCGTGAGGTATTTGCCTTTCTACTCGTACTAGGTCTCCCTCCTTGTACTGGGTCGCAGTTTTTCCTCTGTCTATTATAAGTAGCAGCATCACTTACCTGTTGAACCTTTATTTCCTCTCCAGTTGCCTGTCTCAGATCCTCTAACTTTTCTACAGGAATTCTGTATATCGGCGATGTGCTCATCCCAAGATTTTTCATTTTCACCGCGATTGGATGTAGTGAGACAGCGCCTCTAAGATAGTTCTATTGAAACTTTCGACCTGTCCGTTAGCTCTAGGGGTAGCAACCGCATTTTCAATATGTTTTATTCCGTATGATTGAACAGAGTCCTTAAATATTTTGCTTGTAAAACTCGTACCCTTATCTTTTCACGCCTTCGCGTTTTCCACCGGGAGTTTTGTTGTGTGCACATTCTAACCATGAGGTTACATATTTCTTTAACGAACCTGCTCATCTTTGGGAACCAATAATATTCTCTTATACGTTGTAGAGTATTTTTTCAAATCTCCAGTGCCCCAGGTCATCGTGGTTCATTTTTAAGACCTGCCGTCTCACACTTCGAGGTACAAGCCATTTCATCTCTTCCCCTACCATACGGTAAACTATCGTTTTTCAGTTTATAGTTTTAATATATATCCATGGCTTCCTCCACAAAAGGGTCAGAGAAAATTCATTTAATTTTCCTTATTTCTTCATCAGCAGATTACACTGTTGATATCCAGTGGTGGTCGGATTCCTGTATCGCTAAAACATCTAAAACATGCTCTTCGCTTACATAATTCGGTTTCTGCCGAGTGAGTCGGCATGTGTCATCCGAGCACCTGGTCTGTATTTTATCGTACAATCATATTATTGTAACTGAACCCACCAGCAAGAAATACGGGGTACCAAATCCCTCTTGATTAATGTTGACCTAAGTGCGTTGCAGTCCGTCAGAATCTTGAATGGTATTCCCATTAGATATACCCTGCCAGTAAATCAAGTTGATCTTCATCAACTCTACGCATCGGGTGATGATCCTTTTTAGTTTTCCTGTTCAAGGCCCTGTATTTTTCCCAGTCTCGGCCGCAGTTTTTATTGGAAGTAAGGTGACCAAGCCGATCACATATTGTGGTGCACTTGAAGGGGGGTTTTCACACTTGAAGCTGCGATGACCGATCCCGATTTAAAAGGATCCGTTCGATTTGCATTGGTTCCGAATCTACCTCTCCGTACGGTATCCTGGGTATCTCTGCTTTGCCCTGTTTTTAGAAAATGACATTACCTGATTTAAAAGGATCCGTTCGATTTGCATTGGTTCCGAATCTACTTCTCCGTACGGTATCCTGGATATCTCTGCTTTGCCTTGATTCTGATGAAGAGTAGGTGGCGTGTCTTTTATTTAGGCCATCGGACCTGTGTATCATTCGTGAATTCCTATTCCTTCCCGGCTCCGTAGAAGACGACTCTTCTCCAGTACCGGTCGATGAAGAGCGTCGTCTCTGCATCTTTGATCGTGATGACCGTTTTCTATTCACACTGCGTCTTTTGTTAGTTACCTTATTCCACCTGGGGTTTCCTGCCTTAAGTCGGACCCTCCACCTGGGGTTTCCCGCCTTAAGTCGAACCCTCCACCTAGGGTTTCCCTCCTTAAGTCGGACCCTCCACCTAGGGTTTCCCGCCTTAAGTCGGACCCTCCACCTAGGGTTCCTGCCTTAAGTCGGACCCTCCACCTAGGGTTCCCGCCCTAAGTCGGACCCTCCACCTAGGGTTTCCCGCCTTAAGTCGGACCCTCCACCTAGGGTTTCCCGCCTTAAATCAAACCCTCCACCTAGGGTTTCCTTCCTTGAATCAAACCCTCCATCTAGGGTATACTCGTCGTAGTTTTCCATTTCTGAAACTTTCAGAAATCAATTTAATATATTTTCAGAAATCAATTTAATATATATTACTACTAACTATTTATTTAAAAAAGTAAAACAATAAAAATACCGAGATAAGGGGTATATTTATTTAAGAGAAATTTTTAAATCGCATATGCCTAATAGGTCCCAACGTTACGCCTTTAAATTAAATAAATATTTTATTAAATTAAATAAATATTTTATTTTTAAAATCGATCTGGTAAAAATAATATGTGGCGTGCCCGACCACAGTGCAGAAACGCTCATCGAGAAATTATTGTACCACCACCTTACAATTACGATTTAATCGCTTGGTCGTATGATTTTCGACCGAGACCAGAAACCGGTTTCCGTGCGAGTCGTACGATCGGCGGAGCTGCGCCCGCGCCACGGACTAGACGTGGGTTTATAACAGGACAAACAAAATATCTGTTTTTACTGTTACTGTGACGCAATAATAACAGGTACCAATTTCTGTTATTAAATAACAGTGTTATTTGTATAAGTGTTTTTTTTTCAACCACAGCCCATTAGAAAGGAAATAACATACAAATATGAATTTAAGAGTACTTAAGAGTACTAGAGACTACTAGTAGTTTGTTGTCATTCTAAAATAACGTCTATAGCCGGTAAACGAGCAGGCGGTGCACGTGATGATAAGTGGTCACCGCCGCCCATGGCCCATGAATTTCAAAATTGACCAAAAAGAAACGACAAAAAGCAAGAATGAAACTATACAATCTAGTGTCAAATGAATATCACCTTTATCTTTATAGGAAAAAGTAGAAGTCACATTGAACATTTTGTAACCAATGCAGTAAATGGTGATATAGACGTTCGGATACGTACGTCATTATTTTAAAAGTTACAAGTAAATTCCATTTTAATTTTCTTAAAATGGAAGCTATAACTACTTTCACTATTATTTAGATCTTATTAATATATCTGTACTATGTTTCTACCCATGTTCGAAATAGACTTTGAAACCATTCAACCGATGTGCCCCAAACCTGTTTCATTTGAAAGTCAATAATGCGAAGATGGTTTTAGACCACCAAGCTTTGCATAAGGCACATTCGGTCCATTTACGAAATCGATCTTCAACTGTCCCTATAAGTTTTCAAATTCATCAAAGAATGGCGTTAACAAATTATGTTTCAATTTCATTGTCATGGCTGCCTGTCAAAAATTTGTAATTACGTATGATATTAACATAAACGTTAATACAAATTAAAATCAGAGAAAGTCACAGTAAAGCGTAGCCAGGCTTAACTTGTATAAAATATGCAAATTGTTTGACCAATTTATATTATATATACCTACTTAAGGAAGCAACACTTAACATTCTAAAATAATATAATCATACTAACATTAGTCCTGCAGTGTTTCCGAACACAATTCGTGTTATAATACTAGATGCTTCTCGTTTTAGCAAAAGTCTATCAAGTGGGTGTGAGTGAGATACTAAGTCAAATAACAGGAACTAATTAAAGGAACTAATTAAAGAGTCTAATTAAAGAGTCACGTTTCAAAAATGATATCTTCTTGTTAGGTTAAAATTTCTATTTTTCGGGTTATTTCGGGTTATAATACACCTAGTATTATAATTCTTCTCGTTCTAGTAATATAAATAATATTATACAAAAGACAAAGATAAGAATAGTTGTTTCAGGTTTTATTGGATGTTCTGTTATTTCAAGCTATGTTAGCGACCGGCTGTTATCGAATACTGAAAATGTTGATTGCTGATAGTGGTTGAATAACTTGAGTATGGTGAATTATAAATGATATTTTTTTACAGATATAATGACATTGCACTAACAACTGTTATCTGTTATCTTCGAATACTTGTGATTTATATATGTTATGATAAATACGCCTCACTCTTACCACGGACTCATGGACAGATCAGGGTACTGTAGACACGTATTGCCGCGCATCATTGTAATATCTAATAATTGTACTTATAAAATATTTCTACTTTCTGTTCTGTCCGATTAAACTGCATCTTCTCATCTCGCTAGTACTCATTTCATACCTTCTCCTTCAGTAACTTCACTATCAGCTATCGTAACTTCTTGTATACGTGATCTTATTTATGTGGGCTGGACCTAGCAAACTAGGTCCAGTGTAACTAACACCCCGCATAACAAAAAAAAAAAAAAATTTACCGAGAAACAGCATTAATAAATATGAAAGTTGTTACTTACGTTTTTTTTTTTGTAGTGGGCGTGACAAGAAAATATGAAATCTTCTCGACTATCCCGCTTCTGACCTAAAGGGTTCGGGTCAGGAAGAATGAAACTAATTGCCACTTTTCCGTTATTCCTCCATTTATTCCTCCATTTTATAAATATACAATAACTGTTTCACATTAATTTGTCACACTCCTCCAGCGTTCCTTGCCCCACCGAGATTCCACCGATAATTCCCCCTTGTTCCATATGCATCACTCTTTATATCGCTACTACATTGCGATTGATTACGCTATGATTGGTCGACGCTTATGATTGGTCGATGACGCTCACTCGCAAAACTTAGTTAATTGAACATCTTATAATTCTAAACGGATAGTAATATTTTTAATAATATAAAAGTCTTAATTTAAACGCTAGTAATATTCTTATTTACTCAAAAACTTCCTAGTAATTCATTAATCATTATAACGCCGACGCCTATGATTGGTTGACGACACTAATACGCCATCTTAATCAATTAAACATCTTATAAATCTAATCGGCTAGAAATATATTTTAATATAATATATTTTAATAATGTAGAAGTCTTGCTTTAAACACTAGTAATATTGTAATTTACTCGAAACCTTCCTAGTAATTCTAAGATATATTATTATAACCTTACAGTTCATTGCTGGTTTTATTCGACTTGGTAGAATTTAAATCGAGATGAGAAAACGATGGATGTAATACAATAGGAATACGGTGACAAACTGAGTGATAGTTTTATTTATGACTACAGAGCCGCTCTGTTGGATACGAGAGCTGGGTATTTGAAAAACAAGAGCTAAGATTAGGATTACCATAATTCGTTTGGGATAATTTAAATTAATAATGTTATAAAGAAATGGATGCGTGTACTTATGTACCCTCGACTGTGACTATCTTCACTACAATAAAACAAAAGGCTTAGCAAGCAACTTCATAATGTAGATTTTTTTTATTACAATGGGTAAAAATTCACTCTCATCTTTTCGTTTATAGCGCGCCTAAAGAAGTGTCTAGATGTTTTAGTTTGTTCGGAAAATAAAATATAAAGTAACGATGGCTTAGTATTATCATGAACGAATACTCGCTGCGTCAGAATAATAAATACTAGTTATGCACGTGACTCTGCTCGCGTGGACTAGCCGTCGGTAGAGCGCACGCGCAAATCGTACTGCCCCCGCTCGAAAGTCAAAAATGCTTATTGTGGGTGATCCTTGGAAAATAGATATATGCTATCTGTGACTTTTTGTAGGTCTTTTTAAAATCTACAAATATGTAGAACATTAATTTGTTATTTTGATGATTTTATATATCTCGTAAGCCATTTAAGCACCCGAAATGTGTCTTTTTTCCGAATTGATTCACCTTTATCGTCACTGCTTATTTTTTATGTTACTTTATTTTACAAAATATATTTTATAACGTAGCCAGATAACTTGGCTATGAATAAAAAAAAATGTAAACCGGATAAGTGGTTTTCGCGTGAAAAAAACTTAAACGGACAGGCAGACAGACAGACGTTGGGTTTTATAATATGTATAAAAGTTACAGTGCAGCTATATGGTAGGATATATTATATAGGTCGGATAAGATAAAAAATAATTGTACCGGATAAAAAACCCTAGAGAGAAGCTAGCTCTTAAGTTTAGCTTCCGGAACACATCTAAAGGTACTTGGCAGTTAATTTATATGTTTCTTAAACAGGAGCGAAATAGATTTATATGTTATCTATTTTATCCTGGATTTATTCAGATCTTGTGTGGACAGTACGGGTCGCAGGGTGAAGTCGAGATGATACGTGGCGATACTGTACGCCAAAGGTCACAGCTTCCACATTGAAGGCTATTCTGTCACATCTTTACCTAGAAGACACGGTTTCTATTTTATTGTTTTCTTAGAGCGAAAATAGCATTTTTTTTATATTAGCACGGCGAGTGACAGCTTTATACCTGATGGTAAGCATAACAAAATCCAAAAAAGAACGGCAAACACTGAGTGATCAGAAATCCATCGAAGATTTTCGCTGTTATGCCAACCTGCATCCTTCTTGGCAGTTTGATATACACCGGATGATTCTGAAACGTATAAATATATGCTTTATATTAGTATATTTACATAAAAAAGGATGCGTGTACTTATATTAGCGTAAGAAATTATTTTTCTGTAAAAAGTAACACTCACTGTTATGTAACCAATAACATCGAGTGTGACTATCTTAGCCGAAAAAAAATAAGAGGTTTATTGAGCAATTTCATAGTGTACACTGTTTGTTACAATGTGCCCTTAAACTCATGATTTTTCATAACCCGCTTAAAGAAGTACCTATAGAAACTTCAAAAACTGTAGATAAAGGTTTTTTCTTTCAAACGATACTTAAATAATAATACAAATTTATAAATGACTTTCTTTTCGAAATATTGATTGTTAGCGTTATATTCTTATACTAAACTATTGAATAATACAAAGGTATCATATAAAATATGATTATTATACGGTACATATATAAAATATTGAATTTTGATAGTATCACAGAACAAAAATTCACAAATCAACGTCAAGATGAAATGTTATGACAAAGGTAAGTTTTTGTCGATACGGCGCTAATGCAACCGAATGACGTACGTGCACATTCTATGTTTTCTCTTGTCTGTCTGTGTGTAATTATTACAATTATACCTAAATATATAAGTATTTAGTATTTAACTACAGTTTTGTGAGTGTCAGTAAAAGAGATCAAGCGAATACAAATATAGAATTGTAATCGTTAAAATTTGAAAGGTGCAGTAGATACGTATTGTATATAACTATAGTTTATTGTGTTTTTAAAATAGTGATATCACCAATCCGAACTAGTCGTAAAACCGTAGTAAATATTATTGGTATTGATAAGTTTTTTCTAAAAAACATTGAACCCTCCAATGGTTTTGCCGAATGAGGCAGACAAAATCGTGTCTCTTATGCACTAGCTACAGCATTATTTTTCCTTTTGTATGATTTACGATTTTCAAATAATTATACCGTAAAATATACGGTAGCTCAACACTAGATGAGATAAATGTTTCATTATTTTCATGTTTGACATTAGTGATTGTCAATTTACTCCGTAGGAATAAAGAACGCAGTATAAACCGTTATCACAATATTTGTTTAAGTATATTGTGAATTTCTTTTTATATTTATTTAAATTAGTTTCTATCGAAATATTTAATTAATAATAGTGCTGAAGAATGTAAATATCGGTTTAAAATGCCCAGATTCCGAACTACAGTACGATTTAGCAGGTAAAGATGTACGTCATATAGGCTACCACCCCACTTGATTATTGAATATAGACCGGCTGAACTTGGAATGTGATACGCCTAAGCGTGCCCTTATGGCGGGTGCACTTGGACTTAATTACCATGTCTGGAAAGTAGGTGGTAACTCAGCAAGATTTCACTTTGACAAGCAAATCCGATTAAAATCATAGTATAGTCTCACGATATTCGAAATCGATGAAATGCATCACAAAAATGGCCATATCGCGATGACTGCATTCTATAATATATCTGAAAATCCATCCATAAATACGAAAATAAATAACTTATACGTTTGTTCACGTATTAATTTCGAATCCATCGGCCATCAATCATAAATCGATTGTTACGCGGACGCTATCACAAAGGTGTATCGCCGAGGAATCGAATCCCATACCTCAGTTTCTTGTGGGACCCCTTAACAACAATTAAGTATTGTTTATTGTATTGCTTTGAGGTAGAAGTGAGTTTTTTGGGGGTCTTTATGTAAAGTGGATTTTGTTTTATATGGAAAAATTGTAATCTTCGAGAAGCAGATCTTAAGTCGGGTAATATTTTTATCATCACCTCCGTGGTAAGGTTGATAAGATTTTTTAATTGATGTCACACAGATCGACGTGATCCTTCAACAGTTGCTATCATCACTTCGGCTACCATTTATCACAATGAAAACCTCTTATGTGAGTGAGCATACATCGACTGTTCTGGTCGGCTCCGAAGCCAATATATTTTTTTACCGTGTAAAATCATGAAATACGCGTTGGAACGAAAATTATATTCGGATTGGAACAGTACAACAGACTGTAAATAGGACAATATACACTGTAAATAGGCAAGAGCCAGTTTCCTCACTAAGCTTAGCGTGTTTACTTCTTTGGCCAAATTACAAAAGACCAACGAAGCCTCCTGATTTGTGCTTCAGTATGGATTAACGTTAGGTTATATTAGTTTTATTACTTTATTTAATTCTCAGGCTTAGCGTTATCGCCACAATTTCACCTGATGTTAAGTGTTAAGATGGTAACACTATAAGCATAGTTGGGTTACTGGCTCCCAAGTGATGCTATCGGAACACGCCTATAGATGCTTCAAGACACATTTTCAACTTAAGGGCGTTAGTTAGCCAAGCGGATATTAGACCACCATAATATGGTTTCATCACCATGTTTTCATTCATCAAAAGCTAAAGCTTATTGTAAGGATTCGAACCCACGTCGATCAACGCGGTGTCCGTATATGCTACCACTCAGCCATCACTACTTGCCTGACGGTGAATTTATATTTGATGAAGAAATCAAACTCATCAGATATCTTCGTAAATGTTTCGACGTTTGAAATCGTCAATAGGTTAAGGTTTATGGCGGAGATTAGGCTGATGTTTTCATAAATAAATAATATAGAGTTCTTACTAAAACCAAGATAGAGATAAATAAAGAGTTTACAGTGTAACTAGATTTGCCCCGCAGCTATGCACGTGTTTGTTACGCATAAATTATTTTGTTTTCATAAATTTATTTTTACTTAAGTATGTTTTATGATTTCTAAAATTATTATTGGTGGTTGGTTATTTATCTTTATACAAAATTTCATCAAAATCAGTTGGGTTTAAAAAAAAATAGATTTGTAAAAGTAGTGTTGATAATTTTGATAACCTATGAATTTCGAAATGACATTAATTATAGTCCCTGAATATAAAAATGCATAGAAATCGCTTGAGAATAAATAAAAAAGTATTTAGCTGTTTTACGATTTTAAACTTTATTAATTTAGAAAAGATGTACAGTTTTCGTGTACAAAAATTCATTGAATTCGTTCAAGCTGTTTCCGATAAATTCAGTTAAACAACTTTTTTTTAATCTCAAAATACGAGATCTATGTCTTATAGAGTAGTTACTTGTCATAATAGATTGTTCATAATATTTCTAAACTCAGCTCTAGAACTAATTTCTAAATAATTGGACGTCGGTAAATGTAGATTAATCGGATAAAAATAATCAATTATTTCAGCTGTAAAATAATTCAATAATATCATAGATTATAATGAAAACTACTTTCATAATTTAGTTACAAATTCGATGGAGCTAAACCGAAACCGCATGGCTCCACGCAACCAACCACAAACAAACATAAATAAAATCATATACATTCAGACTGTCACATTAGCGTGGTATAATAAACGCAAAAATATTCGTATCAGTCGTCGCCGACGCAAAACTTTAGCCATTGTCAAATTTTTATATCAAATCGGAGACCGCTATGCACCTCTTTGTATATATCATTATGTGATTCTGCTATGTCCTTTGAATTGATATTTGACGTTTTTTGTTCACTTGACCCAATGTATATTTATTATATCTTTTGGTGTACTATGTTATTTCGAAGTATAAACAAGGTTTTCAGATTAAGCTCTCGCTTTGTCTAGAATTATTTTGCCTCTTTGTATCCCATATGTTGTTCTAATTAAAAGATAAAAAGTGATATAGCATATCCAACCCAATATATATTGCGGATGTTTTTTCACGGATTTTCTTAATTTTAAATGGTAATTAGAATTTGAATATTAAATTATTTTTCTAAAATATTATTTTTCTTAAATAAATATGTCATCAGAAGTTTTAAAAGTTAAAAACTTTTAATGTAAATAATAACTAAACTATATAATTAATAGTATTATATATTTATTATATTTTTTCTTATTTTTTTATTTACTTAATACTTATCTATTTTTAAAACTCTTGTCTGACTGTAAACTAGAAACAGCAATTCTTCAGGTATGAGTCATACATTTTTATGAGCCGAACAAAATAATTAGTCTGAAAACTATGGTAATACTACCGTGAATTCCTAAGTGAACAGAATCTAAACTGCATTTATGATATAATTTTTTGTTCGTATACACGGACGTAGGCGCCGATCGATACGCGAACGTGTTCGCTAGTTTTATATCAATTTATTAATAACTCCCCTTTTTTGTTATATGGCCCCGAAATGGGGACATAAATATGTCATTATTGGCACTGGTCAATTAGGAAGATATAACTTTTTTTTATCATGTTTTTATAGTAAAAAACATAAAAATACAATAAAAAAGTTATTCAATTAATATTTTATTTAATATCATTGTATATTATATCAATCTTAGCATAAATTGATTATTGATCTAAATATTGGTTATTTGATATACAAGTGTGCAGAAATTAAAGCTTATTTTTAATTCCTGTTTCTTTGAATAGTATTTTGTGTCATGCCGTCTACTCTTTTTAATGATTTGTATGTGTAAATTTGTAAATGGTCTTCTTTCTATTTACACATGTAATTTAATTCTGTACTTAGCTGTAAGTTTTCCTAAAATATTAAAATAAAATAAAACAGAAACGAGATTAACTTAATTAAAATTAATTCATAAAAAACGTCGATCGACGTGATGTCCGTACACGCTACCACTGAGCCACTTTTGTTTTTTGTAAGATTAATTACATAAATATTTAATTTAGCTTTACTTCCATGCGGTATAGCTTACTCAAAGCATTTTTCTCAAAGGGATTGTGAAATAAATTCACAAATACGCCGTTTTTTAATGTATTTACCATTAGCTCTTTAATATAAATTTCGGAGGATTATTACAAAAAAAAAAACGGTGATAGCGCTAAAAAAATTTTCTTTAATTATTCATGTTTATCTCACCTTATATTAAATTTATAAAAACTTTGTTTCAGGTGAGATCGCGCTGAATATCATTAAACGTCATATGAAAAAAAGAATTATGGTAAACACATTGTCATGGGGAAATGATTTCACGCGTTGTCTTTATAAGTCTGTATAATTTTATTCATTTAAGTATAAGCTTTCCTTTTCGTATTTGCAGGCAATTGACTCACCGCACGGCGTTGGTTTTCGATTATACAATTAAAACGTGCTAAGTTAGAAAGTAACAAATTATTTTGTAAATAAGTTAAAAAACGTACACTCATTTAGCAATAATTAAAGGAACTGCTATGGAACTTGGCACCCGTTTGATTTCAGCTCTTTTATCGGTGACAACGATTACTACGAACGTCGCTTCTAACGAACATGGCACCCTTTTCACATTTATGTTTTTATTAGGATATAATTTACAGTCATATTTATACCAAGCGTACCTACCAATAGCAATTATTCTTGATTTTTGTAAAATATTTTGATTGTTAATAAAATAGTTATCAATAAAATTGCAAGGGTTTTGTGTGTATGCGTAGACGAAACTGTATAAATATTGTTACGCATTTGCGTTCGGGAGTAATCAAGTCCGATGAAGCTGTAAAAGCCGCTCGAGGCTCCTGAGCCCTTATGGCTAACAGTATAGTCAGATCGAAAAAAAAAATGCGTTCGGGATTCGTTCGCCACCCGCTACCTAGAGCGGTCATTAAATAGACACACGTAACTGACTCTCAACGTTTCACTTAATGCCCAATAGCACCCAATATTTTCACTCTTGTACAGCTGAATATTGTTATCACGACGTAGGTCACCAGTTTAGGTTATGCCTGGGGCGAGAGAAATGTAACTTCGAAACTCTGTGTGTCTATTTAATGACCGCTCTAGGTAGCGGGTGGCGAACGAATCCCGAGCCCAGTTGCGTCACAATATTTATACAGTTTCGCTTATGCATACATACAAAACCCCTACAAAATGTTAATTATTATTAAAATTTAATTTTATAAAAATATAAATTAATTTAACTATAGATTAAAAAGTAGATATATCCGTCCAAAAAATGTTCTGGGTTATTCTCAAGCCGCGCCCTAAAGAAGTTTATTACTTAAATACATTTAAAATAATTTTGGAGTTTCACCCAGCCGTATAAAGTTAAATACACCGTAATAAATCCCATGTTTATCACTTTTACACCAGCCATAATCAAAATTTCCGTTTCGTGTAATATGTAATATTAACAACACGTCGAGTGTAAATCCACGGAAATTCGCCGCGCCTCGTGTACATCAGGGTTGCCGCAAAGTGGTCATTACACACCCCGGTAACATCGCAGAAATTATCATTCGGCGATAACAGAGCCCGATACATCGTCTCTTTAATGCTCATAAGCCAAACAGTTATTTTTTAAACACCATATACGAGGTACATCATCATGGCCCACAGGGGTTAATCGGTGTTTCAGTTAGCGATAAAATATATGCAATTTGATAACACATTTTGTTAAATAACCTAATCTAAAAGTTTTTGAAGTAATAAAGATATTAACATTAAATACTATTGAGAAAAAAGTGAAAATGGCTGCCAAGTTGCAGGACATCCTCCTCAAGGTAAGTGGGATATCACACCGGAACAGCTCCTTACTTTGTAGTTCGCACAAGTACGGTCGATTTTGGAATACTGCTGTCCTCTCTCGGATGAATCTGCAAAATAACAGTGATCCGCAATTTTCTCAACTAATCACTGAGTTCTCAGTTATTGAAACACTGATAAAGGTAAAAATCCTATCAAGACCATCGTCGTAGGATTTCGCTCTGTGTTTTATAGGTTATAATTTGGAGAGTGTGAGCAGGAATTATACAATTTAATTCCGCCTTTTTCGTTTCACCGCAGGACAATTAGATGTGATAAGGGTTTTCACTCGCATTCTCCTTATGCGTCGTACGAATCTTTTCGCTTCTTTGTTTATAATGAAAACGGCTATGTAATTCACTCTTGACGCGTGTTTTCTTTCCTACGTATAATTTGGGAGTGTTTAAGTGAACAGTAAAAATACATCATTGTTGATTAGGTGAGACCTATCATTGGCCTAATCTTCACTTACCATCGGGTGGGATCTCACTGACTTTTTTGTTTTTAATATAATATAAGATCGAACTGTAGAAGCTATCCTATTTAATTGTAGGGCTTGATTATTATAAAGAATGCATGATTCAGATATTTGTTATTTGAATAACACAATTAAGTTATTAACCTGTATATAACGTCAATAGTTGCTTTAGGTGAATTAAAGATATCTACTTAAGACTTAATTGAATGGACCCTCAATGCGTAAATCAAGTTAACTAGTATAAGAAGTTTTACTAATTATTGCTAAATAACCGCGATTTGATCTAGAATTAGTGCCCTACCTTAAATGATATAATAATATTATACTCGTGAGTAATAAAATGACGTTTGTTTTCCTGAAAATAACTTATTAATACTCAACAAAATAAAAATGGAACAAGCTCTCTCAAGCCACTTAGTTGCAGTCGTAGTTTTCTGGTTGTTCTAATTGTTGTAGATTACTTCCTTTTATCGCTTCTTGTTTTCGCTTGGTTGTCTAAAACTAAACTATCCCTTGTTAAAGTATGTCTCGAGTATATATCTAAATAAAACGAAGGATCGAAATCTCTAGAGTAACTTTGACCTATTTGTAGCATACCGACATCGTTTACAAGAAGTGTAAGTGTGCTATATTTAGACTACGTTTGTTTGCTTACATAATCGGACCTATTGGCTTTAATATTTGCGTAATACACGATGCCTACTCTTACCTGCGAATACTTACTCGAGGTTTCTAATTTTCCAGATTTACTATACTATACCAGATAAGTTTGTACTTACTCGACTTTTCCAGATATTTCGAGAATAATGTTTTTTTTTTCAATTCAGATTGTAATATTATATAATATTAGAACAAACATTTAAAATTTATCGCATCGGCCTATATAGTATCGCATTACCTATGTAGGTCACACAACGATGTATGAGTCAGCTTTCCAAAGATATTTTTCGTACGTTATCTCCGAATCTGCGTGTGCGCAGCGTAACAAGTGTGATTAATTCCGTTCGTGATCTTTAGCCGACCCATCTGCCCCCGGGCAGGCTCGTTCAACGTTTACCGTTTCGTTTTAAACTCTGTTTGGCCCTTTTTAAATATGCCGATGGTTTTAAAGTAAGTACAGTATAGGGAGTGTATGTATGTAATGATTTTTATGTTAGTGTTTAATTCGTTGCGTATTTTTTTGTTTTGTTTATTAAATAAATAAAAATGTATACACTGTAATGACTTGGGGTTTGATGATAAGGACATTACAAAAATAACGGAGACTAAAAAATAACACCGCGGCGACAGTAGTCGTCCTTTTATGAATTTTTGTACGCGGCAAGTATATGCCATTTCTCAATTGATAGACTATTATTATATGAATTGTCAATAATATGAGTAAAAATAAATTACAAGAAGAAACTAATTACTGCGAAGTAAACGCGTGCGGAGTCACGGAGCACCGCTAGTGTACTATAACGATATTGTACGACTTTGCGTCGATTGACGTGAGTTCGAATCCCTGCAATGAGCCTGAGCTTTCGGTGAAGGAAAACATCGTCAGGAAACCATAGCATGTTGAGGGCTTTTTCTAATGCCCGCCTGGATAGCTACCACCCTCAAGTTGAAAAGCTGTCGCCAAGCACCAATAGGTGTGTTCTGGCAACAGCATTTGAGAGCTCTGTGGGTTTAGCGCGTTACCGCCTATTCCACATCGTCATTTAACATCAAGTGAGATTGTGGTGAAAAATTAAAACCTATAATGTATAAAAATAAACTATAATCAGACGCATCGTCACTTAATGTCAGGGGTCTTACCATTAGTTTTGTTAGCAGTTTTCTTCATGCAATTCTTCATTTGTTACGTCACTGTACTTGATAGTAAGCACAATACAATTAAAAATAACTGCGACCAAAGAGAATCCATCGCCGTCGTTGCTGCCATGCCGGCCTACATCTAAACTAATATTATTAAGAAGAAAGATTTGAAAGACAGAGAGACATTGAGTTTTATAATATACTAGCGGACCGCCCCGGCTTCGCACGGGTATTTAACAAAAAATTCAAAAATTATAAATTTTCATACGGATCCCTAACTTTTTATTCTATCATCGCCTATGTTCACCAGGGATAATGTAGGATTCTAATGGTGAAAGAATTTTTCAAATCGGTCCAGTAGTTTCAGAGCCTATTCAATCAAACAAACAATCAAATCTTTCTTCTTAATAATATTAGTTTAGATATATATATATATATATATATATATATATATAGTATACATATTATAAAAGTCAACGTCTCTCTGTCTTTCTATACGTTTATGTTCTTTTCACGCGAAAACCACTAATCCGATGTAGATGGTTCTTCCTTGAATTCATAGATATATAACCTGACCAGGTTATAGGATATATTTTGTTACACAATATAACATATAGAAAAGATAGTGACGATAATAATGAATCAATTCGGAAAAAGGCGCTATTGAGGCGATTAAATGGCTTACGCTGAGTAAACCATAAGATATTTATTAACTTAATATATTACATAATTGTAGATCTTAAAAAACCTACAAAAAAGTCAACGATTGTATGTGTCTATCTTCTAAGGATCACCCATAATAAGATGCAGCACAATTCGCGTGTTCACTCGACCGACAGCATTCTGTAGTACATGCGAGCGAAGTCGCGGGCACAGCTAGTAAAATATATTTCATACATCTACGAAAAATCAGGTTAAATTGCAGTTAAAGAATATCAAGTAATTGAAATGATCGTTGTTATACCACAATCCGCGAGTTGATACTATGCTTGAAAAATAATGTTAATTGTTTTATTATATTGCTCTATTGATTAAAAGCCTAAACTATGAATGATTTTTTTAATTTTCTCTTTGGAAAATTAAGATTTTCTTGTCTCGAAATCACGTGATTAGAAACGCCAATCATAAAACCTGATGTCATGATTCAATAAATATACAGAGATGAGTTTCTTATTAGGTTACCTTTCATAAGCGACTCTAAAATGGTTTATTAATAAGTGTGGAAACAGTGGCTTTAAAATTCTATAGGCGCTGAAGATATTTTATAATTGAAGTTCTAGTAAAATCAACTCTGTGCACATAATACCGTTAACCTTCGTTTTATCGAAGGACCGATGACGTCATGCGTGGACACAGGACTATAATGCCGTGTTTTTATGGCATATTTTTTATTTAAATTAAAATATATATATTACTTCTAGTGATGTAATAAAGAATACTTTTTTTAATTTTTACTTTTGAATTGTTATGAAACATGCCAAATAGAAGAAATATTGACGCAGAACGACTATAGTAGTTGATTATAATCAAAGTCCATTAATGTATCCGTCCTACACCTCCAATAGCTACAAAATAACGATGATATAAATATGCAAATTACCTAACAAGAGTAGAAAATCGATTACACAATCGTTTAATAATCGATCATTGGTGGGCGGCGCGGACTCACTGTCAACAGATTGCACCTTCATTATACAGGAGCGGGGGAGCAAATCAAAAAGACCGGCGGACGGACAGACGAGCGGCGGCCACAATAACATATTTACAAGCGCCCTGCATACGACCGATATACGAGTATGCATTGTTGAATCTGAATCGCATGAATTGTAAGGTAATTTCTGTTTTTAACATATCTGCTCGAGTGTTTTATACCGATGTTTCGATGTGTTTATGCACATTTCTCTGTGGTTTTCGGTTCCAATACAACGCTCGTAGGAGATTCCTGCTTTCTGTGATCTTAAATAATTAGATACGTTCACCACTTCTATAATTATGCTTACTTATTTAAATGTTATTTTTAATATTTTTTTCAATTATTCACAGGTTTAGCCTTTAGCACTTATTAACACTTCGATCAGTGATATCATTAAAATAAAATATATAGAATATAATAATATACTAACTTTATAAAATACACGTCAAAGAATTACTGTAAGTTTAGTTCTCAAACCAAATATCGTAAATCATCCCACTGCCATAAGTTACAAAGGTTACGTGATCATTATCAGAGTCATTTAAAATCCTTTAAAGTAACCCATGTGAATTTCCAGAACGTCGCCAGGATATGTCAGAGAGCAAGCCTCAATCAAAATCAACTCGAGTGACACAACGTCACATTCTATAAAGCGTCGTTACAAAAATGTCCACCGTCCGTCCGTATTCAATCGGAAAGTGCTATCGGGAGCATCATTACCAATCATTATATCCAATTCATCTATGTACACTTTGATTTTTTGTACAGTCACGACACTACCTCGGAAATCTTAATGATGCTCTATTTTCAACTAAATCGTGTCCAAGAAACGCTTGGAATTCATTGTGCACCAGTCTTCTTGCCAGTCTTGCATGTAACTTCAATTCCTAAACGACATTAATATTAACGTTTTTAATGGATTTTAAGTCTATATTGTTATGATCGTTAAAGCTGGTTATTCAATAACCGATCGTTAATAGGTTGACGATATAATTCCGCTGGGTTACAATTAAGTTTGCACCATTGACAATGCGTTTATCTTTTATAATATAATTTATTGCATTGGGTTGAGGTTTAGAATCGTTTGAAGATTGGTAAGCACTTAAAGCTTTTTAGAAAAATGTCATCGCGGTAGGTAAACGTGGTTTGATAGCGTAGTGCTCCGAAGTGCTGCACCCATGTAAGGCAGTCGTGCGCCAAACGCGTGGCAACGAAACTTCTTCAAACCTCCCAAAAGGTTAATTGTAATCGAAAAACTGACTGTACCACTCGTGGAATCCTACTGTGTAAGGCCACCTCCAAGGTTTTCGGGGTACACCATGAATATTGATAGGGTCCAAAATAGTTTAGATTTTCTCAGTTTTTGAGTTAACTGACTGTGGGTGTTCAGCCCTTTTTGTTATAGCAAGTGCGTTTATTAAATTGACAGAGATTTGTACCATACGCCTTTGTTTGCAGTGATACTGGTTTCAACTGATTGTTTCACTTTTTTTTTTAATGATGACCATATAGGATCAGGAAGGTTTCGATTCAAATACTTGTTTATTATTTTTTTATTGTCGACTCAGTTACGCCGCTGTATTTGTTTGCACCTCGAAAACTGTTTGATAAGTAACGAATTATCTTTAGCTTATAAAGATTTTAGCCTTTCACAAGAAAAACTGTTTGAATTTTAATAAGCAAAGATAAATATTGCAATTACTGTTTACAACAACGCTCAATAATATTCCTCTTAATACTGTATCTGCATTTCTATATAATTACAAAACCAATATATTTTTTATTAACTAAACGAAACAATTTTCTGATCTAATTTATAAAATTGATTTAATAATTTCTAACTAGTATGTTAACTAAATTTTGTTTAAGTAACTTATTTATTTGAATTGCTTTTAAAAGTACATCTTAACAAGCTGTCCGCATTGTTAATGATGCAAACTTTACCAAATACATCGAGCCGCTTTAGCTGCGCAGGAACATCGTCTCGTTGAGCGTGTTTTAACCTTGGTATCATTATGAGGATTCTGAAGAGCTGTGCTTACACGATTCGATAGATGAGAAAAAACACAAACATTCCCACTTTAAGTGTAGGGGAGATATTTTTTTCAAGATTTTATTTTACCACGTTGTTGGCGTGATTAATATGTACATCCATACCAAATTACAGCTTTCTAGTACTTTAGACTTCGGTACCCTAAAAAAAGAATTAAATTCACAACGAAAAACAAAGCTTTTAGAGTACCGCAAAAATGGGAACGGGCTTATGAATAAAGTTAAAATTGGACGGAAATAAAAATTTACAAAGGTAATTAAAATTGCTCATAACACCGTGTTGGAAAGCTTCATGAAATTTTCATAAATTGTATTTACTTTTTCAAATATTATATCTATAAAGCACAATGTCTCTAGTGTGTTTCTAAAAAAAATATTGTTAAGATGTAGTTACCCCACTTCCACATATAATGCAGGGAAGAAAAAATTATGTCAAGGTATCGACGATTTAATATTATTTTTAATCAAACAGTATTCAAACAAACAACTAAATCGTGCTTTATATGGAAACTAGCGACCCGCCCCGGCTTCGCACGTGTGCAATGCTGATACTAAATATACCTACCTACTATAGAATGTCCTTAAACAACGTTTACAGCTTTTTTGTCATTAGACAATACAAACATGTTTTGTTTAGAGGTCACTCTTGAAAGAGCGACATATAATTCACCATGGTATATAGGGTACCGCCGCACTTCCCTACATTTTAAATCTGTAATATCTTCGGGAATATTCATTTAAATTACATGCTGTAAAGGGCCATATTGATCTATATTAAATGGACAATGTATTTAAGGTACTTAATTGGATAAGGATGAATACTGTATTGCTTAAAATCACTTCGTAAATAAGCTAAGTTATTGTGGATTATCCTTAAGAGATAGACATATACCATCGCGGACTTTTTTGTTGACCTTTTTAAGGTGTACAATACTGTAGTACATTATTTTGATTTGTCTCGTGGGGTTCAGGCAGCGTTTCCAATGTAAGCGCAAAAAATATGTTTATTTACGACATCACATTAGAAACCTCTAAATTTATCAGTGTTTCTCTACAATATTATGCATGTATTATACATATAAGCCTTCCTCTTGAATCACTCTATCTATTAAAAAAAAACCGCTTCAAAATCCGTTGCATAGTTTTAAAGATTTAAGCATACATAGGAACGGACAGAGCGACGCGACTTTGTTTTATACTATGTAATGAAGTTTAGATTTGCATAATAAAGTAGTATCGTAGCAAAAAACCTTAAGTGTAATTACAAACAACCTTTCCAAGCCTATTTTGGTTTCAATACATATGGTAATTAAATCACCATAAATACTGCACAGATAGATTGATGATCAGTTTTTCTTGACATATCCGAGATCTCGTATTTTTTGATTTATTATTCTACTATTTACGTTTTTATGTTACATGTAGATTGGGAAGTGTAAATTACGCTTAATATGTAAGGGAGCTTACTCCAGTAAATCTTGGTTCATTATTGTTCATTCACTGGAGAATGGTTTGTACTTTATCTGATATTTAAAAAAAACTATAGATTGAGGACACTGATGAACCCCAACAAATGAGTATCTGACGATAAATATCACTGGCTCATAAATCTACTATGCTGCATACCACCACATAGGTAGTTAGATATATATACATTAAAATCCCGAAAGGCAATGCACTGAAGCGAGTCACAATGACAAGTTTTTACTGTGTAACGTGGCTAAGATCTAGTCAGATTCGAATACTTACTTACTTTGCAATTATTTTTGTGGTATTATTATAGTTTCCAATTTTACTTTAGATTGATCCTTTAAATCAATTATAAAGACCCCAATGTTAAAATAATGACAGACAAGTATTGACCATTTACCACAAAGTCATCAAAACAATATCACAATATTAACATCATAGACTCGAAGAAGTTTAATAGAATTGTGTGCTGTTTATGGACAAAACCAGCCGTTACGTTCAATAATGTACATTCCCAGAGTGACAATAAGCTCTCCCGTTTCGACACAGGGTAAATTGTTACAGAACCGCAGCCTCCCTCCAACATTGATTTCGCCGGGGACGAGCGTGCTCGGTTGTCCGCAAACAAGGAACAAACTTCTATCGAAAGTGCGCTCCGATTCTGCAGAATTTCACATGTGTGATGAGGCCTTATTCTAGAATTTTAGTTCCAGATATATAGCAATAATGAAGATTATTTAGTAACTTAACTATATAATCTATTAATAGCAGTAATCCGTTATATTTGACATATCTATAAAAGGAGGATCGGTAATCAAAACGGAAGTAATGCAAACCACATTTAAACTAGAAAACCAATAAGTGTTATTTATAGTAATTTTTTGCGAAGAAGAATCATAAATTTTTATAATTACGATGAGCTGTGGCTACGATCACCTGACTAAATAAGTGTCATGCATAGAAAATGGATAGAGAGGTCGTGGATGACTATTAATAATACCTATATGTAGAAGAAAATGATGACTTAATGCCGCAACATGACGTAGAATACTAGGAGAATAGACTTCAAATAAATAGGACGTTAAGCCAATAACAAGAAGAAGATTAAAAGGAAATAAGACAGATTAACGCAGATTTTTAGTAACGTAGAATTTTGGTTATGTCTCTGATTCTCAACCTGAGACTATTAATGCAACGGATAACATTAATAAAAGAAGCATAGAATATTTTTTTAATAAAACTTTTACGTTTAGTTGAAAAATGTACAGAATAAGTCTGCGACGGCGCGCCACTCGAGGTTGCACTACGAAATATTTTAGTTCCAATTTGGAACATATTTGTGCCACGAACAAATCGATTTGCGCCCGTTTTTACTTCGACACCAGAATTGTTTAGATAATTGTTAAATCGTACATTTTCGATCGGCTCCGATTTTGACCTAAAATCGCATTTTATGTAATAAATTACGATATCTTTTATCATATTTATTACATATGAAATAGAAAAACAAGTGGTTTGTGAAGTGATGAAATATAAATCCGTACATGATTAGATACATTTACAAATCGTGACCGTAGCATAGTCGACCCACTGAAATATTGATCACAAACAAGCTGGTGCAAGCCTCGGTATGTATCTCCAAATCTAGTGCATCCAGAAATTCTAATTTATGTACGATTACTATTGACTGATTATGAGGAAAAAACTGCAAAGATACTTTATGCCTTTGCCAATTTTCACAAGACAACAGAACTATCAATTTCTTCACGTTTGAAGTCCCAAATTATGTCGTAGACTGGTGCGTTAATTAAGACCTTGTTTTCTATCAGAAAAAGGTTTTTGTACAGTAGTGTAACGTTTACAGGTTAATGTGGCCATTTTGTTATAGATTTGGCAAATTATTTCTCCTATGTATCCGAAAATCAAGTTTTAAAACACATTGATATGTATGGGTGTATTATCGCTAGTGATTCTAAATCTATTTATTATAAAAGAGCTTTCCTGATTTACACGGGATGTTAACATCAATTGAATATTTTTAACTAACTACCTCATATTTTTTATATATTTTTTAATATTTAGTTATTTCGTCATTGTTCTGAATGTAAATCATACTACATGGATTTAAATTTTCCACGCTTAATAGTTAATATAAAAAATTGATGATGGCATTAAACTAAGTCTCCTACATAACCAAAGTTTTTTTATAAAAAAAAATGTCAATGCATATACTACAAATAAATATTTACATATAAAAATCTGATATAAAGTTAATATATGTATAAAAGAAAAAGGAGAACTTATTGTCACACCGTAAAACCATGGCGTTGAAAATAAATTCCAATCTCGTGTAATGATTTATAATACAATTAATAAGATAATTTTATCTTATGTATGTACTGAGATAGCTATATTATATAAAATCTGGTCAAATTAAGTAATAACTAATTAAGTAATATATGTTATTTCCTAATTACTGCGAATTATTGTAACAAATAAGAAAATACAAATCCCTACAGTGTTTCAGCAACAATATTGGCGCGAAATATACTGGAACTGGAATTATAAGAGACAAAATATCTTGTTTCCCTTTTCACTTATCTTGAAGAAATTTATATTATATAACTTATCTTTATTCATTAAAATATTATCAACATTGTTATCTATATAAAATCCTGTATGTATAGATGTGTGTATGTGCAAATTAGATTATCTGAAGGAGGAATTTTATTCTAGCGATATCATCGTCAGGTTGATTCGATTGTAAGGCTTCGAACGATGGTGTCTCTTATTTTAAATACGGTATATCAACGTCATTGGCTAGAGGTAGATTCCAACCTTCCATATATTTGTAGTTTACCATTAACAATGTATATAGATAACATTTAGAAATATAAATTGCAAAGGTAATCTGTGTGCCGTGCCACTGGACTGGCATCCCCCAGCTCTGGCATCCTCGCGTACTCGCCTCGTACGCGCTCGTAACGTAATTTTTTACCGCGCCTGCTACACGCATCGAATATAAAAGTCTCCCGTGCTTCCCCGACCGTATAAGGTGCGGTCCTTACGCCGGGATTCCACGAGGGTACGTGTCCGACTGGTAAAAAAGTCCTCATATTTATTTATCGGATATATAAAGCGGGCGATCGACCGGCCGCGGCTGTTCCGCGAAAGTGTTTAAATTATTATTTTCTTCCGTAACCCGTGGCGGCCGATGGTAAGTCGGCGCGAGAATTTTTTTTTTTGAATCCGCAATAGTGTTTTGGTCGATAACGTGTTAGTTAGACCTTAAATTTCTTACTATAAATCGTATAAATGGACATGGACGGTTAACGAACTTCTTTCGACATTGTTATTTGGAAGAACGAGCCCAAAGATCCTCACATGGATTCCTGTCAAACGCTGTCTGTAAATCTATCAAGCATGTGTAGAGAAACTGTTGTTGTTCTAGCATTTTTTCTTGTATTTACCTAATGACACATAAAGCACAGATAGTTCCTTTGTGAACGCCAAAGTTACAATTAGCTCTCAGATAAACTCTTCTCAGCTAGTTAGAATTAGGCGAGTGTTAGTAATGCACGCAAGGATTTGCACTTTAAAATAGGTCATAAATCCCGTAAATAATACTTTTTGGTAAACAAATTTCATTTATATCCGAATCCTTATTTTCACCACCTATTTGGCTATTAAACATGTGTAGAAACTAGTGACACTGATTAACATTAATTATTAATATTAAGTACTGCTCTACTGCTTACTTATTGACTACTTAGCACTAGCAGTTCATATATTTTATTTTTTGGTTGGTTACCTACCTATAACATATATTAATAAATCTATAAGTTCTGTTTGGATGTGTACAATGTATATCTTATTTATTTTATCAAACTTTAAAAAAGACGAAAGCTATCTGTCTCTTTCGATCACTTGTTGTAATGACTATGTTAAAAGGAAACAACTACTTCCATATGTTGCATGGTTTTTAACTCACTGATTTTATTATTATCTCTTACCGGAACAAACGTAAAGTCGATATCGTCCCTCCTTAAGGACTAAGGAGAAAAACGATTGTGCGTAATTTTTAATAAGGAGTGCATAGTAAAGTTCCCACAACAGATGTGTTCCGGGTTCTATTCCCGGTAGCACGTGGGAACATAGTGTCTATAAATCAATGTTTTTTTTATATCACTCTATTAAGTTATTAGGTGTATCCTATTGTAAGCTGCTTGCGATAAGCTATTCTGTTGATACTATAAAGAGCGTACAAGTTAAAACTGGTAAAAATCCAATAAAAGTATTTTCAATTCACAACACTTGCAGTAATGATAGCTCAGTGGTAGCGTCTACGGACGCAGCGTCGATCGTCATGAGTTCGAATCCCTGCAATGAACCAAAGCCAATGCCAGAGCCAATGTCGGTAGGGCATTTTCTAATGCCCATTTGGCTGGTCTAATCCTCAAGTTGAAAATCTGCCGCCATGTACCGATATGTTTGTTGCGGCAGCTGCATTTGATAGCCAGTCCTCCTACTGGGTTTAGTGGTTTATCACCTTGTACCACATGGTCTCTTAACATAGCGAACATAACAAGGCGCTTAAAAAAGTATTTAAAAAATATAAATAAGCTATACCAGCATACATTTATTAAAAATCGTCCTACCACCATGGCGTCATTATAGGTTTCGGTCCTACGCCGATCAATAGTGTCCGAAATTACTTCCACTGAGCCATCATCATCGCTTCGAAACTGTCCTCCTTACGCAGAAACTAAAAACACGCAAAGTACTGAGTAAGGAACGAGTATTTATGTTTTGTTTAGCTATACTATACTTACTATATTTAGTTAACAGTGCGACTGGACCTTAACGAGGTTGCAGTGAACACGCTGGCTATTAGTTGCAAGTTATGGTTTTTATCACAACCGCGAGTTGGCGCTACCGTATTTAATAACTGTATAATTTTTCTATTGTATGGTGTTTATAGTTTGTTTACATTGTTATCAAACGGTAGAACCATATGATTATGAATAACAGCTAATGGCTTTAACGACAACATACAATATGTCAATTAATATTCTCTATCGCAGTTCTAGGCGTTTCTCTTCTGCTTGTTTCAGTGCTTTTCAGGGTTCCGAATTCAACAAGGAACTCTTATAGTTTCGCCATGAACATCTCTCTGTCAGCGGCTTAGTTCAGTCGCTAAATGGTTATTAATAGATATCTTAAAAAAATCATGGCAGTAGTATACATAATGAAGTTACAAGGAAACGACCGCGGCTAAGTAGACTTTATAAGTTAACAAATAATTATCGATCAATTTATTAAATAAACTTGGAGAAGTAATTTCGTTCAACTCTATTGAAAAAGCCCCCTTCTCAGTCTGCATATTTTGACAGTTAAGTAGAAAATACCAACGATGTTCGATTGGACGGTTTAGATTGGACTTGCGGTCTTAATAGAATGCGTAGGAAATGTTATAAAAAAAAGTCGATACCTCAGTACAACAGTTCGTACAAGACTGGTCGTCATACCGCTAGGCCAGTTCGATTACGAATATGGTCGTGAAAATCAGGACTTGCATTAACCGTGTATATTGTATCTCATTCTCTCGCAGGCTCAATCCTATAGATGTATGTGTTTATCCCAATCACACGACACTTTGAGTTCCCGATATTCCATACGAATCGGAGATGTATTTCATACTTTGCCAAAATAGCATATTTTGGCATTCCTTATAATGTCTAGGCATTCTTACCGCTAACTTGGGTGATTAAGATATTAGTGGATACATCTAAAGCCATTACCTCGTATATACTCGACTGCTACTATTGGTTTTCTAATCCTAATGTACTGTTTTGATTCTTACCTCATTTGTAGCTTAGACAAAAATATGTCTTCTCTGCGAGAAGCTATCTCAAACGTTTAATAAACTATCCCAACGATAGGGACGGTTTAAATCAATAAAGGACCAACCGCTCCGTGTTTATTTAATGAATCGCATTATGCGATACGTCCCAACAGTTGTTTCTCGTTTCTCATCGAGTCTGCCCTGAATTTAATACGCTTGAGGGCGGAGCACCATCCAGTGTCGCAAGTTAACCCGGGGCGGGTTTATGTAACAGCTTGTCATTAAATACAATGTATTGAAGTTATGGATTATAATAGACGCTACAGTTTATAGTTTAACAGTCTTAAGTATTACCATAAAATAATAATAATACCAGCGTATAAATCTTACACTGTTGGGTGAAAAACCTTTTTAGGAATGTACTTACTTAATCACTAATGTTGCAGTTGCGTTGCTTAAAACCATAAATTTGGTTGTTGATTTTTATTCATTTTTATCGTAGCTAAATATGGCATCCAGGAGCTTTATCGGCAACACGCTTAAGACACCGTCGCTTGTGAGCTAGTGAGTGCGTATAGAAGTTTTATGAACTCACATCATATTTCAACCCTATCGGCGTCGACCAGTATAAAATTATAAAAGACGTAGGACCAGTGGATTCAGATTGATGTTCAACCCGTTAACCGGGATTATGACTAAGTATATTCTTTCAAATAAAATTATACATATGTATACTTTATTTTTCTCTGAAGGATAGGATTCGTAATGAATTTATCCGACAGAGAACCAAAGTTATCGACATAACTCAAAGAATTAGCAAGCTGAAGTGGCAGTGGGCCGGCAATATATCGGGAAGAACCGACAACCGCTGGCCTAAACGGGTTCTTGAGTGGAGACCGCGACTCGGCAAACGTAGTGTAGGAGGACCTCGGCCATATGGGATAATGATCTGCTAAAGACTGCAGGCAGATGCTGGATGCAGACAGCTGAAGACAGGGCTCTATGGCGCTCATGAGGGGAGGCCTATGTCCAACAGTGGACTAATGTAGGTTGATGATGATACTTTATTAATATCATTTTATATTATCATATTAATTATTTATTGTAAATCGTGGAAAATATGTAGAGCATGGTGGATAGCTCGGGCGATTACGTTTACAAGTTTTCTAAACTTATCCTTTAATGTAATAATTATCTAAATATAAATAACATAAAACTTGAAACAAGTTATATTTTAATAATTTTTCTATCTGACGGCATTAGGCATACAACTGTTCGCTATTGTAAATAAAAACATATTTTTTTATACAACTATGGTGGCAAATAAGCATACGGCTCGCCTGATGGTGAGCGACTACCGTAGCCTATGGATGTTTTTAATACCATTGGTATCACTAGCGCGTTGCCGACCTTGAATCACCCTTCCCAATGAGCTCTGGAAACCCTACTTAACGTAGGAACACAACACAAGGTTATTTGGCTGCGATCTTCTGTAGGATCAATATAAATAAATATAAGTTGGAGTTTTTGGCGGGATCTTGGTCTGTCATGTGGTGGTTTTTATTTTATTTCATAAACTTATATATTTGGACTTGTGTAATGTAATTTCTACAACATTTTACGTGGTGTAGATTGCTTATTGTGCACAAGTGAAGTGGATTATAAATAATAACTATGAACATACATTTTAAATTGCCACGCAAACCTGGACAGTTTTAACAAGGGCACCGCCATCTTGTTAGAACTATGAAAATTACAAGAATAGGTAGAAATATATTCTATTCAGTCGAGGCGACATTGGCAGAATTTTTGATAGACACCGTTGCCATTAAATAAGTAAAAAGAAGAATGTAAGTCATGGGATTAATGCTATTGATACAATCAAAAACCTGGGTCTATAAAATTTCAGTGGGCATCTTTTTTAGATATAAGAGCTGTGTTCACTTTTAATAAGTAATTAATATAAAAAAAACCTATACAAAGTGAGCAAAAGCAATAGGACGGATTCATTCACCATGACGTCGCGGCCGGCTCACTAAAGTAGTCACTTTTTCATACACTTCAAATATCTAATCCTATATTTTCTCTATACATGTTTATGCTATGAAATCATTTATCAAACGTTCAGGAATCTTCTCGATGTTTTCGTTTTACTCAATCTCACTTAATTTTAAATGGCGATATGGCCGACGATGGTAACACGGAAGAAGAATTGACTCTCAAGTGCACTTGCCGGAACACACCTATAGATGCTTGAACAAATATTTTCAACTTGGGGTTGGTAGCTAGCCAGGCGGGTATTACATAATATACTACCACTATGCTATCGTTACATCACCATATTTTCCTTTACCGAAATCTCAGGCTCATTGTAGGATTTCGATCAATATCAATCGAGACGGTGTCTGGATTTATTGCCATATGTTAACAATTAAATTCGAATTATTAAATAAACGCGAATTTGGAAATCATTGTTGGTGCATACCTAGTTGTGAAACAGCGGAGATCGTGTCGATCTTCCATAGGCCTTAATCGAGAAGGACAATAGACAGTAGGAGGACTATGACGTCAATAAATGCTCGGCTGTTATCACTAGGTTCCTATACTAATCCTCACTTCGAGGAAAGTTATTTTACTGATTAATTGAATCAATATAAAAAAGGAAAACATGATGGTGAATATTTTCTATGACCTACCTAACTACCTTCAAGTTCAAAGTCTAACACTAAAGCACTTATCAATATATTCTGTTAGCTTAAATCAGAAATAAAATCAAAATTACTTTATTCAATAAAATAATTACTTAATAATAATAATAAATAAAATAATGATCCGAGGTACTGCCAATTAGGAAAACATCTTACCCATCGAGAAGAGCTGGTAAGAGTCTCGATCGAATTTATCCATATAGTTTTTATCTTTTTCAGTGGATGTACATAGAGGGAGTCTCGTTCAGACATCACTATCATTCACGTAATGATGCCTCATGTACTGCACTGTAGGCAGAAAACCTTGATTACAGGACTCTTGAAGTTATTGTCCAGCAAATAGGTAATTTACTATGGAAGTTTATTTTAGAACCTAATACAATTATTTAAAAAGCTTTTGTCTTGCTATGTAAGTCTAATACAAGGGTTGTTGAGAGTCAAACCCTTTTATTAAATATCACGTGTTACTATCTCCAACTGTATCAGGTGCAATTGTAGTCACACGTTATCTTATATCTAAAAAAATATATACTTCTAAGTACGGAAATGAAAGAAGTACCGGTTTGTTGTTTATGTCAGTTCGTCCCTTGACCGTCGGTCCGCGATGGCAAATGTATGGAGATAGTGGTGTGCCGGCGGCGATACTCGCGCGCACTCTCCCACGTGCCGTGACGCGTAGAGGTATGTAATACCGACCATTTTTTAAAGTAACACGGCATAACGATGGCTGCTTAAACACAGTATAATACAAAAACACCAGAGACAACCAAGGGAACGCTGTCATGTCGACATCCAAGCCTCTTTGTACTGGCTCACCCAAAAATACGATAAACCAAAAAAGGGTCACTGTGGCGGGTTTGGTGGTATGATGGTATGGTATGGTGGTATGGTGTTCGCGACCCAGTCGGACTACACAGCTCTACCACACCGCTATAGCTAATTCCTCGTTATTTAATCAGCAGGGTGCATCACGTGCAGGTGAGGTTGCGTTATGTGTATCAATTCTCAAAATGTTGTTCGACGACCATTACACCCCAAAAGTTGAAGTTAGTTTAAAATCGATTGCATAATTTGTACCGAACAGACAAACAAGCAGACAAGAAAGCGAGTTCATAAAACGTGGTATAATGTGAATAGTTGTTAAAACTGCCAGTAAGTTACCATGGTACGTGCAAGTGTGAACTGTTTATCCGTAGCGCGAGCGTGCTCGATTGATCTACAGTTTCATTTGTTCTGTTTAGTATCTCCAACGAGCCTTGCTGTACATCGCCGTTTTGGGTAACTATTTATTTCCTATTTACACTATGACATATATAGACATATATATGTCATATATGTCATAATACTACATAATACATATCGACTATTAAATATATATGCATCGACTATTAATAATGTTGCATTACTTTCTTCATCAGTGTATTTAGTTTCAAACGCTTGTTTTTAAATAAGACATTAAGCAAGTACAAGAAACTCGAGTCTTATAAATTCATTTCTGTAATAACAAATATCGGTAAACTTATTTTATTCCAAATCGTCACTGATTAAATTTCAATAAATTTAAGATCTTATCAGTTTTGTACACTAATAAACATTATTTCTAGAATAAATTCATCATCAGTCAGGGAGTTAATTATTGTAAGGGCAGTTATTGCATTTGGTAACATATTTTTATAAAGTCTTCTTTTTCTTACCCGTATTCAACCAAAGTGGGATCGCACAACATGTTTTGACTCTTCCACCCTCCTCTATCAACTGTCATCTCAGTGTTTATACCTTTTATACATTGGTGTATCATTCCGAACACAATCCATCATACATAGTTTCTTCAATGTTCCTCTAATTCATACTTAACATTATTCTACTTACATGAATTTGTCCGTTCTTACGAGTAGTGCATACCACGTGAACCTATTACTTTTCAACTTCCCTGTCACTGGTGTTTCGTCTAATTATTTTACTTTGATTATTTTTAAAGATTTTATAAAGCGCTAAGTTATAGCAATATTATAAAGTTCAAGAGATTACTTTTTTGTTTCCTTTTTTTTTCGCTTTATTAATGTTATAGGCTATACAACTTAACACTGTAACTCTAAACAGCGGAGCAGTGACCATGAACATCAAGAACTCTGGTAAGCTGTAAATACAAGTACGGGTTTTTTTTTTTCGTTATAGGTTTGGCGTAGTGGCCACAATCTTACCTGATGTTAATTGACAATGTGGCCCAAGATGGTAACACGCTAAACCTAGTGGAAGACTGGCTCTCAAGTGCCAAGTGCAGCTGCCGGAATACACCTATTGGTGCTTGGCGACAGATTTTCAACTTGAGGGTGGTAGCTAGCCAGGCGGGCATCAAAAAAAGCCCTACCACCATGCTATGGTTTCCTCACGATGTTTTCCTTCACCGAAAGCTCAGGCTCATTGCAGGGATTCGAACTCACGTCAATCGATGCGAAGTCGTACACGCTACCACATGACTACAAAATACCGATAGTCTACAATGCTGCATTGGCGGCTGCGCGGTGGAGATTTGGTCGAATAAATATAGCACGGGTGAAACCGTGGAGTAAAGCTAGTAAATTATATAAAATGTGAGTTTCTTTATAAATTTGATGAAGAATGCAAATGAAAATTGTGGAGTTAAAAGCGTCCATGTATGCCGCACCAGACTGTGAATCCCTCGACTAGAACGGTACGTAGCTAGCCCGCGGGCGGCACGAAGGACCGATCGACGGCTATCGCCACCGCGTCCGTGATTTGCGTTGTTTCGGAATCGATTCGGATTCGTCACGTTCTCGGCGCGGCGCGGCGTAGACTCTCGCAAATTTTCGAGGCGGAGCCGGCAACGAACGGTGCGAACCTACCGTGAAATGTCGGGAGTTTAGTATCTACAGGTCGATAAATGCAGTTTTTGGTGAGATTTTGATATGTCATGTGGTGGCATTTTAATTCGTTAACTTATGTTATTATGCCCTATATTATATAATATTGGCGGCATTTTACGTAATGTAGTTTACAATGGAAGAGGATTTTAAATAATAACTAGGGGCATGCATTTTAAGTTGCAACAAAAACTCCCTAGACACTTTTAACAACATAGCCGCCATCTTGTTGTTGTATGTTTGAAGATTACAAGAATAATAACAAAAATATTGTATTCACGTACGTTGGCAGAATTATGGATTAAAATATCCATCAATTGTATGGGTTTTTAGTATATTATGTACCTACGTATCATGAAATCATTCCTTTCATTGAAACCTTTTTGTGGTATTCGACAAAAGTTAATCTAATCCCTGTTTTCTTTTTCCAATACGTAATGGGTTTTTAATAGGAAGTTAAGCATAACCTGATTAAAAAAAGAAACTTGAGAAAGTTAACAAACAAGAAGTAGAAATGTACGTGTTATTAAAATAAGGCTTCAATCCGCCAAAGGGCGGATCCAATTTGCGTAAAAACCTCCATTTTTTCTCCAATATATTTATTTACTCGTTCTTGTTGCAGCGCCCGCTCCTCTTTCCCTCCTCATCCCCTAAAGCACCTACTTAACTAAATGGATTCTAGCAAATCGTCTTTAAAATGTTCACTCTCCTTTGTAAAACCTTCGCCGATTCTTAAATTACTATTCCATATTCAAAGTCACTTCAATGATAAAATGGATAACTCTGATTTTTTATATCCTTTATATGTTTAACGTTATGACCAAAATCTCACCTAATGTAAAATGACGATGTGACCCAAGGTGATGACACGCTAAGCATAATGGAAAAAAATGACTCGAAGTGCAGCTACTGGAACACACCTATAGGTGCTTAGTGATAGGTTTCAACTCGAGTGTAATAGAGCTAGATGATGATGAGAGAGCTAGATGGGCATTAGAAAATTGAAAATAATTGAAATTGAAAATTGAAAATATTTTGTAGATTCCATGATGACAAAAATTTCAACTGCATCATGGAAAACAAAATAAGAAAATCGCTTTTTAATATTAACGAATTCCATTCGTTAGAAATATATTTTCTAAGCATTCGTACATTCATTTATGTAAATTTTGAATATGTTACTTCGAAATTGAATGTTTTATTTATTGATCAGCCTGTATATTATTATGGTGTATGGATAGACCGATAGGGGTGGGATACCTTTCATTTTCTCGAATATAGCATATCGATAACTTGTTGTATTTATTTTGAGGTGCTGGTTAATATGTAAGTAATATGATTGGTGCTTATTAATATACAATAACTGTCGACATCGTTCCACCTGCCTGCAAACACTATGAAGAAAACAGAATACATTTTGTGATCTAGGAATGTATGGCATTCTTTTTTCTTGCATTTATAAAAAATTGCTTCATTTATGTTTCTTGCCCATGTTATTACTGGTCGTTAGCCGCGCGCTTCACAGGACGTTAAAAATATAAACTTTTGTCCTATGTCACTTTTTTATTTTAACTTTTTTTTCTTTTATAACGTTATAAAAAGTATCCTTCGCCCTATTCTACTAAATAATCGACTTCTATACCCAATTTAATTTAAACAAACGTTCATATTTATAATATATATTAGCTTCGCTCGCGAAGACTATAAGGTTTCTAGTTTTTTTTAAATTGTAACTGATTTATTGATTTATCTATATTAATTTATCTGTAGTTCTGTCAGTACACGTAATATTTGTTTACCAAATTCCCTGATATATGTTTATTATAAAGGGTACTGATCACGAATATGATTTTTTTGTCTTACTGTCTGTTTATATGTCCGGATTGAAACGGCTTAACGGATTTTTATGGAATTTAGTACACGGGAAGTAGGTATGTCATTCCATGATGGATAGGTTATAAAAGTCGTTAATAATACCGCACCGCTAGTTTATTTATAAATCTGAACCGAGAAATACTATTTTCCATACAAACTTTGTCACCACTTTTCATCTCCTAAGGGCTTGAATTTTGATAAATCCCTTCTTAAACTGTTGTTACAATATAATGTCTACATCTTTTCCAAATTTCAAACTCCTACCCTATGTACTTAGTTTAATTATTTTGTAAATTAATACTATATACATATTATATATATGCATATATATATATACATACTATATACTTATTATAATTAATAAGACATGAGTGATCATGCTGGTGAAGTTCTCGAACCTAGTGAAAAATCGGCTCAGTATCCCCAAGTCGGAATATAAAATCATTTATCCAGTATGTTCACAGTAATACAATCGACTGACGGTGAAGGAGATCTTCGTGAGTAAATCTGCACGTTTGAAGAACATCTTCTCATAAAATTACAGTGTAATGAAAAAAATATAGAATAAATAGAGTTCTCAAGGTGGAAGTACATCTTGGAAGTAAATCAAGCCCACATATTAACTCGGAAAAAAAATCTTTTCCCACTAGTTGTGTATTTTTTTAATAATACTGCAAAATTACTGCATCGACTAGAGAAATATTGTCAATCCATCTCCCGGCAGCTGCATATATAACAACACTGACTGATCCCGGAACCCGTCGCGTCTAAGCGTGCCATTATAGCGATTCAGTCAAACACAGTTGACATGTCCAACTTATTATTGATTAAAATTAAAAAGAAATATAAGCGTAATCATGGTTCATATAACTATTTAGTTACATTATATTAAATAATAAATATTCAAGTACTTTATTGTAATGATAATATAAATAGCTTTTTTTAAAGTGTGATATCGTAGAAGATAAAAAGACAGTTAACTGATTCCTCTTTACGATTCTCGTGAAAATAACAATTCTCTAAAGCCCAGTAGATCCTACCGAATGTGGAGTGCACAATAAATCCCATAACAATGGGTATAGTTTGATAACGGGACGGACTCAGTGTTTTATTCTATAAAATATTTTTTAATACTTTTAGCTAGCTTGATCCAAACAGCAGATGTCAATCAGATTTCACTGTCAAAATGTTCTTATATGGTGGAACGTTACGTGCATGATAGTGATGTCTGGAGTGACTCCCTCTCTGTGTATTCAATAAATTATTAATATGATTATTAACTGTAAAAAATATTTGTACATTTAAAAAAAAAAACTCGGTTGACATTCTTATTGGCTGTTCTCGATGACTGGGATGTTTTCCGAACCGGTAGTAGTGTTTTGAAATTGATAATACTTAGGGCCAAAATTGAATAAAATATTTTTGGTTTTGATTTTGATAACATTAAAAGTTTAAGAGGAATGATTTTTGACGCAAGAAAATTCTACTGCACAGGACTCATTTCGCTAGCATAAATATTTTGTTACTGATTTTAAATTTATGATACCCTATAGCAAAATTTTATTTATTTTCTAGGGAGTTTTATGAGTAATAAAGGTTTTATATTTGAAATCTCAAGAGGTTTACTAAAATTATAGCATTCGCTTGCTGAAATTACTTTTATAAAATTTTATCTTCCGTTTTCGATACTTACTAGTTGGTACGACAAGATAATTGTATTTGTCTGGATCGCGACTACCATACACTAGGTATAACACCCGCTATTGTTGCACGATTACGCGTGTTGCGTTCCGGGATCAACCGGTGTATATCCAGTAATCAAGAGAGGTTGTAGGAGTCTATACCTGACTGGGACACGATCATCATACTCAGGTGAAAAACCCATCACAGTGACTCTCTTTCGGTTTCTCGCGTTTTAGGATCACCCAATGTATATGCAGCTGCGGAGAGACTTCCAGGCCGGCATGACAGTGAAGAACGGCGAAGGGTTTCCGATGTCTCGGTGGTCACCGTTATTTTTAGATTTTAGTGTTAGCACCATCAGACAGTATAGATACTTGTCAGACAGTGTGCTACTATAATAAAAAAATCACAACATATACTCGTGAAATATCATATAGTTTCAAGTAATCATTAAGGGGGGATTAGGTCTTGGGCCCCAATATTCTATGCAATGCATCCCATATGCCAGGCCACCATTAGCGGTGATTACGTCACGCATACTAAACGCGCTTTCATCTGGCCGCCCATTGTGCCCGCCACGGCCGTCCCAGGACTTCCGTGTGCCTTGTACGAGAGACCTAGCTGCGACACTAGTATAAGTCTAGATTTCATATAATATGAATACTATTTCTAACGCCTTTTTGTATCCCGGTACAATAATTTATACTATTCACTATACAAGCTCACAAGTCTACTGTACTATTGTGGATTGTCACTTCTTGTTGACTTTGTTGGAGATCAGTGTGGTAACTTAACCAGATCAGATAAAGAACAAAATATACCTTATGAGAAAACAAACCTTTAGTAGGTAATGGAAATTTTAAATTCAACTTTCTGTATCTTTATATCAATTAAAAATAAATGTAAATTTGATTTAATTTATTTTGTCGACACAATGACTATTTATTTAAAATTTCTAACGATAACATTGGAATTTCCGTAATAAAATCAACATTTCAGGCGAGAACATCGATTTGCCACAGAAGTATCGTTTTAAATAAAGTTTTGATTCTAATAGTGAAACTGTATGAAACCTATCGAAGGAATAATTAATGAAATATACTTGTATTTTCAAGCTCAATTAATGGTAACAGAAAATGAACTTGGGGATTCCTTTGAACATATTATATAATGTACATATTTATATTTAATTACTTATCGACAGGTTTTGATTGCTGTTTTCGACTCATTTACCGTATATTGTCAACTGGATACAATTTATTATTATAACTCTATTTTAAGTAAATATTTCGTATTTGAGAAACGTATAAATCCAATACAATTATTCTCTTTCAGACTCTTAACATTATTACATTCTTATAAAAGTTATTCTAAATTACGAATGCAACTGTGTTTGATATTCACTGTTGACCGGCCAATCGAAAAGTCGTTAAGCTTTCGACAATAAACATTCCAAATGAAAGAAAACACACGACGTCCTTTCATTATATTTGCACAATATTGATTGGTTAGTGGTTCCAATAAAGGTGTTATCGCTCGTTCGCTGCCCGTTCTGAAATATGAACGCATCACCGATTTTTATCGTTATAAAAATATGTACAGAAGCTTTTGAAAGCTGCCCGTTCAGTGCCTTAATTGATTTTTCACGGTGGAAAAATTTTAGGGATAACGATTACTCTTTTGTTTTAAAAATATATAATCTAATAATAGAGATTTTAAAAGAAATCATAAAAATAATCGATTTTGTTAATCATTTCATTACTTTAGTAATCGTTTTTTTTAGTTTTACTTCTTTAAGACATGTAATGAAAATGTGTTGATCGAGAATTGATACGATGCGCGAGGATATTGGGATAAAAAGTGTACACCATGAAATTGCTTGCTAAATCTTTTTTATTTTATTAAGGCCTCTGCCTATATATGCAATTTTGCCAATGTCAAGTGTGACAAATACACATTCTAAAGTTTGGGAGCCAAATGATCAGTGTACTGTAGATTAACCTAAAAACAAAACACATAATAACACAATACAAAGCGATCATAAATTTAGAAATAATATTTTGTTATGGGATCAGCAGAGTTATTATAAAAAGATATGTTAAACATATAACTAGAAAGCATATCTAAGTATATAAATACGAACAAAGGGCACATTACAATTTTATATTATTACGATAAATAAATAAAGTAAAATTGGAATATTACTAGGATGAAAATTATATACGAAACAAGATAGTTTGCAGTTTTATTGTATTGTGACGATTTTTAGTATAATTCTAACGCGCGTATCCACTTTATAGTAAAATGTTTATAAAAAGTAACTCTTGTAAGACAAACGAGCAAAACATTAGTTCTATTTATCATAATGTATCTTCAAAACTTTTTAATTACGACTTATGTAGTTTTCCTCTACATGCGCTCCCGCCAGTTGCGATCTAGTTACGAACCGAAATTGGATTTGTCTTGTTATTATGTTATTAACATTAGAAATTACGACATCTTATTGTATTCTAATCGGTACAGAGTTGACTTTAGACCGATACTGTCCATTACCTTTGTCGTGTTTATTTTTGGGGTCATTCTTTGTAACAGCAATTGCTTTTCTTGTTTATTATTGTGTTCAGCAGAGTTATGTATTGTGCAAAATTTATTTTCTATTCGTATCCAATCACTTCTATGTTTTGACTAATCTAGGAAGGAGTCAGGAAAGATCTTGTCACTGAATTTGGCCACAGTGGGTCACAGAGTTTGGCCGTAGTGCGGGTCATAGTGATGGTTGTGCTGAAGAGCAAACGAGATAGATATACTATTTTTATTGAATAATGTTATCTACAACAAATATCATTATTTTTTAATAGGGGCCTATGTTACCTAAAATAAAGCGAATCTTCAAATGCTGGTAATAGGATACAACAATTGTGTTTCACTGAGGATACAACAATTGTGTTTCACTGGATCACGACCACTATAAACGAGGTGTAAGATCAGCCATAGGGGCACTCTTAGACGTATCATATTCCTGGATCTAGGAGGAGGATAGTGTATATCCAGTGGAGAGTGGTGGGGAATATCATTCCTTATCATGCACATGGTGCTAAACCCGTCACAATCACTCTTTTTATCGCATATCGCGTTTAGGATTAACCAATGTATATCTAGCTGCAGAGCGGCTTGCAAGTTGGTATGATAACGGTGACCGCCGATGGACTACAGATTTCTCGGTGGTCGCCGTTGTTTTTAAATTACACTGTGCTTACCATAGATTTAATATAGTATAGATTCGCAAAAGAATGAATAAGACGAGACCAAAAACGGAATACACTAGTGTGCGTATCGTTTCGTTGATTTTCCTTGTTATACGAGTTACATCCAGGTACAGCACTCGTAACCACAATTAAACACGTTAACTAAACACTAAATTACCCTTTTAAACCTTAGATTTTGCAAACATAAGAGAGCTTTGTTTGATCACAATTTATGTTAGGCCGATGCAGACCGATAGAACATACGAAAATGGTCTCGTGTCCCTATCTCGTTCTAACACAAGCATAATACTATCGTGTTTCTCTTTCGAGTTACTGATCCTTATATATTAAATCTATGGTATTTACTCTTTTTACTATATTTTTCAAATCAAGTTAACTTTTTCCTCTTCTTCTTCTTAATTGTCTTCACCGTGTTTAAGTGTTCGAACGATTTGATATACTTCAATATGGTTGACTTTCATTCATTTCGCTGTAGGATTGCAAGCCTATACGCGTTGACGCAATCTGCTAACGATTTCTGATCTCTTATCAATCGCTGCTCTTATCAATCTTGGACTGTACTGACCACAATATGAGAGGCATTCTTTTCGATAAACATCGATTTTCGTAATAGAGGGTCGTAAGCATATCATTATTTAACATATGGGTCTATTAACATTGGATAACCTTTTTTAATCGATCACTGGCAAAACCTACTCCGAACGAATATAAACCCAGTTTTTTAATACTTTGAAGTTGCTACTACTAATTCATGTAGTAGATAAAAATCACTTACAAAAATCAAATTAGAATACAATGCTTGAAAAAAAATCATGCACAAGTAATTGGCACCTCCGGCTCGTAGTTTAAAATTCAGCTGTCACGTCAGCGTTATCTACCGGAGCGGGAATCGAATCTGCGTCCTATACAATGGACACGCGTCAACACGTACCGCGACAGCTACACGCCTGCGTCTGCGCGTGGGTCCGTCTCAACTCACATTGGTTTTAATTGGTCAACATCTATTTTTAAGGAAAAAAAAATCTTTTCATGTAATTATATAATATGCAATGGGTAATGGAACAAACTCGATATATCGTACTCCTTAGATGATTACATTATTTATCCGTTTCTAGTAAAACTCTCGACATCAGTCCATTTTCCTCAAAGAATATAACTGGAATGGATAAGATTAGGAATTATTTTATCAGAAGGAGCATGAAAGCAATACAAGTAGCGTGGTATGGGCGTGTCACAAAGAGTTATGAGAGGCATATAATTAGAATAGTATTAATCTCTTAGGGGAAAGGGGGGTTCAAAGAGAGGTAGGACACATATAAATTTCTTTGAACATTTTTCTCTACTTAAGGCAATCTGATGGGTGGAATACTTCCACCCTACAGATGTGTTCTGTCTTCTTGTGTTCCTGCGGTGTGAGCAAGGTTTCCATAGGTCCTTGGGAAAGAGGGTTAAAGGTCGGCAACACGCTAGTGATACATATTGCAAATGGCATATGGGTAAGCAATGATGGCTCAGTGGTAGCGTGTACGACTTCGCGTCGGTTGACGTGAGTTCGAATCCCTGCAATGAGCCTGAGCTTTCGGTCAAGGAAAACATCGTGTGGAAACCATAGTATGGTGGTAGGGAATTTTATAATGCCCGCCTGGCTAGCTACCACCCTCAAGTTGAAAATCTGTCGCCAAGCACCAATAGGTGTGTTCCGGCAGCTACACTTGAGAGCCAGTCTTCCACTAGGTTTAGCATGTTATTATCTTGGACCACATCGTCACTTAACATCAGGTGAGACTGTGGCCACTATGCCAAACTTATAACGATAAAAAAATGGTATTACAAGTGTCCATAAGCTATGGTAGTAGCTTACCATCAGGTGAGCCGTATGCTTCTTTGCCACCTTAACGAATATAGAAGTGAAAAAAACCGAAGAAAGTATTGATTAATTGTTTAAGGTATGAAATCTTTGAATACTGAAGCAACAGTTGACAGAAGAGAATAGATGAGAAAAATATGTAAAAAAATGAGCCCATTGCCGTCAATTACTAAAAATAGGCGTTAAAAACACCACTGAATCCACATTTTATTTTTCATATGAGATTTTTATCAGCATTTTTGCATAGTTCATGTCCTCATTAGATTGGATGTCGTCCTTCTTTTGCAAAACCTATTTCAAGGATTATTGATTCCTCGCCAAGTTATTGATTTTCCTCTTTCGTAGTGGTGAAACGCGAAGTTAGATGATGTAAACTCATACCTTATTACAAAGATCTATCTTTAAAGTCGGGTCAAAATCACTATACGTTGTAAGAAAATAATATACTATATTCTGCCATTGGATTTACTCGGATTTATTTTCATCTACGTATTTTTGGTGTATAAGAATAAGAGTTGTATTATGGTAAGGTGTAGAATTTGAGCAAGGTTCAGAATCTGTACAGGATTCCATTATAGAATCAATACACCCAAACCTTTAGCTGCCATGAATAAAATGTCCTGCTTTTACTCAGCTAGAGGCTGCAATAATCTATTGACAAATAGGTAGGTTGAACACATCAATATGAGTTCCTGCAACTTCATTTGAAATCCAGTCCTATAAGCGTGCTATCACTTTCGGCCGCATCGTCATTTAACATCACCAGCTTTATAATAAACAAAGCCACTAGGCACTATTTTTCGTTTCATGTTCCATGGAAATTACCCTGGTTTCAACATGTAGCGAATTATTCACCACCCACTCTGTATTTAAATATGACTGATTGTTTATTAAGGCGATGTATATTCCAAATGGATTTGAATTATTTTTTATTTATGACTTCAGTTCGTTAAGGGCTAGAGTAATTATTAATTTATTGTAACGCAATGTATTCGGCGAAAGGCTAAGAGACTCTAGTTATTGCTATCAAATGGCAAATCATACGTTGCCAACATGTCAAGCCACCACTATACAAACACTTCATTTTGTCTACTACCAAAGAGACTGGCTGTCAATAATACAGTTTGTATTCTTGTATTATATTGAATTTAAAGGAATTTTACTAAACCATCCAAGAGAAAAACACCATGTGTATTTACGAACTTTATACCTATTTGAAAATAAATTGGGTTTTCTTATCTCTTTTGACATTGTTATAAAGTCGTTAATTTCCCTTGTCTGTACATTTATAGATATTATAAAACTCAACTCCTATCCGTATATATATCTGTCCGTTTATGTTATTTTCACACGAAAACCACTTATCCGATTTTCATGGTTCTTTTTTAATTCATAGCTATATTATTTGGCCAGGTTAGAGGATATATTTTATTAGATAAAGTAGCATGCGAAATAAGCAGTAACGATAATGGTGAATCAATTCGGAAAAAGACGCTTTTGGGCCCTGGAATGGCTTACGCTGAGTAAACCGTAAGAGATATATCAAATTAAAGTATTACAAAATTCAGATTCAAAAATGTCAGTCACAGCATATTATGTCTATCTTCAAAGGGTCACCTACAGTAAAAAAAATTGTCTTTCGTCTTTTGAGCGGGGGCAGCACGATTCGCGCATGCGCTCGACTGACGGCATTCTGTAGTCCACACGAGCGGAGCCGCGGGCACAGCTAGTTAATAATATTTGCAAAAAATAATCAGCACAGTAAGTCACAGAATACGTATTAAGATTATTTTTATCTCTGTATCGATTTGTCTGCTTGTTTGAACAGAAATTTATATAACTAAAGGCAAAATATTGTTTGGGTTCCATTATTATATGTAGTTGTTTTATTTGTTACAAATATTGTTACCGTAAATTATAAATGTCATGGTTAGTTGTCTGTTTGTTACGCTAAGAAGACCAATGCGGGCTCAGTGGAAATGAGTTTTCTTATAGCCACCTGCCTAGCTACTATCCTTAACTTGAAACATATAGGAAGCATTTTCCCTATACGCTTAGCGGTCTACCTTCGACCACATCGTCGTTTAACATAAACTGAAATTTTATATAAACGCTATAAATTAATAAAAATAAATTTAAATATCGCGCTCTTCACACTTCCGAAAAGAGGTTGTTATATTGCTATCTTTGTCGCGTTTTATTGCCCTTAAAACACAGCCATACACCGAAACGAATTGCACAGGGTCGGAACATTAGCGCGATTGACAAGTACACGGGCCTTGTTACCGCGATATCGAGATGCGTATCGTACGCCTTTGGGCTACTGTTTACGTATCTCTCACTCGGATGTACGCAGACTGGATGAGACATCTAAATGCTACTCAGAGACGTCCTAAGATATTCGGCGCCCGTGAGCTATTAAAAATAATGCGTATAGGAGATTACACTGGATGGCTAGCGCAAGCGGGTTGACCTCCTAAAAAGGTATACTAAAGTTTCAGAACTAGTAAAAGTTATCAATGTACTAAAAAAGCATACAAGGAAATAACATATTGAACACAAATAACCTATAAGAACAAAGAAATATATCACCAATTAAAATTATCACCCACTTAAGGCTAACGCCACAGGGCTGTAGTCCATTTAGGCTAATGGTTACAGTTAGGGTTGCCCTCAAGATACTTGCTAAGAGCAGATGGTACCCGAGGATCAATTTTGTAAGTAGTAGATTGTTTCTTGTGGACTTCCTCTGATGTTCTTCTGAAATTGTATTTTATCAAATGATACTTCTTTTGGCGCATTTAGTAGAGAGTAAAATTGAGAGCTGCGAAATGATGAAATTAGTAGTAGTTTGTAAGTTATGTATACAAAGTAAAATTACATTTGCACAATAAAAAAAAACATTCAAATCATTGATGGCTAACTTTATTATATTGCACGCGGGATAATTTTTTTTTGTCACGCCTAAGAAGTGTAACTTCTTACCTGCATACATAAGTACACTTTTTTTTATTATGTCTCATCCAGTATCTATAATTTCCAGTAGATTCTGGTGTAAATGGGTGCATAATAAGCGACCATTCAAAATCAAGCGGACGCATTCCGAGCGCGGTTTATAATAGGAATGCTCCGTTGTACACGTGTTTGTTTGTTCGCGTGTGTGTACCGACGTTTGTATGGGCGGCAATGAATAATGATTTACAATGTGTTCGGTCACTATCCCTTGATTTTGTTTGTTGATTTTTGGTCACTGTTACCCGTTTGAAGTATTGGCCAGGAAAATGTATGCTTTATTTCGGGTCTACTCTTGTCGTGGTGATCAAATGTAATACGAACAGAAATATAAATAAAACGTGGCCAGCAAAATAAATGAAACATCAATGGTAATAGAAATTTTGGTGTCAAATAACATTTTAAGACTTGAAACAACAAAGCCGATATCACCTGCATGTGGTGGCGTTCTGTTGAGTAGCGAACGAGGAAATTGAGATAATGGGTGGTAGAGATTTACAGCCCGTCTCGGTACATACGCTAACAGAGGTAGGGCACAGATAAATTTCACAGAGATTTCTCTCTACTTGTGGCAGCCAGACTGGTGGAATACCTCCACCCTACAGATGATCGAAGCCAAATTACCTTTTGCTGTGTTCCTGCAGTGAGTAGGGTTTCTGGACCTCCTTGGCGTAGGGGAGTTCAAGGTCGGCAACACGCTAGTGATACCTATGGTATTATAAGCGTCCATAGGCTACGGTAGCCGCTTACCATCAGGCGAGCCGTATAGTTGTTTAGCACCTTATTAATATATAATACTTATATTATATTAATTAAAATTATATTCATATATAATATTAAAAAACATATGGTAAAAAGCTCGTCATAATGATTTAATTATGCGCGTGCATAACTAGTTTTTTCTACTTAAGCAGAACGAAATGACAGCGACGATTGACGATGTATTGTCTATTCCACCTTGGTCGCCATTGTTTTTTGATTTTACTGTGCATACTGTCAGATGCAGTTCCGTAATTTTGGTGTGCCTACTATAAAAAAAGTATTTGAAAATAGAGCCCATTACAAAACAGTGAATTCCAGACACATCACTAGGGTAAATGAACAAGTGCCTAGTCTGGAGAGCTTTTGCAAATGGAATCACGAAACGGAGCGGGTATTTTTTATCTCTTTATTGAACGTACTCTGGAAAAATATTTTAATTAACTGAATACCAGGCATCGTTGTTTACGAAATGAAACATTATCGTGGCGGTAGTATGCAGTGTACTGCGCACGTGCACCTACATGTCCGATATCGCGCTAATGATCGGTTTTTCATTAATCTCTAAATACCTACAGTGATTTATAGATTGATTTTTTCTTTGTGAAATTCCTAGTAATTAAAATATTTTAAAGGTCTAAAGGTTTTTATAAATATTTTATAGGTTTTAGCGCCTGACCATAATCTCACCTAATAATGTACTCAGCCTAGCGGGAGAACTGGCTCTCAAGTACAGCTGCCGGAAAACACCTATAGGTGCTTCGCGAGAGATTTTTGACTTGGTAGCTAGCGAGGTGGGCATTAGAAAAAGCTCTACTAGGAAGGATTCGAACTCACGTCGATCGACGCCACGCTACCAGTGAGTCATTATTGCGTCAAAGGATCGTGTTCTTGTTTAGGCACGTTATAAAAATGATTTGGGTGAATTTTTACAAAGCGCACCCACATTGTTACAAAAGCACTCTATGAAATTGCTTGCTAAATGTATTGTATTATTTTGGTGAATGTAGTCACACTCGATGTTATGTATCACATAAGTATGCAATTATATATAAAATGATACATGATCATCCACTTTTTGATTGTATTTTTTTCATAATTTTCCACACGGCCATTTAATTTCAATCTAATCAAAACTTATATTATAACTAGCTATGCCAGCGGCTTCGCTCGCGTGGACTGTATAATGCTGTCGGACGAACGCACGTGCGAATTGTGTTGTCCCAAAAATGCTTATTGTGGGTGATCCTTAGAAGATTGATGTAGTTATTGCTGACTTTTTGTAGGTCTTTTGAAGAAACATACCCTATATAAGATTAATTTTATTGATACTTGAGTATTTTGTGATCTATACATGCATCCATGTCATTTAGTCGAAAGACGTTCACTTCTAGACATAGGCCTAACACAAAGATTGCCACAACGACTGATTTTGCACTGCTCGCATCCAGCGGATTCCTGCAACCATCACCAGGTCGTCGGTCTATCTTGTGTTGGCCTGTACACGAATTTTGATATATTTAATTATATTTCATAGACAATTTGATTCTACTGAAATTTATTTAAGAAAAGCATCTTTTATTGTATTTATAATTGATGTAGTTTAGAAAGATAGACTGTTCAGCATAGAAGATTTTTATTCCAATTAATATTTATATTATTAAATAATTTAGATTATTGAAACCCTAAGACTGCGGTTACTAATGACTCGGTTGGTATTTCACCGCTAAGCTAATATAATGAGGCAACCGTACCGCATTGTGACGTCACCAGAGAACGGACAAAACAAACTGTAACGGCCAAAAATGGACACCGTACGACTGTTCAGTCCCGGACAATAAACTAATAAAGCGCGTTTCCCGGTACCGATTGCAAAATATATCACGGAATCAGCAACTGGAGTAATCGATTTGGTATGCAATTTTTTGATACCATCGAATTGCCTAAAATGTGATAATATCGATTCAAATAGTATGGTGTTTTATTAAATCTTCACTTTTCTAGGTTTAGCGTGTTACCATTTTAGACGACATCGTTTTTGTCATCAAGTGAGTTTACGGTCAAATGACATATTCTAAGTGGTAACACGCTACCCCCAGAAAGGTGAAGAGGGGCTCAACTGCTGGAATACAACTATAGGTGACATTGAGGTAGGACATGGACACAATTTGTGACATGTGATATAGTGGCACGCTTAGTGGCGTTCCGGAAGCAATCGGCGTATATCAAGTTTTTTTTTATACTACGAAGGTGGCAACGAAGCATATGCCTCGCCTGATTCTAAGCGGTTACCGTAGCCTGTGGACGCTTGTAATACCATACGTGTACCTAGCGCGTTTCCAACCTTGAATCCCCCAACCCCAAGGACTAAGGACCTTGAAACCCTATTCACGGCAGGAACAAAATACATGGTTATTTGGCAGCGATCTTCTGTAGGGTGGAGGTGTTCCACCACTCGGGCTGCCCCAAGTAGAGAGGCTTGCAGGCTTTATTTATTGTACAACGATAATAATTACTTATAAGGAAGAGTACTGCTTCACCCAACCGTACAATCGGCTTTATCAGATGTACAGAATAAAACCGAATGCGTTAAGCGGTAGTTTGTTAAGTACTATTATTATTATTATTTTGTGCGTCCGTGAATAAAGGAGTCGCCCACGCCGGTTTCATAGAATCTGCATTTGGTTTACGTGGATAAGCCAAGCCATCTTCGGAGATTTCTCTCTACTTGGGGCAGTCCGGTAAGTGAAATACCTCCACCCTACAAAAGATCATAGCCAAATAACCTCGTGATGTGTTACTGCGGTGAGTGAAGCTGCGAGAGCTCCTTGAGGAAGGGGGGTTTAAGGTCGGCAACGCGCTACTGATACCTCTAGTGTCACATGTAATGTCACACAAGCGTCCATAGACTACGGTAACCACTTACCATCCGCGTGCAGTACGCTTGTTTGTCACCTTATATGTATTAAGAAAACCTCACCAAATAAATTCCTATAATTATAATATCAGTAATATTAAAATATAAGACAGATTTCCTATACTAAAAAAAAAGTTTAATAATGTCATTTACAATAAATTCACATTATTATCATTGATGGATAACTTCATCATTTGTACTTACATCACATGATGCGCGCGCAGCTATGAATTTTAAACCTCACTAAACGCGCCAAAAGAAATATAAATATATTTCATATTTATTCTAAGGAATGTCCACATAGATGCAAAACCCCGTGGCGATCGTATCGTCGCTCTCTGGAAATCATCCTCAGTAGGTATTTATTAACAATTGTACTGTTTGATGCGCTCTGATACCAGTTAATTACTGCACGGTTCATTATTTAAGATTTTACTTAAGTTTAACAATAATCTTATTTAAATCGGAGATATGGTCATCTGCCATTTGCTTGGCTTGGACAACGAAATTTTTAATGCCATATTTCTTTAATATGGGATTTCTATCAGACGTTTGGAAAAAAAATAGATGTATAGACGGACCTACAGTTTTAATAATATAGATGTTCCGTTATTTCGAAGTTGACATCACGGCAGCAAAACGTCTATTACCAATGAACATTGCTTTAACAAATATAAAAAATTATAATTAATAAATTAAAGTATATCGGTACATGGTCGATATTTACCCGTTCGGCTTTTTAACGATAACATCGTTTTATGATGATGGTACGGGGTCGGCAGAGAGGCTAGACCTGAAACGAGCGCACTGCGTTGCAACGTACATGATACCTATTGGCGGGCGCCGCTCCTGGGTCGAGTGCGATTACCTCGCTGGGGATTTAAAAATATTTATAATAATATATCAGGGACAGCAAAGTAAGGTTAAAATAGTAGTTTGACCCGCCTACGTCAGTACATTCGAATATATCCGCACTCCTTGTGGTCTTTGTCGTATTCCTGAAAAGTTTCAAATTTTGTTTGACCAGGTTATCAAGGGCCAATATTTATTTTTCAACTTCACAATTTTTTAATCACACAGCATAAGCATCGTGTTTAAAAGTGGCAGTGGCCAGTAAAATTCAATTACTGGAGCATTAACGCCAAGTCTATTTCTTCTACCGCACAGCACCAGGAAAACCAGTCCTCAGGAGTTACAACCAACTACCACTAGCCTAGCTTAAGATTACGGTCCGATTGAGCTTGATTTTAAATAACTATATACAGTTTACTGCATATCTGATTACTATGAAGGCTCGGTGGTAGCGTGTACGAACACAGCATCGATCAACGTGAGTTCGACTCCCTGCAATAAGCCTGAGCTTTAGTTGAAGGAAACATCGTGAAGAAACCATAGCATGGTGGTAGAGCTTTTTCTAAAAATTTGTTGACAAGCACTTCTTAATAAATGTATTCCGGCAGCTGCACTTGATAGTCAGTTTCCCCCACTAGGCTTAGATTGTCACCATCTTGAGTCACATCCTCACTTAACATCAGGTGAGATTTCGGTCATAAAGCTAAATCTATTTAGAATGAAATTATATATAAAGAAGCCTATAGTTAGTAATAAGATATGTAAAGAGATAGATACTCATCAAGCCATTATTGTTAAAACCCTGGATTTTTTTATATAAAGACCTATTGAAGTGGAAAAATGAAAAATAGCAGATTATTTAGGTAGTACGTTAGTAAACTCGGATTATATAAAACAAACGCAGCTGACTTGATACTCTGAATAACGGTAAGTGGCTTAAGTGGTTACTGCGAGATCTATTTTTTACCTTCAAAGCCTTAAAGGGCCGCGTAAAGTACGAGGGGACACCTGCTCCCCTAGCCGCGTTCACGAAGCGTTAGAAAGTGCCCTTAATTAGCGTTCGATGTTATAAAATATCTCACCCTTGGGAATATCGATAGGTTATTATTTTTCGTCACTTCTACTATATGATAACTGATAATCTATTTCGGGGTTTTTTTAAAACTACAAGTAATTAAGCAAAATTTGAATTTGTGTTTAAATTGTTATAGATTTAGCGTTCCATAGAATTTGATAGAAATAGATAAATAGTATATTGATACTATAATGTTAAACAAATAATACAAAACATGTTTAAACAAATTCAATTAGCATTCACAGTGCAGTATTAATTTATTGTCATCGATGTCGTCATCCTGTTTAGTTGTTATAATTTAAATTTTAAATTAAACACCTCCTTACATAGCTAACGTTATATATAAAACCATCGACAACTGCTATATACTTAAGTTAAAGAAGAATTCACCTATTGATTTAATATTCCTAAATGCAAACACTTAAAATTCCCTAGTATAATCAATCACAACACTTATATTTTTATACCCTTTAATTAACTTTATTAATTCGAAACATTTCTCAATCCGAATGTACATATTTTTTTAATGGATCTTCAGCCATAACTTCTTTGTTTATGAACTGATTTAGATGATTCTATTTTCGTTGGAAAAGGAATTCCTTAAGGGTGGTCCCACAATTTCATTGACATTGCACCTTCGACTTCGAAGATTCATTAGGGAACTCCTCAAAATAATTGAAATTGGTTTTCTTTTTTGTTAGAAATTGTTCTGTTTTACGCTTTTTTACAAAAAAATTCCCTTCACTTCAAGGTTGCCTACATTACATTGTTTTAATGTCACACCATTAATCAAATAAATCCTAACCTTACTACTTAAGTTTTGTATCTCAGTTATAATATTATTACAGGATGAACCAGCTTCATCAGGAGATAGTGGAGACGAGAGTGGCAGCGAACCAGAGTCTCCAAACGAGAAACTAATGCAAATACATAAGCAAGAGTGGGCGTGCAATGAGCCCAGCGAGAGAGAAGCTTCCAAGAGGTAAGAGAAACTGTTTGTTTGATGAAAAAGGAAACGGTATAACACATTTGAAAATATCTAATTTTATCGTATCATGTTCCTGGACCAGACGTTGTACACTCAGTAATCAAGAAAGAAAGCACATTTATTTGATGTTGAAAACACCTAATTCTAATAAGTAGGAGTATTACTAATACATATTTATAACGATGTAACGTTGTCAAACAAATTCCGTATTCAACATCAAAAAGGACCCGAGCTCAGCATATGCTATGGCAAATTGCCGAAGCGCTGGTTTTCAGCTGGACCCAACACTAACACTGAGAGGTGGTCGCGACCACCATTCACATTATGGTAAACTCTTCACAATCTCTTTTGGTTTGCCGCGTTTCGTGATCAGCCAGTGCAATATCCAGCTGCCGAAGGCTTGCAGGCTGGCATGCCAGCGACGAGCGGCGATAGCGAGCTGTCTCTGTGGTCTCCGTTGTTTGTGAATTGTACTGTGTTTATAATCAGAGACAGTGCGGTCACTTTGCCGTGCTACTTTATAAGAAGTACCACATTATTCAAGGTTATTTTTAATTCGGACACCTACGTTTTGTTATAAACAGCAAATAGCATTGACAAAGCAATAACAAAGTTCCTATACAGCGAATAAAATCAAAGCCAGGTAATTTTATTAATGGTTCAAACTATTACTTATAAACTCGTTGATAATCTTCTGTCTTCAGAGAAGCACTACCAGACTTGACTGCATCCACGTCATTGACAACTCAAGAAGCCGACAGCAGTAAATCGAACCAGCCTTCTATGCCCAAAATCTTGCCTAAACTGGATCTACCGGGCGGCGCAATGCTTTACCACTCAGGAGTATTAGCTGGATTGGACGGCATTGGAAACAATTTGGGTTTGGGAAACTTGGCTATGAGCTACCCTCATAGTTTCATACTGGGCCTTGCAAATCAAGGACAAGAAGGCGGTAAGTATAAACCAGGAATATTCTTTGGAAGGTTAATACCTCTTTCATACGAGTATATTTAATTGTTTTACTTTAAAGAAATTGGAATGTTGTGGTGAGTCTTAATTCAATATGTATATATGTGGATATTATACTGAATTATAGTATTTTCCTGATGTAAAAAGTGCATTTTCCTGTCAAGGCATCTTAAAACGCATCAATATGAAAAGGCAGAACAAACAATTATGACACTGAATAGATACGGATGATCAAATTTAGAACTGTTCTCCTCCCCAGCAACATCTTCGACCCAGCCGCAGTTTATAACGATCCCTCTCTCAATGGCAATGGCGGCAGCTGCAGGAAGTCAATCCACGTCCAACGGGTGCCCAGTCAGCGCTAGCAGTGATGACAGCAGTGAGCTTCAAGATCTAAGCACTGGAAGAAAGTGACCGATGGGAATGGTTAGAATTTTGAGATTTTTTTAAATTGCTGAATCTGAATAATTATCACATAGATCAACTTAGTTACTTAGTTACGAATGCTAGGCTGCACTGCGTTAAGCTGATAATAGTAAACTATCTGCTTGAAATATAATAAAAATTAATCTGCTATTGATTAGCGTTACCTTTTTTTAAATAAGTTTAGCGTTTGCCACAATCTCACCTGATGTTAAGTGATGATGTGACCCAAGAAGGTAACACACTAAGCTTAGCGGGAGGACTGACTGTCAAGTGCGGCTGCCTGAACATACGTATAGTTGCTTGGTGACATATTTACAACTTGAGGGTGGTAGCTATTCAGGTGGGCATAAGAAAATGTCCTACCACCATGCTATGGTTTCATCACGGTTTCCCTGACCTGAAGCTCAGGGTCATTGCTGAGATTCGAACTCGTGTGGATAGACGCGGTTTCCGTACACACTACCACTGAGCCATCATAGCACCCATTGTAGCACATTATTATTTGGAGCAGGAAAAACATTATCTAATATATATATATATATTATAGCCACACTATCAAAATAAACAATCATAAACGAATTTTTCAAAACAAAATATAATTCGTAGTAGTTTAACCCGTCTGTGATAATATATGCCCAATTTAGAGGCAAAATTATATTTTTATTGCGTCATCATCCCGGATGCATTAAATATAATTACAAAGAATAGGGTTGTCACCTTTGTTTTTTCTATTCCAGGTGTAAACATGTGAAGGCTGTTAAATCGTCGTTTGTCTTCATATTTTAATTAATAAAAAAAAATATATAATTATAATTGCTGTAACATCAAGTACCAAAGTTTGGTTAAATTTTAATCAATGTCTATATTATAAAGATGCCTTAGATTACATTATTGTTAAAACGTAAAGTTGTAGTTTAACTGCAAGCGATTTAACGAACGTATCTGATACGGCATGGAACACGAAAAATGAGCAAATTAAATTTTCACAAAACTTAATTTTGTTACGTTTTATAGCTACGTCCAAATATATCATATAAAACCTTTATAAAATTATTTAAATTTTCAAAGCACCGAATTTTATATGATTATTTTCAAAAGATGTGATTAATTTTATGTATATATAATCTTCATACCGGGTTTAATTTCTCTTACGTTTTTCTTCCAAAGTATTTAAAATAAATCTAATTTGCGAAAGGTCCACGAATGTTGTGTCTTTATTATGCAAATAAGTGACACGTATTTCGTATTTCAACCATTTGTAATTTTATTATGTTAAATGTTATAAAGTGATTTATTTATTTTCGGACGTACTGTAAAAACTTGATACAAAATTTCCATTTGAAGTATTTTTTGCGTAATTTTTCGTTTTGATCTTTTATACGATATGCGGCAATCGTTTGTTCTCTTAACTTATTTAAATGCCATTAATCTTGTCACTTGATAGATTAATTATCTCAAGAAATAGTGATTTTAAATTTATATAATCTATATTGAACCGTAAAAACGACTCTATATCGTTTTAATTGTATCGTTTGTATAACTTATCTGTATATCTCAATAAATTCGCCGGATAATGTAATATTTCCTGTGCGAATCAAAACATTCTAAAATAAACATCATGCTATTTGATAAAGTTGATCAAATTAATTTTTATTTATTATCTACGTATAAGTAAAAATTCATTGTTTGTATTAAAAAGTAAAAATAAAACTTCGTATTTTTGTACCAAACAAATTAATAAATAGACTTTCGTTACTGCTTAGATTATAGATGTAATGTAAATTTACACTTGTTTTAAGTGCATTTTTTAAATAATTTGAACCATTTTCTTTAGAATTGTTTTAGCTTATCGTACTATCCTTACTTTTAGTTATATTTTTCCTTTAATTTTGTAACGTAGAAGCGGACTTTAGTTAGAAAATTTTACTTTTCAACATATAGTTTATTTAAATGCATTTAAGATTTATAGATTTTTTTCCACTATTTTCTAGTAAGATTTCATTTTCACATAATTTCGCATGTTTTAATACTGATAGATGCTTTACAAACTCTCGACATATATTATAAAAAAAATATATTTAAATTGAAATCTAAAAATATTTCATAGTTTTATGCTACAATAGCCATACTATTGAAGATATATTAAAAAAACATTAATTCAAGTTTTAAACAAGAAAATATAATATCTACTTTGTCCGCTTCTCTCTATAAGTGAAGCCAAATTTTGACTTCGACGTTACAAAAGAGCATTTATTATGGAACTTGTTATTTGTCAGTATTTCTTTCCTTAAGCCATGTTGGTTATGTAACATTATTATAGAGGTTTTCTTACTGTAACAAAAATTATGTTCCTTTCGTTTATTTTTTTTTTTATAATAAAAAACTCGAAAATGTATTTATTTTTATTTCATTTTTTAAATGTACAATGTTATAAGTACAGTTACTTCTATCTGCCCTAATGGAAACTGATGATCAGTCTGAAGAAATAAAATGTTTTTCCAATGACTAAATATCACTCTTTATTTGCAAAACATCAGTTGCCGGGAAAATAAGCGACTGTAGTAAATTGCACTCCTTAGCTGTTCGCTTTATATGAAAATATATAAAATATTATAAATAAATGTTCTCGACTTCCGCTTGAACGGAAATGATTACTTAATTAATTCATTCAGAAATAAATCGTTTCTCAGCATAATTACTCGAGTGTCATAATCACAGAACACCGAGAGGCAGGGCGCGGTTATGCCTGAAGCCGTTTAGTTTAGCCTTTACTCAATTTCATATTAAGAGGAGTCTTGAGAAATTTAAAGAATAGGTTTAAATAGAAATCAATTGCAATAGCGCTGTGACCGAATACAACGTGAGAGAGAGAGAGAGAGATAGAGAGAGACAACTGCAGCTCATACTGATGATACTTACGGACGTAAACTATGTACCTATAATTTCATGTTCCCCTGTTTCATTTTCCAAAACTAAATTGATTAAAAAACTAGATAAGAATAATATAGAAAGGACTTTGATATGTCTTTCTTTTATGTTTTATATCTATCAAAATTGTTTGCTGAAAGGATGGTATAACCCGGCAATTTTAGCCGTTTTAAAAGCATTTACTTCTTATAATAATGAATTTATGGAAAAACATAGGAACATGGAGGAAGGCAGTGGTAGATATAGATTGTAGGTTATAAAAATATTTCCTCTAGTGCCATTATTCAGGGATAAAACAGAGGAATACGTTTGTATGCACAGGTGGCTGAGTGCCCTAAGCGCTCGCCCCCAAGCCCGGTAAAGCTGTAAAAGCCGTAAAGGCTCCAGGGCCCCTCAGGCTAACAGTGTAGTCAGTTCGAAAAAAAAAAATGTATGGACAGAATACCGCCCGCATTCCTCTTAATAATAAATAACAGTGCAAATTATTAAACGGGCCATTTTTTTGGAACATTATTTGGAATTAGGCAGAGACAAAATATTGAATGAATTATATGAATATTATAATTATGTTGTTTAACTGTTGAAATATGTAAAATCTTCAAAAATCCTTTTCGAAGAATAATTAAAATTTGAGTTTAAGTTTCATACAATGTGTAGTCTTCTATAACGCTTGAACTGCTGGTTTTTTTAATCGTTACAGAATTGGCGTAGTGGCACAATCTTACCTGATGTTAAGTGGCGATATGGCCCAAGATGATAATACGCTAAACCTAGTGAAAGACTGACTGTCAAGTGTAGCTGCCGGAACACACCTTTTGGTGCTTGGCGACAGATTTTCAACCTGAGGGTGGTACCTAGCCAGGTGGGAATTAGAAAAAGCCCTACCATCATGCTATGGTTTCTTCAAGATATTTTCCTTCACCGAAAGCTCAGGCTCAGGGCGGATTGTATTGAAACTTGGCATAGAAGTTAACTGTATCTTAGAACAGCACGTAGAATGGTTTTTATCAGTTACTACTAATGTTTAACTTACGCCCAGCGAAGTGGGCGGGCAACAGTTAGTTATAAATAAATAAAATAATTTACTAAGTATATATTACAAACAGACAGCTATTTAGAAAGCAAAATATTTTCCAATTAATTAATTTAGTATAATAAATTATGAAGTAAATTAATTTTGAGCATAATGTATGAGCTAAAAATCTCGTGAAAATGCAGGCAATGCTAACTATTGTGTCAAAGAATTAATTTCCTTAACAAGAATAGTGCTAAATACTGTTGCTAATAATTATCTTTAATATTTCAGCATAGATTACCTCTCTAATGACTTGTTATAGCAGCAAAAACCAAGCAACAACCGCCATTACCAGTTCGGTAAAAAAACGATGAATCTTGAAAGACTTCGCAAAAACTTGAAGCCAGTTAGTTAATGCTAAAACAAAAAAAAGGCAATAGTGGTTAACAATCGACGACCAGTTACAAAGAGCTATGGCGTCATCCGAATCTTTGCGGTAATACGTAGCAATTAAAAGTAATCATTTATTCCCGGGGATCTTGTTTATTTAGCTCTCATATTTGATTTGACCTATGTTTATTATTCGATATTTAATAATAGCAACGTACATCTCTGATTGGTTGACCGTCGACCAATCGGCACATTTGATTTATAATGACATGTACATTCAATATTGACAGATAAGAAACCATGGAGTCGCGAAGTTCATAAGATTTATGATTTTAGGTATCACCAAGGTTTGTGTGTCATAGATTTCATTTATTACTACTTAACTAGATATGCCGGTGGTTTTTTCTTTAATCAGCAAAATGAATGCACTTTGCTTAGTGATGAAGTCTTAGTCGAGCGCAAGAAGTGCTTTACACCATGTACTGAGTATAATTTTTTATTACTAAAAGTGTTCGTGCTTGTACTTAACTTTTCAAAATTTGAATTATCAACGCACACACACACTACGAACGATCACTCCTACACTTTGTAACAAGACCTACATATAAAAATATTTTTCGCCGAATATAATTTTTACTTATCTAGATCAATTATCTTCATATTACTGTTTACAAATATGCAGTTCATTTCTGCAAATAAATATAATTCACAAACTACATCTCAAACCACATAAGCCGAGTAGATATATAATTAATTAAATATAATATGTAACAACATTTTTTTTAGTCTAGTGATACAGTTGCTAGTGACTCCACATCATCTGTAACCGATTTTGACATATCCCTAATAAGGGGACGCAACATTACATACGCCAACCTACGAGTATTACCACTAAGTAGGTACATTCAAGCAAGCTTATCTTACAATTTAGCGGGCCTTTAAACTGAAAACTGATTTAGTTTTAAACTGTCTCGGCAAAATTATTAAATGTAACTTTGTGATAAGTATAGTTTAATGTAAGTTCAGATTAGTTACAGTAACAGTAAGTACAGTTAATACGGTGCAATGAGAATAAAATGCCTAGATCGGATTTTAGTGCAACGTTTCTGACGTAGAAAAAAATAGGTTTTTGGTCATAGATAGAGAAAAAGAACTATGCTGTAAGCCATGAGAAATTGACAAACACTGTATAATAAGACAAACGAGTGTGTACGCAGGCGCGAAACCAAGCAGCAAAGACGAGTACAGTACTCGAAAAAGACAAGGTGTGTTATTGATTAAAACTTTCACTGCTATCATGTGAACTGAGTGACACACGCTCTGTATTATATCGTACATAACAAAAAACAGAATGATTCAAATTTTCCTGAATTAACCAAATTACATATATGCATGCTACTTTAAGTGTACAGATTATTCTATTTACTTAAACCAATCAATCACATTATTTATTCGCCTTTTAAATTATTCATTAGACATTAATTCGTCATACAAAAGTGGTGATGACTTACACAAATATAGATATTATTTTATCATGGCAGTAGAAGTAAAGTTTAGATATGACCAATAATGAAATATGGACGCAGTCTAAAAATTTAATCACCTCTAAGTTAAAGAAATATGTAATTATAAGTATTAATGTATTGTATTTCTTTCTCAATACCTTTAGTAGATTAGATTACTATATTTACTAATTATAGAATACATGAAATATTAAAGTCTGAATAAAATATTAAAAGTTTATATATTTCTATACTTGTAAGGCAGCTGTAGTGAAGGGCATTAAATACAATGATAATGGCTATATAGTTCTCCTAGTTTAGACACAAACAAGAAAATTCCAAGTAAGGTTAACGTTAGGCAGACTAGGCCGAATCTCAGCTCACAACATCAAGGAAGAAAACATGTTGTGCCCATCCTACTTAAGTGGAACAAGTTCCAAAAGCAGAAGAAACCGTCTTTAAGAAAATAGTTATAGTCAGGTAATAGAACGTTTATGATTATGTCTGACTAGATTAAGAACGTCATATTAAGAAACACGTCCATGGTTTTATAAGGTATGTTTGTTTGACTGTACCCACAACATTAGTCCGGTGCATGATAGCTTAGCACTTAGTGTACGTATGTGCTAGTTAATTCCCTATTAACTTATGATGTACTAACAGCCGCTTGCGACTTCATACGCGTTAATAGTTCCGAAAATTACCAACTACAAAAATATTCACAAACTTTTCTTTTTGTAATAATAATATTGATAGATAAGAAACTGAAATATTTTATTATATATTATCAATGAAATACATACATACCTAAAGCTGTAATTTTATATTAACATTATCATTTAAATAAATGATTAAATTTTAATACTACGATATATAACTAGGTACTTCTGACCGACTAAACTTTAAGAATAATTTATAATGTAATGAAACTATATTAGTTGGTGGTGGTCGTGGTCGCTAACTATGGGCCTTATAAGAAAGCTCAAAGTCACTCAAAGGGCAATGGAGAGGGCTATGCTCGGAGTTTCTCTGCGTGATCGAATCAGAAATGAGGAGATCCGCAGGAGAACCAAAGTCACCGACATAGCCCGAAGAATAGCTAGACTTAAGTGGCAGTGGGCTGGCCACGTAGCTCGTAGAACGGATGGCCGATGGGGTCAAAGAGTTCTCGAGTGGCGGCCACGTACCGGAAGACGCAGCGTGGGCAGACCCGCCACAAGGTGGTCCGACGACCTGGTAAAGGTTGCGGGAAGCCGCTGGATGCGGGCAGCACAGGACCGGTCGTTGTGGCGATCTTTGGGGGAGGCCTATGTCCAGCAGTGGACGTCTTTCGGCTGAAATGATGAATGATGATGATATTAGTTAATTATACGTAGCTAATATATTGGTCATATTGAGTCTTGCTTAAAAATGGATGCAGTATTTAGAAGAAAACTAGGAGACAAAATTAATTTTAAATGAGATGACTGGTCAAATCGTCTCGCTACTAGAGGGCTAGCCAATACTTCGGTCAGAGTATAAGCATCGCTATACACATGACAATGTGTCCAGACTTCTGGGTATGTTTCAATCTGGAGGCAAGTTTGATGTCATCGACTAATTTTAGTTTTTGATTATTGCACGCTATATAATTAATTGGCTGTACTTTTTTAATATATATGTATTATAACAATTGCAATGTAAATATGAACTTGGAAACCCGAATAAAAAAATATTATTATCTGTATTATAAATAGTGTGTTGTTAAATGCTAATTATGAAGGTTTTTTAATCCAGGACTAGATTAGTTAAGTACTAGTTAAGTAGAAACAAATGTCTGCGCCTAGTTTCTCTGAATCATTAACAACGACTGTATAATTAAAAGTCTAAATGACAAATGACTCGGCTCGTTGTAAGAATTCATAATGTTTCCAGTGAAAACAACAGCGACGTTCATTTTTCTACGGTCCTAGTAATTGCTGTCCGTTACACTTTGTCACTGTACGTTCACGACGTCACCCTCGTTTAAACGTAAGTGATATGAGTATGTAATTGCTCTATTTTTTCTTTTTTCGAAATTACTGCACGTAAATTAATCGCAAATAGGAATGCTGGCGTAGGAATACGGAAGGTTTCTTGGTAGCTGATTACTTCGCTAACCACGAAAGGGTTGTTATGCAAGTGTTAATTATCGGGTTTACGTTTCAATAATTCTTATAAAATTTCTATATATAAATCGTATTAAATTGAGTGCCAACGAAAAGGACGTATTGTAACGTGTGAGTGTAGACACGGATTACTTACAACCTGCGTCCAGACGCGGTTCTTCGTAACAGCAGGGTATCAGAATTCCTTACACCGAATGTTTTCCCACGTGGTACCTTGGTAAAATGATTCATTTCTTAAGTAAAAAATCGTATATATTAAAATTCAATTATATTTTTAGAACCTTTTATTAAATCGAATATATCCGCTCTGTTGTACCAAGTTATTATTTCATTAAAAATATAATAATTCTCAAGGCACTTTTTGTTTGTTTGAATGAGTTAATCCCTAAAAGTATCGGACAGATTAAAAAAAATATTTTTGATTTTAATAGCGTATTTATTGTAGAAGGCTATATATGTATAGGCTATATACTCGTATATATAGGAAAGGTATATAACATCACGTTATGACTCTAAGAAGTGGAGCAGTAATCATAAACGTCAAGCAAACTGACAAGCTTTAGACAAGTAAAGGAAGGGAGAACAACGTTGACGTCATGGCGTTTGCGGCGATATTTAACACGGATGAAACCGCGGGGCACAGCTACTTATTTCATAAATCTATCGAAATATAAACATATAGTTATTAACAATTAATGAAATAATTATAAATTATTGATCTTCGAAACAATTTAATATATTACAATTGGATATATATATATATATATATATAATTTTATCACAAAATAAGTAGAGTCGTATAACACAGAACGGAAATGTTTATGTACTAAATACTTGTATAAAAATGTAAAAATATTCTGTAATCGACTATAAATTAATTATTGATTAATTGCTTCTCATATACGAATGGTTTGGGTAATGATCGAAGTTTTTTTGGTTACAGAGTTTGTTGTTAATTAGGGCAGATGTTGACTGTCAACCAATATTAATACTAGTTAAATTCTACTTTAATTAAATGGAACTATGCTAGTTCAGAAAAAATCGTTAGCACAAGCCGTTATGTGAAGCAGCCGACATTTTTTATATTCGCACGGCTTAGCGACTTTATTTGGTTTTTCTCACAGCAGAACCTAAAAACAACAACGGCCACCGAGAGATAGGCAAATCATCGTCATCTCTGTCATGCCGGCTTAGAAGAAGAAAAAAGAAATAGAGTTCTGTGACAGGTCTACCATCATGTGTATGGTGGTCGCGCCTCAGTTTGGTACAGATCCCTACGCGACAGTAGCCAGTAGCCATAACCATATGACCACCATGACTCATATTGAAACAAGTTCTATTATAATATTAGATAAGGAATAACATCGAAATAAACAAACCTAATCGTAGAACACAGAAAGGTAAGTCGTCAAACAGTTTGCCAATAAATGGAGCGCGATTATAAGCGACCGGTGACCACTGACCACTGTCTGTCGAATACGGCTATCTGAAATCAGCGCTCGTCATACAAACACCGCTTCACTTTGCAAAACGAATATCTGCATTTCTTATGTACAAATAGGTATCGGTTAATTTATTAAACAGGTTTGAACTCTTACAAATAATTTTGAGACAAGAATTTGAGTGGTTGAGAGCAGTGGAATAAACCGAATAAATATCCGTAAGTATGAGATTCGGTACACAATAGAAAATTTTTCGAAATTTTTATCGATTGACGGTAAAAATGAGCACCTTGAAAAATACTGAAAGATTGAAATAGTACCATCATGTAGTGATAAATAAAGACCTATAGTTTCTCAGCGCTTGAAAAAAGTTAATTGCGCATTTTATATATAGGTACTTATATATAGTAAGTAGCACGGTAAAATAATGGCGCTGTCCGTGATGGTAAGTAAAGTATACTTTGAAAACGACGATGACGACCGAGAGGTAAGCAGTCCATCACCGAATTGAAATCAACTCATCCAAATCTATCTATGTAATCTAATATTAGTCGAATAAAGCTATTTGACGATTTGCTATCTGTCGAATAAACACTTTCTTTGTCTACCTGAGGATTGAAAAATCGCACCTTACACAAATGCCCCAATAGTATCATTACGTATAGAAAATCCGCTACGTAAATAGCTTCAGGTAAGTTATATTACATCAGGTAATATGTATATTTAAACTAATAATAAAATTGGAACATATACAATAATCCTAGTATAATTATTTTAATATGAATTTAGTACACAGTTGTTATTTTGAAGTAATTATAGCGTTTGATAAATAAGCCGTTTTTACATGACAAATATTGCGGGCGCAATCAACGCTCTCTGTCGTCTCTCTGTCTCTATCGACACTCGTGCGTCGAGTGACGATGAACGCTGTTGATATCATCCCTAGTATATTATTATGCTGACTCGATGATCATTTGCTACACACACATTCTATTAAAATTACTAAAAGCCTGTATTTTCCGTTTTATTTTCCTTTATAATTCTTCTGTCGCGTTTAGTAGAGCGTGAAACTGCGAGCTGCGCGCGCATCACCTGACGAAGGTGTGACATGATGAAGTTGGCCATTAATGATAATCGTGCGAATCCATTAAACTGTTTACATTTTTATTTGTGTAAAAATAATTTAATGGTGTATAAATAAACATTATTTTAATTTGATTTGATGTTGTTAGCAAGTAGGATAACATTTTTGAAGTTATTTTTGTTTTCCTACGTAATACATAAATACACATTTTTATTATTATTATTGAAGTGAAACCTCTTATGCGACTTCCAATCGTTAAACGTTAAACGTTAAATGTTAAACGTTTAACGCACATTATCGGTCTCTCCACTTTGTGTGAGCCAGAGCGAGAGAGTAAATGTCGGTGTGTATGTATATTGCACACTGTATAAATAAAATAGAAAATGTATTTTAAAATTAAGTTTCACTTCTGTCGTGTGTGAATCGCACACACACCTTTTTTGAAGTGAAACTTCTTATGCGACTTCCAAGCGTTAAACGTTAAATGTTAAACGTTTAACGCACATTATCGGTCTCTCCTCTTTGTGTGAGCCAGAGCGAGAGAGTAAATGTCGGTGTATATGTATATTGCACACTGCTTAAATAAAATAGAAAATGCCTTTTAAAATGAAGTTTCACTTCTATCGTATGTGAATCGCACACACACCTTTTTTTATTTCTATTTGTTTATTTTGTATGCCTTGTAATTGTGACAGATAACTGCTTTTTATTTCTTTTGATCACGATATATTAATTAAAACTAATTTTGTTAAGAATGAATTCGATATCTCTTTAATTTATTTTTGAAAGTACACTACAATCGATAATAAATATGTTTCACCTTAATAGCAACAATCAACCCTATGACGCTATAATAGTTTTTGTAATACTGAAAACACAATGGTTTTAGAGTATTTTATAATAATCGATGTACTTAGTTGCTCCCATCAATTTAAAAATATATTTACATCGGTCAGATAATAGTGTTTATCCTATAAAAAAATTAAGACCGGCATCACTTTATGATAACACTTAAATGTGATCCCGAGAATAACTATAGGTACAAAAACCTTACCTATGTAAAACTATTTTTAAGAGAGGTAGGGTACATAGAAATTTCTTCGGAGATTTATCTCTACTTGGGGCAGCCCGACTGGTGGAATACCTCCACCTTACAGAAGATCGCAGCCAAATGACCTAATGTTGTGTTTCTGCGTTGAGTATGGTTTTCCAGAGCTCCTTGGGGTGAAGGGTTCAAGGTCGGCAACGCGCTTGTGATACCTATGGTATTTCAGGTTTACCGCCTTTGTAGTATAAAAAAAGACAGGTTGACGCATCAATGCACTACCGAAATTACATAATATATTTAAAAAAGGTTGAGTATCGGAATGAAGGTTTTCATGAGGTTTTTCATTGGTTTTAAAGTTAATGATATAAAATAATAGTAGGAATCAACCCTTAAAGGATAGAAAATATGGTTGAAATATTTGCTACTAATTTTACCTAGCGCACTGCTGTAGAAAAATTTGAACCCACGTATTCTAAATACCGCCCTGCTTAGGTATCTTGCTGCTTATATGTCGTAACATGAAATCTATTTACCTATTAAATGCTTAGATGTGGTCTCCACAGGTGGTCATACATATTTACAAATAACTATATACATACATATTTATAACGTTTAGATTAAATTTTAATTTAATATGTGATTTACGTTTAAAACTGCATAATTGTTTTATTACATATAAATATTTATTAGTTTACATAGTAATTTTATATTTTCATAATTAATTTAAATGTCTTGTTGTTAAGAAAAAAATTAAATAACAATAAATAATGGATAGAGAAGTATTAAATGAAACCAGCCCCAGATATATTACATATAATCTATCTTTTAGACGTATGAATACAATTGAAAATTTTTTTTAGATCATAATATTTTATTACCTTCTTTTTTCATGGAGAAACCCATCATACACCCATCATCATCATTGTACACAATCGCTTGGTCCCCCAAGGGTCAGTTAAAATCCATGTAAAATGAGTTTTACTATCGAAAGGATTATTACGTGAATGATAGTAATGTCTGGAAGTGGCACAGAAAAATTATAATGAACTACTGTTAACAATACACGTATAGTTAAAAATAATTGATAAACACGATTGAGTTTCTTACAAGTCCTTCTCAAAGATTGGCATATTTTTCCGACCGACGTTGGGGTTTTGATATTCATGAGTACCTTGTAAGGGCCTAAATTATCTAAGGGTACATTATCCACAATCTACGAAAGTCACCAGGTTGTTGGATCGCAGAGCCACATGTAAACAAATTCGGTTAAGATGAGAAATTTCATTTACAATAAACATAAAAATATATTCAATCACATTATGGTAATAAGACAAGGATAACAGCTTTTAGAAGGTCTGACTGGATATGTTGAAACGGTTCTAAACAAGATTCTTTGCGTTTTTTCATATATATTTATTCTTTGTTTAAGGTAAAAAATGTATTAAAAAAGGGAATGGTATTTCAATAATTATATAAATGTGTATATACAACAATTATCTTAATTACGGGAAATTTATTTATTGTAAACCGTACCTATTACTATTAATTAAATGTGATACGGTAACGTAGCATAACGTTAGCATATGAATTTTGGTTTTAAAATCTCCAATGTAAGCATTATCAAATTACGTTGCTTTTCTAAGAACCAATTTACTATTTAATACGTGTAATTATTTATAAAAATAATAATATTGCAGCACGGCAAAATTACAAACTGTGCCTGTCGTCATTCTCCGCTGTCAAGTCGGCTTGTGTAATTAGAAACGGAATATGCACCGGCTTATTCTGAAATGTAACGTGCTAACAAAACACTATGACAGTCTTTTCATCATATGCATGGGTCTCGATTTAATCGGGGTCGTAGAGGAGTCGAGGTCGTGGTGCGAACATTAATTTTTACCATTTAAGTTATATACCTACTAAAATCCAATACCTATCCAGTGGAGTATTCATGTATATAATTGTATGTACAAGAAAAAAAATCCAAAAATTGTTTGATGTATGACAAGTATGCTCACTTCTATAATGAATTACGTGAATATTTAATTTATCTCTTACCAACTGTGCCCCGCGGATTCACGCGTATTACCTACTCTCCATCACTCTCCATAGAGCTCCATCACTGTCCATAGAGCTGCGCCGCCCATGCACCCGTATACAGGTCAAGAGCACTCTAAACCGACGAGCATGCATAAAAAAATTGATGAATGTTGACGAAGCGAAAGATGTATGTCTGGATCGTAGCAAATGAAAGAACGTGGTCTCTACCCACCCCGTTGGGAAAGAATCGTGATTTATGTATGTATTGTTCAAGAGGGTTCAAAGTCGGCAAAGCGCTAGCAATACCTCTGGTGTTACAAGCATCCATATGGTACGGTAACCGCTTACCATCGGGTGGGTTATACGTTTGTTTGCCACCTTAGTTGTTTTAAAAAGTTGCTATATTTATAAGTTAATTTCTCTTGTTGTGATGTGTGGTTATGGCAAAAATATTATTTCGCTTTCTCTATAACAATTTATGTTACTTTAAATGTCATTGTTACTAACATTATAATAATTGCGGACGAAGATGACGAGAAAACTTCGTGCGTTCATTAAATTTTCCACAACAATAGTTCTGAGAAAAATGACTACTATAAAATTCATTATTGCCGGCACATGAATATTTGTTGGGGTTCAAATTATGGCGACATTGTTTCAATGTCCACCATAACTGGTGTAGCGCGTCAATACAGATAACATTAACCATGATTTTTAATGGACTGTACTCAAGACCGGAAATAATTATTAATTGTAATATCTAATAAATAAATTTTTGAGTGTTTTTATATTATGGGGATATCTCAAATACGACCGTTTTTCTCCAGATTAAGTGTAGTTTGTACATTGTGTATAAGTGTAGTTGGTACAGTAACATTAGTCACTGAGACACAAAAATTAAAAATAATATATAACTCACATATGTAAATACGTCCAATTCGGGTATCGATAAATGACATGCAGGAACATAATATTCCATTGCACCGTGATACTTGGCAAGTGACTTAAAAACGTTAATTTAATTATATATTAAATTTTACGAAATTTAAGAACCATTTTAACCAACAACAATATGAGAAGAAAGAACTAGTAGCAAGAATACTCCAAAAATAAGAAGAAAACATTGCTAAACATTAAATGTGGTCTTCATGAACATCACCAGAAATTGAACATAAAAAGGTTGAACTAAAATCTAAATTGTAATCTAATGTACCTACTCTGGCTTTTTTAATAGTAACACTGACGAAGTGACGTCACTGTCCCTTATGGTAAACAAAGTACAATTCAAAAACAACTGCGACCACAGAGAGCACTTTCATGCCGGCCTCATGCAAACCTCTCGACACCTGGATATTCTCGCAGGCTCATCCCGTAACGGCGGCAAACCTAATTGGAATTAGTATGAGCTTATCACCTTGCTTGAATACTGGATATACACCGGCTGATCCAGGAACGCGCCTCTCTTAATCGTGCCATTATAGCGTATATAACACCTGGTGATCGCGATCCAGTCGAACACTGTTGTCGTGCCCTATCTATCACCCTAACCTAGACTAATCAGAGTACAGATATGACTTATCGAACACCAGCTTTGTGTAAACTTAATTCTTGCTCTTACTCAGTTCTTGCGGTCTCTGAATATGTTAATTACGATAAACATTGATATTATGACTAATTTATGTAATACCTCTAATTGCACTGGTCTTATGACTTGATCGACTGATTATACTTACAACTAGTAGATGTTGGATAATTCATATCTCCTGGTCGATAAATTATCCAAAAAAATGCAAAAAACATAGACACACTGAAAATGTGCTATTGTATATGCCCGCGCACGCGCCGCCTAAACCGTAGCGTCCGCTCCACGTAAGGCGATCCAATCATTGTGCTGCGCACGAGTCGCGCGTATGGCGTCGCCTGAAGGACAATTTTCCCCTATATTTCAGAGTATATCTCTGTACATTATATGACTGCACTGCAAAAGGAAATTTTGATGTTCAAGTCTATTTAAATACCAATTAGTTTAGTCTTCTATGTGCGTCCAATTGCTAGGTAAAGGCCTCTTCACGAGGGAAGTCACGAGCTCATTTCACTGGCAATGATGGCTCATATGTAGCGTGTACGATCTTGTCGCTCGACGCGAGTTCGTATCCCTGCAATAAGTCTGAACTTTCGGTGAAGGAAAACATTGTGATGAAATCATAGCATGGTGGTAGGGCATTTTCTAGTGCCCACCTGGCTAGCTATCACTCTCAAGTTGATAATTTGCCACTAAGCATTTATAGATGTTTTCTGGCAGCTACACCTGAGAGCCAGACCTCCCAATAGGCTTAGTGTGTTACCATCTTGGGTCACACTGTCCCTTAACAACAGGTAAGATTGTAGCCAAAGGCTAAAAATATAAAAAAATAAAAACAAAACACAACTACCTACGATATATTGGCGATTTCAAATGCAGAGTATTTTTCCCATATTCAGTGGTACTAAAAAAATATTTCTCAAGCGTTCAGATTTCTTCACAATGTTTTCCTACACAGTGAGCCAATAGTGTTACCAAATTTAAATTAGTAAATGTATGCACGCGAATTCTGAAAAATTCGTTGGACACCGTGTCGTCGTCGTCGATATCCTGCCCCTCTAAACCACTCGTACACTACTTATTTTTTAATATTTTCGCCACTGCCTAAAATTTTAAAGTTCGGTCCAATTTCACGATTCAGGTTAGCTATTTAGTTGATAACTGATATCAAATTACTACCCTTAAGTAGTACATACCACGGATCCGGTTCATTTGGGGTCGAAACACTGGATTCTTAGTGGCCATGTGCATAAGACTTGTACACATACACATAATGCAGGTCATTATTTGTTCGAGTACACGCAAATCAAAAAGGCGAACTTCTACCTTGGATGTTGTATTTTTTTTATATATATGTATATAACTAATTTGTTAAACAAGCATACGGCTCGCCTGATGGTAAGCGACTACCGTGGCTTATGGACGCTTGTAATACCATAGGTATCACTAACGCGTTGCCGACCTTGAACCCCTCTACCTCCGACGAGTTCCGGAAACCCTACTCACACCTAAACACAATGTTATTTCGCTGCAATCTTCTATAGGGTGGAGGTATGCCACCACTCGGGCTGCCCCAAGTAGAGTGAAACCTACAAAGAAATTTATATGTGCCCTACCTCTCTTACCTCTCTCAATGCTGCTAGCATATTTTGATACACTGCTTAGTGACTCAGATATGACATTATAGATAGAAAACCAAATATAAATATTAATAATTATTTTACAGCTTTAGAAAATGGTGCGTGTCCGCTCCGACGCGCGCCTGGAGTTTAATCTTTAAGAACGATTGTCTTCAAATATATACAATAGGCAAAATTAAATTAATAATATATTATTCGTTCCCTATACAAGTAAGTTGAGTATATGCATATAATAATAATAAATAAATAATATGCAATATAATATAATATGTTGCGCCACATAACGACTTCAGTTTTTGTTATCACACCATTTTGCCTCCCCTATCTAATTTATGTACCGCAGGCTATATATGGAAATGGATTCGAAATCAAGATAAAAAATACATTATTCAATTTAGGCTGCAAGAAGGCACTTATGAACGTTAAAATACTACTACCGGTTCGCAAAACATCCATTCCCAGTCATTGAGAAAAACCGGAAGAAACTCGATCAGGCTTATCATTTTTTTTCCAACTGTATCAATAATGTACCTATACAGTTAATAATCATATTAATAACTTAGTGGATGGACAGAAAGGAAGTCACTTCCAGACATCAATATCATTTACCCTATAATAATATTTTGACAGTAAAACCTGCTTGACATGGTCCTTGAACTCCTTATCTGGCAAACTATTAATGTGCGTTGGGGTCTACGTTGGGGTACTATAGAACCTAACACTATTATTACTTAAGGAGTAAACTCCAAAGGGTATTGTTTACAGTTCATTGTAATTTTAATAAATGTACAGAGATGGAGTCACTTCCGAACATCACTATCAATCACGTAATGATCCACCCTATAACTGTGTAATATTATATTGTACCTATCAATTATAATTAATAGGTGAGTATTACGTGATAGTGCGCATCGCGTTCCGGACAGCATGTGATACAAACCGGACCATCGTAACGAGCGTTGAAAGGCTAACTCGTGGGTACCGCTAGCGAGCGCCGCGACCGCAACTATTACTTCGGGACTTAATTAAGTATGCGATATCGTTAGACAACACCATTGTCATCTGTCTTCAACTAGTTACGCTTATCGATTGCAATTGTGTCTCATCGGAACTCGACCATCAAACTGCAGGTGTAACACCTGCCATAATAGCACAATTGTAGCGGGTGGTAAGGATCTGCATTCGACCACCATGCACATGATAAACTCGTCACAATGACTCTCTTTTGTTGCTCCCGTTTCGTGATCATCCAGAGAAACTTACAGGCCAGCATCACGGGGACAAAAGGCGATTAATCTCTCAGTGGTTGCTGTTGTTTTTAGACACAGCGTAGTCCCTTTATCATCACTTTTCCGGGCTGCTATAAAGAAGAAGTACATTTATGAGGTCATAATTACATCTGTTTTCTTCTTAACCGTCTTAAAGGTGCATTGTGTTTTGTTATTATTATTTATTCCAAAGTCGTATAATTTATATCTTTTACTTTGTTACGATCTAAAAAAAACAAACAGTATTAAAACAAATTAAAATATAATCTTGGTTCGAGCTGCGAATAGGATAAAATAACGGTAATTGAAATATCCATTCGAGATACGTATCTGTTATCTCTTATAATTTGTATCAAACACATTCACTATAAGTAGTTATTAAAAAAACGTAAGCCAACACAAATTCTCAAGCTCACCGAGTGTGTTATAAATGCAACCACTGAAATGCCGATAGCAATTGCGGTTGTCAATCATCTATCAGCAATAGCGCGACGTAATCAGGGAAACGATCCTTAATAAGGACTCTGGGATCGATTCGTATGAAAAAAGCTAAAATTATGAGATGGGCCGATCGCGTTACGAGCTATAGCAAAAACTGAGTGGGCACACATGCGAAGTACGATTCCAATTGTACCGATCGACTTGTGGGGAACTTATGTTTTAGAGTTTACGATTTTGCGTCGGATAGTTATCGTGTCGTTGTCGCACCCGATCAGACAGGCGTCAAAAAATATATTTTATTATATCTATTTTATTTTGTATCCTAATACAAATCATAAAAAAAAATGTTTTTTGATCGCGATAGTCTGTGAAACTACCAATCAGATTTGAAAAGTTGTTTTTACATTATATAGCCTATTTATTGAGGAAGGCTATGGGCTATATAAAATCACACTACACCTCTAAGGAGCGGAACAGTAATCGTGAACGTCAAGCAATCTGTCAAGCTGTAGGCACTTGTACGGGAAGTGTGTACAACGATATGCTACGTTGGCGGCGCGGCGCGGTGGATAGTCTCTTGGAGAGTTGGTCAAATAAAATATCACGCGCGGCACCGTGGGACACAGCTAGTATACATTTAAACCACATCATGTAGGTCGTTAAAAATCATACAAATCTAAAACGAAGTAACAAGAAAGTGTCAATTGCTTGGAGTAAAATAAAACTTATATATCATAGCAGTTTTTATTATGTTAAAAATATTTCATGTGTGAAAAATATTTCTTTCGAAAGGAGTTGAAGTAAATAACTATGGTTTTTAATAGTTTATGTTATGATAAAAATTTATCTTTAATTAATTCTTTGTAAGATTAGAAAAGAATACGTTTTTAAGGACTATGAAATCCCTACCGTAGCCGGGTCGTGAAATGTAAAGAAACCTAACAATTGTAGATACTCATTCGTCGTGTATTGACGGTATAGAGGGCGTAGTTCTGTCTCCCGTCGACCGTAGTAAATTCACACGGAGCGATTTTTGAATAAAATATTGAATTAGTTATAAAATTTTCAATTCACTGCGCATATAATGTTTTGTCTAATTACGACGATCCTTAATGGTTTACTGGGAAAAAGTTTGTAAATGAATAGTTAATTAATACACAAATTCTCACACCGTTGATCCTTAAATATGTATGAACTGTTTTCCGAGAAATTGTGCAAAACCTATAAACACTCAACCCTAATCAATATTGGACATTACGTGGAAAAACTTTTCAATTATCTGTTAATAGTACACCAATTCTCACACTGCTGCTTCTTTTAAATATGTATTAACTGTTTTCCGAGAAATCGTTCAAAACCTGTATGCAGTTAACCCTAATGAGCTTTTTGTTTTTTAAGTTTTGTTAATAACATAAACAATAGTGTTCGTTAAACATCAATTAACTATCAATAGTACAAATTTGTTATATTTTAAAAAGAAGGTCCATAATATGGAGCTGCATTTTCTGACTGAAAAAAAGATTTGTGCGAATGAATGACCTTTTCTTCAGCTCGTCTATTAACAATATAAGTAAACGCCAGGGATCTAGTTACGTGTTCCATCCGAACGACCTTTTTATTAGAGCAATGACCGGTTGCCCTTATATTGTTTTTCAATTAGAATACTGCACTAACAGTAGAACACGCCAATGACCATTTTTTTCGCCGTCGTCGCTCGGTTGCCTGGGTGTTAGATATAGTACGTATCAAAACTAGTCGATTAACTATTAGTTTCTTTACAAAACAATCGATACTATCGGTTTTTCAAACAATATATATTTAATGAAGACTAATAAACAATTTAAATGAAAAATTGACCCGTCAGCGGCGATCCGCACACGTAGCTTACGATGATATTCAGCGTACGCGATTGCGCAAAAAGCGGCCGCGGCCATTTTGGTTAGCGCGCGCACTCCCCGGTTTATTACGGGAAATCTTATGTTAATTACACTTATGTACCCCGTACGGACTCCGTCACATACGATACTCGGATAAAAAGTCACAAGCCATACAATTTTAATGCGCCCGGTGGAATTTACGGAAGATTCCATGAGTAAATGAAAAAAAGATGTGATGTCGTATGTGAGGCGAATTTTGATTGTGTTGTTTGTATCTAGTACTTTGATCATTTAATTGGACACGATGTAGAAGTTACAAAGTTAGCTGTGAACCTGTGTCAAAATGTAAAGGTCGAATTTGATTTACTGTTTGTTTAATATCTAACTCTGTGACACCACGGTCAAACGTTCTTATGGTATATCTATGTTTTTTTTTAAATTCTAGCTCGGGATAATGGAACGCATTTTTTACACCTTTTCAAGGACTGCTATATCAGGTGCACTTATAGTAAATTACAATCCAATAACAATTACTTATACATATTGTGTTTACCTTTTGGTTACCGTTTGGTTATATGCCTGAAAATACAAAGGGTATAAACCTGTTATAAGACCTGTCGTGATGTGTCGACTTGAGTGCTGGGTAATGCACGAGATGGATGGATGGATGGATAGAGATTGGAAGATTGTAGGAGGAATGATAAGGTGGGAATATTGACATGACATCTGATAAAGTGGGAAAGCATAACATGTCAGTAGCATAAAGGTAAGAAAAAGAAGAGTTTATTAAAATAATATGTTTCAATGTAACATTTATTTTAGACATACCGTAGTTTTTTTTAAAAAGGGGTGGAAACATTTCCAGTGCGTATAGACAGCCCTATTCAATATAAGGCCCGTTTTGCTTGTAACATGTACTTATATACTACCTCTATTCACATAATATAGGTACTATGACTTACACGTCTTTATAAGAGGCAAATAAAACATTACAGTATTCAAAATGGTGTATGGTTTAGAAATGTTTGTTTTAATTATTAATAATTTGTCAGCTTGGCCTGTAGTACCTCTTTTTCAAATTACTATTTAGGGCTTCGGGTTCAGTATTTTACTAGACAATGAGACTACTGTGTTCGACTGCATCACGACCACCATACAACGGTTTTAACACCCACTATAGTGGCAGTCTTAGGCGCGTTACGTTGGATACCCAGTAACCAAGCGGAGAAAAAGGGACCTGTACCCGACTGAGTCGCGACCACCATGCTCTCTTAAACTCTCTTTTAATTTGTCGCATTTCGGGATGTGCCAGTATATAGTTCTTAGTCAGTACAGTCGTAGTTAGTTCTTCTCGATGACTGCGATGTTTTGCAAACCAATAGTAGTGTTTAACGTTCATAGTGTCTTCTTGGGGCTTAAATTGTATAAAGTATTTTATGATTTTGATACATCCAGTTACCAAACGGCTTGAAAGCTGGCATCAAAGCAACTATCAGCATGGATTCGATCTCTCGCTGATCGTATTTGTTGTTAGATTATACTGTGCTTCCCATCAGGTACAATTCTCTCACTTTGACGTGCTATTAAAAAGGAGTAAAAAATTTAATGACGCGTAGAGGAGAAAAAATATCTGTTTGGACCTTGTAGTGGTTGAATAATAACTATCATGGTTTATTTATAATAGTGGATTATGGATTCCATGTCTGTAGATTAGAGCTTTGACATATATAAATATTTTTTTTTAAATTGTAGTACTTTTGCTTATTTCAATTATTGTCAACTTGACGGGGAAGCAACTGAACTAGTTTTTGAGTATTAATTACAGTACGTTGTGGGCTGACTTATATATAGTAATAAATCTGAAGGTTTGTCAGTACATAATTTTGATTCCTAATTCCCTTATATATACTCATATCTATAAATAAATATCTATAAATCAAATTAGAAGGGCACTGATCACGAATTTGCCATAATTTTTTTTCTCTTGCTGTCTAGCTAGATTTAACTCAAAAACGGCTTCACCGATTTTTATGAAATTTTGTACACAGAATGCTAATGTCATTGTTCAAATAGTAAGCTATAATAATTGCCAATATTACTTATAGAAATCGTGCAAAAAAAGAATTTCAAATAATACATTTCTTATTAATTTTCAACCGATTTAATTATTTTTTTTGACGGAATGCATATTGTGATTCCATAATTTATAGATTATAAAAATTTTCAATAATACACTTAAATATCGTTAAAAACAATTTAACCGATTCAGATGTTTTTTTTTACATGGGAATTATATTTTATTTCATCATTGATAAGAAAAGTCAATAATACTTTTACAAAGAAAAAATATTAATAATTTTCAACTAATATTGATGAAAATTGGACACGGGATGACATGTATCTAACATAATTACAGCGTAACGAATGCGTGCAGAACCGCGTGGCAACGCTAGTTTATAAACTGATTTTGTACATTGCTCTATATTTCCCATATCTATACTTCAATACCAATATTATAAAAAGCAAGAATTTGTATGTTTGTTTGAACACGCTAACCTCTGGAACTACCAGTTAGATATGAAAAATTATTATGCACTGTGTGGCCTGTTTATTGAGGAAGGCTATAGGCTATATAACTTCACGCTACGATTCTAAGGAGCGGAGCAGTAACAATGAACGTCAAGCAATCTGGAAAGCTGTAGGCAAGTATGAAAAGTGAAAACAACGATGTCAGCGGAATAAATTAAACACAGGTGAATCAGGGCGCAACTAATATATTTATAAAGAGGTAAAGTTTGTATGTTTGAGAGAGGTACAATCACAAGAACTGCTGGTCCGATTATGAAGATTCTTTTACTAATAGGAAGCTATACTCTCTCTGAGTGACATAGGATATATAATATTCTTATAAAAAGATACATAACGTGATCAAAGTCAAGAGCCGTTGCTAGTATATCTATATTATGTTAATCGTAATGCTCTCAATTCGCCCCAGAATTTTTCGTTCATCTATCGCATGTCACATTACATTACATTGTCGCAAATAAAATTGAATTTTATGCCGTGCAGTCAAGGATTATAATCGTAAATTGGGAACATAGCATGTCGCATGACATTACATTATCGCAAATGAAATTGAATTTTATGCCGTGCAATCAAGGATTATAATCGTAAGTTCGAACATTGTATATGTTAATGTGTGTTATTATTTTTAAAGTTTCACTTGCATCGTGGTTTCATAAAACAACACAATTTTTTTTTGTTTATAATTAACAGTTATATTTCGATATTCATTAATCGATAACCTTTTATTGTTAGTATATCGAAGTTGTTTAGCTAATAGTTGATAATATATTCAGCAAACGAAAAAAAGGAATTTATACCCAAGTGGAAAGGTGAATAAAAACTGGTGGCAAATAACTATGACAATTCCTAGAATAACACTTATTATCTATTAAAAATTAAATACTTCTTTCTACACCTTCCCTAGTAAAGGAGCTTTTGCCTGGTAGCGGGAAATTGAAATGTTGGTATTATTACGGACGGTGGTGTTAGTTGCGTGCGAACTAAAAACTCACCTATGTATGAAATGAAGTTATATCAGTTTGTATTGTAATACATGTATACATATTATAAACTCAACGTCTCTCTGTCCGTCCTTACGTTTATGTCCACTTATCCAATTTACATGTTCTTTTTTTTATTCATAACTGTGTTATATGGCCAGGTTATAGGATATATTTTGAAAGATAAAGTAATATACGAAATAAGCAATGACAATAATGGTGAATAAATACGGAAAAATACACTTTTGAGGCGCTTAAATGGCGTATGCTGAGTAAACTATATGAGGTATATCAAATTAATGTACCAAATAATTGTAGATCTTAAAAATGCCTACAAAAATGTCAGTGATAGCAAATATCCATCTTCTAAGGAAAACCAACAATAACCATTTTTGTCTCTAAAATAACCGGTGAGCGACCGTCGTGTGTTTGAACGGCAGTGTGCTCGACCGACGGCATTCTGTACTCCACGCGAGTGAAACCGTGGGCACAGCTAGTTTCCATATATACCGGGAAGCGTTGTTATTAAACAATTAAACAAGCCTAGTGTTAAATAAACTACGTAGAAAACGATCGGAAATAAATAAAAAAAACATTATCATGGTCATCATTATATTGATATATCAATTACTTTGTTTCTTATCGAAATTTCTCAAGAATTTACATCGTTTAGAACTTTTAAACGAACTACGTAATTTGAATACTACAAATGAACATAGAATATTTCTTTTTATACAACTAAGGTGATAAGATACGGGCTTCAAGATCGCACGCGGTTTGCTTAGCTTATTGACGCTTGTAACACGATAGGTATTCCTAGCGCGTTACCGACTTTGAACTTCCTTCCTCAAGGAGTTCTGGAAACTATTCTCACCGCAGAAATACAACACAAGGTAATTTCTTCTGTTGGTGTTGAAGCGATGATGGCTCATGCCACTGAGTAATTTTTTATTGACTGTATTAACTCATTGGATAATTCACTACCTTGGCTGCAAACATGAACGCCAATCAATTTGGCAAGCTGTAGGTAAGTACTTGAAGCAATGATGGCTCAGTGGCAGCGTGTACGACTTCGCGTCGATTGACGTGAGTTCTAATCCCTGCAATGAGCCTGAGCTTTCGTTGAAGGAAAACATCGTGAGGAAACCGTAGCATGGTGGTAGGGCTTTTTCTAATGCCCGCCTGGCTAGCTACCACCCTCAAGTTGAAAATCTGTCGCCAAGCACCAATAGGTGTGTTGCGACAGCTGCACTTGAGAGCCAGTCTTCCACTAGGTTTAGCGTGTTATCATATTGCATCTTGGGCCACATCGTCACTTAACATTAGGTGAGATTGTGGCCACTACGCCAAACCTATAACAATAAACAAAATGTATTTTTTGTATAATCATAATATCTGCCCAAGATCTAAGAAGTTTTACTTTCAACACGCGTAAAGGTTTCACGTATATATTTTTAATTTATTACTGTAAGAAGTACCTCACAGGTTTGCAGTCCTAAGTAAGTGGTCACTGCAGCCTATAATTTTATACAAGCGACGTCATAAGTCTGTATTCCTGAGGCCAGTTAAAATAGGTCGCTACACTGGACTGAGTTGGAATGCCTCGTGTGCCTCGGCACTATACCTGATGGTAAGTATATTGCACAACAACATCGGCGAAAACCGTGGGATCTATAATTCATTGTAAGAAGTTGTTGTTTGCCGGCCTAGTCAAATATCTCTTCACATTATGTTTTAATGACTCCATGTTATAGGAAGGAGGGAACACTGACCTGACAGTTCCGCAGCTTTATAGTACGGCAAAGATATAACGTAGAGAACCAAGAAAATGTTGCTACTTTGTGGCTGAAACAGGTGTAGCGTTGGTTCTACCACTCTTAAAACCAAACGTGAGGCACTAGAGCGATATGTGCTGGGCATTGGCACGTCCATGTATGTGTCTAGAGACAGTCAATCAGGCACAAATGTTGGTATTATCCCATCAATATCCGTAACACCTGTGAGTTCAATTAGCAATCATAGTGTGGTGCGGTCACATCGCATTCGGTCACCCTCGCCACGTATGGGGAAAGAGGCGATCAGCTTAGTTTACTTTCCTCGCGTCCGCCGGATGCCGTACCGTTTTGCGCGCGGGTTAGGCCTAACTCAGCATAATTATTTTACTGCTTACTATAAATATACTTTTTTTTTATTACAGTAAACTAAACTAAGTAAAAAAACACGGTTTAAAATACATCTGCTGATGTACGATAATGGTACTAAGCAATTGATTTTCAACGTGTTTTTTTTTTTAATAGTTGCTTGGCATATATTTACGGCACCGTTTCTGATAGTAAGCAAAGTATATTATAAACACAATGACCATCAAGAAATCTGTAGTCGTTCGACAGTTGTTGCTGTCATGTCGACCTGAATAAATATCTCTTCATGTTAGGCTTGAAATACATGATGTCGTAGAAGAAAGGGATACACACTAGCCAGAAGATGGTTCTAAGATTTCACGGTACGGCAAAGATAAGACACAGAAAACTTTATCCCAGCGAGCGAGCAATAGAAAATACGCTAATCCATGCAAAAAACTTCTGGCGTAATTTTATTTCAGCTTTAAATTATAAAGTTAATAGTAATGTTGCTTAAAAGTTGCTTATGCTAAAACTACTCGATTCGCGAATGCTATACTTTTTTATACATTCGTATGAGAATAACTAATTTACTCAACCCTAATCCTATAGTAATTAAAGCGTAGCGTGTATGAAACTTGTATTCAATTAAACATAAAATGTAACAAACATTTAGGTACTAGATATTTACTGTTATAGCCATTGTCTGGTGAATTCTTAACTTATATTCATTTTGATCAAGGAGAGATCCACATAAACCTTAATTTATAGAAGTACCTACTTGAATTTAAAACGGTATAACTATAGATAGATACTCGTTTTTTTTTTCTTTTAACGTATTACACACAATATAGTTATAGTACTAATACGCCTGATTTTAAAACTAAGTAATAAAAAAATATTGTTAAGGGTTTCTGGTTATACTGTTGTAAAAAAAGGTATAAAAAAAATGTACAAATGAATTTACATTATCTTAATCGCTTTAATTACAATATAAATTTTTTATAAGAATAAAAAAGAACCTATATCACTCAGAAATAATGTAGTTCCTATAAATATATTTTTAAATTGAACAAGTAGATAGTTCTAGAGATTACTTCCTACGAACATACAAACATTACCTCTTTATAACAGTAATATAAATTACGTGATTCGTGTTCATTTTTCATTTAAAAATATTTTTACGACATAAAACTATTCATCTCAGTTCTTGAATGTTTTTCTATCACACTATAGTTTAGCGTAATGTAGGTTATTAGACTTATTGGTGGTAGATAGTGGACCAATGAAAATACTTATTAAAAAAGTAATAAAAGATCATTTGACCAAACTACGAAACACAAATGCGAACTCGCCTTCGTCCACACGTGCACATCCGCAAGATGGTGTCATTGTTATGCAATTGGCGCGAAAGTAACTGTCCATGGTCTTCCTGCGGTGCCGGAAATTAATATAAATAAATAATAGCGATCGACATTGGCTTTCACGACACGTATATCGCGCCAATCGGCATACGAATTATGATTGACATTGAAATGACATGAAAGCATTCTTATGAGGCCATCGGTGGAACTAATACCGCTGATTACCCTCCAAATATAAAACCTCTTATTATTTTTTAATGACTATACAATACTTGAAGTTAAGCAGAGTAACTACAATCCAAAAACAATAGCGACCACCGAGAGATCAAAGTCCACCCAAAAAGAGAGTCCCCGTGACGGATCTATCACCATGTGTATGGTATGTATGTGGTTACTCACATTATTCACATATGGTGTGTATGTGTGTTACCGATCCAGTCGATAGAGATCCCTACCGCCCCGTTTAATTAACGGATAACACCGGTTGATCACGGAACGCGACACGCCTAAAGGTGCCACTATGTAAATGTTGTAACACCAGGTGTACCTGGTGTATGGTGGTCGTGTCCTATCATTGCATATGATTATCAATACCATAGAGCCATACAACAACGGTGACCATGAAGGGTGACTGTTATCATGCCAGCATGCATATAGGTAATATTGGATAAAGTTCCAGTTACTAATACACATTGATTGACATCAATAAGTGGTGCAATTCGATTTTTAACAGGTTACCAGGAACGATTAACGTTTATTCAATTAACAGGGATGCAGGTGTCTTCACAACGACATGGCATGTAGCTTTATAACACCAACATTAAAAAAGGACCGCAATCTTAACTGACGCCACTGGTAATAGCTTGCTTATCCTGAGGATTCAGTTGGAATACTTCGTATGCCATTGCATGTTATTATCCGAACCTTTCAAGCCGGAATACAACAATGCTAGCAAGTCTACAACACGTGTGGCGATTGTGCTTCCGCAGTCGACGCTTACATAAAGTCTACTCTTATAATCTTTCACATGTTCTTAAAGTTTCTGAGGTTTCCGTTTGTTAACTTCCCATTTTCTTCCTTTCGATCATTTGAAAACTGGACGAACACCTTGAAATCTTCTCTATTTTTCTAAATGATATATTGTATTATCTAGATGTGCATATAAGAGCTAAAGTTATCAACCGTCCTGTATTTAATGAGAAATTACATTAGTTACCCGAAGAAACTGCATAAAAGTATATACTATAAACGTCAAATCAACTTGCAAAGATTCAAAACGTATAAAAATTTCTAAGCAATGTAAATTCCATAACTTGTACACATGATAATTATATATGTATTATTTAAGACGTACTTTAAACGCATCTTGTCACTTACATTCTACATACTGTTTTTCTACATTACAAATAGTTGGAAAGTGCTGGTTCACTTAAGAAACATTTAAATAAATGGCTTTAATTGTGTAAAAGCTGTATTTTATTGAAGAATGAAAATGTGTAAGTATCGCAAAAAAAGAAATATTTTAATGAAGAGTGGAAACTTATTACACTTACTTAGGGCCAGTTTTTTTTAACAATGGAGTTGTTTTCATACACAAATACTAAATGCGAACTTTATTATACTATTTTTTTTATTAAATAAAATTTAATCAAATTATCTAAACTATTTGAATACGAAAATTGATAACAACTCTGCATTAAATAAATTGATAATTTTATAATAATAATTCGTTTTGAATTTATTATTTATATAATTGTATATACATTAATACCTGTATTGATATGTTACATTATTTAAAATATCGTAAATATGTAGGTTTAGATGTTTTTGTAACATTCCGACGGAAAACTTAGGCCTATAATATACTAACAGTTTAAAACGGTGAAGAGGTATTTTTGTAAAAAAAAATATGCATTTATTAGCGACTCTTGTTTATTAAATAACATATATTGAACATATAAACAAGTACTGATACCTCGAGACAATTAATATTCGTAAAATATTTTACAAATTATTCATGGTAATATAGTAAATGGATATAACGCTGTTAAAACGTTTTGTAAAGTTATGTATAGGGTCTTTGAATGACACAAAGGAGATTTAAAGTTCGAAGCTAACAGTACCAACAATTTCTAAATAATGACACAGCACCATTCTATGATTTCGATTTAATGAAAACTTAATGAAAGTAACACAAATATTTGTTTCAGTTTATACACATCTTAAAACATCCGGTAATTTAAAAAAGAAAAACATTCAGATGTATTCATTTCAAAATATTAACATGAATAACATTACTTTGTAAGAAAACGTTCAGCCTACCGTTTTACCTACTTAAATAAAATAAAAACCGGCTGAAACGTTTCGAACTGATTATACTGTTAGCCTTAGAGCCTGGAGCCTTTACGGCTTTTACAGCTTTACCGGGCAAAGGCTGAATGCGTGTTGGGCCATGTGCAGTGTAGGGTTTCGTAGTTACCCATCACAATGTGCAGACTTAGTAGGGGACTTTAAGTAAATTTCAATGGAATTTGTACAAAATTTGACTTTCTTATATACTTCTCCAAATACATAATATAACTTAGTCGATGTAAAACCTATTTAGCTGTTACAGTTTACCTTTTTATGTGATATTTTCACATATTAAAAAAAAAAAACATTTAATTGGCAGGGGAGACACTTAACACTAACAAAAATCAGCACTTTAAATTTTAAAATTTCGCAAACGGATCCCTAAATCTAAAAATGGTTTTCACAAATTTGAACGATCTTTCCAAAGTATCCCACGCCATAGGATAGACGGGAAGAAATCATCCTCACTTAACCTGTAGGGGAGGTACCCTAAATAAATATAGTTTAAGCTTTATTCTACTACCATATCGGCATGATTAATACGTGTTTTTATACTACAAAGGTGGCAAACAAGCACACAGCCCACCTGATGGTAAGCAGCTACCGCACCCTATGGACGCTTGTAATATCATAGATATCACCAGCGCGTTGCTGATCTTGAACTTCCTTACCTCAAGGAGCTCTGGAAGCCCTACTCACCACAGGAATACAACACATGATTATTTGGCGGCGATCTTTTATAGGATAGAGGTATTCCACCAGTCTGACTGCACCAAGTAGAGAGAATTCTCCAAAGAAATTTCTTTGAGACCTACCTCTCTTACCCGTTCTAAATTATATATTTCTTCTACAAAAAATCTCTGAGTTAAGCCACGAAGACATACGGACATGACGAAACTATAAGGGTTCTTCCTTGTTGACTTCGGAACCTTAAAAAAGTTATGTACGTAACTTAAACAACTGTATTTTATATATATGTTTGCTTGAAGTATGTTCAATGATTCAGTTTCTCTCCGGTATTTTGGAAATTTGATTAAAAAGTTTACTTCATGATATGTTCCTTCATTGTAACTTTGTTTCACCGCTGTCGTACTTCTCCTTATGAAAATATGCAAGCCGCCATACTCTTCGTCTACTACACAGATAGAAAAAACTATATTCCTACAAATTTAATAATAATCTTAAATTGATATGAGCCTAGATTTTTTAATGAATGCATTCCAGGTATCGTTTACTAATATGACATAGAATACGTTCTTCCGTATAGGAAATAAGCATTAATAAGACATAACATAAATAATAGTATTGATTAGGAAATATAACAAAGCTAGTTTGAAACCAGCACTAAACATGGATGCAAACGCTATGAAGAGATATTAATTAAATGATTGTGCACTGACATTCGTATAAAGGCTGGTATAATTATACGTTTCCTATTCAATCAAATTGATCATACGAAACAAACAAATGAGTCATCCATTCATCCAAGTAAACAAAGCAAGAAAACCCCTACGAACCAGACGGATGGAAGGAAAGACACTCAGACACCACGTGCATCACCATACAGGAGCCGAGATGACCATAATTTTGGATCCGATCCATAATCAAGGGCCCAATGACTTACTCCACATACGATGGACGTATTTAGCCAGGTCTGTGTTCTGTGTAAGGTGGGAAACCTAAAGCGGCGGTCGCTAAAGATGCTCTTTTTAGACTTGTGGGATTTTCTTTTTTGGCGTGCGTCGACGCCTCAAAAGGTTACGCTGCGGCCGTTATGTCGCTTCGACGGCGACGGCTCCTTCGCTTTCAGTGTGTTTGATCGACTTTTGTTTTTAGCGAAGATGACGTAGTACTAGCTACATAACCGGTGATAATCGTTCTTACAAATAAACATAGGATAAAAATTATGTAAAAAAAAATATGGCGTGTATAATTTATTAGCATGTCTATTTGCGCTTTTGATAAACAGTTTAGAGTATAGAATAATACTATATATTGTATTATATTATATTCACGCTGCTAAGGTATATCGAAATGCTTCTAAAGTAAAATAATTTACATGTAACATATACGAAGACGAAGTTTTCCCAACAAGTGAAGGATAAATTGGGAGAGGTGTCATATGAAGAGGTTAAAAGAAAAGCAGAGGATAGGGACTATTGGCAACTGCTCCACCGACAAGCGCTAAGCTTTTAAATTGAAGAAAAATAAGAACATATTATGATATTAAATTATAACGAACAATTTAAATTAGTTGCTAGGTGGTACTGGAATGGCCCGATAATTGGGTCCGACGGGATCGCGGCCACTGTACACCACGTGTATCGTCCACCATTATGCATTTCGCATTCCAGAACCAGCTGATATGAAATATATAAAAAAGAAAAAAAGCCTTTTATTCCTTGGAAAAATGAGTATATAACTTAATGCTATTATATATTTATACTATTTTTTACTAATACTTTATGTTTAATTACTAACTTATTACTAGCGGTCTTGTTTTGCAAGAATCCCTCCTCGGGTGAAGGCCTCCTTCAAAGAAACCCATTTATCTCTGTCTTGCGCTATATTGCCCATCTCAAACCCACAGTCCTTGTGATGTCGTCTTGCCATCTCGCGTAAGGTCTTCCTCGGTAGCGTTGCCATATTGGGCCATTCCACAAGGTGATTTTTTTGGTCCACCTCCCATCTTCAAGTCTTACATGTCCAGCCCACTTCCATTTCAACTTTTGGGACTAAGGATTTAGGACGTAAGTGACTTTTGAGATCTTTTTTATTTTTATATGCGTTCGCGCCACTACACCTATAGTCATAGACTCGAGCCGAGTGTTGAATTATTTTAATTTTGCATTATCTCCCAAACGATATGTCCAAATAACATGTTATAAAGGGCTAAGTTTATCTTCATAAAATTATCTTGATGATGAAGTAACCTTTGTTAATAATAATGCTCATAAATCAGTTTTCAATTTACAATATAGGCATATGGTATCGCGGGGTTTTTTTAGATGTACTAAGGAGCAATATTTTTTTAGAACATTATGTTTACTTATTATTAACCATTACGCCAGCGCATGCGGATAAAACAGTTCGGGTGCGCTTTTTCTTCCGACTTACTTAACAAAAATCCATATTTAAGGCTAGCTGAAAGGTGTAGCCTAATTGTAGCCTATATAATACCACATGAATCTGGCTATCGTATACAAAAAGAATTTTTCGAATCCAACAGGTAGTTCCAGAGGTTAGCGTATTTGAACAAACAAACTCTTCCGCTTTATTATATTATAAATATATATTATACATTGTCAATAACTATTGATATTATTATTCTCAGTAAATTCTAGTTGAAAATCTGTCACCAAACACCTATAGATGTGTTCCGGCGGCTGAGAACTTGAGAGCTAGTCCTCCGACTTGCCTTAGCGTATTACCATCTTTGGCCACATCGTCACTTGACATCAGGTAATATTGTGACCAAACGCTAAAACCTGTTAAGAATAATAAAATAAAACACTAACATGACGAAGACCGTGGCGACCGATTTACACAAGTAAAAACCTTCGCGTCATACGTATGACATAACAATTCCACTTAACATCCATTCCGTCAAGTTATAGAGTTAACTTGTCACCAATTCGCATCACCATATACGATGATAAGTTTGGAGATGTAATTCATGCCGGCCTCTTATGGTACGCCCCTTTTCGAGCGTACTATCTAATTAATGTAATTTGGGCCCGTTTTGGTTTGTTTGCGTAACACAGTCGGCGTGTTATCAGATTGTGACGTTTCAAGTTTAATTACATATTTGTGTATTAATTACTGCCCGGCCGATTTGTTGAGCGCGAAAAAGAAAAGATGTCCTGTAGGCTATAACTCATTCCATGATATATTCACTTGATATTGCTGGGTGGTAGAGAGACGGCAATTGAAACAGATAGAATCGCGACCATCGTGTAAAAAGAATAAAAAGTAAATTGATAATTTACGAAACCTCCGCCGACACAGGTAACTTTCTCATTGAGACCATCCCAATGAGCCCAAACACAATATCTCTGCTGTAAGTTAGTGAGGAGTTAGGTAACCTGCAGATTCCAGATGATTCTGCAGCATCAGCTCAATATTGCCACGTTATTTTATTATCATTTAAGTAACAGAATACCGAATTTCGACTCGATCAAACCTGTGAAAGATGCTTACATACATGTGAAAGACACATTTATCAAACAGAAAAGAGATGACAATCTCTAAATGGCTGAACAGATTTTTGAATCATAGCTAAGAAAACTCTCGTTCAAGTAACAAAAACAAAAACATTACATCTAAATAGATTCAGCCTTTTGGGAGCTACGATGCCCCAGACATACAGGTTAAACTTATAACAAACCTCTTTTTGAATCGGGGGTTAAAAATACATCTTAAACACTAATTAAAAATACTGTTACCAGGTGTAACACGCGTCATAATGGCGCGCTTAGGGTTGTCACGTTCCGGTATCAGCCAATGTACATCCAGTTGCTGAGAGGCCGGTAGGACAGCTCACGTTGGTGGTCAGAGTTTTTAGATTATACCACCAGATACAGAAGAGTAATTTTGCCGTGCTATAATAAAATAAAAAATTAAGCCGTCGCGCGACGTCTGGCAGATGTGAAACATCTTAACTATGTTGTAAGGAAAATTTGCATGAATGGATTATCATTGTGAGGGTTTTATGTTATTACTATGTGTATGGTGGTCACGACCCGTACCACTTCGGTTGATTACTGGATATACGCTGATCTCGAAACACAACAAACCAAAGGAAAATCACAATTTCGAGTTTATCACTGTGTGTGGTGGTCGCGATTAGTTTAATCCATCTTTTTAATTTATTTATGTTTTAACATAACATAAATCCTCTCTGCGTTCACGCCACTGCATTCTGCACTACATGTGTCCAGCTCTTACGAGCGCATGGTGATGTGGCTACATCGCGTCGCCACGGTCGTCACGTCAACAGACAGTCTGACACGACATATTAGATGTTTCACATAAAAAAATACAATCCATCCATCCGTTTAAACGTGATTAAAGGACAAACATTCAAAGTCACGCTCTTTCACATTTATGATATATATTCCCATCAAAATCGATTCCGCTGTTTCGGAGATTAACCCGGATAAACAGATGGAAATATTTTAAAAGTCCGTGTTTGTTATTTGGTATCATACAAATAACCAACCATATGACCTTAAAAAAAAAAAAAATCAAAATTACAGTTAGATACTACAATAAAATTTATTTGATGATGATAATTACATTTAAATAAACTTTTAGTTTAGTTTAAACTTTCTACGAGTACTTTAAAATGTATATGAAGTGGTTATCTTTCAATGGTGGTAGGGTATTCGAAGAATGCATGGAACTACATATACATAAATCCTACAGTAAGCTCGAGGTTTTTGTGAAGAAAATGCCTTGATGCAACCATAACATAGTGGTCGATTATTTTGGAATAAAATTCCTTATCGTGGGATGGGAGCTAAACTAGAAAAATGAGACCCGACCGAAACTATACAGAGACAAACACATACATATATAGGATTTTCAAATCTATGACCGTCGTGGAATTGGCCTAGCTGTGTTGTGACCAAATTTGTACGCACTGTTGTATTTGTACAGTTAGTCAATTTTTTATAAAACTTAATTTAGTCAGTGGGATTCGAACCATCGATCACTCATATTTTTTATACGACAGTGCGTACAAGTCTGGTCATCATATAATATATAGCAAAAGGAACTTCGTTCCTAAGGGATGTCCCGCGGCACATCTAGAGTTTTTTTTGTCTTTGTTCTAGTTACCATTCTCAAGTGTACTTCGGCAGCTACACCCACGAGGCTGTCCGCTTTCTACATCTATTAACAATTTTCGGCTACAACGATCTTGTAAAAAGTCTGTTCATAAAGATGCATGTAACATATTTTCATATTTCAAAAGTTGGCGTAGTCATTGGAAACTTTGAGTTTCTTACATAACCGGAACATAAATTACTAAATATTACCTGTTATTCAACAAGACAATTTATAATCATTTCTTTATTTCCTTTATTAAGTTTTTGTTTCCTTCTATTTGCTTCAATACAAAAACAAAAAATGATTTTAATAAGTTGCTTATTATTACTCAGTGCATTTTTACATGCACCAAAGGAATTATCCAATAATTATTGCAGTTGCCTTGTGTTGTGTTACTTTGGTCAGTAGGGTTTCTAAAACTCCTTGAAGGGGGGTCAAGGTCAGCAAAGCGCTAGTGTTACAAGTATCCATGGGCTACGGTAAACGCTTACCCTTAGGTGAGCTGTACGCTTGTTTGCCACTTTAATTGTATAAGAAAATCGATATATTTATAAGTTAATTTCTCTTGTTGTGATGTGTGTTATGTCAAAAATATTGTTTTAACTTTTTTATCGTTATAGGTTTGGCGTAGTGGTCTGAATCTCACCTGATGTTAAATGACGATATGACCCAAGATAATAACACGCTAAACCTAGTGGAAGACTGGCTCTCAAGTGCAGCTGCTGGAACACACCTGTTGGTGCTTGGCGACAGATTTTCAACTTGCTAGCCTGCCAGGCGCATTAGAAAAAGCCCTACCACCATGCTAAGGTTTCCTCATGATGTTTTCCTTTACTGAAAGCTCAGACTCATTGCAGGGATTCGAACTCACGTCAATCGACGCGAAGTCGTACACGCTACCACTGAGCCACTGAACCACAAAAATGGTACTGAGAAAAATAACTCCTATAAAATCGCTATTGACCGCACAGGAATATTTCTTGGGGTTCAATTATGTCTGTATTGTTTCAATGTCCACCATAACTGGTGTAGCGCGTCAATACAGATAACATTAACCATGATTTTTAATGGATACTATATCTATTGGAGACCGAAAATAATCAACATCAGACGGGCCGTACACTTGTATGCCAACTTATTTCGTCATTTAGACGGCAACCATACGCTTTACATAGAGAATTACGCATACATAGATAATTATAAATTTTTTTTTCGTCGCTTCGCTACAGCCCGTTCTGTCGTACTACCCGGCGCTCCTAGACAATCAATTACTTACGTTAATTTATCAAAATCAATTCATCTATATATTCTATGCAATTTAAGCCCTAAGAATGCACTTATGACAATCAATCGGGTTAATGAAAATATTTTTTAATTATTTTTGTACTGTTTATCCAGTTATCATCAATGGATGTATAGAGAGGGAATTATTAGGCATTACCGCCATCCACAATATAATAAATTTCCTTTCGACGATAAAACTTGCTTAACATGATTCTTGAACTTATTATAAGGCATATCGGTAATGTTATTAGGAAGTTTATTGTAGAACCTTGTAGAACACGGTTATGTAACAAATTACATAAAAATCTTTTATTTGTCTTAACATGTGTAAAAGATGAAATGACTATTTTATATTTATTTATAATATTGAAGTCGTGCCTGTCATTCAGAAATACAAAATTATGTAAATTTTTCCGAACATATTTAAGATGCATCTTATTCCACTACTCAAGCCCTGACCAACATAACCAATTCTAAATACAAGCAGAACAACCACTTTACTGCTACACCACTGTAAAAAGAAAGTCATTCGATTATAGATTTAATAAATGATTTTTATTCACTGTTAAGAATGATATCATCTTTTATTGCAGAAATTGGCAAAAATCAACATAACCGTTAGCTAACGTTCTAATTTCCCTAAAAAAACGCTTTTCTCTTACTCAATATGGAGTAGAAACCTTCGTAAACAAACCGAATAAGGGTAACGGTCCATTATTAGTGCGTTGATACGACAAAACAGACTTTCCGATTTGGGATTAAACGGTTTTATAAGAAATCTTCGTACGGTAACCGATGACGTCTCTACAACGATATAGAAGTAGATGGATATCCTATTTAAAAGAAAAAAAACTTATATATTATAGAAGCTATGGCCCACGGTTTCACTTACGCTAAAATTAGATCAATTATCTACCGCGCCGACACGAAGCATCTGTATCGTATACCCTATCCGTAGTTCTCACTTCCCGTACTAACCAACGACAGCATGTCGGATTGCTTAATGTTCATAGTTATTACTCTGCTCCTTAGGGACTAAACGTGAAGTTATATTATCCTAATATACTCGTAGTCTTACTTAATTAATAAGATATAAAAGGCAAAAAAAAAAAAACATTTCTGACTGGTAGTTCCAGAGACAGTGTATTTAAATAATCAATTTCTTGAGCTCTAAAGTTTGTATGTTTGTAGGATGTTCTATAATCTCTAGAAGTACTGATCCGATTCTTTCACTATTAGGAAGTTAAAGTGCGTTTTTAATCCCACGGACTGAATTAACAATAACTAATGTCAAACTTGTACATAATTCTACCACATTCATTTTTATAGTTGTGCTACCGTTTATTTTCACGTTTGAATGATTTGAATCGTTAGATATTAAATACTGAATTGAGGGCTTTTGTTTATTCATTGAAATGTTCTATATTAATCAACATACCCAATAATTTACTATTATCACATAATTCAAAAACTTATAAAAAGTAAATATGGCTCACTAATTGCAAAAAAAAAAAAAAACAAAAAATTGAACACTTCGATTGGCCCATGACAGACGTGATTTTGTCGACCTTATTCAGACTTCACTTTTGGAGGGTTCAATGTATTTTGAGAAAAACTTATATATATATATATGAAGGTTTCTTAGTTTCCTTCATTGTTGCTTTGTTTAACCCTTGTGCATTCCTAAATGTGAATCCGACTGTGTTGAAACTATCATACGTTTGTTGTACGCACACCTGCGAAGATTCTGTATTATTACAACCCGTTTAAAATAGGTGGCGTATGAATCGTTTCAGTTCAACGGGAACATAGTAGCAGACGGAAGTTAGTTGTTTATAAAAATGAATGTTTCTTTGTTTATCCCCTTGTTAATGTTATGTATCATGAAACTTTCGAGCGTTGTTAAGCACAAACATACGAAGGTTTCTGAAACAGTGCAATAATTTTACATTAAGCGGCGCATGAGTCGTTTCAACAAGTGGATGGTAGTTTAACGGAATAAAATAAATTAACCAATCAGATCGAAAAGATATTTTTTTGGAAAATAATGCAAACAACTCGCTTTCTGCCTCTTGCCATCTATAGATTCGTTCGAAATAGCTTTTCTAGTAAGTTAATACCATTACACTTCAATGTGTTTACAAGTGAAGATTTTAATAAATACAAATTAGTACCTACCCACATGTTTATTTTATAAAATTACATATATTACTGTTGTAGATTGTCTGGCTCGGCCGGGTCATGAAACTTTCAGTCCTTTGACCCGACGTACAACGCTTTCATTACGACGAATGAAAAGCTTCCATTGTGCAATAACACCTAAATGAAAGCAAACAAATGACGGGGGCTCATACTAAGAACTACGATGACATGAAAACTGACTTCAAAGTATTTTGTATATCGTTAGTTCTACTTTCATTGTGAACTTAATGTACATAATAGCTTATTACGTTATGTTTATTACTTAGCCAGGGATCAATCACTACGGACAATATTTATGGATTACAAATTTGGTTCTTCGTTTTATTTTAATTTGTTTAGGTTAAGATCCTTATCATTGAGGACTAGTATTTCCATATTCAAGAGTAAAATTGTCCAAACTATAGTGTAAGTATGAGTGAACACGTTACCTCTGTTTGACATAACATTGACATCAGCTATGTCATATTTACATAAAACTTAACTATAAGATGTATGAGTGATGTGAAAAATAGGTCATGTGTTTACTGTGTATGTTTACTCAATATGGTTGTGTGACAACTTGTTGTTGTAAAAACTAGTTGATAGATTTTGTTCTTTTTTTTTGTCTTACTCCTTATATACTTGGTCATTATAAAACAAAAAAGAACATGATATCTTAATAAACAATAATTTTGTGGTCCATGCGAGCGGAGCCGCGGGCACAGCTAGTTACAAATAAATCAAAAGCAAAAAATAGCTATCTAAAATATTAAGTGATCATTTGAGTTCAGACAAATTGGTTGTAAAATCTTAAACACATTTTTTAATTTAATTTTATTGTTTTTTACAGGCTCAATCTCCACCCGTAAATTATAGGTGGACGAAAAAACAGACTCTGGGAGTGAATTCCACTGCTTAGCCTTTCGTAAATAAATGGGGAAGCGAATGGCTCCGTAGGTATCGCGGGAAAATTTACCACATAAGGGTGGGAACCCTCGCGACGTTAATTATCCTTTGGTGAAAAGGATTGAGTGGAAATAGCTCATACATATTCGTATATTATTAACTGAGACGTTGCACGAAATCTGATGCGGTGGAGTGTAGTATATATATATATGCATATATGTTCGGCATCAACGAGCATAAGCGATATACCAGCCTGATATACAGTGATATACTATACATAAACATACTTTTTATATAACTACATTCACTATTTTTAGTACGAAGCGGCAAATGTGACAATTTTCATATAAGTTTGAACATTTCGCTTTATTTCATTGATCTATAAACAACGCCTCCAGCGGAAATGCAAAGGAACTAAAGTTGTACGTGTTTATGTAGTAGGTATTAATCCCAACAAGAACGATAATGTGGAAAAGGGGTCAAATTCGGGTGAAACGACATTCGGGATAGCCGTTGTCAGCTATAAGAGCCGAGATCTAACTGTGGCCAAGTACCTTTAATTCACCTAGTACCTACCTGTTTCCTTTCTTATAGCTACAGTAATGTACGTTCTTTATTAATTAATTTACAAAACAATGTTACTTTCTTTGATATGGGATTTCTAACTTGGCGAGTTTTAATTGTCAATAAATATTTACATTCATTTGTCATTCAAAAATTATTATTTTTTTGTAATTTATGTATAGTACTTTTAAAAAGCTACATAGGCCATCTATGAGTGATATGAGTATATGTGAGTGGATGGTAACTTCTTTGTTGTTGATGTTCATTATGAGTATTATTTCGTTTAAAATCAATCTTTTTTTTTATTTGACTATACTGTTAGCCAGGACCTTAAGCCTCGGACGGCTTTTACAGCTTCACAGAGCTTGACGGCGAGAGCTTAAGGCACATAGCCACAAAAGCGTGACAACAAGCTCTCAAGGGTGTCAAAGTGGGCGAACCTCAGCTTGAGCTGTTGTCGTAGTTGCAATGAAGTCACGAAATGGCTAATTTCCTATCCGTAATTCCATCTCACTAACTATACATATACATACATGTTTCTTTTCATCTGGGAGGAGAGAAGAAACATGCGTACATGTATTTAGTAATCTGTCAATTTTGGTCTAAACTAAGCAATACACACTGATGTACTGCCCTTTTTTTCGAACTTGAATAACACACTGCCATGTCTCGTTTTTTTTTTTAAGTTGACAAATATGATATCTGCTATATTTTTCCTCACTTCTACTGGTTAGTTGAATGAAAACGCCTTATGGCATTAAGTTCAACTGTGTAAAAATACGTGAACGTGTGAAATTATCAACTTATTATTAAAAAATATTAACAAAATATCGCATTCGAAGGGGCGAGTGGACTTAAAAGGTTAAATAATAGATCGCCTTTAAATCCGGAAAAAAAGAATGTAAAAATATAATAAAATAATGATAGGTTGTAGTAATAATTCATAAAACTATAATTTACGTTAAGAGGTTTTAACAATTATTTATTTATAATTACATTTTAATAATAAAACTATTTATTAGTTACATAATACAATATAGTTCTTTACATCTCTTGTTACCTATAAGTGTGTAGGTTTATTTTTTACTTGAATAAATCTTAACATATTAAAAAGCAAAATAGTTTAAAATTATTTGCTAGCGACATCTATTATTATTTAATAGTCAATATATATACTACAATCGATTCCCCTTTCAAACTCATAGGGTTTATTGATTACTATTATTATATTTCGTTAGATGGCGCTTTATAATAGTTTTAGTTTTTTAAATTTAGAGTTCTTTTTAGTTAATCTTTTATAACTGGTAAAAATAATAATATTATTTTGTATTTATGCTACCGTTATACTGTATGTATATTAAAATAAATATCAATTGTATTTTTTTAATCCAAGTTCGATAAAATGATTTTACTTCTGATTGAAAAATATATTGATTGTTGATGGATTCAACGATGGATTGAAGCCGACGACGTTATGATGTATTTTTATTATATGCTGTATTAACATTATTTTACGGTGTTATCGTATCCTTAGTTCTACATAAATATACTGCTGAAAAGCCACTGTATATATACGAGCTACGTGACGCACTAAAACCAGACACTATCTTTGGGGTTTCATAGTGTATTGCAAGTGATTGCAATCTAGTCAGGTACCAGTGTCCACTACCTACTACTTATGATTGAACATTTTAAGATATTAGTAGATACCTTCATACATCTTGGTTTATATTAGGACAATCCCACTGTGTTAATTCATCAACGGGCAAAATCCATGTCATTAAATAGAAACCTAAATACACGACGGCAACACACATAGCTACTGATACAATTATGAAAATCGATTGGGTTTTCCACAAACGATGTCAAGTATGACTTGATCCACAGCCTATTAGATGTTGTACCACGGTAAGGGTCACACTATTCTGGGCAATAAGATAATTCGAGGGGGTTGTGGGGTTATCTATGCATTATGAAGCAGTAATAAATGGTAGGTGTCGGTGATTGTATGTCGAGTGACGGATCTTAAAAACTATGGAGTTGTATTGTTTCAAAATATTAATTCCTCATTATTATTTTTCCGATAATGTTGGCTAAATTCCAGTAAACACGTCACCTTAGTGTGACATCACATTCCCATCATATGAATGGGTTTTTCACGATGTTTTCCATCACCGAAAGCTCAGGCTCATTGCAGGGATTTGAATTCACGTCAATCGACGCGAAGTCGTATACGCTACCACTGAGCTATCGTTGCATCATTGCATACCGAAACGCGACAAACCAAAAGAGAGACACTGAGACGGGTATAGTTCATGATGATCGCGATCAGTCGAGTACAGATCCCTACAACCCCGCTTAATTACTGGATATACATCGGTTTATACCGGAACGCGACACGCCTAAGGATGCCATTATGCAGGTATTGTTACACTCTGTGTATAATGTTCGTAACCTAATCGAGCTAGCCACCCAGCTGACGTAACCTCGCCATATCAGTAAGTATAGCTACCGGATCATAAAGATAGTTTCGTCTGAATAGATAGTTTTCAGTGTGGTAGCTAATTGCAGCGGCGACCAGCGATGTGTTACTGATCTGTCAATGATCGCCGTTGTTTTTGGACTGTACTTTGCATACTATCAGGCACAGTGACGTCACTTTGACGTGCTACAAAAAAACAAGATTAATAATTGAAAACACATTAATTGGGTTTGTAGTCAAAAGCTATTTTTTTTGGTAAATCTAGAAAAACGTGTTATTGACTATATTCATAGTATTTTATCGCCAAATTGTATTATAAAATGCTCTGCCGCCTTAGCTTAAGCGTATTAGATAAACAGAACAGCTCTTTAGTTTTCTCTATTTTAAAATAACCCGTAAAGAGGTCGCGAGCTTGTATTGGCAGCTCCATGTAAGCTTTGTTAGTGATGAGTATAGCAGGTATGAACCGTTTTAATAACAGTCGAGTGTAATTTTATATTTCATTTGAAATACACTTGGAACTAGAACTTTCTATACTTCAAGAAAATCCCTCTTTTTTAAATAGGGGTCAATTTATATATATATATATATATATATATGATTACATAGGACTTAACGTACTTTATCTTTTCTTTATTATTATGTGATACTAATATAATAAATCGGAAGAGTTTTTTGTTTGATTGTTTGTTTGTTAAAACACGCTAAAGTCAAGAACTACCAGTCGGATTCGAAAAAATCTTTTAGTATATGATAGCCAGTTTCATGAATAGTAGGCTAAACCTCTCTTAGCTAGCTTTAAATATTGTTTTTTTTTTTTTTAAGTAAGTCGGAAGAAACAGTGTTCCTGAACTGATTTATCCGCATGCGCTGGCGTAATGGTTAGTGATCCGAAAATAGAATTTTCCACAAAAATATTGCTCCTAAGTTTATCTACAAGCCATGTGCCTATCTGTTATACATAAGCCAAAAGAGGTTATTTTGTGCCAAAAATTTATCAAAAATTGAAAAGTTTTTTATAAGCATTATTATTAGCCATGACATATTAATCCTTACGAATTAAAGTTAGTTCGTCATCAATACAACTTTATGAAGATAATCTTTACCTTTTTATAGCATGTTATTTGGACGCATAGTTTGAAAGATAATGTAAAATTAAAATAATTCAATACTCGACTCTGATCTATGACTATAGTTGTAGAGGCGCGAAAAAGCCGTATGAGATGTGAACTATAACCCTGGCCACCCTATAAAAATATTTTCTACACTGAAGTACTATAAATCATCAATCAGCGATTTCTTTTAAATTATACGCGTGCGAAACCGCGGCGCACAGCTAGCTATTTAATAAAAGGATCAGGTAAACCAGAAAACTAGGTACTTGATTTGTAGAGAAGATTTTCTGGGTAGATTATCCCTCAACCTGAAAGTTTAAATGTAAGGGTCTAAAATATTTAAACGTCAAAAAATTTTATAAATATATGTCATGTATTATATGTTTATTTTTGCAAAAACTGTGACAAAGTAGAGTGGCATATAGTGAGCAATTGGTTGTTGTGAAATAATTTGATTATCCTTATTCATGTTAGCCTGTTAATTATATTACCAACGATGACCCGCTGGTCAAAATCTAAAATTAGTTGACTTTGCCAATCAGACGTTTTCATATGGAATGACCCTTTATATAAAAATAAGGATATATTTTGGTATAAAATGTAAAAATATCAAAACGAGTAAGTCTCTATTGACGACTAATATCAGGGTTGAAAAAAAATGTGGGTGATTGAAAATAAAAGCATTAATCGTCAGGCAGTTGCGTTGCCGATGCGACAGTGTCCGCACTAGTCAAGAAAACGCGCGACTTGAATTAACCTACCTTCTTCACAAAAATCAAAGAAAAAAGTGTGTAGCGAACATTTGAAGCACATAAGGTAAGAACATAGATTAATAATTTGTGTCCGCTGCGCTTCAACCAGATACCGCGTTACCTACAAACGAAAGCTCGTATGCGGCAACTTAAAATATCGTAGCGGTTAGTGTGCGTGACAAAACAGTGTTATGAAATTTAAACTTTACCCAACTTTTAGGAAACAATATTTTATACAAATCAACAATCATATAAATGTTAAAAATACATAAATTACGAACAATAAATGAATAGAAAATATATTAAAAATCTTTTTATTAATATAAATGATAAGGTTGTTGCTAATAAAATATCAATAACTTGATAATAAAATGGAATGGTAAATACGGTATAATAAGTATAATCCAAATGCGACGGTTACCATCGAACGCGGATTGACAATCAATAGTCGATTCCGCTTGTCAGAGGAAGTTTGAAAATAACACCATGTAGGTTAGCGTGATATGGCTGGTATGGCATATGAGCATGTCAGAAGGAGGGATTAAAGTCATGAGTACAAGAATTTTAACTAGGTCAATGAACTATTTCACGCACACTTTGTTGTCCCTGACATATTATTATAAATATTTATAATAATTGATAATAATCATACACAAAGTAATAACACAATAGTATCTAATATTATTAGGCACAACGGGAAACTTGATTATGTTCTCAAAAATCTTTTGTTTCTGTGAAATGTTATGGTAACTCAGGATACGAAATACGAAGACCACATTAACTTGAAGGCATAATATAGTTTATAATACAAAAGAGCGATAAGGCAAAACACTTTTACATATAAAATATTTTTCGTATCTCTTACAAAACACTTTATACCTTCAAGAATTTTGTCAGAAAACATATAGATGGGTTTTTTCACCATAAGTAACGTCTATTGTTTTTGCCTTAACTCGCACGGGCGCGACGGTGCTCTTTAATATGACCTTTGATCATAATTAATGCGTTTTCTTTATTTTATTTAATAAAACAAAAGTAAAATCTAATATCTCCAATGTGTGAGTACATTCGTTGATTAATCCAACTATGAAAGAAAATGGATATAGGAGTACAGGAAAACAGAAGAAGGTATATATGGAATGCATGAGGAATGATATGATATGATAATCATATGATGAATAATCTAAAAATGACTTAAAAGCTTTCAGCTTTTAGAGTCGAAAATAACACCAAAATCTCGAACAGTATTAACTCGCGTTAATATAGTTTTTAATAATGTAAAAGGTTTAATAAAAATTCTTCATTGTACCGATGATGGTTCAGGTGTAGCGTGTACGGACACGGAGACGGTCAACGTGAGTTTGAATCCCTATAATGAGCCTGATCTTTCAGCGAAGCAAAACATAAAACATCGTAATGAAACCAAAGCACCGAGCACCATGCTCGCCAATTTTCTAATGCCCGCCTGGCTAGTACCACTCTCAATTTGAAAATCTATTGCCAAGCACCTATAGGTGTGTTCTAGCAACTGCATTTTGCGCACTAAGCTTAGCATATTACCATATTGAGGCATATAGGTTAGATTGTGGCCTTACGCTGAAACATATAATGAATAAAAAAAACAATAGAATATTTCAAAATGTTGTTGAGAGAATTATTTAAATAAGTTTTTAGAGTCAATACAATTATTGCACCTGTTTCAATAAGTAGGTATTTATTTCATTTATTAACCTTTATATGTTTTAAAGACACACATTATTTTATAATAGCTTGCATCGTCTCTTTCCCTGGCGTATTTTTTTTTCTTTTTATCGTATTACCTCTAGATTTAATCAAGATTTACCGTTAAATTTTATTGTCTAGTTATGCTTGAAATTTCTTCCACGTGGTATTTCATGCATGAAAAGCAACAATAAAAACACAGACATCTAGGTATGCTGAAATTCAACATCGGCTATTTAATCATATTACGTGCTTTGTGAATGTCTGATTCGTGAGATACAGCGGTTAGCATTTGGAGCCTTGTCCTAGACTAGTAATTTTGATTGCCTCAAATTCTGAACTGTTCTGACTGCCGAGACACAGAGTGACACTCACGGTTAGCAATCAGTCTTGCCTCGTACTTTTTGAATGTCTCTGACTTCCAAGGCACAGCGTGACACTCAGGTGCCACGTAATGTGCTCGGGATCTTATTATATATATAGAACCTAACGCTATTGCCTAAATCTAAAACTTTTATTAGTCTTACTAAGTCTAAAACACGGTACGACTAATTTATATATACTACTAGTATTAAAACTGTGCTGGGTTAAGACAAAATCTAGCTTATCAAAGTTTTTACGAATATGAACGAAGGAATATACATTAAATTATCAAGAATGTATTGTAAGTGCAAAGTTAAGATAATAAACTCCTGGAACTTGTTATTGGGTGATTCGCGACGTCTCATGTTGTATATTGCTGGAATCCCCGCTTTTATAGTATAAATGTAGTATCTATCTCAGCTGATGAATCCTACAGCAGAGTGCCGTAAGACTTTGGAAACTAATAAAACTGATACTGAACACCTCCTAGATATCCCAGAACTCCAAGTATTTATTATCTATTGTCAGACTAGCTCTGTAATATAATTTAGAAAACCTGTACTGTTAAACAAAGGAAAAACAATTGATTATACAGTAGAAGGCTATACAAAATTGATCCAAATTACTAGTACTGAAATACATTTGAGGTTATATAATGTAACACGTGTACATTATAATTAACTAGCGACCCGCTCCGGCTTCGCACGGATGTAATTTACTAATGTGCTGTTCAATTAATGTAGAGTTTATCGCTTTGATATTAATAGTTCATCGTTACGAAAACTACGTTTAGCTCGTTACTCGCTAATAGGTAAGCGTTTCGCTGCGAATGAATTTTTGGTTGCACGTAATTTTGAATCTATGATATCTTCTACGGTATTCATTTAAACGATATTACGTAGAGGGCAATTTTAATCTACATTAAATGCCGTAACCCATATTATTTTGCTGATATAAGTATAATACTCAATTGGAGAAAATAACTTTGCTAATAACCTATATTTTAACAATAAAAATGGTTACTGTGAGTCAACCTTAGGAGATAGGAGATATGCCATCGCTAATTTTTCTCTACGCTTTTTGAGGAACTAAAATTCTTTAGTACATTATTTTGATGTATCTCATAAGGTTCAGCCAGCGTAAGCCATGTCAATGCCCGAAGATCTTTTTTTGACGACTTGATTACAAAATATTGAGCTTTCTCTAAGATAGAAATACTTAATTAGAATGTATTGTATAGACAAGCCTTCCTTAAATAATTATCTAAATGACATTGAAACCCGTGTAAAAATTCTTTGCGTGGTTTAGAAGACAGACAGCATAGACAGACGCATATAGCGACTTTCTTTTATACTATAAATACGAGTAGATATAAATATTCATGAAAACATTCTTGAACAAATTGAAAATGTAAACATTACACACATAATTAAATACCAATTTACATAAGATAAAACGATACTGAAGTATGTTTTCATTTATTCCACGTACAACTTCGAAAGACATAATGTATTTAGAAAATAAAGTCGTTGTCGTTACCGGTGCTGGTTCTGGAATTGGAGCTGCTACGGCTGCTCTATTCGCTAAAGAGGGAGCATTTGTCGTCTTAGCAGACATCAACGAAGAGAGGATAAAAATAGTTGGAGACCAAATCGCCAAACAATATAAAACACCCTTATTGTTAACAGCAAACGTAGCTGAAGAAGTAGATGCAAGGAATATCATTAATCAAACCTTGGAGAAATTTGGTAAACTCGATATTTTAGTCAACAACGCTGGTGTTTTGAAACTGGCCAGCATTCTAAATGGTAATTTAATGCACGTGTTAGATGAAATGATTAACAATAATTTACGTTCTGTTGTGCTTCTGTCATGTTTAGCCGCTCCACATTTGATAAAAACCAAAGGGAATATTATTAACTTATCCAGCACAGCTGCATCAAATTATCCTAACGTACCTCTTATGATGCCTTATAGTATTTCAAAGATCGGTGTGGATCAATTTACTAGAGCCGCTGCGTTAGAGTTGTCAACGTATGGAGTCAGAGTGAACGCCGTTTGTCCTGGAGGTGTGAAAACTAATATAATAAGTGAGGTTGATTCAACACGTTTGGTGAAGGCTAACCCAAGCATACGAATAACGCCCTTAGGCAAGTTTGCGAATCCAGAAGAGGTAGCTGATTTGATATGTTTTCTAGCGAGCGATAAAGCGAAGAGCATTACGGGTTCTGTATACGTTTGTGATAACGGTATGCTTTTGTAACAGATAATTTCACATGATGTTTTTGAAGAGGAGCAAAAGAAGAAAGAAACCCCACAGAATGAATTATATTACTCGAGTTTCTTTTTATTTATTTCTATTTTTCGTTATATATTCTTCAGGCAGACTTAGAAATTTTTGAAAAGTGCGATAACCTGTTTTTGACATCTTAGAATTAAACATTGGTTTATATTCTCAATTGTAAAATAAGGTGTTTTGTAAAACGTTCGTGTAATAACACAGGAAAGTTATTTTGCCTGCTACTTGGCTTTAACCTTTTAGGATGGTTTGATAGTAATTTTATTTTTAAATAAAACTAACCTTTTGTAGTGTGATTTTATTTAACGCTTGATAAAAATATAACAATTATATATATAAAATATTTTATGATTGTTAAACATGTCTGTTTAATTTCTTTTCATCCCATTATTTTTCATTTACTTTCTTATCGTTTTGCCATTTTTTATATAATAACTCCGACTCGAACTGCACTAGGAGGTAAGTATAGAGAGGGAGTATAGGCAAGAAATATTTTTCAACAGTCACCGTTCTCATGCCTACTAATACAACAGTAAAAGCCTTAATTTAACTAAGTAATCACTAAGCTTATTGTATTAAGTCAAACTCTTATAACGGTTTTGTTATTATTTGCATCAATCATGGGAAACTTCAGATGATGGGAAGGTCCTAGTATCTACCAGCTGTCAGCTAAAGGCCGCGACATATAACTGATGTGAATATAAAATATTGATATATACTTAAAGGTCCGTACAGTAATTAAACTGAACATTTGTAGTAGGCAATAAGAATGCTTGAAATAATTAAAAAATATATTAGATAAAAGATCTGTTGTAGATATACAAAGTAGCTAAGTTTTAAATATTGTAATAAGCCTTGTTTTTGATGAAATAAATTATTTATTACTATTGCATAGTACTAGCAGGATCGAGACACGCGGCAGTGTATCAACCAAGTTCGGAAAAGACAAGGGTGACACACCGGCTCTTCGACTTCGACTTTCGACTCCTCCATAAGTCAAAAGTCGACCTTACACACTTGATATATAATATGTTTGATAAATCTCCCTTAGACCCCCAAAATCCCAAGCATGAATGAACCTTGAGTTATTAGGGTCTGAAAAGTAGCATTATGTCACTCACTCACCCATCAAAAATCTAGATTGTCAATAAATTACAATAAAAAAATAACTTTTTAATTAGAAATTAACGTAAATATTTATTGACTTCATAATTATTGTAACTATCTATTGACAATTAAAACTTACCAATTTAGATATGCCATATCAAAGCAAGTAAAAATTGTTTTGTAAATGAATTGAAGAACGTACATTCCTTTAGCTATAATTAAAGCAACAGCTATGGAACTTGGCACCCGTTAGATCTCATCTCTTTTATCGGTGACAACTACTTTCTGGAACGTCGTTTCTACAAAACTTGACCCCATTTTCTTATTTAAGTTTTTTGATAGGATATTGTTCATTGTTCGCTTGGCTATTTTACCTAAGTCAAATCTAATTTAATATCAAGTAGTACCGCATTTCAGTAGTTCAATTTGAGATTCGGTTCCCTCTTTCTGTGATTAATATCACCGTCATTATGTTATGTATGTCATATGTCATTGTCATTATGTTATCAAGTGATATTATGGTTAATAAAGAACAAAGATGGTACTTATGGAAATGTTACTTATGAAAAAATTATTAACTATATTCAATGTGTTTATTTTAGAGTTGTTCTGTTTGACTTATTTCTGTTGTTACTTACCTATGCCTTGTTGATGTTTCTTTGGCAGTAAAATAAACGCTTTATTTCTATTTATATTAATGATTATATTACAAATTTCGGGTGCTGTTTTTAACACCCAAGCTCTCCAATATGCGGTGCTCTATGAATAATAAGTTCAAAAATTAACTTTAATTTAAAAACAATCTTCATAATAACTAGATAAAATCAGCGCGTAGCAATCTATTAGCAATAACAATAGACAACTGGATACCTATAAAGTGATATTTGCTGTATCCCTGTATAGTTGGTTTCCATTGCAGTAGTTACGTTATTGATTTTACTAAATAATAGCTTTTTATCTGAATTATCTCATTCAATAATGTTGTTCAATGAGAAGTGTATTTATATTCGAGCTGAAGGACCACGTGGAACGATCTAGGTCGCTTGCACCAACACTTTGTCGCGCCCGGTCTCATGATAAATCGTCGTCTTTTATCAAAGCGCATCGTGAGCCGTTGATGGAAAACCTCCGTTTCATTAATTTGATGACATATTTCAGGTTAATGTTATTTCAATTCAGAACGAAAGATATTACATTGAATTTTTACTGGCGCGTTCAATAGCGCGAATGTAATGGAAATGAAATTGAAATACTGCATGTTAATAAATTGTTTTTTTACTCTTTATGGGTAAAGGGTTTGGCCATAATATCACCTGATCGTCAGATTTTCGCGTTCCGGTATATGCCGGTGTAAATTCAGTAATTAAGCGAGGTGGTAGGAAACTGTACCCAACTCGGTCGCGATCACCTTGCAATTGGTGAATAACTAGTCATAGTCTCTCTCTTACTTTATGAAGCGATGATGGCTCAGTGGTAGTGTGTACGACTTCGCGTCGAGTGACGTGAGTTCGAATCCATGCAATGAGCCTGAGCTTTCGATGAAGGAAAACATCGTGAGGAAACCATAGCATGGTGGTAGGGCATTTTTCTAATGCCCGCCTGGCTAGCTACAACCATCAAGTTGAAAATCTGTCGCCAAACACCAGGTGTGTTCCGGCAGCTGCACTTGAAGCCAGTCTTCCACTAGGTTTATCGTGTTACCATCTTGGGCTACATCGTCACTTAACATCAGGTGAAATTATGGCCATTACGTCATAATCAATAATGATAAAAAAGAGGCTTTTCGCTGTCAGCTAGTGTATATCCAGTTGCCGAGAGGCTTGCAGTTGTGGCGGTTAAGTGGTTTACCCCTGGCACGTTCGAAACCGCATGTTATTCTTATTATACAAGAGAATATTTTCTATAACGACCTAAATTGACTTAAACCGTTTAATTCTTTTATTAAGATAAATTGAAGTCGTACGTGAAACTTGGTCCTTTAGACACAAAATCAAACAAAATTAAAACTATAGTTTTTTTTTTTAAATAATGGTACGATATTATAAATGTATAATAATTTCAAACAGTTAACTACAATGAACAAGGGACGGGAACCATTGATGTTTCGTGTGTAAATATGGGCTGCGGAACATCAGGCACAGCGGTTAAGAATCAACAAGATCCCAACACCCAGGACAAGGTCGTCAACGGAAACAACATGTCCAACGGTCATCGCAATACCGAGGACGATATCCCGACTGTAGTCCTCCCAGATTCTTCTACAGAGGCGAAACCGCGTAAGTAAACGGTGTGACTGTTACAATGCCATCAATTTTTTTAATTTAACTAATGTGGCAAACAAGCATACCTTGCGCCTTATGGGAAGCGGCTGCCGTAACATATAGACACTTGTAATACCATAGGTATCACTAGCGTTTAGCCGAGCCTGAACCTCCCTTCCCCAAGGAGCTCTGGAAGCCCTTCTCACCGCAGGAACAAAATACAAGGTTATTTGGCTGCGATCTTCTGTAAGGTGGAAGTATTCCACCAGTCGGACTGCTTCAAGCAGAGTGAAATCTCCAAAGAAATTTCTCTATGTCCTTCCTCTCTTAGACGTAACTTTAAGACAATACAAATATAGTTATGTGTTATACATAGACAATATTTATAGATAAATCATTACTTCTGCTACAAATTTAATTTTATAACAAAAACTACTGATTTACAAGTCACAACCTCGGCCTTTTATGAAGTACTGTGTGTGCCTTAGGAAAGGATCAGTAAAATACCTCCCCGGTGCGCTGGACATACGGGCTGGCGTATTGTAGATGATGCAGACGTTACTAAGTTCATCGAGTCGCTTCGGTTTCGCAGGGACATTATTACCTCGCTGAACGTGTTCTATCATTCGTGTAATAATAGCGAGTGTTCTGAATAGCTATTCAATCTAATTCTCATTTCCACACGCACTGGGCTCCGCAACCACAGCCTTAAGGTTACTTTCATCCCGGCACGAACAATAAAGTTCTCTACGTCTTATCTTTGCCGTATTGTGAAACCGTAGAACTGTCTCCCGGCCAGTGTATTTCCTTCTTCCTACAAACTTGAGGTCCATCAAGCATAACGTGAAGAGACATTTGAACAGGCCGGCATGACGACGACTCGATGAATTGATTGTAGATCGACACCCAGCAATGTCATATAAATAAAGGCAGTTTTGAATATTTACAGCGATAGCATTTGAGATACCAGTCGAAGAGTTCGAAGGTAATCGACGGCAGTCAAATACACCTCCTCTGCACCTTCAGAGGCTGCTGCAGCCACCGCAGAATGACATCAGCCTCCCTGACATCGAAGAGAAGTTGGCCGAGGCAGAACGAAGGAGACTCTCGGTAAGAAAATAACATTATAACTTTGGTTAAAAAATACATAGTCCATAATCCACAATCATGGAACATTTAATTTCATCTTAAATAACATCAAGTGAGATTGAGGGTAAACAGTAGACCACGGTAATAACTAATGTAATTTAACATTTTAAATATATCATCATCATCATCATCAATCTATATCAGTCCACTGCTGGACATAGGCCTCCCCTAATGAGCGCTATAGCGCCCTGTTGGTTCAGCTGACCGCATCCAGCATCTGCCTGCAGTCTTTCGCACATCGTCATCCCATCTGGCCAGAGGGCGTCCTACACTACGTTTGCCGAGTCGCGGTCTCCACTCAAGAACCCGTTTACCCCAGCGGTTGTCGGTTCTTCGCGAGATATGGCCAGCCCACTGCCACTTCAGCTTGCTAATTCTTTGAGCTATGTCGATAACTTTGGTTCTCTGTCGGATGTATTCGTTACGAATCCTATCCTTCAGAGAAACTCCGAGCATAGCTCTTTCCATAGCACGCTGAGCGACTTTGAACTGGTGGACCAGCCCTACCGTGAGTGTCCACGTCTCAGCTCCGTAGGTCATTACGGGTAGGACGCACTGATTGAAAACTTTTATTTTCAAACATTGCGGTATAGATGACGAGAAGACTACGTAGTTTCCCAAACGCTACCCAGCCCTAATGGATCCTTCTCTTGGCCTCCTTCTCAAAATTGTTTTTACCTAACTGCACAATCTGCCCGAGGTAAGTGTACTCAGAAACAATTTCAAGAAGGTGGCCATCCACGACGACCGGTCCTGGATCAATGTGGCCATTGATCATGACTTTGGTTTTATCCAAATTCATGCCAAGACCGATACGTCACGAGGCTGAAGCTAGGCCGTCCAGCATCCGGGTTAGCTCCTCTAGCGACTCCGCCATTAAGACTATGTCATCAGCGAATCGATCAGCGATTTAAATATATATTTAACATCATTATTTAATTTAGTTAGCAATATTGTATTCTAAATTTATCATATCGATCTTTATAATTTGTTGTTAACTTAGTAACGGTTGTAGAATATTATTCTTTATAAGTATGTTTTGTTTGTCTTTTTGTACATATATTTTATTTAGTTTTCTTATTTTGTTAATTTTCCATATAAGAACTATTTAACATATAGTACACAGTGTGACAGCCTTAAAAGGTAACTTCAAAGGCACATTACATCTACCTACTAAGAACTAAAAATTAAATATAAATTAATTTAAGTTCTTACTTTAAAATAGTTATGAGAATGGGATGGATGATAGGATTACTCAGAGGCTACATCTCATGAACCATCCTAATTTAACCCACGTTATGGGTGAATTTTCAAAAATCATATCTTTGTTCACACTTATGATAATATAAGGAACTCCTTTGAAAATTTCATCTTTCTACACCGGTTTAAGATGTGCTTTTCTTGAAACAATTTAGGTGGCAAACTAGCGTACGTTAGTGTAGCTTACGTTGTAAGCGATTAATTACCGAAGCCTATGGACGCTTGTACCACGAGATGCTATGGAAACGCTTTGGAACCTTTGAAGATGCTTTGCTGGAGCGCAGGATCACAACACAAGCTTATTTGTCTAAGATCTTCTATAGGGTGGAGGTATGTCACTAGTCGGGCTGCTCCAAATAGAGAGTAATCTCCAAAAATATTTCACTGTGCCCTGCCTCTCTTGAACAAATTCATTTGTCCGTTTTCTGTCTGTCATGTCTTAACAATGTTATCGAGTAGATTTGATGTTTATTACAGATACTTCAGCAACGTGCCGTCTCTGCACAGAATAGGACACAGAAGCTGATGAGATCGGTGAACAATATGGAAACAATAGATCCTGAACATGTAAGATAAAAAATTATCGCCCTGCAATGTTATCACAGTTTTAGCGGGATTTTGACCTGTCAAGTGAAGTGGATTAAAAAGTAATAACTTAAAGTATGAAACCATGTCACAAAAACTGCCTGGACAGTTTTAACAAGATGGCCGCTATCTTGTTAAAACGTTGCTTGAACTCTGAATATTAGAATTAGGGCGGATTTTTCTAACAACAGATAACTTTATTGGGGCATAATTATTAAATTTTTGACAGGTTTTCCATACATTATCTGTCAAAACGTCAAAATTATTCCTCGTATAAAATTATCTGACGATTGAAAATTGACCCTTAGACAAATTTCCTCGTGACAATGGTATTAAATAGCAATAAGCAGAAAAAGTATTTATCCTTTAGTTTTGTTGGAACATAAGACGATAATAAGTATATCGTGAGTTGGCCTGATGATTAATTTCTTTCATAAGATGATAATAGGTATGTTCTGAGTTGGTTTGATTAATAATCTCATTCATAAGATGATAATAGGTAATTCGTTAGTTAGTCTGATGAGTAATCTCCTTCATAAGACGATAATAGGTATATCGTGAGTTAGTCTGAAGAATATCTTGCCTTTCCCCCAGAGGACATTAATGACGATGACAGGGATTGCTGGGTGATAGGATACCACAATTGTATCCGACTGGATCGTAACCACCATACACCAGATGTAAAACACCTGTCATAGTGGCACGCTTATGCGTGTCGCGTTACAGATCAGCCGGTGTATATCCAGTAATCAAGCGGAGTACTAGGGAAGTCTGATACAAATCCGACCATGGTGATAAATCTGGTATAATGGCTCTCCTTTGGTCTGTCATGTTCCGGGATCAGCCAGTGTATCTTCAGCTGCCGAGAGAGAAGCTTACGGGCATGATAGCGGCGACCGGCGATGGATTACTAATCTCTCAATAGTCGCCACTGTTTTTCGATTGCACTGTGTTGACCATCAGGCACAACGACGTCACTTCGTCATGCTACTATAAATAAATATCTAAAACCCAGTGAACCTTAGTTACCTTACTTTGACATTGCGTTCACATTATATGTGTCATATTTACATAATTTTTACACATATGACATACATTTTACACATAACCCACAAGGTTATGGCAAATACAGGTCGTGTGTTCACTAGAAAGAGAAATGAATGATTATCAAAGTGGCTGAACATCATTCAAAATGTGAATTGTTCGCCTTTTTAGACCTAAATTGTCATCACTTAGGCTTAGTTCAAAAACGACGGAAGAGCCTTATTAAACAAGCTTCATATTCGTTCCCACCTAACCTCGTGGTCCATGATAGTAGAATTACGCGGTTTCTTCGTAGTACTAACAATGTTACTAGATAGCGTACAGTTACTTTGTGTAATCCGAGTTTCGGACGTTTTTTATAGGTTTAGCTACAAATTTATGTTATTATAAGTGACGATGTGGCCCAAGATGGTAATACGCTAAACCTAGTCGGAAATCCGGCTCCCGAGTGCAGCTGCAGGAACACACCTATAGGTGCTGTGCGACAAATTTTCAACTAGAGGGCCAGCATTAGAAAGTGTCTTACCACTATTCTCTATAGTTTTATCACGATGTTGCAGGGATTCGAACTCACGTCGATCGAAGCAATGTCCGTATACGATAACACTGAGTCATCATTGCCTCATAATTTTCCCATAATATTCTCAAATAGTTAAATAATTTGGGTATTATATAACACTGTCTATTACTTTTTAAGGGCATATATGTATAACGTAAATAAAATTCCAGCTTTGAATGTGTAAGCAACTTCTCCCGAATATCTGCATATCCACCGCGCTATGTGAACATTATTATTTTTGTGTGGTTTCCAGTCGTGCGGTTTCGGGTCCTGTCTGAACAAGCATTTAATTAAACGAACGGTTTATAACGACACACGTTGTTATGTGTTTGTAATTAGTTATTACAAAGAGTACCTATGTTTAATTTAAATTATTTAACTTCATAATTTATTTGACCTTTCAGGAGATAACAGACGCAAGTAAGAACCGGACGAAAACTTTGACAATACCGCCGGAGCCAGGAATGTGTGAAGATAAAAATATTTCTTGAAAATGTAACTAAAATACAACTTTTATGTAATTTTGTCACGATTACTAAATCTATTGAAAGGTTTGAAAACAAAATACGCATAAGGTTTTGTCCTCTGTTTTACATAGGGAAGTATTTGCAGGAAAAAAACATGAAACGCATTTTTTTTGTTACAAACAATAATAATTCATGTAGAATGGAGGTGCATGCAGAATATTAAATTAAAGCCAAATAGTTCAACTGGAAAAGCAAATTTTAAATACAATCTACTTCCTTCCACTAAATTCGTTCAACTAAATCCTAAATTAAAATTGAAACAATAAATCATGCTGTTTTGAGGATCGTAGACCGACGATGTTCTGTCAGATTATTCTGTTATAGGTTACTAAATGAAGAATCAGCTATAGGCCGACTGATGTAAGCGCGACCCTCCTTAGGTCCGATCCATCGGTATGGAGCCCTTGAGCCAAGCAGCCGCTCGCGCGATACAGTGACTCTACATTCACTAGCTTTCACAGCCACACATGACACTGCATTATACACACATGCATAACACACAGGTACATAGGTTCTGTAAGGGACTCTTTCGTTCTTTTTTTTTGCCTAGTTAGATAGAAAAAGAAATTCAGTCCACTAAATACACATACACATGTTCATTCCCTCTTCCCAGGGGAAAGAAACATGTATATATGTATAGTTAGTTTAGATCGAATTACGAATAGGGGATTAGACAGATCGCGACTTAATTGCATACGCGCAGCAGTCCGAGCAATGGCATGTCTCGTGTAAGTCTTCGTATGATGAATCAATAATAAGTAAACAGTTATAAACCTATTATAGCTTTACCGCCGTAAGCGTCCCGCAAATCATCAGGAGGGTCGCTTTTTTTTTCGAACTGAATATACTGTTAGCCTTAGGGGCCCTGGAGCCTTTACGGCTTTTACAGCTTTACCGGGCTTGGGGGCGAGCACTTAAGGCACTCGGCCACGAAATCTAAGCAACAACATCCGAGGGTGCCATAGTGGCCGAACCTCGGCTCGGAATAAGGTATAGTATCTTATTTTATTATATGTACTTAGAAAGGCTTAAAATTATATCTTAATAACAAAATAAAGTTAAACCTACTTGCAATATATCTATCGCGCATGTCAAGACGTCTAAATGAATGATATGACATCTTACACACTTTTTAATATGTTTCTAATCGGTCCCAAAATGTATTCACACTGTGAGCTTATATTGTTTATCTCTTTCTAACACGTGTAATGTAGAACTAACATTTTGTTTCCAACTTAATTGAAACATAATCTTTTTATTTAATGGCAACTATGTCCATTCACAATTTTGCCAACGTCATGTGAATATAATATTTTTCTGATTATTCTTGTAATCTTCATACATAGCTCTAACAAGGAGAGCGACTTCCCTATGAAATCTGTCCAGGAAGCTTTGTGGCAAGTTGCAAATGCAAGTTCCTGGTTATTATTTATAATCCATTGCACTTGTACACAATAACTAAACTACATCACGTAAAATGCCGCCAAAATTACATAATATAGACACAGATAACAAAAGTTTAAGAATTAATATAAAAACTATCACAAAACAGATTAAGATCCCTCCTCCAAAAACTCCATTGAAAGGTCCTATCATACATGACCCTGTCATTTAATCTTTTCGTTGTCGATTTTTATAAGTAATACATATTTTTATAAATTATTTTATAAAAAAGGTAATGATTTATTAATAAATATTTATGCTATATATTATAACTATTACTAAAACTTTCGTTTTAAATTACTTTCGTACAGTCATGACCACGCAATACAGTGTACACACGGTGAAAGCAAAATAATCAACCATGTTTTTAATTTAAAATATGTGTTTACTTAGACAAGTCATTTAGAATAAAAAACTCTGTTACATATTCTCACGGCTACCTAGCATCTTTATCTTCACGAAATATTATAGGTTTTCACTTATCACATGTGAAATAGCAATCATAAAAATAATTTCACTGCTATTCAATTATATTAAAATAGCAATATTTTTATTTGTACTACGTTGTAACTGCATAGCTTTATGTGAAATGTTTATTATTTTATAAGAAAATACTAAATAATTAACTTAACTAAATTTAAGTTTTAATATTATCGATTTTATTGAATTAAACAATTTTTTTATTATTATGGTGTTGATATTTTTATACCATAGATAATCTTTCTTGTTGCGTTCATGTCAAAGATGAATATCTTTTATACATATATAACTATCTCTTACTTTTGTATTTCAAATTATCTTTAAAATCGTTTTGTCGAACATATTATTTCTCTATTTCTTATGGTTTCAGAGTTCTCTCACTGACCCATCTCAATATTACACTCTGTAAATATAAAATAGTTTGTTTAATTGTAATTTTTCAAACGACCTTTTACGGAATATCTTAAAACTCTGCTCTCAGTCTACAGAAATCCAGAGTTTGTATGATTATCTGATAATATATTAGTAATTAACTAATATCATTTTTAAGTTTTTACACTCAGTTCCAAGGTTGTATACAAGAGTGCCCGTCTCCAGTTGAGATTGTTTATAAATAGCCGTAGAGACCACTCAAGGTCAGATGGACTAAATATCAGCCTTCTTTAAAAATAAAACTCAAACATTTTTTTGTACGTTCTTAAACATATTATCATGTATAACCTTAATTATTTTTCACTCTCTTTAGCGGTTTTATAATTCTTTTTATTTGGCTTACAGGAATAAAAAGAATTCGTAAATATAATATTATTTACAGGTATTTTAAAACAGCACAATTTTTTTTTTTATTATATGTAAAATGGATCGAGAGAAAAATTTAATTTTATTTACCAGTAAATTATATTATTTATATATATAATTTGTTATTGTCTATTTCACATTTTCTTGTAAAGACCGGTGTCCTATTTTGAATATACATTTGCTATTTTGTTATTTATTTGATGTTTTTAGGGTTCCAAGGTCAAAAAGGAACCCTTACAGTTGCGCTATGTCCGTCTGTCTATCCGCGGCTTAGCTCAGTGATTATTAGTACTAGAAAACTTTAATTTGGTATGGGTATACATATTAACACGCAGACAAAGTGGTAAAATAAAATCTTAAAAAAAAATGAGGTAACTCCCCTACACATAAAGTGAGTTTTTTTTGTCGTCTATCCCATTACCGCAATAGACGGTCCCAAGCCCGGTTGAGAAAGGAGGAAGGTTGGTCTGCGAACAGCGTACACCCAACATCATCAGGGAGAAAGGCAGCTGTAAAATACTCTAACGCCGAACAGTAGGTGGCGGTTAATTAACCTACTCCTGACAGGACACGGAAACCTTGGTGACTAAATACCCTCAAAAAGACCCGACGTAGAAGGCAACGGGAAACCACTACGATCAACTCCCAAGAGAACTCTACAGAAGTGTCACGATCCTCAGCAGTGAGGGACCGACTAAGAAGAAGAGAATCCCATTGTGTGGGTGTCTTTGGATAGGTCGTTTAAATATATTGCGGGTGTGTGAAAACCATTTTTCGATTTAGGGATTCGTTTGCAAAATATTAAGCTTTAAATTTGTAATTTTTGTTAAGAGTCAAGTGTCCTCCCCCCTCCTTGCCAGTTACATGGTTGTTTTTGGATATATGAAGAAAATAATTGTATTTGCATATATAATTAATTTAAAAGGAAAACTACCAGAGTTAAGTTTGCTTTACAAGTTAACGATCAATAGTCAATTAACTTATAAAATGTATTTAGAGACGTAATTTCGTACAAATTCAATTGAAAATTATTTCAATTCTAGAGGGACTTATTCCTCTAAATCTGCATATTGTGACGGGCAACTACAAAACCCTACACTGCGCGTGGTCCGACACGTCGAAAGAGCACAAAAATTTTATCCTCAAGGTTATGCTTAGAAGGCCATACAGATACCCGAACGATGAAGCTTATAAAGAAAGCAAAATTCTCACTATCCAGAAAATAAAACCGGACCTAATAAGTTGGTACGCGTTCGCACTTTAACACCGGTTTACGACTCCTCGGAGTATTATCCTTGATTACGCACATCTTCAGTGCATTGAGAATATCGGATGATATTATCTTGCCTCGCAATACCTTAATTAAATACATAATGGGGCATTTCTCCTTACCTCCAACCGATAGTAACTGACCATACCCAATATGAATAACGTCGGATACATAAATGGATAGTAAGGAAAAACACCGTATTTGTTTGAAGTTTGAAACCTAAAAAAAATATTTTCTATTTTCTCTAACATAAGGATATATTTGACTTCATAGGGGTTCCAAATAATTGAACTCGATTCCAAACGACTGCGAATCCGAGCATTTTATAAAACTTTTGTTGCGGTAATACTCTTTATACACAATAACGTTGTCCTAAAATGAAGCCGAGTATATAGAAAGCTTTCTTGCAAATAAATATCTACTGTGATCACGAAATCTGAATTCTGGTACAATAACAATACTAAAATCCCGCACCTACGCGACCCTATGTAACATTATATTATTCAAATTATATAGCACTGCACTTTTTTTTTTATTAAACTAGAGTTTGGTGTTATTAACCCATTCAGTCACTAAGTATATCTATGTCACTATGAAATACTTAACAATTAGTAACATTTTTAATAGATAAGAAAATCTTAAGATCATGAGTGAAAGGCAAAAATTGTGAATTATAAAATATTGTTAGATTATTTGCACGATGGAATTATTTGTAAGATTGGAGTACGTCAGGCGCATTTAATTTCAATCAGAGTTTTCAGGAAGAAGAATAAGAAGTGATAAACCGCAATTGTATAAGTCATCAAGACAATCCGTACACTTTAAGTCATCTCACTTAACACATGAACCTGAACTATAAGTACAACGACGTCGCCATTTTACCGGATGCGTCTTGTATTTCCGGCGCTTCCGAGCGTTGAGCGGGGAGATGAATTTTTTACGTGTGCACTTACGCAAGTGAAAGCTTTAAAATTTCGTCTCTGTTTATGGAAGATACGATTACAGTTGTTGACAAACTTCGCATTTATGACTCAGAACTTAAGGTTGTATTTGTATCAACTTTATCTTCTCCCGTGGTAGAACAAGCTATGTTTTGAGTAATGATAGTGTCGTCTTGCAGAGATTGTACAGACATTGGTTTACAGATAAGCGATGTTTAATGTAAATAAATTTCCCGGAATTTATTTAAATATATATATATATATATATATAACCACTATCTGTATCCTGCGGTTTAATCCGAGTTAAATTTATTAAACAAACTCTCCACCGCGCCGCAACCAACGCACTTGTGTAGCCTATCTTTGTTCTTATTTGCCTTCAGCTTGTCAGATTGCATGATGTTCATGATTAATGCTTCACTCCTTAGGGTTATAGCTTGAAGTTATATAGCCTATATTGACAATTTTTAGACTACACAATACTAAAGTATTTTTCAAATCAGCCTGATAGTTCCAGAGATTAGCGCGTTTGAATAAACAAACAATATCTTGAGCTTTATATTATGAAACTCAACGTTTCTCTGTCTGTCTGTCCGTTTATGTTCTTTTTTTCAAGCAATAACCACTAATCCGATTTACTTGGTTTTTCCTTTACTTCACAGATATATTATCTGGCCAGGTTATAGGATATATTTTGTTAGATAAAGTAACATACGAAATAAGCAGTGACGATAAAGGTGAATCAATTCGGAAAAAATACGCTTTTGGAGCGATTAAATGCCTTATGTTGAGTAAAACATAAGAGATATATCAAATTAATGTACTCCGTAATTGTAGGTCTTAAAAAGGACTACAAAAAAGTCATCGATTGCATTTGTTTATCTTTTAAGGATCACACACAATAACCATTTCTGGGGCAGCACGATTAGTGCGTGCGCTCGACCGACAGCATTCTGTAGTCCACGTGAGCAGAACCGCGGACATAGCTAACAGGCTATAAAATTAAAAAAATAATAATTTGAAATCCAACTGGCAGTTCCAGAGATGATCGCATTTAAACAATATCTTGAAGTTTAAATATTAATATAAAAATATACAAAAAAATCTCACTTAATAGTTATTAAAATAATAGGTACCTGTATCACATATTAAATGTAATTTCTATTAACAGTCGCTCCATCAAAATTATGTGTGATTTTTAATTCAAAACATTTTTCTAGATATGCTTTATAAAATGACAAGATATTTTCACACGTTTAGAGAAAATACTAAACCTTTTCGTTTAACACCCGAACAATGTGTAAACACTAAAGCAAGGTGCGGAAGAAAAATAATAGAGAAATCCTCGACAAAGGCTTTTATACGGCGTGGCGAGGCGAGGCGAGGCGAGGCGATGCCAATCTCAAACAAAAGTGGAAGAATATTGTAAAAGCAAACCCGATCCCATTGGAAGACAAGTTTACCTTCTAATATGTATAAACTGGATATTCTGTTTCGTACATTCTTTTGAATATACATATATTAAAGTAATTTCAATTTCTTAGCAAAGTGACGTCGTCGCTGTCATGCCGGCTTGCGAGCCTCTGGCTAGCTATATACACAGGCTGATCTCAATAGAATTTGTAGGAAATTACTTCTCCAAGGACATTTTTTAAGTTGGTCGACTATTACTTGTTAACTTGTAAAGCCTAATTAGCTGTGATAGTTTATTTTTAACTTCGCTATATATACTACTACCTAAAAATGTTTCACATATCCAAAAACAACCAATTAGCTGGCTGAGGGGGCTACACTTAACTTTAACAAACTTTAGCACTTTAACGCTTACAATTTCGCAAGCGGATCCCTGAATCGAAAAATAGTTTTTACACGCAATATTTTTGAACGACTTATCCAACGATACCTCACAGGATGGAACAGACGAAGAAAAAATATCTTCCCCACTCTACGTGTAAGGGAGATATCCTATAAAAACAACCATTATATCGGCGTGATTAATATGTATATCAGATTACAGCTAAGAATCTCTGAGCTAAGCCGCGGACAGACAGAAGGACATGACGAAACTTTAAGGGTTCCTAGTTGACTTCGGAATCCTAAAAAGCGTACACAAAGAGTGATTGTTTTATGTAAATAAATTATTCAATTTAAAAAATTAATCGCTTGGAATAATTACTGATGATTTTAAATAGCGTTTTATTGGTGTTAATTATTACGCGCATCGCTGAATATTAAGGCCGTTTTAAGGATTAACATTATTTGAGATTAATATTATTTGGTTGTGTCAAGTCATGTTGCACTAGCTTTGCCCGCGGCTCCTTACGTATTTATTACACAGTAATTATTATCACCACGTATTTTTTTTATTTCTAAACGTTATTTATAATTAGCTGCGCCCCGCGGTTCACCCGTGTCAAATTAATTCAACCAACCCACATACGCGCCACCGGCAACGATGTTCTCACTTCTTTGTCAGATTGCTTGACGTTCCTGGGTACTGCCTTGCTTCTTAGAGTCTTAGTGTGAACTTATAAAATCTATAACCTTTATCAATGACCACGCTATAAAATTAATAGAGATTTCTTCGAATCTGACCGGTAGTTTCAGAAATTAGCGCATTCACACAAACAATCTCTTGAGCTTTTGAATATTATTAGTTAAGATTATTAGTTCAGTCGGGCTGCTCGCAAGTAAAGAAAAATTTCCAAAGAGAATTTCTCCGTGACCTACCTCTGTTACCAGCCGTTATCGACCCTGTTCGACTCCTTATTCATCTAGCAAGGATGTTTAATACAAATTAAACAGCTGACTTGCGTGATAGACATGCGTGATCAATGTACAGTTTCCGCCAGGATTTTGGCACAATTTCATGCTGATTTACTGCTATATATGCTTCGTTCTGACACAGCATCAAGTACACTTCGTCTGAAATTGAAACATCATGAAGACTATTATTGCGGTAAGTATTGTAATAAATACAATTATAAAAAATCAATAAATTATTGAAAAAGAAATATACGATATTTCTAAAAGCTCTCACAATATATATATTTTTAATATGTGTATTTTTTTACTATAAATTCTCAAGGCACGTTTATGAATATGGTCCTCGCTTTCACAGCTGCCCAATTTCCCAAGCCCGGTAAAGCTGTAAGAGCCGTCTTTCGGCCAAAGGTGCAGTCAAATCGAAAAAAAAAAAATGAATATCCTTGTCTCTGAAACTACTAATCCGAAAGTAAAAATTATTTCATTGATAAAAACTCATCTACTTTCTTACTGAGTCATATAGGCTATATTTTATTGTTATTATTATAAGTTTTGTATTAAAAATAAAGCGAACGAAGTCTCCGATTGTTTTTATATGTATATCGATAAACGCGATCAAGTATATTTTCGACTGTACTCGGCAGCGGGGTTGTATTTTATTACTTGTATCTTTAAATTAATACTGCCTTATCAAAATATAGTGGAAGTATATTTTTAAGAACCTAGACAAAGTTTGTAATATAAAGTGTTGCTTGCTTAATGAAATTTGGTACACAGATAGTTTATAACCGGGATTAACACATAGAATACTTCTTATATCGATAAAGACCCAATTGTGATGTACATGCAGACGAAGTTGCGGGCAGAAACTAGTTCTAAATAAATAAAAAACCTTTTTTAGAAGTATTGGCTAATGATTGGAATAGATTTCAATGTATTCATTCTGAATATGCTATTAAAACAGTTTGTATGAAATACCAGTCACTATTTATGCAGGTAGAAAATTATATACGGTATGTTTGATTTTAGATATCGAAATTAAATAGTAAGTAATTTGACGTTTGATATTTTTGTTAACAGTTGGCCTGCTTCATGGCGATTGTCTGCCTTAGCCAAGGCATCGCTGTCGACTATGGCCATGGATACGGTATGTTTTTATCATTTGGCTGTTTCAAGAATTATTTTTGGAATTCATAAAAAAAACTCTACCGATTTTGATAATTTTTTTTACACGGAAAGTATATGTCATTTCTTAATTGAGACACTATAAAAATTGTTAATAATATGAGACAAAATTAAACTATGAAATGAAAATAATTAAGCTGCGTATTAAACGCGTGCGGAGGAGTGGTCAACGTTATTATTATATAAAGCTATTTATTTCCCATTGTCTTTATATTTAAAATAGAAATAATTGAGATATAGGAACTTACGCACTGCTTGGCTAGTTGTATGTAGTACGAATTTTTTCTAACGCGTTAAATCTATTTGACATTTTTTTTTTATCGTTGTAGGTTTGGCGTAGTGGCCACAATCTCACCTGATGTTAAGTGACGATGTGGCCCAAGATGATAACACGCTAAATCTAATAGAAGACTGGCTCTCAAGTAAAACTGCCAGAACACACCTATTGGTGCTTGATGACAGATTTTCAACTTGAGGCTGGTAGCTAGCCAGACGGGCACTAGAAAATGCCCTACCACCATGCTATGGTTTCCTCACAATGTTTTCCTTCAACGAAAGCTCAGTTTCATTGCAGGGATTAGCCATCATTGCTTCAAATTATTCATTTTATATAATAATTCATTTATTTTCATTACAGCCGCTCCACTGGTGTTAAGAACCCCGCTTATCAAAACCGGTGCTGTCGCTCCCTTGATTACTCCTGCCGTCTTGAAAACAGTGCCCGTAACGAGCCTCGGCCTCAACTACGGACTCGGTCTCAATGGATACGGTCTTGGTTACCGCATTGGTCTTAAAGGGTACGGACTTGGCTACGGCGGCTATGGATACGGTTTGGGAGGCTATGGACTCGGATATGGTCACGGCTATGGACACGGCTATGGTCACGGCTATGGCTATTATGGAAAATTTTAAATTATTGATAGCTATATAATGAAGACAAATTAATATTATCTGGATAAATTAATTATTAATACTCTTCTTCTATTGGCTGATGCACCTAATAAAAGATTCACTTTCCAATTTCTATGTTTTATTTTATATAACATTTTTCTATACAAATGAGAATGTTTTCAATTCGATCTTCAGAAACTACTAACCGTGACTCACGGTTTCCCCCCGTGTTAAAATTATTCGACGATCTGTGGTGGAGCCACGCCCCACGCTGCCAACGCACCCCGTAGCCTAACGTTGTACTCCCGTACTGGCCTACAGTATTCCTGATTAATTGACGTTACTGCACCACTCCTTAGAGTCATAGCGTGAAGTTGTCTAGCCTTTCTTAAAAATAGGCTGTAAAAAATTGCAAAAAGAATTTTTCAAATCTGACTGGTAGTTCCAGAGATTAGCGCTTTGGGATAAACAAAGCTTTATAATATTTGTATATATATTTGGACAAAAGATGCACTAATATGGACGGTTTTCTTTATTTTTGGATAAAATGACTACCGCTGTATGATAAAGGAAGTGATCAGAAGTAAGGCTAGAACGTATTGAGACTTACATACAGCATTTTAATTTTCGATTTCTCGTAAACTTGAATTTTAAACTTGGCAACCCTGGATGTAACATAAACATTTAAATTAGTTGAAGTTTGTGCTCAACAAGTTAAGAAGCTATTAAAGTTTCAAATGAATTAGCTATGTGTTTGATGTTCATGCTAAATTAGTTATTATCAGCTTTAAGGTTAAACCAGGTGTGGCCTAATTGATAGACTGGTCGATGCTAAATCAGAATCTTTGAATTTTAGTGCGAGTTATTTTTACACATAGCTTTATAAGTTTCAATACTCCTTTTTTTAAACAATATACTGCTCAAGCTACTCTTGGCTTCAGTCACACTTCATGGACAATTAAGATGAGAGCGTGGACGGTACGCACGTTCACTTAGTGAAAACTGATTCACCCTTCTTTGGAAGACCTATGTATCTATGTTATATGAATCAAGAAATATAGACGCGAGCAATGTGTTCCATAAGTATGTGGTTTGCGTAATCAACGAAGATGCAAAGCGCTTCCTGCGGATAAATATGACATCTACTACATATGGATGTAGGCCCATATGTAGTAGATGTTGTTGGATTGCACTGTGTTTATACCATCAGGTACAGTGAAGTCACTTTGCCGTATTACGATTTAAAAAAGAAACAATATTTCGTAATAAGACTTACAACTTGTCTAACGACCATAACGTATATAAAAATAGATTATTTATATCGATTGATAATATTACTGAATCCCACGAACTAACACAGTGAACGAAAAGAACTAAGTTATTTTTAAGCATTATAGAATTCTGAACGCGAGTTTGACCGTGTATCATGCGGGCGCTGTTTCCATTGTGTTGTTACATTATTAATAAATGTAGTAATTCATTGTTTTTATTATAGATTTTACTGTTTATCGTTTTTGAAAGTTAATAAGTTTTATAAGTCGTGTATTAATCAGCATAATTACAGTAATAATTCATAATTAATTATTTAGCTGAATTGTCTAAATCTAAAGTACTTTTATGTTATAAAACGCTGATTAAAGACTTATTTATTTATTATAAATATCTATATTAAAAAAATATATTTATTCCCCGCTAGTCATAAAAGATACTGATCACGAATATGCCCTTATTTTTCTTCGTTTATAGTGTGTCCGGATTTAATTCCAAAGGATTGATCGATTCTTATAAAATTTCGCACTGTCATTCGTGAAATGATATGCTATAAGAATTTTCGATGATACTTTGAAAAACCGTAAAAATAAAATATTTCAAAAATAAATACATTTATATTATTTTTAGTGAGGTATATCATATTTATATTACAAAAGCGGGCAATTCGAGCAATATACAAAATGAGACCTTGCGAATCACTTTCTTTATATTTTAACCGTCCTCCCAATACCCCCTTGATAACTTAGTATATATACGTAAAAACTATGACAGGCTAGATTTAGTCAAAGTGCAGCTCAGTTTTAATACTTCATAGTAATAGACATAAATAAATAGCATCATGTTTGAGAATAAATAACACTAATAAAGTTTTTTTAGATAATAGTTTTAGTTTCTATAATAAGATCCCGAAGCACATTTCTGATTTGCCAGACAATGAATTCAAGGAACATTTCAAACAGTTTTACTGTTAAAAGGTTATTATAGGGTGGATCATTATTTGAATGATAGTGACGTCTGAAAGTGACTCTCTCTCTCTGTGCATCCATTACATTATTAATATGATAGGTACAGAAGGAAAAAATAATAATAAGATAAGCGCGATCGAGTTTCTTGCCGGCTGTTCACGATTTGGGATGTTTTCCGAACCAAAAGCAGTGTTTTGATTTTCATAAGGACGTTAATTGAATAAAGTATTTTTGATTTCAATTAGATTAATTGTTGTGTATTTTTAGTTAGGAACACCATTTCTAGACCACGAATATATATATTTTTAAATTAAAACAATAACATTAGAAGTTTAATGAATTTATTTAGTATTAATTTTGAAGAGAGATAGTAATTTTGATAGTCAAAGGTAACGAGGCTCCATGGCGATAGATGGTAGTTTAGTGGTAGTATTTACTATAGCGTCTGCCATAACCGAGTCCAAAGCCGACACCGTAGCCGAGACCAAGGCCTTTACTCAAACCGTAGCCGCCGAGTCCGTAGCCTCGGACTCTGTAGCCACCGTGTCCGTAGCCGTAGCCGAGTCCATGGCTAAGTCCATAGCCCCGAATACCGTAGCCAATCCTATAGGTTTTCACAGGCAAAGTCTGCAGAACTGGTACAGCTGTTAATTAAAAAATATAAGAGGTTTTTTTAATCAAAATTGTATTAAGGAAATGTTATTATATCGATTGATATCTATAAAGATCACGATATTGTTTTTTGTTTGTTCGAAAGCTTTAATCTCTGGAACTACAGAATCAGATTTGAAAAATTCATTTCGCATCTTATGGCCTATTTATTGAGAAAAGTTATATGCTATATAACTTGCCGCTACGACTATAAAGAATGGAGTAATAACCATGAAAGTTAAGTACGCGAAGTCAGAGCCACAATAATCTATATGAATGCATTGGCGGCGATGCGGTGGAGACTTGATTGAATAAATTTAACACAGGTGAAACCGTGGAGCACCACTAGTGTGTACATAACAGGCAATATCCTCCTCACTGATGATCGCCTAGCCAAAGTTATTTAAAAAGGAAATTTAAAATTGTGGAAAAAAATCTTTTTCTATTGGTACTGCTAATATTAGTATGGAAAATACTAAATTTTACTAAAATCGATTACTAAATTGTAAAATCACTAATACTGTAACTTAATAATAAACTAATTATGCTATATGCTAAATAAGAAGCTATTCGACGCACGTAATGCATGTTTCGGTATATAAATTGGATTTTTTTATTTCGAAGATCGATATTATGATGTTGTCCTTGTCGTTCTATACAGCGTAACTAAACAAGATAAAAATATGCAAATATTGGAACTTACTGTAGCCACCATATCCATAACCGATGGGATCGGCTTGGCTCAAGCAAACAACAGCCAGAAGGCAGGCAATCTAAAACAAACAATACTATTAAAGATTAGGTTTCCTAGTCTTGACCTAGTGTTGTGTTCCTGCGGTGAGTAGGGTTTCCAGAGCTCCTTGGAGTAGGGAGGTTCAAGGTCGGCCACGCGCTTGTTATACCTATGGTATTAAAGGCGTTCATAGGCTACGGTAGCCGCTTACCATAAGAGAGCCGTATGCCTGTTTGCCACCTTTGTAGTATAAAAAGGCTAATTTTTCCTTTGGCGGCTAGGCTATTCTTTTGTTTTCAGTATGAATAAATATGTAGTTGTGTTCGTACATGTATTTTTTTTATTATTTCCTGTTAGACGTCTATTATAAAGAACACTGATCACGCATATGACATTTAAAAATAGTCTGCCTTTCTGCTTGTATGTCCCAGTTTAATTCAATACCGGCATAAATCCATATTTATGCTTTTCTTAAGGAATAAAATGCCGCTTTTCTGAAAAATCATCGTCCCAGGCCGTACAAAGGGGGTAATTTCATTCTTTTTTTTATCTTTGCTCTAAATCGTTCGCTGATTTTTGGTATTTATCAGAGGAATATCCTACGAATATTATAAATGTGAGAGTTTGTTTGTTTGTTACTCAATCACGCAAAAACGGCTAAACTGATTTGAATGAAATTGGTACACAGATAGTTCATAACCTGGACTAACACGTAGGATATTTTTATTACACTAAAAACCAAATTTGTTGTCAGCAACCGGTTAGTTCTAACCAAAATCGATTGGGATCAACCGATCACCGTACTTTAAAATAAGTATAGTATTAAATTATTAACTTACTCCGAAGAATGTTTTCATAATTGCAATATTCCCACGAACGAAGTGTGCCGATACTATTCGGAGCTAAGTATTTATATGATTTGGTTTGTATTCGTTTATACCGAAATCAACAAGAACGCCTTTGTCTTGTAAACACGCGATATTACTATAATTTTAATTTGTATACCTCATAAAAATTACTGCACAATGAAAGCCATGATTGAAGCAATGATGGCTCAGTTTACGTATACGGTGTAACATATACGTCGTGTGACGTGGGTTCAAATCCCTACAATAAGTCTGAGCTTTCGGTTAAGAAAAACATCGTGATAAGACTATACCATGGTAGGGCAATTTCTAAGGCTCGCCTGACTAGCTACCATCCTCAAGTTAAAAATCTAAGTATAAGTGTGTTCCTGCAGCTGCTCTCGAAAATCAGCCCCCTATTCACTTAGCATGTTACTAGGGCACTCATGTAAATAGGGCCTCAACGTCACTTAATTTCAAATGAAATTGTGTCCATAAAGCTGTAAAGAAAAAAAAACGGTAACGGTCCAGAACAATCGTGAGCATTGAAAGAGGAAAATTCATCAACGGCCACTGTCGAACTCGATAACTGGATTTATATGTTACAGAAACAAACCTCTTTGATGAGGTTTTCGAAAAGTGTAGCCACGAGTTAATTCGACGCTTAACGCGTTATTGGGTACATAATTTTCTCGTCTGTTTTTTATCATTATCTCTGAGTAACTCGAAACGCAAAGTCGAAATTAACGTAACTGGAAATATGTAAATATCAGAAATAAATCGAAAGGTCGAGGAGTAGAAAGTATTCAAAAAATATTGTTATCAACTTGTGGTTAGGGGGGCTTAGCTAAGCGTTGGAATATTGTCAGTTATGTAATTAAAGACATAAAGTGATTTCCTTTTTTATATGAATTAATGTTTATTTAATCATTTTTAGCATTATTTAATCACGCAAAAACGACTGATCGAATTTGAATGAAATTTGGCACACAGATATTTTACAACCCGAATTAGCACTTTAATTATTTCGTTAAATTACATATTTTTCATTTCACTCAACACCCAATTCTGAAGTCCACGCAGACGAAGTCGCAGACAGAAGCTAGTTCATCTTAAAATGAAATACTATTCACCTATAACCCTACAACCCTTCACGGTGGCTTTCTTTTGGTTTATCGAATATCGGGATCAGTCGGTGTATATTCAACGTAGCCGAAAGGCTTGCAGGCCGGCATGATACTAACAATTGGCGATTACTCGTAACTGTAGATCTCTCAATGGTCGCCGTTGCTTTTGGATTATAACGTGCTTATCATCAGGCATAGCGCCTTCATTTCGCCGTACTACTATATAAAAAACAACGCTTTTTAATAAATAGTAAAATAAGACAAATTTTAATTAATAAAAAGGACTAATCTAGACCCTATCGAAAACTTAATAACTGAAAGAATAACTGCAAGCAAAGTCTTCGACACAAACTAGTGTATACAAACGAAACGTGTTATATTTTAAAATAAATGATATACAAAGAGCATGCACTTACCAATTATAGAGAAAGCGTCTCTCTCTCTCTCTCTCAAATGGAATTATGGACGTCTGAGTGTTGAAGATTCATGATATACGATGACTACTTATTTCGCAGACGTGAACATAGGTATTTAGCGACGCATTTAACTTTAATTATATTTTATAACTAACTGTGCCCGCGGCTCCGCTCGCGTGTACTACAAATTGCCGTTGGTCGAGCGCACGCGCGCATTGTACTGCCCACGCTCAAAAGATTAAAGACAAAAATGCTTAATGTGGCTGATCCTTATAAGATAGATATATAATATCGCTGACTTTTTTGTCGGTCTTTTTAAGATCTACAATTATGTAGAACATTAATTTGATGTACCTATCTCGTATGGTTTATTAGTCTCGCCATTGAAGCGCCCTAAATGCGTCTTTTTTCGAATTGATACACCATTATCGTCGTTGTTTATTTATGTTACTATCTCTTACAAAATATAATCTGACCAGATAATATAGCTATGAATTAAAATAAGTAAATCGGACAAGTGTTTTTCGCCTGAAAAGAACATAAACGGACAAACATACAGAGAAACATTGAGTTTCATAATATGTATAGACAAATATAGAAGTGCACGTTCGTTTCTAAGAGCTATACTTTCAGTTTCTCTGCATAATCGAACCAAACCTAGATATTTAAGTAACAGTGGGCGGGGCACGTAGTTCCTAGAATTGATGGCCGATAGAGTCAAAAAGTTCTCGAGAGACGACCATGCTCCGGAAGACGTGGCGTGGATAGACCCGCCACAAGGTGGACCTACGACCTGGTGAAGTTTGCCAGCAATGCAGAAGCGTGGTGATCTTTGGGGGAGGTCTATGGCCAGCAGTGGACGCCTGTAGAGTCTTTAGGAAAGACAGGTAGGGTACAAATAAATCTCTTAAGAAATTTATCTCTACTTGGGATAGCCCAACTGGTAAACAGAAGATCGCAGCTTTTTTTGTGCGAGTAGCGTTTGCTGAGCTCTTTGGGGAAGGGAGGTTTAAGATGGGCAACGCGGTATTGATATGTCTGGTGTTACAAGTGGCCATAGGCTACGGTAACATCTTACCATGAGGCGAGTCGTAAACTTGTTTACCACCTTAGTTATATAAAAAATGCACGTATAATTTTTGTAACAAACAAAAATTCAGTTTCTATAGGTTATTGAGGACTGAATTGGAACTTCTCATATGCCAGTCTTTGTTGCCAACCACACCCTTCAGCAATCAGAATCAGCAACGCGTATAGATACCGCTACTTTGAAATCAGAAAAATTTACTGCAGCTAAATCTTACATAGCTTGCATCGTCTTCATTAGGATTATTCATCATAGCTTAATGTCTTACGGTAGTTTGTTGTGGGGTTCAGCAGCTGAGATAGATACCATAATTATATTACAAAAGCGAGCAATTTGAGCAACCTAAAACATGGGAACTCGCGAATCACTAAAGAACAAGTTCAAGGAAATTGTATCTTAAACATGCCCTGCCAATCTCCTTGATAATTTTATGTGTATTCGCAAAAACTTTGACAAGCTATATTTTCTAAACAACCGACATAATTTTAATACTAGAAATGAACACAAACTATTGATTCCTTATTTTAGACTTGGTAAGATCAATAAAAGATTTTTAGGTTACAGTGTTAGGTTCTATAATAGGATCCGCACATTACCGATTTGCCGGACAATAAGTTAAAGTACCATATCAAGCAAATTTTACTGTCAAAATTTTATTTACGATTAAATCATTACGTGAATGATAGTGATCTCTGGAAATGATTCCCTCTCTATTCAGCCACTAAATATAATTTTCAACTGTAAACAAAAATTAAACGATAAACATTATATACCCGATCGAGTTTCTTACCGACTCTGTTTTGACACGCATAAACGTCTTCTTAGGGTTGTAACTGAATAAAATATTTTGGATTTTATTTAATTGATTCTAGTAATAGGATTTAATAATTTAGTAATAAGATTTTTGACCTGGAATAATTACTATTCTTAAGATCTAGCTAACCTGTTTGCATTTTGACCTTAACATAAAAAATTCCACACAGTTATAAACGATAATTTTCTTTGTGCAAATACTAAACAGTCAATTTCATGTTTTTATGCACGTTCCAATTATAATTGTAATTATAACGTTATTAAACATTCAGATAATAGTTATTAATTTCGAAGTATACGATAATTAGCATATAACTATCCAATTAATTATACATATTATTTTTATATGCGTTTCTATTGTATTTTTATATTAATTAATAATTAGATTCAATTGTTATATTAGCAAGACTAAGCCAATAGCAGGCGTCTAATAATAGAAAAAAAGAATTTATTGTCACAAATAGCTAATTACAGGGAAATGTAATCACAAAGAAACGAATTTACGTATTGCCATTAATTTACATTTTAACAGATTTAAAAAATAAATAAAAAAGGTGCGTGTGCGATTCACACACGATAGAAGTGAAACTTCATTTTAAAAGATATTTTATTTAAACAGTGTGCAATATACATACACACTGACCTTTGCTCTCTCGCTCTGGCTCACACAAAGAGGAGAGACCGATAATATGCGTTAAACGTTTAACGCTTTAAAAGTCGCATAAGAAGTTTCACTTCAATAAAAGAAAGGCACATAATACTTTTAAAAAGATATGGCAAAAAGACTTATCTTCAGCATTAGCACAATTAAAATCTCAAATGACTCTCAAATGGTTGTAACGTGACGATTAAGTAAGTCATCGAATTCTCCCACATTTGTGACGTCATTTTCTAGTTATGGTCAGTTTGGTGCAAGTTCAAATGATTTTATTGTATCAGCCAATCAAAACGAATACTAAAATACAATGTAAATACTTCCAACACAATTTTTTTCTGAGTATCTATATAATTTCTTCAAAATTGTAGTCTTCTTATTTACATTTATAACCATACTATTAGATAAATAGTAACTTCGATTACCATTGGTGGGTAAAGACCGGTGGGAAATCACGGGCCTTGTCGGGTCAGCCTACGATTTATTGGCAATTTCAAACACCGAGAATTCGTTTACTTCACATTTCTCCTAATTCATGTCTTAACTTTAGCTCCAACATGACTTCATCAATATTAGGATGGATATCTTTAGAATTCTGAGGATAACCCATAGTAAATACGATAAAGAAGATAATAAAGTACTCTTATTGTTAAAAGGCTACAAAACACAGGCTACGAATCAAGTAGAACATCTCGTACCACAAATCATCCGGCACCTCGAGCAAGAATGTCCCTTCAAGCCTGTCGTTGCATGTTTATAGTGCGTGCGGTCACATAGCACACCTATAGTTTTCGCACCCAGACAATAGTGCAGGTTAATTATTATTAACAGTACAGTATTACGAACAGTAGGTCATTAGTACGAATTTAATAATCACACTGACTGATATCGAAGAATATAATAATATCAACCTGTAAGTGCAGTATTGCTGGAAAAGCTCTCTGTCTAATGGAAGATGCTCAATTACTACGCCAGCCCACGACGTATTTGGAATTACAAGCGCCGAGAAATCTACTGTTTTATCTTTTCATCACATATGATAATATTATAAGAATATTTCTCAAGCGTTCAGATTTCCTCAAGATATTTTCCTTCGCCGTCAGCCGATAATGTTCCGAAAAATTCGTTGGATATCAAACCAATATCCCGCTGGTCTACCTACACCCTACAGAAATCGTGGCCAAGTAACCTTGTGTTGTGTTCTTGCGGTGTTCAATATCGGCAATATCGGCAACGCACTAGTGATATCTATGGTGTTACTAACGTCCATAGGCTACTGTAGCTGCTTACCATCAGGCCAGCCGTATCCTTGTTTGCCACTTTTGTAGTATATACAAACAACACAGGTCTTAACAACACTACTACCATGTCTGAAGTACTCCTAAAAATATATATTTGAATAAAATGTCGCATCTTCGCTGTTTAATCTTTGTTCACTTTCCTACACGAATGCGATCCTTAGAGGATCTTCCCGTCTACAGTTAATTGAAAAAGCAATTAAAACCGTCCCCCAATCATCTACCGATCTCAGTATCTATCGAGACATTCCTGTTCTGTCACCGATCATATTCAATTCTATGAAAATTAAATTCACTTACCGAACGAACCGAAAATTCTATTTATATTGGAAATGGTTTTTATATCGTTAAATATTCTTTCAATTACAATTTTTATTGATCTTTTCAGGTCTGTATTGCACGTTTATGTTCTAATTTGAATATTTAAAAAGGCGAACTTACAATGGAAATTTTATAGCATAGAGTTATAATACGTACCTTATATTAAAATGTCGCACCACGATCCCAACATATACAAAGTACAAATAGCAAGGTACAATTAAGACAGTTTCGAGCGAAGTTCCGAAAAGAGCAATGAAACATGAAAACTTTAGTGTCATTATTATTAACTTTATTATTATTCCATCTCATATGATGTTAAGTTACGATGTGACCCAAGATGATGAGAGAAACACATTAGCCTAATAGAGGCATGACTCTCGAGTCTAGTTGCTGGAACACATCTATAGGTGTTTGGCGACAAATCAACTTGAGGTTAGTAGCTAGCCAGGAGGGCATTAGAATATACCCTACCACCACGTTATAGTTTAATCACGATGTTTTTCTTCACCGAAAGCTCAGGTTCATTGCAGAGATTCGAACGTACGTAGATCGACGCGTTGTCCGTACACGCTACTACTGAGCCATCATTGCTACAAAGCTTGCTTTGTAAGTGCTGGGTGATAGATACGACAACTTTATCCGACTGGGTCATGACCATCATACATCAAGTGTAATATCCGCATTGTGGCACTCGGGATCCGCCAGTGTATATGCAGCTACGAAGAGGCTTACAGGCCGGCATGACAGCGATGCCCAGTGATGGATTGCTTTGAACTCAACAGATTTCTCTTCAAATGTGTTTTAGAGGAAAATCTTTCTTTAATTTAATACCACAAACTGACGATAAACTATATTAGACACTTTTGTTGAAGAGACTAGCGCGCCACCTGTTCTACACTGATGGTACTATGTTACAAATCTGCACGCAAGTGTCAGTTCCTCTTTGTTTCCGCTAGGGGCGCTGTTAGTAGATAGTAATAAATTTATTTAGTCATTCAAAATATGAAAATAAAGAAATAAATTTTTTATCGGGCTTGTATCAAAGTAAACCCTCATGTCTTGTAGCAGAGTGGACGTACATATAAGTGACTTTTATGTATATCAGTAGTTTGGTTACCATTGTAGAAGTTTATTTTTGAACTAAATGACCGTGTATGAGATTGCCTTTTCATTAACGGAGATTTTGGCCAAGAAGCAGTCTTATTTCTTCTTCTTCAGTTCTTAATCTCATTTGCAAAGTTATTTTGTTGAAAAAAGATAAAACATATCCACAAAATAAAGTCTCAAAACAAAACATATAAAGTAAAGGAAAACATTTCTTCTCGTGAACCATTAAAATCACACTTACTGCAACCCTCGAAACGGTTCATGCGCCCGAATTATTCACGCCAGTTGAAAAACATTTTACTGGAAGACATTACGCATTAAATGGCGGTGGAGAGAGAATCGAGTTTGTCGCTCCCTAACGGACGAGGCGTGCGCTCTACAAAATATATAATTTAGACGTTACAGTACGTTTGCACTGAATAACTACTTATGTTTTTGAATAAAGCGTTTTATGCCATAGTGGTAATGGTACTTGTTGATAGCGCGTCAAAATGATGGCTCGCCAAAGTAATGAAGGGAAAATTGGGTCTAGTTGCTAGTGATCTTAACGATAATAGATTGATATCAGCTTGCTGTGATTAATTTGGTTTAGACCAAAATACTAATTTGGTGACAAAATGTCCGAAGAAGAAACGGAAATTGATGGCGCTGGCAGTTGAAAGGATTGCAATGATATTGAAGGTATAACTTCATCCAACTGTTTATCTGAATCCAAACGATTTAGTTTCTTCAGCGACGACAGCATTGATAGAGTTAGTGAACTGCTATCTGACGATTACGTTCGAAATATAATGTAAGGGTTTTATTGTAGTTTATTAGGGGATGATGCACTGTTCTCGAATTAGATTTTGCCCCAGATTAGGGGCTAAGATTAGGGCCCCAGATTAGACTAAAGCAAAAATCAGGCGAGCTCTATTTTGAAGCTGCTGCTTCAGATGTGGTACCGCAATTAATACAACACAGTATAATAATTAATTAATATACCTAAAAATTACACAATTATCATATAAGCATAAGTATAAGCATAAAATAGTGATAATTATAATAAACTTGAACATTACATAAAATTTTGTGAACACTGATTTGATACACATTAAGCAATGTATCTGAAAAGATACTAAATAAAAATATGCAAATATATGGCTTAGAAGACAAAGTAGATAAATTTACAAAATGTGTATTTTGCATGCAATAATAAAACGTTTTTATATCAAAAAAAGCTAAAAAACATAACCCTCCTGTTTGGCAGTCGGCTAAAAAGTAGAGTAACAGTAACTAAGTAACTCTTTACAACAGTAACAGTAAATAAAATAGAAAATGTCTTTTAAAATGAAGTTTCACTTCTATCGTGTGTGAATCGCACACACACCTTTTTATTTAAACAGTGTGCAATATGCATAAACACCGACATTTACTCTCTCGCTCTGACTCACACAAAGAGGAGAGACCGATAATGTGCGTTAAACGTTTAACGCTTAACGTTAAACGCTTGGAAGTCACATAAGAAGTTTCACTTCAAAAAAACATTTAACGTTTATCGCTTGGAAGTCGCATAAGAAGTTTCACTTCGGACTTCACAGTCGGTGTGTATGTATATTGCACACTATTTAAATAAAATAGAAAATGTCTTTTAAAATGAAGTTTCACTTCTATCGTGTGTGAATCGCACACACACCTTTTTTTGTATGTTACTTCATGTAACATAATACATCTTATAACTTAGCTAGATAACATAGCTATAAATTAAAATAACAAACATGTAAATCGGATAATTGGTTTTCACGTGAAAAGAACATAAACGGACAGACAGACAGAAAGAGGTTGAGTTTTATAATATGTATAATATAAAGATATAGAAGACATATTTTTATTCTAAATCAATAACGTCATATTTGAAATCATCGTTTAATCCTATAAGATATAGCAAGTACATACTAAATCATAAATACAAAAGTTAAAAAATAATATTCAATTTCTAAAAGACACAAAAACTTAAGTATTTCCTTGCCAAAATTTTATTTAAAACAAATCTTGATTTACGTAATTTATATTTGGCAATGTCTACCCAATAAGCAGCGGGGGAATCGAATGGTAGGAGAACATTTCCTCTGTAATTTTCATTAATATGTTTGCGTAACTTTGATATTACCATTGAGGATTCATTGCACAGGAACAATGCATAATACTCGTATGCAGCGCTATTAATATTGGGTCCCACTAATGCGACGATTTTTTGAAATTATTCTTCTTTTAACGCGTTTTGTAGAGAATAAATTCGAGAGCTGCGCGCGTTTTGTCAGTAAATATATGAGTTAATTTTACTGGTCCTCAATGATTTAAATAATGTTTATTTATACACCGTTAAATTAATTTTACGGAGTAAAATAAATATAAGTGAGTATAATGAATTTACATAATTATTAGAGTTATTGGAGTTCTTTTTTACAACAAGAAGTATTATAACTTCTTAGGTACGTACACACATTTTTTTCCATCAGTTTGGTTGTTGCTAAGTTTTATTTACAATCGCGATCATGCTGAATTCGATATCGTTTTTATTATCCTCAATGTCTAAGCCACTGTGGAGCAACGAAAATATCAATTTCAATAAAATCATGTTACATTGTACTAAAGCGGTAAAGCGACAGAGTCGCAACCACCACACGACAGTTGTAATACCCACCATAGTGCCATGCTAAAGCCTGTCGCGTTCCGGGATTAGCCGATGTATACCTAATAATTAAGCGGGGTGATAGGGATCTTTATCCGATTGGGGTCGCGGCCACCATGCACACGCTGATAATCCATTTGTTTACTCGTCACTCTTGTGGACTGTCGCGGAGAGTCTTGCCGGCCGGCATGACAATGGTGATCACAATGGTGATGGTGGTGGATGGCGAATGGTCACGATGGTGGATGATGGATGATGGATTTCACGATGGTGAATTGGCAGTGCTGTCAATTTGCTTTGCCAAAAAAAAACTTACTAAAACTTTGAGGGATTTTATAAAACACCGTTGTTACCGCGTTTTCATCCGCGTATAATTTAAAAAAAAACATTGATTGATGATTTATAATACTTCAGTATAGACAATCTACATAAAATTGTCTTGATGAAGAAGTAACTTTCTTTCGTAAGGATTAATATGGAATGGCTAATAATAATGCTTATATTTCTTGCTTAATGGCCAATAATAATGCTTTTCTATAATGAATAAAGAAATAGAACACAAAATAGAGATCTAGCCGAATTCTAGATAGTCTATACTATTCCATGTGAATCGTGAAAACAAAAAAAAAATCCGCTTTATTATTTTATAAAAATATAAAACATTACAAAACCAAAAAAGAAATAAGGCAGCTATCAAATCATGTTTCTTTGTAAGTGTATTACTTTGTCAATTTTAATAATTAAGCACTACATACGTCTTTTTATCGATATTCATCCTTAACGTACAGGTATACAGCTGGTTACTTTGAAAACAAGGTTACAGGGGAAGCAGAAACTTGCCTCGTAAATATCCGCGCTACCCAGATTTATGACTTCGAGTTTTCAAGCAACAATTCTCAAATTGTAGACAATTTGTTTTTTATATTATTTTTTATACTGTTCTTTAGTACAGAAAGATTCAGTTGTTTTATAGTTTTCGTCATAGAGTAATTACGCTGTTTCGGTTTAAAGAAATTTATTTCTCAATAGAACATTATTCACTTAATGAGAATTACATATATTTTTGTTAGTTTAAAAAAATTAAAACCATCCAATGAGCTAAAAAGGATAATTACTTCACACAGATTAATTACAAAATATTAACATTAACTCGTATTTAAAAACGATCGACAGTTTTGTTTTATATACAGACATTTTTAATTTTTTACTTTACTTGCTTATATTAGGAGCTCTACAGTAGGCGCATTTAAGGAAATGAAAGTATTGTTTGTATTTTAAAATATATTTCAGGGTAAGGCATGGCACTATTTTTATTTTTATTTAACACTGAAATTTACAAAAATGGTAGCCAGTTTTGATTTCTATACGGGCAGTTTTCTTCCTCCGCGCTTCCACTAATAGCGCTATAGTATATACGAGAAAGAAAATAAACGACATGATCGAATTTTAAAATTAACCTACTAGAGGCACAAGAAGCTGTAATGGATTTGGATTGGATTTGGAATCTGAAGAAATGAAGCTAGAGTCAGTAGCTAAAATGCCCAAAATATGAAAATTAATCAAGTGAATTCATCAAAAGTTTTTCTACACCATATTAATTATTGTTTACCGGTGAGGGTAAATCATACAGGTTCATTCTATTGGCATCCACCTCTCGCAGTGCCGCTTAAATGCAAGAGCAATAAACTGTTAACTGAACTAGTACGAAAAACGTGAACGGCGTTTCTTAAATTACCCCTTACCTAGGTAAGCATGGTCGCAAAAAAACTATTTCCTCAAATAAATTGATTTTTTCCGGCCTACAATGACTATAGGTTACTAAGAGTATGCTACTTTTCTCCAGTTATTTCTACGTTCGCTAGTCTTTCTACTTTCCGTGTTTGAAATCGCAAAAACGTTCTGGGAAGACCTGAAATCAAATCCAATAATGGGTAATTATTTTGTTTTATAAAGTATCTTATTCTAATTCATAGTCCGTCTTATTCTAATACACCAAACTATATTACACAAAACGCCACCTACATAACACAATATAGAGTCAAATAACACCAATTTAACCACTACAGGACAGACTAAAATCCCGCCAAAAATCCTTAAAACGAAAACTAGTAGAATTTTGTTGAAAATATTAAATGTCATACAGGTTTGAGAATAGGTCGCTTAGGGTTTCCACATGCGAAGTCTTTGCAATAACACTCCCATTAAATTTTCAGCTCTTACGCTACTCACCTGTGTGCGTTTCATTTCATATATAAATAAGTGAACCCTTTATATTATTCATTTGACTACTTCTATTACTTAGCAACATTGAGTACGTAGTAAATTATATTGTACTCTCAGATATTTTATTAGATAGCTTTCAAGTCACTTTCTTACATCTAAGTGTTTTTCAAGTTACCCCTCTTTGGGCGCATTATGATAAAATATTGTTTTTTTTTTCCAAAAAAAATATTCTTCATTTATTTTCGTGTAAATTGAAAATCATTTTGATCACGATAAAGAAGTAAACGCATTCAGTTTTTTGAACCAAATATATATATAACATACCTTTTGTTTGTATATTATTACTATTATTTTTAAAATTTTATGATTATTTCACAATAATTAGTGTCACTTTTATTTAGTAAAGTGAAATTTCCTTTTTTTTCTTAACTTTTAGTTATGGTTTAGTCAATCAGAGATCATGTCACCTCAAAGAATGTCCCAAAAACAATTGTTGATAATACAATAAATACACGAAGACAAACTCTCTAAACTCACCGTTTTCTAATGTCTTTCATGTACAGTTTGTAATGCATCCTTGCTTCTTCAGATGTCGGAAAAGCTAGGATTCTATTACATAACCCAATACATCGCAATTATGTAAGAATTTTAATTTGCAGTTCTAATCTATCGGGTTGGTTTCGTACACATTTTATCATTATGTGATAAACATCTTCTATACTATTGCGCGATTCACAATGTAGAGACGAGCTAATGAGCTATATTTGGTAATGTCGTCAACGTGCTAAGCTTACATTTGGACCTAGTTCGAAAGATCAGCCACGGGATCGAACTCTAACTTTAGGAACTGACTTTCAACTTGAGAATGGTAACTACCATGATGTTTTCCTTTATCGAGAATTAAAATTAATTGTAACATTCAGTAGGTCCTATATTAATCAACGTTGTACTCATTGAAATATTAACCCATTAGCAATAAGCTTATACAAATATAAATTAATAATTAATGACACGCAAATAAGGTTGTCGTTCGTACTCTACTATATAGGTTTTTTTATCAGAGCTCGGCAAAGTGGCGACATTCTGACTAATGATAAGTAATTCAACAACAACGGCTAACACCGAGAATTGGCAATTTATGAGCGGTCGCTGCTGTTATGCCGGCTTGCATATATCAATTAACTAGCCGTGCACCGCGAATTCAATCACGTTAAAAGATGGTTCATGCATGTTTCATACATCGGATATTTAACTGCTTGCCTACAGATTTCCTGATAGGTTGACGTTTATGTTTACTGCTCCGCTCCTAAAGGTTGTAGCTTGATGTAATAGATTTTATTAATTGTGACTTGTAGTTCCACAGGTTCAAGTCAACAGTATTTTTAATGGGTCAAATCTTGCAACTGAATTATTAACTAATTAACTAATTATTAACTTAATCGTTTGAAATTTGTAATACTTATGTAACTTAGATGAGAATGCAATAATATGATATTTTTGAACTGATCTGATGATGAATCCGGATGCTGGCCATAGTAACGCTCAGCAAAATAAGATACCCTAATTGTGTTTGAGTTTGTTGGATTCATCTCGATAAATACAATCCTAGGTTATATATATATATATTATTTATAGTATAAAATACCAATGGGCATGTAATCCACATTATGTTAAATAGTCGCTGAGACCTATTGGTATGTATTACCTAAGTCAGAAAGAGGCCAGTCATGATAAGTTGCTACTCGTCAGGACTTAGTTGGAACGCATCATCAAATAGGTAGGGCGCAGTGAAATCTCTTTGGAAAGTTCTGTCTACTTGAGGCAGCCTGACGCGTGGAATACCTCTACCCTACAGAAGATCGCACCCAATAACCATATGTTATGTTCCTGCGGCGAGAACGGGAGCTCCTTGGGGAAGAAGGTGTTCAGGGTGGACAACGCACTAGTTTGGTAACCACTTGCCATCAGGTGGGCTTTATGCTTATTTGCCACATTAATTTTATAAATAACTAGGTGTGACCGCGGGTACGCCCGCGTGAACTACTAAAAAAGTTTTTTATTTTTTTTACGAATCCTAATTATTTTTCTAAAATAAAAGTAGCTTAAGTTTTGTCTTATAACATCCTTTATCTGGCAGTGAATAGTAAAGTGCAAGTATAAGGTGTAAAATAAAAAAATACCGACTCACTCCTTAGAAGTAGCAACGTATTATTGAATGCCCTTAAAACTGCTATCTGTATTGAGGTCGGGTATAAATAGCTATAGCGTGCAGTGAGTTGTATGTAGACTAAGTGATAGTAAGGCCAATATTTTTTTAGGTAATAGTGGTAGGTTCCATAATAAAATTCCTAAACTAATTACCGGTTTACTGGATAATAAGTTCAAGGACCATGTCAAGTAGGTAGTACTGTCAAAATATTATTATAGAGTGGATCATTACGACAATAGTGATGTCTGGAAATCATTAAACTAAAATAATTTAATTATTAAATGTAAACATTATTTACATAGTTCAAAAACAATTGATTCACACGATTTAGTTTCTTTCCGGCTCTTCTCGACTACTGGGATGTTTTCTGAAAGTTTCGTTATTTTTTTAACGTTAGGGCTTCAATGGGCATGATGACTATACCAATGATCACTAAAATATTAAAAAAAAACTCCAAAAACATATTTATATTAAAAGCGAAATGAACATACATCTATTAAAATAAAAACACAAAATATAAGCAATCCGCCATGTTTTGTGAAACACCAATCAAACTAAATGACGTCACGGGTCAAGGCCTTTCGCAGCAAAATTGTAAGCATTATTTTGCTTTGTTCGAACTTCTCTTGTATTGTTAACGATTATCGATAATCTCTGCACCGTTATCCAATAATTGTATGGTTTCAAACGATTAAATTGCCTAGTTTTGTGTTAACACAACCAAAAAAAAAAAGAAATGTTGGCGAATGTATAAGGCTTTATTAAAGCAGAAAACTTTAATTTGTCTAGAATTTATTTGTTGACATTGGGAATGGTTCTTGCGTCAAACAAAAACTTTTGCTGAGTAGAATTTCAATTTACCTAAAATTCCATGTAAGTAAAATATTCATTTTGAAATGTAAAAATACTAAGAAGTTGGTCTAATATTGTCAAAAAAATCGACGTCCAAAAATAGCATACTTCCCCTTCTGTTAAATGATGTCGTAAAGTTCAAGGCCATTCTAGTAATTTCGATTCCTTGTTTTATTTGGGTATAATTATGTGCACCAACCTACGACGTACGACGTAACTTGAAACACCAAGAAATCAACAGTTCTATTTTCCTACATACAGTGGTACTACAAGAACATATCTCAAGCGTTCAAGTTTCCTCACGATGTTTTCCTTCACCGTCAGCCAATAGTGGAACCAATTCGAATTAGTAAATGTACGCGAATTTAAATTCAGATATTGAATCGATATCCCACCGGTCTAAACTACTTGACCGCCAAAACATTCTTTCTACGCGACTTATCACTAATGGAGTAGGAATAAATTATTTACGTGAAAATAAACGCAAACTCATTACCCACGAGTATTACACTTCGATGATACTAATCCATGGTACTTTTGATTAACACACCCTTTGATAAATATTTCAATAAATAAAAAAGGCATTTTAGTTAAATTTTTATTGTCTTTGGTTATACAAAAACATGGATTAATTTTTAAAATAACTTACAAAAACCACATTCATTTATTTATTTATGTAAATTATTATTAATCAATAATTAAATACATTCTGAATGACTAAAATTGTACATCGATAATTATAAACCCTATTTTATATTGCCGTACTCGACGCAATACTGTCGATTTCGAATAAAGCATAGTTTCGGAGTTAATCTCTATTCATTTATTCGACGCAATTAAAATTAACATCGCTAGACGTCCGTAATATAATTTTATTAGAAAAAGTTACAGTTGTGAGTACAATAGATCAAGACTGTTCAAAATTCCAATCAATACATACTACCTTTTAGCCATCAGCCAATATTCAGTGTGCCAAAAATTATGTTTGCTCGAGTTCTACAATGCAAATGATTTGACAATCTAAATACATATATAAGAATTTAAATGTTCGTTTTTAAAAAATGTATATGTCCAAGAGTTCTGAAACAATTACTCTTAAATTTATATACCTTTTGAAAAAACCCGACAACCACAGCAAAGCGTGGCCAATTAATTACAGCTTGTAAAAACTAAAACATTAATATATTTTTGAAAGAAGTTTTAGTTTATTATTATTGAATTGTAATCCAGTACATAATAATAATGACAACCTAAATTTTTGCCTTTTTTTACTTATCAGCACGCTGATATTAAATTAAAGACTATCTCTTTGCAGACGAATGGATGAGATATATAATAGTTTTAATAATTTTTAATTGTAAATTATTTTTAACTTTTCTAATTTTTGCTTAATTATTTTCGTTTCTTGTATTGGTAATAATACACTGCATTTCTTCTAGTGGAGCGGTTAATAAATATTTGAAACGAAACGTAATAATATCTGAAAAACATCAAAACTAATAATAGTAAATCGTCTGAAATAAGCTTTCACATTTATCACTAATTTGTTAAACATTGATAAATATCACATAACATAAATGCGTTATATATAAATAAATAAAAAAAGTTTACCTGTAATCTTACTCAGATTTCATTTGATTTAATTGCATTTACAAATAATTAATATATTCACTGAGAGTGGATTGACAATTTAAAATTCATTAATCAAGAAGGGCTCAGTTGCGTAAGTCTCAAGTTATTAGAGACTTACCTAGCCGAAACGCGACAACAGTAAGGTTCTCTAGAACCTTCCTGTCACGTACGCGAGGGTTGTGGAATGGGTTGCCCAGCACGGTTTTACCCCAGGGCTATGGACATGGGGTTCATCAAAAGGGATTGAAATACAGTCTCCAAGGTCGGCAACATGACTGTAATGCTAAAATATCCGAATTATGTGTATATAATTCTTATTTAAAAATATAAAAATGTGTTCTAAGCACAGAAGTTTTATCTTCTCTAAACAGGACCAATTTTTGTCTTCAAATAATTTTCCTAAAAACTTTAATGTTTGGACTTAGTGACTTCTGCAATTCTCAATCGGGTTCTCCAATTGAAAAATATAAATAATTTTTAGACATTTTTTTATATTTTGGCATTGCTACGCTTACATCATGCAAAATCCATCAATTATTTATAATTTATGTATTACAATATGCACCTATTGAATATAATTATACAATATCATTAATTGTTAAGATTTACACAACTACAAGACCAACACGATATAGTAATTATTATAATGTTTATTAAATACTTCAGTTCGTTTTACTCCCTTGTTTAAAAAGTTTAATGATTTTAAATTAATACACGACGTGAGAAAATTTATTTGATTGATCTATAAAATACACACTTACATCAAACTTTTTATATTAATTCTAACATTACTTTTGACTGTCGAAATTATGTATTTAAATTAGAAATAATAATATAATAATGTAGTAGAAATCTACTACAGATTATAATATTTTTTTTACAAGGAATGCATTTGATATATTCTGTGAGCGCTGACTGGGTGAACCCACGCGTTTATCATACAAAGCGTTTTAAGAATTATTATAAACGTGGGCGTAAAATTCATTCTAAAGTTAACATAAAGATACATAATCTATATTAATACCTACATTGTGCAAAATATTTTCAAAAATAAATTAATATTAATTGTAAGTATTACATTGCCATTTTCTAATATAATCATATGTAAATAAAAAAAGTTGCTGTTGAAATTACGTAAGGTTAAAAATAATGTAAAAATATAATTGCTATAAAATCAAATTATTATAGACAATAACAGAGTTAATTTAATAATCATAAATACATATTATTTGCTTCATGTCTCTTTACAAAACTCATCTTAATAATTGGCCCTTTTCACATAATATGTTTAGGAAAAATCAAAATACAAATTATTAGTACGTTCTACTTTTATTTATTTCGCTAAATACTTTATTTCTTATAATATTTAATCAAATAAAGTAATAAATTTTGCCTTAAAAAATAACGGGATAGCACGTTGTTGGCACGTTATAACTTCTTAATATTATAAATTTTAAAATTAATTAATATAAATTTTAATTTTTATAGTACACTTAAGATTAAGAAGGTTCTTAGGTGTACTATTTAAATTAACAATTTGATAATGTGGTATAATGTTACCAGAAGAATCATTAATAACTAAATTTAAGATATACACAAATGATGTAATAGAAGGATATTTGTTTGAAGCCAAATTTATGGTTCTTTATTGGTGGAAAAATATCGAAGATGAGCGACAAATACTAATATAATTCATCGCATATAATTTGTGAGCCGGTGTACTAAATGATTTTAATTTGTTCTCAGCTTACGTGTCGAGACGAATAAATGAGTTCTAGAGATTTTTAATTAACATCGACATCCTAAATGAATAACATCGTAACTTTAATTACAATAAAAAACAAGTATACGCTAAGCAAATACAGAAAAAACTCCATATTTTATTTTTACAGCCTTGTAATACCTACAACTGATAAATAGATCCATGATCTTCATAAATTTTCATCAATGTAATCTTCGTATTTGTCGCTCTATACTTCATGCAATAAAAATTCTTTAATTATTATTATCATCGTAAGCAACATGGAGTTGCTTTTTGTACTGACATCTATCAATATTGAATTTCAAATATAATTTGTTGAATTTAAAATATCTCATTTAATAATATAAAAAATAATGGATTGATTAAATTATTTTCAAATAAAAGGTATAAATTATATATCGTAACATAAAATAAATCTTTAGAAAATTCCGACTTTTAGTGTCTGAAAAAAATACTATTTTTTTCTTTAATTAATTATACAATGTCTGAATTTACTCTACAGATAGATATCGCATTATTACATTACATTTTCTATTATACATATCACATTAAATGTTTGTTAAATGTCATCAATTTTTGTTATTTATTTTTATATTCTTATTTTGTTGAACACAAATACTTCTGTTCACATGTAAACGCCTATTGGTGTGACACAGTTCTACTAATGTAGCTAATACCGTGCAACTATTTGGTAATTACAATGAGATATTTTAAATCAACATGACCAGATAAAATCTACGTTGTATCTACAAACGATTTCACGGCCTAGATATCTAAGACAAGGGACACACAAAAATAGAACACAATTTTAAATTTTAAACTAATTTACTGTGCGCATTGACAATACGATTAGGAAGTATTAGAAATATCACTCACAATAATATTACAAATACAATAATTACTTGTATTATTTACTTTTATTGTTAACGATAGCAAATTAAATTAAACAATCACTAATTAAATTAAATGCATTTTAATAAAATTATTGAAGATTGCTGTTGTGCGCGCATCACACAAATACTACTGTATAGATTTTGATCATTTTTTTTTTTGTTTTCTAGAGATACTACACTGCGCGATCTTATGTCTCTCACGCGAAAAGAGCCGTGGGCACAGCTAGTTTAATATTAATATGTTTTTTATCGTTATAGGTTTGGCTTAGTGGCCACAATCTCACCTGATGTTAAGTGATGATATGGCCCAGGATGATAAACGCTAAACCAGTGGAAGACTGGCTCTCAAGTGCAGCTGCCGGAACACACCTTTTGATGCTTGGCGACAGATTTTCAACTTGAGGGTGGTAGCTAGCCAGTCGGGCATCGGAAAAAGCCCTACCACCATGCTATGGTTTCCTCACGATGTTTTCCTTCACCGAAAGCTCAGGCTCATTGTAGGGATTCGAACTCACGTCATTCGACGCGAAGTCGTACACACTACCACTGCGCCATCATCGCTTCCAAAATTTTGCTATAGGTATCAATAGAGCGTCGCCAACCTTAAACCTCTTACCCCAATGAGCTTTGGACCGTAGGATACTTACCGCAGGAACATAACGAATGGTAATTTGGTAGAGTAGTTTGGTATTCCTCCAGTCATACTGCCCCTAGTAGAGAAATCTCCAAAAAAAAAGTTCTCGGATTCCCTACATCTCTTTAATATGTTAAAAAATCCCCAAAAACATGATCTCTCTGATAACGGCCTTTTATAATAAAATATCACCGAAATAAAAATTTCTTGTTTGGCTTTCCTACATTTCATGGACAATTAGTGCATAATAATTATTATGTGATACGATTTTGAAATTTACTTACCGATTAATAAAGTTTATGTTAAGTAAGACGACATTTATGTTGTGTTTTCCTAAATATGGGAAAATAACCATATTAGTATTAAAGTAAAATTCGAAAAAAAAAATAATTAAAAAAATGAACCGATATTTAAAAAAAAAATGTTTCTAAAGAAACCACTTTTTTGTATTATCGTAATATAATTTCTACAAAATACAAACGAAAAAGCCTTTAAATTAAAAAGGACTGATTTCTTAATTTGAGGTCGAACGCGTAGCTTTGTTTAGATATTTTCTAAGATTTACAGATTTTCAAACTTATAACCCGAGTTTATAGATGTAGGAACTATGCATGGAAAGCAAAATAAAATTCAAAAATATTTCAAACTAGATTAGAACCCGCTCATCAAGAAATGCGAAGCGCACAAAAGCGAATCACTATGACGGGATTTTCCAATATTGCTTTGTTCATATGCTGCATGTAATATGTTTTATAATATTATTATTTTTTAGTTTTGTGATTATTGTATTTGTAATATTATTTTGTGTGAATAATTAGTGAGGTAGAATTACGCATTTTAAATTAATATACAGTCTATAAACAATGACTTGTGAACCCCCTGTTTTTTGGGTTATTCCCCAACGTATTTAATAGTAATATATTTAATATCTGAATGATAGAGTTATATTCGGTGTTGAGAAAATTTTCATTAGCGTGATTTCTTGGGATTTGTTGCAGTCAGACAAATATTATGCATCTTCCTGTTAAAATGTAAAAAAATCACAATTAACAATAATTTTCATGCCTGCTACAATATTTACCGAAAACTAAGATTTTTTGTAATACTTTATCCACATACTTCGCACTTCAACCCCGTAAATGTGCCCCTAACGCAGAACCTTACACGCAGGTAATTCTTTAAAATGCGTAACTCTCCGTATATCGTATAAAATTTGGTTATATTCAATACTAGAGCTAAATATATATTTATATGGTATCTACATACAGCTAGACATACACTTTTATATATTATTATAAGTAAATATTATAATAAAAATCTCCATTCACAAGAAAGGAACGTTGCACGACATATAGATTTGATGTATAATATTTACAATAAGTTATTTCTGAAAACATTGTTCGTTATTTTTCCTCGAAACCCTTCAAGAGAAGAACACTAACATTTAGAATAACTGAATAAAAATCGCCGCATATTTTGTACAAACTTCTTACAATAGTTATTTCAAATAGAAGCTTTAATAAACAAAGCGATCGGAGTGGTCCAGTTGGCATAAATTAACTAATCAGATGCAACCCTTTTTCTCTTAACATTCAAGTGTGAAATATAACTTGTTCTGCTTTTTCCATTTTTGGTCCGTGAACCATAAAAGTGTTACAAATTAAGGTTCGATGTTGTCTAGTAACTCAGCGTAAATATTTATAATAAAGCTACTCACGGTTTGTCTGGTCTCAAAGGTGTAGCACAGAAGCTATTCTAACTCCTTAAGAGTAATAAATAGTGACTCACCTCTGATAGAACTACAATCCTATTTGAAATTTGTTATAGATATGCGTAGGCTGCAGTGACCACTAAACATCTGATGCCCTGAATGCCGTAATCTATCAAGCAGTTGACGATTTCCTAAATCACTGGATCACTGATCCGACATAGTTAAGGTCCGCCTTTTTCTACATTTATTACTTTTTTATTATCATATTATTATTGCAATGTTTATGGTATTGCATATCAAACAACATCTTCAGAACTAACCAAGTTATATAAATACTCGACACACACAGATATATTTGTGTAATTGTAAATATCATATCAGTATCACCTAAGTATGTATTAATATAATTCCCATTACAAATATTATAAACTTATGAAATAAAGAATTGAAAGTTTTATTTACAATAATATTAATTATAAATACACGTATTATTTTAGAATATAATGAATAATCTTTGTCTATTTGACATAAGATATTTACTATTCCCTTATTTTAATAAAACGTTGACGTAGTTTAAATTATTTATAAATGACTATCAGTTTAATTTATTTTAAATTAATTTTATGAAATAATTTTGTTGAGCTATATTATCGTTGAAATTATTTTCGTTCGAACGTTATAACAGATGAGTTTTGGTGTTCAATATTCACTCGATCCACAAGTTATGGAAAACATATTGTATGAATTATGCATTTATTTCTTATTTCTCCTAATTTAAAATGAATCAAACTAATATTTTGGCATCTAAGGGAATCTAAACAAAACATCATCTATCTAAATGATTAATTTGAGATCGTTGTACTGCTTTTATTTAGGTTTTGACAAAACACTTAATATAATTTAAGATTTTTGCTTAAGGTATTAACAAGTATACTAATTATAAAATTTATTAAATAAAATTTTATTTTGAATGAACTTTACAGGAATATTGCTTATATTCTCTATAACTAATTTATAGACACACAAGACATAATTATAAGGTCCAAGGCTCTCTCTTTATCCATTAACTTCGAGGTTATAAGTTTTTTTACAATTATAGTATTTGTATATATTCAAATTACTAATTAATTTTAAATTTAATAAAATATTATAACGTAAAATCATGGATTTTGAACTTGGAATGTTTATTCTTGTTTTATTGGAATTGCAAAGTAAGTTTATGATAGTTTCAAAATTTGAAAATAATGGTAAGGAATCTTTTTAAATTTTTATACAAGAATAATTCTATTAACCAGGTTAATATGAGGAAGTGTAGTATAAAATATAAAAATAAGATTGAGCGCATGTGATGTGATTCTAAATCTATAGTTGGTTTTCTACTACATGGGCTACGATCAGGTTAAGTCTGCTCTGGGTGGCAAATTTCTTGAGTGCACTAGACTGGCTGATCGAGACGGATGGCGAAATACCGTAAAGCAAATATCAACAGCACCTGACTACGTTTCACGATTACGACCACTTTGTCAAAAATTTAACTAATGAGAAGAAGAAGAAGGTGGCTCATAAGTGGTTGGCCCATACCTTCTTTCATTGGTCATCAAATATTGGTATGTTGCTTAGATTTCGACAAAATCGTAACTGTCCATCAGAATCCATCTTCAATCATATAAACTTCCTTAGCTTTAGAATCGTAGTTTCTTGTTTTCAATGCTTGTTTCTTTCCAATGCATTTGCTAACTGTAATCTCTGTTGTATAACCAATTTTACTCATAACAAATACTGCATATTAGAATCTCCTTTCCTAGCCTTTTTTGTCGATGCAAAGATAAATCAGATATTTCAAAAACATTTTAATTAAAGTAAAGATGATAGCGATGGAATTAATTTAAGAAATAAATTAAATAGACTCCTGAACTTAACTCAATTAAATTAAGATAAAAAAGTTCAAATATTATTAATACACGTTGACAATGACTAGAGAAATACATAATTGTTGACTAATCATACATATATATATGAATCTAAAAATTTATGCCTCATTACAAGTTTCCATTACTAAACACTAATCTTTCTTAAAATAATTTATTTTTTAAGATTTTAATTTATCTCAAAAGCGTAGTATGTAAACGATCGACGAATGTTTTTTTATTTCCCTATCATATATTTAACGTATTTTTATAAATTTAAATGCCTTTAAGAAAAATTGTTCAGTGTTGTTGGTCAAACGGATCCATTCAACTGGACCAAAATTTTGTTATAAATTTAGTTATCAATAAAATCTATCAATAAAGGAACTAAACTATCGTTTATTAATGTGTCTATTCCTTAGATAAAAATGTATACTTTGACAAACACTTTCGATCGCTTAACGTACGGCTTTTTGAGATATTAATTTTAAATAATCTTCTTCTTATAACAGGAGAAGATCACCGATTTCTGTTTTGATTGAACTACGTTACAATATTGTTATAACAAAAACACATTTCCATCATAACCAACCAGATCACAAAAAAATATTTTAGATTGATATTTGAACATTGCAATAAAATTATTGAGAATGTACAGATTTTTAGGGAAACTTTATTATAATTGTGCAAAACAGAAATCGGCTTCAAAATTTTAATAATGCAAAAAAGAACTTATGAAATTAATATCACAAAAACGTATAAACAATACGAATACAAATGGACGGGACGATGAAATCACTAATGAAAGGAAACGGTATCACGATAAATTGATTCCAACATATTAAATCAGCGTAGAATTAAAATGTTTACCACATTTTATTTAATATTCATTTTATTTTATCATATTTTAATTAATAATTTAGTTACTAAGTTAATGTATGCAATGATTATAATTTTCTAATTTAAGATTTTAACGTTGTTGGTAAACTTCCTTTCTTCTAATCTAAATCCTAGTAAGTCTGAATTTCTTATATATATAATTTAATAATTTTGTTATATTTAAGACCTTTTCTGATGATTTCGTTTTTTGGTCGCATTGCGTACATTAACTTAGTTAATTGTCGATAGGTACCAAAATTGGGCAATATCATTTTGGTACCAATATATAAAAGGATATCTCACACAGCTCAGTAGAGTACTAATTGTAAACTCCACGAGTCATGGCTTCCCTGTTCCTATTGTGCCACTTACAAGTCAATATCCTAACGTAAGTCCTTCTGAACGTTGCATTGCATAAAGCATAACATACTGGGTTTATTGTAGAATTGATATAGCATAGCGCATAGAAAAAGGACCAAAGTTCATCTGGTATACATTTAGTGCAGGCGGTTAGAGGTTTTAGCAATACTAAAATATTGTAAGGCGTCCATGTTATTATAAACGATAGGAGAATAGCAGATAATGTTTTCGCTGCTTTCGTCTCTTGTTTCTTCTCTTGCGTTTTTTTCTTCCTCGGCTGCTTTGACGTGATGCCCTTCCCTGCCAGTTGCTTTGGGATAATTTTAGCATTGAGTGGTATCCGAACATCTTGTATATGGGATGTTCTTCTGGTAAGTGCAGCATGACCCGCTGGGTGAAGATTGAGTTCGGAATCACCTCTAGTAGGTCGATAGTGTGTTCTGGCATTCGAAGGTGGTGATTCCTCCGTGATCATTTTGATTGTTGCTCGCTCTGTGTCGGCATCTGGCAATTTTATAACTATTGTGTATACCGAGTCAGCTGAAGCAGATTTCGGGGCTGGTGAGTTGGTGGCGTTTATTCGAGTATTTGGGGGTAAAGAACGGCTATCTCTCGCGGCGGGGATGACGGCTGGTGGTTCGTACGATCGACGGAGTGGAGAAGTTCCCCCATCACCGGAACCGCTAGAGCCACCCCGTCCGGCGTACGGATCCCTGATCACGTTCAGTGATGTACACCTGTGAGAAAAAGTTGGATTCATTTTTTGCTATTGTATGTTTTCAATAAAGTAATTTTCAGATGGTGTTAGCTATATTATATATATATTATATCTTCCGAAATTACTTTACTTCTACTATACAAATTAGTGTTTGCTTTCCTAATTTCCTAAAAGAGAAAATAATAGAGTAAATAGTGTTATTTGCTGTGGAATTTCAAATAATGGTGTGTTAAATAAATATTACGCGCTAAATATGTAGTAAAAATATTAAGATGTTTACTAATAAGCTTAAATTGTGAATATGTGACATCATCTAGGTATACAGATATACCTACGGATAAATGAAGAGTTTTTTTTTCTATATTATATTATGAGAAATGGTTTACCTCGAGACAGTGCTCTGTAAAGGTGTCTCGACGGAGACAGGCGTCGCGTACCCAGGGTCGGAAGGCTCCTCCTCGGGTTCGGTGTCCTCTGTGTCTTCTCTGCCAGAGTGCCACCACGCGACACACCATGCCCTGACGGCACTCCAGCCCCGCTTCTGAACACGGGAACTTGAATTCTACGTAGAAAAATGAATCCCTGTTAACATCACTTTCATCGACAGAGTTTCAGATCATAAAATTAATTTTAGCTATCAGTTAAGAATCATTGTTATAAAACCATAGGATTGTGATAGAACATTGTAATGTTCACCTAGCTAGCTGACAGTGACGAAGAATAAAATGCTCAAATGGAAGCCGGTCCAAAAACATTGGTCACTTAATATGTTTCGAAACCTAAAATTCTAGTGCAGTGTAAGCGGATTACAAAATTAAAACGCAAGTATTCTTCATCTTTACCAAATATAAAAGCACTAATATTTTAAGAAACAGTGTAATGTACGCATGATAAAGTAGCTTTAAGAAAAGATTTTTATGTAAAGACCAATTTATGAGGGCATTCTTGTTAAATTGATATACCGATACCACCACAAAATAAAATAAAAATTCTTGAGGCTCAATTAATCTAAAACCAGTGCAAGTACAAATAGATAAGTAAGATAATGGAAATAAAAGTCAACTTTAACATTTGAAAACATCGGAATCTATCACAGAAAATCGGATAAGGCGCGAGTAGCACTCGCGTCCTTAGGATTCCGATTTGATTACATTACTTACCGTACATTATTGTACCGTCTTTTATACATATATTGTCTATATATTATTCTTAAATTATTTAATGTACTCGGTCTTTCCGTCTGTCTGTCTGTTTGTGCGCTTATAATTCAAGAACCACTTAACAGATATCTGTAAATATTTTTTATTATTGTATTGATATTTTTACTAAAAAGGTTTTTTGCTATGTTTTGAAACGTTATGTAATAAATCATAAGGAAAAACAAGTAATGATAATAAAAGATCGGTTCGGTAAAAAATCACTGCTATAACGCTTTTTTGGAATACGATGCCAAAACCGTTAAACATAGGACAATAGAAACTTAATATAAATAGGTGATAAAGAAATCTTCTTTGACAATGTACTGCACATCTATGTAAAATAGATAGATCTAAAACCTTATACACTATAACTAACTTTAATATTTAAACAACGATACATAAATTATGTTACAGGTGGAATCAAAAATATTTATGTTATGTTTAAAAACAGAGTTTACTTAGAATCTTAATTTTTTTACAGCAGAGTGAGATCATAGGTCTTGACAATTAAAATTTATTGTACCTGAAATTATTATCGGAAGAAAAAATAAAACTAAATATAATTTTTTTGCATGTGGTATCATAGGAGATTACAAATTCATTATTTTACTTTATTCCTTAACTTCTGTTACAAGACCTCCCTTCGTGCCAAATTTCAAAACTTTATGCTTGCGGGAAGTACCCTATAGGTTTTGATAATTGGTTATTGAGTGGGATTTTTAGATTTGTATTATGAAGGTCTGTATCTATTTAACCTAGAAACTAGATTTTTTTGCAACAGTTCGAGCTCATAGATTTTTGGATTGAATATTAATTTCAACTATATAACTATATAAGTTATTTTCGAGAAAAAAAAAATTAATACAATTTTGTTACATTATACAGCACCATGGGACCATAGAATTTAGTATATGCTATTAATTTCAACTGTATATCTATAATCGTTTTCGAGAAAAAGTGTCTCGACACACGGACAGACAGACAGCCAGACAGACGGACAACAAAGATCCGTTTCTTTTTCTTTTTTGAGTTTCGGAATCCTAAAAATATTAAAATTTTAACCTTTCGTAAAAATTTGTTCGTATTGTAAAAAGGCTGGGTAGTAAAACACGACAATTGTACCTGACTGAATCGCAACCTGTATGGTGGTTGTTAAACACCAACCATAGTGGCACGCACATGCGTGTCGCATTTGGAGATCAGCCGGTGTATATCGAGTAATCAAGCGGGGTAGTTGGAATCTGTACCCGACCAAGTCGCGACCACCATACATATGTTGATAAACTTGTCTGTGTAACTCTCTTTTAGTTTGTAGCATTTTTGGATCAGCCAGTTGCCAATGGGCTTGCAAGCTGGTATAACGGCAACAATCGGCAATATATATTTGTTCGATCTGACTGAAGGCTTTTACAGCTTCTGTGGGGAAGGAAAAAAAGGCCAAAAAAAGAAAAAAAGAGTCTTACAAAACTTATGTACCTGAATGGTGTGCATGTGTGAAGTGCAGTGTAATGGTTGTATGTTGGAAGCTAGTGAATGCAGTGTATCGCGCGAGCGACTGCGGCTCAAGGGCTCCATGCCGGAGGAACTGACCTAGGATCGAGATATCGCAGAAGAGGGATAGATTGCCCATGTCATACTGGTCGCTGTTAATTTTGGATTGTACTGTGGCATATTAACATCACTTTGCTGTGCTATCATTAAAAAAACACTACTTACGAGTATGTCTTGACGCTAAAGTCTACAAGTATACCTGCAAGCTAAAGTCTACAAGCAGAAACCTGCACCGGCTTATCGAGGTCTCTATTCGTCGAAGTAACATGAGAATAATCTCGAAAGAAAGCTTTCTTATCAATGAATTATAAGCTGTTCGATTTGTGTGAGCTGTGCTGAGACATCTCGGAATCACGAACGATTCAATATATGTAAGAACGTGCGCTTCGCGTATCACGATTAACATAGGTACTATATTACAGTACATTGCTTTTACTAAAGGTAAGGCGCTGTTTTAAACATATATCTAATATATATTCCTACTATTGTGTTTTATTTTAGATGGTAATGTGCATTTATTTCTGTCACTGTATATACTATACTTTGTTACTTATATGGGTATTAGTTAAAATGGCTATGGTTTTATATGGATCAAAGTGCTGGACTGCAAAGACGGTGGATGAAAGGAGGTTGCTATATCCACAGAGATGCAAATATTGAGATGGATGTGTGGAGTAACAAAAAAGGATAGAATATGGAATTAGTACGTGAGAAGAATCTGAAAGTAGCGCACCAGTGACTGAAAAATTAAAGAGCGGAGGATTATGCTGGTATGGATATGTTATGCGAAGAGATGAAAGTCATGTGGTGAAAAAAACTAATGCGAAATGGGGCGCCCTAAAAGGCTTGGATGAACTATATGAAAGATGATATGTGTGTACAGGGAATGAGTGCAGAGATGACGGGTGATAGGCTGGAATAGAAGAAGAAGACGGGTTGTGGCGACCCCACCTAGTGTATGGTAAGCGGAGGAAGAAGGTTTATACTTGGCTAAAGTATAGTTAAAGATAATACTAGCTGTGCGCCTCGATTTCACTCGTATTAAATTTATTCGAACAACTCCCCAATACGCTACCGCCAACTCACCCGTGTAGCCAATCGTTTTCTAACTTCCCGCGCTTGCTTACAGATTGCCAGATTGTTTAAAATTAATGACTACTGATCCGCTGAGCGTCAAGTTATACAGCCTGTGACCTTCCTCAATAAATAGCCAATTAAATGGAATAAGAATAGATAAGAAGAATTCTATAAATTTACACCCATCAAAATTGTTTTTAAAACGTTTATCATAACAATTAACACGTCGTTATTTATGAAGACCGAACTATGTTCTTGCTCTTTTATAGCTTCTGGCGAAAAATAAACATCGACTCTGATTGTAACATACGTTTTTGTTGTAATTTAACTTATAATTTTGGGTTTACAATGTTCGGACAAATGCTGACCGTACCTCATCCTGCAAATAACATTACGTCTTTACTATAAGACTTAAGGTTCATATTTGAGCGTGTCAAACGTAAAAATATCGGAAACAAGCATCTAGAATTGGCCGAAAGCCAACAGTAAGGCAGGTCGCAATCATTTGGCTCGGAATGTCGGTGGCTTGTCGTAAATTTATTGAGAACTGATATTATACATTGTCCAGCTAACATGTTAACCTGTTCGTTGTTAGATGGTAACAAAGTCAATAAAATTTGATTGGTTTGGTATCTACATCTTGATCGACTTTCAATCAAACCTCATATGATTTCGATGCATCCTAATAAATAAACAAGGGTATGGTGATATCGCTATAAAGCCACCTTTTTATACTAACAAGCATACGGTCCGCGTGTTGGTAAGCGCTTGCAATACCATAGGCATCACTAGAGCGTTCCCGACCTTGAACCCCCTACCCCAAAGAGCTCTGGAGATCTTACTCACCGATTGTGATCTTCTGTAGGGTGGAGGTATTTCACCAGTCGCACTGCCCCAAGTAAAGAGAAATCTCAAAATAAATTTATCTATGCCTTACCTATCTTAATCTCATACCTCTCATACCCGACTAGACCCCCAAATATACAGTATATACATAGTGAAAACGCCGTAATAGTAACAAGACTTGTGGTATAACGCTTTATAATCAGTGAATTCAGCATCAGCAATATTGCATCAACTAGCTATCAAAATACTGTTATCATGTTTTTTCGGCAGTACGACAAGGTGACTCCTGTCGGCTCCGCGTCTTTCAGCAGTCACGAATGTTATTTTCCTTTTTTGTTAATTGTCTTCTAGATAACTGGGATGTTTACAAACCGGTAGTATAGTGTTTTGACGTTCACAAGTGCCTTCTTGGGCCCATATAAAAAAAGTATTTTTGTTTTTCATCTTTAGCTTCACGAAACTTCTAAACATGTTAGTTCGGAAACATCCCAGTCATCGAGAAGAACCGGCAAGAAACTCAGTCGAGTTTATCTTCTTTTTTTAACTGTGCGAATAATGTCTAACATTTCAAATATATATAGGTACAAATATCAAATATATTACAGTAGAATTTAGCAATCTCAATAATTTATTATAATATCAATGCCTAACTCTTTTTTTACTATGTATATTATACAATGATATTTGAAATTAAATTGATTGTAATATCATGTGACGAGCCAAATGTTTGGGGCAGACTAAAAACCAACGCTGTACGGTAATACCACGCCACAGCATCAGCTGAGTCTGTCCCATTGTTTAACTGTCTATGTAGGCTTATATAATGCGTAAAATGCATTTTGTAAGTTACCTTTCTTGCAAAAAATCATTTAATTATAACTTATAAATTTTGTAGATGAACAGACAGAGTGTAATTTCCAGACGATACCAGACAAGAAAAGAGATTAAAAGCAACACCCACCTGGTTTTCTCTCCACCGGTGATCGTGCAGTGCGCCTCTGACGTGGTAGACTGAATCTGTGTCACCGGATTCCGAGCGCACTCTCCCGTCAGCATCTTTCGTCTCATCACTGTTACAGATAAGCACTTTCATTTATGTAAGTTTTTTTTGTTAGCTAATAGGTTTAGCGTGTGACCACAATCATACACGATGCCAAGTGAAGACGTCACGGTAACACGCTAAGCCTAAGGGGGCTGTTTCTCGAGTGCAGTTATCCATACACACCTTTAGGCACTTACCTACAGATTAGTGACGAATACCAAACATAATAAATGATACATTCATATTTATTATATTCGATAATTTATTTATATTTAAGGTACTGTACAATGAGGAGGACCAGAAGAATTTATGCGTTGAAAATCTGTCGCTTCTACTTTCGTATCCTTGTTAAACCTCTGATTTAAAACCACTTTGACTTGACTACTTCCACGGCGTTACCCGAGTTGGTTATCAAATCATTCTTTGTGCGTGTGGAGGGGCATGACGGACATGTGAGCAAGTATGGCATAGACTGCACTTGGACACCACAGTGGCACTGCGTTTCACTCTCAGCGATTATGCCCTCAGATTGTTGAGACTCTTCCAAACTGGCTAGGGCAGTTCATGACCAGGAGGTGGTTTTTGAGCTGCGACAGTGTATTCTGGTGGTGGAGCGTGCTTAGTAACCCATAGAGCAAGGCGATCTTCACTTGCATTGCCACTGGACTTTGAGGTGGAAAACAATAAACTCAAATAATCAACGAATCTATCGCTAGACGTTAGTCTCTTTCTAAGCTGCGCTAATTATCTTCAATGGCAATTATCATGTTATTGTGGTTAAGTACATACTAGTATCGAAATGATACGTAATATATTTCATAAACTAAAGCTCTCACTATATAACTGAACACACATTAATGGAAAATATTAATATTTGCGTATTCCCGTGTATCAAGCCCCTCGAGACAGGTGTTGATATGGGTTCGGATTCGCAATATGAAAACGGACATCATTTACCATTCGCAAATGCAAGCTGTTATAGACTTTATGGTGTAGTCGATAAGCGCGATGTCGCCTTGAACGATGTCGGCAATAGTTTTAATTATATTTGACGCTATGGCTTCGATATTTACGAGTATATTATCTTAAAAAAGAACATGAAAATCAATTTTACAGGATTTAATACTGATAAATCTGTAGTGGTGTCTATATTTTATGTATATAGTTTTTGGTTATATATATTATAATTTATTCACTCTTATTTAATATGGTTTTCCATATTTTATGATTTCTGAAAGTACACTACTGATATTTTATAGCCTATGCAAAAAAGTCCTTGTACAGGTAGAACTACACTTTTATTAATATGAATGATTGCAATGTTTTTTTTTTTAAGCACTACGTATTGACTTCTGGATCTATACATCATTATTAGTACTACAAATAAAATAATACGCAGATATGACAAGCATAATATTGTTGCAATAATACTAAGGACAATTCTGATATATTTACCGACCAAATGGGTTAATCAAACCAACATAAAGCGGTCCAATGGGAATGGCGCTCCTCTGGCATCAAGCCAGCCAAATCGAGATATGATCCAATTTGAAGGACCAAGCGTTAGTGGAATGAAAAATATTCATTTATCATTCGTTTTTGGATATCTAAATACTCCAAGTCGCCAAGTTCAAATTAAAACAATATTGGTTCAGTGGTAGCATGTAAGGAAGGTATCCATTGATCGACGTGAATTCGTATCCCCGCAATGAGCCTGATTATTCGTTGAAAAAAAAAAACAAAATATAGTGATAAAACCATAGCATAACGGTATAGCATAAGTTCCAAGGGACGCCTCACTGATAAAAAACTGAATAATTTATTGATCTTTTTGTTCTTACACTGGCGAGCTTTACGGGCACAAGGCATTTTCCTCCAGCTAACCAGGGTTATTGTGAGAAAAAATATCATTATAGGTAGTACGATTTAAAATCCTTTTATTTGACTAAATAAAAGTTAGTTAACAGTAAAGTAGAAGTATTTACGTTAATAACAAGAGTAAAACTTTTTTCTCTTTACAACATTTTGATTGTGAACGTATGGCTAGTATTCAACAGGATATTCAATCTTATTTTTTGAAATCCAAACTGGTATGTTAGAGCAAAAAAGGGCAGTACCATAATCGGATCTCGCTGCATCGTTAGTCTTGTTTCGGGCCGGCACTGGAGAGGATTTTTTACAAAGCAAAACTTAAATGTAAATAACATGAGCATGCAATAAATGACCTGATTAGGAAGGAGATAATTCTCAACAATGAGGCTGTTGATGATAATAATTGTCCAGAGCAAATTAGGACATGTCTATTCCATGATACGAAATGAAGTTTCTAGAATGATTACGCCATTCGTGTACTTAATTATAATTTTCTGTGGTTTTCCAATAGTTAACATACAGGTTTTCACAAGCTTAGTTTCCGCAACTTAACGTCTATGTGTGCCTATTTTGCGCGATTGTAGCTGACTTCAATCGCGCCAGCCCTTTTTTTTAAGAAGTCCATCAGTCGTATGGTTTTGTTAAAACCAGCGACAGGTTCCTTGATGTGCTAAGGTATTTAACCTGATATTGTGCCGACTCATTGCACTCGAAGAGTACGTTATGGTTACAATCATTCTGGCTACGGTAAAGTGTCCGTATCCTATTAAGGTGACCATTCGTGCCTAACTTCTGTTATAGCGTTAAATAACTTTAGAGATGTTGGGATTAGCAGACGGTCTATACTGTGTCTCTAAGTCATCTAGTGGTCAGCATAATTTTTACGTCATAAAAATAATTCTCACATCAAAAGGTTAGGACCAATGAGTCGCTTAGCGCATTTGACTTGTCTCTTATGTCATAGAGAAAGCTCTAGCCGCTGAATGTTGTCAGTAAATCTCTAGCTGATTACTCCACAGTGTACAACTTTGTACAGCCGCGGGGATGATAATTTAAATGGAAACTCTAATGTGTTTTTAATTGTTAACAAATTTACGCTGTATTTGTCAGCAAAAGAAAGGTAGACGAAGATTACATTTAAATTTAAATATATAGTTATAATACATACGATTTCTCAAAGGTGTCTCTTCCTGACGACACCATATCTCCGTTAATTCTTTATCAATATTATGATTCAAACATCATTTAAATGCTAATATACCAAGCTATTGACAAAACATAGACACATAGGTATCTTAAAATTTATATTTTCGTTAAGATATTTATCTTAAAACTTCAAATCTATTTTAATGCCATCTATTGGTGCTTATGAAAATATACTCAATGCGCCATCTATTAACAAGCTATTTAACTAACACGGCAGCTTAGATTGTTTACATTATATAATACGAGTATGCGAAATGTTCGCAAGAATCAGCTAGTAATATCCAATAATCTAATTTAGAAACTACCCAACCCGATAGATTATTTTTGCATTAGACAGCCCATTTATTGACGAAGGTTTTAAGCTACATAACTTTATATGCTCCCTTACTTTATAGATTCAAGACACGGACTAAAAATTTGACTTGTGTAAAATTACGGAACAGCTGGTGGGCGCAAGTGCAGAGCCTTGCGGAACTCAAGTATCTACTGACATGAGTTGCGAATTACATCCATCAACAAGGATATGAATTCTACGCTCATGTGGAAAGCCAGAAATCCACGTGCACAAGTTTTCGGGAAGTTCGTACATCGGAAGTTTGGAGAGAAGTCCACGGTGCTAGACCCTATTAAAATCTTTGGCTATTTCGAGACTAATCGCCAAGGCTTCTCCATGCTTGTCAATGGCCTCCTCCCAACTGTACAACACGTACGCTAGAAGATCACCCGTCGATTGATTTTAGCGAAAGTCATATTGAGGATCATTATTCAAAAAGTGATCCTCCACATAGAGGACAAGTTGGTTGTTGATGATCCGCTCAATGATTTTGCACAACACTGATGTTACGGCGATTGGTAATTGGCGATACGGTAATTGTTAGGGATCAACTTATCTTCCTTCTTGGTAATCGGTTGCATATTAGCCTCTCTCCAAGCCCAGACCATGACACCAGAATGGTAAAATAGGTATAGGGTGCATTAATACTGGAAACAACTCAGCTGCACATTTTTTGAGAAATATACCGCTGGAATACCATCTGGATATCGGACTTTCGAACATAGAGCGAATGCAATTCTCTAAGCACGTCACAATACCTAAATCGTATATCAGACATTGTGACACCATTGTTGGGCAAAATAAGTGACTGTGCGTTGCGATCGTCAGGTCAAGAGTTAGCCGCAAAGAGATTTGCAAGTAGGAACGTCGCCTTCTCCTACGGCTCATAGGTCAGTGATCCATCAGAATATCACAGCGAAGGTAATGCAGGACGACAGAAGTTAGCTTGCACGTCTTTGACCAGACCTATTTTTATTATAACGGACTGTTATAACAAGACGAATAAATATTTGTGAATTATAAATAACATACACAATTATTAGACCAAACAAACAAAATGTATATAGTGTAAGAGACTATATACAGATAATATATACTCGAAGTGATAAGTAAATCCATTTAGAATATAACAATAACAATCTACGTCATTTATTTAGTAGAAAGTTTTATTTAAATAACTTCTACGTACATACTCGTACAGTGGGATTACTAAACGCCGAGCAACAACTGATAATGGGGAAACAAATTATTACATATCGCGGGAAATTCGCGATATTGCACACGTGAATTTTATTAGTAAGCTATTTACGCCCCATTGTTTCACCCGTGATTATTTGACGAACTCTCCATCGCACCGCCGCCAAAGCTACCGTGTAGCCTATCGGTGTACTCACTTCCCGTACATGTTTACAGCTTTCCAGATTGCTTGATGTTGATGAATATTGCTTCGGTCCTTAGAGTCGTAACGTGAAGTTATGTAACCTATAACCTTTCTCAATAAATGGTCTATAAAATGCAAACATATTTTGTCAAATCTGACTGTTAGTTCCAGAGGTTAGTACGTTCAAACAAACAATCTCTTAAGCTTGGAATATTACTATATATATCCCATACTTCCACCCGAGCTATAACACCTCTAAATGACACTTACATAGAAATACAATCCTTTGTTTGTCGAGTATTCGCAAAAACGCCACACTTGCCCTAAATACGTAATATACTAGTAAAATTTTCATCTAGTAGTTCGCGGTAACAAAGATTTGGTATTCAGGATTTTATGCTTAACATTTATGACCTTTATGTCATGAGTTGATGGTCTATTTGTCAATGTATATAAAGCAATGCAAGTAATTTAACAATGATCTAAGCATCGAGTTTTTCTGAGCTAATTTATATTCTATATTGTTAGTATCTAATCGGGCAAAAATTATCTCGCAGACGTTATTAACCTGTACAATGTACGCTTTCTTAGTTTGTATAAGGAGGCGAGTGCTCTGGTATTAAAGTTTTTAAATTTGGTTATTTATTTAAATCCCTGTAACTACTGTTTCGATTCTAAAAAAATATATTTAAAAGTTCATTATTTTAAAATTGTATTTTTACATAATCATATTTAGTATGCTTTTATCAGAGGTGGATAATTTGAAAACGGTCTTCTCGACCAAAACAAAACTTACATATAGGTTCTTTAAAGAATAATTTGACGAGAGCCAGCTTCTTTATGACCCCTCGCTATTGACTGACTCTTTCTAAGCGTATAGCAAAAAAATGTGATGCATTATGGGACACCTGTCAGATGTGAAACTTCTAAATTTAATTATATTTTATATTGAAATATGAACAAATAAAAACGAAAAATATATTATATGTATAAAATAAAATGCTATTTAATTATTTTATGTTTATTAAATGGCACGTCTCGAAGTTCCACCAGAACGCTTTTACTTCTGCCCAAACGCGCCATTAGATGCTTCACATCAAAAAACTCATAAACTATTCTAACAAATTTATTTATAATAGACAGAAGATTCAAAATTGATATATGCAATATTATATCATTATCCATCAAAGGTGAACAATGTACAATAGAAAAAATGTTACAAATTATAGAACAAAACGTAGCTGGGATTGTTGAACAAAATTTCAAATATTTTCGCAATATAATAATTATATTAAAAACTTAAACACATGGGACAACCCTAGTGCGTTGAGGAGGAACATATGGCCTCCGGACTCGATAATGGCACAGGCATTTGAAATTCTGATAAATTGATAAAGTTGTCACTGCCTAACCCGATTTTTATAACATACCAACACCATTTATTTATACGTATGAAGTTTATTTAGCAGGAAATTAGAGAAAATTGTTTTTTTTAATTCAACATTTTTACTTCTTTCAAAGATTAATTTATTAAAAATTAGTATATTTAAAAGTCTGTTGTATAATCCATTAAGTTTAGGAAGCCTGAAGAATTTACAAGCTTGTTAACAAACATTAGTGAATCTATAAGGTTTCGTTCGCCCTTTTGAACTAAAATTAAAGGAGAATTATTTTTGTTGGAAAAAGTATAATTAAGTTGGAATAACTAAAAATATTCTAATAAGATTTATAAAAAAAAAATATGCTAGAGTTTTCTGTGAGATGCATTTAATTTCATGACGTAATGAGTTATAAACATTATATATACAGTATTTTTCTAGATGAAATTTATTTTTAATTACCTATAATGTTATTACAATACCTAGCTGGAATTGAATAGGGAAACACTTTGCTAGACCGCTAGCTAACTCATGGAAATAGAATTAAAGTTAATTAATATAAATGTAAGATTCCATACAATTCTATAGGAAAAAAACAGTGATTTTAAGATGTGACTAAAATAAAACCTTACTTAAAATAAGCTTAAGCGTTTGTGATCTAAGCAAAATTGGAAAAGGTTTATTGGCCTACTTTCTCTGCCTTTCATTCCCTCTACCTAATTCACTTACTTTACAAACACACAACAAGAGTAGCAAGCATTCGCAGTAAAAGCATTATATTATTAATAATACTTATATAATATATATATACAAAAAAGTAAACGTAATTTTTTTTAATAAACACTGAGTGAAATAGTTGTTGTAAGGCTAGACGAATACCAGGCGAGCAGACAATAAAAAGAGCTTCCTCTCTGCATACAAAGTTGTAACAATCGAGTCGCAGCACAATGACACATGTGCTTCCCTTTCACTCGTTAGACATGGGTATAATACCGTCTCGCTCGATGACACGTCCTTCCTGAAACTATAATAGACGCGGACCGAAGGACGGTTGATTATATCGGAGGGCTGTCACACGGTTCTATGCGAGTTGAATAGATTGTGGTGTCAATGGGTACCTGTGTTATTCCAGTTAACATAAACACTATTAGTAGATACCTTTTGAGTGATTGAAGTTGTTGAAGGTAAACTTACATATGTTTAGTACGTTGAGAACGTCAATAAATTAGTTAAATAGTACAAACAACAAGAGAGAAAATCGAAAACGTATGTTTTCCTATCTGCCTACGTCATCATAAAATAATACACTCCACGAATTTTGACAGGAATTTGAATAATAGCGTAGTTATTTTTCATGTACAAACTTGCGTTTTATTAGTATACATTGTGAACTTTTGTTAGTATATTTCGAGATATATTTTGATAATTTTATACAACTGAAGTGAATTCGAAAAGAAATTGAATATTGATTGCTCCATTAGTAATTTATAGTAAATTGGCTACATCTAGATTGAATATACTCGTTCATAGAGCCAATAATGAGTAAACATACAAGAAGATGAGAAAAAAGTCAAATTATTGTAACCATGCAAATAAAACTCAGACATTGGCAGATACGCAAATAGCGCCTTGTTGAACAGAACAAAAAAAAAACTCATCATGAATCGTTGTCTCTGAATTTAACTACGAGGTACGTGTGAAACGTGAGTATATTTTATAAACGATACAATGAATGCAGTTTTTAATACTAACAAATTTCTTTGAAGATTTCTCTCTACTTGGGGTAGTCCGACTGGTGAAATACCTCCACCCTACAGAAGACTGTGGCCAAATAAACTTTTGTTGTCTTTTGTTGTATTCCTGCGGTGAGTAGGGTTCCAGAGCTCCTTGGGATGGGAGGGTTCAAGGTTTGCAACGCGCTAGTAATATCTATGGACAAGCGTCCATAGGCAACGGTAGCTTACCATCAGGCGGGCCGTATACTTGTTTGTCACCTTTGTAGTATAAAAAAATATCAATTTTACTTCTGAATGTTCTCTGAAATACATAAAATATAACGTGATGATATTGAATTAATAACAAATTTTGATATTTTATCCATGTAAAAGCAATTACATGATTAAATAAGATTTTAACATTAAAATAAATCAAAAACGATTACCCTCATCACACAAACTGACATCACCATTATGACAAAGGTGAAATATTGAAAACATCTCGCCTGTAGTAATAGTGAAGGTGAATGCTATTCGTTTCGTAACAACAAAATCCGAACCCCTGTCAACGCATGCCCAAGGGGTTAAATGCAAATATCATTTTAAATATTTCATATTTCATTGATTACTTGATTATAGAATATGAATAGAAATTTATTGCTGTCGCGATAAGCCTGAACGATCGAACAGAGTGCGAGAGAGAGAACTGATTATTTTAATCGTATATATAAAAATGTCGTGTTAGTTGGTGTTAGTGATCGTGTAAGTTCTAAACGGCTTGAGCGGTTTAGCTCTTATTAAAGAAATATATTAATTTTATCAAGACAATGGCTCATAGTTAAGTTAGGATCCGATAGGTGATGCTGTCGTTGAGTTATTTACTACCGAAAAAGTAGGACAACGTCTACCAGTCAAGCTAGTACCTATACATAATAGACGAAACCATAACTTCATATTCCCGTTTTCTGGACTGCTTTTAATATTTTTACCAAAAATGTTTTACTTTTAGTTTTAATTTTTTTTGACTATGCCTATATGTTGTTCTATTTTATATACCTCAATATTGGTTGCTGGTAGTCTGATACCGGCAGTATAACTGTTCAATGCTTCTAACTATTATAATAGTTAATTAATCAAGAAAATTAAAACAGAGGAACATGGCAGTGGGAGATATAATAAAAATATTTTCTCTAGTACATAACCCAGGAATAAAATAAAGGACTACGTTTGAACAGACTAACGTCCGCATTTCCTTTTAAGATGAGATTCTTTGTATCGGTCTGCACCTGCGGAATTTGATCGGCATCCATTTTCAGGATCATATATACTTGATTCACCTAGCACTAGGTACATAAAAAAAACTACTTACTTTTAATAAATGTACTCCAGATTTAAAAATAGACAAACTAATCCCATTTCTGATACAAATCATTATATTTATTACAAACACCATCTCACACACCTATATAATAGAATATCAATCTTGAAAAGGCTTTTAAAAATTTCATCTCTCCCCTACACCGAGACTGGCCGTTTAGACCCCACTGGGATGGATATAAGGGTTGCTAACCCTTTGAAACGAAAATAACTCGATATTTAGAGCGAAAGTTCCACAACTCACCGATGTAGCTCGTAATATCTTCAATATTCATCGACACACCCTACACCCAACCACGAAACCCAGCAATAGATTTTTTTTTTGTGTTTAGCTATCACAAATTTTCAGTACGTAAATATTTTTCCTAATAATAATATAAACAAATTTAGTGCCTATAAAACAAGAAAATCACCAATTACGTGTGAAGAATGAATGTCCTTATATGCGTCGTTATTGTCGTGTATAAAGACGGGACAACCCTGTGGGGAAACACCCTTTCAAGGCGAAGTGAAAGACATTATTCTCCGGCCTTTAGATTTACGTGCTCGTACCGGCTGTATGCTATGCGAGGGTATTTTAAATTTAATTTTGTTCTGCCTTATATTTACGGTATCTCGTAGTAACAGAATTTTAAACTAGAGACAATGTGTTATTCAATATTTTTTTTACCTTTAATAATTATTTATAGTCACAGTTAATTATCACGTTCAATTCAGTAAAGAAAATTTTACAATAATTTCGTTAGAGCTAGAGTCCAGAGCCTCCAGACGTTACTTGTTTACTAAGTAGGTAAGAAAATGTGTGGGATAAAGTAGTGTTAGAATGTTTTTTTTAATTTGCTCGGTATATTGACGGTACTGTCCCTGATAGTAAGCACGCTACAATCCAAACACAACGGCGGCGACAACCAAGAGATTTAAATCCATCGGCGGTCGCCGCTGTCTTGCCGCATATATATCTCTTCACGTTACTTTTAAAGAACTCGATGTCGTAAGAAGGAGGGAACACATTAACCGGGAGATGTTGCCACAGTTTTACGGAACGACAAATATAAGTAATAATTAATGCACAATAAAAAAATCAGTAAAATGAATTCCCATTATTTGTTATCATTGATGGCCGACTTAATCAAGTCGCACTTCTGTCACATAATGCGTACGCAGCACTCATCTTTACCCTCTATATAAACTATATATTCATCTACATATATAAATATAAATACACCAAAAGAAGTAAACTTAAAAAAAGAAGTTGATGTCATATAATAAACTGAAGCACATTTTAACTATTTTGGCAGACGCCTAAGCAAACGTACGAGTTCACGAGCACGTTTTTGTGCTCGCCAACTGTGACAAGCGAGGCGTAAACTCCGCTTTGTACGCTCATACGCTTTTATTTGCTACTCTGAATAATTATTGTTTGCTTGCACTGTGAATGAATCATTAAGATGTACTATATATTTCAAGATAAGCAGATATATAAAAAACATATATAAATATACCATAAAAACTAATATACATAATTATGAATAGTCTGTGTACTATTTCTAAGCACTGAGATAACCAATTGCACAGATTTAAGAAAAAGGCAGATAGAGCCGTCAAAACAACAAATGTGAGACCTTTTGGAAAATTGTAAAGGTCATAGGAGTCCTTCATTTCAAATACAAAATCAGCTTATGGATGACGGACGATAGATCAGTGACTACATTGCTGGAGTGTTAATTCTGTTAATTAAGAAAAAAAAAGCTTATTTTAGGTAACCTGGCAACATTACTCACACACGGTCGCATAGTTATACAGTATTGTTATCTGGTTGTCAAGGACACACAGCTAAATGCAAGTCCAACGTTTGTTGTTCAAACGTTGTTAATCTAATTAAATTCTATTATGTTTCTTCTGTGCGAAGTTACTTAAAATGAGTTTTACTGATATATCTTAATTAACAGGAATACCACTCTAGGAGTGTAATATTGACACAGCTTCGTCATCCATAATAGAATTTAGGCCCACATTATACACTTTAATATTTATATTATTCTTATTGTTAATGTTATATGTTATTGCCTTGTGTTATTGTTATATGTTATATTATATGTTTATGAAATATTCTACATATTAGGATAATGTACTAGTGGCATAAAAATTAAGCAAGAAATTTATTGTATATAATTACTATATATTATTCTTTTGAGCTATAACTTCATCTTAGTCGTTACATATTTCCATTTCAAGTATATCATATATCATCATTTTTTTTTTCGAACTGACTATACTGTTAGCCTTAGGGGCCTTGGAGCCTTTACGGCTGTTACAGCTTCACGGGGCTTGGGGGCGAGCACTTAAGTCACTCAGCCACGAAAGCTTTGCAACAACATCCGAGGGCCAGTGGCCCTCAGTGGCCAACAGTCCGACTGTTGCGCGTATGCAAATAAGTCGCGATCTGGCTAATTCCCTATCATTCGATCTAAACTAACTATACGTATATACATGTTTCTTCCCCCTGGGAGGAGGGAAGGAACATATGTATGTGTATGTAGTGGTCTGAAAATGCTTGTCTAACTAGGCAAAAAAAGAAAAAAGAAGGTCTCTTGCAGAACCTATGTACCTATGTGTTATGCATGTGTGTATAATGCAGTGTCATATGTGGCTGTGGAAGCTAGTGAATGTAGAGTCACTGTATCGCGAGAGCGGCTGCTTGGCTCAAGGGCTCCATACCGATGGATCGGACCTAGATCATCAACATCAATTTATACCAAGTATTCAGTCATTTACCGGGTGTAACCACAGATGACAAAATGTATCAAATAGCCGAATGTCATCAGGGTCGAACACCACAGCTATCTTACATTGACATCACTCCATATACTTTTAAGCACCTTAATGATAAATAATTAAAACAATGTGAATAAATTTATTAAATAAAAATAAATAATCAGAAGAAACATTCACGTTCTTAGAACAGAAAAAATTCTTTCTCGAGACAAAACTTACCTAGAGTTAGATCTCTTCGACGAATCATGTTTCTTCCCACCTTGAAGATTGGGCAGGTCCTTTTGCCGTTTCTTCGTTTCCCTCCATATCCTATAGTAGAGTGTACACATAACCGTAACTGGCACATAAAACGCAGCTATAGCAGTCCCAAATGTTATAAACTGATTAGTCTCTATAAACTGGATGTAACACTCGTGAGGAGGTACTTTCCTTTCGCCGTCGATGTACGGCCACGCGTATATCCACGGCGGCCACAGGATCAAACTGAACCCCCACGCACTGCCTATCATGAATGTCGCTCTACGTGTAGTCCTCTTAGCTCGATAAGTCAACGGTCTTGTCACACTGAAGTACCTATCGAAACTTATTATTAACAGATTCAATACAGACGCGTTCGAAGCGAGATAATCCAACGCAAGCCAAGTGTCACAGACGTGCGGCCCGAGAGGCCAGTATCCATAAATCGTGAACATTGTGTACAGAGGCATGGATATGAGGCCGACAGCGAAATCGGCGACGGCCAGGGAGAATAAGAAGTAATTGCTGATTGTCTGCAGTTGCTTGTCGATCTTGAAACTGATCATAACCATCGAGTTGCCGACTACGGTGAGCACTGAGAGGACGCTGGCGATGATGGCGATGACTATCTTCTGAGCGAGGCTGTAGGGGCTGGTGGGCAGGTCGAGGTCGAGGTCGAGGCCGAGCGTCGGGTCGGTAAGGTTTGCTGTGTCGTTGAACGCGACGAGCATGCTGTCAACTCGACGAGTCGCCGCGCCGGTAGCGCCGACCGAGCGCGCGCTCACCTGCCAACAATACATCAATTTATTTATATTTCATATTACTTTAATATGAAATCTTACAGCTAATAGAAACAATAGTAAAAATATAATACAAATAGAAGAAAATAAAACCGGCCACGCGCAGTGTACGTTTCCGTAGTTGCCTTAGGAATTATTATGGATTATATGTTATTGTGGTTGTTACGATTTTATTTTTCCGTAACTTTATACTGTTCATAAAGTTATATTTACCACTTGTTTTACACAACTAACAACTTCATCTAAGTAATTTGCAGTACAATTTGTACGAAATTTCTTGTTTACATTTCCAATCACGTTACTCACAGATTAAAAATCCAAATTTTCCCAAAAGCAAAATTAAATAAAGCAAATGATGTATTCATTTTTTTCACATTTGTATTGTGGCTTATTACCTATATACCAATAATTTAAAATAATTAAATTTAATTTTCAATCATACTGTCAACTCCCGGATTAGATATTTCGCAACATCAAAGCGATAGTAGAAATGACAAACTATCGGCTTCAAAAATGGCAAATTCAGATGATGTACCAAACATAATGTGAGTGGTAAGGCACGACAATAGCTTCTGCCTGGATCGCGACCACCACACACTAAGTGTAACACCCGCAATTGTAGCTCGCTTAGGCGTGTTGCGTTCCGGATCACCCGGTGTAAGTCCAGTAATCAAGCGGGGTGTTAGAGATCTTTACTTAACTGGTTCGTGACTATCTTGGACATGAGGATAAACCTGTCACAGTGACTCTTTTCCGATTTTTCGACTTTCTGTTGTTTTTGAATTGTACTATGTTTTGTCATCAAGTACAGTGACGTCACTATGCTGTGTTAATATTTAAAAAAAACTTAATTATATGGCCAGGCTTAAAAACCGCACCAGCTGATGTCCTAATAATTATTTCAAAAGTCGAGAAATTGAAGATGTTTCACTTTTCTTTCCTAACGATATATAAATTAAAAACCATCAACATTTTATTGTATTAGTTCATGTAAATTGTGAGAAAAGACCAAAATATGATTAATTTCTAAGAACAACACGATATTACATAAATATCTCCAATACCTAACAGGCTTCCATAACAAGAACACATTTGCACACACGTGTTAAATTGAGTTGTCCGAAGTTATTACCAATTTTCCAATTATTAAGTTCCATGAAATTTGCCAGACGGAATGTAAAACGTCCTTGTACACTTGCACCATGACCTTGAAAAACTTGATTACACTGTTCAAATTTCATTGGTAATATTACAAACAAAAAATGTAAATTGATAGCGAAAACATTTAGCCAAAATTTTTGTATAGGGTTTATACATGAATATTGTAAAATTACAACACTCTTCGTAGATTACTTCACATGTGTAGGAAAATTACTCGTATAGTATTTTATTTTTGGATTAAGATGCATTGTAATTTTACTTATACTTAGGTTTGTAAAACAATTGTAGTTTTACAAAAAAAAATAGCAGTGTATATGTATAGTATATCAGCTGTGTAGTTACCATAATACAGCTTGTATTATAATATGCTTAGTTTATATTTTAAGTGGTGAAATGATGTCAATATATTTTAAAATAAGTGTGTGTATTTATATACACATGTATGAAATTATAATTATTTATCGTAAGAAAACAACAATTTCATTTTATTTTATTTATTTATTTAGTACATTATTTATTTATTTAGAAGGAATTGCGAACAAACTGGAGTTCCTAGTACGCCTAGTAGGTACTCGGAAATTTAATTTACTTGCGAGTTCTGGGCAATCTGTTATTGAGTTAACTAGATCATATACAAATCGCATGTAGCTTATAATTCTTCGGTATTTTAATAATAACATATTATAGTGCTCACGGAGATGGTCCTTACTTTTAAAATTTTACAAACTTATTATGTATGTTTTCCAACCTGTTATTGTGTGTAATGAAAGCTGATGACCATATTGACGACACATAATATATGCAGCTTCTCACATAAGAAAAATAAAGCACCTTAAGAGGTGGGATTTAACTGAATGGCTTTGTGACTCTCAATATTAACCCTAGCATTTTGATGGCTTTTTGATGAACAAAATCGTAATGATAATTGTACAGTAACTTCGAGTCCATCATAATCCCCATATCTTTCACACAATTAACACTTTTAATTAACACGATACCTCCATTTCCAAATCACACAATGAACACTTTCAATTAACACAATACCTAATTTTTATCACGCGCGCCAACAACACGATGACTTTAGTCATCAATGATAATGATGTGAATTCATATTACTGACTTTTTCTATTGGGTTAAAATAATTTAGCGGTGTATAAATAACGTTTATTAAAATGAATGTATATTGTTATAATTGATGGGCAGCTACCTCATGTCATAGTTCCAACACATGATGATGAGCTTATAATTTTACCCATTACTAAAGGCGCCCAAAGAAGTGTATCTTATAAAAACACTAGTCTTAAATTTGACGGCCATCATGACTATTGTCGATAGCAGCAATATTTTGTTTACCCTTTCATCTTGAAAACTATATCTTAACTCTTTGTCTTTGTCATAGTTAAAAGTGGTAAAGACTGCCCAGCTTCGACTGCAGGCACCTATCTCTATCGTTATTGGCATCACGCACTAGCACAAGAGGTGTTCCAACTCGGTCCTTAGTCTTAGTACTTTTTATAACTATAAACAGGCGTACGGCCCGATAAGCGGTAAGTATGATCTATGGACGCTTGTAACTTATATCACTAGTGCATCACCGACCTTGAACAACCCTTCCTGAAGGAGCTCTGGAAACTCTACTCACCGCAGTAATACAAGACAAGGTTATTTGGCTGCGATCTCTATAGGGTGGAGATATTTTAACAAACTGCCATGTAGTGTCAAGTAGAAAGAATTTTCCAAAGAGATATGTCTGTGCCCTACCTCTCTTAATTTCTAACGACTATAGGACTGCAAGCCCAGGGAAGGTGTCACAAAGTCTCTAATGGCTTTAGGGCCATAAGGCAAACAGTATTGACAGTTCAAAAAAAATACTGCGATCTTCTTGAGGTTGGTTGTACATAGTTATAAGCCGCGGTGATCACATAACACATTTACTCATCTTTGTTGTCCAGTTTAAAAAACACTGAAATGTTGTGAAATGTTGTGTGTGTTGAAACACTACGTAAATAAAATTTGTGTAGACGATAACCAGCGACATAAATGGCTTTGTACTTCTCTACAAAGAGAATAGACGCCCAGACTGAGTGGTACGATAGATATGAAGAAAAATAAAGAAAGAAAGATTTTAATTTAACTAATGAACAAAAGTGAAGGCGTATTCTTAATTATCCGTAGTCGGAGGTAGGGCGTTTAATATTTCGTTTCACAAGTATTAATTAGTACCTCGGTGTAAATATTTCACGGAACTGTTCGCTTTTGACTGTGACTTTTGTCACAGCATTCAATTTTACAGATGCACTTATTTTTGTTACGAAGAGTTAATTTAAATAGATGAACAATTTATCAAATAGTATCATATTAATTGTTTCTCAGTATATAGTACAATGATCCACAAGCTAACCAATGGAATGTTCTTATGTATTTAATTGAAAAGGTCACCAAAATTTTGGTAACGCGTGGGAAGCGTGGGTGTAATGTAGTTGTTGTAGACTTTGTACTGTATAATTAATGGACCAAAAGTCAATGTACCTTATTATTGAGCGTCCAATTTGTATGGTGATTAATAGAATGATCGCGGTCAGTGGAATCCGCCCAATACGCACGGGCCCTTGAGAATTACGCGCCGCATTCCCGAACCACAACAATTCACTACATTCCTGTAGCTAAACGGAGTCATATTTAGGCATTGTGACAATGTTATTCTTGTATTTTATTGTTCATATTGATATCTAATTTAGTTATAATTGTCTATTTTGTAGATTATAATAAATACCTAATAATATAACTATGTTTATGTTTTACTTTGCATGACATGTTGAGTTTTATCTAAATAAAATTTACTCGAATTTTTCTACTTCTAATAATATAAGCTACAAATTGTACATACTTCGAAATTCGATTAGGAAGAATAAGTATTTGTATTTAAGATAACGTTTTACGTTTAAAAACGCCACTCTAAAAACAACACTAGTATACCACCGCATGAATATTTTATTGTTGATTTTAAAACTTTTGCAGTTGGCAGACACAATTTTGAACTATTGATCAATAGCAGTATTTTTTGTTTGTTTGTTTGTTTGTTTCTTTCTATTGACTGAGTACTGTACTATTGACCAGTAGGGTTTCTTTTTTTATCATTATAGGTTTAGCGTTGTGGCCACAATCTCACCTGATTAAGTGACGACAACGCGCTAAACCTAGTTGAAGACTGGCTCTCAAGTGCAGCTGCCGGAACACACCTATTGGTGCTTGGCGACAGATTTTCAACTTGAGGGTGGTAGCTAGCCAGGCGGGCATTAGAAAAAGCCCTACCACCATGCTATGGTTTCCTCACGATGTTTTCCTTCACCGAAAGCTCAGGCTCATTGCAGTGATTCGAACTCACGTCTATCGATGCGAAGTCGTACACGCTAAGACTGAGCCATCATTGCTTCCTATCTAAAATGAAAAAAAAATAACAAACCCTAATAATACTATTTTGTTGTCCGTTTGTCTAACCATGTGTCAAGTAAGTATCAAGGCTCTATCAACGGCTTGAGACCAAAAATTGAAATTAATATCGAATACCAAGATCTATTACCTACAGAGATACAGATCTTCATACTAAAAGTCCTACTCGCAGAACAATTCTCAAAACCTATAAGATTTACCTGAGGACCTACGATAAGTTTCCGGAATAAATAAAAAAAACTACCATTTATCGTATTTCATAAAGAAAATATCAATGCAATATTTCCCAACATTTCTAACAGCAATAAATAACAATTCAGGGCACTCTATGATTCTAAAATAGGTCTGGTCGTAACTCCTCTCTATAAACCACTAGTTGATGAGACCATACGGCTCGGTTTATGACTATCTTTATGACCTTTGACTGTATGCTGGCCCATAAACGTCATATCATAATATATATCATGTATTATACTAGCCGAAATCTTCAGTAAATAAACTGCCCAATGGAAATCGAGATAAACGCAATAAAGGGTCACAGTTCCGTATTGAAAAAGTGGGTGGAAAGTGACAATTGTCTATAACTCAAATAATACCTTGCACGTATATGACAAGAGAAGTTCTTTATTTTCTCAATACGCAGTTGTTCAGAAAATGACACTTGATGAAGTTTTTTCTTTGTATTTAATTTATCTCTAGAAAATAATGGTTATCGGAACATAAAATTGAATGAATTGGTCTTCTATTTAAGCAGCTTATTATCCTCCTCATAAATATCTAAGTATACTGGAATGGTTAGAAAAAAATTTCAAGGAACAACACAACTGCATTTGATGGACGAATAACACTAACTGCTACAAAGGCGTGCCTAGGGATGGTATAGATAGTGGCCTAAAAGTCCTGGTACAGTTTTCGCTAAATGTTGGTATTTGGTTAAAAACTGGTACCGCCAAACAAATAGTAAAAATACCAGGGCCATAAATACTATAGCCACAAAAACTTCCTAGATATTTTTAATAAAGGAGCCGCCATCTTGTTAGTATTATGTTTGAAGATTACAAGAATAATCATTAATATTTCGTAGCAAGTGGAAGGACGTGGTCTCTGTGGCTTGAAATATGTATGTATGTATTAGGAAAATATTATAATGGCGTTAATTGGCATTTTTTTCTTTATAGCATTTCTTCATGAATGTCTATATTATTTAAAAGATGTTATGGTAAACAATGATATGAAGCAATGACAAAAGGAATTGGTGTGGTATAGTCATGAAGATGTTTGCGATTTGATACAATTATCATCAAATCAAAAATAATTTAATCACTTTAGGCCCTAAGAATGCACTTATAAACGTTAAACTACTACAACCGTTTGATCTATTCGGTTCGGCATCCACGACTGTACCCAATGTAGTGTGATTGATGATTAATGATAATGAATATTGATGATTGGTGGATGATGACGCCGAACATCAAATATGAGAGCAGAATTTAATGAAATACACACATGTCCGCAGGTTCTTATTACAGATTTTTTCCTAATTTGCATACGTACATTTCCTAACTTCAATTTTATTGATAACACTATTGGCTAACGGTGTATGAAAATATCATGAGAAAACCCAAACACTTGAGTTATGTTTTCGTAGTAACCATGTACTCGGAAAATACAGAATGAATCCATTTCTCGGCGTGTGTATTCGGAACTACTACGGCGTAGGCAGGCGTAGCAATTTAACCTGTAGTCCTCTCGGGAAGCGGCCTTTGCTTAGCAATAACATATACACTATACACTAATTTTTTATATTTAAAATTATAATTAAAATAACTAAAAATATTTGTTTTTAAATTATAAGTTTAGCGGATTTTTAACTTCGATAGAGATGTTTTCTTCTATATACACATATATACATATATAAAACTTAGAAGAAAAATAACCAAACTCACTAAGAACTTACTATCGTTTCAGCTACAAAGGCTCATTGCCTCACCAAGTTACTTTATCATCTATATCATTGCGAGTGTTGTGTTTGACGTTATCTCATCATACCTCCGTTCCACTACAGAACTATGCGGGCTGGTATACGAAGTCACAGTTGTATCCAACACAGTGAGAGCAAAAGCCTTTGCAAATTCACATGTTTGCCGTAGAAGATGGGGAATTACCGCGTTTATCAGTGTGTTCTCCTACGATATCAGGTTTATCAAACGAGGCAAAGGAAGCATTTCTGGAGGACGTCTTGACTGTGACGATTGCTGATGGAATGTAAAGTTTACCTTTTAAAAGTATCGTAGTCGTTAAGACTTTAATAACGTCAAAAGTTTCGCTTATTTACTAAACATTATTCATTAACCTGTTCAGTTAGAGACACAAATACGGCATACGGAAATGTCACGTCAGTCGACTGCGACAAAAAATAATTAAGAACCATCGAGACGATGAAGCAATCGAAACCAACAGTTAGTCTTGGTTTATCTAATTTACAAAAAAAGAACACATTAAAGCTCAAGACACAATTTCAGAACTTAAGCACGAGAACAATTTTCATAATCAGTTTTCTAGACAAAACAATGTTGAAACTTCTGGCATACCCTCAAGAAATTATGAAAGTCTGCATACATTAGTGTATGACTTAACTAATGTATTGAGATTCAAATTGTCCGATACAGATATAGATACAATACATCGAATACGACCTTATCATACGGCCCGTAAGAATAATAAATAACCAGCACGACCACCCTCTATTATTGTGCGTTTCACACAGCACCGCCGTAAGGATCAGCTGATTGGGGCTGCGCGAGTTCGCCATGGCATCACCACCGCCGACATGGGCATGCCTGGTCTTGCTTCGAGACCCGCCACGCGGCAACTCAAGCCTAGGTTCGATCCATCGGTATGGAGCCCCTGAGCCAAGCAGCCGCTCGCGCGATACAGTGACTCTACAATCACTAGCTATCACAGACACACATGCACGCCACATAGGTACATAGGTTCTGTAAGCGACCTTTTTTTCTTTCTTTGCCCATTTAGACAAAGATTTTTAGATTACTAAATACACATACACATGTACCTTCCCTCCTCCCAGGGGGAAGAAACATTTATATATGTATAATTAGTTTAGACCGAATGATAGGGAATTAGCCAGATCGCGACTTATTTGCATACGCGCAACAGTCGGACTGTTGGCCACTGAGGGCCACTGGCCCTCGGATGTTGTTGCAAAGCTTTCGTGGCTGAGTCCCTTAAGTGCTCGCCCCCAAGCCCCGTGAAGCTGTAACAGCCGTAAAGGCTCCAAGGCCCCTAAGGCTAACAGTATAGTCAGTTCGAAAAAAAATATGTAGCGGCTTCTTTAATTAATATATCTACGATAGAATTTATCCAAATTTCTGTTTCTAAGATGTTTGAAAACACTAATGTACATAAGGCTGCTGGTTTTGATATGGTTCATCTAATTCTTGTTAGCAGGCTTAACACGGAATTAATAATTATATTAACTCTGCAAATTTTCTAGAGAAAGTTAAATTCAGGATACCTCGATTGTCTTCACGTTCGACTGATACATTTTTATATTCTTCAATATCATACGAAAATACCTTCTTCAGGCGATCATGCTCATTATATAATACTTTTTTGAAAATATTATTAATATAATAATAATATTTTATATTAATTCAACTTCATACAAAAGAAAAATTGGTATTTTATTGGATACTCTGATTCTATGTCAATTTCTATGGTGTATGTATTTCTATGGTTATAAGCAACTACCGCTTTGTCATTTATGTGTGCTATTTTTTTAATGTTTGTAACATTTTTATGGTACTTTAGGTCTGCAAGAGTATATAATTGTACCTTTTTTTACATGACTGTTTGTTACCTAAAGAAATAAAATAACATAAATAAATAAAAATAAATCATTTTCACTACTTCGTATTTCTAATTATGAAGTGAATAATCGCCTTTACGCGATGAAATCAAATTAGAATATAAACAACACCCCCCATGAAAGATCGGAACGGCTATTAACACATTAATTATGAATAAAGTTTGAAATCAAACTTTTCAGTGGAAAACAACTTCCGGGAAATTACTAAATGTGTATAATTAATTAATTAATTTCCACCGACCGACTTCCCGCAACCGCTGAGCGCATTACAATATTAGAGATTTGGAGCAAGTCACGAGCGGGGTTTGAAAGATATATATTTAAATATGATACATATCAATAAGCATCATATTCCTTGAAACGCATCAAATTTAAATTTTTTTTTTTTATATTCCGTGTATTTTAGTTAATAATGGTAAACGGTCGATTATTTACATTGAAATTTTCTAAACTGAATCTCTAATGATTGAATTGAATAATTATTTGCATCTCAATGATATTTATACATAGTCAAGTAATTTTTACAAATATTATAGCAATTTTATTTATATAAAAATGTTAATAATCAAAAACTACAAATAGCGTATGCCATCTAATTCGCCGTCAGAAGTAAACGAACCCAGCAGGCTCGCCTCATTGCCACGTTGTATGGCAATGCGTAAACCGCTGATCGAGGTATTGATCAGCCCACTGGTCAACAGACGCACCGACCAGTTGGCCAATAAGTCCCTTAAAAAGCGAACACTTGGACCCCACGATACCACAATTTTGCAAAATATTTTCACCGCTTGAGGTCCTCTACTAAGGCAGCTGCTGCGGCAGCTCTCAATGCAGTAACTCAAGGAAAACGTCCACACCTACTCGTTGGCGTTTGTTCAGAGCTTTCGTTCGCATTCATTCGTCCTGTCAGCTATATATCCCACATGTAGTGACACAGCTGCATCAGACAGCTTGATTTTGCTTGAAACTGTTCGCCATTTTAACATTCCTCGGAGTAAAATATTCTGTACACTTGCACTTAATAACGACAGCATATTTGTTTTGTATAAATGAATTTTCTAATGGTTATTTGGAATTATTTTTAGTTATATTACACAAAATAAATGACGAAATCCTCTACCTTCAAAAGCTACAAAACTTTGACACGATGTTAAAAAAAATACTTTAATTGATTTTACCCCAGTAACGGTTGATTTTCATAAATCGATATAGCACATTCTTCTTTAATGTAGGAAATGTATTCATCTGCGGTTGTCATGAAATTAGTCTTGCACAACTCTGCTTCAACGGTAAAAAATAGAGAATCTCTATGGTATCAATCATTATGAAATGGATGTGTGATTTATTTTTACTCAGTCCTCTCGCCAAGTTTTTGTTCATAAAGTATTAAAATCCTGAACGGATTTGTCTCCTTATGTATTTTAAAAATTTTTCAAGCACGCAGCAAAATCTAAGTCGCATAGGATTTTATCCGTGGTTAGTTGTGACCTCGTAACGTCGGTGACCTAATTCCGTTAGGACGACTCGCTCGGTGCTTCGATTAAAGACATTAATCTACAATGTATTATAGAAGGTACATTGAAGAAACTCGTAATTCATGTCGTATGGTTAACTGAAAAGTTAAAAACTTTTCTTAATTTATTAACTAAAGTATTAAGAAGAGACTTAAACTGGCTGCTATGGACCATAATTTGATTAATGCGAAAATGTTTAAAGGTGCAAAAATGCTTAGTTGGTGCGAACACGTGAATATACGAGTGATGAAAAAACGATAAAAATTCGACAGCGTAAAACGTGAACTTGAAATAAACGAATAATTTTGCCGAAAAACGAATTAAAAAATGTATAGATTATAATAAGCGATAAAGGTAGCAAGGGAATAAGAAATTAATGCATACAGAAAAATTGAAAATTTAAATATAAAAAATAAATATAAAATTAACTTATGTATTGAGACCATTCCAATGAGCCCAAACGTGACACCTACGTATGGTAGGACTACCATGATACACGCATTAAACTTATAACATCCCTCTGTTCGCGTCGGAGGTTCAAAATGTGTTTCATCGTTTAGACAAAACTGTCCCTTGGCGTGTGAAAACATTATAACTACGACAGTTACAACGCCCGTGTTATTGCGAGTTGGGACCACATCCAATATTTATTTGTAACCAGGTATATGTGAAATTAGTTATTTGTCAATATTAAATCACAAACTAATTATAAATATCTAGAATAATGAAGTGTACTTTCAAATTGGACATGTGGTTTGAGACTTACCACTGGTAGTCCTACGCTGATTATATAAAAAAGCGTCTTGGTTGGTTATTGTTAACGGATTTAAATTACGGATGCTTTAATAGACGCTATAATAAGAGTATGGAATGCCACGTGCATGGATACTTTGGCACCGTTCCATCTTCCAGTTATTTCTTTGTGTACTGGTGTAGCAGCTGCCTCAGCGGACGACCTCATGCGGCGCAAGTATGCGGCCTTTGGTAGAAGTACATATTAGTATTGTTTCGAGTCAAAACCTTAGAATTTTGGAGATCAAAATATGAACACAGCTTATTCAAAGAACTCACAAATCGACTGATTGACGCATCTCGCAACCAGAGAGCTGGATAAACACCTCGGTCAGACCCGCCACGACCGCCCTCCTCTGCGGCAACTCAAGCCTAGGTCCGATCCATCGGCATGGAGCCCTTGAGACAAGCAGCCGCTCGCGCGATACAAGTGACTCTACAATCACTAGCTTTCACAGCCATACATGACACTGCATTATACACACATGCACAACACACATAGGTACATAGGTTCTGTAAGGGACCTTTTTTTTTTCTTTTTTGCCTAGTTAGAGTAGACAAAAATTTCAGACCACTAAATACACATACACATGTTCCTTCCCTCCTCCCAGGGGGCAGAAACGTGTATATATGTATAGTTAGTTTAGATCGAATTACGGATAGGGAATTAGTCATATCGCGACTTAATTGCATACGCGCAACAGTCCGAGCCGAGGTTCGGCCACTTTGGCACCCTCGGATGTTGTTGCTTAGCTTTCGTGGCTGAATGCCCTAAGCGCTCGCCCCCAAGCCCGGTAAAGCTGTAAAAGCCGTAAAGGCTCCAGGGCCCCTCAGGCTAACAGTGTAGTCAGTTCGAAAAAAAAAAAAAAACACCTCGGTCAGCGAATAAGCATTGCCATAAAGCAAGGCAATGCGGCTAGTATTCTGGATACACTACCTTCTGGCTGCGAGTTGGATGGCACCCACTACTTGTAGTTTTATTTTACTTTAGAAAATACTATCATATTTTATTTATGTCTATAATTTATTTGCAATATTCATTTCATGCTATAGAATGAATCGCTTTGAATAATGAAATAATTGTGTGTACGCACGTAAGAAGTTTGAAGTTATACTTCTTTGTCGTAACAAAACAAAAATAACTCCAAAAATTGTATCTCTCGTGCCAACAACATTAGTCGAGGGCTTATCATAGTCACGAGTTTGTAAAAACCAATTAGCACGCGTGTCATACAACGTTTTTCAACACATTTTTGAGAAATAAGTACAATAGGTAAAGAAGCAAACTTTTTCGTTACATTATTTTTAATAGCAAATAAGATATTATACAGAATTACAGAAATTATAATTATACTAATGTCGGAAATTGTGAAATGTGAAAGTGCAATTTGCGCCTCATTCAAGATATCAGGTGGAGTAGATTCCATATTAATATCGGATTCCTCGCTTGAACTTATAATTTTGTTTATAATAATATCAGTCGAAAAGTCGCAACAATTTATGACGTTTCTAAAATAAACATTCAAATGGCGTCACGTTCGCGTGGTGAAAATCAGAATTACATCATTCGTCTCATTTTCTCTTTAGTATTAAAGTGAGACAAATATATTGATAAAAAGTGCTTTCAAGGTTCGATCATTCAGCTTATTTATTCTCGTAATGTGGTGAAAACTCCTTGGGTCTATACAACCTTGGATCTATACAACGGAGCGTGCGGTAAAAAAATTACCGCACGACGCTATGCAATGGAACGGGTGGTAAAAAGCTTAACGCACAGAGCAAATGTTTAGAGCAAATGTGTTGAAACATTTATTTACGTCAAGTATTATCATTGATTGCTAACTTCATGTCGCAATTCCGTCACATGATGAGCGCGCAGCTCTCGCCTTTACCCTCTACTAAACACGACAAAAGTTATACACCTTAAAAAAAAAAAATTAAAGACTAATTTGAAATTTGCACCAATTGTATTAATAAACCGATGCTATTCAATAGTTAGAATTTGACGTCACAGTGTTAAAGAGATAAAAAAAGCGTCGTCGTAGTGACCATGTCTTCGATGAATAGCACGGAACCCCATTCTCATTCCGCTTTCTAGTCTCTCTCTCTCTCTTTCTCTGCTTATCTACTAAATCTAATATAAAAAAAGGTGTGTGTGCGATTCACACACGATAGAAGTGAAACTTCATTTTAAAAGACATTTTCTATTTTATTTAAACAGTGTGCAATATACAAACACACCGGCATTTACTCTCTCGCTCTGGCTCACACAAAGAGGAGAGACCGATGTGCGTTTAACGTTTAACATTTAACGTTTAACGCTTGGAAGTCGCATAAGAAGTGTCACTTCAAAAACATAGTAAAAAAACTTGATAAACCCAATGACGTTTATTGCCTGGTTTTCACAACGACTGGAATGTTTTTCGATCCGGTTTTAAAGTTCATAAGTGCCATCTCCGGGCCTAAATTGTAGAAAAAGTATGTTTTTGGATAGATTTTTGGATTTAGTGTTATACTAGCTGTGATCGAGGATTTTATCCGTGTTAAATTTACCCGACAAACTCTCCACGGTGCGACGCCAACGCGCCCGCGTAGCTCTGTCGTTGTTCCACTTCCCATACTTGCCTAAAGCACGCCAGATTGCTTGACGTTCATAATTACTACTCCGCTCCTTTATTATATGTAATATGAATTTCATGATCTATGTCATGTATAACTTAAATAACTATTTATAATCACTAATGTTTTAATTCAAATCCTTGCAATCAGTACATACAGAGAGTGTTGTCATATATGTGTGATGACAGATAATAAAAGCGGTGGTGAATTTACAGAATTTACAGATGCGTTCCGTGTCAATGAATATGAATACCTTATATGAATTGTTGAGAATTGCAGAATAACAAAGGAAATTACTAAAACATTTCTCAGGCTGATAATGCATAATAAAATTGTATTTATAAGCGTGAGAAATATTCTAGAAAATTATTAATTATTTACGGTCATTAACGTTAATGATAAGTGGCTAACACTAGCTTGCACCAGTAACTTCGTTCGCATTAAATTACTAATTTAGTTTGTATCGTCTTGTAACCGACTACCTTAATTTTAAATAATATGTTATCTTTATAAATAAAGTGATTGAAGTTTGCCTTTTTCACGCATCACACAAAAACTACTGGATGGATTTTGATCAATGTTTTTTGTGTTACTCCTTAGATACTTGGTCCTTACCAAAAAAATCATGATTCTGTAGTCCACGCGAGTGCAGCCGCGGCACATCTAGTATCAGATATTTAAAAAATGAAGTTACTCCGATATTCCATATTTTCTTTATTTAATTTTCAGTCTGTCAGTTTTCTTATCACTAAAGATGGAATTTTTCTTAAAAAACTTTGTTACCCTTTTCACCGACTGGTATACAATTCAGATTTATAAAACCCAACGGTGTGAGCGGTTTTTGAATAGATCTTATTTCTTCTTCCACAGTACTTCTCATTGTTGAGAATCTTGACTTTGTATGACTTTCCTGTTTTCGATATTATTTCGCGTCTAACGTTAGTTGATTTGATGGGACCAGTACCAGAAACCGATCTCGATATATTCTGCCCTCAGACATTTCGAACTTAAGTAGCCTTTGAATAATTCTCGACTTTGACTCGTCCACGTTTGGCACGTTCCGCTTCGGGATCATTAATTGAATATTATTTAATTGAAGGTTTTTGTTGACTCATTTGCAGATCAGTACAGCATGAAAAGGATGACTTCCATTCCACTCTAGCATAGTGTAGCTTACGACAAAACACGGAAAAAAGGACTAACTGCCAACCTTCAGTAGATGGAAAAGCACAATAAGAAGAAGATATAATTGTATTTCGTTGGTCTTCGTTTGTTTATCTGAGCTCGACAAAATTAATGTTGATCGTTCAATGGTAGTTAAAGTCTACTTACAGTGGTACTAACTGAGAAATGAGGATGTTGATGGTGAAGTCACCATCATCACGCCTGCCTTTATAAGATTATACTTATCACGGTGAAAGTAATTATATATATATATATATATATTGTACTCGTATGTACAATGGCTGAATCTGAAAGGCTAGTCACTACAGAGCGGACTTTCACTGGACCAGATAAATTCCGCCCCTCACTATTTTTACTGCTCAACAGCTTGGCAATTTATTTAATATTTGATGTAGTGTAATCACTTTTCTATGACATTACCAAATTTTATATAGTTATGTGTAATTATTAACATGAATTGTCCCTTGTGGATAATAGATCGTTATTCAAAATATGAATAAAAATTATATACCAGATAAAGTTATATTAACTGTACTTAGATGCGCGCTTGCATTTAATGTTGAAATAATGGCCAGAGTTCACACCACTGAAGGTACGTTAGAAGGAGATTTAGTTCAAAATAAATACGGAGGTATTTACTATAGCTTCAAAGGAATACCTTACGCCAAACCACCTTTAGGAGATCTCAGGTTCAAGGTAAGATAAATATTTTTTCCACGAATCGTCCCAAAAAATAAAAAGATTAACCGTGAATTTATTGTAAAAAAAACCTATGGGTCCAAAGATGTAGCTTTAAAACAGCAACAAAACATTTATGAAAGCAATCTGTCTGTCAGAAAATTATGCAATGGATTCTAACATTATCTGGCTAATAACTTGAAAAACTAAAAGTAATGTAAACGGATATTATTACATTTACTGAATGCAATCTATCTATACATATAATAAAATTAAAGTGTATGTTCGTAATGTCAAATAACAGATAAATACTAAATGCATATGAAAGTGTACCTATACAAAACACATTTTTAAAATGTTTGTCTGTCTGTTTGCTACGGGTAATCTCCGAAACGGTTGAACAGATTTTGACGGGACTTTCTCTGGCAGATAGCTGATGTCATAAGGAATTAGTCTACGCAATCGAAACCGCGGACACAGCTAGTTATAATTATTACAAATACCTACAATAAATTCAGTGGCTTTAAACGTTTATAATATGTAATGAATGACATACATACTTTTACATTTGTAGGCTCCTCAAGCACCAGTTCCTTGGAATGGCATTCGAAGCGCGAGAGAGTGTAGCCGAGATTGTCATCAAAAACTTTTCTTTGTAAAAGGTTCATCTCAGGGCAGCGAAGATTGCTTATATTTGAATATCTACTCACCGAACATAAAACCAGATAAGTTATTGCCTGTAATGTTTTGGATACACGGAGGGTCATTTATTTACGGGAGCGGCAATGATATCTTTCATGGGCCGGAATTCCTTGTTCGACACGATGTGATTCTTGTCACTATTAATTATAGACTTGAAGTTCTCGGTTTTCTCTGCTTAGATACGGAAGAAATACCAGGAAATGCCGGCATGAAAGACCAAGTTGCTGCGCTTAGATGGGTTAATAAAAACATCGAGAAGTTCGGTGGAGATCCATTAAATATAACGATTTTTGGTGGCAGTGCAGGTGCAGCTACCACTTAGTATCACCTATGACGAAAGGTCTTTTTAAAAGAGCTATAATACAAAGTGGAGCAATGACATGTTGGTGGGCTCAGTGTCACCAACCACGGCAAAGAGCTATAACGTTTGCCAAACAATTAGGATTAAATTCTGAAGATGACGATAAATTATGTGAATTTTTCAGGACAATGCCTGTTCATTTTCTAGTAGGCGTCAAGGCACCAGTAACGCTAGCTGAAAGTGTAAAATCTACTTTTGAATTATATTTCGGTATAGTCGATGAAAAAGAATTTAATAATAATGAAAGATATTTTTATGGTAAAATATATGATATATTACCTGAAGGTATTCATGAAGGAGTTGAAGTAATTACAGGCTATACAGCCGACGAAGGTATTCTAAATATTGGGCTTGAATTCAGTTTGGAGAATATGATTGTTCAAGCGAACACATTCCTGGAATTTTTTGCTCCAAAACATATAATACGTAACTGTCCGATTGATAAGCAATTAGAAGTGGGAAAACGAATAAAAGAGTTTTACTTTGGGAAAGAAAATATTGAAACAACACATTGGAAGGAATTATCAAAGTATTATGCTATGGAAATGTACGTATACGATATAATACAATGGGCAAAGATTTGCTCAAAAAAAATTCCTGTTTACCTATACAAATTCAATTACCTATCTGAGAGAAATATTATGACACGGCAGCTTGGCTTGCATCAGCTTACGGGAGATGAGCCCATAACTTGTCATGCTGACGATTTAACCTACCTATTCAACGTTAAAGCAATGAGCAGCAGCTTGAGCAAGGATTCAGATACTTTCGAATTGATAAACAACATAACAACGCTTTGGACAAATTTTGCTAAGAACGGGTGAGTTTGTTTTATAACTTTAATTTTTTTATTGAATAATTTTTAATATTTTTTTTATTAGAATTAAGTTCAATTTTTAACGCTATTATAAATATTGTTTTATTTAATACTATTTTTTGATATTTTCTACATTGACATGTTGAGTAGTATACAAAGGTTGCAGTGACATCAATCAGTTGATACTGTATATATAAATATGGAGTTTAAATTCATATAATTGTTTAATCCGTTAATAATTTTAATTGATAAACAATTATGAAACTTTATCCAAAATGTGCATGCGTTAAATAGCTTAAACGTTCAGTACAATGCCATGTGATCCCAGCCTTATGCTATCATCTATACGCAGCCATGCGCTATCATCAAACAAGCTCGAGCGATTCAAACGTCTTTCGTCGGCTTATAGGTTACTGCCTTGTCGAAAAAAATTCTGAAAAGAAAATTTATCGATATTACGTACTTATTCGTTTTGGAAATATCTAAAGTACTGAAAGAAATACCTAAACATATATACAATATATATGTATATATATATATATACATATATATATATAAATGCGTTTTAATTTTTTTAAGTTACACGTACTTATTTTAACGCTTTTATTAGTAGAGGGCTAAATTGAGAGCTGTGCGCTCATCATGTGACATGATATTAGCCATCAATGACAATAATTTGAATTCATTTTAATTTGATATTAAAATAATATTATACACCGTTTAATTATTTTTTCACAATTCAAGTGCACACATATTTTTTTCAGAAATCCAACTCCAGACAAGACCATAAATGTGAACTGGATGCCGTATTCGGAAGAGAATCAAGATTATTTACTCATTGCGAACAAGTTTGTTGAGAAGACGACACCCGACAAAGAAGAAGTTCAATTTTGGGAAAGTATATTTAAGGAATTTTTACCATCTTTTCTTGCGAGAAATTATAAATAGTCTCTTCCTTTTAAATAAATATTCAGTTCATTATTTCTTCTACCTTTTATTTTTCATTTATTACGAGCTATTGTCGACTTAAGACATTGACTGTTTTGCGTTCATAACAACATATTACTTATATTGTAAATTAAAAACATAATTAGAAATGCTGTTTCACTAAAACCTATATAGAAAATCTATGCGACAAATTTGAACCTTTCAAAACTTTGTAAAATACATTGGACCGCAAAGAAAAAGGGTCGGCTAGAAAATTTTCAATATCTTTAAATTAAAAGACAAGACAGATCAAGATCCCGTGAAAAATACTTTCATATAAATAAAACGTCGTATAGTTTTTAACAACACAACTTAAACTCACCTTGTTAACATCTGCCACCAAGTATAAGAATACTAAATACCTTAAAAAGCAGTTAAAGGTTTAATTCATTACAGATACTTCAAATCCAAATCATAATACAGCTTTGCTTCTCGCAGGTCACTAAAATATTTTACTAGCAAACTCGGCCACGCGTTACTGTGACTCGGAAAAAGGTTATTTTTTATCCGATCAGTATCAAACTTCACAGGATCACCCACTGGGCTAGTACGAAAATTGTCTGAAAATTTTATCAAAATTGCTCCAGCCGTTTGGGAGTCCATGGGGAACATACATACAATCATCCATTTTTATATATAGATATACTAGCTGTGCTCCAAGGTTTCACTCGTGTATTCGACCTACACACTGTCCACCTCGCCACCGCCGACGCATTCGTTTAGCCTATCATTGTTCTCACTACCCGTATTTGCCTAAAGCTTGCCAGATTGCTTGAAATTCATGATTGCTGCTTCACTTCTTAGGGCCGTATCTTGAAGTTATCCTATAACTTTTCTTTATCAATAGGTTACAAAATTAAATAATTTTTAAATCTGTCTGGTTATTCTAGAGATTTGTGCGTTTAAACAAGTAAACATACAATAGCTTGACCTTTATATATTAGTATATCTATATATTCTATAACCTAAGCGGTTCTACATACCGATTCTAAAACTTCACACTACGAACGCGAATGCACTGAATTTAATTGAAAATTTAATAACTGACTATTCGGCACCGAATATTGGAAATAGGCGAATATTGTTTGCCCGAGGGAACACCAGCGGATACCTTGTCGAGTATGCTCGTGCTTTATTAAAGCTTGATTATTTTGAATTAGGCATGGCTGAAATCTATTAGCGTAGAGAGCTTTCGAAACCATCCTTTTCAATTTTTATACACTTAAATTCTAACTACAGATTTTGATAGTTGAATGGTAGTTTTGAAAACATACTTGCTAAAATACAGAAACACATCTATTTATTGGCTGGTTTAACAGACATTGTTCTGCCCTTATCGGTAGATAATGGCTGAACTACAAACCTACCTATCGGACGATCAAGGGACTATAAACCATCGTCTAACATACGATAAAACATACATATTACTTGGGCAAGTCGTTCAGAAGTAACACGATCATTAACAGGCGCACACAAGATTATTTATTATACCTACCTATTTATCATGACGTCATGTCCTTACCGGGGTAGGGAGACACCATGGAGCCTTTCACTGTGTTTACAGACGCTTTCGCTTCCTTCAGATGCATAAAAGTACATACATTCTGAATACTTCTCTCTTTTCCTACGAGCAGTCCTTTTTCTATTTGTCCGTATAAGTCTGTCTCTGTATCGTTACTGGCTTCTGCTACCATATACATTCGTATTATCTTTCTGATTTTTTCATTACCCATAGTTTCCGCATATTCGAGTCAACGAAGCACACCCTTAAATTTAATGTTGGTAATATTCTCATCCAAAGCAGTAATTTCAGGATTTCTTTTACTTCTAATGAAATCTTGAAAAGTAACTTCATAAATAAATCGGAGAGATGCATTTCTTTTGCATTCATCACAGTTTCATAATTTCTGTCTTAACTAGGTTTAATTGTCAACAAGATATACATACATGTTTAGGTATATTTTTATTCCTTGTGACATTACAAACTCTTTGTTCGATGTTTTTGTCCATTATGAAATCCGCAATACACACTAGATATGATCTAACTAAAAACAGCACTGTATTTAATCTAAATGAGATATGCAACTCAAATTTCGCGCCAATATGAAAAAGAGTTGTACCAATATAACCAAAAAAAAAACGTTTAATTTGGAACCATATACAAATCATCCATTCCAGATACTTTTTTGACTGAATGTATACCGCTATCAAACCTTGTAAACATAGAGAAGATAAACAATAGCATCCACTGCTTCTAACCACAATCAATTGATATCACACAGTACGTCTTTTCATTATTTCATTTAAATACTAGAATTTGAGTTTTATTTATAGCTACCATTACTTTTACATACATTTTTCATATATGTGATAAGTGTGTTAACCCTTTCTCCGAAGCTGGTAACATGAGCACCGTATAGTTAAAAAAGAACTGCAAAGTACGTGTTTCATAGAGTAGAGCCTCTTTTAGAAGAAAAAAGAATATAAATCAAAACCGGCGACTTTTCTCACAATATCGCGATGTTTATATTTAAAATCGCCTTAATATAAAACCGGCATAGCAATCGACTTAAATCTCACCGCACCTGCAGCGGATATTGTGTTTGTATCGAACGTTGACAATCCTAATTGAGTAACCGACGATCCTCCCATCTTTATTTATGCCAACCGAGGAACTTCAAAAACATTTTTAATATTCACCCGTTTGTTTTAATGTTTTGATATTTTATAAACAATTAATAGATTTAAATTACATCAAAATAAGGTGGCAGTGAGGGGTAACTATATAAAGAGAAATAAATGAAGCTCGAAACCATCAAATAGATTACATACCTTTTCACATAACACAAAACTTGTTTTTTTTTTGGAAAACCTTAGAGTTACTTCCCTATATAGTTAGATGTTTCCTTAACTCGGAATATATTTGAAGTCACGACCTTTCGTTCATTCTTAGTTATTTGTTAACCTAAACAAACACGTCCGATCCTACTTTTATCTCGACTTGAATTAAAATAGAGCCTTTAGGGGATTTCTTATTCTTTTTATACTGTGACGTCAAACTATATGATAGAACTATTGATAAAATATTGTCGTTAGAAATAACACCTTCAATTCTTGTTATTGCTACTTCTTTATTAGCAGCTGGTTTTTCTTCTTAACTGTACTTATTTAAATGCATGTCAAGTCCAGACAATGTTTCTTCTTCATCTGGTAGTACCTGTCAAACTGCTGGAGATCAGTAGTTAGGATATTGTCTCATATCTTGAAATGGTAGATGTGTCTAATGGGATCACTTTCAATCCAAAAAGACACTTAAGGAGTGATTAGAAAAATATATATTTTAAGTTAAACAATTTGAATTTATTTTAAATGAAACGTTAACATTATGAAATATATATAAAATACAAGAGTTATGTCAGATAATTAGACATGTTTCTTATTCAAAAGATTTTCACGGAATTAACAAATATGACACAATTCAATCTGAACAAATAAAACTGACATTCCAAATTTAAAGTAATTCAAACATAATACATAAACCAAACAGATCAGAGTTGAAATCAAAAGAGTATGTATAATCTGAGATTACCTAATCAACATCATATACGATTAAGAATAATCGTAAACAGCAGTTATATAACATAGCAATTTACTTTTTATCGCCGAATCTACGACTCTTTGGTTTTACTGTTTTTGTACAGTATATTTTTATTGTAATTGTATGTCACAATTAATAATATTGTAAAAATGTCGTTCTACTGGGAAGGTATCGTGTTTAAGGAAAATAAACAACCGCAACACTCACATCAACCGTCCTCCCCCGTCTCAGTATATTGATCAATCCCGTGATATGGATGGAATCAGGACAACAATTTTATTGGTAAAAAGATTAACCTCTTTGTTTATTATATAAAAGTGTTGTATGACCGATCACAGTTAGATCAGGGCCTCTATAGATAATCTAGTGAAAATTAAACTTTTGTGTCTATTTTAAATTATATTTTCGACTAGCGGCGCTTATGCAGTAGTTATTCATCATTCATTCAGTTTTCATCCCTTAATTTTATTTGTGCTCATATTATTGACAATTCATAGTTTATCAATTGAGAAATGACATATTATTCCCGTGTACAATATTTCATCAAAATTGATTGAGCACTTTTTTTACGATGCTTAAATATATTATTGACGTTTAGTCAATTGACGTATAGTCTGATAATTATGGAATTATATATGCTTCTCGTCTACAAAATTTGATCAGAATAGGGTGAGAATTGATTCAAATATAATTATTTGAAATATTCTTTTAAAGACTTCTAATAGTAATATTGAAAATTGTTATAGCCCATATGGAATGACTTATACTTCCCGTTTATAAATTTGTATAAAAATCGGTTAAGAGTTTGTAAAATGGTATCAAAATCGATGAAGAATTAAATAAAAAGTGTTTTGAGGATAATTGTTGTACTATTTTTAAAAGTATTATTGAAAATGTCTTATAGCCTATCAATTGACCAATGATATAAGCTTCCCGTATACAACTCCCGGGCATAAGACTCGGTCAAGCCGTTTTTGTGTTAAATCCAGACATACAAACAGACAGACAATTTTTTTTGTAATGGAATATTCGCGTTCAGTGTCCTTAAGTCATTAATGTATGTCTTAAGTCTATTTTAATACTGTCTTAAATAACGGAAATGCTGATAGAAGCCAATATATTATTAACAACGAATGGACCAAATGCAATTCTATTTCGGTAAATAATTCATAAATGATTTATTAAATCACGATAAACGCTCTCTAGAGTTAAATTTTCATTTTCTCCATCCATTTTACATTATGATGTGGTAAAGCTTGGCCTTAATTATGTTTAATGGAAATTGTCGATGAAAGCGCCGATACATTCATACAGTTAATATTAATTCTCTTTTCCATGCATGATTTCATTATAGCTGTTTGCATAACAAATGACGAATCAAATCTCATTGGGGTTGTTCTAAACACCTTTTGATTTGATACTAAAAATTAATTATTCTTTCCTTCGTTTATTTTCATTATTTTGCTTCCATTAATTAGTAATATTATGAAAACCATAGAATGCACAATTTGCTTCTAAGGCTGTAGTATCTACTTGGAATTTGTAGTTGGTTTAGTCTAGTTCTACACTTCTAAGTAAATAAGTACACCACTCCTACCTACTAATGAAAGTTGACGTAGACCTCTCTTGTATGCCATAGCTTTCGATCTTGTGCCGTCCTTACTAAGATATTTCTAACCGGCATTTTAATATAATCTAATCATCGGTCATACAGTCTAGCCATACCAAGCCATCACACCGCTACCTTAGTTCACCTTCCATACCCGCTCCTTGCCAAGTGACCAAATTATATTAGACTAGCAACCAGCCCCGGCTTTGCACGGTAGTAAAGTAATACATATATAAATCTATTGGTTTACGCGGCGCAAGCCAATAATACTCCTAGTCAGCATGATTTTTTCCGATAGTTTCAACAATCACCGTCATATTTCAGCCAATTTAAATAAAATCATAATCAAAATTCCTCATGAATCTCTCCGTCCATTGATGAAAGCCGTATGATAATTCATTCGGTAGCTTTTGAGTTTATCCCGTTCAGACGGACAGACAGACGCGGCGGAGAGACTTTGTTTTGTAATATGTAATGATGATAGAGACCTACAATTTCTATACAAAATATTTAATAAAAAAAATAGACTGTCTTGAATTAACTAGCCAGTTGCAAATTAGTGTCAACTTAAATAGCAGTTCATCTATACAGATATCAATCAGTTTTACGATCTATTAATTACAACACTAGCTGTGTCTCACGGTATCACTGATGTTACATTTATTTCACGCGCGGTGGAGGCGCTTCGCCAACTTACCCGTGTAGGCTATCGTTGTTATCACTTCGTGTACCTGCCTACAGCTTACCAGTACTAACATAACTACAGTAGTACATAACTTGATGTTCATGGTTACTTCTCCGCTCCTTAATGTTGTATCCTTCCTCAATACAAGGAAGGATTGAGCATAGCATCATAGCATATTAAGCATAGAGATAGCATTTTAGTCTAAATGCTAAAAGATTTTTTCAAGTTCGAGTGTTAGTCGAATAAATTTAACACAGGTAAAACCGTCGGGCACAGCTAGTTTAAAAATAACCCGTAGATTAACTAATATTGATCTAATAATTAACATGAAAATTGAACATTTTAAAGCGTTCGCTCATTTAAAATAGTTTAAACTTGCAACAATAGATCAATCATATCTCAGAGTATCAAATAATACTTTATCTTTTATAAATTAACTAGCTGTGCCCCGCGGTTTCACCCGCGTATAATTTAGAAAAAATCGCTGATTGATGATTTATAATTCTGAACTATTCGTCCAAATAGCATACAATAAAGGGCAAAGTTTATCGACATAAAATTGTCTGGATGATAAAGTTACTTTCGTTCGTAAGAATTAATATGCCATGCCTAATAATAATGCTCATAAATCACTTTTCAATTTTCAATAAAACTTTGTCACAAAGTACCTTATTGTAGTTTATGTATAAGAGATAGGCATATGGTATCGAGACGGTTTTTTAGATGTACTAAGGAGCAATATTTTTGTAGAACATTGTATTTATATATTACTGACCATTACGCCAGCACACGCGGATAAAGCAGTTAGAGTACGCTATGTCTTTCGACTTACTTAACAAAATTCAATACTTAAGGCTAACTCAGGCTGCCGCCGCGCCGGGGCGACGCGGTAGTCTGCTACCAGCGATCCCACGTCGCCTCGTTAAGGCGGTGGATGGTACACCGTGGAGGTTTAGTGAGTAGAAGTCTCACATAATCACTCGTCCCCCCGGGCGGGGGTGTGTAAACATGACGGCTTCGACCACGTCCAAAAAAAAAAAGGGTAACCTAATACGTGTAATACGTGTTTAAACAAACAAAAAACCTTTCCGCTTTATTATATTGTAGTATAGGTAAATACACGCACCTACTACGGAATAAGCAAAAACTCACCGATATGCGGGAGAGATTGACAAGTTATCCCAATTTTTTAATTTAATATTCAGTCGCTGACGATGCGATAAAGGCTATAATTTTTATATGCTCTCCACGCATAACAAACGATGACGTACCAACTTTTTTTACCAACTTCATACACGTCCATCGTTTTACGTAATTATTGTACAATCCGTTGGATTATCACTGTCAAAAAATCTAAAGTGGTTTTTAACACGCTTTTGTTGTACCATGACATGAGACCGTAGGCCCTCTACGGTTCTTTTAGATATGTAGCCACTAAGTGTTGGAATGACATAACACCTCTCACTTGTAATATTTCGCTGATATATCATTTAAGCTTCAAAGTATAATTGAAAAATTGAAATATTATAGAAAGAATTGCAGTAGACTAAATTAGTAAGTAAGTTTCCAAAAAGGATTTAGGTTTTTCAAGTGATACGTGGTGGTCAGTCTCTGGGAACAAGCTTTTTTTTCGAACTGACTATACTATTAGACTTAGGGGCCCTGGAGCCTTTACGGCTTTTATAGCTTCACCGGGCTTCGGGGCGAGCGCTTAAGGCACTCAGCCACGAAAGCTTTACAACAACATCCGAGGGTGCCAAAGTGGCCGAACCTCGGCTCGGACTGTTGCGCGTATGCAATTAAGTCGCGATCTGACTAATTCCCTATCATTCGATCTAAACTAACTATACATATTTACATTTTCTTCCCCCTGGGAGGAGGGAAGGAACATGTGTATGTGTATTTAGTGGTCTGAAATTTTTTGTCTAATCTAATTAGGCAAAAAAAGAAAAAAAGGTCCCTTACAGAACCTATGTACCTGTGTGTTGTGCATGTGTGTATAATGCAGTGTCATGTATGTCTGTGATAGCTAGTGATTGTAGAGTCACTGTATCGCGCGAGCGGCTGCTTGGCTCAAGGGCTCCATACCGATGGATCGGACCTAGGCTTGAGTTGCCGCAGAGGAGGAATGGAATGTTTACCGAATTTCGGTTGGTCCCTATATCTTATAGGTGTTAACCCAGGTTATAAACTATCTGTCTGCCAAATTTCATCCAAACCAGTTCAGTCCTTTATGCATTGAGTAACAAATATAAATATTTTCTAACTGTGCTCGTAGCTCCGCTCGCGTGGACAACAGAATTATTGTTTATGAATATCGTACTTTTTTTTTATAAGGACCAAGTATCTAAGGAGTAAAACAAAAAAGATTTGATCAAAATCTATCGAGTAGGTACCTAGTTTTTGCGTGATACGCGCAAAACGGCAAATCTCAATAATAAAAAGTACATAATTTGTACCTACACCAAGTCGTCGGTCCACCTTGTGGCGGGTCTGCCCACGCTACGTCTTCTAGTACGCGGCCACCACTCGAGAACTATTTGGTCCCATCGACCATCCGTTCTACAAGCTATGCCATAAGGTGGACCGATGACCTGGTAAAGGTTGCGGAAAGCCGCTGGATGCGAGGAGCACATGACCGGTTGTTGTGTCGATCTTTGGGGGAGACGTATGTCCAGCAGTGGACATCTTTCGAATGAAATGGTGGTGTTGAATTACCTACATGAAAACAATTTAAGAAGCCTTGGCGGAAACATTGTTAGTCATATAGTATTTTTAATTCAAAACCTTTATTTTACCCTATATTTTATTATTTTCGTCGTTGTTTACGTGACATAGTTTGATTATTGTGGTCATGGACAGTAGATTCAAAATGTTATTAGTTTTGAGATGCTCCAAATCGCCAAATATCAAATATTTTTTTTGTAAAGTAACCGATGAATCTGAAGAACTTAAGAATCACAATATAAGATAGAATTGTTCTCTGATCATATTATCATGAAAAGAAAACATTAAAACTGGGAAATGATACTGCAACAAAACGAAATAAAAAACAAATCACCTAAGCAGCAATAACACGTTTCATGTCAAGGCAGTTAATATAAACGGAACCTAAAATATCAAAGCCCGGAGACCCGCATACGTCTTGCTAAATTTACAGGAAGTTTTACGGCCCATGAACCCGCCTCGCCTCACAGCCCTGCCAATTCCATGTAAATCAGATCGAATACGAATGTATATTGGATTTTATATGCAGTTACACCCCTATAATTTCGTATGTGTTGATTGAATTTCACGAATCTTCGCCTTAACGGAACGGCGCAACGTGCCGCCTCCAATTAGAAAATCATTTCATTAACACTATAAGACTTAGAGCGACTTAGGCGCTACGCAAATGTTGACTCTTTTGTTTTGTTTCGTATATAAGCTACTAGTGAATGTTTTCCACTTGTTTCCACTTGACACACGGATTGCCAATTTAAAAGTATTCGGCGTAAGTAACTATAAACTAAATGTTGTCAGTTGAAGACACAAGCAACATTAATAAAAATCCATATATTTGTACTAATTACACAAATTAACCACCTGTCTGTGTCACGCACAGGATCAACATCGATTAAGGATATTGACGGCGAATTGTTTCTTCATCGACATCCATCGTGAAACTGACGGAACATACTTAAGCACCGAACTGAACAGTATCCAAATATTATCAGTATCAAAAATTAACAACCAGCGGCTGTGTCCACTTGTCGATACTGAACACAGAAACCACGGTTTCCTACGCTTGTAACAAAAAGTGTCTATGTTTGAGAAGCGCCTTAGTGTCTTATCTAGTTACCTGTATTAGTTACATTTTACCAACCATATTTACGTAGCAGTTTTATTTTATTAACAAAGTTAATTTTAACGAAATGCATAATGGATATAAGATCTACATATCTTTAAATATTTGCGATGAGCTTGGAGTCCAAATTAAGTACAAGACCTATATTTCACATTTCTAGATCCTCGTTCTCTTAAATAAGTTTATTTCTATAGGAAATAGCGCCGTAGTATGTGCGTGTGTGGAATTTACTAATTGAGTAAACGACTACAGTCATAAAGTTATTATAGAGTGGATCATTTCTTAAATGTTAGTGATGTTTGGAAATGACTCTTTCTTTGTGCATCCACTAAAACAATGTAATTATTAACTGTAAGAATTATTAACACAATAAAAAATAAATTAAAAGAATAAAACCTAATCGAGTTTCTTGCCGTTTCTTCTCGATGACTGGGATGTTTTCCGAAGCGTTAGTAATGTTTTCACATTAATAAATGACTTTTTATGACAATACAATACACTTTCTGCATGATTTAAAGGAATTAAGTAAACCAAAATAGTGGCGGCACACACACATTATATATATATATATATACATATATATGACAAATATACAAATTTTACAATCAAAACAGATATTACACACATAACAAAATACTATGATAATAATAAAACTCTAGATTTGTTATGTTTACAAATGTTTTACTACGGTTTCGGTATCGACATTGAATTTAGTTACCTACGAGTAAGTACGTCCGACTGCAGTGCTAGGGCTGGTTGTTTGACGAATTAACTGCTATAAATAGATGGTTGATTTGCGTAATAAGTGGAAAAAAACAGTTTCTATTATAACAGAGAGAGAGGTAATGATGACGTAGTTGTCTTTTAAAAATGTGTATAGTCTTGCTTGTCTTATAACTACTAGAAAGTTCCATAGTCGAACAGCTTCAATCCGCGAATGATTTATTGTAGAATTGAGTGTGGCAAGTAGGAAATTTAAGTTTTTTTTTTCTGTCAGCATGGGCGGCGTAGTAAGTCTTTTTTGAATCTTAAATCCTAAATTCAGTAAAGTATTTTTAATGTTAATTTCCATTACATAAGCTTTCAGTGTTTTTAGTATCACCATTATAATATGTAGTGAATGAAATCAGTGCTTTTTAGATTTGTAGGCTCCTCGGGAACCACCTTTTGCTTTTGTGAATTTGATCGAGAGACAAGTCTAAGGCTGCGTAAGTATGATCAGTGCGAAAATATCAATATGAATAATGGTTACTAATATGGAAATGCAAAGGAATACCTTTGCATAGCAGATAAAACAATATTTGAAAGAGTAGCTTATAGGACTTTTTTTTTAATTGAATATAATTTATCACGGCACCTAATCACCGTGTCATACTTTGGTAACTTAAATAGACAAATAGGCAGTCAACAAACAAACTACCAAAGTCTACAAAATACCACTAACGATGGTTTTGACACTTATTAAAAAGTTTACGAATATCTTGAAATGATCGTTTTTCTGATGAAGGGATTTTTTTGTAGGGGCTTTTCGGGACTTGGGTAGGGGCTTATTTTATCAAAATATTGTCTGTTAAACACATTTTCGGTAATATGTTTTTTTATAATTTTTTTGGGCGCAATCTCACCTGATGTTTAGTTACGGCGTAACCCAACATGGTAACACACTAAGCCTAGAAGGGAAGTCTACCTCCCTCCCTCCCGTTCTCAAATGCAGCTTCTAGAACACGCCTATAAGTGCTCGGCAACAGATTTTCAGCCTGTGACTGGTAGCTAGCCAGGCAGGCATTAGGAAATGTCCTATACAATACTATAGTTTCATCACGATGTTTTCCTTCACCGAAAGCTTAGGCTCGTTGTAAGAATTCGAATCCAAGTCAATCGACGCGGTGTCAGTACACGCTACCACTGAGCCATTTTGTTTTCCTTTTTATCATATTACAGTGTAATGAAATTTGACGGGCAATGGTTTGCGTTTTTAGTTGATTTACTGAAGGTGTTATTCTCGTTATTTTTTAGCACAAAGGGAAGCCGTAAAACTAAAACAGTATCGACAAAACCGTATGAATACGTAATTAAGACAAGTTTATTTTCAACAGCGTTATAAAAGACAAAAGGCTTATTCAACGGTAAACCATATTTATAGTTGTGACCTATTAAAATCACGCGTGACGCGTCCCCCTGGCGGTGGCTAACTGGGGCGTTTAACTATAGCCGACGTTCCCACGTACTCACTACTAAGGTGGTAATAATCGAACAGGTACACTTCAATACAACCCTGTTTTAATATGTGATCGATGACATGTGTAGATTGTTAATTCAATCAGTTTCTTCAGTCTCAGTTTCTCAGCTCTTTCGTTGGTAAGTGCTTTACTTGAAAACGGTTGGACCGATTTGGATCGTTTTTGTTTTAAAATGTTCATAATAGTCCGATTTGTAAAAGTGTAACGGAAACTTTTGAGATTCGGGAAAAGTTAAACTTTTTCTATCACATTTTTGTATGAACTCAAGATCATATCTCACGATTCAGAGGATGGATATGCGTAATACTTTTTTTTTGTGACGCTATGGTTAGGTGTATGCTATTGAAGAGAGCAGAACAAAGTCTACCAGGCCAGCTAATTATAAATATAAAATATATGTACATTTAAAGAGTAAAACCTACCTTTAAGAGAGTGAAAACTGAAATAAATTAGATCGTATCAACATAAAATTCAATCGTGAGGAGGTACTTATATATAAGCAAGTATTTACAAAAAATCTAAGTAATCCTAATAAACCTACCTAATAAACAAATTTCCTCAGTCTATATTTCTTTCAGAGTGAAACATCGAAATAAATGTGGGCACTAGAATAGCAAATTACAATGAAAATCATCTCCCACAGATAGGTAGACATCTGCATCTGTTCCTATTTAATAAATGTTGTTTCGTAACGTATTAGAACGAGACAAGTGACATTCATCTTAGTCTATAATAAGAACAGGTAAATTAATTTTATTGGAAAATATTGACATTGTATCCATTGACAACAGTTAATATATTTATTTCTTCTTCGTATCGACACAATTAGTATTTTGAATAAGAATAGCTCGTGCCGTAAGTAAAAGATTGGCCAATCAGTGAAGTTGAAATCGGGATAGAGTGCCGGATGTATTCAGGTATGGTCACTCGTGGCGTCTCTTTTAATGCATCTATAACTAATTTAGGAATTGGGAATAGTTAACTAATATACATCTTAATATATATGTTTCAATTACTCTTTACAATAATACTAAAAAAAATCTATCATCAATTAAGTACGCCAATCTTCATTATGACTTCCGTACTCCCTTTGCAACCCGCACTTCAGCTAAGCCCATTAAATTTATGACAGCTTTTGTTCCAAACTGCTCATCTTGTAAAATAAATAAAAGTCATTGCGTTCGATTGAACTTGAAAGATGAAGAATTAATTAATGATTCTCGCAAATATTCAAATACAGAATTACATTTAGCAAAACGTGGATTTACTTAATAACAACATACACTAACTTTCACTAAAATAAAAACAGATAATATTCAACCTCCCGTATCATCAACAAAAAAGTAACGTAATCAACTGTATCTGAGCCAAACAATATAAAAGCTTATAACATAATTACGAGCTACGATCATAAATTATATTAAAGGCAGCATTGCGGACGGCCGCTTGGCTGCTGAGACATCATTGGTAAGAGGGTGATATTAAATAATATTCATTTACTACCTTCAGAGTTCAGCGACATTCGTTTGGTCGTTCCTAGTTCGATATAACATACAAAAGGGAAACATGATATTTATGATTTAAATATAGATTCTGCAATTTCTGTCGATATTAAACACAGCAGATAAAAAAAAAACAATTTTTGTAACATAGGTGAACAATATTGACAATATTTTGCACTAATTTTCGATGCAAACGCGTTGTGTGCACAATGTTCAAATTGACAGTCTTAAGTTCCAAATAGAATTTAGAGCCGAAAAATTCATTATTAATACAGATTAATTTAAAATGAGACACAAAACCCTATGAAGGCATTTGCTAATCAAGACAAAATTTAATTTTCATTTTAGAGTCGGTGGGACCCATATGCAAATTCAGCAACGAGTTTTATTACTATGATTTTCACAACTTGAATTATACATTCATAACTTGTTGGATGCCTTTATAACCAAAGAGAATATCATTACCTCCAAGAATCATTATGAGCTAGCACGTGCAGATAGGACAAACTTGTGTATGGAACATGTCAAACAGGTTTTACTGTCCAAAGGTTATTTTATAGGGTGAATCATTATATGAATGATAGTGATGTCTGGAAGAGATTTATGCATTCACTAAATTATTAACATAATTATTACTTGTAAATATTATTTGTATAAAAAAAAATAAACCCGATCCAATTTCTTGGCGGGTCTTCTTGATGACTGGGTTTATTTCCGAACCGGTAGTAGTGTTTTGACGAATTGTCGTGCCTTCTTAGGGGCTAAATGGGAGAAAATATTGTTGGTTTCGATTTTTCAATCTCAAGATATTTACCACAACTCGAGACACTTTAAAAGTCCATTATATTGGCTGCTCGTTTGGCAAAACATTCATAAATAATACTGAGGGACGCTACTAGGCTGCTTCAGATGAGAGTACCCAATTTTCTGCGCCGAAGAATGTTCCCTTGGATAAAGTAATGAAACGAACACCGAAATTAAATCCCAGCAGCGACGAGAGCTCGTTAAAATTTTGTCATCTCTCTATTACAACGTTTCGATATGAAACATTATCCCTCATTTTGATTTCACATTTAGAAAATAATGTGACCTTTATAATACGAACAGAAATATTATTGTTTCTATACCATTTCGTATTTTATGGTTTCGTAATTAATAAGGAACCCTTCTAGTTCTGCCATGAACGTCCGTCTGTCCGTTCGCGGCTTAGCTCAGAGATTCTTTCTTAGTACTAGAAAGCGGTTATTTAGTATGGGTGGACATATTAATCACGACGACAGTGGTATTTTTTTTAAATCATTTATTTACCTCGCCTACACTTAAAGTTGGGGTGTTTTTTTTCGTTTAGCCCATTGTGTGCAGTGTCATTGGATAGGTAGTTCTATAATATTGCAGTGTATGAAAATTATTTTTGATTCAGCGATCCGTTTGCGAAATATTAAGTGTCATAGTGCTAATTTCTGTTAAAGTCAAGTGTCCCTGCTTACTACAACAACTAAATGGTTGTTGTTTGTTATGTGAAAATGGTGGTAGAATAATGAAGTTAAAAGAAAGACTATCAAAGCTTAGTGGACTTTACAATATAATGAGTTATAGTCAAACAACTTATAAAATATACTTGGAGAAGCAAATTAAAAAGAAAATTTCGTACAAATTCCATTGAAAATTACTTAAATCCCCCTTATAAGTCTACATGTTGTGACGGGCCTGTACGGAACACTGCACTGCATGTGGTCGGTTTTTTAATTACACACAGGTTAGCGTATGAAGACAATCACACCTAATGTTAAATGTTGCTGAAGCACTCACAAGTTTAGTGCTAAGCCTGGCTCTCAAATGCAGTTGCCGTATCCCACCGTGTACTTGATTGAGCACAAAGCTTAACTTGAGTGTGGTGCTTAAGCAGTTGGGTATTCGTCCTTATAGGCTTCGTCATGCCTTAATAATAGTTCTAAATAAAGATTTTTGATGAAGGGCGTAGCCAGGTAACCAGGACAGCTACACAACTAAAAAGATCAGAGAAAGCGAGATTTAGGTACCTTCACTTTTAAGTTTACAATAAAACGCCTTATCAATATGTTATGTTTTAATTACGATGTTTCCTTCACTGATAGAGTTTTAGTTGTAGAAAATACAACTCAAGATGCGGTTTTTAAATGTTTAAACTAATGGTTAATGGTGTTTTAACTAGAAACTGTATCCAGACTACCCAAGGAAGAATGGAGAAAGGTAATAAATTAGGTAATAAATTAAAAGATAAGATGAGGAACGTGGACGTTCAACAACCAAAGTAACTGAGCCCTTAACTTTCTCGTTACAGAGAAAATGTATGTGGGCAGGTCACGTGGCGTGACAATAGATGGACATTTGTAACATGGACTGGACCATGGTGGTACTAGAACGAGACGCCGGCCTAGTGTCAGATGGTACAGATACTGGCGACGGCAGGTCGAAGATAGCTAGATCCAGCTATAGACACAGAAAAGTGGAAGACCTTGGAGAAGGCTACCCGAAGGGGGTCCATACAATGTACATAACTAAATGCACAATATTTTAAATGTAATAATTTGCGTTAGCACTTAATCACTTTTTTTTTTAATAAATAGATCCTAATTTGTTATTATTAATTTTTATATAGTATTTGTATAAAATTAAATAAAGCTTGATTATTACTATTACTGAATGAGCCAGAGTAATTTCTGAATCACCCGTTTTTATCAATAGCTTGGTTGTTTCAGTGTACTTACCCGCACGAAATTACTGTTCAAGCTTCCATTCATTTTCACATTGACATTTGTTGTAGTTGGTATGTCAAAAACTGAAAACTAAGCCAAGCTAACGAAACCAAGAACTACTCTATGATTTTCAAATGTAAACTTTGAGGGAGCTAAAGTTTTTTTTTCACTTAACAAATGATCTGAGAGAAACTGATTTAAAAACAATACGAATAATTATAGCAAAATTAAAAATCGTCTTAAAAGATAGATATTCTCATAAATAATTTTCTTATATCGACAATTAATTTATATTTTGCAACTAAGCTTTTTTATTAACTTTACTAATATGTTGAAAATTACAATTTTCTCTGATTATTTTCATTATTATGTCACTTTGTAAAGTTAAATGAACATTTATGTATTTCTCAGTAACTCATTTAATTGTTTTTTAAGCATTAAATTTTTTTAACGAATTTTTATTTTATTTTTTGTAACTGAAATTCTGAAATACCAGACAATTATCATTACAATATCAAAAGCAACAAACTCTCAATAACACTACTACTCAAATTTCATAACCAAAGTTTTACTTATTTATGAACTTATTTTGTATGTCTATATATTTTAAGACCCCATTTCTGATTTTGTTTTCTTTTCATTTAGTTTTCCTTCTCCCTCAGCCAATAGTTTTATCGGTTTAATTTAGTAAATTTAAGGGAATTTCGAAAAATTCCTTGATACAAGCCACTGCGTCCATCGAATAGATGTGTTGATTAGAATTGATGACTTTAATTTTGGAGGTCTAAAGCACATGACCAGATAAAGGAAAACATCGCGAGAAAACTTAAACGCTTGAGAAATATTCTCTAACACAGTATATGAGATAAAAATAGAACTGTTATTTCTCGGCGTTTGAAATCGCCAATACGTTGTAACCTGGATTAGTAATTAATCCCGTGCTTTCCCTCGAGAAGAGGCCTCATTGCCCAACAGTGAGAACCTTACAGGCTGATATTATTATTATTTATATTTATTAGGTCCTTACATTTTAAAATAGCATTTTAAATTTAATTCCCTGGAAAGAAATTAAAAAGAACGATAATTTGGTTCCGCATGAATTAACTGAAGCACACCAACAAACACGCATTGAGTGCTGCGTTACATTACTCAACCGTCATAATGTCGAGGTAATTTTCAATCGTGTTGTTACTTGTGTCTAAAAATGGATCCTTTACGAGAATCGGAAATGCTCATCACAGTGGTTGAACCCAGGAAAACCGGCCAAATCCTGTCCTAAGCGAAAATTGACTCAGAAATGGTACTGGTGAGTGTTTAGTGGAACAGTGCTAGTGTCATACATTACAGCTTCCTAAGATCTAGCCTGGCTATAACAGCAGATCTGTATTGTCAACAATTGCCAAACCAAACAAACCATGATGAAATAGCTACCACTTAAACAACCGAGACTGGTCAATCTCTCTAGCCCACTACTACTTCAGGACAACGCTACTACCCTATACTTCACGACAGACGATCGCTAAATTAGAGTAACTGCGATTGGAATGTCTCCGACACCCACCATAGTCAGCGGAACTTGCTCTAACAGATTACCATTTTATTCGAAATTTGTACAAATTCGAAAATTTGAAAAAAATCTATTCCGATGAGGCTTTCCAAACCGCCTTCAATGATTTAAATTTCAATGGAATCAATTAACTACCTATAAAATGCCGAAAGTGCATAGATAATAATGGTACATACTTCGATTAATTTTACGACAAATTTTTCGTTTTACTCTTTCCATATAAAACACTAATTTCATATGTTGACCTATTATTTAATTCATTACTACCAAATTGAAGTGTGGTCGAAGATGGTTTACACGCTTAAGCTTACAAAATGTATTCGTGGAAGATACTTCCAAACTGCATGGGTGGACATTTAGTTAGATAATTCTGAAACATTCTGAGTAAATACTTAAAGAACAATTACATAATTTACTTATTCGTCACGCAATTGCAATCAGCCTACCGTGTTCACAAGGTGACCATAATAGGAAAAAAAAATGTTTTCAGATGTATTGTCAGCACTGTGTTAGTAATTAAACCGCAACCTTTGATTATATACATGTCTAGATACCGTGTCGCCTTGAGACTGATGACATATTTGCGGCACAACTTTGCTAGCCTAGTAAGCGTGAAAGCATTGTTGTACACTGCCGTCAGCTATTTTTTTTTTTTTTTGCAGTATAGGGGATACCAAGTTAATAACATTTTACTTTAAATATTGGGAAAATTGTGCATAGAGTTTGAACGGCCTTATATTATGTAATAGCTGTGCCCGCGACCCCGTCTGCATTGTAATTCGTGTATTGAAATTCAATATCGGTGAATCAATCGTGCTTCGTGCCTTGTGAATGCCTTACTCACGGCTAGCATTGAGCCTTCTCTCATACTCTGTGAATGTCTCTGACTCCCTAGCCGCAGCACATAACTTACAGTCTATAGTAAGATTATAGAAGGACAGTTATTGAAATTATCTATTAGTGCATTAGCGATTAGCGGGATATTATAGCCCACACTAAACTATGTATTTCTTAGTAGCGCTTTTTGTCGTGCGACGAACATGTTTTCACTTTTGAGTTGTCGTCTGTTGTCCGCGGTTTTAGTTATCCAGACGAAGCGTCGTTGTCTCGTTCCCACATACTGAAAATTAGAGCTATAACTTTTTTTTAAGCGCTCCATACACGCTACGGTCTACAGTATCACTCAAAAAAGTGGATTATCGATTTTACACCGGTCGGCTGCTTAGGTTTACGAAATTACATAGGTCAATTCCAACACACACTTCGGTCTAATTGTGCAGGCACATCTGAAAGGTCTCTGGTACAATGTAGCGTTTGTGCTCAGGTTAAAAATAAGTATGTTTCCGACTGAAACATTAATTGTATAAAAAATTCAATAATTTAAGATATGAGAGATAATATAATAATAAAATAATGAAGAGAATGTGCTAGGTGATATGATTGTGTCACTGGAACGCGACCATTATACAACAGCCATAATGGCATGCTTAGGTGGATATACCTTACCTTGTATGTCGAGTTCCGGGATCAGCCGATGTATGTCCTGAAATCAAGTGGGGTGGTAGGGATTGCGACTACCATACACATAGTAATAAGCCGCCACAATGATTTTCTTTTGATTTGTCTGATTTCGGGATCGGCCAGCGTATATTCAGATTAAATCATAAAAAATACCAATATAGTTGGTATCAACGATTTCTTCTTAAACTATAAAATTCTATGAGAATACGACAACAACAATAACGTTGTGCCTAAAAACCAACTACAAAGTTTAAAAACTGCTATTCAAAATCTTAATCAAAAATACTTGATTAAATCCAGACCCTATGGCGACACTGATAGACCTTACAATCACCGGTTCGGAAAACATCCCCGTCCTCGAAAAGAGCCAGCAAGAAGCTTGATCAGATCATATCGAAATTTAGATAATGTTATGTATTGAAATTTATAATACCTTAGTATACCTTAGAAGTCGTCCTCTCTTAGTGATATATTTATCATTTTTACAGAAAAAAGTTGAAAAAATATACGATTTAAATTTCGGTTTCCAACAAGGTTCATTTCTATTCCGCCGTACTATTTCTATCCAACTATTAGCAAGTATTGTATCTCTGGTAAATCTTAAAATATTAATATTAAAACTGATATAGATTTCCATGCTGCTGCTATCAGCTATTACAATAATTTTAAGGGTTCCGCACCTCTTAATGAAAAAATGGAACCCTTATAAGATCACTTTGCTGTCGGTCTGTCGGTATATTTATCTGTCCGTGTGTGAAGCCTCTTTTTCTCGAAAACAACTTGAGGTATAAAGTTTAATTTAATATATTTAAGTGTGTGGTACCAAACTACAGTGATAAAATTGGGCTCTTAGGTTAACGCAATAAAGAGAGATACGGCATTTCATAGAATTTCCGGGGACCTTGAAATTTGACACGAAGACAGGCCTTTTAGTACAAATTAAGAAATTAATCCGAAAATAATGGATTTCATATTCCGCGACGTAGTTACGCGACAAAAGTTGTATTATATTTTTTCTCTCTCAAAATGGCTTGATGATTTTTAATGCTATAAAAAAATCAATTTTCTTGCAAACGCAATATAGAGGTACGATGTTATGTTGCATAATAAAAGCACATAAAAATCCCACTCACTGACAGATGTTATCAAAACCTATAAGGTACTTTTTACAGTCTTGAAATGTGGCACCAAGGGAGGTCTCTGTCAAAGAATCAATCTGAAAATTTTATGATTTTTCAAAGTCCGCCTGAAAATTAATATGGGACAAAGTTATATTTGCTTTTAATTTCGTAACTCTGTGAACACTCTATGCATGTACTGGTAGCGCCCGCGAAACGGAAGTTCGTCAGATAAACACACACCAGAGCATGTAAGGATAATATACTAAAAGTATTTAAACAAAAAATATTATAGTACAGAACCGTAAGGATGCGAGTTCTACTCACAAATTGGCAATTTTTTATGTTAATTTATAAGTGTAATACCTACCACAGTAACACTTAATTATCATAACTCTTTGTAGTATACAAAACGCCGAAATAGCATTGATGGCAACCCTGAGGAACCCCAAAACGGGCTTTACAATTAATTCTGATGAGTTCAGATCCAGCTAACACCATTACTATATAATGTGTACCTTAATATCTCCCAACATGTCAGACTAAAAGATGAGCTTCCACGAGATTACCACGATAGAGCTGATGATAGAGATCATTGATCAGTGGGGCATAAGAAATTAAGTCACACGCGAAACTGGATACCTTTTGAATTCCTAACGGGAAATGAATTTACGACACACGAGGGCCCCGATCGCGAGCCCGAACATTTCTCTTAAATGTTTTAGGTTTTTATGCATGACCATTCAGTACCAAAGAGTTGGCGTCACGCTACTGTTAACTAGCACGGATCTGAACTATTATACATTTTAGATTTATTTAACATCATAACTTAGCCCTTTCAACAAATCTTTGATAATTTCATATAATTTTCATATAAATTTTCGCAAAAACTTTGTTAAACTCAATTTCGTACACAATTGGCATAATATTTATACTAGAAATAAACACAAATTATTGATCCCATGTTTTAGATTTAGTTTCATAAATAAAAGTTTTTTTATTAATAGTATTGGGTTTTACAAATAATAACGTATTATCTAGTATATAATCTTTGACAGCCTTCCAGAAGAGTCAGCAAGTTTTATAGTATCAAGCGAGGTGATAAACCTAACCGTGTACAGTTTTACGGCTATAGAAGAAACTATTTTACTATCGCAAAACATGCTCCATAAAGCAAATCTACGGTTATACGCTTCGTTGAGTTAATCTTATCATCACAGTTTTATTGGTTAGGTAAAATAAGAGTTTATCAGCCGTAGTGCCCGATTTAACCACGAACATACACCTTTTATAAAATTCTAATAGAAACACACAGCGTATTTCGTTTCGTCGTAATCCGGTGTCTATAAGCTTTCGTCAATACAACAGCATGATTTTATAAAGAGATATTGTCATCTGATGAACACTGAAACTCGCTCCATACATTGAAGCCGATGTGTTGAAGATATCATATTTCAATTTTTTAAAGCTTAAACAAGTAATAATATTAACGTTTTTTTAGATACTTCACTATCGTGCAAAGGCCGCAAAAGTGATTGCAATACCAATAAATATGATAGAATTTCTCGACTATGTCATAAGTTTATTCTCGTTGTTTTAATTATTTAACATAAAGATTCTCATATGTATATGGAGCGATTTAAATGAAAGTTATGTATGATGTTCGAACGTGATGACATTTGCTATTTGATACAATTTTTTATCTGTGATTACTCCCGGTAAATGACTGTGAAAGGATGGTATAAATTAATGTTGATGATGAGTGATATACGAGTACATGAAATTAAAATATGTAGTGGTTTAAATGAACTTATAGCTAAAAATAATAATATACAGTAATTCGTTGTTAAAATTTTATGCTATATTACCCTAAAATGCAAAAGTGCAAATAGAGCATAAAAATATAGTACTTGATTTTATTAAAACTTTTGAGATGGCCAATAATATAATTCGCTAATTTTAAATATGATTTTAAAGTTGATTCCTTTCTCATTACGCATTTAAGATTATAGTGTGATACTTTAAAATTTTAGCAAAGGATTTTTAATATGTTAAATAGGGGACAATCTTCAAAAAGGTGTTTGAGGGCAAGGGAATTTCACGACCGTTCCGCTTCGAAATGAAGAGTCCCTTCAGCTACACCCGATAGGGTTGCTACATAAATATAAATTGGTAATTTAGCATGAATCCTGTGCAAGTCATCGGCATTGTAAGCATCAACCAATATTAATAATTCGACCACAAGGATTTTGACGCAGCTTATAGAAACAATTTTTTTTGTAACATGGCAATCTGATGCCATTGTTCCTGAAGGTGACAGTACAATCAAAGAATAACGATGACCACCGCGAGATCGGCAATTATTTATCTACAGTCGCCAATGTCACACTGGCCTCCAAGCCTATCGGTAGCTAGATATACTTTGGCAGATTCTGAAACAATGACAATCCAAGAGAGAGTCACTGACATGGTCGCAGCCCAGCCGAGAACAAATACCCTTGAATACTGAATTACCTTCAATAAATACGCTTGATTACTGGATACACCGGTTGAACCCGGAACGCAACACGCCTAAGTAACACACTATAATGGGTATTACACCTGGTGTATGATGATCAAGATCCAGTCGGTCACAATCGTTGTGTTCTACTACCCAGCAAATATCTCTTCACACTATGGTTGAAGGACTCGATGTTGGGAGTAGGGAACACATTGGCCGGAAAACGGTTTCACAGTTTCACGGTACTACAGGTCATACTTATATATTAAATAGTAAGTTTAAGCCAAGTTCTGGCTTTAAAAATATATCTGTAGTTAGAAAAAATAATAACAATGTACCTAAAATAACCATTTATAATTTAATTAACCAACAAATATTAATAAGAACGGAATAAGAATCACTGATCATCTTATGGGTACATAGAAATGGAATTTACGCTAATACTTTTTACGATATTTGTTATTCTTTTTAGGTTGGGTTTTTGACCACAATCTTATCTGACCTTAAGCGACAATAAACACGCTTAACCTAGAAGGAACTGGCTCTCATGTGTAGCTACCGAGACACACCTACAGTTACTTAGCGAAAATTTTCAAACTGAAAGTTATAGCTAGCCAATGAAAGTGTATTGCCATCATAATATAGGTTCGTCACGATGTTTTCCTTCCTTTCCTACATGCTCGTGTTCAACGTGGATTGATGTGTCCGAATACGCGATCACTGATCAATCATCGCTTCGAATTTTGTAGAAATTAGCTTCTAATTTATTTAGGATTGACATAAAAGCATACAACCACAAATTGATCAAAAATGTCTCCTACAGAAAAGGTAAAAAGTACCCACCTGAGAAGTAACACGCCTTCCAATTTAGAAAATATGAATGTTAGTTTATATTTCTATTTAGGAACGATTTTTAGATAAGATTTTTTATATAGTTATCTCAAAGATGTTATTTGTTTGGTTTGTAATTTAAAATTTATAACCTAACTTAACATAATTTCACCATTGTGTAAAGTGAAACGTTAAGTTTTCGCGCGCCGTAATTTTTTTTAGGTATACTAATGAAGTCGAAATTATTGCTGGAATGTTTTATAAAAAGTCTAAAATACCGCCATGAGGAAGGGAATTATTTACTGTTTATTATATTTAGCGTTTTATCCCTTCATTTACAACAGTAGATTCTCAAGATACGGTAAATTAATTTAAGTTAATCTGAAACGGTGCGAGATGTAGTCGAAAATGTGTAGGGGTGTCACCAGGGAACTGTTTACCGAGTGACCTTGAATCCCGGGTAAAATGCTTACCTATGTGGGCGCGCATCGTGTATGCTGGCCGGGCTCGGTCGAGCGCGCGGCCATCGCGCCAATCACTCGATAAACATCACAACACTACGCACACCACCCGGCGTCACTCATATCAGGCTGTTCAGGGTTCGATGGCGGGCCGCGGCGGGTGACGTGCACTCTCGGTCGGCACGGTTCATTCACTGAACAGCCCGGGCGAGTGGCGGCCATTGCGCAGGCTCGGACATGCGTTCAGGAGCCGGCTGGCTCCCTCTATTATTCGGGCACGCATTGTCCCGTTGGCGGTGGGCGAGCCAGAGGTCACAAGGTCGTAGGTAACCGTGATACCGATACGACACCGTTGTAAACAGTTGCTGACTGTCACCACTGCGAAGTTAGCAGCGTCGATTGTAAGCTAACTCATGCCAACAACTTCACCTTCATGCCCAGCTGATCTCAAGTCGCCTTCGTAACCACATGTTATTACATTTACGTTATTCATTTTATTTTTAAATCCGCTTCCTAAGAAAAACCTTTATCGCTAAGATTATGCAGTCCGCTCTATCTCTATAAGATACAGCATCTTTAGAACCTTAATTAATACTCGTAAGTAGCTGGTGCAATTTTCACAGAACGCGTGTTAATATGGCTGATAAAAAAACATTTTTTTAACGTTTTGTTTTGCTCTATCATAAAACCCGTAATACATACAAGCGTTAAATTTGACGCGATACTGACTGTACGGTAAAATATATATGTAGGTAATTGTGTTTAATGCATCGTTCTTCGGATTACCTACACTACTATATGACTTGTGGTAGCGCGACGCAACCCATCCTTTACCACGATTACAGAGCCAAAATAAAAACAAAACTCACCCAGCGTCGTCCTCTCTCACGCCATCTGTATCTAACATTTATTTTAGTGTTTTTTTTTCGTACTTTGCGGCTTTTACAGCTTCACCGGGCTTGGAGTTTAGAGCAGTGGCGGATTTGCAGTCTTGGCCGCCCTAGGCCCCAGGCCATGTAGTAAGTACCAGCCACCCCTTTCTCAGCACCCATCATATTGAGTACATAATGAATTTACTTTTCTGCCAACTTTTATCGAAATCGATTCAGAAATTTAGTTAACTAGAATATTTGCTAGTTTGTAATATTTTCCGCTTTATCTTTACTTTATTATAAATATATATTGTAGATTATTGTTATACGATGCGGTGCAGTGCGGCCCACCATAATATGCACGAGTCTTTAGAATATTTACGTACTTTGAGTTATTTCTTGTTAACATCAGTGAATTTTTTGTCACGATTGGCCGCCCTAGGCCCAGACCTCCTGGGCCTTAGGGCAAATCTGCCACTGGTTTAGAGTGTTATTATTTCCCAGTATCAGGAGGATCTTTTTTATAAGATTCATATTGGGTCAGGACGGGATCGTGTAATACCTACTCGAACGATGCATATCCACACAATTACAATCGAACTTCACGTACAAAGTACGTTCGTTTAATTATTAAACCGCGAGTTGAAAGTATGTTTAAAATTAAATTTACTTATTTTATAATATCGGTATATTATACAGATTTGAGAAATTGTAACTTTTCCTTCCGAACTTTTTTTGAGTCACGATCGGAAATATCGTTTAGAAAATATGACGTCATCGTTCAACACTTATGTGACTCTTAAATTATTACTAAGCATTGAAATAGTGACTTTAAAATTATATGTGCTATACAAATTTCATAACTGAAATTATGGTTGGAACTGAAGGTTAGTTATAGGTACATAGTTATACGCTGCAGTAGCCACTTAAGATCAGGTAGACTGCATGCGTGTTTGCTACTTCATAACAAAAAAAAACCTGAAGTTAAGCACCAAAACGAGTCCTTGATGTGGGTTTACCACTATTTATGATAAGTCGTTCGATCGAGGGTATCGAATCAGCGATCTCTCAGCTCAATAGAGAGGCTTACTGCCACTGAACTACAAGAACTGTCACCTATTATTATTTTAGTCATTAATTTGTTAATGCCTTGCTATGTATATAAGTAGTTATTCTCCAGAAGTTGTACTGAAGCGCCAGCTTAACGAATCACAACATTCGGCTGCTCATCAGAAGGTCTAATATAACTTTTGTCTTAGTTTTCAAATACAATCAATTGTTTCGTTTTATCCCATAACTCAATAAACAACACCCCTAAATAGAAATATGGGTACGAAAATTATAACTTCTGAAAATCGCCAATGCTCATAAATAAATATTTATTTTTGTTACTAAAAAGTTAGTGTTCCGAAGACAAAAGGAACCCTTATAGTTTCGGTATGTCCGTCTGTCCGTCCGCGGCTTAGCTCAGAGATTTATAGTGCTAGGAAACTTAAATTCGGTATGGGTATACATATTAATCACGCCGACAAAATGGTAAAATAAAATCTTGAAAATATAATTATTGTTTAGTGTACATACTTCCCCTACACGTAAAGTAGAAATAATTTTATTTTCTTGTCTATCACATCATATGGGGTTTCGTTGGATAGGTCGTTGAAAAATATTGTGTGTCTTATCCAACTTATATATACTACAATAAATTTAGTGTTATTTAAAAATAATAGTATTTAGCCCATGTATGGCAATTTAAAACATATTAAAAATATAAGGAAAGATGACAAAATTGATTGGTTTGTCAATAATACTTTAAAAAATAATAAAATATGAGTTAAAGTAAAATTACGAGGTGATAATAATTACTACGTAATAAACGCGTGCGTAGCCGCATGCGCACCTAGTTAAGAAAAAAATATAATTATGACAGTTTAACACATCCTCTTGCACCACCAGATTACCTCGCAAAATGTATCATTACGACATCAAATTAAAGTCTTACCCCCGGTACCAACCATGCTTCATATTCTTTTACTAGCTGTGCCCGCGGCTCCACTAATGTGGACTTCTAAAAAACAGATTTTTGTTTTTGTGCGGAACCCTAATTATTTTTCTAAAATGATGAAAAAATATTATACCCTATAACATCAGCTATCTGCCAGTGAAAGTCTCGTCAAAAGCGGTCCAATCGTTTCGGAGATTACCCGAAACAAATAGACAGACAGACAAATATTTTAAGTGTTTTTCTTGTTATAAATATCGTGTATACTTTCATATGTATTTAGAAAAAAAATGTTATTTTTACATTACAAAAAGACACTTACATTTTATTATATGCATAGATTATAAAAAGTCTTTAGACCTACGACTTGCCACACAAATATCATCCTCAGTTTTTCGCTGAATCTTAATCTGTCATGTTGTGAGTTTTATTATTTATTCATAAGTTTGAGTCGATTAATTCTATTTTTTTTACAACTAAGTTAGCAAACAAGCGTACGGCCCGCCTGATGGTTAGCGGTTACCTTAGCCTATGGACGCACCATTGATGACATTTTGCTTAATATAGCTCGGTCGAATTTGGAGGTGTCACAAATACTCCCTGATAAGCTTTAAATCTATCAAAAGAGCGGAATTTTGTTAGACACTAAAATGATCAGAAAACAATAATATCGTAAACGAAACAATTACCCATTTGATAATGGCAGTCAGTAATAACCTCTAATAACGAGGATTATTTGCCAAAATAAGAAGAAGAAATATAGTCTCATTTCATAGATACGAATACAATTTGTATTAGATAATTTGTTGAATATTTTTAACCGTGGTCTAGAGAAAAAAATATACCTACTAATAAGTCACCAGGTACCATAATGAACAAACTTATTTAAATGTAATATTTAATAACAATAAAACATAGCCTATGCATTATATAACCAGCAATCAATGTAGCTTTACATTAGTGAAACAATTTTTAAAATCGGATAACCTGTAGGTAGTGAATATACTCACTAATAAATCTTAAATATGCTATGCTTTTTTTTGTTTAAATAGAATAACAATGTACGCAATACATTCTTAATGCCCGATACCAAATAAAGCTTTATAAAAATTGTATTATATGTGCTATTGTAAAATTCATAGAATCGCGCAATTTTAATAAATAACACCATCTTTTAATATTTTTTTGAACCAGAAATTTAATTGTGACCGAATAGATTAAATGTAAACTTATTACAAATATAATTTTGTTGTCGAATCAAAATTTATCTTTTAATTTTCCACTTTATGTGATCGTAGAAAATACATCTCTAGTAAAAGCAATGCGCGGAAAAACATAGGTCACAGAGTACGGCATAGGTAGATAATTATGTACTGTGTACTGTACAATGACATATAGAATAAAATAATATTATTATTGTAGAAACAAAAGTTTTTAAGTGATTAAGTTCATTGGATACACTTTAATTAAGCCTAACATCGTACTATTTCTCTAATTTCTAATTCTCAAACATCTCTCTAACAAGGTGGAGGCACTGTTGCTACATTTGTCGGTTTTATGGCAACTCAAAATTAATTAATCTATTTATTATTTGTCAATGCACACATTTGTGCTCCATAATCAAAGTATATATCATGATGTCGCAAATATTACATAATATGGCGTCCAATAACATAACTTTATAAATTAACTTAAAATCACCACAACACAGATTGACAGTTAAAGATCCCTCCAAGAACTCCAGTAATCCCGTAGACAGAGTTTTCCCTCCTAAGTTTTTTTTTACTTTATCTCTCTTTGAGTAATCCAGTATAACCGTAAACAGAGAAGGAAATAAATCAACAGATCGTATAACCAAATAATGAAATTTTAGATAGATATGATCATTTTACTCAGTTTTCTTAATATTTTCTACTGTTAATACGAAGAAAAAACTGTTCAATATTAATTTACTTTATTATCGATTGAAACACACTAAAACGTGGAAACAGTCAACATCGATAGAGACTCAAAATCCATAGCCCTTTCTCTTTTGCTCTTCGTATTCTTTGTATGACGCTCTTTAAGTTCGTTGTAAAAATGTTACAAATATCTCTAACTCTTTTAGTTACTCCCTCTACGAGTATAAGTGACATTTCAATCTATGCTGCCATATAATTTACCTAAAATAAAATAGTAGTTATTGAGTATCAAATAAGGTGTTATTGTTAAATATGTATACTAATTTATACTTAAGCATTTCTTCCCTATAATTACTTTTTAAATAAATTTAAGAGAATGCATTATTTCATGCATCAAACATTGGACAATAAAAATTGCTGTCAGAATTTAGAAACTTTAATCTTCTATATATGGCAACACAAGGTGTATGTTTCTTTTTAATTTCGGTTCTTTGCCGTGTTGTTTAGGGTACGTTGTTTAATCCGTGAAAATCATGTCTTTATTTTAATTTTACATAAGAAATTTTGTTTAATTCCAAACTAGATTAGTTTCTAAGATAACTACAATGGATATTTTCTATATTGTTTTCGATTGTGTTCTCAAAACGTACCGCGGCAAATTGACATTTCGCACGCAGGAAACAATAACCTAAACATCAGAGGAGAATAAACGTGGTATTTTCGGTTTACAGTGAAGAAACAACAGAATGAAGTACAACAAGCTCGTGACGTCGTCCCGAAGGAAAAACAGGAAGAGGCATTTCAGTGCTCCTTCCCACATCAGGCGAGTACTAATGTCTGCACCACTCTCGAAAGAGTTAAGACAGAAATTCAACGTGAAATCTATGCCGATCCGCAAGGACGACGAAGTACAGGTGAATATAAATTATTTTTTAAGGTTATATTATTCTGTGAGTGCGAAATGAAATGATGATGAATAAACCATTCACAGACTGCAGACAACTGCTAACGTGCGAGGGATGAGCTGAAGGTTTTCTTCTGCAAGTCCTGAGCGCGTTTAGCTAGCCTGCGCCATGGTTCAAAACTTGGCTCTGATCATTTTGCGCCTCACATTTAAACCTTTCAGGACTATGCTATTTTTTTTATTTTGTATTATATAAAATAAACTTAGTATTAATATGCAACTATTGTGTGCAAACATAAAACATGGTTTAAGGTTAAATTACATGTTGAAACAATATAAATACAGTATTGCATATATCAGAGTTGCTGTTTTATATATAGTTCTACTTTACGTCTTTAAATTAACATGTACACAGACAGTAAAAATAATTCTTGCTAAAGGAAAAAATCGCTTTTTTCTGTCTCAGCACAAACTGCTCTATTAAAAGCGCATGCTAGCTCATACCATGCTAAAAGCTACTGCATAGGTAGAAGTAAATTAGCTGATTTAAAAACAATACATTGAAAAGAGTCACTTATTTTCTTGTTGGGTTGTTGGGTCGCCACAATCTAATCAACGATAAATGATGTACCAGTTAAAATCTGTCTTCACTTGTTTTACTGTGTGCATATGAGACTTGATTGGATATCTGTAATGCTATTTGGAATTCCAAAGACAATCTATACAGTTTACTAATTATCTGTATTTCTAATCAGTGTGTAATAAAAACAATAGTATCTCCTGGAGAGCCTCCCACTCATATCGAGCCTTTTCAGGAAAAACATCATGAGTTACATAAATCTCAAAAATGTTTTTTTTTTTTTTCACTGTTATCTCTATATCAGATGGTTTTGCTTTTTATCACGCTCACTCCTGAGTATTATTTCGAATTAACACAATTTTTATTGCAGCAAGAAGTTTTCATCTTAAATTCATTTTTTGTCATAACCTACTCCTGTTTATGATAAGTACTTGTTGGTTACGATGCCTGTTTTGGTTATTCAATTTATTATATACTTCATACTTGTCGCGTATGATACACTAATTTAGTATTTCGCGTTTAGATTTTGGTGAATTGTTACGCTATAATTCTCAAATAAAACTTCTGAAATTAGTATTATCATTATAAATGGATATTTGGGTCATAAAAAAATAATAACTATGAAATATTTTGTGAAAAACATAGTTTACCCAACATTAAAATAAATATGTATGTAACTTTTGGCATCTTCCTAATGAAATAAAGAATACTAGATTAGTATTCACTACAATGGATATGCACTCTCAACCATCTATGTCCAAATTGAAAGATAGAGTTTGTTTCTAAATACCGATATGACTGTTGTGTTCTATTAAGTGAAAACCCTTTTCTTATATTATTAATAAATCCTATTATTATAGTGTTATAGGAAAACCAATGCAAAATGTGAAAATCTTATGGATTTCAGGTTGTCCGTGGGCATTACAAAGGTCAACAGGTCGGCAAAGTAGTACAGGTGTACCGTAAAAAGTTTGTTGTCTACATTGAAAGGATTCAGCGTGAGAAGGCCAATGGAGCAAGTGTTTACGTCGGTATCCACCCTTCAAAGGTTATTTATAATTTTACTATTACTGTATTATACATTTCAGAAATATTGTGAAAAATAATATTGATAGTTCCAACTCTAAAGTGATAGTTAAGAACTCTGTTTTCACTTTCTGCTTAGGGTCACGCATTCTAAACATCATATGCACATAAATCAGTCTCCGGTGATTAAATTACTCAGTGGGCAAGTTACTAAAACAAGTAATTGAAAAATTTGGAGTTTTTTTAAATCATAAATGTCATAGCTGCTGGTTTTAACTGTTTTATGCACATAGTATTGGTATATAAATATTTATAGGGATAAATAACCTCCCTAACTAATTTGTTGATTATGATAACTTTGCTTTGAAACTAGTCAATATTTTCCTTTGGGTCTCTCTCTTTCTCTTACTCTAATCCAAATACGAGGGAAAGTTAAAATAGCATTATGACCAGACATTTAATGTAAGGTTGTAAATAACAATAGTAAATACCTGGAAATTCAATGGTTGATCCCAAATTGCAACCAACACATTGGAATTACTGTAACACGCTAAAGCGCAGGGTCTAATACCAGGGTACCAGTGCCATACTAACCTGCTGTATTTTGAAACCATGAATACTTCACAGTCATTAAATAATATACCTTCTAAGAGGTTAAGTATTTTTTCTTAGTTTCAAATAAAACCAGTTTTATTTTTTTGTCTGTTAGCTGATCTTCTGTAGCAAAAGTCTAATATGATCTAATATTGATAGTTGAAGTAAAACTTCTTTAGGCGCGACTAGGAGGTAACTGGACGACAACGCAACGGAAGTCCGTTACGGCAATATGGCGTCATGTTTCTGTACCATCCGGTTTTTAAATATTTTTTAAATACTATCACAATGTATAGTATTCTCAAGTTTATGTAAAGGATATTGATTGAAATGAGTAAATAAATATGCTTGATTCACATTTTATCAATTTTAGCACGAAATTTTAATAAATTTTTACTAACTCTACTCACTCATATAAAATTAATGAATATTCAATGATAACTAACAATATTTTAAAAAATTATACAATTTTAATATGATGATATTTTTATTGCTTAGACTCTGCTGTTTATGTCTTGCTCACACCTAACGTAACAACGGAAGGTTTGGGTATGACAGATGCACTGCTAATGCTGTAACACTTCCATGGCTCTGATTAAACACCAGGAAATGTCTCCGTAGCATTACTTCACTTAGCTAACATGAAACTGACGCTTGTACATATTTCCAGTGCGTGATTGTCAAGTTAAAGATGAACAAAGACCGCAAAGCCATCCTCGATCGCAGGGCGAGCGGCAGGCTCGCGGCTCTCGGCAAGGACAAGGGCAAGTACACTGAAGAGACCGCCACTGCTATGGAGTCTTCTTAAAAATATAGATTGTAAGAACAATAAATAAGATAAAACCGCAATTTTCGTTTTATTTTAGCACTTTTATGTAATTTATTGCCTACGTTGTGGGTGTTATGGAACTCCATAACCGAAACTCAGATATCCGATAATAAAAGTAGATAATGTGAAACCTGAACACCAAAAAATGAGAAAATATGTTTACGTTTTTAAAAATGTAAAGATGCCGATACTGAAAATTCATTACACTTGATTTTACACCAGTAACCATAAAAATTTCTTTTTTAAGATTTGAAATGAAGGTAACTATAATAGTATTATTATACAGAAGAATACATCTAAAAAAATCGAAAATCAGCAACTTGGACATACAGGTCTCACAATTAACTGTTTTTGTTTAACACATTCACCTCTACTAAATTTTTATAGATATCATATGCCCTCCCGCCATATATTTAACAAGTGGACTCGCGAAGCGGGTTACTGGGAGTAGGAATGCGCTCGTAATATTACAGTGTTTTTATTTCAAGCTTTTATTTAACTTGCAATGTTCGTAAGATAATAACATTCAATAATTGCAAAACATTTTTCGACGACTTTGTATCCAATTGAGACGAAATTTGGCACATGTATTTAGTAACTTCGATGGTAATGCAATATTATAGTTTTTTTTTTCGAACTGACTACACTGTTAGCCTGAGGGGCCCTGGAGCCTTTACGGCTTTTACAGCTTTACCGGGCTTGGGGGCGAGCGCTTAGGGCACTCAGCCACGAAAGCTAAGCAACAACATCCGAGGGTGCCAAAATGGCCGAACCACGGCTCGGACTGTTGCGCGTATGCAATTAAGTCGCGATCTGACAAATTCCCTATCCGTAATTCGATCTAAACTAACTATACATATATACATGTTTCTGCCCCCTGGGAGGAGGGAAGGAACATGTGTATGTGTATTTAGTGGTCTGAAATTTTTGTCTACTCTAACTAGGCAAAAAAAGAAAAAAAAAAGGTCCCTTACAGAACCTATGTACCTATGTGTGTTGTGCATGTGTGTATAATGCAGTGTCATGTATGGCGGTGAAAGCTAGTGATTGTAGAGTCACTTGTATCGCGCGAGCGGCTGCTTGGCTCAAGGGCTCCATGCCGATGGATCGGACCTAGGCTTGAGTTGCCGCAGAGGAGGGCGGTCGTGGCGGGTGTGCGGGAGCGAAGTTAACCGTACGTCCCCTGCGGAGGGAACGGTGGTTTCGCGGGCGTGGGCGCGAGCACGCATATGTTGCGGGAGCGGACGCGTAGTAATTATTAGCTTTCTCGATGTCGTCGTCGGGATCGACAAAGAGATTTCGCGGACGGCGTTTATAACGTTTGGCAACGGGGATCGAGTTGTCTGGGACGTAGTTCACGGTGGATTTTACGAGCGGGTTGGGGTGATTCGAAGCGCTATCGAAGTATCTCCTGGTGAGATATTTCACATAGGCTTCTATCGAGGGAAGCCTCATGTCCCTGTGGAGGTCCATGTTCCTAACGAAGGCTGGAGGGTCAAGCAGGCGACGGAGAAACCGATTTTGGACTCTTTGCATGCGGACAAAATTATGTTTGGACATATGTGCGAACGCTGCGCAGCTATATGTCAAGATCGGACGGACGCACATCTTGTATAGTGTAAGCTTATGTCTTAAGGACATTTTGCTTACCGAACTGAGCAGTATTATAGTACCATGAAGGTGATCTGCTGGGGCCGGGATGTAGGGACAAACTCCCTGATGTCAAATGGTATGACAGTCACTTCTAGGCTTGTTTGTTTTGTTCTCATGAGCACATTACATTACACATATGACGATAGTCGGAAGATTGCCAATGGAACTCGCTGATGGAAACTGCAAAGAGATTCGAGTTTGGGCTCGTTTGTTTTGTTCTAATGGGCACTTTCCATTTACAAACGATGACGTGAAATGACATGGTGACGCTTGCGATAGACATTTTTTACCATCCAGCCCACGGCATTTTTTCGTCTTTATTTGGGTAGGATATTTCAACCTCCACAGCACAAAAACCAGTGAAACTTACTCACTAATGCACACTTACACGTGAGCGCATGCACGCACTCTTTTTTTTCGATCTAACCACACTTTTATACAAAAGGGCCCTGAAGCCTTAGACGGCGTTTACAGCTTCACCGGGCTTGGAAACACAAAGTTTCATTTCGATACGGCAATTACAAGTAGGTTAAAATTGACTTCTAATATTTTATTACATTGTTTGTTAGTTACAATTTAAGCTAATAAAAGTGTGTTAAAGAAACACTCATATACAGTACTGAGAATAAACATAAAAATATGTATGTTTACCTGAAAACCAAGAAATGCAATAAGACGTATTGTTAATTAAAATACAACTAAATTACACTATAAAATTTTCTGAGTATTTGCGAAAAAAAAATTGTTTTAAAAAGAACCCGCGTAGTGGGTTGTTCGGCTCCTCGAAGGCGACAAAAGTGAACCCGCCATGCGGGTCACTGGCAGTAAATGTGTTAAGTTAGCACCACACACCAAAGAATAGGTTTAATCTGAGATTAGCACCTAAACAAGTAATTTTCGAGAAAAATTCGTCAGTTTTGAAATTAAGTTTAATATAAAAGAAATTCAAATATTTTTATAGTAAAAAATTTATTATCAAAATGTTTGAGTAATTCAGCCTCATAAATTATCAATTACACAAATGGCTTAAATGTTAACGAGGATACAATATATCAATAGCAATTGATATCTAAATAGAAACCAGAATGAGATTAACGAGGTAGGGTCCGAAAGCGAACTATGCTGTAAGGGGGCGTTACAACTATTACTTATTAAGGCAATTTTTGAAGATTTTTGACCCTCCTTCCTCCCCATGTAACGCGCCGTAACATTTTTCTGTACCCCTCCCCCTCCTTAAACGATCACATCGTAGATTAAAGTAGTCCTAAGAGATGGCGCTAGGTTTTTATACTGCAAACACGTCAGGCGCAACTTTGGCCGACCTATCTTCTCTTTTTAATTAGATGATTACGAATATACCGGGCGGTATTTCAAGTCTGTTCGGATTGATCGTGGAAATGTCGACAAGTTTAGAATATATTTATTATAAAAAAGGTACATATATATAGTTCGAATACAAAAACATTTTTTCTATCAATGAAGATTATTTCGATTTAAAAACTTGAAAATTTGCCAGTAATTTATCACATTAGCACTTAGGCAATTGGGAGCCCAGGCAAATGGGAGCCCACGATGCTAAAAGGTGATTTACTCGAGCGTCGTAGGGACCTATTGGATTTTGAAGATCAGATGTTAGAAAGAGATGGTTATATGACGTGTAACCTTTACTGCTGGGGTGAGCGTCTACATTGTGTACAAGCTTTCAAAAATGTAAAAAAAAGTCACGTGGAAATTTCATTCGCGTCCGATGTTGACAGTGTATAATATACCCCATGTCTCTGATGACGCAGGCATGTTAATCTGCAGGTTTGCATTGTAGGGTGTCCGTACGAAAGGGTAAAAAATATCCCAGCGCGTCTGATTATCATAGGGGATGTTAACTGAAGCCGAAAGAATTATTATTATTAAATTTTTTTTTTTCGAACTGACTATACTGTTAGCCTTAGGGGCCCTGGAGCCTTTACGGCTTTTACAGCTTTACCGGGCTTGATCCGAAAGAAGCTACAATTCAAAAGACTGGCGATTCGGACGTGAGGGAAGCTAGTGGCGGCTTTTTCAAAATGCAAAATACTCGAGCGCTTCAGATTATTATACAGACAGACGGTTCAGCTTATATTCTTGTCGTACTGACCCATAATCTGACGATTATTTGGAGACAATCTCTTGATATAAAAAATTGTTTAAATCACTGAATGTGACACACAAAATACACGGAAAAATAGCATACAAATAAAAAATCTATTTCTTTTAATTATAATACATATAAAAAAAATCAAGTGAAGATACATATATAGCAGAGATAATAGGAAAAAGAGGCGCGGAGTGGGGAATACATGCTTCACTGCAGCTGCACGCTCTACACTTTATTAACGATTTTTGTTACTTCGTTTTTGTGGAAATCGGCAGATTATATTTTACCTGTTAACTTTGAATTAATTCCTTAAAAAAAAAAACGACAGCACTCGAGAATATCGACCCACTTACGTCACGCTCAAATTGTCAGATTGAAATACACACTTTTCAGCGTGTAATTAACCCAACATAACTTAATCTGACGCGCTCAAATATTTCTAGCTATTGGTTCTTATTTTTTACTATTTTGATCAGCTGCCTTAGACGCGTGACCCTATATAGAAAAAGGGCTTATATATCGTGGAGGTACTCAACAGGGTTATACCCCTTATGTTAATCTGCTGTACTTGAGTAAATCCCCTATTGGGCTCCTACTATTAGTATTTATATATAAACAAATCACTTAAAATATTTAGAATGGTGACCATAACTAAAACACTATATTGGCAAGGCCTTAATACTTGAACTTTCTAAGATATTTGACAAACCAATTAGCAGCCATTGAAATTGAAATAATCTTGGAGCCTTATAACACTATACAATAAATATATTAATAACTTTAATTTAATGGTTTCTTGATTTCTATTGCAAAGTTTATATAGATGAAAGTGTATGTTGAAAAACCAACACTATAAAGAAACTATGATATTATGATTAGACAATTTGTGTAATGAAAAATGGACGTCATATTAAAGTATTTTCCTCAAGGAATCAAGCTACAACAATATTTTGATAAGAGTAAAGCACTCAAATAATTCTTGAAGTAGTGTTTCTACTTGCGTTTACTGCTACAATACCCCAAACCTATTGGCAACTCCTACATCACTTAACTTTTTTGTAGCTCAAATCAATTGGCGGCATAATTTTTTATATCAAAATATTTCAAGTTAGTTATAAAAGTAAGTTATATATAAAGTTGTGGCTTAACTATCTTGACCACAATGGCAATGATATATGTAACCTTGATTGTTGATACTTATATCAACTTTATCATATCTTAAAATAAGATCAAGCATCAATTTTATGCAAATACATGTCTTATACCGAATGGTGTTAGTTATTGCTAAAAAGGTTCCATAACGTCTTAATCATTAATTAAAAATTTTAAACGGCAACTTGAGCTTGTTCGTGACTTTCCAAATTAGCTTTAGATGCACATTTGAAGAGTTTTTTCACTTCGTTATTATGATTTTCCCGGTTTCTAGCAATCTCTATAGCATAGAACTGTACTCTAGGTACGAGGATGGTGTTTTGCTCGGAATAATCACCTTTACAGTCGGCACGCATTAAGGTACCAAAACTGTAATCTTCAACAATATTTTTGAATTTTTCACAGAAAACCCTCCACTTCGCTTTGTTTATATTGTTCTTAATTTCGTTTTCATTGATATATGTTACGTTCATGTCAGGGAAATCTTGCCTGAAGTGTGTATAAATTAGGTCATCATGTGGAGTCAGTTGAAGCCATCTAGTATCCAATGAACATAACATCTGGAATTATAAATTAAGCAACATTAGTTACATTTTCATTGTTTTTTAGACCAGCACTGATTGTGATTTCATCTGATATTATGTGATGATGTGGTCAAAGGTGGCATACTAAGCCTGGACTAAGATTGACTGCGGAAACACCACCATTACACCTATTTCTACAACAAAGCAATGTTTGCGCTACTGTGTTCTGGTTTGAAGGGTGCAGTAGACAACATGCAGTGTTCCAAGTCAGACGTCACATGCAAGGGCATATGTGGTGTCCCAAATCAGTCCTCGAGAGTAACAACCTATTATGATTAGCTTAGGAGCTGCAGTTTTTTGAAGTTGATTGTACTTATAGACTACAGTTACCACTTAACAATAGGTAGGATGCATTACTGCTTGCTACATCATAACATTTAAAAATAACTATGATAAATAACTATAATCAAAATATTATAAAAATATATCTTAAAACAATTTAAGTCACAAAACATAATAATGATGATGATGAATGATGATAGAAAACATTACTAACAGTTTATAAAACATACCCATCATCAGGAAGAGCTGATAAAGAGTATGGTGATAGCAGCATACACCAGTAAGGGTTTGGTGAAATATTTTCTTGATTTGATGATGGTAGTTAGCTGCATAGCTGCTTATAATATTTTTTAATGCTGGCAATGAAGTGTTTACTTGTATCATCTTTTTATTTATTTTTAGCTTTTACTCATATTAATTCTTACTAATATAGTATTATTTATTTTGTGTTTCTACAACACACACATTTTTACCCAGCCTGATTTACCATTATCATTACTTTTTTATCATAATATTGCATTGTATAGTTCTGGAGCAAAAGATTAAGTGATATATAATCCTGACAAAAGAGTGAGTATATCATTAGCTCACCTGTTTATAAATTATATATTTAGCTCTCAGTAATAAGATTCATTTTGGATATACTCAGAGCGGTTCAGATCAGATGAATAAAAAGATACACCATATTCTTGCATAAGAAAGAGATAGCTGATTAGATCGAGCAAGCCGAGAGTGGTAAAGCGAGCACACAATATTGGTTGCATAATTTTCATTTCAATATTTATGTATCTAATTTGAAGTGATTTTGTCTTAGCATTTTAGGTTGACAGTCTTTAGCCTGCTAACTGCTGAGTACCAAGGTTAAGTAATATTTTTCAAGACATCTATATTCCCCTTATTCTATACACATTAAATCTTTTCAAACATTTTTGTTTATCTCTCTCTGGGCTTTATCGGCCAAACAGTTTTGTTATACAGCGAGATATAAAAGACATATTATATATATATATATATATATATATCTCTTACAATGAAATATATATGTCTCTTTTTTCTTTTCAGTGATATTTTTGTGCAAGACTATCATAATAGGAATATGTGATGTAACTGTTCCTAACGGTAAGCACAGTGCAATACAAAAACAATGGCAACCACTAAGGGAACTACTATCAATCACTGTCATGCTTGCCGCCCAATCTTCTACTTATTCTCTATGTAACAAAATTAGACCAGATAATGTGAAAGTGAATTTCAAGGTACAAGCACATTAACATGCAGACAGAGATGTTTTATTTTATTTATGTAAAGACAACATAGGTTATATAGAGGGCAGGTAATCCCGATTTGTCTGTTTTTAACTCTAATTCTTTAAATGTACTGTATTAATGTTTAAGAAAGTCGTCACCAGGTCTAAAGTGATTTTATACCAAAAACTCGACTCAGTTGCTTCATTACTGAATCAATGTAGAAAGCAAAGATATTGTTTTTCAACCTACATTAAAATATATATCACTATGCTCCATGGCTTTCGTAGCCCATAGATGTTCGAGAGTTTCATCATTAGTGAACTCTTCGGCAGGTCTCGACAGCACGTCCTAAAAATGGGAAAAATTCATGAGCACACTGGATCAGGTTGTTTAAAATCTCTAAAAAAATTAGTATTCTAAATTGCTTTTAACTTCTTCCGTACAAAGATAGCTAATTAATGATAAATCTTATTTTATTGTGGAATCCTGTAGTCACATAGAGAGACCGCCTAATAAAAACAAAACAAAAGTGTACTATTATACTTACCATGTTCAATGCTATTTTTTTTTTTTTTATACAGATTCTAATTTATTATGATATTATTTGTTAATTTTAATAAAGTAACAATTTTTAAGTGCAATCTGCACTACCTACTTTGATTTACGCATAAAACAAACGCATCAGAGAACTGACCATAGACTAGGAACTGGCCGACTGGCGCACAAAAACTATGTAAATTTGAGGTTATTTTTTTTTTGTATGTTTTTCCTTTCCTTTCGCGAAAGGAAAAGACAAAGGTATCTAAGACCATACAGCCAAGTCAGAAGTATATGATAATATCAGTAGACACAGACAGACGTCTACGTACATGGTTTTTGTTGTTGGCCACACATGTGTTTCGTGGCCGACATACTTTAACGTGTCGATATAATTACAATTATTGTAATATTTTCGTTATAAAATTTGTTGTTTGTGATAAATATTTCCTGACTTTATATGAAAATGTGGTGCTGTGTTGTGTTAGGCTGTAATAGCAGCAGTGAACGTAAATATGAAAACATAATCTTTCATTTGTAATTAAGATATTTTTACCTTACTTTAGTTTATTAGTCTAGTCTAGTATTAGTTAGTAAATATTACAATATTTTTAATTATATCGAGCACGTTAATGTGTGTCGGCCACGAAACACATGTGTGGCCAACAACAAAAACCGTATACATAGACAAAGACAAGAAAAAGTATTTCTATTTCTTTTACCCTCAGGTCTTTCTGTGCAGACTAGCTCGTTCGCTCTTGGTATTGTTATTACTACATGAACTCCATATTATACTTGCTCCAAACTCTAAGCTAATATTAATGTATTATAATATGCCACTCATGGGCTAATCACACGTGGTATCCTCTTAATAGTCTGTAGGTTAATCTTTTCTAACAAATGAGGTGTTTTTAGCGGGATCTTGGACTGTCATGTAGTGGTTTTTGTTTTTTATTCATAAATTTGTGTTTTTGACCCTACATTGTGTAAAACAGATGGCATTTTGTATAATACAGCTTGATTATTGTGCACAAGTGAAGTGGATTTAAAATAATAACGTAGTCTATGAATTTTGATATGCCACAAAAACTCTCTAGGTAGTTCTAAAAAGGGAGCCACCGTCTTGTTAGGATACTGAAATTACCATATACGTCTGACTTGGCTGTATGGTCTTTAGACACCTTTGCCTTCACGAAATGAAACGGAAAAACTAGACCAAAAAAAATTAACCTCAAACCTCTAATGATATGTTCATTTCACAGTTCATTTCACAGAGGTTCATTTCATCATATTTTTGTGCGCCAGTCGGGTAGTTCTAATCTGTGGCCAGTTTACTGATGCGTTTGTTTTATGTAAATCAAAGTAGGTAGTGCAAATTGTACGTAAAAATTGATATTTTATTAAAATTAACAAATAATATCATAATAATTTAGTAATTATATCGAGTACGTTAAAGAGTGTCGGCAACGAAATACATGTGTGGCCAACAACAAAACCGTATTCGTAGACAAGACCCCTTAGCTCGTTCGCTCTTGGTAGTATTATCACTATGTCAACTCCATATTATGCTTACTTCAAGCTATCTACGGTGTTAGCTGTAAGATGATTACATTTTATGATATACAAAGATACATCATAACTTAAGAAAATACCATATACATCTACTAAAATGTGAACTTAATATTTAAAAATACACACTAAAGTAATTTACCCAAGAATCATTACGGTCATTCGGGGTAACTTTGTCTTTCTGTAAAACATTGGCCCACTCATACAGATTGACCGTTTATATTTTTTTACTTCGTTGGGGCAAATATTTGTTATTTGGATGCAATTCTACAGTTATCTTCGTAAACAAACAGATATAAAACGACTGTCATTTATTACATTTAAGACAACATAAAAAAAAGTTCTTATTTTACCCGCGCAATTTGATGCTCTCAAAAAGTTATTTGGTGTTCGTAAGATAAATATTTTTCAATGGTAAGTTGAATTTGATTTTATAATTTTATGTGTTAACGAAGATTCGCTAATATTTTTTCATGAAATTGATTGTTAATTAAGCAGATATTCCATATTTCTTATGATAGGATAAATCTAAAGCAAATCTGGGTAGCATTGGCCCGCATCAAAATTACCATATGAATTTGAATTTTTTGTTTGTTTGGTTGCTAATTTGTGTTTCGCTCATTCACAGCTTGCAATGATTCAAAGAAGAAAGCCTACTTTAAAAGTAGAATCTACAAAAAAGTTGGTGAAAACAACAAAAAAGTTTCCGTTATGCAAAAGTCCACTTATAATTTAAGGATGAGAATGGCCTTGCAAGCTCGATATTTTATTGATGGAGTAGGAAAAATAAGCACATTTTTAAAATGTGCTTATTTAAAAAACTATTATTAATTGTGATTTTTCTAATTGTTTTAAAAAGTAAAACTGTTCTTTCTTATTAAATAAATTTGATTTAAGGATAATTGAATCCCCAAATACGAATAAATACGTCATAATAAAGATCCTAAGCAAACAGCTCCATCTACAAAACTCTTTTATTTTATGGCAACTCAACAATTTAAGAATTAATTTTTCTGTCTATGGCTCAAGGTTTATGTTCCATAGCACCAATACAAAGAGGACAAAGTTTCCCGGACTTAAAATTAAAGATTATAGCAAAATTCCGTAAACAGAATTAGGTTGTGCAAAGTTACCCATAATTCTATATAACTTTGGCCCAAATCGCGGATTCTTCATTGGAATTAGCTAATTATTACTAAAAAATGTTTTAAAATGGTAACATTTAGTTCTGATCTTATTATATCATTTATTTTCTAAGTATTAAGGTACAAAATAAAACAGCAACTTAAAAAAAATCTTCTAAATTGGGTCAAAGTTACCGCGATTGCCTGTACAGTATGGTTTGACCACAGATGTACCTGGGTATGACAGTACGTATATGATTATTGGATAATTTTTGTGACCAAGATTAAAATTAAGTTTCTTGAGTCCATTATTTTTTTTATGTATTCTCTAATCATTCAGTTTCCAGAACATGTATTTACAAAATAACATAAAAATTGTAAAATAATTTTTTTACGTATTAAAAGTTGCAAGCTCTTGAAAAACACCAAAAGAGTATCATGGTCACACAAAAACATTAAATGTATTCACATTTTAAGAGTGGATATTTATTATTTATTTTCTTATATTATCCATACGTAAACATTTATAAATAATAATACTTTTAAGGGTCACTGGTAAATATAATATATTTTTGTTTTTTATTTAATTATTAATGGTATCTAAATAGGTTACATATATTTACAAAAAATATGAAAAGAAACTCGAATTGTGTAAATAAATTAGAACGTGCCTAAAATTTCAAAAATAAGAAAAAACAGAGATAGCGCTATACGCTATGTCTTGGCGGAAAGAGACTTGAATTCTCGGAAAAATTCGTTTGAACCTCGTTTCGTCACACGTTTTCATTGGTTAAGATTGGAAGAGGGTGGCGCATGCGCGTTATGCCGACGCCATCTCTGAAACTACTGTGCCTGTTATGTACCTTGTTCTATAGAGTAAAGTGAATGCTAATTCGTGGTTAAAAGTGTGAACAAATGATGGAATTTAGTGTTTGCTAGTGAGATCGAGTGATTTTTCAGTGTAATCGAACAGGAGAGTGATTTTTGTGGACTTGATCTGTGGCGGGTGTCTTGCGGAAGTTTTGCTATAGCAACGCATTATTTTTTGCGGCTATCTCTGCCGCGAGCCGCACTCGTATATTTCATGGGCCTTTATCAACGATAAAGCTGGTGGTAATTGTCAAACATTTAATTATCACCGCGTATTGTAGAAAGCGGGAATCCAGGTGGACCGATTGCCGCCCGCTCACGCGCGCCCCGCGCATTTCTGTCTCTGTTATGTATGAATTATTGTTGTGGGTCAAAGACATCGCGTCGCTTTGACCTGAAACTGTTACAGTCGTAAAGTTGTTTATTTTATTTTTTCAGCTGGTGATTGGAGGAAGCTTATATCGATATGAATTCTGCTTTAAAACCGGTGCTACCACAGCCGGGGGTCCCGCAACCGAGTGGGCAACCTAGTCCCGCGAAAGGTAACGTGGCTACCGTAAACCATACAGTTGGACACCCGCAAGGGGCCCAGAATTCCCTCCATCACGGCACCAATAATTTGGTCGGGCAAAACCTGACGCATCATGCTCCTCCACCACCACTACCCCCGCACGCCGTTCCCTCCATGGCTCCGGTGCCCGCTAATATGGTTCAAATGGCACAGAACATGAGTCACCATGGTAATCTCTCTCATTTAACCCAAAACTCTGTACCACCACCTACTACTGGGAGCCCAAGCAAGCCAACCACTTCACCTTTAAGCCTAGTACAAGACAAAGTAAATGTATCTCAACCACTTGCACTAACACGTGCTCCAGAGAAAAAGGAGCCAGATTCAACGGGTCCTGCAAATGGTACCATTGATTCAATGAAACCCGGATGTAATACTTCTATGAGTTTAAAACCTCAGAACCCTGAGACTAACAATGATAAGCAAGATATTGCCAAAACTTCTCCGAGTACACCAAAACCTCCCGAGAAGCCTACCAATGCTCCAACTACACCACAGAAAGTCGAACAAAGTAATCCTGTTAACTCAACAGATATTCTTGTTCAACCCAATGAACTGCCAGAGAAGTCTCCTTCCAAACCAACAGAACTGAAACCTTCTCCAGCTGCTGACGTAGCTCCAAGTCAAAATTATAAACCCTCAGAAACGGCCAATGCCAATCAAATACAAGAAAAGCCATTGACACCAGTTAAACAAGATGTAAGTCCAACTGAAAATGCTAAAACTGAATCTAAAACGGAGGAGAAGAAAGAAGAAGTCAGTCATGAATCACAAAAATTGGAAGAGAAAAAAGAGGAAACAAAAGTGGAGTTACCTAAAATAGAAGAATCAAGTGAAAAACCTCAAGTTGTAGAAGAAAAAGTTGAGGAAAAAAAAATAGAGCCAAAGCTGTTGAAGGTGGAAACTAAGCCGAAATCAACATTAAAATTGGCTACAGTTACACCTCCAATGAGGAAACGAAGGCAAATTTCTCCGAGTAAAGACGGATTGAATTCTACTAAGAAGATAACTGAAGGTGATGGAACTCCTGATACAAGGATGAAGAGAAATAGAACAAAGGTAAGAATTTTTTTACTTAGCCATTTATACAACATTTACTTAGACAAAAAACATTTTCCTTTTAATCTTAATAGTCAGCATAACTTTTATGTTAAGAGTTTAAAGCCTCCCATTATAGATTGGTATAATATATAAACGGTATATACAAGGCTGTATCAAAAAAATTGACTATTTTTTCCAAAATGTACTCTGTAAATATTGTTCAGTATACAGAAAAATAAACCCTGTTAAATTGGTAGCTCTTAATTTTATTATAAGAGGTGCCTCATCGTGATTTTCCATTTCCTATTTGATAATAGAGAAAAATATTTTATTCAACATTTCGAATTTTGTAACTTCTGATCAGCTTATCTGACTCATTAGACCAGAGCATATTCTTGTATAAAATTAAACACTCTACAAGAAAGGTCTGGTGTTAACATTTTGATAAATCTACTTCATAAGTTATTCATGGTTACAGTTGAACTTATCAGATTGATGTTTTTTTTAATTTTTTGGCAAATTTGTCAGTCCATTGCAAAATTTTGCTCTTATTAATCCTATTAATATCTTTCTTTGATGCGGAGAGTATCTTAAGATTGTTTTTATGGTAATTCTGTAGTATCTGGTAGGAGTTTTAGACACTTGATTACATTGATATAAATATTTTAAATATTGAAATTTTACTATCAAACCTCATATTTCTTAAGTAAATATTTTTTTTGTAATAAAAATATTATACAAAATTAAGAATAAGTCAGCATGTGAAATTATTTGAGCTTAACATTTTTTTATTTTTTTTATTCATTTGTAAATTAACATAATAGAATTAATATCTATTAAAAAAGATTATTAAGAGCAAAAATTTGCAAAGTGTTTGACAAATTCGGCAAAAATAATAAAAAACATCAAATTTTCTGGTAAGTTCAACTGCAACCTTGAATAAGTTATATAGGAATAGATTTATCAAAATGTTACAACATATCTTTTTTGTAGAGTGTTTAATTTCCTACAAGAATCTACTCTGGTCTTACGGGTTGGATAAGCTGTTCAGAAGTTACAAAATTCTAAAGGTTGAAAAAAGATGTATGTTATCGCAGACTTTTTTTGTAGGTATTTGTAAGATCTACAATTATGTAGAACATTAATTTGATATATCTCGTGTGGTTTACTCAACGTAAGCCATTTAAGCGCCCCAAATGCGTCTTTTTTCTGAAATGATTCACTATTATCGTCACTGAGTATTTCGTATGTTACTTTGTCTTAAAACCTATAACCTCAGATAACATACCTATGAATTAAAATAAAAAACATGTAAATCAGATAAGTGGTTCACGCGTGAAAATAACATAAACGGACTGACAGACTAAGAGTGTTGAGTTTTAAAATATGTAGGTATAGATATAGATTTTCTGCTTATAGTTGAAGAGCTGGTGATAAATTTGGGGAAAGTATAATGGTAATTTAAAATTATAAAAAACACTATATTATCGATATTATCGAATCTGGAATCGAGAGTCTAGAAGAAGGTGTACGATTATTTCGCTATTGCAAATTATATGGCGATTGAAAAAAATAAAAATTTCAACAAAATATCCTCCGAGACTACTTGAAATCATTGAAATCTTTTATTTTAGTATTTCTAAAAATTAGAAATAAAATCACAGATTATTATGACGGTTTTAATGTATGACCAGACTGTCGTAAAGTTATTTTATAAATTATACGCAAGAAATATTATTTAGGCCCTGAACTTTTTATAACATGTCTATTCATTAATATTTTAAATATTATACTGTTTTATCATTTCAAATTGCCTAAAAACCTTCCCCAAATTTGTCATCAGCTCTTATGCTATTAAACAGCCCATAGTTGTATTACTACTGGTCGAAGGTGTTTCTCAAAGGCACGGGCTTAATCACCATACTAGCCCTACAACGTATTGGCGATTTCAAACGCCGAAACATGACACTGCACTCCACACATGCGCACCTCTCAGGTATACGGGTTCTTTAGGGACCTTTATTTTTTTCTTTTTTAGCTAGGTAGCTTTAGACCAAAATTTACAGATTAATAAATACATAAACCACATGTTTCTTCCTTCCTCCCAGAAGGCAGATACATGTATAATATGTATAGTTAGTTAATTCGAATGTTCTACGGATATGTAATTAGATAGATCGCGACTTTTTTTCATGTTCGATATCAACCCAAGTCCACTTTGACACTCTTAAGCTTGTTGCCCTGCTTTTCCGGCTGAGTGCCTTCAGCGCTCGCCTCCAAGCCCGGTGAAGCTGTAAAAGCCTTCCGACGTTCAGGGCCCTTAAGGCTAACAGTATAATCAGATCGAAAAAAAACGCTAACGCTGATAATTCTGCATGTCTGTTTTAAAATCAAACTAGCTTTGCCCGCGGCTTCGCTTGCGTGGACTACTAAAAACCTTTTTTTTTTGTGCGGATCCCTAATTATTTTTCTAAAAAAAAGTAACCTAAGTTATACCTTATAACATCCGCTATCTGACAGTGAAATTCCCATCAAAATCGGTCCAACCGTTTCGCAGATTAGCCGGAACAAACCAGACAGACAGACAAAATTTTAAAAGATTGTTTATTTTATATAGGTACCGCGTATACTTTCATATGCATTTAGTAAAAATGTGTTATTTTGACATTACTAACAGACACTTGAATTGTATTATATGTGTAGAGTAGTAAGTGCGCGAATATCGATAAATTCGCTGGTACATAGCGAGGTTCGAACTTGCATCAACATTCCATCAGTCAAACCTTTGCGCCACCATGACTTTGAACGGACTAGTTTTTAACAAGTACTTCGTAGTTAGAGCGGGATGTTGATATTCGTCTGACTGCCTAAAGTTATCTATCTGATACACAATATAGTTTGAAATGGAAACTTAAGATTTTCAACTTGAGGTTGGTAGCCAGGCAGGTTTAACTAATTCTACTATTATTCAGGCAAAAGCTTGGCTAAACCTATATTTATTTTAAATACAAAGTCATTATACGCTTTGAATGGCATAACAGGAACACGATTTACTTGTAAATAACAGAAACTGTTCAATTAATTGACATATTCGAAATCAATAAAATCCAGAAAATCGATGATATCCATAATTTATAACCAAATATATTATACCGCCAACAAATACAACTACAATAAAATAAGAATTGTCAGTTTAGACAAGCGTTAGATAACGCTTCCTTTGTGTTTAAATTTTAGACGCGTTTAAAGCGTGGTTATCTTTAAACAACGCCAAAACACTCTTTTGTAATACAAAATTTTTTAAACATGTGTTCAACGCGTGGTTATCTTTTTTGTAATAAGACCGAAGATATTTATAAAAATCTCTTACAATTTATGCATTTAACACCAATATTGTTTATTCAACCTATAAATGTATGTGAAGTCAAATATCTCATTAATACCCTGTACCTTTTCACACTTGTGCAAATTGAATTATGTCAGCGATATTTACTCACTATAAAATACACATGTAGTCATCAAAAGCACGTTTAGAATCTTGTGGAAACTAGTTTTTTTTTTAATTCAATTTAACTTTTTATCTAATCTGCTTTCTCCGTTTTTGCGAGTAAACTTAAGCATTGTTTCACTGGAGTACTGTTTGCGGTTATATATAGATGTGTATAGCCTGTATTGGTCATTTAACATAGGACGGACTCCACGTTTGTGAGCCCGTCAAGCGATGATGATGGTTCGATGTAACTCGTCGGACGATACGGTGTTGATCTGTCATGTGGTGATTTTTATTTTATTTATTATACTTACGTTATTTGGTTCTCTATTATGTAATTTTACGTGATGTAGTTTGGTTATTGTGTGCAAGTGGTGTGGATTATAAAAAATAACCAGGAACGTGCATTTTAAGTACCACAAAAACTCCATGGACACTTTTAACCAGGGAATGACCATCTTGTTTGAAGATTACAAGATAATAAAAAAAATCTTTTCACGTGACGTTGGCAGAACTGTAGACGAATAACAGCTGCCATTTAATAAAAAAGAACTTGCTCGGACACTAGGTCGACATAGGTTGGAATTATAGAATGAGCGTGAAATTTCAGTGCAACATTCGGTTTCTAGGCCTAACCATGACATAGTCGCATAACACTAAGTGAGATCGTGGTCAGACGCTAACCTTGTATCGATAAACTGACGTCATAAAATCGATGACATCATTACCAGTATTTCTTACAACTATGTATTTATTGTGTTTACATAAAATAACTTAAAAAAGAATTGTCATTTCAACAACAATTAGGCTCGTTATTTAACTCCCGAGCCCTTTTTAATAGAGATAGAAAAAGATTTGCCAGAGCTATACATACGCGCCGTTTTTGTTTTGTCGACGGCACACTTTCTATTATTAGATGTATATTTAAAGTACTCTTATAACACAATAATGTATTTTTAAAGTAATCTATACTAACTTGTAAAGAACAAAAACAAATAAAGTTTGTTTGAAGGCGCTAATTAATATATGGAACTACTAGTCAGATTTGAAAAATTCTTTCAAATTTTGTAGCCTATTTATTGAGGAAAGCTTTAATAGGCTACCATCCTAAAGTACGGAGTAGTAACTATGAATGTCAAGCAATCTGACAAGCTGTAGGTTGCTAAATATCTGTCATTTTAATTTTTACATTAACTCTATTTTGTTATCTTTATAGGTTTGGCGTAGTGGCCACAATCTTACCTGATGTTAAGTGACGATGTGGCCCAAGATGATAACACGCTAAACCTAGTGGAAGACTGGCTCTCAAGTGCAGCTACCGGAACACATCAATTGGTGCTTGGCGGTAGATTTTCAACTTGAGGGTGGTAGCTAGCCAGGCGGGCATTACAAAATGCCCTACCACCATGCTATGGTTTCCTAACGATGTTTTCCTTCACCGAAAGCTCAGGCTCATTGCAGGGATTTGAACTCATGTCAATCGACGCGAAGTCGTACACGCTACCACTGAGCCATCATTACTTCAATTACATTTAATTTAATTTGTGTTTTGTTTGTTTGTGCAAGGTTCTTATCCAAACTCATACTTACAAAACAACTATTACGCATATACCTATCGTCCCCATATTGCATCGGTGTCAGTCGAACGTCTTTTTTCAAAGGCACTTGTACCCTATACCCCGATAGGTTGCAGAGAAAAAGTTTGTACAAATTATAATTTTTGATTCTATAAACAAAGGGTAGGTATTGAGATATTTGATGTTTTTATAAATATTACATTACTATTTGCTATGTAGTTTACTAATTTTACAGTCATTTTTAGTTTATGAGTTAAAACGGCCTATATATGGGTTATAGATATTTTCATGCTTTCAATATATATCGATATTTATGCTATGGTCCTAAGGCGCAGAGCAGAAATTTAACTAGGGTGAAACCAAGCACAGGTGGTACAAAAATATATCTCATCGCATAATTCCGATACCACTTCCTTTTATTAGGTACTATTTAATCGGTCAAATACCTCAGATCCATTGTATATTTATTGGTATAATAATAACTGAATAATCTTTTTTATTTATCACTCGCTCGCGTGGGCTACACAATGCTGTCGGTCGAGCGCACGCGCGAATAGTGCTACCTCAAAAATGCTTATTGTCGGTGATTCTTAGGAGATAGACATATGCTATCGCTGACTTTTTTGTAGGTCTTTTTAAGATCTACAATTATGTTGTACATTAATTTTACACATCTCTTACTTAGCGTAAGCCATTTAATCGCCCCAAAAGCGTCTTTTTCCGAATTGATTCACCATTGTCGTCACTGCTTATTTTGTATGTTGCTTTATGTAACAAAATATATCCTATAACCTGGCCATATAACATATCTGTGAAAAAGGCAAAAGTATGTAAATCGAATTATGTAGTAGTTTTTCCGTGATAAGAACATAAAGAGAGAGACGTTGAGTTTTATAATATATATAGATGAAAACCAAACCAGTTTAACTAGCTTGTTTAACTAGTACTATAGAGAGCTATGTTTCATCTAGGGGGTTATACCCCAGAACTACTGATACGATTTTGAAAATTATTTCACTAACAGAAAGCTACATTATCCTTATGGATAATCCCTATAGTCTTTTTATTATCCGACTTTCCGATTCGATTTTTTTTACGTTTCTAAAGTATTATAGGTAATTCCTATAGCATATAATTTTATCAATTACATAAGCTTCCTGTGTATATAATTCCATAACAATCGGTCAAGCCGTTTTTGAGTGAAATCCGGACATATATACAGTCAGACATATAAAACATTTTTAAGGGCACATTCGTGATCAATGTCCTTTATATATTTGAAAAAATAAATATATGTACAGGCGGAACGTCAGATTTATTAATTTATATTAAACCGTGAAAAGTCACTAGCGGTTGCTAGTTTTGAATAAAATAACACGTAATAAGTTAATAATGTATAGCTTTGCAAAAACAAAAACCAGAATTACTTTGATAGACAACCGCCACAAAGTTCATAACGCCACTCTTGTAATAACGGTCTATTAGGTTAAGGTTTCTTTTCAAGGAAAGACACAAACTGAATAACTTACCTTTACTTACAGCCGATAATAGTATTAATTAAATCTAAATGATTAAATATAAGAAAATTCTTAAAGATTCGTGTTACTATACTACATTCGTATAGAATTACAATTAACAAATTTCTGCTTAAACACGAATAAAAATAACGCGATGATGTTCGATTAGTATTAACAAAGAATATACAAACGTCTTTTATTTCAAATAATCTATCCGACCTGTCTATAATTGCTTAATTTACGTGCAAGACACGAAAGCTCGTTGTACCGTGGGTAACACTGGTTTTTTGTTAAGGTAAGATATCGAATATAGCTTCGAACGAAAATGTATTATTTACATGTAGTATTAGGCCCCGTATGGAAAGGCGTTTTTCTAATACGCGCTGAGATTAACGTGTTAGGAAGTTTTTCTATGCCTCTATCTATTATATTATATGCTTCTATTACTCTATGGACTCCAAAACGGGTGGAGCAATTTTTATGAAATTTTCAAACTGTCTTCATATTAGCCCAGCGGGCGATTCTGTAAAGATTAGTAGCGATCTGATAAAAAAAAACTGTGCCACGGAAACGGTTTTGCTAGTTCATAATAAATTCAGTTTATGATTTTTAGGCAACTCATAATAATTTTAACTGTCTTTTCCACTTTCTTTTTGTTTTCTCTACTAAAAATTATTTCAGTTTTTCATGCCTTTTGTGTTATATCTCTAGAGGCCTTGGTAATCAATATGGCAGAAGTGAGAAAATGACGCTTAATATTTAAATAATTTTGTGTTTATAAAAAAGTATAAAATCGATTATCACGTTGCATATATCAATAGAAGGAAAAATTTTGTTCATTGAATGTAAAAAAAAAAACAATATAAGACATCGTTAGAAAGTAACTAAACGAAAATATAACTTACTTTCAATTATCATCGCAGATCTGGCGTAACATTTTTCGATATATTCACAATATATCTTATAATATAAATATGTAGTTAGTAAATACATACTGTAAAGTACAAACAAGTTTTTTTTATGTTTAATTTTTTTTCCCTGTCGGATACATCTATTCGTATAATCGGATATCAAAATGGGTGTGAATAATGGTCACCATATCCTGTTTTTTTAATATTTATTACATTTGCCTAAAATTATTTTTAATGCGTGTGTGAAAATAAACTTTGATATTGGCAAAACTAGGTACATGGAGAGTGTCAGCCAAGTTCGAGCGACACACCGGCCATTGTGTATATTTACACGAACCATTTCGAGCTACTTTCGACCCCTCCATAGGTGAAAAACTATTCGACCTACACCTACATTAAAATTGTTTATGTTTAATAAATCTCCCTTGAACACCTAGAATCCCAAATTTCACGAATAAATTTATTATAGGTCTTGAGTTATGAGGGTCTGAAAAGTAGCATTTTTGACACAGAATCACTCGTTCATCAAAATTCTACACCACTTTTAGGTGTCTCAGAAACTTGAAATTTGCCATAAATCAAGACCATTAAACGCATAGACAGGAAAAGATTAAAAAACGCTCAAAAAAGTACAATTATTGATTTTAAACGAAATAATTCTCATAATGAGTGTCAACTACAACGGCGTTTTCATCCGCTCACTGTTGTGCGGCTTTTAAAAAAGTAATGATAACCCAACAAAAACGGTAGAAACAACGTTCGGAGTAGTCATTGTCACCGATAAAAGAGCTGGATGAAACGGGTGCCAAGTTCCATAGTAATTCCTTTAATTATAGCTTTAAATGTGCGTTATTCAATTCATTTACAAATAATTTGTTATTTTCTTTAATATGTGATTTAATTTTAATATGATTAAGACTTAACAAGTTAGAAATCCTTTATCAAAGAAATTGAAAAAATGTTTAGTAAAAGAATTCAAGAAATTCCGTTCTTACATCTATAATTAAAGGAACTGCTATGGAACTTGGCACCCGTTAGATCTTAGCTCTTTTATCAGTGATTACGGCTACCCCGAATGTCGTTTCTACTATTAAATAATAATTTTGTGATATTTTTGTGATTTATGCTTACATAATGACACCTAGACATATGGTATTTTTGGGTTCCGAAGTCAACAAGGAACTCTTATAGTTTCTGTATGTCCGTCTGTCTGCTCGTGGCTTAGCTCAGAGATTCTTAGTACTAGAAAGCTGTAATTTGGTATAAGGTATACACCATACCAAATTACTAATTAATGGGTATTAATCACGCCGATAAACTGCCAAAAATAAAATCTTGAAAAAAAAAATGTTTAGGGTACCTCTCTTACACGTAATGTGGGAATGATTTTTAAAAAGAAAACTATCAGAGGTAAGTAGGCTTTACAAGTTAACTAGTAATAGCCAATCAACTTATAAAATGTACTTGGAGAAGGAATTTCGTACAAATTATATTGAAAATTGTTTAAAGCTTCCTCTCTTAGTCTGCATATTGTGACGGGCAACTACGGGGAACCCTACATTGCGCTTTTCAATTGATTTAAGTGTAGTTTAGTATTTCACAACATCTTAATTGATGTTAAATCTTAAGTGACAGTGTAGCTGACAATATTTGAAGCCTAGAAAATTATTTAGTAAACATAAAATACTTTAAATATACCTACCACACATTTTTAAAACTGACTAAATAGTGTACAATAATTGGAATACAGAAAAAGCTTCGTATGTGCGGGGTTTACGTCCATAATTATGTGGCGAATTGAAAAACCGTGAATGCGAGGGGGGAGGAACATGGGGAATGCGTTCCAAAGTAAGGAAATATAATAAAATATCGAAATAAAGAAATTTACAAAGAAATGTTATATATTAATATTATATTCTAAATTGAGCTAAAGTTTAAAGATTTTAGTATATTTTTCTTGTTTTGCAGCCCTTTAATTGTAGAATATATAGGTAGTTTTTAAATCCGTGGATAAAGACATTTCCGGCTGCAAATGCAGAAACTAGTGGCATAATTTTAAACCGCGAATAACAGAACAGTGAATGAGAATCTTCTATATCTTATACATATTTATTACTAGCTGTGCCCGCGGCTCCGCTCGCGTGTACTACAGAATGCCGTCGGTCGAGCGCATGCGCGAATCGTGCTGCCCCCGCTCAAAAGACAAAAATGCTTATTGTGGGTAATCCATAGAAGATATATATAGTAGTTATGCTATCGACGAGTTTTTTTGTAGTTTTTTTAAGGCCTACAAATATGTAGAACGTTAATTTAATATATCTCGTATGGTTTACTCAGCGTAAGCCATTTAAGCGCCCCAAGTGCATCTTCTTTTTTCTAGTTTCATTTACAAATATTATAAAACACGTCTGTCTGTCCGTTTATGTTCTTTTCACGCGAAAACCACTAATCCGATTTATATGTTTTTTATTTAAATTCATAGCTATGTTATCTAGCCGGATTATAGGATATATTTTGTCAGATAAATTAACATACGAAATAAGCAGTGACGATAATGGTGAATCAATTGGGAAAAAATACTCATTTAGGGCACTGAAATGGCTTACGCTGAGTAAACTGTACGAGATATGTCAAATTACTGTTCTACATAATTGTAGATCACGAAGAGACCTATAAAAAAGTCAGCGATAGCATATAACTATCTTCTAGGATCACCCACAATAAGCATTTTTGTCTTGTCTTTTGAGCGGGGGCAAAACGATTCACGCGTGCACTCGATGGACGGCATTCTGTAGTCCACGCGAGCGAAGCCGCGGGTACAGCTAGTTTACTATATAAAATAAGGAAAAACAGCAATTGCTATGCCCAAGCCCGGGTGAAGTTGTAAAATCTGTTGGAGGCTTCAGGGCCCGTATGGCTAACAGTAAAGTCAGTTCGAAAAAAAAAACAATTGCTATGCAACGATTGTGGCTGCACACAAACAAAAATGCAAATAAACACAGAATTAAGTTTTGTTTTGTTAACTTCCCTAGTCAAATTTTAAAGTATTAACCATTTTACAGTTTATAGTAATAACTTTGTTCTATCCTGACCGGACTTCAATACAGGCATGTTTACATTTATTTTAATTGTACAGCAGTCCCCCATGTTGATTATATATCACTTTGCTTAATTATTCTTACAATATTTAGACTTATTTATAAAATGTATTGTCCACATTATGAGGCCAACAAGACTAATGTTTATTATATTTATTTCAGGTGCAGCTGTACCAGTCTCCAACTCCGGAACTGGCAATGGCAACCAAACTATCAGCTTCTGCCGGTCGAGCCACGCCCACAAAGCCTAATGATGATAAACTTATTGTGTTTTACAAGTACGTTTTTAACATTTTATAATAAAGGGCATTTGCATGAGGTGGGCTGTATATTTTTACTGAAAAATTTAATGGTTTGGAAATCGCATTATAAGATATGAGAGTAGGTTTGCTTTCCAGACCATTTTAAATAAATGTTTACTGGTACACTAAAGTATTCCAATAAAAATATCAATTTATGTTAATCTAATGAAGATAAACTAAAAGTAGAAACCTAACATTATTAAAAGGATGAATATCAGTCAGTACACAAATATGTTGGATTATGGAAGTGAAACTTCTTATGCGACTTCCAACGCGTTAAACGTTAAACGCACATTATCGGTCTCCCCTCTTTGTGTGAGCCAGAGCGAGAGGGCAAATGTCGGTGTGTATGTATATTGCACACTGTTAAAATAAAATATAAAATATTTTTTTAAATAAAGCTTCACTTCTATCGTGTGTGAATCGCACACAAACCTATTTAATTTTTTTTAAATGTAATCCATTCTGAACACACATACATCCCCTTAAAATAGTCTTCAATTGGTTAATAATAAATATTGTCTCTTTGTGATAACAAAACGCTAGTCATATATAAATATATAAAAGTTTTAATTTCACATAAACGTACACGTTGATCCCACGACAATTGCGTCTCGTCCAATTAGCTAACGTAACTTGATTTGTAGACACGAATATTACGATTACTGTGTAAGTAGCAGTTTTATTAATTTAACTAACTGTGCCCCACGGTTTCATCCGTGTTAAATTTATTCGACTACTAGGCTAAGGCAACATTTTGTTTTGAACATTTTTGTCCTGTTTTCGTAGGAATGAGTACTTGGCAGTGCGCAATGCCGAGGGCGGTTTCTACGTATGTCAGGCGATGCAGAACGTGTACCGCACAACGCGCAAGATCAAGATACGCTGGCTCTCTCAGGACAAGTCGCTCGATCCCTCTGGCGAGACATACAAACCGGACTTTTATGACGTCACTGGTATTGTCATTTTACTTGTATATTATTCGAGACCGGAGAAATTAGTACAATTCAAGAACAGAGGCTACTGCTGACTAAGTTCTATTTACAGTCTCTGTTGTGTTGTGACCAATGATGGTTGCACTCTTAAACAGTATTTAGACTGGTTCCAAAGTGTAGTTATTTAAGTTTGGGCACTTAACTTGTTCGTTATAGAAAATGCCCTAGCAACTCTTTATTTAATTCTTCATAATGCCAACTGAAAGTAATGTGTTGGATTTAGTACGACCCGAGCGCCAGGGTCAAAGGAGCTTCACCAGTTAGTGCGGCGTCTAAACTCAAGAATATATCGGTTAAAAATTAAAAACTTTACTCAATAAAAAGCAGACAAAAGACTCTTGGAAATTATTCCAGTTTTTGACCACAATAGATAATGTTCTGCCATGTATTAAAAAAAAAACTGCATAAAAAAATTAAAGTTAAAAAATAAGAGATGTGGAATTTTTAATAAAATCATAGTTTATTTTTGAAGTGAAACTTATGCGACTTCCAAGCGTTAAACGTTTAACGCACATTATCGGTCTCTCCTCTTTATGTGAGCCAGAGCGAGAGAGTAAATGTTGGTGTGTATGTATATTGCACACTGTTTAAATAAAATAGAAAATGCCTTTTAAAATGAAGTTTCACTTCTATCGTGTATGAATCGCACACACACCTTTTTTTATTGTAATATTGTCAAATGAAAATGATAATTGTCCACCTTTATGCGGGAAAGAGTTTTAGTACGAAAAGTAATTTTGTTCTGAGAGTTGTGGGCAGAAGACTAATGAATAGTAAGAAATTAATGCCGCCACAAAATATATGGCCCCGGCCGCTGGGATAGCTAAAGTTAGCGTTAGGTTACAACCATATTCTACTGGATTTTCACACATACATAAAAAGGTTCCTCTGTGCTTGTTGCCATTTCGGATGAATGCTATCTGCGCTCACCAAAAAGTTGTGAGGCTGTAAAGTTCCCTTAAGCCAACAAGTTCAATAATATCGTAAAGAAATTGTAAAAAGTTTTTTTTTTTCACTGAAATAATAATTTATTTAGGTAACACACAGCCATTGCGTTATTATGTTGAAATATAATATAAACAAAAAGGCCTGCAGTACCATGTATTGAAATATATCTGTAATTCATTTGTGAAAAATCGTAGCATTACAATAATTTAACATAAAACTATAAATTTAGAATTCAGTAAGCTAAACTGTAAAAGAATAATTCTGAAAAACAATAACATAATTACTAGAGTTATTTAATTTATAATTTCGCGAAGGAACACGTCCAAACCAAAATAATGAAAAAAGATAATTTTGCATATCATTTAAATATCATCACTAGGTTTTATTAAAATACATATATATTATATACCTATAATTATCTAGTTCATTTAAATTAAATTACTTAATTAAGTTTATCGTAATATTATTATTCTTGACACATTCTATTAGAAAGTCATGAACATCATTTATATCTCCGCACGTTGTACAAAAAGGGGAAGCGTTCACCTGAACTAGCTGAGCCTGTATCTCAAACCCTAGTCTCTTCCCGTGATATTTTACAGTGTGAAGATAAAGTGTTAAGGTCAGGCTCGTTGCAGATCCAAATCCACTTCGACAAACTTGGTGCCTCACTACAACTAAGTCATTATCACATATCATGCAAGTGTGTGGTTTGATTGTGCAGATATGGAGTGCGTGCTGACCACTCTGTCGCTGTCACGCGCCGCCGGCGGTGGCGGGGCCCAGGTGTTGAAGGCGCCGGAGCAGGCTCGAGCCAATTCCATCCTCCAGCGGGCTTTACGCGCCGAGCGCTCCGGAGCTGACAACCTGGACCTTACCGAGGAGCACCCCGATGGACGTGAGTATACCCCACTCCCTCGACCCACTGGTATCACATTACTGCTTCTTACGTGGAAGAAAATGCTTTGTGCCGTTAAACTCACCTTTGTATGAACCAAAAAATGCAATAATGAGACTTGTCAATTTGTGTTTTTCTTTTTTGTTTAGGATATTCACGTACTTCTATATCCGAGGTTCTCAATCTTGTGTCAGCGGCAGTGTTGAAATAATGAGAAATAGTTAAATACTTTATCAAATCAAATCAAATCATAACATTACAAGGCAGATCGGTTGCTAAATATATTATGTCAATATTAGCTCAATAGGTCAAGTAATTCAGAAGGTATATAACCACTTAGAGATGCACACAATACTTTTATATATAAGGTATACTACAAAATGTTATAAAATGGACATAAAAAATCCGATTTGTACCCGCAATTTTTTTTTGCAGTCTCGTAAGCGCCTGTGCCATAAATAGGTTGTGAATATCTGTACTATATTCAATAGTAAAGTAACGATTTAAATAAATAAATAATCTTAACCGTTCTTAATGTTCAAGCAGTGGATCTATCGTTATACACGGACGAATCCCAACTCGAGAAGAAATCACGTAAACGTAACAGTTCGAAGTCATCACCACGCGTCAAGGAAGACAGCGCTGACGAGACTGAGGTATGTTGCATAATTAGTTAAAATTTGATATTCACGTTATAATAGCAAATCTATAATGTACCACAATCTACTATTGTTATGTCCGTATGTAGTGCAAATCTCGTTAGATTTTATGTAAAGGGTTTCTTCATACTCAGTCGTACAGTATCTCTCTCTATGACCCTCTTGCAGATTTCTTCCTTTATATCGAACATTGTTTCCACTTGTTTGTCCAAAACAGAATTGTTTTGTCCCAGAACACGGCTCGCTTGTATATACCAAGATAAAACGATGGGCGAAATTACTAGAGAGGCTTTACATTAAAGTTTAAAAGGGGAAGTGTTCTATTTTTAGACCATTGTTAGACTACGTAATTGCTTCGGTGCGATAAGCTTTGAATGTGTGAGTAAATGCAATTCATACTAGCGGTTTTGAGTAGATTTTAGACGTTTCCAGATATTTCGAGAATAGTGACTTTTTATACAATGTCGCCCATGCGCAAGTGACCGCCAACATTATTCTGAATATTTACGAAATATTATCGAAAAAACCTCAAAAGGGGGTCTATTTTTCTTTATAATACATAATATAATATCTTTCAAGTTATTACATTTTAATTTTTTGAGTTAACGTTAGAGACCTAACTCTACATTTTTGGCCATATCTCCGATCTTATTGTCTCAATTTCGATTCTGTTTGTTATTTCTAATAACTTTATGAGTCATTTAATCGGAAAAACATACGTTTTGAATCAAAATTTGTGTTCTAATAAAAAAATCGGAGTTGAATACCTTTTATTCAAAAAAAATATCGTTAGTTATTTTAAAAATACACGTGTAAACCCATAAAATCTGTCCATATGAGGGCTTTATTCATGCTTTAATAATCTACTGTATAACAACTACAAATTTACAGAACGTCGTTGATACCTAATTGTAACTAAATCCGAGCAATAACTCTAAAACTCTAATAGTAAAATTCTTCTAAAAAGGGGAAAGATAATTAATAAACCATGTTCTTAGCCTAAAAAATTTGTCGCCAAGCACTTACAGATGTGTTCTAGTAGTGCATTTGAAAGCCAGTCCTTCCACTAGGCTTAGCGTGCTACCATCTTGCGCTACACTGTCACTTAACATCAGGTGAGATTGTGGCTCAACGCTATAACCTATAATGGATTTAAAAAAGAACTTATGAAACTTAAAACATTACTACGGGTCCGGAAATCATTCCAGTCATCTAGAAGAACCGACAAGAAACTCGATTGGGCTAATCAATATTTTTTGTCTTTATTTTTTATAGTATAGTCATTTCATCACTATCATTCAAGTAATTATCTACTATATAGTGTAGTATTTTAACAGTAAAACTATTAATTCATTTAATTTCAGAAGGAGGCACCTACGCCTGTCAAAAAAGCTCGAACAACACCGAAACGTAGTCCAAAAAGCGCTCGCAAAACAAAATCGACACCGACACCAACTAAACAAACCAATAATAAGAGAAAATCATCAGGTAGTACGCCCGTAGTGGCGACCACAAGCAAGGTAGGCATAGTACAACGGATTTATAGAAATGTACGTATCCGCAAACACCACCCATTCTACATTCATGTCAGGCGAGTGAGTACGTGTAAAGCTGTTTGGATGTACTCTGCGCCGTCGCTGTCGCACTCGCGCTGTCCTGTGAATGTGTGAGCGCGAGCGCGAGCGAGACAGCGGCATATCTCGCAAGGACTACAATATCATGCGAACATGCGTTCATTTTGTTTCGCTACTGTACACTAAAACAAGGTATTACTCATCTCGCGTATCATATTAATATGACCAATAAATACCACCTTTCTTGGAAAGTTAAAAAAGAGTACGTTTTTTTTTTAATTGACAAGTTTCGTTAACAATTGCCAGCATTAATAAAGCTTTTCATATCAGGAATTGAATGATACTTATAAAAAAGGAATAATTTCCTAATACGTATAGCTTCAAGAGAGAGGAAAAAAGAAGCTACAAATATTTCTCTATTTTGTTGTTACGCACCATTATTGGTGCCGTGATTGGTACTTTTTTAATAACAATAAGATACTAATGACTTATCAGAAGTTCACGTAAATATGCAGCCTCTTATAATAATTTCAATTACTCTGTCATGCTATTTATAGCATGTGCTTGGTCTATTTATATCCCCTTCTACTTTAGTTAGCCAATCAATATTGATGACGTAATCTTAGGCCAAACACGTAGTTTCACCCCGTGGCAGTTCACGAGGTTATATTTTTTAATATGGATTTTTGTCATTTTACTCAATGGGTTACTTCAGCTTTTTTTGTTACCAGATTTAATTTAGAGATAGTAGCCAAGTTATATACCGATAGTACGTCAGTACTGAAGTTTTGACATCATAGCATGGAAGGACACCAATCCCTTTTATTTATTTTTTATTATTTTGATAAAAAATATTAAATGAATATAAAAAATGTTTAAAGATTAAAACTTCAAAAAAATATTTATAAAAAACTTACTGATGTCGAAATATATTAACGGTTATGTGTGTAATGTATTTGATGTATATATGATTCTATGTATTTTATGGTTGAGATCAAGACGTCCTACAGGACATGAGAAGGGATTTTTGGTGGAATCTTGATCGGTCATGTGGTGGTTTTTATTTTACTTCATTAAACTACGTTATTTGGCCGTATATTGAGTAATTTTGGCGGAATTTTACGTGATGTAGTTTGGTCATTGTGCACAAGTGAAGTGGAGTATAAATAATAACTTGGAATATGTATATTATACCTTATTCATCATACGAAGACTTGCATGACACATCCATGCGGAATGTAAATTGTTACGTCGTGCAAATTATGACCTAACCTAAAAACATGCTACTGATAAACGTTATATAAACATTTTAGACGATAAAATCCTAAATAATTTCCTCTCTATACAATGATTTTTGTAAATTTTCGATTTTTTTTGTTACTATGTGCATCGTTACTTTCTATGTAACTACTACTAACTCTACTTAAAACTAGAGTAGACCTAAATAATAAAACAAAGGAGTCGAATATTAATCGAATTGATCGAACGCCGTTATACAAATTTATTAGTGTATTTTTTAATTTCGAATATTAATATATATTTACGTAATTCCTACATTTTTACTGCAGTAACACGCAACGAAGAATTAGTCTCGTTGTTTGGAATCAGGCATTCAATAATTCAAATATTCCAGATTGTGATTTCAATTGTTGTTATACTTTATTTTTCTCATTTCATTATTTACACTACTTACACACCCCTCTATTGATTTAAAGTAGAATCGTATTATCGATTATATTTAGCTCTAAAAAAGAATCGATAATCGTAAAACCAACTTACAATTGAAATTATGCTACATCTCTAAAATAAACATTTGACATGTGTCGTGCAAGTCTTCTTACGATGAATGAATGTTAAGTTACCACTAAAACTCCCTGAAGAATATTCTATTCACGTGACATTGGCAGAAATGTGGATGATCGCAGTTGCTATTAAATAAAATGAAGATGATGACACGAGAATACCTTGTTTTAGGATACTAAGCGCCCAGTCAGATTTTAAAATGGTGCACGCGTTTATCGTAATTACTAAAATGGCGTCTTATTGCGACACGTAAATAGTCCTGAAAGATAAAGGCGTAGATCGTATTTGGTTCATTAAAAGTGTTTTAATATTTTTATTTCGAAAAATTTTAATACGAGCTCTATTTCTAAGGATCGTTTGAGAGATATCGATGGATAATTTTTATCGATGTGCATGCCCCTCAAACTTTTATGGTACAGTACCAATGTCGTCTTGTTCGGAATAATTTTATCTTTGACAATTTTATTGAAGCTAATGTTTTTTTTTTTTTTTTTTAATTTAAAATAGTTATCGGTTTATTCGGTGAAGGTGTATTTTTATTTATTTATTTATTCACATTCATTTACACTCCATTGGAAGTAATTTCAAAATTATTCTGTTATATTGATTTTTATAACTAATTTGGTGAAAGGGTTGCATGGCAGCTGCATGAGAAAATATGTTCTAAAGAACTTTATTTTTACGGAATAAAATTCCAACTGATTATAGATTATAATAATAATCGGAATTACGTGGTTTACTATTACAGATAGATTTTTAACGTAAACGGATTTTTTTATAAAAAATTTCGTTCATCAATACGTTTGTTTTTTTTCATATTTGCCCAACTAAAAGGGTTCTTTTATTTTTAATATAAAAATTAGGTATTATAATATGTACATACCGTTTTTATTTATATTTGATAAATAAGTATGAATTACCTGAAGATATTGTATGATTCCACCATCCATTCATCGTCACTCATTATCATCGCTTGCTTTTGTGTCAGATTTGAGTGTTTTTTTTTTAATTTGTTTTCAATTTATACGCCTAATTTCTTCTTTGATTTGCATTTCTATCGGATTTTTAGCATGACTTGTATGCATTGCAAGTGATATGTTACAGATAAACAACTGCCGATGTACCAAAAAACTGTGTGATTGTAAACTATAACATTTTAGCAACTATTTAGGAAAGAAAAACTTCATATTCTGTTGTCTTTAACTACATTTTAAAAATATATTTTTACTTTTCAATCATTGATATATAAAACCCAAGATACACAGTTCCATACAAATGTCACTTCGAAAAAAATCGTGGATTTCCAAATCAAAAAATAAAGTAAATGATCACAAGTTCAGATTAAATAGAACACAAATCGATTCTTACCCAGATGATATAGAGTAGTTTTTCAAACAACATCAACGAACGTTTTACGACATTTTTAATTCATAATGCGAAAACAATGGTCGTGCAATCACTGTAGAACAAGAACACCGTGAAGTAGAATCGTTTTTGTTTTATTTTTTAGTAAAAAAAAGTTAAATAATATTGCCGTTAAGTTTCAGTATCTGCTGTTTATTTTATTGGTGTAATTATAGGGAATGTGGAATAAAATAAAACTTATAAGTGCAAATTTAAATATTTTTTTTAAATAAACCATTTAATATTTCCGTATCATATTAGTATCTACTAATGAAGTATACAATTTATAAACAACAAATATTAATGATGATACAAAATTAAATAACAACGCTTGTTGCGGATAGTCAACCGGTAGCTGAGGTAACAACGTGCAAGGTAATCTTCTTCTTCTACTTCTCAATTATGGCTTCGCACTATTCGTGCATTGGGCCAGAGTCAAGTATTTTATATTTGTAACCAAAGCGAGTGAAATTTTCCAGTCTTATGTCGAGTTCAGGGCCCTAACAAGATGGCGGCTCCCTTGTTTAGAACTTTCCAGGGAGTTTTTGTGGCATATCAGAATTCATGTTCTATGTTATTATTTTCAATTCACTTCACTTGTGCACAATAACCAAGCTTTATTATGCAAAATGCCACCTGTTTTACACAATATAGGGTCTAAAAACACAAATTTATTAATTAAAAACAAAAACCACTACATGACAGTCTGAGATCCCGCCAAAAACTCCAAGGTAATCATTACAAATAGAATAATGAATTTCTTAGAGTTCTCGGTACGTATGATGCCGTCAGTTGAACTAAATATGTGCTAGACTAAAGTAACAAAACGTACCCAGCTGCAGTTCTTTTTAATTTCGGCAACCTACAAAGTACTATTAAATATTTATAAAAAAATAACATGAGTTAATACTTCTATTTATATTTAAAAAAAATTAAAACAAACTTAAAGTGCTACAAATTGTGAAATAACAAAATTTCGTATACAAATTTATTTATTTCGCGCGGCATAAAGGGCGTTTTCGTTAAACAAGAATAAACATAACAAAAATTGGTTATTACTAAAGATTTCCTATCGTCCGATTAAGTTTATGTATCTCCGAAGTTCATCATCAGATCATGATTATATTTTTATACGCAAAATTTGGGTGCTATATTCTTACAAAAAAAGCAATTACTCAAATGAACCCATACATTACGGAATATTTTTTGTGCAAACCATCGAATTTATAACTACTTTTTGAAAGTCGGTTAAAATGTGTAAATATTTACAACTAATAGATAAGACTAAAAAAGCTAACACAAAATAGTACAAAATTTTAGCAACTTATAAATTTAAAAATTAAACTTAATAAAAAGATCGACTCCATTTTTATTATTCGACTAAAATAGAAAAATTGTAATCTACTGCTCTTACACTGAAAAAGCGGCCATTGAAATTTGCCGTATTATACTTCGAACGTTAAGTGAAATTTCAAGAATAATTAAATCAAAATCACATATTGCTCCTTATATTTAGTTATATAAACAGCAAAAACAAATAAATAAATTCTTTAATTATTACAATATTTACCGACTGGAACACTTCTGCATTTGTATCGTCCGTATAAATGAGTCGAGCGGCGCGATACTAATTGAAATAAGCTATTGTGCGCTCTTTTTGCCGGACGGTTTTGAGACGCTGATTTTATATCTTGGGTTTATTTATATATCAATGTTTTTAATCTGTAAAAATGTTTACGACGATAACAAGGTTCTAGTTTAAAAAATTGTACCTAGTTATTGGTACGTCTGTTTTTAATGGTTTTTTTTATAATAAAAAGTAAATCATAATGATATATTATATAACATTAACTATATTATAAAAACCTAAGAAATGTTTCTTAAAATATTACTAACATTTCTTACATAATATAAAGAGGAAGGTTTTTTGTAGAGTCTGAATAAATTAATATTTGAAAAGCAACATTCATCTGTTTTTTAGATTAATGTCATTAGGATTTACTTTTTTTAAGATAAGAAATAATTCTCGTCTTATAACTCTTATACAATAAGGTATAAAAATAAATTTTAAATTAAATAAGTGCAATTGTTTTATCGACAATCAAACCCTTAATAAATCTAAAACCAGGGTTTGAAATTATCAAGATAATTACCAAACAGATGTAAACTTTACAATCCATGTGTAAGGTACTAGTTATATATACATATGTAAAATCAAGGTAATATTTTATATATTTTTTGTTAATAATTTTGACATATAAACACTTGGAAACAAAAATAGTATAAATGCAACCAACTACGTAATCTGAATGACTGAAAAGTGGCTTGTGGAAGAGTTGCAAATTAAGTATAGTCGATCATATTATCAAAGATAATTATCAACATGTATTTATCATGATAATTATCAAAGACAATTTACCAATGATAATTAAGTATCGTTTCGAACCCTGCCTAAAGATATTGCAAGCTTTTTAGGATATGTATATTCTAACAGTATGAAGCACTAAATTTGTTTTTTTTTCCAGACGGCAACCGCTGTGACGGAAAAATCGAATAAAACAAAAGGCACGCCGACAAAACGAACGCCGACGAAACAGAAGGCCGTGACGCCGGTCGCAGCGCCCGCTCGCAAAGGCAGGAGAGTTGCCAGAGGTAACTATCGTTATCTTAACTAATACGTGCGTATGCGGTACCGAGCGGTAAGGTTAGTACCCGACTGGATCGCGACCCTCGCACACCAAGAGCCCGAGCCAAGTTGTCTCTCTACAATCGTTTACGCTAACAGACGACGGTAAAATGTATGGAAATGTATGATTACACGTGTCAATTAACCCCACGCCCCTCAGGTGTAACACCCGACATAATGACAGGAGTGAATTTTAAATACATTGTGTGAACTTTAATATATTGAAAATTGAATCAACTAATAATTTCGTATATATTTGTATTACTTGTAAAATTATGTAGTTTGCAGAAAGTAAATAACATTGTCTTTGTTCTTACCACAATAAGATCGGTCAAATATTTCAGTTTTTTATTTATTGAAAGAGCAAAGATTCGCTTGTTTTCTTCGTCAAAATGACGGCACTCTATCTGTAAGCAGAATACAGTAAAAAAATGACGGCGACCTCAGCCGTTGTCATGCTGCCTTACTTGTATCTCTGCATCTGGATATACACTAGCTGATGCGGAAACGCAACAAACCAAAACCAAGTCACTGTAACGGGTTCTTCTTCTTTATTTGGCGCCGCAAAAAGCACTTGCCAGTGTCAACATGTTTAAGTCTTAGTAGTTTTTTTTTAACTCAAAGTTTCTCCAACAAGATTGTGGCTCCCTTGTTAGAACTATCTAGGGAGTTTTTGTGATATCCCAAAATACATGTTTTTAGTTTATATTTATAATCCAGTCCACGAATGCGCAATAATCAAACTATATCATCAAAATGCCACCAATATTACATAATATAGGGTCCAAGAATCTAAGTTAATGGATTAAAATAAAAACCACAATATGGCAGTTCAAGATCCCGCCAAAACTCACTGTAACGGGCTTATCACCATTTGCATGATTGATGATGCACCACATGTTACACCCGATGTGTATATCGTGGTCCAATCCCTGTCTGACAAAAATGCAAACTTTCGAGTATGTATGTTGTGTACCCTAGGCTTGTTAATCGTAATTATTTTTCACGGGTTTAGTTCTATATTTTTAACTAGCTATGCCCGCGGATCCCTTCGCGTGTATTACAGAATCTAAAATAAAACATGTCCTAAAATATTCGTTATAAAAACATTATCTGCCAGTTATAGTCCCATTAAAATCGGTCCACCCGTTTTGGAGTTTAGCCTTAACAGACGAAATTTGTTTGTCATTCCTAACCGTACATATGCATTTAGTAAAAAGCTATTACTTGACATTACAAATAGAGACTTCAATGTCTGTATGTATGTATAGGAATATAAGGTAACACAAACATACAACTAAATTGCGCAAGCTCTAGCTACGAAATTATTTGGTCTGTCTACACTGTTAGCCGTAAGGGCCTTAGAAGCCTCGGAAGGCTTTTACAGTTTCAAAAGGCACTCAGCCGCGAAAGCAAGACAAAAAGTTCAAAGGTCCCAAACTGGCCAAATCTCTGTCTGTTTCAATCTATCCGTAATTCGATGTAACTAACGTTGTATATGTACTTAAGAGAACAATTAAACAGCGCGTAACTATTAAGTAAAGTGAAACATTGTTGGCAGAAGTGAAATCGTCTCCGATAGTGCCGACCCCCTCCACGTCGACAGGTAAAACCACTCGTACACCACGAAAGCCGCCGGCAAAGAAATAATACACCGTCAGTTCCCCTTGACGTTGTTCAAGTGATTGGACCGCTGTGCCCAATCTACGTTACAAAACTAATGGACTTGTACTCTAAGTGTCTTACCTGAAATTTAAAATAAGCTACCGGGACCCTGGGATGCGTTGTGTGTCTGAGAAAATTCGATATATCATTTTATCGAGTCGATAAATCGATGAACTAGCGGGGTTAGAATGAAACGTCGATGTAAAAGGAATTAATATTGAATTATTGATCGTTGACATTGTAATAATGATAAAATCTTTGTTTTAATTGCAGGGATTTGAAATTTATTAAGCTCTTTCTTTATTCATTCTACACCTGAATTTATCGATATACGAACTTTTTTTGTTATTTCGTAGATACTAGTGTTCTGTTCGCATAATTACAGTTGGATAATTACAGTTGGGATGATGTATTTTTTATTACTATAAAGTGTCTGTAGAAAAAAGTTAAATTCGTCTATACTTTTTTTATTATAAAAAATTAAGTACATTGTAATTATAAAAGAAATAGCACAATTTAATTATTTAGTTCCCTTAAGTTTGTTTTAGATGGTAGTACACGAAATTTTCAATATCCATTTCTGTCGAGGGTTCCGCGTAAGAAGCAATAATGTGTCCCATTGTAAAATATTTTTTGGAACCCGACTGAGAATACCTTAAATTTCTAATTGTTTACAACTGCGAAATAAACGAAAACAGACCATAATTTCAACATAAATATGTAAAAAAAAGTCAAAAAATATAATTCTGTTGTGTAATGTAATTGCAAATCATCACATGTCGCTGTAGCAGAAATGATGTATTTTGAAAATTTCAAAATTAAATTGATAATATAATTGTAAGTTTTACTAACGTGGACTAATAGGTTTCTAGGAATCATTGTAAATATATGATTAACGGAAAATGTTAACATATTATTAGAAGAGCGCTGTATTTATTATTTTGGAGTACATTTGTTCGTAGTTAGTCAAATATCATTTAAACTTTTTTTTTTTAATTAAAAGCTTGTAGAACTCGCTCAGTGTAAAGTGATGTATTATATTAATCTGTTTATTAATGCATTTGTATTGAAATGTACACCTGTGTTGTAGGATATGTTTGCTGTCATAGTAGATATCTCACTCTCGAGTTTAATCTAAATCATGTTCACATTAAATTATAGGACGACACTTATATACAGTTACTGATATAATGTTTGCAAATAGAGGTCTGAGGTATTTATTGCTCTTTGATTGTTATTTGTTGAGTATAATAATATAATCACACAAAATAAAATCAAAATGGTCAATAATTGAATTGTGAATAGTGACGTCAAAAAAGGATACTTTAAATGACGCCTTTACATTGACGTTTGTTTTTAACAAGACCATTACATTGGCGGATTTGGTTATTTAATAACGCTTTTACATTAGCAGATTCTGGTTTTGTAATGACGCCTTTATATTAACGGATGCAGTTATTAATAACACCTTTACATTGGCAGATTCGATTATTTTATAACGCTTTTACATTATCGGATTCTGTTTTTTTAATGACACTTTTATATTAAAGCATGCCGTTTTAGTAACACCTTTACATTGGCAGATTCGATTATTTATTAACGCTTTTACATTAGCCGATTCTGATTTTTAATGACGTCTTTATATTAACAGATGCCATTTTTAATAACACCTTTACATTGACAGATTCGATTATTTATTAACGCTTTTACATTAGCGGATTCTGATTTTTAATTACGCCTTTATATTAACGGATGCCGTTTTTAGTAACACCTTTACATTGGTAGATTCGATTATTTATTAACGCTTTTACATTAATGGATTCTGATTTTTAATGACTCCTTTATATTAACGGATGCTGTTTTTAGTAACACCTTTACATTGACAGATTCGATTATTTATTAACGCTTTTACATTAGCGGATTCTGATTGTTTAATGACGCCTTTATATTAACAGATGGTGTTTTTAATAACACCTTTACATTTACAGTTTCGATTATTTAGTAACGCTTTTATATTAGCGGATTCTGATTTTTAATGACGCCTTTTATATTAACGGATGCCGTTTTTAATAACACTTTTACATTGGTGGATTCTGTTTTTAATGACACTTTTCTATTGACGAATGCAGTTTTTAATAAAAAAAATACATTGGCGGATTAGGTTATTTAATAATATCTTTGCACTGATAGATGCACTTTTTAATAACGCTTTTACATTGTCGGATTCGTTTTACCTTGATCTGATCCCCTGACGCAATAATCGTATGTTCATGTGATGGCATAACGCTTGCGATGCATATAGAACTAGTATTTTGTAAAAGTGCCAGCGTCGGTTAAACAATTAGGTTCCTTTATGTTAACGGCTGGGCTTAATACTATATCAATTTACATACATAGGTTGAAAAATATATATATTTTCGATTGACAGTATTCGTGTCAGTATGGAATGAAAATAATATATGTACATTATAAAGTTAAGTAAAAGGAAAAACTACGAGTAAATGTATCTCCCGAACAGCGCCAAAGGTGAGGTTATAAAGAGGTACTTTTTACCTCTGTAAACATAGGCAATAGATTTTGAGTTTTTTTTTCTCTATTAAGTGTAGATTAAAATTTTTACAAGTTTAGATGTTTCTATGGTAAGTAATCTTGTATATCAGTACAAAGAATGAAAAAAAGTAATAGATGTACTAAAATTATCGGACGTTTTCATTTCATATAAAGATATATTTTGATATGATCAGTTTTATTCCTAAGGCGTAGATGTTTGTTGTCGCGGTTTCTGGGTTATAATATGAAGTTCTTTTGTGAATCTGTGTTTTTTAATCTAAATTTCGCTTTTATAAAACCAATAAGGTGAGAACCGGGATTACATTGGTATGTCTTCCAATAAAACACAAATCAATCTTATTACGTAATTGGAATATTATTGTTTTAGTCTACATAACTTTTTATACACCTTTTTATTTAATAACAATAATTAAACAATTATAGTATTTAAAAAATGTAAAGACATATTTTACATGATGCAAGGCGGAGAGGTATGCAATTTTGTGTTTAATAAAAAAAAATTATCTCTTTCCAAAATTTATTCCAAGGTTTCGTTTTGAAAGTTAAGTAACGCGGATTTAATATCGTTGAGGTTTCAAAAATATCATCGATAAAGATTTCCCATTACTGTTCGGACCAAGCTTTTAATACACTAGAATTCTTATTTTTGTAGCGAAATCACTTTATATTTGTATACTTTCCTTAAATAAAATATCACTGATAATTGTTTTAAAAACAAAAGGTTTCATAGATTTATAAAATTTACAGATAAATAAAAATAGTCTGTTAAATAACGGAAAGAAGAAATGTAATGTTCACTCCTTTTTCAAATATTTGTTTTCTATGTCACTTGGTTTATTAAAACTTTTTTAAAATCTAAAACTAAAATAAAAAAAATCACGAAACATCTCACAAAAGCTAATATTAGGTGTTCTTTTTTTCTTTAATGTAATTTGTTATAACGGAGTGCTCTATGCGAGCTTGTGTGAATCATTTAGGTAATATATGTACCTAATTTTTGGTAGTGTTTCTAAAAATAGGTTAATTTCTAAAGAGTATATTGTAAGGTTAGATTATAAATTATTGTGTGTGAATTTTATGTTTGTAACGTGTACGTGGTAAGTTGAGAGAATGTTTGTGACACGTTCAGGCAATCTGGTACAATAGTTTGTAAAACATACTTTAGGGTTTTATACAAGAAGAAAATATCATTACAAGAGTACTATTGTAACAGAAAAGTCCATAAAAATTTATATGCAATTTCAAAATTAAATATAATAATATAAGACAAAATTACGAGTGTTCTTATTATATTTTTCCCCCAATTGTTTTTTTTTATCAGGTTAATATTAGTAGCCATAAGGGCCCTGGAGCCTCAGATGGCTTTTACAGCTTCACCGGGCTATCATGTAGTATGCCTAATCATTATGACTGTCATCTGATTGTTCTTAAGTCTTTTACTGATGGTAAATACTGTACAGTCTGAAACAACGGCCATAGTGGCAGACTCCATTGACAGTCGTCGCCATTATGCCGGCTTGCTGAAATGCGTCTTCCCAACCCAAGATCATAGGAACGAGTGAAAATGTTGAGTGAAAGATTTCCATTTTGCAAGGTTACCATGCTGACCAACACCTTGCTAGTTGGAGCAGCTGCCCTCTCCCCATACCTGGCAATGACCATGCTTAAGAATATAAATTACCTCAATTACATAATACATTCAATACTTCAGAGTAAGACCTCCACTGAATAAACATACAATTTTCCATTAAAATACTGCTTATTTCCTAATCTTTGTATGAGAATTTAAAGCATAAATAAGACGACATCTGTGAATTAGAGAATATATTTATTCTTAATCATCCATAGTAGGTAAAGGATACTCAGTCATAACTAAACCTCTTGACCATAGTGCCTCAGCTACTTGCAACTTATCCGAATCATTTGGTAAATCAAGATTTTCCACAGAAACATATTCTGGATATGTTCTTATTAATGTTTCTATAGCTGGGGCAAAGTCTTCCTCGATTTCAAGATATGGCAATTCATTTCCATGATACTCTAATGAATTTTCAAGATAATAGTACAACCTAATCTTGTCTTCGGCCACCATTCTTAGTATATTCTTACGTAATAACCGTATTCTTGTATCCATATCTAACTCCACTCGATTTGTTACTATACCATTTGCAACCATTACATCAGAATCACCGAAAATTGTTACAGCTTTTTCTAAATCACTTAATACTGGTGGCAACACATCTTGCTGGTAATTTTTGTGCATTTGATCAACTGCATCATCAATTGGTAAATGATTTTTAATTTTGTCAAAAAGAGATTTTATAATATCCTCTATTTCTAATCTCCGTGGTGTGTTTAGGTCTGAATTGATAAAACCAAAGTTATCATAGAGATCAAATGGCAGTCCACGCCTCAATTCAACATTTTCAGTTATAGCTATTTGTAACGCAGCTGGAATCATTTTTTCAAATAAGTCTGCCCAAGAATGCTTTTGGTACATACTGACTGTCACATGTAGGGAATGTTCTCCCTCAATTGTGATTCCTTGGTGTATGTAACCACGTGGAAAGTAAAGCATATCTCCAGCCTGTAATGTAACTTCCATTATTGGCTCACCAATTTCATCTTGATTATAATTTTTTGAGGAAATCCGTGGCAATACCTCACTATCATTTAAAGGTTTGTAAATGCGCCAATGTTTTTTCCCTTCAGTTTGTAATATGAAAGCTTCTATATCATCATAATGAGGAGCAAAGCCTTGACTATCAGGAGGTGTTAAGTAAGCATTGGCTCCAACAAATGAGTTAAAAAATTCTTGTAGTGTTGCATTCAGTATATGTAACTTAGGTATGTATGTTTGTGGATTTAATAATCGAATACTGCAACCATTTAAGTAGAAATCCCACACTGTATGTGGATATGCTCTTCCTTCTGGGTTATGTGTATCTCTCTTGCCATCAACATAAGAGGTGATATCAATATTTTTGGTAAATTGAATATTTTCAATACGTAACATATTATCAATAACTGGTGTTGTTATTATTTCTTTATAGTAATCATTTTTATTTCTGGCAATGTGTAAAGGCTTTTTCTCCCAAACACGGTTTAGAAATTCATCAGGGTTATAAGGAGCTATCATCCATTTAAATACTTTAAGACCTTCCTCTGCACTATCGGTAAGTACAGGATCAAAATCAAAGCTACCTTGACTTGACTGTGCATCAGAGTCATCATTATGTGCTTCAACAGGAATCGGTGCAGGTATAAGTATTGGAACTTCATCATTATCTGAAGTTACAGAATTCGTTTTCGTATATGTCTTCATTTTTTCACTGCGAGACATAACCTTCTTGACTTTCTTCTTTTTATGTGTTTTCTTTTTGATTATGCTTTTTATTGGTGTGATTTTTTTTTGTTTCTTTTTAATCTTCTTGGCGGCATCTTTCTTCAAATTTTCAGGAATATTTTCAAATGTAATTTTTGGAGACGTCGGGTTAATTTGGGGTTTTTTCTTTTTCTTCTGCTTATTAGATAACTTTTTTGCTTTGTACACAGCAAAAGCAGATACAGGTGAATCCATTAGGTTTTAGTTTTTTCTATATCATGTACAATTATTCACGCGTGAACTTATTTTTAAAAGTGTAATTTCAGATGAAAGTTTAACAGTACTTAACGCATTTATTTCATATGAGTTTAATTTAACTGAAGTTGATAGTTATTGATTTCACTTAAAGTACCTACTAAACAGGAGAAAGTAATAAACACGCTATAAAATAATATCAACACAAATGATTCCCGGGCCGGAATGACAAAATGCAGGTTATACTTGTATTCAGGAGAATATTCTTCTTCTTAATTATGGCTCGGCACCATTCGTGCATTGGGCCAGTGTCAAGTATTTTATATTTTGTCAACAAAGCGAGGGAAACGTATAACGCTAATTAATACGTATTATTTATAAATATAAATTAAATTAAAGTGTAAATATTAAAAAATAAAGAAAGAGAATTATTTATTATATAATAAATAAATATTATATTTATTTAAATACTCCATTTTCTCCTATCATTATATTATGTAATTATATATTTATTAATATAATTATTTTGTATCTTTAAATTTTCTTATAAATTCATTTTTTATTTTTTTAATTTTTTCATAATTTACTAATTACATTAATAAAATTTAATTTTTATACTTTAATTTTTATTTTAATATTTATAAATTCTTTTAAATTCTTTATTCATTTCTTTTAATTATAAATTTTATTTTATTAATTTTATATTTATTACAGAGAGAAGGGATGAGAGAAAGAAAAGAAAGAGGGAGAAAGAGAAAGCTATTATATACTACTCGCTTGTGTATACGACTGTCGCGCATGCGCACGTCTCATTTAACGGTTTTATTCCACGGACTTTTTCTTACGGTTTTACTATCACATTTTTTTCAGTTCGGTCGCAAAATTCCTATCTCCTCCAAGCCTGCCGTAAGGAACTTCGTTCCAAAAACGGTTTCTATTTCTGTAGCTCTACAAATGACCTAAGTGACAGTATAAATTTAAATAATGGAGGCCAGTTTTTTCAAGCAGTCCTTAAAAGTTTGCAGAAATATGTTCTAGTAGTTCTAGTAATATGCAAGTGCGTATCAGGCCACGCGCAGTATACGGTTTCGTAGTAGCGTAACGTCACTGAACTTTTTTTAATCAATGTTTCTTGGTTAATATCATAAATATTGTTACCGAAGATCGAAGTAGGTAAGTGGTGAGTGACCATAAACATTAATATTACTCTAAAACTTATAGATGCACCTTTACTTCGCCCAAATGTCCGAATCAAAAATCTTATCATCGTCACTTTGTTGGTAACAGGAGTGTTAGGCAGAAACACATAATGGCAAGGCTTTGCGTAGAGCTTACGAAGTTTTTCTTGCCTACTTGGAACATGAAATCAATTGTATGGCATATCAATATCAACAAGATTTTGTTCCTAAATACTGCAAAATTTTACAACCTATTCCGATCCTTGCTCTTTTATGTAGGCACACCATTTAAATATGTACAACACTGTGCCCCTAGTCTAACACGCAACATTATATTTCTTTTTTTTTTAATGATAAACAATTACGTTGTTATCGATATGTGGATATTACAGTTGCAGTACATCACTAACACACAATTTAAATGAGATAAATTTGTTAATTTTATTATTTGCTAGTCTGCTCTATTTACATATGGCTGCAAAGTATCATATTTAAGTGCTTACCGGCTTCATCTAAAGGATGGTACACGCAAGGTCGCGCGTAACATGTCCGAGCCACCGTATTACCATTATTGTCACTTCTATAAAACAATCTAAAAAGTATCGGTATGAGTAAGTATCGATAGTTTAGCGGTACTCATATGAGTAGTATCGAAAAAAAAATTTAAGTACTGTTTATATGAGTAGATATTGATACTTTATGGGTATCAGAACATCCCTAATCCTAACAAGATGGCGGCTACCTTGTTAGAACTTCTCTAGGGAGTTTTCATGGTATTAATGGTTCATGTTATTATTTCCAATAGACTTCACTTGTGCACAATAACCAAGCTTTACAAAATGCCACCAGTTTTACAAAATTTAGCGTCAAAAAATACAAATTTATGAATAAAAACAAAAACCACTACATAACTGTCCGAGATCCCGCCAAAAGCTCTATTTTTTATTATTAAGGCCCTTGGACACGGTCTTTAAGCCTAACTATTCTGTAATCTTCAATTTGCTTCAACAAGATGGCGACCCTCTTGTTAAAACTGTCCAGGTAGTTTTTGTAGCAACTTAAAATGCATGTTCCTAGTTATTATTTGTAATCTACTTCACCTATGCATAATCAGTAAACTACATCACGTAAAATGTATATTATGTACATCACATAATATAGGGCCATATAACATAAGTTTATGAATGAAAACAAAAGCCACTACATAACACTAAAAGGTCCCTCCTAAAACTTCCAAAAAATTAAAACGTAAATGAGAAGTAAAATGAATACTTGAGTAGGACTTACAAGAACTCGTATATTTGTACCTTTACATGAAAAATAATGTAACAGTACCCCAATGTTTTGAAATGTAGCTCCTCAGTTATATTGTGTTATAACCACAATCTCACCAGTTAAGTGACCATGAGGCCCAACGTAACAACACACTAAAGCCTAGTGGGGGCTACGCGTCCGCTCCCGCAACATATGCGTGCTCGCGCCCACGCCCGCGAAACCACCGTTCCCTCCGCAGGGGACGAACGGTTAACTTCGCGCCCGCACACCCGCCACGACCACCTTCCTCTGCGGCAACTCAAGCGTAGGTCCGATCCATCGGCATGGAGCCCTTGAGCCAAGCAGCCGCTCGCGCGATACAAGTGACTGTACAATCACTAGCTTTCACAGCCATACATGACACTGCATTATACACACATGCACAACACACATAGGTACAGAGGTTCTGTAAGGGACCTTTTTTTTTTCTTTTTTTGCCTAGTTAGAGTAGACAAAAATTTCAGACCACTAAATACACATACACATGTTCCTTCCCTCCTCCCAGGGGGCAGAAACATGTATATATGTATAGTTAGTTTAGATCGAATTACGGATAGGGAATTAGTCAGATCGCGACTTAATTGCATACGCGCAACAGTCCGAGCCGAGGTTCGGCCACTTTGGCACCCTCGGATGTTGTTGCTTAGCTTTCGTGGCTGAGTGCCCTAAGCGCTCGACCCCAAGCCCGGTAAAGCTGTAAAAGCCGTAAAGGCTCCAGGGCCCCTCAGGCTAACAGTGTAGTCAGTTCGAAAAAAAAAAAAAAAAACCTAGTGGGGGAACTGATTATCAAGTGGTATCCGGATTGGAGAGAGATTTTCGCGTTGAAGTTGGTAGCTAGCCAGGCGAGCATTAGAAAAATACTCTACCCCCATGCTATGGTTCATCACGACGTTTTCGCTCACCGAAAGCTCAGACTCATTGCGGGGATTCGTACTCACGTCGAGCGACGTGGTGTCTGTACAGGTTCAAGCTACCACTGAGCAATCATTGCTTCAAAAAAGGGTATCCTTTTTTATTGGCAAATAAAACAATAATAATAACATTTGTGTACTTCGAAAGCTGATTTTATTTACTGAATATTTTTAGAACATATACAGAATGTGAATTACCTACTTACGAGAATATCCATAGATATCGATTTAAGGCGTACAAGTATTATCATAGATGTGCCTATGTTTTTAAGAAACTTTATTTTTTGCATAAAAACAAGTAAGTACAATACAATCGTATAGTCTTTGCTGAACACTGAAACTCTCCCCCTTGGTTTTTGATGTCTTATACTACTCGTATGTACCAAATCTTGTAAAATTGCTGTTCCAGTAAATAGCGCAAATACATAGAAAGCGTTTTGTGTTGAATTTCTATACATCATTCTACATGATGGTTTCTATTGGCTATTATCATAAAGGTTACACACATTATTTTTCTTATAGATAAGTGTTAACTCTAACATTCAGTACATTTTATTATAAAATTTGTATAATAAAACAAAACTTGATAAATTAAATAATAAATCTTTTATTTTTTATTATAAATATTTTGATAACAAATATTATACTAGGACCAAATACGTTAATACACATTAGAAATCTTATTATTTTTAATATATACATAGATACATATAGAATATGGTGATATTATTTTCAATATTTTTGATAGGTAAATATTTTTTAATATATTTTATCTCTAACACTGAATATTATGTTTAGTTTTCGTTAGTACCTACTTATATAAAAGTATTTTAATATTTTTCCATCATAGAAGCATAAGGGCGTAAGTTAGAAATCGGTTGTTCTGACTTATGCCCATTAGTTAAATTTATGTAGTAATGTAAAATATTATAATTTGAATATAAAATATATTGATTATAAATGCATCGTTATAAAAACACAAAATAAAGGGCAAGCTTAATTGACTAAATAGAAAAATAAATTTTAGTTAAGTATAAAAAACGTTTTTTCATGAGATTAACGATATTGTCATAAGTTGCAATTCGATTCGAATTGAATACCAGGAAATATCATAAATTAACACAGGGCTGCCACATTTTAATTCTTTCTAAATTTTTAATAGGGTTACCCCGTCCTTTATATGTGCGAAAATATCCATACATTGTACAAATTTTATTAGACATTTTAAGGGGGCCATCAGCCAATATACCATGTTTAAACTCAGCGTTTATGCAATGTTATTCGCATACTCACTAATTTGAGTTTCCTCCCTATAGCACTCACTGATGCACTAATGTGTGGGAAAGTACGCGAAGGTTCGAGATTCGCGCGAATTAATGTGAGTCAAAAACCCAACACAGCCTGGAAAAGTACGAATACTATTAAATGTTTGCATATTCATTCGCGAATGTTGTCCTTGTAGCTTCGCGTATTGTACAAACGTGTGTAGCCGGCTTTATTAGAATTCTGTACCTTAATAGTATAGGTATAAATCGGAACAAACTAAATCAAGCTAACTAATACTTATGCGTCTAAGGCTTAATTACAAAAATATGTATTAGAGAATTAATATGAAAAGATATTGATGTTATTAAAGAATATGTTCCGAGGAACAACAGAACAATCGAGAGTGAAAAGACCTTGAACTATAAAGATTAATGTTTATAGTATGTGTTGTGATGTAACTCCCTAAAAACTAACTTTTGAAAATCAAGTGGTGGTATTGTAGAAGGACATAAACATTTGCGTGGGAGTCCTTTCTACGATTGCTAAATGTTGGCGTTGGCTAATTGAAGTCCAAGAAAAACATAATAGTTAGTTAAATAAATAAATTGTTAAAGTTTTCTAATTTTGAAACTGTTTTTGAATTAATTACACTTAGCTTTTAAATGCTATACCAAGAAGTTAAAATATTAGCGCTGCTGCAAATTTTAATTGTAACTCTTACCAGTATTTGAACAAATGGTTTTCATCGTTTTCATGTATGTTCTTGACTATCGGTAGAGCCCTATCAGACGAAACATATATATATATATATATATTTTAACTGACTATATGACAGTATAACTGACTATATTGTTAGCCATAAGGACCCTTAAGCCTCAAACGGCTTTTACAACTTCACCCGGGCTTGAAAAAACATAATTCGGTTCTTTAGTTTTTATATATGTCAGTAGTGTTAATTAAACATCTATAGTTTGGAAATTCTATAGTACCTACTTATATATTGTTTTGTAAAAAAAAACCATCAATTAAAAGACTTACTGTAGACTATTTCTTAGTACCATATTTATTATCTGAGCGACCGAGCAATGCTTGGTGTCTTGAAAAACAGGTTATTCGCGTTTAATACCGCCCCATATTGTGTACCTTCCTGTTAAAATATAGTAAATTTCACAAATAGCAATCATTTCTATGCGTATTATTGATAGTTCAAGTCAAACTATTGATTTTTCGATAGTGCAAATGACTATAGATTAATTTACTTATTTAATGATATTTAATCGATAGACAACCGATGTTTAAAGTATGTGGTAGGTAGCTCTATTAATTCGACAAGCAAGAAGCAAAAAGTCACAGGCATGCGGGAGTTTTCTGTAATGACACTTATGACATTGAGCATACTTGAAACATAAACACGTGAAAACATAATCATAAAAAAAAATCTTACGTATTTTAGATGATGGCGGATTTAATATTTGATAAACAACGCAACTAATTAATATGTTTACAGAGTAATCTTTGAATGAATAGCTGCATAATTATTTGTTAATGACAACTTAGGCAAAGAATTAATGATTAAACAGTTTGTATTATGTATAATTATTAAATATATTTAATTTACTGCTTAATAAATATTAAGGACGTTAATCCCAAACGTATTTTTTAGTTATTTATTTATAACGCTACATTAATACATTTCAATATATTTTTTCTAATTATTTATGGGTGCTTATTTCTCTATACATTTTTTTTCTGATAGATACAATAAGTATATTTAATAAATCCACTGATATTATATTATACACAATATAGTATTATATTGGTCATCTATCACACATAATTGATACGTACGTCAAACTTTATGTTAGTGATGGGCACAATTTTATATATCACTGTAAATACTTAACAATTTAATAAATTGTTAAGTTGTCAAAATTGTTGTGCCCAACTCTATACCATAGATTTTAAATTTGAAAACAAGGTACAGATAATCTGTTAGATAGCTAAATGGCTGGATATTAAATTTTTAAGGTGAAACAGTACATATATATTTATTTTTCTTTTTCAATATTGCTTGGGTGATTTTGATGTATTGACAGTTTAGGTACATATATTCTGTTTCCAACACGAATATACCTATCCGTAGTAATATGTGAATAAGCTGCTTTGTTCATTTTCTAAAAACTTATTTTCATTTTTGTATAAACCGTATACATAAGGACATTGTTAATCAGTCTGTTTATATGTTACTTTGTCACCGGTTTAAGTATTTTATTTTTCGTCCGCTTTAGTGAGATTACGCGGTAACATTCCCTAAAAAATTTGAAAACCCTTTTCAGTCTTATTACTTAATACATATGAAACTGTTAAAAAAACGAATATGTTTTAAATTGTTTTTTTCCTGTTTTATTAATGTTTCGAGTTATATACCGTTTACAAGATGGCAGTTGAAGAAAAGTTAGGTTACCTACTAGTAACACAGTTTTGATATATCAGAGAATACGAAGAAACTTATATTATAAATTGACTTAATTTAAATTAAACTAAAATTAACTTAAACTAAAAACCGTGCGTTATATTTTTAAAGTATTTAGTATTTTTAGTATATAGTAGTATTTTAGCATATTAAATTCCATAACAAACTACATAATACATATTATATTTTCAAAAAACAAATTTTCTAGGTAAAATGTATGTAACTGCATTAATTCGATATTTTGATAAGTTAACCGCTTGTTGTAAAAACTTTACCTACTATGTTACTAAATAGCTATACAGTTAAATCTCCATTTACATGTGTGTAGATTGTTACAAGCAAATTATATTCAAAAGTTCAGCTACTTAAAAAAAACATTTTATTTTGTTGAAATAAAGCTTTAAAATAAACACTGTTGGAGTGATAACCAAGCGATCGTTCTCTATACCTTGAGAAGTATTGCTTTAAAATAAAGATTTTCCTGAATAAATAAAATTTTCTAATTTCATTATTATGTAGTCAAAAAATTTAGACGTATTACATTTATCGTAAGATGGTGAAGTGAATTTTCCCTATACTTATTCTCAACCCTAGTCACAGATTAAATATTGAAATAAAACCATTTTATTAAAATTTTGACATCAATTGGAGAAGACTCGATTTATGAGAAATATAATCGAAATCGAGTCTTCTCTAAACGTAAACAAAGCAGAAATCCTTCCATACACCTAGCACCACCCGTCGGGAGACTATCAGACGTATTTTAATAAATCCATAGACTTAAAAAATGTATTTATTAATAAGTGATAATGATAAAGTTTGAACAACAATGTTTATATTTAAAATTATTTTCTATAGTTTCTTTTAATAACATAAAAATAAATTATTTATATTAATTAGTCGGATAATTAAATTTATTTTATGAAATTAATTAAAAGTGTGTAGTATAGTTTTAATCCAAAAATTAATTCAATTGCAAAATCTCTCAGGAAATAAACTTTATCATTATCATGTATCAGTAATTTTTAATAAGGGAAATCATGTTTTATGTGTTTAGTGGACTCTGATGTCTCTAGCGTGGACTGGAGTGGTATCCTCAGGGCTTGGGCTGTCATCCAAGTGGGGTCTGATGTGGACGACGGAGCGACGCTGGTCGCGAAGACCGTAATCGTCCCTCATAACCAGCCCGCCGATACCATACCCTGGGCCCATAGCTCCAGAGCCACTTAAACGCATTTTCTCCGGATCTTCATCAAGCTTCACCGACGAGAAGACCGTACTCAGATTCAGTTGGGGGATATCGTAAAACACTGTGAGTGTCAGCATAAGGAATGTCAGGCCGACGATTAAGTAGACTGTGAAATAAAAAATAACTATATATTATGTACACATATAAAAAATCTATTATACGAATACTATAAAGAACAAGATATTGTTTGTTTGTTTGATCGCGTTAATCTCTGGAACTTTCAGTCGGATTTGAAAAACTATTTAGCCTACTTATCGAGGAACATTAATACTAACTATATAAGATCAACCACGTCACGACCCTTAGCAGCGGAGCAGTTACCATGATCATAAGTACACGCGTCATGAACATAAGCTACACGGGTACGTTGAAACACGGCGCGGCGCGGTGGTGAATTAGTGTAGTAAATTTAATACAGGTGAAATCTTCGTTGGAACGACCACCATAAAAGTTAGTAGATCTAAGTATTTTTTTTTCATGGAGAAGGTTTTTATGCTATCCCTGAACGCGATAGGGGGCGCTGTAGTCTCGAGGCATTAACTACTGGAAAGGTACCAGAACAATGTCTACCAGCCCAGCTAGTAATAAAACCTTATAATAAAGATAGTTACATCTATGTATTTAATAAAGTCACTTACACGTTGTGGCGACTTTGTATAATGGACGGTATGGCTGGCCCGGGGAATCTCCCGGTATGTAGTCTCCAAGGCCGATGGTAGTTAGCGATATGAAGCAGTAGTAGAACGAGTCCAGAAAGTCCCATTCAGGTTCCAAGTAAGCGAACACGCATGCGGGCATCACCAGAAATAACAGCACCATAGTCGCCACTGACAAACAAATTAACCGGTTTAATTCTTGACGGGACCGACTGAGTTAGCCATCATAAATTACAACTGAGACTTGGTCCTTGTATATAATATCATAAAACTTAAAATAAAATAAAAAACCGTAGCGCTCCGTGGACTAAAACACCTATCAAGAGCTCAATACAAGTTGTGTTTTATATTTTAAATGTAGAAAAAAGATTAATCTCTTTTGTAAATATGTGAGGACTAAGGGTCTGGAGAAATATAAATAAATAAATAAAAACCCAGTTTAATGAATATTTTGGCAAAAGCAAGTAGTTATGAGCAAACTACAATAATTCATGTCTGAAAAATATATCAATATTAAACTCGTAAATAAATATTCAATGTGATTTTTTCACCTGTTGAATATATCTACTATATTTATATCGTTACTACACAAGAATGTTATTATGAGAGATGGTATGTATACAGAAAATAAGAAAAAAAAATTGCCACATGAATTAAATTGTGGCCAACCGTCTATAGGTGTGTTCCGGTAAATGCATTTGAAAACTAGCTTCTTTTATAAGCTTTGCATGGTTAGACCCGATAATTGTGTCCGACCGGATTGCAATCAACACAAACCAGGCTTAACACTCGACATAGTGGCGTTCAGGCGTGTCGTGGTTCAGAACCAGTCTGTAAATATCCAGTTGCCGAAAAGCTTGCAGGCTGGTATGAAGCGGTTGAAGTAATGATGGCTCAGCGTGTACGGACATCGTGTCGATCCATGTTAGTTCGAATCCCTGCAATGAGCCTGAACTTTCGGTGAAGGAAAACATTGTGTTGAAACCATAGCTTTGGTGGTAGGGCTTTTTCTAATGCCCGCCTGGCTAGCTACCACCCTCAAGTTGAAAATCTGTCGCCAAGCACCTATAGGTGTGTTCCGGCAGCTGCACTTGAGAGTCAGTTCCCCTACTAGGCTGAGCGTGTCACCATCTTAGGCATCATTATCACTTAACATCGGGTGTGATTGTGGCCAAAGACAACGGTGACCGGCGGATGAATTGCTGGTCTCTCGATAGTCGCTGGTATTGTTGGATCATACCGTGCAGTGTGCGTACCATCAGGTACAACGCACATTAAAAAACATATCTAATTTCACATAGCACCAGGTAAGATTCTGATTAGACTACAATAAATTGAATTAAATGAAACGTTAATAAATTTTAACACAATAAAAAATCAGTTAATATTTTTTACATTATTATTATTGATGGCTAACTTAATAATATCGCACTTCCGTCACGTGATGCGCGCGTATCTTTCAATTTTAACGTCTACTAAACGCGACAAAAGAAGTTTTAGTTTCAAAAATATTTACCAATAATGAAGAGGTGGACCAGTCGAATGGTGAAAGGTCGGTAGAGGTGCCCGAGTGATGCGTTGAGGGCTCGGAGCAGCGCTGTGGCTGGCAGCAGTAGCCGCTCCACCAGTGCTGATAGCAGCACCAGCGTCAGCGGGATGCCGAGCAACGCGTACATCATGCAGAACAGCTTCCCCGGCTTCGATAGAGGAGTTACGTGCCCGTAGCCTAGTCGCAAAGGTTGAATTTATGATATTCATGCAAGCCCATAAGACAGTGGTGACCGTCGGCTAATTACCGATCTGTCGGTGGTTGCTGTTGTTTTGAATTGTTCTGTTTTTACTATCATGGAGTAGAACTGTCAATTTGCCGAGCAACTATAAAAATGAGGACGAAAAATAATAAGACAAAGGGTGTGTGACAGCTCCGACTAGCGAATTTAGAGTATATACAATTGAGGATGTAGAATGAATGTAAAAAAAATATAATTATAAGTAGAATGTAAAAAGTATTGTCGTGGTTTTATTTCTTTTATTTTAAACTTTTGTTATATGACCCTATATTATGTCATTTTGGGGGCATTTTACGTGCTGCAGTTTGGTTATTGTGTACACTTGAAATGGATTATAAATAATGATTGGGAACGCGCTCTTAAAGTTTCCACGAAAACTCCCTAGAGCAATATTTGATGATTACAAGAATAAGTAGAAAAATGTTCTATTCCAGAGAGATGTGACACAGAAAATGTCTTTGGAGATTTCTCTCTACTTGGGACAGACTGACTGGTGGAATACCCCAACCCACTACCCTAGAAGGTCGCAGCCAAATAACTTAGTGTTACGTTCCAGCGGTGAATAGGGTGTCCAGTTCTTTTTGGGTTAGGGGGGTTCAAGGTTGGCAAGGCGCTAGCGATACCTATGGTATTACAAGTGTCGATAGGCTACGGTAGCCGCTTGCCATCAGGCGTCATCATTTGCTTGTTTTAAAACTCACTTGTATATAAAAAAATATGTTAGTAGAATAATTGTGGATGAACATTGTGGATAATGTGTTGCCATTAGCTATAATAATAGCTTGTAAAAATAGTTTAGTAATAAAGTAAATAATGAATCTTGGTGTCCAAAATGGTTAAGACCAATGGCCGACGAATAATTTGCGTAAAATGATTAAATTGAATTTTTTGTACTCAGTAACATAATCTAGATTCAGGAATTTCATGTTAACTTTGCTCTCCGTATACATACTTGATAATTTAATGTATGTATGGTCGTAAAACTTAGATATGCTAGATCTTAGAAAGTCCGAAATAGTTTTTATTAGTCATAGATACCATTTTTTAAGCTCAGTAAGACCAATAAAAGTTTTTAGGTTTTTAGGTCCTATTAAAAGGTTCGTAAACACATTACCGATTTTCCGGACAATATTCAACCACCATGTCTAGCAGGTTTTAATGTCAAACATGATTGATCATTACGTGAATGATAGTGATATTTGAAAATGAATGCCTCTCTGTTCAACCACTAAAATAATTGAAATATTAACTGTAATAAATATTTCCTCAGTTAATAAAAATGAAAAGCCCGATCGAGTTTCTTGCCGACTCTTCACGATGACTGGGATGTTTTGCAAACCGGTAATAGTGTTTTGATGTTTATAAGTGTTTTTCTAATCCTAAATTCAATAAATTATTTTTATTTTAAGATAAAAAAAATATATCTTCTTTCCTCTCTCACCAATGGTAGTGACTACGGTCGATGAAAAGAACAGCGATTGTCCGAAGCTCCAATTAGGGCCGCCGCTGACATTGCGAGATGCGGATACGCCGCGGTTGCTTGCTCGAACGACTTCGTCCAGCAACGCTTCCAGGTCATCATCTGGTAACAATGAACAGAACGTAAAAAACATACATTTGAAAAAAAAGGTATCATCTCTATACATTATTCCTCAAAAGTGTTTTTGTGGTTACGCCATATCTCTCATAATTCTTTATCAAAATTAATAATTCAAACATCATTTTAAAGTTTATATTCTCCGCTATTGATTAAAACAGTTTACAATACAATACAAATACAATACAATACAATACAAATAGTTTAATGTTAATGTTTTCGTTAAAAAATTATAAGTAATATTTTTCATTAGGAATGACATTTGTTAATAAAATATTAAAATTTAGAAAAATATTCAGCTAACATATAGGAGTTGTCATCAGTCAACAATCATTTGTAACTAACATAACAGCTGTTAATTGTTCAATTTTTTTGTTTTAAAACTTAAGAAATAGGTATATATTTTTATAATAATAGGTATCAAGAAGTATTATTCACCGCCATAGTTTAGTGTGAATAATGAGATAGAGTCAATGTAATTATTTTATAAGTACCTGAGTAGATAAATTTGCTTACTACTGGCCAATTAGATTTTATCTTTAACCTTATTTTTTATTTATTATTTAAAAACTTAGACTGCAAATATATATATACAAAAATACTTTGTATATATATATACAAAGGTATAGTCTATGTACTATAAAAAGATTAATTTTGTGTGTATGTTTGTTGGAGGTAATTTCTGAAACTACTGATCCAATTCTAAATAGTTATTTTACTATAATAGGAAGCTAAATTATATTTAGACTGTTTTTTATTCTTATTAAATTCTATATTGTAACTAAAGCGAACGAAGTCGCGGTCAGTTGCTAGTATTTCATATCATCGTTATTGCTCAATTCTAATTACATAAGAATTGGATTTAAGGTGAATACATTTAATAACTTTTTATTATATGTTTTTATAATGTTAGTAAAATATGAAACAAATATCATAATATGTGACCCAGAAAACGTTTTATATCTTATCATAGAGTAATATTTATTAGGTGTAGTAATTGTACAAGAGGCCCTTGTTATCTGTTTAAGTGTGTACAATCGTAATATATATATTAACATTCATTTAGAATAAAAAATGCTGTGAAAAATGTTACGAATTATTAATATATTATATTAATAACATTATAATAGACAAGCAAAAATCAACGTGTAAATAATCTTACAAATATTTAATTTAATGTCTGCATTTTAAATTATTTTTTGGCAGGCTATAATTTCCAGCTGTAACTTTTTTTATATATAAATATAATAATGGAGCGCGATATTTTAAATTTTGCTTAGTGCCATTAGAGACAAAATTTGAGGTTTTACTGATAACAGCGTTGTTTGGTGATTTCCGTCACTAACGATAATATGATGATGCCAAATCTTTTTATCACATTTTTTTTTCTTTTGTTTCTAATATTGTGTTTTCTTGAATATTTTTATTATTTTTAATGATTAACTGTGACAACATATCAATCATTTACTTTCGTTCATTTATTAGAAAAATAAATTTTATCATGCGTTTATGTTTTGGCAGCTTGGGGTTGATATTACGCATACGTGAAATGGATTATAAATATAAACTGTAAACAAGCATATTGAGTTGCAATGAAAATTTCCTTGTAGACAATTCTAACAAGGAAGCCGGCATTTAGCCCACTGCTATTTTCCAGCCGTCTGGAAAAAAGCTATAGTTGTAGGTATTCACAAGCCCGGCAAAAAAGCTTCGCTTCCCGATAGCTATCGCCCGATCAGCCTTTTAAACACACTACGGAAACTTTACGAGCGGCTCCTTCTGAACCGTCTCAAAACCGTTATAGATATTAAAAATCTATTCCCTCCCGAACGGTTCGGTTTTCGCGCCCGACACTCGTGTACACATCAAGTGCACCGCCTCACGGAGCACATCACGAGCAACTTTGCCAAAAGTAGTATCGCCCCCGCCCGTACGCTTGCGGTCTTTTTCGACGTAGCTAAGGCCTTCGATAAGGTCTGGCATGCCGGACTAGTCCACAAGCTACATCAATTAGAAGTCCCGGATAGGTTAGTTCATCTAGTTCACGATTTTCTACGCGACCGCACCTTCCACTACCGAGTGGAAGGAGTACTATCTACCGCCCACCCTATACGCTCAGGCGTCCCGCAAGGTTCCATTCTGGCGCCTTGCCTTTTCAATCTGTACGTCAGCGACCTCCCGAAGCCCCCCGGGGTCGAGGTAGGGCTCTACGCTGACGACACAGTCATATACGCGTCAAACAGACACAGAAAAAATCTCGCCTGCGCAGTCCAACGTGCCGTAACCACTCTCGGGGAGTGGTTTCGAACGTGGCGAATAGCTATTAATCCGGTAAAGAGCGCCGCGATTATGTTTGAACCGCATACATGCAAACTACCACGCACGGTAGGACCCCTCTCATTATTCGGTACGAATATCCCTTGGGCCACCAAGACTAAATATCTGGGTGTCACCCTCGACTCGAAGCTTAACTTCAACGCACACGTTACTATAGTCGGGAATAGGGCCATCTGGATCCTTTCCCGCTTGCGACCCTTGCTCAGTTCGGTAAGCAAAATGTCCTTAAGACATAAGCTCACACTGTACAAGATGTGCGTACGTCCGATCTTGACATATAGCTGCGCCGCGTTCGCACATATGTCCAAACATAACTTTGCCCGCATGCAAAGAGTCCAGAGTTTCTCCGTCGCCTGCTTGACCCTCCAGCCTTCGTTAGGAACATGGACCTGCACAGGGACATGAGGCTTCCCTCGATAGAAGCCTATGTGAAATATCTCACCAGGAGATACTTCGATAGCGCTTCGAATCATCCCAACCCGCTTGTAAAATCCACCGTGAACTACGTCCCAGACAACTCGATCCCCGTTGCCAAACGTTATAAACGCCGTCCGCGAAATCTCTTTGTCGATCCCGATGACGACATCGAGAAAGCTAACAATTTCTACGCGTCCGCTCCCGCAACATATGCATGCTCGCGCCCACGCCCGCGAAACCACCGTTCCCTCCGCAGGGGACGTACGGTTAACTTCGCTCCCGCACACCCGCCACGACCGCCCTCCTCTGGGGCAACTCAAGCCTAGGTCCGATCCATCGGCATGGAGCCCTTGAGACAAGCAGCCGCTCGCGCGATACAAGTGACTCTACAATCACTAGCTTTCACAGCCATACATGACACTGCATTATACACACATGCACAACACACATAGGTACATAGGTTCTGTAAGGAACCTTTTTTTTTTTTCTTTTTTGCCTAGTTAGAGTAGACAAAAATTTCAGACCACTAAATACACATACACATGTTCCTTCCCTCCTCCCAGGGGGCAGAAACATGTATATATGTATAGTTAGTTTAGATCGAATTACGGATAGGGAATTAGTCAGATCGCGACTTAATTGCATACGCGCAACAGTCCGCGCTGAGGTTCGGCCACTTTGGCACCCTCGGATGTTGTTGCTTAGCTTTCGTGGCTGAGTGCCCTAAGCGCTCGCCCCCAAGCCCGGTAAAGCTGTAAAAGCCGTAAAGGCTAATAGTATAGTCAGTTCGAAAAAAAAAAAGAAAAAAAAAGAGCCGGCATCTTATTTGAACTCACATTGAAGATTAGATTAGGATATAAAGTTAGGCTTAAAGGACACGTATCCAGTGAAAATAATAAAAAAAAACTCATTCCATGTGTATTATAGTGGCCTTCAACCGTATTTTATTTTACAAACGCAGTTGTTAGCCCTGGGCCTCTGGGTTATTTACATCAATAATAATGTATGATTATCAGCTTGTAGCGGTATTGAGAAATATAGAATTAATCACATGGAAATGATAAGCGAACTGTATTTTAGATTCATCAGAGCGGTGTTTATATATACTTAAAAGAAACAGCTAGTTTCAAAACATTTATGGTACATAATTAGTTCATTTGCTTACATTAATTGATTTTTCGTCTTAATGTAACGATCTTAATAATAAAATTTAATGAATTAATTTGTAATGTTGGTGCTGGTAATAAACTAATTAAAAAACAGAACAAGCAGCGAGTAGAACTCGCACCTTGATAGTTTCTTAGTATTACATGTTTTACATAAATATTATTTGAATATTAATCTTACATTAACCAAACCAAATTTTGTGGCCGCCTCATGATACACAGTACGAAATTACTAACAAATATAACTTTGTCGCCTATTAATTCCAAACGATTGTATTAAGCTATGGGACCTTAGTACTCGTTATTAATTTCAGGTTAACACCTCAAGCCGTTTTTCAGGAAAAGGGCCTTGACACACAACCTGAGAGACTTCGCTTACATCCATAGCGAAATGTCTAGGGTGTTTTGCTGTGGGGTTCAATAGCTAAGGTAGATATCATTTTTTATATTACAAAAGTGGGCATTTAGAGCAGTCTACAACATGAGTCCTCGTGAATCAGAAATTTAATATCTTATGTTTGCCCACCCATTACATATTTGGTAATTTAGTATATGTTCGTAAAAAGTTTGACAATATAGATTTTGTCCGGCACTGTTTTAATACTGGAAATAGACATAAATTTGTTATTCCGTGTTTTTTAGACTTAGTAAAACCAATAAAAGTTTTTTGGATAAATTATAGAGCAAGGACTATTTAAAGCAAGTTTTGTTGTCATTACGAGAATGATAGTGATGTCTGAAAGTGACTTCCTCTACGTACATCCACAAAATTTACTGTAAATATTATCTGTATACTGTAAAAAGGAAAAAAGACACCCCCGATCGATTAATAAACGGTGATTATATGATATTTACAACAAAATTGTCCCGTGGTTTGTGATAATGGGGAATATTAAATCATTAATATAATTGCAACTGATTACATTATCAGCAATATAACACGCATATTGACCTAGCGTGCAAAGAAACTAGGGGGTAAGTGCACGCGTGCCGATAACCTTTCGACGTGACGTGCCCTGCAGCGCACTATCATATCATATCAAATACACAACACGTCGTAACATAAGAGCAGGAAATTTCCAACATTTAATTAACGAGACGGCTTCTTTTCTACTCGATTGGGGCAAAGACATAAGGAAGGTCATGATTTCAGCAGGCTGTGTATATTCATCTATTCCCTCATATCTTCTAAACTATCTATGATAATTTTACCAATAAGTTATCGTTAGAAGCGTCTTTATCGTCCGCTATCTATGTGATACCACACTGAATTCAATATGGCGCCCTCTAGAGGGCATAATGTCCTGTATTAAAAAATACATTTTTGTAATGTACCGTGTTGGGTAACAAATGAAAGGGCTTAATGTTTTCCGTAGTAGTTCTGTAGTTTTTAAACTTATCTAGTTTATATAGCACAGTACAATCTAAGAATAAAACCCGCCACCGGGAGTTTGGCAGTCCATCAGCGGTTATCACTGTCCTTGCTGGGTGGTTTCGAAATGTGCCAAACTAATAGCTACTGTGATGGGTTTATCGCCATGTACAATGATCGCGGCCCAATCAGGTACGGATACCTACAACCCGGCTTGATTACTGGATGGATACCTATACGTTGGCTGACCCTGGAGCGCACCGCGCCTAAGCGTGCCACTACAGGTCTTACCACTTGGTGTATGGTGGTCGATCCAGTATTACACACCTGTTGTGATACTAACCAGTTGATTTTGTACTAAAAATTGATTAAATGGAAATTTATGATATATATGGACAGTCAACAAGATTTTCGGTTAAAAGATTATTGAACCACCCGACTTTCGTCTTTGTGGCTACAAAATGTTTGGACACAATATGAAATTGTTAAATGACGATGTGGTCTAAAACGATAACTTGTTAAGCCTGGAGGGGAGGAACGGGCTCTCAAATGGAGCTGCCAGAAAACACCTATATTAGTGCTTGACGACTGATTTTGCATCAGAGTGGTAGCTAGTCACGTGAACATTAGAGATAGCCCTACAACCATGCTGTGATTTCGTTATGATGGTTTTCTACACAGTAAACTCAGCCTCATTGTAGTTAGTATTCGAACCCCATCGAGACTTCATTTTCGTTCGGATACTTAAAAAGATAGTTGCAAAATATTTTTATTGTTTTAATAAATATTAACATTGAAATTATGCAGTAAATTCATTTTATTAGTCGATACGAAGATGATTGTACTGTACTTTTTAAATATTATCATGTTTATAAAAAAAATAATTAAAAAGTAAAATTAATAAGCAGTTTGTGAAAACGCAACGACTATATATAAACGCTAGAAACCGACAGCGACTGTGCCCGGGTGAAACTGTAAAAGCCGTTTGAGGCTTCAGGGCCCTTATAGCTAACAGTATAGTCAGTTCGGAAAAAAACGACAGCGACTTTGTTCTTCTACATAACTCATCGATAAAATAGCTTCCTGTCAGTGAAATAAATTTTAGAATCGAATAAATACGTGTTAATAAATAAGTACCAGGGATCTATGTCTGCAAACATTTTCACAATCCTTACCTGCTTATAATAGTGGAAAGCATTATTTTAGTTACCTAATTTATTCTATTTACTTCCTCAAAAAAATATTTTTTTCCCCTTCACTTTAAATATACCTCTATCTATATACAAATTGTATGAAGAGAGAACAAACCATAGAAGTACTATTTGTACCTGTTGTTACCCAATACATCGTACAGATAGTATTGCTTCGTCGATGTATAGTATGGGCTCGGTGCCTTTCCCAGCCGATCTGTGCTAACGTCCTGAGCTAGGTCAACGCGGGACTTACTATGGTAGTAAGCGTTACGGCAAGCGGAAATATTAATTTATACATATTTATTTGTGACCAAAAAATTGCGTTCCTTTCATTCTAACTCATCAAGTACAGCATCGCAATATTAAGCCGCAACCTCTATATATATAGTAAAAACTCTAGACTTGTACCAATTAACTTTTCAAAATTCGCCAACATATATTTGGCAAAAATGTCCAATAAGGGCACCACCCACTCAGCCATATGCTGCAGTACAACTAGAATGCTGCAACGCTGATAGAGTTTTCTGATTCAGGTTTCTGATTCAATAGAGATTTTCAGTCAGTCGGGAATGTATGGCCACCATTCATAGTGCATATGCCGTGTCCATTAATTTCTACCATTTTTCTAGATTTATATCTCCCAACGTTGACCGCTATTCGTGGTTTCACAAGAGATGACTTATAATTTTCCAGACTCTTAGAACACAACTAAAAGTTTTTCAGATGTGTAAATAATCCAAACTTTGATAAAAGAGTCGATAGATAAAACTAAGGAATCTACATATATTCCTATAGAAACGAAGAAGAAAGGACGAAGCATAATTCCAATGAGTTTATTCCACCCACATTATAAGGATAAAAAATAAAGTTAACAATATTCCTATCTCTCCATAGTAACCGTTGAATAACAAAGAAATTAAAACCAATTGGTATAAATCGCTATTATAATACAATCACTGTACGCTTCGCCTGCTTAATGTATCACTTCCTTATTACTTCGAGATTGTTGAGGTCAACTTATCTGTATAAAAGAGGGGGTGTGTCAGATATCAAATACCTACTTGAATACCTAACTACTTACGTTTGTGTTCTTGTTCTTTATAATATACTTACATCTTCGATCAATAATACATTAGATACACAATCCCATACAAAAGTTCTCTTAAAACTGTCGCCAATTGTGTTTACGTAATTTTAGATGAAAAAAATATACATTAATGTAAATTCAAACTTGCGCGCATGTTTTAAAGTCTAAATTACAAAGTGTCAAAAAAGAAGTAATAAAAATTTACAACTGAGGCTCGCCGCTTAGACAAGGAATGAGTGGAGCCGAACTGTCCAAGACGTTGTTTATACCTTCGACCAATAAAAGTACTAAATTAAGGATTACGAATAAAAATAAGTCCAATAAAAGTACTAAATTAAGGATAGCGACTAAAAATAAGTCGCTCAAGTGACCATGTTTTCACACACTTATTTTTCTATATAATAAAAATCAATTCTAGTTCATTGGTCTCGCTTAAACTAAAAAACGGTTTGACAGATTTGAATAATTCTTACTTTATTTTGTTCGCTTGAATACAGACAGGGTTTAAAAAAATAGTTTACGTGGGAGGGTAGGTAGGGTAAGCAGATAGGGTATGTAGAAAAAATAATAATAATAAAAATATCAATACTACTCCATATATTCCCTGTCCAGGAACAGTCGATGTTTTTTACAATAAGTTGGCGCGTCGTCGCAAACGTTGGTCAAACACTCATAATATTTCGTAATTAATTCATATTTAGTATTTAATTCTGGTTTTACTTTAATAAAAACACTTAATGATATATACTTACCGAAAACGCTATGCGATTTTTAAACGCAAACTGGGCCATTTTGACGTCTTCATGTTGGCTATGATTGGACCATACTAACTTGAAATAAGACCACAACCGTAATTGTGCTATTATTTTTCGGCCCGTTTTTGAAGCGCTTATCGGGAATCTAGTGTACTATTCGATCGAAGACTTACATGGAAAACATTTGTTGTTACCAGTCAATTAAAGATAACTTTGGTGCGATAAGAGACCAGTGGCAGTGCGCTCAGGAATGTTTTAATCTACGTTGTTTTTATTTTATAATAGGTGGCAAAAAAAACACCAGCGGGAGATAGGCAATCATCACCTGTTAGACAGCCTCCAAGCCTCTTGGCCATTGGATATACACTGGCTGACCCGAAAGATCCCAAAAGAGAATTACTGTGACGGATGTACCACCAAGTGCATGGTGGTCGCGGATCGCTCGAGTTCGGTTACCCATTCAGCCTGACTACTGGATATCGCCGACTAATGTAATATTGGTGGCATTTTACGTGATATAGTTTGGTTATTGCGCGTAATAATTATTTGTGTTGGCTTGTGGCAGAATTGCACATATGTTGATAAAACCAAATAAATGTTTATCTATATATATAATAAAATTGAAGTGTCTATATTTAATGTCAAAATAACAGGTTTTTTCTAAATGCATATGAAAATATACACGATAACTATAACAAAATACCAAATATAAAAATGTTGTCTGTCTGTTTCTTCTAAGTAATCTCCGAAACGATTGGACCGATTTTAACAGGACTTTCACTGGCAGATAGTTGATGTTGTAAGGTATAAATTTAGGTTCCACACTAAAAATAAAAAAGGTTTTTTAGTAGTCCACGTGAGCGAAACCGCGGGCACAGCTAGTATATTAATATAAACCAAACGACCTCATGTCAATGCGAAACCTCCTTGGAGTTTTTTATTAAGAAAATATAATACTAGGCTGAAGGGAAGGCTACTTAGTGGAGTCTGTGAACGATCATTGGACGGCACGGTTTTCCAGCGTTATCTGAGGTAATATACAAAGATAAAAATTTATATTAGTTTATAAGGTATTTCTAATGGTTCATGGTTGAAACCTGGTATTACTTGAATGTTAATTATTATTGGAAAGAGATTGGTTTAAAAGACAAATTCTTACCTGGAGAATTTACTTCCGAAATGGTATTAAAGTCATTTAAAATACTGAATATAAAACATATTATCAATTACGTTGTATTATTTTTATATACGTTAACTTAAGAACTAACCCAAATATATAAAATTAAATTAAAAATCTAACATGCGCAAGTAAATTTAATAAGGAATTCACCATTTTGTTAGATCACTGAAGATTACAAAATAGTACGATATTATGCCTAAAGGCCGTGCATCCAGTGCCCTTAATAATAAAAAAGGGACTCTGGATCTCAAGTACATCTGAAGGAACACACCAATACGAGTATATGCTATTTACAACTTCAGTTATCAATCTAGCCAGATTTTATTTAAAGCTCTAGTTCCATACAATGGATTTTCTCATTGTGTAAAATATCCATGACAGTTCAGAAGTGGTTCAGTTTAAGAAAAAATAAGGAGAACATATTGTTTGTACAACAAATCTCTCTCAACTCCCACGTGACGCTGTCATAGGAGTTGACGAGGGTTAAGCGTTTGGGAATTCACTTTACCGTGAAATGTACGACTTGTTTGAAAGTTTTTATAAAACAAATGAAATAAATCCAAAGTACTTAAACGATCAATACTAAAAGGTACTAGCGATCGAATGGCTACAATCTGTGAAATAACGGTCTTATGCAGTTAAAAAAAAACCGATCGAGTTTCTTGCCGACTTTTCTTGATAACAGAGATTTTTCCAAACCGGTGATACCTAGTGTTTTAACGTTAATAATTTTCTACTTAGGGCTTAAACTGAATAAAGTAGGAATAAAGTAATTATTAAGTGAAGGATTAACAGTTATTTTCGAATTCGAAATTAAAGAATCTCGGCTACTAATATATTTAAAAGCTAAGCATAAAAATGACGATTTAAATTGCCAGACTTCGTCAGAACTACGATAACATTATAATCCGTTTTTAAGGCATTTCGATATGAGTTATTATGACAAAACAATTGGAAAGATAGTTTTGGAAACAATTGGTGCTAGAACAAGTCGCTCGACGGGTGCTGCGACATTTGAATGACGGTCAAGATCATTTCAAATGTTATCACATTTTAATGATTATACGTACAATAATGTCAATAGAAGAAAATATTAAATACTTATTTATTGATATCAAATATTAATCGATCTTTATTTTTTGATAACTCGGGTTAATATTAGTTTAACGGATCCTGATAACAGCATATCTATATATATAATAAAATTGAAGTATCTGTTTGTAATGTCAAAATAATATCTTTCTACTAAATACATATGAAAGTATACACTGTAACAAAAAAAAAAAAACAATTTTCATCTCTCTGTCTGTTTTTTTTGGGTAATCTCCGAAACGGTTGGACGAATTTTGATGGGACTTTCACTGGCAGATATCTGATATGTTACAAGGAGTAACTTAGGCCTATTTTAGAAAAATAATTAGGGTTCCGTCTTTTTAGTAATCCACGAGAGTGGAGCCGTGGGCTCAGCTAGTTATTTACTAAATAACGTAATAGATGCTATCACGAATGTTACGGTATCTACCATCATGTTCATTTTTATCACTTTAATAAGTCTCGGTGGTTGTTAAAACAGGTGGAATATTTTGATATTGTTCATATTATCATTTACAATTTCAACTTTTCTGTGAACGACATACGAGTACTTATATCAACTTGTTCCCTAAATCATTTCCTTGAAGTATTCTATTAACCTCGTAAACAAGTTAATTTAACGTTATAATTCTTATTACTACGCAAGACCACAAGAATTAACACATTTTTTAACTCCTTGATTAGAGACTATATAGGTAATTCTTAGTATTCTATTATAAACTAATACTACATGTGCCGCCTGCGGCGCCGCTTGCGTGCACTACAGAATGTCGTTCGTGGAGAGCACGCGTAAATCATACTGCCATCATTCACACTTTTAACAAACACAAATGCTTATTGTGGGCTATCCTTAGAAGCTATATGCCATCGCTGACATTTTTGTGGGTCTTTTTAAAATCTACAATTATGTAGTACATTAATTTGATTTAGTTTATTAAGCGTAAGCCAATCGCACCAAAAGCGTATTTTTTCCGTATTGATTCACCATTGTCGTCACTGCTTATTTTGTACGTTACTTTGTGTAACAAAATATACCCTATAACCTGGCCAAATAGCATATCTATAAATTAAAGGTAAAAATCTATGCAAATTGGAATAGTGGTTTTCATGTGAAAAGGATATAAACAGACAGACAGACAGAGAGACGTTGAGTTTTATAATATGTATAGAAGATTAGATTAAAATATATAGTTCATGACAATATTTGTAAAAGATAATCTTCAGAACTACTGATCCGATTCTGAAAATCACTTATAGAAACTACAAATACTATTGGCTACTTTTATTTTGATAAAGATTCTATAGAACCCATAGCGAAGCGAGTATTAACATTAGTCAATTTCCTTCGAATTTGGTTCCCGGCTTTGAATATCAAGTTTGATCCTCGGAATGAATTTACCAAAGAGTTCTTCGGATATCAGTAACACATCACAATACTACCTGAACGCTTGATATATAATCTCTTATTACAACACACCCTCGTGTATTTCTCGGCTGAGTGCCTTAAGCGCTCGCCCACAAGCCCGGTGAAACTGTTAAGGCCTCAGAGCCAACAGTATAGTCATATAAAAAAAAACACACCGTCGTGAAGTGAAAAAAAAAATATGCATATTTCTTGGCGTTGAATTCAATAATACATACTGTTTGCGAGTTGCGACTGGCAATGTGATTAGGCGAGAAGAGGACATTATTCAGCATTACAAGCTGTTACCTACATATACTTGTTATACAGGGTGGAAAAACGAATGGGACATGGAGGAAAAGTACATTAAATATTGAAGATAGCAAATTTTACTTTGAGGAAACATTCTTTTGTTTCTTTTATTAACAATGGGACACCGCTGGTAATTATTGATTTTCGCGACATAACTCACGTGGATGTGCTTTTGCTGTTATACCACCTAATTTTCTTATCTGGAATAACGAAGGGTTCTCTTTTATTATTGAATAGTAATTATGAATATCATTAAGTATTTATAATACATATAATTTCATTAAATATCATTTAATGGTATTACAATGCATTAAAAAACAGTAATTCTTTACGGTCATCGATACTAATCTATACTAATATAATTAAGCGGAAAAGTATTTTGTTGTGTTGTTTTTAAACACGCGATTACTTTTGTATATGATAGCCAGATTCATTTGGAACAGTATAGGCTATATAGAATCAGGCTAACAACCTACACCTAACAACTAGCTTTAAATATTAATTTTTGTTAAATAAGTCGGAAGAAACAGCACACCCGAACTGCTTTATCCGCGTGCACTGACGTAATGGTTAGTGATACGTAAATACTATGTTCAACAAAAATATTGCCTTTTAGTAAATCTAAAAAAAGTCAGCGATATCATATGCCTATCTATTATACATAAACCACAATAAGGTATTTTGTGACAAAGTTTTTAAGTTAAGTTATTAGGCATGGCAAATTAATCCTTACGAACGAAAGTTACTTCATCATATGCCTAAATACTACTTTTCTTTGTTATATTACAATAATACGTCTCAATCTAACAACAAATTATTTCGTGTCCTTGACAATGACAGATGCATGTGTTGCGAAATACGCTTAGAGGGCTTCAGCGGCGGCTTAATTCGATTTTCAAACAAATACCGTTAATTAACAGAAATTCACGCACACAACACTAGCCGTATTTACGCATTTATACACAGTATACATTGTTTTTTTTTGTTAACTTGGCATCGCATAATCTTTTGGCAGTGTTAATTTTTTATTTCTCTGGATACAATAATACGATTTTAATTGAATAGGTATAGTTCCTATTTTCCTAAAAGTCCAAATAATTGACACAGTACATTAAAACTTTCTAGGGACATTTTGATGCAGCTAGAAATTAATTTTCAAATTCAATTCACATTGCCCAATCTATATTACCCAATATCTATACATATAATAAAATGTAAGAGTCTATTTGTAATGTCAATATAACAGGGTTTTACTAAATGCGTATGAATATTACACCTATAGTATAACATATAGATAACAAAAACCCATTTTTAATTATTATTATTTTTTGTTTATCTGTTTGTTCCGGGTAATCTCCGAAACGGTTGGACCGATTTTAACGGGAGTTTCACTGGCAGATAGCTGATGTTTTAAGGCATAACTTATGCTACTTTTATTTTAGAAAAATAATTAGTGTTCCTCACAAAAAATAAAAAACCTTTATTAGTTGTCCACGCGAGCGGAGCCGCTGTCACAGCTAGTATTAAATAAAACATAATGGTATAATATAATATACAACCAATCTGGTGATATATATGGGCAACCGATCTTTACAATAAAGTTTTACTTCACACGTAAAGGTTCCAAGAACAATTTTCTTATTTATTATTTTTTATTAATGAATAATTATTATGTAATAAAACGATTATTATTAATAATATTTTACGACACAAATAAAAAGATAAACAAATATAATTTTCCTATAGATATTTGTGAACCTTATTTATTTCTGAACAAAGGACGGAGTTATACACAAGTCGCGTCTAAAGAACCTTTACTTATAATTAGGTAAACTTTGGAAAGTAAAACATTATCAGGCAGAAACAATGTAACATTTTTTTTTTAATTTATGACTTCTGCCTATGTAAGTATGCAATTTCGCAAATGTCATGTGCATATATAATTAATTTAATTATCTATGGCCATGTGTGACAAATACACGTTTTAGAGTTTAGCAGCCAAATGATCGGTGTACCTACTGTAGAATAACCTACAAAATAAATAATGACATAACACAAAAATCACAAAAAAATAATCGAGTAAATACCTTCAAAACTTATTAGACAAGATGACGCCTTATAAATATGTAAGTACACACAAACAGTGTGTCATCAAAAGGGAATATTTGAACAAATAGGTATTATGAGTCACAAGTTAATGATTCCTGATGATGTCATTTTTTTATACTGGGTAAGTCGATAGAATTTTTAAATTGAAACCTTTTTTATTATATTTGACCACAAATTTCTTGACATTAAGTGAATATACGGCCGAAGATGGTACGACTGCCTTTAGCTTTAACGTGGAATTTAACTAGGCCACTAACAAAAAACTATTGTTTTTTTTTATGTAAAGGAATTAACAAGCATACAATTTGGCGGTAGCATATGTCAACTGTGTCCGACTGGATTGCGACCGTCATATACGGGTATAAAAAAACGTATCACATTCCTGTATCATAAAGTGTATATCCAATAATCAAGCGGGGTGGTATGGACCTGTGCCCGACTGGATCACAACCATCATGTACATGTTAACAAACCCGTCACAGTGACTCTTTGTTGGTGTGTCGTGTTTTGGGATCCAGCTACCGAAAGGCTTGCAGGTCGGTACGACGCGACGTCTTGATAGTTGCCGTTGCTTACCATTAGGTAAAGTGCCAAAGTGCTAAGTTATCTATAACCAACTTCCAATAGGAGTTTAGTCCTGAGACCTGAGTTGGAACAGTTCATACACACGGCTAATACACAGCAGTATAAGCACTGTTGTGCTAATTAATTACAATTACAAGTAATACATTAACACTTCATTTTCAGCGAAACTTAATCTTCGCTGAAGAGTATGAACTTGCAAAGGTCTCTTCCCCAAGTTAGACACGGAATCAACACGCTAAATTATGACGTATTGGTAATTTTAGACGTCATAAAATGTATAATTCATTTTGAGGTAGGTACTACAAAAAACATTTTTCAATAGATACCTCACGATATTTTCCTCCACCGTCAGCCAATAGTGTTAAAAATTAAATTTCAGATTAGTCAGACTACAAATTTTTAAAAATACGTTGGTACGTACCCAGGCTCGTACTTGCAGACATCGAATTGTTACTCAACCGGCTTTAATAATTTAACTATAATGATTTCTTGTTCCAACGTCACAAAATCGTTTTAGTTTAATTATTTAAGAATGTTTAGTTAATTTTTTCATGTAATGGTCAAGTGATGGCACTGTCCTAGATGGTAAGCACAGTACTACTCAAAAACAATGGTGACCACCGAGAATTGATCAATCAATCGACGTTGCATATATTAAATATAAACGTTCTCTTCACGTTACGCTTGATGAATTGAAGAACCTGATGTCGTAAGAAGGAGGAAACAAAGGCTGGGGGACGGTTCCACAGGTTCACGGCAAAGAACAGTAAGGCCGGCATGATAGCGGCGACCGCCGATGGATTTCGATCTCTCGGTGGTCGCCGTTGTATTTGGACTGTACTGTGCTTACCATCAGCGTCAGTACACTCAATGTGCCGAGCTATTATTAAAAAAAAATACATAACTTGCATACATGTGTCTAAAATGCAAAATGGTCTAGTCTAATCTTCCTAATTATCCAGACCATGAGCAAAAATATACTAAATGTAGCGAACAGAAAATATATTTTCCTTTGATAGCATGTTATATTTACCTGTTATATCCGGATGACGCGCCATGAAGTCTTGTTTCGCTCTTATAACATCAAGTCGTATTTGATTCTCGAGTGGCGCCTCCAAAGCCGAAAACACGAGCGCACCAGATATCAAATAAACCGCATAAAACATTATATAAACGCTGAGCAGGAATGTAAATCTGGCTTTCCCGAATAATCGGGTAGTTGCAAACAACGGTTGGAACGGTGGATTCTCCTCTTCATACAGTATCTCTCTCTCCACTACCATCTTTTTCGGGTAAGGATACAGTTGACTGTGAACAGTCATGTCGTCGTCACTCCTTCCTGAGCACATGCTCCCGTAGGATTGGATTCTTGCATACTTCGGTTTCTCCATATTGACGTAAACGTTGAATAGTTCAAAATTAAAAAAAAAAAAAACAAAACTAAATTCCACTTTTTAAAATGAGTTCATAATTTCGATATTAGAAAAAAACGAATTGGCGCACGGTATTTTGGTTGGTCAGGTTGTTTTAATTTCGGATCCAGGAACGCAAACGGATTACCTCTCCCGGAACGTAAACTATTGGTCAACTGTACTTGAAGAATCGTTTAGGATGATTAGGTTCGAAGAATAATGCGAATATCTCCGTCACATTAGGGTCGCGGCGACAATTTGCAAGTTTAATAATCACCATTTTGATGCATTTTAGTTGAGAAGTTATATTTTGATATGGCGGAAGCCTGCAAGAAACCGCGACGTCCGTTTGCCACTGTGACCAGTTAGTAACTGACGGATAGTGATTGACTGACGGGTCGGTAATTAATGTGGATGTCAGTGGTTGCTATCTTGCTACAAATGTTGCTCAGTTTTATATCTAAATTATCTTGCAGCAGTATTAAATCTTTTCATGCGATTTTTTAGTTAGAATGGTTTTTTAATGATTTTATTGATCGAATGGCTCATAATTACATATAATGATGACAATTCTTGAAAAGACAAACTATTATATACGTTAGTTTAAAGCCAAGAAAACCTCCTTTTTTTAAATATCATTAATGAAGGCTGACTTCTATTATTTGACATTACCTGCATATTGGTTAAGGTTAGATCGCAGTAGGCGGAACTGAAACGCGTGGAGCGCGGCGCGGCAGGTCGCGGCCGAATATTCTTTATATAAAACTGGATAAGATACACCGCGCTACTTTATCTTCTACTTATTTACTTAATGACAATGTGTGTGTATACACAATTATGGCAATGTCAAGTGGATAGAATATGAGCTCGAGCAACGTTTTAACAAGATGGTGGCTCTCGAGTTAAAACATTCCAGGGAGTGTTTGTGGCAGCTTAAAATTCATGATTTTTATTATTATTATTTATAATTCACTTCACTTGTGTATAATAACTAAACTAGATCACGCAAAATACCACCAATTTAATGCAATATACGGCCATCTATTCATATTATAAAACTTAACGTCTCTGTCCGTCTTTCCGTTTATGTTATTTTTACGCGAAGACCACTTATCACATTTACATAGTTTTTTCTTTAATTCAAGCAATGTTATCAGGGCAGGTTATAGGATATATTTTGTTTCATAAAGTAACGTACGAAATAAGCAGATACGATAAAGGTGAATCAATTCGGAAAAAAAACGCATTTAGGGGGCTTAAATGGCTTACGCTAAGTAAACGGTACGAGATATATAAAATTATTGTGTATGTATGTATACATAATTGTAGATCTTAAAAATACCTATATAAAAGTCAGGGATAGCATATACTCTCTCTTCTAAGGATTATCCAAAATTAGGATTTTTTTTCCGTCTCTTGAGCGGAAGCAGTACAATTCGTGCGTGTGTTCGATCCACGCGAGTGGAGCCGCGGGCGCAGCTAGTGTAACATAAGTTTATAAATTACAAAAAAGAACACAACACAACAAATCCAGTTTCTATCAAAAACTCTGTCTTATTATTCCTATTGATTTTATTAAATTTGTATAAAAGAATGTTTAAGTCGTTTAATAAATATTTATGATTTAATGTTAATAATAATAATTTCATGTTTACAATTTTCTCATAACTCAAAGATTGTTTTGTAGATTGGTAACACTGATTTATACGCAACAGTTAAAGTTCATCTACCCACCGGATTATATATATTATGATAAGTATCTTAGTAGAAGTTACAGAGTAATTAATAATTGTTGTAAACAATATAGGTAGGTATTTTCAAATAGTTTGTTATAAGCTCGAATCAGCAAAACATAAATTTCATAGTATGTATTTATCGTTTTGTAAGCTGTCCCGGCAAGGCGCGAAGTTGTACTTCACCTGTGAGGCTGTAAGCAAAAGTACAGCTAGTTTAAACAAACGGCGACTATCGACCGGCTTATAAGGTTACTACGGCAAAAGATTAGGAGATGGGTGTACGTTGGCTGATCTCGTAAAGTGACAACATAAATTGTGTTTAATAGCTTTTCCGTTCTATTTAATTTAATTTGTAAAATATAATAAATCAGAGCATTGTTACGTATACTATAATTACACTGATTGAGGCCACGAGAACCAGAGTGGCCTATATGATTTTTTCGATAAATTGACCTATTAAAATATTCATAATCTACAAGTGTACTTTAACATAACTACAATATACACAGCGTGGGCAGACCTACCACGAGATGAATCTATGACCCTGATGAACGTGGCTTTCATAGCCTTGTATATACATAATTATATCTCCGTATATAATAAAAATATAACACGTATTAAATCTATAACGATGTATTTTATAATTATCTCTATTTTGTTTCATTAAATTTATCACATTACTAAAATATTTTTATCGACAAACTTTTATTTATCCCTATTCATTGTGCGAAATATCAGTTCAAAACTTTTAACAAAACAAAAACAACATAATTAGGGCTGTTAAGTAGTCCCTTGAATATTTTTTTATATATGCCTAATTAATAACGTCTAAATAATATAATGAGATTATATTATGTGAAATAAAATAAAATAACAAACTTTTTTCTCGACTAATATATTAATTAAATACTGTATTGATTCCTAAGAATATTTAAATAATTGCATCGAGTTCCATCGATATAAATCACTGGACAACCGGTATTATTATGATGCCCTGCAAATAACAGTCAGGATATGACTTGTTAGTATCCTAAGGCTGGAGAAAGGCCTCATCACGAAGGATGGCAAAAATAGCATCACACCAGCTTCACGACGTATCTTACCATTTCCTCATTGTTGATAGCCTCAAAGCGGTATTAAACAGTACCATTTTTTTAATGGTTGTTGGTTTATTTTAGTTCAGAATTTGGAATATTTTAATTCTGTTTCAGAATCTCACCTGATGTTAAGTGACGATTTGGCCTAAGATGATAAAACACTAAACCTAGTGGAAGACTGGCTCTCAAGTGCAGGCTGCCGGAACACACCTATTGGTGCTTGAGGGTGGTAGCTAGCCAGGCGGGCATTAGAAAAAGCCCTACCACCATGCTATGGATTCCTCACGATGTTTTCCTTATCCGAAAGCTCAGGTTCATTGCAGGGATTCGAACTCACGTCAATCGACGCGAAGTCTTATCAATTAAAGTAAAATATACCAAAAATGTCCAATTTTCAAATGAACCCTAAATTTACACACGTAAAAATGTCATAACCTAAAAATTAATCGAAATATTTTAACATTGTTCGCACTCTTATTATAAATGGCGGTACTTATATCTAAATAACTAAATAAAAGTATGATGATATTTAATTTGATTATCGCATTTATACGATGATTATCATCATCATCTCAGCCGAAATACGGCCACTGATGGACATAGGCCTCCTCCAATACTCGCCACAATGAACGCTCCTGCAATATTAACATCCAGCGGGTACCTTCAATTTTTACCAGGTCGTCGGTCTATCTTGTATTTGGTCTACCCACGCTGCGTTTGCAGCGTCTCAAAGGCATTGAGTTTAAACGGTTACCAAATACACTTCATCTCACAATTTCACTGCAAGTACCTACTAGTTGAAAATAATTCAAATCATTATTTTATTTACATATAATTATTAAGTTAAATTAGATTCATATTATCTGGATATTATTATTTTTCTATAATCTGTAAGAGACAGAGACGGAAATCAGTCATAATCGAATTAAACGATCAAAGTACGCAATCAATGTTCTCTTAATTATAAAGTATACGTCTTGAAATATTCGGTGATGTCGTAGGTATTGGCAAACCTGCGTAGTTCATAGATAAGATTAAGTAAATTGTAAGTACTAATGATAACACATACATTTGGATGAGCAGAGAACAGCAAATCAATTAGTAATTATCTTCGAAATGTACTTTTTATTATTGTTGACTATAGCAGAAACAAGAATATATTAAAACATATTTTATATGCATAGCCAAAATAATTGCTAATTATATTACGTCACGCGTATAAAATTACTCTTTTTATTTACTATTTACAAAAATAACTGACATTGCAATTATTGTTTGGTGTAAAAGACAAAACGTCTGATTCCCTCTTTACTCGGGGTTATTTATATCTATCATTGCAAGTTTTTTTTCCAAGATATTATTAAACGACTATTAATTCATGTATTTTTTTAGTGTAGGTACCTATGATATGAAAGTTATGCGTTGTTTAATAAAATTTATATATATCATAAATGGATTATATTATTTACTTAATTAATCTATGTTATGAAGGCCTCCACTCACAACAGTTTTGAAAATTATCAGCATTAGTTTTACACTAATATAAATAAAATAATCCATTATACATTTTTGATGTCAGTATCATATAAAAATTAAGTTCATTTCTTTACAGAACCAACTATCTCAGTCCATCTAGCCTTTCCAAGAATATCAAAGCTGTGAAGGCAAAGCAAGACATAAGTTGGGCCGAGTATGGAATACTATTAGATGGATGGTTCTGTAAAATACCTCCTCTATGGTCCGGACAGGTTGCAGAGACAGTCTGACCGAGTTGTTAATGATGCAGACGTTACCAAATACATCGAACCAGACAGGAACATTGCCTCGCTGAGCGTGTTTTCCCGTCTGTATCATGGTGAGTGTTCTGAACAGCTGTTCAATTTAATTCCCTCCTTTCCTTTCCATAACAGAACCACATGTGCTGGATGTCAGAGCCACAGTTTTAGGGTAACCTCCATCTCAGAACGAACTAAAAAGTTCTCTATGTCTTATCTCTGTTGTACCGTGAAACTGTAGAACTATCTCCTGGCTAATGTGTTCCCTCTTCTTACGACATCATTCAAGCGTTACATGAAGAGATATTATGCAGGCTGTTTTGACAGCAACGATGGAGATAGAGGTATCTCAGTGGTTATCGTTATTTTTGAACTGAACTGTGTTTACCATCAGAGGAAGCGCCGTCGAGCTACTATTAAATAAATAAAAACTATAAAAGGGCCATGACGCTTATGTGTAAAAAGTAAAAACACCAACTCACCTGTAACAGATGGGTGATCTCTAAGAAAGTTGGCCTTGAGCAAATTCATTTTCTGCTTTAGTTTCAACTCCAACGGCTCTTCAATCGCTTGGAACACCGACGCACCTGTCAATGATAATCAACTAAATTACTACTTGACAATATAAACATTTCCGGTTATTGGATAGTTAAGGTCAATGGAATACCGATCGCGCCCAAATAAGAGTAAAGTGATAGCAGTAATGTCTAAATGTCGGCTTCAGAATTACAAATTAAGTTTATTTTTGCTAGATTATGGCTGGTACATATAGTGCATACCTATGCTATTAAACGCGTGACATGCCGCACCGTGAGCCACCCATGCTAGTTACACCAGTTATATATTATATTTTTTTACGATATATTTTAATGCCGTGTTCCTACTAGGGTAGGCAGGAAGGATAGATTTTACTTTCCTCTAAGCTTCTTTCGATTCCCTCATTAATTTTACTCCTGATGAATAATGAATTTTCTAATAAGAAAATATGTTGCCCTTTGTTTCTTTTTTTTTCTTTTCATTTAATGGCAACTGTGTTTACCCGCAATTCCGCCAAAGTCACGTGAACAGAATATTTTTCTGATATTCTATTATTTTTTATTATTAGAAAGTAAAATTGATAAAGCAGAAAACGAAACGCTAGCTCTTAAGAAAAAATATCGATTTCGCAGCTAACTGTAGTTGTTGTATTCTATTGAGAACAGTGTAAGACAATCAAGTGTATCCAGACGTACTGGATTAACTTAAAATAATGCCTGATAGTTCCCACTGAGCAGAAATAACCTTACTGATTTATATTGCATAACTTCTACCAACGCTATCAACTGCAATAATCCTCAATGAATTTAAGCTTTATAGACATGATATTGCATTCGTTGATAGATAATTAAAATGTATAGAACATATTGCTTTAAGTTTTATTACACAAATTTCATAATTCCGTGTATAGCGAGATAAAGCGACAAATCTATACTAATAATAAATAAAGTTTAAAATATTGTTTTCTTTTTTTAATTTGTTTGAACGCCTTGCGACCTACCAGCCAGATTTAAAAATGTATTATAATTATAATAATAGTAATTGTATTTTATATCCTATTTGTCGAGAAAAATTATAGGCTATATAACATCACGCTACGGCCCTTAGGAGCGGAGCAGTGACCATAAATGTCAACCAAACTGGCCATCTGTAGGCAGGTAGTTATTTTATATATGAAATAAGTATATATAATCCAGATTTAACGAGGGTGAATCAGCGAGGCGTAGCTGGTAAAAAATATATGTCGTTTTATTACACAGCGGGAGCCTTTTGATACTCCGAGGATATCAAACCTAAAGTAATTAGGTGTTTATTAAGTTACATGTGGACTCCGGGCAGGTATTATTAACTACGTATATCTACTATTTTATTTGTTTATTTAAATGAATAAAAACAAAATGCAAATGAAACGATTCCAATTTATACATGATACGATCTAAAAGGGCTGTAAAATATCTAAAAATTTATCTAAATTCGTTTTAAGCCTTAAATATACTGAAAAGAATTTAGATTAGATCTTTAAAGGGAGATGAAAAACATTAAAAGTTTTTCAACGTGCAAAACGATTTATAACGCTTACGAAGTCGACAGAGACGCAACAAGATTTAATTTCTGAACTTTGACCCCCTTGATTAACAGTATTGGTGAATAGAATACACGATTTTTTTAGGAAGGTTAATATAATCTTTTGATATAATGTTAATGATAATGTTTCCTGTTGTAATAATATTAATTTTATCACTGGCTGTTAAATTTATTGGTTTTACTTTCTCAACCTCATATCTAAGCATTTTTAACAAAAATAGAAAACCAACTTCAATTATTTTTAGGTGTTCCTTGGTGTATCTTCGAAGTGGAAGGTCCAATGCCAATGAAATTAAAATAGGACGACCCTTAAGGTATCTCTTTTCCAACGAAAAAATAATCATCTAAATCTGTATATAAATAAAGAAGGTATGGCTGAACGTCTATTAAAAACAATTTTAGGATTGAGAACCTCCTCCTTTTTTGAAATCGTTTAAAACAGTCAAAACCAAAAAATCGACCTCTGGAGGTTCGTATAGATCATTTTGTGAATAATTGTTTTTACTATTATGATATTAAATATATATTTAAATGAATAATTAGTAAAGGATGATGAACTTAGGCAAAGCAATATTTGGAAAATCTGGGAATCTACAAGGATTTATTAAGGATTAAATAAGTCTGAGGGAATCGAAAGATACTTGCAAGGCTAGAGAAGAGTCACCTCTATACTTTCTACCTACCCTAGTAGGGACGCGGTGCGGACTTGTTAGGATATTTTTTTACCATTACGAGATGAGAAATTTAGAAAGTAACATAACGATGATATTTGTCTTCGTCAATAGTATAGCTAGAATGGGTGCTGGGTGACACTTGGGGCGGCATATCGGGCTTTTTGCGGTGGCTACAGCAGAAAAGGTAAAATATGTATTGGCTTACTTTTTAGTTTCTTTTTCCGATTAGATATCACATTCCAAAAGATGACATACATGAGGCGGGTAGTTACTAGTAACTAATATATAACTGACAAATGACTGACAATGACATATATATGTCATGTTAGTTAAACATGTTGTTAATAGTTGTCGCCTCCTGCATGTATAGTACGAGTATATAAATTAAATGATGGAGGTTGTGCTCGAATGACACATAAACTATTGGATAGATTTTGATAAAAAAAAAAAATATGTGTGCAGCAGTTCACACGTGTCAGAAGTGTAACCATCAGAAAAATATAACGATGTGAATATAGCGATGTGTTTTCTTGCCATGGTGTTAATATACTAGACACCGCAGACAGTCATCGGGTATCAGCTAGTTGATTATATTTTCATTTTCATCTGTTGATGGCATTCCTAATGTAAAAGTTTTAAAATCATTTTTCGAGCGAAAATATCAATTTGTAACTATTCGTCAATTGTCATTTTCACAATTTCATTTTTTTTAGCTAATCAATATCAGTATTGCGTCTTAAGTTGATGCGTTCTTGCTATATTTTTTTCAATAGAGCTGACATGTATTACTTCGTTGCCATCGTATCATGCCAGTGGAAGGAAAAAGACTTGTTCAAGCCGATGCAAACGCCTTATGTACAAATATTGTTTTTTTTTGTCATTAGAATTACAATATTTTATGCTTTACTACTAAGAAAACCTATCGGAGTTGCGATCTAAAAAAATGAATTGGCTGTCCATGAAAAATCGAGTACCTGTATAAATCAAATGATGAGGTGAAGTGAAGAGAAATCGAGAAAGTTCGCTGAATGGATTGCACGATGAATTGCTATCGTTATAGAGTAAACGTCGAGGGGCAAAGTGACGAAACGCTAGGAATAATACGGTAATTTATTTGTCTGGAGACGGAAATCTGATAACTCTATCCTTCATTTTATACCTGACTCGTGAGTTGCTTTGTGAAACAGACAATTTTGATTGGATGACGCCTTTGTATAGATGTCTTTAATGGACTTCTTTATACAAAGTTTACACTTTATGTTATACTAGCTGTTTCCGCGGCTCCGTCCGTGTGGATTTTCCTATATAAAAAAATATATGTATGCAACAGTTCACACGTGTCAGAAGTGAAACCTTCAGCAAAAACAAAAAAATGTGTTCTTTAAAAATTATTTTTAAATATCTTAAATCAGCGGAATTCGAACTATCGACCACTCGTCGTACCGTAAATATTTTACTTCTTCTGTAAACTTCTGTAAAAATCAGCGCTGGGGTCACTCAGAACAGTGATATCCAGCTTATGCTGAGTTGTGCGCCCTTTGCAGTGATACTACGGCACATGGGTTTATATGATAACATTATTGACTTTATAATTTTTCTTATTCAGTGTTTAATTTTTGTGTGATTTAATTTTGTCTTTAAAAACTGTGTGCCCGTATGTTTTCTGAAAATTATAGTGTTGTCATTCGAAAATCCGAACTACATATACATACAAAGTTTCATTTCGATACGATAATTAGAAATAGGTTAAAATTGACTTCTAAGATTTTGTTACATTGTTTGTTAGTTAGTTACAAGTGAAGCTAATATGAGGGTATTAAAAAGAGCAACAAAATTGTCTGTCACCAAAGTTTATAATCGTCACCAATATGTATCCACTAATTATAATATCTATTCCCTATAAATATTTTTATCGTCATATTTAATGTAAATGGTCTCCAAAGGAAGACGATAAAAACGGAGATTTCATCAAATCTTTAAGCTAGCAATTCACGGAATACGTGGCTGAGTTTGGTTAGGTTTGACTTATGATAAGAAATAAAGCTAGACTGTGAGATACTAAAAATATTAAAGAAATTTTAGATAAACGTTTTGATATTGTTTGGTGATTCCATACTGGTGACACATTTATTATTTTAGGGACAAATGTTATTAATTCGGTCATTGAACGTGCATTTATTTCGAGACAGTTAAAATCATATCCATAAAAAACTTTATGAATAAAGTGTAGTGTCATTAGAGAAGTTAAGAGGTAAAAATAACTACTTCAAATGAGATTTTGTCAATGTTAATGGTCTCTTCCGTGTCGTGGTTGTTTGTAAGTACAGTCTAAACAGAATTGTGACTACTCATAGATAAATCCTTATAGACAGTTGCCTTCATACCAATAAATACCATGGAAGTGGTTAGATAAGTCGATAAACATTGCCTGATCTCAAAACACGATCCACAAAATAATCAATGTTAAGGGGGTGTTTCCAATTGAATACGAAAAACAACTCCTTACCAGTAGTAAGATAGAGGCCCATGCAGATCGCGAGGATCAGGATCCGCACTGAAGGCATGCTGCGGAGGTCGTTCACGCACCCTGGCATCACCAACCTCATGGTGAATTATCTGCAATGGATAAAATTACATTATAATTAAAAGATTCCATGACATTAACAGATCTATTATACGACTAGGTGTGCCTGCGACTCCGCTCGCGTGGTTTACAGAATTCCATCGGTCCAGCGCACGCGCGAATCGTGCAGCCCCCGCTCAACAGACTAAAGACAAAAAAATATGTTTCCAGTTACGCATGACAGAAGTGAAAATTTCAGAAAAAAAGAAAAAATATGTTCTTTATAAATTATTTTTAAATATCCTAAATCCGCGGGATTCGAACTATCGACAACTCGTGCGTACTGCGTATGTAGTCTGGTCGTCTCACACCACTAGGCCAATCCAACGACGATCACAGTCATGAAAATCAGGACTTGATTAACCGTGCAGAATGTAAATGTATTCTATCTCATCCTTTCGTAAGCTAAATCTTATAAATGTATTTGGTTGTCTCTTTGCACTGTCGCTTTTTCGTTTCATCGTGTTTCAAATCTCAACGGTGCTAATGAAGTTTTCACTTCAAAAATGCTTATTGTGGGTGATCCTTAGCAGATAGATATATTACTTTTTTGTAGGTATTTTTAAGATCTACAATTATGTATTACATTAATTATATATATATATCTCTCTTACGGTTTAGTCAGCGTAAGCCATTGAAGCGCCCTAAATGAGTCTTTTTTCCGAATTTATTCACCATTGTCGTCACTGCTTATTTCATATGTTACTTTATCTTACAAAATATATCCTATAACCTGGCCATATGACATAGCTAAGAATTAAAATAAAAACCGTGTAAATCGGTTAAGTGGTTTTCGCGTGAAAAGAACATAAACGGACAAACAGAAAGAGAGACGTTTTTGTATAATAATAAGTATATAGATGTATAGATATTACCAGATAGTTGGTACGACCAGTAAGACAGTTACACCTGGTGTAACTGGTGTAACATCAGCCACAGTCGTACGCTTACACGTGTCGTGTTCAGGGATCAACCAGTGTATATTCAATAATCAAGCGGGGGGCGGAGGACCTGTATCCTATTGGGTCGTGACCATCATGCACGTGGTGATATAACTCATCATAGTAACTTTCTTTTAGTTTGTCACGTTGTATATCCAGCTGCCTAGCTGCAGATGCAAGCTGGCATGACAGCGACGACCGGTGATGTCTTACTGATCTCTCGGTGATCACAGTTATTTTAAGATTATATTGTGCTTACCGCCAGGCACGGTGACGTCACTTTGACAAATTACTATATAAAAAAAATAGACGTATTATAATATATAGATCAAGCAAACAACAATAGTAGTTTCGCATAATTTTAATAAAAATAGTTAATTAATTTACGAAGCAAAGTTACCATTGAATCTTAGTTCATAAACTCATTGATTGACGTGTTGAAATTGATTGGCAGGGAACCAAGAAGAAACCACTGATTATAGCAGCGCCAATTATGTTTGAAATTCGTATGGAGTCCGATAAAGGCAAACGTTATGTGTGACCTGTCATCTGTTATCACGGATTTTATCTACAATCATTATTCGACGTGTTTTAGTACAGCGATTTTTAACGCCGAATTTTTTAATTTATTTATTTATAGATTTAGCGTTCGACCACAATCTCACCTAATATTATATGACGATGTGGCCCAAGATGGTAACATTTTAAGCCTAATAATGGAACTGACTTTTAAGTGCAGATTTTTAACTTGAGGTATTAAAAAACGCCTTACCATCGTGTTATGGCTTAATCACGATATTTTTTTTTTCACCGAAGCTCAGGCCTATTGCAGAGACTCAATTACTATCAATCTTACCACTTTCTAAGATAAACTTTAAATATTAATTCTTATCTTAATAATTATGGTAAAGTCTACTAAATAGTTCAGCTTATTTAATCATCTTTTGCTATATAGGTCCGCCGCAGTCACTGGACCAAACATCTCATATGTCTTAAAAACCACGAAAACCCGAATTGAATTAAACAAATTAATATTAATTTATAAAACCTACATAATAAATACAATTCAGTTGCTAGGAAAGCACATAACCAATATATAATAAATCTTATACGATAGCATACATACAAACTTCAACAAGATGGCGGACTATTAAACTGATTACGTGGAATTAGTAATTACACAATTCAACACTTGATACCTACTTAGTTTGTTGCAAAGAAATTAAAATATTTACATCAGATAGATAAGAAAATATCTACAATGTAGAATATTCATTCGTATTATTAAATTGTATTCCTAAGTAATTCAGTCGTTTTAATTGACACAGATTCAAGTCGCGACAATACGTGAGTCTGTAGACTGTTCGTGATTTTAATATTTTATTCAATAAAGTAAGAGACGTTTAGAAGACGGAATTATATAGATTGTACACGAACAGTTGACAATTGGCAAATTGTCTCTGTAAATATCTAAGGTAGTTCAATATCTTCAGTTTGTTGCAATCGATAATGTAAACTGAAGACAGACGCAGCTATCACACGACTCCTATTGACACATTGATAATTCTCTAGTTTATCTATGTGTTTATATATGTAGCGTAACTCAACATATTATGTTTGATTATGTTACAAGTTACAACTTTACATATAGGCATGGAACATTTAATATATCACTACTATTTTAAATACGAAATGAAAATATTGTTTCAGTAAATTTGTATCACTATTTTTGTTAGGTATAGCATGAAAAACAATTTGTCCTATTTATTTTCTTCGTGTTCTTCATCTTATTTAGTGGTAATGTGTATTTAAAAATTCTGTAAATGTTATGTGGATAGGATATTTTTCTAATCTTCAAAATTCAAACAACGCTCTAACAGGATGATTCAGAACAGACAAGGGAGTTTTTTTTACTCAGAATGCATGTTTCTTGTTATTATTCACTAGCTGTTCCCGCGGCTCAGCTCGCCGCAGACTAGAGAATGCCGTGGGTCGAGCAGACGCGCGAATCGTACGTACTGCCTCTAGGATCGAGTTTGAATCAAACGTGATATGGAATCAGAATCAAAATCGAATCAGTTTCAAGAGTAACCCACGCACTCCCACCACTGCGGTCGCCAGCCGGTCTGTTTAAAGACAAAAATGCTTATTGTGATTCTTAAAAGATAGAATATGTTATTACTGACTTTTTTGATGGTCTTTTTTAAGATCTACAATTATAGTACATTATTTTGATATATCGCTTATGGTTTACTCAGCGCAAGTCCCAAAAGCGTTTATTTTCTGTATTGATTCACTATTATCGTCACTACTTACTTCGTATGCTCCTTTTTTGAACAAAATATATCCTATAACCTGGCCACATAGCATAGGTATGTATTAAAAAAAGAACATGTAAATCGGATAAGTGGTTTTCGCGTGAAAAGAACGTAAACGGACAAAGAGATGTTGAGTTTTATTATATGTATAGACAATCCACTTCACTTGTGCAGAATAATCGAACTATATCACATAAAATGCAACCAATATAGGTCCAAACAACATAAGTTTAAGCATTAAAATAAATACCATCAGATCACAGATTAAGATCCCGCAAAAAACTAAATTTGTCCTAGGATAAATAGCAGTGAATTTTTATACTTCCCTTCAAACGCCAAAACACAAATATAGGCACACTACTTTCATTTATTTCGCTGTGTTACCGAGCAATAACCGTTCGCTGCACCGGCATCCGAGCAAGTGACCGGTCTATTTTTACTGTACTGTTAGCCATAAGGGCCCTGAAGCCTCAAACGGCTTTTACAGCTTCACCCGGGCGACCGGTCATATTTGATTTTGAACTTATCTTACATCTTTATATTTTATTATATTTTTTTGAGCGAGGTAGGGCACAGAGAAATTTCTTTGGAGATTTCTCTCTACTTGGGGCAGCCCGACTGTTGGAATACCTCCACCCTACAGAAGATCGCAGCCAAATGACCTAGTGTTGTGTTCCTGTGGTGAGTAGGGTTTCCAGAGCTCCTTGGGTTAGGGGGTTCAAGGTCGGCAACGCCCTTGTGATACATATGGTATTGCAGGCGTTCATAGGCTACGGTAGCCGCTTACCATCAGGCGGGCCGTATGCCTGTTTGCCACCTTTGTAGTATAAAAATATATATATATAATATAATGCTTGAAATATAATTTTGCTACCCCTCAAACACGATCAATAGTTCCAGAGTAAACACCATTATGTATGTATATAGAATAAATAAGCAAGTTTTTCCATTCAACGAACGAATATTTAAATTATGTACATACATTAATAATTCTAAACAAAGTTATCTCGTACTGTTATATCGATAAAGTTTTCTTTGAAAAATCCTTGGGAATAAATTTACTCTATACTAATGTTGTAAAAAGGTAACTTTTATGAATATGTTTGTAGGAATTAATCTTCGGAACTTCTGATCCGATTCTATAAAAATCGTTCATTAATAGGAAGCCATATTATCCCTAAGTGATAGGCTGTGTTTAGGCAAGAATTATGAACAACGGCAATCCCATCTTTGTAGCTTGTACTTCTCTTTTATACTTTTAGCGCCATCTATTATCACGTTTAAGCAATTTTTTTACAAATTTAATCTATTAAATAATAAAAAATAAGAGAGAAACTTGTTAATCAGATTCCAAAGAATGAATGCTATTTAGTTTAGGTACACTTACTTCGAGGCATGTAAGCATGTATTAAGAACGAAGTTTCCCCATTTGTCATTACATACAGATCGCTATGTTTTTAATGGTTTTTCTGGGACAGATTTACGATTATGTACATAAACGATAATTTCCCATTTTAATGGTACCTACTATGTCAATAAACTAGAAGAACAATATGCTTTCACTTTATTGTCCTTTAAGGTTAAATTCTTAATGCACAAACTGTTTATTGAATCTTTAATAAGGTAACTTCAAGGTAGAACAAAATGAATATTGAATTTAAACTACAATTATTATTTATTATCGAGGAAAGGAAGACGTAGTTTAGGCTTAGGCATTTGAATTATTAAGAATAGTAAAATATCGATCCAATATTCTCAGGGTCGACCCTCGGCAAGTGCCTAAGACTATATTTACATTTTACATAGATTTACTCATTAGCATTTGAATAATCTATTCCCCATATTCATTTTTTCTTTTCCCTTTAATGATATGTTTTTCAACTTTCTCCCCAAATTATTTTATCAAACAGAAAATATAACAAATGGAAAGACACCTAAGTAATTTATTAAAAAAAAAACGATATTTTTAAATGTGTATTTAAGAAAATGATGTTAATAATGTTAAAGTGAAAAATGTTTATAAAAAAATGTATTGATTGTATTCAATACCTCCGTTAGAACTTCTTCTTAATAAACAATATTAATAATAATTTAATAATCTTAAGTCAAAATAATTACAATTTATAATAACGGCCGAAATCGAAACTTATTTAAACATGTTAAAATTTCTACTATACTCGTATACTGAAATTAATTGCATTTTTTTACAATATGTAACTTGCTTTATTAGTATGGGTCAAATCTAGCAACTGAATTTTAAAACAGTTATCCTCAACCGATTGAGATGAAACTTTACATAAACGTTTAGTTTAAATGAGAATGCATGTTTAACTAAGTGAGGTTATTCTAAATCCAATACGGTAAACTCACTCACTTCTTTTTAATGTAACATCCTATATATTGATTTTGTTCGCATAAAATTTAGCCTATGTGACCTGGACCGTAATACGGATCGACTGACATCTCCTTCCTCAAAATCGAGGGAGAAATTTAGGCGCTACGGTGGAACATGTAAAATTTGTGATAGGTAAAAAATAGTTTTTTTTTTCTGTATAACATTTACTGTTGCCAAAATAATGAAAAATCTGATCGGGTTTCTAATTTATAACTTGGAAATTATAAAATTATACTAAAATTCTTTCCATGTAAACGAATATGTCGTAATTCCGGGGCCCTGCCGGAGCCCTGAGCATGTTTCCCGCGTGTTCTTATGGTAAAGACGGAACTAAGTATTTTATAAATAAAATATCTTATATTGTAAGCAGTTTTTATACACCTGAAGTTACCTGAATGACACGCAATAATGTACAAACACAAAGTTTCGGTTCAGCCAAAGGGTACGGCCAATTGTCGGCCGAAACCGAACCTTTGGCCGAACCTTGAATTTTTGGCCGTAACTGGCCGAAATCGAACCTTCGATCGGACACTAATTACAAGTAACAGTTTGTAACTGTTATCTGTAAAAGCTGTTACTAAATAATACGTACCTGTTTCACATACTAGAGTGTGACACAAAAGTAAACTGTTTCAGTATGGAACATAATCTGCTCTATTCAAGCTTAAGGATGTTTACTTTGTTAGAGCTAGATACAAACAAATATGACTTGGAACAAGTTCTTTACTCTTTTCAATTATAGTAACAGAAAGAATTGACATCTGATATTTTGGACTGATTTATGAAATTGTTATTTATCTGCAAAAAGAAATAGGTAGCTCATCTCTACTGTCTTGAGATGAGTAGTTACGGATCAAATAGTACCAGGAATTATATCCTCTTCTGGAAAGATATTCGTGTAATCCGAGAGGTTAACTCAGATATTTTCATACATTCTGTATGAGATCGAGCAGCATACGTCATAATATTTTATTTTTAAAAATTAATGAAATTATATTTCAACTAGCGAGTATGGTGTAAAATTAAATAGGTATATTCAAAAAACTCCAAGTTCCCCTTACTTGATTTAATTCCCCGAACTTTTCCACGAGGATTTCAGTTCTCCAAATTTCGCAAAGCACAAAAGGGTAGGCGCAAAGGACAATTTCCACAAAATAGGGAAAATTCCCCCAATCTGCAAACCATGCACCGAAACAAGCAGTCCACCGCTGGTCGTCGTCATGCCGGCCTTCAAGCCTCTCGACATACAATGACCGATCCGGGAACGCGACACGACTAAGCGTGCCATTATGGCCGGTGTTAAACCAGATATTAGTGTTCGCGATCCATTTAGCAACATTTGTCAGTCTACCACCCAGACCCCAGTAAACTATAATACAGTTGCAGTTTATAACTTTAATACTATAATGAAAGTAATTTAATATTTGACAAACATACTTTGAACCTTATGAATAATATGTGACAAATGGACGTGAGGTTACACCGCGTCGCGGCAGATCATTGACCTGTGTTATTTTTTAATTATTTCTCTTTCAACGTTCAACAACTAAATCTATTATAAACTTCATTAGAAACATTATTTTTTTGAGCAAAGCGCGATAGCTACATTGTCCAGTGTTAATTTATTATGCTCATTGTTTTCATTAATAAAGAGAAATCTGTTTGGAGATTTCTTTCTATTTGAGGCACCCCGTCTGGTGAAATACCACCGTCAGAAGATCACAGCTAAATAAAATGTTGTGTTCCTGCGGTGAGTACGTAATACATTAACATTTGCCAATAAGGCTATCGCACTTTTCTAAGAAAAGATAATGTTTAAAATTAAGTTCATAATAGACTTTAGAAGACCTAGCAATAGAAGGTGAGAAAGTAGGACTAAACCTCAACCCAGAAAAGACTAGAATTATGACAAATGGAGAGAAAATCAGGATACAGATAAGAAATACCGAAATCAACTACACTGATGTATATTTCTATCTGGGACAACACATAACCCAAAAAGAATCTGTGCGCGAGGAAGTGAAGAGAAGAATTACGAACAACTTCATATAAACATCAAAACTAAACTATTTAACTCCTGCATATTAGCCGTCCTTATGTATGGCTGCCAATCACGGACTTTAACTCGAAATGACAAAACAGACTAGTAACTACCCAACTTGCCATGAAAAACCATATCATTAAGAATAAAACAAGAACAATAGACGTAGTACTGAAAATTAAAAGACTCAAATGGAGGTGGGCAGGGCACACAATAAGAGGTCATGATAAATGGAGTAAGAAGGTGATAATGTAATATCCCAGAGAGGGTAAAAGAAAAAGAGACAGACCGCAAAGAAGATGGGATGATGATATCAGAGAAGTGGCAGAAGTGATGTGGAACAGAGTGGTTCAAGAAAGAACAGAATGGAAAAGGTTGGAGGAGGCCTTTACCGATTGGCAAACGGATCTACAGAAAATAAATCAGGCAGCAAATATTAGAATAATTTTTATACTCGTTTTAAAATATTTTTTGTTCGTCATTATTAAGTTAATCGGTTAAGTTGATCCGAATAAAGGCTATTACTATTACTTATTAATAGACTTCGTTGTTGAACGTTGAAAGAGAAATAATTTGAAAAATAACATAGATCAATAACATTTCTAGAGCTCCTTGGGGAAGATGGATTCAAGGTCGGCAACATGTATGTAAACCTACATACATACCTCTGGTCTTACAAGTGTCCATAGGCTACGTAACCGCTTACAACTAGGCGGGCCGTTCACTTGTCTGGCACCTTAGTTGTATATTAAAATGAAATTGTAATTATCTAGCTCCTCTATATTTATGTAATCCATTATTCCAAGTTTCAGTAAAGTGGTAACCACCTCACGAATTTTCTATAGCGGTATTAATGCAACTTAAAATTCCCGTTCCGTAAAAATACTCTCGAGTGGTCGTGGTCGAGTGGATTAGACCGGCGTTATATTAATCCTCGATGTCTGCAGGTTCGGTCGGAGCCCCGGTGCGGCATCTACTGACGAATTTTTGGAAATTCGCGTATTTTTACTAGTTCAAATTGGTAACACTATTGACTGACGGTGAAGGTAAACATCGTGAGGAAACCTGAACGCTTGAGAAATGTCCTTGTAGTACCATCGTATGTGGGAATATATAGAACTGCTGATTTCTCGGTTGTTGACATCGCCAATACCTCGTGGGATGAAGTGACGATCCGGTCCTTCCCCTGGGAAGAGGCTTTAGCCCAGCAGAGGGTCACTTATGGGCTGATATTATTATTATTATACCCTACCATTGCGTTTAGAATTGTAGGATACAAAACTATCATTGATTCGATGGGCTTGACTGTAGTTCGGATCGCGGGGTCTCGGACAAGATCATTCTGTATGTAACGCCATTGGAGAACCATTTTAAATTTATCATATCTCCAACTGCGTCGTTACTTATTACCCATTAAATATACCTTCATCTATTTTTACCTGTAACGTTAATTAGGACATTTAATAGATAATACCTAAAGTCACTTATTAGTGTACTAGCTGTGCCCGCGGCTCCGCTCGCGTGGACTACTGCTGCCCCTGCTCACATCCACACCCAAGACACGACTGCGGTCACCCGCAGGTTATTTTAAAGACAACAATGTTTATTGCGAACGATACTTAGGAGATAGACATATGCAAGATCTACAATTATCGTGAGGAAACCATAGCATGGTGGTAGCGCATTTTCTAATACCCGCCTGGCTAGCTACCATCCTCAAGTTGTGTGTTCCGGCAGCTGCACCTGAGAGCCAGTCATCCACTAGTCTTAACGTGTTATCATCTTGGGCCACATCGTTACTTAGATCAGGTGAGATTGTGGCCACTACGCCGAAACCTATAACTATAAAAAAAGTTTTACGTATACTAAATAATTTGATATCAAATTTCTAAATTCGTACGCTACTAAGTGCTTTATTTAGTATGGACGATCTGGGAAAATATGAATACCTATTACGCATATTAATAAACATAACCTTTTTGAAATAAATTCTAAATCCGGTTAGTCTGGTCTGACGTCATAGGCGACCGTTTTCAATGCTCCGTTTCGGGATCAGCAAATTTATATATTAATTTCAACTAAAATATCTGGGCGACCGACCTACGCTTGGTATCTTGTACAAAAGAAAACTGTACATTATTACTCGTAAGTACCTAAACTTGGAAAGTAAAACTTTATGTAAGAGGTAAATACAAAACATCATTTAAATCGATAGAGCTGTTTTCCAGAAATCTATTACATGTAATTCAATAAATTTATTACAAGGTTTTGGCGTAGTGTACAAAATCTCACCTGGTGTTAAGTGACGATGTGGCCCAGATGATAACACGCTAAACCAGGTGGAAAGCTGGCTCTCAAGTGCAGCTGCAGGAACATAACTATTTTTTTTCTATCGTTGAAGGTTTTAGCGTAGTGGCCACAATCTCACCTGATGTTAAGTGACGATGCGGCCCAAGATGGTAACACGCTAAACCTAGTGGAAGACTGGTTCTCAAGTGCAGCTGCCGGAACACACCTATTGGTGTTTGGCGACAGATTTTCAACTTGAGGGTGGTAGCTAACCAGGCGGACATCAGAAAAAGCCCTACCACCATGCTATGGTTTCCTCACGATGTTTTCCTTCACCGAAAGCTTAGGCTCATTGCAGAGATTCGAACTCATGTCACTCGACGCGAAAATCAAATTACAATAAATCCGTAATTAAATGATAACAAATGAATGAAATATATTTTAGAAATAAAATTCGTACGTATCATAGTGTCAATGATGCAAATTTATAAATAAATCATATATTAATTCCCACAGTTTTTTTTTGTGGTAAAGCCATATGTCTCTTAATACTTGACCAACATAAATTATTCAAACATAAGTTTGTTAGGCTTATATAGAAAGCTATTGACGAAAAATATATATATATATATTCTTAGATTATATATGTCCTGACTACGAATCACGTACTACGAATATAATTCATGAACTACAAATATAATTCACGAACTATTCACACACAACGAATCACGTACTAAACGATGTGAACGGTTCAGCGACCTAAGCGAGAATGATCCACGATCCTTTTTTAGAACTGACTATACTGTTAACCTTAGGGGCCCTGGAGCCTTAATGCTCCCCCTGGGAGGAGGGAAGAAACATGTGTCTAACTAGCCAAAAAAAGAAAAAAAAGATGCCTTACAGAACCTACTCGTATGTACCTGGCTTCCTCGTTCCTGGCTCCTGTACGTTGGCTTCCTCGATTTCATCATTGGAGTCGATAAAGATATTTCGCGGTCGGATCGCGGTGGCTACGACTAACGGGTTCAGGTGGTTCGACGCGCTATCGAAATATCTCCTAGTGTGAAATATCTCCTATCTCACATAAGACTCTACAGAGAAAAGCCCCAAATCTCTATGGAGGCCAACGTTCCGAACCAATCCTGAAGGATCGAGTGGGTGGCGGAGGAACCGATTTTGAAGAGAAGATCATTATGGATGGAGCTTGTCGGATCGTGAGGACGTTCAAGATCAATTACCAGATCACCTACGGGCAGCAATAAATCCAACATGCGAGGCATGGGATGGCTATATAGGGGCTGGAGACCACTGGGGACAAACCCAAATGAACAGACATCATGCTCACTTGGGTTGTCGGACCGTGAATATCTCTACAATGCTTGCTCTTAACCCAGATTACACGCCCACAAGATCTACGAAATCAAGGAAAATCCTAGTATCTTCAATTCAGTCTGGGTCAGTCAGTTCTGGTGTCTCTCTCTTTGACACATGCAACTAAAATGTACGAGGAAAATCTATTAATAATCTGTTTACCTAACATGATAGTTGTTAGTTAGATTGTTTAGATTTGATTTTATGCAATATATTCACACAAGTTATTGCCGGGATCTTGAACTACTATGTTGTAGTTTTTATTTTAATTCATTAAAATATGCATAAACTTGTGCAATAAATTGCATAAATTTGTTGCAATGCTTTCGTGGCTGAGTGCCTTAAGCGCTCAAAACAAAAAAAAAGAAAGACAGATCTCGACAGATCAGATGTTGTCCAGTCGCTGACACGGCACGACAGTGCTCTGAACTGCTTACACAGTTTTATTATTCGCGCCCACATGTTTTAATATAAATGGTAAAATATAAAAAGGATTAGTAGAAACTCTATGATAGGAGCCATTCGACCCAACTGTCCATAACAAACAAAAGTACTTCGTACTTAATTTCACTTTGCAAATAAAAAACAAATTAACCGGAGAACGGTGAGGGGTAAATGGGTATCCGATGTTATTGATCAACAAGAGAGGGGACCGAAACGAGACTAAGGGAAGTAATGGAAGATATTTATAACTCTATACGAAATAGATCGATCGATGTTGGCCCTCATTAAAAATACAGTCAAATAAGTTTCAAACGTACCTTATTCATGGACCGAATAAGCCAAAAGACAATTGTGTTTTATTTATTTTTTTAAATATTGGGTTCGCCTATGTTGGCCATTTCGCCAATGTCTGGTGTGACAAATACAATTTTTAGAGTTTATTCGCCAATTGTACGGTGTAAAAACAAAACATATAATGACACAATACTAAACAGTCAGAAATGGAAAAGTGCTTTTTTACAATGAAAATAATGTTCAGTAAAATCTATAAGTAGTCAAATTTGTTTCTATTTATTTTTATATTATTCAATATAAATAATACTACATAATCATTTTATAAAACAATAATTAATAAATGAAATATTTTTAATAAATAAACAATAATCATAAAAGTCTTTGTGTGTAACCTTTACGCACGTTTGTAAATTCGTGTAAATTCTAACATGAGGCTTTGGTGGGGTCTCAACATCTTTTTAGGATATTGAAATCATCACAAAACAGGACACTCTATATTCACTTGATAATGGCAGTAATGATCTTCAATAAAGAGGACCGGTTGCCAAGTTAAAAAGAAGAAGATGAAAATTCTAACATACCATATAAATATTTTATTATAATTGTAATATCTAAGATGATTAAATTTCAACGCACATTTTTTTATAATTCACTAGCGACCCGCCCCGGCTTGTGCAATGCTGATTGAGGGACATATAATTGACCATGGTATATAGGGCCGCTACCGCCGCACCGCTATGTCCCTGCATTTTAAATCTGTAATATCTTCGGAAATATTCATTTAAATTACATGCTGTAAAGGGCCATATTGATCTATATTAAATGGATAATGTATTTAAGGTACTTAATTGGATAAGGATTAATGCTGTATTGCTTAAAATCACTTCGTAAATAAGCCATATTTTCCCGTAAAATGTAAAGGATAAAAAATGGTTATTGTGGGTTATCCTTAAGAGATAGACATATACCATTCCGGACTTTTTTTATTGACCTTTTTAAGGTGTACAATACTGTCGCAAAAAAAATGTGTTTTTTTACGACATCACATTAGAAACCTCTAAATTTATCAGTGTTTCTCTACAATATTATGCATGTATTATACATATAAATCTTCCTCTTGAATCATTCATACTATTAAAAAAACCGCTTTAAAATCCGTCGCGTGGTTTTAAAGATTTAGGCATATATAGGGACGGACAGAGCGACAGCGACTTTGTTTTATACTATGTAGTGATGATTTACAGGATGGCAGAATTTTAGATTCTGGTTTGAGTACGAACACATCTACAAAAATAATAAAATTAAAGTGCCTTGTCTGAAAATAACAGCTTTTTACTAATTGTATATGAAAGTATATACGGAACTTATTAACGAAAAAGCTTAACAATTTTTGTCTGTGTGACTGTTTATCAGGCTAATCTCCGAAACGGTTGGACCGATTTTGACGGGGTTTTCACTGGCAGATAGCTGATGTTATTAGGAGTAATTTGGGCTTATTTTATTATAGATTCTGTAATCCACGCGAGCGGAGTTGCGAGCACGGATAGTAGTACTACATATGATAAAAAACTCAGAGTAATAAATCGCCTTATAATAATTACAGGTTTGTTGATATATTTTTTCGCTTGTCTAAATATGGACATATAATTTATACTAGTATTATAAAGAAGTAAACTTACTTCTGAATTTCTGTAAATGGCGCTTTATCAACAACCAGGCGGGCATTAGAAAATGCCCTACCACCATGCTATGGTTTTATCACGATGTTTTCCTTCACCGAAAGCTCAGGCTCATTGCAGGGACTCGATCTCACGTCCATCGACGCGATGTCCGTACATGCTATCACTGAGCTATCATTGCTTCAAAATAGTATAGTTAGTCTAACTTTTTAAAATTATTTGTTGATTATCCACTAGAGGTAACTTGGTCCCGATTTGCTTTTTTTCGCCATTGTCTTTTTTTTAAAACCTAATAAACAATTAAAATACGTTACTTACCTTTTTATTATAAAAATTACAAAATTAAGTCGTTCAGGTTTAAAAAAGGTTTGTATGAACATTAAAAATGTATGTCCGTCTTTTAGGGCAAAATGTTCCGCATAATTTATTGCCGTGCCCGGCATTTTGTATTTTAGAGGCTGGCAATGCTACATAATGTGATGCCACTATGTATTTTTGGTGGGATGTTGAATTTCCATGTTGTGGTTTTTATTTTAATTTATTAACTTAGGTTTTTTGACCCTATATTATGTAATATTGATGGCATTTTGCGTGATTTAGTTTGGTTATTGTGCATACGTGAAGTGTATCATAAATAGAAACTGGAAACATGCACGTTGAGTTGCCACCAAAACTCTCTTATAGATAGTTCTCACAAGGGAGCCACCGTCTTGTTTGAACTCATTTCGAAGATTGAAATAGAAGGCTAAGAAGGCTTGGCTTAAAGAACTTGTATCCAGTAGCCATAATAAATAAAATAAAAATTAATCCACTATATAATATATGGTGCGCACTAAATATATCTGCAATTAATAGGAAAGAAATACTATGACAGGTCAAAAATCAATTTATTGTTTCTCAAAATATTCTCCCTTAGCTTCAATGCACATTTCATACGATTAAACTAATTTTGGTGACCTCTGAAACAATCTTTTTATACTCTTCAACAGCCTCTTCTGGTGTTGAAAATAATTCTTGATTTTTGAAAACAGGAAGATGTCGCATCGTGCTAGGTTGGGACTATATGCAGGATAACCCAAATGTCTACGTTTTTCCCTTTCAAAAATTCGTTTGCCTGTCTGGCCGAGTGAGAGCTTGCATTATCATGATGCAGCGCTGTTGGATTTTTTTTTACGGAGTTCGTCAATATCTTCCGATAAACAAATGGTCGCGTACCAAACGCTAACGCAAACCAAATCTGGTAAGCGTGGCATTGCACCAAGTGATACGGTCAGGTTTTCAGGCCTCAGTTTAATTGTGATGGATCCATCGGGAACACTGTTTTTCACATCCAAATGTTTTTGTAGGATTGATTGTATCTGACTCACACCTATGCCTAAGGATGTTCGAATCTCATGGTAGGTCACATGCCCAACTGTTTCGATCATACGGTGTACAGCATCGATGTTTTCGTTTTTCACAGTTGTAGACGAACGCCCGTCACAAAATTCGTCACTGACATTAACATGACCGCGTTAGAATTTTGCAAACGAGCTATAAACAGTCGACATATTTAGTGCTTCATTGCCAAAAGCAGTTTAGCAGATACTCTGCTGGTAAAAACGTAGTAAATTATACGATCACGAGTTAAATCTATGGTATCGTAGACACGCAAAATTTAAAAATAAACGTACAAATGTACAAATAGATATACAAACTGCATTTTAAAGCCTAATAGTTTAATTTTCTAATGTCGTAAGTAGTTTTTAAATATTCTTAATGTATGTGGCCAGTTCCAGAAATGTTTAGTGTGCCTTATATAAATTACTGTAGATGGTTAATAACTAAGGTGACATCGTTTATCTACCCTTTTAACGTTTGATATAGCTTTTATATAAGAAATTCCCATTTGCCAAACGAATTATTTTCGTCCCGTGTAATTACACGCGTGAGGTTTCAAGTTCACCTTTCAACCTTTATACGAGTACGTGCCAGCACTTACTATGTCCATTTTTTATATTAGAATATTCTCTTCATACGAATTCTCGGTAATGACTGTACTAGAATTTTGGTGAGTAGAACACAGTAGAAGTGCCGTGGTGACCGCTGAGAGACGATCACCAACATTGCCTGTCTGGCATATAAACCTACTATACTGAATGCCACTATATACATAGTAGAATATATATGGTGTATATATACTAAGGTTTGTTTCCAAACTAAGCAAACAGCTCATATACATACATATGCACAAATATACACAACACACATTTACATACACATTCATATACACATACATAACACACACTCACACACATAAAGACAAGCATAGAGAGAGAGAGAGAGAGAGAAAGAGAACACACAGGTACGTATAGTTCAATTTACATGTGTAATTATTAATTTATGTATACTTTTTTCTATCTTTTTTTGTGTTATATATTTACGTACTTTAGGATAACCTTTTAGTTTGAGAGGTGTCCATGATAATGACACAATTAATAATAGTACTGGCATCAACAAGCTATTATCCTCCGATAATGCATTTGTGGTTTATCATTTCATTTAGATTATAATAATCTGTAATAACTAGATATTAAATAAATAAAATATTGTGTTATATATGTAGACACACACATATTTGACTCAATAGTAGGGCATAATACCATTTCAATAGAGGTAGGCACAGAGAAATTTCTTTCAACTTGGGGTATTCCGACTGATGGAATACCTCCAACCATATAGAAGATCACAGCCAAAAAACCTTGTGTTGTTTTCCTGCGGTGAATAGGGTTGATATTCACTCGATAATGGCAGTAATGGTCATCTATAAAGAGAACCGGTTGCCAAGTTAGGAAAAAGAAGAAGAAGAAACCTACTATAAGATAAGGCTGGAGTTTTTGACGGAATCTTAAACTGTCATATTTGTTTTTATTTTATACTAGCTGTGCCCGAGGCTCCACTCGCGTAGACTAAAGAATACTGTCGGTCGAGCGCACGCTCTAATTGTAGTGCCCCCCAAAATGCTTATTATGGGTAATCCTTAGAAGATACACATATGCTATTGCTGACTATTTTTGTAGTTTTTTTTTTTAAGATTTACACTTATGTAGTACAATTATTTGATATAAACACCTCTTATGGTTTAAAGCCATTAAAGCGCCCCAAAAGCGTCTTTATTTCGAATTGATTCACCATTATCGTCACTGCTTATTTCGTATGTCACTTTATCTAGCAAAATATATCATATGGATGTTGAGTTTTATAATATGTATAGAAGTATTTTATAAACTATTATTTGGCCCGTTTTATATAATTTTGTCTTCATTTTACTAACGCAGGACAACCTTTTTTATAATTCTTGTCTCCTATTAAATTACTTTATCTTACTATTAATATTTAACTCCTAGGTATACAACATTTCAAAACCAGAGGGTTAACTGAGTTTTTAGCGGGATTTTGATTTGTTATATTGTGTTTTTTTTTCATAATCTTACGTTTTTGGGTCCTATATTATTTAATTTTTGCTTCATTTTACGTGATGTAGTTTGGTTATTGTGCACAAATGGATTATATAATAATAATTAAGAATATACTTTAAGTTTTAAAAAGGAAACCGTCATCTTGTTAGAACTAAGTTTGAATATTACAAGAAAAATGATTGAAATATTATATTTACGTGACATTGTCAGAGTTATGGATGAACACAGTTGCCATTAAATAAAAAGAAGAAGTTATGGGTCAAAAGCGGTCCTTAAATTAAAAATTCTAACTTGATAAGAGTCAAGTAGTTTTGTTAATATGTTTCATCATTCAATTCCGTACTCCCTAAATTTTGTACGTGCCTGACCTCTGTACTTTTAGGTACCACTCGACCTTTCGACAACCACTCATATAAAAGTTATGAAATTAAATTTTGATAATCTTAATGACAAAAGTCTTTAACTGACGCTGACGTTTGAATTATTACTTTTGTATATATCTTATATAATCCTAGATTAATAAATAAAAGCACTTTATTTATTATTTAATGTCACATTATTGTAAACGACCGGCGTAGACTTCATCTATTACTAATATAATAAAGCTGAAGAGATTTATGTTTGTTTGTTTAAACGCGCTAGATTCTGGAACTACCAGTCAGATTCTCTTTGTATATGTCAGCAGTGTAGGCACAATGTTAAGGCGTATTGTGATTCCTGATACCGCCATTTTAGGGCGGTCGTGAACTATGGCGGCCGATGAACTTGGGCAAGGCAATGACGGCACATGGAACCTCGTTCAGCTTGAGATAGAATGTCCCTTGCCGCTTTTTTTTTTTAGAACTGACTTTACTGTTAGCCTAAGGGATCCTGGAGCCTCACGGCTTTTACAGTTTCACCGGGCTTGGGCCCTTGCCGCAGATGTCTGTCCTATTTATATGACTTTCTCCGATAAAAGTCGAGTGTATTCGAAACAACCCGAACACGTTCTTCAAACATGTTTTGACTATAATAACGTTATTTGTCGGGATTGCTTTTTTATTGGTGAAAGTTAAAACCTTTCCGCCAACATATGTGATAGCCAGATTCATAAGGCATATATATATATATATATAGCTATATATGTTCACGCTACGACCATAAAGAGCGAAGTAGAAACTATAAACTTCAAGCAATCTGGAAAGTAGAACAACGATAGTGCTATACAGGCGCACTAACCGCGCCGCGCCGTTGAGAGTTTGTCGAATAAATTTAATACGGGTGAAAACCATGTGAACCGGAACTAGCTAGTTAATATAAATAAATACAAAACGATTATACCATGTTTTGACTCGGTCTTCTCGTCATCCATACCGCAATGTTTGAAATCGAAAGTTTTCAATCAGTGCGTCCTACCCGTAATGACCTACGGAGCTGAGACGTGGACACTCACGGTAGGGCTGGTCCACCAGTTCAAAGTCGCTCAGCGTGCTATGGAAAAAGCTATGCTCGGAGTTCCTCTGAAGGATAGGATTCGTAACGAATACATCCGACAGAGAACCAAAGTTGACATAGCTCAGAGAATTAGCAAGCTGAAGTGGCAGTGGGTCGGCTATATCTCGCGAAGAACCGACAACCGCTGAGGTAAACGAGTTCTTGAGTGGAGACCGCGACTCGGCAAACGTAGTGTAGGACGCCCGCCGGCCAGATGGGATGACGATCTGCGAAAGACTACAGGCATATGTTGGATGCGGCAAGCTGAAGACAGGGCGTTATGGCGCTCATTAGGGGCCCTATGCCCAGCAGTGGACTAATGTAGGTTGATGATGATGATGATTATGATAAGACAAATATAACTTTTTGAGTTGTACTATAGTAAAGGTCCTCAATACATTACCGATTTGCCAAACAATGAATTCAATAACTATGTCAAGCAGGTTTTACTATCAAAGGGTATTTTAGGGTGGATCATTATGTGAATTGTAATTATTTGTGGAAATAACTCTCTTTCTATACACCCATTAAATTTATACTAGAATAATATAATAAAGCGGAAGAGTTTATCATTGTTTGTTTGTTTTAACACGCTAATCTTTGAAACTACCAGTTGGATTCGAAAAATTATTTTTGTATATGATAGCCAAATTCACGAGGAATAGTATAAACTATCAAACATTAGGCTACACCTCTCAGCTAGCCTTAAATATTGATTTTTTGTTATCTAAATTCGATATTTCTAACTGCTTTATCCGCGTGCGCTGGCGTAATGGTCAGTGATGAAAATACAATGTTCTACAGAAATATTGCTACTTAGTACATCTAAAAAAAATCTGCGATAGCATATGCCTATCTCTTATAGCCACATCTTATAGCTTAAAGCCACAATAAGGTATTTTGTGACATAGTTTTATTGAAAATTTAAAAGTGATTTATGAGCATTATTATTATGCATGGTATATTAATCCTTACGAACGAAAGTTACTCCATCATCTAGACAATTTTATGTAGATAAAGTTTGCACTTTATAGCATGTTATTTGAAGGAATAGTTTGGGAGATACCCTAAAATAAAAATAATTCAACACTGGATTCGGGTCTATTAATATAAGTGTAGCGGCGCGAACGAGCCGTGTGAGTTGTGACGCATAACCCTGGCCGTCCGATAAAAATATTGTCTATACTGAAGTATTATAAATCATCAATCAGCGATTCTTTTTAAATTATTCGTAGGTGATACCGCGGGTCACTGATAGTATAATAATAAATTGTAAATTATAATTACCAAGTTAAGAAAAAAATAATTAATATACCCGATAAAGCTTCTTGTCGGCTCTATTCGATGATTATAATATTTCTGAACCGGTATTAGTGTTGTAACGTTCTTAAGTGCCTTCTTAGGATAGCTGTTTTGAGCTACCGATTATAATGGATTGAAACATAATCCAGTGAGATTCAGATCTTGCGAGATCCTTGTGATTTTTTCACGAAACACACTTTAGGTATCGCTGTTCTAGACTATAAACATAATATAAATAGAGACGATTCTAAATAGAGATATATAAACAGAGGATAAATATAGACTATTATAACAGAGTATAAATGTAGGCTATTATAAATAGAGATATATTAACAAAGTATAATTAATTGGGTAAAACCTGAGGGTAAAAGTTATTAATCACAATACGCTTCCTAAGAGCCTTTGTCCTCTGAAAATACTTAGTTGTAAAAGTTTTATTTAGCTAAAATAGATTCCAATCAAGAAAGTGACTGACAGACCCCTTAAGTTTGTATCGCGTCTAAAAATAATAAAACATTATAATAATGTTCTCGCGTAACGAAAACAATTTCGTGGAAACACTTTCAATATCAAATTTATTTATCAGTCATTTTATATTTTCGTTTACAATAATAACGTATTCATCATTCAATGTTTGTCGGTGCCTTGGTGTTTGTATAGGATCTTTGCATAGTGTATTAGAATTTATTTACGAGAAGCGTTTTAGAATATCAATACGAGACTGAATCATTCTTTTTTAACTACATTGTATATGGAGTGTAGAGGTGAAGTAACTCTCCACATATAAAAAGAGTCCATAAAATATAATATACCAAAATGGCATTGCCGTAGCATATGTTTCACACTTAAAAGAAAGCGCCATTGGAAATATACGAGTAATGTTAACTAGCAGTGTACCTACGGTTTCACCCGTTTTAAATATATTCGACCAATCTACCGCGCTGTCGACTACGCACTCGTGTAGCTTATCTTGTTCCCACTTCCAGTACTTGCCTACAGCTTGCCAGATTGCTTAACGAGCATGATTACTGCACCGCTGTTAAGGGTTTTAGCGTATAGTTATATAACCTATAAAACCCGAAAATCATTTTTTAAATATAACTGGTAGTTTCGGAGATTAACGCATTCAAACAACACAACAATTTTTTGGGGGCTTTATTATATTAAGTTTTAATTTAATAATAATTAAAATAAAGTAAATAAGAATATTAACTTTTATTTGTAATATTAAGTATATGAATCTATATTGTATACTTTGGTAATCATTGGTGAAATATTCCACCACATAATCGATTCCTATGCCAAATTTCATTAGAACCCGTCCAGCCGTTTGAGCGTGATTGCTGATCGGTGACATTAAAAAAAACGTTTTTTCACATCTATAAATATAAATAAAATTAAAGTATCTGTAAGTCAAAATAACAGCTTTTTACTAAATGCATATAAAAGTACACACGCTAACTATAACAAAAAAACAGTTTTTTTTCTGTGTCTTTCTGTTTGTTCCGGCTAAACTCCGAAACGGTTAGACCGATTTTGACGGGACTTTCTCTGGCAGATAGCTGATGTTATAAGGAATAACTTAGGTAACTTCTATACTAACTGTCTCCGCGGCTCCGCACGCGTGGTGTAGTTTCTTCCTCTCGGATTATTATTTTCACTTATAAGTACTTCATTATTTCTAAAAGTATTATTGACACTTATAGCCTACCAATTGTTGAATGACATAATTTTACTTCCCGTGTACAACATTTCGTCAAAACCGGTTGAGCATCATTTTTACTACTTCGCTTCTTAGAGTCGTAGCGAGTAATTAGATAATCTAAGAAAAGATTAAAATCTTCCTAAATAAATAGGCTATTATAAAATGTACAAAGTTTCGTTCAAATAAACAATCTATTGAGCTTTATAATATTAGTATAGGTTAGTTAACGCCACTTTGGTAATTTAATGAAACCTTATTTTATACATATTTGTGGTCACTTTTTCAATTTCAAACCCCTATGAGATACTTCTCCTTTCACTCCATAGTTAGAAGCACTGTTCAGTATTAAATACAATGTATCCGATAATTTTGTAAACGCGAGTAGCTGTGCAAAATATTAAAAACACAATAGAACGTGAATATGTAACAAGTTAAAAATATATTAAATAATAAACTATTGTAACTATAGTACATACACAATGTAATTAATCTTTTAAAAACGACAGATTTATGTATCAGACCACTTGGAAAAAAAGTGATAATCACTTAAAAGAAGAGATAGATAAAAAATACTTCATTTCTTTCAACGTAAGCGATACCTGGAAAGTCGATGTGTTGATTCGCATCAATCTTTGTGCCTTTTGTTTAATTTTCGTCCCTAAGCCTGATGGGAACATTTCCTGTCCTTTTTTTTGTCTTTAAAAACTTTTCCTAAAAGCTTTAAAGTATGGCTTTGGGACTTCTGCAACTGGGCCCTTGGCATTTTCTTTGCTTTTTAATAATCACGAGAAATGATAATCACAAGATTAAATTAATGTAGAACCTCGTAAAAAGTGTAAAGATTTCTCATCACTACAGGATAGACGGTAATACTAAACTTAATCTATATAATTTTTCGCCTACTATGAAAAGTTTGTCAGTAAACATTTTGGCAGCGGGCACACAATGACATAATAGTTTAAGATAAGTACATCATATGATATTGTAAAGATCACGTAACCAACACTCCGAACGTGTCTTGAATACGAATCGGCAGGATTCATCGATCGGTCCTAGCAAGGTCAGGGCCAATCGTTCTAAGCCTGTTTGATGAACGGCCCGTTCATTTGCAGGTACGAACGGGGTGGTCCCGGCCTCAAATTACGTCTCGTCCCAGTCGACTCGCACCTCGTTAGTGACTCGATTAAGGGCTTAATTGAATGTTGTGACGTTATCTTATAAAATCAAAATCAATAGTGTTCTTTATTTAGATTAGAACTTAAGGCGGTTATATAAGTCAAATCTATCGCCATTTTTTACACCGAGGTTGATGGCTCATTTGATAGTAAATTATATATATATATATCATATGTGACCAAAGTGTGTAACTTATGTTTTTTGTGATATAGATTTTAATGATTTATTAGCCGTGTGTGTATTATTAGCGGTGCTCGCGACTCCTATGATGGTGATGAAGTTATGATGGTTCGATTCGTACAATGAGCCTGAACTTTTGTGAAATTGTTATGAAACTCCTTTTAATGCCAGCATGGGTGCTGCCTCAAGCTTAAAATCTTCCTTTAATATTGGATCCATTAAAGGTGATGTGAAGAGTCATTTCAGCAGACCGATATGACATCCACGACTGCCGATGAAATCTGTGTTTACGACGGTCGCCGTTGTTTGTAGAATGTACCGTACTTGCCGTCAGGTGCTTATAGAGTAATTTTACTAGGCTAGAATAAAAAAGTAACTTAGAAATAATAAAAAATAATTCAAGTTTTAAATCAAAGTGCATGTCAAAGTTAAAGTCAAAGTCTAGGTCAAAGTAAAATGCATCTTGAAATATGTAAATGGGTCAATCAACTAATAAACTCACACTTAGGAGAGGTTTGATATATTTCTTCGAAAATATTAATTTCATTTTTCGTTTATTCTGAACAAAGGGAATATCGAAGGGAACAGTTGATACCCAAATAATAAGTTGCTCTTTAATGAAGATGCAAGTAGCCATGCAAATACACCAACTTAAATCAATGGTATATAAATTTGACATATGAGAGAGGTATTCGTTACACATTCATCGCGGCAGATGTGGTTACGATAGGATGTTGGATCGATCCCGCCCGTTGACGTCAGAGCCGCCAAGTACTACCTCTTTCTATAGACATGTGGTATCGTCGGGCATTCAATATGTACCATTTGAATTCAAGACATATGGATTCCCATATTATACTTACATTTTATGGTTACTCGGGGAAACTGGGTAATGATTTCTTTTTTTATTGGTTTAGGGTAATATTAAACTTAACGACGTGACCAAAGTTGGTAATACACTATGAATAAATAGGGGAATATGAATAAATTAGGAATAAATACTCTCAAGTGCAATTGTCTATACACTAATATGCAATTTAGTAGGAAGGTAAAGTGACTCACAGGATAATACAATTATAATAAAAAGGTAATCACCGAGAAGTCAGCAATCATCGCTGATCGCCGCTGTCACGTCCGCTTGCAAATTTGAACAGCTGGATATACATACACTAACTGATCCCGAAACGCGATAAACCTAAAGAGAGTCAATGTGACTGGTTTATAACACTGTGCATCGTGGTTGTGACCCAGTCGAGTAAAGATCCATACTTCTCTACATTTTGCATAGATTTTTAATTTAATGGTGATAGCTAATTAGGATTAGCCTTAAAGTATGCCCTACCAACAATATTCTTTATATTATTCTATGTTTAATTATTAAATAGATAGACATTTACGACAATAGATCAGTGGTATCATGTTCGGATGTCACTATAAGCGACGTGAATCCTAACCCCATAGACAGTCAGAACATAACAGTGATTGTCCATAAATCACGCTCAAACGGCTGGACGGATTCAAATGAACTTTGGCGTAGAAGTTAATAATACTACTCTGTCAAAAAAGTACCGGGAAAATATCAATAATACACAAATGTTAGTTATTCATCCAAATTTATTTTATCGCCTTCAAAGTATGCTCCTTCAGAAACGATACACTTACGCCAACGAATAATCCAATCATCAAAATTTAGTTATCATTGAGTTTAGTTTACATCGCGAATTCTCCTTTATGTCTTCTGAAATTGGGTGCCACGAAGTGGTAATTTAAATTAAGGAAAAAGAAAGAAGTCGGCTGGAGCCATATCTAGTGAATAAGGTAGTTGCTCGATGGTAATAGTTGAGTTTTTGGTCAATAATTCATTCACAATAATGGCCTTGTGCCAAGCCGAATTGTCGTGGTGCAAAATCCAAGAATTTTCTTTTCAAAAATCTGGCCTTTTTCGTCGAATTTGCTCTCTTAAAAACCGCATAACGCTCCGCACGCGTTTAATACGCAGTAATTATTTTTATCCCGTAATTTCACTTTTATTCATATTATTGACAATTCATATAGCCTATCTATTGAGAAATGACATATACTCACCATGTAAAAAAAATCATCAAAATCCGTGAAGGATTAATTTAAAACATTTTTTTATAATTTCTAAAAGTATTATTGAAAATTCTTATAGCCTATCAATTTTACCAATGAATTAAGCTTCCCGTGTACAAAATTTCATAAACAATTAAAAAAAAAGCTGGATTTCACAATTGGAGTGTATATGTGGTTCATATGTGGTTAATAATTATCCTCAAATCTATAACCGAAAAAATTTTCACCGTACAAAGTTTCAACCCTTATTTTACACCATAAAATGATGAATTTTTATAAATTGAAGAGTATTCGTGTTAAATTTCAGGTTAATAGACATACTATGTGTGCATAATTATAAGAAAACAGTTTTACATAAATTATTTTTACCAAACAATGTTGCAACCCCTATTTATACACCCTTTACTGGTACTGGTCTAAGTACACTATTTCAAGTCAAAAGACAATGTTTGTACCTCATACAAACTTTTCACCCCCTTTTTTTCACCAAAATCCGTTCATAGTGAGTGTCTAGATAGCGAAAGGAGTAACTATGTTACAAGTCAATCGGTCCTATAATTCTCGTGATGAGTGGTTTTTCGCTTATATATATATATAGATTTACCGTTTGACCTTCCGGTAAGAATTCCGAGTGCACAACACCACGACAGTCAAAGAAAACAGTCTACATAATGTAGACTTATGATCGACTTTGGCGTGGTTTTTTCGGTTTCGGTTCAGTTGGAAGGCGCCACTCTGAATCTTGTTGACTAGTTTGCATGTCAAACTCGTAAACTCACCTCTCGTCACCAGTAACAATGCATTTCATGAATGTTGCCTCGGAATTGACTCGTTCTAGCATGTTCTTAGCGACTCTTATGCGATTGAAGTTTTGGATAAAATTTAGGTCTTTTGGGACTAGCCGAGCGGCAGCATGTTTCATACCCAAGTGATTATTTAACATGATACGGATCGACTAGTGAGACACAGAAAGTTCAACGGCTATCTCTCTCAAACAATCACTTCTTCCTTCACTTCTGTGATGTTAACTTCAGTTGACGATGTTAATGGCCTACCAGGGCGAGACAAATCTTCCAGCATATCTCGACCGCTTTTGAACGCCTTGTACCAATCATAAGTACGTGTTTTTGATAAAGTCGATTCACCGTAAGCCTTCTGTAACTTTTTCAGTGTCTCCGAACACGAAATTCCATTGGCGATGCAAAATTTAAGAGAAATCCTTTGTTTGATGTTTTTGTCCAGTATATAATTCGCAATACACACTAAATATGATCTAACTAAAAACTGCACTGTATTTAACCTAAATGACAGATGCAACTCAAACTCCACGCCAAAATGAAAAACAGGTGTGCCAATATAACAACAACAAAAAAAAGTATAGTTGGAACCATAAATAAACCATCAATTCCCGATACTTCTCTGACTGAATGTATCGTACAATTGCACATAGGATATACTTTTTGTAACGATACATTTGTACGCAAGTAAAAAATTATTGATACTTCTTGATAACAATGTTAATTCATTTTAGTTCCGTTTTTAATCCTGTAAATCTAATTTAACGAGTTACAAATAAACATTATTTTATTTATTTCATTTAAAATTATTTAACATAAATAAATTGTTAATAGTACATAATTAATACAACGTTAAATTATTGTTACAAAAGTAAAAAAAGGTGTGTGTGCGATTCACAAACGATAGAAGTGAAACTTCATTTTAAAATACATTTTCTATTTTATTTAAACAGTGTGCAATATACATACACACCGACATTTACTCTCTCGCTCTGGCTCACAAAAAGAGGAGAGACTAATAATATATTGCTCTCTCGCTCTGGCTCAAACAAAGAGGAGAGACCGATAATGTGCGTTAATCGTTTAACGTTTAACGCTTGGAAGTCGCATAAGAAGTTTCACTTCAAAAGTTAGTAAAATCAATTCACATTATTATCATTGATGGCTACTTCATTATGTTGGATTTCCGTCAAACGATGAATAAGCAGCTCTCAATTTTTACCTTTTACCAAACGCGACAACAGCTACGATTTCAATAAAAAAATGTTAAATTATTACTTTTTTACAGTTAACATGTCGATCGTTAATCATTAAATTGTTAATTGTCGTGTATGACATTTTTTATGTTTTTTATTATAAAATAACTCAAGCGCACTCGTGAACGCAATTTTGTATCCACTTGGGCAGTGGGCGGACGCTGTCTGTGCTGTTATAAAATTATTAGTTGTGTTATGTTATATATATGTTAATGTTATTGTGTTATAACCTTTATTTTTAATAATTATTAGAAGAATTATTAGAATTCCGTACGTCGCCAAATTCTGTCGTGGAATAATTATGACGATTAAGCTCGTGCCTTTCTTAGCTGACTGGACTACACACATTTATAGACAATTTTAAAGAGGGCGTAATGCTGTGGATGCTGTTTCAATTTAAAATAATTTGAGAAACTTTATACAGAGCTCCTATAGAAGCAACATAATTAATGTAAACAAAAAAAATAAGTTATGACTGAAAGACAAAATTCAGTGTTGAAAGAATTTTGGCAAAACGATCCCCGTATTGTTTTTAATTCGCTGGAGTGCCAAGTTTCAAGACTAGACCTGCAGGAAGTACCCTATAGGTTTTGATAAGCAATCGGTCCGCGATCGCTATTTTTACAATGAAGTGCCGTATCTCTTTAATGACCTAGCAACTACATTTTTAAAGCACTATGCGTTAACCTAGAAGTTAATTTTTTTAAAGCATAAGTACCTTTAACTTTGTACCACAAGTCGTCTTCGAGAAAAAGTGTCTTGACAGTACGTCGCACCGTACGTACAGTCAAACCGACAGACGGACAACAAAGTGATCCTATAAGGGTTCCGTTCTTTCATTATGAGGTTTGGAACCCTAAAACGTGAAAATACTTCAGAATATTTTTACTTAACGTAGGTAACATCTTGTAGTTTCGAATTTAAATGGCAGTATACATAAATGATGAATATTATTTGGGAGTTATTGTCTGGATCTTATCTGTCATGTGGTGATTTTTATCTTAATTCATTAACTTACATAGGTACGTTATTTGGTCCTGTATAAGTAATATCGGTGACATGTTGTGTATATATTTTGTTTATTTTGAACAAGTCAAGTGTATAAATAAATAATAACCACAAGGTTGCGCACAGACAGGGCGAACGAACGCGAACGAAGACTCTGAGTGGGCGTGGCCGACCAATATTACACTCTATGTGGGACACAATAGCGAACCTGAGCGAACGAATGCTGTGTTGATCGGCCACGCTCACTCTAAGCCTTCATTCGCGCTCGTTCGCCCTTTCGGTACGCGTTATAAGATGCATTTTACGTTTACACAAAATCTCCTTTGACAGGTTTAACAAAGCGGCCACCATATTCTTATTAGAGCCATGCTTGAAGATTATATAAAATATAACGTAGTTGGGCTTGACAAAATGCCAAAAACAATTGTGATTATGTTTTTAATTATCTACCATTTAATGACAAAACTTAACGATAAAAACTTAATTGAGAAAAATACAGCTAAACAAGTCGTAAAAATAATCTATACCCGAATGAAATTGGTTCTCGAGCGATTGGTCGTTAATTGTATTAACAGAAAGTTCATTTGTTTCTCTCAAGCTCTGTCTCTCATTTGAATTTCAGATAACGCACTAAGTAATCTACAATAAAACAAATTGAAACAAGGTGTCAAGGTCCTAAAGACTTTGCTATTGACTTATTATGTGCAAGTTCTAGAGAGGAAACCCTATGTTTGTCATTTTTAACACATTTTGTGGTCGTCGACGCGGACGCTTTGTGGTGGCATGATCGCGGAATATGTCCTTATGTATTTTTTTTATTAAAATGTACGCTGATTTTAAGTTTGCCGCTTGCACGTTATAATAAAGTGTTGTATGTTTTTTGGGAAATTATTCTATAAGCTTTATAAGAACAACAAAATATTATACTTTAATTTTTCTAGGTTTCATTTTAAGTAAATCATTAAAAGACAAAAGAATTTGATCGTAATTTTACGTATAACGAATAATGGAAGGGTTAAATGGCGGAATTGGTTACCTACTCGTTATGAAAGCACCTAACCTCAAATGTTAATATTTCCAGTTTTAAACTTACTTGTTTGCATGAGGTAGATCGAGTGTAATAAAGTTAAATTAAAATACAATTCAATCATCCCGACAAATGTAGTGTCCGATTTACTAATTATTTTGTAGTATCTAACGTTAGACTATTATTAGTGATGTTAATTAATAAGAAACCATCAAGTTTCGATATTATTTCGTTCAAAAATTTGTAACATTTGCGTAACCCCAAATGATTTTAAGCAATTACTTTATCGCTGGCCTCATTTCAGTAGAGTCTCTATTTCAAGTTGATGGTAGAAAATCTACCAAAGTATTAATAAGTTTATTTTAAGTTAATTTTTAATGTTATGGACAATAACAACTTTGAAGGTCGCCACAGTGGCAACACTAGCTAAGTCGCGCAACGTAGCTTCCGAGCTAACCAAAAACTCTGGTAGGAAAACAAAAAACAAAGTTAAAAAAACTATCCAGCAGTTTTTGCGTGATGCGCGCACAACCATAAACCTCAATCATTTTATTTATATAGATAATTATGTAATCATGAAATATATCATGTTTCGTGATATCATTACATAGTATAAAACAAAGTCGCTATCGTCTGTCCGTCCCTATGTATGCTTAAATCTTTAAAACTACGTAACGGATTTTGAAGCGATTTTTAGTAGATAGAGTGATTCAAGAGGAAGGTTTATTTGTATAATACATGCATAATATTGTAGAGAAACACACTGATAAATTTAGAGGTTTCTAATGTGATGTCGTAAATAAACACATTTTTTGCGCTTACATTGCAAACGCTGGCTGAACCCCACGAGATAAATCAAAATAATGTAGTACAGTATAGTACACCTTAAAAAGGTCAACAAAAAAGTCTGCGATGGTATATGTCTATCTGTTAAGGATAACCCACAATAACCGTTTTTTATCCTTTACATTTTACGGGAAAAAATGGCTTATTACGAAGTGATTTTAAGCTATACATCATTAATCCTTATCCAATTAAGTACCTTAAATATGTTGTCCATTTAATATAGATCAATATGGTACTTTACAGCATGTAATTTAAATGAATATTCCATAAGATATTACAGATTTAAAATGTAGGGAAGTGCGGCGGTACCGGCCCTATATACCATGGTCAATTATATGTCGCTCTTTCAAGAGTAACCTCTAAACAAAACATGTTTGTATTATCTAATACAAAAAAGCTGTAAATGTTGTTTATAAGGACATTCTGTGGTAGGTAGGTACATTTAGCATTGCACCCGTGCGAAGCCGGGGCGGGTCGCTAGTAATAAATAAAGTTCAAAATATATATATATTTTTTAATTTGTTTGAACGCCCTGCGACCTACCAGCCAGATTTAAAAATGTATTATATTTATAATAATAGTAATTGTATTTTATATCCTATTTGTCGAGATAAATTATAGGCTATATAACATCACGCTACGGCCCTTAGGAGCGGAGCAGTGACCGTAAATGTCAACCAAACTGGCCATCTGTAGGCAGGTAGTTATTTTATATATGAAATAAGTATATATAATCCAGATTTAACGAGGGTAAATCAGCGAGGCGTAGCTGGTAAAAAATATATAATATACATCAATACAGCCCTTTACACTATGTAATTTAAATGAATATTTCCGAAGACATTACAGATTTAAAATGCAGGAACATAGCGTTGCGGCGGTACCGGCCCGGCCGGCGGCGCGTGCCTATAACATTCTGTAGTAGTAGGTAGGGTATATTTAGTATCAGCATTGCACCCGTGCGAAGCCGGGGCGGGTCGCTAGTATTGTATACAATTCAATGTGAAGTGAATGTAAAGTTAGTGTGTATATTGTGAAGATTAAAGTTGAGTAGGACTTACAAGATTCCGTATATTTGTACCGGTACATGACAAATAATGTAAGAGAGCCTCAGACATTACAAAAGTACCTCCTCAAATTTTATGTCGTAGTAGATTTTACTTATCACATGTTGTGATTTGTAACTGTACGTGTAGAAAGTTAGGTGAGGGTGAGAGAATCATATGCTTCACTTTAATAACCAGTCTTTGTAATGCCAACGGATTTTGAAGTTACATGACCTAGAGACTTTTTTATTCATTCTATGGACGAATTAGTAAAAATCGAATGAAGTATCTACGAACTTCTTTTTATTTATAAATACCGTTTAAAATTTTCAGTTGTCTTGTCTGTGATGTAATTGCTATAATTCCTTGATTTTAATAATATTTTGGGTTTGTAGCTGTAAATCCGTGTTTTGTCACCTGTCACCTGTTTGTACCACACAGTTTTTTCACACCCAAATATTTTTGTAGTATTGATTGTATCTGACTCATAGCTACCTATCTATGTCTAAGGATGATAAATCTCATGGTAGGTCACATGTCCGTCTGTTTACGGCGATACGGCGTATAGCATTAATATTTCCGTTGTCCACAGCGGTAGACGGACGACCAACACGAAATTCGTCACTAAAATTAACACTCGATTTTGGAATTCTGTAAACCAGCTATGAACAGTCGACGTGCATGTGCTTCATTGCAAAAAGCAGTTTGAATGCGAGCGACACTCTGTTGAGGCGTCAAACTACACTTAAAATTGTAGTAAATCTTAGTACGAAAATTTTCACAAGTTAAATCCGTGGTAACGTAGACACCCATTATTTAAAATGGCGCCAAAATGTAAAAACAAGTGACAAATAGATGAAATAAGCTGTATTTTAAAGTCAATGAGTTCCATTTACAAATTTTTTAATTCGTTTTTAAATCATTCTTAATGTAAGTGGCCAGTTACGGAATTTTTTAGTACACCCTATGTACTTCAAATGTACCGCAAAGCTTCAGAACGCTTCGCCTCACTTGAAGTGCAAGAGGCACTGTACTGTCTTAAAGTAAAAAAAAGAGGCTATTCTCACAATTTCGACAGAATCGTGTCCTACTCAAAACTAAACTGCATGGACAGCCACGATCTTGTTAGAGTCATATTTGAAGATTAGAAAATAAGTACAAAATTAGCCTAAAAGTACGTAAATCAAGCGGACTTAGCAATTAATTTAAAAAAAGCCACATCGTGTCTCTACTGTATTTTTTAATACTAGTAAGGTATAATAAAGCTTACGTAGCACGTAGTAGCATAGCTTCGTAACCTCGTAGCCATAGCACCGTCGCTACGCTTCGTAGACCGTGAAATTGATGTAATAAAATTGTATTTTGTTACATAAAACGCTCCGTAAATTGAATATTAATTTTTTATGCTTTTCGATTACGTCCTCGGAGACTTTTATACTTAAAACAAAAATTGGTTATATCAGTACTTAAGCACTACAGACAGAGAGTCAGGGCTTTTTCGTTTCTCCTTTCAAATTAATGATAAAATTCTTATTATTATTATGTAGTTTAAAAAAATCATATAAATTAATAAAGACGATGGCGATAATTTTTCCAAATTATTCTCTTGAATTTATTAGATGTTATTTATACATTTCGGGTCATGTTAAATAACATACTTGAATTAAAAAAAAATAAAACCAAATTTAGGAATTCACTTTTAAGTTTAAACTATTTTTCATATATATATATATAAGTAAGTATATATATATATATATATATATATATATATATATATATATATATATATATATATATATATATATATATGCAATACTTACATTATTAAATAAAAGTTAAAAAGAACATTTTATTTTATATAAAATTTGTTTCTTAATTACAAAAATATATTTATAATTAAAAATGAATAAATTAAGAATATTTAAAACTTTTCTTGAAACTTACCAAACTTTTTCAATTTTCAGAAATCCTTGTTACAGCCGGAAAAATAAATTTTGACTTCTTAATCTTATAATAGAAGTGTAAATAGTAAAAAGTACGATTTCTATATCGGAGTTGTTTCCTCCCGAGCTCGCAAACGTCCGTCCCTTCGGCGTTAAGGGCGGCATCTGACACAGCCTACATAATTTCACGTTGAACGCCAGTTATTTAGAGGCAGAATCTTATATTGCAAAACTTCTTTACACCTAGCGACACGACCATTAAAATATTTTTATTTTTACGTACTGTTATCACTGCTTGAGTTTCTTCATAGTTCACGTCTGCGTTTCTTACTCTTTCGAATTGTTTCGAGTTATATCAATGACTTCTTACGTAAAATCATTTGATTGTCTGTTAATATAAATAAAAAACAAGCCTTACAATAGTCGCATATGGTGCGTAACATTTGACATGTTATCCTACTATGAAATTGAGATGAAATATATGTGAAGTCAATTTATTCGTCATATTATTAGTCGCATATATTCTAAGCATGGAAATATATGTAATTCTATATTAGGGCGCGCGCTTGTTCGCGCAAGTTTAATTATAGTTGTGATAAATACGCAATAGTAACATATATCCTGAAAAAAAGATCCGCACTAAAATATTTACTTGAATATTACTTACTTGCATTTTTTTAAGAATGATGAACTCTGTTAGAAGCTTAATAGTATAGATAAACTGTTGCAATCGCGCCCAGTCAATATTACGGGTCAATAGTAAAGTCAATAGTACGAATACTCAGTCATTAGTACGGATTCCATAATCACATCGACACGATTCTTCGTCTATATTAAACGGTATATATTTAATATGACGTATTGATAGGAACTTGTAACACTTGGTTTAAAATAAGAATCTCAAAAGTGTCTGATGTTGTAAACAATTTAAAAACACAGTATTAACTATCAATGGCTGTATATGTGTTGGGCAAACGTAAGGCGCGTGCGCGACGCCCCCGCCAAACGTTCTCAATGGGGCGGCCATCATACTGACGTCATTAGCATGGCCGTCCAACCAATGTTTGTGTTCGTTTTGGTAAATTGTATGAGAGCATGGACCTTGTATGGTATTTGTTTTTCTTGATTAAACCAGATTTTCGAGATTTGTATAAGTGATTGTTCCTAAATAATGTTTGTTTTTGTCTATTTTCTACAAAATACCTGCGCGCCGTTATGTAGAGTTTTGTGCCATTTGTATGGTAGTCGTAACCCATACGTCGCACATGTTGTGTATGGATCTCAGTAAAGTATAGTTAGTACACATGATACTTGTTTAGGTGTCTTTGATTTTCTTTCCCAATACGTAACCCAGATTTCTCCTTAGATTCTACTACTTCTAAAGTAGGTACTAATTACATTATTTTTATAAAACATTGAACAAGTAGCGAGTACAACTCGTGTCTTGTGGGTTCCGTACTATTACATAAACATTGTTTATAATATTATTCTATTATTCTCCGACGTTTCCAATACGCAGCAAAATTTTAACAAATTTTCCAAAAAATCTCTAGGAAAGTTCATCTGGCTGTACATAGAGCAGTGTTAGTTCCAACACTCATGTATGGAAGTAAAAGCTGTGCGTGGCAGAAAAAACTTGAAAGTAGAATAAATGCAGTAGAAATGAGAGCGCTAAGAACTATGATAGAAGTGAAATTGAGTGACAGGATAAGAAATAGCGTAGTAAGAGAACGATGTGGTTTGAAAGAAGATATAGTGACACAGAGAGAGAAAGGGATGTATCACGCTCGCGCGGCCGTGTCACTTATTATTAAATGAATATATGTTATTATTATTTTTTTATAAGGACCGTGTAAAAAGAAAATGTCATATTCTTTCCAGAAGTTTCTGCGTGATGCGTATAGAACGGCAAACTTCAATAATTTTATTTATATAGACAGATTATGAATGACATATTAAAATGTAATCCAAGTAAAATGTAATCCACGTCGGTAGGACCGTTTCTGGCACTGTTTATCTTCCACTTCCAGATTTACTTCATCATCATCATCATCAACCTATATTAGTCCACTGCTGGACATAGGCCTCGTCATAGCGCCCTGTCTTCAGCTGTCCGCATCCAGCATCTGCCTGCAGTCTTTCGCAGATCGTCATCCCATCTGGCTGGAGGGCGTCCTACACTACGTTTGCTGAGTCGCGGTCTCCACTCAAGAACCCGTTTACCCTAGCGGTTGTCGGTTCTTCGCGAGATATGGCCGGCCCACTGCCACTTCAGCTTGCTAATTCTTTGAGCTATGTCGATAACTTTGGTTCTCTGTCGGATGTATTCGTTACGAATCCTATCCTTCAGAGAAACTCCGAGCATAGCTCTTTCCATAGCACGCTGAGCGACTTTGAACTGGTGGACCAACCCTACCATGAGTGTCCACGTCTCAGCTCCGTAGGTCATTACGGGTAGGACGCACTGATTGAAAACTTTCGTTTTCAAACATTGCGGTATGGATGACGAGAAGACTCTACGTAGTTTCCCAAACGCTGCCCAACCCAGCTGGATCCTTTTCTTGGCCTCCTTCTCAAAATTATTTTTACCCAACTGCACAATCTGCCCGAGGTAAGTGTACTCAGAAACAATTTCAAGAAGGTGACCATCCACGACGACCGGTCCTGGATCAATGTGGCCATTGATCATGACTTTGGTTTTATCCAAATTCATGCCAAGACCGATACGTCGCGAGGCTGAAGCTAGGCCGTCCAGCATCCGGGTTAGCTCCTCTAGCGACTCCGCCATTAAGACTATGTTATCAGCGAATCGCAGGTGCGAGATGTAGTCACCGTTTATGTTTACGCCCTTACCTTTCCAGTCCAGCGTTTTAAACATATCTTCCAATGCGCTCGTGAACAGTTTCGGGGATATGACATCCCCCTGCCTCACTCCTCTGCGCAATTGGATGGGTTTAGACTGCTGGCCCTGTACTTGGACACTCATAGTGGCGGCTTCGTAGAGACATCTCAGCACCTCGATATAACGATAGTCTACTTGGCATCGCTGTAAGGATTCCAGAACAGCCCAAGTTTCGACAAAGTCAAAGGCCTTCTCATAGTTCACAAAAGCAAGACACAGGGACTGATTATACTCTTCGGACTTCTGTATAATCTGCCTCACTGTGTGAATGTGGTCTGTGGTGCTATATCCTCCGCGGAACCCGGCCTGTTCCGGTGGCTGGAACTCGTCGAGTCTCCTGGCGAGACGATTCGTGATCACTCGTGAAAACAGCTTATAGATGTGGCTCAGGAGAAATTTACTTACTAAAATACAAATAAATAAATTTACTGCTGAGCACTGAGCAGTGGACTAATATAGGTTGATGATGAATGGTTGATAGGTGAAATAATAATCCGATGACCGCAGTTAGAAATTTCGGTATATAAGTAGTACCAATGAAGTGAAGCAATGATGGGTATGTGGTAGCGTGTATGGATACCGCGTCTATCGACATGCGTTCGAAACCCTATAATGAGCCTGAGCTTTCGGTGAAGGAATACATCGTGAGGAAACCATAGCAAGGTGGTAGGGCATTTTCTAATACTCACCTAGCTAGCTACCTCAAGTTGAAAATCTCTCACCAAGCACCTATAGATGTGTTTTGGCAGCTGCACTTGAGGCCCTCCGTCGATTGGTTTTGATCTAATAAAAAACATTCACCCCTTCACTGGTCAGAGTTCTGACTGCATGTATTATCCAAGTAACTGAGATCTTACTAGATCTAAGGAACCAAAACTCATATATTGAGCCATTCGGTGTATCGCCTTAATACGGCTTGCACTGAGACATGCATGCCTTAATCTTTGAGACAAGCATATAACTACTGGCAGGATCAACCAGGGACCTATTACTCCTTCCTTTTGAAAGCCATAACCCCCGCTAGGCTTATCGAAAGGCTGAAAACAAGCAATTTATCTAAGTGTAAAATTAAAAAATAAGAAATTGTAAATATTTTGTTATTAAATTTTCTGTCTATTAGTTTAGTTTCAGCTACATTATATGAAATAATCATTATTTATGATGATGGTTTGTGCACTGGCAAACTTAATACCATAAAGAATTATCTTCTAACTTATATATTGTGTACAAAAAATCATTGTAGGCATGTAGTGCTAATAGAAAAATTAATAACATAAAAATAACCAAATACAAAAGTTTATCTAGAATACTAATAAACATAAATATATTCAAAAATACACACTCATAATTGTATAAATAATAATGAAAAAATGACATTTATTGTCTAAATTAAATATTTCTTCTTTTTTCGATTAAGTAATAAAAATGATTCATTATTAATTTCTCAAGTAATCGGGAATGTAGAATTTAATTAACCGTCTGCATCCGAATGGAATGTAGGCATAATACACTCTGTGTGAAATTAAACCGATCAAAATCACTCCTCTCGTTTACTGTCTACTGACATGCATATTAGAGTGAAAGAGAAAGCTCAACCCTCCTTGTAACATACCCCTTGTCGAGGGTCGCGAAATTATTTCCCGCGCTTGCGCGAATCAATAATTTCCCCTGTACTACGACACTGCTTATTACATTTACACATCGACCTGTATTATTCTTCATAATACATTGCTGAGTTAGTTCTTTAACGGGTTATGGAAATGGTATATTTTAGTGAGAATAAAACAATATAATGGTTTGGTGAAAACGTGGTAAGCTGGTACGCTTGCGCCTGGGTCCTAACGAAGCGGATTTGAGACAAGTGTAATATTAGACGTCCGTAAAGTGCATCCATTTTGTTTGAGATCCCGCTAAATTGTAACAAAAGTGAGTTATTTGTTCTATAAAATAGTTATAAAGCTTGTTTTAATAAGAAAATAGTTTGTTTTTGTGAAATTTTAATTTAATATCGTATTTTTATGGCGTAAACTGATATTAAAGAAAAATATTTCTGTGCTAATCTTCTTAAATATACATTTATTGTGCATCTGTTAGTGATTGTGTAATTTCTAAAGGACTTGACCGATTAAGCTAATATTCACATAATATATTTGTTTTATCGAGACGATGGTTCATAGCTATGTTAGGATCCGATAGGTGGCTCTGTGTTCGATCCATTAATGACCGGAAACGACGGAACAATGTTAGCCGGACCAGCTAGTAAAATTATAAATAATAGGAGTAGAGGAAGGAAGGTATGAGGAAGGATATGTGGATAAAAGATGTGAATATTGAGATGGCTGTTGATAGAGGAGAGTGGAAGAAGAAAACATTTTAAGCCGACCCTACTTAAGTGGGATAGACTAAGAGAAAGATGAGTTTAGTTATTGTGTTCTTAGTTAACATGTTTTTACATCGACGTAATTTTCTTATGGAATTCTCAACCTTATGAAATTTTTCTTCAAATCGATTCATCATAATAATAAGTAATTTAAATAATTTATGTGAATAATTATATTTAATTTTCTCACTTATGTAGGTACTGCTATAAATAAGTATATAAAAAATATTGGTGTAAAATAAATTAGCAGAATTAACGAACGCCTATTTTTTTTTTTAATTTTAATTTAGCAATTTGTATATACTTTTTACAATTTATATATTTAAAAAATGTAAATTGATGGCGTAAGGGAGTCGTGCAGAGAGTGATTTGGCTCTTTTAAATAGGGAAAAAATGACTTTTTTATTGCGGTCTATTAGACCATAAAGATTTTACTAATAAGAAGTAGGTATCATGTTGTCTCTAATGCTTGTAAATGTTATAGAAGTGTGTTATGTTTGATATGGATATATGATACATGGTACAGGATACATGCAAATACCATGAAGTAGGTAGTTCATAGAACATTCGTCATATATGCTGACTCTAGGTTCATTTAGTGCACACAATACGATATAAAACAATAAGAAATGTTTAATTTGACTTGGCTTTTTTCCCTTTTTATCGTTATTACAATTTATTTGCTCATTAAGAATATGAATTTAAAGAACATTTCGTCATAGCAACGAGACAAAATTTCCTAAAAGGTACTTAAAATACGTGGGTTTTTTTTTTCGAAAGTATAGTCGACGTTCGCTAACATCAAGTGTGTTCTGTGATCCACACAGCCATATAAGCAGACAACGACTTACGGCTAACAGTGTAATCAGATCGAGAAAAAGGTCGAAGGATGATTCTCGCTTTAGCCGTCGCATCGTAAGACCTCCGTTAACTACTAGATATTAGGATTGTTCGAGGCTACCCACTAAGTCGGAACCCGAAGAGAAGATCATTCTGGCTGGAGCTTGTCGGTCTGTGAGGACGTTTTGAAATCAGTTATCAGGTCGCCTACGGGCAGCGATAGACATGACAGATAGACATGCGAAGCTTGGGGTGGCTATATAAGGAAGATTGTAGACCACTGAGAGTAACCCCAAATAAACAGACACCATTCCCGCTTGGATTGTCGGACCGTGCACATCTCTTGCTACTTGCACTTAACCCTGATGATGACCACCAGATCTATGATTCCATAACCTCGATGTCGAGGATAATTCTGGTGTCTACGATTATCCATCCGATCTCCGACAAGCATATTTCACTTCTATGTGTGACAAATAAACGTATTTTAATTCATTCTTCTTCCCAACAGCGCTGATGGATCGTTTAGATTCTCATTTAACGTGATTTTAATATTTTGTAGGCAGAGATGGTATATCGCAAATGTGGTTCCTTTTGTTTTTGTTTTATTTTATTATTACTAGCTGTGTCCGCGACTACACACGCGCTTATTAAAAAAGAATGCATGGGAGAATCGTGCTACGGGTGCTACCCGCGTGCACATTCACGGTTACTGATATATACAATTAGACATGTAGATATATTACATATCATTGCATTATTTTTCATATATACAAAACTTAACTTTTTGAGAGAGGTAGGGCACAGAGAAATTTCTGTGGAGATTGCTCTACCCTACAGAAGATCGCAGCCAAATGACCTAGTCTTGTGTTCCTGCGGTGAAGAGGGTTTCCAGAGCTCCTTGGGGTAGGCGTTCAAGGTCGATAACGCGCTGGTGATACCTATGGTATTATAAGCGTTCATAGGCTACGGCAGCCGCTTACCATCAGGCGGAACTATGCTTGTTTCTTATGTAGTATAAAAAAAACTTAAACAATTTATACACCACAGTAATGTCCATACGTGTAAAAATGCACCCGAAATATTACTATACAAACTATAAACTACAATCATATCAAATTACATCAAATTCAGTCTAGTAGTTTCTGCATGATTTACATACAAACTAACAGACAGACTAAAATTTCAAAAATTTACGAATTGTTTCATCCGTGATTCTAAACCCCTCCGTAGTATTTTTGCTAAAATATTTTTAATGTACAGATTTCGACTCTTTACTTTTTTATTATAAGTATAGATTACTTATGCTGCTTATATATTTCAATGATGAACCTTTAACGTAGTTTTTATCTTGGAAGGTATCTGCAACTTGAGAGACATTCTATGTACCTATACTGTGTTATTTAATTTATAATAAAATTGAAGTGTCTGTTTGTAATGTCAAAATAACAGATTTTTACTAAATGCATATGAAATTATACACGATACGTAAAACAAAAAACCTATTTTTTTTATTTTTGTCTGTCTGATGTTTGTTCCGAGTAATCTCCGAAACGGTTGGACTGATTTTGACGGGTCTTTCACTGGCAGATAGCTGATTTTATAGGGCATAACTTAGGATACTTTTATTTAAAAATAATAGGATTCGACACTAAAAAAAATTAGTCAATGCGGGCGGAGGCGCGGGCACAGCTGGTTTACATATAAATTAATACTTGTCTCTATTGCCAGAATCTCTATTCTTTTTGTATTTTCTTTTTTCGTACACTAAAATTTGAAAACGAATACAATTACCTATGTTAAATGAAATATGTTTTTAAATGAATTCTTCTATTTATTTCTGTTATATTCTTAATCTTTCTCAAATCAGTATGACGTGTGGGGCAGAATGCCTTTCCCTTGGGCCACCACCGGACTCTATACTTCACATGCCTCCACCACCACTGCCATCGTTCCTGGCAAACGCTGCCAACCTGACACCACCATGCCGAGCATCCAAGTGCCCGCCGCTGCCAAACAGCGAAGAAAACGCTCTATTCCCAGGCGTCGAGTATCATGAGCTGCCGAGACACGGTAAGACGATTTGATATTCTAAGAAATAGTCATTTCATTCAAAACTATGTATATTTACCTAAAGAAAGCAAATATCTAACATTAAATAATGAAACAAATTCTCTACTTTTTTTATACACAACTAATATATCAAACAAGCTCACGGCCTACCTGATGGTAAACAGTTAGCCTATGAATTCTTGTAACAGCATAGATATCACTAGCGCGTTGCTGACCTTGATCACCCTTTCCCCAAGGATCTCTAGTCACGGTGTGAATTTAATACAAGTTATGACTGTGATCTTCTGTTGCGTGGAGATTTACTCACATGTAAATATTTTAAATTAAAATGTTCTAAGAATACTCACCAAAAATCGCGTTAAGATTTTTTATTAAAATTGCTTAAGATTTTGAAATAATTCCCAAATTGATAAAAAAAACTTCTCGTCATATAATAATAGAATAAAAGATGAAAACGGTACTATAAAAAAAAGGATCTGATCACTGGATGTGACCAGTGCATGCCAAATAGTTGGTGTATGCGAGAACACGTGTCACTCTAAACTTAGAAGGTGATAGAACCCATATTTCTTTACCAAAACAACTGTATACACATTATTGTGTTGCAATCTGAAAGGTATGGTTGACAATACAGAGGATTAGCTGCCTATCAGGCAGGACTGCGTTTCTGTTTTAGATTTGTGAATGATACTTATATAGGCTGCGTTTACTCTTCAACAACAGGCTGACCCAACTCAATTTTGCATTTTTACATTGGGTAGGTGGTAACAGTGGATCCATTACAGAGCCTGCCGCCAACGATGATACCTGGTTCCTGGTGCTGATCACGTGCTGCGTGGCCGTACTCTGCATCGCGGCACTCCTAGCTCTATTCCTTCTTAAATGTCGAGAGTAAGTTTATCTTATTTATGATTTGAAAAATCTAAAGGCAGGTTTGGAAGGGAGCAAAAGCGTTCTGATGGGACGTCGCGACGTGCCATTCGGTCAGCATCGCGTCTGGTCGGCTCTTTCCGTCTCAGCTCTCCCCTCTCAACATTTATTTATTAACATCTACGTGTGTGTTAGTGTATCAGCGTACTTTCTTAAGCTAACCTTATAAGTTATTTGTGAATATTAGTCAGTTCACGTGTTTTTTTATTCACATTTCAATATAAATTTGTTTTTGTCTTGTTTCCTTGCCTGCTCCAGTGAGAGTATAACTTAATGTAGATACGAACTTATAAGAGAAGGTGAAGGAAGTCAAGCCGCAGTATTAACCAAAAATCATTATTAAACTTCTCCAAATTCTTTGGCTAAGGTATCATGTCGATAAGCTAGAATACAGATTTAATCAATATGAAGTTTTATAGTAGCATTTCGTTGATCATAAAAAAATGACTGAATTTTAATGGAAAAATGTGAAAACACTTTTTTTATATGTGTTACATACAAAATTTTATCGCCATCCATTTTTGTATATAAAAATAAATAATTTTATTAGGGCACGAGGAGGTTGCAAGAGCGGCACAGGTAAAGCGAGCGGTTCCAACGCTCTATACGGCGGCGCTGCTCTCGATTCGAGAGTACTTTGGGCAGCTCTAACTCCAAGAGGGACTCGTCACTTCGTCGCAGACACATACCCTCATGACGAAACAGAAGACCATCACTACGAGTGTGTCGAACCACCTCTGTATAAACTCGGACCACCTGAAGACTTGACCATCACGAGACACTTCAATGTGGAGTACGAAGACCCAGCGCCGTTGATCGAAACGTACAGCGATAGAACTGAAGAGTATTTCCGAAGCGGTATGGACACGCTGCGCCGGACACGGCCTCTGGTCTCCTCGCCGACGAGGATCGAGCGTCCAAACTTGCCTCCGTTAAACCTCCAACCGAGGACGTTACGCCGCGCCCCACACTCGCGACGTATCAGCGATGCGAATAACCCAGAAAAATCGGCCATCTGAACCGAGAGTGGCGCGGTATTTTCCGTCGCCGACTCAACTGATATCGATTATTGGCAATCGATTGATAACATGAACGTAGATCGACTCGTTTAAGTGGACTCGATTCTTTTTATGTCATGTAGATACGCAAAATTTCAACGGTATTAAAATCATGTACTAAGAGCAATCAATGACACGATATATTATTACTAGTATTCCGTACGGTGTTTCGCACATTTTTGGAAGAAGCATTATTCATCTGTTTATTTAGGATTGTGAAAAGATTGATAATTACCACAGAAATTCAAACATAAAAAGTTGGAATTGTTAAATTGATCTTTTTTTAAATTTTATAATGTTGCAATAATCTTTTATTTTAACTGGATCTTAATGATAGTTATCTTTCTTTTTCTATGCCAAAAAATTACTTTGCTAGCAAGGAAATACATGGAAATATTAATTACTAGTACGTAATAAATTTTTCCCGAGATTTCGTTTGCGTTCGAAATGAAAAAACTTGCGCGCCAGCTGTTGTTCACTGTTTGTACTTGTAAAAAACATTCGAGGGTATGCGCGCAAGTTACTCATTAAAATTACATCGCAATAGAACAAATAATTTAGAAACGTATAGAGGACAAACAAACTAGGAAACATTTATTTTTGTGTATATAAATAGATAAACTTTTTTTAAATAGCCAATAAGCTTATAAGTTGAGTATTATTTTTAATTGTTACTAATTTAAACTTTGAAAAATAATTAAAGAAAGATGTAGAAGATGGTATTTAACTTGGTTTTTGGAGCGATAACATTAAAATTAGCTTTAAGATATTTATTAAAACGTAATATTTTCTTTGTAAACTATAGTAGCCTATGTGTCCGATATAACGAATTTATTGCAAAATAATGTAAATAGTTTTATTGCTAAAAATATATGTAAATGCTGGTAAATATAATCTAGTCATGATTTTTATAGTAAATAACACATTTTCTAGTCATTCTTAGCACTGAGTGTAATTTTAGCCGATGTAGGTCAATATCTATTTTAATCTAAAGAATACAGCATGAAGTTGCGTTAATATAATTAATATTTACATAAATTCTCGAATTTTGTACTAATTAAACGAATTTTGTGTAAATGACATTTTATTTTTATCCCGAATGTAATATTTTACAATAATTATGGCATACAAATATTCAACCGATGAAAATATGGTGTTTAACGTTAATTAGTTCAAAAGGAAGTAGAAACCGATGTTTTTTACAATAATTAAAGGCGTCTGGTAAATTTTCCCGGTAAATGTAAATAGCATTCTTATAGTTAGATATAATCTCTTTAAACTCAATTACTTTATAAAAATATTTTTAAAAGATATCGTTATTTCTCATTTGGGTCCTTCAGTTGACCTTATAATATGTGGTACCTACAGAGCTTCAACTGTACCGGAAATAAATAGTGTAAATGAATATTAAAACATGTGTGCTATTCGATATAAATTCCATATAAGGTAAAACCACCAGTAATTGACACTGCACCAATAGTTGACACTCTGACGAAGAAAATTAAATATTTGATACTAAATTGATTTGAAGTCTTGAGTTTGTTAACAAACTTTTATAACTGACTGTACCTATATGTATTTATAACATTAAAAATATATCAGTAATCAGTGATTTTGGCCATCTCGATCTTTGGCTTCCTTTTTTTTCTTAATATTTAATTTTCTTCGTCAGAGTGTCAACTATTGGTGCAGTGTCAATTACTGGTGGTTTTACCTTAAATTTTACTAAAAATAACGAGTAATAATAATATTTCAAACTGAATAACGCTGTTGACCTGAAGAGTCTTAACAGTTATCACTATTTCCTTAATACTTTACGTTACCACCATTAATAGGCTATTTGACAATGGGAAAAATAATATCACATTTATAGATATATCCGCACCGATTATGGGTTTTTAAAGTCGTTTAGCGTTATATAGCTTAAAAATAATTAACTGTTTATAGAAAAACCTAGAAGAAAAATTTTTTTTTGAGCTTGCGACTTGTGTTGGAAATCAGACTAGGTTGACTGAATCCATCGTGACGTCACACGTTTGCATTCCTCTGCATTCCTTGGTGTTTTGCGATTTTGATAGCTCTATTATTATAAATATCGAGTAATATTATTGTGATAGTTTACAAACACTATTTAGATATTTATCAATAGGTACTTATTTTTAAGTTCATAAACTGTACACAACCCTTTTACGTAATAAAAGTCACATTTAACGCAACACATACAAATATGTCGTTTTTCCAGTGTTCTATTGAGGTTTTGTGTATGATTAATAATAGAACCAATGATAAATAGATGCCAACTCATTTAACATTTTGATGATTATATAACTTAGATAAAGAAACAATTAAACTAACACGCTGTGTAACCGAGAGTCAGACAGCCATATTTTCAAGAAGGGCTGTTGTTTTATTTAAAGTAATACTGCAAATTAGGACGAAGTATAATTAAATAAAATCTTGTACGTGTTAAATACATTTTAGCGTATAAAATGGTAAAAAAATGCGATATAAAATTTATAAGCTAAAATACACTTTAAGCCACCATTTTGTTTGAACTCACTTCGAAGATTATAAAATACCACGAAGGATGGCTTAAAGGCCTTGTATCCAGTAGCCATAATAAATAAATGAAGAAAACTCACTGATCTGTCGACTTAGAATCTGACGCTTTGTGTCAGAGACAAATAAAAATTAATTTGTTTCTTGTGTAGTGTTGTAAATCATAGTTTGTTTGCAAATCCAATAGTATCGATTGTTTTTTAGAAAATTAACCTTAATTGATTGACTATCAATAGTTTCTTAGTAAGGAATGTATGTCATACAGTCGAGCGACGACAGCAAATAAAATTTTTATACGCGTTCCGAATGTTGCGTACTTTGACTACTTGACGAGCTAGAAAAAGGTAATTCGCCGCAAATCTTTGTTGTATTCACAAAAAGTAAACAATTCATTGTTTCATCCTATCATTTGTTCGATAGTGGTAATGACTATCGTGTAATTAATATTTAGAAGATATCGATGGTGTTACTACTCTAGTCTTGTGTCTTCGTCTAGCCGTCAATCAGCCGTCAGGCTCTTCTCTCTTCGTGCCAGTGTTGCCATATGTAGGTACACGTCGTACACGTACGGAATTGAATACTCTGCACGGATGAAAATTTCATGTGGATATGTGTTCAGGTTTTCACCGATACGTTATTATGCTAAAAAGTTACACGCAAAACAATACAACACAGAATATGATCAAGTAACAATCTGATTTACTCCGTGTCATTACAGATTTATTAAAATATTGTACATATCTTTAACTTTGCGCTGAGTACAGTGGGTGGTAGACGGATAATTATATACGGTTGTATATCAGAGACAAATAGTTGTATATTTCATTCTTCATTCATTTACTTTCCGACCACTGACAGAGAAAGCATGATAACTTGTGCCGTTGTAGTAGAGAATGAAAGGAAGAAAGAATTTGTTTTGTTTATATAAATGAAATTATTGACGATAACAAATAATTTAGTATTTTTATTCAAATATTTCGTACGGATTTCGTAAGGAGTCTTAAATTTATTCAATGTACGGACGATGTACGGATTTTTTTGTTGCATGTACAGTTTTTTAGTTTGCAACACTGCGTCGTTCTCCTCGTGCATAGAGATGTTATATTAGGCTAATATTTAGGTATTCATAATATGGAATAAATTAGTTATCTCATAAGAGGCTACCGTACCTATTACCAGTTATTAGTTATTATTAGTTAAATAATAGTCACCGACTCAATATTCACCCAATATTGATATTAAACAAACCTATTCTATACTTATAGAATGTGGGCATGCTTGATTTTTAACCATATGCCTATTATATTATCTAAATGAAACGGTGATTAAATTTTCCGTCGTATTAACAAATTACCCGCGAACTGTCAAACTCTTAAACATTGGTACCTGGTATATTATGTTAAAAAAAGTGTGTCTCAGCTCCGACGCGCGACTGGAGTTTACTCCTCATAATGGCATCTCTTATGAAATAGAATTAATGAAAAAAACATAAGCATCATAATCTAACCGGTAAACGCATCCACGCGTTATTGTGATTTATTGTTATCATCACCAGTTTTTTTTTTCATGACTAATATATATGTATACAACATTATCAATAGCAATATTTATAATCACCACTTCCCCGACGGTCACCACAGACCCAACGGTCACCACCATTCCACAGTCACCACCATCCCACGGTCACAGCCATCCCGGTGGTCACCTCCATGGCAGGCACACGCGTTTTTATATAATTGTATACGATGTCGCGTTATATCGGCTTATGTCGTTTCTTAAGACGTAAACTTCAAAGATATCACATATAAGTCATGTAGGTATTAAGATTATTGATTGATCTGTAGATATATTTTTTTTACATATTTCCATTAAAACATAATTGTTTGACATATTACTTAACACACATTAAAAACAAAACAATAAATATTATTTACATTTGAAATAACCAAAAATATATTGGTACGTAAACATGCATACAATCGCAGCGAGTTACAAGGAACTGAAGGAACTACTACGAACGAATACGAATACCTAATACAAATATTACAAACTGATATATGAATATAACTAATATCCGTATTAGCTAATATATTGATATTCCGTATTTGTAAATTCCGTGCCTAATAAAGCGATTTTGTTTTTATTACTTGTTTACCAACCCATGCAGTTTTCATATGAAGCCCGAAGTGTGTAACTATCGCGCATACGACAGTTAAGCAGCAAGCGCTCAGTTCTAATCCAAATTTAGAATCATATAGTCATATAGTTCACTCGCCCGGGTCTCCCAGTCACACAGACGGTAAAATCTACGCAAGTGGTGACGCGCCGCGCGGATAATTAATCACTTGCATATTGTTTAACTAATATTTTGTAACCTATTATTTTATATTCGTATCGTGGCTCGTATTATAATACCTGTACCTATTACGAATATATTAGTTTAAGTTACACCTCTAGTCGTGCATCTGCTTGTCAAATAGATTGTAATTCTTCTTGTTTTGATACAATAATACAATACATTCGACCAAATGTTATGTATGTACATACTACATATATCATAATAGAAATAATATGAACTAATTGTAATCTTACTATCGACAATTCACATGTAGTTAGGTGGAATAAGTCAACATGAGCGAAGAAGTAATAAAGCATTCTGTGCATACACTAGTATTTAGATCTTTAAAAAGATCTCATGATATGTTCCTGTCTAATCAAGGCCTCCTGCCGCCCATCGACGAAAAAGCGTAAGTATATATATTTTAAACAATCCTTTATTTTAACTATAAACGATGTTTTTGAAGATGTAACCTAAAATGCACCTTATTACTACCTTACATTTGTAGCGTAACTTCTGAGTCTATCACTTAGTTACTGTTTAGGTGTTCATAATCGGTGTTTCTACGTGTATTAGTCCCTAACTACATGCCTTATAGTATTTAAATTTTATGTTTACAGTGAAAAAATACTTAAAATGGTAAAAGCCAAAGACAGTTACGGTCAAGTTATGGGCGCTGTGCAAAACGCTCAAGCAGTGAAACATCAAGAAGCCATCAACAGGCCAGAAACTCCAAATGACATTGGTAAAACTCTCTCTTTTTTGAATATATTTTATTGATGCCATGTAATGTGTGTGGTAATAAAAATATTTCTACTTTTTGTTTGGTATTCGACTATGGAGTATAATGTATCATTAAATATTGTTAAAATAATTTATGAAAATATGATGATATAAAACTATGATAATATACTCCTTAACCTGCTTTAAAACCAAAATAATAGTGGGCAGGCCAGATAACATGGAGATTAATATAACTAAAAATTCACTAGGCTGATATAGAAACAAGTAAATTCAAAAATATATGGATTTCTAAATACTCAAAAGATGCACATTAGCTTAGCTCAGAATAGAAAAAATGGAAATTGAAGGAGAAACCTTATGCTTTGAAATTAGAGTGATACTTAAAAATTAAATATAAATATGTACAAATTGTTATAGATATTTCAGTTCATCTTTGCACGTGGCCATATGAGTGTGTGACCTTGTAAACATGCAGTTTTTATTTGTATGACAGTGATGTGAAAGTTACCTTTTAATCAATTTTCTACAGGTACAGTCGCTAATAAAACTGTATGGTTTGTAACGGAGAAAATGTTTCTAAGGAGAATGGAGAAAATACTAACTAACCTACAATTTTATTTGGAAATAATGTATCTAAGGGCCTTTTTACAGCATTATCACTATTCTTCTTGATGACTCTCTCATTCCCCTTTTTAATTGGTGTTACACTAATAGTTGGTTTAAAATCTTTATTTCTTTATATATATGTCTTTAAAAGACACATTCCAAAATATGTATGGTTTAGTAGTTTCATTAATTTATTTCTTTGTAGTTAAGGTTAAACAGACAGTTTTACAGTGTATTTTTTCTTATATGTTTTAGTGTTTATGCACAATCTTACGGGATGCTAAGTGCCAATATGGTTGAAAATGATATTACACTACTCAAAACTCAACTGAACTCGAAAGGGACTGATGCCCTATCACCATGCTATGATTTCAATATAATGTTTCCCTTCAGTGATAGCTCAAGTTCAATGTAGAATTCTAATCAATTTCACTTGATTGATTGATAAGGTTATCAGCTCAAAAGTAGTCTTACCCACATTATTTTAGTTTCTCATATAAATATATCGCAAATTATTTAATGTGAATGGGTCATAAATGCCATATCATTGAAATTATTTGCATGAGAACTAGACATGGGCCGAATGTGGTTTTTGAAACTGAACTTTTGCTGAATTTCGTTCAGTTGTGGCTATAAGAATTTGTTAAAAAATATTTCACTGCGCTAGCTATTTCTCTTGGGCCCTTCTCGCCTCCCCTCGGCGCGTTACTTACTCAGACCCTAACACACTCTAGTTACCGAATTTCGGTCCATCTCTTCTGAGAACACAAATATATTCAATTTATAGACATATAAATAAATTGTTGAAATTCCCAAACAGAAATAGCAGAATCTGCAGCCCTGGGTTCGGAAGGCGTGGTTGTTCCTTATTCAGGGCCATCACTACCAGCCACGCCTGTGACACCGGCACCGCCGTCAGGTGCCCTAACAGTACCGCGAAAGCCTCCCACCATGCCTAAACCCAAGTGGCATCCACCATGGAAACTTTGCAGGGTCATCTCTGGACATCTCGGCTGGGTGAGGTGTGTCACTGTTGAACCTGGGAATGAGTGGTTTGCGACTGGTAAGTTATTTTTAATTTGGTACTATGAGGTAATTTTTCTCATTTTGCATATTATAATTTAACATACCTTCACACATCACGTGATTGAAGATAATGTGTAGTTGTATTTTCTGATTTGCAATACTATAACTATATTTATTTCAATGATGGTAATGATGAAACAAACAATTATGTCATTGTTATAAAAGATGATTTTTAAATTAAAAATGTTTATTGATTTTAGGTGCTGCGGACAGAGTTATTAAGATTTGGGATTTAGCGACTGGGAAACTTAAAGTATCTCTTACTGGACACGTCAGTACGGTTAGAGGTATGGAGAAATATGTAATAGTTTATGTAATTTTACAAAAGTTTACATTGTTTTTTATATCAAATAAATCTTGAATATAAAAGGCACCTTAAGATGTTTCTAGAATAGAGAAAATAGTTCTCTATTGATTCAGCCTACTATTAAAGACATGGTGATGAATAGATAAGATATAAGACTTTTTCTTAATTAACATCACATAATATGTGTAATGAACAAGATAAACTTTTTTTTTCAAAAATAATGAGGTGATTTATAAAGTATAATTAATAGAATACATCAAGATCATTTATGAGTTTGTAATTGTTTGCATATAAAATAAAATTAATGTGTTTTTTTGTTCAAGACAATGGTTTTTGAAGTGTTTATGTTCTTGTATGTCAGGGCTTGAAGTATCATCACGACATCCATATTTGTTCAGCTGTGGGGAAGACAGACAAGTGAAGTGCTGGGATTTAGAATACAATAAAGTAGGTGGTTTTTTTATAACCTTTTAATCCAGGACAATGTAAATCAGTAGAATTGGGCTTACCTTTTTACTGATTCTTGTTTTTAGTTATAATGAACTTTAGTTTGATTTGATATTCTTCAAAATTTTATCGAAAAAACAAACTGAAATTTTCTTAATATTTAGATTATTATCACAATTTTTCATTTCATAACATTTTTTTTAACTGTTGAATTTTGTAGCTCATTAGCAGGTTGAACATTATTTTATAGAAAAGGTTTCTTTTCTTTTTAAGATAAATTTACTCCATTAACGGTTATTCAAAGTTTAATTCACAATGAGTTTTAATATTATTTCACTTCTGGTAAAACTATTAAATCTCTCTATCATCTTTTTGTAGTTTTGTTTTATTGTCATCATATTGTATCCTATAAAGTTATTGAAAAATGTTAGTTTGACTGTTTATGATTGTAAGAAAAATTTTTGAATTACACAAATAATTACAGGTGGTCAATTCAAAACGCATTTTAAAAGTTATCTGTATAAAAACAGTGTTGAAATATGGTTACCGAGTGTTACAACTCACATGGTGGTAGCTATATAATAATTGCTGGGTGGTAGGACATGGTCACAGTGTCCAACTTGAAACCTCCTATCATACACCAGGTGGTTGTTAAACCACAATAGTGGTACGGCTAGTCGTGTCGCGTTCCGGTATCAACTGGTGTATATCTAGTAATAGAAACGGGATGGCAGGGATCTGTACCCGAGTGGGTTGCGACCACTATGCACGTGGTTTTAAACCCGCTGTAGTTACTTTGTTTTGGTTTGTCGGGTTCCCTTTCGGCCGACCAGCGCGCAGCGTGAGTTTGGTGATCTGGTTACCAGAGCCATAGTGCCGTGCAGTGAGTGCGGCTCGCGATGTGTACAGGTGATACGGCACTACCACGGACACCTGTCGGCCGTGTACACGGTCGCGCTGCACCCCACCATCGACGTGCTGGTGTCGGCGGGGCGCGACGGCACCGCGCGCGTCTGGGACATGCGCACGAAGGCGAACGTGCACACGCTCACCGGACACACGGACACGGTCGCCTCGCTCGTCTGCCAGCCCGCCGAGCCGCAGGTACCCTACCCTATATACCCTCACCATTATTATTTCGCCCGTACATAATAACTGGCCCCTGCAAATATTTCGCATATTATAGAATGTAAACAATATAACCGCCGGCATATTAGTTAATTTTTTAAATACATAGCGCCTAATACTTGTTACCTAAACATATTTTTAATAAAAAAAAATTATGAGGGGTGGGGCACAGAGAAATGTCTGGAGATTTCTCTTTACTTGGGACATTCCGACTGGTGGAATGCCTCCACCTTACAAAAGATCGCAGTCAAAGGATCTAGTGTAGTGTCTCCTCCGGTGAAGAGGGTTTCCAGAGCCTCTTGGGGGCGGTTCAAGGTCGGCAACATACTTGAACGCGTGTACTACAAGCGTTCATAGGCTAAGGTATCTGCTTACCATCAAGCGGGCCAAATCTTAAATTATTTGTCTATTTTTCCTAAATAGTGGAGAACATAAATAAGACTTGAAGTGATGTTTGAAAAATTAATTCCAATGAAGAAGTTATGTAAATACGACGTTGTCACAAAAATACCTTTTGAGTAATAATATATAGAGAGCGTTGTCTCCCCATTTAGTCAGTTATTTTATTTAAAAAAACCTTGGACCTTTTAGGTTTGTTAACATTTGAAAAACAGAGTCGCATCTAGGCCCAGGGCGGGGCGCCCCCTTTCGCTCCTTGTAGCTACGCCACTGGAAAAATATACGAAGCTTTTTGTTATCCCTCCCTGTGCATCTAATAATATATTTAACTAGCTGTATCCGTGGCTCCGTCGTGTGTACGACATAATTATTGTTTAACACGAGAAAAAACGATTAATGTCATCTATTCAATAGTTTTTGCATGATACGATCACGACGTCAAACTTCAATCATTTTATTAAAACATATTATTACATAACAGAAACATTGTTATTACCCATAAAATAAGATTAGTAAATCCAAGCGAGTTTCTTGTAAACTGTTCTCGGTGACCGGGACCTTTTCCAGACCGGTGGCGGTGCTTTGACGTTCATTCAAGGGATATCAGTTAGGGACTAAACTGAATGAAGTATTTTTGATTTGATTGAATTTGATTTGGAACAGATAATAACGGGATCTCACGACTCGACGATCCGGCTGTGGGATTTGGCAGCCGGTAAATCGGTGTGCACGTTGACGAACCACAAGAAGTCGGTGCGTTCGCTCGTGCTGCACCCGGTGCTGTACACGTTCGCGTCCGCCTCGCCGGACAACATCAAGCAGTGGAAGTGTCCCGAGGGCAAGTTCATACAGAACCTGTCCGGGCACAACGCGATCGTCAACTGCATGGCGGTGAACGCGGAGGGCGTGCTCGTCAGCGGCGGCGACAACGGCACCATGTACTGCTGGGACTGGAGGACGGGCTATAACTTCCAGAGGTTGCAGGTCAGTCTTACAGCTGAACAACGATACGTTACGTTGAAATACTTTGGACATGATACGGGGCCGTTCATAAAATACGTTCGCACTTATGGTTTGGGAGCGAGTGTCGCTTACTGCGACAAAGGGGGATCGAGGAAGACTAAGGAAACGCGTCGTTCGCAGCACATCAAACATTTTCTCTTTTTTTTTTTTAATTTTTTTTTTTTTTGTTACATTACTCATTTAGTTAGGTCAGTAACTCAGTTAACTCATTCGTTTCATATTTGTAAATATACAAATATTTTTACGTATATATTTCTGTCATAATGGCTTAATAACTTGTTATATTTCCTCATATAACAAATATTTATTTGTTTGTTGTTACGGATATTTATTTATTTTTAAAGCGAATAATATATATACTCATAAAAGATGTCGAAATTTCTGTACTATTAATTACCACATATCATTTACGGGGATCTAACCATTCGTGACGCAATATTGATAGCGGGATTTGCAAAAAATGCGACATAACGTGACGACGGTGGAGTTTAAAAAGATAAAATTCTGCATGACGTATTTTATGAACCCTAAAGGATAATTTACGTCTCGTTACGTTACGAGCGATACGAGATATTCTAAAATATAAGTATTCACATACAATGAAGTTTCACTACAGCCGTGTGTAAAAGTTTTTTTTTTTCGGAAATGACGCGTTCTTACGTTACTTTACCGAAGTAACGTTAATGATCTAAACTTTATACTGTAAAAATTTAATTGTATCAATTATTTCAAAACTAGACCAATTGCTAAGACGTAATGTAAGCAGGGCAGGATGGGTTATAAGGGAGTATACTGAACTTGCTTGTTCTTCTCACTAGAACACCTGTTTTAACTAAAAGACTTTTTCTTCTTAATTTTTTTTTTTTTTTTGATAAATAAAAATTAACTCAATTGTTAAGAGTAACAACCTACTTATGACTGATATCTGATAGGAATATGATTATTTTATTCACTTCACATAGCAATATAATTGTGAATCAGGCTGCCGTACAACCGGGCTCGATGGACTCCGAAGCGGGCATCTTCGCCATGAGCTTCGACCACTCCGGGTCCAGGCTCATCACGACGGAGGCGGACAAGACCATCAAGATCTACAAGGAGGACGAGACGGCGACGGAGGACTCGCATCCCGTCAACTGGCGCCCGGAGATACTCAAGCGGAGGAAGTTCTAATAAAACACCTTTATACTCTATTCAAAATAACCTTTATTTTTAAACATCTGTTACTACGAACTCTCAAAATTATTACTACCTGTGCCCCACGGTTTCACCCGTTATAAATTTATTTGAGGAATTTTAGAACTTAGTTTTTTTTTTTCACTTTTTTAGAGAGAGCTGATTAACTTCAACACAAGTTGTTCTCAGACTTTTTCCCAAACCTTATAGTTTGAGTAAAATATTTTTTTTTCTATGAAACGGTTCATAAAGAACAAAATTCCCGCTGGACGTGATGTCTCTTGCTTGGGAACTTTTTTCTTGATCCTTGTCTACCCTACTACCGTCGCGATATTTCAGATAAAAGGATCGGAATAACGACAAAAAATTGAATTTTTCCCGCTTAACTTTTATTACCTACTTTAAAGTTATTTATTATAAATTGTTCCACTTCCAGTACTTACCTAAAGCATATCAGATTGCTTGACGCTCATAGTTACTGCTCCGCTCCTTAGAGCCGCAGCGAGTTGTATAGCCTTTCCCTCATGAATCTGGTCATCGTATACAAAAAAAAAAACAATCCGACTGATATTTTCAGAGATTAGCGCGTTTAATAAACAAACAAAAAAACATCTTTTCAGATTTATTATATATGTAGTATAGATTTAAATGAAAATACAACATCCAACATCAGATAACATACATATTCCATCACAAAGGAATCAAACTCATGACCATATTCTCAGGGCTTTTTGCTACCTTTTATAAAAATGAAGAAATTGATTATTTTTAGGTATTAAGGGGTTTTATTTTCTTAAATATTCCAACTAAAAGCGATGCGACTTGACATTTTGTTATGTAACAATTTTTAAGTGTTATACTGTGAGCACACGGGAGTAGTCCCGCTACAGTAGTACTTGTTTTACAAAAACCTCCCAATACGTTATACAAAGTTTGCTACTATCGTAGCTTTAGGATTTTTGGACAAAGTCCAGTCATGTGCTCATCAGACTGGGATTTCATAAGTTGCGAATAAAAGCAATAAGCATTTCTAAATTTTTATTATCAATTAATAATATAAAACGTTATAATTAATCATATAAGCGTATTGCAGAAGCATTGGATATGTGTTCCGATAATTTTATAGACATAAAAACAAAATGGGCGTACAGACCTAAGCGTATTATTAATATATATATATATATATGTATGTATGTATCAATACTTCAAATAATGACAACTATTCTCAATAATATAAGTATTCCTAAAGTGGGTTCCGTGGAAAGTAACAAGGGTCTGCAATTAATTATATTTATCATTGAATCATTCAATTATTTTGACTGATATATTATTCCACTTTTATACACATACATTGAATTTTACATCTTATTTCAAATTGCACTGCCTAATAATAAGGGCTTCAATAGAATATTTTTTCTGTAATGTTCCATAGAAAGTTCTGATGTTAATAACATAATAATAAAAAGAATGTCCAATTTTTTTAATCAATAAATGAAAAATTATCAAAACTATACATACACATTCGTCGATATAAGTTTTGATTTAATAACGCATAGTCAATGAAAAAAAAAATTACATATAAAAATTAATTTAATTCACATTCAACCAAGAATTCTTACACGTTCTTTTCACATGATCTATACGGGTTTAGTGCGTAATAATATTATAATCTAAAAAAATATTAATTATAAAGCTTTATATTATCAGCATCGGTTCGCCAGTAAAAATCAATATCATATCTGTGACGCGTTAAAACTAAATAAATAAATGCATTACGAGTTATTTAGTTAAATATCTTTACATTGCAGTACGTTCCTATCGCAGTGCTGCGCCAACCTAAGCTATTTTTGGCGGGATCTTGGACTTGACAGTCCAAAATAATATGGTTTTTGATTTTTATTCAGAAATTTGTGTTGTTGTGACCCTATATTTTGTAATACATGTGGCATTTTGTATAATAAAGCTTGGTTATTGTGCACAATTGAATTGGATTGGAAATAAAAACATGGATCATGAATTCTGAGTTGCCATAAAAACTCCCTAGAAATTTCTAATAAGGGAGCCACCATCTTGTTAGAATACTGAAATCATCATAAGACGGGACACACTATATTCACTCGATAATAGCAGTAATGGTCTACAATAAAGAGAATCGGTTGCCAAGTTAGAGATAAGAAGATGAAGAACTTAGTGGAATTCCCCTTAGCAAAAAAAAACTGTACATTCTTCTTCTGCAGATTTTAACAGCGCGAGTTATTTCCCGCAGTTTACCCAAGTTCTCACTCTTCTTTTATTCCCGATTATTTACTTATTTGAGCCACATCGGAATTTAAAAAAAAATATTTTTGTTGAGAAAACTATCGCCAGTGTCTGTACTTAAACTGTCACTTTACATATGACTGATTCAGTTATTTGTTGGAAGTTATCGCACTGTAATAATTCGTAGTGATGTAACATCACCGACTAATATAAAATTAAATCCGATTATAGACGGCATAAATTTGAAAGTTGCGCATAATAATTTTCTGTTTTTCCTTTGTTTTTATTCATTAATGATTTTTACTTTTTTGATTTGTCCGATTTTGTCCGAGTACTTAAACTTTGTCCGAATTAATTTAAAAAACGGGTGGACGAGCAACTAATAAATCCAAAGGTTTTAAACATTGCGTGAAGCTTTCGGCAGGCGGTTTAGGCGATGCATAGAGTCGGAAGTCGGCGCTGAGATCATATCTCGTCTTCCAGATCGAACTCCTCCTCGGGGAAGTCGCCGACGGTCACATAAACCGGTTTCACGAAACCGCCGTACTTCGGCGGACATGTGAAATACCGTTTGCCATTTACACTGAAAATTTATTGAGCAACAATGTTAGTTTTGCAATTTAATGTAATTTCTTTCTCTCCTAAGAAACAGGTTCAGAACTAAGGTTCTACTAATGTATACATTTGATCGCAATCTCGTCTCATGTTAAGTGACGATGTGGACGAAGATAGTAACACGCTAGGCATAGAACGGTAGCTGGTCCTTAAATGCAGCTACCGGAACAGCTTGGCGATATATTTTAAACTTGAAGATGATAGCTAGCCAGACGGGCATTGGAAAACAATCTATGGTAATATTGCTATTGCCTATAACATTTTTAGAGTAATTCTGCAAAGTAATGTAAAAACTGCACGTCATGGTAAGCACAGTAAAATTCAAAAACAATGGCGTAACCACTGCGAGATCAACAATGCATTACAAGTCGGCGCTGTTCGCCGTTACGCCTACAGGAATACAGCGGCTGATTGCGAAGTGCAGTGCGCGTTAGAGAATCACTATAACGGGCCCTTCATCATATGCATGGTGGTCGGTCTCGGTCGGGCTGTACAGCTCTACGCTCTACCACGCCGAGATAATCATGAGAATTAGTAAAAAGTCGTAAATTAAGATTAACTAGTTTATATCTAGCTACAGGTACCGTCGTCGGATCCCCATCACTCGTGGTCGTGTGTCACCACTGTAAGTATTACAGTACCATATTTTATTAAATAAGTACAATGAAAATTTTAATATAATTATTACATGAGTACGAAGCTATATAACATATCACTATAGTATAAATCTGATATCCCAATTACTAATTTCACACAACGTATAAAAACCCCGTCCGATCCGAACAGCATATAGGCGGCATCCATATGAAATTACCAAAATAAATTAGAAAAAATGTTATTGCTATTTAAAATGCGTTTTTAGTTTACTTAATATTTACTAAATTTTTAAAACGTGATAACACTACGTGTACGTTTGATTATTGCGTATTAGTATCGCCGACAAACGCAGTGCTGCGAGGTCAAATGCCGCCAGCACGTGTAACGGACTATTCCGTCGCTTTAATAGGTCACTTTCGCAAAAAAATTGCTTCCGAGGTGTCGTTCACGGTGCGGACGGGATATTTATTACATATTGTACAACCAAGTGTATAAAGAAATTATACAATTTTAAAGTGAAAGGTGATAATGTTTTATTAGATACTCACGAGCCATCGTTCTTTCCGCGCGGTTCGTCATACTGGACTCCGATCCACAGCCCTTTAGCTCCCTCCAGAGGTCCGTTGTACCGAACTGTCGCTCGGCGTACCCCCTGTTGAGGCACGCGTACCTCGCAGCGAGCTCCAACCAAGACCGCTTCAGCAAGCCTACAATATCAAACTTTGACATAAATAAAAATCTTACACATTACCCGCAAATAATAATTTAAGAAAGTAAATTGTCTTTCATTATAACATTAACCTTGTTAAAATTTATGCGTCCTAACATTAAACGTTATCACAAGGTATATATTAAATAGAGACAAGTGCCTACAAGATTCGTTTTGCGAAAAGTAATTAATAGGTGAACGAATACCAGTGCTACCAGATGCACTGTAGTCTGTGTGCAAAATTTCATGCAAATCCGTTCAGCCGTTTTCGCGAGATTGAGTAACAAACATTAAACAAGTTTTCAAATTTATAATATATTAGCTGTTCCCGCGACTTCAGAAAACCTTTACCAGGATAAAAGGTATCCTATGTCTTAATCCGGGTTATAAGCTGTCTTTGTGCCAAATTTCATCTAAATACATTCAGCCGTTTTTGCGTGATTGAGTAAAAAACAAATACACTCATTTTCACATTTGTAATATTAGTAAGGAGTATTATTATATAATATAAGTAGCATAGGATACAACTGTATTTTCTTGTAATTAACATTTCGGCGTTATTCATATTAGGTGTCAATGTATATTCAGAAAGTAAACCTTACTAAATTTATCACTTGGAACGTAGATATTAAAGTGAAAACAAAGTAAATCATTATTCTCTTACGAACACAAACTAACCACAAACATAAATTGGTAACAGTGGTTAAGCCAAATAATTTACCGCGATAAAAAAGGTGTGTGTGCGATTCACACACGATAGCAGTGAAACTTAATTTTAAAATATATTTTATTTAAACAATGTGCAATATACATACACACTGACATTTACTCTCTCGCTCTGGCTCACACAAAGAGGAGAGACCGATAATGTGCGTTAAACGTTTAACGCTTGGAAGTCGCATAAGAAGTTTCACTTCAAAAAATATCCCATGTGTTAATCCAAGTTATAAGCTATTTGTGAGCCAAATTTCATCCAATCTTTCACATTTATAATAGTAATACATATAGTAGGATAGTATTATCCGAATGAATCGTAGTCTACACAGGCTAGTATAATTATGATATTATTAATGCCTGAATTTTGTATCGACTAATACAATGTTAAAATTTTGTGAAATTTAAAGGGATTAAAAAAAGTGTAATTTACCTAATCGATAATTATAATTCAGTACTTAGTAAGGAAAAATAATAAATACAAATGTAATCATTTAACTATCTTTTAATATACACTGTAACGAGCACGGCAATTTGTTTGTAATAAGCACTCTATTTTTGAGCTCAAAACACTGCATCTTCAAATTTCATCGTCTGACAACCCTGACGGATACGTCAAAATGAAAGTCGGTCAATAAAATGAACAATGAACAAACCATTGTCGATCGCTTCGAAATAAAGTGGGCGTTAATCTTGTAAAATTAACAACCGAAATTACAATTACACAAAACGATTATACGTAAAATATTTCATTATCCAGTCGCTTAGTGCAACGTATTAAGCATTTCTATTACAAAATATTACAACAGGCACCGTTAACTTGCAAGCACTTTTTAAATTAATTACTATAATTGCGTACTGTCGTTTTGTCAATCTGTAAGGGTTGGGTTTTTAATGTAATTACGAGGCGTTCGGTAAGTGACGCTACTAACATTTTATTCAAATTAACTATAGCATTCAGAGTTGTGCAAGCGTGTTACCGGCGATTTTTCAAAGATTACACGTCGCCATGAGGTAAGAAAAAAACAAATATTTTCACCAGTTAACGGAATTTAAACGTTTAATTTAAAACTAATATATTTTCACAATTAACGATAATAGTTTATCATAATGAACATTGCAACTATAACGTTATTTTATGATCAATTTCAGTTAATTAAACTCGTGTAAAAAATTGCGTGCTCCTTCTCATTAACATTTTATTTATATTTAAAAATGAATAAAATATAAATTATCTTAAATGAAATTAAAAATATAATATTATTCTTATATTGTGTAATATCAGAAATTAGCCTTATAATTCCATAAATGTAATAATTACTTACTTAGCCTCTTCTTCCAGTTCTTTTTGCTGTTGTTCTTTCATTTTTATCATCTCCTCTTCATTATACTTGCCAAGTTTATTACGCTGTAAGAATGATCTCAAAGTGTCATCCTTCTTCTGATATTCTTCTTCAGATAGCTGGAACCTATTACACATTGTATTAAAATTACTTTACACAGTGCTACACAAAAACATCACAGCAAAATGTTTAAAATATAATGTCAATTTATTTAATTTCAATGAAGTGAAAAATGTTTTCAAATGTAGGGTACTCCATCCCTACTGAATAATATCATTTGATAATTAATCTAATAAAACTATTAGCACCTAGGGTGGAATTAAAAATATTATTTTGTTTCAGATAAAAATATGTTGAAGCAAACTGAACAACTGTCTGCAATTTTTGAAGAACAAACATGGCACATTCGTGAACTACCCTGTAGATCCGGGCTTTTGTAGAATAGTTTTACATCAGAAGCTCGTTTTTACAGGTATCTCACGGATGGTAGACCTCTCTACTTTATGAAAATTTTAAGATAATTTTATTTTTTTTACTCACAATTTACATACTATTATTATCTCATTTCTATCATGTAAATCACATTACCTAGTTAATAATAAAGTTTTTTTTCTTTTTATAAATGCATGATTGTCATTCCAAAAGGTAGATATTCAGGGATAATGTCTGCCACATAACTAGTGGTAATTTGGTACTTTTCAAAAATTTGACTGGGTATCAGCTGGAAAAGTATCAATCAAATTTACGTACAAAATCTGATGAAAGCAATGTATTATGGTAGGAGCTTTGACTAATTAGCCACCACTCTCCTAAGTTGAAAACCACTTCTGGCATTTGCACTTTAATTAGCATCTTCAATAAAACAATATTAAGATGTTCTGGTCAAACACAACCAAAAATTTTATGGGAAGTATGCCAACTGAAACATGAGTACTTTTTGCATTGTAAGAGACTTTATATATATATGCTATATGCATATAAGGGCATTTATTTAAATTGGTATATTTTGGAAAATTCTAAATAAAACAGATAATTTAAGTTTCTAGGGTGCTTGTCTCATATCACATGGTGTCAGTTTATGTTTAGAAGCCTTAGGGTCTTATGATTTTGATATCACAATAGCTGAATTATGTTCAATTTTTCTATAAGAAGAAAGCCTAAGTCTAAGGTTTATTAGACTTATCAAAAGCAAATAGTATTATATTATTTTATCTAATACATATTGTAACTGCGTAAGTATGTTTGTATGTCATCATACATTTAGGCTTAAATAGCAGGAGGGATACTGATTAAATTTGACATAAGTGTTTATTATGTCATGGAATAGGAAATAAAATACTTTTTATCAACCAGAGAAGCAAGTGGAGAACTGTTAGTAATTAATAAATAGCTAGTTTAACAGTCACATCACCAGTACCCAATATTTAATATAATTAAAAAAAAGTAAATAAAAGCTATTGAGCATAAAGATGTCATAAATACTTTTATACAAGCAACATAAATAGTACATATACATAGCAAAGACAATGCTATATTTATTATGTATCCATTTGTATGGTGTCCTGAGTCCATTCAAATCCCTACTCATATCTCTCTCTCTCTCTGGTTTCTTATAAAAATTAACCAAGGGAACTGGTATCCCTAGTATTTAGTTTATTTATTTAATAATTTGGCTAAATAAAGTACATATAAATGGTTCTATATGAATGAAAGTACAATGCAGTGAAGTTGTTAGATTGACATAAAAACTAATAAAGATTATCGGTATTAATATTATTGGTTCATTCACATTGTAATTTAATATTAGGAACTGAAATTCCTTGCTAGTGTTATACAAACCTTTGCAATTCCTGGTCACTTTTCATACAATTGGTGGATGTAATGGATTTCAAATAACTTCAAAACCAACTAAATCTATGTAATCTGTAATCGCTATACTATGCTGAACAACAAGAAAATGCTAGTAACAGGTTTTTGTAAAAACCATCATAGTAACTTAATTTGATGAGTCCTATTTTTGGATCAGCCACTGCATATCCCTATAAACTTGCAATATTATTTTGCAAGCTATCATTATCACAGCTGTCAAAAATCATACTTATCAATACTAATATCATTATTTTAGAATTTTAATGGGCACATCATAAGCTTTACCAGAATAGACTAGTTGACTCTTCTTTTAAAGTACATCTTATATAGTTATTATCATATTTTTTTAGGAACTATAAACAAAAAAACTTTTCGTAATCAGACAAAAACGCTGTCAACCATATTATATTTGCTGTGATGTCATAGGGCTTGAAAACAAACATTTGTTATTTCAAACGTTTATCATTGTGTAAAAAACAATATTTTTTATTAAAATGCCAACATGTTGAACAGGCACAATCTGTTGGTCTTGTTTCGAAAATTTTTTATTACATAGATATGTATAGCTAACTATCTACGTAAAAAAAGGGAAATAAATGTAAAGAATATAATAAAATATTCAGAATTGTTAATTGTTTATGTTTAATGTGATTGTTTGCGTAAAAAATTCGGATTTGCGCCACCAGTTGGTAGAGCTTTCATCCGTACACGTTACTTATAAGATCCAACATGAAATTTACTTAGAGTCCTATGATGTCTAAATGAAAAAAATATATTTGCGAATTGAAAATACGTAGCCATCTTATACTTAAATATTGGTTAATATATAGAATCTCTTGATGTATTAAATAGTTATAAATTACAAGGTTAAACCATATTATGTAAGTTGTTTTCTCTATACTAAGTGGATAAAAATGTCAAAATCACATTTTCCGATTTTGATAATGTATACCAGTTAAAAAGCTTTATCTATACTTGACATCAAATACAACTGTAGAAAGACACTAGTTTTCCAATACATAATGTACAGATATGAATAAAGCTTTTACTACAACTAAATGGCTATAGAACTACATATATAGTTGTTAGTGGTTATAAGTATGGAGATTATTATTAAGATGAAAAGCTTATGAACATACTTTTATACTAATAGAAACTTTCCTCCTTCCTTTGTATTTTTATTGTTATTATTCTGTTAGGTATCACAAACTCTCGTCTCATTAGAAGAACCATATCTTCACAGTTCTGATTATAGATTACAAATGTTCTGACTACTATGAATATAATTCATGGACTATAGCTATAATTCACGCACTATGAATGACTGACTAGACAACGTTAACTGTTCGACTGTCCAAGCGAGAATGATTCTCTTTGTATGTCCGTTGTTGTATTTATATGAGTGATCCGGTAGTAGTCGGAGGTATCCGAATATGTCACTCAAACATTTCCATGTTCATTTAAGATCCATTTTGGTACTACAATCCACTTATTTTGACGGTAGTTAGTTTATTCTTAACCATAGAATACCCTGTCTACTAATAATACTTTATATTGTAATTAACTTCCACAAAGTTGCAGGTCATTGCTACTCATAAGTATAGTGATAGTTTATTGTGCTGAATTTATAAATTTACTATTACAATTAATTCATCTTTACTTGTTTCACATGTTCTCTATATTTACCTAAATAAAATATTTTACCTCGCAAACATGTTACCTCGACTATCTCCATAACATTTTTAAAATAAGAAATGATATGATCCTTTAAACATGTATTTCTACTGTAAATTTTAGAGACTCATTCACAAGCTAAATAAAGCTTTTCTAAGTATTCTGAAATGATTATGTGTCAAATTTAAACCATTTTTAGTATACCTTTCTGCACTATCTGTAGCACTGAAATCTTTCATTAATGTAAACTTGTCAATAACGTGTATCCTCATCCCGTCTTCTACTGGGTAGGAACCAAGCAGAGCCTGATCATTATCAATGTCACATACAAAGTTGTTCTTGTTATCATACAATTTTAGTTTCATTGTTACAGCTGATCCGCCTGTAACTAACTCGAGTTTTGTCTGGAAAAATTACCACTTGTCAGTTTACCTAATAAAATTTAATTTTGTGCACTATTTTATTCATAAAGAAGTTTTATGCAGTCTATCATAGTAACCTTAAACTCGAGGATTGTTATCCCTTTATTGAATCTTCGTTCTACAGGTGTTGTATCTTCATCCGACTTCGTTATGTGTACATTTACGAAGTCCTGCGTAATTACTCGAATTCCTTCCATATTATCAGTTTTACAATCTAAAAGAATCACAATTTACGAGTTTCGAACACACTGAATGAAAATAAAAACATGGAAACGTCAAATCTGTCAAACATCAAATAGCTAGGGATGCTCGAACATCAATGTTTTGACATCGTATTCAATTTCTTATACACGATGATTCCACATATTTGTGTGTTGTGAACAGAGCTCGATGTCATTCTCTCTGAAGATACAGAGGAAACCATAGGTGTCAAGTATTTAAGTGCCAGATTAGAAAGAACTGAGGTAAAATGTCTCGTGTTTATTCAAAACTTTGTCGAATTTTCCTTACGGAATAGATTTAAATAAATAAAAAAACTTGTTTGATAAATTTTTCGATATTAGATATTTTGTCCCGATATATCGGATCAAAATATATCAGATAAATCGATATTTTTTAAACAAGGTTACTACTATCCTAATATAATAAAGCGTTTTTTTGGTTATTTGTTTAAACACGCCGATCTCTGAAACTACCATTTGGATACGAAAAAATATCTTTGTATATAATAGCCAGATTCACGAGGAATAGTATAGGTTTTATCTATCTAGCAATAGGCTACACCTCTCAGCTAGCCTTGAATATATATTTTTGTTAATTAGGTCGGAAGACATAGCGCACCCTAATTACTTTATCCGTGTGCGCTGGCGTAATGATACGTAAATAAAATTTTCTACAAAAATACTACTCCTTAGTACATCTAAAAAAAGTCCGCGATATCATATGCTATTTCTTATACATACGCCACAATTAGGTAATTTGTGAGTTTTATTGAAAATTGATTTATAAGCACTATTATTAAGCATGACATATTAGTCCTTACGAACGAAAGTTACTTCATCATCAAGACAATTCTATGTAGATAAACTTTGGCCTTTATAGCATGGTATGTGGACAAATAGTTTAGGAGATAATGTAAAATTAAAATAATTCTACACTCGGCTTGGTTCTACGATTGTAGATGTAGTGGCGCGAACGAGCCTTGTGAGTTGTGACGTATAGCGACATATCCCTGGTCGCCCTATAAAAATATTGTCTATACTAAAGTATTATAAATCATCAATATTTCATTCATCTTCATCAATCATTCTTTTAAATTATACGCAGGTGAAACCGCGGGGCACAACTAATTCTATTAGATATGTGAAAGTTTCTATGTTGTTGCCATAGACGTATTGTTGTTAATCAATCAGACAAATACGGCTGAACGGATTTAGATGAAATGTGGTACATACATATTTTATAACATGGAATTAACACATGGTTACTTTTTATCCCGGTAAATTACTATATTTTTTCTTCTCTATTTTACGCAAAGTCGTAAGTAGAAACTAGTTTATTATAAATTATTAGTTTATCCAATAAATCTATAACATCTGGGCGACTGAGCATCGCTCGGTGTCCTGCAAAAAAAGCTATCTAGATAACCTGAAAAGTATAAGATTATCTAAATAAAGAATTTCATGCAAATCATTATAGCAGTTTCCGGGAAATCATATTATGTATACAAGAATAGCTCAATTAACAGTATTACATTTTAAAAAATAGTATTCTTATTCGCCAATAGATGTCGGGAAGAGCCATATTTTTCTGGTCATTGTTTAAGTTGATTATTGAAAACACGAATTCATTTTCATTTTCTGAAAATGAATCGTAGCTAGATCGATTTATCGGCCCGGGTGAAGCTGTAAAAGCAGTTTGAGGCTTCAGGGCCCTTATGGCTAACAGTAAAGTCAGTTTGAAAAAAAAAACGATTTATCGTCCCCGAAACCCCATGTATACTAAATTTCGTGAAAATCGTTGGAGCCGTTTCCGAGATTCGGATTATATATATACAAGAATTGCTCGTTTAAAAATATAAGATATATATAAAAACGAAATAACACTCATCACGAGATCTCCGAAACTATATGTCCGATTGACTTGAAATTTAGCATGGTTATTCAAAGATTGAATTGAAAGATTGCACACGGTGCATACATTGTCTTATGATTTGAAATTGTGTACTTAGACCTTTTTTTAAAAATAATGGAAAATGAGCATCAACATTTATTCAAACTCATGTGTAAAGGGTGTATAAATAGGGGTTGAAAGTTTGTTAGGTAAAAACAATTTATGTATAAATATTTTCTTATTGTTAAGCATACATAATACGTCTATTGACTTGAAATTTAGGCATACTCTACAATTTAAGAAAAAAACATTAATGAAGGGTGTAAAATTAGGGTTCAAACTATGTACAGTGAAAATGTTTGTTTTTCTTTATAGATTTTATGATAATTATTAACCACAAATGAATCATAAATAGTCTCCGAATGAAAAATCACCTTTTTTAAATACTTCACTAAATTAAATGAAGGGATGAAATTTGTATTGTATGATTGTGTAGGTAGTCTAAGAAACCTTGACTCTTTACTATTTTTTAAAAATCGATATATATATTATTATTTTATCAATGCGCAACTGTGTTACTGCGGTTAGCGTTGCCATTTTAATAAAACAATAGTCCGTCTTTTTAATTCCGTGTAGTTTTTATGTACGGATTTAACTCAAAAACGGCTTGACCGATTCTTATGAAATTTTGTACACGAGAAGCTTTTGTGATTGGTCAATTGATAGGCTACAAGAATTTTCAATAACACTTATAAACATTGTGAAAAGAAATGTTTTAAATGAATTCTTAAACGATTTTGATGAAATTTGTACACGGGAAGTGTATGCCTTTCTCAATAGATAGAATATATGATTTGTCAATGAGTAAAGTAAAATTACGGTATAAAAATAACTACTGCGTAAAAACGCGTGAGCCGAGGGCGCTCGCTAGAATCAAATATAAAACAATGTAGATTTTAAGGTGAACAAAACAAAAATTTGTTTAGGTAATAATCCTTTTTCTCAAATCTGTGGTAATAATATCGTCAGTAAAAAGGTCAATGACAATGAATCGTTGTACAAATTGCAAGTCTGATCGGGATTGAATATCAGTTATTTTAAACTATCCAGGTACATACTTATCGTGCTGATTATACTTCATATTTGTATGATGATAATGTAACATTTGTACATATGCTTTACATTCACCATCGATGTTCGATAATTCATATCTTTAAGTAGTCTATAAATCACATTGAAGATTAGGATATCTACAGAAAGTAAACAGGTATTTCATTTCTCGGGGCTCGTCGTTATAAAGTTTGCTATACATAATCATTATTTTATAGGATAACCTCAAAAAAAAAATTTTTTACTCCGCACATGGTCATATTTTAAATTATACGTTTTAAGAATGCACACCAAAATCAATTCAATTTGAAAAATTTAAAGGGTCGCTGAAGAAAACAAAATGGATAAAAATTGTTTATTATCGGCATGTGACGATGCACAGCATCTGTGAGAGGGCGTTGTATACTTCCGCTTGTTTTCCACCAATCACAGCGCTTTAAACTGATGACCTTGTGCTCTGCAGCGCCATCTACTGAGTTTAAGTCACAGGAGGCCGGTGGGGGCATTTAATCAGTCATAGCGTCGTTACTTCCCGAACGAGCAACACGTCTACAGACCTACGTGGTTCTGTATTCACCGAAGTTTAAAAACCCCCCTTGGGTTTTTTGTGCAAATTTGAGTTATATTTGTTTGTTGTTCGTTTAAAAAAGTCAAATAAAATAGAAAAAAAATAGTGCAAGTGACGAGTGTTTAGTAAAAGTGATATGAATGTTAGTGCGCACGCAGCGTTTTCACACCGGTGTAGCACTGTCGCGCCCGACAGTCGACGGCCGGGGCTCGTCAAAAACATCTCAACTCGTAGTCGTTGTTCCTAAATTTTTCGGATAGCGAGGTAACATGGAGAAGACGCGGTGAGTCTAGTTTCAATAACTAGTTTTCTTACACATGAAGACGCGGTGAGTCTAGTTTCATTTACTAGTTTACTTACCCTCACTACGGGGCGAGGATATTTTATTACAAAAACAATGTGTAATAGTTTATGCGCTTTAAAATCGGAGGGTCTCCAATACGCGTGCCATATGGCACCGGTTTAAAAGCGGCTTACTGCAGTTACTATTGAGACCTTTCCTTTACAATCGCGTCTTTTAATTCGTGAGTACATACTTTAAATGTCATTAGAGTACCTCGGTTTTTGATCCTGAACGCTCAAAGCGTTTGGAATGATTGCATATCGGGTCTATCTTGGATATACGTTCAAGTATCCGATACTGAAAATAATACTCGGTCTCGTAGACCTGGAGTAAATTTTTTAATAACTTTTAACCTGTAATGTTTCTTCTGGTACGATGTTTTCGCCAAAACAGTATTATTATGGTAAAAGTATATTTGAGATTTCTCACCTTATTCGAAATTTCACGTAGTAGTCACAGACCTCATGGCGCAGTGTTAGTAAGCTTTACTATTGAGCCGAGAGGTCGCGGGTTCGATCCCCGCATATGACTTACATTTGAACATAATTATTAGTTGCCTGGGTGTTAAATACCCTATAATATATACGTGTGTACATCCAAAGCTTACAAAGTGTACAAAAAATGGTCGTTTACAAATATGGGGACACACGCCCATACTTAGTAATGATATCATGCACTCATATGTGTATATCCATAGTTACTAACCACAGTACAGGCAACCATACTTACATACAAATAACCATAGTTAGTACAAACGCTGTTTAGTTTGGAATTAAATGGTGGTGTAAATATGGGGATTTAACCCATATTTATTTTATTTAGTACTGAAATCTTTCACCCATATGTGCATATGTGTATATTAGTTTTTAAACATCGTACAAGTTATGCTTAACTAGCAATGAAATGGTTGCGTGTGCATATGAAGAAAAACTCCATATTTATTTTATGTACGGATTTATACACACGATGTGTCACACGGTGTCACATATGGTCACAACACCTTTAAATCGGCAAGGAGCGTATCCTGATCGATTTGTGTGAGGATTTGCGTAAAATCCGCGCAAGTTTAAAACTTTGTTTCTTCGACAAAGAGCCAGCTATCGCTTTGCTGCTCTAGATTCCGATCAGAGTTCTCGCGTCGCGGCACCAGAATATTATAATAACATTTTTGTAAACTGACTAGATGTTTGGTCGGGTCACGTCAGTGACGTCAGGTCACGGTTCGTCCTGGCATGGCAGTGCCACCGGGATCGGGTCACAATGAAATAAAATGTTTGTTCGAAAGGAAAATTGTATGAAGCTTACACTCTTGATACTGGTGGAGTAGATAGTTGGATCCAGTGGTTTGAAACTGAAAAATTTATTTTCAAACAAAGCTTATTAGCCAGTATTTTCTTCTTGGCGAAGAGAAGGGAGGGCGAGCAATGGGGTGAGACTTTCTAAAGTACCCCTTCAATCAAAGTGGGGGAAAGTTTAAATAAGACTGTCTATTTATTAAGCTTCCTTTGAACTTTGTTAAAGCTGTCGTTAAGCGTATTGGTGACAGTGGCAGACCCTACAGGCCTTCTCGTATCACGCGAATGCGCCTGCCATTCACCCCCTAAGCCTTAGCTTCTCGACTCATTCTAAAACACAGTCGAATTAAAATGGGTCTGTATAAGCGGCTTCAACCCGTATTTTACGAGGGCTGTACCCGAGCGTATCTGGAACAGTGGCAGAGCTGCAGGCCTCATAAGCTCTTCTAATTTTCACGGGAATGTCAGACACATTCCTTCACCCTCAAGTTTGGCCTTGTGAAACAGTCTAATAAATTGCCATTAGCGGCTTCAATTCAATTCAATTTTCATGAGGGCTGTCCCCGAGCGTATCCTGGACAGTAGCAGACGCTGTTGGCTCCGTAGGCCTTTCTCGAGATTATTACGAGAATGCGTTTGTTATTTACCCTCTATACTCAACCTTAAGTTCAACCTTAAGTAACAGAGACAATTAAATTAAGCAGTGGCTTCAGCACAAAACTTACGAGGGCTGTCCCCAAGCGTATCCTGGACAGTGGCAGACTCTGTACGTAGGCCCTTCTCAAAATTATCATGGCAATACGTCTGCCATTCACCCTCCAACCTAGTGTCAGCGTAATGAAACATCATCCAATTAATACTCGTCAATAGCTTCAAATTTTACGACAGCCATTCCGAAAGCTTATTGGGGAAAGCGGCAGATTGCTCAGACTCTGATATGTCACAAATGATAAGAATCCAAGAACGATGTGTCAAGAACGATGGTGTGAACGATGATGTTGACGACTGGCAGCAACTCGGAGCCCATTCATTTTACGAGCATATTTTTGTCGAGAGCATTGGCTCTTTAAGTCCGTGCTGAACCCTCTAAGTACATGATGTTCTTGAGGTTACTGACTGACAGAAACTCGAAGCTCAGTTTCTTTGACAATGTTTTTGACTAAAACATTGGCTCTTTAAGACCCTGCTGAACCAGGTCAAGGATATACAACACTAATCGGGCACTTTAATTCAGATCCCTCAATTCCGGAGGACAGAGTGGATCGTTTAGCTCAATTTATTTCATACATACTTTCACCCACCTTTTGTTACTAAGGTGACTGGCCCGTTCAGGACGACTTTCATCTAACTGGTGATGTTCGTTATTTCAAGCCCAGATGCAAAGTAAATGAGTGAGTGAATGTATATTTTTGGGATGTATCTGTCATTCACGTAAAGTCCCTATTGGATTCAGGTCAGCAGATAATTGGGCCTGAAAAGTCTGCCGTTGACAGAGACAGATTTTCTAGAACTCTCGGCATAGGTCACAGTTAAATACGTAACCTAATTGTTCAGACAGTCAATGGAATAATCCGTATTATATATTCGCAAAGAAAGCGGACATGGTCACTAATCCCACGCAACTTGACATTGATTTGATATCTACTATCTCATCGCGGATAAATTCTCACGAGGGAGGCAAGCAGCTGAGTAGCCAGCGCCGAGGACAAAATTCCTTTATTTGGATTCTCAGAAAACATTCATTCGCTTCCATACAAATAGTTATGAAAAAATTACGTTAAAGGATAGTCGACGTCACACAGCACATCCAGGATGTCGCCTTATTACTCGGAGAGAAGGCATTACAGACCGATCAAACCCGCAAATAACGTTTAAACTTAAGTTATAGAATATTGAAAACATACAAAGCTTCAAGCTGTGGAATCGAATTTTAGATTCTTAACATTATAATTATCTCTATTATCTATCGATTATTATTAAATAATCCATATATATTGTTGCTTAAAACATTATGTACTCGCGGGAGAGTTGTAATAGAAAAAGCTTTAATTCAATTTTTTCTTAGTTAATCAGGTGTAAAAGCAATTTTCCTACGTAAGTTTAGAGCAGAGAAATCGTCAATTTGGTGTCCAAGTGCCATGGTGTCTGAGGTTGTTTTAGGATAATCCACCGCGAAGGACATAAGGCGTCTTGTAGGCTTGCATTCTGCTCTTGGCGTATCCAAGCCCGGTAAAGCTGTAAAAGCCGTAAAGGCTCCAGGGCCCCTCAGGCTAACAGTGTAGTCAGTTCGCGTCAGGCCGACGACTACACTGCCTAGTTTTATTGGAGGCGTTCTTAAACCTCTACAACGATGCTTGTCATTTTGATTCCCATCTCTGTGTAAAGCTGACGCAGGCTTAGACAGAGGCTATGGAGTTTCAATATCTTAGAATAAATAATATTAATATTCTCTGGAATCCTGCCAGTGGAAATTGGTATCATGGCCACACAAACTTGGCCGAGTGTAATAGTCTTTTATTACTATGAAAGCTAAGACACAAGCTGCTTCGTGAACTGTTGTTGGTATCTAGATAAAAACTGGGTTGAGATTGAGTTAACTGAGTTCTTTGGAATCGGTTGTCTTTCTTAAAATGGTATCGGGATTTCATATTCTTAGCCATAGTTGCTGGTGTAACAAAAATACAACTCTTAAGAAAAAATCAATAATTTAAAAAGTACTTAGTTATTTTTATCTCGTATAACTTGTTATTACGATGATAAATTTAAGTACTGGATTTATTACCAATAATATTTACTATAATAAAAAAAAATATAGTTACTGTACTAAAACGATGAATACTGGATGAATCATGAAAATAAGTTTAGAATTATTTTACTAGTGTCATCGTGTGACTAGTTTAAATTTAAATTATTTCTGTGTGATTACAGCTTAATAATACTAATTACATCCACTTCACATAGCGTCGTTATCGCGTCACCAGGAGTTATAAACACGTCTCTCACAGATGCTGTGCATCGTCACATGCCGATAATAGTGCAAGTTTTACATAAAAATAAAACTTGTATTATTGAGCATTGACGATGCACAGCATCCATTTCAAAGCTCCTGATGAGAGACTGCTATGACTGATTAAATGCCCCCACCGGCCTCCTGTGACTTAAACTCAGTAGATGGCGCTGCAGAGCACAAGGTCATCAGTTTAAAGCGCTGTGATTGGTGGAAAACAAGCGGAAGTATACAACGCCCTCTCACAGATGCTGTGCATCGTCAATGCTCAATAATACAAGTTTTATTTTTATGTAAAACTTGCACTATTTTTTTGCTCGTCATATAACTGTTGTCTACGGTTGACGTTATATCATCAAAGAATAGAAATAAAGCATGAGACATAATGCCCAATATTACTGTTTAACATCGATAACGAAATATATTAGGAGTACACAACAATAACGAGTAGGCGTTTATACTATCCCGATGACATTACGGTCAACACAACCGCGGCACGACAAATATGTGCAAAACATGCTATATCCATTGTGACCTCAACCGTTGTTATCGCATTATTAGTCTCGTAATAACTACGAGATAACTACGATTGAAATCTGACGGTATTTTGTAAAATAAGATAGTTTTCCAGATATCTCTGTAATTAGCGAACAGACGTTTTCAAGTCAAAAAAAGTTTTGTAATGTGTACATTTACAGGTCACTCGACACTCGAAAACATCTAAAGTCGGAAGTTTCAAAAAAATCCATAACGATCTTACTTGAAATATTTTAATCAAGTTGATTTTTGATGAGCACTAAAACTTGTTAAATTAAAATATTTTCATGCGAGATGAAAGATTGATTTTCGGGCCATATTTAGATTTATTTCGTCTTAAAAAGCGTTAAAACCCCTTTGGCTTCTTGCCATGCGTTTCACTGGTGGTAAAGTTGAAAAATGCAAATCCTCAGTGCTTATTTCGAGTCCACTGTGTATTGAATTTTCTGATAATTCACTTTTTCTATAAAGAGTTGACAGTGACAACGAGGCTCGTTACAATCAGCTGAAATTCAAAGAGAAACACAACAAAGAGTAGTCAATGTGTGCAAATATGCCCCGAGGCGCCGTCGGCTAGTTCCCGAGAGCGCTCGCACCGTATTACCTAAATAATTAAACATAGCTCCAATGTATTTCAAAGAATTTTATTTAAGCATAATAATGACAAAAGCATTAATTGAAATTAAAATTTAAATCATTGCTTATCTACATAACACCCTAATATAACTTTGAGTAAGTATGTTGCAACAATGATGTTTAGAAAACTTTGCAAAGTTGTTAACAAACAAGAACAATAATAATATGCTCTTCTAAAAAAAAATAGCATGTCATTCATCCATCGTTACATAAACAAATATACCTACTCAAACACCCTAACTTAACCTAAACGTGATGAATATTTAAATATATAGGTATAAGAAATTTATAAAATAACCAATATCTATCATATAGATTTAAATAATGTCCGTTTAAAAGAACCAGTTCCTACCTTCACCGATGGTTATTACTAAAATATGTTTAAAATTAACACGATTATTCATCTAAGTGATTATAATATTAATTTTAATAAGAAAAATGACCTAAACTAATGAAATAACAGTGAGTTATATTCATGTTAGTATGAAATTTGACTATCCCTTGCGTTGAGATAGGTACATATTGAAAGAGAAGTATTAGATTAACATATTAAACATAAATCATAAAATTCGTCACATTAGTAAAATTAATGATTAAAATACAAAGTTATCGAGTATATATTATATGTAAAAGGAAGTAGTGCATCTTCCAATCTTGATATTTGTTCCTTGTGTTTCCGTGGAGGATTCGGGTGACGCGGCCGCCGTCGAGGTATTTTGCACACATTGCTATTGATATTATAAAATGTCGAAATGGTTATCACGGTAAATATTATATTTGTATATATATATTTTTTTAAACATTAATAGCTTTACTAATGATTCTGAGATAATTTTATTTAACGAATTATTTATTTATTTGTTAACGAATTACTCGATTAATTAAAACGAATCCATTTCGACATTATTGAATAACCGAAAGAGAAAAAGATACGCCCGCGCCGAGTACAATCGTGAATTTAACAATTGATAAACAAACAGTTGCAACATGTTATTGTAATTATTACAAGATTATTCTCTAGGGAGTTCCCGAGATTTCTATATGCGACGGGAATGCCCCTGCCTAAGACAAAACACACGTTAAAAAAAAAACGGTTTAAAATCAAATGAATAATAGATAATCACTATGCCACCTAGATGAATTTAGTTGTCCCGTTAATGGCCGTCCGAGGCAGATGTTCGCCCTTTACCCTAAGTCCGGGCCTGTTTACTTGAAACATTTAAACGTGAGTCAATTATTTAGTAGTCATGTTGCAACCGTTCAAGTGCAATTGTTCTAGACGCGCGTGTAATATATCATTTAGCAACCGTACCTGGCCCGGGTCACTCGATTTGAGCGCCGAGGCTAGTTCCTCTTCTCTCGATCAGCGCCGGCGATAAAACAAAACACCACATCGTTTACCAATAAGGCACACGTATATTTCATTATCGTTTTTTTGTTGTTGTGTATAATAAAAAAATAATCTTTGGCGTTATACGGTATCGGCGGTGAGTCGCGAGCCGGCGCGACCGCTGCGTCACCCGAATCATGTCCACTGGAAATAGCCGATTCTCCATCGGCGCCTGTGTCAAGCGGCCCCTTCTTTACTCTCCACACTTCTCGTTTCCCCGCTCGAGTCTTCCGTCTCCATCACTTCTTGTACTTCCTTCTCTGGTTCATGGCTGAATATGTCCGCATTCGCGACGGGTTCCGTGGACTCAACCTCGGCTGGTGGGAGTGCAGTCGGTTCAGGATCGACTGGCATCGTAACCGAGAAACTAGTGTCCACGGAGTCGTTAGCGTCATACAAGTTCGGGGCACTCTCGTTTTCTTCTCTGCTGTCAGCATCCATCGGTTCGTTGTCCCCAGTCACAGTGTAATTTTGTTCATTACTATCCTGGTTAAAACTTTCATCGCTTTCTTGTTCGTTTGATTGATATAAGATTTCATCTGTTGGTGGCTTCTCTATAGTTTGTTCTGATTCGGCTGTAACTATATCTGTTGTTTCATTATTGGGACTGTTTGTTTCCTCATGACTAGCATCGACATGTTTACTTTCTACCGCAGTAAGCTCTGAAGCAGATTTTGTTGTAATTTCACTTTCAACATTAGTACTCTCTTGTATGTTTTCTTGATCATTCTGATTTGTTGGTTCTTCTGCGGCCCCCCATCTGGACTTCCTGTCTTTATCTCTTCTTGGAGTCCTCTCTTCTTTTGTTATAGGTGGTTTTTCCTCTCTTGTTGCAGAAGTACTTTCATCTTTTGTAGAGGACGCTCTCTCGTCTCTTTGAGTTGGACCAGATCTTCTATCTTGTCCAGATCTTTCATCAAAGTTCCTCCTCCTGTCATTTCTGTCTCTAAATCTATCTTCCTGCTCTCTGTTTCTTCTGTCTCTTCTTCTATCATCCCAGTCATTTCTCTTGTCCCAATCTCGCTCTCTGTCTCCATTCCAGTTTCTGTCATTATACTGTTCCCTGTCATCAAATCTTTTATTGTTCCTATCGAAAAACTCAGGCGGACCTTCAAATCGCGGGGGTCCGTCATATGGTCTGTCTCCTTCAAATGCTCTTGGTCCGTCAAATGACTGTCTAGGTCCATCGAAAGGAAGCCTCTGTCCGTCAAATGGTGGTCTAGGCCCATCAAATGACGGTCTCGGTCCGTCAAACAGAGGTCTCGGCCCATCAAATGGAGGTCTCTGTCCGTCAAATGATGGTCTCGGTCCATCAAATGGCGGCCTAGGTCCATCAAATGGCGGCCTGGGACCATCAAATGGCGGCCTGGGTCCATCGAACGGAGGTCTTGGTCCATCAAACGGCGGTCTCGGACCGTCATACGGAGGACGATTCATATCAAATGGCATCCTGTTAAATGGTGGTCGCTCAAATCTTGGTGAAAACCCTTCGAAAGGTGGTCTTTCGAATGGTGGTCGGTTGAACGGAGGTGGTCCCATTCCATTGAACCTTGGCCCGAAAGGACCCCCCGGCCCTGGCCCCGGTCCTGGTCCCGGCCCATCCATCCAAGGTCCTGAAAGTTATGAGAGACAGTGTGTAAACATACATTGAAACAAATTTCTATAATGCAACTTCGATCGAATTTGATATTTCGAGTCGTACCTGGCATCGGTTGCCTTGGCGGCCCTCTCATTCTCAATTCTGCAAATGGAAATACTCTATAATCTATAATTCACAACAAGTAAAATGAAGATTTATAAATTTAAATGATATAAATAAAATCAAGCAGGGGATTTTTTTTTTTATGAAATATTGAAGATTAACTTTATTTTAATATGTTTAATAAGATAAACAAAATGTGTCAGAAGTTTAGATACACGTGACACAAAAGAATCGTACAATACACGTGACTGAAATCGAAGCGAGACACATAACACATTTTTTTCTCTATAGATAAATGACAGAACATAACTGATTCCTCTTGTGAGTAATTTTTGATACTTACATACACTGTGAAAGCTTTTAAGGAGAAATTTGTATAGTATTTGTGTATTAGTAAAATCCATGGATCAAATACGATTGTTCCTCCTACATTTTACTTGAAACTTAAATAAACCCCTTCCAACCATTTATTTTATTTTTGACAGTTCGAGTACAACACAATTAGTGATGTCCTAATGCGTTACTGATTCGATTTCCTATAAGTATTGATTTTATTTATGAAGAAGTTTTAATTGATTCAACACATTTATAAGTATTTTATTTTTGCTCAACATTTTTGTTTTATAAACATATCCAAATGACTTAAATGACTTATATCTTATGTATTAAAATAAACCTTCTTTACTACGAGATTTATTAGAGTATGTATTTATTATTTGGCAACATCAATCAAGCAGTTCATAGAGAACATGCATCGCCAACAACGCGGCGGTGCCAGACGCCCTGTTAACTTTTAAATCCCATAAAACAGGAGACTATTATGAGGAGATGAATGCGGACATGTATGAAAAGTGGTCCAGGGAAATGCTTACACCACTCGAAGAACCATCGATAAAATTATTTATAATGCAGGGTGCATCATTCTCTTCAAATTAATAAAATGCCAATGCAGGCCAACAGAAAACGTTAAATTATAAACTGGCTCGGTGAAAATGGGGTGAATGTGGATGAGTCCCTACTAAAAGTATTAAAAATAAAGAAGCAGCCAAAACGATACGTAATTGACGAAATGGCAGCAGAATATGGGCATATCGTCCTCAGAATTCCCTAATACCACTGTCAATATAATTCCATTGAACTCATTTGAGCACAAGTCAAAGGACACGGCTAGAAATAACACAACTCGTCCTTTCACCGCAAAGAAATTGCTAGATTTACTAAAAAAATGCGTGTGCTAATGTGACGCTTGAAAAACTGGGCGAGTGTTTTCAAAAGAACAAAAAAGATTATATTGCCTGATTGGGATCATGATATTGCGTTTGACAATTTGTGTACGCAAGAATTAATAATTAATGTTACTGAGGATTCAAGTGATGATTTCAGTTCATCTGACAATTCATTATAAGAAAATAATATTACAAGTATTTTAGTTCCTTTTTTGCAATATATAAAAATTTTCAATATTTAACTTTAATTGCTCATTTTATTAATAACTATATACATAATAAGTAAATTAATATTTAATATACATTTAATTAAATGAAAATATTTACATAATCTGTGAGCTCGATAAATATCGGAGTTAACACGCATGTCGCTTCATTATAGAAAAATAAAAACAGCGTCCATGAACTGTTGCATTTTTTTTGTCTATGGTTGCCTGTTAATTATTATACATAGGCGTGCTTATGTCAAAAATAAAATAAATGGTTGGAAGGGATATAGTGAAATGAATAGTTAAAAAAATAATTAACGATGCCATATTTAAAAGTATCAAGAGTTTCCAATATAGGACAAATGTGTATGTTATCCAAATAAAAAGAAAAAATTTATATGACCAGGTAAACAGGACCCAGCTTCTCTGTCCCATTTTACTAGATCCGCTTTGTTTATATCCGGCTCTTAATTTATTGAATAATTAATATATACAGTTTTATTTGCATAAGTTTCTTAGCTATGATTTAAGAGTTCTATTAAGAAATTATTTTTTGAGGATTTTTAGGAGGGTTTAATAGGGGATAAAAGTTAATGTTTAAGCACTATTTCAAAGTTAATTTAGTATATATAGTATAGTATCTTGGTTACATATATAAAAAAAACGGTTTTTGTATTAATACGCACATTTTAGCTTTAATAAGGCGATAATACTTTCCATGAGATTCATAAAATACAACACAAATGTTGTATGAAGCTACTTTTACTACTTACTACTAAATTTTAGGCTTTTCGATAACTGAAATGTGATTGAAATTATAGTGTATAATATATTTAAAATGTAACTCAGAAATATACAATTCGCGCAAAGGAAGTCGCTGGTAGAAGCTATTCTTTTAAGAGAATATTAGGATAAGAAAAGCAGGTTGTTACCGGCTCTGAAGTGCGGGGCCATGTGCGCCGGCGGCTGGCGCTGCGGCGGGAGCTGCGTCCAGCCCGTCTCGCCGGCCGCCTGCTCTCCCTCTGGAACCCGACTCATCATATGGCAACACTCATCACTATCACAATCACGACGGCTCTCACCATGAGAAAAGCCGATCGCCACATCCCCCAACAATAATCATATATTCGGAAGCTTCTATAATTTGAGAAAGTTATCATTTCGAGATATGAAGAAAACCCCAACACAGGAGTGTCTACAACTTTTTTTTTTTTCAACTAATTATAACAGAAAATCCGATTAACTGTAGGATTTAAAAATTAATAATACAATAGAAATTACACGACAATCATAAAAGCAATTGTTATTAAAAGTACTAAGATTTCCATTAAATTATAGCTTGAGTTCACAATAGAGACATGGGTGATATCATTAAAATTTTTCTTAAATAAATATCCATAAATTACATCAGGTTTACTATAGAGGGTTCAGTTTTTAATAACTTGAATGCAAACAATTAATGATCTACTAAATCTATATTATAAAATTTGTAGTTCTTCACGGAACGTAGAAGTCATTCCATGATATATAGGCTATAAAAATTGTCAATTATACTTATAGAAATTGTAAAATAAAATTACTATGTTTTTAATTTTGTAGTAATTCACAACCATTTTGATGAAATTTTGTACACGGAAAATTTATGTCATCCCATGATTGATAGGCAATGAGAATCATCATAATAATCTTAGAATTCTTTTTTTTTATAATTTAAAACTGTTTTTGATGAATATTGTGCACGGGAAGTACACGCCATTCCTCAATTGATAAGACTTAGTTACTAACATTAGAAATAATATAGATAAGAAACAAATAGCTCTGGGAATGTTCATTGATTCCAAGAAAGTGCTTAATACGATAAACCATAAACTCCTACTTCAAAAGTTAAAAGGTATTGGTGTTAAGGGAACAGCTTATGGTCTAATACAATCATATCTTTCTGAAAGAAAACAGGACGTTAAAATTAGTGAAACTAATAGTAATTTCAAACCAATAACCTACGGCGTTCTACAAGGACCTATATTAGGGCCGTTGGTTGTCTCTTATCTATATTAACAATATAAAGAACTTTTTTTTATCGTCATAGGTTTTGGCGTAGTGGCCACAATCTCACCTCATGTTAAGGCACCATGTGGCCCAAGATGATAACACGCTAAAGTCAGTGGAAGACTGGCTCTCAAGTGCAAGCTGCCGGAACACACGGGTGCTTGGCGACAAATTTTCAACTTGAGGGTGGTAGCTAGCCAGGCGGGCATTAGAAGAAGCCCTATTACCATGCTATGGTTTCCTCACGATGTTTTTCTTCAACGAAAGCTCAGGCTCATTGCAGGGATTCGAACTCACGTCAATCGACCACACATTGACAAAGTTCAGTCAAAACTATCGGCCTGTATCGGTATTCTCCGACGTACAAATTATGATAGCAAGTAATTCCTAACGCTCCAACACGTAATAGAGTCCGCCTTCCCTAGTTACACTGTTTGTTGAATTAATTCAAGCAACCTACTTAAAAATGTAATGTAAACTGGTCGAGTTGAATTTTTGAATTTTAGCTGTAAGTTTCTCTGTAAAGCGAAATGTAATACACATTTAGAGAAATAAAAATATCTATGAAATGGTAATAGTACGAGTAAAAATAAAATTACGGAATGAAAATAATTAGTGCATAACACACGCGTGCGGAGCCGCGAGGCACCGTTAGTAGATTTTTAAGTAGCCAAGCATTAAGGATAAATGAACATCGTATAAAAACGTTGTATTATTCTGTTGATAAAATTAGAGACGAGATTTCAAAGGAATTGGTGTTTATAGATAAAAAAATGTTAAAGAGTAGATATCACAAGATTTTTTAAAGGGTATTATTTCACTGGTATTTGCTAATATTTCGGGGAACACGGGTCATTAAGTATAAGAAAAACTGGTGTAAGGTGTTCTGGATAGGGGATGATGCTGCTGGAGAGAGGGTATTAGAAGAACCTTACCTCCTTCAATAGCGGGCGGCGGCTGGTCATGTCTAGCAGCCGCTCTGTCCAGCATAGGCGGAGGGCGATCCATCCTCGGCTCCTCTCTTATCTCTTCGCGCGTCTCCCTCTTCTCCTGGAAGTCGTCCCGCGGCTTCTCACCGTCCGGTCGGTTGGTGGGCTTGCCGTTGGCCATCTCCCAGAGCCGTTCCTGGAGCGATTTCTCATTATCCGCGTTGGGAGCTGTATTCCGCGGCGATTTCTCTCGACTACGTTCACTGTTGGCAAAACAAAGACTATATAATTAGGCTGATAGCTGGAGGTAGCTAGAGATAGTCTAAGAAGAATCGCTGTGTCATGGTGTCTGGATGGTACTGGCCATATCAGAGCAATCTCGCTATTTCACCAATCTGTTCGCAGGATGCTAGAATACTGGTCAATCACAACCAAGAGGATGCGACGACTGGAAAGACATAGAATGGAGCAGTAGGGGGACTCACCAACGTATACTGGTTGCATTTGCTGCGATCCGAGGGTGCACCCTGAACTTCCTTGCACGTCTTACAGTCACAACACTTCTAGAGCACTCGAAAGATGTATTTTGCTTGATTTCCGATACTTTTTGCCATTTAACACGAAATTACTCGCAGCGCGTGTATCACTGCAGTTCCGCGGCGGCCATTACAATTTGTTCTGTATTACGAACCGTTACGCGGCAAGTTTGCGCGCGTATTTTAAATTCAATGATGTCCCCAAGGAAATAGGAGAAATAGGAAGAATTTGGAATAGGAAAAAAGGGATGTCGCAACAGTGTCATTGGTCATGTTTAAAATAATAGTAATAAAACTTGTTGAATATAAATTGAACTACATAAAATTTGATTACAGTAATAAGCTATATTGCATTTCTAGGGATCATTATCATTCCACTCGGATAATACCGGCTAGACATGCTTCTTGAACTTATTTGATAAATCGACAATGTATGTGTTGGCAAATTACAATTTAAGTAAAAACGTAAATAACTGAGTTTTTATGTCCTTGTTTACATTTTATAGCTTTAGCTATTGACCATTATTACTAACATTAGCACACCGACGTCGCGAACCACGTTAGGGAAACTCCAGTAAATTCGTCCTACGCTACACGAAACGTATGGCGTATGCTGCATCTTGCTCTGTCTTTGATTACCTATTATAGCATCTCTTTCTGTATAGTATTGTTGTTGTTCGTGATACTTGTTACACACGGACGCTGCGGTGCCGCCATGCTAGTTTCGCAGCTGGGAGCGGAACGTCGTGGTTTATCTTTTCGAACAGAATATAGCGGCGAAACAAAATGGCAAAGGAAGGAACAAAGAAAATTATCAGTGAAATTCAAGAATATCGTAGACGTAGCACAACTTATTTTCTTGCATTTAAAAGAGGGAATGCCAAAAATAAGTGAATGAGTGAAAAGGGTGTGAGAGAGATAGGGCACAGAGAAATTTCTTTGGAGATTTCAGCCCGATTGGTGGAATAACTCCACCCTACAGAAGATCGCAGCCAAATGACCTAGTGTTGAGTTTCTGCGGTGAGTAGGGTATCCAGAGCTTCTTGGGGAAGGGGGGGTTCAAGGTCGGCAACGCGCTTGTGATACCTATGGTATTTATTGCAGGCGTTCATAGGCTACAGTAGCCGCTTATCATCAGGCGAGCCGTAAGCCTGTTTGCCACCTGTATAGTATAAAAACAAATAAAAAATAGAACATTTTGGCTTTCTGCTACCATTTCGATACCGCAATTCGCAGAGTCCATCGGCGTGCTAAAGGCCTAAGTGACGGTGGCCCTAGATGGTAACATTTTAATCCTAGATGAGGACTAGCTCTCAACAGCAGCAGCCGGAATAAACTTATAGGGAACAGATTTTGCATGTAACATTATCTTCAAAGTATTAGAAACCGTTCTCACTGCCCAGAGTTCCGGCTCGAATACTGGTGCGAGGCATACGAACTATGCAATCACACATGCCAAAAGACATCAAATATTTAGTTTCTTTTACAAACTCCATACATATAAATTGTTTATTTGTTACTTGTACTACTTACCTATTATTATCTCTTGATGCAAACCGGTCTCTGTCCCTGTCTCTTTCTCTATCTCTGTCCCTCCTCTCGCGACCTCTATCTCTGTCTCGATCTCTTCGATCATCACGTTCCCTGAGCACAAACATACAATTTAACTTCATCTTCCTTTGTAAAACCTACTTTATCTTTGTAACATGTCCATGTGTCAGTGTACGGAGTCCTTGTGGAGCTCCCGGGTCGCTTGTCACTGGTTTGTTTGTATACAGTAATACCCCGATCTTGGGCGATAGGTGGGAAAGAGCGATAACCGTGTAATCGAATTCGCTTAACTCAGGCTACATACAAATTTATACAAAAGATGTTTAATTGGGCCCGGAAAACTAAAGAAAACAATAATTTTGAAGAAAAAAATATTATAATCAGATCTTAAATATTACAACAAATTATATTTCATTTATTTATTTAAAAAACGTAAAAACATAAGCAGAAATTATTCTGACATAGGAAATAAGGCTTCATAACATTTAACAAAGCCGTCTGACATTTTTCCCTCTTTTGCAAAATATCCTCCTATTAGTTATGATAAATTTTATTTCCTGTTTTGCAGTTAACTAAACGGGACCTTAGTTGGGACTGTTCTCTAAAATTTTTACATTTTTTCTGGATCTGAGCCCTTCTATCAAGATAGCAACAGTTATTTCATTTTGATCGGCAAGTTTAAAAAATGACGTAATTCTAAATTACCCTAAGTCGGGAAAATAACAAAGAAATGAATTTTCATAATGTCATTAAATTCACAAACATTAAAACACAAGATCCAAATACTCGTAAATACGAATAGAAGTAAAAGAAAAGTTGTCAACTTTTCCTGTTTTTTGTTTGTAATGTGTACCGTATATACTTTTGTATGCATTTAGTAAAAAGGTGTTATTTTGAAATTACAAACAGACATTTCAATTTTATTATATAGTCGATATAGATATAAAAGTATATCGATATTTCTGCTTATTTTAAAAAGGTAATGAGATTCAGTTCTTTTCAATATTTTAATTTATTTTAGAGATAATTTTTGTTATTTTTTTATGATTTTGACATAAACGAACTCACCTATCCCTGTCCCGGCCGCGATCTCGGTCTCTCCTGTCTCTGTCCCTCCTGTCGCGGTCGCGCCTGTCCTTGTCCCTGTCCCGCCTGTCGCGGTCCCTGTCGTTCTTCTTGTCGTCGTCCTGTTTCTCGTCGGCGGGCGGCGGCTGGTTCGCGTTGAAGGGCGGCGGCTCCGACGCATTGAAACCGGGCGGCGGCTCCGACGAGTTGAAATTCGGTGGCGGCTTCGATAGAAGTGCTTGAATCTATTTAATATTATTTTTTAAATTAAATGTAAACAATTTATTTACTAATACTAACGGGAATAATTCGCTCTCAGATAAACTTCTCTATGTATTCCCAACTCATGCAGAAACCATATAGTTTAAAAACCAAAACCCGACAGCGGAAGTCCGCGTGCTGTGAAAAAGTTCATCAAAATTTTCGAAATTTGCCGAGTCATCATTCATCATCATTTCAGCCAAAAGAATCGGGCATCCGCTCTACGAGCTACGTGGCCAGCCCACTGCCACTTAACACTAGCTATTCTTCGGGCTATGTCGGTGACTTTGGTTCTCCTACGGATCCCCTCATTCCTGATTCGATCACGCAGAAAAACTATAAGCATACAATGATACCTTATATATGTCAAATTATGATAGATAGAAGATATGCGGAAATATATGAAATCTCTTTCGCACTCAAAAACACACACAGTGCTCTAAAAAAGGTGCGGAACTATGAGTCCGTACTATGTTGTTTTATCAATGTAAAAAAATAATACATTCTACACCATATTATTATAATTATGGTTTATTTATTTGATTTTTTATTTACTCCTTATTGTTGCAATTTATATTGAGAAATGACGACACTTCGGGCGGTGGGCTCTATTGGCTTTACACAATCCTATTACTGTAGATAATACTGTGCACACATTGTTTATGGTTTCAATAAAAAAATCTATACTTACAATAAAAAGTAAAGAGTCGAAATCTGTACATTAAAGGTACTTGAGAAAGAATACTACGAAAGGGTTTCGAACAGGAATGCACAGACTTATTGGAACTAGGGGCCACTCGGACAGATTAAGAGCGAAATGCGGGCCACTACAAATAGAAGCAACTGAATAAACATTTAAAAAGAATTTACTGATATTTTAATTTTTAAATCCAAGTATAGCATTGCATTGATTTAATAAGTAAAGCGCACACAGCACAACCCTATGGTCTCAACAGCATATTCAGAAATATTGACATTGCTTTTATTTTTCGCTATTTCTTTTAATTCGTTGGCCGCACAGACATCGATAGTGGACCGCGGTCTGTGCAACTCTGGTTCAGAATCATAGACACATTTCGACGGTTTTCGAAAATTATCTGTCTCTTACTTTGTATTGCAATCACGTAGAAACTACTGGACCGAATTTAATTTAATCTAGTATAATTGTAGTTTATAATCTGTATGCTATTTTACACGCACGAACATTTGTATGGTATATAAATTGTGTTTATGTACATATAAAAAATTGTCAAGGGCGTTTCGGACCACGCGTTGTGTTTGGTTCCGTAGGTGCCAGTCATAATAGCAGACTTAGAAGGGAACTTTAAGTAATTACCAATACAATTTGGGCGAAATTTCTTTTACAGGTAGATTTTATAAGTTGGTCGAATATTATTCGATAACTTGTTAGCCTACTTGGCTATGATAGTTTTCCTTTTAGCTTCGTTATATATATATTACGGTCGTGATTTTTTTTACATATCCAATAACAACAATTTAGCTGGGTCAAAAATTTAAATTAAAGCTTAAATTTAAAGCTTAATATTTCGCTAACGTATCCCTGAATCGAAAAATGGTTTTCACCACTCGCAATATTATTGAATGGAATAGACGAGAAAAAAGGTGTGTGCGATAAATACACGATAGAAGTGAAACTTCATTTTAAAAGATACTTTATATTTTATTTAAACAGTGTGCAATATACATACACACCGACATTTACTCTCTCGCTCTGGCTCACACAAAGAGGAGAGACCGATAACGTGTGTTAAACGTTAAACGTTTAACGCACAACGCAGATAAGGAGAGAACATTTGGATTAATAATTACTTTGAAGACTCTAAATTATGTATAAAGCTCATGTGGAGAATAACGCGATCGTTGAACAGACGTGTTTGAAAAAAAACAAGCATCACTAGCACGTAAGGGAATACAAATGTTATTGTATGCATTTATAACAGTAGTAACAGTAGTAGTTGCTAGTTAGTAATATAATAATATTACTAACACAATTCTGCAGTACGTATTTAACTATTTATATAAGGCCTCGTAAAATATTTCTTTAACCATTAGATTGAGTATATATAAAAAACAACTGTATACTTATTCACTCAGATAAGGAGTTATACATCTTTGCGAAACAAAACAAAAATAACTCCAAAAACGTGCCAACAAATGACGAAGTTAACCATCAATGATAAAAATAAAGTTCATTCATTTTATCAAGCTTCTTAATTAGGTAAAAACAACGTTGTATCAAAAAAGATTACCTTATTATCATTGATGGCAAAGTTCATGACGACGCAGTTCCGTAACGTGACACGTAACTACTCAGCTCTGTGTTACCCTCTAGATGATATAACTAGATATCGTAGTACCTGGTCAGGCAGTAGCGCGGGCGCGGGCCCCGCTGACGACGCGGACCCCCCGGCGGGTGCGGGGGCGGGGGCGCGGGGCTCCTCCGCGTGCGGCTCCTCGCTGTCGAGCTCCATCGCGTCGTCGCTCTGGCTGACGTCACCCGCGCGCTGTCGACATTACATAACCATTCGTACACAGAGCCGTACATCGACATACGCCTACTCTATATTTACTTAAACTTCGAGGGAAGATGTAACTTAGAGTGGATACTACCTTTAATTCTGTAAAATTCCAGAACGAAAATGACAAATTATTTATTGCACTTTAAATACACTCAGTAACACGTTGTTGTTGTTAAATTTCTTAGTAAAAGAGATAATAAATAGAACTTTTGCATGATATGAGAGAGATAGTAAATTATATTACATGACCAAGCCAAGTAGACAACTGACAAATGTGACGTTCACTCGCTTCATTTACTGCTTGCAAAAAAAATTGTATCTTTATATTTTATTTATCAAGTTATATGTCCATATAATGTAATTTTCGGTTTATGAGATTATTTTACTTTTTATATTGACAAGAATTCTACTCGTAACTAAATACACTTGGAAACACTAGGTATTGCTGCGACGTTACCAGAGATAAAAATAACATTATATCTTTGTATGTTTGAAACACTAATTTAAATTTATCCACTAAACAAATAAACACAACTTTAATATAACACTATAGTTATAATGACAATTTATTTCGTATATATTCATAGTGCATAAATGGCTCGTAATGTATAAAATTCCGATATAAGATCGTCATTAATATCATTCCGGAATTTTAAAGAAAGGTATTATCCACTCTATGTTACTTCCACCGTCAAAATTTAGGTAAGTATACTCTATTTATCTATTTTAATGTATGGTTATTATAGACCAGAGTATAGGAGACAAAAATCGTTACAAAATATCAACTGTTTCTACAGATATCTTAATCGGTTCAAAACGAAAGTTTGTCTTGACTAAAATATTAAAATACCCAAGAACACATACCAACAAACGTATTAAGATATTGTTATATCGTTAATCGAAATAATTATAAACGAACTTTTTTTCATGCGATGATATTAATATGTGAAATGTTTTGTATAAAAATCTTACTAGAAACCTCTCTCACTTTATTTGTATAGTCCCCAATCACGAGTCGTGAGCACAAAGTCGTGCTAGGCTGCGTATCCACCAGAGATTTGCGATGTGGATAAGCAATACGCGACGAAAAAATCCATCAATAGAATTACTTTATTCCCCTAGCCTCGTTTAGCGCAGCTCTAGCAGATAAGGGCTAGCGAAACGGTATTTGTACATACAAAAAAGCGAGAGATGCGAGCGAAGAATGTGTGCGAGAGATGCGAGCGAAGAATGTGTGCGAGAGATGCGAGCGAGGAATGTGCGAGAGATGCGAGCGTGGAATGTGTGCGAGAGATGCAAGCGAGGAATGTGTGCGAGAAATGCGTACAAATCGATGTGGGTATTAAAGCTACTGGATCGTTACGCATCCTCGCACCACTCAGCTACACACCGTTCCACAGCATAGCTACACATCTTCGCACACCTTTGGTGGATATGCAGCTTTAAACGGGGCTAGTTCACACACCCGTACTACACATATTCACTAGACGCCTATTGGCTTGACAAAAAATAAAATAATTATATCTACTAACTATGAGAAAGCCGCGTACAAAGGAATGGGACTATCGAACTACAAAGTTTAATAAAACATGCTTTGAATACAGGCAGTCCTAGTGCTTACAGCATGTTACGTTCTTGAAATACGGGCCGTAGATCGAATTGAACTCAGTCGAGTCTCTTTTTTTCATACATTACCATACGAAACCGAGAACTTAAAACTGTATTAATTGTTATAAAATGTAATATGCTTTAGTACTTACTCAAAGCAAGTTCTTAAAATAATTATATACAAAATTCGTAATTATTTTAGGTATGTACATATTGGCTAAATATTTTTTATTTAATGATATTATCACAATGAAAGTTTACATTATATTACAATTATGAAAAAAGTATCGATTCGAGTTCAGTCGATTGGTCGAACATCATGTCATATCAAATTATTGTTTTTACGTAACTCGAGGACTGCCCGTGTAGTTAAATAGAATTCTTATAACATGAAACACTGAAAACTGGCAAACGCTACTCGTAGTTGAAGAGTAAAAACACATTCAGGCAGTTTTTCATATGAGCTACCAAGAGTATTCGTAGGAGGTGTGGTATGGCGAGTTTGTTTGCAGTGCGAGTACTGACGGGTGGTATCGTCATGGTGTTGGGCTGCGGCGCGCTGGCGAGCGGCACGTGGTGGTGCAGCGGCAGCCCCACCGACCCCACCAGCCCGCCCATCCCCACGCCGAGCAGACCGCCCAGGAAACCGCCCACCATGCCTGAGAAACAACATTACCATTGCGCATCCAACTATCTTCACCTATTTCACATTATAATTCATACTATAATATATATATAAATAAATCAGTACTTCTTTCTCTATGTTTGTATGTCATCTAGATTTAATTAAAAAACGGCTCAATTTAAAGTTATATTATTTCCCCAACTGACTCCGATGAAATTTTCGAGACGGGAAGTATTTGTGATTCCTCAATTTCTATAGGTTTTGTTAATGATATGAGTAAAAATAAAATTACGAGACGAAAACATTCACTGCATAATGAACGCAAGTGGATCCGCGGGGCACCAACAGTAAAAAAAAACCATTTTATTCTCAATTCTTCATCAAAATATATTATACAAATGGCCATTTTAGAACGTGGTCCCCGCTATTGACGAAAAATAGACAAATATTATTAATAAATTAATGTTTCCGCTAAAAACATGATCAACAGAGGGCATCCCCGATGACAATATTGTAAAGACTGGGATGTTCTTGGCATAGGACGAGAAATGAGTATCATTTATACACCGAACAAACAATTTATTACTCGCGGCCCCTTCACATGACTGATTCCACGGACATAACGTTCCTATGCGAATTCAGTACTGGAATGACCTACATTGCTTAGCTCCCTGCGCTTTATAGGACTACCTATAAGATAGTGACGTCATCTTCTGATGTGTGGTCTTACAATATATTCAACTAACATGTAGGAGGCACCATCTAATAACAATCTGGTTAACTACATAACAGCTGCTAAGTTTTTTACATTCCGTAATGTGCGAAATTTTCGCACGAGTCTCCTAGTATTTCAAATATGAATTATAATAGAATGATGTACAAAGTTTACTACTATAGGAATAGCACAAAAACTGTTAATGCAGAGTAAGAAATAAGTTGAAAGAATACATACCGGGCTGTGGGACAGACTGAGGCGGCATTCCCGGCGGGAACCTCAGGAGCGGGCCAGCCGGCGGCAAGCCTGCCTCGCCCTGCATACCTACGGGAAATACTTTATCTTCTTATTTTCACTGCTGATATTCACTTTCACCGCAATACTGGACTGATCAAGGGGTTTAGTAATAGGTCCTTAAATAAGAAATTAGAGTTTTATATGGAAAAGGTAAAGAAAAAATATTATATGAAGTAATACATTTAATCAATCGAAGTATATACCATTATTATCTATGCACTTTCGCCGTTTTATAAGTAGTTTATTGATTCCATTGCTGGGTGTTGTCCATTGTTGCATTCCAAATAATATAAGAGCGAGAATCAATAAAACCTTTGAAGGCGGTTTGGACAGCCACATCGGAATTGAATTTTTGCCTTGCAAAAATTGACCAAATTCCGAAAAAGTGGTAATCTGTTGGAGCAAGCCCCAGGGATATGGTGGGTGTCGGGAACATTCCAACTGCAGTTCCTCTCTGTAATTTAGCGACCGTTTGTCGTGAAGCAGCAGTGGGCCTAGAGAGATTGAGCAGTCTCGGTTGTTTAAAGGCCAGCTCTTCCATCATGGTTTGCAATTGTTGACATTACAGATGTACCGTTATCGTCTGGCCAGATCTTAGGAAGCTGTAGAGTATGACCGCTGCACTGGTCCACCAGTACCTTCTTCTGAGTCAACTTTCGCTTTGGACAGGATTTGGCCGGTTCTCCTGGGTCCACCACTGTGGTGAGCGCTTCCGACTGTCGTGAACGATACATTTTTGTGACAAGTAACAATACGATTGAAAATTCCCTCGTTATTGTGACGGTTGAGTAATGTAACGCAGCACTCAATGCGTGTTTGTTGGTGTGCTTCAGTTAATTTGTGCAAATGCAATTTGACCTGGAAGGACCTAATATTTTATATTATTCACCATACTATCTTCTTTAAGTGCCCTCATGAATGCGAGTTCGTTAGGTGCCGTCATGATGTTTTCGTGATGTTTTAGTAACATCCCCCGTAATATTAAATTAATACCAAACTGATTTTCTCCATAAAAATAAAACAGATATGTCTATAAATAAAAAAACATATGAATTCAAAATCACTGACTTCGACTTTATAGGGATACATAATAAACAATTTGAGACTGACTTGTCCAAGTAATTGAAGGCAAACTTGACATTACTACTAACACTTTTCACTTTAGTTTCCATTTTCTGTATTGCTGGTCGTCATCAGACCCTCAAGAACTAATATTATACTTTAATCTAGCACTATGAGACTAAGTAAACTTGACATTTCTACCTATTATCCATATTGAAACCCACTTTCTATGTTTGATGCTCCTAGGTTTTATAGTTCTTTAATTTATTTTTCGTTATAAAATGACTTTCTAACCTTCTTAGTTTGTTTTAGAATATTATTATACGTTCTATTTCTGCGTTTTTTGTACAAAGCATATATATATATGTTAGCTGCAGTCTGCGAAGCACGTGAATTATAGGTAACTTCCTTTCTCTTCAATTAGGCTTTCAAGAGACAGAACCTTGATCTTAGGGTTACTATGGGAGATAGCAGCCGAGGTTGATACTATTCATATTACAAAAGCGAGCAACTCCTAAGAAGTTATTAAGAAAAGCTATAATATTGTTTTTACAATTTGTTTAGAAAAACATATGTTTTTTTTATTGAAACTCTCAAATATTTTTTTTCATTAAATATTGTAGATGCCAGCCTCAATGTTATAATCGGACGTAACTAAATACACGGTTAGGGCCCAAGCCGCCTTTCTGTTACCTATTCTGTGTCTATATTAAGATCATAAAATGCGGGTCTATCAAAGCGCCTCGAGCGTTGAAAATTTCAAATATTAATATATACCTACATATTATAAAACTAAACGTCTTTCTGTCTATCTATCCGTTTATTGTGGCGAGAACTACATTATCCGAATTAAATGATTTTTAGCGTTCCGAAGTCAATAACCCTTACAGTTTTGTATGTCCATATGTCTATCCGCGGCTTAGCTCGTAGATTCTTAGTACTAGAAAGCTATTATTTGGCATGAGTATATATATTAATCACGTCCACAAAGGTTTAAAACAAAAACTTGAAAAAAAATATTTACCTCTCTTAACTGTAATACGGGATATTTTCACGTCTTTCCTATAGTGTAAACTGTCGTTAAAAAATATGGCTGGTGTGTGGAAACCATTTTTATCGATTCAGGGATCCGTTTCCGAAATATTAAGCTTTTAAATGCTAATTTTTGTTAGAGTAAAGTATCCGTCCCTCCTGCCAGCTAAAAGGTTGTTTTTAGATGTGTGAAAAATGCATGGTAGAAGTTTATATAGTAAAGTTAAAAGGAAAACTGTCAGAGGTAAGTTGGCTTTATAGGTTAACGAATAATAATGAATTCACTTATAAAATGTACTTGGCGAAGTATTTTCTTAGAAATTCTATAGAAAATTACTTAAAGCCTCCTCTGTAAGTCTGCATATTGTGACGGGCAACTGCGGAACCCTACACTGCGCGTTGCCCAACACTCACACACACACACACTTGGCAATTTCTTTTTAATTCATAGCATAGTTATGTTATCTGGTCAGGTTATAGGTTATATTTTGTTATTTAAAAAACTTACGAAATAAGCAATGACGATAATGGTAAAGTAATTTGAAAAAAAAAAGCCGCATTTTGGGCGCTTAAATGACTTATGCTGAGTAAGCCATATGATAAATAAAATGTATGTGGTACATAATTGTAGACCTTAAAAAGACTTAAAAAAATCTGTGATAGTACATGTCTATCTTTTAAGAATAACTCACAATAAGCATTTTTGACTTTAAAATAGCCGGCGGGCGACAGCCGTGGATGGCGGTTGGAAGCTGGGAGCTATTTATAAATTTTTAAAAAACGTAATTCAACTCACGGAGCCACGGGCACAGCTAGTCTATGAATGTAGAACGTAAAAGAAGTTCGTACATATTTTATTATTATACGAGTATATAAAAATAAAGTATGAAGTTGTTTCACTAGCATTAGAATTTACAGCTAACTAATATCAAACGTCGCTGTGTGCGTGAGCCGTGCACGTATAGCAGTAACATTTTATACCTCAAATTGGAGCGCCTCCTTAAAGACCCCTCCCTACACGATGATTCATGTTACAACCAGCCGGGCTCCGGCCCCGGCACGGTCAAACATCTATACGCTATTGCATGAAGTAATTCAAGCTACACCAACCCGACACCCGGCCCGGCTCCGTAACATAAGCATCCTTAAGTCTGCATATTGTGACGGACAACTACGGAACCCTACACTGCGCACGCACGCACTTCGCAAATTTTATATATATAATAACGAAATACAATTGTTTTGAACAGACTAGCTGCCTTATCAATGATTGCATCACTTAATATTTGATTAAATATTTCAACATCCCGTATTGCTCGAATTTGAAATTATAAGAAAAAATTACCTGGTACACCTGAGGGTAAACTTGGGGGCCTAATGCCCGGCGGCATGCCGGGCGCCAGCCCTGGGGGCATCCCGGCCGTCATCCTGTTATCATAAAGCCTTTATGAATTCATGGGTAAACTTTATAAATAGCTAGCGGCATTTCAGTACAATGGCTGTCGTCGCGAAAGAATCAGTGTCAACGGTCGCCGTCATAATACCACACATAAAAGAGATTGAGGTGAAAGTCATAAAGAAAGAGATTACTATTACAAATCGAGTTGCTCAGATTAATATGACTAATGGGTTGCGAAATTATTATAATAAGGTAAGTGAAAGCGAATGCAAGTCGATAAGTGGATAGAGTTACCCGGGAGGCGGCATCCTCGGCATGGACATGGTGATGTTCGGCTGCGGGGCGCTCGGCAGCGGCCCGGCCAGCGAGAGGGCGCCCGACACACCCGCCACGCCCGTCACACCCGCCACACCCGCCACGCCCGTCACACCCGCCATACCCGCCATGCTCGCCATGCTCACGGGCGGGATGCCACCTGCGTACACACGGCCACACTCATATATCTGTGCCATTCAAGACAACTTCTTATCTGGATTGCCTAAACTATATGGTGAATAAATAAGAAAGGCTTATTTATTTTTGGGTTTATTATCAGCCCTTTACGAGTGTATTTACCACAACATGATATTACAATGGTTATCCATTAAAATTTGCTCATTGTACTATGGGGATACTCAAGTATTAGTCACATATACAGGAAATAGCTTTGCCAAAGCCCTATACAGCTTCGATACATTAGAAATTTAGACAAATGCCCACTTCCCTGTTACAACCTTGACGTATGTGAACGCAAACAGTGTTTAACTTTTTCACGCATAACCTTCAGTTGAATAAATTTACTGACCTGGTGGAAGACTTGGTAACGAGCCCGGTGGCATGTTCTGCAAAGTGCCAGGTGGTAAATTGGGTAAAGAGCCGGGTGGTAAGTTGGGCAACGAGCCGGGTGGCAAGTTGGGCAACGAACCCGGTGGCATGTTCTGCAACGTGCCGGGTGGCAAGTTGGACAACGAACCCGGTGGCATGTTCTGCATCGTGCCGGGTGGCATGTTGGGTATCGAGCCTGGTGGCATATTGGGCATCGTGCCGGGTGGTAAGTTGGCGATAATGCCTGGTCCAGATACGGGTGGCATTCCGGGCATCATCGGCATTTCCATTATTGTCTTCGGTATGATCTAAACAATATTTTAATTACATTAGTAATCAAGTTAAAATGATCAATGAAGAAGAACTTAATAGTCAAATATAAAGTCGATTATGTTGTCAAATTCTTTAAACAATGAGCAAGCACTAAGGTAACACCACAGAAGCATTTACAGAGCCAACGTTTTGTATTAATTCAAGAACAGTTCAATACACTTCTTCAATGTTTCATTATCTAAGCTCTCATGTAAGTTATTTTCTTAGTAAAAATTAAAGCGACTCAAATTTCTGTAAGAGCTACTATTCAACAAAAACTTTAATTTTACTATGACATATTAAAACCATAAAAAAACATGTTTAAAATGTCAATAAAGAATGCGTTCTAAACATTATTTTTAAATGAGAGATAAGGGTGGTGGTACATACCCTGGGTGGCATCCATGGCGGCAACGTGTCCTCATCTACAGCACCGCCGTCTTCCAGGGCATCGAGCGAGAGCGCACCGATGGCCCAGCGAGCCTGCAGCGCCTCCCACGGGAGGTACGAGACACCGAGCTCGCCCTCCCAGTACTCCTTCCATTCGCGACCTTTCACACCCTTGCCAGGCGCCCACGCCACCTGTCACGTCACCCACATGCCATCAAAACACATATTTTGACTCGACTTCCATCGGAGAGGTATATATAAATGCGGCCGACATTGGTGGCGATTAATATTCTCGCTTACTATACTAACTTTGGTTAGTTAACTTAATATACTAGCTTTGGTAGGGTAAGAAAGAAAAAGAGAAGGGAAGCTTTTGGTAAAATTAAGTAAGCTAATTTAAATTTAAGTATTGTCAAATAATATAGCTTGGGGTTTTTTGGGAAACTCCTCGCAGATGGATGGGACGTGTAAAATTATTGTAACTTAGATGACACAAGATCCCTGATCATGTTAGGGGTGTCGTAGGAACTTTAAAAAAAATATATTCTCGCTTGGATCATTGGTGCATTCACATTGCTACAGACATTCCTCATGATGGGTGATAAACATTGGCTTCGACCTAAGAGACTTCATACATTTACAACCATCCCGTTTATACATGCCTTCCCCATCGCATAGTATTATTAAACTATTAAACAGTTTGGTATTACAGCAATTTAAATAGTTGAACATTTATTGAAAACAAATACTTTACACAAAAATCCTTTCTTAATAATATGTAACACAAAAGACGACTATGAAAAAGTTAAATTATTTGATCGTAGATGATCTTATGAGCTTCAGAAAGAAAAAATATTTAACTAAAATCTAACTGTCAAAAACAGATTATCTATACTAATATAATAAAACGGAAGAGTTTTTTGTTTGTTTGTTTAAAGACGCTAATCTTTGAAACTACCAGTCGGATTGTAAAAAATCTTTTTGCATATGATAGCCAGATTCACGAGGAATAGTATAGGCTATCTAGCGTTAGGCTACACCTTTCAGCTAGCCTTAAATATTGATTTTTGTTAAGTTGGAAAATAGCGCACCTTAACAACTTCATACGCGTGCGCTGACGTAATGGTTAGTGATACGTAAATACAATGTTCTACAAAAATATTGCTCTTCAGTACATCTACAAAAAGTCCGTGATACTATGCCTATCTGTTATAATAAGCCAAAATAAGGTATTTTGTGACAAAGTTTTATTCACTATTGAAAAGTGATATATGTGCACTATTATTAGGCATGGCATAATAATCCCTACGGACGAAAGTTACTTCATCAACAAGACAATTTTATGTAGATAAACTTTGCCCTTTATAGCATGTTATTTGGACAAATAGTTTAGAAGATAATGTAAAATTAAAACAATTCAACACTCGGCTCGGGTCTATGATTATAGGCGTAGTAGCGCGAACGAGCCGTGTCAAATGTGACGTATAATCCTCGCCGCCCTATAAAAATATTGTCTATACTGAAGTATTATAAATCATTAATCTGGGATTTCTTTTTAATTACACGCGAGTGAATTTTTTATGAAATTATTTACTTTGTTTTATTTACACTTGAAGTGACTGGATATTCACAAATAACCTATATATAAGGTTAGCTTATGAAAGCACGCTGATACACTAACACACACGTAAAATAGTAAATGTGTGTAATTGAGAGAGCATTATAAATATTGAGAAGGGAATGCCGAGTCGGAAAGAGCCGACTAGACACGACGCTAGCCGAATGGCACGTCGCGACGTTCCATCAGAACGTTTAAACAAGGTATTACTCACGGTGATTTCTTTAGAGTGCAACCGATGTGACTGCAGCGCGGTGAGCGCCCGGTGCGCGTCGCGGCGCCGCTCCATCACGACGAAGGCGCAGCCGCGCGGCGGCACCAGGTCGATGCTGGCGACGCCGCCCACCGCGCCGAACAGGTCCCACAGCTCCTCGGCGCGCGCCAGCTTCGACAGGTGCCCCACCCACAGCGTCGTACTGCACACTGCGCATTCAACATCCATCTCAACGGACAACCACTATTTACGTGACTTTCTTTTGATTTGGATCCCCTCTCTTGGTGAGATTAGATAAGGTGAGATGAGCCCCTCTCTCTTACAAGAGATTTACGTACAGTTTTTAAATAGTTCAATTTATTCAACATAACCAGTGTAAAACAAAACATACTTTTCCCATCCATTTTTAATTTGTATACCGGGTACAATCCACGAGTAGACAATACGTTTAAAAATTAAAGTTAAATGGGCCCTTCCTTTAAACCTTAGTTTGTTTATTGAATAATGACGTCACGGGCGGTGGTAATATAATGCCGCGTTTCTGTGGTATATTTTTGATTAAAATAAAACAAAAAATGTAATATAATAATAATAAGCATAATAAACGTGTAATAATAATGAATAAATACTAATTCACGGGTATTATTTTCAACATATAAGAAGTTTTAAAAGATGTCTACTGTAAGGAAAAAAGTAATGCCCAAGTTCACCAAAATATCTCAGCATGCTATAAATTCAAAAAGTACATTGAAAACTTTTGAAATGTAATTTCTTACCGCTGAGATTATCCTTTTTGATCGGCGGCAGGCCTTTCTTCTCGCGTTCCCTCTGTTTCTCTCTTTCCGCCTCCTTCTCCTTGTAATTCTTTTCCTTATCCTTATCTCTGTCTTTTTCTTTCTCTCTGATATGTTACAAAATTACTTCATATATATGTAATCCACTTTTCTAATTTGTTACTAATATAGAAATTTTGTTTAGATAATAAAATCGTCTTGATTAATCAATACTTTGTATTGTGTGTATGTGTTTATGTATTTTGTGTATGTAATTAAAAAACGAGGAAGTAATCAATCAAATTGAGATCTACTTTTTAATTATACCTGACATTTGACTACACTATACAGATGGAACATGTGGTTGTATTGCTAAGATTCGGCTGGGTTTTAACAGTGTGAGGATGAGGAGCCAGCTAACGGTTAACGGCAGTACCTCTGCGTTGGAAATAGTGATGAGGTCAGTGAAAAGTTCCTCAGAGTACGACCCAATGTGATTGCAGGAGAGTTCTGTGTCCAGGCGAATAAAAGTGGAATAGATATAGTTATACAATACAATGGACAGGCCAACAATGTGGTTTTTTTTTTCGAACTGACTATATTGTTAGTCTTAGAGGGCCTGGAGCCTTTACGGCTTTTACAGTTTCACCGGGCTTGGGGGCGAGCGCTTAGGGCACTCAGCCGCGAAAGCTAAGCAACAACATCCGAGGGTGCCAAAGTGGCCGAACCTCGGCTCGGACTGTTGCGCGTATGCAAATAAGTCGCGATCTGACTAATTCCCTATCATTCGATCTAAACTAACTATACATATATACATGTTTCCTCCCCCTGGGAGGAGGGAAGGAACATGTGTATGTGTATTTAGTGGTCTGAAATTGTTGTCTTACTATAGGCAAAAAAAGAAAGAAAAGGTCCCTTACAGAACCTATGTACCTATGTGTTATGCATGTGTGTATAATGCAGTGTGAAAGCTAGTGATTGTAGAGTCACTGTATCGCGCGAGCGGCTGCTTGGCTCAAGGGCTCCATGCCGATGGATCGGACCTAGGCTTGAGTTGCCGCGGAGGAGGGCGGCCGTGGCGGCCAACAATGTGCATAATAAAGCAAAAGTGGAACGAAATAAACAATATTACTTTTTAAACTACCACGTTTTGTATACATTATACTAATATATATAACGCAGTAGACACAATGGTAGGGCGTATTGTGATTCCTGATCCCGCCACTTGATTGATATAATATATACACAACGCGATAGTTTAAGAAGTGATATTGGAACGATAGTGATGTGATAGTGTAGTGTAGTGTATAACGAAACATGGAAGTCAAACAACATTGAATTTAGATAAACAAGGCAATTTAGCTCCCCTTGAACTTTCTTTGTAGCTTGTATATAAATGGACAAATAGTTTAGTTTAATCGGAGCGAATAAGAAGCGACAACTGAAACCATCTCTAAAAACATTACAACTGAGTTTATAGTTCGTCACTCCTTGATCAGTATTATACTGTTATACAAGTGTTCATGAGTATAACTTTAGTTACACGCAACACATGCGACTGACCTGTCTCGGTCCCGGTCCCGCCTCCGCCTCGGCGAGCGGTCGCGGTCGCGGTCTCGGTCTCGGTCGCGCCGGCGCCGTCTCGGCGAGCCGGCGGAGCGCGACCGGCGCCGGCGGCCCTTCGGCGACGGACTCCTGCCACGACAACGCACGGACCGTACATTCATAACTAACCGAACACATTTGCAATTGGGTTTTTGAAATATTTTTGTTTTTGTGATAAATGGAAAGATCATAATTATATAAGTTTTATTCAGTACCGAAAACGCGCCGATCGTTCCCGAACAAAACCGAGCGCGTGTGACGTCACAATGTTAATTTCTACTCATTGTAGCACACAGCTGATAGTGCTTTGACTCTTAATCGATGAAATTCCTTTAACATTATGACGTCACAAACCTGGCGATCGATCGTGGCACGTTCGTAGTCACGTGATTTTTTTTTAAATATTACAATTTTGAATTATTTATTATTAATAAAGAAAAGGTTTTAAGAGTTTTTCCAATTGACTCTTATCATAATTATGATGAAGCTTTAAAATATATAAAAAAATCGATATTCTTTTAATTTCAAATACCCAATTATATCTGCGTTTCGGACTATATTCACAGGGACAATAAACCTGTTATATAATATACGGACTCCTTATTCTATATATCCACTAAAATAATAACTCTTAAAACAATATTTACGTAGTAACATAAATACGATCAAGTTTCTTGGCGGTTGTTCTCGATGACTGAGATGTTTTCCGAACTGGTAGTAGCGAGTACCTACTTCTTCTTCCTTCTAGTACATTCTTAGAGTCTATTTAAATAAAGTATTTTGATTGATTTAAAAGTTACTCAATATGAGTCAACATTTGATTACTACAGTTATTACACAGCTTAAGTGAAATAAACCGCATATATTTATTTATTTTATTTCAAAGTAAGACATTTTAAATAAAAATAATGTTTTTTTTTTAACTGAGATGTTTAATTACATACATAATATTTGTGGTTACATACATAACAGTATTTTTGCATTACTTAGTGAAAAAACCTACCCTTTGTCTTCTATGATGGATTTAACATGATTATATCAAAGAATGGGACATAGGATACTTCTTTTATTATTTATGGAACAGAGAAGCAGGCGAATAATCGCCAGTTTATAATAAATAATAAAATAAACTTACCTAGAATCATTGGCATCGGGAATTTCAATAACTTGAGGGCCAGTCTCCACGAACTCGATATCAGACTCGACCATGTCGTCTTTTGATTCCGAGTGTTTCTGTTGGTCGGCTTGTCCTTGTCCCGATCCCGGTCCCGGTCCCGGTCCCGCCTGACAGAGTAATATCATTTATTTATTTATATAAATCATTTTATTAATCAAAAGTACAAATTTCTTAAAGCAAAGAACTTAATCTAGGCATCAGAATCTAAAAACGTATTAAATGTTTATTAGGCTAACAACGCCTTTTTCAAACTTATAAAATAATGTTAAACTTTTTAAGACAATAACAATTGGATCAATTTAACAATGTAAAAAAGTAATATTTGCGCATCTCGTTAAAACTAGAAGATACATTTTTAGCAGGTAAATAGTAAATAAAATGTATAACATTAACCAAAGTTAATTAGTAGAAAAATATAAAGAAGGTAGAATAAAACAACGGTAGACAATATCAGTTGGACATCTTGACCAATGTGGGTAAACATCGCGCGACTTTGTTGCAACCAAGTAACGGTGAACTAGAGACGGGGCGGTGCATGATTTTATCGACATCGATATAATGTTATGTATGTGCAAAGAGACAAACTTTAGACAATGTGTCAATTATTTAGAGATGATATTTCAACGTTACTGTTATTGATTGATTTCAGTTTAATGTTTTGTGTTAACATGTAAATGTAGTTTCTGAGCAATGGAAATTTAATAGATTCATGTAGTTTAGTTAGATTAGTGAAGAAGGGTGTATTAAAAGCTATTTTTAGTGCTTTATTCTGGACGACTTGGATTTTATTTATATTTGTGATACAAGTGCTGCCCCACACGGGAGCAGCATAAGTCAAGCAAGGTCTAATAAGTGTGGTATAGATTCGTAGTTTGGTACTAGGGCTGAGGACACTTCGTCTATTGAAGATTGCATTTAAGGCGCCCATGGCTTTGATCGCATTCAATTTAGCATGCGTGATATGAGGTGACCAAGTTAGTTTCGAGTCCAAAAGGACTCCTAAGTACTTGACAGATGGTTTCCACTCAACATCATGGAAATGTAAGTGCAAGTGTCTAATTGGGCGCTTGCGCGTTTTGGTAAATAGAATCGCTTCGGTTTTGGTCTCATTGAGTTTGAGCTTCCACATCGTGAAGAAGTGCTGTAAAGATAGCAATGAAAGCTGCAGCCTATCAATGATGAGATCAATATCTATGGAAGAAGTTAGTGAGGCAGTATCATCTACAAAACAAGCAAGCTTGGTGCGCGGTTGTACAGGAATATCGTTAATAAATAACAGAAACAGATACGGTCCCAAAGTGGATCCCTGAGGGACCCCAGCTGGAACAGCACGGGGTTCAGAAATCGTACTGCCAATACTGACAACAAATTGGCGATTCAACAGGTAGGAATGTAGGAGTTTGATAATGGCTCAAGGTATTTTTAAGGTGACTAATTTGTGAAGTAGTCCATGGTTCATCTTTACCAGGTTTAAGCACTGGAATGATTTTGGCTGTTTTCCAAGCCGCGGGGAAATATGAAAGGAGAAGACAGGCATTAAGAATCTTGGTCAAAAGAACCAAGGCTTTGCGGTAGTAATATCATTACCGTTTGCAATTACACTGTGACTCATGGGCAAACCTAAACAATCATTCACTTCTATTCATATTTAACAAACATTTTTATAAACTGCTGGGTTTCATCATTAAGGCCGACGTATTATTTCATTTAGTGTGCAAATACTTTCTTTACTAATTCAACGCAAATACAATAGTTTTGAGTAACTGACTATACTGTTAGCCTTAGGGGCTGGAGCCTGGAGTCTTTACAGCTTTACCGGGCTTGGTCAAAGGTTAGTCGATATCTAGACACTATGTCGGGTTTTCGTCGTAAACACCAGCCGCGGATCAACGATTTTCTCGAACCGGGACAGAAACTTGTAGTGGCGCCTTCCTTTTCCAGCGTTTGAGATAAATTGTTAAAAAACTCACTAATGTACAGTGGACTAGCTGTGAAAGTATATTGAAGGCGCCATCTACTAACTATCTGTTTAACTAACATGACAGCTGTTAGAATATTACCATTCTATAATGTGCGTAATATTCACACGAGTTAGTTTATAAGTAATATATCAGGTAAATATTTGAAGTTTACCAGAGAACTGTAATGTTTTTTTTTATTGGAACCGTCCGGGGGAACCCCAGACCAAGAGTGTCAGTGAATAGAACTTACTAGAAATTGATTTTGATTCTGCTGCAGTTGCATGTCGCCCATCATCGGCATTAAATTCTGAAAGCACATAATTAATCACTGAAGTATAACTTAGTGACATGGTTTGACGAGCTGCTTATTGCGGGCGACCCTCAGGAGACAGGTACAGTGGATTTCGGTTATAATGTTTGATGAAGGGACCACTATAATTCCGTCGCTATATATATATAGGTAAAAATAAACAACGAAAACTTGTTAGACGATACATCCGCGCGATGCGCATACATCGCCTAATGTCTGCTTAACAATATTTGATACTAGCTGTGCCCGCAGCTCCGCTCGCGTGGACTGCTAAAAAATGTTTTCTTATTTTTTGTGGGGTTCCCCTACTCATTTTTATAAAATAAAAGTCGTCCAAGTTATGCCTTCATACATCAGCTATCTGCCAGTGAGAGTCCCTTACCCAGAATATATAGACAAATTATTTTCTACGAACTCGTTGCAAATAGTTAATTAAAACGACTTATATATATATATATATACCTTATACCCGAAATCGGCGTTACATCCGAAGTCCCTATAGCCAAATTATTCTCCTCTAAAAGTATACTTTACATTCAAAGGACTTTGTTACGTCGCTATAGCCGAGGTCCATTATAAATGAAATCCACTGTACATGTTATCACAGACTTTTTTGTAGGTCTTTCTAAGATCTACAATTATATAGAACATTAATTTGATATATCTCGTATGGTTTACTCAGCGTAAGCCCTTTAAGAGCACCAAATGCGACCTTTTTCCCAATTGATTCACCATTATCGCGATTGCTGCTTATTTTGTATGTTACTTTATCTTACAATATACATGCTATAAGCTAACCAGATAACAACTATGAATTAAAATAAAGAATATATATATCAGTTTACTGGTTTTTGCTTGAAAAAAAAAAATAAACAGACAGATAGAGAGGCATTAAGTTTTTTAATATATATGTAGATGATCATTACTCACAGGTATTTGCATTCCAGTCATGAGCTGCATCTGCGCTTGTAAACTTTGGAGCTGCCTCATTATCTCAGGATTCGTTAATATACTGAAAATAACATATTTTATTAATGTTATATTTATGAGTGTAAAGTAATAATAAGTCATTTAGAGGTTAAATGCTTCATGCTGATGTTGTATTAATTAATGTAGGATAATTAATGTAGAATATCCCCTGATATTGTAAATTATTCCTACATATATGAGAGACTGCAATGGGGTCTGCACATTAAACATATTGCAGGAAGATTAAGCACTGCTGAGTTCCCAATACTAAGATATGCTACGGCCAGGTTACTCTACTTCGCTAACTTTCATAGCTTAATGTCCTACGGTATTTTGCTGTAGGGTTCAGCAGTCAAGGTACACTCCATATCCATATTAGAAAAGCGGGATATTCGTTATAAACAACATGAGACCACACGAATCACTTAAGAACAAGCTTCAGGAATTTAATATATTAACTTTATCCTCCCAATACATCCTTTAATTTAATTTAACTTATGTTCATAAAAAAAACAATAAGCTAGATTTTGTAAACATCCAGCATAACTAAAAATAAACACAAATTCCCATGTCTTAGACTCAAGACAAATAAAAATTATTTAAGTAATTGTATTGGGTACTACAATAAAATTCCTAATCACATTACCGATTTCTCAGACAATACTTTCGAGGACCATATCAAGCAGATTTTCCTGTCAAATGTTTATAAAATGAATAATTTCGTGAATAATAGTGATACCTGGAAATAACTCCCCCTTTATACATTCTCTAAATATAATTAAAAATTGTAAACAATAGTTACACAGTTAAGAAACTATGTATATATAATTGCTAAGCTAGATCGAGTTCCAGCACTTGTTGATGCCTGGGATGTTTTCCGAAGAGGTTGTAGTGTTTTGACGTTTGTAGCTGCCTAAATAGAATATAGTATTATCGAGTTTGATGTTGAACGTACCTCCCGAGAGCGTCAGCAGGGTTCTGTGTGGTGTGCTGTGGAGGGTTTGCGACGTGAGCATTGTGACCAGAGTGACCGGAATGTGTGGAGTGTGAGGAGTGCACCGGAGCCTGCATTGGCTCAGGGGGAATCGATTCCTCCTCACTCTCATACTCGAAGTCGTTTAGCAGTTTACGATTGAACTTCACGCCTGGCTGTCCTGATGGCTCATCCTGGAACTACATATTATAAAAAAAAACTTTCAATCTTTACTATAACAATATTATATAACTCAATAGATTGTTTGTTTGTTTGAAGGCGCGAATATCTGCAAGTACTAAACAGATTTGAAAAATTCTTTTCACATCTTATAGACTATTAATTGTGGAACATTATAACTTCGCGCTAGGAATCTAAGGAGCGGAATATTGACTACGAATGTCAAACAATCTGGCAAGTTGTGGGCAAGTTCGGGAAGTGAGTGCAACGATAGGCTACAAAGCACCGTTGGCGGCGGCGCTCTGGAGACTGTCGAATAAATTTAATACGCGTGAAACAACGGAGCGCAATAAGTGATAAAAAAATTTTGAAGTGAAACTTCTTATGCGACTTCTTAGCGTTAAACGTTAAACGTTTAACGGTCTCTCCTCTTTGTGTGAGCCAGAGCGAGAGAGTGATATATTATCGGTCTCTCCTCTTTGTGTGAGCCAGAGCGAGAGAGTAAATGTCGGTGTGTATGTATATTGCACACTGTTTAAATAAAATAGAAAATGTCTTTTAAAATGAAGTTTCACTTCTATCGTGTGTGAATCGCACACACACTTTTTTTGTGTTATATGCGTTCCTGCGTCATACATCTGAATGAGTTGAATGAAACTTTGTAGTTTATGTTGGTGTTAGCGTAAAAGAGCTATCTATTAACGTGCATTAAGTTGCACGCGCATACATTCAACAAGGTAATTGTATTTTAATAGTTTAGAGGCAGTTGGTTTTTTCAGAGTAATATTTGTACTCAACCTGAGGAAGGATCTAGGTCTAGGCTATCATTGTGTTTTATAAGGGTTAAGTAGTAATAATAAAATTGTTTTAATCCAGAAACGACTCTATACCTTATGAATCATACGATGACTTGCATGACACATCCACAGAACGTAAATTGTTACGTCGTGCAAGTTATGTCATAACCTAAAAACATGCATTTCGACTATCAATTATCATTTAAAACTTTTATGATACTGATAAACGCTATAAAACATTTTGTACGGTAAAATCCTAAATAACTTCGTCTATACAATGATTTTTGTAAATTTTACGTGCATTGTTACTTTATTTATAATTTACGGTATTTTACTTAAAACTAGAGTAGACCAAAATAATAAAACCAAGAAATCGAAAATTAATCGTATTAATCTTTATCGTATTAGTCTTTTTTTAAGTAATGTGAAGGAAATTGTACAGTAAATGTACATGTCATTCCTCAATTGATAGGCTTGAAATAGTCAATCAAATGGGTAAAAATAAAATTATGAGCAATAGGCAGTTGCGGCAAATTAGCTCATGTAAACCGGAAAATTACGGGATGGAAATAATTAATGCCTAATAAATGCGTGCGAAGCCGCAGGGCACCGCTAGTATTAATATAAATACCATACTACCATATTACTGTAGGGCAATAATTTAAGATGAAAGTTTGATGTTACATTATTAGATTTTATTCCCTAATGAAAAGTGTAATCATTTGTAGCCTAAATTTCTAATCTGTAATACTGCCGCTAAACTATGTAAAATACTTGCATTTGTTGAATTGGATCACGCACCATCTATTGTATGTTGATAGTACTGTGCTGTGCTGAAACAGCAAAAAAAGCAGAAAATCTCAATTGAATTGGTTGCAAAATAGGTGAATGTCATAAGGAGATTTTGTTGTGTTCCAAAATGTAATGTTGGTTTTCTTGAAACTATACTTCCTACATTCACAGTTTTTCCCAATAGCATTGTATAAAGAATTAGTAAACGTGTGTATTACCTGATCACCCATGGGCGACATAGCATCAGGCGTGTGCTGCGTGGGTGGTGTTGGTGATCTTTTACTGTCCGACATATTGTGACTTATATTCAAACTGCTTCCTGTAATTGTGCAAATATGTATTTACTTAAGTTTTCAAATAAGCAACATTCTTAATACCTTATAAATAAAAACTATAGAAAGTGTCGGGCTTTTTACAATGATGAAAAATGTTTATTTACAACCCATATGACATCACAGCACAGATAATATATAGACTAATACGGCTGACAGCATTTCAAAGTTAGTTCAGTTCAAAGTTAAAGAAGAAAAAAAATAATTATAGATTGAAAAAATGTAGCCATCTTACACTTTACACTTACATCTGAAATCGATAAATTTTGGTTTCTTAAGTCATATACTGCAGAATAAGTAAATAGTGAATAAGAAAATATTTATTTATTGCTCCAAATTTGATGAGGCAAGTAGCATATTACAGATGTGTTTTATTAATGTAAAGGAAATCATAGAGCAAAAATATGAAGTTGTGTTGGACTGTTATGTATATGCTGTGGCTATTTAATTACTAGCAACCCACCCGAGTTCGCCATGCGCGAATAATACATAATAACTCTATTGGTTTACGCGGCGCACGCCAGTAAAGCACCCAGTCGGCATGATTTTTTCCGACATTTTCAACAATCATAGTCACTTTTCAGCCAATTTAAACTAAAACGTAATAAATTATACACCTAAACCTTCCTCATGAATCACTCCGTGCATTATGAAAATTTATTAAGCAGTTTTTGAGTGGCGGAGAACATTATTTTATAATATTATGAATTAAAAACAAAATGGATCATAGACTGGGAGTATGAATCAGGAAAATGCAATTTAACCTAATATATAACATTCAGTTAGTGAGAAAACTAAACTAGGGATGACAAGACAAGACAATTTCAGATGAGAATGAAGTCCGAAACTCCCAAAGTCACACCCAAAGTCTGAAATTGTGTTTATATATAACCTACATTAAAAGTGCGAGTTTTAATGTCTGGAGTCAACCAGAACTAGAGAATTAGAGATGAATAGCAAAAACAAAAAATTGGTTTATTTGGTTCGTTTAAACACAGTATAACTATTTTTTTATTTTTCTGGTAATAAATTCAAAGTTGCAGTTGTTGTACTTGTACTTATTGTATCCATATTAAAATTGTATTTCTTATTTATTTTAGTTGCTGTAATATAATATCTGTCAATTTGAATATTTGTCAGTTTAGTTGATAGTTAAAATGGCAATTATAAAGGTTTGAACTAAAGAATAGATACTCTGACAGGATTGAAAGCAAGGCCGCTACGTCATTAAGCAGACAGAAAAACATTGTTTATCTCCCTAGAGAAGAGATCAATGCTTTTTTGCCCAGCTACACTTGCATATATCTGAAATTGACTAGTTACAGGTGGCTCAACAGGCAATGAAACTTGCACTTTCAATGCAGGTTATATGAAATAGTTATTTATATAATATAATACAATACAACAACAGTAGACACAAGTACTGGATAAGTTGCACTTAAATTCTTAAATTTTTACATAACCTCCTGTATCTTTGACAATTTTTTTCTCCTTTCATTCCTTTTCAGGATTTCTCTTTTGTCTATTATTTATGTTATATGTGTGCGTGTTACTTTTAATACATAATCTTTAACAAACTTATATAAAAATAAATGTAGTATTTATAAAAATAAAACAATAATCACCATTAGCTGTGTTGTTTTGTTGCTGTTGTATTTCCTGGTGAAGTGGATGGTTTGGGTCAGCCATATTAAGCAAGGGCTGGATGACTTGAGGGGTGAAGACATTATTCTTTTGCCATAAGTTGAGGACTCTGATTATGTTACGCTGAAATATAATAAGATGCCATATATATAGAAATGAATTTAACAACAAAGTGGCTCACTGACCCTAGTAAAGAAGACTGGCAAGTATGTTACTTGCCCGTAAACATAAATTAGTTAGTACCTGTTAGTCATTGTGTAAAAAAACTATTATAAATAACATCATCCGCAAATCATACCCTCATTTCATATTTCACTATGATATATTCTGTTAGATTATTGACATGGTACTCAATAGCTACCATAATTTTGCTTTTTACTATCTTTTATAAGTTTAGCCTTTAACCAGATTCACTCCTGATTGATGATAAGTGACAATGTGCCTTACAAATTAAACACACTAAACCTAGAGATCACTGGCTTTCAAGTGCTGCTGCTGAAACATGCCTTGGTGACAGATTTTGAACTTGAGAGTGGTAGCAAGCTAGTTGGACATTAGAAAATGCCTTACCGTCATGTTATGTTTTCATCACTTAATAAAAACAAAGTTATCAATTAACCCTGTTCTATATCCAATATATAGTTTGTTTTTAACTTTTGGAAATAACAATGAATAATTATCTATAATACATGCAAAGTGGATAAGAAAAATACCTTATAACATGAATGTGTTTTCAAAATATTAATCCTGGTACAATAAATAGTAATAGGTACCTTGACTAAAAATATAAAAAAGAAGAAATCAGGTTTGGTTTTACATCTAAAAAAATGTACTATTTTGTTTTTAATATATAAAATTCATAAGCTTGGTTGTCTTATTATTTAAAATCATTAATATCATAACCAATATGTAATAATAATATTCGACGATTATAAGAGGATGGCACAGATGAGAAGTATAGGATATATTCTGTACTGTCTTTTATTTTGTACACAAGATATTAATTGCAGAAAATCACTAATAATTCTTAACAGTTTAGCATTAAATGTTATCTGTCCTATATTGGTAAATATACTTATACAAATGTTAAGAAACGAGATAAATCATTAGGAGTGGCGACATAAAACAATGTTTGTCTCGAGCATAGATAACGATACTTCTATAACCTAAAACACTTTTTTACATAACTAACCTTATCTTCTGGGGGGCATCTGAAGAGGTTTGCAAACGTTAGTTGCATGTTCTTAGCAAATCTTGGTGCGAAGACATCTTTATCTTGACCGAACTGATGCCGCGACTGTCTCACTATAGAATCTATCACATAAAGCCCAGGAACTTTATACTCTGGCTTGCATTTCTGAATGAACTTTTCAACACTGTGTACGACGTGTTTGTAGAACTTTATCGCCTTTATAGCACCTTTGGTGATAGCACTCATTTTCGCCTTCGATATAGGCGGTTTATTTTCGTACAACCCGGATAACTGAAAGGAAAATAATGCTTAAAACGATGCCACGGTACATTTCGTGTACAAGGATTTTAATATCACCACAACAATACCTCCGCGTTGAACGCTTTAACTTCTGGCTTATCCATTTTGAATGTCTCGTGTTAAACTGTTGATATTTTACTCAATTACACCTATATTACGATTTAAATGAAAAAAGTCAATCATTTTCGTACGCGAATCAACATGCTCAAAATTACAAAATGGCGTATACATAGATAAATGTCGATGGTCAGGTAAAAAGACTTTTAACATTTTAGCAGTATAACTGTACTCTGTGGTTTAGCTGCATTCTGGAATAATTTTATTCATATAAACAAAATTATCTATGGTGTTCATATTAATGTTGGAAACTCAGACCAAAGAATAGAATCTCTGTGAATAGAATATACGTCACGTTTACGAGCGAGTGAAGCCACTTAAACATAAAGCAAAATAGAAAAGGGATACCATTTAGCCCGCAGTGTTCGCGAACCGCAGTCAAAAGCGCACGTCACGCTTCAATAATAAAATAAAAAAGTAACTATGCCGTTCTGCGTAGTGATAAAGTATTAAAATACTTCAACCAAACTTAAAAGAATACTGGACTGTAATTTTCTACGTAAGTATTAGAAATACAATATATTTCTTATTATTTTGTAAATATTTTATTCCCCACAATGGAGTCGTACGGTCTTGCCACAGTCAACTTTCCCAGAAAAAATAAACTTATGATTTATATTGCTAACAAAAAGGATATATTTAGACAATTATATGGATGTGTATTAATTTTAATTAAACGTTTATATAATAATAATTAAATAAAAGTAATGTGAATAGTTTCTAACAAAATAATTTCCTTTAAAATTTTCAGAGAGGTTATATAACTGACTTTTCATGATATTACCATAAATTCTAAAATATATAGAAAGATCTATAAAATTATACACTATTGTGCTTGTTTTTTTACGCGGTACTTTTTCAATAAGTAAGGTACGTTACTTACCGCACGCGGCTCTTCTCTAGGTATACAGTATTTAAAATTAAGACATTACATGATAAAAATAATTTATAAGATGCATTTAATTCATTATTTTTAAACAAAAATTAACTTAAACGTTTGATCTTTTTTTCAGATTTCCAATATAACCGACTTTATGATACAAATGGGTCTAGATACATTACATAAGAATGGAGAAGATATAGATGACGGTTATTAATATTGAAACCATTATAATACATACTTCTAAAATGCCTTTTTTTGTTTTCGATCTAACTATACCTTTGTCTTTTTCTTTCAAGAAGAAAGGGAAGAACTATACATACAAGAAGCTTACACCCACAGAGTACATTATACTCCCATAGATTAATTTGTATATACGGAAATAGATGGGCATGTCAAAAATACTTTTTTATTCTGAGTTACTCCATCTAGTGGTTATAGTTGAAATAAGTATACTGATACAAATGTAGGTTATATGTCTATACTATTTATTTTTATATATGTAGGATTTACTTATTTAAACAATTTCATTCCATGATACTAATATAATGTTTATATTATATAAATATGTAGCGTACCTACATACTTTCAAATTCTAACCTAACCTAACACTAATAATAGTTCTTAAGTTAAGATAGAAGATAACTGAACTTGACGCTTATAACAAAAACACTTTCTGTGAATTTATTTGAACCGCAAACTACTGTTCAAATTACTAATAATAATCCACAAAAAGTAATGCTTATTCGCATCCAAAAGGTAGACATTTTTAAAATGTTCCGAATAGAAGAAATGGGTTAATCCCTAACCTAAGCTACAAATTCCCCAAATTTTGAGTTTTAGGAATGTTTACCCCTTAAAATGGTCTATTCTTTTACAATATTGTATGTTACTACGTAATTGACTATACTAAAAACCCTGTTTCCTTTGTTATATTTTATAAACTCATAATTAATCTCTCTGTTTAATTAAAGATTTACCCTAAAAATTCTCGACGGCTCTTTTAAAATAATCTTATATTTTGGAGGAAATATCCTGATCTGGTAACAGGGGAAGAAATATATTTTTAATTCTAATAGAACTGCATAGTTGCATCTTTTAACTTTTTTGTTACTTGTTGTTACTACTATTCTATTACGTTCTATTAATAAAATAGTAAATAATAGGTTCGTGGTTCGTAGTGATTATGTTATGAACACTTTGTATAACTTTCCGTTGCGGAGTTGGTGATTTTTAATTTAAAATACATTTAATTCGACAATAATATAATTTTGCATGTTTTTTCAAAAAGATGAAGTTGACAACTCATAATATTTTTTCTTTTTTTAACAAACCTGTTTTATTTGTATAATGAGGTGATACTTAAACATTATTCGTTACATATGAAAGATACACTACAAAATTGAACATTCTCACCCACCAAGGACAAGGTTTTCCTTGTCCTTAACATTGACAAATTATTATTATTCCATACACATTTTAGTTAGATATTAAACACAATTTAGAAACTGGCCTTTTAATTATGCCACTTTTACATTTTAAACTAACAACACGCGTTATTCCATCTGAACCAGTATGTTTTTCCGTTATTCGACCAAATAACCATCTAGCCGGCGGAAGATTTTCTTCCATTATAAGAACAACGTCGCCTATAGAAGGTTCTGGACTTATTTTGGACCATTTGTACCGATGATGAAACTGCACTAAATATTCTCGAGCCCATCGTTTCCAAAATTCTTGCAACATTCTCTGCAGTAATTGCCATCGACGTAGCGAACTAAGAGATGAATTCTGATAGTTACGATCTGGTATAGACACAAGTGGTTCGCCCACCAAAAAATGTCCCGGTGTCAGCGGGACAGCATCATCAGGACTAATACTGACTTTAGACATGGGGCGCGAATTTAAACAAGCTTCTATTTGCGATAGAAGTGTAGTCATTTCTTCAAATGTTAATGTAGAATTACCAATTACTCTTCGCAAATGATACTTTGCTGATTTTATACCCGCCTCCCATAAACCACCGAAGTTTGGTGAATAAGGTGGAATAAAATGCCAGCTTGTTAAATTATTTGAGATCTAAATACAGGATTATAGGTGCTAAACATTTGGTAAAATCTTATGTACATCAATGTGTAGTATGTATACGCCAAAGTGCTAAGACACGTCAACAATTGATGGGACAACTTCCAGCTTCAAGAGGATCTACTTTAAGGCCATTTTATCACAGTGGTGTTGATTTTGCAGGGCCCATAAATATTAGAATATCAAAAGGACGAGGCATGTGCATGTGCAATAGTGCATCACTACAATCTTTGATGATTCTTGATCATAGCCCAATGCGCCCGATATTATCCACCCGAATGTAGTACATTGTGCAACTAACGTGTTACTCTTATTTCTTATAACACCGTTCTCGATAACTTTCCCATAAATTTCCGCCCCTAACAATATATCTACACGACTAGGTAAATGATAATCAGGGTCAGCCAACTGAACCTTCGATAAATCAAGCCAATCTAAAGTACTTACTCTTCTACTCGGAAGAAGGCCAGTTATAGATTTTAGTACATATGCATGTACTAAAACTGTGAAATTTGGGTTAATCCTTGAACATAACTTTAATTTTACCATGTAGTTACAGGACATTATTCTATTTCCGTTTAATCCTGAAATCCGTCCTTGTACTGGAATCTTTCGCAATCTTAAATATTGAACAATACCCTCAGTGATAAACGATGTTTGAGAACCTTGATCGAGCAAAACTCTAACATTATGCATTTCGCCTATATAATTTTCCGCGTTAACTAATGCCGTTGCTAACAATACTTGATTCTGAACCGGAGTCGCAGAAAAGCATGACATTACTGCCGGAGTTTCATCAATATCGGATTCAGTCATCTTATTTCCTTGATATCCGTTATTTGCCGTTTCTTTATTTTGGTGAATATATTTCCCCGAGACCTGGTGAAGCATAGCGTGATGTTTACGTTTACAAATTCGACAAAACGAAGAGCTCCTACAAAATCTGACACCATGCCCAGGATTTAAACATCGGTAACATAAACGATTCTGGTCTACGAAGTTACGACGTTCTAAATAAGTTTTTAGACTAAATTCCTTACAAATTTGTATATGGTGATTTTGCTTACAATACACACAGTTTGTTTGTGTCAAATGAAAGGATTGCTTTCATATAACTTAACATTATTTTGAACTTTAGATCTATTGCTTGGTTTAGAATCTAGAAATTCAAGGGCTCTATATCATGAAGTTAAAAATTCATTAAATTACTTTAAATCGGGCAACTCTTCCGATGATAAATCACTCGACACTTTAAATTCCCACTGTTTTCTAGATTCTTGATCCAACTTTAAAGTTAACAAATGTATTATAATCAAATCCCAATTACTAGTATCAACACCAATATTTTTTAGAGAGTTCAAGCATTCTGTTGTAGTATTCAATAAATCTTTCATTTGTTGTGCAGATTCAGATGTAAAATTTATTTGACTAAGCAATCTTTTTAAAATTTGATTAGCTATATACTTTTTATTATTATACCGACTTTTTAACGTTTCCCAACAAATATAATAATTAGCATCCTCAATTGAAATATGTCTAATTAACTGTTCTGCTTCCCCAGTTAAATAACTTTTTAAATAATGTAATTTTTGTACATTTCCCAATTTAATTCTATTATGAATAAGTGACATAAACAGATCTCTGAACGTAGGCCACTCTTCATATTTTCCAGAAAATTTAGGTATTATTATTTTAGGTAAATCAATAGTTTCACTATCCTTATTAATGTTTCTTATATCAGTATTTATAATTGCCCCGAATGAATCTATATAACATTGAAACTCTCCTTTTACTTCTAAATACAATTCTTCAGCCTTATCAAACAAATCATTTTTATAATAATCCGTTGCATTTAATTGTACAGAATCTAATTCTATAATTATACCGTTATGATTTGTTATAAACTCAGACCATAATCTTTCTAAGTTTTCAAGCCTAGCCTTAGAATAAATCAAAGTCTTTTTATCTTTACTACACTTCCTAAAATTAATGACTGCCTTCCTAATACGTTCATATATGTCATTTTGTACTTTTATTAATTCTGCCATGACAACAAGAAATCACAACACATGCAGATAAGAAAATAATAAAATTAACAATTAAATTCAATTTGGTATGAGTTATTACAAAATGAATTTAAAAACCCTAATAGAATTACACATAGGTTCCTCGCAGTAACCTATATTAATAAAATTATTCCGAGTCTTGAAACTAACTAAATAATACTAACAAAATGTCATAAAATATACAGTCATTTGTAACTCCGTTTTCTTTTGTTCTTTAATTCACCCAATGTACGAGTATCCACCGCTCGTGTCTTGTCTTGACGTCACCGCCGAGTACACCTCGTACACGGTTTCGTCTGCCCGTCCGATTGTCATCAACCTCACCTTGCTCCAATAGCTCCGTCTCTGACCGTGACGTCACCGCCGAGTACACCTCGTACACAGTTTCGTCTGCCTGGTCAATGGTCACCAACCTCGCCTGCTCCTATACTCCGTTTTTCACAGTGACGTTACCGCCGAGTAACCTCGCACACGGTTCCGTCTGCCCATCCAATGATCACCAACTTCGCCTGCTTCGATAATCCGTCTTTCACAGTGACGTGACCGCCGAGTAACCTCGAACACGGTTTCGTCAGTCCATCCAATGTTCACCAACTCCGCCTTGCTTCAATAGCTCAGTATTTTACCGTGACGTCACCGCCGAGTACCCACGCACACGGTTTCGTCAGATACTTACGGCTGTTTTCTGTTGTATAATCCGGCTCGAAGGACCAAATGTATAACTTTCCGTTGCGGAGTTGGTGATTTTTAATTTAAAATACATTTCATTCGACAATAATATAATTTTGCATGTTTTTTCAAAAAGATGAAGTTGACAACTCATAATTTTTTTTCTTTTTTAACAAACCTGTTTTATTTGTATAATGAGGTGATACTTAAACATTATTCGTTACATATGAAAGATACACTACAAAATTGAACACACTTTTTACTACTGGTAACAAAGTAGTGAAAATCTGTTATAGATACATCACCAATAATCGACAGATGTCGTTAAATAATAATAAAAAACGTTGTTTGAAGATACCATAGCATGTATACTCCAAAAGCACAGAGTACGTAGAGGGACTCCAAAAGCATTAAAAATATATTCGGTTGCCTAGTTAGGAAGAAAAAAAGTATAAAATATCTAAATAATAAATATTATTTATGTCTATCATCAGTGTAATTTGAATGAATATACTAAAGACATAAATCGATAATATTATAATTGTGTAAAACATGATTGAGAAAGGTTTTCTTTGTAAAGTATTTTAGTAATTGCCTAAAATGTCTGATGAATATGCAGCCGTAAAACGTGGTAAACTTATATTAAAAGGAGATAAACCAAAGTGAGCATTTCTTTCCACACTAACCTTACACAAAGAAGACAATAATAATATATTATAGTTTTATTATTCGACTGCATGCCTTCTGCTCTCACTACAAATCCCGGTAAAGCTGATGGGCATTCAGGCTAACAGCAATAGGCAGTTGTTTTTTATATTATGTGCCTCATATCCTGTAACCTGCACACACAAATATAATCTTACAATAAAAGTTGTGGTAAAAACATTCAAACGAAATTCTTGCCTACCAACACGCTGTTTGTTACTTTGGAATTATTTTTATGTAATTCAATAGTAACATAATTTAGTGCTAACTAAACTATGAAAATATATAATATTACACAATAAATTACATTTTCATAATTTTTTTATAATAATTTGTAGAGCAAAGAAACGTAAAAGCAAGAAAAGAGAACATTCAGAAGATTCCAAAGTTGATAATGATCTAATTAAACATGCTGGTTGGTGGAAAGTTGAGAAAATTGAAGATGTAACTGGATCAATATCTATAGAGTTTGGGAACAACAGTTACGTGTCAGCTTTAGATAATGGATTATTCACTATTGGAGCCCCACATGGTGATGGAGAAGGCCCTTCACCGGAAGAAATATTCACAGCATTCCCAGCTGGAGAGAACAAGTTTGCTTTGAAATCAGGATATGGAAAGTACCTTGGTGTATCAAAAGATGGAGTGGTGATAGGTAGATCTGATGCAGTAGGACCAATGGAACAGTGGGAGCCTGTTTGGCAAGATGGTAAGTTTCTACATAGGTTCGGTAGGAAGTTTTTAGGTGTTTGGTAGAGATTTGTTACGATAATAATACTTCTCATGTAAACTGTAAACTTAGTTTTCAAAGTTTTCTATTTGTTACAGACTTTTTGTTATACAAAAAGTTTAGTATATAAATTACTGCTCATGGGACATAAAACCTCTAGATTTCTCGATTAGAATATAATTTCAGGTCGAACAGCAATAATGAGCTCTCTTAATAAGTTCATGTCGGTGAGATTGGATGATGACAGTGTTGTCGCTCAGTCCACCTCTGCAGGTGAACACGAATTCTGTGCAATACGCAGCAACAAAACTAAGGAGGTGAACAAATCAGTTGTGCCCAATGAGGAGCAAGGCAACTTGGCTGAGGTTGAAGTTAATTATGTGTAAGTAACCAGTCAGATTGGCTTGAACTTGATTGTATACTGTAATCATCATTTTTGTGGTATTTTTTACATAACATAATTTTATTATTTTGTACAAGTGATGTGGATTTGAATCTCAGAGTCATTAAGGAAAATATTGTCATAAAACTAGCATGAGATATTGTTATGCCCATCATGATAGTTAAACTTTCAAGTTATAATTTTTCAACACACACCAACATTGAGTTGTTTCGGTAGTTGTATTTGAAAGTTTCCTCTTAACAGAATACTATCATTGACCACCTTGTTACTTACCATCAGATGAGATTGTGGTTCAAATGTAACTCGGCAAATAAAATTCCCTTTTAAGGGCTAATTAAGTAACTTAGAAAATAATGTTGAAATCTAATTTGCAGGAAGAAATTTCAAAAGTTTCAAGATAAAAAACTTCGGTTAAATGATGGCAGCGTGTCAGAACTAAAGCGGGCTAAATTAGAAGGCAACCTTCATGAAACACTTCTAGATCGACGAAGCAAGATGAAAGCTGATAGATACTGTAAATAATTATTACTTACTTCAATTCACACTCATTTTCTCTAGTGATCCAGCCAGTGAATATGGTAAGCTTTCATCACGCTAATAAAGTGAGACTCCATCACTATCTGTTGAGTTTGGAAGTTAAACTAACCAGCTATTATTAAGCTTCTGTAGTAATCGGACACAAGATCATCATGAGCATTTTCTAGTTTGTTACTAAGAGCATCTTTTCATCTTAAAGGATATAAGCAAATGATAATTATTATTATGTGAATAAAGTTTATCTATCTACTAGTTGTGTTATTTATATTAAAAAATTATTGAGTGTAAACAATCTAACAGCTATCATGTTAGTTAAATAGATTATTAATAGATGGCGCCTGCTATATGTTAGTTGAGTATATTATGTAAATATAATTTTTTTAACGATAAAGGGATTTTATGCTATTCGTCTAATTTTCGTCAACAGCGATGAACATAAGCTTTATAATGGTATTTAAATAATTAATTTAGACGAATAATTAACAAAGATATGGCGTTGCCATAAGAAACCGTAAGAGAGAATGGGGTGGAAAGAAATTTCATTGGAGATCGCTCTCTACTTGGTGCTGCCCGAATGGTAACATACCAACGCTGTATATAAGATCGCAGCCAAATAATCTTGTGTTGTTCCTGCCGTGAATATGGTTTCCAGATCTCTTTACGGTCCATACCCTAGGTTTCAAGGTCGGCAACGCGTTAGTGATACCTATGGTATTACAAACGTCCATAGGCTAGGGTGGCCGCTTACCATAAGGCGGGCTGTATGCTTGTTTGCCACTATGTTGTTTAAAAAAACACTTTTGAGAAATAATACATTACAGAGATAGTACTTCGACTTAAGACATCACCAGTATGGTACATGTGGCGTTAAAGCTTATTTCATTCAGGAAAGGACATTAACAGGCTGGTAATTATTACATAATTTAAAAATAAACACATGGTGAATTTTAATTTAATTTTATTCATATTCCTCCTGTAATAACATTCGGGTACATCGGCCTAAAATGTATTTTTTAATCAATTTGGTATACACCGACGTTTACAGAGAAATTAACAAGGACTTGTGCACACAGAGCGCTGCGTTCACGTTTTTATCATACAAAACGTGAAACTGAAGCACGTAGGTAAATTATTGTACAAGATTTCTTTACACTGAATATCATTAGATTAATTATCCGGTATATATATAATTATAATATATATATGTATACACTATTTATTTAATTTATGCTGGTGAATTTTATTTTTTTCTCTTTTTAGTAGCTCCCGGATTGGTAATGAAATTTGTACGTAGTGTAAATTTCTACGTAGTGAGTCTTTTTTCTTTTCTGAGTATAATTCACCACGTTAAAATACGGAACTAGTTATCGGTAATGGTAAAAGTTCGGATTCAAATAAAATTCACGGCTGCCTTAGAGGGAGTCGAATTCGCGACTTCCATGGTAGTCTATAAACGTTTATTGACGGGTTTTTGTAACGTTATGAACATTTATCAAATTTTTCAAATATTGTAACATCAATACATTTTTGATGATTATTTTTATTCTAAATCAAAATTTTCAGAGAATATCTGCGTTAACGATATATTAATAATGTGATAGTAACTAAAAAATGTTACAATCCTCATTATTTGGTGAATAAAAATTTTTGATGACCTCTTGAAGTAAAACAAAAGTTTTTATTTTAAATTTTAATTTCTTTTATTTTACGTATATAACTAAATTTATTAAAAAAATGTAGGTTATTCGAATGTCCATTGTTCAATTCAGTTTGTATAAACATTTTTACAAAGCTCCTCGCGGTTTCCAAACGTCTCGCCTCGCTCTATGTGACAAACCGCTTACAATCAGAATTTGAATATGTCTAACTACATGTTTATAAAACGATATCTACACCTAAACCTAATCTAGACTAGACAAATACCTAGTCTATAATAGTGGAACTTGATTCAGAATTGTATTTCTTATCCAGTCAAATTATATGCAGTTGTTTCGTTAAGCCCTTTTTGTGTTAGGCTGGTGATATTTTTGAACAATATATTTCTAGCACTGAATAAATAAATATTAACAAAAAAAAACTAACAAACGTAATTTTTATTTATTTTTGTAATGTTTTACGCGAATTACGTTCAAGTTTATGTAATTGATTTTACATTTGAGGGTAGTTGATAAAATCTAAAAAAAAAAAAAAAAGTGTATTGAGCCTTTTTGCATGACATTAATTGCACTGCACTTTTGGAAGTGCAACAGAGTGGTCTGTAAATTATTATTATTCTGTATCTGGTAATTACAAAAATATAAACTATTAGGTATATATTTCGTTTATTACTTGTAAGTATTCTTAATGTTTTACCATTTAAGCGAATAAAAAAAAGCGAGAAGTTATACTTCTTTGGCGTAAGAAAACAAAACTACATTTTTTATCCCACGTGCCAATAACGTGATGAAGTTAACCATCAATGATAATACTGTCAATTAATTTTACTTATTCTTTGTTTTTTTTAATGTGTCATTATAATTTAACGGTGTATCATCAAGTATGTGTAATCGACTTAAATTAATGTTTACACAATATACAAAAAAAAAAACAATAAAATGAATTCACATTATTATCATTGATGGCTAACTTCATCATGTCGCACTTCCGTTACAGGATGCGCGCGCAGCTCTCGATTGTACCCTCTACTAAACGCCATAAAAATTTAAGTAGTTATAGAAATCCATTTTCCGGTCAACTTGTAATATGTTCTGTATCAATTTCAATAAATAGTCTACGCAGCGTTAGAAATATAAACGTTTTATTTAAAATTATGGTATGTACCTTGTTCATAAAACTTTCGCTATACATTTCGTGTTAATTGAAGCAATACATTTTCACATACGCTTGGTTAATACGAATTTACTATACAGTCTGTTTTCACTATACAAAAACAAATTATATGTATAAATAGGAACATTACATTTTTATATACCTGTCCTGTTCATATTTTATCGAATTAATTTACATTAGAGAAGAAAAAAAAACGGAACTTTGAATGCAAGTACTGCTAATTCTAGTATGCGGTTAGTGAAATCGAAAGTTCTAGAATCAATGATAATGTTGATATTGATAGGTAAGTTGTTATGATAGGTTGTTGAAGTGTGACAACAAACAAATGAACTGAATACAAAATATTAAAAAAAAAAGTGGTTTAAGAATAAAAACTATTTTAGAGTCTAGTTGTCACCTTTTGAAATGTTCTTTAGATTGTATAAAGATAACATTCACACCATCAATATTAAAATCTAAACGGTTTGTTTATAACAGGTATTTAACGTCTGTGTGCGCTCTTCAAATAAAAAAAAGAAATCAACAGGGACTGTTTTATTGAAAAAATAATAATAAAGTTTCGGTGGGCAAAATTAATAAATCATCTAACAAATTATTTTGGTCGACACTGCGTGTACTGTACTGTGAAACTGTGAAAAAATCATGACAATGAATATTTACGCGTCTAATTGAAATTTTAAATTTAGTTAAAAGATTTTTCTAATAATTAAATTATAAACCAAAACGCCACTAGAAAAAGTCCCCCTTTAAAGAAAAAAAAACAATTTTATTTTACAGTAAACTTAAATTTTGGTAATTTATTACGTTGAAAAATGAAAATCGAAACTAAAGGAGAAACTATAAACACAATATACAAACATACAGCTATAATATAAATGCTAAAATATACACGTATTCTTACAATTAAAATGCGAACGAGTTAATATTATATAGGTTACAATTACTGATCACACGGTGATGATTCCCTAGTCTGCCTCCGTAATGTAAAATATACTCAACTTTCTTTTTAATTATTTTTTAAATTAAACTTTTTACATTAAACTATTAAAAAAATAGACGTCCAAAATCAAGAGCGTTTTACGGGTGTTCAAACTAATCGAAAGAAAAAAAAACATTTGAATAGCTGTACTTAATATCGATATAAATTCGTTGCTGCTTATTTCTTATATTACAAAGGCAGTTTATTTGAAGATTAAACAATTTTTAAAGAATAATTAGTCGAAAATGAAAATTATATAAAATAACATAGCTTTTAATCGTAGAATTATAACAAAGTAGATACATATAACAGTTTATAATAAAATGAATCTATCAAACATTGCTATAACCGAGACGAAATATAATCACCGTGGAAGTAAGAGTTACAAGTCATCAAAATATTTCTATATCAAATAACATTTTTGTGGCTCATACCCAATTGGGAAGACAGTTTCAATGTTGATTTAGTATACATGACTTGTGAGACTTTACCATCACGGCGACTAAATATAATAATAGATACATAACTGAAACTAGAAGCAAGGATAGCTGCCGTACTTTTAACTTTATTCATTTAATTCTAACTCGCTTTATCCAGCAACCCTTATGTTCCAGGCTATGTACCTCTATGCACATTTATTTGCTGGATCGGTGAGATCACTGTAGTGATAATAAGTGAAGGTTACTTTCAAATTAATTTCAGAAGTAAGGTCTAATTTCAACGAGGGAATAGAGAACCTTGCTCAGCATTGGGGTATTAAGAGCTAAGATCGACAAATTTCAATGTAGTACTTTATTTAGTTTGTCACAAAATACTAGATATGGGTAACACTGGGCTATGCTGTTCATTGCGCCAACTCAGTTTACTGCGCCGGATGAGACAAGACACTTATTTCAAATGTGTTGGCGCATAGTACACTTCAGAGCAGCGCATCGGCCGCGTCACCGGTCAGGTGTTCCGGTGGCGCGCGTCTACCTACTCACTTAACACGTAACATTCTGCTGCGCCACGGCGCAAATTTGAGTTGACTCAATGCCGCCGGCGCGGTAAGTTGCGCGTGAGTTATTGAGTTGAAGCAAGAAATTTTGCTGAGTTACCCATGTCTACAAATTACGTCGCGTAAAGTTATGGCATTTTTTCTTGCTTTTTAATTGGTAATTTGTAATATTTCCAAACATGGTTCTAACAAGATTGTGGCTGTTAAAACTGTCCAGGGAATTTTTGTGCCAACTTGTTCCTAGTTATTATTTATAATTCACTTGTAAACAATAACCGAACTATATCAAGCAAAATGCACTCAATATTACATAATATACTTTATGAATTTAAATAAAAACTACCACATGACAGATCAAGGTTCCGCCAAAATCAACAAAATTAGGCCTGCTTATACTACCACCCTTACAATATTATAGAACATATATGAATTTAACGAGTACGCGGGTAGAATCATCTGAATTAAAAGTAATGCATACGACTTGTTTGTAGCAATGCGTGTAATAACATACGCATTATAATTACATAAACCAACAGTTAAACATTTCACCATATAAAGTCAAACTGGGGTTAATCCAGGGCCGCCACCAATCACAGCACGGTTTAGCGTCCCGCGCCTCACCTATTTTAGTCAAGATTGAACATATTTTGTCAACCAAAAAGGAGGCATCCCTGTCTTAGATTCAACCATTTCTAATTCTGTCATGAAAACGTTCGACTCGGCTCATACGAACGCATCCACCTCAACGATCGTGCGTCATACTCTCTCTAGTTACCAGTATACGAGATAGCAAGAGATGAACGTATATCACGAAATATATGCGAAATTCCTTCCAATGTCTTTTAATAAGATAGTATCTTCGATGAATAATACACTAGATACACAATCCCATACAAAAGTTCTCTTAAAACTGTCGCCGTTTGTATTTACGTAATTTTAGTTGAAAATTATACATTAATGTAAATTAAACTTGCACGCATGTTTTAAAGTCTAAATTACAAAGTGTCAAAAAAAGCAATAAAAATTTACGACTGAGGCTCGCCGCTTGGACAAGGAATGAGTGGAGTCCAACTGTCCAAGATGTTGTTTATACCTTCGACCAATAAAAGTACTAAATTAAGGATCACGAAGGAAAATAAGTCGCCATGTCACACACTTATCATTCTATATAATAAAAATCAATTGTGGTTCGTTGGTTTCGCTTAAACAAAAAAAAAAAAACGGCTTGAAAGATTTTAATAATTCTTATTTTATTTTGTTCACTTGAATACAGACAGGGTAAAAAAAAAAGTTTACGTGGGAGGGTAGATAGGGTATGTAGAAAAAATAATAATAATAAAAATATCAATACTACTCCATACATTCCCTGTCCAGGATCAGTCGATGTTTGTTACAATAGTTGGCGCGTCGTTGCAAAACGTCGCAAACGTTGGTCAAACACTCATCATATTTCGTAATTAATTCATATTTAGTATTTAATTCTGGTTTTACTTTAATAAAAACACTTAATGATATAAACTTGCCGATAAAATCTTGGTGTTACGGTGGTTATATTTGTACAATTTTTAAACGCAAATTTTTGCGCTATTATTTTTTGGCCCGTTTTTGAAGCGCTTATCGGGATCTAGTGTATAATTGATCGAAAGATAGTATCTGTTTAATGTAGTACATAATTGGATCCTTAAATTTTTTTGTACATTTTTTATGCTGGTCTATGTGGAAACTGCAATGCATTTATAACAGGCATCCAGATCGAATTAAAAGAAAATAACAATTGTCTCAGATTGGTCGCAGCTATCATGGAATAAACTTAAAAAATCCACGAGTTAACTGTCAAGATTCAATAACTAAAATAACTGCAGAAACATACTCAATCTGTTTTTCATATGAAGACTCAATCACTCCAGATTCCAACTGTATGTTAATTAAAATGAATTGGCCCAAGTAAACAAATATTCCCCAAAGTGAAAACAATTGATAGTAAAAGTACAGCAGTATCCCGTGCAGCGAAGGCGCTTGTACCTGGCGCTGGCGGTGTACGGAGCGAGCGAGGGGCGAGTCAGGAGTGAGGGTGGTGGAAGGGCGTTCAGGTGTCTCAGCTGGCGGGCGGCATGGGGACGTCGGCAGCTCGCTCCGCGCGCAGCCACTCCACGAATTCGTCCAACATCACCGGCCCTGCCCATATATATTTGTACAGTTCAACAAAACTACAAGTTATGCGTAATGAATTAATAGTTGGCGAGCATAATGTCACAGTGCATTTTATATTATCAGATCATCGGTATTGTGCAAAAAAGATTGTTGTACATACTGCGAATAGTATAAACTAAGATAAACAAAATCACGATTGTCATATACTTATGGAAGAAAATTTTTACTGTATTTTTTTTTACCTACTTTATTATTCAAATAATTATATAGTATGTTTAATAATACAAAATATTTCTATTAAAAAGAAAAAAAACGGCAATACTACAGAAATCCATGTGGCAATATAATTTCAAGTTTGACATTAATTATTGTCCATTTACCATATGGGATTAAATATAAGGTGTTCATTGATAGCCTGTGTGGTTCGAGTAAAGCAGTATTTCTAATTGAAGAGCATGGAGTTTAGGAGAATGATCGCAATTTAATGTAAAATAATATTATTATTTTAATTTATGGTGTCTATATAGACGTTTAAAGAAATTAAAGAGTGTTCTTTGGAGATTTCTCCCTACTTGGGGCAGTCCGACTGGTGGAATACCTCCACCCTACAGAAGGTCGCAGCCAAATGACCTAGTGTTGAGTTGCTGCGGTGAGTAAATTCGGTGAGTAAATTTTCGACAAATATCTGAAAAATGGTGGATGGATCTGTATCCACTGGAGCAAGTTAGTAGTGTCATAAATGTCAAAAGTTGTCTATAAAAAATATATATTTCATATATATACACTATGTATATTCACTTTATGTAGCCAAAAAACTAGTGTTTCTCAAACTTACATGACTTCACTTATCACATTGCAATTGACAGTAATTTAAATTACCATTGTTGTTGATCCATACTTAAATATTTTTTAAATAAAATAACAACAAAACAAGAAACTAACTAACAAGGAGAGAACGACATTTTTTGAAAAGATTCAACACAACATAACTGGAAGGCGATCAACGGCAACTACAATCCACCGGAATTTAAAACATATGATACTTAAGCATTATTTGTTCAGACTGTGGTATTTATATTTTTGAGTAACATTATAAAGGTTTCACAGTTTTAGTATTATTGACATTTCAGGTCTTTTATGTGCACTGAACTGTAGCGTCACATTCATATTTAAAAATAAAATAGTAAAAGCGTTTGAATTTTGTTTAGCAAAAAATAAAAAAATGTTGTAAGCTATGTATTATATATCAAATATAATATAACTGGCAATTTTTTTATACATTATATTATCAATTACCTTTACAAGTAAACAAGTACCTATGATACTAAATCGTTTCTACGTAAAAGAACCCATGTAGGGGTGTATGGGTGTAGGGGGTGTATGGGTGTAGGGGGTGTATGGGTGTAGGGGGTGTATGGGTGTAGGGGTGGATAGGATAGGTACATACATGCGCCGTCCGCGTCGTAGGAGGCGAGGTGCGCGTCCACCGAGCGGCTGAACTCGAGGATGTTGCACCACTGGTCGCGGTTCACGACGCGGTACTTGCGGTCCCGCGCGAGGAACTCCGCCAGCGCCCCGCGCAGCGCCCACCGCGGCAGCAGCACGCCCAGCAGCGCGCGCGCCGTGCTCGTGTCCAGTGACCGCTGTTCCTTATCCTGCATCAAACATTACTCCTATCTGACATCCAGCCGACCGAGCTAAAGCTCCTTCGCAGCCCGATACTATGTACCTTCCTTTTAAAATATATCAAATTTGTACTATCCATATTTTTTAGCTAGACTATCAATTGTTCGATAATCGATAAATCGATATTTATTGAACACTAATAGACAACTAAAGGAGACTTAACTTTTTCTTTCAATGTGAAACTTCTGTGTAGCCAACGTACAGTTTGGGCGACTGCGAGGACTAAAACAAATGTATTCTGTTGTGCTACGTCTCGGCAGTCATGTAACGAACAAGAACCAATGTTGGACAACACTCTCCTTATATCAATTGTTCACTTGATATAACCGTATAACATACATTCTTAACATTTCCTTACTTTTAGTAAAGTTTAAGCTAAAGTTGTGTTTTGAAGCACAGTATGTTCCATATTATCATGTAATTTTTGTCATTGTGCCACATTTTTACGCATACGTGAACTACTGATACTATAGATGTGTTCAGGCAGTTGCTTGCAGTCAAGCGCAGTGGCAATTGAAAACCAGATCCTCACTAGGCTTAGTGTGTTACCATCTTGGACCACATCTTCACTTAATATCAGGTGAGATTGTGGGTAAAGCCTATATATATATTTAAAAAATAAAACTACTGATTATAAAGAATTCATATTCATTATAATATACTCACCCTAGCAAAATCGTATGAATATCTATAAATTGCCTTAAATGTATAGGGGTCGTTGAGTAAATTGCGTAAATAATCTAATTTGTTCTGCAATTTGTGTACATTGTCACATTGAAGTTCTGTTAGACCTGCAACGGAGAAACCATACTGTCAGAAAATAATATATACTCCTGCTTTACATAACTTTTTTTATAAAATAACTAGAAATTATGACAAGAATACCGGGACTGTTTTGTAGCCCATTTTTTCAAATTAAATAATGTAGGCACTTTTTTAAAATGTCACTTTTTGACGCAAAAGTATAGCGTCTTCTACTTCTTCAATCAACTAATTCTGTATTTCCCCCAGTATTGAGTTGGATGATACTAGAAGAACTCAGGTATACAGGTTTCCTCACAATAACTCCCTTTCTGTCAGCCGGAACTGTTACAAATTTATGTTAGTGTTTATTTACATATTATATACTAGCTGATGCCTGTGACTTCATTCACGCGAAAATGCTTTTCATGTTCCACGGAAGCTATGTGTCTTATGTAAATCAAAAACGGTCTGTTTTTACTTTCTTTAATTGTAATAAAAATTACTGCTTAATCTCTACAGAAAAGCGAAATGATGTAACCTAGATCCTTTCTCAGGTTCAATTCAGAAAACGAACTAATTTGTCGATACGAGTGACGTGCCACCTACTGTACATTCACTGTACTTAAAATTTTCTTTTTTTTCAATTATGGCTTTCTGCCTATGTAGGCAATTTCGCCAATATCAAGTGTAAAAAAAACATGTTTTAGAATTTAGTTTCCAAATATTCAGTGTACTGTAGAATAACCTAAAAACAAACCACATAATGGCATAATAGAAACCAGTAACAAGATAAATAACATTTTGTTACGGAATCTGCAGAGATAATATAAAATGATATATATGTTAAATATATAAATAGAAAGCATAAATATATAGACATGTACAAAGCATACATTACAGTTTTATACTATTATGATAAATAAAAATATAGAATATTTCAATAAAACACATAGAGTACACATTAAATATGCGTAATGTATTGATATTAGTAGCATATGGAATAAGGAAGAAGTTAAAAATATGTGATCCACATATCCCACCCACATCAAGACATATACTTGTCAATAATGACTGTACAAAGATTCTACTCAATCGAATAATTGATACGCGAACGCATAGAACACACACTTTTTCTATGTATAAGAAAAGTTATAGGTTCAACATAAGAAGGGTCGCAAGATTTGGTCATGAATGATGATGTTCAATTTAGAGATGTAGTATAACTTAAATAGGTTAAGTTGATTTTACGATTATCGATACTTTTTTAGAGATAAATATAATTGATGATACAATTATGCTTTAAATCAATTGAGGGGTGTTTGCAAGTTATGTAAATGAAATAACAAAAATAAACTATAATAACAATTAAGGTTGTAATTTTTGCCCTTGAACACTTGTATTACTGAGAGCCTGACACCAAACAAGATTAATTCTTCTAATCAATATTGTTTGTTGCTGCAGTAAAATTATAGTAATTATGTGAATGTATGTTTTTAATGGAATTTAAAAAAGAAACTAATAAATTACATGTACAACAGCATTCGATTAATTTTTGATTCATTCGATTTATTGATAATATTTTGGTCTACTCTAGTTTTAAGTAACATAGAAAAAAACGTTGCAAAAAAAATTCACAAAACATTATATAGAGGAAGGATTTCGTCATGCAAAATCTTTTTATAACGTTTTTTAGTTTTATATTTTTTATAATGATAATTGATAGTAGAAATGGATGTTTTTAAGTTTCACTGCGAAATCACTGAAGAACAAGTTTCAAGAATTTAGTAACTTAACATTGCCCTCCCAATACATCTCGGATAATTGAAAGTATGTTGGAAAAAAATTCAGATACTTTTGAACATGTAAATGACAGGCACAATTTTAATTTTAATACTAGAAATAAATATAAATAAGTCATTCCATCTTTTAGACTTAGCAAAACTAATAAATGCTTTATAGATAATTGTGTTAGGTTCTACAAACATTTTGATAAACATGATCAAATTAGTATTGTGTTGACATTCATAATTGCTTTCTGAGGGACTAACTAAATAAAATATTTTTAATTTATGACGAAATTTGCATAATAACATTTTACGCTCTAAGGACACGTCATGCAACCTTTCTTATGATGAACATAGTATAATAATTTACATAAAAGTGTTGTAAGAGAAGGAATTTACCTTTTAACCATTCATCTTGTGTGAAATAACCCATTTGTTTGGCTCCCATTTTATATGCGATCACCAACATTACTACATTCTCTGGATCTACACCTAAGTCAGCACAAAATTTTTCCATACCCTCTGGACCTAAAAGAAAGTATTCAAAATCATTATCATTGTGCTCATTCCACATTGGTCAATGTTATATGAATATAAAATTCTAAACTTTTAAAACATTATTTAGGAAGCATGAGACTCTTAATCTAAGTTTTGCCTAAAATATCAAGTTCTTAGAATTTCCAAGTCACTTGAGGTAGAGCTTAGTATAAAAATGATAATTTCTTATGGATTATACTATTACCATCCCAATTTGTATAGGCCTGGTTTATAATTATATATAACTATGTCAATGGTGCAATATTTATTTTATAGTTCACATTATTAAACTATGGGCTTACAAATTAGCACCCTGTTTGGTTCTCTAAAAAAGATCAGATGTCCATATAAAATACCTCTTTCGTATAATTGGGGCTGGCGTCAATGTGATTTGACCCTTATCTTTCATGAAGTTCAGTAGCTTCATGTTTATATATATTCGTACAAGTGAAGAAAACTGTATAGAAATATAAGAATATACCTAATATATCGGGTTCTGAAACTGTTGTGTATTCTTTAAACCACATTAAACATTTCTTTACACTGAAACTCGTGTCTTCCGATTTGGAATGTCGACGTGAACTGAAACAGAAGTTTATTATGTTAAATATTTTAAGTTATTTGAGAGAGTATAATACTTTTCTTCACCAAATATTTTATTTCGTATAAATATTATTACAAACTAATTGAAAATATGTTAAATGTTTTGTTTCGTTTCATCATATTTAGAGGGGATTGCAATAATTGCAAGGCTTGCTTGGCAGGCAGGTTGACAATCATATTTGGTTTAAAATAAAAACTCAAAACGCACTGCTGCCCGTCCTTTAATCCCTTAGTTGCCTTTTACGACACAAGAGGATGAGTTGGAGTAGTACTATTCTTAACAGGTACACACAAGTTCTCCACTATGTCCAGCAGTAGGCGTCTCTCAGGTGAAATGATGATAATGTTAAAAGACATTGTCTAGTTTTTTTTGTACTAGCATGTCAAAGTGGCTTTACTGCGTCTGATGGTAAGCACAGTACAATCCAAACACGACAGCAACCACCGAGACATTTAGTTACCACTCTGACACTGAAAATCTGTTGTTGTATTCTGGCAGCTACAATTGACTCTCTTGGTCTCCTGCTAGACTTGGTATGTTACATCCTTAATTACATAAAACTAGCTAAAGCCCATGTAATGAACATGGCTATTTATTATAACATATATTAGGTATTTAATAACAAAGTATACCACAAATCTCTTTACTATATTCTAGTTACCTGCTATTTCTAGATCTTTTGTGGTGATGGTGTTCCTCTATTGCTGTGGCTCCTGGCAAGACATCGCCTCCATTGGCAGGCGCTCCGCTCCGCGTGCGTTTACTGCAACGAGGCATCGCTCCACCACCCTAATAGAAACAATTAGAACAATGATTAATATTTTTGTTTTTTTTTCATATCCTTTAACAATAACAAATTAAAACTGTTAATAACATTATGACATAACATAGCAAAATGATAAGAATAAGCTGTGGAAAATTGCATTCAATTTTAATCCAAGTTGCCATTAAAAATAAGTAATAAAAATATATATTTTTACATAAGTTTGTATATATAAAAAGTCATGAAAACTTTTATATTTTTGTGTAGTTTATGAATATAGTAATGTAATCAGTTTAAATCTTATTTCTCTTTATATCTTTTTATTATTTTATGTTTTTTGTTACTTGATTAACAAAAACAATATGCAAGCAGTTGCCACAGTGATCTAAAGAGATAAAGACCACACACAACATAATACAAATTTTATCTCATTTTTTTTATAATATGAATTCTGCTAAAACTCCTACTAACAAACAAAATATTATAATGATGTATTATTCTCTATAACAAACAATGACAAACAAGTTGAAATTCATCAAAAGATGAAACTTATTCAATAATGTAACTTTAACTCAGTTGATGATAAAATGTATGATCAAAAAATATTCAAGGTCTTGTTGGTATCTCAAAGACACTTTACAAATATTGTATATAAAATAACATATGTACTATTTTATTACCAAATACTGATTTTAATATAAGCACAACACTTATTTAATTAATTCACCATCAAACAAGGTTATTTATATGACTATTACAGATATATTGAATAGTTAATATATAAAGGATGGTTTTTAATTAATAATACAAAACAAAATGCATTATTTACTGTATTAATGCATAATAAAGATAGCTTTTCTATCAGATATATGAGAAATGTTAAGAAATGAAACATACTGATCACAATGTTTGAATTCCAAATATGTTATAGTTTTTGTTTATTGTTCTATCAGTAATTGTTTTTCCTTAGCATGATAATCAATTATATAAATGAATGTTTCAATGTTTATTTGCACCCTATGAGTTTCTAAACCATTTGTCCAATAGCAATGAAACTCTGGTAAGTAGTTGTGTGCATGCCTATGAAAGTTTCTGTATTATAACACCTAGTTTACAACAGCTGATCTTCAAGTTGTTAAGTTTAACATATAATATAACAGAAGTGATACCATGCCTTTATTATTTGTAATATGTTATATAGAATTTTTGGCTCACAAAAAAAAATTAAACATAAAAATGAATAAAAACATGAAAAATTTGTTCAAAACTATCCCAACCTCATAATAGACCCTGGAGATACATTCAAATTTATTTTTATACAAGTTGTGCCCCACGATTACATGAGCGTATGATTTAAAAGAAATCACTGATTGATGATTTAAAATACTTCAGTATCACACAATATTTTTATCAAGCGACCACAGTTATGTATAACAAATCACATGGCTTGCGCCCCTACACCAATATTCATAGACCAGAGCCGAGTGTTTAATTCTACATATCTTCCAAACTATTCATCAAAACAACGTAAGGACTACTATGTCATGCCTAATAATAATGATCATTAACAGATAATTATGTATCACTAACCATTAAAACAGCACATTCGGATAAAGCAGTTTGTGTGTGTGGTTGGTTCAGATTTTCTTAACAAAAATCAATATTTAAGGCTAGCTGAGAGGTGTAGCCTAATTCTAGATAGTCTATACTATTCCCCGTGAATCTGGCAATCATGTACAAAAATATTTTTTCGAATCGGACTGTTAGGTCCAGAGATTAGCATGTTTAAACAAACAAAAACTCTTCCGCTTTATTATATTAGTATAAATTAAGATGTAATAAAGTCTACAGGTAAAGTGTTAGCAATGCCAAACTAATACCTGTTTAGATATAGATTAAAATACACAAATATATTTTTGTTGTATGTTGTGTAAAATTGCAAGAATGAATAGTTTGGTTGGGTTGGAAAAAGACTGAAATTATATTCTATTAATTTATATTGAAATTCAATCTCATTTATATTTATAAAAGGTACAATTGAAAAATATATCTAACATCACAAAAAGGAACATAGTACTTGTGTTTACCTTCATGATCATTTAAAAAAGCAAAAGTATTCTTCTATACAAATAACGAAACATGATATAACTTACTATAGGTGGCAGATTCGATATGAAATTTGAGAACTTAAAGGGGTTTTCGTCTCCTATTTTGCAAATATATACGAGCAGCTTTACGAAAATGTCTCCTTTGGTTGACAGGTCGATAATAACCTGAAATAAAAAATCAATGTGGAGTAGAAGAGAGATAATAATAATAAAATATATAAAGTTAATACTACGGCAAAAATTTACTGTTATCTGGCAAAAGAAAATGAAATTTTGCAAAAAAAACTTATGGCGAATTAGTGATGTAGCTTGAACAATTTTGCATACATGAATTGGGTAAAAAATGTCTCTAGCCAAACCTGTTTTCAATAATAACACTTTTAATGTTATTAATAAATAAAATAATTATAAGTACAATATAACTACAACTATAATTTAAAGATAAGTTGTTAAAACCAAACAGAGGACCAGCGGCCGAGAAAACTCAAAACGAATTTGACGTTTAATTTAACCTGTGTATTTTTGTGTTACGAATGTTTAAACTTAATAGTTGTTACAGGGAATTAGTATCAAATCATTTATTTATTTTATATAATGTTAATAATTATTAATGTAACTATTATGAAGAATATAATTACAGAAATAGTGTTTTGCCGCAATTTTAAATGGACGTGCTATTTTACTAGTACAAAAACAAAACGTAGTTTCTTGCAAAAATATTTCTAAACGAAAAATGGAGTAAAAATTTTAAAAAAATAATACGTTCATAGTATTTGCATAAAATTTATGTACATTTTTGTTTTATTAAAACAATAATAATACTTTGTTTACATAAGCTACTTCATACATAACACAATATTACATCGAAAACTTATTTTTCGTTTGAAGATCCATGTAGTAGTTATTAATATTCATTGTTTCAATATCTGATAGTATCAACTGTTTTGTAATAAAAATATGTCTGGGCGATCGACCGATGCTCCAAATTAGGCATAGAAATGATTGCTATTTAAAAATAATTGTCATTGCTATGTAATTATATTTTGTGTCACTGCTATTTCACCTGTGAGAAATGAATTTTGTATATGTGAGAAATGATTACTTTTTTTTGGGCTTGCTACTCGTCAACGGTATGGATCATTGAATGCTTACTTTTAGTTATCTTAATAGGTGCATTTCAAATGAAATTAACTCAAACAAACAGAAACTTTATTAATCTGCATTTTAACAATATTTTTCCTTATTTCATATTAATATAGTAGCTATAAGTATATGTATATTCATTATTTACAGTAAGAGACGTGGCTAAACTAAGGAGTAATTGCTGTTATGTTCTTATCAATTTCGTACCATTAGGATATTGCCTCTGATTCCTCCACAGTTAAATTTGATGTTTGCATGTTTAGAATAAACCCAACAGCTAAACTCTGCTAAACTTCTTGAATGGTAAATGTGGCTAATGGGATCACTTTCAAACTTAAACTTTCAAATTTTAACTTAAACATTTAGAATTTATTTTTGAAGAAACATAATCATTATGAAATTTATATAAAATACAAAAGTTATGTCAGATAATTAGACATGTTACTTCTTCGAAAGATTTTCACGGAATTATAAATATGACACAATTCAATCTGAACAAATAAAACTGAAATTTCAAATTTAAAGTAATTCAAACATAATACATAAACCAAACAGATCAGAGTTGACATCAAAAGAGTATGTATAATCTGAGATTACCAATCAACAAAACTAAACACTCGACAGATTTACTCTTTCTCCCTATAGCACGTATATCAGCAATGTTTGTTTCTTTCGCATCCGTAGCTTACCCGTATCACACGATGGAAAGATCAAAGAAGTGAAGTGATTGAATGAAAAAAGTGATAAAACTGCGTATTTCTATGAAGTGAAGTGAAATCATATGATGGTGCGATATGCAGGTATATGATTTCTGCGATTTGCTATGATGAAGTGAAGTGAATTCATTTGATGGTGCGATATAAATTTATCTGATTGTGAAGTACTCCAGAGTGCTATAGATAGAGTAGCCGAATGGGGCAATAATAATAAATTGTATTTCAATTTAGAAAAGTGTAGCGTTATGACGTATTCCTAAAAACGCAGCCCACTGCTATGCCCATATAATATGAATAATTTCACGTTGCAACGTGCAATGCAAGTGCGGCATCTTGGTGTTGTTATGGTACCAGAATTGAGATTTCGTGATCACATAGTTGAAATTTGTAAAAAAGCTTTCAAGACACGGCTTTATCATAAGACAATGTTATCTATACTAATATTATAAAGAGGAAAGATTTGTATGTATGTTTGTAACGAATTGGCTCAGAAAGTACTGGACCGATTTTAAAACTTCTTTCACCATTTGAATGCTACATTATCACTGATTAATATAGGCTATTTTAATTGAAAGAAAAAATAAGGATCCCTATAAGGATCACTATAATAAAACTACAATAATGTTACCCAAGGTGTAAAAAATGCCTATAATATATCTTCCATCACATGCGCTGCGAAAACTATTGATGATAGAACAAAAAAATGTTACACAATATTAAAGAACATATCAATATCTACAAAAAATGTCAGGATAGCATGTGTCTAACTATTGTAGTTATGTCACTATAACTACTTTTTTAACATTTTTAAATTTAATAAAAATTCCGACCAAAATCTGGACATGTTATTTATTACTTTGCCTTAATCCTTACCTAAATAAATGATTTCTCAAGCAAAGCTGTTTAAATACCTGTAAATTACTGTTTAGTTTATTAAAATCGGACATTCCATTCGAAAGATATTATTATTGAAATAAAATTAATTCGCCGCTACGCCGCGCCGCCGCCGCCGCCGCCGCCGCCGCCGCCGCCGCCGCCGCCGCCGCCGCCGCCGCCGTGACGCGTCGGAGCGCCTTGTACGTTTATGCCATTGGCCACAATGTTTAAAAAATAAGTGTCCACCCGTGCGAAGCCGGAACGGGCCGCTAGTTCAAAAGATATAAATAGTATTACCGCATTGAAAGTCTTATATAATGCTATGGTTCGAAGTCGATTAGAATCGAATTCAATGATTTAGAACCCAAATATATTCTTATGTTAGAGAAAATACAAAATAAATTTGGTCGATTTCTCTATTTAAAGCCATACGGTGTCTATCCTTACTATCCATTGATGTATCCAACGTTATTCGTATTGGGTATGGTTGGTTACTATCGGTTGGAGGTAAGGAGAAACATCGCATTAGCTATGTATTTAATTAAGCTATTGCGAGGCCAGATATATCAGCCTGATATTCTTACCGCATTGAAGTTTTGTGTACCTAACGAATTCGCTGCGAAGCGACGCAAACCGGCACTAATATGCGAGCCGCGAGCTAGCACCAACTTATTAGTTTTTTTTTTTTTTTTTTCGAACTGACTACACTGTTAGCCTGAGGGGCCCTGGAGCCTTTACGGCTTTTACAGCTTTACCGGGCTTGGGGGCGAGCGCTTAGGGCACTCAGCCACGAAAGCTAAGCAACAACATCCGAGGGTGCCAAAGTGGCTCGGACTGTTGCGCGTATGCAATTAAGTCGCGATCTGACTAAGAACTTATTAGCTATCGCCCCGATTGTTAGGGGAATACGAATAGTGAATTTTCTGTCTCAGGAGAATGACATTTTTAGCGATAGTCTGACGAAACTCAGAGAATCTTTAGAAATTTAGTGGTTAGTTTAAATATTAATTAAAATTAGCAAGTACGTAATTGTAAATGCACAGATATATGTAATATGTCTTGGCCATGTAGCTGTTAATATTATATGTTGGTGTCAGAAGGAAATAAAAAAATATATTTTACTACTTATCTGTACATAGTAGGTATAAAAGAAAGTCACTATCCGCGCCTGTCTGTTTGTCCGCTTACTTCTATTAAACCACGTAACGGATTTTTATACAGTTTTCACTGTCGTGTAGAGAATTTTTTACGTAAGGTTTGTGTATACTATACATTCCAATTAAGTTCTTCTGTAGTAGAGAAAATCCAATGTTTTGTAATCAGATTGTTAAAAATTCGATTTTCGGGAGCTTATATGGCTTACGCTGGTTAAACCGCAAAAGGTTCATCAAAGTAATGTACTAAAGAATTGTATTTCTTTAAAAAACTTAGAGAAAAGTCCCGGATGGCTTATGTAAATCTTTTACAAGCGATTATTCATTTTTAATTTTTATTCATTTTCATAAATTTGTGTTATTTGACTCGTTATTGTGTAAAACAGGTGGCGTTTTGCATAATAAAGCTTGGTTATTGTGCACAAGTGAAGTGGATTGTAAATAATAACATGGATCATGAATTCTGAGATGCCAAAGAAAATCTCTAGAAAGTTCTAACAAGCGAGCCACTATCTTGTTAGGATCCTGAAATCTTCATAAAACTGGAAATTATATTCACTCGACAATGGCAGTAATGGTCTTCAATAAAGAGGTCCGGTTGCCAAGTTAAAAACAAGCAGAAGAAGAAGTGGTATTCGCGTGTAAACAACATACACGAATAGACAGACAGAGAGACGATGAGTTTACAATATCAAAAAATGTAATTCCGCTAGACTCCTGTATAAAGGACACTGATCACAAAAATTCCCTTATAACATTGTTGTCTGTCTGTATATGTGAAAGTTCAGAATTAATTCAAAACCTGCCTGACCGATTGAAATTTCTTACACGGCAAGCTTATGTCAAATGATATGCTATAAGAATATTCGATAATATTTTTAGAAATCGTAAAAATGTTTTTTCGAGAAAAGTGCATTTTTATTAATTCTCAACCGATTTAGATGAAATTTTGTAGACGGGGATCATAAGTCACAACATATTTGATAGGCTTTAGAATTGTCAATAATGCTTGTAGAAACCGTAATTTTTTTTAATGATAAATTGACTATATTAAATGTCAATAATTAAAGTATACGTGTGAAAATAAAATTACGGGATGGAAATTATTATTCATTGCGTAATAAAAGCGTAGGAAGTCGCGGGTCGTTCCTAGTAATTTACATATATTACATTAATTGCATGTAATTTTTTGAATTTTTTAATTTAATTTGAATGATTCAAATCTTAGTCTTTTAAAGGAATACTAGAGAAGAATGAGTATTATATAAAACCTTAGATGTTAAGTATGTAGGTACTATAAATACATTTTATTTGGGCCATCAACATAAACTGAAGAGACGATATCATTTGTTTGTTGATTTTATTGTTACATACTTCAATTATTGATTTTTATTTCATTTAACACGAGTTAACTGTCTGTATATGTTTAAAAAATAGTAAAATTACAATTTATTTGAGTACGAAATAGAAATTTTAACATATCTAAATAAGTTTCGGCTTTGGCTGAAAACTTTATTTCATTCGGACATTGCCGTGCCTGAGTTTGTGCGATCGCAGATTGAATATAGAATCGCTGCGCTCTGCTACAAGAAATATATTTAATTATAAACAGATTTTGACATTTTTCTTCCGTGTCGCTAGTTATTTTTTTGGTAAATTTTCTGTATACTTAACGATGTTTATGTGATTCGATCGTAACTCGACCTTGATTTTCGATTTGGGTTTTATTATTTGCTTGTAGATCGAGTTCGAATCAAAAGTGAAATCGAGTTAAAAACAAAACTAAATTCGAATCACTTTCAAGAGTAAGCCAGCGTTTTCTTGCCCCTAGAGTCGTGCTAGGGATGAAGTATAATACACAGATGTTTTAGAAACATGTACGTTCGCGATAATTTACATAATAATTTTATTAAAAATAAGTGAATTATCTGTTATATATTTAAGAGCAACACTAGATTTCATGAAATAAATAAAATGTTATTAAAAAACAACAATAAGTTTCGGTTTTGGGTTCGACCAAAACTAATAGATTAGTCGTATATTCGCTTAGGTTTTCGTATGAAAATCGTTTTTCGATCAGTCACTATACTAAAAATATCTAAATGTAAATACTGTTCTGCACAAAGAGATTGTTCTAGAAATAACTGTTAATTCTAAACATCACTATTATCACATACAAATGAAGTTATGATGATTATGTTTAAGGTAGACAGTCCGTGTAGGTGGCGTCCGTTATTGCGCTACTTGCAGTAATTTAGAGTGGGAAACAAAACAACTAATCCAGTAAGAGGGTGCAATACGGCGCGGGGAATCCGGCCCCAACTTGAGGGTTACCAGCTCAAAATCAGAATTCCTTATTTATTGTATTTTTCTTGGAAATAAAGTGTGAAACATAATTCACTGTATTTATTGGTGGATAATTTTTTTTATTAGTAGATTGGCTAAATGATCGCACTGTGTCTGATGGTGTTTCCACTACAATCCAAAAATCAGAAATGTGGCAAACCACCACTTTGTTATTGGATTTACTACGACCGGTTCCGGAACGCGGTACGTCTAAGCGTGCCACTATCTTAGCCGTCATACTTGGTTTATGGGGATCGCGATCAATTTGGACACGACTGTCGTGTCTTATCACCCAGCAGAAATTATTCCTCTCGAGCATTGAAATTTGCCATGGCTTTTATTGAACCTAGACGCGACTGAACCTGCTAACTCTTTGGGTTTAAATCATGTCTTACGCCTTTATTACTCTAATGTACTAAATTCGATTGACGTGAGTTCGAATCCCTACAATGAGCCTGAGCTTTTGGTGAAGGAAAACATGGTGAGGAAACCATAGCATGGTGGTAGGGCATTTTCTAATGCCCGCCTGGCTAGCTACCACCCTCAAGTTGAAAATCTGCCGCCAAACACCAATAGGTGTACCGGCAGTACATAGTACATGTACACAGTACATAGTAGGTCCTTTTTTACTATTTAAGTTTTTAGTGTAATTACTTGTGTCAATCGTTTATATTTTTGTAGCTAACTTCTACAGTTCCTACAGTACAGGTTCCCTGATGAATATGACTATGGACATATATAAATGGGTGTTTAGGAGTCCTACACCCCTCCTTTTTTTGCATTTTGAAACTCTTAACATTCGCTGAATATCCAACAATTTTATTCTTGCTACAAATTGACTATAGAATTGAAAATTCTAATTTATTGATTTTATTAGCGTTTAGTGCTATGGATTATAGGGTGTGAAGTCACGACCAAAACTTAGTTTACATGTATGTGACCTCTCTCCACGTTTAAATTATAGCTAAGCCTGTAACTTCGACAAATCTTTCAATAGCGAAATAACTTAAAAGTTTCTATCTAAATTCTAATAACTATAGACTTTTACTGGCAACCCCGACTCACCCTTAGTTATGTAGAAAAGCGACGAGACATTGCGAACCCCTAACGCCTCGCCCTGTCTAGATGTAGTGGAGTATTCATTATTGATTTTTAAAATAAATATGTATTTGAATTATTTATTTTTGTTTCATCGTGTATGAATTGTACACTTATATGTTTATTAATGTTGTTAATGCTGGTAATGGTATTTCATTAGATTTCCCTTAGGAGTTTTTGGCGGGATTTTGAACTGCCATGTTGTGGTTATTCTTTTTATTCATTAACTTAGGTATTTTGACCCTATATTGTTAATATGTGGCATTTTGCGTTAAATAGTTGCTTGGTTACTGTGCGTACGTGAAGTGGATTATAAATTAAACTGAAAACATGCATTGTGATTTGTCACAAATACTCCCTTATAGTATATAGATAGTTCTAACAAGGGAGCCACCATCTTATTTGAATTCATTTTGAAGATTAGAAAATATTACGAATGCTTGGTTTCATAGACTTGTATCCAGCAAATTAAAAAAAAGATTTCTCTTAAGATACCTTCAATTTTCCCTAATAGCCTTATAAATAATTTGGGAGTTAATTTAAGTTTTATAAAATTCCCTCTAAAATTCCTATTTAAAAACATTTTCGTTAATTTAATAAAATTATAAATAAACTAGCAACTGCCTGCGACTGTGTTCGCTTTAATTACATTATATGTATATACTAGCGACCCACCCCGGCTTCGCACGGGTGCAATGCTGATACTAAATATACCTACCTACAACAGAATGTCCTTAAACAACGTATACAGCTTTTTTGTCAATAGTTAATACAAACATCTTTTGTTTAGAGGTTACTCTTGAAAGAGCGACATATAATTGACCATGGTATATAGGGCCGTACCGCAGCACCGCTATGTCCCTGCATTTTAAATCTGTAATACCTTCGTAAATCGTCATTTAAATTACATGCTGTAAGGGGCTATATTGATCTATATTAAATGAACAATGTATTTAAGGTACTTAATTGGATAAGGATTAATGATGTATTGCTTAAAATCACTTCGTAAATAAGCCATATTTTCCCGTAAAATGTAAAGGATAAAAAAGGTTATTGTGGGTTATCCTTAAGAGATAGAGATATACCATCACGGACTTTTTGTTGACCTTTTTAAGGTGTACAATACTGTAGTACATTATTTTGATTTATCTCGTGGGGTTCAGCCAGCATTTGCAAAAATGTGTTTATTTACGACATCACATTAGAAACCTCTAAATTTATCAGTGTTTCTCTGCAATATTATGCATGTATTATACATATAAACCTTCCTCTTGAATCACTCTATCTATTGAAAAAACCGCTTCAAAATCCGTTGCGTAGTTTTAAAGATTTAACTATACATAGGGACGGACAGAGCGACACGACTTTGTTTTATACTATGTAATGATGATGATATACAGACTTGACATTGAAGTAGGCAATTTCACCAATGTTAATTGTGACAAATACACATTTTAGAGTTTAGTTACAAAAATGATCGGTGTACAGAATAACAAAGAATAAAAAACAGCCTTTATCACTCAAGGACAATGTAACTTCATATAATTGAAATAATTTTTAGAATCGAATTATTAGTTCCTATAGATGAGTAATTTAAAGGTAGTTCCAGTGAATTATAAACCTCAATATTGATTGTGAATTGTAAACTCATTATTCTACCAACAAATATTGCGTATGTTCAGGAAGTATAACGACGGTGATACTGCAATATGTTATAATATATTAAAAAGTCTTCCTCAATATTATTAATTGCAGAATGTTATATTTCTAGTTATTTTTACATTAAATCCACATTCAGGATCGTTTTGCATGAAATTGTGTAGATTTTACTAATGAAATAACACCAGGACATGCATGTCACACACAGCAAATCGTTAAAAAACAGTTTTCTTTGTCTCAGTTCGCAACGACATAACCCGTTTTGCAATATCACCGACGATAATATCTGTACGTATGTCCTTAATGTTTAACCTATCTTTTAGGTATTACATATTACATATCTTTTGTATTACAGGGTAAATAGTTCTGTTTTTAAGCCCACTTATAAAATAGATGTCTAATAATGTTGAACTTTAAGTTATAAAAGTCTAGACCGAATTAAAGTCGGTGTTGCGTGACATAAAACGGCTCGACGAATGACTACGAACCCAAAATCCAATTCTCGGAAAGCTTATAAACAAAGACTACTAAATATAGGGGGCAGTGTAAAAAGTCCCTTGTTTCGCCTTCAATAAACTGTAAAGGAGGTCGAATGTAATCAAATCGGGGTTGGTCGACACATTTCTTTATTGAATATATTGTTCATTTATAATAGAATTGGGTTTGCTCGTGGAGCTATCCATATCCCGTTCGACTTGTTAGCCACCGATCTCGAGATAAGCTTGTTGCGTATTAAAAGTTCTGTTTTCCGCCATAGTAAGTTAAAAATAAAGAGATTAATAACATTTATTAATAACAATTTTCAATCATATTTCTTTATTGTAGCATTTACTTTTAAATGATATTTTCGTACGTAGTATTTGTAAGAATAAAACTAAACCTTTTAGGCCGGCATGACAGAGGTGACACCCGATAGATTTCGATCTCTCGGTGGTCGCCATTGTATTTAGATTGTACTGTGCGTAGCATCAGGGACAGGATAGTCAAGGTGCCGAGCTATTATAAAAAAGAAATACATTATTATTTTCAGAACATCTATCAGTTGTGGAATGATATAAACTTCCAGTGTACAAGCCTAGTATTCATCAAAATTGGTGAAACCATTTTTGTGTTAAAACCAGACAGACAAAAATATTTTCGTGTTTTTGGCATTCACGTGGCTATCACAAAGTTAGTGAGAACCTACATGTATAGATAGAATTACAGATTTATCAATGTAGATTGATAAATACACTAAATAAAATATAGCTGCACTAGCATCATCTTAACGCTATAAAGTGCGTAATGTGAGCTCATTTCCTTGTTTATCAAAAAAATAGACGAAAAATTAAACAACGACGGAAAATAATTGTATACCTTGTTTTTTAATGGGTATCTTTTCTATTTAATGTTTATCGTAATTTATGGGTATTATAGAATATATCAAAATATTTGCCCAGTGGGTGTCGGGCTACGCGCAATGTAGGGTTCCGTATAGTTGCCCGTCACAATATGCAGACTTAAAGATGTTAATGCTACACTGAGCCGGAGCCGGGCCAGGCGCCGCGCCGGCCAGGACACGGTCAAACATCTCTAGTATACTTTTGTATGAAGTAATTCAAGCTACACCGGGCCGGATCCATGTAGCATAAATTATTTCATACAAAAGTTTACTAGAGATGTTTGACCGTGTCCCGTTTAAATTGTTTTCAATGGAACTCGTACAAAATTACATCTCAAAATAAATTTTATAAATTGATAAATCATTACTCGTTATCTTGTAAAGCCTACTTACCTATGATCGTTTTTTTTCACATATCCAAAAACAATAATTTAACTGGCGGGGACGTATGATTCTAAACAAAAATTAGCAATTTAAAGCTTAATATTTCGCAAACGGATCCTTGAACCGAATAATGGTTTTCACAGACATACAATATTTTTGAATGACCTATCCAACAACACCCCACACGATGTGATAGACGAGAAAAAAGATCATTCCCAATTTACGTATAGGGGAGGTACACTAAACCTTTTTTTCAAGAATTTATTTTACCACTTTGTTGGCGTTATTAATATGTATACACATACCAAATTACAGCTTTCTAGTGCTAAGAATCTCTGAGCTAAGTCGAAAATACCGAAACTATAAGGGTTTTTTGACTTCGGAACCCTAAAAAGGAAAACGCCTCAATATCTAATACTCTATTTAGTTATAATGTTCTGATCAGAATTTGTATTTGAAAGTGTAGTTTTGTGATTAATTACAACTTGTATTGATAAGCACGGTGCACGTGCTCAATTCTCTATTTACACTTCGAATCGTGAAAACAAAACATTAAAAACATCAAGGAGTAATAATTGGGGAAACATACATATAGTATAAAGAGGGTGCGACGCTTATGCCTGCTTATGCGATCTTCCGACAGTGAGCCCCTGTGCGTTGCGTATCGTCCATTCAAGTTGTTAGCTTATACACCCCCGCTTTTACCCTATATCCACCGACCACTACCCCTGTAGTCGTGGAAATTGCCAGTTCGCATCCAAACAGCGTAGAAGGTCGTCGCGTTCGCGCCCTCCGTGAAAATTCCTCGATCTTTCTCAAAGTGCAATACTGTAAAGAAATTGTTTCTTAAGCAACTGTGTTCTTTTACTATACATTTTGAATTGTTGTTAATGTTATTTTACAGATAATTATTTATTATTTGTTTTCTAATTCGCGTGTGTTTGTGAAATTGTGAACGTGTCCGCATAATATTTCGTACACTTACGTAAGTATTTACTGCAATGCGTTTTGTTAATTGATCTGTGTGTTTTTTTTAAATCTATGACACTAATCTACATTTGACAATTTTTATTTTTTAATTATCTTTTAAGCTATGATCATAACCGTATTATGCATACGTGATATACCTACATATATACGCGTAATAGGTTTAATGATAAAGTAATTTCCCGGTGAACTAGCAATTTAATCGGAGTAGGTTGAAATCATGTGTGTTCAATTAGGGGATGAGTCGGGTCAGCAGAGGGAAGTAGTTGTAAGTAATTGCCGTACGAATAAGCGTGTTCGTTGTTAGTTAACGGAGCGACCGGTAGAGGTCAAAAGTCGAATAGCCTTGTTAAGTTTTTTAATTAACTTAGCTGAACCTTATCAAGTTGTATCATTTATATACATGCCGGTTGACAGGTTTCGTCGAAAAACAAATACGCTTCATCATCTACACATTCACATAAATTTGTATTCAGAAAAAGGATTTATTTTTGTGAAATGCCGACATATTTTTCTACGTTCACTTATAATTTATAATTGTAATAAAACAACACCTAAAATCTAACTTAAAACATGATACTGACGTACCCGGTTGGAATATAAAATATAAAAATAAGTAATTTTAAATATACCATAATGCATTATTATTGTATGATTTTTTTTATTCCAAAAAGCGCAAACAGGCGGACGGCCCACTTGATTGTAAATGGTTATCGTCGCCTATGGACAACTGCAACACCAGGGGCATTACAGCCATGTTGCTAACCTTGGAAACTGTATTTCAACCTTTTTTTGAAGAGCCCCATGTCATAGCCCTGCGGGAAAACCTAGCTGGGCAACCCATTCCACAACCCTAGCGTACGTGACATTAAGGTTCTAGAGAACCTTACTGTTGTCACGTTTCGACTAGGTTTTAGAGTGTGAGGATGAGCAGCCAGCCAACGGCGGAAGGTGCGAGTTTGGAACGGTGATGAGCACACCACCATGAGGTGATGACACCATATCAAAAAGTTCCTCAGAGCATTCTCCAATATACATGCGGTAAAAGACACAAAGAGACCCGAAGTCTCTGCGAAGTTGTAAGGTGTCTAGACCGCATGTTAGCTCAGGATCGTTGACAATGCGAACAGCGCGCCTTTGCACGGAGTAAAGAGGAGAAAGCTGGTAGGCAGGAGCACCAGCCCATAAGTGAGAGCAGTACTCCATGTGAGGTCGTACTTGCGCTTTATATAGTACAAGCCGTTGCCTTGACGTAAGGTACTGCTTGGACCGATTAAGAATACCCAGATTTTTAGCTGCCAACTTAGCCTTGCTCTCCAAATGACTCCGGAACTGCACTTCACTGGATATATCGACACCAAGGATCCCGATATTACTAGAGATCTTTAATAGAGTGCCGTGGAACTTAGGTGCTATGATGTCAAAACCTGTTGTGTGTTCCTTAGGACTGATTACATAAAAAACAATTATTTAATTTTAAAATTGATGTGTACATGAAAAAGTTTAGATTAAAGTCTCTTTCAAGAGGCAGAAGAAGAGTACGACAAACAATCTATGTAATGACGATCACCGAGAGATCAGCAATACATTGCTGGTCGCTGTTGTTATGCCGGCCTGAAAATACAGTCACTGTTACGGGTTTATGACGATTAAGAGAGGTAGGGCACAGAGAAATTTCTCTCTTCTTGGGGCAGTCTGACTGGTAGAATACTGGAGGTCCTACAGAAGATCGCAGCCAAATAACCTTGTGTCGTATTCCTGCGGTGAGTTGGGTTTCCTGAGCTCCTTCGGGTACCCCTACCCCAACCCCCTTGAGATCAAGGTCGGCAACGCGCTACTGATACCTATATAGCCGCTTACCATCAGACGGGCTTATGTTTGTGTGCCACCTTTGTAGTATAACAGTAGTCGCGACCCAGTCGGGTGCAAATCCCTACCGCTTGATTACTGAATATACACAGAGTGTCCCGGAACGCGATATTTTTTTTTCGAACTGACTATTGTAATGATTGTATTATCAATCATTTTTTATCTTTTAATTATATATATTTATTTTAACTTAGTTCAGATTTCATTAATTCATTTATTATTGTTAAATTTCGGAGTGATTTATTAAAAGAAATAAATACAATATTATGATAGTGGTTTTTCATTTATAATTGACAGCCTTTCAAAATTCACAATTAATAATTCTATGTTACTAAGCAACAACTTTAGTTATAGAAAAGAACACAAAGGAGTTTGTATCAAGGATATAACAGATACTTCACATCCTCGGAAATTTGAAGAATTTATATCTATAAATTCTTTAGTCCTATTCTAGAACTTAAATCAAGCAACCTCGGACCAAATAGCGGTTTAGTCAGCATGTCGGCTAACTGCAGTTCCGAGGTGACGTGTCTGACATTAAACTCTCCATTATTAACACATTCTCTCACAAAGAAGTGTTTTAGCTTGATGTGCTTAGTGCGCTTATGGTATTCGTATTTTGGGTTTATTGAGATTTTCAATTTCTTCAGCAGCAGCTAAAATAAAATCATCAAAGCGTTTAGGTGCTGTGATTGTTGATCTATCTCTCAAAGACCTCGTTTGAGTGATGGTTCCTTCTTCATTATCACCAGAGAGTGACTCACTCTCACTTTCTATGTCTATTGGTTCATTTGTGCTCTCGATTAAACCATGTTGAAAGCATGTACCTTGATTTGTACCAGTATCGCTGTCTTGAAGTTGATCGTCTCTTTTATCAAACGTCACAACTACCTGCTTGCGTGGTATGTGTTGAGATTTTGTTTGTCTAGGTTGTTCAATTTGTGTCACGGTATTGAACAAAGTGGAGAGATCATTTGCGTTTTGTGCATCATAATACATAGTTTTCATAACTCGAATATCTTTAGAGATAATATTTTTATTTCTCGAAGGTATGAAAATTCTGAACGCTTTGGATGTTTCAGAGTATCCCACAAACACGCCTGGAATAGCTTTCGGTGCAAATTTATGACCATTAGTACCTTTCTTAAGAACATAGGTCTTACTACCGAACACGTACAAATGATTAATGCATGGCTTTCTACCGACCCATCTTTCAAATGGTGTTTGATTCTGAATAGCACTATTTATACTCCTATTAGATAAATAGTTAGCAGTAAAGACTGCTTCGCCCCAAAATTTCAGTGGTACCTTTGCTTCAATCATTATTGCTCTCGCTTTCTCCACGAGGGTACGGTTTTTCCGTTCAGCAACTCCGTTTTGGCTCGGGGTGTAAGGTGCCGTAAGTCTTCTTTGTATTCCATTGAGTTTTAAATAAGTGTCAAACTCTTTGTTAACATATTCAGTGCCATTGTCTGATTGTAAGAACTTGATTTTATTCCCAGTTTGTTTTTCAGATAACTCTTTGAACTCTTTAAATTTGTTTAATACTTCGACTTTGTTTTTGATAAGGTATACATGACTGTAACGACTGTAGTCGTCTATAAAAGTGACGAAGTATCTATTTCCGCTTATTGTGGGCGTTTGTATAGGTCCACAAACATCGCTATATACGATTTCTAAGCAGTGTGTTGTTCTTTGAGTTGTTTTCTCACGAGGAACAGGTACTTGATGCATTTTTGCTTGAACGCATGTTTCACATTCAGTATATGTTTCAGAAGCATCGAAGTCTAAGCCAAGTAAGTTCTCGTTCTTCAGTGCTATACGTATGTCTTTGACATTCATGTGACCGAGTTTTCTATGCCAGTCGTTGATATTTGATGAGTTTGTTTTCTTTGTTTTAGTTTTAACTGTGTCATCATTATCATTGGCAAGGTTATTAGAATTATGAGATTTGTATCTTTTCGTTTTTATGTAATAAAGGCCATCAGATTGTTTAAATGCAGTGAGAGTTGTACCGCTCTTAGGATTAGTTACAGTCGCTTTTCTTTTACTAAAATGTACAGAGCATCCAGCATCTGTCATCTTGCTGACGGATAAAAGATTGGTGCATATACTAGGCACATACAGCGTATCTTTTAAATGAGTGAGAGTTGTATCATTACCTACCGTTGTTAGAATGGAGACTGTCCCGATTCCTTTTATCTCGGCTGTATAATCTTCTGTTGCAAAATTTAATTTTCTAGATGTACTCTCTATAGCCGTAAACAAATCTCTTTGATGTGTCATGTGAGACGTACAACCGCTATCTAATACCCAAATACTGTTTTCAGGCTTCACGTTTCGTGTGATTAAGCACTGTGTAGAAAAATGGTTTTTATGAGATCTCTTGTGTTTATTAAATTTCTCATTGTTATTCTTCCAGCAGTTTGTACAAATTTTATGATTTTTGAGTTTAAAGATGTTACCTCTTTGTTTACAAATTTTACAAGAAGCATAGTATGCTTCTTCTTGTAATGAGGATTCAGGTTCGTCGCTAGTAGATATCCTTTGACCATGACGTGCGTCACTTTCTTCAATTATTTTGATCTTAAGCTCGCCTGGCTTTGGAAGAGTGTCTCTAGATTCTATAGCTACTCTGAAGTTCTCAAATTCAGGTGAAAGACTGTATAACATCATAATAGTTAACAGCTCTTCGTTTATGTTTACATCCATGTCAGCTAATTTTTCAACTTTGTCCATGAAATTATCCAAATGAGATCGAACATCATTTCCGTTTAATTTCAATAAAATCAGTTGTTTTAATAGAGATGCCTTTCTAGCCGGTCCTTTACTTGCATACGTTGATTTCAATTTGTCCCATACATCTTTCGCAGTATAGCAATTTTTAATTAATTTTAACTCAGAAGGAGCTATAAGTAATATTAATTCGGCTTTAGCCAGTTTATCACCTTCTTTATCTGCTAAACTTGAATCTGCGGACAACTGAGTCTCAACGTATTTCCATTGTTTTTGTTTTATAAGGACAGCTTCGGCATGAATCTTCCAAGTTTCGTAATTTTCTCGGGTTAATGATTCAATTTTTGTTAGAGACATTTTGGAGAAAATAAAAAAACACACTATATTTTAATTTTCCGCTCTGCTACCATGTTAAATTTCGGAGTGATTTATTAAAAGAAATAAATACAATATTATGATAGTGGTTTTTCATTTATAATTGACAGCCTTTCAAAATTCACAATTAATAATTCTATGTTACTAAGCAACAACTTTAGTTATAGAAAAGAACACAAAGGAGTTTGTATCAAGGATATAACAGATACTTCACAATTATGTTTCGGCTGCTTCCGAAGGCATCATATCTTTAGTTAATTTATTATATTTTAATACAAACTTCTTTTACGATTTATATATCGAATAAGTAGGTCGTATACTAATATTGTATTTTTGCTGAAGAATCTTTTAAATTTAAAATATAGAAGGACACGAAAATAATTGTAATATGACGGATGGATTCTGACACAGATAGAGGCAGATGGATCTCTAAAGAAAACGTACAATCTTAAATGAGATTTGTATAAGTTTATTTATAACTATTATTCTATTTATTGTTTTGACTCGCACATACCTCTCTGGAGTCTATAAAACTTATTTTGTTATAACAAGAGACCTCTCGAATTATAACTGGTATTCGAAGGAGTTGGAACCTTTTACTCAACAATTATTATCAAACGAATGGTAAACCTGGCGGACGCATTCATTCATGCTGGCTTGAGGATGCTGTTATAAAAATTGGAACAGAATGGAGTTCTAGTTAAACACAAGCTTCTCACGACGGAATTTTACTAGCAGATCTGTTACGGATATATTCAAAACTTGGACATTTCTTACTGGTGAAAGTGTTACTATCATTAATAGACTTTAATAAGGTACTCTGTTTTTATATCTTATTTAATGTTAATGCCTTCGGAATACACTTATTTATACTATTTTGCATTTTCATTTCCATTACCTTTTAATATATTTATTTCAGTACTTATACCTATTTTTAATTGTCCACGTGATACTATACTGTTTGCCTTAGGGGCCCTGGAGCCTTTACGGCTTTTACAGCTTTACCGGGCTTGGGGGCGAGCGCTTAAGGCACTCAGCCACGAAAGCTAAGCAACAACATCCGAGGGTGCCAAAGTGGCCGAACCACGGCTCGGACTGTTGCGCGTATGCAAATAAGTCGCGATCTGGCTAAGGAACGCGATACGCCTAAGCGTGCCACTATAGCGAGTTTTGTGGAATATTGCTGTCCCCGCGTAAAAGACGGAGACAAAAATGGTTATTGTGAGTGATCCTTAGAAGATAGACATATGTTATTGCTAATTTTTCTGTAGGTCTTTTTAAGATCCTAAATTATGTTTACATTAATTTGATATAGTTCCTATGGTTTATTCAGCGTAAGCTATTTAAGCGTCCCTTTTGCGAATTGATTCACCATTATTGTTACTGCCTATTTCGTATGTTACTTTATCTAACAAAAGATATCCTATAACATGGCAAGATAAAATAGCTATAATTTTAAATAAAAAACATGTAAATCGGATAAGTGATTGTCGTATGAAAAGAAGATAAACAGACAGACAGACAGAGATAAATTGAGTTTCATAATATGTATAGATATAGAAGATTAGGTTATGTTGAATATGTAGGTATGTAATTATTTATTCATGTAGATATTAATATGTTTTAATATTTATTTATTTAGATATAGATACTACTTTCTGCCCGTGACTTCGTTCCTTTTGTCTTCGAAATGAAACGAATCACACGCCATCTATTGTAAACTAGTTGTACTAATTCAGAAACCGCCACCAAAGTTTAATCTGATAAATGGTATCTGAACGCGTACGGGCAAACCAAAGAAACTTTTGTATTTATATATGACTAGCTGTGCCCCACGGTTTCACCCGTGTTAAGTGTATTCTACAAACACATCACGGCGCGGCGCGGCGCCGCAGCCAACGCGCCCGTGTAGCCCTATCGTTGTCCCACTTCACGTACTTGCCTACATCTTGCCAGATTGCTTGACGTTCATAGTTACTGCTCCGCTCCTTATGATCGTAGTGTGAAGTTATACAGCCTATACTAGTCCTCATGAATCTAGCTATCATATTCACAAAAAATTTTAGGTATGTACTTCCAGAGATTAGCGCGTTTAAACAAACAAACAAACAAAAAACTCCTCAGCTTTATTATATTATACTAGCCTCTGCCCACTTCGTCTGCATGTATTTTTGAATTGGGCCTTTACCGAGATAAAAAGTATCCTATGTGTTAATCGTGGTTATAAACTGTCTGTGCACTAAATTTCATTCAAATCCGTTAATTCGTTTTTGCGTGATTGAGTAACAAATCACTTTCGAATTAATAATATTAGTAAGGTTTAGCAGCAGCTCGCGACTTCGCTTGCCTTAATTATAATATGAAACTTAATAAGGTCCTATTACTCAGATCAAGATAAATGTAGCTTTCTATCACAAAAATTTTTTTTAGTATTGCATCAGTACTTAGTTCCGTACATTACCTTCCACAATCATATTTACAAAATTTTACCTTTTTATAATAGTGGTAGAAAATATAGACGGTTATTAGATTAGTTAATATATATTACGAGTATATGCCAATGTATTAGTAGTGGTGGTTGAGCGCTTTAGATTGGCGGAAGATCGATTTGGTATCCGCAGGTTGGAGTCACGGCAAGTACCAACGAATTTTTCGGAATTCACGTACATTAACTAATTCAAATTGGAAACACCATCGGCTATATGATTGAGAAATGTACCACTGTATGTGATAAAAATATAGAACCGTTGATTTCTCGATGTTTGACATCACCAATAGGTCGTGGCCTGGCATCGTGGTTAATATTCCTTACCTTAGGAAGAGGCCTTTGTCCAGCAGTGGGACACTTACAGGCCTATATTAGTGTGCAAAATTTCATAAAAATCGGTAAATTTAGACATACAAACAGACAGAAAAAAATGTTCCTCATTTCACATTCGTGATCTGTGATCTTTATAATAGACATCGATCACGGAATTTGGAAAAAATACATGTACAGAGAAAATTACAGATTTATTCATATATAGGTATATATATATTATATAAATTATAATATATATATTAATATTATATATAATTATAATTTAATATATATTATATACCATATGTATACCTATATATGAATAAATCTGAAATATATATAGGTATATATGACTAAGTTTACAAGGATCGGTTTTAATATTTTTTCGTCTTGAATGATGCATGGGTACCAAGAAACGTTGATTTGAAAGACCAGTCCCGTTACATCTCAGGTGGATTTTCATTAATCAAACGTCGTTGGAGAAACGTCGCAAATGAAAAAAATATATAATGAAAAACTCTTACGACATTTCAGAACGGCAATCTTTCACAACGAAGTGACAACGCTCAGCTTAGAATTAATAAATTACATCAGTTTTTATTGCGCAGTGAGGAAGGAATATCCGCAGGTTGGGGCCTCGGCGTGTAACAGGGATTTTGCCTAAATTCACGTATTTATTAATTGGAATTAAGTTAATAATGCTATTGGAAGAAAGTTATAAGGAAGCCCGAAGGGTCTAGATATCTTTTTTTGCGTAGTGAACATATAGTGACAAAATAAATAACTGTACTTTTATCCGCTTTTCAAATCATTAATATAAGTTCCTCAAGTCGAAAATCTGACGCCAAGCACCAATAGGTGTGTTCAGAGCCAGTCTTTCACTAGGTTTATCGTGTTATCATCTTGGGCCATATCGTCACTTAACATCAGGTGAGATTGTGGCCACTATGCCAAACCTATCACGATAAAAAAAAACAAGCAACTCAAGTTATGTTTTGGTATAGATTAAAAAAGTTATAATCCTTAATGTACCTAGTAGACTGGTTAACATTGCAAGTTTTATTTTCATAGAAATAACCTTCAGTTACTGTACCTAAGATGAGATATAACATGTGACGTACGAACGTAGGTATCAAAGAATAACGAGCGTTATGAGAAAAGCTAAGAACGAGACAGCGGTCTTTTTAAAAATACAAGGAATTTTTATGTAAGCAGTTCGTTCATATAAGCAGAATACAGCAGTTGACAAGAAAACACTCGACTCTGAAGCAAGCCACTGCGACGGATTTAAGAATCGATTTTCATATATAACTGAATTCGAATGCATATGTACTAAATGAACAATTAAATTTGTACCGGTTTCTAAAGTTTATTTTACAGCTAAAATGATGATAACATTTATTTTTATAGTAATTAAAATATTGGTCTATGACAATTTCAATATTCTCGCCGGCCATTTCGTTTATCTTGCAGTATACGTAATATATGTAAGTATATTCGCAAGGAAGTATTTGATTACGCAGTACTCCGTAGGGTTTCACGGCGTGGAGGGTGAAAATCTAGAACATATTTTAAGTAGGACGTCGTAACATAACATTACCAAACTGTAACGGATTCCTATAGTCCCAAGCGAAACATTGTAATGTTTTTGTGTTCTAATTACTTTAACGACCGTTGTTCTTACCACAAGAAAAAAATAGACCAAGAAATGGATCAAATATTATCTAAATTCTTTCTTCTAAATTATTTTTAAGGGAGTCTCCAAGCTTTTCATATCTGTTGTTTCACTCACCACTATACTAAACCGCTATTCCTATGACCTCAATTTAGGTACTGTAAGACTTTTTGTTTTGCTAGGTGCAAGGAAACAGCAAACGTGTTCGTCTGGATAGCTACTACCATATACTAGGCGTAACACCTTCCACAGTGTCACTGTGCTGTTATACTAAATTTAAAAAAAAAGAGTGCCTGTCTAAATTGTACGGCAAAAGCAGCTGCTTTAAACATGTAGACGCTGACTTATTCTGCAATACAACGTATAAAGGCGTATTTCTAATACTGTTTTTTTTACTGCGTGTTTGGTGGCCATGGTCCAGGTGTTTGCTTTACCATCCTAATGGCATTTTCTATTTTAAGCTTTATTTTGGTTTAGTTACTGTGAGGTAGGAGTATTAGAACTTCTACAAGGTTTGATAAAGAAAGCACCTCTGCTTGCACACTATTTCTGCCGCAGATCACCAGTTCATGTGATTGTCAACACGCACTGGTGTATGAGCCGTTCGAACTCAGTCGCCAGGAGTAATAACCTGTCAGGAAATCGGTCCATTTTACCCGACAGACAAGCCAACAGGAAGGGTTGTGTTTTTAGGACTCTGTGTATGTTTCACCGTGGGACCTAAAGTGCTCAACCGTTTTTTAAGAATGAGGCTTTAATCGATTCTTCATTATGATCCAGGTGACGTTATAGGCTCTACATTTTATAAGAAACAAAATCAATACGACGGATGTTACATCTAAAAAAGGGTCGCTAAATTTTTTTTTGCTATCGTAGCGATTCAGACTTCGAATGAAATAGAATGTACCAAGACACGGAGAAGCAATTTTATACTACATTTCGTTTTCTTACATATCTTTTTTACTGTTTCTTCATTATCTATTTAATTGAATTTGATTATAGTATGTTGACTGCTGATTATAGACTTATTCTTACTAACAGTTAGTTTCGCGAATCAGTTGCATTTGCGATTGAATGTCAGATTTATTTTTGCTGTTAAATAATTCTACTATTACACGTATTATTTTGGAATAGCGTAATATCTCCAATAAAGATATTTTACTATTATTTTAATTCAACTATGCCCCACAGGCTTACTCGTGTTAAACCGACCAATTTAATGATCAACACTGCACCGCCCGCGGCCGCGGCCTACAATATTTTTTCCTCTTCCTGTAATTGCCGACAACTTGCCAGATTGCTTGACGTTCATGTCACTGCTCCGTTTCTTCGCAGCATAAAGCTATATAATAGCCTATATGCATCCTGTATAAATAGAATATATATGTAGTTACTACTCCGCTCCTTAAATTGCGTGAATTCAAGCAATTATGGCCCATTGGTAGCATGTACGGCGCATCGATAGACGTGAGTTCGAATCCCTGCAATGAGCCTGAGCTTTCGGTGAAGGAAAACATCGTGATCAAAACAATAGTATTGTGGTAGGGTAAATTCTAATGCCCATCTGGCTAGCTACCACCCTCAAGTTGAAAATCTGTCGCCAAGCAACAATATGTGTGTTCGGGCAGCTGCACTTGAGAGTCAGTCTATCAGTAGGCTTAGCGTATTACCATTTTGGCCCACATTGTCACTTAAGATCAGGTGAGATTGTGGCCATAACGCTAAACTTATAACGATAAAAAAGATACATATAGCCATCCTCAATAAATAGGCTATATAATGTTCCAGAGTTTAGCGCCAACAAATAAACAAACAATATTATGAGTTTTATAATATTGGTATTAATTCCACTGTTTTTAATTTGTTGGGTGTTCCGTAATTTTAATACTTTAGGGAACCACAACCAGAGACTGCAGTGACCACTTTTTTAAGTTTACTACTTCTGTTACGTATCCACCGTAACAGAAAATTATATATTATTGTGACAATATAATATTGTGATATGTATAATCTTTTTTGTTTGTAACATCGAATGATATGTGGTTGGCGGCCTTGCCGCGCTGTGATTGGTTCCCGCGCTCGCGTGGACGCCACGTTTCTATAGGCGCGAAGACGGTTAGAAGAAAAATAACATTATAACGCGCCGGCCGGCGTCTTCACGAGCTCCGTGTAGTCCGAGTTATGTTGAACAATTAATTAAGTGCGCGGTGTAAACCCAGTCCAATAAGTGCCTCCACAGTGACAACCAAGACTCAAGCCAACCACCACCTGTGGAAGTTCCCGTACCGAGGTTTGGAACCGACGCATTCAATATAATAAGTGGTGGAGCGCGCCCTCACCAAAGAAGCGTGGGGCCATCATGGGTTGCAGGTACGTCGCCACATATTCCTCGATACAACTTCACCCCATAAAAAAGTTCAATTCGGGTGGCTCGATATATTATTTGACAGCCCTTATTATATACTGATATATAACGAAATGTCTAATAACATAAATATGATTTTTAAGGAGTGTTAAAAGGAAAATCCCGGTCCGGTGTGTGAAAATAAAAACACTCATTTGATGGTCGCATTTCGGATTCGCGCGACGCGAAACGTGCTTCTGAATATGATTTCAGATTTACCTACTCCATGAGGGTTGACGGTGCCTGTAATTTGAATGTTTAGTCCCTCAACATACTTATTTTATATCAAAAGGTTGTATTTTATATTTAAAGGAATAGTACCCATCTGGAAATGTCATAAAAATAAGGGAAAAGCCCCTATCATATTACAAGTATCATTCTAACCAAAACCTTTTCAAGGCTCTCCAAGGCATCAAAGTTTTTCTACTTATTTATGTTTGTAACAAGTTCAGTAAGAACTGAACTCATAAATTACGTAGGAATGTGTTGGGCAACCATATATGAGGAAAACTGGGGTGCTCTATAAAGAATACCATTGCAACCGCTTATAAAAATATTAATGGGTCAAATAATATAAATTTATGAATAAAAATAAATACCATCGCATGACAATTTAAGTTCCCGCAAAAATTCATTAATTATTTCAATTGTTTCAGTTGTGATATTTTAGGTTATGTTTCTGGTCACTCACGAAACTTAACCGCTGATAATTTCTTTTAGTTGCTAAGCTGTTAATGTATTTTCCAATCATCTTTTTTGGTAATAACATAGTGTACTGAGTATTTAGTGACTTTCTGTGGAAAACTACCACATCGCAGACGTAGATCCAGGCAAAAACTTCACATAATAAAATTAAAATAAAAATGCAGCTGCAACTTTTTTGCAACAACCAGTAACATGCGAATTACTCCCGACAGCAATATTCGGTTGCGACAAATTCCAATCGCAAATACGGGCGACTCAATTAGCCGGCCTGTCTAACCGTGAACAGCCAGCCGAGCCGTGCGTACCAAACTACCAATCAATATTGCGCCCCACGGACCGCCGCTTAATGTGAACGCCATACATTGGCGCTCCCGTTCTGCCACAAATAATGTATGCAGCGTAATATAAACAACCCAGGAATTATTCCACTATGACTACTAAGACTTTACACGTACAAACTCACATATGTCCATTTATACAATGGAAATTAAATTCTGATCTGTGCTGGCATTGAACCCACTACTTCTTTGCTCAGTAGTAGTAGTTGTATCACTTCACCATCAGTTCTTTTGCGGTCAAAATTGAATATAACAGAGTCTTGGTACAAATTTTTAACTTGAAGTTTCAAGAGCAGTAAAATTTGACTTGCCTACATACTCTGGCTTATTCTATAATTCTTACCCTTGTACTTTTAGCGCGACGCCTGAGTGCTCTACAACTGAACGAATACCTATTCTGGTAAAGTCAGTTCAATTGGTATTTTTTTTAGATATTTTTTAATGAGAAACTAGCGCCAACCCGGCATCTTTATTACTTCCAAGCTGAGTTGCGACGTCACTCATGTCGCAATGATTGTCGCCGACGATATAAACGAACTACATAGGTACTGGAAGAAAGTGCTTGGAACAATCGTTTTTTTCTATTGATTTGAGATTTCGGATCCACACTAATTTTAATAACGGATCTTAGTTTTAATGAACTATGCAATGACTTTTTTTTACTTCACAGTTTTTAAACAATACTAACGCTGTCTGTCTCGTTCTATCACGTGGCTTAGAGCACACGTGTTAAAAATAAACGGGTCGAAAATCTACTACCGCGGTTTTTTTTAAATTTGCTATAATTTTATATAGTAATGAACTGTGACAGATGGTTACAGTCCAATCGGAAAACAGTGGCCACCGTCGAGAGATCAATAATTTTGCGCTAGTCACCGCTGTAACGCCGGCCTTTGTAAATAGAATAACGCAACGCGCATAAGTGAATCACTATGACGGACATTTCACCATATGCATGGGGGTTGTGACCCTGTTGGTCTGTATAGGTCTACCTTCATTTGCTATCTTCATTTCTTCACTACGCAACACGTGCATGTGAGGTAGGCTTGGATTTGGGTATCTCAATTCTTAAGATGTTATTTGACACCCTTACACCCCAAATGTAATATTGTACCGTTTACATTTATTTCGAAGATCATCGCAAGCGTTTTCAACTTCATTATAGACGTTGAGCATCCCCTAGATAGCCTATATGATTCCTCATAAATCTGGCTATCATATACAAAAATATTTCCGACTAAACTTACTTAATATAACGACGACTTAATATAATCCGACTGGTAGTTTCAGAGATTAGCGTGTTTAAACAAACAAACAAAAAAGATTCCGCTTTATTTATTAGATTGCAAAATGTTATATGCATTAGTTGTTTTCACATTAAATCCATATTCAATACTGATTTGCATAAAATTATATAAATTTTACTAACGATATAACACCACGGTATGCATGTGATACACCTAGCAAATAGTAAAACATGTTTTCTCTTTCTCACCCTTAAAATTAGTTCATAGTGACATAGCCCGTTTTACAGTATCACCGACGATGTATAAATGTTACTGTTGAATTTTCTTTTAAAGTATAATAATTTGTAAATATATAAATGACCCCCCATTTGAATGGCGTCCAGGGTATGTACCCTAACAGTCCCACTATAGGTACACCCCTGCCCAAAATTCATGCCTCCCTCGCACATATATGACGGGGAATAACGTGTTTCTTTATTACTCACGTATTAATGCTATCGCCGTTATGCTCTGCATTAATATTATATGGGCCATAGAATATGGATATGAATAAAATAAGATATATATTGTATAGTTAATCCTGGAAATGAGGGTTTTATAATGTTTTGAAACGAATGTGGAATGATATACTCAAAGCTGACCTAAAATTTTTTTAAACTGTGATAGCGTGTAGGTATACCGCGTAGAACGACATGAGTTCGAATCCCTAAGCCTGAGCTTTCATTGAAAGAAAGCATTGTGATAAAACCATAGCATCTAGTGTCTACCACCAGCCATAGCATCTAGTGGCCAGCTACCACCCTCAATTTGAAAATTAGTCGCCAAGCACCTATGTGTGTTCCACGTGTGACAGCAGACGTACGCCATTTCCCTCACTAGGCTTAATGTGTTAAAATTGTTTATATTCATAATAATATAATCAAAAACAAAATCACTATTTTAAATTAAATTTAGACAAGAAGGCACTTATGACCGTCAAACACTACTACTAACATTTCGGAAAACATCCCAGTCATTTAGAAGAAGCAGCAGATAGAAACTCGATCGGGCTTATCTTTTTTTTTATTCAACTGTACAATCAACGAACCTAACACTATTACCTAAAAACTTATTACTAAGTCTAAAACTCGGTACGACTAATTTTTATGTCTATTTCTAGTATTAAAATTGTACTTGACTTTGATAAAATCTAGTTTGTCAAATATTTTACGTATATACATTAAATTATCAAGAATGTATTGGGAGGGCAAAGATAAGGTATTAAATTCCTGGAACTTGTTCTTCAATGATTCGCGAGGTCTCATGTTGTATATTGCCCGCTTTTGTAATATGAATATGGTGCCTACCTCAGCTGCTGAACCCCACAGCAAAATACAGTAAGACATTAAGCTATGAAACTAAGCGAAGTAGACTATTTATTGGTTTAGTTCCATAAAAGAAAATCACAAAATGTGAAGTCGGTAGGTGGCGCTGTGGTTGTGCCATTAACTATCGGAAAGAGAGAATAACATGTGCCGGGCCAGCTAGTATTATACAAAGAAATTTACTTACTTCATCACGGTAGTCTGTAAGAAATGTTTTTATATGCATATTGTATATATACTACAATAATTTGTAACTAATCTCTTATTGCCTGGTGAATATATTTAGCCAAGTAATGCAACAGCTCTGAAATGGTTTATTGCTATTTATTATTGTCAGGCCCTATCAAATAAAGGAAGAAATTTTGAAGAGATAAATGATCTTACAAAGGGTCTTGCAGTCGACTTCATCGGTTTGAAGTCGTAATGTGTTAAGATGTCTCCAACAGACGTTTGCTCCATTTACTTTGCCCGCTTTGAAGTTGTTTCTTTGAACAAAGTAATTCTATGGCGTGCACTCATCTGTAATATCATGCTAGTTAACCCGTCGTTACATGGTAAAGCGAAAGTTATAAATAAAAAATGTCTTTCTTTCTCTGTTCTATATTTATTATAATAAAAGGATTTTTGACATTAAGTAAAATTTCGAATGATATAGCTAATGATATACCTACTTTAGATGTTAAATATATTTTTACTGTTTTTTTTTTAATGAATTAAATATAAGCCTAGTAAATTCTAATAGCAATACCGATCGGCGGGATAAGTGAATACTTCAATAATCGCCGTCGACGTCAGCCTCTAATAATGAAAGCTATCAAGTAATTCGATATTACACTAGCGAAAATTGCACCGCGCCAAATAGAGTCACCATGACAGGTTTCTCATCCCATACTACCACCTTATTTTTCCTGTTTCTTTTAGTTCTATACCCACCTATGTAATATTTTTTTTGTAGTACTGCAAAGTGACTGCACTGTGCCTGATCGTAAGCATAATACAACCCAAAAACACCAGTGAGCATCTAGAGATCAAGTAATTCATCGATGGCCGACGCTGTCATGCTGGCCTGCAAGCTTCTCGGTCGCTGGATATACCTACACACTGGATGACCACGAAACGTCAATGTGACGGTTTTTTTTACAATGTGCATGGCCACGACCCAGTCGGATGAAGACCTCTACCACCCTGGATATATACTGGCGACACGCCTAAGTGCGCCATAATGATGGCTGTTACATCTGCTGTATTGTGGTCGTGATCCTTTCAGACACAACTGTCGTTTCCTAGCACTCAATAAATTAAATCCGAATAAAACCGAATATAAATTCTGTTTAAATTTTTATACGAGTTCTATAAAAGTCCGATATTATTTCGTTTTCTAATAAAAACGGATTATTATATTTATCACTTCCGTGAAATGCATTCTTAAAGTATATTTCATTCGCTGGACACACTTTGCCGAGACCGATATACTTGAAAGATTTGAAGGCAGTAAAACTCAAGTCGAGATTAAGATCAGTTCGCCTGCGAAATTACAACACGGTTTTATAGAGACGTATTTAGATTTTAATCTGAGGGGACAAAATACTCTAGAATGTTTATTATGAAAAAAAAAACCGTTATAGGCCAAAATCAGCAGATGTTAAGTGACGATGTGGCCCACGATGATAACACGCTAAACCTAGTGAAGACTGGCTCTCGAGTGCAGCTGCCGAAACACACCTATTGGTGATTGACGACAGATTTTCAACTTGAGGGTGGCAGCTAGCCAGACGGGCATTAAAAAAAGCCCTACCACCATGCTATGGTTTCCTAACGACTCATTTTATAATAAAGACTTTTCCTCAGCTATACGGTATTATGAAACCTGGAAAATAATGTCGATTTTTTTGAAGTGTTGTGTACGCGTACTATATTTAAATTCAAAAATAAATAAATTGAGAATTTGTAATTTTATAATAATAGTCCTGAACACGTCGTTAGTTACTTTTTTCAAGGTATATAATAGTTCTTGTTAGTGTTAGTGAAAGAATTTTCAGAATTGGTTCATTAGTTCCAGAGATTACCTCTTTATAATAGTGTACCTATTTATAGACTAAGCATAAAAAGGACCCTATGACCTCATCCTGAATACGTTCAGGCAAGTTTTAACAGGGTCACCCAACAATGCTCTATTTTTCCTATAAAATTATGTGACACATTTTAAATTACTGCTTATTTGCTACGATAAAACCAAAACGAAGAGTTATTTGTTTAGCAGTCTATGTTTGTGTTGTATTTACGTATGTTTCACCGTAGGTCCTAAACTACTCAACTGAATTTTGATGAATGAGGTGTCAATCGATTCGTTATTATGGTCCGGATAACATAATATACATTTTATACGAAGAAAATCAATATGGCGGATGTTAAATCCAAAAAAAGTGAGGTCCCTGAATTTTTTTGGTTTTCGAATCGAGTGAGATGTCAAATGAATGAAGAGAAAATTCTGAATTCATAAATATAGAACAATATTACAAAAAAGTAATATATAGCAAATGACAAAAAAAACAATTTTAACTATATTTCAACTTTTATAAATACTACTAGCGCTATCTATCGGTAGTTCTGACAATCGTGTAAAAAGAACGGAATGTGTATTTACTATAAGTTTTTTACTTTGTCTTTTTATTTTGACTTTGTATCGATCTATACAACTGTTTCACGTGTTCCAAATGAAAATTCATGTCTTCCATTGCATGTCACTGAAAAATTGTAAACATTTATTAGGGTGTAACTTCCTCAATTTACTTTATATAAATTTGTACTATTTTTCTATGCATATTGAACATTGTTATTTGTCATTTTTCCAATTATTGACTGGTTTAAATTAATTGTTATTTTATAAATATCTGTAAATAATGTTTATTTACAAAAATGATACAGTTATTTAATTGGGTCTTTACCACATTAACACTCTTATGATATTTACCGCCAAAACGCGTTCACCAAATATTTGACGTTCCGGACTGACATCGAGAAATCCACAGTTTTAAATTTTTCCTACTACTACTACTACAGAAACATTTTCTCAAGCGTTCAGGTTTCCTCACGATGTTTTTCTTTCAACGTTATCCGTTAGTGTTAACAATTCTAATTAGTAAATGTAAGCATAATCGGGATATTTTATTGGTACATACCGAGGCTAGATCCTACGGTCTGCGCACATGAAATCGATACTCGAATTCTAAGCCACTCGACCACCATGACCAATATGAATATTAATAAAGAAAAAGATACAAGTTAAATTTCAAGTTATGTAAACTGAATCACAAGTAGAAAAAGTTTTTTTTCTAGTTTTAATTCAGAATTACATACTTTGTTTTAGTTTGTGGATGTCAAATTGTCCAGTAGGACTTGAATTTTATTCTACACGCGATTAAATTTACTTATTATATATATTGATGGATTATAATTAATGTTATTATTCGTTATGACATAATATGCAGGAAAATAATTTCTTTCAACCCTAGCTTTATTACAGGGTGGCGTGTATCGCGTGACCGGATCGGACCGGCCTGTGTAGGTACGTTGTAGGGTTGTCACGTGAGAGAAATAAATCATTAGCTTGTTGTGTGCCACACTTTGATGGCGTGTTCACTCTGTAATACTATTTTACTACAACGAGACCACAAATAACGTGTATTTAATTAGTTTTTTGAAGTAGTCGAAGGTCAGGTACTGAATTTATAATATAATTTTTTTTTTATCCAAACCAGGCATAACCTTAGTAAAGTACGGACGGAGAACAGTAATGATTATCAATGTGTTCCCTCCTTTTTATGACATTGGGTCATTCAAGCGTAACGTGAAGAGATATTTATGCAGGCCGGCATGACAGCGGCGACCGCCGATGGATTTTAATCTCTCGGTGGTCGCCGTTGTATTTGGATTGCACTGTGCTTACTATCAGGGACAGCACAGTCAATGCCGAGCTACAATAAAAAAAACCATTTTACATTATAAACTGCCTTAATTATATTTATCTATTATCTATAATAAAAATAAATATAATTGAAGTGTCCGTCTGCTTGTTTGCCTCGGCTTGTATCTGAAACGGCTAAACCGGTTTTAATGGGACTTATATTAGCCGGTAGAGTAATTTTTAAAGAGTAATTTAGACTACATTACGCTTTTCCTATTTTTTACTAAGCAGAAACAATAAAACTACACTTGAAATTAGTAAAAGCCAGGCCAATTTTAATCTAGAAAAGACACGTCGTTACTGTAGAACAACAATAGTATTTACACGCAAATGAAGTCCCGGATACTAATTATTATAGTTGATAATAAAAACAAAATTATATCGGTATATATGACATTGATTCCAACATCGTTTCATCAAGTTTGATAGTTGGTAGATCTTCAGCCTGTTTTCATAGATAATGTTTTTGTATTATCTCTAAAAGCTATGTGGTAGAGTTATTTACTACTCGAAAGGGCATAAAATATGTACCATTTATACATGTTCAAAAATATATAAAAACGCTTCCACTTAATCTTAAAATGTGACAAAAGGTAATTAAAAAAACAAATGAATCAATTTACAAGAATAATATTGGGTAAAGAGCGACGGCTTGTACAAAAACAATATGAAACAGTTATTAATTAAAATTACATAGAATTCGGTATTTCTGAGAAATGTACAATTATTAACGAACATAATTTTTTTATTCTTTCATAAAAGTAATTGATTGTGATCGAAATATAATTAACTTTTTAGAATCTGTAGAAATAGGTTCCTAGGTAAGTATAATAATTTATTTTTTTATCGAGTTGCATAAAATATATTATTATATACAGGTATTATTATTTATTATTACACAATTCAAAAAAGTCAGTAAAATGACATTACATTATTTTCATTGATGACTAACTTCTTCATCATAACTTGGCAAACGGTCCTCTTTATTGAAGATCATTACTGTCATTATCCAGTGAACATAGAGTGTCCTGTCTTATGATGATTTCAGTATCCTAACAAGATGGTGGCTCCCTTGTTAAAACTCTCTAGAGAGTTTTTGTGACATCCCAGAATTCAAGGTCCATGTTATTATTTCCAATCCACTTCATTCGTGCACAATAACCAAGCTTTATTATGCAAAATTCCACCTGTATTACACAATAAAGATTCAAATAACACAAATTTACGAATAAAAACAAAACCCACTACATGAGTCAAAGATTAAAGATCCCGCCAAAAACTCGATAGCTATTTTCATCTCATGATGAACTGTCATACGGTTTAAAATTTTGGAGTCATTTTTGTTTTGTTACGTCAAGAAGTATAACTTAAATAAAATAAAAATAAAAACAATTTTTTTGTTAATCAGTTCGAATCCTCTTACTAAACCTACGTCGTCCATCCTACCTTTATTAGACTGTATCTTTTGAAACCGTGATAGCTTGTAATTTTCACACAATATTTGTAAATAGGATTTTATTCCCAGTGTGTGTGTTTTTTATCCTTATAGGTTTGTCGTAGTGCCCACAATCTCACCTGATGTTAAGTGACGATGTGGCCCAAGATGATAACACGCTAAACCTAGTAGAAGACTGCCTCTCAAGTGCAGCTGCCGGAACACACCTATTGGTGCTTGGCGACAGATTTTCAACTTGAGGGTGGTAGCTAGCTAGGCGGGCATTACAAAATACCCTACCACCATGCTATGGTTTCTTCGCGATGTTTTCCTTCAACGAAAGCTCAGGCTCATCGCAGGGATTCGAACTCACGCCAATCGACGCGAAGTCGTTTACGATACCACTAAGCCATCATTGCTTCAAAATAATAATAAAAATATTCAAAATAATAAGTTAATTGTGAAACTATATGGATATACAAAATAATACTATGTATATCCAATTTAAGTTTTAAGAAAGCACTTATGAACGTTTAAAAACTATGAACGGTTCGGAAAACATCACAGTCATCGAGAAGATCCGGCAAGATACTCGATCGGGCTTATCTTTTTTTCTTTGATTTTTTTTCAACTGTACAATAATACTGACAGTTAATAGATATCACAAGGTATAAATTAATAGGTATTCCAAAGGTTTCTCAGCTTAGCTGCTTTGTTAGGGTAAAACACCCAGTAGTTAGCCTTTTAGCGCCAATTAAAACTTTGAATAATTACAGTTTCAATGTTTATTTATATTAATAAAATCACAAGATGTTATTTGAAAGGTTATTTATTTAGTTTTCTAATAAAATAATCAAAAACACAACAATTTTTCGTTATAATTATAATAAAACAACATTAAATAAAATATGGCACTTTTTACCAGTAGTCAGCCTAATTTGGCCAGAGGTCAGCCTTCTTTGACCCTATAGTCAGCCAGCCTGATTCAGCTTCTTTTTCTTTAGTCTTGAACATTTCACACGTACATTTTTTATTAAACATATTTTCATGAAGGTTTCTGGCAAATTGAGTACATTTCAAATGGTACCATGCCGGGTATATGTCACATTCAGTATTCTTTAATTCATTTATTTCTGTTACTATTCATTTATTTGTCATAATTATTACATTTTTTTTACTGTACAAGTTGTATGTTTCTTCCTTGTTTGAATATAACATGTGGCTGTCAACGATCTTTCAAATTTCCGTTATTTGCTACTCTTCTTTAATTATTTTGCAATTCTTCTTTTTTTCTATAGCTTGTAATCTCTTTAGTTTTTCATCAGGATATCATTCTTTTTCTGCTCTCAAATTTCTCTTTACTGTTTCTCAAACTGTCGCCATTCTTGTGAAAGAGTCGCTCCTAATTTCTTAGTCGTTTAAGAGAGCTGGGCAACATGAAATGTTTTTAAAACGGGCGTTAAGTTTACGGGTTTTATTATATATTTATATTAGACAAGATGCCTTTTTTTGTTGCAGTTATGATCATCCAAGTTCAATTATATTCTATTTATTATCATCAACTGGTATTAATTTCATTCTTATTTATTTCCGATTTTTCAGCTTCATTCTTTGTATCTATAATTCCTCAGCTCAATGTTTGTAACTGGGTTTATTTTGTCTCTTTTCAAAATTTTCAAGTAGCAACATTTGGTTAGTTCCTCTTGGAACATGAAAAATTCGAACAGCTTCTCTTAATCATTCCATTTCTAGTCGCCATTCACTTCATCAATTCACTTCTTCTTTGTACTCACAAGAGTACACACGGGTTGGGGACTAGCACACAGTCTTTTCGACATGACGGAGTCCTAAAATGAAGGCAATAATAGATATACTACTAGAACCACTAAAAGATAGTCCTTATAAAAAGGTGATATGGTTCAATTTTCTGCAACAGAACTTACGGCTGACTACTGTGTTTATAGGTCTATTAGTCGGCAACGTATGTTTCAACGCGGCCGACTACTGGTAAAATGAGCTTTTAGTATTCTAAGAGTTACGTTTGCCGTATAAGCATTACAAGAACTAGCATCTATGATAATTTCAATGAAATATACGAAAATTGCAATAAAACCAGTAGTCAGCCGCAAATGCCGACTATAGGATTTATCTTAAAAAATCGAAACCCAATAGTCGGCCTCCCAAATTATAACGTATTATATAAATAAAAAGCTTTTTAAACTTAAATAATCAGTAGAGAAACATTTTATTATAGCAACATATAATAATCTATAATAAAGATGTTAAATCTAAAAAAATACTTACCTAAAAGTCTGCCACAGTCTCTTATGATAAAATTAGTAAGTAGTACACGCGCGGATATGTTGGTGGCAAATAAACGATCATAGCTCGACATCCTCAAGTTCTATTAGTTCGTAGGTGTGAATGTTTAACAATCAAAGGGTAATAAGGATTCTGTTAAATATTACCGATAACATACATACATACAGTACACCATACTCAGCCTTTACAGCAAATATATCCCTACAAATAGTGTTAACATATGTTTATACGTTATCGGTAATATTTAACAGAATCCTGCACCAGCAGGCTGACTACTGGGTGTTTACCCTACGTTGCGTCGCGTCGTTCCGTGCCTTCAGGTTGTTGACTTTTCTGGTTCAATAACTATTCTGTTAATGGGAATTAAATCAAGACGCGAAGGTAACGCGAATAACCTTGCATGTAGGTAATAATGATTCTTTGTTGATTCTGATTACAATTATTACTGTACATTTATACTCTAAATATTTTTAAAAATGTAATCGAATTATAATAAATTGTAAAAAAAACAATTTTGTAAAAAGGCCTCATTTCTTGAGCGGTAATTTTTTTTTTAATAAAAAACACTCCACCACATAGCCGAAAGAAAGTATGAAAATGGATTTTCGGACAAAGGTAAATTAGTTTTCACCCTTGATTTTACACACGGATATAAAAGGGATATTCGGCAAAAATTAATGTATCGCGTAAACTAAGATTAAACCTCTCACTAATATACGTTCGTGTTTTTCCTTTTTATATATATATATCTTTAGTTTGTTGTATATCGGATACAATATAGGATCGATCAATAAAGTAATTTAAAAAAACATTGCCAAGTACGTGTCGGGCCACGTGCAATGTAGGGTTCCGTAGTTGCCGGTCATAATATGCAGACATAAGGATCATTATTCATATTACACCGGGCCGGGACACGGCCAAACATTTATAGTATATTTTTGTATGAAGTAAAGCATTATACATATTATTCCGGTCCGGTGCCGGACTAGGTCCAGGCCGGGTGCTGGTCGGGGTACGGTCAAACATTTATATTATACCTTTGTATGAAGTAGTTCATGCTACACCGGACCGGGCCCGGACCGGATTCGTGCCACCGTGCCCGGCTGAGGCACAGATCCGGCCCGGTGTAACATGAATCATCTTTTAGAGAGAGGTTTTTAAGTAAGTTCCAATAGAATTTGTATGACATTACATCTCCAAATCCATTTGATAAGTTGATTGACTATTACTTTTAAACTTGTAAAGCCTACTTACTTCTGATAGTTTTTCTTTTAACTTCATTATATTTACTACTACCATGATTTTTTTCATATGTCCAAAACAGGTTAGGTTAGTTGGCAGTGAGTGGGGACACTTCACTCTAACAAAAGTTAGCACTTCAAAGCTTAAGATTTCGAAAACAGATCACTGAAGAAATTTTTTTTTCATAAAACCAAAATATTTTTAAACGACCTATCCATCGGCACCCCACACGATGGGATAAATGAGAAAAAAAAAATCATATCGACGTGATTAATATGCATACCTATAACAAATTACAGCTTTCTAGTACTAAGAATCTCTAAAGACGGATACAGCGAACCTATAAGGGTTCCTGTTCACTTCGGAACGCTAAAAACAAATCTTAGCTAGTCTTATAAATAAATTTATAATTTTTCCCGGCAGATCGAGTACGTCATTTTGCCACTTCACAGACTGTTCATGAATAGACGTACATTACTGGGCACTATTACCGTGTAAGGTATATGCGTAAATGATATAATTACGACAATGATTTTAAGTATAATCTGTCAAGACCAAGGGTGCGATGTCTCATTGATAAAAAAAAACTATAATAAATATAGCATAATATCTTAAAGGTTTCAACGGATTATTGTAGATTGGAATAGTAGAGTATATTTACCGAAACTTCGAACAATCCGGATTTTAAGAAATTCCAAATTAATTTATGCGTTTTGTGTATATTCATAACAAATTATAATTATCACTACAAATGTTAAATTAAAGCTTTGCTTTACATATACGCTAACAAAATTAGGAAAAATTGGCTGTTTTTGTGTGTATTTGTTTTAGTGAATATATGATGAAGTACGCCAATTCGCCAGCCCACGCGGATGAACAGTTCGGCAACAATGGTGCTTAACAAAAGTCAATATTTAAGGCTAGCCGAGAAATGTAGTCTAATGCTAGATAGCCTATACTATTCCTCGTGAATCTGGCAATCATATACAAAAAGAATTTTTCAAATCTGACTGGTACTTTCAGAGATTAGCGTGTTTAAACAAACAAAAAACTCTTTCGCTTTCTTATATATTATATAGTATAGATAAATATTTTCATTTCGTCTTCCTCTTATCTATATCTATACATATAATAAAATTGAAGTGTCTATTTGTAATATCATAATAACAGGTTTTTACTAAATGCATATGTAAGTATACACGGTACCTAAAAACATCCATTTTTTTAATTTTTGTCTGTCTGTATGTCTGCTTGTTCCGAGTAATCTCCGAAATCGTTGAACTGATTTTGACGGGACTTTCACTGGAAGATAGTTGATGTTATAGGGCATAACTTAGGCTACTTTTAATTTAGAAAAATAATTAGGGTTCCGCAAAAAAAAAAAAAAATTTTTTTATTAGTCCATGCGAGCGCAGCCGCGTGCACAGCTAGTAAACAATAATTCTGTAGTCCAAAAGAGCGGATCCGCAGGCACAGCTAGTTTGTAATAATAATGTATTCTAAGTGCAATAAATTTAGGAAAATTCCGTAATGAAGACTCCATTATTATCACTCCGGGACTTTAGAGAAAGATAGTATACACTTTATGCAGCTATTCGGATTTATTGATTATACTCCACATACGCGTACTTTGCAAAAAATAGAATGTCCGATAATATCCACGTCTAATCAGAAGTGGTCTGTGTGTCGCACTCTCGCGACGTCGAGGCCTTGCCACCTTTTCCTACGAAAACGTATTTATGTAAAATTATTTGAAAGCACCAATGATGCCGGCCATTAATCACGTAGATGGCCCGTAGACGCCATTTATCATGTTTCGGACGGTCCTCTACGTGTTTGCATATATTTTATTTTTTACTCCGACCCCCGTTTTTAAGCGTCTACGTGTGTGTATGTCCGTTGAAAAATCTGTTTTTTATTACTCTGAGATGACGTGACAAAGTTTTTTTTGTGGATTAAAGAATATTCGCTATTATGACTTGGTTGTAATTTTATTTCTAAGCTTTCTTTGAATTCCTCTGTCGATAAATAGAATGGATTATAATTTACGGGTACATATTTATTTGTAATACATAATATATGGTTGTACATTTTAAAACTACTCAATAAAACAATTAAGACTTACTGACAGCCAACGGACAGTTTAATCCGGTGGGCCTAGAAACATTAGATGTTCCTTATATAGAGTATTAGGGGATTAAATAGGGATCATTAAATATGATGCCTTCGATGGACAATTGGGTTTTTGAAAATAGAAAATGAAAAATGTTTTTTGTTATAAATGGAAAGATCATATATAAGTTTTATAACAAAACGTTTTTTTTTGTTTTTTATTGCAATATTTCAAAGGTTATTTCAAAATAAAAATTAATTTTTGAATTCATTAACGAAAACGCGCCGATCGTTCCACAATAAAAGCGAGCGCGTGTGACGTCACAATGTTAATTTCTACTCATTGTAACACACAGCTGATACAGTGATTTAACTCTTAATCGATGAAATTCCTTTAACATTATGACGTCACAAACCTGGCGATTGATCGTGGCGCGTTCGTAGTCATGTGATTCTTTTTAAAATATAACAATTTTGAATTGTTTATTATTAATAAAAAAAATGTTTCAAGAGTTTTTCCAATTGATTATTATCATAATTATGATGAAGTTTTAAAATACATAAAAAAATAGATATTCTTTTTTTTTCAAATACACAATTCCGTCAAGCAATCAGCTAGTAAATTACAAAACTGGAAAACCTTTACTAATAACAATTACTTTTAATTAAACCTTGGTTTAATTTTTTTTTGTGATATAATCGTGTCTATAGCATAATTCATATAGTAAATAGTCCGTCATAGTGATTCATTTTGATGCATTGTTGTTTTGAGATTAGCTAGACATAACTAGTCTTGTAAAAGGATTTGACTTGTTACATACGTATAATAAGATAGGGCACAAAGGAAATCTCTGGAGATTTTTATCTATTTGGGGCAGCCCGACAGGTGAACGTCCTCCACTCTATAGAAGATCGCAGCCAAATAACCTTGTGTTGTGTTCCTGCGGTGAGTAGGATTTCCAGAGCTTTTTGTAGAAGAGAGGTTCAAGGATGTCATCGTGCCATAGATACCTTTGGTGTTACAAGACTCTAGAGGCTACGGAAACCTCTTACCATAACGCGGGCGGTACGCTTGTTGGCTATCTTGCTTGTATAAAAAATACTTATTACTATTATTAAAGTAATTATTTTTCCCAAAACGAAAACGGAAAACAAATAAGTTATCTAATCTATAATAAAAAAATATTTAGTAAAACAAATTTGTTAAGAATATAAATGAAGCGATAAGTTTTAGTGGACCACAGAATTAAACAATCTTGTCTGCGGTTTGGCGCCACAACACGCGGCGCTTTCATACCTTCGTTGAGATATTCTGTAGTTGAGAGGTTAGTTCGTTTGCTTTCTATCATAAAAAAATAATCAATTACAATTTTAACTAACATTTGTATAAAGTGATATTGTGTTTATTAATCGTTATCTTGGAAAGCCAACTTATCTACCTCAGATAGTTCTCCTTTTAACTTCATTATATACCTATACTACTACCATATTTTTTTCACGTATACAAAAACAACCGTTTAGCTGGGAACGTCTCAATACAGAACTAGAAGTAAAATGTCCTGCACCTTTTTTTTCGGTCTTCCTACCTAGTTAAACTTTTAGCCGTAAGGGCCCTGAAGCCTCAGAAACCTCTTACTGTTTCACCGGGCTTGGATGCCCCTCACCGCTCAGCTCCCCGAGTTTTATAGGAGCATCGCTGCCGTACCGCCGTCACGCCGGCGCCTCCATACATGCCATAGAGTCAGATGAGAGTCTTCAAATGAGTGATGTGTTGAATTCTAGAATGACAACCTCGCCCACAGGAACGGCGTATGAAATTGAGAAGTGTGGTTGATTGGTCATTTGCTTGTTTGTAATAAAATTGACGCTTGATTAGTTTGTCTGTAAATAGAATGACTTATCATCAGTCTCACTTGCTTCATGAATACTTTATACGTATCAAATACTTAATGCCAAATGAGATATCTCACTTAGCCCAGTTTTTGTAGCAAAGCAGTGGTCTTCCATCAAGCAAAACACACCACAGCCAGCGAAGACGTCTCGGTTTTAATGTTACACACCTGTCTATCTTAGTTTTTCTTTTGGTATCAACCCGCACTATTGACTGGACGTCTTAAAAGCCAGCCGACTCTACGTTGACGGGTAGGCCACAAACATTCTCACTTGGATCACCGAATCGTTCACACCTCTTCAGATATTCCATAATTATAAGAGAATACTTAGCTTTTTGCTTGCATTTATTTAACCTTCATGACGCCTACTAGACCGATAAACGCTAAAGGCGATGTCGAGGTAAGTCTTTGTATCTCCTATATAATAATATATTGTTTTTTTTTTTTTTTTTTTTTTTTTCGAACTGACTACACTGTTAGCCTGAGGGGCCCCTGGAGCCTTTACGGCTTTTACAGCTTTACCGGGCTTGGGGGCGAGCGCTTAGGGCACTCAGCCACGAAAGCTAAGCAACAACATCCGAGGGTGCCAAAGTGGCCGGACCTCGGCTCGGACTGTTGCGCGTATGCAATTAAGTCGCGATCTGACTAAGAATATATTGTAATTTTGCTACTTGCATGTTACAATAAGTACTGAGGCAGACTTGTAACGCTTTTCGTATTTTTTATAAACTTTTTTTCCTTATCGGTTATCCTTTAGCCACAATCTCACTTGATGTTAAGTTACGATGTGGCTTCAGATGGTAACACGTAAAGTCTAGTAGGAGAACTAGCTCTTAAGTGCAGCTGCCGAAATATATCGATAGGTATTTGATGACAGATTTACCACCAGGCTGTGGTTTTATCACGATATTTTCCTTCACCGTAAGCACAGGCTCTGCAGGGATTCGAACATCGACTGACGTTGTGTCCGTACACGTCGCTACCACTGAGCCATCATTACATTGTTTTTATATGGGACATTTTCGAGCGCACACCCGAACACTATTATATTTAATTACATCAATGATCTTAAAACTAATTGTAACATTAATCTCATACTTGTTTTAGTAAAATAACATATTCCTATACCTGTTACGTATACAGGAGCTTGCAGGTGTGAATACGATGGGACGAGGGTCGAAAGATATCCCTTGAGTTAAATATAAGGGTTAAGTCCATTGTCACATTGTACACAAGGTTTTCAAACGTTTTTCAGGTGTTTGTTTTCTCGTTTAACTATTATCTGGGAACGTAATATGTAGGGTTCGTATAGTTTTATTGAATTTACAGTTTGGTTTCCACTTTGTGTTTTTTCAAGGATCACAATAGAAAAGTTTTTTTTATAGTATCACGGCAAAATGACGTCACTTTGCTTGATGATAAGCACAGTGTACCTAATCCGAAAACAAAGGCGACCACAGAGAGGCCGCCAATACATCGCCGGTTGTTGCTGTCGTATCGGCCTGCAAACTTACTTGTTGATCTCGAAAAGCGACAAATCATTTTTTGAAGTGAAACTTCTTATGCGACTTCCAAGCGTTAAACGTAAAATGTTAAACGTTTATCGCACATTATCGGTCTCTCCTCTTTGTGTGAGCCAGAGCGAGAGAGTAAATATCGGAGTGTATGTATATTGCACACTGTTTAAATAAAATAGAAAATGTCTTTTAAAATGAAGTTTCACTTCTATCGTGTGTGAGTCATCTGATGTTAAGTGGCGATGTGGCCCAAGATGATAACACGATAAACCTAGTAGAAGACTGGCTCTCAAGTGCAGCTGCCGGAACACACCAATTGGTGCTTGGCGACAGACTTTCAACTTGAGGGTGGTAGCTAGCCAGGCGGGCATCAGAAAAAGCCCTACCACCATGCTATGGTTTCCTCACGATGTTTTCCTTCACCGAAAGCTCAGGCTCATTGCAGGGATTCGAACTCACGTCTGTCGACACGAAGTCGTACACACTACCACTGAAAACTCACTCAGAGAATGAGTCACTGTGACGGTTTGACAGTCGGGAACAGATCCTTAACACAACGCTTGATTACTGTATACACACTCGCTAATAACGGAACTCGACACATCTAAGCATGGCACTATGACGGGTGTTCACCTGGTTTATGGTGATCGCCATCTATTGGGACACAATCGATTTATTAGTTTATGTATAAAAATGTAACAAAATATATTTTTAAGCATATGTGCTCAAAAATGCATTTAAGAAGCCTGGTATACCTTGTTCGAAATTAAAAATAACGCACCATACAACGGAGCGTGCGGTAAAAATTTTACCACACGCTCCGTTGAATAAAATTATATATGAATTCCACCAAGGAGTTTCACATTACGAGAATAAATAAGCTGAAAGAAGAGTTGCTATAAAAGAAAAAGAAGACATTAGTGTGTAAAGGCGAACACAATAAACGTTGGCATTTTCGCTTATTATAAGTAATGATGTTTAACAAAATCTTAATGTATGCTTAAATCAATGTAATAAAATGAAAGCGATTACGCGCCGTAATTCGCTAATGAAAGGGGAATTCAAATGAAAGGTCGTTTATTTGACTCTACGTATTGTGTTATGTTTGTATAACATCTAAATTACTGCGGAAAATCACGGGTTCACAACGTGATCGGGCACGCTGATAAATCTTTTGCAGGCTTTTAAACAAGCAGAATAATACCGAGTCTGTTAATTGCGAGTTGTATTTAAATTTAATAGTAAAATTAATTAAAGAAAACTATCACATTTTTTAGATGGTTGCATTAAAAGTTCTATATGTCAAAATAAAACTCAAATCTAATGGGATCATCTATACTCAAACGTTATTAGTATATGAACAAGGCATACCTTGAAATATTATGTTGGTGGGTATGCTTTATAAAACAGCTATCAAATAACTTAACATAAAAACATGGAGATCTGCTATATACAGGCTTCATTACGGTACATAGCATTACGGTTCTAAAAACATTGGTTACGAATAATTCCTGGTTAGATGTTATAAATTATTTGTTTTAAAATAAGAATTAAATATTAAAATGAAACAAAACAAAAGAGTAGTTGCGGATTTCATTATGCTTCCACGAGTCGTAACGTGTAGACACAGAATGCTAGTCAGTATGTTTTTTCATATAGCTCTTCGGAGACCGGTGAATACATTTGCATGTGAAATGTTATATTTCATAAACCACCCCCGGGGCGGATGGGAGGCTGGTAATGCATCTACGTGTATGAAAACTCGAGGCTATGTATTAACAAAAAGTTAAACATTTTTTCATGAAATTCTTTATAAGTGTATTTGGTGGATTTGTTGTTATAGAATTCATAAAACACACACGCTATTTTTAAACTAATTTATTTAGGTCCTACTTTTTTAATGATGTGGTGTTTGGTAAATGTTTGGTGAAAAATTGACGGCACTCTCCCTGGTGGTAAGCACAGTCGGCGATCACCGATAGATCGTAAAATCTTTGTTTGTCGCCGCTGTTATGCCGGCCTGCATAAATATATCTTCATGTTACGTTTGAAGAACCCGATGTCGTAAGAAAGAGGTTCCACAGTTTCAGTGTACGATAAAGATAAGACAAAGAGAACTTTCTAAAATGTGACTAAATGTGACGCTATCTTGAAATTTCATTTTCAATGCTCGTCTAATTATCGAATCGCCACTCAAAAGATTTCACTTCAAAAATTATCGGATGGGTCGCCGTTGTTTGCGGACTGTACCGTTCTTATCATCAGATGCTGTACCGTCATTTTGCCAGGCTAATATAAAGAATATTAGTTATACGGAAATTATGAGAATTATGGACAAACAAATAAGGTGATAAAATCTATAAATACATTTAATAAAATTGAAGTATCTGTTTGCAATGTCAAAATAACAGCTTTTTACTAAATGCATATGTACTTATATCAAAAAACCAATTTTTATTTTTTTGTTTCTGTCCGTTTGTTTTGGCTAATCTCCAAAACGGTTGGACTGATTTTGACGGGACTTTCATTGACAAGGAGTAACTTACTAACTTTTTAGTTTCGATGCTGTAATCCACACGAGCGGAGCTATTTATGTATATAAATGAGTTAAGAATCGAAACGAATATTTACATAAATATCAGAAATATCACCACAAAATGATGTCTGGAAAGTTTTCAGATTTTCCTTTTGTCTTATAAAAGTTGAAATATTAAATTGTGTTGACCGACATTTTGTAATTAATGGAAACTCAACTTTTGTCTGATTCAAATGAAAGATTGACAAATGATTATAATCAGAGATATTTGAGTCTGACAAGATAGCACGTATTTTGGTTTGATTTAATTGCTTGTATCTTAAATTGAATCAAGTGACGTTGATTCGTAGATTCCTAGTTTGATTCTGATATGTAACAATTGTTTTTTTAATTCAAGTTTATTTAAATTTGATTGGTAACTGGTAATTGATTTGATGGCAAAAGAAAATACTTCTAACTTAATAATAATCGAAAAAAAATTATCTACGAAATCGGGATAGATTATTCGACATTAGAATTGCATATTCGGTACTTAAATGAAACAATTCGATAATTCTAGAATTCTTAGAATAAAACAATAATTATGCATTGATTTGATTCCGATGCTATTCACACACCTCCAAATTATTGTGAGAATACCGTATAAGAAATGTTCTTTTAGTCAATAGAATAGTTGGAAGGCTTCATATAAACTGCACCGTTCAGACCAAAACTCAGCAGCGTTAGCACACTTTGTGGCAGAACTAGGTATGGTGCCGTTACTATCGCGGTAAAACCTTGCACAGGCTTGGAATATTTTTTAAGTCCGTGAACCAGCCTTGCATTAATAGTACTAGGGATTCATATAAAGTCAAGAGTACATTCCCTCATTTGCAAAGTTAGGAAAAACATCCGACAACCTAAATAAATAAACACATCCAATCCAAAGGTAACGAAGACCGAGACGCTGAACAGTTCAGGTGTTGAGACCATAACATTATTTCAAGACGCTCTACAAAATTATCATTGCATGTGAGTAATCTGTAAACTAACCCTTATTGCGTTCAGTTAAGGTTGTACTATATGTTTTTGAGTTTGCGCCTTAAAATAACGCATCTCTTGAGAGCTTGTCCGGGTTATAAATTGAACAAACAATGTATTACAAAATGGCGATAGAATAGGCGCAGTGGACTGTTGGAAAGTGATGTTCAAACTTTGGTGACACTTGTAATGCTTCTAAACTAGATTTTTCTTAAGTTTTCGTTTTCACTGTTGCCGATCGAGGAATGAATATAAACTAAATAATAAATCTGGTAGTTTATTGCATATTAAATATATACTATATACATAAATAGCAGTGCCTGCGGCTTCACTCGCGTGGACTACAAAATGCCGCCAGTCGAACGCACGCGCGAATCGTGCTGCTCCCGCTCAAAAGAGGGACGATAAAAATTCTTATTGTGCGTGATCCATAGAAGATAGATATATGCTATTGTTAACTTTCTGTAGGTCTTTTTAAGATTTACAGTTATGTAGAACATTAATTTGATATATCTCTTATGGTTTACTCAACGTAACGTAACGATTGACCATTATCGTCACTGCATATTTCGTATGTTACTTTATCTTACAAAATATATCCTATAACATAGCTATAAAATCAAATAAGAACTATGTAAATCGGATAAGTGGTTTTCGCGTGAAAAAACATAAACGGACAGAGAGACGTTGAGTTTAATAATATTTATAGATAATTTAGAATAATAGTACCATTGAAAGGGAATTTGAGCAGTAATAAAGTATAGTAAAGTAGCGTGTACGGACACCGCGTCGATTGACGTTAGTTCGAATACCTACAATGAGGCCGAGCTTTCATTAAACTTTCGTTAATAGAAGAATAAGATTTCAAAAACTTTTATCATTGTAAGGCCTAAACAATAATGATACATTTTGAAATCGACTACAGTGCTCTGTTATGATAGCATTTATTATATTGTAGAGCGCGGAATATAATTACAAAGATTGCAATTATCAACTTCCATATTCCCGGCACCTAAATCGGCTTTTGACCAGACTAAAATACCTCTAATCGAGTTCACTCGATTAACAGAATCGAATTTAATTCCGTTCGTGATCGGACGTGATCGAGTTTTAACGGCGAACGGCGACGACTCAACTATTAACCAGAATTGACCTCTTTAATCAACGCCATTCAGTAACATAAACGGTGTCGCTTTGAATAATAAATATTAAATGGATTAATTTACAAATACAGATTATAAAACCTACTAATATTTAGTGAATTTTCAAAGGCTCATGTTTTTGAACAGTAGTATCAGGTTCGTTAAACATTCCAGTTGACAAAAATAATCGACGTAAAACTCTACTGAACGTGTTATAATAATCTTTTTATATTACAATGCTACATTTTATTAAATAGTCCCATACATTTAAAAATATTGATAACATTTTTATTAAAAACTTGTTGCACAGAGAAGATTATTTCCAGACGTAAAAATCATTCTCATAAAAATCCATTCTTTATACCTAATAACTTTAAAAGAGGATTGCAATTTCTCCGTATTATAAACCTACAAGTTAAAGATATCAAGTTTTACTTGAACTATATACAAATTCAAGTTAATGTTATGTCTCAGTTAATATGTATATACTTGTTTCCTTGATCCTTATTTTTAGTTTGTTACGTGTACGTAACAAATCAGTTTCGTCTTGGTTGCATTGCTTCTCAAATGATAAGCAGTACCTGTTAATGACCTGAATAAAATAAAGCAACGTATCCAAACGTACGACATATTTTTAGTACTTCGTTTGATTTTTGGTATTTCTACACTAATTCGAGGTCCGTGAAGAGGAAAATGTCAAGTCTTGGATGACGAATTCGCAAGTTGACAATTAAAGTTAAATATTTAATCATATTGGCTTATTGATAAAAAACTTAAAAAATACAAATCTAGAAAAAAAATGTTTCATTTATAATCGAAGAAAATTTTGATTTTTTGTCTGGGAGTCACGTAATTGGTAACGTCGATCAGAAAACCTGACGTATTTGTACAATATTTATAAAAACAGTTGAGTGTTATTCTGATTAAGTTATCCTGTCACAAGTGGCTTTAAAAATAATACTAAGTGTAAAAATACTGACTTTTAAAATTATATAGAAGAAACATCAACTTTCAACTGTAATTTTTAACTTTAACTTAACACTTTAACTTTGGAAATAATTATAATAATACAATAATAATATAAATAATATAAAATAATAATATACAATACTTTTAATTTTAACTTTATTTATTGAATGGTACGTCACGCGCGGTCCCAAGAACATAAGACCTCGTTTTTGTAGTATATTTTTTTATTTAAATTAAAGAAAATTATAATAATGAATAAATATTAATTCACAAGTATTATTTTCAACATATAAAAATTTAAAACTACTTTTGATAAGTTGTCTCTACTTCCGGATTGAAATTATCTATAAAAGAGCATTCATCTCAAACCACGTCAAACTTAGCAGAAGTCTTTGATGTAAGGAAAAGCATTGTGAGAAAAAAGCTAATCAGCGTAGAGTGCTTATTTGAGCCTTTATACTGAAAAATACACATAAGGTGTACTTAAATGTCAATAATGTTCTCATGCATGGAGAGAATTTGCGTGAGCGCTAAATAAAGTAGGTAATAAGTTTGTGTAGTAAACAACTCAGGGGGCCTAGATCTATATTGGCTAACTTGTCCTATGTAGTTCCTTAAATAGAGACATAATATTTACACAAATTTCCTCTTCATTAGTGAGGATTAAGGAGAGCTGTCGTTTGCACGGACTCTTTTAATTAAATTTTAATCCTTGACAAACGAAGTTATATTATATTTTCTTGAAAACCAACAGACTCGGATACGAGAGGAAATTATACTTGCAGCTTGGAGCTATTATATTTTGTACAAGGGATATCTATTCTGCCCGTTTTGTGGAGCTACCCACCTTTATACATAATGTTGTGTGAGTTTTTATTGATTTTAATAAGTCTTCTCTGAGTTGATAGTTGTGATAATTTGAAATGTTTTGGTATTTGTTATTGTTGCTTAAATACCCTAATGCGTCTGCATGATGTATTTTATTTTCAATATCTCAAGTTACCCGAAAGTCTAATATGAATTTTGCTAATTTATGAATAATATCAAATGATTCGTATTCTGTATTGTCAATTTTGTATTTACCACTATTACGAAATTAATTTTAAAACTATTTTTAAAGTGCTATTAAGCTTTAAAAGCTTAATATTTCGCAAACGGATCCCTGAATCGTTAGTAAAAATAGTTTTCACAAACCCGCAATATTTTTGAACAACTTATCCAACGACACCCCGCACGATGGGATAGACAAGAAAAAATAATTCATTCCCACTTTACGTGTAGGGAAGGTACCCTAAACAATTTTTTTATGATTTTAGTTTACCAATTTGTCGGATATAGCGAAACTATAAGGGTTCCTTTTGACTTCGGAACCCTAAAAACTATCCTAAAATCAAGCCCTGAGGAGCGCCGATTCTGGCTAATGATCCATTAGAGTTCGCCCCATTTATACTTAAAATCTAGAATTTATAGGTGTAATCAAATTTTCCTAAACTGATGAGGCAATCAAAAATGTTCTTTTTCCACTAGAAATAAAACTAAAACCGATTGACGAACAGCTGATCCGAGACTAAAATTTTCCTTACAACAAGAGGCCAAGGCTCATATAGCCAAGTTGCACGAAATAGGACCAAATTGGTAACTTGTGCTATCATACGATTTAATGTTATATGAATTGATTTTAAAAGGATGGAATAGTTTATTTATGGTAATAATATTAATAGGCAACCGCACGGATTTTACAACGTGACAGTGCATTGAAATATTGTACTAGCTGCTTAAGCATAATTTTCTCGAAAATCTTACTAATCGAAGGGAGTACAGAAATTAGTCTACAATTTCCAAGAATATTTCTACAACCTGATTTAAACAGAGGAACTACTTTACTAATTTTTATTAGATTAGGGAAAGTTCCTGTTTCTATGCACATATTCACAGATATGGTGAAATACTTACAATTAATGACTGCACTACTATTACTGAGATTCCCCAAATGTCTGCAGAGTCTTTTTCAATTTGTTGAATTCAATTTGTTTAAAAGTCCTAATTATTATTATATGCCAAACAGTTTTGGTCTTATTACTAGATTTAAGAACTTTATTTATTAAAAATATCGCTTTTGCAGCTACACAAAAACGTTTTTTTTTTTTTTTTTTATAATCTCTAATATAAGCATGAAATAAATCACTAGTATATTTCCTATAATATAAATCATATAGTCGAACTCTACTTTTTATAATTGCATTGGTACCCATTCACTAAAAACCTTTTTCTTTCTAACACTAATTAATAACCTTTTTGGGAAATATTTACTAAATTAACTGCTTATTATATTAAACAAGCTGCCGTAGTTGGTTTTCAGATCATATTATTTAAAACCTCTGTAGATAATTGCTGTTTAATGCTATCATTTATACGATCTAATCTAGTTTCTGATATAATTCTAACGTTCTCTTACAATCACCGTAGGTTTGTCACAGGTGAAAAGCTTAAATAGTTAATGAGCATAGTTCTTCCGGATATTATATTCGTACATTACTGAATCGTGAACACTAATGGAGATTTAAACAGCAATAGTATAATACCATCACGAATAATAATATTTTTAATTTTATTTAAGCCTAACCGAAAATAAAAATTGCAATAATAATAGACACCGTTGTTGTTCCACATATTATCATCTTGTATTATGGGTATAATTGTAGTATCAGGCTAAGCAATGTTAGCAAAGAAATTGTAGCACGTTTACGTATAACCTACTTTCGAAGTGTTGTTTTGGAAAAATTTGGCGTCTGCTAGGATCTCCATCTTAGCTTGTATAAGTGCGTTATATCCATTTCTCATTTAGCCTTGTTTAATCTATTTTTACGTCTTAGGATATTTTGGGGCAGCTTTATGGGATAGATTTTTGTAATTGAATTTGACTTGTTTGCGTACTTCACAAGTATGCATTAGATATACATATTTGTGTATATTGTGCATAATTCAAGTTACCAGGATAAGTATAAAAAATAAAAATATAATTCGTTTAAACGGTATAAGTTTCTACTTAAATAAAATTCCCATATGACCGCTCCGCTTACAAATCGCCTAATTTAGAAACGGGTTAAAACTCTCCCTAATGTTTTCTGGCGCATTTGGCAGCTGTCAGGAACTGCCTAGTCTCGAAAGAGAGGTTGTAGTTTGCTAAGCCTCGTTTATTTGTCCTCACGTCCGACGCTTATACGAAGGCTAGTAAGGTTTTATGGACGATTTTATAACGGAGTGTTCGCATCTGTAAATTTTATAAACTAACTCGAGAACATATGAGGAAAAAATATGAAATGTCAGAATAATGTAAAAAAAATATGTACAATTCTCTTGAAGTTGTTAGCTTTTATACTTTGTTCATTATATGAAGGCTTGCATGACACATGTCATATTTTTATGTAGCATTTAGCATAACTTCAAATGGAAGTGGATTTTAGTATTATCGATTCTTTTTAGAGCTAATTATATTCGATGATAGAATTATGCTTTAAGTAAATTGTGGGGTGTGTAAGCTGCGTAAATAAAATAAAAAAACTAAACCATAAGAACGCTTGAGATCGCAATCAAACACTTGAATTATTGAATGCGGACGCCAAACAATAAAATTAATTCTTCCCGTCAATACTCTTCGCTGCATGTTTCTGTAGTAAAAACTGTACTTACCTAAAACTGTAAAACTTAAGTTACGAAGCAATGATGGCTCAGAGATAGCGTGTACGGCTTCGCGTCGATTGACGTGAGTTCGAATCCCTGCACCCTGCAATGAGCCTGAGCTTTCGGTGAAGGAAAACATCGTGAGGAAACCATAGCATGGTGGTAGGGCTTTTCTAATGCCCGCCTGGCTAGCTACCACCCTCAAGTTAAAAATCTGTCGCCAAGCACCAATAGGTGTGTTCCAGCAGCTGCACCTGAGAGCCAGTGTTCCACTAGGTTTAGCGTGTTCAATTTTGGGCCTCATCGTCACTTAACATCAGGTGAGATTGTGGTCTCTACGGCAAACCTATAATGATAAAAACAAATTAGGAATTACGTAAATATATATTTTTTATCGTAACTGAAATGAAAACTAATAAACTAAACGTACATGGGCTTCAATTAAATCGATTAATTTTCTGATTTGTACTACCAATACGATTAATGTTCGAGTTAAACTGTAGAGTAAAACTCCCAGCATTCTAACATTTCTAGTTTAGATAATATAAGTTTTTGTAATTTCATGTTAAATTATTCGGGTAAAACGAAAAAAAAAGCATAATAAAATGTTAGGTAATACTACTAGCAATTTGACAAAGTCATCTAGAAGAACCGTGTATGGAGTATAGTTATATTAGGTATTAAGATATAGTTTAAATCCTATTTTTGAGCGAGATTTTAATTTTTTTTTTCTCTAATTATCCACATTTTCGTAAGCTAATACTCGTACACTAGACTTATTTTAATGTGTTCCTTGCACTAGAATTTTATAGCTATTTGATCCACAAATGGAAATTTTATTGATAACAGCTGTATATAACTTTAAACTCTTTTTCAATCAAATATCCACACGCTTTTAAACTCACCATAGCTAAGCTTTTGTTAAGTATAAAAAACTATATTTATCGTACCGCATAGGTAAAACTTTGGGTATCGTTGAACAATGAATGACCCTCTCAATATTTCACGGTACATTGCATCCCCCAGTAATACCGTCTCTGCGTGCATTTTGGGCGCTCCCCAGACAAAGTGCCGTGACAGGGCCTCGCCATTCGACATTCTTAGCTTTTTTCGTTACATTTTATGAAGATTGGATCTGTATTGATCGCTGTGGCATGTATAATTTGTAAATGTTTAGTTAGGGAACGTCTATGAAGAATATTTATAAAAATCTATCTGTCGGCGCTATTGTCCGGCAATCATTACAAAATTAGCGAAAGGGGTCTTTCATACAATATATATATATATATATATATATATATATATATATATATATATATTAATTTACCAGAGTTATAATAATCTAACATTCCTGTACGAATTTGGAAACTAGAATAAAATAATTAACTGATAAACTTAAATACAGTAGCTGCTTTACATCACCGTTGGCGCCATCTAGTCATATTAAACATGTTTTAAATACTTGACGAAAGCGGCAACATAGATAGGGTAAGTAAGCCGTTTAGGGAGAAAAATAAAAAAAATAACATTATTATGGATCAACACTAAGTAAAGTTTATGATTATAAACAAACACATTGTATTGTTCAGTAGACGCGTCGAAACTCCGGGTACAGCTAGTGACTCTTCATATCTTTTACTGTAAGGTATCAAAATCTAAATTATTTAATTCAATTTCGATCCTAAGAAGGGACTTATGAAACATCTCAGTCATCGAAAAGTACCGGCAAGAAATTCGATCGGTTTTATCAAGAAAATATTAATTGTTTTTATAGTTTTTTTTATTGATTACAATAAAATTATTATCATTATTAATGGATCCAGACATAACCGTCATTCACGTAATGATCCACCATATATTATATCTTTTGAACAATAAAACTCGCTTAACATGATTTTTATTATATGGAAAGTATTTTCTAGTCGTGATTACCTTTGGATTATTAATTTTAAAAGAGGTAGGGCTAGAGAAATCTCCCTGGCTATTTCTTTCTACTTGAGTCAGACCAAGCCCGGTTAAGGCTAACAGTATAGTAAGTTCGAAAAAAAAAAATTGAGTCAGATCGACTGGTGTAATACCTCCAATACCTCCATACTACAGAATATCATAGCCAAATAACCCTGTTGTGTTATTGCGGTTAGTAGGGTTTCCAGAACTTCTTGGGAAAGGAGGTTGAATGTCGGCAACACGCTATTGATACCTTTGGTTTTACAAGCGTCCATAAGCTACGGTAACCGCTTACCATCAGACGAGCCGCACGCTTGTTTGCGAAATTATTTGTATCACAATTGCACGCTAAGCCTAGATACTGCCTAGTTCTCAATTGTGTTTGAAAGAACTCATTGATAGGTGCTTGGCTACAGATTTCAACTTCATGGTGGTAGATAATAATTATATTATAGATCACAACAGGACTGCGTAAATTTACAAGAAAGCTCAGACAGATTGAGTTGTTATAACAATATTAATCATGTCGGAGTTAACATTTCAAAATGTATGTATGCATATTAGTTTCGTAGTACTAGCCCGAAATGTTTTGAATTCAGTATTAACAAAATGATCATAAATAACTTAAATATCATCATCAGATCTCTCATGCATCCTTCAAGACTACTACTACTACATGGCGACTACCGATGAAGTTTGTGTTGTGTGTACCGTTATTTGTGGTACTGTACCGTACTTACCATCAGTGCATTTTGTTGAAATAGTATAAAAAAAGAATTTTATTAAATAAACGAAGGCGAAAAATAGTCGATATTTTAATATAATACTGTAATGACAGATTCCTTAGCTTATCTTCGTTATAAATATATTCAGGTCTGATTATAGCACAAACGGTTCTGTTAACGAAGCTTTATCTACAGAGTATATATTAACAATGCTCCGAGGTTATAGGTTGGGCTCGGCGTAAATTCATTTAAAATCGATATGGCGATACTTTACGGTCAGGCGAACTTTGACTTATTGGGCATGACGGACCATCATGTATGAATTTGCATGTTTTATATACCACAATAGACATATTTAATTAATATATTAAATAATTATTAACAAAATATTTTCATTTTTTATTACATTAATTAGTTACCATTTTATTGCATTCCAATGCAGAGATTGCATTTTTCAAGTAATACTTCATTGCGTTTTTTAGTAGAGGGTAAATTTTTTTTGGTGAGTAAACTTTCTCTTTTTTATAATCATGTTTTTAGTGTGCAGAATAAAATTTATGGTGTTATTTTTGTTTTAATACGCCAAAAAAGTATAACTTCTTACATGCGTATAAACATATTTTTATACGCTTTTTATTTTATCATTAGATTAGATTCAGTAAGATTTCTAGCTTTCCTAGAATATCAGGATTTTGACGAAGTTTGTCGTCAAAATTTTAAAATCCTGATTGTCGTTATTTAGTACAAATAATTAATTAAAAACAAGCTTGTATTCAATACCTCATTTGTACTACAATGAATATAATAATTTTATGCAACGGCTGTGCTGAATGTTATTTATACCGGTGAATAAAATAAATAGATCGATCGACCTTGAACTGCCTTACCCCAAGGAGCTCTGGAAACCCTACTCACCGAATAAACAAGGATATTTTAGCTGCCATCTTCTGTAGGGTGGTTTATCATATTAAATCTGGTCGTCTCACACCACTATCTAATCCGACGACGATCACAGTCATGAAAATCAGGACTTGCATTAACCGTATATAATGTAAATGTATTCTATCTCATTCTCTCGTAGGCTAAATCCTATAGATATTTATGGTTGTCTCTTTTTACTGTCGCTTTTTCGTTTCATCGCGTTTCAAATCACAACGATGCTAAAGAAGTTTTCACTTCAAAAAGAAATCATAATCCATAATATTATTTAAAAGATATGTTTAATATTTGAGAGAAGAATGTTTGCTTAGCACCAAAGCGGTATCTCATAGCCGTAAAACATCTAATATCGCCCGAGACGTGTAATAACACAGGTTGGATGTTATACACTATACAGCAATGTAACCTGTTTACATTGTAAACGAGAGCAGAGTGAGGCGCGGGGCTGGATTCAGGAGACAGGTAGCTTGTTTAATAGACACAGAATATAAATTTATTAGACTAGACGCCAGTCGTTAGTAGGAACGTATGCAAAACAGATGCGCATATTATCCTCATAATAAAAATCTTGAGATTGACTAACAGACAATGCAGAGTTTAAGCTGGTCAACCTAGAATCATGAAATTTTGCACAGAAGTTTCATATTTAACGTAGGTAAACACTAAAAAATATTTTTTACAGTTATTGTTCTTTTGGGACGTTTAGTAGAGGGTAAAATTGAGAGCTGCTCGCGCATCAAGTGACGGAAGTGCGACATTATGAAGTTTGCCATAAATTATAATAATGAGAATTCATATTAATGACTTTTTTAGTTATTAAATATAATGTAACGCTGTATAAATAATCATTATTTTAATTTGATTAGAAAACATTACACATCTTTTTTATTTACCTTTTAAATGGCTTAAGCATGTTAAGGCAGATCCTTTACAGTGAACCGACAACCTAGTAAATATTACGGAAGCTCGTTGCATGCGAGCAGAGCAGGACCGGCCAGGCCAATGTGGCGATCTTTGGGAGAGGCGTATGCCCAGCAATGGCAGCACTGTACGTCTTACGGCTGAATGGATGTGTATACTCCGCTGGTTATTTAATCTATGACGTAGAATTTAATATTGTTGTCTATGGATTTTAGGGCTTTTACTCTTTAATAATTTAACAGGAATACCACGTTTAATACCTCACAGGCAGTTTTAATAGATTTTTTTTTTCGAAATTCTATATATAGAACTCATTGATCGAGGTTGTATAAAACAGGTAAGGTTACGGAACCATTTAGATATTTATTCGCTGTGTCATGATCGTGTCTAGAAGCTATTAGTTTGAAGGAGCTTTTGACGAAAAAGTGCATATTTAATATATAAATATTATTATTGTACGGAACTGCAGGCAGATTATTAAAAATAATAATAGTGTTATTTATTTGGGATATTGGTCTGTCATGTAGTAGTTTTTTATTTATCGATAAATTTGCTTTATTTGACACTATATTTTACGTGGTATAATTTGGATATTGTGCACAAGTGATATTGTTTAAAAAAAAAACAAGAAATATTAGATCTGTGATGTCACAAAAACTCCCGTCAAGAGCAATAAATATCACAAAATAATACAAAGTAAGGCTTAAAGGATGTTTAACCAATGACCTTGATATATTTAAAAAGCAACAGTGGAGAAGTAACGACTAATTTTAATGATGTTACGTTAGCATTTTGTAGCTACCATGACTAATAGTGTAATAGGCAACTAAATGTAATTTTCAGTCTTATATGCATTTTATTTTTAGTATTGTAACACTGGACAATTATAACAGCCATACTTGTTTTTGTTATTGCTATAAATAAAAGAGGATGTAATATCAAAGACTCTTATTTAAATGGTATTTGTGGACACGATACATTATTTTTTATTGATATTTTAATAGAATATAAGAAATTATATAGTAATTATTTTGTTTAATTTGTTATTCAAATGTCTATTCTGAAAATTAGTCAAGGTGTCCATTGCGGTAGATATTCTTTGAAGATGAGTTCCCAAAATTGAATTTCTTTTATGTCTGGCTCTGTTTTGACTATCAGCTCGTTACCAATCTCAAGGTAATTCTGTTCCTCCGTCGTGAACGGCAACCACTTCACTCCGAGGCTATCATCGGGTGTTGGGTTTCTGAAAAAAGGTTAATAATTATTAATGATTTTTTATTACCCACAAATTCGTTATTCAGGTTCGTTTATACTAAAGGTTGTCGTAGAGCAAACCTTACGTATATCGATTACGGTTGAAGAACTTAGTGATGGTATAAAAATGCCAATAACCATCTTCATTAGTAAGATTTAGTTCATAACAGAATAAATTTATTAGTCAGTATTTTCAATTCATAGTCCAATATACTAATTTTGCTGTCAAAGTAATACCGTTGGCGTTAATATCAATATGATCGTAAAATTTAAGAATAATTGGTGAACTCTGACATTTAGATAACGAGGAAGAACAAGAAGAGAAGAATATTAATTTTATGATTGTAATAGTATATATATCTTCCTATAGTATTCTTGACATATTTTTCTAGCAAATAACTATATCTTACCCGTATTTAGCGAAATTGGTCCATAACTTTGTAATGTTGTCTATCATAACAAATGTCGCAGAGTTCATATCAAGTTTCGTTGTAATCAATCGAGTTGGAAATAAATATGGAATATCATCGGCGTGGCAAGCTACAGTTTTATCGCCAATCAATGCACTCATACCCAAAATGTGTGCTAAGACATTTCTCTCAGACTTACAACCGAATTTGTAGAAATAAACTTTTCTGTTTGATTTTACACATAACTTCGCTTGTAATATTACTCCATAGTTAAACATGTCTAGTGCAAGAAACTGTAGTAAAGATTCTTTATCTTCTTTACATACGAGAGTATTTTTTATATAGAATTTCTTCATCTTTCTACCTACTTCTAGTTGTTTTTTGATAGAACAGTTATCCATAATTTGTTTTGGAACAAAAAACTCGAGGTGATTGTTGCTATACTGGATAAACTTTTCCAAAGTATTTCCAGGTACACCGAATGCCATCAGCCCTTCGTCTTCGTTATAACCCGTGATTAGGTCAACGCCTTCGTGAATTTTGTTTTTCAAAGTGTCAACAATGTCTCCATAGAAAAACCTTTCTATCCCTGGAAATTCCTTCTCGTTTGCGACCACAAGATTCGTTTCGTAAGCCTTATGTGCCTTAATAACTGGTAGTTGAACGTTTATTAGATTCTCCATAGGTTGATTCTTGAAGAATTCATATAACTCTTTGTCGTCTTCTGAATAGAATCCCAGTTGTTTTGCTAAGACTAATGCTCTTTCTCGAGGTTCGAAACATTGTGACCACCAGCACGTTGCTGCACCGCTTTGTATTATAGCCTTTTTAAAAAGACCTTTCGTCATAGGAGAAACTAAGTGATAACTTACACTTGCTGCACCAGCACTCTCTCCAAAAATAGTTATATTCTCAGGGTCACCCCCGAAATTTATAATATTTTTCTTGACCCATCTGAGTGCTTCAACTTGGTCTTTCATACCAGCATTACCAGGAATGTCTTCTGTGTCCAAGCAAAGGAAGCCAAGTACCTCTAGTCTGTAGTTAATCGTCACGAGGATAACTCCGTGTCTGATGAGGAATTCAGGTCCGTACAAATCATCATTGCCACTGCCCCAAACAAAGCCCCCGCCGTGAATCCAGACCATCACCGGGAGGGGTGTTTTTGGTTTTACTTCTGGTGTATACACGTTCAAGTATAAACAGTTTTCATCTCCAAATGGTTTGTCGCTCACTGTAGGATTGTACTGGAAGCAGACAGGTCCGAACTCTTTGGCATTGCGAACACCCGTCCATTGTTTTATGGGTTTAGGTGCCTGAAAATAGATTGGTTGTTCCTAAATACCTTTACTTTAGTATTCAGTATATGGTGGTTGCGAAGGATAGTACGTGTAGTACGTTATAGATTGTATGTGGTTAGTGCTAGCTGAATATATGCTAACGTATTATCAGAAAAACCATAGACAATTAATTTTCTAAGAATTATCATTTATTTTACGTTAGTTTCATCACTCAAACAAAATACAAACGTGTAGCATGAGGTTAACAATCGAAACTGAAATCTACATGATTTGAAAGATTCTTTTTATATTACCGTAAATGAAATCCTTACCTTAAACCTGAGGTCTCCGAGTGGTGGCTCAGCATAAGGTATACCTTTAAAACTGTAATATTTTCCCCCATAGTTATTCTCAAGCAACTCTCCCTCCAGTATACCATCACTGATGGTCACTTGCACCATTGTCGCTTTGTCAACTAGTTATAATACTCGTGCAATGACTATGACCACATTTGAAATAATTATCAATTAATGTTTATGATAAGACACATTATATATTATCGTTTCAAAGCAGCGATTACTATTATCGCTAGTATTGATTATTATTAAACTATTATCTTCAATGTGTTCTAGAATTATATTAACGCCCTATTCGTCATCAACCTGTAGCAGTCCACTGCTGGACATAGGCCTCCCCTAATGAGCGCCATAACGCCCTGTCTTCAGCTTGCCGCATCCAACATATGCTTGCAGTCTTTCGCAGATCGTCATCCCATCTGGCTGGAGGGCGTCCTACACTACGTTTACAGAGTCGCGGTCTCCACTCAAGAACCCGTTTACCTCAGCGGTTGTCGGTTCTTCACGAGATATGGCCAGCCCACTGCCACTTTAGCTTGCAACTTTGGTTCTCTGTCGGATGTATTCGTTAAGAATCCTACCCTTCAGAGAAACACCGAGCATAAATCTTTCCATAGTACGCCGAGTGACTTTGGACTGGTGGACTAGCCCTACCGTGAGTGTCCACGTCTCAGCTCCGTAGGTCATTAGGGGTAGGACGCAATGATTGAAAACTTTCTTTTTCAATCATTGTGTCATCAAATTGAGTATAGCATATACTCTAGTAAATGACTGAAATGAAAAAACATGTATATACACAAATATTTAACAAACAAACGTCTAATTAATAATGATATTCATTACACAAAAGCCTGACCTGTCCGAGAATCGAACCCGCGGCCCCTCGTCTGTATGGTAAAGTTAGTACTACTGTATTACTCCAACATCACTAACATTATTTTCGTTGTTATTAATGGGTTTTTTATGAAGAGCATTTAAATTATTGTCAGGCATTCTACAGGGCTCGCATTTAGGTCAAATCTTATTTAATATGTTTATAAACGATCTAACTATCACAAAATTTCATCTATTAAAAATAGCCCATGTAGTAGAGTCATAAAATGACGCAGTATTTCTACAAAAGGATATTAATAGGCTTACTGATTGGTGCCTTGATAATGGCATGAAGCTCAATAAAAACAAAAATGTTCTCACATGATACTTACGCGATAACGTCTTTCAAACCATTAAAATACCATATGCATGGGACATTACTAGATACAAAAGAGCTCGTTCGTGCTCTAGGAGTAGTATTAGATCGTTAACTTACTTTTTACCACACTTGGATCATCTTACTAAAAAATGCTAAACTGTTTCGAGATCCTAGAACATAGATGTATTTATATAATACTTTAGTATGGAGTATCTTGGAATATTGCACTGTAGTATGTCGTTCACACTTTGCAGCACATACTTCGAGTTTAGAACGAAATCAGAAAAATGATTATAGCTATCGTAAATTTAGATCAATTAAAAATTTAAACTTTAGAAAGACGTAGAAATATTTTTTAATTGATGTTGTTATTCAAGATCTTTAATAACCATATAGACAGTTCTGAACTGCTAATTATGCTTGGGCTGAGGATTCCTTGACGCTACCCTAATTATAATAATAGCCTACTGAATTTTCCTTTCAGAAAAACTGTCTTAGATTTGAATTCTCCAGTCCCTAGAATTAGTAAGTTTTTCAATAAATATAAAAAAATTAAACATTTAATCAGAACACTTAAATTATAATTGCATGTATATAATTCAACCTTAATTTTTAAACCTAATTTATGTCTGTTGTTTTAAATATCTATTAATTAATATTTACTGTTATAAAAGTTACTTCATTTTATTATTAGCAAGCCTATTAGTAATTACTAATAAGTTGTGATTTCTTCTTATTATCCTTTGGAGGTATTTATAAGCTGAGCTTAGATAAATAAAAATATATCTATGTTAATAAATTTGTAGTTTGTCTATAAATGTATTTTATTTTTCAAAATTCCCGATAGATTTCGTGTATAAAATAAACTGATCACGAATATGGCAATCTAAAAAAAAAGTTTGTATTTCTGTTGTGTTTAACCCACAAAGGGCTTGACCGATTCCTATGAAACGTTGTACACAGGAAGCCTATGTCGCTCAATTGATAGGCAACAATACTTTAAGTAATCGTAAATAATAATAAAAAAACTTAAAAAGCGATATTGATGATTTATAAACGGGAAGTATATAGGCATTCCATTATTGTTACATTATAAGAATTGTCATGAATATTAGTAAAAATAGAATTACAAGACTAAACTAATTACTGCGTAACAAATGCATGCGGAGCCGTGGGACACCGCTAGTATCTTCTATCTATACATATTATAAAACTCAACGTGTCTTTGTCTGTCTGTCCGTTCATGTTCTTTTCACGCGAAAATCACTTTACATGTTTTTTCTTTTAATTCGTAGTCATGTTATCTGGCAAGGTTATAGGATATATTTTAATAAAATAACATAAGAAATAAGTAGTGATGATAATAGTGAATTAATTCGAAAAAAAGACGCATGTGGAACGCTTAGCCTACCTACAAAAAAGTCAGCGATAGCATAGGTATATCAATCTTCTAATGATCACCCACAATAAGCATTTTTGTCTTCCGTCTTTTGAGCGGGAGCAGCATAATTCCGACGGCATTCAGTAGTCCACGCGAGCCGAGCTGCGGGCACAGCTTGTATATCTTTCCCACGAGTAATTTCGGAATGAAAATCGGCCTCTCTACCGAATACTAATAAAACGATAATACCACACTACTTTTACGCGTTATTGGACCTTGATATTTATAATGATTATTTAATGTGACACTACCTCTTCACGTGACATTACTTCCTTAACATAACTAATACAGAAAAGAGCTATTGGCGAGATCTTGATTTGTCTTGTTGTGACTTTTATTTTAATTAATAAATTTACGTTACTTGGCCCTACGTTCTGTAATACTGGTGGAATTTTGGTACAAGTGAAGTGGATTATAAATAATAAATATAATCATTCATTTAAGTTGCCATAAAAACTCCCTACACCGTTATAACAAGGGAGCCAAAATCTTGTTAAAGCCATGTTTGAAGTTTAAAAAAAAAAAACGAAGTTAGGCTTCAAAGAAATTTTTCCAAAAGTTTTAATAATATAAAAAAGTACTAGATAGGCTAAATTATACACTTAATAGAAAAAACATGCTAAGCAAATATTTAATGCTTACTATTAAAATCAAGGAGAAAGAAACATTTACCAATCAAATGAATATCATATTAAATCCTTATTATAAATTATTATTAAGTACATATTTCATCATGCATTTTATAAAGGGTTTTATGCAATTCGTATATGCCTCTATATATGCCTTCTCATGGAAGCATAAATAATGTTTATTATACATTTAATAACAATGAGCAATTGATTTGAACAGACTAGCCGCCTTATCACCCAATATTTTATAAACCATGCCAACGTCTTGTCTGTTTAAACAAAAGAAATTCATTAAGTTCTCTCTAATTGTCCCGAACCGGACACACTCCATTTGAACATGATAAATGTCATCGACTTTTTGACATACGTCACAAAGAGGTGATTGCCTCAGTTTGTTTCATGAAAAATGTTCGAATCTCAACCAATGTGCAACAGATATTAAATATCTACCTAACTTTGTCCTAGCACACCAAGGTATAGAGGAAGAGGCTCGCACTGTAAGGTCCTATATCAGATTTCCTTCACACATGACCTCACGTCAAAATATGTTTTCCAATGACTGAAACAAATTTCTTTAAATAATAGTAATGATTCTTAAAAATCTGGTAATATATTAACGATTTTGCTATTTACAAATCCTAATTTAGCTAGTTTATCTGCCTCCTCTTTACCCTACAAACCAATATGTGCTGGTACCCTATCCACTCAGGTACAAAGTAAATAATAATTATTGTAATATTTTACTTGTAAGCTACTGAAATACTGCTGAGGGCAGAGGCGCATCGAGCTAAGTGCTGTAGTGCGCTTTTATAGTCACTACTAATAACACCTTTTCTAAGATTTAAATTTTTAACAAATGAGAGTGCTTCTAAAATTGCAATAACCACAAATAAAATACTTCTGATATGTTGAAATTTCTGGCTTACCAGGAAGAAAGAAGGCAGCTCCGGATCTATATATTTCGTAACAACTAAAAGAGTTTGGGATATTTCTGACTCTTTCACGATTAAAGAGCGACATACAAAAAATAAGAAGAGCAAAAGAGATAGTGTTATGAATTTTCTTTCTCTATCGCTGTATTTTGCCTTTTTTGGTGCTAAAAGAGCCCACATTTTTTGAGATTTTCTGTCGTAGTGTTTTTTAGACGTGAATAAATTAAATCAACATTTTATTGTTCACCTGATATTAAACAGTGTTTTGTACGTACGAAGTAAAGAAACTGAATAAAATGATAACACTAATCTAACAGATCGCTATATCACACTCGGTTGCGCGATATATCTGTATAGTTCCTTCTGTGTCTGGTATATTTTAAAATTGATTAAGTATGTATAATTTACACTTAAAGTATTTTGTAATGAATTGGCAAATTGTCACTTGTGAAAGGTTTACCACGATGTTACAATATATCTATGATAAGACATTTTAATAATTTTAAAAATGATATTATAACTAAAAAGAATTGTACCTAATATATTTTTATGAAAAGTCGTCGTTGACGAATGATCCATTCATCAACAGTGGATTGATCTGATGTTGGCGGGTTTGATTCTCATCATATACAAATTAATGTTTTGAGGTTCACGTACATTTGCTGACTTGAATTTCATTATTAACACATGTTATTATTAAAAGATTATTAGATTACGAGGAAATCAGGACACTATGAAAAATAGTCTGATAGTGCCAAAATGTGTAGAGAAAAATTTAAAACCGTACATTCTCTTGGAAAGAGGCCTTTGCCTAGCAGTAAAACGCTTACAGGCTAGTGTTATTATCACATAATATAATACATACATTAAACTTTTAAAGTGTAAAATAGACAATCAATGTATTACATAACTTAATAACTTATTTACTTTGGTTTGTTATTTTAACGTGAAATTTATTTAATTATCGAAGTTTTAATTACGTACTCACTTGAATTCAATATAAAATAGTTTTAATTTTATGTTCTTGATAAAAAAAAATGAATATGTTGCTGCACTGTTGGTCTCTTAACAAATACTGATTATGAAGACGAAACTAAAAGTGTGTAGTTTAAGAGTTAGCCACTAAATGTATATAGGATTGTTGTTTTTATTATGACATAAGTTCTCAATAGCTATTGTACGCCAGTAGAAGTTTTGAGTAGGCGTCGTGTTGTATCAAGATGTCAAGAGGAAGGCAGGGTGTAGGGGGAGCAGGAGATGACTCCACTGACATAAGCAGCACTGCTTTTAAATTTTATGTATATAGCAGTTACATACGATTCAAGTATTACGTCTACTACGAGTATTACGACCAATAACAATTTTATTCACACTCACGCGCAATTTGTCTTAATGTCTGGCATTTCAAAACAATTTTTTTTGCTTCCTAAAATATATTGTTTTTGCAATATTTTTTAAATACAATTTCAGGATATCTGGTCATAAATAGCCAGGATATATTTTGGTCCCCACCACCCGATCACCTAAATCGCCTTATTCTTTTATTTTTACGATTATTTAACATGTAATTATATAAGATTATTTAAATCTCATACGAACTAAAATAATTTTGGAGTTTACTTCTTAAGAATCGATTTTCATACATATAAAGCTAGCAAAGAGGCAAAGCTAGCAAAAAGGGAGGAGCAAAAACATTATTGTTATTAATATTTATATACTTATTCCAAGACTTAAAGACTAAACTCCAGTCGCACGCACCATTTTTTTCTGAGCATAGATTTTTATAGCATTTGCATTATGCGCAGTAGGACCGAGAGCCCATACGGTCAGCCAGACGAGACAGCTCCTTGAGGAATGGGGGTTTCAAGGTCGGCAATGCGCTAGTGATACCTTTGATTTTTTTTATCGTTATAGGTTTAGCGTTGTGGTCACAATTTCACTTGAGTGACGATACACAAAGTCTAGTGGAGGGGCTGCATCTCAAGTGCAGCTGCCGGAACACACCTATTGGGGCTCAGCGACAGATTTTAAACTTGAGAGTGGTAGCAAGCCAGGCGTGCATTAAAAAAAGCTTGTAAAATCATAAAATCAAAATCATAAATATTTTATTCAGTTTAGGTCCTAAGAAGGCACTTATGAATGTCAACACACTAGATATCACTAGCGCGTTGCCAACCTTGAACCCCTCTTCCCTAAAGAGCTCTGTAAACCCTTCGATCCTGCGAACCTGCGATCTTCTGTAGGGTGAAGGTATTCCACCAGTTGGGCTGCTCCAAGTAGAGAGTAATCTCCAAAGAAACCTCTCTTACGTAACTTAAGGTCACTGCATACTGGACGGACTGTGGACTACGATGTGGACGGGGCGGAGACGGAACGTGGTGTTATGGAAGGAAACACGGACAAATGTTTAATGCTCCGTATGTACCGCGAAACTAACGAGCTAGTGTTGTGAACAAGAAAAGATGGACCGAGATGCGACCGGAGCGACTGTGTATACGCAGCGGAACTACGGGCAGGAAGTGGCGCGAGCGGAGTGGGACGCACTAAACATTGTCATTAACGATATTTTTCCCCGTCCCTTTGGTGACACATCACCGTCCTGTCCGTGCACCCACGACGTATACGCTTTCCTATAATATTTTCTATGAAACGATATATCCAAAAATTGTTGTCTCGATCCGTCCGGGTTAAAACACGTTAAGGTAAAACCACCAGTAATTAACACTGCACCAATAGTTGACACTCTGACGAAGAAAATTAAATATTAAGAAAAAAAAAAGGAATCCAAAGATCGAGTTGGCAAAATCACTGATTACTGATATATTTTTAAGGTTATAAATACATCTAGGTACAGTCAGTTACAAAAGTCGGTGACATGACAAATTGACGTGAGTTAGAATCCCTACAATGAGCCTGAGCTTTCGGTGAAGGAAAACATCGTGAGGAAACCATAGCATGGTGGTAGGGCATTTTCTAATGCCCGCCTGGCTAGCTACCTCCCTCAAGTTGAAAATCTGTCGCCAAGCACCAATAGGTGTGTTCCGGCAGCTGCACTTGAGAGCCAGTCTTCCACTAGGTTTAGCGTGTTACCATCTTGGGCAGCATCGTCACTTAACATCAGGTGAGATTGTGGCCACTACGCCAAAACCTATAACGATAAAAAAAAAACTCAAGATTTCAAATCAATTTAGTATTAAAAGAAGTCTTGATACAAAACGCTGGTGTGGAGTGGTGAAGTACTCTTCCCTGTACTTATTCCAGTGATTTGTGTATCTACTTTCATTACAGTCCTTTTTTGTGTAATTCTCAATATAAGCATACCTATGTAAAACCTACTGAAAATAAAAAGTATCAACTGCTAAATATATTTGTTTTCACTAGGTGTCAACTACTAGCATAGTACCTTTATTTTATTAAAAAATAACATAAAAATACACATTAGTTTTATTGCTACAATTCTTGTCACATTCTGGAAGGGGAATAATTTGTGCAACTATTATCATTTAGAAGTTCCCTCTAAGATGATTTCATACCAAACTATGTCAATAAACATACTAATAAATCATTAAGGTGTCATCTACTGGGTATTTTACCTTACGTGCAGCGATTGAACTTCTCACCCGCCCTTGAATCTCATAGAGTAGCTTTATTTTTAATTCTGACGACGTGGTTTATGATATCACTTTAAATAGCGAATCTGTGTCAGTAGGTTATAGCCTGTAATTCGTATCGGTAATCGCGGGATTCGACCTCTGGCATCGGATACACAAACAGAAACTGTTTAAATATTGGAATTATATTTGTATGATAATATTCATGTTTTAGTTTCATAACTGTAAGTATATGATAACGTTATGGTAGTTTTATTGGTAGGTAGGGTTGCCAACCGTGCTTTATAATAAAGTACTTTACACTCGAGATACTCGATAATTTATCTGAACAATAAAGTATTTCTCTTAGTTAGATTTTTCTACTATTCAATTTACGTTAATCGGAACCTTAGGATTTGCTTACTACAGAAAAGACAAAAAAATCCTCCGTCTGAAAAAGCCACGTGTAAATTATTACTTTTATGATCTAGGCGTCTCTAAAAGGATGCTTTACCACCCGGCCATGGCCCTATGGGCCTATGATAAATAGGCCCTAGATAAGGTCCGTGCAAGGTTGGCAACACGCACTGGCACACTAGCCGTTCTCAGTCCTCAGTAGTAGCAAATTGTTGACAGCGGACTTTAGGAATGTAGTCTTGTGTTAGGTTGGTTATACATAGTTATAAGATGTAATGATAACTTTATGTCATATCAATATAATGTCATATCATGTGTAATGATGATAACTAAATACCGTATCTTATCGTATCGTATCGATATCGTATTAAAAAAAACTACTTTTATTGTATTTTTAAATATATTTTCTATTAAATACAATTCAAACAAAGATTATAAACAAAATAATATAAACTTAAACTTAGTCAATATAAAAATAAACATTGAAAAGAATTAGCTTTGTACTATTTTAAAGTATTTTTGACGTTATGTTTATATAGTTTAAAATTCTAGTCCGGCATATTCGTAGATGCTCTTCCAGAAGTCGATGACGTCAGCGCCGAGGTTATGTCCAATAGTCAATGTGTCCCCTATCTCACCGTAGCTCTTTGTGTCGTTGTCGTATTCAGGCCACACTACGCCTAGCGATGTATCAGGAGTTGGAGTGCTAGTATAAAACAAAAATAAAAAATGCTAAAAAAACGCTTGATTTTTTTTTATTAATCATATTTTTTAAATGCCGGCGTATAATTTTATGTATATAACTATCAATTGCTGTGTTATTCTTGCTAAAATTCAAAAATAGCCTGAGTGACTTGATTTTTTTTCGTCTCAATACTCGGATAGTTTGGGACAAAATAAAATTTAAAAATACCCAAAAGAACGTCTGAAAAATAGAAAACTGTATGGGAATTGCCACTTCCGATTACTTTCAATAGATGGCGTTCATTACGGACATGTAGTTTGACATCTGTTTTCATTCCGTGCGGTTGTGTGAAATCTATTAAATAAATGTTTTTTTCCTAAAAAAGGCAGTGGGTTTTTAGAATAGATTAGGTTAAAGCGAATTTACCTAATTATATTTTGCGAACATTAATTTTGATCAACCATTCTGTCAAAGTATATTGACTTTGCAGGCTTAGACATAACCAATATTCACTGAAATGTCAGACTCGAGGGCTTGATATAACTTACCTTGAGAACATTATCTCAAGGTAAATTCGACAGGCTTGAGCGACTGTGAAAAGAATTTCGTGTCGTTTTACAGTGTGATTACAATGACAAGGAGAGGACGAGCTATAATAGGTCATCGAAGTCACTCAAATATCCTGCGAGCTACTTCATGTGCAAACCGCACTGATGACCAGCGAGCGACGGATAATGAAAATAGTTGTATTGGCATGTCTGAATTAGGTACGTTCGAGAGCGACTGTAGAAAAATATTAATATTATTTTTAATAAAAAAAACTTTAATTCAATTAAAATTAATTATACTAATCATCTAATTGCCACTGAACATGCAAATCAACCACACACCAGGTTGCGACATCGCCAAAAACAGTGCAATGGCGAAGACTCTACAGATATGCAAATTGATCGTTTGCGACGAATGCACATTGGCTCACACGGAGGAGAAGAAGGAGGAGGCACTGCACAGAACGTTAAAAGATCTTCTTGACAATCAAAACATTTTTGGTGGAACCATGATTCTGTTGTCTGGTGATTTTCGTCAGACTCTTCCAGTTATTTCACTATCAACTGTAGCTGTCGAACTAAAGGCCTGCTTATAATCATGAAATTTACGGCGGCATGTGAAGACAGATTGGAGACTAACATGCGAGAGTTTTTGCAACAAGATCGAAATGCAGATGTGTTTTCAAAGCAATTGTTGGACATTGGTAATGGGAAAATATAAGTCGATATATAGCTATTGAAAGTAATCCGAAGTGGTAATTCCCATACATCGATGTTTTCAATTTTTCAGACGTTCTTTTGGGTATTTTCAAATTTCCTTTTTTCCTATACCACCCCAGTATAGAGGCAAACAAAATAAAAAAAATTAATATTCAAGTCGGTCGAGCCATTTTTGTGTTTTAGCAAGACTAACCCACAGCAATCAATTTATATATATAGATAAATAACAAAACATTCGTTCAGTTTACAATATTCACCAGAATTACTTACCCATGCTTTGCAAAGTTGGTAAAGATTTTGCAGACAAATTGAACCATCTGATATTCCTTACTCCCTTTTTTAAGTTCGAGCCCAAATTTCTTGGCATTGAATAGATACATTAAATCATCTAAATGAGCAGCTCCAGTTATTCCGTATTTTAAACCTTCTTTGCCATAGATATTTCTATCGGATACACAAGAGAATTTGTAAAAATATCTCTTAACATCATCAATCTTGGGCATATTCCTCATTAATCTATAAATATCGTAAACAAAACTGGATTCGTTAGTGTACGAGATAAATTCTTTCATAGCCTTGACTTCCACTTTTTTATCACCATAGAAATGATTAATAATTCTATCTGATAGCTCTAGAATTACATCTGGATTGGTTTTGACCAAAATCTCTCTTGGTACGAACAGTTCTGGGTATAATTTATACTCATTTATAGTATTGCTTTCAAAATATTGTGTTGCAAGCAAAGATTCTTCATTAGTATGCCCAATTAGAATATCGACTTTATTAATTCTTCCATGCTTTATTGCATATGCAGGATCTTCGTTTAAAAAGTGATCCTTACCGAAATTTTTTTCGACAACAGGAGTGAAGTGATACATTTTTAAAATATTTTTAATAGATCTTTCTTCAGATGCTATCACGCAAGGATTGTAGCCAATGAGTTTTTCCGCTGGAAGATTTTGAAGAAATTCGAGTAGCTCATCGGGGTTTTTCGTATCTATTCCTAAATGTTTTCCAAGATTGAAAGCACGTCTACGTGGCTGATAAGGCAGTGACCAATCACAATACGGCACACCACTCATTGATATGCCTCTTTTGAACAATCCCTTAGCTAATGGTGATATAATATGGAATACAACTGAAGCTCCACCAGCGCTTTCTCCTATTATAGTAACATTATTCGAATCACCACCAAAATTAGAAATGTTTTCTTGTACCCATTTGAGTGCGGCAACTTGGTCTTTCAAACCGGCGTTACCGGGAACATCTACTGTATCTAGACAGAGGAATCCAAATGTTTCTAGTCTGTAATTAATAGTGACAAGAACGACATCGTGAGCCACGAGAAAATCAGGACCGTAGCTGTTATCGTTGCCAGACCCGCTTCTGTATCCACCCCCATGGATGAAAAACATGACAGGTAGAGGAGTTCTTGGGCTTAAGTTAGGTGTGTATACGTTGAGATACAAACAATCTTCACTTCCCGGAAGGAGTTCGTTTGTGATGATGTCGATTTGTGGGCATACTGGACCGTGTTCAGTTGCTTTTCTTACTCCATCCCACGGCAAAGGTGGACGTGGTGCCTGAAATTTACAAGTTGGGAGGATTACACATTTACTTGCTTCAGTTCAAAGGTAACGTAGAAAATGTTATTAAAAACGACGAAACATACATGTGTAAAACTGATCTCTATGATTTCTTTTTAACGCAAACAGAGGGGTGTTATATGTTAAACGTGTGTATCTGGCTATCTTTCTAACTATGGCGTCGTAGTTCCCAATCGGTTTAACCGATGTTGATCTTTTTTTTGTGTTTGAAAGGTGATTTGATCGGTGAGTGATCTTAACTATAATTTAGGAAAACATTTTGAGCCGTTTGAAGATTATCAGCTCTTTTCTAATTGATAAATGGATGTGAGCATCTTCCACAGTTCTGATCGAGTCGAAATTTAGTATTCTGTTACTTCAATAACATGAGAAGAACATGGCGACCTTGATCTGATATTGCTACATTATCTGAAATCTGTAGGATACCTAGCTCCTCACCAACTTACAGGAGATATGGTTTTAGGCTCAATAGAATGCTATCAATGAATCGGTTACTTTCGTCGGGGTTTTCTTAAATTTTAAATTTACCTTGTCACGAATACAATTGCCTAGTGTTATCTTTAACACCTTATAGATCATCAGTCCTATTATGAACATTATTTTCACAATATAATAAAATCAATTGGTCAGTGACCTCTGGAATAATTGTTGGTGTGCATAGTTTTTTATTTTCTGTGGTGGAATCATTTTTTGCAGGCACCATAATGTTCACCGACGTTCACAATAAAAATTGCAAGTAATTTTAGATAGTTGTGCGTACCTACCTGTTTTCAAATTATGGTACTGCACGGACTAAAAACGGAAAGTCTGTTAACATAAAGTACAAGAATACTATTTTAAATCCATTCTGTCGATCATAATTGCAATTAATTTTAACTATCAAATTATTCTGTACCTATTCGTTTTTAATTTCTTGTACAAAATCAAAGATAACGATTAAATAGTTTTTATAGTTGTGTACGTGAGTATCTAATTAGGTTAATTTAATATTCTAATATCATTTTTGTAGTAACGAGCTTCTTGTTACGTCAGAGCACTATTGATTGTATAGTTGTATTAAACAATTAGAGTTATAACTTCTAAATTCCAAAAAAAGACCAGTGTAGGGATAACTAAGCTTATAAAGTAAAAGTTAGGAATGTCTACGCTTTATTGATCTGTGGAAATGATCAAAACGCCCGCGGGCATTCGCAAAAGGAGCGGTTTGTTTTGGCGGGGTTGATTATTATGTTAAGTATTTGGGCGCCGGCGTCCGGACGAGTTTGTTGCTCGGAGCATCAGCTGTTTATGAATTTGTGTTTCCATTGCTGGTTATTTTTTTTGTAAAGTAATGTTTTTTATGCAACTATCGTTTCATTTAGCTGTACTAACATGATGGAGTGTAAATAATGCTAATAAAACATTTTAAAAATATGATTTTTTTTAATCAAGATCGATTTTTTTTCTATGTCATCGTCAAAGGTGTCATTAGTGCTATCGTCTGTCTTCGTTTTCGGGAGCGGTCTCCTAACATCCTGTATATAATGAAGTTAAAAGGAAAACTATCAAATGTAAGTAGGTTTTACAAGTTAACGAGTAATAGTCAATTTATACGAATATAATAGAGCGGAAGAGTTTTTTGTTTGCTTGTTTAAACACGCTAGTCTCTATAACTATCAGTCGGATTCCAAAAATTATTTTTGTATAAGACATTCATGAGGAATAGTATGGGCAATCTAGCATTTGGCTACGCCTCCAAGCTTGCCTTAAATATTGATTGGTTAAGAAACAGCGCACCTTAACTGGTTCATCCGCGTGCGTTGGCGTAATGGTTAGTGATACGTAAATACAATGTTCTTCAAAAATATTGCTCCTTTATACATTTAAAAAAAAGTCTGTGATATCATATGTCTATCTCTTAGGTGTAGTGGCACGAATGAGTCGTGTGAATTGTGACGCATAACCCTGGCCGTCCGATAAAAATATTGTTTATTTTGTTAAATCATCAATCAGCCATTTCTTTTAAATAATTTATTTTACATTAATAGAAAAAATTACAGCTGATAAAAGAGTATTAAAAATAATCGAAATAGAAGACTAATTACAAGTTTTCACAAATAGAAGAGATAAACAAAAAAGAAAGAGAGTCAGCCACGAAGAGAAACACAAGAATTAACACAAACCTAAAAAAATACGAATATGTCTGCATAAACTGCGCCTTAAGGAAGACACACTCATATTAAATATATTAAATATACATGGTGGGAGGGTACTTCGTACCCGCCTGGTTAGCAACCACCCTCAAGGTGCAAGTATGTCGCAAGCACTCTCGAGTGTGTTCTGCCGGTTAACCCTTGAGAACCAGTTCCTTTACTCCACGGTTGGTAAAACCATTGTGGTCGTGTGGGGATCTCTTTGTTAGTGAAAGTAACTTAGTAGTAAGCATGTTTTAAAAAATTTAAACTTAGTTATTAAATTTAATAATTCTCACTTAGTTGTAGTACTTAGCTGCTCATATATAAGGCAGCTATTTTTTGTAGCAATTTTTTACTCTTTTCTAAAAAAAACGCCCACTTAAAAACAGGTGCGCACAAAGAGTCTGCAGTTGCAATCTTACATTAAAAAAACAAAGAATTAGATTGTAGGCACGCTCGGACTAGAAATTAATTTTGTAATATTTTTTCCTTACAAATAGTACATATAAAAGTTTAGGTTTTCTTTCTTTAGATAAGAGTTCTGGACGTCTACAATTCCATTGGCTATAAGACTTAAGTAAGTTAGATCAGCTATTTTACGTCGTTCATAAAGTGGAAGAAATTTATATAGCTCTATATCTATAGTATACTTTTGTATGAAGTAATTTATGCTACACCGGGCCGGATACGTGCAACCGTGCCCTGCCGGGGCCCGGCTCCGCGCCCATGTAACAAAAGCATCCTTAAGTCTGCATATTGTGACGGGTAACTACGGAATCCAACACTGCGCGTGGCTCGACACGCACTTGGCAAATTTGTTTTCCTCATCATGTAATTATGGTTTACTGTTGCAATTTATTAAATTTATTAAGTGTACTTTAAATGTTTTCGAGCGACCTGCAAATGTAAATATTACGAAACCTTTTTACTTTTACATATAATGGATGTCTTAAAGAATATAGGAATAAAGAAAAAACATCAAGACTATTATTACTGCAGAACTTAATTCAATTAAGTCAATTTTAATGAATGGTGGGCAACGAAAATTCTTTATGGGGACATTAAATTTAAAAAACAACTATCTGATTGTGAAGTCATTAAAATCTTCATTACATATTTTTTAAAACTTACTTGAAAATGTTTTAACAAAATATAGATGCTGTATGTTGTTTTTTAATGTATTATCATAATTAAAAACTCTGAGAATTATTACTGCAAAAAAGTGAAAAAGAAACTGTTTCGGGTATAACTGTTGATAATGACCACAGGGGTTATATAAGCCATTATCATTTTGTTGTGACGACACTGTGCCTCATCGTAAGCACAGTACAAGCCAAAATCAGACGTGACAACTGAAGGACCGTCAAGGTATCGCCGGCTTGTAAGCCTTGTAAGTCTGTATACACAGACTGATCCCACAAAGCGACATGCTTAATCGTGCCACTATGACGGGTCTTATACTTTGTGTATGGTGGTCGCGATCCAGTCGGATACAATTGTCGTTTCCTACCACCCATAAAGCTTTACTAATTATTTTATTAATAATATATTTTGAAACATTACCTAACGCTTAATAATATTTTCGAGAAAGTGTACGAACTAATATAATGTCCTGTTTTTCTTGAACAGATTATTTCATTTAATTGATTAATTATTAATGAAAGTGTACCTTAAACCGGAGTTTGCCGAGAGGTGGTTCCGCGTAGGGTATCCCTTTGAAGCTGTAATACTTGGTGTCCCCCGTCACCGTCTCCAACTGTTCGCCTTCCAGCCAACCCTGTGCCACTTTCACCTTAGCCATAACGAGCTTATTTCTATTCAAACAATAAATCATAAATGTAAACTTCAGCGTATTTATACTGAATTATTTCGCATGTTCATGCATCTGCGATTACTGACTTTTTTACATGTTATTCTGCCGAATCATTTTACCGTTTATTAGCGTTGATAAGATAACGATTGTTTTGGTTTCATACATATTCTGTTTGAAGATACTGATATTAAAAAAAAAAATTACAAATAAGATAATGATGACTGCCTAAAATTAACAACATATAGAAATAAACGAAAAAGCGTCGACAGACGTGGGTTAAATGAGTCAAATTAGTCAATAAGTCGAAGCCTTCGATGGAGTTTTTTTGCCGGCTCTTCTCGAACACTGGGATATTTTCCGAAACCGGTAGTAGTATTTTGACGTTCATACGTCAATCATCTTAGGGCTCAAACTGAATAAGATTTTTTTATTTTAGATTTTTCATTCCTGGCTAAAAAACACTCATTAAAAAAACAGAAAAACACGTCGTTCGGCGTGGTCATGAAATCTTGGAATGAGTCGCAGCTTACGATGAAGAATCGATTATTAGGAAGCCTTAGCGTAGCTTAATGGTAGTATATTTTCTAGTACTCTCCTTAGTATTGATTTGAGCTGACAAAAATGTATCGTCAGAGATTCATATATATTGGTGTATGCTGGTCCCGCATATGAAATCCTTTCCTATTTATAAAAATAACGTGTTACCATCTTCTATCGTAACACTTACGTATAAGAATAGCGTGTTACCATCTTCGATCGTATCACTTACGTATAAGAATAGCGTGTTACCATCTTCGATCGTATCACTTACGTATAAGAATAGCGTGTTACCATCTTCTATCGTATCACTTACGTATAAGAATAGCGTGTTACCATCTTCTATCGTATCACTTACGTATAAGAATAGCGTGTTACCATCTTCTATCGTATCACTTACGTATAAGAATAGCGTGTTACCATCTTCTATCGTATCACTTACGTATAAGAATAGCGTGTTACCATCTTCAATCGTATCACTTACGTATAAGAATAGCGTGTTACCATCTTCTATCGTATCACTTACGTATAAGAATAGCGTGTTACCATCTTTGATCGTATCACTTACGTATAAGAATAGCGTGTTACCATCTTTTATCGTATCACTTACGTATAAGAATAGCGTGTTTCCATCGTTGATCGTATCAATTACGTATAAGAATAGCGTGTTACCATCTTCTATCGTATCACTTACGTATAAGAATAGCGTGTTACCATCTTCAATCGTATCACTTACGTATAAGAATAGCGTGTTACCATCTTCTATCGTATCACTTACGTATAAGAATAGCGTGTTACCATCTTTGATCGTATCACTTACGTATAAGAATAGCGTGATACCATCTTCTATCGTATCACTTACGTATAAGAATAGCGTGTTTCCATCGTTGATCGTATCAATTACGTATAAGAATAGCGTGTTACCATCTTCTATCGTATCACTTACGTATAAGAATAGCGTGTTACCATCTTCTATCGTATCACTTACGTATAAGAATAGCGTGTTACCATCTTCTATCGAATCACTTACGTATAAGAATAGCGTGTTACGATCTTCTATCGTATCACTTACGTAAACTACTCTCGTAAGGAGCAAGACATATCAACAAAACAATTGCTATTTATTTTCAAAAAGATATCGACGATACGATCGATACCTTTTTCGATGGCTTCTTAACGCAGAACATATCGGCTCGGCTTCCACGGCGTTCAGTTAAGTACAAACACTATAAACAATTAAAACAATCTGCAAATAAGCGCTTGTATACATAATTCTCTGGGTGTTAAGCGAAAATTAGAACTGGAAGAATTACTTCCTTCAGCGTGCATGCTGAAAAAAAAAACAGATTTTATCAATATTACTTATAAATAACACGCATATTTAGTTTTATTGTACTTGTTATTTTTAACACGCTATTTTTATTATTAACTGACTAACAAACAATAAATTCCTAGAAGTCAATTTTAACCTACTTCTAACTGTCGTATTGAAATGAAACGTTATATGTGTACATATATGTACTTCGGATAGTAAATATATGTACTTCGGATGAAAACACTATAATTTGGTATCTTGGAGTTGATCTGGTGATGGAACCAGGAGGTGGATAGAATAACTCTTCAGTGGCTACTAGTAATTCCCTCGAGTTTGGGCTCATATGATTTGATTTGACGAGACCAATAGATTGGGCTTGGTAACGATATGTTATTAGGAGACTAAAAATTAAAATATGTAGTTTAGAAAAACTAAAAAACCACGCTTTAATTCCAGACTAATTACAAAAAATTATAAAAAAATTACTTGTATTAGTTACGATATAAGTGTACCTATACATTTTACTCTTACCAATATTTCAACTTCATTGAAGAGCAAAATCTAACATATTTTTTTTTTATTATAAATGGTAGGTGATAAATACCTTACTTAGATATTAATAAGTTGTCAATTCTTTAATATCAAATGGTTAATTCAAAAATCGTGGAGCGCTTTTTGGTTGCGTGTACTTTTAATTAGTTAAAACAAAACTCTTTGGACATAAAATAAGTGGCAAGTTTACTAATATCTAAGGAAAGTATCTATCACCCTTCATTTATTATAAAAAAATATGTATTTTAGTATTTCCTTAACAATGAAGGTAAAATATTGACAAAGGTAAAATGTATAGGTACTTATATGGTAACTAATACTATTTAATTGTTTTATAATTTTTAGTGTGTTTTTTTCTAAACTACACATTTTATTATTATTGTTTTATATATCATGTATGTTAGTTTCATAATAATTGAAAATACTAAACTGGTTACATGCTTGTGAATATGTTAACGAATTATAGCTTAAAGAACTAGCGACCTCCGGTATTAATAATAGAGTATGCAGCCTGTTTTGGAACTTTGTAAACGAACTAATGACTTCCGATGGCGATCAGAGTACGATATCGGCAAATACAAACTGGACACTTAAGAATATATATGAAATATCCTGTGTGTAGCGGAAGTAGGTAGAAAACTTGGCAAAATTATACTTTATAACGGAAGTTGCTTTGTTCAGTATTTGTGCATGGTAGATAGACAAGGAAAAGTCTATGTAAAGGTACATGTTGACGGTTAGTGTTGTTCAAGAAATAATTGACGACATGTTGTGTGATAAATTACCTTTTATTATTTTCTCTTATATGATTCAAGACAAACATCTGTTTGAAATAATGACATAACAATGTTAATGAGAATACAAAAAGAAACATAAATGAGTTGACGGACTATTCTAATGCTACGGCCACGTTATCTTTTATGTTATTCTGTTGCTTAATGTAATACAAAAAATAAATTATGGACACTATAACATTACAGTAAAAAAATGTTAATAAATTTTAATTACATGTATTCTTTAGTACGGTAGATAATTAAAGCAAACACTACTCTCTTCTTGCTAACTAGGAAGTTTTAAGAGAAGAGTATTTTTTACTTTATTATTTTACCGTTTAAAATTCTACTCCGGCATATTCGTGGATGCTCTTCCAGAAGTCGATGACGTCAGCGCCGAGGTTATGTCCAATAGTCAATGTGTCCCCTATCTCACCGTAGCTCTTTGTGTCGTTGTCGTATTCAGGCCACACTACGCCTAGCGATGTATCAGGAGTTGGAGTGCTGGTATAAAAAACAATTAAAAAACGTTGGATGATTACAGTTTACTGGTAAGATATTAGTAATTGTATTAATATATATTATATCTAGGTAGATATAATAAGTATTCATATTTGTGTAATTAAAATGTTCTCGGACGCTCATATAAATGGAAGAATTAAGAATATCAACTTTGTTACGAAACGTATACAAAGTATATGTAGCACACCTGATAAGCACATCTATAGATTGCCCTGAGGATTCCGTACTTATAACATTACATATTACAACCATTTAAACTAAGTAACGTTTAAATGCCACATAACAATATATGAATTATATGCTCAAAAAGGCGACCCTGTCGCATGTCGCAGGAGGGTCCTGATTACGTATTTCGCAACAGCATAGTGATAAAAATAATCGTTTGCTTCGAAATCATTAGGATCATTGTCCACTATTATTCCATGGATAACATTATGCATAAAATGTAGGAGGGAGTTCAGAATTGAATGTATCATGGAAGAACCTTGTTTTGATAATCGGTCAGTGAATGTGACTTTTAGTATGAAGGGCTGTATCTTTTTATTACGTTAACCTAGAAACTTGTTTTTTTTATATACAGCAATACGAGGTCATTGTCGTCATAAATCTAAGTGTTCGATATTAATTCAACCTTAGAAAAGTTTTCGAGAGAAAAATTAAAACTTAATATAATTTTCTTACACTGTATTTCACACTGGAATACAAATTATTTATATTTGGATTTATTCCTTAATTTACGTTAACGTTTTGATAATCGGTCACTGAGTATGGTCTTTTAGATTTTTATAATTAAAGGCTGAAACTTTACTCGGTGTATCTATCATCACACAGGTATTTAACCCCCTGAATTTTACATTGTAGGAATGTGAACTTAAACGCAAATTATGCTAAACAATAAAATGACAAGTGGGAGATGTTCAAGTCAAACCTACACTAGGTAACTTAGTTGAAAGCCACCTTATATCTTCATGTTTTGTTGATTACCGAATTCAAGCATTGAATTAAAATATATTTATATTAAAAAGACACCTTTATCGTGAATTACTTACCCATACTTTGCAAAGTTGGTAAAGATTGTGCAGACAAACTGAATCAGTTGATACTCCTTACTCCCTTTTTGAAGTTCGAGTCCAAACTGCTTGGCATGGAATAGATACATTAAATCATCTAAATGAGCCGCTCCAGTGATTCCGTATTTTAAGCCTTCTTTGTTGTAGACGTTTCTTTCAGATACACAAGAAAATTTATAAAAATATCTCTTAACATCATCAATCTTGGGCATATCTCTTATTAGTCTATAAATATCGTATAACAAACTGGTTTCGTTACCGTAGGAGATAAATTCCTTCATAGTATCGACATCCACCTTTTTGTCACCATAGAAATGATTAATAATTCTATCTGACAGTTCTAAAATTACATCCGGTTTAGCCTTAATCAAAATTTTTTGTGGTACGAAAAGTTCTGGATATAGTTTATATAAATTAATAATTTTCCTTTCCAAATGTGGTATTGCAAACAAAAATTCTTCATTAGTATGGCCAATTAGAATATCGACTTTATTAATTCTTCCATGCTTTATTGCATCTACAGGATCTTCGTTTAAAAAGTGATCCTTATCGAAATTTTTTTCGACAACAGGAGTGAAGTGAAACATTTTGAAAATATTATTAGATCGTTCTTCAGATGCTATCACGCAAGGATTGGAGCCAATGAGTTTTTCCGCTGGAAGATTTTGAAGAAATTCGAGTAGCTCATCGGGGTTTTTCGTATCTATTCCTAAATGTTTTCCAAGATTGAAAGCACGTCTACGTGGCTGATAAGGCAGTGACCAATCACAATACGGCACACCACTCATTGATATGCCTCTTTTGAACAATCCCTTAGATAAGGGTGATATAATATGGAGCACAACTGAAGCTCCACCAGCGCTTTCTCCTATTATAGTAACATTATTCGAATCACCACCAAAATTAGAAATGTTTTCTTGAACCCACTTGAGTGCGGCTACTTGATCTTTCAAACCGGCGTTACCGGGTACATCTGCTGTATCTAGACAGAGGAATCCAAACGCTTCTAATCTGTAGTTAATAGTGACAAGAACGACATCGTGAGCAACGAGGAAATCAGGACCGTAGTTATTATCGTCACCAGATCCGCTTCTGTACGCACCCCCATGGATAAAGAACATGACCGGTAGAAGGGTTTTTGGGCTTAAGTTTGGTGTGTATACGTTGAGATAAAGACAGTCTTCGCTTCCCAGGAGGAGTTCGTTTGTAAATATGTCGATTTGTGGGCATACTGGACCGTGTGCAGTTGCTTTTCTCACTCCATCCCATGGCAAAGCTGGACGAGGAGCCTGAAATTTTGAACTTGGAAAGATTATACAATTACTTGGTTCAGTTCAGTTTCAGGTGACGTCAAAGTTTAGTTAATGAGATAATAATGAAAATTATATAAGACCGTGTCTAAGATTTCTTTTTCTTGAAACGATTGTCACAAAGTCATTGTCATCTTTACGCACCCTAGAGACTTTCTTCTAGTTCATTTATCCCATCATGAACATTATTTGATACAACATAATAAAATAGTAATAGATTATTAATGAATTAAATCGGTATCCTTAAATAATATTTATAAGATCCACACGTGGTTCCTCATGGCTTGAATTAAACAAACATTATTTTTATTGTATACTATCTTTACTTTAATATTATAAATGCGAAAGTGAGTTTGTTACTCAATCACACAAATACTGCTGAATGGATTTAGATGAAATTTGGCACACAGACAGCTGTGAATATAACCCGGATTAAGACATGGGATACTTTTTATCCTGGCAAAGGCCCAATTCTGAAGTTGCGGGCACAGCTAGTACATATTATAAATCTGAACGTCTTTCTGTTCGTTTATTTTCATTTCATACATGTTTTTTATTTTAATTCATAGCTTTGTTACCTGGCCAGGTTATAAAATATATCTTGCTGGATAAAAGTTACATACGAAATAAGCATTGATGACAATGATAAATCAATTCGGAAAAAGACGCTTTTGGGGCGCTTAAATGGCTTACGCTGAGTAAAATCAAATTAATGTTTTACATAATTGTAAGTATTAAAAAGCCAGCGATAGCATATATCTTCTAAGTATCACCCGCAATAAGCATTTTTGTCTTCTGTCTTTTGAGCGGGGGCAGCACATTCGCGCGTTCGCTCGACCGACCGCATTCTGTAGTCCACGCGAGCGGAGCTGCGGACTCAGCTAGTACATATTGTAGTGTAAAATTATAATAATAAATAATATATAATAATAAAATTGTAGTGTCCTTTTGTAATGTCAAAATAACAGCTTTTCACTAAAGGCGGTAAATATAACAAAAAACGGAAATGGGTTCTAATTCATAGTTACTCTATATTTTTATAATATTGTGAACATTTTAAAATTCATAATTAAAGTTTGGCGTAGTAAGGTTTCTTGTTTTTTTGAAAAAAGGTAAATCACAGATCTGTATTACAGTACGCTTTATAATTGAACTTTGAATTGTATTCAGTAACTTGACAGTTCAAAGAAAAATAATGTTAACATACTAAAACTAATAGTGTTGGGGTAGTGAATGATGATTCGTAAAAAACGAAAAGTAGAAATGGTTTCATTTAAATAAATTCAAATATAAGAACATTGAATAATTATTGATAAAAGTTTTTTTTTTTAATATTTTCTTCTAATAGAAACAAACTTAAAATTTTCATTTTTTTACTTTTGCTGTTTTATTTCCTCTGACAACCCTGGAGGTAGAGGTGGAGGTGTTTAAGACAAGTTATTAAATTTAAGTATATATCGGCGCAAAACAACAGGCGATTAGCTATGTTATCGCTACACGTGTTTCGTACAGAGTAAACAAGTGACTCACTACGATCGCCCCACCATTTGGTTATATAAGGCCGCTCGCTGTAGCGGAGACACGGTTCGCGTCATTAGTTCCCGAAGCGCAGACACCGTCGCATGTAGCAACAAACGACAGCTATTCACCCGCTAGCCCGGACCCCGAACCCGAGTCCAACGAAATGGATACGACAATAACCACAGATAACGAGGGCTTCATAATCGTTAGCAAGAAAAAGCCTGCCAAACGGGCCACGCGTTCGCGCCCAGAGTCTCCGGAGACTCAGTCGAGACCTGAAAAAGCGCAGCGAACCGGGCTGGATAGCCACGCCCCCCGCTCCGCAGTGCCCTCAGCGCCTGCCGGTACCTTCGCCGGCAGAAAATCGCGTCGCCCGCCCCCCGTCACGGTCCAGATCAAGTCGGTCTGGACGAAACTCTCAGAAAAACTGAGAGACCTCCGCATCAACTACACCCAGGCCAGTAACACGGCCAACGGTATCCGCGTCCAAGTCTCCACCTCGGACGAACATAGACAATTTACCAGGTTGCTCCGAGACAGCAACCTACAATATTTCACTTACTCCCTGGAGGAAGAGCGTCACCTCCGGGTTGTAATCCGCCGCATCCCGGTGGAAATCACACCCGAGAAGGTCAAAACTGACCTCTTAGCGAAGGCCCTCCCTGTCCGCGAAGTGCACAGAATGCACGGCGGACACTCCAAAAACAGACCACTCGATATGGTCTTAGTTATCCTGGATCTGACCCCCGAGGGCAGAGCCATCTACAATGTTAGGAAAGTGTGTGAGCTCTCCGGAGTAGCCGTAGAACCCCCACACAAGAATCGCAGTCCTCTGCAGTGTCACAACTGCCAGTTGTACGGGCATTCGGTCCGCAACTGCCATCTCCGTCCCAGGTGCGTTAAGTGCCTCGGGGACCACGCGACGAGCTAGTGCACGCGCACTCGGGAGTCGTCTACCCCTCCGAGTTGTGTGCTATGCGGCAACGCGGGTCACCCCGCGAACTATCGCGGCTGTCCCCAAGCCCCGCGCCCTATGCGCACTACGCGACCCACCCCTCCTCAGAGGGCACGTCCCGCCGTAGGACAGCCAAAGCCTCTGCTCACGCCAGAGGCTTTCCCCAGCCTCCCGGGCGCCTCCAGCGCCCCGGTGGCAGCCGCCCCCGCTCCCCGCGCGCCTCCTCCACCCATGCGAGCTCCTCAGGCAGCATGGGGCCCCAGGCCCCGCCCGCAACCTCCCAAGGCTCAGGTATCCCCGCTATGTAGTCAACGCTTCGGCCTCGACTATATGGCCATGCTTCTTCTCGAGCACGACTTCCAAGAAGTGCTAGCGTACGATCAGTGCGGCACTGAGTACGGCATGATTGAAGCGATCAAACGCTTTCCCCAGCTGACAGCCACGCTCCAGCGTGTGTCCCGTGCTGCAGCTTTAAACACACCAACTAGAAATGGCTCGCATTAGACCTAGGAGCCTCAACATATCTTTTTTTAACGCGCGAAACCTCCTTCCACAACGGGACTTAGTATCCACCTTTCTTAGGGAACGGGAGATAGATGTGTTTCTAGTACAAGAAACACTTCTAAAACCCAGTAGGCGCGACCCTAAGATAGCAAAATACAATATAGTCAGAAATGACCATGCCACCCTAGGAGGCGGCACGCTCATCTACTACAAGCGTTCCCTCTATTGCATGCCAATAGACCCTCCCGCACTTACCAATATGGAAGTGTCCGTCTGTAGAATAGGCATGACTGGCCATCCGTCAATCACGCTTGTCTCTGCATATCTCTCCCCGAATAAAAGACTCCTTCAGACCGATCTGGAGGCGCTATTTTCACTCGATCAATCAGTCATAATAGCAGGCGACCTCAATAGCGGTCACACCCATTTCAACAACTCGCGAAACACCCGTAACGGGGTTATACTCGACCTATGCGATGTGCTCGGCTTTGACGTCATAGCACCGCTAGAGCCCACGCACTTTCAAGATAATTGTCAACCGACAGTACTTGACATAGCCCTCCTCAAAGGTGTCTCACTTCGGTTACGACTTATAGAAGTCGTACACGAACTAGACTCCGACCACCGCCCGGTTATCTTACAACTCGGGCAACCGTTCGACCCCAGTCCGCCAAAAGTCAAAGTAGTTGATTACGCGATCTTAAATCGCTACCTATCCGATAACGCGACCCCGTCCAGCCTAGCTAGGATCCCCGACGTATTAGAGTCAACAGCAGACGCCGACTTAGCAATCGATTCCCTGGTCGACTACCTCCAAACCGGTGTAAGGGAGGCCTCGAGAGAGGTGCAAGCGGCGAACGAACGCCGCTTTATACTCCCCCCCGGCTTACGAGCGTTAATCACGGAAAAGAACGCCGCGACACGTGCACATGATTCTTATCCGACGAGGGATAACACCCGTAGGTTACGGCAACTTCAGAGAGAGGTTAGAACTCGCATCGGAGAGTACAGAGGTCACCGGTGGGATAACCTCTTAGAGGGTCTCAAGCCGTCCCATCTGGCTTACTGGAACCTCGCCCGCTCTCTGAAGTTAGAAGCTTCCGCCCAGATGCCGCCCCTCGAAAGGGGCCCCGATCTCCCACTCGTGTTCGATAGCGACGATAAGGCAGAATGCCTTGCCGCAAGCTTGGAGAGCCAGTGTTCCCCAAACTGCGACAACGTAGACACTGCCCACATCGAAACTATCGAGACCGCCGTTCAGGAACTCACGTTGATTCCCCCCGCGGAAACGTTAACCCCGTTCACGCCCGATGAGGTCTGTTCTATCATCAAAGGCCTTAAGCCTAGGAAATCTCCCGGTCCTGATGGTATCAGGAATGAAGTACTCAAACTTCTTCCTGATCACCTCATAGCTCTTTTGGTCTGCATCTTCAAGGCAGCCATAGCCCACTGCTATTTTCCAGCCGTCTGGAAAAAAGCTATAGTTATAGGTACTCGCAAGCCCGGCAAAAAAGCTTCGCTTTCCGATAGCTATCGTCCGTATCGAACCGTCTCAAGGTCGTTATAGACGACAAGAATTTATACCCGCCCGAACAATTCGGTTTTCGCGCCCGGCACTCGTGTACACATCAAGTGCACCGCCTCACGGAGCACATCACGAGTAACTTCGCCAAGAGCAATAGCGCTCCCGCCCGCACGCTTGCGGTCTTTTTCGACGTAGCCAAGGCCTTCGATAAGGTCTGGCACGCCGGACTGGTCCACAAGCTACACCATTTAGAAGTCCCGGATAGGTTGGTACATATAGTCCGCGATTACCTAAGCGACCACACTTTCCACTACCGAGTGGAAGGAGTACTCTCCACCGCACGTCCCATTTGTTCAGGCGTCCCGCAAGGTTCCATTCTGACACCTTGCTTATTCAATTTGTACGTCAGCGACCTCCCGAAACCCCCCGAGGTCGAGGTAGGGCTCTACGCTGACGACACAGTCATATACGCGTCAAATAGGAACAGATCTTTTCTCGCTCATAAAATACAACGCGCCGTAACCACTCTCGGAGAGTGGTTTCCAACGTGGCGTATAGCTATTAATCCGGTTAAGAGCGCCGCGATTATGTTTGAACCGACTACATGTAGATTACCACGCACGGTAGGACCTCTCACACTATTCGGTAGAAATATCCCTTGGGCCACCAAGACCAAATATCTGGGTGTCATCCTTGACTCGAAGCTTAACTTCAACCCACACGTCACTAGAGTCCGGAATAGGGCCATTTGGGTCCTTTCCCGTTTACGACCCTTGCTCAGTTCGGTAAGCAAAATGTCCATAAGACATAAGCTTACACTGTACAAGATGTGCGTCCGTCCGATCTTGACATATAGTTGCGCCACGTTCGCACATATGTCCAAACACAACTTTGCCCGCTTGCAAAGAGTACAAAATCGATTCCTCCGTCGCCTGCTTGACCCTCCAGCCTTCGTTAGGAACATGGACCTACACAGGGACATGAGGCTTCCCTCGTTAGAAGCCTATGTGAAATATCTCGCTAGGAGATACTTCGATAGCGCTTCGAACCATCCAAACCCGCTTGTAAAGTCCTTTGTGAACTACACGCCTAACCACTCGATACCCGTTGTCCAACGTTACAAACGCCGTCCGCGAAATCTCTTTGTCGATCCCGACGACGGCATAGAGAAAGCTAACAATTTCTACGCGTCCGCTCCCGCAACATATGCGTGCTCGCGCCCACGCCCGCGAAACCACCGTTCCCTCCGCAGGGGACGAACGGTTAACTTCGCTCCCGCACACCCGCCACGACCATCCTCCTCTGCGGCAACTCAAGCCTAGGTCCGATCCATCGGCATGGAGCCCTAGAGCCAAGCAGCCGCTCGCGCGATACAAGTGACTGTACAATCACTAGCTTTCACAGCCATACATGACACTGCATTATACACACATGCACAACACACATAGGTACATAGGTTCTGTAAGGGACCTTTTTTTTTCTTTTTTGCTTTGTTAGAGTAGACAAAAATTTCAGACCACTAAATACACATACACATGTTCCTTCCCTCCTCCCAGGGGGCAGAAACATGTATATATGTATAGTTAGTTTAGATCGAATTACGGATAGGGAATTAGTCAGATCGCGACTTAATTGCATACGCGCAACAGTCCGAGCCGAGGTCAGGCCACTTTGGCACCCTCGGATGTTGTTGCTTAGCTTTCGTGGTTGAGTGCCCTAAGCGCTCGCCCCCAAGCCCGGTAAAGCTGTAAAAGCCGTAAAGGCTCCAGGGCCCCTCAGGCTAAGTGTAGTCAGTTCGAAAAAAAAAAAAAAGCGGAGAGCGGTTCTCGGAGAGTGAACTACTAATTTATTGTTAATTACTTCAATTATGCAACAATCCAGTAATAATGATAACAATGACGTTGGCTATGCCAACGTCACTGTCCCTAAAAACCATGCTGGACTACATGCTCCGTCATCAGAAGTGGGATGCACCACGACGTCCTGGCTAGCCCGTTGCCGGGTAGACCAAAATGTCTTACCCACTGACGACTTCTACAATGTTGTGTTGAAATTGGTGAGAGATGGGTGCTGCTGACTATATGACGAAACTGTTTCTGTGAAATTGGTGAGACCTATCCAGTACTTATTGATTTCATTGTCTTCAACTGTTTATGAAGCCAGTTGAATGAGTAGCGAAGTACCTCGTGCCTATCATATTCGTCGTGATAGCGTTTTGACTAGAATTCTTGGGTTCCAATTACTTTGACCCAGCTTCTTGACTTTAAGAATATTCCGATTGCTTTGGCTCAGCTTCTTGACTTTATTAGTCGGGAGTGGTCGAGCTTTCAAAATAATACTTGTGCTGGTTTACTTTGTATTCTGTTAGCAGCTGTAGCGCCAGACTTGAGCACCCAGATGCCGAGGTCGGCATACCATACTTGTCTTTGAGTGGACGAGTGGCCAGAAGATGATTACCAGCAAATGATTGGTATACATCGAGTGGACGGTATTCAAATGCGGTATAAATTGTGGCAATTCCTGCCAGGTTTATAGGAAAAAAAATACGTGTTGTGAGATGTAACACAACAATCGATGTTTCTACGAAGCATCTTTCTGTACCCACTAGTAACAATTCTGTGCTCATGTTTAAAACTACCGTGCTTCTACAATGATTTTCGAGTGTTAAGGCTAGCTATGAGCATTGGAAAGTGTTTTCACGTCTTCTTAAACAAATAATGATATTATGTTAATACCTTACATGACAAGTATAATAATGCGAGAGTTATTCAATTGAATTACGTGAATCGCAAAACCGTTAGTTTTTTTTCGTCAAATTCTGGCAACCCTTCAACTGTAAAGTTACTGAATACAATTAAAAGTCCAACTATAGTTACATTATCAAATTTAATAATGCATTCAGTTTGTTTATGGTTCCAAATTATTATTATTTTATTGTTATATTGCCATAATTGTTATTCATTTTGGTGCGGAGTTTGAGTTGCATACATTAAATACAGTGCTGTTTTAGTTAGATCATATCTAGTTTGTATTGCGAATTTCATAATTGACAAAAACATCGAACAAAGGGTTTGCATTAAAAAAATTAGCATCGGCAATGGAATTTAGTGTTCGGAGACACTGAAAATGTTACAGAACGCTTACGGTGAATCGTGTATATCAAAAACACGTGCTTATGAGTGGTACAAAGAGTTCAAAAGCGGTACAAAGAGTTCAAAAGCGGTCCAGATATGCTGGAAGATTTGCCTCGCCCTAGTAGGCTATCAACGTCTTCAACTGAAGTTAACATAACAAAAGTAAAGGAAATAGTGTCTGAAAATCCTGAATCTGAAAATCATTCCAGTTTGAGAGATAGCTGCTGAACTTTCTGTGGCTCACGAGTCGATCCGTATCATTTTAAATAATCACTTGGGTATGAAACATGTTGCCGCTCGGCTAGTCCCAAAAGACCTGAATTTTCTTTAAAAACTCAATCGCATAAGTCATTGAGAACATGCTATAAAGAGCCAATTCCGACCAAAAATGCATGAAATGCATTGTTTTTTGGTGACGAGACGTAGGTTTACGAGTTTGACGAGTTACGAGTCAGCTTATGCCTGGAACTGTTGTCACTGATGCAAGGTTGACTATACCTTAAGCTATTTTTTTTTGTTTATTAAATAATTACGTCGATAGTAGTTTCTTTTGTTTTGTTTAGAAGATATCTTTGAGAAATATAATTTTTACTTCATTAATAATTTTAAGTCTGATTATAACAGTTCCAACAGTATTCCAGCAGTTAAAAGTTATTTCCTTATATATATATTTTTTATTTCGTACATACATGGTTTCGCACCAAAGTGCCCCAGTCTATGTATTATAGTGCTCCATTTGTGGAGTACAATGATATAAAACCCAGTTTTTATAAAATTAATTATATTCTAACTATTATTTAATTTTAATGATTCTTATGACTTACATTATAATATTGATAAAATTTAACATACCAAAAAAGACTTTTTTTTATTAATCGCTTTTGCATACAATATGACATTGAATTTTTCTTCATCAATCTACCCTATAGTTAAATAGTTAAAGAAAAATTATTTTCACCAAACAAACTTTCAACCACTATTTATACACCCTTTACTAATGAATTTTGATAAATGCTGATACACGAGTTTCATTACTTTTATGAAAGTCTCTACACTACAAAAATTAAAATCAAAGGAAAAACTCAATTTTTTTCACCCATCCCATACAAACTTTCACGATGTTATGGAATTGCACTGTGCTCACCGTTAGGTACAGTGACACTTTACCATGCTACGTTTTTATCTCAATGTGTGTTCAAAGTTATGTATTAAAATACTTCATTTAATTTAGCCTCTAAGTAGGTACTTTGAGCGTCAAATCACTGCCACCGGTTCGAAAAACATCCCAGTCATCGAGATAAGCCCGCAAAAAACTCGATCGGGTTATCAATCTTTTTGAAGTATGTAAATAATATTTCAATCCATCCAACCACTCAGCCAAAAGATGTCCACTGCAGGATATAGGCCTCCCCCAAAGACCGCCACGACTGCTCCTGTGCAGCTGACATCCAATGGGTTCCCGCAATCTTCAGTAAAATAATAAATAAATAATATTTACACTTAATATATTGTTAGGTAACACAAACTCTCGTCTCGCTAGAAGAACCATGTCTTCACAGTTCTGATCTTAGATGACAAATGTTCTGACTACCTTGAATATAATTCATGGACTACAGCTATAATTGACGCACTACGAATGAGTGACTAGACGATGTTAACTGTTCGATGGTCCAAGTGAGAATGATTCTCTTCTTTTTTTTTTGTACTGACTATTCTGTTAGCCATAAGGATCTTGAAGCCTCAAACGGCTTTTACAGCTTCACCCGGGCTTGGTTGGTGATTCTCTTCGTATGTCCGTTGTATTTATATGAGAGATCCGGTAGTAGTCGGAGGTAACCGAATACGTCACTCAAACATTTCCGAACACATTTAAGATCTAGAAGAATTGTAGAAGTATAATTTACTTAAAAAGAATAAATTAATAATTTGATTTTCAATTTTATAGATGACGAACATCGGCAACAATGTTTATTGTAGGGATGTAATTTATCATTCAGCAACAGGAGCTTCTAAGAAAGCAATACATATAGCGACGAGATTGCTAGAAGGAGTTTTTACCCATGAGTCTCTTATGCTAAAAAAGATAGTTAGTTTTATAAATACTTTCCTTTGACTTATAATTAGTTATGATAATATTTAATACATTGATTTATTCAAAACACTTAAAAATCATTAATTATTTAAAATTATAAAGATTAATCATCTTATATTATTATCAATCTTTGACAAAATTCAGTGAACTATTTGTTTAAATATTTTTTTAATTATTTAGATTTAAGTTTGGAGAACAAACCGAAGATTAGAAATATAAAATAATTTTATAAAAAAAACATTAATATATAGAAAAAAATATATAATAAGAAAGTGATATTACTATTTAAATATCTTATTTTTATTCATATTATCTAATTATTAATGAAAAAGTTAAGACGTAACAATCCAAAGGTTAGCAAAGCTTAATCAGAGAATCTTAATCAAGAATTAATAGAAGAAGTAATTTATCAATGTTAAATAAATATAATATATCGATATTTCTATTTGTGTTCTTTATGTATTTTAGTATATATTACTATATGTTGATAAATAATATTCGATAATAAAAAATTGTTATAACTGAGAATTTCATAAACACTGTTTTATAATTTTTATGAAAATTTAATTATCATTTTAGAATGTTTACAGGAGAAATGTCGGGCAATAGCATCCCAGGGAATAATAAACAGATCTGATCAGATATGAACAGGCATGAGTCTTCAGGTCTGATCATTTTTTCCCGGGTTGTCTAAAAGATGGAATGATTATGTAATTTGTATTTATTTTTAATCAAATTTGCCGGTCATTTAATATAAACTTCACTCTGTAATAATTATTATACTGTTTTCGGTTTTACCTTATTGTTTTCATTTTAAACATATCTATCTACATAAAACACATAGTACTTAACACGAGAAATTTTTGTATATACAAGTGGATTATTTAAGATTTCTCATTCTAAGTAAATATGTTTTTAAATGAAAAAATATTTTTCTATCAAAATAATACTTTATTTTACGATTAAATGGTTTTTAAATATTTCTAAAAGTATTTTACTTCCATTAAAAATATTATATTACAATTGATATCATTACAAACGTATTTGGAAAACTTTACTGCAGATGTTCTCTTGTAATGTACTTTGTTGATATATTACAAATAGTACAACAGTGTACCTTAAACCGGAGTTTGCCGAGAGGTGGTTCCGCGTAGGGTATCCCTTTGAAACTGTAATACTTGGTGTCCCCCGTCACCGTCTCCAACTGTTCGCCTTCCAGCCAACCCTGTGCGACTTTCACCTTAGCCATCGGTCTCAAATTTATTTCTATCCAAACTGTAAAATAAATGTATTAGAATTAGAAAGCATTTTTATTTATTTTAAGTACCTATATAGTTTTTATATTGAATTACTTTTTTATGAAAGTTTGTGAGATGTCTGGCTTTGTCGATATTGTTCTGACACATTCTGACAATCCATGGTTCTGACTCTGACTCTGGTTGACTCGTTCATGAATGCAGATTATACGGCGATCAGTGTTGCCAACCCCAAAAAATTAAACAACAACAACTCGGCAAAAAAAAAAATTGTAGGGTAAAGTAAAAAAGGCAGATTTCATCCTTTTGCTCATATAATTAAACAATAAACAATTTTCTTAGTTTACATACCAGAACTCACATACATTGTTATATTAATAATCGCAACAACAAAAAAGCAAAAATCAAAGTAAAATTATTTTTCTGTTTCATTCTCAATGGCCTCATCTTCAGTATTTTCACACTCATTATTATTTTTTAAATCATACATATTTTTGTTGAATTTCTTCATGTGCCTTTCTGTGACTTCAAATGAATAGCAATCGGTTATTTCGGATATACTGTGTAATACTCCTTTAATAGTTGTAGTCGATATTCTATTGCGTAATTTGGTTTTCATAGTATTTATAGCAGAAAATAACCTTTCCACGGTGGCACTGCTATGATAATCTATCTATCGATATCGATTATTCCATAGTTGGAAATTTTGTTTTGGTCAAAAGAAAAAATCGACATTTGTTAACATTCGCCATTCTCTATCCAGTTCCGTTATATTGTTTGGAGAAATTTTTGGGAAGAAATAATGCAGTGGTGCACAGACCGCGGCCCGCGGGCCGCATGCGCCCCACTGTCGATGTCTGTGCGGCCGGCAACGAATTAAAAGAAACAGCGACAAATAAAAGCAATGCTAATAATTCTGAATATGTTGTTGAGGCCATAGGTTTGTGCTGTGTGTGCTCTACAAACTTATTAACTCAATTCAATGCTATACTTCGATTAAAAAATTGTAATTTCAGTAAATCCTTTTTAAACTTTTATTCAGTTGCTTTTATTTGTATTGGCCCGCATTTCGCTCTTAATCTGTCCGAGTGGCCCCTAATTCCAATAAGTCTGTGCATTCCTGAAATAATGTAAATCTGCAATGGAAGGGAATTTCTTTTTTATTCCAGGATCCAGAATTGCTTTAGGATTTAGCATCTTCACACATTTTAATGCTTGACGGTCTTTGTCGTCAAAAGGAAACCTTTTTAATATCTGTTTTGCAGCCTCGATATAAAAGTCCTTACACTTTATGTAGAAATTTTTCAGCTGTTCTTCCTCTAGTTCTCCAATTTCTCTCTTTCTTCTGATCAGATTTGGTAACATTCCATTCCACCAATGTATATATGTTGCAAGGGTAAATGATTAAATTAGATTGTAGGCACGCGGACTAGAAATGAATTTTGTAATATTTTGTCCTTACAAATAGTACATATAAAAGTTTAGGTTTTCTTTCTTTAAATAAGAGTTCTGGACGTCTACAATTCCATTGGCTATAAGACTTAAGTAAGTTAGTTCAGCTATTTTACGTCGTTCTTTGAGTGGAAGAAAATGAAAATGTTTATATAGCTCTATATCTATAGTATACTTTTGTATGAAGTAATTTACGCTACAGCGGGCCGGATCCGTGCTACCGTGCCCTGCCTGACTCTGCCCCGATGTAGCAAAAGCATCCTTAAATCTGTTTTTTTTTTTACTGACTATACTGTTAGCCTTAGGGGCCCTGGAGCCTTTACGGCTTTTACAGCTTTACCGGGCTTGGGGGCGAGCGCTTAGGGCACTCAGCCACGAAAGCTAAGCAACAACATCCGAGGGTGCCAAAGTGGCCGAACCTCGGCTCGGACTGTTGCGCGTATGCAATTAAGTCGCGATCTGACTAATTCCCTATCCGTAATTCGATCTAAACTAACTATACATATATACATGTTTCTGCCCCCTGGGAGGAGGGAAGGAACATGTGTATGTGTATTTAGTGGTCTGAAAATTTTTGTCTAATCTAGCTAGGCAAAAAAAGAAAAAAAAAGGTCCCTTACAGAACCTATGTACCTATGTGTGTTGTGCATGTGTGTATAATGCAGTGTCATGTATGGCTGTGAAAGCTAGTGATTGTAGAGTCACTTGTATCGCGCGAGCGGCTGCTTGGCTCAAGGGCTCCATGCCGATGGATCGGACCTAGGCTTGAGTTGCCGCAGAGGAGGGCGGTCGTGGCGGGTGTGCGGGAGCGAAGTTAACCGTACGTCCCCTGCGGAGGGAACGGTGGTTTCGCGGGCGTGGGCGCGAGCATGCATATGTTGCGGGAGCGGACGTGTAGAAATTGTTAGCGTTCTCGATGTCGTCATCGGGATCGACAAAGAGATTTCGCGGACGGCGTTTATAACGTTTGGCAACGGGGATCGAGTTGTCTGGGACGTAGTTCACGATGGATTTTACGAGCGGGTTGGGATGATTCGAAGCGCTATCGAAGTATCTCCTGGTGAGATATTTCACATAGGCTTCTATCGAGGGAAGCCTCATGTCCCTATGCAGGTCCATGTTCCTAACGAAGGCTGGAGGGTCAAGCAAGTGACGGAGAAACCGATTTTGGACTCTTTGCATGCGGGCAAAGTTATGTTTGGACATATGTGCGAACGCGGCACAGCTATATGTCAAGATCGGACGGACGCACATGTTGTACAGTGTGAGCTTATGTCTTAAGGACATTTTGCTTACCGAACTGAGCAAGGGCCGCAAGCGGGAAAGGATCCAGATGGCCCTATTCCTGACTATAGTAACGTGTGCGTTGAAGTTAAGCTTCTCCCCGAGAGTGGTTACGGCACGTTGGAATGCGCAGGCGAGATTTTTTCTGTGTCTGTTTGACGCATATATGACTGTGTCGTCAGCGTAGAGCCCTACCTCGACCCCGGGGAGCTTCGGGAGGCCGCTGACGTACAGATTGAAAAGGTAAGGCGCCAGAATGGAACCTTGCGGGACGCCTGAGCGTATAGGGTGGGCGGTAGATAGTACTCCTTCCACTCGGTAGTGGAAGGTGCGGTCGCGTAGAAAATCATGAACTAGATGAACTAACCTATCCGGTACTTCTAATTGATGTAGCTTGTGGACTAGTCCGGCATGCCAGACCTTATCGAAGGCCTTAGCTACGTCGAAAAAGACCGCAAGCGTACGGACGGGGGCGATACTACTTTTGGCAAAGTTGCTCGTGATGTGCTCCGTGAGGCGGTGCACTTGATGTGTACACGAGTGTCGGGCGCGAAAACCGAACTGTTCGGGAGGGTATAGATTTTTAATATCTATAACGGTTTTGAGACGGTTCAGAAGGAGCCGCTCGTAAAGTTTCCCTAGTGTGTTTAAAAGGCTGATCGGGCGATAGCTATCCGGAAGCGAAGCTTTTTTGCCGGGCTTGTGAATACCTATAACTATAGCTTTTTTCCAGACGGCTGGAAAATAGCAGTGGGCTATGGCTATATTGAAGATGCAGACCAAAAGAGCTATGAGGTGATCGGGAAGAAGTTTAAGTACTTCATTCCTGATACCCTCGGAGCCAGGGGACTTTCTAGGCTTAAGGCTTTTAATAAAAGAACAAATCTCGTCATGCGTGACCGGGGTTAACGTTTCTGCGGGGGGAATCGTCGTTAGTTCTTGAACGGCGGTCTCGATAGTTTCGATGTGGGCAGTGTCTTCCTTGTTCGCAGTTTGGAGAGCACTGGCTCTCCAAGCTTGCGGCAAGGCATTCTGCCTTATCGTTGCTATCGAACGCGGGTGGGAGATCGGGGCCCCTTTCGAGGGGCGGCATCAGGGCGGAAGCTTCTAACTTCAGAGAGCGGGCGAGGTTCCAGTAAGCCAGATGGGACGGCTTGAGACCCTCTAGGAGGTTATCCCACCGGTGACCTCTGTACTCGCCGATGCGAGTTCTAACCTCTCTCTGAAGTCGCCGTAACCTACGGGTGTTATCCCTCGTCGGATAAGAATCGTGTGCACGTGTCGCGGCGTTCTTTTCCGTGATTAACGCTCGTAAGCCGGGGGGAGTATAAAACGGCGTTCGTTCGCCGCTTGCACCTCTCTCGAGGCCTCCCCTACACCGGTTTGGAGGTAGTCGACCAGGGAATCGATGGCTAAGTCGGCGTCTTCTGTTGACTCTAATACGTCGGGGATCCTAGCTAAGCTGGACGGGGTCGCGTTATCGGTTAGGTCCTTAAATCTGCATGTTGTGACGGGCAACTACGGAACCTAATACTGCGCGTGGCCCGACACGCACTTGGCAAATTTGTTTTCCTCGTCATGTAATTATGATCTACTGTTGCAATTATAAGTAATTCTACAGTTTTGAAATGTATTAAGTGTACTTTAAATGTTTTCGAGCGACCTGCAAATGTAAATATTACGAAAACTTTTTTCTGTTTCGGATATGACTGTTGATAATGGCCACAGGGGTTATATAAGCCGTTATCATTTTGTTGTGACGACACTGTGCCTCATGGTAAGCACAGTACAAGCCGAAGCCAGCCGTGACAACCCAGAGACCGGCAGTGTATCGCCGGCTTGTAAGCCTTGTAAGTCTGTATACACAGACTGATCATGCCTAATTGTGCAACTATGACGGTTCTTATACTTTGTGTATGGTGGTCGCGATCCACTCGGGTACAATTGTCTATTCCTACCACTCATAAAGCTTTTGTAATTATTTTATTAATAATTTTTTTTAAATATTTCCAAACGCTTAATAATATTTTCGAGAAAGTGTACGAACTAATATAATGTCCTGTTTTTCTTGAAGAGATTATTTCATTCAATTGATAAATTATTATGAAAGTGTACCTTAAACCGGAGTTTGCCGACAGGTGGTTCCGCGTAGGGTATCCCTTTGAAGCTGTAATACTTGGTTTCCCCCGTCACCGTCTCCAACTGTTCGCCTTCCAGTCAACCCTTGTAATGAGTGTTTTATCAATCAATTCTAAAAACCACTTACACAAGTGAGACGATTAATCGTAAAAAAAAAATTGTCTAAAATATTTGGACTTCATCTTTTATATATAATATACATTACATAGCATAAAACAAAGTCGCGTCGCTCTGTCCGTCCCTATGTATGCTTAAATCTTTAAAACTACGCAACGGATTTTGAAACAGTTTTAGGTTTATATGTATAATACATGCATATTATTGTAGAGAAACACTGATAAATTTAGAGGTTTCTAATGTGATGTCGTAAATAAACACATTTTTTGCGCTTACATTGCAAACGCTGGCTGAACCCCACGAGATAAATCAAAATAATGTACTACAGTATGGTACACCTTAAAAAGGTCAAGAAAAAAGTCCTGGATGGTATATGTCTATCTCTTAAGAATAACTCACAATAACCATATTTTATCCTTTACATTTTACGGGAAAAAATGGTTTATTTACGAAGTGATTTTAAGCAATACAGCATTAATCCTTGTCCAATTAAGTACGGTAAATACATTGTCCAATTAATATAAATCAATATAGCTCTTTACAGTATGTAATTTAAATGAATATTTCCGAAGATATTACAGATTTAAAACGCAGGGACTTAGCGGTGCGGCGGTACGGCATACCATGGTCAATTATATGTCGCTCTTTCAAGAGTAACCTCTAAATTTTATTGTCTAATGACAAAAACGCTGTAAACGTTGTTTAAGGACATTCTGTAGTAGGCGTAGTACATCAGCATTGCACCCGTGCGAAGCCGGGGCGGGTCGCTAGTATATATATATAAATTGTCATTCATCTTACCATTCTACTATATTATTTTAATATTTATGATTTCAAAATTTGATTGATTGTTATTATTATTATTATTTATTATTATTATTACAGAGCAATGGCCAAAGCCAAAACTAATGCTAAAACCAAGGTACAAGTAGATGACATACCTCAAGAATTAGGTGTGAATGAGAATGAGTATGAAAGAAATATATCTATTAATGTTGATAATTTAATGTTAGAAAATAGGAAAGATTACAAGGGAGTATCTGATCCAAATATACTAATTAAGGAAATTAACTCTTTAAAAAAGTTAAAAAAATTAATTATGATGGTAAATCTTGTCCAAGGACATTTTTAATTAAAGTTAATGAATTTTGAAGGTCTAGAAATTTAAATGAAAAATAAATGAAAATTCGAATTATAATTCAAATTTTAAAAATAAATCAAATAGACAAAGTTATGGTTATCAAAAGTCTGAGAATTATAATAGGGCAATTAATAGTATGACTGTTCATAGAAAATTTAGGAATGTTGAATTTTGTCCAAGATGTAGGTGTAATGGACATAATTTAAAGAATTGTAGGGGTCCAAAGATAATAATTTGTTACCGCTGTGGTATGAAAGACTTTAAGATATCAGATTGCCCAAATTGCAATAATAAAGGTAATAATTCAAAAAATGCATAAGCGACTTGGATAAAGAAAAGAATAAAGAAGAATGGAAAAAATGGATAGAGGAAATTAAAATCTTTTTCAAATGTTATAGATTAAATAGAGTAATATATGACTATGAGAATGACAACAATAGACCTTTTATAAATATTTCAATTGATAATGTATATTTTTCAGGTCTGTTAGATTCGGATAGTTCACTAACTATTTCAGGAAATAATTCTCATTTGAAAATATTAAAATTAGGGTATTCTTTATTCAAGTCGGATTCAATTATAGTATATACAGCTAATAATCATAGATGTAAATGTATAGGATATTTTGATTTACCTATAGGATTTAATAATGAAACACGAATAATTAGAGCATATGTATTTCCAGATATACATCCTTCGTTGATTTTAGGTATTGATTTTTGGAAAAAAAAGAATTTATTACCTAAAGTAATTGCAAATTATTTTAATAAAAATTTTAAAAGTTTTGTTCTTGATATAAACGAAAAAAAGGTATTAGATTATAATTATTTAACAGAAACGGAATAATTTATAGCGAAATATATTATAGGAAAATTTAAAAATATATTTTTGAAGTGAAAGGTGAATTAGGGTTAACAGATTTAGTTTATCATAGGATAGATACTGGAGATACAACCCCAATTAAACAAAGGTGTTATAGGTTATAACCAATTAAACAAAAAGCTTTAATTGATGAAGTTGATAAAATGTTGAAATGGAAAGTTATTGAAGAATGTGAGAGTTCATGGTTATCACCAGTATTAATAACTCCTAAGAAAAATGGAGATTCTGTGTTGATAGCAGAAAATTAAATTCAGTTACAAATCGTGACGCTTATAGTTTACCATATGTTAGTGAAATTCTTGATAATTTGAGAAATGCAAATTTCTTATCTAGTATAGATATAGCTAAAGCATTCTGGGAAATCCCTTTACATCCTGTAGATATAGATAAAACAGCATTTTATGTACCAGGCAGAGGAATGTATAGATTTAAAGTTATGCCATTCGGATTAATGAATGCCCCTGCTACCCAACAAAGGTTAATGGATTCATTATTTACTCCAGATTTTGAGAACAAAGTATTTTGTTATCTCGATGACATTATTATAATAAGCGAAACATTTGAGGAGCATACTTCTTTGCTAATACGAGTAATTGATAAGTTATCATCAGTAAAATTGACTATACATTTTGAAAAGAGTATATTTTCGAAACAATTAAAATATTTGGGTTATGTAGTAAATGAACATGGTTTACGTGCGGATCCTGACAAAATTAAAGCAATATTAGAGTACTCAACTCCTACAAGTAGGAAGGAAGTTCGTAGATTCATAGGAACATGCAGTTGGTTTCGTAGGTTTATTAATAACTTTAGTACAATAGCAGCACTATTGAATAAGTTAACTTCTTCAGGTAAAAATAAACCAAAATTTCAATGGAAAGATTCAGCTGAAATAGCATTAAAAAAATTGAAAGAAGCATTAGTTTCTACACCAATTTTATCATGTCCTGATTTTGATAAACCTTTCTCGTTACATTGTGATGCATCAAATTGTGGTATAGGAGCAATATTAACTCAGGAGAATGATAGTAAAGAATCGGTTATAGCTTACATGAGTAAATCTCTTAATAAATTATTCTACAACTGAAAGGGAAACTTTAGCAGTCATTACAGCTTTAGAACATTGGCGTATTTACTTAGAAAACGGCAAACCTTTTAAAGTTTATACAGATCATTCGGCTTTAAAATGGTTTCTAAATTTAACTAATCCAACTGGTAGATTAGCTAAATGGACGATCCGTCTTTCTAGTTTTAATTGTGAAATAATACATAAAAAAGGTAAAGATAATGAAGTACCAGATACATTATCAAGGCTTGTACAGAAAGACATACTTACTGATGTTAGTGTAAATGTAATCTCTACAGATAGTAGACAATTAACACTTGCGGAGTTACAATATAATAAAATATATTCAGGTTGTAGTAATCATCCTGATAACTATCCTAATTATTCTATTAAAGATAATAAACTTTATAAATGTAAACATTCATCTGATTCAATTAATGATGATTTTATATGGAAAGAAGTTCCTTTAGTTTCTGCAAGAGATGATATTATAAAAAAATATCATAATATGAACAACCAGCCTCATCTAGGTATATTTAAAACATATAAAAGTATTTCTTTATTATTTTATTGGTCAGGTATAACGATATTGTAAGAATAATTTCTAAATGTGAAACTGGTTTAGCGTATAAATATAGTAATCACTCTCCTATGGGTAAACCAAAAATTTGCTCAAGGCCATTTCAATGCATATCATTAGATCTAATGGGTCCTTTACCAATGACTAGGAACCGTAATCAATTTATATTAGTAGTTAATTGTTATTTTAGTAAATATACATTAATTTTTCCATTGAAGATAGCTACAGCAACAAATATTATAACGTGTTTAGAAAATTATGTGTTCTTAGTACATGGTACACCACAAACAATAATTATGGATAACGGGGTACAATTTCAATCAAAAGAGTTTGATAAGCTGATGAAAAAATTTAGTATACCCAATGTTTTCTTTTCTCCATTATACTGTCCACAGATCAACCCTACAGAGAGGTATAATAGGACTATAATTACAGCATTAGCTTCACTAGTTGGTGAAGATCATAGATCGTGGGATATACATCTTTCGAATATACAGTATGCAATTAATAGTTCAACCAATAGTGTAACAGGCTTCTCACTAGCCTATTTAATATTTGATAGAGAAACAATACCTTGTGGCTCATATTATTCACGTTCAGAAAGTATTGATGAGTTTACATTTTTACTACGTGACATGTATGCAAATAATTTGGGATTACTTGCCAATATTTTTAATAAGGTTCAATTTGCACTTTATTCTGCACACGCGAAAAACGCGGCAAGATATAATTTACGTCACAGTGTAAAAGAATTTGATGTAGGTGATATTATTTGGAGAAAGAATTATAAACAAAGCGATGCTGGCAATTATTACAGTGCTAAATTAGCACCCAAATATATTAAAAGTAAAATAGTAAAAAAAATATCTCCTTTAGTTTATATTCTAGAAGATAGTAAGGGCCATAAAACTAAATGGCATATTAAAGATTTTAAATCATAATTATCTTTTGAATTTTAGTTTTCTATTATTTTGTCTCAAATTAGTATATTATTTTAATTACACATTAGGCTTATTATTATTATATTATATCATATTTGTTTAAATAGTTATGTCTATTTTTAAATATGTATTATATTCTTCTGCGTCTCTGCTACATTCTTATTATCTTGGGTAACCTTAAAGTTACCCGGGAGCTTATTTATATCGACCCCTACCCTATGTCGATATATTTTATTGTAGCATCTTGGTTGTGAAGATTTGAATGCCTGAAGTGGAGTAATAACTATTAGTATGTATTTATATGAATTTAACAATTATTGGGGTTTTAGAGCAGTTGACTACTCGTTAAATAAGCCTTAGGTCAAAGTATTTATTTATTGTTATAGAGCGGTTAATTACTCTTTAAATAAGCCAAGAATTCGAGCGGAAGACAACTCGTTAAATAAGCCAAAAGGTCATATTAATTAGCAACTTCTGGAATAGGCGTCATTGAATGTGAACCCTATACCCTACTGAATGACTGGTGATATTATGAGAAGATGTATGTCAGGATGTTTGTTAAGGTTGTATGAATTTTGAGGTATGCTCATCTATGTTTATTTATTTATCTAGTAAAATTAATTTTTTTCTAAGTTGAAAAACTTTTCCGGGGAAAAGGGGAAATGTAATGATTGTTTTATCAATCATTTTTTATCTCTTAATTATATATATTTATTTCACCTTATTTGATTCCTCATTAATTCATTTATGGTGTTTTCGGTTGCCTTCCGAAGGCATCTTTAGTTCTTTAGGTAATTTATTATTTTAAATATTGTATTACAAACTTCTTTTACGTTCGTATATATATATATATAATAAGTAGGTCGTATACTAATATTGTATTTTTGGCTGAAGAACTTTTCAAATTTAAAAAATTTGAACAAGACGGTAAAATAATTGAAAAATGACGGATTCATTCTGATGGACGGGAGACACAGACCGCTGGAAAGAAAACGTACAATCTTAAATTACGATTCTATTTATTGTTTTGACTCGCACATACCTATCTGGAGCCTATAAAACTTATTTTGTTACAACAAGAGACCTCTCGAATTATAACCGGTATTCGAAGGAGTCGTAACCTTTTACTCGAAATTATGAAACGAATAGAAAACCTGGCGGACGCATTCATTCATGCTGCCTTGAGGATGCAGTTATAAAAATTGGAACAGAATGGAGTTCTAGTTAAACACAAGCTTCTCACAACGGAATTTTACTAGCAGATCTGTAATGGATATATTCAAAACGCAGACTATTTCTTACTAGTGAAGGTTTTACTATCATTAATAGACTTTAATAAGGTACTCTGTTTTTATACCTCACTTAATGTTAATGCCTTCGGAATACACTTATTTATCTATTTCGAATTTCATTCCATAATCTTTAAATATTTATATTCTACTATTTTATACCTTTTTAATTGTCCACGTGACACCCTGTGCGACTTGCACCTTAGTCATAGCGAGCTTATTTCTATTCAAACAATAAATCATAAATGTAAACTTCAGCGTATTTATATTGAATTATTTCGCATATTCATGCATCTGCGATATCTGACTTTTTTACATGTCATTCTGCCGAATCATTTTACCGTTTATTTGCTTCTATCGTATCACTTACGTATAAGAATAGCGTGTTACCATCTTCTATCGTATCACTTACGTATAAGAATGGCGTGTTACCATCTTCTATCGTATCACTTACGTATAAGAATAGCGTGTTACCATCTTCTATCGTATCACTTACGTATAAGAATAGCGTGTTACCATCTTCTATCGTATCACTTACGTATAAGAATAGCGTGTTACCATCTTCTATCGTATCACTTACGTATAAGAATAGCGTGTTACCATCTTCTATCGTATCACTTACGTATAAGAATAGCGTGTTACCATCTTCTATCGTATCACTTACGTATAAGAATAGCGTGTTACCATCTTCTATCGTATCACTTACGTATAAGAATAACGTGTTACCATCTTCTATCGTATCACTTACATATAAGAATAGCGTGTTACGATCTTCTATCGTATCACTTACGTATAAGAATAGCGTGTTACCATCTTCTATCGTATCACTTACGTTTAAGAATAGCGTGTTACCATCTTCTATCGTATCACTTACGTATAAGAATAGCGTGTTACCATCTTCTATCGTATCACTTACGTATAAGAATAGCGTGTTACCATCTTCTATCGTATCACTTACGTATAAGAATAACGTGTTACTATCTTCTATCGTATCACTTACGTATAAGAATAGCGTGTTACCATCTTCTATCGTATCACTTACGTTTAAGAATAGCGTGTTACCATCTTCTATCGTATCACTTACGTATAAGAATAGCGTGTTACCATCTTCTATCGTATCACTTACGTATAAGAATAGCGTGTTACCATCTTCTATCGTATCACTTACGTTGAAGAATAGCGTGTTACCATCTTCAATCGTATCACTTACGTATAAGAATAGCGTGTTACGATCTTCTATCGTATCACTTACGTAAACTACTCTCGTAAGGAGCAAGACATATCAACAAAACAATTGCTATTTATTTTCAAAAAGATATCGACGATACGATCGATAAATTTTCGGTGGCTTCTTAACGCGGAACATATCGGCTCGGCTTCCACGGCGTTCAGTTAAGTACAAACACTATAAACAATTAAAACACTCTGCAAATAAGCGCTTGTATACATAATTCTCTGGGTTTTAAGCGAAAATTAGAACTGGAAGAATTACTTCCTTCAGTGTGCATGCTGGAAAAAAAAACAGATTTTATCAATATTACTTATAAATAACACGCATTTTAGCTTATTGTACTTGTTATTTTTTAACACGCTTTTTTATTATTAACTGACTAACAAACAATGTAATAAATTCCTAGAAGTCAATTTTAACCTAATTCTAACTGTCGTATTGAAATGAAACGTTATATGTGTACATATATGTACTTCGGATAGTAAATATATGCACTTCGGATGAAAACACGATAATTTGGTATCTTGGAGTTGATCTGGTGATGGAACCAGGAGGTGGATAGAATAACTCTTCAGTGGTTACTAGTAATTCCCTCGAGTTTGGGCTCATATGATTTGATTTGACGAGACCAATAGATTGGGCTTGGTAATGATATGTTATTAGGAGACTAAAAATTAAAATATGTAGTTTAGAAAAACTAAAAAAACACGCTTTAATGCCAGACTAATTACAAAAAATTATAAAAAAAATTACTTGTATTAGTTACGATATAAGTGTACCTATACATTTTACTCTTACCAATATTTCAACTTCATTGTAGAAGAAATTCTAACATATATTTTTTTTTATTATAAATGGTAGGTGATAAATACCTTACTTAGATATTAGTAAGTTGTCAATTCTTTAATATCAAATGGTTAATTCAAAAATCGTGGAGCGCTTTTTGGTTGCGTGTACTTTTAATTAGTTAAAACAAAACTCTTTGGATATAAAATGTGACAAGTTTACTAATATTTAAGGAAGGTATCTATCACCCACCATTTATTATAAAAAATATGTATTTTAGTATTTCCTTAACAATGAAGGTAAAATATTGGCAAAGGTAAAATGTATAGGTACTTATATGGTAACTAATACTATTTAATTATTTTATAATTTTTAGTGCGTGATCAAAGCGTGTTTTTTCTAAACTACACATTTTATTATTATTGTTTTATATATCATGTATGTTAGTTTCATATTCATTGAAAATACTAAACTGGTTACATGGTTGTGAATATGTTAGCGAATTATAGCTTAAAGAACTAGCGACTTCCGGTATTAATAATAGAGTATGCAGTCTCTTTTGGAACTTTGTAAACGAACTAATGACTTCCGATGGCGATCAGAGTACGATATCGGCAAATACAAACTGGACACTTAAGAATATATATGAAATATCCTGTGTGTAGCGGAAGTAGGTAGAAAACTTGGCAAAATTATACTTTATAACGGAAGTTGCTTTGTTCAGTATTTGTGCATGGTAGATAGACAAGGAAAAGTCTATGTAAAGGTACATGTTGACGGTTAGTGTTGTTCAAGAAATAATTGACGACATGTTGTGTGATAAATTACCTTTTATTATTTTCTCTTATATGATTCATGACACTCATCTGTTTTAAATAATGACATAACAATGTTAATGAGAATACAAAAAGAAAACATAAATGAGTTGACGGACTATTCTAATGCTACGGCCACGTTATCTTTTATGTTATTCTATTGCTTAATGTAATACAAAAAATAAATTATGGACACTATAACATTACAGTAAAAAAATGTTAATAAATTTTAATTACATGTATTCTTTAGTACGGTAGATAATTAAAGCAAACACTACTCTCTTCTTGCTAACTAGGAAGTTTTAAGAGAAGAGTATTTTTTACTTTATTATTATACCGTTTAAAATTCTACTCCGGCATATTCGTGGATGCTCTTCCAGAAGTCGATGACGTCAGCGCCGATGTTATGTCCAATAGTCAATGTGTCCCCTATCTCACCGTAGCTCTTTGTGTCGTTGTCGTATTCAGGCCACACTACGCCTAGCGATGTATCAGGAGTTGGAGTACTGGTATAAAACAAAAGTAAAAAACGTTGGATGATTACAGTTTACTGGTAAGATATTAGTAATTGTATTAATATATATTATATCTAGGTAGATATAATAAGTATTCATATTTGTGTAATTAAAATGTTCTCGGACGCTCATATAAATGGAAGAATTAAGAATATCAACTTTGTTACGAAACGTATACAAAGTATATGTAGCACACCTGATAAGCACATCTATAGATTGCCCTGAGGATTCCGTACTTATAATATTGCATATTACAACCATTGCAACTAAGTAATGTTTAAATGCCACATAACAATATATGAATTATATGCTCAAAAAGGCGACCCACCCTCCTGATTACGTATTTCGCAACAGCATAGTGATAAAAATAATCGTTTGCTTCGAAATCATTAGGATCATTGTCCACTATTATTCCATGGATAACATTATGCATAAAATGTAGGAGGGAGTTCAGAATTGAATGTATCATGGAAGAACCTTGTTTTGATAATCGGTCAGTGAATGTGACTTTTAGTATGAAGGGCTGTATCTTTTTATTACGTTAACCTAGAAACTTGTTTTTTTTATATACAGCAATACGAGGTCATTGTCGTCATAAATCTAAGTGTTCGATATTAATTCAACCTTAGAAAAGTTTTCGAGAGAAAAATTAAAACTTAATATAATTTTCTTACACTGTATTTCACACTGGAATACAAATTAATTATATTTGGATTTATTCCTTAATTTACGTTAATAGACCGTTTTGATAATCGGTCACTGAGTATGGTCTTTTAGATTTTTATAATGAAAGGCTGAAACTTTACCTCGGTGTATCTATCATCACACAGGTATTTAACCCCCTGAATTTTACATTGTAGGAATGTGAACTTAAACGCAAATTATGCTAAACAATAAAATGACAAGTGTGAGATGTTCAAGTCAAACCTACACTAGGTAACTTAGTTGAAAGCCACCTTATATCTTCATGTTTTGTTGATTACCGAATTCAAGCATTGAATTAAAATATATTTATATTAAAAAGACACCTTTATCGTGAATTACTTACCCATACTTTGCAAAGTTGGTAAAGATTGTGCAAACAAACTGAACCAGTTGATACTCCTTACTCCCTTTTTGAAGTTCGAGTCCAAACTGCTTGGCATGGAATAGATACATTAAATCATCTAAATGAGCCGCTCCAGTGATTCCGTATTTTAAGCCTTCTTTGTTGTAGACATTTCTTTCGGATACACAAGAAAATTTATAAAAATATCTCTTAACATCATCAATCTTGGGCATATCTCTTATTAGTCTATAAATATCGTATAACAAACTGGTTTCGTTAGCGTAGGAGATAAATTCCTTCATAGTATCCACATCCACCTTTTTGTCACCATAGAAATGATTAATAATTCTATCTGACAGTTCTAAAATTACATCCGGTTTGGCTTTCATCAAAATTTTTCTTGGTACGAAAAGTTCTGGATATAGTTCATACACATTAATAATTTTCCTTTCCAAATGTGGTATTGCAAACAAACATTCTTCATTAGTATGGCCAATTAGAATATCGACTTGATTAACTCTACCATTCTTGATTGCTTTTACAGGATCTTCGTTTAAAAAGTGGTCATCCCCAAAAATTTTTTCGACAACTGGTGTGAAGTGATACATTTTAAGAATATTTATTAGATCGGTCTTCAGATGCTATCACGTAGGGATTGGAGCCGATGAGTTTTTCCGCTGGAAGATTTTGGAGAAAGTGGAGAAGCTTATCAGGGTTTTTCGTATCTAATCCTAAATGTTTTCCAAGATTGAAAGCACGTCTACGTGGCTGATAAGGCAGTGACCAATCACAATAAGGCACACCACTCATTGTTATAGCTCTTTTGAACAATCCCTTAGCTAATGGTGAAATAATATGGAAAACTACTGAAGCTCCACCAGCGCTTTCACCTATTATAGTAACATTATTTGGATTACCACCAAAATTACAAATGTTTTCTTGAACCCATTTGAGTGCAGCTACTTGATCTTTCAAACCGGCGTTACCGGGTACATCTGCTGTATCTAGACAGAGGAATCCAAAGGCTTCTAATCTGTAGTTAATAGTGACAAGAACGACATCGTGAGCTACGAGGAAATCAGGACCGTAGTTATTATCGTCACCAGATCCGCTTCTGTACGCACCCCCATGGATAAAGAACATGACCGGTAGAAGGGTTTTTGGGCTTAAGTTTGGTGTGTATACGTTGAGATAAAGACAATCTTCGCTTCCCAGGAGGAGTTCGTTTGTAATGATGTCGATTTGTGGGCATACTGGACCGTGTGCAGTTGCTTTTCTCACTCCATCCCATGGCAAAGCTGGACGAGGAGCCTGAAAATTTACACTTGGAAAGATTATACAATTACTTGGTTCAGTTCAGTTTCAGGTGACGTCAAGTATAGTTAATGAGATAATAATGAAAATTATATAAGACCATGTCTACAATTTCTTTTTCTTAAACCATTGTCACAAGGTCAGTGTCATCTTTACGCACACTAGAGATTTTCTTCTAGTTAATTTATCCCATCATGAACATTATTTGATACAACATAGTAAAATAGTAATATATGATTATTGAATTAAATCGGTATCGTTAAATAATATTTATAAGATCCACACGTGGTTCCTCATGGCTTGAATTAAACAAAGATTATTGTTGTTGTATACTATCCTTACTTTAATATTATAAATGCGAAAGTGAGTTTGTTTGTTACCCAATCACACAAAAACGGCTAAATGGATTTAGATGAAATTTGGCACACAGACAGCTTATAAGCCGGATAAAGAGATAGGATACTTTTTATACTGGTTAAGGCCCAACTGATGTCCGCGCAGACGAAGTCACGGGCACAGCTAGTAGATATTATAAATCTCAACGTCTTTCTGTCTGTCTGTTCGTTTATGTTCATTTCACGTGTAAACCACGTATCCGAATTAGATATTTTTTATTTCAATTCATAGCAATGTTACCTGGCCAGGTTATAGGATATATCTTGCTGGATAAAAGTTACATACAAAATAGGCATAGACAACAATGATAAATCAATTCGGAATAATACGCTTTTGGGGCGCCTAAATGGCTTACGCTGAGTAAAACCAAATTAATGTTCTACATTGTTGTAGATCTTAAAAGGACTTACAAAAAGCCAGCGATACCATATATCTATCTTCTAAGGTTTACACGATTTGCGCGTGCGCTAGACCGACGGCATTCTGTAGTCCACGCGAGCGTAGTTGCGGGCTCAGCTAGTATAATAAATATACATATGAGTATAATAAAATTGAAGCGTCTTTTTGTAATGTCAAAATAACAGCTTTTTACTAAATGCATATATAACAAAAAACAGAAATGGGTTCTAATTCATAGTTATTGTGTATTATTTTTATATTGTGAACATTTTAAAATTGATAATTAAATGTTTGCGTGGTAAGGTTTCTTTTTTTTTAAGTTTATTCCCATTTCCGTATAACATTGAATTGTATTCAGTAACTTGACAGTTCAAAGAAAAATAATGTTAACATACTAAAACTAATAGTGTTGGGGTAGTGAATGATGATTCGTAAAGAACGAAAAATTGAAATGGTATAATTTAAATAAATAAAAAAAACTTATATAACTTGTGGAATGTAAGAACAATTAATAATTATTAATAAAAGTATTTTTGGAACCGAGTTCCTTATGTGGCGCTGCGGAGGGGGACTAGCCGGCAAAAAACATCCATAACGTTAAAAAAAAGCGTAAGAATTTTATGTATATAGTCTATATAATAATTATTTTTCTTTATACCTCGAATAGAACTTGAAATTAATATTTTATAATAAGGAACTTCGTTCCTATCCTTCGTTCCCGCGACACCACACATTTTTTTTACAATTTCTAAAAGTATATTATAAAAAAATCTTGTAATCGGAGAAAAAATAATAATTATTTTTTTTGTTAAATATTACATTAAATTATTATGATGGAAATATTATTATGACTTAAGCTTCCCTAGTACAAAATTTTATAAAAATCGGTCAAGCCGTTTTTGAGTTTTAAATAAATAGTTTAAACAAAGAAATATTTTCACCAAAAAACTTTCAACCACTATTTACCCCCTTACTAATGAATTTTGATAAATGCTGATACACTAGTTTCATTGTTTTTATGAAAGAGTCTACAGTACAAAGTTGAAAATCAAAGAAAAAACTCATCTTTTTCACCCATCCCATACAAACTTTCAACCCCTCTTTTACACACTTAGAGGTTGAATTTTCCAAAATCCGTTCTTAGTGAGCGTCTACATGGCGAAAGGACTTTCTAAATTTCAAGTCGATCGAACCCATAGGTGTCGGAGATCTCGTGATGAGTGGTATTTCGCTTTTATATATATATATATATATAATTGGATTTCCTTGGACATTTGCAATTATAGCTCTCTAAGCAGTTATTGTCCGGTACAATGGTTAAACATATATATATATATATATATATATATATATATATAACACTGAATTTTTATAATTTTATAACATAACAGAACCACATGCGCTGGGCTCCGGAGCCACAGCTTTATCGTAACCTTCATCTCAGCACGAACAAAGAAATTTACTACGTCTTATATGTGCCGTATCTGGAGAACTGTCTCCCGGTCAGTGTGTTCCCTCCTTTCTACAACATGTAGTCCTTCAAACGTAACGTAAAGAGACATTTCAGCAGGCTGGCATGACAGCGACGACTGACGATGACGAATAACTCGCCGATATTATTGGATTGCTCACCATTAGGTACAGTGACGTCACTTTACCTTTTTCTCTCAATGTGAGTTCAAAGTCATAATCTAAAATACTTCATTTAATTTATCCTCTAAGTAGGTACTTTTGAGCGTCAAAACACTGCCACCGGTTCGAAAAACATCCAAGTCATCGACATAAGCCGGCAAGAAACTAGATCGGGTTTATCAATCTTTTTGAACGGTGTAAAATCCATCCATTCAACACATCCAACCAAAATAATAAATAAATGATATCTACACTTAATATATTATTTTAGTGGATGTACAGAGACGGAGTCATTTCCAGAGTTCACTATTATTAGTGAACTTACTCCTTAAACTTCTTGTTTGGCATAGGTATCGGTGATATGCTTAGAAATTTTATTACAGAACCGAACATTATTGCTTAAACACTTTTACTGGTTTTATAAGTCACAGTCTAAAAGATGGGATGACTATGTAATTTGTATTTATTTGTATTATTTAAATTTGCCGGTCATTTAATATAAACTTCACTCGTAATCATTATTATACTGATATCGGTTTTATCTACTTAACTATATTTAGGTAATCATTTTCATATTAAATGTTCTCTTATTTATCTTGTAATGTTTTTTGTTGATATACTCGTATTACAAATAGTGTAACAGTGTACCTTAAACCGGAGTTTGCCGAGAGGTGGTTCCGCGTAGGGTATCCCTTTGAAGCTGTAATACTTGGTGTCCCCCGTCACCGTCACCAATTGTTCGCCTTCCAACCAACCCTGTGCTACTTTCACCTTAGCCATCTGTCTCAAATTTATTTCTATCCAAACTTTAAAATAAATTTATTATAATTTCAAAGTATTTTATTTTTATTTTAAGTAGGTACTACCTATGTAGTTTTTATATTGAATTAATTTTTTAACAAGTTTGTCAGATGTCTGGCTTTATCGATATTGTTCTGTTGACTCGCTCATGAATGCATTATACGGCGAATGCAGTTGCAGTAAGTCATTTAGATCATATAGGACATTTCAAGGTCTTAACTGCGTTAGCGAGACAACAATGTGAACTGACTATATGCATTACAAAACGCTTGTTAAAATCCCTGACAAACATACATAAAACAATGTAAAATTGAAATAAATTAGTGTTTAAACTGAAACATAATAATGCAGACTTTAAATATTCTTATAAAGTATAAAGCGTATCGTCTATTTTTCTCTGTCCGTTTATGTTTAAACTCGAGAACCACTTATACGATTTAAATGGTTATTTGTTTAATATGTCCTCTGGTACATCTATATATACAGTTTTGGTCATATAATTAAGAACGATTTGAAGTTCCAGGAGTTTTTTTATGTAAATCATGTCATGTGTAGTTATTAGTTCTTTTTTAGAAAATAGTTATGATATGAAATAGCCACATGAATAGAGCAAACGGGATAGGTACATAGAATAAAATCGCTATCTTATTTTTACAACTTTTGTTTATTTTCTATAGTAACAAATTCAAATAGTATAGTGCCACAAACTTACCTGGCCCGGTGAGAGAGTCGCTGTTATCGCATTTGGTTTTGTCAGTAAAAATAAATTTTGCAATAAAATGGGTAAGTAAGTCGATGTAACAAAAAGATTTTTGTCCAAATCTTGAAAATAACTGAACCGATTTTTCAATCCAATTAATAGTGTCGGAAAAATACGTGGACAAACATATTTACATACAAACATATGTACATATCCATAAAAACTTAATATTTGTTTGGAAGCATAATAGATTATGTAAATATAGTGAATTTCCAATAATAATAATGCATAGGTACTTGTCAAATTCATAACCTCCTTGTTTGAAGTTCGTTAAAGTGTGAAATTATGCACACACTACCTTACATAGGACCTGATGTTAAACACCTGGCGATTTGAAAGAACGTAGGTAAAATGTTAATTAAATAAATAAAAAACAAAAACATATTCTCTGAAAATATTTATATTTTAACACAATAATTATGATCGTCTACATAAAATGTATGGCGGGAATTTCTAACGGCAATACTCCAGCTATTCTTAAGCCACCGGAGTTATTTGATTCATTGGTTACTTCATCATCAAAGTCACTACATTCGTTTTCACTGTCACTGGCCAAATTAATGATAAAAGGCTCGACTAAGTATGCACCTCTACTTCTATTTCAAGTTTTTTTACGTGATTGCAATGCTTTTGCCATTCATTCACTGTTATATTATTGAAGGCGTCTGCAATCAAAGAAGCATTTCAGAATTTGATTTATTACGTTTCGTTTCATCGAGCTCCAAATCATTTCGATTGTATTTAAGTCGCAATGGTATGGCGGTAATCTTAATAACACGCTTTGCCTATTCTTTTTCAACAGTTCGTTAGGAGTTTTGTTCAGTGTTGTCTCATGTAAATTAGGCAGAAGATTATTGGTACCCATTTTTTGAAATTCGTATTATTCATTTCGGCGTGATAATTGGCAATTTTTGTATTTCATTGGAACAGCAGTAACGCATTTTCCACAAACGCTGCTTGTCCTCCCGCATGAACAATTATCGTTCTATTTCCCTTGGAGACTGGGTTTAGCGCACCATCAACTTCATCACTCTGCCAACAGCATCCAGCTATATGAGATGCGCGAATATAGGTCTCGTCCAAAATATGACAGGTTTTTGTTCACCTAGTTCATTCTCTTTAATTTTTTGAAGATAAATTACTCTCCATGCAGAAATATCATTTCGTTATATTAGAGTGTCTTCTTGGAGCACATTTAATAACTTTGCTATTGAGGGAATTGCTTTGCGCATGATTTAAAATTCATGAATTTTTCTTCTAATGACACTAAATCATCCACTTCAATTTTACCTTTCCTCCTTTTCCTTATCTTACCTGGCGTGGAAATTTTTGTTCCAGTTTCATCTGCCTGTTCTTTTTCCTTTACAAGTTTTCTAACAAATCGCTCCAGAACACCTACAGCAAAAGTAACGAAAAAATTAAATATATGATACTTATACCTTTTTTTTACTAGCACGTGCGAAATAATGTTTATGTAAAATTACTTTCAAAAGCTGGCAGCACTAACCTGTGGCGGCAGCTACGCGTTCATACAATTTTGCGAAGGGTATTATCGGTGTCTGAAGACGCTTTTCTTCCTTCATTAAATCTAGGACTTGTAATATAACGTTCCTCGCATCACTTTTTAAAGCTTTCGGAATTGTTCACTAGCTATGACCACGAAACGAAAAATAAAAGCACGGAGCAAACAACCAATGGCGGATATGTCACCGAATGGCAGGTAGATTGACATTTCAAAATGGCGTCGTTAGTTCCTCTTTATGCCACCGGGCCAGAAAAGTTTGTGGCACTGTAAAGAGGCTGGACAAATTATTAAGAACGATTTATGAAACTGCTCGAGAGTTCTTTTATATGAAACTTAGATTAAATAAATCACATTAATGTGAAGTGCGTAAAGAAAAAAAATTGAATACATTTTAAAATAAAATTAATAGTGAGTAGCCTATGTCCACGGCTTTTAATTACTGTTTTACACAGGCGAGGCTGAATCTACCAATTCTTCTAAGAAAATGTCGTGCAGCTCTCTTAAATTGCCACATTGTTGACATGAAACCTTTTTTTGACTTCGCACCAATGATGCTCTATTGGGTTTAAATTTGGGCTGTTAGCTGGCACATATAAAACAGAAACTGATTCAATGTGAGAAATTCCATAACGGTGCGTGCTTTGGATCATTGTCGTGCTCGAATGTCCAAATAACCGAAGGCACGTCTTCCGCATAATGTAACATTGTTTCTTCCAGTAGGTATATTTTGTATTGGAATTGATCCACGTTCCCTTCTATCAGCTTAACAGTTCCAACACCATGTTCAGAAAAGCAGCCCCGAATTTTCACATTTCCCCCACCATTCTTTAATGTCACTTTTGTGTATTTAGGGTTGAATGCTTTATTCGGAGGGCGTCGTACATATCGTTTTCCATCAGAACATACCCTGTTTATTTTTGTCTCGTCAGAAAAAAGAACATTTTTCCACTGTCTTACTGTCTAGTTTTCATACCTTCTTGCAAATGTAAGCCGCGCTTGCCTATGGCACCGTTTTAACATGGGCACCTTCCGTGCAACTTTTCATCTACCAAACGCTTTCGAATAGTGCGTTCCGAGATTGCTGAAGAATTGTTATCACCAAAATATGATTTTCTCAGCTCATTAGACTCTTTATAAGGATTTTGTTTCGCCAAACGAAAGATATTTCGATCATCTCGAAAAGATGACTTTATCTGTTTAGGTGCACGCGGAACATATGAAGTAGTTTGATACGTGACAAAATGCTTCCTAGCGTGAAAACCATCGTTTTTTAGCATTTTTTTTTATCGTTATAGGTTTGGCTTAGTGGCCACAATCTCACCTGATGTTAAGTGACGATATGGCCCAGGATGGTAAACGCTAAACCTAGTGGAAGACTGGCTCTCAAGTGCAGCTGCCGGAACACACCTATTGATGCTTGACGACAGATTTTCAACTTGAGGGTGGTAGCTAGCCAGGCGGGCATCAGAAAAAACCCTACCACCATGCTATAGTTTCCTCACGATGTTTTCCTTCACCGAAAGCTCAGGCTCATTGTAGGGATTCGAACTCACGTCATTCGACGCGAAGTCGTACACGCTACCACTGCGCCATCATCGCTTCAAATTGCAGATGGTCGGCTATCTTTTTGTACCACCAATTCTACTCGTAACAATATTTTATTTTTCCTCATTATTTTCATATGTATTAACCTTTAAGACTTTTACAGCACTAAATGTCGCTAAAATTATACGAATAGTGACTTATAACCGCAGAACCAGAAAGTGGTCTTTATTTAAAATTGAATAAAAAAATAAATTATTCAGCGTTCTTAATTATGTGACCAGCCAGTAAGTAGTAATCAAAATCAAAAAGTTAAGTACAGTAAGTAGTAACGTATAAAGTTTATCTATTTATTTTTACCCAAACATGTGTATCAACGAATTTACCGCTAGTATGGAAAAGTTTTGCGATGCCGTGAGGAATAAAAAAAAAACATGCAATTAGTTATACTTGTTAGTTTGAAAAAATCTTCCCTTTAAATAAGCGTTCATAATTATATGACCACAATTGTATATATATATATATATATATATATATTTCTTCGTTAATTACCATATTGAATAATTACATGCAAAATGCTGTATAACACCCATAAAGATGGAAACTTATGTAGACTATTGCCTGCTGCAGCTCGGGTCATTTTTACCAGAGTACCATAGTCCTTCAAATTTAACGTTATAAGACATTTGAGCAGGGCGTCATGACAACGACTGGTGAAGGATTGTGGACCCCTCGGTGGTCGCCAATTTTATTGGATCGCACTGTATTCACCATTAGTTAAAGTACGGTCACTTTGCCATGCTACGATAAAAAAACATTGCCTCGCTGAGGGTGTTCTACCGTCTCTACCATGGCCAGTGTTCTGAAGAACTTGGCTCTCTTTATAAACAGAACCACACACATTGGGCTCCAGAACCACACCTTTACGGTAATATTTATTTTGGCAGAAACGAAGAAGTTCACTATGTAATATCTTTGCTGTACTCTTAAGCTGTGGAACCCATATCCTGACTAGAGTGTTCCTTCCATTCTACATCGGGTCCTTCAATCAGAACATGAAGAGATATTTGAACTGGCTAGCATGACAGCGACGACTAGCGATGGATTCTAGATTACTCGGTGGTCGCCGTTGTGTTTGCATAGCATTGTGCTAATCATCAGGTACAGTGCCGTTACTTTTCGTGCTACAATAACAAAAGTTTTTTATCTTTATGGGCATTTTTATTGATATGGCCCAAGATGGTAACACGCTAAGCCTAGTGGGAGGGCTGGCTCTCAGGTGCAGCCGCCGTAAAACAGCTATTGGTGTTCGGCGATAGATTTTTAACTTGAGGGAGGTAGCTAACCAGTTGGGTATTAGAAGAAGCCCTACCACCAAGCTATGATTTCATCACAATGTTTTCTTTCACCGAAAGCTCAGGCTCATTGCAGGGATGAGCCTGATAAATCACGTTCATCGACGCGATGTCCTTACACGCTATCGTTGCTCCAATTCATTGGTCATCTCAACCAGGCGAAGACACTCGTGCATCTAGTTGTAGATAAATTTGTTTTATTAATCAGGATGTTGTATTCTTAGATCCCACTGCATAAGTAGGCAGTAATCTGTTTTTCTATTATATACATATATGCAATTTAAACAACAAATTAAACACTATAATATTAAAATACAATAAAGTTGCTTATAAGTATCTTTGAGTACGATGGTTAATATAAAAGTATTAAAACAAAGACTTGTCTATTCTTACTAATTAGCAAGTTTCTAAGAAAATATGAATTTATTATTTTACACTTTTAAATTCTAGTCCGGCATATTCGTAGATGCTCTTCCAGAAGTCGATGACGTCAGCGCCGATGTTATGTCCAATTGTCAATGTGTCCCCTATCTCACCATAGCTCTTTGTGTCGTTGTCGTATTCAGGCCACACTACGCCTAGCGATGTATCAGGAGTTGGAGTACTAGTAAAGAATAAAAATTTAAAATTAATAAAATTGTTTACTGATAATTTAATCAATATAATGGGTGTTAGGCGACCGCTTTCGAAAACGAAGACAGATGATAGTACTAATGACACCTTTGATTATGGGAAGAAAATAAAATCGATCTTGATTTAAAAAAAAAAACTTTTATTAGCATTATTTACGCTCCATCGTGTTAGTACAGCTAAATGAAGCGATAGTGTCATAAAAAAAAAACATTCCTTTTATTAAAAAAAACCAGCAATGAACACATAATCATAAACAGCTGATGCTTGGGTCAACGAACAGCCGAGCGCTGCGCGGTCGGGCGCGACTCGAGCGCCGGCGCACCTAGCGATCACACGAATACTTATTTACAACATTTGTCTAAATAACGAACTTATCTACTTTGCCACTGTGCTAGTCTTTACCTAGCAGCTTTCTTTCGAATTCACCGGTTATGTACGATCTATTCAAATCAGTTCAGTAATAAGTTAATAACAAAAAGGTATGAAACAGCTTACCGATCTAAATCCTCCGTGGCCCTATGTAATAAGGTTCAAATTTAAACCAAATACATCTCGTTGAGATAGCCAAGTGCCGGGTTCGATTCTCCTCCAAAGTACGCAATGATGAAATTTGAATGTCAATTCTAAATAAACTTTGTAACGTAGAATGTGCACATACTAAATTAATTATTGTCACTACTACGTTTTATTTATTTATTTTATTGAATACAATTATAAATAACAGATTGATAATTACAACGGCACAAAACAATTAATATTGTTACGACACGCGGCCCGGTGTGATTTTAAGTGCGTTTAATACGCGTCATGTCTTGCGGTTCGTAGGTTCAAAATAACCAAAATTTTCGAAGTGTATTTTTCAAAGAATAAGAGGAGTTTTTATCTATTTTTAATTAGTTTGCTAATTACTAGTCTAACAACTTTTGTATTTAGATAAATTTCGATAAAGTCAAAGGTTTTAGAGAAAAAAAAAATATTTTTAACCCAAAAAACTCGTCCAGCGGCAGATGTATACACATTTGTATTAGTCATCTTTATCTATGCTAGTATATACATCTTAGGCTGCTCAATTGAAACCGATTTGAGAGAAAAAATAAAAGGTGCACTTGCTCACGCGCAGCTCACGGCAAAAGAAGTGGTTGGTTTTGGCGGGATTGATTGCTATGTTTAGTATTTTTAGTTTTTGAGTCACGTTTCATTTAGACTTTCATGTGCGCAAGAGCGACAGATATTCGTTCAATCATATTGTTAATTAAATTCTTGTTAATATTTTATTGTTACATTTTGTGTCTCTTGTTAAGTTTGTGTTGTTTTTGTTATTGTTTTATTTTAATAATGCCTAACGCGTACGTTTATAGTGCTCGTGAATACGGTGACATGTTAATGTGCCTTGGAGAAGCTCGCGGGAATGCTTCGCGTGCGTTGCGAATTTACCGAGATTCCCGAGAGCTCGACATCCGGCTGACTCTCGTCTGATAACAGCAGCATTTCAGCGAGTGTTAGAAAATCGGCTCATTGCTCCAGTAGCGGCAGTAGGTGAAAGTCAAGTGGCTGTTCAGTCCGAGGAGCGCATTTTAGATGTCGTTCGCCGTTATCCGAACTTACGTACACGAAGTATCGCTAAATTGTTAAGGCGTCGGAATGGAACAAGTGTGTCATACTGGACAGTTGACAAGGTGTTAAAGCGTAACCGAATGCGGCCATACAAAGTACACAAAGTGCAAGCTTTGGTACCTGGCGATCACTACCGCCGGCGAGTTTTCTGCCGTTGGTTATTACCAGCAACGTGTCCCTGGTTTCATTGAGCACGTCATCTGGACTGACGAGTCAACATTTACCAGAAACGGGCTGTGGAACCGAAGAAATACACACGAGTATTCCGAGGTGAACCCGCACGCTGTTCTACAAACCGGGCACCAAACCCGATGGTAGGTTAACGTATGGGCAGGTTTATTTAAGAATCGCATACTAGGGCCAGTGTTTCTGCCACAGCGACTTGACTGACAGCGATATTTAAACTTTATAAATGAACAGTTGGTGGACATTTTAGACGACCTATCATTGGCTGAATATCGCCGCACATGGTTTCAGCATGATGGTGCACCTCCACATGTGGTAAGGTTCGTCCCTGAGCGCCTCACCGAGCTGTTTGATGATCGCTGGATCGGCAGACTAGGACCACGCGCTTGGCCACCTTGCTCACCCGATCTGACCCCGTTAGACTTCTTTCTGTGGGGGTATGTGAAAGAAAGGGTTTTTGATAGTGCTAACGAAATGCGCCAAAGGATCGTGAATGTTTTCGACAAACTACGTGCGGACTGTGCCGAAGACCCCACGATAATGCCCCGCCTGCATAAGGAGACGCAACGCCGAGCTCAAATCTGCCTCGAAATGAATGGGGCACAATTTGAGCCGCATCTCATAAGGCCACGGAGGATTTAGATTCGTAAGCTGTTTCATACCTAAATTTTTTTTAATAACTTATTACTGGACTGATCTGAATCATGAATCTATCCTTGTTAAAATTTCATTTAAGTATTTTTTCATTAACGGGGAATCGAACCCGGTACTTAGTTTACTCAACCGGCGAATTCGAAAGAAAGTGGCTAGGTAAAGACTAACACAGTAGCAAAGTAGATAAGTTCGTTATTTAGACAAATGTTGTAAATAAGTATTCGTGTGATCGCTAGGTGCGCCGGCGCTCGAGTCGCGCCCGACCGCGCAGCGCTCGGCTGTTCGTTGACCCAAGCATCAGCTGTTTATGATTATGTGTTCATTGCTGTTTTTTTTAGTAAAGAAATGTGTTTTTTTTAATGATACTATCGCTTCATTTAGCTGTACTAACATGATGGAGCGTAAATAATGCTAATAAAACGTTTTAATTTATTTATTTTTTAATCAGGATCGATTTTTTTTTCTTGCCATTATCAAAGGTGTCATTAGTACTGTCATCTGTCTTCGTTTTCGGAAGCGGTCGCCTAACACCCTGTATGTCTACTTATTCATATTGTTATTATTAAAAGATGTTAAATGCCAGGATAAATTAAACCAATATAATATAAATTTTGTTACAGAACGACCGACTGTCTTCACGAATAGCGCCATAGCACCTGGTAAGCATATCCATAGATCGATAAAATATATTTTAAAAACAAGACTTTTCATCAGGTTTATATTAAACAAATACTCTTATAAGAGATATTTCATAAACCATGTTATTCTATTTTGGCTTTATTGTATTTTTCTTATCCCCTCGTGTGTCCAACATCATGCAGATTTTACCCCTAACATTTTACAATATAGAAATTTAAACTTAAACGCAAGTTAATGATAAAAAATAAGATGGAAACTTCGAGTTGTTCAAGTACAACATATATTGGATAACTTAGTTGAAAACCAAATTATAGTTTCATGTTTTGTCGACTGCCCAATTTAAGCGTTGAATTAAACTATATATTTATATTAAAAAGTTACTGTAAATGACAGACAGCGTCAGATATGTTAGTGACGTATGAGTATTAAACACATTTTTATCGTGCTTTGCTTACCCATACTTTGCAAAGTTGGTAAAGATTGTGCAAACAAACTGCACCATCTGATACTCCTTACTCCCTTTTTTAAGTTCGAGTCCAAATTTCTTGGCATTGAATAGATACATTAAATCATCTAAATGAGCCGCTCCAGTTATTCCGTATTTTAAACCTTCTTTGCCATAGACATTTCTATCGGATACACAAGAGAATTTGTAAAAATATCTCTTAACATCATTAATCTTGGGCATATCCCTTATTAATCTATAAATATCGTAAACAAAACTGGATTCGTTCATGTACGAGATAAATTCTTTCATAGCCTTGATTTCCACTTTTTTATCACCATAGAAATGATTAATAATTCTATCTGATACTTCTAGAATTACATTTGGATTGGTTTTGACCAAAATCTCTCTTGGTACGAACAGTTCTGGGTATAAATTATACTCATTTATAATACTGCTCTTAAATTCTTGTATTCCAAGCAAAGATTCTTCATTAGTATGGCCAATTAGAATATCGACTTTATTAATTCTTCCATTCTTTATTGCATCTACAGGATCTTCAATTAAAAAGTGATCCTTACCGAAATCTTTTTCGACAACTGGAGTGAAGTGATACATTTTAATATTATTATTACATCGCTCTTCAGATGCTATCACGCAAGGATTGGAGCCAATGAGTTTTTCCGCTGGAAGATTTTGAAGAAATTTGAGTAGCTCATCGGGGTTTTTCGTATCTATTCCTAAATGTTTTCCAAGAGTGAAAGCACGTCTACGTGGCTGATATGACAGTGACCATTCAGAATACGGCACACCACTCATTGAAATACCTCTTTTGAACAATCCCTTAGTTAATGGTGATACAATATGGAAAACTGCTGAAGCTCCACCAGCGCTTTCTCCTATTATAGTAACATTATTTGGATCACCACCAAAATTAGAAATGTTTTCTTGAGTCCATTTGAGTGCAGCTACTTGGTCTTTCAAACCGGCGTTACCGGGTACATCTGCTGTATCTAGACAGAGGAATCCAAACGCTTCTAATCTGTAGTTAATAGTGACAAGCACTACATCTTGAGCTACGAGGAAATCAGGACCGTACTCGTTGTCGTTACCAGATCCGCTGTTATATCCACCTCCGTGAATAAAGAACAGGACAGGTAGAGGAGTTTTTGGACTTAAGTTTGGAGTGTATACGTTGAGATACAGACAATCTTCGCTTCCCAGGAGGAGTTCGTTTGTTTTGATATCAATTTGTGGGCATACTGAACCGTGTTCAGTTGCTTTTCTTACTCCATCCCATGGCAAAGGTGGACGAGGTGCCTGAAATAAAAGACTTAAGATAATTAAAATTGATCAAGCTATATCTATAATCTAAGCATACTTCATTTCGTTGGCCACGGGGAAACGCATTATTTATTAAAGAATGATAGTAATTTTTCTAAGGCCTTATACCTAAAACGAATATTATTTTCTAGGTACTCCTACGGTTGCATTTATTTTAACAGCAATTTAAATCTTTTGATAATAAAAAAAAAACAAATAATAAAATGAAATTGTATTTAAAAATTATTCCTTCTTCTAGATGGTAAGAAACATTGTTAGAACCGATAGTAGTTGCTTTGACATTCGTAATGCATTATCAGAGCCTAAATTGAGCAAATGTTATTTTGAGTTTTATTTTTATATGAATGTATCAAAACTGATTTTCACTGTTGCGATTAATACTGATAATGTTTATAATAGTGCAAGTTTTACATCAAAATAAAACTATCGAGCATTGACGTTGCACAGCATCCGTGAGAAAAGTCGTTGTATACTTCCGCTTATTTTCCACCAATCACAGCGCTTTAAACTGATGAGCTTGTTGATCTGCAGCGCCATCTACTGAGTTTAAGTCACAGGAGGCCGGTGGGGGCATTTAATCTATCATAGCAATCTCTCACGAAGAGCTCTGAAATGGATGCTGTACATCCTTAATAATACAAGTTTTATTTATATGTAAAACTTGCACTATTATCGGCATGTGACGATTACACAGCATCTGTGAGAGACGTGTCAATAACTCCTGGCGACGCGATAACGACGCTATGTGAAATGGATGTAAAACCCCTGCAATGAGCCTGAGCTTTCGGTGAAGGAAAAGATCGTAAGGAAACCATAGTATGGTGGTAGCCTGGCTAGCTTCCACCCTCAAGTTGAAAATCTGTCGCCAAGCACCAATAGGTGTGTTCCGGCAGCTGCACTTGAGAGTCAGTCTTCCGCTTAGGTTTCGCGTGTTATCATCTTAGACCACATCGTCACTTAACATCAGGTAAGATTGTGGCAACTACGCTAAACCTATAATGATAAAAAGAGTACTTTCGTCAACACGGAGGGCTGAGGAGGTTCCTTGCCTCTCCGTTCGTGGCCCGCTGTGAAGCACAAGAGATTTTAGATTGTCGGCAGTATGTTTTCATAAAATCAAAATTGATGACGTTTAATAAGTAACCCAATTTGACTTGAAACTAACCACGGCTAACGTAGACGAAAAAAAAAGGACAGTGCAGCAGGCACGATCCCTTATATACCACTCTCCATGATGGGGCTGGCTAAATATCGCCGCAGAACTCCGATACAATAAAAATGTTTTTACCACAAGAAATAAAATTAAAACTAATTGACAAACACCTTATCCGAAACTAAGATTTTTCACACAACAAGAGGCCAAGGTAATACACTAATACAGCCGTTAGAATAGTTATATATAATTAATAAAATAGTTTATTTATGGTAATAATATTAATAGACCCCGGACGGATTTTACATGATAGTGCATCGAAATATTCTACTAGCTGCTTAAGCATAATCTTCTCGAAAATTTTACTAATCGACGGGAGTACAGAAATTGGTCTAAATTTCCAATATTACTTCTACAACCTGATTTAAACAGAGGAACTACTTTACTAATTTTCATTAGTAACTATGCACTGATTAAAATATATTCGCCAGATTTAGTGAAATATTGACAATTAATGACTGGACTACTATTACTGACATTCCCCAAATGTCTTCAGAGTGTTTTAAATTTCATTTCTTTAAAAGTCCTAATGAATTAATTACTGCACTAAGGAATGTAAAATAAAATTTTGAATTCAGAAGGTTTAATCAGATTTTCTAAGAGTGATGCAGCACCATGGGATGATGATATTAAATTTTGTGTTACTTCTAAAGGCATATTAGTGAAATAATCCTGTTGCTACCTCCGACTGTTTGAGATATGTACACCCTTGACGCTTAGATTAAGCGAAGTATCATTTTTCCTTATTTATTATATGATAAACAGTTTTGGGTCTTATTACTAGATTTAAGAACTTCTTAAAAATATCGCTTTTGTAGCTACATACTCGTTTAATTTTTTTTAATAATTTCTAACATAAGCATGAAATGAATCACTAGTTGTCAAATATTTCCTCTCATATAAATCATATAGTCGGCCTCTACTTTTTAAAATACCTTTGGTTGCCCACTCGTTAAAAACCATTTTTTTTTCTAACACTAATAACCTTTGTTGGGCAATGTTTACTAAATTCAGTGCTTGTGATATTAACCAAGCTGCGGCTAGTTAGTATGCGGATCTATGTTATTTAAATTTTCTGTAGATAAACGCTGTTTAAAGCTATAATTTAAACCCGTATCCCAGTAATAATGCTGTTACTAATGATTTTGAAATTACTAAAAATGTTGTTTATACAAGACGCAGTCAGGAACGTGGTTCTGGTTGGCTCATTAAAATGCGGATCTAAGTTAACGACTTAAATAGCGATGTGAATGTAGAGTGACCTCTGGAGACGAAATTAAAATATCTATATTATAGTCACCACATATTAAAACGGAATTATTGATATTAAATATTCTTATTAATATTTCCTCCATTGTTTGTAAAAACAGTAAAATATTTGATGATGGATGTCTGTAAACACATAAATACAATTAATCTACCCATCAGCACAGGCCACTTCACAAACACAGTCTATTGAGAGACTGCATAAATATCTTTTCGGTTATTTTTAGATAATACTATACAACCACAACAGACAGCGATCGTACGATTGTAAAAACTGGCAACCGAAAAGTGTGCTTTATCAAATATGATCTGATGAGGCTTAAGCCAGGTTTTGATGGTATACTGTTATGTTACCCTAATCCTGTCATATTTTTACCAGATTTAAAAATAATGCAGTATCATTAGTCAAACTATATGACACTACTAAGTCACGATTGCCCATGTTATTATAAAGTATCGTAGCAATGTAGGACAATTTATCGCTTGATGCGGTAGCACAGATGGCGGACAAAATAAACGAAGTTACACCGGCGGTACCATTCTATCAGGTAGCAACTACCTCATCCTCTGCAACTGTGCCTTATACGTGATGATATGCCTTACACTATCGAACATATGCATCGTAAGATTGATGCTATAACGCAGTTTTTTTTCGATCTAACTATACTGTTAGCCTTAGGGGCCCTGGAGCCTTTGCGGCTTTTACAGTGTTGGGGTCAATAATACCAACTCTTCAATGGACTGTATTTTATTTTCGGAAGTGGTGTAGTCGGACACAGTTCCGATACTACACTGTTATTTTCGAGCCGTGCCATTCAACAATCCGGCACTATACTTCACATAAAATAACACTTACAACTATTACATAGTTCAAGCTCGTTAAAAAACACAATCTGCCTGTAATAGGCCCTAAATTTGTAGGCGGAGTCACAGAAGTAATAATAATACTCAAAAAATATACACAGTATGACGTCATTGCGGCTTCATAGCTCGCGTGCGTCGCAACTCTCAAATTTTAATTAAAACACAAGTAAATGACTTAATATATACAGGAACACTTTGTATAAATCAAACTCAAATACGTAGACTCTTTATTGGTACAACTTACTCTGTTGTATATAGGGCGCTTATCCCTGTACATAAGAACGTGACGTCAATCGTCTTATAATCTGCTAACTATCTTATGTATAGCGCATAACTACTTGTAAAAATCATTATACTGTGAAGCTGTAATAAAAATAACCATAACTCGTAATACAAGTTCCTAATTACGACTGGTATACATAGAATACAAAACATGTTCTCAAATTGAATATTACAAACATATAAGGCTCCGACATCCTTATTTCTATACTCTAAACATAACCCTCTTTAATAATTAGAATAAAAACCCTTAAAATAACCAAAATAATATAAAAATATTCACCTAGTTGGGGTATCGCGACTATGCCTCACAACTAGTAATTTTTATTATGTATAATTTTCATAGTCATTCAATAAACAATAAAAGAAACTAACTAAACTAAGCTAAGACTCATCTGTCCTCAACAATCTCCCCCCGGCGAAGACACTGAGCCCCTTAATCTATCGGGAGGATGATGAGTCTCTTTGCTGGTCGTCTGAAAATTCCTCCACGCGTCCTCACGTCCGCGCTGCGTATGACTCCATCTGAGCCTTCGTATATTTTCTCGACTTGCCCTTTGGGCCACACGTTTCGCGGTAACAGCCCGTCTGCTATTACTACTACGTCACCTACTTTAATACGTTCAATATTTTGAGGCCTGACGTCACCACGGGGTGTTAGCGTAGGTAAATACTCGCGAATCCACCGTGTCCAGAACATGTTTGCTAGTGCCTGTGACGCTCTCCAGGTCCTCTTATCGGCTGCGTTGCACTCTCCGACGTGAGGTACACCTATCGCTGAACCGATTAAAAAATGATTAGGCGTTAAAGCCTCCGCCTCACAATGTTCTACTGACACGTGTGTTAGCGGTCGCGAGTTTATTGTATGCTCTATTTCGGTCAGAGCAGTAGATAATATTTCTTCGCGTGGCGCGCGTTCGTTGAGCGTGACGGCGAGTGCGGTTTTAACACTACGTATTAGCCGTTCCCACGCTCCCCCCTGGTTCGGCGCGCCCGGGTCAATGAACTTCCATTCCGAGTTCTTTGACCTCGCGTAATCTTTTAGGGAAGGCAACCACTCGTTGTATGCATTCCTGAGTTCGACGTCCGATCCGCGAAAATTCGTACCGTTGTCTGACCATATTAATTCGGGCCATCCTCGCCTGGCCGCCATGCGTCGCAACGCCATTATGGCTGAGTCTGTACTTAGACTGGCCACGATTTCTATGTGGATGGCTCGGGTTACCAGACACGTTATTAACATTCCCCAACGTTTTTCACGTCGCCGCCCGATGGTCACTGTCATAGGTCCGAAACAATCGATACCACTCCTTGAGAACGGTCTTGTGTACGCACTTAATCTTGCGCCCGGTAAATTTCCCTTTACTGGTGTTATGGGAGAAGCTTTTCTTAGCTTGCATATATAACACTTTCGTAATGCTTTCTTTACTGCGGGTCGCAGTCGTATCACCCAGTATCTCTGTCGTAGGCTATTTACGACGTGTTCTCTTCCGACATGGTGATTGTTCGCGTGCTCGCTTCGAATGAGCAATTCTGTGAGGTGATGTGTCCCATCTAGTACTGGCGGTTCCTTCATTGACGTGGGTACTATAGCCGCGCGTATACGTCCGTTTAAACGTATTATCCCGTCGGCTCCATACATCGGGTCTAACTTGTAAAGTCGGCTCGTTCTGTCGACGTTATTCCCGTTTGATAAGCGATTCATTTCGCTCGGAAAACTCTCTTTTTGAGCTTCTCGAATTAAAATAATGTCTGCCCGTTTTAAGTGAGATACATCCATCTCTGTCGCTCGCTTACGACACTTATCAATGAATGCGAGTACGTACGCTATTGTCCGTCTCGCCCGTTCGTATGAGGAAAATCGTTGAAATCTCAGCCATGATGTTTCATGTATGGTCGTGTGAGCCACGAATGCTTGCTCCTCGACTGCCTCCAGTCTCTCAGATACTTCGATGGGCCATCGATCCTCTGCCTCGTACAGAAAAGCTGGCCCCACAAACCACCGGTCATCGCTTTTCAAGCGAGTGTTCCCTGACCGGGTGGCGTCGTCAGCTACATTCTGCGCTGTCGGCACCCATCGCCACTGTCTGGACTCGGTAAGTTCGGCTATTTCTCCTAGCCTATGCGCCACGTACGGTGTGTATCGCGATGAATCATTACGTATCCAGTGGAGTACAGTCTTAGAGTCGCTCCAATATACGACTTCAGGTTTTCCGTCATACTCTTAAAATTTCTGATGCTAGCCGCGCACCAATCAAGCTAGCCTGTAATTCCATTCTCGGAATACTTTGCGCTTTCATAGGCGCTACTTTTGCTTTTCCTGCGACTAGCGTTACGTTCACGCTGCGGTCGTCGTTCACAAATCTCCAATATGCGGCCGCTGCGTATGCCTGCTCACTGGCATCACAAAACACGTGGAGTTGTCGGTTAATACTGTGACAGGTATTGTATACACGAGGCAAACGTAACTCGTCGATGTAACGCAAATCTGACTGCCATTCACTAAAAACAGTTGCCTCGTCTGTGGGTAGCGGGTCATCCCAGCCCACGCTTTCTCTCCACAAGCCCTGCAGCATTATCTTAGCTGTGATTGTATACGGGCTAATTAATCCTAGTGGATCGAAAATCGACATGACGGCACTCAAAGTCTCGCGTTTAGTGGGCGTCCTTTCGTCGCGTTTAACCTCTACAGGTACTCTGTGTCTAGCGGTATTGAACGCTAGCTCGTCTGTTCGCGACAACCATAACACTCCCAGTGTCTTCCCAAACTGGTTAGCGTTAGCTCCTAGTTCCTTCGGTGTTTGCGTTTGACTTTCACTAGGTATATCGCTGAGTAATTCGGCGCGGTTCGAACTCCATCCCGCGAGTTCGAAACCCGCTCTTCTGTGTACCTCTTGTACCTCTTGAACGGCGCGAGAAGCCTCTTCCATATTATCATAGCTGTCGACCCAGTCGTCCATGTAATGGGCTCGTGTGATGGCGCGATATGCTAGCGGGTGAGTGTCGATGTGCTCTTCCGCGTTACGGTTTCTTACACTGTGCGCGATATAAGGGGAGCTGCGCGCCCCGAATATCATTGACGTCATCACATACTTCTCGGGTGGTTTCGACCTGTCGTTTCCTCGCCAAAGGAAATGTTGAGCTGCGCGATCCTCTTGACGTATTTTCACTTGAAGGAACATTTCTCTTATGTCCGCCGTGATTGCGATTTTCTTTTCCCGGAATCGAAACAAAACACCTTGTAGTGAACGCAGAAGGTCCGGTCCGTCTAACAGCATGTCGTTGAGACATTTTCCATTTACTCGGGCTGCTGCATCGAACACCATTCTGACCTTGCCCGGTTTATTTGGGTTTGTTACAGCGAAATGTGGTAAGTACCAGGTAAGCTTTTCTTCCCTGTGACTTGAATCACACTTGGTGGCATATCCCTTGGCCACTAGTCCATCCACCTGAGCCGAGTACGCGGTTTTGAACTCCGGTGATGCATCCATTTTCTTTTCTATGGTGCGTAAGCGCCTTACAGCCATGTCATAACTAGGCGGCATGACTACATCATCTGTGGCCCATGGTAGGCCTACCTCGAAACGACCGTTAACCCGTCGAACGGTTTCTTCGAATATGTTTTTTGCTCGTTCTTCGAGAGCGTTAGGTTTTCGAATCTTTGATATTCCCAGCGCGTCGATATCGAAGTGCGCCCTCACGAGTGCATCGAGTTCAGCATCTCTCTCGCCCACGTTTTCTGGATACGTGCGAATATGCAACACTCTATTCTCTTCCTGTGTTACAATCGAGCTACGTGGCATTTTCCCATGCAACACCCATCCCAGTCGTGTTAATGACGCGGCCGGTTCGTTATGCCTACGCGATAACAAACGTCGTGTTACAATTAGATGCCAATTGTCAGCTCCGATAAGTACGCGTGGCTTCGCGTTCTTATAACACATATTCTCCGAACATAACTCCTTGAGATATGAACGTCTCAATAGTTCCGGTTTCACAGATTGACTTCCTAGGGTGAGGTTTCTGACCGTACGTGCTCTGATCTCATAACCATTCGTCTGGCCCTCGCCTTGTATTTTAATCTCGACCTCTTGGCTGTCGGCTTCGCGCTGAGTCGATGTGACGCCTTGAATATTCAAAACTTGTGTCGGGCCTTGTGCTCCGACCATTCGGGCAATCTCTTCATCGATCAGTGTGATGGTAGATCCTTCATCGAGCAACGCATACGTTTTCACCGTGCCCCCGTCTTGTTTCTTTATATGAATCGGACATACCTTCAATAAAACTTTTTCGTTGTTTCCCAGTCGATGTGCTGAGGCGGCAATAACAACGTCTTCCTTACGTGGTGTATAATGTAATAGCGCGTGATGTGGCTTTCTGCACTCCTCTATTCCGCATTTCTTTGCCTTGCACTTGTCACGTCTATGTTTGACGTCAAGACAGAGATAGCAGATGTGTGTCTCTTTCGCCCATTCCCATCTGTCTTTGACAGACATATCGCTCAATTTTTTACACCGTGAAGTTCTGTGTGCTTCCCCACAACAGTAACACGAAACACTTTTCGGTTTCTCTTCTATTGTGCTATACACCTTAGCACTGCGGTATCGTTCATTTGCCCTCTTTGGCAAATGTTCTTGTTTATTGTTAGCGGCGTGATTTCGTATCTGTACAGCTCCCGTTGATGATGAAAACGCGTATTTTAATGTGGAGTCCGCCTCTGCCATTAGGAATCTAGATAACTGAATTATCTCTGGCTCGGGTTGATTGACACACTCCTTGGCGTAGTCGCACCATCTTGCTACCATATACGGGCTCATCCGGTCTGTAACTTGCTGCGCTAACATGGGATTATGAATCATCCCTCGTTTATCAATAGTCTTTATGACCGTGACTATATTTTGCACTTTTATCGCGAAATTGTTTATTTCACTTGCCGCGGTGCCTAATCGAGGCAATCTCTTTAAATCTTCCAGGGCGCTATTCATTATAAGCTCCGGTCGCCCATAACATTGTTCGAGAGTGCGCATGATTATCTCCGGGTCACTCTCAGTGAATAATAAACTGGACACCGCTTGTTTCGCATCACCTTTCAGACACGTTCTGAGGCGAGTCATGTTTTCCATGGGCGAGTACTTGTACAAACTCGTCGACTCTCTCATGGCTGCCTTGAAAGGTAGCCACTCAGTAAATGCCCCACTGAATACCGGCAGGTCCTGCACGTGTCTAGGCGACGACCTACTCCCTGTTATTCGTTCCATGGCATTTACCAATCGATCTATTTTATCCTGGCCCCGGTCCGGCGTAGGTGTTCTGGGTCTCTGCCGCACCGCCCTTTCTTCTGTGACATGCCCTTGTGTCACTGGCGGGTGTGGTGCCCGCACCTCACCTTGCTCCACCCGAAGTGGTGGCGAAATTTCCTTGACCGGTTCACAATTCATGGGCGCTTGTGTTCCCTGCAGCCAATCGCTCACTCTGCGATTTGTATCGACTGCTTCTTCTGCACACAAGCTTTCCCGATCTGTTTCTTCTCTGATCGTTGCTACGTCCGCAGCTAACCGCTTCTTGATTAACGCCGTTTGCAACTGCAGCTCTTGTCGTCGGATCTCGACGAGTTGTTCCTCGGCTTCTAGTTCGGCTTGTCTGATCCGGGCTATAGCGCTTGCGGTGGACCGGTGCGAGCGTACGGACGGTGCTCGCGATCCTCGGGCTCTAGCGTCTATAACGGTCGTGTGGATCAACGTCGAACGCGGTAATGTTTCAGTCGCGGTCTCGGTCGCGATCGCGGTAACGTTCACGGCGCGGTCCGCGGACGTATGCGCGGACGGGGACGCGGGAGGATCTTCATATACCCGCATCCTATCCTCGGCTGCCTGACTCCTTGTAGTCGGCATCTTCGGCACTTGTAAGCCCCTAACGTCCCTAACGGTCCCTAACACCTAACAGTCCCTAACAGTCCTTCGGGAGGGCTTGGGTTTACACCACAAGATACGCTCCCTTAGGGATGGATACAATGGATAGGGTAGGTGGTGGGAACTACCCGTCAGAGGAATGAGACTACTACGGGGTGCTAGGTGATCGGCTGGAATGTCCGATCCCTTCAGCAGTGCCTACAGTCCGGCCCCTGCACCAGTAACACTCGTAACGGCGTAGTACGATTGACAACCCCGAAACTCTGGCCGTTTGGCACCGTTAGGTGGCCCGAGTTCGGTTATTTAATAGATTATCTTCTCTTCACTGCAAACTGCGTGGCCGCTCGCTGCACGTCGACAGGAAAGCACACGGAGACTCGTCGCACCGTTCGGTGTTCTTCCCTCGATGGAACAGCACCCGACGACTCGTCGCACCGTTCGGTGTTTTTCCCTCGGCGAGACAGCACCCGATGACTCGTCCACTTGACGAGATACACGGAGACTCACGCAGACTCGTCCAACTTGACGAGATACACGAAGATACACGGAGACTCGTCCAACTTGACGAGATAAATAACACGATGATACACGGAGACTCGTCCACTTGACGAGATAAAACACGATGATACACGGAGACTCGTCCACTTGACGAGATAAAACACGATGATACACGGAGACTCGTCCACTTGACGAGATAAAACACGATGATACACGAAGACTCGTCCACTTGACGAGATAAAACACGATGTCTCTTCGTTGTATTCGGAAGCGACGTCACTCGAAAATTTTCCAAATTCTTGATGGCTTGATCCGGCTGTCGGAGGACCACAAAATTGTTGGGGTCAATAATACCAACTCTTCAATGGACTGTATTTTATTTTCGGAAGTGGTGTAGTCGGACACAGTTCCGATACTACACTGTTATTTTCGAGCCGTGCCATTCAACAATCCGGCACTATACTTCACATAAAATAACACTTACAACTATTACATAGTTCAAGCTCGTTAAAAAACACAATCTGCCTGTAATAGGCCCTAAATTTGTAGGCGGAGTCACAGAAGTAATAATAATACTCAAAAAATATACACAGTATGACGTCATTGCGGCTTCATAGCTCGCGTGCGTCGCAACTCTCAAATTTTAATTAAAACACAAGTAAATGACTTAATATATACAGGAACACTTTGTATAAATCAAACTCAAATACGTAGACTCTTTATTGGTACAACTTACTCTGTTGTATATAGGGCGCTTATCCCTGTACATAAGAACGTGACGTCAATCGTCTTATAATCTCCTAACTATCTTATGTATAGCGCATAACTACTTGTAAAAATCATTATACTGTGAAGCTGTAATAAAAATAACCATAACTCGTAATACAAGTTCCTAATTACGACTGGTATACATAGAATACAAAACATGTTCTCAAATTGAATATTACAAACATATAAGGCTCCGACATCCTTATTTCTATACTCTAAACATAACCCTCTTTAATAATTAGAATAAAAACCCTTAAAATAACCAAAATAATATAAAAATATTCACCTAGTTGGGGTATCGCGACTATGCCTCACAACTAGTAATTTTTATTATGTATAATTTTCATAGTCATTCAATAAACAATAAAAGAAACTAACTAAACTAAGCTAAGACTCATCTGTCCTCAACATACAGCTTCACCGGGCTTGGGGGCCAGCGCTTAAGGCACTCAGCCGCGAAAGCATTGTAACAATTCCGAGGGTGCGAAAGTGGCCGGACCGGCTCGGACTAATTCCCTGTCATTTGATCTAAACTAACTATACATATATACATGTTTCTTCCCCCTGGGAGGAGGGAAGGAACATGTGTCGTGTAATTAGTGTTCTGAAATTTTTTGTCTAAACTAACTAGGCAAAAAAAGAAAAAAAAAGGTCCCTTACAGAACCTATGTACCTATGTGGCGTGCATGTGTGTATGTATAATGCAGTGTCATGTGTGTCTGTGATAGCTAGTGAATGTCGAGTCACAGTATCGCGCGAGAGGCTGCTTGGCTCAAAGGCTCCATGCCGATCGATCGGACCTAGGCTTGAGCTGCCGCAGAGGAGGGCGTTCTTGGCGGGTTTAACGCAGAGGCTCGACGCAACGTTGATCGCCCGATACCTTTCCAGCAAGCCTCAACCAAGATCTCATAACAAGCGGATAAAGGGACGTAGTCGCTCGCGGGGCGGTTAGCCCGCCGACCGTGATCACCGGACGTGCTGGTGCCATTCAAAATTCGCCGACAAAGCAGATAAGTGCATTCAACCATGTGAATTTTCAAAAAACAAGTCGAACAGTCGCTCTTAGCAGCCAGTAATAGTATTACAGTGAACCGTCGTTGATTTGTTACGGACACAAAAACTAAAGTGCAATTTTTAATTGATACAGGTTCCGATTTATGTGTTTATCTTGTACTTACAAGCGGTACTTACTTTTGCGTGCTTACCGTTCTTATAAAACAAATTACGAGCTTGATGCCGCAAACCACACTATAACTTCTACATACGGTTGGTGAAATTTGTGATTAGATTTTAAATTACGTCGTGACTTTGTATGGCGTTTTGTTATCGCCCATGTAAGCAAGCCGAGTATAGGCGTCGAATTTTTTCGTAATTTGTGCGTAATTCACGTCTTATAGACAATGTAACATCGCTTACATCAACCGTGGTTGCTTCGGCTTGCTATTGCCTGGAGATAAAAATCATATTCAGTAATTCCGCGTATCATAAGCTGTTACAGGAGTATCCTGATATAGTGCAGTCAGTTGGTAATCCACAGGATCGTTAATGTAAGCACAAAACGCAACATTTTATCAGGACGACTCCTGGGCCACCTGTGTTTGCAAGACCCAGACGACTCGCACCTGATCGATTAAAAATAACGAAACAGTAATTTGAAGATATGGAACGCACTGGAATCGTGAAGAGGTCTGAAAGTTCCTGGTAATCGTCACTTCATTTGTGCCTAAGAAGGACAAAGGTTTGCGTCCTTGCGTGAATTACCTGGCCGCCGTTCACAAGGCTCAGCAGTATTATACAATTATTAATCCCCTAGTACACTACCGTACTATACACACAATCGCCCACATAATTATTTTACATATGAATGTTTTTTTTTTGGATACTGAGTAGTGAAACACACACGACATAAAGTTCCCCACATCAAATTTTAACAATTTTTCATATAATTTAATTAAATTATTTTATTATACATCTAAATTGTTCCCAATTAAAATTGTAATTCCTATTTAAGTCTGTGTTCAAAACCTTATCTATTATTTGGTTATAAGTAGCACCTGCCATACAATAATTATTAATGTTGTCCTTTAAATTCTGTGACAACATCAACACTAAGCCTTTACTGATTTTGTCACAAAAACTAATTTTTTTTACAGCACTGACATCAGCACACCCATAGAACATATTATTATGACTGAAGGATTTATTAAGAAGTTTTTCAGTGGTTGGTGCAGCTAGTTTAGGTATTGTATGAACCATTTCAGAGGACAGGGGCTGCATGGAAACTGGCCCCTGAGTCTTATCATTTGTTAGTGGCCATGTGCCATACAAGGATCTAGAGAGGTCAAAATCAATCAACACAGAATAACTACTGAGTTATTTAATCCTCTTCATGTTCCTCGCAACTGACTGCATCAACTCACTTATTGACAATATATGTTCACTTAGCTGATTTTGTGAACATTCATATTTTGATGATAAATTTCCTTGATTTTTAACTAAGCCTGTAAGTGTTGTATGTCAATGCTGTATACATCCTGTATTTTTTTGAATTTTGATTTTTTAATTCTTCCCTTAATCATATTTTTTACTAAGCTAAAACAGCTATAGATTGATTAGTTTTTTCCACATTTAATATTATTAATTTTAATGTATTTTTAATTTTTATATGACTACTCATGACCGCATGGTCTGTAACTGTGCAGTTTAAACTAGCCTGTTGCTGAATATGAGGTAGTGTAGGACTACTGTCTACTAAATAATTGCTTAATTTATTGTTAAAGTCTGTGTTCATCTATATATTATTTAATTTTTAACATAATATCAATTGTGGTAAATTGATCTAAACACAAAGTATAAGGACTGTGATTTAAAACCCTGTTAATATTTAACTGATTATAAATTTGAATTCAATCAACAAATCTAGGGAGTCTTTTTGAACATATTACCATATAATTTCATATAATTACTATTTTGACTTTAAGATCATACTACCACCGATTCACCCACTATACAACACTTACATTGTGGACAACGTCACTTATAAATTAGGTACCATACTTGTCTCGATTTGTTTGACAATCTGTATCAGCAAATTAGAACTACTAACTAACTACTATTACTACTAACTATTAGAATTAGAAAAACTAATTATAGCCAATCACAGCATGCGTAAAAACAAATATATTAATGGTTATAATTAAAATATATGTAGAATATTATTATATATAGGAAAAAAAAAATTGAAAACATACACATATCATATACAACACATATTACAAACAGCATGTTATATAAAATTTGTAGCACTATTCAAGAATTCATAATTTTCTTTCTTCTTATTTATATATAGTTATTCTTTATGACTATATTTTTAAAATTGGCTTTTCATTCCTGCTACACACATTTATTTATATGTTTACCTCTCTTAGCTTAGTTTTGGTGATTGCTTTATAGGTGTTGTGAAGTTACTGCGATGAACAAAGTGGCTGGTGATGACTGGAAAGGCCACAGCACAAGATATGAAGGTTAGGCTGGCATTAAAGGAATGCAAAGCTTCTAGGGCACTCTGTAAGCAGTTATTGCAGGAATAAGAAGACAGTGAGTTTGAATTTAAGAAAATAGATAGGAACACAATACTAAAGAATGAAATAGCTGAATTACACATTAAATTAATGGACACTCTTGCTCAGCACGATCAGCTGGAGGACATAATAACATCATTGGACAACTGCAGTGAGACTCATGAGTATGCACTTAACCACATAAGTAAATTACAAACGGAACTATATAACTCCCATAAATTAATTAGTGATCTAGAGTTTTCACCTTGATGTGTTAAAAAAAAGTTATAACGTTTTTAAACTCTTAAACACATATAAATATGTTTAAATTTTTTTTAATTTTAAATCATCGTAAATAATATTTTATTTTCAATATATCGTAAATAATTTTTACCTTAAATCTTAATTTTCCGATTGGCGGCTCCGCGTATGGTATTCCTTTGAAACTGTAATATTTGGTTTCCCCAGTTACTGTGTCCAATTCTTCACCTTCCAGCCAACCCTGTGCCACTTGAATTCTAAACATGTTCGGACATGCAGCACTACCCTTTAAAGTTCAAACTGTAATCATTCATATATTTTCTATTAATACGTCCTTAAACTATATTCTTAATTTGGTACGAACTGAAAGAGCGATATACAAAAATTACAATCGACTATTATACAAAGGCTGAGTGCCTTTCTCGGCCGAGTGCCTTTCTCGGTTGAGTGTATACTATGATATCTTCGAACAACGTTTTTTATTATTATTTAACGACATCTGTCGATTATAGGTGATGTATCTACGACAGAACAATTAATAACAAATAAGTTAAAAGATAGCAACTATGAAGTACGATTAGACTTAAAAGTATATTAGTTCTACTCTTACAAGATCAGGACATTTTCTCCAAAATATCAGATTATTTTAAAAGAGCCTTCGAGATTTTTATGGAAAATCTTTAATCAAACAGAGAGATGAATTATGAGGTTATAAAATATAACAAAGGAAACAGGGTTTTTAGTATAGCAACACACAATATTGTAAAAGAATAGACCATTTTAATGGGTTTATTCCTAAAACTCGGAGTTTGTAGCTTAGGTTAGGGATTATCCCATTTCGTCCATTGACAACATTTTAAAAAAGTATACCCGTTTTGATGCGCATTAGCATTTTTTGTGTGAATGATTATCAGTGATTTGAACAGTGCTTTGCGGTTCCAAAAACTTTACCTTAAGTGTTTTTCATATTGGCGTCGAGTTGAGTTATCTTCTGTCTAAACTTAAGAACTATTATTAGTGTTAGGTTAGGTTAGAATTTGAAAGTATGTACGCTACATATTTATATAATATAATATAAATATTACATGGAATAAAATTGTTTTAATTAGTAAATCCCATATATATATATATATATATAAAAAAATAGTATATATAAAACCTACTTTTTATCAGTATACTTATTTCAACTAGAATCACTAGATGGAGACACTCAGATTAAAAAAATAATTTTGAGATGCCCATCTACTATGGTTGAGTGCCTTAAGCGCTCGCCAACAAGTCCGGTGAACGGCGGTGAAACTATTTGGGTGAAATTATTAAGGCATACCGGACAACAGTATAGCAGTTCGAAAAAAATAGTAAATTAACCAGAATTAACATTTTATTGTACATCTGACAATGATAATGTTTTGTGTGCTTACACAGTATTACTATGTTGATAACGGCTACATACACAAAACGCGTTACAATTATAATAGTTATGCTATATTTAAAGCGCAGAATATTTTTTATGTGCTAATATATTTTAAAGCGTTATTGATAGAGTTTATAACGGTGAGTGTTAACGTGTTATTACTCGAAGTCTGCGTTTTGTGTTCGCGCAAAACACATTTTGTTATTTTAATATGATTGATCGTTTTTCAGCTATCGTTACATGTATAATAGATAGTTATGGAATATAGATAGTTATAACAACGTTATTAGTTTTGCAATAATGATAACGCAACGTTATTGGAAAAAAACTCATAACAACCCACTCCTACTAACAATGGCGCAAAAAGCGTTAGTGTGAAATTCACATGTCAAAAAAAACACTAGATTCAGCGCTAAACTCCCTCGCTGTTTGCTAATGTTTTTGCTAGTTCTCTATATGGATATCTCTATAGATAGATATATAACTTGAGTTCGTGATAATTCGGGTCAATTGACGGGACTTCGAATACCTCCAATGAGCCTGAGCTTTCGGTCAAGGAAAACATTGTGAGAAAACCATAGCCTGGTGGTAGGGCTGTCTCTAATGCCCGCCAGGCTAGCTACACCCTCAAGTTGAAAATCTGTCGCCAAGCACCAATAGGAGTGTTCCGGCAGCTGCACTTGAGAGCCAGTCTTCCACTAGGTTTAGTGTATTATCATCTTGGGCCACATCGTCACTTAACATCAGGTGAGATTGTGGCCACAATACCAAACCTATAACGATAACCCACCGATGTGCGGAATCCTAATTATTTTTCTAAAATGAAAGTCGTGTAATTTATTTTTATAACCTCAGTGAAAGTTCCGTCAAAATCGGTCCAACCGTTTCAGATGTTACCCAAAACAAACAGACAGACAGACAGACCTACAAAATTAAAAAAATGAGTTTTTTGTTATAGGTATCCTGTATACTGTATACTGTTATTTTGACATTACAAACAGACATTTCAATGTTATTATATGTATAGATAGATATCACACAATTAAATGTGTAGAAAAAAGAACAAAATGTTGATTCATAAATTATTGCAATTACACATTTTTGGAGAACTTTATTCGTTACCACTTAATATTCAAGTCTGGTCACTCTGAACATGCTCATCCAAAAGTTCAAAGCATCGTAGTTAGCATTCGTGCTCCGTATTTAAGTTGTGTTTACGATTCCTACGTAACTTCTGTTTACTATTGCCGTTGTTATATTTTGACCAAATGAGTCCGAGAGTATTGTTTGGAGTTGGATTATCGTGAAAACAATATCAAAATTAACTGTACCTAATTGTTAAAGCTATAAAACATGTACACTATATTTATGTATAGGTATAGACTTGGATAATTGAATGAACCGTTCTTTTATACCCAATATATTCCGATTATAAACTGTAGATAGATTGCAAATGGACACAAAAATTTGAAATTTTTGAGGTTATGTCTATTTAATAAGCAAAATCATGATAATAGCCATCATGCTTCTGGCATTAAAAAACGAGGTACGTTGAAAAAGATAAAAAGAGGACAGAGATTCAACCCAATTATATAGTACTTGGTAGATAATAGATACTGTTTTGGAAATAAATAGTTGAAACTGGCAAATGCATCTGTGGTATCAATTCAAGTTTTATCGATATTTATAAATATTGTGATCTATCGAATCTCATCATCATTTATCAGCAATAGTCGCGGATGATATTTCGTCATTTCTATTGGCATGTTTTGTGGTATATGATAAAAACTTACCCAAATTTCACAAAGTTTGTAAAACGTCTACAAGTTAGGTTCACTATTTTGTATTCTTTGCTATCTATGGTTATTGTCATGTTCAATGATGTAGGATTAAACAAATACATTACATCGTCGAGATGCTAAAATAATTTCTATTCTAGTAACTTTGAAAATTTATAGAAAAATTTTGACACGTTTTTATTTTCTGGGTATGAGAAAGTATTTTTGAATGTCTACCATGAAATAAGATTTAATTAGTATGACCAAATATAATATTTGCTTTATTCACAGAACAATTTTTTTATGGCTTTCCTAGGATCTTGCGTCAAGAACCGTACAGTTCCAAAATTCTTTTCAACAACTGGTTTTTCCCATGATTGTTACTTTGTTTTATGGTTAGATTTTAAAGCGGCAACTTGATCTTTCAATCCTGCATTACCAGGCACTTTAACGATATCAAGACAAAGGAATCATAAAGAGTCTATTCTATAACTTATAGTTACTACTTTCACTATAAATAATACTGTCCCTGATGAGAAAATCTGGCGAATATAGAACGACATTTCCAGATCCAGTTTTATAACCACACCTGTGAATAAAGACAAAGACAGGGAGTGATTTTATGCCATTTAGTTTTGGCGTATACACTCGTAAATATAGGTAATCTTCGTTACCCGGTGTGAATACTTCTGAGAAGATATCATATTGGGGACAGAATGAAACGTGTTCAGTAGCGTTCCTAACTCCATTCCAAGAGTCAGGTGCTTCTGAGACCTGGAAATAATAATGCCCTTTTCTTATAATATTAATTTTATATGGAGCTTTAAATGATAATTTCATTTATTTAATTTGCAAATAGTGGTAACAGCTAATGTTATCATGGAAACCATGTGCAGCTGCTATTAGTGAGACAATCGTAGTAAATATGGAGATTTATATTCTCAACTTACTAGTGGCTTCAGGACTAAAAAAAGTACCCGTTGTTTAATCGGTCTTGCAAAGAAGTTATAAAACTGAATCAAACCGTGTATAAGGATTGGACCACGGCTCGAATTAATAAGGGCTCAAATATATCTGGTGTGAAACGCAAACTTAATGCAGCCTCGAGGTCCTCCAATAAAAGAATAATAGCCAGGGTCAAATTTGATTACGTCAGTAGGATTAGTGTGCGTTTAGCTAGCTACCTATCTGGATGTCGTGCTTTTTGATTGTTCGCCAAAGCTGCCGAGGAAAACTTTTGCCAGTCTTCCTTGCCACCACTGCGAAATGTCAATGGTAATTTGGTTCATAGCGCTAAAGAGAAAGTCGATCTATTAAGTACTCTCTTTGCCTCGAACACGACTATGATGATGATGAATGATGATGATATGATGATGGAAGCGTCGTGCCGCCTACCGTTCTTTAGTGCGAATACTCCATGTTGGAAATTAACATCTCGCAAACGGAAGTCCGGTGAGAGCTACTTAGTCTGGATGTTCATAAGTCGAGTAGGTTAGATGGCATACCATCAGTGGTGCTCCTGAATTATGCCCCGTATTAACGTGTCTTTTCGCACTCTCGTACCACAGTAGGCAATTTCCGTCTTCGTGGAAGACTGCTCAAGTGCATCCAGTGTCCATAAAGGGCAATAGATTTGACTCGTCGAATTACAGGCCTATTGCTATAACGTCTCTTCTTTCTAAGGTTATGGAACGTGTGATCAACAAAATCTCCTAAGATACCTAGGAGAACATGATTTGATCAGTGACCATCAGTATGGCTTTCGCCACGGTCGCTCGACTGGTCATCTTCTAGTGTATCTCACACACCGATGGGCTTTAGCAATTGAGAGTCAAGGTGAGGCACTGGCAGTCAGCCTAAATATAGCGAAGGCGTTCGATCAGGCTTGGCCGGTGCCAGACCCGATCTTCTATCGCAATTATCATCTTACGGACTGACCTAAGATTTGTGCAAATGAGTTTCTAGTTTTCTGTTCTGCAAACGCATAAGAGCCGTACTAGACGGTAGCTGCTCCATAAGCATGGACATAAACGCTGGCGTCCCCTAGGTTCGGTACTATGCCCAATGCTGTTTTTGTTGCATATCAATTATATGTTATCCATTGACCGCATTCATTGCTATGCAGATGACAGCACTGGAGACGTACTTTACATGGGCCGTGCAAACATCAGTGTACTTTATAATAGATAATTAGGAAATTTGGAAATAAAATTACATGTTGGTATAGACAACTACAGATTTATGAATATAGATAAATTTCTTAAACCGATTTAAATATTTAAATATGTGTAAATGTATGTGTTAATATATGAATATGAGCTACAAGGACGTGTACAATAATGCTCAAATTAAAAAAAACTTACTAATAAATTAAAAAATACAAGACATTTCGTTCCATTACTATAATTAAATTTAATAAATATTTTTGTAAAAACTACCTTATTGCTAAGAAAAACTTTGATACAGTGATGTAGTTTTGTTATAAAAATAAGCCATATTAGTTCAGTGGTAGCGTGTACGGACACTGCGTCTATTGACGTGAGATCGAATCCCTGCATTGAGAGACTCAGGCCTGTCAGGAGCAATCATGCTTTCAGTGAAGGAAAACATCGTGATGAAACAATAGTAGTAGAGCATTTTCAGGGCTCAGCTTTAGGGCACCTAAAGATGTATTCTGACTACTGAGAGCTAGTTTCCCCATTAGGCTTAGCGTGTTACCATCTTTGGCCTCATCTTCACTTAACATCAGAGATTGTCGCCAAATCCTATAAATGGTAAAAATTACATTGAAAATTGATACGGTATTATGAAAACTCATCAAGACTGAACGCAGTTGTAGGTAATAACTCATTGTGAGGTATTATTACTCATCAAGATATTACGCTTTGGGATGTGACGACTCTACCGTCTCCGCGTTTAATTCCCGTAAATCGTCTTGTAGCAGGTGCCTCGACGTAATCATCGCATTGTCGAGTTACAACAGTTATTCCGCTTGGAATTATATTAAAATGTTTGTTGAAAACTGTTAAATATTGTTAGAGAAATTTGAAATTATGACTTTAAACATTACTTCTTTGCATTTAGAACGGATTCAAAAACAATTTAGTTGACTATTAACTTATTATTTGGGCATAAGATTCTGAACTCCAGCTATCTTAAATTAATAAACCAATTTTATTCAAAATTGAAACCTTAAAAATACCTAACTATATTTTCGGTTTAATTTTTTTAATTAAAAATCTTTGATAATTATGAATATGATTTAGGATTCCTTCGCGAGACTCTCGTCATTCTATTAACATTCTTAATATTCCTTTTAAAAAGAGGTAGTGCACATAAAATTTTCTTTGGAGAATTTTCTCCAGTTTTCTTGGGGCAGTCTGTCTTGTGAAATTTCTCCACCTATAGAAGAAAACAGACAAATAACCTTTTGTTGTGTTCCTGCAGTGAGTAGGGTTTCCAGAGCTCCTTTGGATGGGGGGGTTTTAAGGTCGACAACGCGCTAGTCATACCTGCAAGTGTCCATAGGCTACGGTAGCCGTTTACGATCAGGCGGGCCGTATGGTTGTTAGTCACCTTCGTTGTATAAAGAAAAACGTTTAAGGTATTTCCCAGAATAACTAAGTTACACGATAAAAACAGAAGCATAGAATTATTTCGCATCAGTTTATCGAAAATAGTGTTCGCCTATTGGTCGAAATTTAAAAATCTGTACATTAAATACAGGCGCTACAGCCAGACAGACCTCCTCTAAATGATTTGTTACCCCGATGACAATTATTTCAAAGTATAGTTAATTATTAAATTATTATAATAGCATTATAAATTTTATTTTAAAATAAGGATTTCTACCATGTTATTGTTATTATTTATATATATAAAATAATATAAATTAAAATTTTCTGAGTTTATATGTTTTGTTACGGCTTAGAAGAACACTACTTACGTGCTTACAATATTTTTTAAATTATTTATCATGACTTTCGTAGCTCGTGTGTTCTAAATGCATACTAGTTGTATGCAACTCAAATTTTAAGGGCAATAGAAAATTTTATATTCACAAAGTGGGCGTAAATAGGGCTGATAAAGGATAAATAAGTCTGGGGAAACTATGATTTATATAGTTTAGTATAGTTATGTTCCTCTAACAAAGTAATTATTTCATGAATAGATCCGCCCTGAATATGATATCAATTTCACATACACAAGTCCGGTCCCCGGAGTACACAAAGGGATCGTGATTCAACCGTCGCTGACAGATGGAAGATACCCCTTACCTGAAATTATAATCTGAAATATGTTTTTTATGAATAGGGGCAGAGAGGTCGAAGGTCGCGGTATGTGAGCTTCTCGTATGGTCCGTTAAGCATCGTATTGTAGAAATTGTATTATATTGGATTGTAAAATACTTGTCTTTTAATAATTCTGTAAATACCTATTAAAATGTGAGAATGCATGAGTATGATGGGTGAACTATTGCAACTAAGCTTTTAACTACTTCCACTTAACCGTTTGAGCTCAAATTTAGAATATTTATGTAACTTCGACGAAGGTGCGATAGTATGATATTATTGAGCTGATTTGATGATGGACCCGGATGCTGACCATAGCAACGCCTCGATTTGTCTTGAAAAGTACTATAGTCCTAGATGATAAAGTTACATAAAAGCTTGTTTCAACAAATAAATATTATGTATTAATTCGCTTCAATATAACAATTGAACTTTGACAAGTCTCTAAGTATAACCTAATTGGAGAGTATTTTATAGTATCACAACAGAGTATCAATTTCGACAAGAGGTTTTCCTTGACTGAAATCGCAAACTCATTGTATGATTGGAATCTACGTCAATGCAGCATAGAAATTGGATTATTATTTGTTTGTGACCTATAAGTACATTCGTAAACCATTTATCCGATTGTGATAAAACTTTAAGTAGTTATTATACGCACACACGTAAAGGTCAAATATAAGTACTTGTTGTTGTCATATACAAATCTTAAAATAGGGGGCGCACGAATCGTGTCATTTTAAAAACAGCGGGCACGAAGATGCGGGCAAACCCTAGTATAGAATTAAAAAAAAATACAAAGTAGGTAATAAAGGAAAAATAAAAATTAATACTTTTTTACAAATTCGCCATGTCTACACGGAATTTAGCTCAGGTGTGTCCCGTACGGGATGTACTCGCATTATCTCAAACACAGAGCCGTTGAGAGTGTTCGCGATAGAAGATTCCCTTTATTGCCGCTTTTCCCTTTGAGATCTGTCGAGGATGAGTGTTTGTCGTCAAATAGGTTTTTCGCGATGAGCACCTTGTTTGTGGGTGAATGTTTGCATTTACCGTGTATAATTTAAGGAGTTTTGTAGACTTTGCTGATTTTATTAAATGCTTTGTGTATTGAATTGTTGGTTCATTAGGTGAAAGTACAATATAAATACATTTTACCCTTTTCACGTTTGACTGTCGTGGCTTATTTAACACAGGACGATAAAATGAGCGCGCTGTTCTTGATGGTAAGCACAGTGCAATACAAAAATGTCGGTGACCACCTAGGTATCTACAATCTATCGTTAGTCATCACTACCATGCCTGCTCAAATGTCTGTTCACGTTATGTTTGAAGGACTCCATATTGTAGGAAGGAGGGAATACACTGACCGAGAGACGATGACGATTCTATAGTTTCACAGTACGGCAAAGAGAGAAGTAGAAGTAGAAATAGAGAACTTTTTTGTTATTGCCGAGATGTAGATTACCGTAAAGTTGTATCTCCGGATCGCAGCGTGCGTCGTTCTGTTATGAAGTGAAAACAGAGCGGCTTGTTGTACTTAGTAACGTTTAAATAATTTGGTTGAACATGACTGAACTCATTCATGGAACAACTTCTACTGGCCACATAGCCCGTGTGGCATAACCTTAGATTAATGATTGGTCTTCGCTGCGTGTTGGACTCTAAGGGCAAAATTGACAAAACATGTTTATGATATAGTTGTAAAATGAAATTTGCGTTAGCAACGGCACCGTGGAGAGTTTGTCAAAAATATTCAACACATGTGAAACCGTGAGGCACATGTAGTGATTTAATAAATATAGTTATAATGCGGGATGTTAAGCGAATCCTAGCAAAACTATGTAAAGCCAGTGATAAAAGTCGAAGGTTCTAGGTGTGCCGTCAAATCGCTATGTAATTGCTGTGAGCGGCCATCACGTTCTTCGGACGCATAGGACGGCGCGGCGCGGCCTGTGCGGTGTGGCCCGAGTTGTAACGTAACAGAGTATAACTAATTTTTAATTGCTTTTCATAATAATTTGCAATCTAAATGTTAGACAATTGTTCCATTAAATTTCCTAATAATAATACACAATTCAATTAAATAAGATGAACGTGAGCTGTTACGTGCTAAACAAAAGATAAAAGTTTTTTTATAGCACTCGAACTTATAGAAGAAGCTGGCATTTTTTCTTTCAGTGTAGGATTATTCTCTAATGTAGCATGTGCAAAAAAATAGCTGGACAGAAATATAAATATGTCGAAAACAAATGTAATAAACTATTGTTAAATAATTTAAGTCCAGATTTTGGGTAATAAAAAACAAATATTTTCCATCATTCTCCCATGTTAACTGAGAATATAAAGTGATAGGTAATTAGTTCAAAGCTGTGCTTGGATTCCTTAACTAAATTATAACTGTAAGTTAAATGCAATGCAAGCGTTTAGATAAAGTTAGTCATATCCTGGTTTCAACGAAGAAGTTTTGAAACTACATCAATCGTCAGACCAACGGTTCAATTTATAAGCTTTCAGATATATATATCTTTATTATTATAATTTTTATCTGGTGTAATCTCTATTAAAAAAACTCAGTGTTGCAACAATTTAACAGAAAAAGTAATTTCGATAAATTTACCTAATAACATATTCATAATGTAAAAATCTGTTTTTACGATACTACAATGGCTTCAATAATAATATAATAATAAAATTTTTATTTCAGACAAAATTCCATTTGGTTAGGTTAGTTACACAAATTAAAAACTAGTGTTCGTACTTACATTTACTAGAAAAACGACAAAAAAGGCTACCACATACCTAGCTAGCTACGTAGATTTTAACGTAGTTAATTTTTTAACGATTAATGACGTTTACCACTAATTCAAAGACATGAACAAATACTGAAAATTCCTTTTATTTTCTATCCAATCATCGTTTCAAAGACTTTGTCTCAATGGAGGAAGCGACAATCATATAACGTTAATAAGTACGGAAACTTGGAATACTCATGCCTTGAATGTGTTAAGGTTTAATTAAGCGAGATTACATGAATGTGTTAAATTCTGTATATATTATGTTTCAGTGTTTGTTATAACTCATAATCTCATTCGCGATCCCTTAAACCGTCTGCGCTCTTATTCGGCATATATGCCGAATTTGGTGGCAATTTTTTATTTTTTGCATCTTTATCCCGTACGGATATGACTGCTTCGTAAATGCTAATGACAAATGTTCTTTTGAATAACTTTCAAATGTTATAGAAGTCGCAAATGGTCAAGAGGTCCAACTGATGTTGAACGATCACCACGATCCGTAATATTCATCTATAACCAACTTTATACAGGACTATCGGTTTATTACAGTAATCCAGCGATGCCCACACTTAATACGTATTGCATTTTGAGAGGAATGCCCTGAAATAAGAATGCATTTCTTAATGAGATGGCTTATATTAGCTGGAGATTACATTAGTTGGATTGCGTTAGACCTTTGAACGATCCATCGATGTAGATTGGAATGTTACAAAGAGCCTGAACTTTCGGTGTAGAAAAACTTCGTCATAAAACCATAGACTGTGGCAGCGTTTTTATGATATCTACATGACCAGCCATCATCTTCATGTTGAAAGTCGGTCGCCAAAGGTGTTTGGCTAATATAGCTGTACTCCCGCACTTAACATCATGTGAGATGTGGTCAAACGCTAAACATACAAATAAAAATATTTATATTACAAATAAATATTTACATTTATCCACATGATAGTTGCTAAATTATAAAACATAGTAAGTGTGCTTTTTAGTTCATGTCAGTTACAAAACGATATTTATACAGTTTATTTTAATATACTTTTTTATGTTAGGCTACTTTTATTTAAGAAAAATAATTAGGGTTCCGCACAAAAACTAAACAACGCTTTTTAGTAGTTCACGCAAGCGAAGCTGTGGGCACAGCTAGTAATATAATAAAGCTGAAGAGCTTTTGTTTTACTGTTTATTTAAACGCACTAATTTCTGAAACTACTAATCGTATTCGAAAAATTCTTTTTGTATGTGATAGCCAGATTCATTAGGAATAGTATAGGCTATATAACTCCACATTATAAGGAGCGGAACAGTAATTATGAATGTCAAGCAATCTAATCAAGTAGATAAGTACGGGAAGTGGAATAACGAGAGGGCTACACGGGTGCATTCGCTGCGACGTCGTGGAGAGTTTGCCTTTAACACGAGTGAAATCGTGAGACACAGCTAGCTGTGTAGCATATATATTATTTCTCAAAGGGGTTTTTTGTAGCAACACCATAACTCCGTTAATTCTTTATTAAAATTTATGATTAAAACGTTATTTTTAAACTTATTATTATTAGAATAAACAGACAAATGGTATAAAATAATATTTTTTGTTAAAAAGATGATTGAGAAGCCTTTTCATTAGGAATTCCATTTATTGATGAAAATATATTCAAAGCGTCGTCTATTAGCAATCTGTTTAAGTAACATGATAGCTGTAAGTTCCATTTTTTTACATTCTATAATGTGCGTTAATATTATTAATTACTTTAACGCAATCGATAGACTGTACGGACAGCTGTTGTTAAATGACTAAAATGACAACTAGACGTGATAACCATTTTGTCTTCTATGTTACATCTATAACTTGAAAATCTTTTCTATCTAAAAAGTGAACATATTTTACATCGGTTTTATGAAACTTTACGGTCAATATTATTGAAGTAAAGAGTGTCCTAATGTTATTAAAAAAACCTTAGGGTGTCGTTCTGAAACTGTGTTATCCTTACAACAGCAAAGATATTGTTTCAAGCAGCTTCCCCTACTATGCGACAAAATACTCCATATTTGAAGGAAAATAATGGGCCAATTATCCTTATTGCTTTGTCTGTGTTCGCCTGAGGGAAGACAATTATTTGCCCTCATTTTCGTATTTGTTTGTCAAAGATGCCATTTGCCGTAATGGTATGATATAGCTATAGGTATATTTTACTCAAAAACGTGTGAATATTAACATAAACGGCAGGTTTCATTTTATATTAGAGTAGTGATTTTGCTAATGTGGCGCTAAAAGACAATTGGTATAATAAATAAACTTGTTTTATTTGATTGACATTATTTGACATTGCGTGGAAATATTACATATCTACATAGAAACATTATTTTTGAATCTACGGTTCATCATAAGTACGATTTTCGTTTACTGTTCATCAGTTAGCGTCTCTCTGTTCTAGAAACGGTAAATAATGACTTTCGTGGAATACTTGGCAATCATACAGTTTTAACTTTAACACTGTTATTAACTATTGATCCTCATGATTAAAACCTCGATCTATTCAAAGGCAGTTTTAACTTATTTAGTTCAAATATTGTTGTTTTAAAGAAACATTTTGTACTCAGCATTAGCATTTGTGGTAATTTGGAAATTTCTCTCTACCTGGGGCAGCTCAACTGGTGAAATGCAGCAAAGATCGCAGCTAAATAACCTTATGATGTATTCCTGCGGCGAGTAGGGTATCCAGAGTTCCTTGGGAAAGGGGTGTTCAAAGTCGACAACGGCTAGTGATGCCTCTGGTGTTATAAACATCCATAGGATACAGTAACCGATTAACATCAGGCGTGCCGTACGCTTGTTTGCCTCCTTACTAACAAAACATAAATTAAGTACATCAGATATACTATATCTTAATGAGATTATAATAGCCAATACAAAATAAGAAATTAACTATTTTAAATTAGCCTGTAAATATTCATATGATCTTCTGATTAAAAACGTCTATATTTGACTACGTCATATACATCGTACAATATTTAAAAAAAACGCCAATTATATATGCCATAATGTTATGGCGCAAATATTGGTGCGAAACAAAACCGAACATAAAAGTAATTCGTAAAACGAGCGAGACAAAACATTTAGTTTCCATTTCTCTATGGAAGCTCTTCGGTTAGATTATTGTATAGGGTATTTTCATATATTATTTTTCAAAATTTTGTTGTTAATGTTTTTGTTTATTTATATAATAACAATTTATAAACTGTTCGCAGAAAAATATTACAGACTTATTGTAAAATTAACTTGTAAACAAGAGTGTGTAAGTGTGTAGTGTATAAATAAATCGACGGACTTGAAAAAAAAAGAAAGAAAATCCATTTATTTATCACTCACACTAGATATGCATAGTAAATAAATTACTAATAATAATAAAACTAAAGTAAAAATAAAACGCATTTTGTCAATGATTTTGATAAAATATGTGACTTGGTTCTCTGACTGATGCTTTTATTAATTAAGTAAATTAAATGTCCGCTTCGCTTAAGTTTTTGTACCAAGCGATGTCCGCCGTTCATTTTAGCATACTAATGGGAATATTTAGTGTTACCTCGTACCTGTGCTTAGTTATAACGGGGTTTGGATGTCGGTGCGTCGGAATCCTAATTAATGGAAGTCACCGGGATAAGCGCTTTCATATTTACACCAATTATTTTATTGTATAATTACGCCTCGCCTTTCTAATTGTCTACTATCTATATTTATACAATTTAAATGTCAACAAGGTTATTATAAGCCACGATTTGTTTTCAGATAAGGACATTTAACTATCGACAGTTATAGACGAAACAAAAGAAAAATCGTCATCCATATCCCATTGCCAATTATCAACTATTTGTACTCTCTATTGATTGAATATGTAATAAAGAATTAGATGAATTTGTCAAGGATCTCAAAATATTGTTAATATTATAAGTGAGGTTGAATAAACCCATAATTGAAATAATGTTTTGAATAATACAACTGACAGTTGAAAATCTTTTCTCCCTGAGGTCTTTTTAGTTGACTGGTTCAAAACTAAAAGGGTATAGGACCAAAGTTGAAAGTTTTAGCCATCACGGCATCTTACGGTTAAATATTTTGCGTGTTTTGAGGTTAACGACACTATGGGGATGTCCAAGTCGTTTGTAGGATGGATAAATCAGCGCTTAAAGAGAACTATTCAGCTTAGTCGTGACTGTAGAACAATAATTTAAAAACGTTCACGTTCGCTTCGCATTTAAACGTGATTTTTATATTTATGCTATAAATATTTAAGATGAAATTCTTTTTCTAAGATATCATTATTATATGTAAAAATTGGTAAAGATAGTCATATGACCTGACCAAAGATGACAAGACGTTTTAATTAAATTTTAAAAGATCATACAGATATTCTACAAACTTACACGCGTTACAAAGAAAACAATTATCATTCACGGGAATAAACACAGAATGTTTATTATGTAAAATTCTAAGTTATAAAGTAAAATTAACAATGTTCATAATTAATAACAGTTGCCGCGCTTTTAATTTAGTTTGTCGTACATCTATCTATAAGTATTAAGTATGTAAGACCATTATAAGACTTATTGTGATGCCCATATTTACAAGCTTATACCTCGGCTGTTGGACAATCAAAAAAACTCATACCGACTAACATTAAAAAATAAAACATTTATCTGTGTTTGAAACCGTCAATACGGCGTGTACTTGGAGTAGCGATTAAGCCTGAACCTTCCCTATAAAAAAGGCATTTGCCCAGTAGTGGGGGCATTGACATGATGGTTGTATTATAATAATTATAGGCATTACACACGCACTTTTTCGAGACGTATCTCCATTGGCCGAACGGTAAGCTTTACTACAACCACTAGCGTAGTTAGGATGGGTGACTCTCGAGATGGTAAGCGGCAAATTGTGCTCTTGGGGGGCGTTAGACCAAACAAAGTAAAATTTGTGGGGTCTCCTAAGTGGACGACATTTTTTTTGTCTTTTCTATATTTACATACTTTTTTTAAATATAAAAAGAGATTGTGATAGTTTGTGTAACTTTTTACTTTATTCACGGTCGAGTGTCACGCGGAGTAGGCCGTCTGACCTAGCTACGCCACTAGAACTTTACTTAGAACAGCTTGATTATATCTTTAGTGCTGTAGCCTCTAGTTAGCACTAGAAGAGATTGTATATATACTCAAAATACCCGTTAACATAATTAGCTATCTGATTTTCTAATAAAATATGTTTGGAAGGCATTGAACCGAAGCGAAGTATATATAATTATATAAATTTTAAAATACAATCCAAAATGTAACAGTCCTGTCCTATGGAGAACAAGATAAACAAAAGTAACTTCCTAAATCCCGTATAGCGAAGTTTGTTTTCCCAAATTTATGCTTCGGGTTCAGTCAGACTGCACAAACATGCTGGTTGGTCAATTCCAACTTAGCAATATTAATCTAACCTGTTTATGGATCCGTTAGTAGAAAATGAACAGCATTGCATTGCTAAGCCTACACTCTTCATTTTCACTTTAAAGGGGCATATATTTAGGACTGTAATAATAGGGAGTCGTTTGAAGTTTTCACAAAATATGTATAACTAGCTGTGCTCGCGGCTCCGCTCGTGTTGACTACAGAATGCTGTCGGTCGAGCGCACACGCGAATTGTGCTGGCACACAAATGTTTATTATGGAAGTTCCTTAGAAATTAGACATTTGCAATCGCTGACTTTTTTATAGGTATTTTTAAAATCTACAATTATGTTGTACATATTAATTTGATATATCTTGTACGGATTACTCAGCGTAAGCCATTTAATCGCTCCAAAAGCGTCTTTTTTCCAAATTGATTCACCATTATCGTTACTGCTTATTTCGTATGTTACTTTATGTAACAAAATGTATCCTATTACCTGGCCAGATAACATATCTATGAATTAAAAGAATAACTATGTAAATTTCTTGCTTATATAAAAAGCATTAAAAAAATCTTTTCTTAGTACATTTCGTATTTAATTTTCTAAAATGTTTTAAATTTGTTTCTGGGTTTATGATTTTATATACACATAACTATAATCGAATGCAAATAAAGTCACAGGTCAAATTTATTATAGAATAGATTGACATTTAAAATAACAATGCTAACTATTTTTTTAGAGATACTCAAATAACTGATTTTTGGTAAAATGACATGCAATACAGACATGCAAAGACCGAATGATTTCCAAAAGGTACCCGTATCTTATCTAATTAATTGTTGACACGTTTTTAATCATCGAAGATGACATTGGCTACTGTAACGGGCTTGTCCAATGCTGACGCAGGGTCAGTGCCTCATCGCGTACGTGCCTGGACTCCTAAACACTATCACCTTACTGATACCATTTATGATAAAACAAAGACCCATAAACCAACCATCATAGTATAAATTGGACCTTTCAAATCAGATCAGCATCATTCGTCCATCATCAAGCAAAGATGAAGTGTGCATTGGTATTTCTGTTCGCTGCTGGCGTCATCGCTGAGCTTCCTCGCTTCAAACCGGCGAGGTTCAGGTTCCAGAGGATAGAACTAGCTCCGACAACTACTGATTCACCTACCGAACCGACTACAGAAGAATCAGGCCCTTATCCTCCATCTGGATGGAAGCCTAATGGTGCACCTTTCACATTACCAACGGAAGATAAACCAGATGACACTTACGGACCACCAAAGGAATCTGCTCAGAGTGGCCCGTATCCTCCTTCTGGATGGAAACCGGACGGTCCGGCTTTCGACTTACCACAGCAGCAAGCTCCCCCCTCAACTAACTATGGAGCTCCAGATACTTCGTACGGCGCCCCTACAACAGTAGCACCAACGACTGACAATCCTCAAGCGGAAAAGTTGGACGGTCCCATTGAAGTACAAAAGAGTGTTGGGACCTACTTCGTACTGCTGCCAAACGGGCAGCTTCAGAAGGTGAATTTTGTGACGGAGAATGATATCCAAAATATGAGATACACGGCGCAACTGCAGTTGACTGATCGGGCGCCTCTCCTAGTGTTTGGACCTTGAAGTGCATTGTACATCATTTATCCAAGTTAAATAAACGGATGTAATACATGTGGGTTCTTTATTCTTATTATGACTTTCAAATGAATATTGAGTAACTACATCTCAGGTATATAAAGTACGGAATACACGATGGTTCAAATCCTACAATAAAAAAAATTTCCTTTACTGAACCTTCGGTAAAGGAAAATATATTAATTTAACCATAACATAATAAACAAGTGATGTATATTACAATATTATGTATATATCTATCTCACATATACTTTAGTACAATTATGTTAGTTTTACTTTATTCATCGTAAGAAGACTTGCATGACACATGGAATCCATAGAACGTAAAGTCTTACGTCGTGCAAATTATGATATAACCTAAAAACATTCATTTCGACTAAATTTTTGATACTGATAAATGTTATAAATATATTTTGCCGATAAAATCTTAAATAACTTCTTCTATTCAATAATTTTTGTGAATTTTCGTGTTTGTTTTTTTCACTAGGTGCATCGTTACTTTCTATGTAACTTAAAACTAGAGTAGACCAAATAATAAAACCAAGGAATAGATAATTAATCTTATTAATCGTAAAAATCAAAAATTAATCGAATTGATCGATTGCCGTTGAACATTTAATTTATTGGGTTCTTGTTTAATTTCGAATAAGCAAATATAATTACGTAATTCCTACATTTTTACTGCAGTAACTAGCAACGAAGAATATTGTCTGGAAGAATTAATCTTGTTCTTTGGAGTCAGGCCTTCAATAATTCAAGTGTATCAGACTGCAATCTCAGTTATTGTTATAGTTTATTTTTGTTATTTAATTTGCACATCCCTCTATTGATTTAAAGCATAATCGTATTTTCGATTGTATATAGTTCAAAAAAAGAATCGATAATTGTAAAATCAACTTCCGTTTAAATTATGCTACATCTCTAAAATAAACATTTGATATAATTATGTAACGATGAATGAATAAATAGTATTGTCGCCGATTGATTTCCATAGGACGTCCACAACCCTCGAGACTTAAAACGTTTCGATTGTTGTGATAAAAATTATTGGCCTAGTAGAACATATAAGTACTTATAAAAGTCATTGCATTATGCATACAAACATTCAATTATTTTGCTAATGAATTTCAGCAGAAAATTTTAATACATTTCCAAATAATCGCCACACGCAAATCATTGAAAATTATTTAACAATTCACGAAATACTTTAAAATTATAAATATAGCTCACCAATTGTTCTAATACTCAATTATAATTAATAACAAAAACATCGATAATATTTTTAATTTACTATTTATTGTAAGGGTTGACATATATTAAATGTTGTTGGAATATTACCAATGCATTAAGAACTTCTTGTAATAACTCCTCTTTTCACATTGCTCTTTTCTTCAAGACTTCCTGAAATTGTGAATAAATGTTGATTATTTTAATCTTTGGTTTTAATTATGGTATTATTTTAGGTTTCATCATAATGTTTTTCACGAGGAAAACATGAGAATCATTGTAGGAATCCTGCCCCATGTGTATCGACACTCGATGCAGTGTTCGACAACGGTATCACTGACCCATCATCGCTTCGATAGATACTTTTGCAATCACAGAATAATGGTTATTTAAAAAAATCGTAAAAGTAGCGAGTAGAACTCGCGCCCTTAGGGTTCCGATCTGATTACTTTACTTACCGTACATTATTGTACCAACTTTTACATAAATATTGTTTATATATATTAACCTCATTTTCTTTAATGTATCTCGGTATGTCCGTCTGTCTGTCTTTAAGTGCGCTTATAACACAAGAACCACTTAACAGATTTCGGTGAATATTTTTTTTTATTATTTTATAGATTTTTTTACTAATAAGTTTTTTATGTTATGTAACATACAATAAGAAAAAACAAGTAGCGATAATATAAAATCATTTCGGGAAAAAATCACTACTACCCCGCTTTCTTGGAATACGCTACCAAAAGCGTTAAACATAGGACAATAGAAACACAATACAAATAGGTGACAAAAAATATTTTATAATATACTAGACATTTGTGTAAAATAGAAAGATCTAAAACCCTATACACTAGAACTAACTTTAATTTTTAAACCACGATAAGTAAATTAATGTTACAGAAGGAATCAAAAATCTTTATGTTTAAAAAAAGTTTACCTAGAATCTTCATTTTTTTACGGCAGTATGAAAAAAATGATTTCTAGATATTTGATATTCATTTCAACTATATACCTGAAAGTATTAACGAGACTAAAAAAAAGAACAATATAATTTTGTTGCATATACTATCATACGAGATTAAAAATTCATTATTTTCTGATTTATTCCTTAACTTACAAGACCTGCCTTCGTGCCAAATTTCAAGACTATTATAGGTTTGCGGTTTAGGTTAGGTTTTGATAATTGGTCATTGAGTGCGACTTTTATTATAAAGGGTTGTATCTATTTATTGTGTTATCCTAGAAACTTGATTTTTTACAGCAGTTTGAGGTCATAGATCTTAGTATTCGAAATTAATTTCAACTTTATACCTTAAGCCTTTTTCGAGAAAAAAATAAGACTGAATATAATATTGTTGCATTATAATTTCACACTGGATTAGAAATTCCTTATTTTTGGATTTATTCCTTAACTTTTGTTAAAAGACCTCCCTTTGTATCAAATTGCAGGACTGTAGGCCTACAGGAAGTACCTTAAAGGTTTTGCTAATCAGACCATGACTGTTAATATAACTACAAAGTGACGTATCTCATTAATGCGTTAATCTATACAAAATTTGTTACAGCAGCATGAGGCCATCGGCCTTAGTATATGATATTAATTTCAATTTTATATCTACAGTCGTTTTCGAGAAAAAGTGACACACGGACAGACAGACGGACAACAAAGTGATCCTATAAGATTTCCGTTTCTTTTTTGAGGTTCGGAACCTTAAAAAAGATTAGTTGAATGTATACTCACGATAAAACGCAAGCCCCTCAAAGTAATTGTCCTTCACGATCCAAAAGTTAAATATCCATTGCACCACGCCACGAAAACTGAAATACGCCATCAGCACCGAGATCCACGAAGTGTCTGCCTGCTGACTGTACTCTGATAAGTATAACTCATTGTTGATGGAATGAAGGTTGTCACCGTTATAGTTGATGTGCTCCAGGATGGCAGCTGAAGAAAGAAACAGGATTTTGCAAGTACACATAATCATCAAAAAACCACTCGCCTTTTTAAATCTATCTTGGAGAAAAGACGAATTCAGCCGGCCTACACTTTCCTTCTCTAAAGCAATTTTCTTTCTGGGGTATTTACAGCTAATATTTTTATAATATACTAGTGGATTCGACAGACGTTGTCCTGCCCGACAGACGTCCTGTCCGAATATTAGCTTGCCTAAAAATATTAAAAAAACTTAGAACTCGACTACAGCACCATCTACGGGGTCCAATTATAAATCTAAACTATCCAGAGATCCACGCAAACACACATAAAAAAAACATCAAAATTGGTTCCGCCGTTTAGGAGGAATTCAGTCATATATACATTTACAGAACGATTATATATATAAATATATGATATTGTCTATTAGATAAGAAATATTTGCTGTTGTATGTTTTACTAGCCGTGTGCTCCACGAAATATTCCATCGGCAGTATCTCAGAAATCACCTATATTTCATAACCCTCTTAGGGGATAAATTTTCAATTATCCTTTGTAAGTAACTTATGTACAAAAATTTCATACTTACAGACGCACTCGTTTAATTTGTCTGTAAAGTAAAACAGTACAAGGCCCGAATATTTAAAATGTAATAGTCGTATCTCTGAATCATCTGAACATTTATTTCATCACCTATATTACCGATTATTTAGTTAATCTAAATCTAAAAATATATTGGTGTCACTCCTTGTATTGAAATTATTATTACACCCAAGGCAAGTTAAGCCAAAGCCAAACTACGTTAATTCTAATAAATCTAGTCACGGTTACAATAAGAAAATTCGAAATAATTCGCCGCTTTTAACGTCACGATTACCTCGTTTTGTAATCGGTCGTATAATGTGGGGTGGTAATCCTTTAAATAGACCGGGAGCTCTTTTGTCTCATCATTTTCACAAAACAAGAAAATGAAAAGACAATCAAGTGTATTGAACAGAATGTGTAGTCTAAAGTAGATGTTCTGATTGATAAGCTGGTTGGTGAAATACTTCTTATTATGCTAAGAGTATCACGGTTGTTTCAAAATGCAAACTTTATTAAAATTAATTGCCGATGAAATTATCGCCTACACGAGAATATACCTCTTGGTTTGTTTTCAAGTATTATATTTCAAGTTGTTACAGCGTTATAACCTGCTCGTGGTTGGCTTTGTTACTAGCGTTGATAAAGTTTGGTTAATGCTTTATGCTAAAGAAACAACATCTTTACTTATTACATTTAATAGGTGATATTTGATTTACCACTAAAACTACATATTATTCATATCAAATTAAATAAATATTGAAATTACGTGGTATGTTTTTTCTTTCTCTAAAATTGATTACATAAAGCACTGAAATTATATAATGTTTGTAAATATTTCTTCATAAGCGATATATCCAGTTGTCCAAATTCTGGAAAAAGTAGTAGTCTGCAGGCGCAAGGTCTGGTGAGTAGGGCGGATGACGGAGAACTTCCAACCCCAGTTCTTGCAACTTGGAGACCGTCTGTTGTGCAGTATGAGGTCGCGCGTTGTCGTGCAGGAGCACCAGAGACGAGCGATTGACCAATGCTGGTTGGAGATGTGCCAGCTTCTCCATCACTGTGTTCAGTTCTTCACAGTACACATCTGCAGTAATGCTCACCCCGTTTGTTAAGAAGCTGTGATGAATCACACCGGCGCTAGACCACCAAACAATGACCATCACTTTTCTAGGGGTAAGTTTTCGTTTAGGGCATTGTTTAGGTGCTGAACCAGGATCCAACCAACTTGCTGAGCGCTTGCGGTTATAAAACAGAATCCATTTTTCATCGCAGGTAACAATGCGGTTCAAAATTCCTTCATTTGTGTGTCTGTTGAGCAGTGCAAGGCACGTCTCGACGCGTACTTCGCTCGCTGAAGCGAGCAAACCAATAACAGGTGTTGCGTTGGTTTGCAGTGTTAGCTCCGTAAACGTCGTTGATGTTGCGTGCCGCTTGTGCCGCGTTACTGCCACGACGGTACTCATTTTCCATAAGTACTCAAATTTTTAACGTATCCATGATGACAAAAAAGATTTAAATGCGATGAAAATGTAACACTAATCAATAAACAAATGACTACTTTTGGAAAAATAATTCCATGTTTTTAAAATAAAATTAATTTGAAATTAGAATTCTTAGCCAAACAAAAATTATTTTTATTTGAAATGACCAGTACTGCAGAACGGCAATTTCATAGGTAGACCTATTATTAAACTTATATTCACTAAGATTTAATATCTGAAACCTATCACATAATAGAATATCGTATGGTAAAATTTAATATCGCAATATTCAAGAGATTAATATCAGATAATCTTTTTATCTATTATGCATATTTTGAATAGCCTTATAGTCTTTGCTAAAGACGAGAATATAATAAACTAAAGTTACCCTGTGGCTCCGAAAGCGTTTATTACGCAGTTATTAATTTCATTTCGTAATTTTTTTTTGTCCCATATTATTGACAATTCTTATAGTCTATCAATAGATTAATTACATATATTTCCAGTGTACAAAATTTTAACAAAATCGGTCGTTTTTTTGGGATTTTTATAGGTATTATTGACAACTCTTATAGCCTATCAACTGAGCAATGACATAAGCTTCCCGTGATACAAAATTTCATTAAAATCACAATACGTTTTTGAGTCATTACTGACATACAAACAAAGAGACAGGGTAATCAACCTTTTTTTAATGCCATATTCGTGATTAGTGTCCTTTAGGATGTCTTTGAGGAAATTGGAAAAAAAATGTACAGATAGAATTAACGATTTATTAATATAAACAGATTACCTTCACTGTTCATTGTCTTCGCATTGATCAAGAACATAACAGAGTACACCAAATCTGTTACCAAGAGCGTCAAGCCGGTCACAGTGAATGGGATTAAGGCAGCGTAGTACCCACAAGGACGTGCACCTTGGGTCATATACAAAAACCATAGAAAAGTCCAGATGAGATGGAGAGTTAACCACAACTTGATTTTACTGGAAAACAAATGTGGAACTATATACTTTCAAGTTACTTCAGTGACTCATATGCAGGTGGTGCACAGGGGATCAGGTAACATCTTATGACCTGAGACACCTAAGCAACGTCACTTGCACGTGGTGTATCTTACTGAGTAACTAACGTGGAAATAGTGATTGCGGGGTCCTTGGGTTGTACAACCGGTCTGAGTCGCGACCACAATGAGTATGGTGAAAAGCTTGTTACAGTAATTCACTTATGCGCGTCGTATTTCGGAATCAGACGGTGCATATTCAGTTTACATTTACGCATGCCGGCATGACAGCGGCGGCTGGCGTTGGATTGTTAATATCTTGGTGGTTGCCACTGGTTTAGACTGTATTGTGCTTACCATTGGCCAAAGTTTGACAATTTGCCGGATTACTATAAACTGTATTAGATGCATAATTCCGTACTGAAAATACGCGTAAAATACACTCGTAGCGTAAGAAATTTTACTTCTACAAAAATAATCCATAAATTCTATCCCGCGTGCCAACAACAATAATGTTTCATTACCGTTTAGAAATATTTTGGAATAAAACAGACTATTTTATATTCTTTTAAACTTGTATGGAATAAAAGTTTAAACTAACAAAAGACTTGGCTATAATTCTCGTTACGAAACGTATTTAAGAAGTTTACACTTCTTTTGTCGCATTTATTAGAGGGTAAAATTCAGATCTACGCGCGCATGATGTGACGGAAGTGAGGCATAATGTAGTTAGTCATCAATGATAATACTGTAAATTCATTTTAATAACTTTTTTACTGTATAAAATTAATTTAAGGGTGTGTAAAAAATATTTTTATCATTTATTATGTAATTAATATATCATAATTATTAATCATCGATTAAAATAATGTTTCTTTATACACCGCTAAATGATTTTTACACGCTAAAACTAAAATAAACCTCAGTAAAATGAATTTACATTATTATCATTAATGAATAACTTCGTATAACAAACATCCTTAAATAAACACGAATAAATATGAAATTTAACATTACGGAAAAAGACATGATATTAATTTCAAAGAAACCAACCTTCTAAAATCGGAAGCAATGCCATTTTTCACAGGCCAAATAATGGTCGAGTATACTGAATTACTTGTGGCCACGGTGTAATTGTAAAAGTAAATTCTTTCACAGGCTTCCGGATCATAAAGATAGAGAAGCTTCATCAGGGTAACTTCGTGTAGCTCCTTGGAAACTGGTGCTAACTTACACCCGAGAGTTAACCAGCTTATTATAATGATGATGATTGCTGAAGCAATTACATATTTTACTGGTACTCATAAATGTATGAAGACTAATCCTTTGCTCTTTTACTAAGCCTTTGACACTGTGTCTAATTAAGGTGCACTACTTCTATTGAGCCTATATCGCCATTTATCGGTGAAACTTAATACTTACAAAACAATTTTTTTTTTCAGAAATCGAATATGTACAAAGTTGAATTGTAGGTATATATATATATAGTAATTTCTACTAAATGGTAATGTATCTGGCATTTGATTCCGTTGTGATCTCAGATAGGTACAGTCAATTATTTATATGCACAACGCCTGGATGGAGGAGCCAAATAGAATGAGTTTATTTACAAAATTTACTTATAGTTTATTCCTATGTTACAAATTCGAACATAACTACAACTAAATGATCATTAAGTCGAATAAATTAATTGACCTATAACTTTCATTGAAATTCACGCTCTTATATATAGATTGAAGAGCCACATTAAAAGTATTGTATTTTCTTAAATTTCAGCAGTATTGGACCGAGATTTTTAGTAGGTACCATACATAATTACTATTTAATGATACAACAATATATATTAATCTACATGAATATTTTCAAAAATATTCATTAGTTACTTTCCGAGTTACAGGTGGCTCTTCAATTCATATGCTTAGATTGAGGAGCAACTTTTATATTCATATAACTTTTGAAAAATTTTACTACAAATTCTAGAATTTGTCCAACAAAATCAGCAATTTGCTACTAAATAAGGGTGTGAGTTTCCTTTTAAAATCAGGAGTGGCTTCTCAATTCATAAGGACATCAATTATTTATTGGGCATATTTATTGGGTATTCTTGGGCATACCTTAATTTTCTTAAAATAATATTTATTTGGTTTTATATTTCTTTACAAACAGCTTTGTTACGTTGTTTATTACTGTTTAATAAATCTATCATTAATTGAAATACTGTATTTTACTTTAAATTGTTATTATTAATATTTCATTGTTTTAAACGTATTGCATAATAAATAAAGTAGTAAGTAGTAAATGTCTAATACGACAGATGGCGTTATCAATAATGTTTCTTTTAGAAGTAATAAGCTTCTGTATGTAAGTTGTTATACAGTCACAACTTTCTTCTAAGGTCATTCAGTGTATAGATACTGGGATTATTCTTGTTTCCAACACGATACAGAAATATTATAATTCTGTTAAATTAATATAAATATTGTATAAAAGATCCCTTTTGGTGGTTCCCAATTCGGAATCCCAAATAACATGACAGTAGCACCGACATTATACTTAAATAGATTTTGTAGATTTATATCTCATCAGTTAAAATATGGCACAAACCAAAAATCTCCCTATATTTTTATTAGTGAAATTATTTTATACTCACTCTGACATAAAATTGCAACTAAACTCCAATAACTCAATGAATTCATGTCTTAATAAACTAGTCTGAACAAATTTACTTAAAATGTCTCCCTAATGGTGCAGTCAGGCCAAACAAATTTCAGGTGGGTCGTGAACCAATTTGTTCCCGAGATTGGCCCTCCTGTTTTGATTACAGTTAAGTCCGAAATTAATAGCATCGGTTTTTTGGAAGAGGTGATAATGAAAAAAATAATGGCGTTCGTTCGTGGAATGATTCAAATTGAATTTGCCTTTCTTTACGATGTCATTCGATGCTTTTATTATATTCAAAGTTTATTTTACTCTAGCCTTAATCGATATTTTATAAAGGGGTTTTAGAATTAATATGTTTTTATTAATTTTCGTGAAAGATAATCAAATAGGTATATTATCTGCCAACCTTTTATTAAAAATAATAGCTACTGTTGATTCTTTGGTTGAGTGAAAATGTTAATTGTTTACGATTTGTTAAATATAAAGACAAATAGATATATAGTAGTTTAGACCATTTTGTTTAAAAATGAAACAAATATCATGCAGTAAAATATTTTATTAGGCATTAATGTTAATAGAATATCCTATGAATTATATTCTTATCAACATATGGAGTGTGCTCTCCCGTCCTGTAATATAAAACATTGCTGTTAACCGGGTGGTATGTCTTTGCCTCGGGTATTGGCAAATAGCCTGATAATTTTATTCTCTTCCTTACTTCCTTCTTCTTAATCTTCAGCCTAACGAAGTATATGATTTTGCACAAGTATATATTTAAACCGAGTATGATAATACCTCTCATCCAACAAATAGAAGCTGTGATGGGAAGCCAACCGGCAAAGTCATCATAGTTCCACAGCTGTAACTCCACACTCCAACCGCTGTATCTCAAAATCATACCTTTGGTCAAGCTCTGCTGAATGTGGGCAATGTACACGATAGCCATTGATAAATCGAAGAAAACGATGAAGATGGACGTGTAGAAAAAGATAGTCAGACTCACTTTGATAAAACTAAGTTTTATAGTAGTACGAACGAAAATACGAAGTGCGACGGCAGACATCATCCAAAGAACATGGGCACCCAAACTAAGTTCGATGTATCTGATAAAGGAGATTTGAAAAGTTAAGTTTTCGCCTCATCGTCTATTAAATTATATGTTTAAATTAACGCATTATGTAGTAAATAGAATATGTATTTGGTCGGCTAAGAATTGTTGTGTCTGCTACTCATTTGACCAATTTATAATTAGATTAATAAATTCATTTATATTTTATATTATACGTCAAAACAGAATACTAATTGGTACACAGTAAAAGGAGGGATTAGATAAAATAAAGGCAGTAATAAGTAGTTTGTAAAAAAGTTGTTTTGATGGAAACCAGTCGCACTAAAACATATTATTGAGATGATATTAAGAGACAGAACTATTTTAATTATTTAACACTATTACTATAACAATATTATTATAAACACACAACAAAAAGGGATTGTATAACAAATTTTTCATTGCATATCTAATGGAGTTTGCAAATATTGACAGTCTAAGGTCTATTTTCTGAAGGCAAAGAAGAAAATGGAAGAACATGATTGAGTGAAAATAAATGGAATGAAAAATTTTCAATTCGTCTGTAATTACATGTTTTAAAAGAGGAACGGTTCTTAAGCTCAGTTGTCGACAAAAACAAACTACTTTTTGATGGTAGATAAGTGAGTATCTACTATAAATAATAGATTATTATGTAATGAATGGAAGAAGCATTTTTACCTTCTAGTTTTAGCAGAGAGACGCGTCGAAACAGTGACAATTGCGGGCTTCCATTTAATAGGCAATACATCAAAGCCTTTAGTGTCGTTACTAAACTGAATATTTGCAACTGTTTTAGCTACGTGTAAGTTATACCCGCAAGCTTCTGGGTCATAAAGATACATTATGCGGGCGAGTTTGTCAAAATCCTCTGTAGCCTTATCTGGTGACCATATACAGTTGAGAATAGTGAATGATCCCACATAGACTATAAAGCCTGTAAACAGAGTAGTTTTTATTGAATACGTTGCTGATTTGTGTAAAATATTTTTGAAGAATTATTTTAACGTGTTTAAAGTTATTAACTATATAATATTAGGCATCTACCTATAATAAAACTGTGATCTAATCTCATGTATTACAGCTATAAGCTCAGAGGTATTTTAACAATTACTATAAGGAATATGGAAGCAATTTAGCCCTAAGTGGTATTCGGGTAGTTATCACTTACTCTGAATAATAACAGCTATTGATATCCAGCAGCATTTTTGTCTATCATTGGCTAAAAAAATTATGGGATTTCTGGTAGTTAGTTTATGTTTCATCATTGTTACATCTATTTATTTATTTTGTCATTTACTATAAGTTTTATTAATACACTGATAGTGACATTTTTGGTAAAATATATAACTTATAACACAGATTTGGGAAAAAGGCAAATGGAGACATCAGAACACAAAAAGATCGCCAATAATATAAACATAGATTTAATATACGTTAATATTACTATTAAATTGTCACAAGTTTGAAGGGAAATGTCATGCAATCTCAGCATCCTGTATGTTTTAATATAAAGGTACGCTTACACGGTCAATAAAAAAAGCTCAGGCTCAGTTATGAGCAATACTGGTTGATTGTGACGTGACATAATATCAAGCAATTAAAGGCAATGTCAAGAAGCGTCAATTTAGTAAAATGTTTTGCAACGACATTATTGAGCGATATTGAGCAATTCCGAGATACTAGGCAATACACGTCATACATGAACAATTTAGTTGAAGAACTATCGCTCGCTATGGACGACGTTTTTCTTGCAGCGGCCGCTGCACACACGTCCGCCCGCTCTATCATCGTGGAAGCGAGACGTACCTATTTACAAAATTTACGCAGTCTGACTACTTTATTCCTATGTTACAAATTTGATTACAACTACTACTAAATGATCATTAAGTCGAATATATTAATTGACCTATAACTTTAATTGAAATTCACGCTCTTATATATAGATTAAAAAGCCATTCAAATTTTTTTGAATTTTAGCAGTACTGAACCGAAATTTTTGATAGATACCATACACATTTACTACTACAAAATACAAACATTTCAAAAATATTCATTGGTTATTTTCCGAGTTACAGGTGGCTTTTCAAAGCAGATATTTAGATTAAGGAGCCACTTTTACATTCAAAAGTTAAATCATTCCTTATAGACATTGGATCTTCTGTCTCTGTCGTTGGAACAACTGTTTTGGTGCTAAAAGCGCTAAAGTTGTCAAAATAGTCGAGGTTGAAAGTGTTCTGTCGACGTTTTTTAAACGGAAACAAAGTACATTAATATTTTGTTGTACATCTGACATTGAATGGTGTTTTGTGCGTGCGTACAATGGCAAACTTTAAGGAAAATAAAACAAAATGTTCACATTATCGTTATCTCATACCCGGTTAAACGATCTCTCTGTCTAGTTCCTTCTCTGTCTACGATATAGATGCAATTATGTGAATATAATTAAGGAGTTTATTATTAAGTTTAAAAAAGGTTCGTAGTTAACTATGCGATGAGGCGTTAATCTTCGACATGATGTATTTAGGTATTGTGTGAGAATTTATGGAAGAAAAACCTTTATCTACTTGATTTATCACGTTTAAGTATGTTCATTAAATAAAACGTTCATATTTATATAATCTTTATTAATCACAATCATTACTATAACATTACAATCGGACATCTTTTCTTCAACTTACTTTTATGTTGCCAGTAATACAAAAACACTTTTACACAAAATACTTAATTAAATCAGTGTTACAAGTATAAAATCACATTATTCAACATATTGGATTTTCTATGTACATAGTAAAACTGATTGTTCTGTTTTTACTTTCTGTCTAAGACCGCTAAAGAATTAAGTCTATAGATTATTTCACCTCAGACTACTCAGGACGCATGTGCCATGCTAACTGTCTTTCCGATGAACAACTTGCACCTTAACTATCAATTTAAGCCAATAGTACGTCTTCGGCAGCAAATCATACGCTCCACTGATTGGCTGATTTTAAATTACGCTCGTCTTCATTCAACTAATGTATGCAATAAATACTCATCAACAAATCACAGCAATATAGATGAATTATTTATTTCACTTAACAATTAAAGATGCTGTAATTTACTCGTCATCAGATGAAATAAAGTTATACTGCAAAGCATGGCAGTGTTCAATTGCTTGTGCATGGTTCGACTGCAGAACCATTATTGCCACAAGCTTTTCTGCCGCAAAGCTGCAGTGCCGTGCATTGTAGTCTCTGTTCGGTAATACGCGCTTGTACTTGAACCGTTCCAACGCAGTCCTCAGGTATAGTAACTTGTTATTTACTGGCCTCAGGACTGAGGTCCTTTTATGCGGTGATAATTTAACATTAACTAGATTGCAAGTCACATTACTACTTCAATACTATATACAATAAATAAATTAAATAAAATAAAGATTCATATTAAACGTAAAAATGCAATTAGATTCCGTTAGTGGAAAATAGTGTAAAAACATACATTTTAATTAGTGAGAAAAGTTCATGTGCCGCTTCCAGACGCTCGGTAGTTAATGTCGGCAGTATATTATCTTCCTCTCCACTGAACCGTTGAAATAATGGTTTAAGATGTGTAAGATAAGTTTGTAAAATGTGAGAAAATAGAATGATTCTTCAATATTTTTACTGTAGAGATAAGAAAAATAATGGGTTATAAAAATACAGACATATAAATACAACGAATTCTATGTTACAATAGACGCTTAGTAAGTGAAGTTCTCTATGTGGTAATACCAAAACAATGTAACTTAAATTTCCATTCACATACATAATTGCAATATTATTTTCGGATATTTTTTTACGGATATCTAATTTTTTTTTACGGTATTTTGCTGTGCAGTTCCAAAGCTGAGGTTAATACTATGTTTGGCAACAGCGGGCAATCTGTCTGGAAATCAAATCAACCAATCTAAAATTTGAGATCTTGCGAATCACTAAAGAACAAGTTCCAAGAATTTAATATTTTATCTTTACCTTCCCAATACGTCCTTGATAATTTAGAAATGGATTCCTCATCTGAAAATAGAATTCTAGAAATAAAAATAAATTAGTCGTACCGTGTTCTACACTTTGTAAGACCAATAAAAGTTTTTAGTTAATACATAGTTATAGTTAATAGTGTTAGGTTCTATAATAAGATCCCGAAGCACATTACTGATTTGCCGGTCAACACGTTTAAGGACCATGTGTAATTATTTGAATGATAGTAATGTCTGGAAGTGTCTCTTTCTGTGCATTATTAATATGAACATTAACTTTAAATATTATTGGTTCAGTTGAAAAAATATTAATAGTTAAATCCGATCGAGTTTCTTGTCCGTTCTTCTCGATGACTGGGAATTTTTTCGAACCGGTAGTATTATTTTGTCGTCCATAAGTGCCTACTTAGAGCCTAAATTGAATTAAGTATTTTTGATTTTGTCATTACCTATATATATATATATATATATATATATAGTTATATAGATAGTTTATATAGATAACTTTATGAAAGAGTCTTAGTATAGTAATGTCTCGGGTCTTTGTTAGTAGAATTATATCAGTGCGCTATCTGTGTGCTAAATTTCATTCAAATCCTATAAGCCGTTTTTGCTTGATCGAGTAACAAATAAACAAACTTTCGCATTTATAATACTAGTAAGGATTATCGACTAGACAAGACTTAGTGAAAACCTACATTTTTATTTACAGAGTATTTATGTTATGAAGTAGCAAACAGAATACAGTCCACTTGATGTAAAGTAGTCATTGCAGCGTATATACAACCAACTTTAAAAGGGCCAGAGTCCTGAAGGCCGGTCATAATTAGTCGATTCTCCTTAGAACTGAGTTAGAACGTCTCGTGTGCCGGTATGTACTTCCAACTTGTCATCCACATGGGCCGGAACCCAGCTGCGGCGGTGGTGATTCCGCAATCGAACCTTCCATAAATATTACCACCACTGAATTTATGTCACACAATGTCTCGTCTCACGGAAAGGTAAAATGTTTGGCGCATCGCGTCCTGGCATCAGCTGCTGTATATTCAGCAATCAAGCGTGATGGTAGGAATCTGTACCCGCCTGGGACTCGACCACCATGCACATGGTGATTAGCCGGTCATCGTGACTCTCTTTTAGTTTATCGCGTGTCAGGATCCGTCAGTAACTACCCAGTTACCCAGCAGCTTGCAGGCCGGCATGACAGCTGTCACGCAAATCTCTGTGTTCGCTGTTATTATTGGATTGTGCTTATCATCACCTCACAACGACGTGCTCAAAAAAAAATTAATATTTCAATGAACTGTGAGAACTTGTTTTTAATACTACTAAAATGGCAAACAAGCATACGGCCCGCATGATGGTAAGCGGAAACCGTAGCCTATGGACGCTTATAATACTATAGATGTCAATAAGCGCGTTGCCGACCTTGAACCCCTCTTCACCAAGGCGCTCTGGAAACCTTACTCACCGCAAGAACGTAACACAAGGTTATTAAGTTAAGTTACGGTCTTCTGTAGGGTGGAGGTATTTTACCAGTCGGGCTGCCACAAGTAAAGAGAAATCTCCAATTAAATTTCTTTGTGCCCTATCTCTCAAAGAATAGGTGACAGTTGTCAACTGAACATGGATTCTAGATTATTTTAATTTCTTGACAAGTTTTATCCTTTATTCAAGTAGTTCAATAACATTTAATATAAAAGTATAAATTCTTTGCTATATTTTTACACTAATATGTAAGAGTTACTTCTAAAATCGCTATATATGAGTAATCGTTTTTATAATTCAACTTTCATTCTTATTATAATGAAAAGTTCATCGACAACCAATTCTAGGAAAGCTTTGGAAGTCTACGTGGAGACAATTAATGTTGACAGTTTTACGTCTTCCTCTATAAGGGCACAAGAAAGAGAGAACAGAATCGCAGGTTGTTAGACTGAAAATAATAATTGATGTACATTTATATCTCTTAAATACCTATATATAATAATATTATAAAGTGTAACAGATTGTTTTTTTTTGTCTAATCTCTGTAACTACCAGTCAGAAATGAATTATTATTTTTTAGTTTTTAGAACCTACTAGCAAACCCGGTCAAACCTTGCTATGGCACAGTAAAACTTCTTTAGGCGCGACTAGGAGGTAACTGGACGACAATGCAACGGAAGTCCGGTGGTGACTGTCAGGGTGGTGGTGACCGTCGGAACGGTGGTGACCGTCGGGGCGATGGTGACCGTCGGGGTGGTGGTGGCCGTTCAAGTTTTACTTCAATCGCGTGTGACGGTTACACGCTTTTAAATATATTTTTTAAATTCAGTATTTTCAGAAGTTTATTTGTAACACGTCAAAATATATGATATTAGGCCTTGTTATGCCACTGCCCGCTTGGCTATATACCACCCTTTTGAAAATCTGTGGTCAAGAACCAATAGATGTGTTGCAACAGCTACACCTGACAGCCAGTCCCTATAGGATTCACGTGTTACTATCTAAGGTCACATCATCACACAACATCAGGTGAGATTGTGGTCAAATACTACCTAAGTTTATAAAGTATAAATGTGAACTCTCTGGATTACATTGCTTGTAACAAAGACGAGTCTAGAGTTACGATCGGGGTGCACTGCTAATAAAATAGCTTAAGTTTTATGGCATCACCCAGTTTAATGATCTAGACAGGTGAATTAAAAAAAGTACTTTCTAAATATGTGCTATGTTGTAGAATATTAGGTATGTTTAAAATCGGTCCAACAATTACATAGGACAGGTTCAGACCTTTTAAAACATGACAGCCCTAAACCTCATAGTAAAATCCAACAAGGTCGGCGAAAACTACGTACCTAATCTATAATCCATCGCCAGAAGTCGCTATCATGTCGGCCTACTCAAATATCGCTTGAACATGAGGGAACAGACTGGCCGGGAGACAGTTCCACAGCATCACAGAACATAGCAAATTTATTTGTTTGTGCCGAGATGGAGGTTACCGTATAGCCGTGGCGCATGTGTATGGTTCTGTTATAAAAGGGATAAGAACAAATTATGCAGAATAGCTCTTTATAACACTCGCCATGATACAGACGGTAGAAAACGCTAAACGAGGCAATGTTTCTACTCAGCTGATGAACTTAATAAGGTCTGCATCATGTACAATTCTAATAAACCCTCCAATAAACATAGAAACTTTCTTTATAATAATAGTGTAGACAAGCTGATAGCCAGCTACATATGTACTAACAGCCCACATATCGATGCATGTCATGACAGCTGATTGTACCACGTCTGTAATGGTTAGAGTAGAGTTAAACGCAATGGTACCTCACAAAGTACCTCAATACCTTGCTTTTACCATTTTCACAGCAGGCTATAAAACTAATTAAGACCGGTGTGAATGTCTGGAAATAAAATGAAATATGATTTAAATAAAACTGAAAAGCCTTTGCACAATTACTACAGATTTTATAATTTAAATTACAAGTCACGTTAATTACTTTCTGACAGAGTTAAATAACATTTTTATATAAATACTTTGTTGTGTTTTCTTTAATTAACGTTAAAATTGGATTAGGCGTAAATTAGAGTGATGTTTAATCAAAGATGTTGACTAATATCAAAAAGCAAAAAGAAATTAACCTATTTACGTCCAAATGAAAAGCATTCGTATTTATTAACCGCCGACGCAAACTTATAACCCTCGTATTATAAGTTTAACGTATGTATCTGTATGTCTGTCTTTGGCTTTGTAACTTCCAAAAGACTGAATCGATTTTGATGTTATTTTAGGTTTGTAAAGTGAGTGTTCACTTCATAGAGAGTGTTCTTAGCCATGATTGAAAAAAAAAACTGATCAGCCGTTTGAAGATAATGAGCTCTTTTCTAGTTGATAAATGGATGTGAACATCTTCCACAGGTCTAATCTAGTCGAAAGTTTGTATTGTGTTACTTGAATGATATCCGAAGAACACGACAACCTTGACATCATGCTGTAATGTCATCTGATTTCAGCAGGAGACCTAACTCTTCACCAACTTCCAGCAGAGATATCGTGTTTGTGCTCATTCGAATGGTCTCTATTAATGTCGTTAAGGTTATTGTCATTTGTTGTATATACAGTGTCGGTTTTTTTTTCAATTTACATTTTAATATAATAATTTCTAATAATAAAAAATAAATAACAAAGAAAGTAGTATTATGAAGGTGTATTTTTATAGAACTTCTAAGGTACTAACATTTTTGAATAAATTTTTATCGTTTTTCTTTGAATTTTTTTGTTACATAAAATGTCATTAGCACCCTCTACATAAGCTATTTTGAAGAAAAAAGTTTAGATTAAAAATAAACCTTTATCATAATTCGGCTCTCAAGAAGTCGATTTTATTTATTAGAGTAAATGGGTTAATAAGATCTTCATATAAATTGACGAATCAACAATTGTAAATTCGATATTATTTATTAAAAAAGAATTTACTTATGTACGCACGTAACAAGGTGTATTTCCTTCTCGTAACAAAACAACAATAACTCCAAAAATTGTATCCCGCGTGCCAACGTGATAAAGTTGGTCATCAAGTCTTCAATGATAATAATGTAAATTCATTTACATATAAAAACATTTACATATTTTAATCCAATATGTGGTTATACTACGTTGAAGTATTTTTAAATGAATTTTTACATACACAAATAAAATAATAGTCAGTATATTTAATTTACAAATTAAATTATTATCATTGATGTCTAACTTTATCATGTCGCACTTCCGCCACATGATGTTCGCGCAGGTCTCAAATTTACTAGAAATAGACTAAGTTAGTCGTACCGTGTTTTAGACTTAGTAAGACTAATAAAGTTTTTAAGTAATAGTGTTAGGTTTTATAATAAGATCCCAATGCACATTACTGGTTTGCCGGACAATGAGTTCAAGGACCATTTCAAGCAGGTTTTACTGTCAAAAGGTTATTTATTATTGGGTGGATCATTATGTGAATGATAGTGATCTTTGGAAGTGACTCCCTCTCTGTGCATCCACTAAATTATTAATATTATTAATGACTGTAAATATTACATATACAGTTGTGAAAAAAATAATTTAAAAAAATTAGCATCTTGTCGGTTCTTCTCAATGACTGGGATGTTTTCCAAACCAGTAGTAGTGTTTGATGTTCATAAGTGCCTTCTTAGGGTCTAAATTCAATAAAGTATTTTTTGATTTTGATTGTGTTCTGAAAAACATTAAATCCTCCAAATATAAAGGAAAAATCTAAGCAGACAAAATCGCGTCTCTCGTGGACCAATCGAAGCGTTCTTTTTTAATGTTTGATATTTGTAATTTTGTCGCTATATATTCATTTTATAGTTTGCTGATTTATGCAATGATAATAGTAAATCATAGGGTATCTTGAATAACACAAAATATTTCAATTATTAAATAAAAAACAGTCAATTCAGCATTTAAAAAAATACAATTCAAATAATTGTACGGTGAAATATACGGTAACGTAGCACAACACTACAAAAGTAATATTGGCAACTTTATTTTCAAGTTTGACATTAGAGATTGTCAATTTACTCCGTGGGATTAAAAAAAGGAGTATAGGTATGTAAATTCTAAAAAAAAGTGAATTAAGGTTATTAAACTTTGTTTGTGATTTTAATATATCAGTTAAGAAACTTAGAAAAAGTCTCCCATGGCTGCTATCAACAGATTGTAAGAACAGTTGACAATTGGCTTTTTGTTTTGTATGCTATTCTATGAAAGTTTTGTACACACAAGTTAATATTTTTACGTTGAATGTTTACAACCTTTTGTCATGAAGAGTACCTAAATTAAAAGGTTAATTTTAAAGTATGACTGAATTTATAATTATAAAGGATTTTGAGTAAAATTCGACCGTTTGTTTTCTCACATCCAATACTTGCCTACAGCTTGCTAGATTGCTTGAAGTTCATGATTGTTGCTCCTGCTCGTTAGGATCGTAACGTGAAATCATTAGCCTATAGCAATCCTCAATAAAGGAGCTTTAAAATGCAGAAATAATTTTTCAAACTTGACTGATACTTCCACAGATTATCGCGTTTGAACAAACAATCTCTTAAAGTTTATAATATTATTAGTATTAGTATAGATATATATAATATAACAGAACGGATTAAATGGAAACTGAAGTGTACATATCGTTGAAATGCAAACACACCCCGTATAACATCAAGTGGTATAGTATCTCGGGTCGCAGTCGGGCAGACGTTTAGTGTTTGCGCATCCTGTACACACCGACCTCAGATACAGTAAGCTTGTTCAAACTTGATTGATTTTATTGATCCAGCCAGCACTGATTGAATATTTGAACTTAATTTGTAACGGTATTGTTTAGTTTTGTTATTCAACTTAACAATTACCTTTTGTACGTTTATTTGGCTCTGTGTTGGAATCTTTGAATGTTACTTTAAAAGTTGCGGGTTCGAATATTACAATGAGTTTTTTTTAATAGTAGAACGGCTAAGTGTTGGATCTTATATACTAAAGAAGTGGGAAACACACATACGGCCCTCATAATTGTAAGCGGCTACGTAACCTATGGGCGCTTGTAATACCATAGTTTTTTTATCGTTATAGGTTTAGCTTTGTGGCCACAATCTTACCTGATCTTAAGTGACGATGTAGCCCAGGATGATAACACGCTAAGCCAAGTAGAAGACTGGCTCTCAAGTACAGCTGCCGGAACATACTTATTGGTGCTTGGCGACAGATTTTCAACTTGAGGGTCGTAGCTAGCCAGGCGGACTTTAGAAAAAGCCCTACCACCATGCTATGGTTTTATCACGACGTTTGCCTTCACCGAAAGCTCAGGCTCATTGCAGGGATTCGAACTCACGTCCATCAACGCGAAGTCCGTACACACTACCACTGAGCCATCATTGCTTTAACTAAAACTAGCGCGCTGCCGACCTTGAACCCCCTATCCCAATAGTTCTGAAAACCCAACTCACCGCAGGAGTACAACACAAGGTTATTAGACTGCGATCTCACAAGCTAAGATCTGATTTGACACCCCTTACGCCCTACCTGGTACACCTAGTAAATAGTAGTCGCGATCCACTCACACATAATTATCGTGTCCTACTATCCTGAGTTTTTGTGTGTGGTGAGTTGAGGTGTGTGTGGATCCATGTATCTGTGTGTCTGCCTGTGACATCGTAACTCTCAAAAGGTTGAACTGATTTTGATCTAGTTTTTTTTTTGTTTGAAAGGTGATTTGATCGAGAGTGTTCTAATGTGTACCACATTTAGTTTTTATAAATATCTCGTCTATATGCATTTAACGTACTACCGTATTGTTTCATCACACACAGAAGTAACCAATCAGATGCGAGTACTGCTGTCTCCGCTTTTGACTTATGGTTTACGAAGCGTATGACGTAGTATAATAACAAGGTGCGGTATCGTCTCTATAACTAACGTGTATTAACTCAATTCCAAGATGTGGCTTATTGTAATATAGTTCGTTAACTATGTTTATATTTACATTATCTAGGTGGTATATTGTAGCTCAGTGAATAAAGATTAGTTGATAATACTGTGTTCTTGATCATCACACATCATGGCGAGGAGATTATGTTGCATTCGTAGTACGTAAGATTCATTAGTTAACAGATATTTCCACTTCTAGGTCAGTCTACTTCGCTTACTTTCAGAGCGCTTACATCCCTAAAATTAAAATAAACTGTAAAAAAACTTTGAGGTTAAAAAAAAAACAACATTTTATTTTTTTCGTGGTGTTGGCTTTTCCCGATGTCTGTGATGTTTCCGAACCTTTGGTAGTGTTTTGACATTCGTAAGTTCCTTTTTAACACTTAAATTGAGTAAATAATCTACATTTACATATATTTAAACCTATATCCTTCTGGCTTCTTGATCTCAAGTATACTTATAACATATGCTTGACCTTTTATGTTATGAAAACTTGGCGTGTCATTGAAACTTTCATTTACAAAGACTTGAAATAAAAATTAACATAACAATGGGTAGGTTTATGGTAATATTCGTCAAGTTTTTTTCGTTCATTTCCTTTTTACTTATTTGAAACTATGTCGCAGATTATGTAAGAGAAGCGTCGTGTGTTTGTATAATAATTTCATAATTCCACAGTGCCGGCTGTTTAGCGTGAAAACTAGCTATTGTTACATTTTTTAACATATATCTCACCGCCTGTTTTATATTGGAATAGGAAGAACACATTTAGGTTGTTTTACTTTTTATTAAAACTTTCAAGGCGGCTTTTGATTCAGCTGGAAATTCATTTTTTACACTTCACTTGTACACAATAATCAGGCTATGTTACTGAGAAGAATATAGGGAGAAAATAATGCAAGTTATTGGAATACGGATAAAAGGAAAATAATATTTAAAATTCAATATACAAATATTTAAGGACACTTGCAAAATAAATGTCCTTATGAATAATAAGTCACAAAATACAATAAAAATCTTTATTTACAACTGAAATAAGTTACATTATTTGGTGAATAAATTTTGGTAAAACTATTTCGCATTGATGGCGTGTTCGTGTATTCTCACATAAAATCGTTTACGAGCTTTCCAATTGGATTTGAAACGTTTAATCCGATGGAATTTCAATTGCATTTTGTGTGGGATTTTTAGAAAAGTTGAACGTAAGCTGCGGAAGGTTGGTACTGAGGTACACTTGTGTAAACGTAGACTGGTGCTCTATCTTCATTTTTGTATTGGAGACGGGCTGTGTACGCCATGTTGCGGGCATCGTTCTCCGTTTGGAACTGAACCCTTTGGAGCTGCGAGTCTGGTAGCAAAACATAGTACGATCCCTGAGCGCTTACAACTTCAGCATCATTCTTAGGTTCTTCTTGAAGATTCTCTTTCACGCCTTCGACTTTTAAGTCTTCGTCGTTATCACCTCGTGGTTCTTCACGCGGCACACCGTATTCCGTATCAGGGGTTTCTTCAGGGAGTCCGTATTCTTTTTGAGGCGTAAGGTAAGTCTTTAAGGGTGCACCGTAGCTGTCATCAGGTACTCCATAGGACGTCGACGGTGGAGCAATTTCTTGACGTGACGCTTCTTGTGAACGCGACGGCAGTTTGAATTCTTTGGCTGGACGAAAACCTGCTGGAGCGTAGGGTGCTGATTCAACTTCTTGCCTTTGGAATTGAGAGTTCTGTTGGTACTGGCCAGGCTCTGCAGCCACCACAGCGATGAGAAGAATGCAAGCAAACGATTTCATGTTTCTAGTTCGACTGTTTGTAGACGAATGATGGTTAGAGAAAAAACCTATACGCTTTTATACTTGTGTTATTCCATGGTAGTTTCCGTAACGGAGTCTACTCCCCGAAAAATCTGCATGCTGAGAGAGTGGACGTTGACACTGACCTCTTAATGAAGGCTCACCTATTGTGTAACAGCACCGATTAGTTTTTGAGGTGCTGTCGTTGTTCTGTTCGTTGCGTTAGACATACTAATAAGCCGTAGATGAGGAATTTAGGAATACCTTTGAAAAGGTGAATATATAAATTTATAAACGTTATGATAGATATAGGAGATTATCGTTTAATAAAATACCTACATAGAATTCAGTTATTTCGAGTGTAGAACCTTTTCAAAAATTGTTTTAAATACTACATGTTGAAAATAATATCCGTGATTTAATATTTGTTCATTATTATACATTTTAAGAAAAATAAATTATGATAGAAAATATTTCATAAAAACGTAGAATTATGTTCATGTGACCGCACTTGAATGTCAAATGTGTCAGTATTCAATAAATAAAACTAAGTTTAAGAGTATTATGTGCAAAATTAAGTATTTTAGAATCTAAGATACTAGAAACTTATGAAATTTCTTCTCCACTAAGCTTCATAATTTTAAAGTCACTATTTCTACACTTAGAAATAATTTTAGAGTCACTAGTCACAAGATAATCTAATAAGAATAATACTGAATTGTGTATATAAATATGGTATGATGACGTCACGTTTTCTTATTGACGTTGCCAATCACGTGACTCCCATACAAAAAAAAACTATTTTCCCTAACAAATGAACAATTTTTTTTTTCAGAATTTTATTTTTTAGGTTTTACCATAAAAAAGAACCAGTTTATTCCGGAATCATCAACGCGAATAATCTCTAGTCCTAGTACAAATGAATTTTGAAGCAATGATGGCTCAGTGCTAGCGTGTACGACTTCGCGTCGATTGGCGTGAGTTCGAATCCCTGCAATAAGCCTGAGCTTTCGGTGAAGGAAAACATCATGAGGAAAGAAGAGGAAAGATGTGGTAGGGCTTTTTTTAATACCCGCCTGGCTAGCTACTACCCTCACCGTCAAATTGAAAATCTGTCGCCAAGCACCAATAGGTGTGTTCCGGCAGCTGCTCTTGAGAGCCGGTCTTCCACTAGGTTTAGTGTGTTTTCATCTTGGGCCACAGTCTCTTAACATCAGGTAAGATTGTGGCCACTACGCTAAACCTATAACGATATATATATATATATTTGTTATGGTGTTAATATAGCAGTTTTGTGAATCACGTGGATAGGCAATACAATATGATGTAATCCATGTCTGCGCTGATGTTATGTTTAATGCATGATGCATCACCCTTGGCTTATTATGGAGTTCATTGGGCCATGTGGCCGTGTCTCAAGTGCAAATGTTAATGTGACACTTGACCGAATTTTAATTACCATAGTGTGAAATATGATGTGATGCCAAAAATATATTATCATAGTTTCAACATTTACGTAAATCTCTAACATTTATGTTAACTTTTATGAAATAGGTTAAGAAAAAATTGAAATGTAGATATCACGCAAGCGGAAATGTATTGCAAATACTTGATTCAGAAAAATTAAAATTAAGTATAGGAAATGTTCTAAATCTTCTAAAAAAGTCCGCTTTCAATTGTTGTACCTAATTGACTGAGATTTACAATTTTTAATACTGTACATATATCATTCGGAGTTATAATATTTTTGCTATCAATTTTAATTGGACGTGTATTACGACTTGGATTTCTATGTCTTGCCTAGACACACCAATATTATAGTATAATACAAAATTCTAATTACGAACTAATCAATTTCTTGTTTGTTTATGCTCATTTAAGAATTGTATAAATTCTATTCGCGTGAAAATATTCATTTGACATTTTCATATTTGTCGCGCCGTTTGCCGTGTGTCGGGGACAGCTTCGTTCGTGCATGTTTATTTCACGCACAAAATGGCTGTTTGACGTTTAATTACGCGAGGAAAATGGTGTCTGGCGGGAACGACACACTGCGCGCCGCGCGTCCTCTGTCCGCGACAGTCTTAACGACGTGACAGTAAGTATAATAGATATTTGATACGGATTATTGAGCTCAATCCGAGGCTTTTAATTTCGGTTGACGTAGAATGATCAGAAATTTAAGTTCGTAAGTTCAATTGTAGGTAAAAACGATATCATCTTCATCACTGTCGAGTAACAGTTGTTCCTATTCTTAGACTGTACTTTCAATACCATCATATAGGAAGGAGTCATTTTGGTGAAGGAGTTAAATGGTATTTTCAACCGATGTATTTGAAATCAAGTACCCCCTTCGCCACATTAACAATTAAAATTAGGTGTGATTGTGCTCAAACGCTAAAAACAATTAAAGGCATATATGTAGGGCATATTTTAAATAAATCCTTTTAGGGTTCCTTATCCAAAGAAGGAATCTATTACTAAGCCTAAGTAGTCTATCCGTCCATCTGTCTTAACTTTAATGGGCTGTATCTTTTGAACCGTAATAGGTAGATGGTTATCTATTTTTACGTAATATGTGATATTATTACGGATATTATAACAAAAGTAAATTTTAACGAGTCTTTTCAAAGGTTCTGATGTGTAACATCTTTCCTCACGGTTGCTGGATATTTTTTGTGGAAGTGATTTAGGAAAGGGGACTGCAATGTGTTCTTCTTGGATTGTACATCCAAGAATAATTTTCTATGCTCGACTGAATTTAAATTCCGATAAATTTGTTGGTAAATGCTGTAGCTCGAAACTGCTTTCCCATCGATATTAATTATTCACCTATAACGATTTCAAAATTTAATTTCAAATGTATTTTGTAAAACGAAAATTATCTAGAATAACTTAGCCACTCAAACCAGCTTTATCTACATCATATACACCTTAATAAACAGCAACCAATTAAGCAATGAAAAACGTATAAAAAATACTTTTTAGTAAATTGAAAATTGTGTTATAAAAATCTATCAAGTATATCTAATCCAAAAATTACAATTTCATGATCAAAGAAGGCGACGATTTTTTTCCTGCCCGTCAAAAACATCGAGGAAAATCTCTTACATCGACAAAATTCGATGATACGAATCGTTTGATTCTAATTTCCATCCATATTAACGATACAGCGTGGTTGAACATCGAATAAATATGGTAAACACCAGTGATTAGTATAAAAATTTGCGAACATACAAAATGATGTGGTTTTCTTATGGGTAAGGATCCATGAAAAGTCCGTACCCGTTGGTTCGATATCCCTGGAAAATATATCGTAGGCATTTGTTATTTTAGGTTTGATTGGTAAACAAGGAACATAGTGAAAAGAATTGAAATAATTTGGACGATATTTGTCATTGTTTATCGCGACACCAGCCATATTGGCACGCTTATTTCCTTTATCCAGTAATTAAGCAGTAGCAAGTAGGGATCTGTGCACATAGTGAGGAAGATGCATATAGCGGATAAACCCGTTACAGTGATTCTTTTTTAATTGGGCTGTGCTTTTACCATCAGGCACAACAGTTACTTTGATGCATACTTTGAAATATAAAACCAGACAAGAGTACGAACGCGGGAAATCGAACAACAAACACGAATAAAGTATTAGAAAAAGACAAAGTGTATTATTAATTAATTAATAATAGTTGATATACAAAACAATTATGTTAACGTGAATCATATTTTTATAATTTCAAATAAATTTACGCATATTACTCGTAACTACACACTCTATATTATAGAAGTTTACTTCTGTTTTTTGTGTTATGTTATATGTCACTGGATAATAATTGTACGAACTGTTAGTTTATAAACAGTCTAATATAGGAATATTGTAAACTGTTAATAGATTGTGAACGGACAATATAAATTTTGAATTATTGAAGTTACGTCTATTAAATGAGAAAAATCATGATAGTAGGACATGAAAGATGTGAATTTCTATTGGCTAATTTGTTTCTGATTATAATAACAGTTTCAACCTAACCTAACAAATTTAGTTGGTTTATAATCATCTGAAAATATAACAGATTAGAAAGTTTAGTGTCCTTTCACAATCTACTATAGTCAATTTACACCCTGACTAGTTAGTTCATAAATTAACAGTTCGTGTAATTATCTGGTGACATGTACTTCACGAAGGATTTTTTTACACGACAAGTTCGTTCGATTCTCGGTTGCAAATGAAAACAGCTCTCACTGTGAGAAACCGCGATATTGGGTTCTTTCCATAATGTTACGACCCGTAAAAATAAACCTCTAGAACTGCATTGCATCACGTCGTATATGAAGAAGGAAATGTCTATAGGAGGTTAGGCTCTCATCTCTAGCTAGAGTGTAACCACCGTACATACATATTGTGAATTTTTTTTCGTAAGTAGTGAGCAGTCTAATGACTTGCGCTGTGATAGGCTTTTAGCCCGGTAAGTCGTTACTATTAACTGCGTATTACTTGCAAAACATTAAAGTGAGCAACAAAAGAATAATTAATATAGGTACAACATTTTCGCAAGGTAACTTCCCTTAGCGAATTTCAAAGGAACTTAATTTATATAGTGACAAGTCCTTCCAAGAGAACGAACGCGCGACCTCACATATACGTGCGCCATAGAGCGTGATTTGATTCAGAATGAACAATTGTTTGTAATGGATTGCGATCACGGTGTTTGTTATCGTCTTCGTGACTCATATACATTAAAATACGTGTAGGGCTCCTTGGGTCATTGACGCAGTGGCAGTAATTTCATATGCAATGATGGCATGATCACATGAGTTTCAATCCCTATAATCACTAAAAAATCGTGATAAAACCATAGTATGATGGTAGGACATTTTCTAATGCCCACCTGGCTAGCTATTCACCTCAAGTTCAAAATCTGTCTCCAAGAACCTATAAGAGTATGCCGGTGGCTGCACTGAGAACCAGTTCTCCACTAGTCTTAGTGGCTTAGTGGCTACATCGTCTCTTACACCAGGTGAGATTGTGGGCATAACGCTCAACCTATAAACAATAAAAAATGCCCCGTCAACGGTATCGCACTTGATTTCTAGAAGTTTTCATTTGCAGAATTTTACTGATTCGCTGAAATTGTTGCATTGAATGAGTACAATTTTTGTATGCTTTGTAGAAATATCGGATTCTAACCGAGACCAAGCAATAATAGGTTGTTACTTTTGGGGACTTAGTTAGAAAATTGTGCAAACAGTTTGAACTCTACGGCAGAAATAGCTATCCCGGTGATCGTCAACCATGTATTCTAAATACTTAAAATAGGTCTATTTTTTTAATGATTTCTTGAATAGATTCTAATTCAAAATCTCACATGTATGTGTAGTTATAAGACAACAAAAAAAAACATTTCATGGTGTATTTTACATTACTCAAAGAAAATTCTATAGCTTGTAGGGCTTGTTTGTCTCTCTTTTGTCAAATGCTTTTGTTATCGGGTATTTTGATTTATTTTTAGTAATTTTAGTTTTTACACATTGAAAATTCTTTCACCCTAAAATTCACCTATAATATCCGCTTCTTTGTCACAAAAATAATTTACTAAACAACTTACATATATTTAGATTTAATACTGTCGATTCTATGTAGATCGCTAATTAGCTATCATTTGCTATTTTATATATAGACTAGCTGTGCCTCACGGCACCCGTGTTAAATTTATTCGACGAACTCTGTACCTGTCCGACGCCAACGCGCCCGTGTAGCCCCTCTTTGTTCCACTTCCTGTTCTTCTATACAACTTGCCAGATTTGCTTGACTTTTATAGTTACTGTTCCGCTCCTTAGGGTTAAAGTGTGAAGTTATATAGTCTATACTATTCCTCATGGATCTGGCTATCATATACAAAAACATTTTTTCGACTCCGACGGGTAGTTCTAGAGAGTAGCCCATTAAAACAAACATTTAAAGAAAAAACTCTTCACTTTCATTATATTACCATATAGATATATAATGATGTATTGGGAACTCCGACATTAAGAAGGCTAACCTAAACCAGTTTCGATACTTAACACCCTCATCAAGCCATTCCGCAAATAGGCTATAATTTATACCGAATGGTGCCTACCATTTGAATTTATAGCCTCATTTCCGAAAATGAAGTCAAAAGTTATTAGTATATCAGCAGTAGAATACTGCTGTTGGCTGGACCTCTACTTCCGTCCAGGGTTCGAAGCAAAGGAGCTTATATATTTTTATCTTTATTGAAACGTATTTATGGGGATTTTATAGTGTTGTTATTAGTTACATATAATAAGTTTATTATGCTGTTAACAGTTTGTTACACATTTTTGATCTGGTAAAAATGGTGGTGGTATGAATATTATCAAAATCTTGTTTTGGATTTCACATTATATCTATGCCAAATTTTATTAATATCGGTTTAGTAATTCAGTCATAGTAACTTAGGAAACGGAAAACACTCTCAAACAGATAAATTTTACTAGCTGTGCCCGCGGCTCCGTTCGCGTTGGCTACAGAATGCCGTCGGTTGAGCGCACGCGCGAATCGTGCTGCCTCCACTGAAAAGACGGAAAACAAAGATGCTTAATGTGGGTAATGCTTAGAAGATAGATAAATGTTATTGTTAACTTTTTTGTAGGCCTTTTAAACATTAATTTGATATATCTCGTATGGTTTGCTTAGTGTAAGCCATTTAAGCGCCCCAGATGCATATTTTTTCTGATCTGATTCATCATTATCGTCGCTGCTTATTTCGTATGTTACTTTATCTAACAAAGTATATCCTATAACCTGGCCAGATGCTAGGAATTAAAATAAAAAATATGTATATCGGATAAGTGATTTTCGTCTGAAAAGAACATAAACGAACAGACAGACAAAGAGATGTTGAGTATTATAATATGTATGGATAATTTAATATTATAAATGAGGAGTTTCAGAAAGATGGTGATTGGGTAGTGTTACACACTTCTATGAAGTTTTATTCTTTATTTCCTAACTTGGCAACCAATCCTCGCCATTCAAAATCACTACTGCCAGTATCAAGTGGGTAATTATTTCGTTTTACAAAGAGTCTTGTGATGATTTGAGCGTTCTAACAAAATTTTGCCTCCGTTCTTCTTATTAGAACTTTCCAGGGATTTTTTTGTGACATTTCAGAATTCACGGTCCAATTTATTGTTTCTAATTTACTTCATTTGAGTACATTATCTAAGTTATATAATGCAAAATGTCGTCTATGTTATATAATATGGATCAAATAACGCAAATTTATGAATAAATAATAAAAACCTATACATGATAACGTTCCCGTCAAAACCTTCGTATGGAGTTTTAACTCTCTGTTGATTTTCATTGTTACTTTTTTATAATGAGGTCACACGCGTTATGTAATGTTGCGAGTTATTATTAAATATAATAAAAGTTCCAACATTAAAAAGGCAATAATAAATCAACTATTTTTTATCCCCTTGAGTTTCCTCAGTGTAAAAGAAACCTTACAAAGCCTTTAACTCAGAATAGATATTGTATAGAAGCGAAAGGTCGACCCGAAACGGACGAATGGAATTCACTTAATCGTTGCTACGAACATAGTGCAATAAAGTCAAAGCAGTATTATAAGTTTTGCTATGTACAAGTTAGCGTTTAACCAGAAACTCGCCTGGGGTTACGTGTCGATGTGTTCCAAGATAGTAACATATTAAACCTAGAAAGAGGATTGGCTTAAGTGCAGCTACTAGAAAGGACTGATTGGTGCTTGGCTATTGAATTTCAGTTTTATTGTACTGCTGAAAATTTCCTTTACCGCTCCCTTTATCAAGATTTCGTTTAGGAAGCATATGTTGTCTATTCTACATTTACTGATCTGTATTTTTTTAACCGTACTAGGTCTCTCTTCTTCTTCTTAGTCGGTCCCTCACTGCTGAGGATCGTGACTCTTCTTGATGTTGTCAACTAGTTGTCTCCATTTGTCGCGCTCGGTCGCTTGGTGAAGTGCGGTACTGACTGTTATGTCAAGCTGCTCGGATATTTGATCTGACCATCTTATGGGATTTCGTACCCATACTAGGTAGCTGGTTGAAATTTTTATAGAATATGTTTTATTATAACGGACGCCCTGACAAAATATATATAAAAAATGTCAATAAAAAGGGGGTTCCCCATACAATAAACGCGTTTTTATTTTAGATCGATGTTTTGTTTTACTATATCGTAAAAGTTGTGACACATGCAATGGTCAAACTTGGTGTAATAATTATAGTGTGAACAGCACAACAAAAAATAAAAACAGGCCTAGTGTGAGTCAGATTCGCGCTAAGAATTTTTAACTGTAAGGAAGGAAACACTTTTTTTGGTAAATACATAACTCTATATAACATAAACATATTGTGTGAGGGAATGGATTATCTAGGTATATTGCGATCCAAAAATCATGGGAACTACTTAAATTATTAATTATTTATCGACAGTCGTCATCTTTAGGATTACTGCATATTATAGTAATATAAAAGTCTCGGGTAACGGGATTGGCTTATCTAAAAAGCGTCTCTTACTGGTATTTTTATATCGAATAATTTAAAAGTTAAATATATTAGCGACAAATAATATTTTTTCGCGGCTCGTTCACTTAATTAATGGATGAAATGTAAGAATAAAGTACCCTTTGTACAGATTGGTGTTTACGATTTGTCAAAATTTATTTTAATAATAAAAAAACAACATTCACTTTAGTGTTATAGGAATACATATATGTATATATATGACTATAAATAAAATTATATTATTAAAAAAATAAATGATAACTTTAATTTTATCGGATAACCTACTGACACAGACTTGCACTGCGGCTCAAACGAATGGATTCATTTGAAATTCAAAAAGGCCGGAAATATTTTCATTGAATGTTCAATACGTTTGCAAACGGTCGACGATACGATGTAAATGTTCTGCGTTGCTAGACATTTGATAGGTAGTTTACTGATTTGTTATCAGATTGTATCCTTAGTGATTCCCGGAGGACACGCGTTGTTGTGCTTAGGAATTGGGTCGCCAGGGTTAAATAGTATTTATGTATTCGTGTAGGATTTTTATGAGTAATATTAGATTTTTCGGTGCAAAACAACAAAACAGAACCTGTTACTAATTAGCACCGTGATAATTTAAAATTCGATGAAACGAAAAAACGACAGTAAAAAGAGACTACCATATACATCTATAGAATTTAGCCTACGAAAGAATGAGATAGAATACATTTACATTATGCACGGTTAATGTAAGCCCTGATTTTAATGATTGTGATCGTCGTCGGATTGCCCTAGTGGTGTGAGACGACCAGACTTCATACGCAGTACGCACGAGTGATCGATAATTCGAATCCCGCTGATTTAGGATATTTAAAAAGAATTTATAAACAACATATTTTTTTAAGCTTTCATTTCTGACACGTATGAACTGTTTTTTTGTATCTGTATTTTTTTAAAGTAATTCTGTGTTCATTATGAAAATGTTTGCTTAATAGCTTAGTTTTCCCGGTTTTCCTTCCTTCCTAGAGTTCCTTATTTCCTATTTTGTAGTTGTAATATGTCGCAGTTCTCAAGCGCTCAGGATTCATCACTATATTTGCCTTCCTTGTCGCCCAATCTTCTTTTTACCTTTATCCTATCTATGTTGGCGGAAGAACATGTTAGGGCTATGTTGGTGACTTTAGTCTTCTGCAGAATTTCTCTTTTGCCTATGTCCAGCAGTGGACGTCTTTCGACTGAAATGATGATGATGATGAATGGTGTTACCAATTAAGTTAGTAAAATCCGGTAAATTTTTACTGCACACGGAAAATATTAAATTGTTCAATATTCAAAAGATTTGTTTGTCAAAAACTACTTATTATTAGACTTAATCGTTGTTTCCCACAAAAGTCTAACTTCGTATACGATTTTATTTCTCTAGTAATAAACGAAACAGATTGCCCGTTTTTAATTTGTCACCGTAACGTGTAGAGCGCGTCTTGGACAGTTTCAGACTAATGGAGTGTCCGACGCTAGAGCGAACTCGACGTTTCCGTGTTTAAGAAACTTGTATAAAATAAATTTGTAATGAAATTGGTGCACAAATTTGCTTTCTCCAAATGGTTTCTAGGTTTTAATACGTTAAATGTAATGAGTAAATTTTATTAATTACGCATAACATAATGAGCAATGTATGTCTATGTAAATATTTACATTAGGGGGCGTATTACGTAAGCAAACATTCCATTTTTTTTCTCTCCCCCACGTGTAAACTAAATAAGAAAATTTTTAACTTCCTTTTGCCCAAATGATAAGATATAAGAAAATTGTCGAAACTTTTATAAAATTAATGTAGTTATATTTATTTGTTTCAAGCCGTCCTTGTGTTACATTAAAAATATTCTCGCTTGATCTGTGGGATAGTGAAGGTCTTAGTTAATAATTCAACCACAACAGACACTGTTCTTGCTGCACATCTCGCTGTGTATTACACTAGTACTTCGGTAATACGCGGAATTGAACATCAGTAGGTCCATTTAAAATAACTATTCTTAGTAGTCGTTTTTCGAAACACCAAATTAACTCTCGTGGGTTATACGAAAGAAATAACACCAGAATAAAATAATAATAATAAATTTAAATGATAAAAAATATTGTTTTCAAAACGATTACATAATTTTATTAAAAAAAATTTTTTAACGTAAGATTTATAATATCTCCCTTCGACCATTTGATCGAAGATATTTCCCCTCTACCTTTATCAGCAAAAGTAAGAAAAAATTAAACTTCTTGACCCCCCAAGCCAACTTATGTAATAATTGAACGCCACCTTACTTTACATCAATAACACACACTGAAGTACATTGGTCAACGTTGGCAATTTTTTTGTATCTATATTTGATGTTCTACGGGATACATGTCTTATCTGGATTAAACATAGGCGTTTGTTAATTTTATTTCATTACTAGCGGCGTGCGCCTGCTTTTTCGCACGCGTTTATTACGCAATATTTATTTTCAACATGTAGGTAAATTTATTTTTACTTATATTATTGACGATTCATACACATACTTCCTGTGTACAAAATTTCATAATGTAATATAATAATATGTGGCTAGATCGATGCTTGGTTTCAGTCCTGAAAACTACATTCAAACACCGAAAACTATAAGAAATACACTAATTCGTTGAAACGACTCGCGCGTCATCTATTATACCATAATTGCACTATGTTAGAAATATGCCAACAACAACAGCACAGAGATTGAACTCAATACGCGGATTACGCGAACGTATAGTACACACACAAACACATATATCTATACTAATAATAAACCAGTAGGGTCGAAAATTTTAGAATCATGAACAATAAAAATTTCGACAGTTTTTGTCTAACTGGCTGTTAATTTGAACGCCAATTACGCAGAAACTACTGAAACGAATTTGATGGAATTTGGTATGATTTTAGTTCATATTCTGTTGTAATATTTAGGCAACATTTTTTCAGGTATGGACATTTGTATTTTGTAGAAATTATTATTTATAAATTAGGTATATGTAATGCTGTAATATATTTTAAGTATACAGTGAAATTATACAAAATTAATCCAAATGATTTAATCTTCACGTAATTTTCAATAGAAATAAACATAAACGTATGTATTTTTCATAATTATTCATAGATGGCACTATACGTATCGTTTTAGTAGTTTTGAATATTCTGATATATTACAATGAAGAACGTTTACAGTAAAACTACATAATTGCCCGGGTGAAGCTGTAAAAGCCATTTGAGCCCCAGGGCCCCTAAGGCTAACAGTATAGTCACATCGAAAAAATTAAAAACTACATAATAGCAAAATAATTTGTATATAATGTTTATTCCGAATGAATATGATGATGTATTTTCTGTATGCGCGTGTATTAATCATTTAAGACAAAGGCTTATTATTTATTTTGTAGATTTATAAGAATGCCTCTGTTATTTAGTCATTTAACAGTTCGGTCTATATCGCAGACACGGCATGACAGTGTGTTACAAGGGCCGATTTCCTGTACCTACACACCATATTAAATATTTTACCTACTATTTTAATATATTGGGATATTGTGACAAGGACCAACTACCTGTAACAGTGTGTCATCTAAATAAGGCATTATTAAATATATAATTAATTATTTAATAGTTGGATTTCATATTTAATTAAAAGACATCTACTATTTCATATTTGGGTTTATAGATAATAATAATTATGCATTATTAATAAAACCATATTTGCTAAATGTTTGGTTGGATAACAGATATTTTATAAAATTAAGATGTTTTTATTATTTGGTCATGATGTGAGTATTTTCTACGAATATGTTATTTAAATAGGATATCTACTATTTTAATATTTGTTTATTGAAGATAATAGTTATATGCATTTCTAATAAATTCATTTTTTAATATTATTCCATTGATATTTGTTTTTTCATAAAATTAGGATATGTTTTGTTTTAAGTTATCATTTGATCATCTTGGTACTACGGATGATTGTAAAATGAAGTGAGTGTAACGCAGAGATAGGTTCACTTTTGTATTGAATTTGCTAAAATTAACATTGTTCTGAGGTGCCTACATGTTTTTGTTGGACACCATCATCTTGTCGAATCTCTACTCATTTTAAGTGCTCTGAACTGTCTCCACAGTTTTATTATTAGCTCACACATATAGGTAGGTATTAAATATCTCTAGTTCGACATATTAGGTCTTTACCTATGAAGTTGCCGTTTTGTATGAAAAAATTTAAACGATGTTTTTTCATGTATTTTTTATTTGTATTAATCGAAGTAATCACCCATGCAATCAATGCATCTTTACCAGCGCAGTGGCAGTTTATTGATGCCCTTCTTAATGAAATCAGCTGGACGGGAGGCAACAAATTCTTCAAAGGCATTTTGTACTGCCTCTCGGGTATTGAATTTTTTTCCCGCCAAGGAGTTATCCAAATTCTGGAAAAAGTAGTAGTCTGTAGGCGCAAGGTCTGGTGAGTAGGGCGGATGACTAAGAACTTCCTACCCCAGTTCTTGCAACTTGGAGATCGTCTGTTGTGCAGTATGAGTTCGCGCGTTGTCGTGCAGGAGCAGCGGAGACGAGCGATTGACCAATGCTGGTTGGATATGTGCCAGCTTCTCCATAATTGTGTTCAGTTCTTCACAGTACACATCTGCAGTAATGCTCACCCCGTTTGTTAAGAAGCTGTGATGAATCACACCGGCGCTAGACCACCAAACAATGACCATCACTTTTCTAGGGGTAAGTTCGTTTAGGGCATTGTTTAGGTGCTGAATCAGGATCCAACCAACTTGCTGAGCGCTTGCGGTTATCAAACAGAATCCATTTTTCATCGCAGGTAACAATGCGGTTCAAAATTCCTTCATTTGTGTGTCTGTTGAGCAGTTCAAGGCACGTCTCGACGCGTACTTCGCGCTGGCGATCATTGAGTTCGTGGGGCACCCATTTGTCAAGCTTTTTTACCTTGCCAATTTGACGCAAATGGACCAATATTATTTTGACGCTAACGTCAAAAGCAGTTGCTAATTCAGCCGTAGATTGTGTATCATCAGCTTCCACAATCGCCTTTAATTCGTCATTGACGACCAAGCTAAAGACCTATTATATACAAAGAACATTACTTCCAGTACTCGAGTACTGAAATTCTGTAATCCCATTGATAAAATAATATCCGTTATGGATTATCCGGTAACCGTCTTAGTAGTTTGTGCAATTTGATATTTTGCTTCCAATGGATTGTTATTACACTGTTATATTCCTTTTACACAATTTAATACTATGTATATTGTAAATTGTATATTGTAAAGACAGTGAAATTATGATCTTGGTCCATAAATTATACACAAATATTAAACAAACAGCTTATTATTTTACACTACATAATTAAACACATAATGACTGATAACACGGACGGAGTTACGTCCCTTTGCGAATTCAGTACTGGAATGCCCCATGACTCCTTTTTTTTTCGAACTGTCCATACTGTTAGCCTTAGGGGCTCTGGAGCCTTTACGGCCATTACAGCTTCACCGGGCTTAGGGGTGAGCGCTTAAGTCACTCAGCCACGAAACTTTGCAACAACATCCGAGGGTGCCAAAGTGGCCGAACCTCGTCTCGGACTGTTTCAGCGATTGCAAATAAGTCGCGATCTGGCTAATTCTCTATCATTCGATCTAAACTAACTATACATGTTTCTTCCCCCTGGGAGGAGGGAAGGAAAAATGTGTATGTGTATTTAGTGGTCTGAAACTTTTTGTCTAACTAACTAGGCAAAAAAAGAAAAAGAAATGGTCCATTAAAGAACCTATGTACCTATGTGTTATGCATTTGTGTATAATGCAGTGTCATGTGTGGCTGTGAAAGCTAGTGAATATAGAGTCACGGTATCGCGCGAGCGGCTGCTTGGCTCAAGGGCTCCATACCGATGGATCGGAGATTTCTCTCTACTTGGGGCAATTCGACCTGTGGAATACCTCCACCCTACATTAGACAGTAGCCAAATAACTTTGTGTTGTGTTCCTGCGGTGAGTAGTGTTTCCTTTTGGTAGAGAGGTACAAGTTAGGCAACGAGCTAGTGATACCTATGGTATTATTATTAAAAGCGTCCATAGGCTACGGTAGCTGCTTAACATTAGGCGGGCCGTATATTTGTTTGCCACCATTGTAGTTTTAAAAATGCTTGGTGTAAGTACGACTATATATTATATTATAAATAAATACCACTAAATTCTAAAATGAATTATTTAGTTTTAGTATAACAATCGTAATATTACTGAGCGTTATTTCCGTTCAAAAAAAGATCCGAGTTACTCTCAACTCGCGCCTAAAGAAACTTTATTTCAAAAATAGCTCTTGCAATGACTGAAGCCTTTGTTCTTTTGTATAGACTGATACAGGTTACTCGAGTTGAAAATGTACCTGGGAACTGTAAAATGTAAAGGCGATGTACCCGCGCTGCGGTTAAACTATGCTATAGTCAGCAGAACAAAATACAATATATGTAGATACAAAAAAGTTTTTATTTTTATAGTTGACAAGATAATGCTGATAATAATCTTAAATTTACTCGGATAATTTAATAATAGTGTTATTAATGTACTCGTAGAGTGTTAATGGCACAGAAGAATTCGTTTAGATGCTGCGTCGAACAAAATAGTATAGAATTATACTACTAGTCTATACATTCCGTGAAGGATAATCTTCATGCAACTACAGTATCGTGCTAGAGAATTTTCTAGAACTCATTTGACCATCTACTATTTTCATGTTGAAAATCTGTTGCCAAGCACCTGCCAGAGAGCGCAGGTCATTATAATTGTGATATAATAAATTACTTTAAATATATTGACGAACAAACAAGTCCTTTTTTTAAATTAAATTGAGTAATTTGTTAATAAAAATGCAGGCAGCTCGCTAGCTCATGATTACGCTTACCATCTAACAAGTTGTCAGTTTGTTAACAAATAAAGGTAATGTGATTCAGTACATTATTGTTTTTCTTGAATATAAAACAATAACGCGCCTGTTTGGGAAATGTAAAAAAATAAATGTAATTCGAAAAGCATCGCAAAATGTTTACATAAATTTTAGAAAGTGATTATGTATGATTTGCTTCCTGTTTCATAATATAAACATAACACCAACTATATAAAATTAGTTAAGAATTTATCAGCTATGACAAAACTTTTATAATTTTGAAATTCATTAAATATGTTTGTTATATTATAATTATGCTTAATTGTTTACTTAATCAATTTTAAAATAATTTAATATTTATAAAATTAATATTGTCAGGAAGTTACGTTGTCTAAGGATATGGAACACACTAACACTATTAAAATACAATAGAATAATCAATTATCTACAGTCTAATGTCTAACTTAACTTTATCTGCAATCTATACTTGGTTTTCACGTGAAAGGAAGCCATTAATGTTGGTCGTGAGCTCTCTTTGTGTGACTGAAAGTTGAGTCCTGTATTCCCTAGCTTAAAGTTTACACAGGAACTTGTGTCTAGGTTAAAACTCTATCGTTTCCTTTTCTGTTACGTTTGGCCACAATCTTACTTGTGACGCTATAGTCAAAGATTACGGTTAATCCTAAATTGGAAACAGGCTACTTTATTTATTCTATCTCTGCAGACACTTAGTCCACACTCTTAAAAATAGTATAGTGTACATTTTTTCCTACTGATCTCTAATACTGGTTGATTTATTGACAGTATTTTATTTTCATAAATATATTATTTCCTTGTTATTGTGTTCCGCACATTGTGTTAGTACGCAGTTTCCGCTGAAAGTCCTGCGATAATTCCTTTCTGCCTGCGACTGTATCATTAATACTCCACTCCTAGTTCCTTGGAAAATTATTACCATGGTATTGTATTGCGATGTTTTGTTTTATCACAAACCTGAAATGTATTATGGAGTTCAGACTCATGTCCTTGGAATCAACACGGTAAGCGCTACCACGAACTTATCATCGCTTTAAATTCTTGTCTTTGTGCTTTAATTTCATGAATACCATATAAATCGCCATTCACCAATGCCCAGTGGGTTTTTAGTGTATACCCCCTGTAGTTTTCAGTTCGGATTAAAAATTGCAGCCATAATCCAGGATCGAGTTTCCGTCAAGACTTATTAAAGTCGTGCCGCGTGCCGGTATGCTGAAGTGCTTCTTCACTTACAACTTGAATACCCTTCCGTGATAGGTTACAATTCCTTCTACTCCCATATATCTATAAGGTGAATATAGGATAGAGCTTTCACCTTTAAAATTAAAAATCGTTTTGTTACAAAAACCTTGGTTTGGATCGACCGTTAGCGATAAGCTTTTATACTTTGTTCATTCAAATCGTATCTATCGTGATCGTGTCTCGGCGATAACAACCGACAAACGAGCGGTACTAGCTAGTGCCGAAATTTTAGGGTGTGGTGCAACTGTTGGTTTTGTTGTACAATTTATTTACTACAGTTTCAATATACCTGAATTCCTGGAAATTCACCTGAAATAATTGCTTCAGCATTATAAAACATGTATACTTTTAAAGTAATCATAACTATTTCGTTTTTTAGCCTGTATAAATGTATCTAGTTCTACTAGCTGGCGCGGCAGACTTTTTTAGGGAAGCCTTTCCGTTAGCTAATGGCTTAACCACAGCGACATCTATCTAAGTCATTTTGGTACATAAATATAAAATTTGTTAATAACGACTAAGGCACCACCTGTGGGATTCTAGCATTAAACCTTCGTCTCGATAAAAAAAACTGTTTAATCAGTCACATCGTTCAGAAGTTACACGATTACTAACAGACGCAAACAAGTTTTTTATATATAAAAATATTAAGATTAGCGGTGGGCGTTGTGAAAACGAAATATTTACAAAGACCGTTTTGTATTCTACTGTATTCTACGACATTACCGTTCTAACGCTTTGGACCAAAACAGTCTTCATAGCACAAACCTTGAAATCTTGAAAGTCTTCGAAATAAATGATGCAATTTTTTACTTTACGACTACAATCGAATTAATTAAATCGTCACATTTCGCGCGAAATGTCGTCCGTTTATTTACAAAATGGTCCTCTAATAATATACTACAATAATAATTAAACTTCCTGTCAACTGAATAAGTTTAATAATGTACTACAATTAAAACTAGTACTCCTAACTAGGCTCCTCGTCGCCTTGTATAAAATAATTAAACCTTATAATGATCGTTATAAAGCGCAATATCGTTTGGCACATATAAAAAATATTTATCTCACATGCCGACATCACAACTTTTCGGTCTTTTAGCTGTTTTCAAGCCAGTTGTAACGACAATCGTTTGAGTAGCCAGTTTACGTCTCTAATTAGGTCGTCTTGAGAAGCCTTGGTTTGACGTCGATAGGTAAAATATACAAAAAAATGATCTCACATAAAATTAATGATCAGGTAAAGTGGAAAAGGTTATCGAGGGCAGAAAAAAGTAACTTTTTAAAAGTAAGTTTTTTGCTTATGTCAGCGTTATATCCTAGATATGGCGAATCATGGAATAATATGAAAAGACGGATTCATATACTATCTAGTAGCAGTAATTATGAATGTAGACATTTAGGGGATGTGAGAACAATAATAGGCTACATGGGAGCATTGATGACGGCGTAGTGGAAAAATGATCAAATTAATTTAATACGGATGAAGCCGTGGGACACAACTAGTACAGGATAAGTTAGTTAGGTACTTAGCTGAGAGTGGACGTTAAATTGTAATTTATAATTTCGTAATTTGTATGACCCCTCTATGCGTTCCTAAATCATTCATCCAAGTGCAATGAAACTTTGATTAATTGTTGCATCCACGAATTTTCTATATTAGTACAGCTAGCTTACAAAAGATGGCACATGAGTCGTTTCATTTAGATAGACAACGGGAGCGTAGTCGCGGAAAAAATTACTACTTCTTCATAAAATGTAAAATTCAAAAATTATAAAATAAAAACGCTACCACTGGAGCGGTATTTCCAAGGGAAACACAAGTCGAAATATTTCAAAAGGCTTACGGGAGTGAGTAACGAGTTACTCCAAAGTTATCCAGTCATGAATTAGTTATTTGATAGAATGCTTCAACAAACAATGTCGTTGTACGTACATATATATAATGTTTTTTCTATTAGATTCTGAATTTAATAAAGCATTGTAGAGTTTTAAACACATACACACATATTATAAATGTATAACAATTAGTTAGACAATTTCTAAGCTAGAATCTATTCTTAATAGTTTAAAGCTCAAGAGATTGTATGTTTAAACGCGGTAATCTCTAACTACCAGTCGAGTTAGAAAATTTCTTTTTGCATTAATTGTATAGCCCACTATTAGTGCCCGCAGCTCCAATCGCGTGGACAATGCCGTACGCTGAGCGAACGCGTGATTCGTGCTGCCCTTGCTCCAACTTGCGCCGGTCAATCGTCTGTTATTTTAAAAACAAATGCTTATTATACATGTATAAATTTATTGAGGAAGGTTGTATAATATCTACATATCTATATCTATAAAAGCGAAATACCACTCATCACGAGATCTCTGAAACTATAGGACAGATCGACTTGAAATTTAGCATAGTTTGTCCTTTCGCGATGTAGACACTCACTAATGGAAAATTAAACTTCTAAGAGTTTAAAATAGGGGCTAAAAATTTGTGAAAAAAAATTCTTGAAATTTTGTACCTACTCTAATAATAATAATGAAACACGTGTATCATCAGCATTCATTAAAATTCATCAGTTAAGCGTGTAAAATACAGTTGAAAATTTGTTTGATAAAAATATTTTTTGTTTAACTATTGTCTTATATTTATGCACACATGTCTATTGACCAGAAATTTAGCACACATACTCTTTAATTTATGAAAATTCACCACTTAAGGATGTAAAATATGGGTTGAAAAATTTTAATGATGAAAAAAAAAATTATATGTTTGATGATAATTTTATTATTAATCACACATGAACCACACATACTCTACAATCATAAAATACAGCTTCGTAAAAAAAGTGTGTCGAATTATTTTATCACGGGTGAAACACATCTAGTAAACTAACAACTATTGTTGATAAGATATGAAGAAAACCTATAAATAAAGGTATAATCACAAGACGAATGAAAGAAGATTACATGTGGTAAAGATACGAATGTTAAAATGAACTTGTGGTGGAACTAGAATGGATAATAGGAATTAGGAATGATCAGCGGAAGTATGAAAACATCACCAGTAACAAGAGATGTTGGGGAATGCGTTATCTTGGTATGGGCATGTCATAAGGAGGATCAATGTCATATGACTAGAAGTATAAGGGTGGACGCATATAGAAGTAGAGGAAGACCTATGAAGGTATGGATAAATATTGTAAGGAATGATATTTGTACCATACGTGTAAATACTGAGATGACAGCTAATAGAGAAGAGTGGAATAGAAAGTTGTACCGACTCTACTTAGGTGGTTATCTCACCTAAAAGAAAAAGAAAGGTGTAATCATGCGAATCCTCACATTATGTATAGAATTATTGTAGACAGTAGACGCTTTAGGCGATTTCAAATTTTTTATTGTAAAGTTTTTTTATTAAATCTGCGAAATCTTTTGTGTTTATGAGTAGCAAGTCAATTTCTTTTTATTTATTTCAATAAAATACTATACGTTGTATACCATTCCCATTCCTTTGTAACTTACTAATAAAGGGGCTTTGGAATTCAAAATTTATATTTACATTCCATTTTATTTCCCAGACATTTCATTTGAAGTATATTTATGATTAGAAGATACACGAGTGACGAGAGTTGACATCAAAAAGATTATAATTTTACATTAAATCGATCTAATAGCTATTCATGGGCGTAACCAGGTAAGGGCAGAGGGGGGCAGCTGCCCCCCTAGCACGGAGTTGCTAATTGCTCGGTCGGTGTCGGAGTGCACCTAAAACGAAGAGTAAATGATTTTAAGGAACACTACACTAAGATCATTTAAAAAAAATTCGCTGCCCCCATAGCAAAGTAAGTGCTCGGTCAGAGTTGAAGTGTACTCGAAACAAAGATTAAATAATTTTAAGTAACGTTGTAAAAATCATTCAACAATGATTTCGCTTCTCAAGTTTTACGTTCGCTCGGTACTGCGCTACCTGCGGGTGTTGCGGGCGGCGATCGGATTAACTTGGATATGACTATATATGTAATATTACATTCCTTGTTCGATATTGTCAGGAATCACTATGGACACTTTTAGTTCAATCACGAATGCGCTGACGCTGTCAATCAGAAGCAGGCTGCGTGCCGTTCTTAGATCAAGGTTTGTGCAAATAAAGAACCCAACGACAGCTCCCTCAAAGCAATTTACAACATTGCCACCAAGTCCTGTCAAAGGGCTTCTTACATTATAACATGCCCAGTTCTGGCCAGAAACAAATGTAACACCCGACTAACAGCCGTAACTGTTGGATTATAGCCAAGCCACGTCTGTACAGTCTGTGCTAGCATCCTGGTATTGAGCCCCAAATTTATAGTATAGTATGTGATATCTTTAACCCAATCGCCGTAACTTCAGTCTTGTGAAAAGTCATGGAACAAATCATAAATACAGACTTTATCCTCTACCCAAAAGAGGTATCACAGATGATCTTCTAGCATACGTGCTACATCGCTGGGAGAAGGAGGTCTTTGACAAACATGTCGAGGCCCTGGCAGTGAGCCTGGACTTAGCAAAAGTGTTTGATAGGGCCTTGCACCGCTTTCTTTGTCCAAAATTCGAGTATAAGGTCTTCCCGACAACCTGTTTACATTGAAATCTAACTTTTTGCGTATACGTGTCCTGTTTGATAGATACATTTTACAGCTCATGCCAGTTAATGCAAGGGTTCTATCAGAAACCACCCGGACTGGTTTACGTAGCCATGTATGGCCAAGTATGGTAACAGCCATCACGGCATGGATAAAAAATATCGCAAATTCATACCTTTGCCATACAATGCGGATGGATGTGGAATAGTCTTCCAGTCAATGTGTTCCTTCCTAACTATGAAATTGGGTTCTTCATACGAGAATCATATTTTGCAAGCTAGCACAAAAAAAAATTAACATTGTTTTACCCTTACCTACCCCCCCATCCCTGACCAAAATCCTGGTTTCACCCATGTTGCTATTACAAATATCTACTCATTAGAACTGTTAAAATATTCAATGAATTATTTGCTTACGCTGTCTTTTGATAAATATACTAGTAGTAATTAATTTCGTTCTTAATTTTAAAACAATTGTTCATTTGTAAAGTCTTTTGCATGCAACCAGCATTATCGACACATATTGCAAAGAGACACCACAAAGTGCATGTTCGCCTAAAATTTTGTTGTATAGCGATCTGCTCTTAACTATAACGCTGTCTGTGGTCAGTGGGTTGAATTAGAAGCGACAGCGAGTCATTATTTGTCATTTATATTTACTTGCTTTACTCAGATACTGATTGGATTACTGAATTTGTGAGCTAGCGTCGCAGCAAGAGATGTCTTAATGGCTGAGAAAGTTTTTGAAAAGTTGTCTTGAAACTGATAGTAATTTTAATAAATGATAAAATATATACAAATAATAAAATTGAAGTGTATGTATTTTAAATGTATATGAAAGTATAAACTACTTACTTGGACACGCGAAGTGCCCAAAGTATAAGCCACAATGGCGCGGGGATGCGTTAATAAGGAAAAATTAGGACGCCGTGTACTGACCTTGTTCCCTTTCCTCTGCGAACAGCTGGTGCACCAGGGTGTCTCGTACAGCCGTCCAGAGAACCTTCGATTGTAGTTCGCGTAATTTCTGCGTGCGATACTCAGCAGGAGCGCGGGGTGCGAAGGAACAATAAAAACTCAACCACCACGAGAGCGCGTGACGAAGCAAGTGCGCGGTTACAAACTCATACACGACGGGGAGGGGGTGGAAGATGGTAGGTGATAGATAGATGGCGTTAACATATTAATAAAATAAATCTTTTTTTAATTTTTTTTGGACCGATTTCGATGGGACTTTCACTGACATATAGCTGATTTTATAAGTAACTTACCTGTATTTTAGATTCTGTAATTCATGCGATTGAAGACATTGGCACAGCTAGTCGTGAATAAAACTTTTATGTTAACTATTTTGTAGTGCTTACTGCTTAGCTACAACTGTCAAGTAAAAATAGTAAGACACAATAATTGTGTCCCACTGGACCGCGACCTAACACCCGTCATAGTAGCAATCTTAGGAGTTTCGCGTTCCGAGATTAGCTGGCGTATATCCAGTAATCAAGCGTGGTGGTAACGATTTGTACCCGACTGGATCGCGACCACTATGCACATGGTGATAAACTCATCAAAGATTTCTCACTTCCTTTGATTTGTCACGTTTCAGCTACCTAAAGGTTTGCGGGCCGGCATGACAGCGACGACTGGCGATGAACTGCTGATCTCTCGATGGTCACCAGTGTTTTTGGATTGTACTATTATAACAAAAATCTATACTAATATAATAAAGCGGAAGAGTTTGTTTTGTTTGTTTGTTTAAACACGCTAATCTCTGGAACTTCCTGTCGGATTCGAAATATTCTTTTTATATATTCTAAACAGATTCACGAGGAATAGTATAGGCTATCTAGCATTAAGCTACACCTCTCAGCTAGCCTCAAATATTGATTTTTGTTAAGTAAGTCGGAACAAATAGCGAACCCTAGCTGCTTTATCGGCGTGCGCTGGCGTAATGGTTAGTGATACGTAAATACAATGTTCTACAAAAATTTGCTCTTTAGTAAATCAAAAAAACGGCCGCGATACTATATGCCTATCTATTATACATAAACCAAAATAAGGAATTTTGTGACAAAGTTTTATTGAATATTGAAAAGTGATTTATGAGCATTATTATTAGGCAAGGCATTTTAATCCTTACTTACGAAAGTTACTTCATCCTCAAGATAATTTTATGTAGATAAGCTTTGCCCTGTATAGCATGTTATTTGGACGACTAGTTTGGTAGATAATGTGAAATTAAAATAATTCAACACTCGACTAGGGTCTATGACTATAGGTGTATTGGCACGAACAAGCCGTGTGAGTTGTGATGGATAACCCTGGCTGCCCGATAGAAATATTGTTCATACCGAAGTATTATAAGCCAAAGCTGAAGTAATATATATATATATATGTAGAACAGTAATAGCTAGTAACACATACTGACATACGAGGTGTTCGAACTCAGGCCCTTAGGAGTAGCTACCTCTGGATTGCGGTAATTTTGAGGCTGGTCATAAATTATCACTAGGCTAGAAAGACAAGTTAAAACCATGTGAACTATTTCTTTATTTGCTACTCCATATCACTAAATACATGTTTGTTTCAGAGTGAATGACGACTAACTATACTATATACATGGTAAACGCTTGATACAGTGACTCAATTCAACCTTGCTACTTTACTAAAAACGAACAGGTTCTCAATGCGTATGTTTTTTTATGGATATTCAGCCATAACTTCTTTGTTTATGAATATTTTTGTAATGATTATTTTTTCGTTGCAAAGGCGATAACTCATTAGTGTTCATATTTGAATTACATTGGACTTTCGACTTCGAAGATACTCTCGAAGATTTGAAGATTCTCTGTCGTTATATACTTAAGTAATAATAAAATTACAGAAGTATTGTGCAGTAAAATCTATTTAGTGACGGACAGTACAATGATTATAGTTTTGGTTAATCAACTTATAACTTAGACTTGTTGAATCCTTAAAGTGAAACTTGAACGGTGTGAGCATAAGTTTCTTAAGTTACGGCTCAAAAGCTACTTTAGTAAGTCACTTATCTGGAAGGGGCTAGATGCCATTTTGAAGCGGATAACTGGTTTTGAAGTTTTAATAAATTTTATATTAGTTACATAGAGTTCAATCGTTATGAAATTAATTTTAAACTCTTCCTATAATGTCTTTTAACTTTGCTTCTCAATAATTTTATAACTTACTAGCAGACACCCTCGACTTCTTTCGCGTTAATTACGATATACAATTTAATAAGAATAAAAAATAGCCGATACAACTCAGTGATAACGTAGCTTCCTAGTTGTAGAAGAATTTATAGAATCTGGTCAGTGCTTCCACAGATTACCTTCTATAAACATGTGCAAACTTTATCTATTCATACTAGTATCAATATTCTTCAGTGAGGGTAACCGATTCACACAATAAATGTTACGAGTTTGATTCTTCATACGGCTATTGAAAATAAATAGTAGTATCATCAGTATTTTATAAATAAAATAGTGTATTTTTACGCGGTCTCACTTCATGTTATATTACGGTGTTTTTAAAACTTGTATGCTTTCATACCTTGTAGCAAGAGTCCAAAACATATTTATTGCAAGCCATTAAACCAAATAAACACCACCTGGACAAGCCAAACTCTATTCAAAACGAACAAAAGAATCAGAAAATAAAATTGTTCGTCATCTTTTAGTATGTACCAGCTTGTAATAATACACTGTCTTATCCATAATTCTACTGAGTCGGCATGAAGCCTTGCCTAAGTAATTTTAGCTTTTCAGAACTTGAATGTACTGAATCCATTACTCATGCAAGGCCTTTGTGTTCGAGCTAAAAGTCGACATGTTTCAGAGCTAGTAGTGTTTTTGATTACTTTTTGCATGTAAAACTAATGTAAGTATAATAATTTACATATATAAGTTGGTCTTTATGAAATTAGTCCTGGAAATTTTGAAAAATTTACATAAGTAATACAAGCATACAACCGGCATTAATAAACACCCACATTAACATCCATTCAGTTCACACAATCACGTATATTTATTATTTATTGTACATCATTCCAGGTGTTTATTAGACACAGAGAGTTTATATAGGTAATTCGGAGAAAAAATGATTTACGTACTACCTATTACTTTTTGTCATTTTAGAATAATATTTAAATGGATTAAAACAACTTATATGTGCTAAGAATTTGGTATAAAATAAATTAATACATTTTTGCTTGAATCAACATCTTTGCTTTTTTATTGTTATTACTCGGTGTTGATAAATAATTCTTTGTTGATAAATGGTAGTCTTACAATTATCTTAATGAAATACTATAACATTATTACACACATATTACAGCAGATTTAATAACGTATTACTTAAATAATATATAATTAACTGTCAATAAAAAAAAACCTTTACGTAATTCTAAAAGTGTCTACTGTGTCTGTGTACTTTAGACGAGTTCTTAATAAAATGCTTTCATTTCGTGCTCGCTGCTCTTTACATTTCAATACGAATGAGGGAAAACCTCCTTTTAATCTTGAGGATTGAGGTTGTGTTTTGTTTTCCGTATGCTGTATTTCGAGAGGTACTGCAGAATCTTGTTTTATGTTACTTGATACATTTTTTGAAGAAATCAGGAGATTTTTTCTTACTACACTTAACTTGGTAAAATTATTGCATTCTGAGTGATGGTAAGCAAAGCAGTTCAACAAGTAGGGGTTAGATGACGCATCGATGGTACTTAATGTCAGTCTAATTTTCAGATGAGAAGAAGGTATTTTTTGTATTATCACGGCAAAGTGACTTAACTGTGCATGAAGGTAAACACAGTTTACACAGTATAATCCGAAAAATTACATCTACCATCAAGAGATCGGCAACCCATTGGTGACCATCGCTTTCATGCCTACAACACTCTCGGTGGCCGGATTTACAATGGCCAAAAGAGTTTCACTTTGACGCATTTATAACCATGTGTATGGTGGTCGCGATCCAGTCGGGTACAGAACCCTACCAGTCCATTTGATTACTGGTTTACACGGTTAATCACGGAACGCGACATGCCTAAAGGTGCACTATGGCAGGTTTTCCACTTGGTATGTGGTGGTCGGGATCCAGTTGTCGAGTCCTACCACCCAGAAATGTATGAATAATGTATCGCTAGTAAAGCCTAGTAAAGGTCTATGAAAGTACTAGTCCATGAAATCTCGTACTAAGAAGTGTCTAAAGCCATGCTACGGTTGTATTTTCCTCCACCGAAAGCTAATGTCCAACTTCACAGTGTGCGATTTTATTTAAATGCGTTATAACAGTAATTATTGTCAAATCACACGTTTGTGATGTTCGCAAATCTGTGGGCACTCCCAATAAACCTTAGTCAAGTTATTAAATCCAGTTAGGTAATATACGAGTAGTTGACAGTAAATAACGTTCTATTTTCGAAGTTAATTAATTAATGTCGGGCCAAATAGAACGATAAATTCCTAGCTCGAAGGAATGAGAGAGAATTCACTTACCTAGGTCCGATCCATCGGCATGGAGCCCTTGAGCCAAGCAGCCGCTCGCGCGATACAAGTGACTGTACAATCACTAGCTTTCACAGCCATACATGACACTGCATTATACATACATGCACAACACACATAGGTACATAGGTTCTGTAAGGGACCTTTTTTTTTCTTTTTTTGCCTAGTTAGAGTAGACAAAAATTTCAGACCACTAAATACACATACACATGTTCCTTCCCTCCTCCCAGGGGGCAGAAACATGTATATATGTATAGTTAGTTTAGATCGAATTACGGATAGGGAATTAGTCAGATCGCGACTTAATTGCATACGCGCAACAGTCCGAGCCGAGGTCCGGCCACTTTGGCACCCTCGGATGTTGTTGCTTAGCTTTCGTGGCTGAGTGCCCTAAGCGCTCGCCCCCAAGCCCGGTAAAGCTGTAAAAGCCGTAAAGGCTCCAGGGCCCCTCAGGCTAACAGTGTAGTCAGTTCGAAAAAAAAAAAAAAAAAAAAAAAAAAAAATTCACTTACCTACATGTTTGGATAATGACCTCTATATAGTACCTATTAGATATTCTTGTCTAATATTATTTGTGACCTTTATTGCTTAATAACGATTTTTAAAAGAAATATTAATTATATTATAAGAAGCATTTAATTTTTCTGACAAAAAAGTTTCATGTACATAAGTGTTACGGATTAAAAAAATTATGAAATTATATTTAAAAAAGAATAAGTTTATCTGTATAAAATCGAACTAAAAAGTAAATAATAATGTTTAATGAAGAAGTTACAGAAGAACCCCACCTTCTTGGACACTGATCAGAGGCACTGGCAGTACATACTAAATGAATTTACATATAGTATATTATACATACTTATTTTTTTTAAATATTTCTTTAAAAGTTTAAATCGTCTTTTAAAGTTGATGACGTTTTACGCCTGAAACTAAGTTTGAATATCATTGAGGTTCTTCCCGTAGTTGCCTACAGCTTGCCTTATTGCATGACGATCATGGTTTATGCTCCACTCTTTACTGTCATAGCGTAAAGTTATATAGCCTATACCTTTTTCAATAAATATTCTATAATATTGTTACGATTAGAGTAAAAATAGAAAAAAATACTATTCTCGAAATATCTGGAAACGTCTAGAATGTACTCCAAAGAAACATTGCTTATCGCTCCGATTGCGTAAATCCATGAACCAATAGTCTAAAAATAGAACCCTTCCCCTTCTAAATAATGGTTAAAGTTCGAGGAATTTCTAGTGATTAAACTCTCCTTTATTTAGATATATAAGCAAACGGTATTTCGCGCGAGGACAGTTCTGTTTTTGACAACAAAGTGAAAACAACAGGCTATAAAAAGTAAGAAATCTGCAAGACGACCATAGAGAGAGATACTGTAAGGACGTCTACAGTATAGTGAAGACTAGTATAGTGAGTTTGTTAGTGAATCGTGACTGGTAGTTTCAAAGATTAGCGCGTACAAACTAAAAACAAACTCTCGAGCTTTATAATATAAGTAAATGTATAGAGTATAGATTGAAAACTCAGGCTTATTGTATGAAGGATTCGAACACATGTCGATCAACACTACCTAAACTGTCCGAAGGTACCGCCGCTAAGTAAAGGCCACCTTAGTGATAAAAATCCTGATGTAATATAAAAATTCTTCAAGAACTTTCTCCGTATAAGAATTCTTATTCAGATACCCCCTCCCCCACACATATTATATTGAAATGCCTTTCGATAAGTATAATGCTTAGCAAACATTCGAGGCATGTTCGCACTATGCTCACAAAAAAGCGAATCCAGCTTGCTTACTTCAATGTGTGTAGTTTTTCGATTATATGGTAACAGGGCATTTTCTAATGATATTCTGTCATTAGGTATAATTAAGTTAAGGTCGTCGCTACTGACCAGAATTTATTTGGGAACCATCATAAAAGCAGTAAAGGGATCTTCCAATACAATATTTAAAATAACTGATTAATGTAACAGTCACAATAATTCAAAAGGTCTATATTGAATCGGAAACAACAATAATCCCTATATAATACACTTATAATAATGTTAGGAACGGAAGGAAGTCATAACTGTGGCTAATAAACTTAATACGTTTGCTTCCTAAAGGAATCTTTTCCTATCGATGGCGCCGTCTAGTCATATTAAACATTTTAATTAGTAATTATAAATAAATTATAACTCTTAGGACTTTATTATGTACAAAATATAAAATGAAATATTATTCATATCAATTTATAACAAAATACGATTATAAAATATTACTTACTGATCAAGATCGATAACAATTAAGGACAATTTCGTAAAGTTGTATGTAAAAGAATTATATTAAACTTTTTTAAATATACAACCGTAGTTTGTGGACGTTTGCAACACCATAGGAACATTAGCGCGTTGTCGACCTTGAACCCCCTTCCCCCAAGAGCTCACCGCAGGAACACAACGCAAGGTTAATTGGCTGCGATCTTCTGTAGAGTGGAGATATTTCACCAGTCGGGCTGCCCTAAGTAGAGACAAAATAAAAATCTCCAGAGAGATTTCTCAAACCATACCTGTCAACTAATTAATGATTAGTATTAGAAAATTACTGTATGCCCAAGAATACATAATAAATCACGCCTCTATCCCAACGGGGTAGACAGAGACCACGTCCTTCCACTTGCTACGATCCTGATATACATCTTTCGCTTCTTCAACATTTATCAATCTTTTCATGCATGCTCGTCGGTTAAGAGTACCTACTCTTGACCTGACCTTTCTTCAGAACGTCACCGATTTGATCGTGGAACGTTTTTCTAGGTCTTCCTTTTACAACGTTCTCATTCACACTTATCTTATAAATCTGTCTAGCCATTTTATCTTTCATTCATCCTCTCTACATGCCCAAACTATGTAAGCATCCCTTTCTTAATCCGTGTCACTATGTCTTCTTTCACACCACAATTATCACACTATTTCTTATCCTTTCACTCAATTTCACACATAGTTCTTAGCGCTCTCATTTCTATTGCATTTATTCTACTTTCATGTTTTTCTGCCACATCCAGCTTACACTTTTGTACATGAGTGTTGGAACTAACACTGCTCTATGGACAGCTAAACGAGCTTTGATAGAGATTTTCTGGCTGTTCATAAATGTGTGTAACGCCCCATTCATCAAGCCCAAAATATTTTACTAATTTATTATATAGTTAATAAATTCTCAATTTATTGTTTTAGAAGTACTAGTATTATCAATAGATGCAATGGTGTTATATTTACGCCGAAGGTAGTAATACAACATATTTAATAATAATTTAGCAGTTAAAGTAGCTAAGTAATCGGAATCAACTTGAGGACTAATATTAACTATCAATTTCACTATCAGACATTATAAATTATAGGTATATATTAGGTTTATAAATTTCTTAATAAAGGAGGCTAGGTTGCACATACTTCGATTCCTGTAAATAGATTAATATAATATATAATTATTGATTGATTATATTGATTGAGTGATTCTATATAATAAATAATTTAGGTATAATTTTCATATAAATATTTCATGAATTTATCAATAGTAAAGTACCTACTTACATCATACATTATAAAAAATAAGGCATATTCATTTCTATTTAAAACCATAATTATTAATAAAAATAAATAATTATTATTAATTTTATTAAACAAAATACTACTGAATTCTAAAATAACTTATTTAGTTTTCAGTATAATCATAATGTCAAGGTCAAAGATATTTTATTTGAAAAACTCGTTACGGTTACACACATTTTTTTATCCTGGCTTTTATTTAGGAAGGATGGTTGAAGTATTCTAGTACTGTAATATTTAAAAGAAGCATTAATTTTAAACTTAAAAAATAATATAAAACAGCCTCGAACAAAATATGTTCATATTCCATGTAACTTGCTATCTAATTAAGTGTTACTTGAACCCGCATCAAGTTTTGCCTAGGCTGTAAGATTGTTAAAGTGTTTTCAAGTTTCAAGTGAGGTTGTGAGTATGTCAGTATTTAATAAAGAACCCTTGAGAATGTGCCCCGCTCTTGTTAAATTCATTACTGCCCTCTCACGGGCTCCCCGTGAGACCTTTTGTATGAAATACACGGGAGAAAAACACGTTCGTACGAGTACGTTAACGTTTGGAGAAATATTACAGAATAATTTTTAAATAAAAATAAATGTTAATATTTTTTTCTCGATATTATTCGTTATTTTATATATACAGTTAACATACGAAATGCAATACTAATGAAGAAACACAACTGCTTCGAATAAGTACATTGAACTGACCGGAACCATGAGTTGAAAAGGTTCATAAATTTTGAAGAGTGTTATGATTATTACTATATACATAGCTGAGTTATGGTCTAAATATTCCAGTATTAAATTCAATTCCCATATTAAATCTGTACTATTCTATAGACACATTTGTAACATAACAAATCAACTAATACGCTGGCTTATAACCTTTCGTTTAACGATGCCTTAGCAGTATTCTAAGAATCTTTTAAACTGAAAAGTTTCATAATACTAAGCTCGCTAAAATCCCGATCGAACTTCAAATGTAATGTTGCAAATAAATATACATAAATTGATGGCACCGTGAGATTTCGACAACATATCTAAATAATCTCTAAGCTTGAAACATCAAAGGAAAAGAAATTGTGGTCGTCTAAACAGATAGACCTGTTTAACAACTGTTTCTGTGAAAAAGAGGATTGATGTGAAGCGCGATATCCAAAACCATTTCACTTAGAGACTGGCTGTTTATAAATGTCTAGTTATCAGACGCTGTCTTTTTATCGTCAGTATATACAGAGTATTAACAAATAAATTTTAATGAGCAAATAGGATCTGATATTGGTATATATCGGTTGGCATAACCAATTTGACAATCACGATTTTTTGATAATTGATGCCATTCAAATAAAAATCATGGTGGTCTTACACCGGCGGAATATCGATATAATATCCACAGATCCGAACCCGGCATGTACCTATTAATATTTTGGAATGCGCGTAAATTTAATAATTCAAATTGGTTATACTATCGGCTGATGGTGAAGGAAAGCATAGTAAGGAAACCTGAAATTTTGAGAAATGTTTTTATAGTACCACTGTATGTGGAGAAAATATAGAACTGTTGATTTCTCGGTATTGAAATCGCATATACGAGTACGTCATGGATGATTACGCCGTACCATTCTTTGTGAACAGGCATTTATTTGCCCAGCAGTGTGATATGCTGATATTATTATTTTTATTATAGAGCGATGTGATGCGATGTTCGTGCATGTGATAAATTGCATGGTGATAGGGTGCTTTTACCAAGGTCTTGTCACTTAACATCAATTGTGCTCAAATACTTAAACTTATAAAGTTAAAAAAATAATACTAATGTAAGTTAAAAGCAAAGCGCACAATCGCTAACTGTATGTTTACATATTATTCGACGCAAGGACTTTTCAGTAAATTATTTTTGCTTTTGTTATGCCTGAAATTACACAGCCTAGACATTTTTCACAAAACCTTAATCTCCGGCGAGCGTTTTTAATTTTGTTTCCATTGTTATTCTCGGTCTTCGTAATTGCATTTTGGGTATTATACTAAGACTAAAACATAATTTACTTATTTTAATTCCAAGTGCTTATAAACTGGGATATCATATACTAGCTTCAGCCCGCGACTTTGTCTGCCTGGACTTGCAGAAAGAAATGAAAAATATGACTTTTACCGAGATATTTTTATCCTGTGCATTAATACAAGTTATAAACGATCTTTCCATCCAAATCCGTTCAGCCGTCTTTGTGTAATTGAATAATAAACATCCAAACTTACACATATTGTATACTACTAGCTGTGCCCGCGGCTCCATTCGCGTTGACTACCAGAATGCTGTCGGTCGAGCGCACGCGCGACACATGCTGCCCCGTTCAAAGATGTAAAACAAAAATGCTTATTGTAGGTAATCTTTAGAAGATAGATATATGCTAATTCTGATTGTTTTGCAGGTTTTTTAAGATCAATAATTATGTAGAACATTAATTTGATATATCTCTTATGGTTTATTCAACGTAAGCCGTTTAAGCTGTTATAATTAGTTATCTTGTTTTGTTTCAGAAAATTACATCATCTTTATTCAACTGAAATTGGGTAAGCAATAGTGCTTACCTTACTCATTTGTGCATTTTATCTACACTCTACCTTTATTCTTAGGAAACTATTGTAAAATATTTTCAATCAAGGTTGACGATCAACACAGAAAAAAAAAATTATATACGAAGTAAAATTATGTAAACCTTTTAAGGCATTCTGGTATTTATTCGGTACATAATTCGCTATCAACGTTGAGTTTACATTTTTATGAAGTTAAATTACGTGCATGAATTTTGCATTTCAGCTCGCAAGTACACAGTATAATAATAGGTCTTTACCTATGAAATTGCCGTTCTGCAGTACTGGCCATTTCAAATCAAAATAATTTTTGTTTGGCTAAGAATTCTAATTTCAAATTATTTTTATTTTAAAAACATGGAATTCTTTTTCCAAAAGAATTTGTTTATTGATTAGTGTTACATTTTCATCGCATTTAAATCTTTTTGGTCATCATGGATACGTTAAAAATTCGAGTAGTTATGGAATATGAGTACCGTCGTGGCAGTAACGCGGTACAAGCGGCACGCAACATCAACGACGTTTACGGAGCCAACACTACAAACCAACGTACCACCTGTTATTGGTTTGCTCGATTCCTTTATGGGAATTTCGACCTGAAAAATGTACCTCGCGGTCGTCCGAAGACTTTGGTCGACAATGACGAATTAAAGGCGATTGTGGAAGCTGATGATACACAATCTACGGCTGAATTATCAGCAGCTTTCGACGTTAGCGTCAAAACAATATTGGTCCATTTGCGTCAAATTGGCAAGGTAAAAAAGCTTGACAAATGGGTGCCTCACGAACTCAATGATCGCCAGCGCGAAGTACGCGTCGAGACGTGCCTTGCACTGCTCAACAGACACACAAATGAAGGAATTTTGAACCGCATTGTTACCTGCGATGAAAAATGGATTTTGTTTGATAACCGCAAGCGCTCAGCAAGTTGGTTGGATCCTGGTTCAGCACCTAAACAATGCCCTAAAGGAAAACTTACCCCTAGAAAAGTGATGGTCACTGTTTGGTGGTCTAGCGCCGGTGTGATTCATCACAGCTTCTTAACAAACGGGGTGAGCATTACTGCAGATGTGTACTGTGAAGAACTGAACACAATGATGGAGAAGCTGGCACATCTCCAGCCATCATTGGTCAATCACTCGTCTCCGCTGCTCCTGCACGACAACGCGCGACCTCATACTGCACAACAGACGGTCTCCAAGTTGCAAGAACTGGGGTTGGAAGTTCTCCGTCATCCGCCCTACTCACCAGACCTTGCGCCTACAGACTACTACTTTTTCCAGAATTTGGATAACTCCTTGGCGGGAAAAAAATTCAATACCCGAGAGGCAGTACAAAATGCCTTTGAAGAATTTGTTGCCTCCCGTCCAGCTGATTTCTTTAAGAAGGGCATCAATAAACTGCATTGATTGCATGGGTGATTACTTCGATTAATACAAATGAAATATACATGAAAAAACATCGTTTAAATTTTTTCATACAAAACGGCAATTTCATAGATAAAGACCTAATATTAATAATAAATATAACTTTAACAATTTCATATTAATCTGCGAGTTGACAGTATGTTAGAAATTGAAGTAAATTATATTACAATATTAGTTTATTGATAAAAAGCCTTAAACAATACAAATTAAAAAATATATGTTTATTTATATAATTTTTCCTTGTTATTTTTTTGTCCGTGAGTCACGTGACTGGAAAATACATACAGAAAATGTGACGTCATCGTTAAATGAATATACACAGAGTGTTATCTTGTTATAAGTGACTCTAACATTAATACTAAACATTGAAATAGTGGCTTCAAAATTATATTTGTAGAAGAGATTAGTTTTAGATAAGATTTGTTAGGAATTATAGAGATTTAGTACAGAAACCTTGAACCCATTTATTAATGAATGACGTCAAGCCGCGTGTTTGCTGAATGTTTTTCATTTAGATTAAAAAATATTGATATAACCTTTGAAGGTGTCATAATGAATAAAAATTGATTCACGGGTAAAAATTTCAACATATAAAATGTTCAAAATATTTTCCAGAAATTGTATACTCCCGGATTCAAGGCGGAATCTGAAATACATTATTTTCGTACCTATTATATAATTCGTGCCAGAAAACCTCACCTCATGCCAAATTTCACGATTGTAGGGTCTGGAAAGTACCCTATAGGTTTGATAATCGGTCAGTGAGCGGGACTTTATGTATGTGTCGTAACTATTAAACTTGATTTTTGAAGTTATTATAGTCTTTAATTCGCGTTATGAATAAAAATGGTGAAATTATTACTATACGCGCACACGTTCTAACAATAACTCTACACTATGAAGTTGCTAGCTAAACCTCTTGTTTTATTTTGGTGAAAAAGTCACATTCGATGTTATGCGTCACATAAATATGACTTAAAGTGCGTAAAGGAATACACACATTCACTTTTTTATAACATCATGAGGACATATTACCTTAGCATTCATGTAAAGTACATGAAACAATTTTTAAAAAAGGGATTTGACACACCGATAGACAGAAAGACGAACAACAAGGTACAGAACTATAAAACTCAGCAGTCATTATATGTTTAGGTTACGTATTAAATAGGTACGTTTTAATAAATTAGCTTCGTTAAATATACCCATGTATTTAAAAGTTATTGAGTATCCTACGGTATGAATCACAAAAAGAGGTCCGAAAAACGAAATTCAAGGATACGTACTGTTCAGTTCAGAGACGAGTCTGTGTTATTGGCTAAACACTTCACCATGTTAAAGGCACTCGAGCTCGCACAAGCTCTCCGAGACGGCGAGTCGGCAAGCCCCTTTGTTATGAGAACCCATACCCCATACCCCGGGTATTGGAAAATATGCGTGAATGATCAAAGTATTGTTAGTTGACATTCAAGCGAGTTTAAACTAGTTATGGATATCAGAACTAAATAATTTTATGCGTTTATGCGTATGCCTATGTGACCGCACTGTGTTTGAGGGTAAGCATAGTACAATCCAAAAAACAACGGTAATTACCGAGAGATCTATCGCTGCGATTTGCGAGCCTCCCGTCAGCTGAATATATACTAGCTTATCCCGAAACGGGACGAACAAATAGAGAATGACTGAGATGAGCTTAACAGCATGAGTGTGGTGGTCGTGATTCAAGACACAGTCGGGCGCAGACATGGTTAAGCGTGCCAGTCTGGCTGATGTCATCATAGGGTACTTATGAGACACGAGTTACTGAGAACTATCGGCCACCAGATATATTTATAAGATATGCGTTAATTTTACAATACGATATTATGATTTTTTTTCTACTTTGACTCCCATACAACAACAAGTAAGCATGATTAAAAAAAATTCTTAAATAAACAATGTCTAATAATAATTGATCTGTGTTCACTAATTCGCAAAAATACTTCAATCTAACCGTTCAAAATTTCAACAGTTTTAGATACAAAATGAAAATTTATTTAATTTTCAGATTTTCCCACTACTCATGGAGTTCTAAAACCACACATATCTGACTCGCAAACAATTTTATTTTAAAATACGAATATAGTGGAAAATAAATATACAAATAATATACTATCATATATTGTTATGTTCCATTTTAATTTTAAAACGATAGTATAAAATAGCTCACAGCAATATATGACTATATATACATATATATATGTAGATATAGGAAACACGCCATGGGTAGTTTGGAAACACGCCAAACTGGTACATGCATAATGCCTCTATTTCACAGCTTATGCATTTTCCTTTACAGCGTGCTACGTAAAATATTTGACGTTTTACATAGCTAATCGGAATTTCGTAGGGCCGTTCGGTCTCTAACTGGAATTTTTAGAGTTTACAAATGACAACCTTTATTAATTTTAGCTTCTCAAAAAACCTTTACATCGTCTGATGATAGGTAATTTTTGTTTTTCATTATTTAATTTTGCAACATGAAGAAGATGTCAACCTCCTCGTATCCTAAACTTAACACTTACACAGCTACCTTAGTGTTCTAATAACACCGAATATAACACAAAAACGTTCTGTACTTGCCCGACACAATATGCAAACTTAGAAGGGGACTTTAGGTAATTTTCAATGGAATTTGTACGAAATATTCCTTTTTATTTACTTCTCCATACACATTTTATAGGTTGAACGACTATTACTCGTTAACTTTTAAAGCCTACTTAGCTGTGATAGTTTTCCTTATATATATACCATATAATAACCTATAACGGTTTGTCAATGAAAATTAATGTGATTATTTCTAAAATTACAGTTGTGGTCATAATATTACTTAAAAAGTACGTAATAAAATATAAGGGAGTGTACACAGTGCTCGCGTTCCCATGTACTGGTTGAACTTTGTGGATAGCAGTATATGTATAGTGGCATATGCAGGTACAATTCAGTCCTTAAAGGTACCCATTTAAAAAAAATCTAAGAACAGTTGAGATCAGTTATAGACGACTCTTGACCGTAGTAACTTAACATCAGATGGACCCCATGCTCGTTTGGCCAGGAAATAAGTCGGGGAACAAATTTAGTTTATGAAATATTATATCACTATGTTCATATGTACATAAGTGTGAACAAGTAGTTGGAGAGTTGCCAAACGTGCCAGGGCCATTCCCAGTGACTGATCGCCTTTCTACTAATATTCTGACTGTAGATTTTCGAACTGCCCACTTTCGGTATCACAAAAAGTAATATATGATACGTCATTGTAAGGATATTTGTGGCTTATGTTTCTATTTATATTAATTAATATAATACAATTAGTATTATATTAATGATTTGTATTATATGTAAGTATTTGTTTATTACCCATTAAATAATATGTTATTGGATAATTGTAGGAACAGTTAGTTTATAAACAATCTAGTCAGATTGTAAACTGTCGGTAGATTGCGAACGGACACTAATAATATTGAATTTGTAAGGTTATATCTATTAAATAAGCAAATTCGTGACTCTAGGATTTGAAAAATTAGAATTTTCAACGACTGATTTGTTTCTGGGATTCGCCGGCCGTTGCTGCGGTCCGCTCGCTCGGCTCGTGCTTTATGATCACAGTTCCGATATAATCTCATCGATTCATTTAGTTTATAAACCTTCGAAAATATAACCGTTAGGTTGCTAATTTTAGTGTCCGTTCATAATCTACCGACATATTGCAATTAGGTGTAAATACGGATATACGAGATTGATAACTCCAAAACCGTTTAACCGATTATTGTAAAGTTGATAGATCTAACGAAAACAAAAAATAATAATGGAGTAATTAATTTATGTCATTGTATTTTTAAAACCATAGACTAATTTGTTTTTAATTGCTTTTTGTGAGTCAGGCAGATATCGGCGTAAGATAAATTGATATTTAAGACGTGGAAAATTTTAAGTATATTTTGATATTTCCTACTTTTATACATTTTTGTCATAATAACTACCTTGTACTGTTATTACAGCGGACGCATGGAAACGAAGCTTTTCATTATTACCTGAGTAGTGAGTCTGAAATATGTGATGACCAGCTTTTGATTATTTCTGGTATTAAAACTATGCCGGTCGTTTACAAAATCTAGCTTATCCAAGTTTCTGGGAACATATATTAAATTTTCAAGGATGTATTGGGAGGGCAAAGTTAAGATATTACATTCGTGAATCTTTTTCGTTAATGATTCACGGGTTTTATATTACTCGAATTACCCACTTTTGTAATATAAATATGGTATCTACCTCAGCTGCTGTTCCCCACAGAAAAACACCGTAAGACTATGGAAGTAAGCAAAGTAGAGTAACCTATAAGGATTAATATCTATTAACTGGCGAATCTTACATAGGTACTGCGAATGCAGCAGAGCTTAATCTTCCCGCCAAAGTTTTAATGTGTGGACTCCATCACAGTTTTGAGTCAACAGTAATATCAAAGAAAATTCCTTACTTTCTCGATAATACTATCAACAGTTGGCCCTGCAGAAATACATATCAGAGTATAAGTTAAGAATATAGAAAAGTTAACGAATTCCGCATTGATATTCGAAGCTTAATTTTTGCATTTGTTAATTCATGCCGATTAACCAACGGTATTAAGGCTTAAGTATCAAATAAGTGATGATTGGTGATGATGAGGTCATGATATCAAATATGGCATGATTGGGATCCACTTCGGAAGTTGCTGTAGTAATACTAAGAACTTTACTTATATCTGGTACAGTTCAAGAATTAATACCGGTAAAAAATCTTCAATGAAATGTGAGATACATCTGAAATCCAATCGAATTAAAATTCTTCTTGTGTGACCTCTCCAGTGAATGAAGTTTTTTGTTATTATCATCACAGTAGCATTTGTTATAATAGTGTTTATATTTTATTTTCATCAAGAATTTTGTAATTTTCGTTTGTTTTTCTTATGATTTTTAGTAAGAAATGGTCTTCAATGTCTAAGCCCTTATATAAGTATTTACATGATAGTGTTAAGCGTCATAGTATATTGGTAGTAATCTTAATATTATTTACTCAGCAAAATTTTAAATTATGTCAAAATTTCCATTTCATTCCATTTTGAATTCAATTGGTTTAACCAAACTATATCACGTAAATTGCTATCAAAGTAACAGTTTTACAGTTAAGTTTTTAAAATACTGCATGACCAGTTAAGTTAAACCCAAAATATCGAAAGCAATTTCTTAAATTCGACGTTGTTAGTATTGCCTCACTAGGGAATGCATTCGAAAAATAATGTTCCGTTGTCAATGGAAAAACTTTTCGATAGCAATCGGACCCAAATTCAAATTTATTCCCAAACCGTAACGCTGCTCTGACAGGAAGTAAGTTTAAACTGTTTGCCTCTTAGTAAAACAAACACATCTGCATATCAAAAACCACCATAAAAGTTTCGATAAAACCACATCGAATTTGTTTGCCAACTTTACCCTTAACTTTTACCCCATGGTGACCGCTCGGAAAAATATCGTCTTTGTAAATTTCCACAGTTTTTCACTTTCCCCATTGTTTGGGTTCCCTAAATTTACGTCTATTCTTCTATACTTTTTTTTTACGTTTGTCTAAATATCTAAGTTGCTGCAAGTGATCGTGATAAATTAGCTGATAACATACTAAGATTAAAAAAGAGGAAGGTTATTAATTGCATATGTCTGCTTGGAGTACAATATAAAATGGTCGGCAATGACACTCTAAACTATCCAGGAGAGTATTTGAATTGCCAAAAAACTATAATTATAGATAGCTCAAGTGCTCATCGAAGAGTGTAGGATCCGACTAGATTAAAATTGAACTGATAAGAATTATGCTATGTGACTCACATTAATTGTTCTTAAGGATCATTGATTCTATCTGTTGCTGTCAACTCTTACAGTTTAAGGAGGCGAGGTGATTTAAAGAAGGAATGAGACTATAATTAACATCACAGAAATATTAAATGTAACTATGGTTGATATTCTTAGTTCTGTTCTTACAGTTCTCGCGGTGGATCTGATTTAATAGTTCAAACGTGTTGACAGAAAACTATCCATTGTTATTAGAAATCTACCTAGATATGAGGGATCCATCTAGATATGAAGGAATACTACGAAACTGTTGATATTAGTCGCAAACAATTCACGTGTAGACCTGAAATATTGGGCATTCGCTAGGTGTAAAACATATGCGAATGCAAATACAAAATATAGTTAGGCAAAACCACTAATGACTGTCTGATAAATCATGTCTATTCATAAGTGGTCTGTGATGTCAGGGGTCGTATTATTGAATTATACTTCACGTGAAATCCGCCTTATCCGCACATTTTGTTTCAGACTGGAAATAACTGGGAAACTCATATATACTCGCTTAAAGGAATATTAATATTTTTTTATCCATTCCGTTAAACTTTTTTTATTGCTTCCGAAACTTTGAAAATATAATGGTTATTCCTTTGTGCCGTCTGATAAAGCTTTTGTTTCTTTAATCTATCTTCATTATGGAATTCGTGCAATATCTGTTTTAGGGGAGGCTATTTTTGTGTTTATTTTTTGTTAATAATGTTTTTATCACAACTTAAAATGGTTGATATAGGTTTTCGGTTTATTTTCGGGTAATATTTTCGGTTGTATTTTTAAAGTATTATGATTTAATTTTTATTGTCACCGGGATTGTTATGGTTATCTTTTTTAACCTATCTCGGGGTAAATGTCAATTATACAAAAAAAAATTACAACATTGTACTGTCGTAAATGTATACCAAATTCACACTGAAACTTGGTTATTTATTTAATTGATAATTGAAATTTTGGTATATTTCGTAATCAGAAACAAAAGCTAGAAAAATTAAACGCTCGAATATTGTATTTGTGATATACAATTTATTTTCCTTTTGTTTCACGGCGGAATGACGGCATTGTACCTGATTGTAAGCACTGTATAATCAAAAAGCAACGGCGCCCACTGAGAGATCAACATCAATTTATTGTCGTTCATCATTGTCATGCTGGTTTGCAAGCCTTTGGGTCGCTGGATATACAATAGCGGGTTCCGAAACGTGATAAACTAAAATAGATTCACTGTGATAGGTTTATCGCCATGTGGTTGGGGGCTGCGACCCATTCGGACATAATTATCATACCCTACCACCCATTAGGAGTGAGGCGTATTTATCGGAACAGTTTAAAGGTACTAAGTATTTACAAGTAACAGTTTGGAACTGTTATCTGTAAACTGAAAAAGCTGTTACTAAATGCTACGTACCTGTTCCATATACTGGTATGTGATACAAAAGAAAACTGATTCAGTTTTGAACATGTTCTTCTCTATTCAAACTTAAGGATATTTACTTTGTAAGAGAGAGAGAGAGAGAGAGATACAAACAAATTTTACTATTTTCAATAATAGTAATAGAAAGGATAGCACCATATAACAGGCTTTTATTTTGGAACAGGTTTTTGGAAGTATTATTTTTATGAATAGTTGGAAGAGGTTTCTTATTTTACCTGTTATAGCTCACGCCTAACACCCTTTGTATAGATCTATCCATTTACGATGAGACCGAAGGTCTATCATTACCTCTATTATTCATTCATCGTAAGAAGACTTGCACGACAATTTGTCAAATGTTTATTTTAGTGATGTAGCATAATTTAAATTATAAGTTGATTTTACGATTATCCATTCTTTTTTAGAACTAAATACAATCGAAAGTATGATTATGCTTTAAATCAACAGAGGGATGTGTAAGCTCTGTAAATTTAATAACAAAAATAAACTAAAAAATTAATTAAGATCGCAATCTGGTACACTTGAACAAGATTAATTCTTCCAGTCAATATTCTTCGTTGCTGGTTGCTGCAGAAAAAATGTAGGAATTACGTAAACATATTTGTTTATATGAAATTAAACAAGAAATTAAATATACAACGGCGTTCGATCAATTCGATTAACTTTCGATTCATATGATTATTACGATTAATTTTTGATTCCTTGGTTTTGTTATTTTGGTCTACTCTAGTCCTAAGTCATATAGAAAATAACGTTATAAGTAGGAGCAAAAAAAAATACGAATTTTCACAAAAATCATTGTATAGAGGAAGTTATTTAGAATTTTATCGTACAAAATGTTTTATAGCGTTTATCAGTATCAAAAAAAGTTTTAAATGATAATTGATAGTCGAAATGCATATTTTTAGTTATGTTATAACTTGCACGGCGTAACAATTTACGTTCTGTGGATGTATCATGCAAGTCTTCTTACGGTGAATAAGGTATAATTATTGTATCCCAATTTGATACCACTCATTTGTTACATCACCTATTGGTTAAATTCTACTATCAAAAGACGGGAATCCATGAACGATTGACGTCATCAAACCGAGTTAGATAAGTGAAAGCGAACACCGAAATGCTACGCGTCAAACTAATCACTGTAATGAAACTGATTGAACATAAACAAAGAATATGAAATATCATATCTATAGAAATAATTTAAGCGAGTTAACAAATTAGTTGAATCCAGTCAGTAAGTGAGACTGCCATCACATCAATATCTTACATGGGCTTGCACTTATATGATTAAATATTGTATTGTCCTTTGTTTTAGTTAAAGACAAGTTATTTTTACCAAGATATCAAATATAATATGTGAATTATTGGAAATTATTGGGTGCCCACTACAGTGTACAGCGCTACACTACAGGTTGCCACGATAATTCGAATTAGTCGTGAATGGTCTGTGAATCGGTTACTTCTGTATTTCTTTGTTTAAGTAAAATGCCTTGACAAAATTCCGTTCTATTTTTATCAGCCTAGCGTGTCAGGTTATCTAACCTTTAAATAACTACTAAATAAAATGGCGTGCAGACTTCATCGATCTATCTATACAATATTCATGGACGGGCTTTCCATTGACTCATTTGTAAGGTTACCATGATTCTAAGTTATCCTTATGTATCTCTTTGTGTCTATGTTCTCCACTTATAAATACTTAATTAACTTTTGAGTATTAGCTATATCAAATATTCAAACACATTATGTTATTTATTTCACTAATATCGAAAAATATATATTTTTATCCGGTAGACTGCAATTTTAAAAGTCACCCCTTTTTTCGCTTATGGTAGCACCTGCAGTGCCCCGCGGTTTCCCCTAGATATATAAAAAAATATTGCTGATTGATCATTTATAATAATACTTCAATATAGGCAAAATTTTTATCGGACGGCCAGGGTTATGCGTCACACTCACACGGCTCGTTCGCGCCACTGCTGTTATAGTAATAGACCCGAACCGAGCGTTAAATTATTTTAATTATCTATTATCTCCCAAACTATGCGTCCAAATAAAATGCTATAAAGGGAAAAGTTTATCTGAATAAACTTTCGTTCGTAAGGATTAATATAGCATGACTAATAATAATGCTCATAAAACACTTTTAAATTTTCAATAAAACTTTGTCACAAAATACCTTATTGTAGCGTATGCATAAGAGATGGGCCTATGGTAGCCCGGACTTTTTTTAGATGTACTAAGGAGCAATATTTTAGTAGATCATTGTATTTACGTATCACTAACCATTGAACCAGTGCACGCGGATAAAGAAGTTCGGGAACAATGTTGCTTCTGACTTAACAAAAATAAATATTTAAGGTTAGCAGAGAGGTGTAGCCTAATGCTAGATAACCTATATTATTCCTCGTAAATTTGGCTATCATATGCAGAAATATTTTTTCGAATCCGACTGGTAGTTCCAGAGATTAGCGTGTTTAAACCAAGAAACAATAAAAAAAAACTCTTCTGCTTTATTATATTAGTATAGATGTTAATTATGTAGGTATATATTGATAATATCAGAATAATGGGTGACCTCGGTTTGCTTTGTTTTACACTCTTATTTTAATTCGAATATATTAAATAACTTCAATTTAAATATATAATTTAAGTCACTAAATAAAAATCATTTAAGTAATTACCAATTTGCTCCTACACCACCAAAACGTATATTTTTTCTTGTATTTCTATATAAGTATGTTTAACATAAAACTCAGGCAGTTTCATTTACATGGTCACCCTATAATCCCCTCTCTTGAAATATGATAATGTCTCCGTGAAAGACAAAACAAAAAGTGGATGCGCTATCGTTTTCAAGGTACAGGTGTAAGCGAAGAGTATTCGGTTCGCTGCATTTGTTTGTTCAAAAATATCAATGCTATTGAAAAATGCACTTACAAGATATATGTATAGAGTGTTGTTTAGTTTCATGTCAAAGCTTTTGGTTAAAACTGCAACGGAACAAAGAACAAAATAGTTGTATCTTTATAATCCGTTTAGTTCTTATAAGTATAGGAGGAAGGTTTGGTTAGGAATTCGTTTTCAACTGAATATTCCCGAGTCTCTATTATTTTGTATTCGTCACGATAAAAAAATTAGACTAACGGAATGTAATATTCAATATCTCCTACTTCGTGCATACACCAAACAGTTTTTCGGATAATTTAATCAGCAACAGTATTGGCTGACCGTGAAGAGTAAAACTGTGAATATGTCTAGGATACCTCGAGAATTTTCTTCATAATACTGTCACTTGAACTTAAAGAAAAATATGGAAAGAATCTCATAAAATTTGTCAATTCTGGATCATTTCTTTAAACAATATTAACAGGATGTTTGAATACTTACAGCGTATTGGAAAAAGGAGTGTTAGTAATAGTAGTATCTTTTCTTCTCCTTTTGGCATCAGCTGTTCTATGCATACCGAAAAAATGGCTTGAAGTGCACTCATTGTAAAGAGCTCGTATACAACATATCGTAACATCACAAAACGTCACGTATCATTATAATGAATGGTCACACAATAACACCCGACGTCGGGCATTTCCGGTCATATAAACGCCCGGAATGTCCTGTTTTCCTTTATATTGAAAAATGAGCCTTGTAATTTACCCCGTCAGTCTAACTGTGATGAATGACGGACGGCACGCGACGGGGCATTGGTCGGGGGTTATTTTCAGGTGGTAAAAAGGAGGAGGAGATAAACAAGGGGGTAGGTAAATAAGTGATAGGTACACGAATGCACAATGCAGTAGAATTTTTTTAACATTTCTCCTTTTAATTAAGCTAACCGAAAGGTTGTTATTTCGTTATTCAGATTGTTATTCATAAAGTTTTGTTTTCTGAGTAATATAGCTAATACGGCCAGGCGTTGCCATGGCTTGCAATTTTTTTTTAAATCTTATTGCTACCTAGTTTTACAGGATCGCCCGTTGAGCTAATTTAAAATTTCATAAAATCGCTCCAGCCGTTTTGGAGGCCATAGAGACATACATACAAACATCAATTTTTAAAGACATAAAATAGTGTAGTAAAAGTATTTCGGTGGATATCATAGCAATCGTTTGTTTGAAAATTTAAAATTTTAGTTTATGGACGACTAAAAATGGTCTAATTTATAACTTTCGTAGCAAGTAGCACTGCTCATGTCTTAATTTACTATGCTACATGGACAGACATTCCGTATAATGGGGAGTTAAGTGACTCTTTTCGTTTATTTTCTCCCTAAAACTTATATTTTATTCAATAACGTAGGCAACCGTTCAGGCCTTGCGTCGAATCAATCTTAACTGAATAAGTAAATTGAATCTCTGACTAGATAATAGAAAAAGTTTTCTCTCAGTCTTTTTTAGTAATATTTTCACACTAAGTATACACTTGCATTACTTTTACTCAACGTGCTGTTAAACCAACCCTCAGACGAATTCGTCATTCGAGCATTGATATGCAAAATAATTGCACATGCCCTGAATTAACTTGTACTAAAAATATAAAATATCTGGGTTTAATTATTGATAATTTTATAAACAGGCCAGCACACATAAAGAATTTAACGTCTACATTAAGAAAATTAATACAAATATTCAGGAAGCTCCGTACTTCTGCTAAAATAAAAATTGTACTATGTATGTATTATGCCTTAGCGCAGAGCTTATTGCAGTACTGTATTGTTACATGTGTAGGAATTGGTAAAACTGCTTTATTTTCTGTAGCACGTGCAAAAAGGGCATTAATAAAAATTATCCTTGGTTAGGGCCCATGGGAAATAGAAAGAGAGGAAGACCTTGAAATAGATGGGCGGACGACATTGAGGAGACTTCTGGAAGACTGTGGTGGGAAAAGGCCACAGATAAAGACTACTGGTTATTTCTGGAGGAGACCTACACTCTCAAGTAGAGGGGTTTACGCAAATTTTGAAAACTTTATTAGAATTCCAAAAACGTAAAGATGTATTCTCTTAGACTTAAAGATCTATATTATTCTTAATTAATTAATAAGATATTTCTCTACTTTATCCATATGTACTAAAAATAACAATTCATTATTAGGCGCGAAATAAAAGGCTTTTCTATTTTTATTTTACCGTTTGGAAACCATGTAGGTATAATAAAGCTGTTCTTTGTGAATGTGCTATACTTTCATTTCGAAAGCTCTTCATCATGTCTGTTATACTTCGGAAACATAAAGGTAATGAGTGGAAACCATTTTTGAAACGTAATAAACGTAAAATTTGTTTACAGACTCCCTACAGAACAGCACTCGCACGGTGGTAATACTATATTATTACTAATCATCTATATAATATTACTAATGTAGCTAATAATATTTACCCTTTACCCCTGTATACATTTAATGAGACAATGTACAGTTGGCTAAAGTAATTAAATTATAATGACACAGAGGAAATTATTCAATCATGTAATATTAAATACTAAACTTACGCGCCAACACACTCACACTCACGCACACACGCCAGCCTTACAGGCTCACATATTTTCTTAGTTCTTTATGTTTTAATATTTTAATTATTACTTCTGTTATTTTTATCTTAATGTTACGTTGATGTAAGAATCGTTGTCGACTGTAGCATAGCTTATACTATTACTGTCGTCAACATAATCGCCCGCAGGGAGCCCACTACCGTGTGCCACGAGTGCAGTGCGGCTGAGGACACTGCGGAGCATACTCTCTTGGAGTGCGCTGCATGGGAGAGACATCGCCGTGCTCTGACCACGGTGGTAGTTTGGGACCTCTCACTGGACGAGTGTGGTGAAAACCATGCTCGATAGTGAGGCGTCATGGACTGCAATGGTCTCTTTCTGCGAGGACGTGATGACACAGTCGACCTGGCGGTAGGAAGAGGCGATTATTTGCAAATATGTATTTAGGTATTATATGTATTTAGGTGAGAGTACCTATTTTACCGCACATTCCGTTGTATGGTGCGTCATTTTTAACTTTCGAACAATGTATACAGGTTTTTTAAATGCATTTTTGAGCAAATGTGTTGAAAGTATTATTTACTACGATTTCTAAAAGTATTATTAATGCTTCTTATAGTCTATCAATTATATTATGGAATGACCTATGCATCGCGTCCATAAAATTTGGTTGAAAATTAATTCAAATTTAAATATTTCGATTTCTAAAAGTATTCTAACAATTGAAGAATAACATAATCTTTCAGTGTACAAAATTTCATAATAATTTGTCAAGCGATTTTTGAGGGAAATTAGTATAAATTAACAGACAGACAAAAATGTTTTGAATATCACGTTCGTGATCAGTGTCCTTTATAATAGATTTCTGTCAGAAAATGGGGAATAGTTACATGCACAGACAGATATGCAGATTTATGCACCCGAATTCAACAATGAAATTCAAGTAAAAAGCAAGTACAAATTTCGAATGCATTCACTTTATAACGAATTTGTACGCCAATCAGATGTCGAAGTCTAATTTGTTGGTCTCAGACGGTTCCCTTGGACCCCCCTGTGTTTTTACGACAAAAGATTAATAAAACAAATGAAATTGTCGGTGAAAGCGTGACGGCGGGCGGGCGACGGGCGAACGACGGGCGGGCGGCGCCCTATCAACTCTACTGATTGGGTTCAAGTCGTAAATGAAGAGTACAGATTGGAAATATGGCGTGGCTTACACATTTTCTTTTTTCTATTAACAGTAATTTTGTAAGAGTCCGGTAGAATAACTGCAATCGTCTGTTTGTAACTAGAGGTGAAGTAGGTGCGCCGAAGCGAATCACGTGTTTCGGTATTTAACCATGTGTGTGGTGGTTGCGAACAACACGGGTTCTAGTAATATACATAATGTACCAAATATTACTAATTTTTTCTAAAAAGTTTTATAATTTTCAATTAGTTTATAATCTAAAATGTAATTGTTTTTACTTTTCAGTTCAGTTTGTGGTTCATTATGTGGTTTTGTCCAGTAGTTTCCTTCTACCCTTAGCTTTCAGCAAACAATGACTGAAAGCTTTAATCGTTATCGTAACCATGAAATCATTTTTATATTTTTATTGAAACACTAGTGGTGTCTCGCGGCTGCGCACGTGTTTCTTACCCAGTAATTATTTTCGTCTCTTCATTATATTTTAATCATATTATAAATAACTCTTATAGCCTATAAATTAGGACATAATATATATACTTTCCGTGTACAAAATTTCATGACAATTGTTCATACTGTTGTTGAGTTAAATCCGGAAATACAAACAGCTAGACAAAAACAATTGTATATTCGTGATCAACGTCTTTTATAAAAGAAATCTTTTAAGAACTTTGAAAAAAAAAACACAGACGTAACTAAAAATTTCTTAATATAGATTACATTTATGGGATTCCACGTTATCATTAAAATAATTTTGTGTTAGAATTAGTTTGTTTTTTGTTTGGTAATTTTCACTAATAATACGTTCGATCCTACCCACGCCTACAAATAGAATTTATTATAAAATAACAATATATTTCAATTGTATAGACATTTCGGACTCTATTCATTTATTATTAAATTGCTGATTGAACGCTGATGGAGTAGCTTCATTAATTAATATAAAGGCGTGTCCAAACAAAGCGGCGAGCGCGCGGCAATAAAACGCGCTGCCTTCTGTATATAATTTTAGGCACAGTCCATCCTTTATTTGAATAATACAGTACCACGGATGCAAATTGGCTGGTATAGAGCGTCATAGTCCAAAAGCTGGATACAAATTAGAGGAAGGTATTTTAAGCAAATTAAATTATAAAAAAACTGCTCATATTGAACTCACCTTGAACCCTCCTACCCCATGGAGCTCTGGAAACACAACTCAACACAAGGTTGCGATCCTCTGTAGGGTGGAGGTATTCCACCAGTCGGGCTGCCCCAAGTAGAGATAAATCTCCAAAGAAATTTCTCTGTGAAAATATGATTAATAACGTGCGTTTAATAGTAATACTTCTTTGACCTTGTAGCAGATATTGTGTTTATACTCACTAATGGTACACCTAACTAGTTACACCAAGAAATTATTACTATATACCTTATATGAAATCAGATATTTCGTAGAAACATCATCTACAATTAAATTGTACAGAAACTCCCAAGGCGCTTTATTAAATACACTAGCTGTACCCCGCGGTTTCACCTGTATATAATTTATAGGAAATCGCTGATTTATGATTTATAATACATCAGTATAGACAATATTTTTATCGGGCGGCCAGGGTTATGCGTCACAACTGACACGGCTCGTTCGAGGTCAGTGTTGAATTATATTATTTTTTCTTGATCTTCCAAACTATACGTCCAAATAAAATACTATAAAGGGCAAAGTTTATCTTCATAAAATTGTCTTGATGATGAAATAACTTTCATTCGTAAGGATTAATATACTGTGCCTAATAATAATAATATTCATAAATCACTTTTTATTATTCAATATATTTTTGTCACACAATTCCTTATTGTGGCTTATTTATAAGAGATAGGCATATAGTATCCCGTAGTATTTTTCAGATCTACTAAGGAGCAATATTTTTGTAGAAGATTACATTACTGTCCATTACGCCAGCGTATGTGGATAAATCAGTTCAGGAACGCTGTTTCTTCCAACTTACTCAACAAAAATGAATATTTAAGATTAGCTGAGTGGTGTAGCCTAATTTTAGATAGCCTATACTATTCCTGATGAAACTGGCTCAAATACATAAAAAAAAAACGAATGTGACTTGTAGTTCCAGAGATTAGCCTGTTTACACAAACAAAAAACTGTTCTGCTTTAATCTATTTTAAATACGTTTATAATATTGATTAATGAAGTTTCAATTAAATAAAATGTTAATTATAAACACATTTGATAACGAAATTAAATTCATTTTTAATTGTAGATTCAGTGATATTAATTGAAGTCATAATTAAATTTATCAAGTTCGTTTATTGCGCGTAAAAAATTCCATATTTTGCTACATTTATATAACAAGAACACATATTAATATTTAGTTTCTCTTCACATCTGAGAAGAAAAATATCTCTCAAAAGGTATATATAATTTTTTTTGACATAGAAAAAATGTAGTTTTGTGTGCGTTAAAAGTTATACATCTTTGAATAGTCATACTCGATATTATATGACGCATAACATCGAGTATATTTATTTTTAACCAGAAAAAAACAAGAGATTTAGTAAGCACCTTCATAATGTAGACCTTTTGTCAAAATGTATGCGCGCATGGTAAAAAGTTAATGTAATTATTTTTTCTTAACGTATCTATTCTACAAATCACATACATTTATGTTATTTATGTAAAAAAGTATAATTTTCAAAATATACATACATTACGCGTTATATTTACAATTCCGTTTTGTTATTTCTAAATAATATGTTATTATTCCTCTTCAAATATTATACTAATATCAAATAAAAAAAAACTGTTGTGAAAATGCCCTTGTGAAAATATTGTCAATTTGAATATTCCAGATGAGGTTCCAGATACTACTTGTAATTTCCGTACTTGCAATCCAATTATCAAGCGCTAACATTGAAAGTAGCGTTGACGATACAATTGATAATGAATCGATAAAACTGGAAGAACTGGCGGAGAGACTTAACGAAGAAACTGATGAAAAAAGTTTAACACCAGAAGACATAGATAATTCCAAAAGTGATGAAATTTTAGATAAGGTTAATAAAAGCAAGATATCACCGTTACATGAGCACAAGTTCAGAACCTTCCCCCATGGATATGATTTGAGATACTATTCGTACCCTTCGTATTCTTCGTACCCTTCGTACTCTTCGTACCCTTCGTACTCTTCGTACCCTTCGTACTCTTCGTACCCTTCGTACTCTTCGTACCCTTCGTACAATTCGTACTCTTCGTATCTTGCGTATCCTTCATATACTTCGTACCCTTATTATCCGTATCCACGGTCGCGTCAAGTGAACTACTACAATCCTGAATATTATTACCATAAGTATGGATATTATCCAACTTTCTGATGTAAATAAAAAAATAAATTTATCATGCATTTTATATTTATATGTTTTTATTAAGTGTTACGTCGAAGCGAGGGCACTGTCTCTGATGGTAGACACAGTACCATAAAAAAACAAAAGCTACCACCGAGAGACAACCAATCAATTAACGAACCCCGCTGTAATGTCGGCTTGCAAACCTTTCATCAGTTGCATTACACTGGCTGATTCCGAAATGGGACATGCCAAAAGAGAGCCATTAATTACGACGAGTTTATGCTAGTCGGGGTTAGATTCATTACTACCTACTTTGATTAATGAATATGCAGTAGCTGATACCAGATTGTGACACACCAAGGCGTGGCACGAGGGCGAGTTTTACGCTTGGTCTATGGTGGTCGCGATCCAATCGGACACACATATCGTGTCCCACCCAACTATAATGAAACTAGTTAACATAGTGGAGAATGTTAACAGATTCACTATACAATTATAGTACTTTCATTCTAGTTGATGAGAGCGAAGAGAAATATATTACATTTTGTTATAAAATATTTTTTTTGGCATTTGCATTATCAACAAAATCTACACTAGACAGCACTCTGCGAAAACCGTTTCTGCCATAATACAGTAGTGTTTGAGCTGTTGTGTTCTACTCTGAAGAGTTTTGTTGGCACGCGATACCCCATGAGCCGTTCTAACTCAAACCTTAGGAATATACATTTCAGTGACCGATTTCATGACTGTAGTTCTGTTTAAAGTTGGTTATAGCTCAATACCTACAAAAATATCATACTGTAAATGTTCTACTGCGAGGCAAAGTCCTCTCCCCCGAGGGAAGGCACAGGTCCTTAAGCGTTCAGGTTTCCACACGACGTGGAAACCTTCATAGTTAGCCGATAGTGTTATTATTTTGAATGAGTAAATGTACACAAATACTGTAAAAATCGTGGGAATATGTCGGGGTACAAATCTCCGAACATAGAATCGATATTTCAACGATAAGTCAACCAACGTGACGACGTGAGCTTATAGACTCCAAGCCCGGTGAAGCTGTAAAAGCCCCAAAGGCTCCAGAGACCCTAAGGCTAACAGCATACTCAGTTCGAAAAAAAAGAGCTTATAGACTGCAATAATCAATTTTATATTGTAATATTTTTCTGCTTATTTGCTAGTTTGTTCACATTCAATCTTAGATTGAAAAATATTAAAAATAAAATTAGTAAAAGAATGAAGATAATACGGTATAAATTTGGTTACTAACAAAGAGATTTCAAAGTAGTTAAAAATACAATGAATTTTTACTATAAGTAAAATAATAAAAAGGTATTCAGAAATGGAATCTATTTAGTCGAATACGATTTTATATTTCAAATTATAGTACAAATGAAATTGTACGTCTGAAAAGTTTGACTACGGTAAAAAATTTGAAAATTAAAATATTTCCACTGGCGAGTCGTCCGTACAAACCAACAGCAGTTTTTTTTTTGTTCTGTAGTAATTATAGATCAAATATCACAGTGTACAATGTACACTGTAATATAAGACAATATTTTCTTTTTGATGTGAAACATCTAATGCGGCTGGTCAGACCGACTGTTGGAGTGGCGACGCGTCGCCACGCCATGCGTCGCCACACTATATGATAGTATGAAACATTTAATACGGTGTGTTATATTATAGAGTAAAACATCAATATTCAAGTATATCAAGCAGTGTGTTAGGGGTCACGACCACCATACATATAGTAGTAAAATAAAACCCTTACAGAGATTTTCTTTTGGTTTGGCGCGTTTCGGGATCAGCCAGTGAATTTCTAATTGCCGTGAGATTTGCAGGCCGGCATGACAGCGACTAATCTATCGGTGGTCACCATTGTCTTTGTATTGTACTGAGCTTACCATCAGGTATAATGCCCTTACTTCGTCTTGCTACTCTAATAAAAATTATAGCATTATGTAAATACCATTATAGAGCCGATAATATTACGTAATATCAAACCTCACACGGTAGGTAACTTTTTCGATCCCCTTTTCTGTTTCTCTCTAATAAAATAATGGATACAAGTTGGCATCTGCCACTGGGATTTACGTTTATTAGTTGCACCATTAATATTGGTAAAGTTGGTCAGATTTGTTCGGTACCCCATGTTACCAATTAGCTTTATTGGGGTGTGTTTTCAGGCGCAGTGAAAAGTGATTCACTTCAGTTATAGCGATTTCTTTGCTACCACAGTTTAAAAAATATTGGTATACAAGACAAATTGTTAAAAAAAAAGAAAACCAACTTCAAATACTTTGAAGAGTTCCCTGGTGTATCTTCGAAGATCAATGAAATTAAAATGGGATCACCCTGACTCCTTTCCAACGAAAAAAGAATCATCTAAATCGCTTCATAAACAAAGAAGTGATGGCTGAACATCCATAAAAAATATATACATTGGTTTTTTTTTTTAAGTCGGTTAAAAATAATAATTAAACTTTATTTTACACATGAAATATATACAAATATGTTTATTTCTTCAAGTAAACTCGGCCGTATGCGAAATATGGGTCGTAGTAGGGGAAACTGTGTTGAATGTACCGGTACTCTGGGTAGATATACCTGTACCGTGGATACATATGTACCGTCGGCAGAAACATATCAGTTTTCTTTACAATACTTGTGGTCGGTGCAGCGACGCACATCGCAAGTATGGTGCAGAGCAAGAAGACGATTGCATTCATCTGAAAAAAAAAAACTTTTATTTGTAGTAATAATGGGAGCAAAGTATAATTGTCAATTCGTGAAGAAACCGCATTACAATAGAAGAAGAATTTCTAAATAAAATTATGTATTTAATTCAATTGTTTTCCACACTTTCCTGGACGCTGACGTTCGAACGGAGATATTCAACGCGACACAGACCTCAATCTCTGTCATTTGATACTTTTTTTGGACAGTACTTTACTTATCGACAAGATAAGTACGTACAATCATTTGTTTCTGAATTTACCACTTTATCAATATATAATTATTTAAGGTTTAATTGCATATCTTTCTCCAAGTTTCACATTTCATTTGACGGTTTATATAATCTAAGATCAGACCTAAGCTAAAAAAACGCTAATACGGTGAGTTATACAACACTAATTGCACCCACTAATTAGACGTAAAAAGGCATATAGGTATCTACATAAGGATCCAACACAACTACATATTACCACTACATTTTCATATAAAATAAAGGATTTGACAAATTGGGCTAGCTGATGAAAAAAAAGCGATTAGAAGTGACAGCCGAGACACAAGTCTGCCAACTGCATGCATATACGTGCCGCGAAGGAAGCGAGTCGATCGCTCCATACGACCTAACACTCACACACAGGAGTGATTACTTATAAAGGAAAGGCTTACTTATCAAGTGAATAAGTTTCAATTAAAATATATAATAAATTCCATGTTTTTCTCACCTTTATAATAAACTGTGTTATGACTTATTTAAAACAATAGTGACTTTTATACAAAATTGATAATTGGTGATTAACATATAATGGATTTTGTAATTTAGATTGAATCAATTAAGAACCATTGGAAATTACTTAACCCGTTTAGTTTTATGATAATACATACATACGTTGATAATTTTGACTGTATGGGATAAATGTACTAATAACATGATTTATCTTGAGTTTTCAGTTTTATCTATATTTTGAGATTTAACTCAAAAATGGCTTGGCTGATTTTCATGAAATTTTGGACATTGAAGTTTATGTCATTCCTATAGGCTAAATGTTAATAGTTTTGTAAACCGTAAAAAATAATGTTTAAATATTGTAAACGAGATGTATGTTATTTGTTAGTTCATATACATATTATAAAAGTTGCCTACAATACTTTTATAATGTATGTACAATACCGCGGACACAGTTTGTTTAATATAAAACACGATTTACTTGAAAACAAGCAAATTCAAACGAGAAAGAAGTTTTTAGTTTAAAGCAAAGTTTTAAACTTGTTAGAGTAAAAACAATTCAAATAAAAACATTTCTTTTACTTCCAGAATTTGTTCTGATTTTAAACTTTTAAGTTTTATAAAGTAGATTTCTTGAAGAAACAGAGAAACTGTAACGATATATCCAAGCTCGCCAAAATGAGTACTACATTTTGTTTCATAGTAATTAAAATATTGATGAATCGAATAACAAATACCCTAAAATACACTAAATATGTGGTAGTTGCGATCTAGCTGAATGCAAATATTCTGTTAGCCAGCTCTCGGCATTTTGTCCGGTTGTACATCTTGGAAGTCTGACAACATTATTTCACTTTTTTAAATTCCTTATAGCTTTATCATTTGACCACAATATCACATGATATTAAGTGACGATGAGGCTCGAGATGGTAACACGCTAAGCCTATAGTAGGAGGATTGGCTCTCAAGTGCAGCTGCCGGAACACATAGGTTTTTGGCTACAGTTTTTAAACTTAAGGGTAGTATGTAGCCAGGCGGGCATTATAAAATGCCCACAACCATGCTATAATCTCATCACGATATTTTCCTTTACTGAGAGTTCAGGCTCATTGAAGGGATTCGAATTCACATCGATCGACGTGGTATCCGTACACGTTACCAATGAGCCATTAATGCTTAAAAACATTTTCTTCAACAATTTTCGCAACCCAAACATTATTTCAAAACCTATACAAAACGTCATCAGATTAGTGGGAATACTTATAGTAAATAATAATTAACTATTAAAACAATCCAAAAATTACCTAATACATTTCAGTAGGTAATTCTACACTATCTGTATAGGAAGGAAATAGCCCCGGGCGGGCGGTGCTGTGATGGTGGGTGGAATATTAATCGGAGCCCGGGCAACACCGATTTACCGGGATCTCCACGATTTAGGTAGATTTAAAACAAATTATAGAGTTAAGTGAACTGCCTGTAAAGTATTTACTAAACTGTTACGTTCTAAAATTCTGATTGCTTTTGACTTACTCTCGTCGAGATGAGGACTCCAAGTCCAACTCCGAAGTAGCAATTTTATATCTGGTAAAATATATCCACATTTTAATGTGATTTTTGTCTCTTTTAGAAAAAGACAGACATAGAGAACGAAATACGTAAATGTCGGCAACAAAGAAATACTACAATACAAAAACAATTACTATTAACTTGTATCAACTTTGAAAGAAAGTTTCATGTCTTGTCAGCAGCCCGTGTGTTTTAATATTTTTTTTCTTTCTTGTCATAAAATAAATAAAAACGGGGACTGAATATGTTCATTGATAACAAAGGATATTTTGATGTTGTCTTCCGTGTTATTTGTTACTGTTCATAAAACTTCAACAATGTTGCTAGCGTACAATGAATTATTTTTCTTTAAGTTAAAGTAAAATATGGGTATGTTAACTATATTTACAAACTGACTTCTGTGAAACAAAAAGGAGGGGAATTATGTTTGTTTGTCAACGATCTGCATTTTAGTGCCTCAGTGAAAAATACCAAAAAATTTTCGCCAAAAAATTCAAAAACTAAAATAATATTATTTCCTATTTATTTTCAATTCTATTTCCAGTTACACCTAGGATAAATATTTTATACAAAATACCTGGTCACAGCATTCCTGAAAAGATTTGATTTGAACGCAGTAAACATTGTTACTAGCCTCTTATGAAATACCAGCATTTTATTAAAATATCCTCCCGAGTGTATTGCTATCAACTGACAAAGCCTATCAAAGATCAAGTCAAGTGTATTCAACAGAACGCAACAATGAACTGTTTGTATGTAAACAGGTCCTTCGAGGCAAATACCCGAGAAATCCTAATTCCTTTAGCAAACGAAACTCATATGTTTATGTAAATACCGCGCTTAACCCTTGTGGAATTGGTACGGACGTTAAGGGCTTTCAGGGTCCTTCGGTATTGAGTATTAACTGGGTATTTGGACTAATTCACTACGAGAATGTTTGTTAATATCCCATGGAATTGTTATTTGGAATTGTAATTTAGTTATCTACTTAAAAAAAATATATTCATATATACTTTTAGAGTGTCCAGGTCCAGATCCAATGCAAATGACCTGGAAAACGAGTCTGACTTCTAATATAAACATGTCCATTGCAAATTTTAAAGAGGCAACTAAACCTTTAGGTAAAATAATTTTTATTCTATGAATATTATTGTAATTACCTACATATAATTAGTTATAGATTAGTTGCCTTTCCCTTGTTGCCTTGCCCAATTCGTGAGGTACACAGGATGTACAAACACACCACCAGGGCACCATACAATATGGTGCTTGTCTTTCTAGACAAGTCCCAGGAGGGCAAGTCTATTTTTAACCTCTCCGAGGTGTGCGGTCTCACCGGAATAACCGTTGAGCCGCCACACAAAAATAGAATCCCGTCGCAGTGTCACAACTGCCAGCTCTACGGACACTCTTCCCGTAACTGCTGTTTCCGCGCTAGGTGCGTCAAGTGCCTAGACGACCACGCCACGAAGGAGTGCCCTCGCACTCCTGGCACTCCCACCCCGCCCAGCTGCGTTCTCTGTCAGCAAACGGGACATACCGCAAATTATCGCGGTTGTCCCCGCGCTCCGCGCACGAAACGCCCCCAGCCAGTCAGGCAGGCCACCTTTCCCAAGGTACCTGTCGCTCGGCCTCATATCTAGCCTCTAATGTCTCTAGAGGCTTTCCCCAGCCTTCCAGGCACCTCACGAGCCCCAGTGGCACCAGCTCCCGCGCCCTTCGCACCCCTCCCACCCGCACTGGCCCCTCCGGCCTCATTAATCAAACCCAAGCCTGTCAAGGCCGTCCCGGTCCCGGCAGCCCCCGCCACCTCAGCCCTTGGTTTCTCGTTGGCTGGCAAGGAGTGGTTCACCCAGCTTCTTCTTGTGCATGAAGTGCAAGAAATCATCGCATTCAACGCGGTGATTAACTCCAATAAGGACTTAGGATTGCTCAACGCAATAACCCAATTCCCGGGCATAGCCGCCACTATTCAACGGCTTGTCCGCGCCTCTCATAGCCAAAATTAAAATGGATCGGATCAAACCTAAGAGTTTGTGCCTCTCCTTTTTTAATGCGCGATCAATTAGACCTCAGCGTGATCTAATTGCCGCCTTCCTCCGAGAGCACCAAATAGACGTGTTTCTAGTCCAAGAAACATTTCTAAAACCCAGCGCTTGCAATCCCCGAATCGCAAACTACAACATTATTAGGAACGACCGGGTCCACGCTAACGGCGGAGGCACCCTCATATACTATAAACGCTCTCTATACTGCATAGCAATAGAACCTCCCGAACTCTCCAGTATAGAGGTATCTGTTTGCAGACTCGGTATGACTGGTCACTCGTCAATCATAATCGTCTCTGCCTATCACACCCCGAACAAAAGGCTTCTCAGATCAGATCTGGAGGCTCTTTTTGCACTAGGTAATTCAGTTATTATAGCGGGTGACCTCAATTGCGGGAATGTCATCTGGAACAACCCGACTACCTCCCCGAACGGGAGGATTCTGGAGGATCTATCTGCCATTCTCGACTTTGATGTCATCGCTCCTTCAGAGCCCACTCACTTTCAGGACAATTGTCGTCCATCTGTTTTAGATATAGCACTTTTAAAAAATGTCTCTCTCAATATAAGACTCGTACAAGTCGTACATGAGTTAGACTCCGACCACCGACCCGTAGTTCTCCACCTAGGTCAACCTTCTGACCAGCATCCCTCCTCCGTCAAGGTGGTGGACTATGCGAAGCTAAACAGATACCTCTTGCACAATCCCTCATCCTTCAGTTTGGATAGGGTCCCAGACGAGTTGAAATCGACAGCCGATGCCGATCTGGCGATCGATTCCCTGGTCAGCCATCTCCAAAACGCCGTCAGTAAGGCCTCGAAAGAGGTGCAAGCGGCGAATGAACGCCGCTTTATACTTCCTGCCGACGTGAGAGCGCTGATCACGGAAAAGAACGCCGCGACTTGAGCACACGATTCATACCCGACTGCGGACAATCGTAGGCGGTTAAACTCACTTCGGAAAACGGTAAAAAGCCGCATTTCCGAAATCCGTAATGCCAGATGGGGGGCCCTACTCGAGGGTATCCAACCATCCCATCTGGCTTTCTGGAAATTAGCACGCACAATTAAATGTGACGATACAGTCCCCATGCCCCCCTTAGATCAAGGCCCCGGCAAACCTCCCGCTTTCGATAGCGCTGAAAAAGCAGAATGCCTTGCCGAGAGCCTTGAAAATCAATGCTCTCCGAACTGCGTTAACATCGATTCCGAGTTCGTAAGCTCGATAGAATCGGCGGTAACAAATTCTCTCGCGGTCCCCCCGACAGATGATTTGGACTCGGTAACGCCTGAGGAAGTTATGTCAACCATTAAAGGCCTTAAGCCTAGAAAATCACCTGGTCCCGACGGTATCAGGAACGAAGTACTCAAACTTCTTCCTGATCACCTCATAGCTCTTTTGGTCTGCATCTTCAATGTAGCCATAGCCCACTGCCATTTTCCAGCCGTCTGGAAAAAGGCCATAGTAATAGGTATTCACAAGCCCGGCAAAAAAGCGTCGCTTCCCGACAGCTATCGCCCTATCAGTCTCCTTAACACGTTAGGAAAAGTCTATGAGCGGCTCCTTCTGAACCGGCTCCAGTCAGTAGTCACAGACAAAAATCTTTTACCACCTGAGCAGTTTGGTTTTCGTGCCAAACACTCTTGTACCCACCAAGTGCACCGCCTCACGGAGCACATTCTTCAAAATTTCAACCGCGACCCAAAACCTCGTCCTACACTTGCGGTCTTCTTCGACGTCGCCAAGGCCTTCGATAAGGTCTGGCACGCTGGTTTAGTCCACAAGCTTTTGGAACTTCAAATCCCGGATAGATTAGTTAAAATCATACACGCGTACCTCTCTGACCGGACCTTCTGCTACCGAGTAGAGGGTGCTCTCTCTGAGCCTCATCCCATACGCTCAGGTGTTCCCCAGGGTTCCATTCTGGCGCCCTCTCTATTCAACTTATATATCAGTGACCTCCCTCGCCTCCCCGAGGTAGAGGTAGGTTCCTACGCTGATGACACAGTCCTGTTTAGTTCCTCGTGGAACAGACAAACCCTCAGGCTACGAGTCCAAAAAGCCGTAGATAAGCTAGGCGAATGGTTCCGTAGATGGCGCATAGGAATTAACCCCGATAAGAGTAGCGCTATCCTCTTTCATCCCACTCAAAGATTAGTTAAAATTCCCGCTATCAAACTATTTAAAGTGGCTATCCCGTGGGCCAACCAGATCAAATATCTGGGTGTCACACTGGATAAACACCTAAATTTCAAGGCACATATCGATAGAGTGCGAAGGAAAGCCGGTATGGTCTCAAGCCGCCTGCACCCTCTCGTGTGCTCGAAGAGCAAAATGTCCCTCAGACATAAGCTCACGCTCTACAAGACTTGTATCAGACCGATCCTAACTTATAGTTCCCCAGTCTTTGCTCACATAAGTAAATTCACCCTCAATAAGTTACAAATAGTTCAGAACCGCTTTCTCAGAAGGGCGGTCGGTGCCCCTTGGTTCGCTCGGAACGTAGATCTCCATAAAGATATGGAAATACCTTCGATCGAATCATTCATAAAGTCCCTATCAAATAATTATTTTGAAAAAGCGTCGAACCATTCGAACCAGCTAGTAGTGGCAGCCGCATCTCATAACCCGAATCCAGACATCCGAATGTCTAACAAATATAGACGCCCGCGCGACATTTTATCTGACCCCGATGATAAAATCACGGAAGCGAACGCAATTTTCCCGCCCGTATCTAATAACCAAGCGTGTTTGCGCCCACGCCCGCGTAATCACCGCTCGCTCCGCAGGGGGCGGGCGGCAAACTTCGCTCCCGCACACATATCTCGACCGCCTTCTCCTGCAGCGACTTGAGCCTAGGTCCGTTCCCCCGCTAGGGAGCCCTCAAGCCAGCTGCTCGCGCGACACAGTGACACTGCAATCACTAGCTACCGACATACATTCACTACACTGCATGAACACACATGCACCACACTCAGGTACATAGGTCTTGTAAGGGACCTTTTTTTTTCTTTTTTTTGTGGTTAGTTAGCCTCAGAAATATTTTCAGATCACTAAATACATGTACGCGTGTCTCTTCCTCCCTCCCAGGAGGCAAGAGACATGCATACATGTATAGTTAGTTAGCTCGAATTCGCGTAGGAATTTAGCTAGGTCGCGTATGTTGCAAATACGGCAACAGCTCAAGCCGAGGTTCGGCCACTTTGGCACCCTTGCGCATGTTGCCCAAAATTTCTCGGCTGAGTGCCTTAAGCGCTCGCCAACAAGTCCGGTGAAACTGTTAAGGCCCCCGGGCCAACAGCATAGTCAGTTCGAAAAAAAAAAAAAAAAAAAAAAAAGTTGCCTTTTCTCTACATTCATTTTAGTAACACTTTTTATGTAAGATAATGAATTAAAAATAGGATTTTTAACTATCCTGACAACACGTCCACGTTTATATTAAATATAAATTGATAAATCTAGATAATTTCATGTCTGCGATAATCTTTATATTGGCTAATATAATTTTAGTTCATATTACATAAATTTGGGCAGTTCTACAGGCAGGCATTTAGTTTTGCTTCATTCCATCACATGTTACTAACGAACATTGATTATATAATGCGTTTTTGGTTGAAAAAGTTCATAAGTCAAAAATAAATACTTCAAATGTATTATAATGTGTTAAATGTATTAAAATGTAATATATATTTTTGGATTATATTTATATATAATAAAATAATTTCTCCAAAAATTGTATTATTTAGCGGGATGTTAATTTTCGTAGCATAGATATGTTTCAGTAATACATACTGGAAAGCTACCTTATGACTCTTACCGCGATATTATGGGTATCACCACAACGCTGATCGTTTGTTCATTTCTCATCGATTGCTAGTTTTTATTAAATGTACTAATGAAGTTAATACTAATAATATTTCATTATCACTCATTAACACTTCTCCGAATAAAAACAAAGTACATTTTAGTACCTGTACTAACAATGAGAGTGTTAGATTAGTATACATAAGAAGTCTTCATTACAAGTTACGTACTTTAAAAGTTGAAAACAAGTTAGGCGATAAACTTCTAACACATATTCAGCAGTTTACTAAGAAACGCTGTTACGAGCAAACCTAAGTTTAATAGACTGTGTGGGAACAAACGGGTCCGAGTGAACTATGATAAAGTTTGGCTATAACCTTTGGTCAATCTCAGAGCCGCAGAAGCTCTGGTACAAGAACTAAGATGAAGCGTTCACATTTCTGCAAACTGACTTTGTAAACTAACTGTATGGAATTATCATTACTTCTTTAGGCGTATTGTGAAACATGATAGGGTGAATTTTTACGATGCGTGCGATATTTGAATTTACAATATGAAGTTGCTTGCTAAATCTCTAGTTTTATTGTGGTGAAGATAACATCGAGTGTCACTATTCTAAATAGTCTAACTTCTATATCGCGTACATAAGTACACAATTAAAATAAAATAAAAGTCAGTAAAATGAATTTACATTATTGTTATTGATGGCTAACTTCATTATGCTGTTGGCTAGCGGTATAAAATTATCAACTTCATTATGCTGTTGGCTAGCGGTATAAAATTTTCAAATTAATTATGTTGTTGGCTAGCGGTATAAAATTTTCAAATTCATTATGTTGTTGGCTAGCGGTATAAAATGTTCAAAGTTATTTTTGTATTTTTATGCCAAAGAGATGTCTTCTTACGTACTTAGTACTAGTACTAGTACTAGCTACACACATTTATTTTACGTTTAGAGTAACGAGCAAATTCACGTTTCCTGACGATTTTTTCGTTGACGGGTCGTGGCGGCAAGTTAGCAATTAATTCGGCTTAATTGGCTAATAATTAATTAATGTTTTAGCCCAAATTTTGCCTACCGATCCCACCGTACAAACATAAATTATAATAACTTTCATTATAATACAATAATAACTACTACACCAGTTCATATGAACAAATATATTTATATCTTAGAATTATTTCAAACATATCTTTGCGGCAAACTACAAGTATCTGTGAGATATTGCAGACACAAATCAAAGATTTCCAAGCGAAGTGTTAAACTAACGGTATGGTTTTCTTCGTATGCCTTCTTTTGAAGTCAGTTCTTGCAATTGTAATTTAAGAAAATATGAAATAAAATATTTGAACTGTTATTTTTAAGGGAAACCGTAACTTAGATTGTCTAGTGATCGATTTGCGTAAGGTAAGGCCTATTTCTTGTGTACTTCTAGAAATCTACATTTATTTAATTGTATATCACTCATACATTAAAATATCTTCGAAAGAAAAAATTGTACTCAATGGAATTAGTAAATTGTACATCATGAGAACTAATATCATTTGAATATTACAAGAAAAAAAAACATATTTTCGTCTTTCGAATGAAATTTTACTATGAAAATCAGAATACAGGTTTAAATTCCACTAGTTAAAATTTCATATATGAAACTCATATATGACTTATTATGACTTTCATATATGACTCTCCACTACAATGATGATGCATGTCCAAAATAAGTTATATACAAACTTTAGTTTACCGCTCAACATCCTAAATTAAGTAATGTTTTCACGTTTAAAGATTGAGCTAGATAACTTACAGTCTCGTTAAAAAATAGTTTAAATAAAATGACTTTATGATTAGAATTCTAAAAGCCACTTGCGTTCACGGCGATAACGATGAATACAGATCTGAATCATAGAAAATTTAAGTTACCCGATACAGCATATGTGTGTACGTTGCTTATATCCAGTCTGAAATATAACGACTTACAGTTCTGGATATGCACACGACTTTGTCGTGATCACTATACACACCGTGATAAACTTGCCATGGCGACTTTATTCTGGTTTGTTCAATTTCGTGATCAGCTAGGATATATTCAAATGTCAAGAGACTTGCAGGCGGCGACTAGCGATGGAGTACAGATGCACAGTATTACTATTTTAAAAAACAAGTACTGTATTCGTCTGGCGTATTGTAATTAATCTGATTATATTATCATTTAAAATGCTTTCTATAAAGCATAGGAAATATAAGTACAATAAATAAAGGTCGTAACGTATATGAGTCAGTACCTATTATAAAAGATACCTCCCAATGCCCACATGACGTGCATAGATTACAAATTCAATTCATAAAAGTATGTGTGGCTCTTGGACAAGAGATTTTTTGGAAATAGATTTGTTGATAAGCTTTTTCGTACAAATTCACCTGTTTTATTTTTATCGTAGCACGTAAAAGCGGCACTCTATCTGTTGGTCAACACAGCGCAATTCATCAACATCAGTGACTACCGGGCATCTACAATCTATACTGCCAGTCGTCTCTGTTGTTATGCCGGCCTGCTTAAATATCTTTTCACGGTATGTTTGAAGGACCCCGTTTTGTAGGAAGGAGAGAACACACTGGTTGGAAGACAATTCCATAGCTTCGCAGTACGATAAAGATATGATGTAGAGAACTTCTCGAGCTGAGATGGAGGTTACCATAAAGATGTTACCCCAGAGCCCAACGTGTGTGCTTCTACTTATGAAAGGGAGACGAGGGAACTAAGTTGAACAGCTCTTCAGAACACTCGCCTATGATACAGAATGTAGAACACGCTCAGCGAAACAATAACCATGTGCATTTGAAGCGGCTCGGTGAATGATAAGTAAGTGACGATTTAACTGAAAATGGTTACATATTAAGCCTAGAAAGGGCTCTCAAGCTAGGCGTGCTGATCGAGAGTACTACGACTGCCATCGCTTCAATATGTTTTGATTGAAGTATTTTATCTATATTACTAAATCTGATAGTTATGCCTGTATGTGTATTTTTTTTCTAATTCTATGATAGATGTCTATTATATAGGCCACAGATTACGAATATTACATTTGTTTTGTGTCTATTTGTTTGTATGTCAGAATTTATCTCGAAAACGGCTAGACGTAATACGTTATAAGTATTGTCAATAATACATTTATAAATCATGAATAATGGGTAAGAAATACGAGACAAAAAAGTTTCTACGTAATAAATGGGTACGGAGCCGCGGGGACAGCTGTTATACCTATAAAGCGGAATGATATATGAAACAGAAGTAAACGAAATAAATTAACCCGTGGAAGTTGACTGTTACTGGTTAGGTTAAGTATTTCTAGGATTTTCTTTAAAGATTTACACAAGAGTTATTGTTATCGCCATATATTAGTCAGACTTGCGTGTGTATTCACTTGTTTTATAGCCCCAACAAAATGTAAGCCAGTTCGGGCATTCGCCAAATTGTTTTAGAACCGAGTGCGAGCCTGGACGTCGCCTATTATAATATATTCAAGAAATGGATCACGTCGAACTATATATATTTGTCCGTTTATAAGCTATCGTCACCTATAATAATTTACAACTAAACGTAAAGAAATCAATTTGAAGTTAAATCTATACTAAAAATATTATAACGCTCCAAAAATTGCTTTTTTGTTTGTTTGTGTGTTGATCTCTCTAAAAGTATCTGTTAAATAATACAAAATGTGTTTATTAATGTAATTAATTAATTAAGGGGAGCAGTAACCATAACCGTCAAGCAATCTGGCAATCTGTAGGCAAGTACGGGAAGTGAGAAAAACGATCGGCTGCACGAGCTCATTGGTGGCGAACCGGCGGTGTTGTGAATAGTTGATGTAATAAGTAAACACGGAAGGTATCCTTGAAACACAGCAATGAAATAACACTCTACAAACATACAAACACTATATATACACACTATGAAATGTTATATTGATTCTACTATTACTATTATTATTGATTTAAACACATCTTAAAACTGTGGGTCAAGAAAAATAAATTTTCAATACTGGTTCTTTTAGAGCGTCAATAGAATGTTTTAAATTCGTTATATTAAATATTTTGTGATTTAATACTAGTACATATGTAACCTTTTTCTAATAAAACTCCAAAGCCCGGGTGAAGCTGTAAAAGCCGCAAAGGCTCCAGGGCCCCTAAGGATAACAGTACTATAGTCAGTTCGAAAAAAAAAAACTAATAAAACTTTGTCGGCCTAGTTGGGCGTTTTCTCTGGCAACCGTCATAAATACTCGACATTGATATTAGGACCAGTTTGGAATACCTACTTTATCATAAGATTGTACAGGTCCCTTATGTAGAGTGTGGGTGAGCTTTAAGAAAGGATTTTTGAAAATTTACATTTAGGTGGTTACATGGGGGATTGACAGGCCTCTTGGCACAGTGGTAATAAACCCTACTGTTGGACTCACGGGTTGCGAGTTTAATCCCCACACATGACTAACTGGCCTTTACATTAAGATTAATTAACATAATAAAACTTTGCTTAGTTTTAATAAAAAAGTTCTCGTAATGTTACCCAAAAGAAAATCCCGTCGGGCAAACTGCTAGCAATTTATATTCCCCTTGTGTTTTTCAACACATTTGGCAACTGTTTAATTAACACTTGGCTGAAACCAAACTTCTGTTGGCACCATTATCTAGATATTGAAGTACAAGACACTAATTGCACGACATTTTAGAGAATAGCGTGAAATTAAGATACAAAGTTTACGTTAGTTAAGGTTAACATTTATTGAAACTATATATTAACGTAGTGAAATCTTCAGGAGCTCATTTCGCGTTCGTGGAATTCCGTAACACTGTACTCGCTGATTGACTTACATCGGACATTTTAATAACACCTACAAACAATTTATTGAGTACCTACCTATTAAGGTGATAAAAATGTTTAGTATTCATAAATACACGTTGTCAGTATAAAAATACTAACGTGGTTCTTGATTTTACTTTTATATTAACTTTTTTTACTTGTTTGATAAAATGAATGCGTTTACCACAAGATAAACTGTATGTCTGTTCTTAAACTGGTTAAGAACAGACATACAGACCCAAAAATGCCATGTACATAACTGTTAAGAAAATGGAACATTTAGCAATCCATTCGGGTACTCTCTACATTCTAGATTATTTTAGATAAAAATGAATTGATTGACTATTAGGTAAACGTTGACTTGTAAACACTACTTACCTTTCATAGTTTTCCTTTTCACATGTTTTCCCATGAAGTTTTTCACATATCCAAAAACAACCATTTAGCTGGCAGGTGGATACATGACGCAAAAGTTAGCATTTTAAAGCTTAATATTTCGGAAACGGATCCCTAAATCGAAAAATGGTTTTCACAGACACAAACGAACTATTTTTCGACACCACAAATGATGGGATAGACGATAAAAAAACATTCCCACCACGACAAGTGAAGTTCTCACAAAAACGTTGCCGGTTGACGAATTGCTACATTCTATCTTGGTCGTGCATACACAAACTCTCTTCATAATTATAATTTTAAATGTATCACATTGAAATGACCTGTTTTGAGCGCTTTTCATCGCTGATGTGATCGCTTGTCTCATTCGAGCTCATACTAAGCTGAGTTATAATTAATCCTGAAATTTTATCTACAATTAAACCCAATTAACACTTTAACAAATGTATCAAGTCAATCTGAATTTCAAGAACACGCGCGTTTGTAATTCCAGCTTACGCGACGTCAGCGCTTACATTCCCTAAAGCGCTTTACCGCGCACTCTTTATCTTGTAAAGTGCTTGTGAAATACGTGACTTTTGTTTTATTTATTTATGTACCTTGTTTGATAAGTATATATATTTGCTAACACAGTTATGGAAATAAAAAACGATTTCAGTAATAAAATGTCGATGCGATCGGTATCCTCTTGTTTGTGTTTCACCAATTGCCTATCTGAATGCAGATACATATTAATTTTAATTAGTCACATCTATTGTCGGACGATGAAGAAAAGTCATATTTACATTCAAATCTTACGGTGTTTTAATCAATCAAAAGCAATTAAAAAGGTGTCATGTGTATGTAAATTTAACGTCTTTGCTCAACTACATCTTTATGATCATTGTCGTTTTGATATTTCTTGTCGCTCTCCTTTTAGTAACAGGGCCCTTATTCTAAACCCAAAACCAATAGTGTATCAATTTTACAGTGATTAATACTTAATGTGATTTTTTTAAACATAACTGATAACTTGTAATTGTAAAGAAACTTACTTAATCATTTCTAATTCAAAACTTTAGAAGGAAAGTGATATAAAATGATACGTTGTAGAAATATATTCACTTAGAATGCTTGTTAACGCAACCATAACTCCAGTCAAGCTCTTTGATTATTTCCCTTTCTGCCCTGATTACTTCCTTAACAATCATCCTCTCAAAGTTGGAGGAAAGGAATCTCCATTGATTTCTTGTTAACTTATAAAGAGAAAAAACTTTGATGCAAACATCAAAGATGATCTCGCCTTTGTCGAACTTTTGAATTCATATCCGTCATAATTTAGAGTTTGCCAAGATAAGTAAGTGGAATATTTCTATGTTTATGATATTACCTACATGCACATGTATATTTAAGAATTTCTTCCTTTTATTTTTGAAACCACTTCTCTTGATTTATGTTACTGACATTTTTAATTGTAAAATAATTTTTCGTCTGTTTTTTTTTTTGTACGACGATGGTGGCAAAACGGCGTGCGTTCCGCCTGATGGTAAGCGGTAACCGCATCCTCTGTATGCTTACAACACCAGAAGCATCACATGCGCGTTGACGACCCTAAAAATCCCTGTGTATTTTGTTCATCATTTTGTAAAACAATTCAAAAAAAAAACAATTTAGGTTCCAAGAATGATGAGGCCCTAATGAACGTCAAGCACTACTACCGGTTCGGAAAACACCCCTTCGAGAAAACCGGCAGGAAAATCGATCGGGCTTATCTTTTTTTCCAACTGTACAAACGATATTTACAGTAATAATCATATTAATAATTTAATGAACGCACAGAGAGCGAGTCACTTTCAATCATCACTATCATTCACCTTATAACAACCTTTTGTCCCTTTCAAGTGTAGCTACCGGGACATACCTATAAATGTTTGGCGATAGATTCTCAACTTGAGGGTGGTAGCTAGCCAGACGAGCATTAAAAAACTTCCCCACCAGTATTTTGCACAGAAAATGTTCAACGGGTTTTGGCTATGATTACAAACTTCTTCACCGTATTTCATTACTATTAATCAATCTTCATTGCACATAAAATTATGAAACCGGTAATAAACTAGGTTCGTTTTATGATAGCGCTTACACACCCCCCCCCACCTCTCACGGGGGTGCGACGTTACGGCTCTTCAAAGAAAAATATAATACTTTTTAGTGTTCCATGATTATTGTCAGAGGCGCGTTATACTTTCAAAAGCTGTATAAACAACATTGTCTACGCTCTTGTGTTTTATTACGCCTTAAAACCGGTATGAGCAATCTCTTAGCAAAGTTATTATGTAATACCTTCATTGTATTACATTACATTATTACGAGATATTTGGTTAACATAAATAATAGTAAAAAGAAGTTATATTATCAATACAAGGTAAATTCAAATATGATGTAAACAAGACTAATGATGCAGTTCTCCAAGCTTTCGAATTATTTCACTGACACATTAAAATATTGTTGTAAACAATGAGAAAAGTATTTCCTGAAGACTTAAGCTCTTAATATTTATATTGAGAACTTCCGTTTTACTTTGGAAGATTTCTCAAACTCTAAACTGTAGTCTTTTTATTTCTCAATCTCAGTGGCATATTATCCTATAGTTTAATTTTCTCGTTTTCTGTAACTTGAACTTGGATTTACAGGTTACAAAAACCAATTTTTATATAAAATTTTATACTATTATTTCATAATAAATTACATTAACTGTATAAAATCTATGGAATATAAAGATAATTAAAATTAAATTTGTAAAACAGTTGTTTCAATTTTACAATATATACTCGTATATATACCAAGTTTTGAGCAACTTGAAGTGATAAATGCACGGCGAGGCAAATTTTCAGTTAAAAATTATCCAGATTTGTGTTTACGATAAAGTAAAGTATAGCTAACAAAAATCCTTAATTTTCATATGCTTTAAATAACGTATGTTTGGTGAGTGGGTTCATCCAAGCATACGAAGTCAGTCGGCTTACTTTTAATGATACATATACATAAGAGGTTCTAAAGAACATTTTGGTCTTTTTCCAGGTCGTGCGAAATCAAACGCTGGACTGGTTTGATGGGGCGGTGACACAGCATGCGCCGCGTGCCGTTCGCCGCCCTCCTGCGGCTGCTGATCATAGCTGGTGAGTCTATCATCTTGCAGTGGTAACTCAAATATAAAGTCACTGAGAGATATCGTTATTTTTGTAAGTGATGTCCAACAACATTTCAGACGTCAAAGACTTCTTCGGACGGCGGTCGGATTAAAATTGAGAACGTCTAACAGTACTACCGAAAACCCTCTAATACATTTAAATCCAGAGCATTGCGATAGGCTATATACTATAATTGTCGCTTTAAATGTAAATTTGTAGTCAAGCACCGATTGATATACTCCGGCATCTGCACTTGAGTCATTCTCGTTTTTTTAGTTTAACGTGAAACTATCTTCGGCCACATCTTTACTTAAAATCATTATAGATATTGTAGTTTAACATAACCTAATCTAGATAAAATAAAAAATGCCATTATGTTGCTTAGTTGGTATAGAAAAAATTTCACCAATCGTAGATATACAGAGAGCATTCTATGAAAGGAGAGTGCTCCGATTTTGACATTAACGGCACAGAGCCAGCAATAATAGATATGTTGCAGGAACCATTATAACAAGATCTTGAACATCTTCCTAATGCCCGTACCTTATTTATTTCCAGCAGTTTCATACCACGCAGATTTATAACTTCGTAAATGAAAAAAGAGAAGAAGCAGTAATTTTTTTATCCAAAAATGTTAAATTGGGTTTAATGTAGGTTTTTAAAATAGCAATAATTAACAATGAAACAGAGTAAATAAATAAATTGTATTTATATGAGAGGATTCACGCATTTTCTGTTAATCATATGGCTATACTCAAATGGCTATACTCGTGACGCGCATGAGCGACTTTTGCAGGCCGGCATGACAGCGGCGACCGCCGATGGCTTTCGATCTCTCGGTGGTCGCTGTTGTATTTGGTTGTACTGTGCTTGCCATCACGGACAGTACAGTCAATCTGCCGAGCTATTATTAAAAAAAAAAGAATCACTATGGCGGGCTTTTCAACCATATATTTAGTGATCGCGACCTACTTACCAGCCGCGACTCGTTAATTACTCAGCAGGGTGCACGAACAGGTGAAGTTGCCTTGGGTGTCTCAATTTTGAAGTTTTTTTTTTTTTTTCGAACTGACTACACTGTTAGCCTTAGGGGCCCTGGAGCCTTTACGGCTTTTACAGCTTTACCGGGCTTGGTAATTTTGAAGATGATATTCGAAATGCCTTAGGCCGCTAACAGGCTAGCGTTTGTCAAGCGTCCGTGTTCGTCCAACCCAGCGCTGCCGCCTTCATAATGCAACGCTCATGTCGCGTACACGCCGCGTGCCTTTTTGTAGGGGAAAATAACGCAACGCGAGCGTCGCGACGATTGATTTGTTCATTAGGCGAACGCCACGTGCGTGCTGCGTCAGCGTTGATCAAGCGTTGGACGAATGTGCACGCTCGACAAGCGCTAGTCTGAATGAGGCCTAACATCCTATATATGTATGAATGTGCAATATGAACTTCTGTTTTTATGCATGCTGGTTCAGGGTTCTTCTTAGTTTCTCTATGGTCAGTAGGACAACTTTTTAAATTTAATTCACGTAAGTCAGTTTTGATTTTTTTTTTTTTATACCTCAAATAGTCCACTCACAAAAACTCAAAGGCATTAATTTAAAAAGATAATGGTGGTGATACTTTCTCCCAATCCAGTCATTCTAAATACCTTTTAATCCATCCGTCTACTAATGCACCTTCACATATGAACCAGGGTAATCGCATTTCGGTCGCATTTATAGTCCTGACATATCTATATTTTCTTGCAGTGCAACTTTATTGCAATTACTAAACTATAATTGATATTGTTTAACTGAAGAAAAAAAAAGCCTTTATGACGGTGTTTCAAAGGTCTGCTAACTAAACAGATGTCACGTTATAATGGCGGCTCGTAAAGTAAGTACTTAAGTACTGTTTACATAAATTATACAGTTTGGTTAAGCTGAGGGATAAAATTAAATTGTTGAAATATTATTATTTTACCAAAACCGATACGGAATTTTGTCTCGCTTGAGAGACCAAGTGCTTAATCCTATTTCAAAATGATTACTTGGGAATATTAATTTCTACGGTACTATGCTTAGAATAAAATTGCTAAGTATTTCATAAAACAAATTCAAGGAATTATAAGTGGTAGTACTCAGTTCTTAAGAGTTGGAGTTGGTTTAAAGAGAACAGCAATTGTGTCCCACTGGATTACGACCACCATACACCAGTGTAACCCATGCCATACTGCGCGTTTCGAGATCAGCCGGTTTATATCCAGTAATCTATCGGGATCGTAGGAATCTGTATCCTAGTGGGTTACGACCACGACCGGATGGTAAATCCTTGACAGTGACTCAATTTGAATTTGTCGCCTTTCGGGATCTGCTGCCGAAAGGCTTGTAAGATTTAGGTGTTTATGAGATTAGTCATAAATATTTCTCCAGGCTGTACTTCTTACTTAATATGAAGTGGACTGCGCACTTTTTTTCAATTTCATAAAATAAAAAATACTTAATCCACCTCTCGCTATACTAAAATCACCAATCTCACTAAAAGCTTAGGTTATTAGAACTGCCCAAGTAATAAAATCTAGACTTAGGTTTGGCCGAAACATTTCACTTTTCCTATAAGCGTTCAATAAATTGTACGTTACAAGGCCAGCACTAAAACTAATATTAGATACGCACAAATATTGGAAACTTGGGTCGGCTTAGTCATAGAATGTAATAATAGCTTCGGATGAATATCAATCAAGATTAATGCTTGGCTTGTAGGATATGTGCGATTGTGTTTTGTAAAAATGGTTTAGTTTGTAATTTTCACGAATGCTCTTTTCACGAAGGTTCTTATGCTTGTGTACCACACACTCGTAGATGAAGGAAAACCTCGTTAAGAGATTGATGCGTCACAATGTCTAGCAAAGTCAATAAAATACCACTACATTATATCTGGAGATTAATTTATAGGTGTCCCGCAAAGTAAAGATGAATCAAAAACGGGTTATAGACCAGAGTCCAAAGGGCACCTTAAAATATTTGGCAGAGTTACCGATTGCGAGTTATGGGGGTTTTGTAGATTTATTAAAAAGTCAAATCGACATTTTTAGCGGAACGAATGTACCTACATAAAAAGTGATTGCCTTTAATTTGTTTTATATGTTCATTAGTAACCATGGACGCAATCTGGAAAGCTTTAGGCAGGTACGGGAAGTCTGAACAACGATATATTCGTATGCCATACGGGTGCGTTGGCGGCGGCGCGATTTAGAATTAGCAGAATAAATTTAACACTGGCAAAACCGTAGGCCACACCTAGTTTGTTACAAAATTGTTTTAAAAATGAAATCTTCAAAGTGTACAAAAGAGTTTTACATGCCAAAAAAGCCTTTAAAACAAGGCACTTTAAAGTAAGTCTATCCCGTATAGAGTAGCTGTAAAGGAATATGTTTGGCAATTTTTGCAACGAGTCACAAAGAAGTACTATTTGTATTGTTGTCGAACCACAGCTTATACAAATCAGCTCGTTCACTGTGTGAAGAGTATTCAACTTATCCTCCTTTAATGAAGGGAATTTAGAGTAATTTAATTAAATAAATACGAGTTGATTAGGCGTGATTGTAATACCTCTTAATTTTTTTTAGTGTAACAACTTTTGGATCATAATTTCATTTATAATTAAGAGTGATGTGGTCGGAGAAGCGGCATGCAGTCAAAATAAAAAATAAAAACGTGAAAAGTGTGTCCAAACCCGCTATCGCCGAGTCATCATTGTTTCTTTACATACATACTCTCTACCTGGTAGAGATGGCGCATTAGGTTGTATCTCGGAACACATATTTCTGAGAGAAATTACAGTAATTTTAAATATAATATTATGTAGTATTAATGATAAAACATATATATAATTATTTATTAAGGCTGCGCCAACAACGTACATGTTTTACATTACATATCTTATAACTTTTATTTTTATTCTAATATAGATATGCAAACCTATACAGGCGCTTGTTATATTTACAAAATATAAAATAATAATTGTTTACTTCATCACTTACAAAAATGACATAGACATTTATAAAAGTGTATTCTATTCTCTATTATCTGTGGTCGAACCTTAGGTCTTTGGGGAAATCCGACAAAACTCACTTGAACTTTGTCATAGAATAAGGAATGTTTCCAGTTATATCAATGTCAGTGCCAATTTGAAAATATACAACGTATATGTAAAGAAAGAAACTGCGTATTATAATCAGTATTGCTAGCCTTCTCACGTGACACTGCTCGCGTTAAATTATTACATGTAGTCTCAACAACATTGATGCAATGATGGCTCACTGGTAACGCGCTTTACGAAGAAATATATCACCAATTCATCCTTAACAATTTAATGTATGTATATGTTCGAAAAAACTTAGTTAAGTTACATTTTGTAAACAACCGCCATAGTTTAAATACAAGAAATAAAGACAAATTACTGTGTTTTAGATTTACCAATAAAATTGTGAGATCCTATAATAAGATTCTGAAGCACATTACCGATTTACCAATCAATAAGTTTAAGGATCATGTCAAGAAGATTTTACTATCAAAAGATAGATCATTACGTGTATTATAGTGACGTCTGGTAAAGTTTCCCTCACTGTGTCTATATAAATAAAATGATTGTGATTTGCCGTTGTCCACGCATCACTCAAAAACTTCTGGATAGATTTGATCAATATTTTGTTTTAATCCTTAGATACTTGGTCCTTATCATAAAGAAAAATGACCACGATATCTTCATAAACAATAGTTTTGTAGTCCACGCGAGCGGAGCCACGGGCATAGCTAGTATCCAATAAAATAATATGATTATTAACTCTAAATATTATTAATATAGTTAATAAAACCTGATCAAGTTTATTGCTAGCTCATCTTGATGGCTGGGCTGTTTTCCGAACAGTTAGTATTATTTTAACATTCATGATGGCCTTCTTAGGGCAAAAATTGAATAAAGTATTTTTTATTTTCATTAAACCGAAGCGTAGTGATCGGATATTTTCTTATGCTTTTAGAGCTTGCGATAGTTACCTGTAACTTGGTAATCATTTTTAACTGTAGCATATCGTGTATAATATTATATGAGTAAATATAATTTAGGCCCATTTAATAAGAACAAAGAAAAAAAAAATCCTATTTTTTTGTGAATAACATTAAAATGATTCATTATACGCTATGAATTATACATGGGGTTGTAATTGAAGTGTTCTCGCATATGTAACGAGAAGGCGACCTCCACACGCGCACGCCATTAGCGCATTGTGTATATAAAGACAGTGAGCAAACTTAGCGCTCGCCCCCAAGCCCGGTGAAGTAGTAAAAGCCGCAAAGGCTCCAGGGACCCTAAGGCTAACAGACTAGACAATTCAAAAAAAAAAAACTTATTCGATTTCGCGGAAACCTCCAATAGCTCTAAATCTAAACATTTTACTGTGGCTTTTCATCTAACAAAATAACCGAGATATATTTTATTAGCTGTGCCCGCGACTCTGTCCACGTGAAATTTCGTATATGAAAAACAGCCAGTCTACAGTTTTCTGTGAAAACCAACTCTAGCTGTTTTGCCCACTTCCTGCCAAACATTATTCCCAAATGAAAATTACAAAGCAATACAGTCCGAAAGATAAAGTCAGTAGCTTAATTACAAAATTTAATTAAATCCCTTTTGTAATGCGGTGAATCAAAAGTCCTTTGCGAATAACTACGCAAACTAATTCTTTTCTTACCATAAATACCAACCAACCATAATTACCAAACATTTAAAAATGCTTCAGACTACAAACTACCACCGTACCAAATAACATTAAATTCCGTCCAGTACATTTTGCGTGATGCGCGTACAAATTAACCGACAGACAGACAAAAAATTTAAAAACTGTTGATATGTTTTCTGACCGTATTTCTAGATGTCTTATAGTATTTTTGTTAATGTTGTATATTTGCTAATGAACATATTTCATCGCTTTAGTGTTTTATTGTAAGTATAGATTAAAATAATAGTGTTATCATTTTAAAAACACATTATGAGCTATAGCAATTATTTTGTTAGTGAAATACTTGTAACATTCTAAAGTATTTGATTTTTAGGTAAAGTTCTTGACAATCTAAACATTGTTATTTTAGCGAGTGGGGTTGTATCGCAAAGCTTATTTTTGCAACACTGTACAGAATATAATTCAGGCGCCTCTGTTTACAATTTTAGTAATAAATTAAGTTTGAAGCGATATTTTAATATGTTAATAAGTGAAAAGACAAATTACAACTATTCTCATAAATTCATGCTATGACATCACTACAAAATATACACTTGTTTTAATAATAGCTATTACAGCATTGTTAATCGACAATATTACAATATTTCCTGTATAAACAGTTAAAGTAATCGATATATTTGTCTTTTCATAAAACTCGAATAAATATTTTTTTAAATCTGTCGTAAACAATATTATTAAAATATTGTATATTGATGGATAGATATTAAATGTTAGTCATTATAAAATATTCAAGTATATTGGTCATATGTTATAACGTACTCATTTTATGTATTGTCAAATGTCAGTTGCACTTGCACACGTCAATTTGTATAATATCTAGCCATAATGTGACTTTCCAATTTATATTCTTACTAGTTTATGATCTGTAATGTATGTATTAATAAATAAATGCTTAAATGAGTTTACCAAACTTATGTCTATAATAGTTTCATTCAATAGTTCGTTTCGCACGATTATTAGTAGGTGAACGTCGAGTTGAATCACTGTTTCTACTTACTCGTGTAGCGCTAACGTATTTTCAACTGATGTATGCAAATTTTGTTTGTTGCGTAAAAAAGGCGCTTTATATGAGGTTTTATACTAATGATTATAGTCAAGCTATAGGTATGTTTTACGAGGTAAACAGAGATAGATTGTGATTACATTATGTTACTTTGACTCATTGCTATTCTGTAGGCTCTGTCTACGCCTTTTTGGTGGAAGGTTTCTTTGTATTTATTCTATACTGAAACACGTGGAAAGATTTTTATTTGGAAGCCTCACTATAATATTCAAAGCGTTGTTAAAAATTATTTATAGTTATTATTTTGATATTTATAAAAGACAACATCCATTTGTATTTTCTGTATGATAATTGTTCTCATATCCCACTTCTGAGTATGTACTTTCTCAATACCAAAACATATGATATAAACCGTGTGTTTAATGTGCTTAATCAGGAATCGATCCCGATTTGTATACGATGTCATTTACAGTCAATTATAGCTAAAGTAAATTTTGTTTTCAATTAAAAATATTTTCCCATCAGAATTTTAACTCGGCTATAAATAAATTGCTTATATAAAATACACTGCAGCGCTTTGAAAAGTGTTCATTTTCTTTACTCTTCTCGCATAAATAACATGACAGGGTTCTTTTTAAATATTTTTACAAGAAACTATTTAAAGTATACAGAACTATTAACTTTTAGTCTTGTCTTCGTCTGATCTGAATGCGAGTTTTGTGTTACTTTTAGTCTGGCTCGTTAATTAATTAGCTAACTTGTTATAAAGGATAATATTAAATGGATAACACAACAATGAAATAAAGTATTGATATTTTTTCCAGGTGGCGTGACTTTCGTTAATCCATACGCATACGACAGAACTGATCTCAATCAAGTATGGGTGGAGATTCCTTCAGGCCTCGTCGCGCTGGGAGGGGACGTCCATGTTCGAGTACACGGTATCATCGGGGAAGGTCTGAGAGTACGCCTCGCCAGAGAAGACGACGAAGGCCGAGCACTGCTCGCCAGCATGCCGCTCGCACTCGACTCTGAAAGTCGCTTGACCATACCATGCGGGTATTTCTCTCGCGGAGGCATCTACTACCTTGAGTTTATTGCTGACAAAGATAATTACTTAAATGAAGACTACAATACTGAAAACTATACTGACAATGATATAGATGCGAATGATTACTTAAAAAATGAAGTTATCAATAGCTTGTCTAAACGAAACGTATATGGAAATGGAATGAATAAGAACTTAGTTATTAATAATAAACAATCTGATGATATTGCAATAGATAGTAAGATCGTTGATAGCACAGATAAAGATTCAAAATCAAGTGCTAAAAATAATAGTTTTAATGGAATTCGTAGTATTTTAAACACTATACAAAGTAACATTTCTCAAGATAAAGAAAATAAATTAGACACATCAAGTATTAAGGTAAAAAGGGAAGTAGACAGCGAAGGCAGTATGATGGAGACTGGCAACAGTTTGGTCAAATCTTGGAAGTTTGAAGTTTTATGGCCAACAGCTAACTTGGACGTAACACCGGAGCATATACAAACGTATCCTGAGAGGCAGGTGATGGCTATCATCGATTTTCCGAGGGTGGTTTGCACTCCAATCGAATCCAACGCGGATTTTTTTCTGGAGTTGTTGTACTGTGGACATTCCAGTGGAGGTGCGGTTCTATGCGATGGAAAGAACAGTAGTTCTCATACTTATGCTCTTTATTCGGAGGAGGTACTTTTTGGATTTATTATCTTTAATAAGGCTTTTTTTTGTTTCTTATTTCATTTTAAATTGACTGTGTTAGATGCATGGGTTCCCGGGGCGTCGCACAATGACATTGCGATGCGAGTTCTTTGGACAAGCTGGGGACTATGCCTTAACTCTTCGTCCTGCTGCTGCAGCTGGACCTCAGGATTCTGCAACGGCTTTTATTAAGGTAATTTAATAGTAATTAACAACTTGTTATAATAAATGTTGTGGTTTCTTCGTGAAGAGATATATTGGCGTTTGCCCTAACTATCAAGACAAATTAGCATTTTTGGGAATAACTGAATAAACTTTTTTATTTATTTTTGCTTAAACTACATAGTTACAAACATGTATTACCACGCATAGCTTTAATACTAAAAATAGCCATAAATTAGTCATACCATGTTTTGGACTTAGTAAGACTAAAAGTTTTTTAGGTAATAGTGTTAGGTTCTATAATAAGATCCCACACACACATTACTGATTTGCCAGACAATGAGTTCAAGGACCATCTCAAGCCGGTTATACTGTCAAAAGGTTATTATAGGGTGGATCATTATGTGAATGATAGCGATGTCTGGAAGCGACTCCCTCTCTGTGCATCCATAAAATTATAAATATGATTATAAACTGTAAATATTATTTATACAGTTGGGAAAAAATTAAATAAAGGAAGATAAACCCGATCGAGTTTCTTGACAGTTTTTCTCGATGACTGGGATGTTTTCTAATTTTTTGACTTTGATTATGTCGCGGCATACCTAAGGATACCGCATATGTTGCGGGAGCGGACGCGTAAAACTTGTTAGATTTCTCGATGTCGTCGCCGGGATCGACAAAGAGATTTCGCGGACGGCGTTTATAACGTTTGGCAACGGGGATCGAGTTGTCTGGGACGTAGTTCACGGTGGATTTTACAAGCGGGTTGAGATGATTCGAAGCGCTATCGAAGTATCTCCTGGTGAGATATTTCACATAAGCTTCTATCGAGGGAAGCCTCATGTCCCTGTGGAGGTCCATGTTCCTAACGAAGGCTGGAGGGTCGAGCAGGCGACGGAGAAACCGATTTTGGACTCCTTGCATGCGGGCAAAGTTATGTTTGGACATATGTGCGAACGCGGCTCAGCTATATGTCAAGATCGGACGGACGCGCATCTTGTACAGTGTAAGCTTATGTCTTAAGGACATTTTGCTTACCGAACTGAGCAAGGGTCGCAAGCGGGAAAGGATCCAGACGCTCCTATTCCGGACTATAGTAACGTGTGCGTTGAAGTTAAGCTTCGAGTCGATGGTGACACCCAGATATTTAGTCTTGGTGGCCCAGGGGATATTCCTCCCGAATAATGAGAGGGGTCCTACCGTGCGTGGTAGTTTATATGTATGTGGTTCGAACATAATCGCGGCGCTCTTTACCGGATTAATGACTATTCGCCACGTTCGAAACCACTCCCCGAGAGTGGTTACGGCACGTTGAACTGCGCAGGCGAGATTTTTTCTGTGTCTGTTTGACGCGTATATGACTGTGTCGTCAGCGTAGAGCCCTACCTCGACCCCGGGGGGCTTCGGGAGGTCGCTGACGTACAGATTGAAAAGGCAAGGCGCCAGAATGGAATCTTGTGGGACGCCTGAGCGTATAGGGTGGGTGGTAGATAGTACTCCTTCCTCTCGGTAGACTCTATGGCGTGTCGTGTACCGTGATCAGACAGTGTATAACCAACTGCCAATAGGCTGTCAGACCGGCATGACAGCGCCGGAAGAACTCGATCAGGTTAATCAATATTTTATTTAGTAATTTTTGTTTTAAACTATACAAGTATTTTTTACAGTCATTCATTATATTTATTAGTGGATGTATTGACAGACAGAATGAATCACTTCAAGACATTACTATGTATAAGGTATTGTCGACCAGTTGCCTTGTCAGTTACCTCAATCATGCGAGTGACCTAAATTTCAACCTACGTAATTACAAATACCCCTGCATATGCCCCTATTTAGCTGTATGCGTATACATAGTTTGATAATGAAATATGACGAACAAACAAATCACTTTCTCTGCCTGGTTATATTTGCTATAAAAATTATATTACATTGTATCATAATAATACTTACAAATGTGTGTTTCTAACTGAACATTGTATAATGAGGTCGACACTAACAGTCATTTATAAACGTAAAAAGACAAAAAAAAAACTTTACCACGCTCGAAAAACAGAAAAGTATTGTTCAAACAATATTGTATTTTAAAGGAACATCGAGAACGAATTACAAAAAAGGAACTTGAAATATACTTTGAAAGATGCTTTTTATATCTGTTTGTTCATTTGTTTATTTTTTTGTTTGTTTTCATTTTAAATTAGCGTTTACTAGTAATGATATGAATTAATATCTAAATCGGATTTGGTTTATAATTTTAAGCCTTCGTAAGATTTGTGTAGTTTATACGAGTAATTTTGGTTTTTTTTTTTGTCAAGACAAATAATAGTATATTGACAATCACTTAGTAAATGTTCCATTAATGGGCTTACATATTCCACTTTTTCCCTAGTAAAGACGTTGGGTATTAGAATTGTACAAACGTTGAGTAGTTCTATATTTTGCTAATACCTACATGTCGGTACTACGAGAATAATTATTCTGTGTTATTGTAGTTATTCTAGTTTTCGCAAGATACGTTAACAAGGTAAGCTTAAGTCACTCGTCAATAGATAAGCTGTAAGAATTTTTAATAAAAATAAACAACATTTTTTTTTGTTTTGTTTTGAGTTTGATGAAATTATGTTATTTCATAATTGATAGGCTATACACATTGACAAAATGTAAAAAAAAAAAACAGTTTTGAATGTTATTTTAATTTTCAGCCTTTTTTTATGAAATTTTGTAAACGGAAAGTGTATATCATTCCATAATTAATAGGCACATTAATAGCACACCAACAAACACGCATTGACTGCTGCGTAATATTATTCAACAGTCACAATAAAGAGGGTATTTTGAATCATATTGTGAAGGCTTTCCAAACCGCCTTCAAAGATTTTATTGATTCTCGCTCCCACAATTTTTGGAGCAATGGAATCAATTAACTACCTATAAAATGGCGAAAGTGCAGATAATAATAGAACATGATTCGATTGATTAAATGTAGAATTTCATAATATTTTTTGCCTTTTTACTTTTTCCATATAGAACGCTAATTTCACATGTAAGGAAATTTTATTTATATGTATATACGTATTATGACGGTTATATCATCATCATCATCATTTGAGGCTCTGCGACCGCGGGTGGGCCTTAATGTATATAGATCGATCTAATGGCTTTCTCTTTCCAGTTCTTCCCATCAATTGTTTTTAGATCATTATGAAAGCTATACAATCATCTCAATTTAGGTCTACCACGATTTGAGTATCCCAGTTTCTTCCATACTTACGACGTGTCCTGCCCATAGTAAGCACGTAGTAATTAGATACTGTTTATTGCAAATTACAAAATGTATTAAATTGTGTAAAGGAATCTAAATATATTAAAATATAAACTCGAGTTAAGAAAAGTCGCGAAATAAAGCGAGTTGTTACGACAAAGTTTCACGTAAATTGCTTTCGCCGTAGTTAGGAAGTAATGACCGCTGAATAAGAGAACACAATAATTTTCTTTTATATTTTACAACAATGAAATATGCAAGCTCTGGAAACGAAAAATGAAGACAATGTTTGCTCCCATTATATCTAACATTCACTGTATTATATCAGTAGCTTTGAATATTTATTACATTATAGATAGATATAACTTATCTAATCTTGTGTTTAGATTGTTCTACCATAATCAAATTTGTCGTTTTTTAGGGTTCCGAAGTCAAAAGGAACCCTTATAGTTTCGTTATGTCCGTCTGCCTGTACGCGATTTATCTCAGACATTCATAATACTAGAAAGCTGTCATTTGGTATGGGTATATACGTAATTAATATAATTACGCCGACAAAGTTGGCGCCAACGAGCCGTGTGAATTATGACGCATAACCCTGGTCACCCGATAAAAATATTGTCTATCAGCGATTTCTTCTAACTTATGTACAGATGAAACCGCGGGGCACAGCTAGTGTATTTAATAAAGTGCCTCGGGAGTTTCTTTACAATTTAATTGTAGATAATGTTTCTACGAAATATCTAATATAATTATAATCTCTTGGTGTAACTAGTTAGGTGTAACATTTCTGAGTATATCATAAATCAACGATTTATTTTAAATTATACGCGGGTTAAACCGCGTGGCACAGCTAGTCAATTTATAAAATGTATTTGGAGAAGTAATCTCGTACAAATTCCATTGAAAACAATTTAAAGACCCCTTTCTAAAGAATGATTCACGTTACTCCAAGCCGGACGCTGGCCGGGACACGGTCAAACATCTATAGTATACTTTTGTAGAAAGTAATTCATGCTACACCGGACGCCCGGCCCGGCTCCTTAAGTCTGCATATTGTGACGGGCAACTACGGAACCCTGCACTGCAATGTGCGTGACCCACCACGCATTTGGCAAATTTTTTGACTGTGGTTATACTAAGACCAACACCAAAGATACTAAAGAGAATTCCTAAAACCAATAGAAAACTAATAAAAAATGACTATTAGAATACTGAAGACGACTATAGAATTACTAAAAGATACTTGAAAACTATCGTCATCAAATATTTTAGCAAAATAATTTGCTGTATTCTTAAAATTATCAGAAGATACTTGTAAACTATTTAAAACTTATAAAAACTACTAAGACGTTCAGTAAATCAGAAAAATAATCTAATGAAAATGATTGAAAACTATTAAAAAACTGTCTATGGGAATACTACAGTGACACCACAGAACTATTAATTTAAAAGCTACTAAAAATGATTACTATTTTAGAAAAAAAAATACTGAAAATGATTAAATCTACTAAATACCATTTAAAGTCATTTAAATACTATACTACTGTAGCTTGGCAGTCGATTCTGTTTTTCGTGTCCTATCCATAATAATTACGCATAGCTTCTAATAAATTATATGTTGGAGCTGATTAACTTAAAATTCCCATTGCAGTCCTAACTTTCGAAGAATTCGTGGTAATATGAAATTGTTATCTAACATTAGATGATTTAGAAGTTTTTACCTTTAACCAAAATCCTTTAAGCTTCCTTCTTACGACCCCGGCTGAAGCCAGTTTATGGGAAAATAAACTTTTGTTTCCCGGATTTTCGATTTGGGCCTTAGTGTCCATTAATTATGTGTAACTCTGGCCATGTAAAAAAGAATTGTGCGTGTAACCTTTACGCACGTTTGCAGTAAAACTTCTTTGGCTTGTAGCAAATATATTTTTAAGAGAAAAATATATTATTTATATGTAAATATGACTATATATTATACTATCAAATATTCTAACATGACTTACTTTATGACCATAATATGTCCTAAAATGACGAAGAAGTTTAACTTCAAACGTGCGCAAAGGTTACACGAACATAATTTTAATTTATTAATAGTGAATTATAATAATAAATAAATATTATAGATAATAGACAGGGCTAAAGAATTTTCCAGTGGCGGTCACGTACCGAAAGACGCAGCGTGGGCAAACCCGTCACCCGACAACCTGGTAAAGGTTGCAGGTAGCCGTTGGACGCGGACAGTACAGGACCGGTCGTTGTAACGATCTTTAGGGGAGGTCTATGCCCAGCAGTGGACGTCTATCGGCTGAAATGATATTGATGATGAATAGTAGATTACAAAACAAGTGAAAAAAGAGGGAATTTAATTCTAGGAACTAAGTTGGATCCCAAGAACAGCGAAGGAAAGAAAGGTTCTAGAAGAAAACCTTGAGTGGAGCAAGGGGTGCAAGGACTGAGATTAAAATTTTGTCACGATTTATGTACAATCCTTTTTACAAAGATTAAAAAAAATCAATAGAGATCAATAAAGATTTATCGGGACGGTAAATGCTTAGGATTCATACTAGCATATAGTCCAATAGTTATTAACAATAATTTCTATATCATACACATAGTGATGAACACATCACTGATTCTCTTTTGGTTTGTCGCTTTCCGGGATCAGTTGGTGTATGTGCAATAATAAAGCGAGGTGATAGGAATCGACCACCGTACATATATCATATGACATATAAACCCATCACTGATGTTAATTTTAGCATTTTTTTTCGTACATAATTTGTGCTTGTTCCAAATTCAAAATGTTTTTATTCACTTGGTTAGTAAGTTTTATCGATGAAAAATGCCCTTTAATAAAATATAATATGTTATTTGTTAATAAAATAATTATTAATGAAATTATTGTTATTATTTCTATTGTATAATATAAGCAAATTGAACTATAAACTTTATTGAATATTTTTACCGTACGAAGAAAGATCTGAGTTACTTTCACATCGTGCAAAGTAGTTTTATTTCACAAAGTAATGTTTGTTTTTAATAAACATTTTGATTTCTCAGGCGGACTGGTCGGATCAATTCGTGTTGAATGTCCACGGAGGTTCGGTGTTCCCTTGCGGCGAGGGAGTCCGAGTGCTTTTTGAGTACCCAGAGTGCGCTATAGAGGGCGTAGATAGAGTACGCGTTTTTGGACGAGATTCGGATAAATTGCGATACATCGTGGAGAGAAGAGTCAGAAGGTAATTATTATTTTATTCTTGTAATCAAATATATAATGTAACGAGGACGTGGTTGTAAAAGCCTATGAGAATCGCTCTATCAATCTGATGTTATACTTGATGATGAAGGAAAACTTCATGAGGAAACTTGAAAGCTTGAGATTTTTTTTGAAGTACTTTCTTTACGTAGAAAATTACAGAACTGTAGAAAATTATGTAAATATTACATAATAGCTGTGTCCGCGGCTGTGCTCGCGTGGACTACAGTATGGCATCTATCGGGCGCACGCGCGAATTGTGCTACCCCCGCTCCCGGTTATTTTAAAGGCTTGTTGTGGTTGATCTTTAGAAACTCGCTTTTTTTGTAGTTATTTTTAAGACCTACAATTACGTACTATATTAATTCAATATATTATCTCTTAGGGTTTAATCAGCGTCAGCCATTTAAGCGCCCAAAAATCGTCGTTTTTCCAAATTATTTTTAATTATGCGAAACCTAGTAGCCTAAGTTACCCGTGAAATTCGGTTCAAACGTTTCGGAGATTACCCGGAACAAACAGACAGACAGACAAAAATTATAATAATGTTATTTTTTTGTTTGTTATAAGTAGCGTCTATACCGAATATACTTTCATTTGCATTTAGTAAAAAACTGGTATTTTGACATTACAATTTTTATTTATTTGTATACTCGTAGATGTGAAGTGAATGTAATGTCATTCTGAGGTCTCATGTTTACTGGGTAAATTTTTATATATTTATAATTCATCGTACTAATCGCACATTATTATAACACCATCGTGCGACGCGTTAACGGGAAGGGCACTCGTATCAAATCACGGCCACCAATCTATCCCCATGTCTTGTTGATTCAAATGTGTCAGTGTGAGATAACTCACAAAAAAAGACTAGATATCACTGTCAAAGTGATGTATTATGTAAATATATGTGTTTTTAGAAGCTGCGATTGTTTTTTTTTTTCGAACTGACTATACTGTTAGCCTTAGGGGTCCTGGAGCCTTTACGGCTTTTACAGCTTTACCGGGCTTGGGGGCGAGCGCTTAAGGCACTCAGCCGCGAAAGGTTTGCAACAACATCCGAGGGTGCCAAAGTGGCCGAACCTCGGCTCGGACTGTTGCGCGTATGCAAATAAGTCGCGATCTGACTAAAACTACGATTGACAGACAACATTCTTGACTAAGGACATATCTATGTCTTGTAATAACTTAAAATTAATAACATAGTGTGAGATTTTCGTCAATAACTAATTCATATAATCCAATTAGTCGACCACTTCAATTCAACTTGTATCTAGGTACTGTGTTTAAGCACTGATTACCATGACGTAATATGTTAAAACCGATTTTATTCCTGAATAGAATTTGATTTGAAACCAGTATTAATAAATTACAGTGATTTGAAAACATGAATTCACTCTGAATGCGTACTAATCAGTGAATCAACAGTCATCTCGCTTTTGCATACGTTGTGTACAACGATATCTCTTTCTGATTAGTAACCACATACATGAATATTGTAACAATGGTGTTGGTAAATTCGTTGATTAGTTCCACGGTAAATTGGCAGCCCCGTACACAATTTCAAAGCATTTAATTCAAACTAGCTGTGCCCTCGGCTCCGCTCACGTACACTACTAAAAAGCTTTTTTTTTATTTTTTGTGCGGAAACCTAATTATATTTCTAAAATAAAAGTAGCCTAAGTTATCCCTTATAACATCAGCTATCTGCCAGTGAAAGTCCCGTTAAAATCGGTCCAACTGTTTTGGAGATTACCTTAAACAAACAGACAGACAGACAAAAATTAAAAAAAAATGTTTTTAGTTTTAGGTGTATAATTTCATATGAAAAAACGCTTTATTTATTATTAATATATACAAATACAACGTAATCATTGAGATCATAGTCATGCTTGATATTTAAATATGTATTGAGATAACGATAACTAAATGCTAAGCCACATTTTAATTAGATTGGATATAATATTTGACAAAAGAATTATGAGAAATTGAAATTGCTTTAAATATAAATTGTTATTTAGGAAAAGTTCTATATTAAAACAAAAAAACACATATTTCAGTTAAATTATACTTTATAATTCGCTCGCGTGAACTACAGAATGCCGTCGGTCGAGCACACGCGCGAATCCCTGCCCCTGCACCTGCCCCCGCTTAAAAGCCGGAAGATAAAAATGATTCAAAAAATGATGATTACAAGGTGGTCTCGTTTCCCAGGGGTCAACACACAGCATCGTTTGACTGCCACTTGTTCAGTGAACGGTACCCGGAGTATTGCTTTGTGTATGTCTCCCAAGCTGTGACTGGAGCCGTGTCTGACATCAGGATGGACTGCTTGCCTACGCTACAGCTTTCAGGTCGGTCTAGAACTTCTTTCTAATAGGAACAAATGATAGCAAAATGACAGCACTTTGTCTGATGGTTAGCACAATAGAGAGAGAGGTACGGCACAGAGAAATTTCTTTGGAGATTTATCTCTATTAGGCGCAGCCCGACTGGTGGAATACCCTTACAGAAGATCGCAGCCAAGTAACCTTGTGTTGTATTCCTGCGGTGAGTAGGGTTTCTAGAGCTCCTTGCGGGCAACGTGCTAGTGATACCTATGGTATTACAAGCGTCCATAGGCTACGATAGCCGCTTACCATCAGGAGGGCCTTATGCTTGTTTGCAACCTTAGTAGTATAATAAATATCAGGAAAATATCAACGGGATACCTATAAAAGTAAGACGTAATAATGAATGGCGTCGTCTTTATCAAAAATCGTTCGGTCGTTAAATCCAGCTGTAAATCAATAATAAACTCGAGAGATTGTTTGTTTGTTGATATCGCATTTTATAGTCTATTTATTGAGAAAGATTATAGGCTACATAACTTTACGCTAAAACAGTACGGAGAGTTACCATCCCTCGACTTGACGGGCTTATATTCGTCAACTCGTTTGTAAAAACCAACTTACCGCACTCGTATCATAAATAACTATTACGGTACGGCCTTTGTACCGACATATAGAGCTATGAGTAAATGTAAAGAACAAAAAGACTGTTAGGAATGAATTCCTTGGACAGACGGTGGTGCTGGTGGTTGGGGTGAGTGGTCGCCATGGTCTGCCTGCCCCGCTCCAGCTCATTGCTCGACGCGCACGCGCAGTAGACACAGGTTTTGTGATTCACCGCCACCAGCGTATGGAGCTAAGTATTGCGAGGTAATGTACGACTGGTAAACATTCAGAAGTTATCCAATGAAAATAATAATACCAAGGATCACAAAAGGTCATTTGAGTACAAAGTAAGCATAGTTTAGAATTTAGTATTAAGCACTCAGACACTTAGCTGAAGATCAAATTCATCACTATAATAATTATGTCCTGTATGGGAATCCAACCTGCCACCTCTTAGCTCTAAGGTAGGGTCAGTGTAACTGTACGATGAATCCTGTTATTATAAATATGAATATGTTTTATAATACATCCCTTTCTGTAAATTAATATGATTATTATCTGTAAACATTATTTATACATATAGAAAATCCGATCGAGTTTCTTGCCGATTTTTCTCGAATGCTGGGATGTTTTCCGAACCGGTACTAGGGTTTTGATATTCATAAAACTATTCTTATGAGTTAAATAAAATGGTTGTTTTTATCATCTTCTAGTGTAAGAAAAGAAAATATTATACCTATAATTGAAACATAATTATTATGTTCATTTATTCACATATTTATATTATTACTAGCGATGCCCCGCGGCTCTGTACGCTTTTATTACATACTAGTTAGTTTCATCTCATAGTTTTATTTTTATAGCCTAATAATTCATAAGAAATGATATATAATTCCTGTGTACAAAATTTCATCAAAATCGGCTGAGAATTAATGCTATTTTTTTGTAATTATTAATTTCACGATAACTAAAAGTATTATTGAAAATTCTACAGTCTATCAATTATGGAATTATTATTATTCTTCCCGTGTACAAATTTTATACAAAATTAGTCAAACCTTTTTGAGTTAAATCCGGACATACAAACATACAGATGTTTCTTATTTTCATATTTGTGATCAGTGCCATTTATAATACATGCCTATTAGGAGCAAAAATTTATTTCAAAAAATATTACATATACAGACAGAAGAAGTACAGAATTATTAATATACATTATTAATTAGACACTTTAAGGCCTAACTATCCGAATATATAAGATTGATATAAAAAGTTTCCTTCATATAGGCTCACGTATTGTTATTCCTTATTTTCGAGTCATTCTTATTTTATAGATGTCAAAGGCGCATAAAAGCGAATACTTTTAATAACTGTGTGTAGCATATAATGAATATGTGTAGTATCCAGGCAACGTATTGCTAGGAAACTGTTTAGTCAATTTTTTGTCAATATTCGCGCACTTGTATACAAATATATATTTTTTTACTTTAAGTTATATAGTTTTGCTGATACTACTATTTAAATATGGCACCAAAGAAAGATAAAGGAGCCGCCGCACATAAAGAGGAGAAAGCAGGCGCAACTTTTACCGAAGTTGAAAAAACTTTTCTAGAACTACAAGTGGCGGAGTGTAATAGAAAAATAGCAAGATTACGAACAACCGTTGATGAATATGAAGTTAGAAATGAGGAGTTGCAGAAAGCTTATGATAAACTCGACGAAGACCGTGCTGATATTATTGCATATTTAAAAAAAACTCTTAATCTCAAAAATGAAGAAAACAGCGAATTAAAAGACAAGGTCAAGGGCCTTGAGGAGACTAGAGATATTGAAACGGCACAATTCAAAGAAACAGTTGCAGAATTAGAAAGAAATTTTAGTATAATGAAAGACCAACTTACTTCAGAAAATAAGCTGTTAGCTGGAAAACTCAATACTTTGGAAGAATTTAGAGCTATAAGAGACGATTTGATGAGGAAATTTGAGAAGCAGGAGCAAGCATTTAAAGATCAAGAAATGAAATACAAAAGAGTAATTTATGACGCTGAAAAGAAATTTGTAATTGGTAAAGATAAACTAAAGAAAGAAATGGAAGGTAGACTTTTGCAGCTTGCTCAAGATTTTCAAGATGCCACAGAACTTAGAATTGCTGCTTCCACGCATAGGGTAATAAGAGAAAATATAGCTATAAATAATGAGCTTGATAGTATCCTTTCTAGTCAGACTAAATTAGCTGAGCAGGGTGAAAAATTAAAAGAAAGCGAAAGAGCTGCTCGTGTTGCTATGGAGTTAGCAGAAGAAGAGCGAGACAAAGCTATTAATAAAAACATTATTCAATTAAAAGTCATTGATCAACTTACCATAGCTTTTCAAGAGATAAAGAAAGAAAAGGCTTTATTTGAAAAAAAGACCTTTGATTTTGATGTATTACAAATAAAAATTCAAAAATTAAGTAAAGAAAATGAAAATTTGCAATTGCAAGTCCGCATTCTAGAACAAAACTTACATGCTAAAATGAGTGAGCAAAACAAAGCGGCAGTTGAAGTTTCTAAAGCATACAAAGAAAGTACAAAATTGAAGAAAATATTAAAAGAAGCTGCTTTTGCTGTACAAGCTGCTTTAAAACTAGACCAATGGGCTACAACAGATCCTACACGTGAAATAATGGACCGGCAGATCCTACTATCTCGACTGCTTGACATAGTCACGCAATTCCGCGAAGTAGAGAGAGCAGAGTCGATGGAAACTCTAGCATCCATGGGAAAAGTTTATGAAGAAGGAGACCTTGGTTTCATTCCAAAGCCTATTCCAAAGAAGTCTCTTATTTCTTCAGCAGTATCATTTACTTCTAGAGAATCATTGAAAGTAGATAGACGTAGTTCAACGCCCATTTCTGCCTCAACATCTACACTTGGAAGTATAAAGACAATACCCAGCATGAAAATGGTACCTGTTTCCTCTCAAGTAGAACTGGCAGCTAAAGAGAGTATTCAGTCATTTGTGGCTTCAACTAAGTCTAGCGAGACTGAGAGCGCAGATGAAGTAAAGTCTATGACTGGTATGACAGATGTAGAAAAGCTGCTGGCTGCTAGTAAACTTGAAATCCAAAAGTCTATAATGAAAGATCTTGCATACTCTCAAATGGCTTTAAAATCCCAAACTAGATTTAGTGAGGATCACGAAAGGAGAACATCAAAGTCAGTGGTAATAATGGAAGATGTAGAAACTAATGAAATTGAGAGGGATATTAACGCTGATGAAGACGGTGAAGCAGGTGAAAAAGTCACAGGAGAAGAAGCTAAATCTGAAGATATTGGTGGAGGAGATGAAGAGACGAAGTTGGTGGTATCAGAAGAAAAACCTGATGAAAGTGAAGAACACAAAGTTACTGAAGAATGATTAAACTTTTTTTTTAAATATGTAATTAATAAAGTTTGTAATGTTATTTGATGTGAATTATTTTTTTCACAAAAAAAATGTGCAAGTTCTTATTTACGCTCGTAAAAGCTATACTTCTTTGGCGTAACAAAAATAATTCAGTAAAATTATCTAATTCAAATTATTATTGATTTATGGATAACTTCATATTATCGCGATTCCTTTTTTTTATCGAACTGACCATCTTGTTTGCCTTAAGGGTCTGGAGCCATTAGAGGCTTTGACAGCTTAATTGAGCTTGAAAATGTACTTTCGACGTATGATGCGCGCACAGCTCTAAATTTTACCTTTTAGTAAACGCAAAATAAGTATAACTTCTATAAAAATGTATCACATTTTAATCCATATACAATATAATTCAGAACATGGATTTGGCAGCTTACATTATATATCCTCTGTAGTTATTACTAAATTAGCGTTCTAAATTACCATGAAGCTGTTAAATAATCTCACGGCCGGCAAGCATGACACCAATGCCTCCCGAATGAACATGTCTCTCAGTGGTGGTGTTTTGGTAAACTGCACCGTGCTTACCATAAAATGCCAATATACTATATAATATACAATACATATATACCAATATATACGAGTTATTATTATTTCTACAGTATACACTGTACATTTATTTAAAACTCTCTATCCAGGGTCAGGCTGTAGAGCTCGCAGCTTGCGAATGCAATGCAAAACCTTGGGCTGGCGACTCCTCTATGGTAATTGCGGAAGTGGGAGCGAGATGCCGCTGTGGATGCGTGCTACATCTGGCTCCAGCTGCACGCCTGCTAGCTGGTTCCGCGAGAGCTTGTCGTTCTAGATCATTTTGGCTTTTACAGGTATATTAATTATTTTCCATATAATGTTTGTCTAGTTGTAAATTCTACGTAAAAACATCTAGATCATGTATTAGCCTACAATACATATAATTAGAATTAAATTTAGATTTTTTATATTTGGAAGCAGGGAAATCACTTACGATCGTTAGAGCTTACCACCGATTAGAAATACATCCTTGTCATCAAGAAAAGTCAGCAGAAAACTCAATGGAGATGTCACTGTAGTGTTTTTCTTTTTTATATTCATGTAAAAATAAAAATTACAAATAATGTAGATCAATATACTTTTTTTTCGCTGGGAAATCCTTCATGGATCCTCTCCAGCTCGGGGGAGCAAGAGGGGTATGTCAGACTCGACTGATTAAAACCCAGCGGTGTACCATCTGCCGTCATCATGGGGCGACACGGGATCGCGTATGCATTGCATCACTTCCTTTTTTTTTCGATCTGGCTAAACTGTTAGCCATAAGGGCTCAGGAGCCTCGAACGGCTTTTACAGCTTCACCGGGCTTGGGGGCGAGCGCTTAAGGCAATTAGCCACGAAAGCTTTGCAAAAACATCCGAGGGTGCCAAAGTGGCCGAACCTCGGCTCGGACTGTTGCGCGTTATGCAAATAAGTCGCGATCTGACTAATGTCCTAGCACTCGATCTAACTAACTATAAATACATACATGACGCTATCCTCTGGGAGGAGGATAAGAGACAAGTGTATATGTATTTAGTAATCTGTAATTTTTGATCTAGACTACTAGCCTCAAAAAAAGAAAAAAGAAGGTCCCTTACAGAACCTATGTACCTGAGTGTAGTGCATGTCTGTAAACAGTGTAATGCCTGTATGTAGGTAGCTAGTGAATGCGGTGTCACTGTATAGCGCGAGCGGCAGCTAGACTCAAGGGCTCCATGCCGGAGGATCGGACCTAGGCTTGAGTGGCTGCAGGAGAGGGTGGACGTGGCGGGTGCATCACTTCCTCGCAGGTTCCCCTTTTTCTTTTCTCGCTGCCGCAAATCGATACACGGCGGCGAGTACCTCCGCCTCCAGCTCCCCGCCTTGGGACACCGGACACCGTGCGGAATCCGCGGACAGATATATATATATACTGTTTTATTTGTTTTAATAAAAAAGTTTTAGTAAAACATCGATGTCTAAATGGTATGCTGTGTCTAGAGAGAATGTGGGAAAATACAAGTCACACGTGGCTCACCGTGTACCTTTACAAATTTCACTGTCAGTTGATTAGTATCATACCATGTTAACGGTCCAGTATACTTTTTTTTTCATAGGAATCTATTTCTTGTTCTGACTTCTGTGCGTGAACAAAATTAAAATGCGATTTAGTATATCTAATAAAGTAATAATACACTGTAAATGTCGTGATTTTGGGTAAAGGTTTCGTCAGGAATAGTTATCCTTTGTGGATGTGTATGACCTTTTTTTTTATTTAGATTTCCCCTTTAGATAAGGGTTTTTACCAATGACGATGTGAATGTTACTAATTTTAATAAAATGTATTAAAAAAATTCATACCATTTTGCTCAAAGCAATGGGTATTAGATCGATATACTATCATTGATATCACTGATATAGGTTTTGTATCAATGAGCCTTTATAGAATTTGTATGGCCGTCAAGTCATTAAAACTTGGTTATTTCCGTGTTCCGGGTTCCTCGGTTATTTACAGATCGCCGTCCACTTCGACGGGTAATATTGTTTGGGGACGCATTTCCAGGAAAATTGGAATGAGTTGCGGGATTTGTTGGGATATACCAAAGGATGTTTGTTTTCATTGTATCTAGGTGACGATGGCTCAGTTGTAGTGTATTCAGATACCATATCAAAACTATTTAGGTTGTAATCCTATAATGAGATTGTTTTTTACATGATAGAAAATATTGTGATGAAACCTAAACAATAGTATGGTGGTAGGTTTTCTGGTGCTCGCCTGGCGAGTTAAAGCCCATGTTGAACATTTGTCCCCAAGCATCTATAGGTGTGTTCCGGCAGCTGTATTTTTTTTATCGAACTAGATATATTGTTAGCCTTAATGGCTTTGACAGCTTTACTTGGCTTGGAGGCAGCTGTACTTGAGAGCTATTTCTTTTTTAGTCTCAGCAAAGGCCTTAGTTCGGCCTCGTCGTCACTAAAAATCATGCGAGATTGTTGTCAAATACACCCATAAAGAATGTAAAAAAATGTATTAATCACTTTTTAACACTTAAGTATCAATTTTGTGGAATGTGATAATTGTGTCAGACTGGTACTCTGAAGCAACTATGAAAAGATACTAATATCCAAGAGAACACTATATATAAGTTAAACTAAAAAACAAAAAGTGATCTTGCTATAACAAGATTTAAATCTATTAAGAACTGGGTCACCTTAATGTCGAAGCCTTGAATCGGAACTTTTTCAAAACTTTTAATAGGGGTTATTTTCAACATAGGCTTTTGAAAAGCTTTTGAATTGAAGTGACAGTAACTATAAACATGAGCTAGTAAAAAGTCTATATAATGAGACAGAAGTGAATTTGGGAACGAAGATTTTAAATATGAATTTCATTTTCACTGTGATATTAGCTTAGCGTACAAAAATATTAAGATTTATTCAGTTTAGAATCATAACAAACTAAAACTAAGGTTTCTTTTAACGTGGAGAAACCCCTCATGGTCGCACACCTGCTTGGAGAAGCGAGTGGCTATGTGAGACTCCTACTCACTATACCTCCACGGTGTACCATCTGACGCCGTAATGGGGCGAAACGGGATCGCTGGTAGCACTCTACAGCGTCAACACTGCGGCTGGCTCGGCAAAATGCTGGGCCCTGGCGCTAATAGGTGACAGTTCGGTACAAGCCTAATTGTTTCCCCGTCCACCGAACCAGTGCAATCGGAAGACAGGCTCCCCGACCTGAAGATGAACAAATCGCCCCCTACTCCTCGCGAGCCCTCTCCTTCTGCGACATCACGTCTTCGCAAGAACTCCTCAAGAACATCATGTTTTTGTTCTCGAGGCTGCTATATGAAGTAACAAAGATTTATGCTCTATATCAAATATTGAGAACATTATTTCAGTATCCAAGAAGGAAAGAAATCATTCCTTCATTTCTCCTTCGCCGGACTTTATGATACACTTAAACTTACTCTTCTGAAGTAATTTCTGAATCTAGTTTTGAAGTGCCCTTCCCGACGTTTTTTTTTAATGTAGAATCCATTCGCAATCTAATCCAGTGGCTCTCATCTGTTCTCGATAAATTATTTATGGTTCATCTATAAAATACATTTTTCATTTAGACCAGCCACTACAATTGTAAATCGAAAGTAATAATAACTAAAAATCTATCAAATTTTTAGAAATAGCTATCTTACTATTTTAGGCTAAAGTCTGCAAAGTTTCGAATTTTGCGTTTTTTTTTCTAGTGGTTTTATTTGGCCAGTATAAAAATAACAATGCCTAAAGTCCCATTTTATTCATATAGGAAAATTAAATTGACTTAAAACTTTGAGAATATTTTTTCTATTTATTTTGAACCCTATGATATGAGCAAAAAATTCAAAAGTTCTTAAAATATGGTGTACAGTAAAGATGGTTTACATTAACCGACCACGAAATACGGTAGTTAAAGCGAGCCACTATTAAATAATTTTTATATTAAATTCACTATGAAATAAATAATATTGGTAAATTTCGTTGTCTGACGAACAGTTTTGTTAAATTTTCTGAAAACATACTTCAAGCCCTTTTTGCCTTTCAAGCTCATTGTTCACTGTGTACTAACTTTGCAAGTGCAGTTCAAAATTTTGCGGGTAAGTGCTTATCGTAGTTTCGCAAGTACAGTAAACTATCTGGGCTCCTAAATTTACTGTAGTGCCTATTTCAATTAAAACTTAGTTGTGATTGTTAGTTAGAATACAGTATAATAGGCTAGTAGAGGTTTTACAATATTGCATGAGATGTATTGTTAAAATAAACTACAGAGTGTTTACAAGTCTTATTAAAACTTTAGGTGTGATGTTGATTTATTGGTACTGCACGGATAGCATTCATAAGGTTGTGAGTTTGAATCAACAATCAATCTGACCTTTAAATGAAAAAAAATATATTCTGTAACAATCAAAATGTGGTGCTAGAGCATTTTCTAGTACTTTTGAAATTAGGTAAGTTCCTGCAGGTAAGTGTTTAATATCGTCGCTTGACATCATGTAGGATATTAGTCAAAACTTTGAATTTCAAGCTTAAAATAAAAAGTTTTTCTCATGGCTTTTCTCAATGACGGCCGTCAAGTTGTAGCATCTATTGTATGCTTATTTACACCAACATAAGAAATACTGTTAAAATTATATGGATAGTAATATCGACGAAAGAAGTAATTAGTTGCCACAATAGTGATACATAAAGTGGTGTAACCTATTGTGGGTGAAGAGTTGAATCTCTTTTTTCCAGGCCGAGGAAGGTTTAGTAGTACGTCTGCGAATGGAAGCAGTGAAGCTGCCCTGTGCAGGACAAGCGTTGAGGGCTCGCGATGGTGACTCTCTGGGATCACCGCTTTTAGCCTCGTGGGATGGTCCGGATAGCTCTGCTTTGGTATACGATTGATCTGGGCATTTTCTTTTTTTTCTTGAAATAAAGTTTTAACTTAAAGTTTTTGCCACATACTGAGTCTTTGAAAGTAATTTTGTTTAGATCTATGACATTTTGCTAAGTTTGTGGAAAAAAATATTTCTGAGTTTCTCTTTAAGGTTTCCTTTGTAAGTAATCCAGACAATTTATTGTTTCCAGTTGTCGAAGTAATTTTAATATTTTTATTCAAGTGCATTTTAGTTCAAGATTAGTATCATTCAAGGTATACTAGTGACTAGTGATCTATGATGATATGATATTTAAAATTTATGAATAGTTTGAAATAATCTTTAAACTTCTCAACATTTATAATCTACATAGATTTCTACAACTTCTTATAAAGTTTAGATGATCATTTAAATAACGGTCACAATGATTTTGAATGTTTGAAATAAAGATACCACTCATCTTTATTACTTCATAGAATAATGCAACTGATATTTTGAAGGTGGGTGACGTGGAAACAACGACGGATAGCGGTGGAATTTTGGAAATCGCTGGAGGTAGACATATCCTCGTGGAACTTCAATCAGGAGATCAAAGCGAGCGATGCTCTGGTGGATTTCTGGCACATGCCACACAGATTGGTAATATAATTAAACTTTAATATTTGAAAATATTTGTAGTGTATCCGGTAAGGTTTTTAATATTGGCACTAGTGTTATAGTGGATGATTTTATTGTCAAAGGTCAAGTTCGAAAATAATCATCACAGAATATATGCAAAAAAAATAGTGGTATAGCAGTTTTTTTTTAATTCACTGCAGAACCTATACGCAATGCATCAGCTGCCTGGGCATCTATGCGTGGTGGCGAGTGGTGGCGCGGAGGCGGCGCCGCCCGAGGTGCAGCAGTTGCACTAGCAGCCGCTGCAGCGCTTGCTGCTCTCTGTCTCGCGCTTCACTCGGCGCATCGCACCAGGGCTTATCATCGCGCCGCTGACAAAGAATCCCTTACTGACAGTGATGGTAACCTCTTCAACGTGATATATATTTACATTATTTACACATTCCGCATGATTGATGATGATCAACCAACATACTAATTACTCATATGGTCTCAAATTTTAAGCTACAGACAGGATTTCAGTTGTTTTCGAATCTAGTGTTAGCTTAATTTTAATAAAAATTAATAGAATATGGTCAAGGTTCGACTGAGGAAGAACTACCGTCACACTTATTTCTGCCACTAAGCAGCAGTACTTGCACCACTGTGTTCCAATCCGAAGAGTATGGTCGGCAACACGCACTGACTAACAAGTCATTCGAATTAAGTCCTCAGGAATATTATCCTGGTACTAGCTGATTAAATTTAAACCATTTCAAATCAGATTGACTTAAGCAGTCACTCTTTGTTATTACGCCGCATAAAAAATTGAAAGCCTATATAATTTTAAATATTTAGAATAATTGCCTACCTATTTATCTATAGCTTGTTCGGCGTCATTGGAACTGGGTAGAGCGACTACAGGATCCCGAAGCACTCTGCTATCAGAAGTTGTTGGAGGAGGTGTTTCTTTGCGTCGTCTACTACCCTCAGGAAAAACTAGACACACTAGATTGAGAGACTCGGACAGGGCTTCGGAGACTGTCGAACAAAGGTATTGGAACTCGGACAAATCTTATTAGTGTATCTTATTTCCAATACATATGAGAGATACGCTCTTGTAGCGATTGATACTGAGATACTCAAATTAATTTTAGATATTTCTTCAATAATATGATATATTATCAATTTTATGTACCTACTATTCCAAATTAAAAATTGATTTCATTGTTTTTAGCTATTTACACAATATAACTTATATCATCATAAAATAAATTTAATAATTTATATAAGCTATATCTCCTGGTTTGTAGAAATTTACAATTTTAGCTTACTTTTTTGCAGAAACTTAATTCTATAAGTTTTTTTTACGTAGATATTATTAAATTTCTAACAATCCGTTTAGATTAAATGTAAAGGATAAAAGCAAGTCGGGTTAGGATCACAAAAGTTAAATTTTACGCGTAATTTTTGATTCATCGTTTACATATTATTTTTGGCTTGTTGATAAAAATAGATAGGACTTATTTTTGAAGATATTATTAATAAACACAAAAATAATGAACATACTCCAATGAAGCACTTGAATACGCGCTACTAATGAAAATAGTTCGCAAGGTGTATTAAAAATCTCAAAGGTCTGTAGAATATTAATTAACAAACACTCTGTATTTCAAACAAAAGCACTTTATGTTGGAGCCTTGTTATTTATATTGCAGGGGCATTGTGTGAACAGTGCAGTGCACACGTGCCGCGAACTCTCACGCGAGCATTTTAGAGATGTATAGGTTCAGCGTTTTCGATTTATCACTAATTATATTAATTGAAATACTGGATCAGAATTTATAAAATTGGAATAAAGAAATATTTATTGATTATAATTGGTAATATTTATATATTTAAATTAGATAATACTGACCTGCATTGCAATCGTCTAGAAATATTAATTGAGAGCACATCGTGAGCAATCGTCTAGAAATGTTTATTGTGAGCACACTCTTTTCTTAACTACATGTACGATTAATTACAAAGTTATAAATTTACAATTAAAATTAATTATTTGTGACAGTTGCAAAGTTGAAATTGATATATTTGTTTAAAAGAGATTTTTCACTACGTATTATTAAAAACCATTGAAACCCACAGAGATGAAGAAGACCAAGCTACAGACGCAGAAGTCGAAGCAGCTGATGACGTAAGCATGGCTAGCACGGACAGTGTCGCAAGCCAGGCCACGGTTACTCCTGAAACTATTTCCTCAAGCAGTGCTCCAGCTGGAACTACTAACACTGCACCATCTCCATTGCGGCGGTCGCATACTGTTTCTGCAACTAACATTACGGTTTCGCAGGTACATATTTCTTTTTAAAATTTGTGTTACTGCTCATATTTCTTTTTGTATGAATATGGAAACGTTATAAGATATCTAATTGAGTCGGTTTTTGTTAAACATAGGTACATTGTGTTTAATGATTTTAAGTATACTTATATCAGCGTATATAAACAGGTATCTATTATATAACTTTCCGGGTCGGGTCTATGACTATAGGCGTAGTCGCGCGAATGAGCTGTGTGAGTTGTGACGCATAACCCTGGCCACCTGATAAAAAAGTTGTCTATATTGAAATATATAAGTCATCAAACAGCGATTTCTTTTTTATTTTACGCAGGTGAAGCCGCGGGGTACATTTAGTATTAAAATATAAAAAACAAAAGATGTTTGATAGACAATTATCTACACTATTATACAAATGGTAACTGAAAATGACCTTACAGAGTTTACGAGATAAGCCAACTTCACAGATGACATCACCGCCTCAATCCTCTGCGAACTGTGAAACAGCGATTGTTGAGCTGAGCACGAGTGCCAGCAGTGTGAGTGAAAGAGACGATACATGTAGTGAAAAAGACAGAGATAGTGTCTGGGAGAAGGAACGTTGTGCAAGCAGGGCTTCATCATCATCAGCTGCTACTTTAACAAACGTAAGTTATATCCTTTTTAAATTATAATATATCTTGAGGTAGTTTGGATAATCGTGATAAGTAAATTTCGAAAGGTTTCAATTTGTCATATCTAAATAATTAATAATTCCTAATACGTTTCTAGGGTTGGTATTCACCCGCTTTGAGCGGAGTATCATCAGCCAAGATCCGGGATAATCCAAAGCACACGAAGGAGAGCTGTAACCGACGTCTTCTCAAATCAGACCTCAGTCTAACATCTCATCCTGAAATGGAGATTGATTACTACGACTATGAAGTCAATAATGCTGGTAAGATCGATTTTTAAATAGTTTTGATTAAGTTTGTGTACATAAAAATGGCCACAAAAGTCGTAAAAACTTTTTTGACTATTTTCGCAGGTATATCTAAATAATATATTAATATCATCTTCACCTTGGAAATGCTTTAAAATTTTTCGAGTTACCGACATAAAAATACTGATAAGCCCAATTGATTTCCTTGCTAACCATTCTCCATATCTTGGATATTTTTTAAACAGGTTAGAGTTCAGACTTTCAGAAGGGCTTTACAAGACCTACTTTGAATATTTTATTTTTGTTATTCACCTTTTAGTTTTACCATAGTTAATGCTGGAATTATAGATCTACACGTTGTTGCAGGTTCCGTACCAGGTTCCTATTTGGGTATGGATCCAGCGTTCTTGGTATGGATACCGCCACTTGAGGAAGGGGACATACTGAAAGAGATTAGTGAAGCCGGACCAGTATATGAGGTGACTATAAATAGTCTATATCAACTGCGTTCAAATAAATTCGATTCCAATTCTTATTATCTAGAAAATATGAAATATTACAAATCACAGTTAATGTTTCAGCCGCCGGTTTTTTTTAAATAATGTAATCTTTTATTTATTTGTTCAGATGTAATCATAATGTTACTTATAACAAACGTAGAATTATTACATTTACATTTAAACACATCTTATATTACAATTAATTATGATGCTCAATCAAACTCGGGCAACAATTTTCACTATTTTGTAGAAAAAGACGGAACCAAATAAAAAATCACGTTTGTCTCATGTTTATTCACAGGAAATACTACCAAAAGAATTGCGCCCAGATCCAGGTAGTAATGCTGAAACCCCCGAAGATAGGCCGTTAACTCACACTTTAAAAAGAAGCGGTGACAACCGAATGAATACATCCAACGAGTCTATTAAATCAATACGGAAAGTCATGGAAAAGGGAACTGTTATACATCCTTTAAATTTTAGTATAAGCGATTTGCAAAATTCTCCTAAAGTGTCCAGAAGGAGCAAGAAAAAGAAAGTTGAGAGTCCTATAGGCATACAAATGAAAGAATTAACATTGATAAGATCTCCTGTAAAGGTGCACAGAAAAGACAAAGATTCAAATAACTCATCAACGTTGAAACGAGTTAACGACACAACACGTGAAACTGATTCTGATACATTAAAAAGATCGGATTTTGGTGAAATAAAGTTCGCCGATGAGAATTCGGATTCGTCAAACGATATTAAATTTGCAGACGACTCTCCGGACAGTAACAGACTTGTTGATAAGTATAATGTTAGAGTTTAGGTAATAATATAAATCTCCAGTTCTAGTCATTTGGTTTCCAGTAGCGGAGTAACGAGTGTAACAAATTTTTATCTGGCACATTATTGAAGTATTTTTCAAAGCCTATATTTTATATAGAACAGTGAAAAAGCAAATATATGGGATAAAATATGGAAAAATGATGTAATTCTAAATCCATTTAACAAAATTAATTCAAAGTTTTTGCGAATAATATGTCATTTGTAATCATATTTGTACTGAATATTATGGTATATTGCCAATTTAATTTATTTTAAGATTGCATTATAATATTTGCCACTTGTCTTTATTTACGTCTCTTTATTTACAATTTAAAGTATTCAAGTAATGAAAAGATCTGACAAGATTTAAAATAACATTACAATTGACAATATTCTTTTAACAGAAGCGAATAAATAAAGCTTTATTGAATTACTTCGACTTGTTGATACAAATTCACAAAGTATCATCACTAAAACGGATTTTAAATTTGTTAAACTTGTTACATACAATGTGTTTAAAGAATCGTGTTATGATAAAATAATTCATTTGTAAAGACTTATCTGTATACATATATTGTAATGGTAAAGCGCTTGCTATTTGATTAACACTATTTATTGGAACAGAACCCAGTAACCCAACATTATATAGTAGAAATTAGTATCTTTAGATAATGAGATATCGAAAATAAAAAGATTTTTATAATTACAACTTTTCAGAAAACAAAAAAAAAAACAATCGTCACTAGAATCTACTCCTTAGAAAGTTTTCTTACCAACAACTGTATACACATAAGTCTGTATAAATATATTACCATATAAGTATTAAAAGAAATATCATCACCATTAGTTGACCATAAGGACCAAACTGTTTATATAGATGACCTTCTCATATCATCAAACAATAATTTCATTATTTTTAGAAACTTTCACTAAATTACATAAATTGGAGAGATTAGCTAGTTAATTCAATAGAAAACTCATTAGTACCAATGTATCTACAAGATCTTAGATTATTTCGTCAAATATTAATCAAACTGGCTATTTTAAACAGACTTTACTAGCTTTCCCGCGACTTCGCTCCCATTGGCTTCAAATTGAAACGACTCGCGCACTACCTACTGTACAATGTTTGTACTAATTCAGAAACCATTATGAGACTACTAAAGTCTCACAATCAGATGAATGGTGTAAGAACGTATAGGGGACAACCAAACAAAGAATCTTCATTTTTCATCTAAACAAATTTATTAAATGTCCTGATACCACTTATAATGTAATTATTTATTGAATATTGGATATTTACTATCCATCGTATAAATTGTATATTAATTAACGCTGTGAACTTCAGCTTTCACTTCAGGTTGCAAGTAAACAAAGCTCATCTCTCTAATATGATGTAAATTGTAGACACTATTCTAGGTATCAAATATAATGAAATAGTAACATGGTATTAATTGCCAATAGATAATATATTTTTCATTTTCTCTCAAAAATATTAATTATCTTATTTAAAAAATATAATCATTCTTTCTATTGTTTAAAAGTAAACAATGCGTTTAGTATAATACATATTAAGCGGCCATATTAAAAATTGATGTTCGAATATTGTAATCGTGTTTATTTTAGAGGCATTGTGATATCGCGTTTTTATTTAAGATTTAGAAGACTGAGTACGGGTAGTGCAATACCGTCGTCGTGAGAATGGAAAGTAAGAGTTATTTCTTCTTCGTTAGGGTTTCAATTTACAAACTTTGGTCCACATTTAACAATCTAACTTTGAATATTGATTTCACAGCCATTTAAGAAGTGTTACATGGATTACACGTTTTCAATTGCGATTTAAGAGGATAATAAATTATAATATATTGCTCCTGGAATTAGCTGCGTGGTTGTCCTAACTGTAATAGAGGTTGGTCAATCGTATCCAGAAAAAATTAAGCGCAAATTGCTCTACACTTCCTCATTTTTTCTACTTAGTTAGTGTATGAATCCTTGAAGGGAAGCACATGAAATATGAAGACGTTTCCGATATATTTTTAATTACATCACCAATCTTTTTCAATAATTGCTGCTTCAGACTACCGGGCACTGTTTTCCATTATGAAAAAAGATTGTGCCTCTACATATTTGGGACTATTTTGTATTTTATGCGATAGACCAAACAAAGATACAAAATTAGTCTATAAAAATAGAAATATAAATTGTTACATGTATTAAAAAAATAATTGTACTATAAAATCGAAGAAACAAATTTTCACCATTATTATTTCTCATTAATTTTTTTTCTGTATTTGTGATATTAAGCAGCTTATCATAGAAGAACATATTTTAATCAATAATTTAATATTCGAAATTATAGATTATGACCGACGGATTTTATCAAATTATGACTTATGTTACTTAAATTGCTGTTACAAATTGTTTTATGCTTATACTAATTAAAAAAACCGTGTGGATCGTGTGGACCGTGGGACACCAGATAGGTACGAAGTTCTTTATCATAAAATATTAATTTCAAGTTCTATTCGAGGTATAAAGAAAATAATTATATGGGTATACATTTTTTATTATGATTTTTTTATCGATAAAAATAAAAATAAAAACTACGTTACTAAATTATCTTAACACTTTTATTTTACTTTCAATGATTTATAAAAATAAATAATAATAATATACAAAGAAACAGCTATTTACATGAATAATAATAGTTAAGCCAGCTTAATTACGTTCTGGACTATACATTAGACACTGTATCATCATCATATATATACTATACATAAAAATCTTACGGTTTTTTTTAACGTTACGGGCGTTTTTTGCCGGCTAGGCCCCCTCCGCAAAACCCCATAAGGAACTTGTTCCAAAAAATAAGATTAAGTTTTGAGAAGCATATTTATTTGGCATTCCTTTAAGTTTGAAATTTTCGGTTTAACGAAATCTAGTCATTAATGTCAAAGAAGACTTTTTGTGTTGTTAATTTTTGTGTATAAATAAATTAATTGTGTATCCTAATGCATTTCAGATTGTTAGTTTAAGATTATTGTTTTTTATATTCGTATAGTACCTAAGTGACTTCGATATACAAATATACACGATAAATATAGGTCTGTTTAAAAAGGAAAATAATTTAATTCAAACCCTGACTGGATAATTAAGTAGAACTAAAGATTATTTCTTTCGTCTTACATATACCAAAGAATATTAAAGTTAGATGATGCGTTATAATATATAAAATTGATAAATTAGGTAAACTTATATCGATTAGTAAGAATAATTTTCTCTAATAACTATGCTTTAAAATTGGTTTTGTATATCACTGTCACTCACTTTTAGTATAAAGAAATACCTACATGCACTAAAATCATGAATAATAATTGCATAAGGAAGACATATATATTAATATGTTTTTGTTTATTTTGTAAATTATGCATTTGTTCAAATAAATATTCTTTTTTTTGTTTTGTATTTGATATTGTTGTTTTATTTGGGAACTTATAACTTCTGGTTTTACTATAAACGATTTTATTCAGGTTTACTTATACTATGACAAATTTTCTCTCACGTACATGATGGTTAAATATTCCAAAGTAAGTACTCTATCGCGCTTTATCTATGGCCGCTTCTTCGTATTGATTCGACATTTTTTTGACACTCACATTTACTTAACGGAGCAAAATATATAAAAAAGTCTCGTCATAAAGAAACCCTTAGTTTTTTTTATATTGTTTATAACTTTTAGCTTTCGGCCACAAACTCACCTGATGTTAAGTGACAATGTGGCTCCAAGTGGTAACACGCTATGCCTAATGGAAAGACTAGCTCTCAAGTACAGCTGATTAAATACACCTACAAACTGATGAAAGATTTTAGGGTGGTAGCTAGTCAAGCAAGCATTACAAAATGCACTAAAACTAAACTATGGTTTCATCTCAATGTTTTCCTTCACCGAAAGCTCAGGCTCATTGTAGGGATTCAAATTCACATCAATCGACGCGGCGACGTGGTGTCTGCATACGCTACCCCTGAGCTATCATTGGAATTATATTACAAATAAACTCTACTCAGTTCAAGCCCTCAGAAGGCACTCACGAACGTTAAAGCTACTGCACCTTTGGAAAACATGTTTGCCGTTGAGAATAATCGGCAGGTTTTATTTTTCTATATTTTGTATAAGGAGGAAATGTGAATCGACACGACGCGGCGGAAAACATCATCGTTTGAAATTAGCTAAATGTACTGCCATTTAGTAGGATAATATAGAACCAATCTATTATTCAGTATTTGAAATCGCCAATACATAAGTAGCTGACGATTAAGCCATGCGGTTATGCGGTAATTGAAAATAAAAGGTCTCCTAGTAGGTATATTATCTACTATTTTCTGTTCCCTGGAAACGATAATTTTAGAAAAAAAAAGAACATTATGAGGCTTATATTAACTATTATAAGTATGCCATATTTTCGATTTTACATAATTTTATCCTCCCTTATTATTGCTGCACTAGTCACTAAAAATTGCAAACTTTTAATGACTACAATACGGTAGTTAAAATTTATTATTATTATTATTATTTTATTATATTATTTTTAAAATTATAATCCTTCCGACGCCAGATTGTTACACAATTGATATTCAGAACTGCCGACAGATAGTTCTAGCCGTATTCATAAACGCTGAAATATAGTATAAAATTGTTTTTTTTTGTCGCAGAATTTTCTCCCCTTTTATTTTCGTTTGTCATTCCAATCGGAGCTAAGGAAAAAAACTTATAGGGCCTGACTTTTTTAAATGTAATCACCGTCTTGTTTACTTTGTGTATTGTTAAATCACCTGATGTTATGTGGTGATGTGGCCTAAGATGGTAAGCGTAGAGGGACTGGCTCTCAAATGTAATTATTGAAATACACCTATAGGTATTTGGCGACATATTTTAAATTTGAGAGTGTTAGGGAAATGACCTATCACCATGCCTATCACGATATTTTCCTACATGGAAAGCTCTGGCTATTATAAGATTTGAAGAAAACGCATCGATCGAAGCCGTGCCGCAGTGTTTCAACACAGTACACACTACCATTAAGTAAGCATGAATTCATGTCTTTTTAATAATAATAAAACTCAAAATACTCGATAGATTCGAATTTAAACAGAAAGGACACGAATAAACTTCTACGTTAAAGCTAGTCACAGTATAAACACACTTCTAGTTCCGCTCAAAGAGACTGGACTACCATTTAAAGCTCCACTAATTTACTTTGTGTCATCCTAGGATAGTGACTAGCATACCCATTTCACAAGTTACACATAAAACACAAATTCTGTTTAATTTCGTACTAGTTTGTTTTTGTTTGGCTCTGTTATAAAGCGCCTGCAAATAAAAAAGTAGTTGCTTTTTACTGAAATTAGAGGAACGCCTGGTAAAATATTAGAGCAAAAACGTAAACACTTTTTGCCATAATTTTTTAACAGGCGTTAATCGTATATCAATGTCAATCGATATTTGGCAAGCTTAGCTAGTAGTCCTACTGTTGAATAAAAACCTAGTCTATACTATCCTCATTAATCTGGCTATAATATACAAAATGTTTTTTTCCAATCCAACTGGTAGTTCTAGTTTAAACAAACAGTCGAACAAAAACTCTTCATCTTTTTTTATATTAATATTTTTTTTATCGACGCAATGCAAACTATGCTTGCATGGTTTGGAATCAAATGACCTTGATTCTCTCTTAAGGCCTTTGGTGTAACTAGGTGAAAATATGTGATTATATTTGTAATTTTGCCAGATCAATTGAACATTTTGTAAACTTTACCCTCTAACTAATATGATCTATAGGTTGTATTTTGACATAGATATTAATACTGCAGATATATATTATTTATTAAAAGTTTATCTTTAGTGCCATTTTTTGTTGTCATATGTCTATATAATAAAACTAGTACACAAATTACCTATCTCAGGACCAAAAGCCCTGAGCAATTAGTCAACTAATCGGGAAGTGGAACTTTGAATAAATTATTGCCTCTGGGGATGTCACGTGGAGAATTACACAGATCTGTTTTAGATAAACAGATTAATGAACGCTGACGTTTAGAAACAATATCATTTGATTTTAAGTAAATGATTGAATAGCCAAAACTTTGCAAACAGATTTTTAGCGGAGATAAAGTCACAATGCTACGGTTAAAAATTGCGACCGCGACCACACCAGATGTAACTTTTTTTTATACTACAAAGCTTACGACCCGCTTGATGGTAAGCGGCTACCGTAGCCCACAGAGTACATTATATATACTGATACCATAGCTTATGGATGCTTATAATACAATACGTATCATTAGCACCTTGCCGACCTTGATCCCTTCTACCTCAAGGAGTTCTGAAAACTCTACTCACCGCAGGAATACAAAACAAGGTTATTTGGCTGCGATCTTAAGTAGGGTGAAGGTATTCCACCAGTCGGGATGCCCAAGTAGAAAAAAACTCCAAAGAAATATCTCTGTAGCCTACCTCTCTTTAACGCTTAGACGTTTTGAGCTGCACGATCAGTAATGAAGTAGTGTGGTAGGGTATCTGTACCATGTAAGGTGTAGAATCATACACTATGATTTTGAAGCTACTACAGTGATTAATCACAAAAACTTGCACCGAAACGACTCAACGTGTAATTTTTATCATCAACTAGTTAAATAGAATCTTGGAAAGTTTGGATACTAATGTACTTGTATATAGATCTATCATCTTACAGTACATAGCTCAGACAGTATCCACCTACATAATTATTTCCTGCAGAACGCAAACCCGCAGGAAGTCTTTAAGGCTGTGGTGGCGTAATTACGTCCTTACCTGAAGGTAATTTAGGGGATTGTGCGACAGACGATAGGTCCTAGCATGGCCTAGGATAATGACATAGGTAGAAAATGTAGGTATGCATGAGTTAGTTTCTACCTACTAAAGGCTCGTAGACAACTATCAATATTTATATATTCTATAAACCATTATAAAAAATGTAGTGAAATACTAAATTTAACTGATATTAATCGAATCGAATTATAATATTATAATATTCTATCAACGCGACTATTCAAAGCCAAATTAGCTACATGTTTGTATGTTAGCCGAAATATTCTTCTAATTCTAATATTAAATTGTAAGAATATTTGTTTATTACTACAATTATCAATTGGGCAACTGTTTCGGCTTATGAAGATGGTATCTTCTTGTCATTTCAGTGTTCTAACAAATGGTTGGCCCTTGTTAGAGATATCTAGGGAGTTGTTGTGATATCACAGGATTCATGTTCCATGATATTATTTCTAACACTTGTATTTAATAATCAAACTATAACTACATGAGAGACTAAGGATTCTGCCAATAATGCCCAGCTGAAGTATATGAATCATTTTCTTTTTCATTTTCTTCTTTCCCACAGCAACATTAACCACTGCCAGTTTTATGTTTTGATGAATTTTATATATAAAGTTTAATTCAAAATCGTTGTTATGATATTATCCTTACGTTTTCCAATGTCTAACAATCCACTATATAAGTATATTCAATATGAATACAAGGTGAATTGAATATTTATGAAACCCAAGATACAATTATTTTATTTATTGAAACCATTCCAATTAGCCCGAACATAATATCTTTCCTATTGAGGAGTTCGGTATCCTACAGATTGCAGATGATGCTGAAGCATCAGCTTAATGTTGCCATCTTCTTCTAACGTCATTAAAGTAAGTGTTTCGTAACCATAACTGGTATTCATAATTCAAATTTTGGCACTAATCTGTATTGGATACCGTTGTGAACACCGTATGAATCTGTCGCTTCTTGTGATGGAAATAGAACTAATAGCAGAGCGTTGTGAAGCGCTCATACGTTCCCGTCCAACCACAACGTCTCGTCATGGCGCCATCAAGAATGGCGTCTGAGTCTTTCCGTCTTCTCGCCGGTGCACGCGACTGCGTGCGTTTTAAAGTGGTTTGTTAGAACATAATTACACATAAACTATTAAAATGTAAGGAACAATTAGTCAGTGTGGATTGTGTGGTGTGCATCGGGAAAACAAGCGTGCGTTACCTAATCCGGCTCACCAGACCTGACACCCTGGACGTTTCATTTGCTGGACGAACGAGCGTACATGGCTAAAGGTACGAATTCCTGTCATAGGGGCGACAGATTCTTAAGCGCTTGCAGCCTTCAAAACAAATCCGGTGGCTACTCCGAATTTGCGTGGTGTTCCATGCAGAGTAATAGAATACCAAATTTCGATTTGATCAGACCTATGATATATGCTCTCACCCATTTATCAGCTAAAAAGAGCTGATAATTTTCAAATGGCTGAACAGATCTTCTAGAGTCATAGCTAAAACACTATTGATCAAGTCACCTTTCAAACAAAAAAACTAGATCAAAATCGGTTCAGCGGCTTGGTAGCTACGATGCCACAGACAGAAATGTTAAACTTATAACACCGCTTTTTTACGTCGGTGGTTAATAATAAATCATTACATAGTAAAGTGGTAGGTAGGTATTTTAATAAAACTTTATAAGTGAAGCAATTCGAACTTAAAATTTGGTAATATTCGGTATTTCGAATTCACTTCACACGAGTATAAAAACCAAAATGTAGCCCGTAAAAATATAGGAAGAAACTCACATAGTATTTGACAAATAACGCAAGTTTATTCATCAAAAATAAAAACATTATACGATCAATCAAATTGCCGCTAAAACCTGTACTTACAATAAATTATTTTCGAAAATCTCATTAATCCGGAATAAAATCGAACGATAACAACTGCCTATCTTCAAAAGGTAACGGTTCGAAAACACCCGAATAAATTTAAATGGGCCTTTCTAATACATAAAGTGCAAATGAGTTTTGATTCCGACATAACTTGATTCCGGGTGGGACGGAGTTCAAATCGCTTCGGAAATTAATTCACACTCAATTTCGTCGTTTCTCCGTGAAGGGGCTTATATTGATTTAATGTTACTTTTGTCTGTCTGTGTATCTACTGTAATTTCGCCTAGGAAGATAGTTTTAGATGGTTTTTACGTATTTATCTTGGATTTTATTGTTTAAATATAGTTTGACGATCAAGTAATTAAGAAGGGTGGAACACTGGTCTAACATCTGTTCAATTTATTTGTGAATCAGTGTAAACGTCCAACACACATGATAATGATAGAAAGAGGTTTTGAATGAATTACAGTGGAGCATTATATGTTTAGACGTAAAATATAGGTTGTATTATAGTTGTAAGTATTAATAAAAGTACGTAAAAAATCTAAAAAAAAATGTCTATGAAAATATAATAATAAGTACATACTTACAAAAATACTAGTTAGTGCACGCATTAGCTAAGACATGACACTAAACGCTATACGCACTCAGCGTACTATGACTGTCAATTATAGACGCAAGAAAAATACAAAACTATATCGAAAAGCTCGTCTGATGGCACCACTCCCTTTTCACCTGATCAAAGTATCTGACCTATAAAGTATAATGTGGGAGGACAAAAACAGAGGAAAGAAATAAGAACATTAATAAACCTTCTTTATTTATCAACGAGTTAAAGAAAAAATTGTCTTTAATGAATACTTTATCTTTATTTCGAGAAATGAGTTGAACTGCATTCAAAGATTTTGAACAATCGCTTACCTAAACTATAAAAGGTTAATTCGGTTTAAATTACATAGTATCTTAATTAAAGTAATACTATAAAATTGATCATGAAGAACCAGCATGATGTCAGTGACCATCTCTGGGCTGTCTAATAGAAGTAACTTAGCCAGCTTGAATAACTAAGTATAAAAAAGGTGTGTGTGCGATTCACACACGATAGAAGTGAAACTTCATTTTAAAAGATATTTTATATTTTATTTAAACAGTGTACAATATATATAAACACCGACATTTGCTCTCTCGCTCTGGCTCACACAAAGAGGAGAGACCGATAATGTGCGTTAAACGATTAACGTGTTAGAAGTCGCATAAGAAGTTTCACTTCAAAAATATTTCAAAGGCGGAGAGATCCGTAGGAAAGTGTACAGTAATTTAAAAATACACTTTTCAATGTACATTTTATTTTAAATCTTTCACTTCTTGAATTGAACGTTATTTACCGACAGGATTTGTACAAAAAAGGTTTGAATATTTTGAAGAAATCAGATGAGAATGACTTATTACTCGTTGATTGTGTTTCATCGATGGAATATTTTCCTACCTATTTTTACAGTGCTGATGCCCTTTCCGTATACAACTTGAATGCTAGTTACTGGAAATAAAATCAGTGAAAAGAACTAGTCCGAAGTAACCCCGAAGCAAAATTGTAGCAAGAAAAAGGAAAAAAAAACGTAGTTTTAACGTTTACTAGTGTATATCTAAATTACATCTTTCTTATATGGTCATCTGGGATTAATATCCATTTATTTTTTGTTCTTTTTAATTTTATCGTTTTTACTGTCGACATTATATCGACAACCGCTGATGGAATCTGTCACCGACGATCGCCTTGTTTGTGGACTATATCTTATTTGCTATCAGGTGCTGTAAAGTCATTTGCTGAGCTTTTATTTAAAAAACTTGACAATAAATAATCAATTTATAATAATGAAATAAATTGTACATTTAGGTATTTAAACAGTTATCTAAATACACATACTAAATATTAAAACAGTGCTCCTAAGAAAAGTTAGTAAACGTCTCGAATAAAATATTCGTAAAAGAAATGTCGTGTAATAAAAATAATTATAGTTTTATATTTTATAGGTTCTTAGCGTATGAACCTAATCTCACGTGATTTTGTGACGAAATTATATTACGCTAACAGTAGATAGAGACCGACTCCTTCATTACTTTATTCATTAATGATTTTATAATAAAGAATAAAAACAGAACACCTACTTTGACCAAATCAGATATAACATTTATTTGTAACTAGCTGTGCCCGTTGCTCCGCCCGCGTGTACTTAATATAGTAATTATTATTTATCATGTTTTTTTTTTATGTAAGGAGTAAAACAAATAATATTATCAAAATCTTTTCGCGTGATACGCGTACAACGGCAAATCTCAATCATTTGATTTATATAGATTAGCTGTGCCCGCGGCTTCGCTTGCGTGGACGACAGAAGAAATCGTAATTTCTTAAAACTTTACTAACTTTTTATCGAATGAAAATGCCGTGAATTTTTTTTATAATGACCAATTACCTATCTAATTAGCAAAACAAAAGAAAAGCTTAAAATCTATCCAATACTTTTTGCGTGATACAACCAGAACCAAATCAGATTTTCCATATCATTTTTTTTATGTGAGCAATTATAGTGATGCCAGACAATGGAATAAACGATTTATAATTTTAGATAAGTATTTAACAATCTTAAAAGTATATAGTATTTGAACCCAAAACCCCTTGTGTACTAAATATATCATTAATTCTGAGGGCTTAACCTTTTACTGTGTTTTGTGATAAACCCTTTAAGCGTTTTCCCAGGAGCCATCATACGACACGATTCACGGTCGTCACAAGTACGATATACGACACGATTTTTTAATCTTTTGTCGAGATCTTGGTCTGTCATGTGTAGTTTTTATTTTACATTCATCAATTTGCGTTATTTGTTATATTGCCTACGAGATGACAATTTTGTCGGACTGTATCGAAAAACACGTGTGACACCTGTCATAGAGGCGTGCTTAGGCATATCTTGTTCCGGTATCAGCCAGTGAATATCAAGAAATCAAACGATGTGGTAGGAATCAATGTGCGACTGAGTTGCGACCACAGTGAACATGGTACCTAATAATCCTGTCAAAGTGACTTTCTATTTGATGGTTTGCATTTCGGAGTAAGCTAGTCGAGACTGCCGATCTCTCGGTAATCATAGTTGTTTTTGGATTTTTTTAACGTTATAGGCCACAATCTCACCTGATTTTCTAAGTAACGATGTGGCCCGAATTGGTAACACGCTAAGCCTAGTGGGAGGACTGGTTCTCAAGTGCTTGGCGACAGATTTTCAACTTGAGTGTGGTAGCTAGCCAGGCGGGCATTAGAAAAAACCCTACCACCATGCAATGGTTTCATCACGATGTTTTCCTTCAGTGAAAGCTCAGGCTTATAGCAAGGATTCGTACTTACGTCCATCGACACGATGTCCGTACACTCTACCACTGAACCATCATTGCTTCTCACTACTGTGCTTACTATGCTGTACTTAGCATCAGCCAGTTCCGTCACTTTGCCGTGGTACTGTAAAAAAACCGTCCCTATATTGTGTAATATTAGTGGAATTTCACGTAATATAATTTGGTTATTGTGCACAAGTAAAGTGAGTTGAAAATAATAACATGGAACATTACTTCTAAGATGTTACTAAAATTCCCTAAAAAGTTTTAAACAGGGGTCAATATATTGTTAAAACACTGAAACCATCAGAAAACACTAACTTTGTAAATGAAAGAATAGCTCCCATCACATATGATAACGGCTGTAATAATCCTTAATAAGGATCAGTTGTCAAGATAGGTAAAAGAAGAAAACTTACAAATGTTGCTAGTAGTGTTTCACTTATAAATAGCAACAATTCTAAATTCAATATCGAGCACTTACGCCTAAAAGGATAACGTAAATTAGATTTTTTAATTATCACGATATCACGATAAACTTAAATATCCACCAAGTGTGAAGCAAACTCGCACACGAAAGTTTACGTTGCACAAATAAACGTTTTTAGGTAATTGTGTTAGCTTCTATTATAAACTTTCTAAGTATATTACTGATTTGCCGGATAATAAGTTCAAGAATCATGATAAGTAAGTTTTATTGTCAAAAAGGTATTATAAGGTGAACGACGATAATGTTTGAAAGTGAATCTCTCTCTGTTCATCGACTGAAATTGATAATAATTGTAAAGAATTTAAAAACTGTTGCAAAACAAGATGTTGATAATTCCTTTCGAGTTTCTTGTCGGTTCTTTTCAATAAATAGAATATTTTCAAACCGGTAGTAGAGTGTTGAAATTCATAAGCACCTTCTTAGGACCTAAATTGAATAAAATATTTTTTATTTTGATTTTGAATGACAAACATTCCTACTTTTAATGTTTCGGTGTCATTTTTTGAGAAAATTTCACATACATACATTTAGTTACTCGACTATGTCGTATCGTACGATTGTATCTGGGAAAACGGACTTAAGTAAGCCCTCTAATTATTCACTCTTCATTAAAACAAATTAACATTGTATACACTTGGCTTATATACCGTACTTTACTTACTTTTCATTATTTTTAACTTACATATAGTCCACAATAATATTATAAAGATCAAGAGATTGTTTCATATCTGCTTGAATGAATTGGAACTACTGGAAAAAATATTTTTATCTTATATCTTTCAACGAGCAATTCTTATATATTATATATAATCTGAATCTCAGATTATATATACAACAATTTTCACGAAATTTAATATACAGGGGGTTTCGGGGGCGATAAATCGATCTAGCTAGGATTCATTTTCAGAAAATAATAATCTAAGTGAGCAAATATGTTATAATCAATATATATTTTAGATTTTAGCTACTTAATAACTGATGGCATTAGCTACTTAAAGACAGCACTACGGTGTGCCCAGATACACTGTCATTCCAAGTTTTCCTAAATAGGTGATTTTCTTTTTTCTAAGACACCGAACACAGCATAGGAACCGTGAGGCATAGCTAGTCTGTACTAATTTAGAAATGGTGATGATTTGCAGGTATTATGGAAGTACGCCTAGCATGTTGGTTCAAATTTGGTGATTGGTTGGTAACTCAACCCTTTTGTAAAGTGTTTTTCGTGTGCTCCGACAGGCATATTTGAAAATTAGTCCATATAATATTCAAAGCGTGTTACCACATTCGATTACATCGACATTTAACACCAGGTGAGATTAAGGCCATACAATATTTTTTTATAAAGATAATTTTAACATTTTCATAAGTAATAAATACTCTTAATTCCCTAAGACTCATTATGTAAGCCGAGGGCTCGCTTACCGCATTTATCTGGATAAAACCGCCTAGGACCGAGTACCTACAACTAGAGTGGGGCGGTTGGTTATTTTATTTTCGTGTTTCAGTTCTAATGAAGAGAGAGAGAATTCCTATAATATTAAAATATGTACCAGAAACGTATAGATGTTAGAAGTCTGTAAAATATAACTTTTCTAAACGAAAGGCACAATTGTAATATTAGAAATAACCATATATTTATTGTTCAGTGTTTTAGACTAATAGTTAAACTGATTATAACCAATGAACGTTTTTTACGTTCTATAATAAGTTCCAGAAGCACATTACCGATTTGCCGGACAATAAGTTCAAGGACCACGTCAATCAGGCAGTATATCATTATCTTTTGACAAACCTGAGAGATAAATATACATGTTTAAAATTCAATGAAAAATACTTTACTTTTATAACCAATATCCGCGTATAGAGCGGTTGGGCGGGCGGACGGGCGGGCGGACGGGCGGGCGGGCGGACGGGCGGGCGGACGTAGCGGTCGGCGGAAATTGCATTCCATCGCCATCACAGAGAGCTTTCAGTTTCTAACAACATGTATAATATAATAGAGTGTAGTTATTGAAGTTTATGTACATATTGGAGTTTGATTTTCAATACTTTTATTAATGTTTCTGATTTAGAATTTCAACATAATATTAATACCAACTTAATATGGTATCATAAAGCTACCAAGCTAGCTAACTTCTTCAAGGGATACTTAGCTGAAAAAAAGGCAAGAGTATGAAGATAGCTTTTTATAAGGATTATTTTCAACAGATATTACCTTAACATCACCTGATCTAATCACGTTAATTTACTTGACTTTATTATGAGAATAGTTGTAAAATTTGCACCCACATCCTTTAAAGTTGTGTCTGATTTCACTACCACAGTACCATAATCTTTAACAATTACAAAAGAATTTTCACTTAAAAGAAACCACACAATGATGCAATAAGACCCGTACCGAATGTGTACACGAAGAAGCAAAAATAAATAGGTACCTTCAATAAAATTATTTAATGTAAAAAAAAACGTAATAAATTACACGAAGAACTTCTTGTTTAGGATTAAGAGGAACGTTGGCAAAAGATTTTCGTCGAAGAAGTGCAGCGCGCCCTCCGTGGAATGGAACGTTTTAATTAATTTTTCAAGTGTTACTTAAGATGGAAATGTTATGAAAACATTAAGTAAGAGGAATAGTTCGCATTCAGACAGAACATCGTCTGGAAAATAGTTGAGAATTTGTAATTTAAAATGTTGAATGTATTTCAATGTGTTTCCTTGAGCAATATATGGATATTTTTGAAGTAGGTGATTAATGATTTATATTTACGGATCTTTGACTTATTTTAAGTCAAAGTCATGTATGAGGTTTTAAAAATAACATTTATAAAGAAATACTTAAAAATATATTTCTGGAACTAATATGCCATGTATTAAAATTACTAGACTAGAAAGCTTTTGTATATTACTAATAAAATATATTTTATTTAGAGCCGCTTTTTTAATCAACAGATAACTTTGTTTGAGGAATAGTTTTTAAATTTTGACAGGTTTTTACATACATTATCTGTCAAAACGTCCAAATTATTCCTCGTATAAAATTATCTGACGACTAAAAATCGGCCCTAATAAATCTTGTACACTGCAAAAAAGGCAGTAATTTCGTAATAGGATGGCATTTATGACTACATAGACTGATATTTCTTTTAATTATTCGAAAAATTGGAAATTAACATCCAAAGCAAAGTCTACTTACCATTTTAATTTCAGCCTTGAATTAATTGTTTTAATTGAGTCCTTGAATTCAGTGAATGATAAAGCGAATCTAAACACAGTGCGATCTCGAACACACATCTAAATGGAACTGTGTTTCGAGTGATGAATCTAGTTAATGTAATACTGGCAATACATAATATCGTTGACTAAAAAAGTTCATCCTCATAAATGATTTCCCCGACTTCGTACGAGTCGTGTTCGATAAATAAAACCGGCACCCGTATACGGGTTTAAAATATGATTTTATTTTAAGCCACATCTTAGGATTCAAGACATGGATGGGATGGGATGGAAGGCGGCTTCCTGTGAGAAAAGTTTTTAACAAATTAAAACAAGTTTTTTTATAGTGACATACATTCTACAAGCTGTACCTCGCGGTTTTACACATTTAAATTTTAACTTTGCTTCTTAGAGTTTTTATATGGCCTAGACTGAGTGTTTCTCAATTATAAGAGATAATTTTTCAAATCGACTGGTAGTTCTTAGGGTTTGACGCGTTAAATTATTATACAGACTCAACAGTTTTATAATATTACTAGATATGCGCTGCGGTTTCACTCGTGTTTATTTTTTTAGATTCTCGCCGGTCGGCCAACCAGCCCTCGTGTATCATACTCCGCGCCGCGCCGTGCCAAATGTCCATTCCGCGCTATTACTATTACTTTTTAACCTATACTTTGTATGATAATTGCTCCGCTCCTAAGGGTAGTAGCGTGATGTTAGAACCTCCTCAATAAATAGGCTATAAATCTATAAACCAAACCCATCATTATTCAAAGAAAGTCCCTTATACTCAAATTAAAATTTCCCAGAAAACTGTCACGGAATAGTTTATGTCGATGAACATCTGTTTTTATGTAGGACAGCGATAGATATTACACGGTGGTATATTACACGTTCTTAAAATATTTCATATTTAAGTGAACTCCGTAAAATGCACTATTTGTTAAAGTATAACATTTATGATAAGTCATAAATGTATACTTTATGTCAATGTTGTTATGGTTGAAATTGGCAGAACTTTATTTGAAAATTAATTCTCACCTGGGTCTTCTGGACTGTGTCTAGACTATAGCTAGAGACGCGCTAGCTCGTAATTTAAACTCAGTTTAATTCCCATTTGAAATATGAGAATAAGGAAACTATGAAGACTTCGCCTTGATTATTTTTTATTATAAAAATATACTTATTTATATAATATTATTCCCGCCACTCCGCACACGTTTATTGCGCAGTAATTTCGTTGTCTTGTGTTTTTATTTCTACTCATTTTTTATGATTAAAAAAAACGTTGTCAATTCTTATAAGCCTATCAATTCAAGAATTACATAAGTTCCTCGAGTGAAAATTTCATAAAAAAATCTTAAATCGGTCAAGCCCTTTTTGGAGTTAAATCTAGACAGACAAAAAAAGCATTTCGTGATCAATGGCTTTTATAAAATAAATATGTATATCATAATTTTTGAAAATTAAATTACATTTACAGACAGAACGACAGATATATTAATATAGATAAAATTCCTGAGTAATAGTTATAAGTAATAACCGAGGTTAAAATGGGATCACTTGTAAAATATCAGCGATCATATTCAGCAAAAAACTCGACTGGGTTAGCCTATTTTTTTTTTTGCTTGTGCTTTGTTGCCGCTGAATTTAAATTAATTTAGATAATAAATCTTTAATTCCCTAATTCATAATGGCAATAATAACCATCATTTACCAGGATTGGTTGCCAGAATATAAAGGAACACAAAAAAAGCTCCTTCGATGCGAATCAATAGCGAATACGATTTGAATGAAACCAGGGAGAGTAAGAACGTACAAATGTTATACCAACGGTCTTGCGTTCTATGGTGCTGGTCGGTACTGATAGGTTGATACATGATGCAAGTTCCTAAACCTTCAAGCATACTCAGGCTAGAAAGCGATGAGTTCTAGAGCGGTCGATCAATAAATTAGGGGGCGAGGAGACTTTTTATGCATCATTGCTATTTTTCATATGAAATGAAAAATAATTTGTCATGTTAATTATGAATTTTGTGTCATTGCCAATTTTCATATAGAATATGATAAAATATTTGACAAATGATAGGTAATTATGAATGATTTTTTTTAAATATGAACTTGTATTTATTTATAGTAGGTTGAGAAGTTAAAACCTCACCTGATCTTAAGTGACGATGTGGCCTAAGGTGGTAACATGCTAAGCCTAGTGGAAGACTGGGTCTTAAGTGCAGCTGCCGGAACACACCTTCACAGAAAGCTGCAGGAATTCGTACTCAAGTTCATCGACGCGACGCCCGTATACGCTGCCAATGAGTCATCATTGCTTCAACATTTGTTGTTACACTGAAAGAAAATGCACTTTACTTTGCTTTTAAAATATAGCTGATTTTCGCTAATAACGTGAGAAAAAACAGTTATAACAAATAAAACGAAAATCAATAAAATTAATTCACATTATTAGCACTGATGTCTAACTTCATCATATCGTACTTCCGTCACAAGATGCGCGCGCAGCTCTCAATGTTTACTCTCTACTAAACGCGGTAAAAAAGCATAACTTCACAATATAATTTCATTTCATTATAATTCCAATTATTTAAATATCAATAAGTTCCACGTGACGGCGGTGATCCGGTGACAGTATCGACAAACAACTGGCCAGCGCGAATGTCGGTGGTGATAGTAACAAATTAAGAAGTATAACCCTCGATGGATGTAATATTTCTTGAAGATAAATTTAATAAACTACCGCCAAGCTACGCAGCTACAATGGTAATTATTTGATTTAATATGCTCATCTCCACTTGACCCTGTTCAAGCTGCGGTCACGTATAAACCTTCACTTGAGAGGTGTACTTACGTGTAAGTAGCCAGAAATATCGTTCGCCCAAATGTAACCTAAGCCAGTTCAGGGGATTAAAAATTTAAAAAGGAATTCCGGGAGAGACGTTAGATAGAAATAGCTTCTGTTGAAGTTGTTCCATTCGGTTAAATATTTTTACTGTGGTTGAATTTTAAAATGTCTCTAAACTTTCGTGTTGCGTTAGATCTGGACCCATATAGAATTTTAATCATAAATGTTTCGTGCTATATGTAGAGGCTGTAGATTATATTCATTCGGAGGAAGATGTAAATAAGCATCATTTTGTATTTCAAATTCAAAAATACCGAAGTCATACATTATCCGAGAGAGAAAAATTACTGACTTGATTTGACTTGGAGCGTCACAATTTTTACCCTCGACTTGTTGTTATTTAATGAATGGTTTAGGAACGCATAGGGGATCAGTAATTATTTTCGTCTCTTAAGATTATCTTTATCCTAGTTTTTTTTTTTTTGAGGTTATGTTGGTATTTTTTATAGTCTATAAATTAAGGAATGATAGATGCTTCCCATGAAGAATATATTTCAGTAAAACCAGTCAAGCCTTTTTTGTTAAATCCAGACATACAAACGGACATACAGACAGATACAATTTTAAATGTCAAATTTATGATCAATGGCTTCTAATATAGCTCTATCTATATGTATAAAATTTGGAAAAAGCATGTACTGGCAGCGTTATGATTTTATGGCTGGTACAGCTTTATGAACATATACAATTCGATTAACAAATTTATCGATTAAAATATTCGCAATTTCAATATAAAGATATATTGAAAAGTCCGTGAATGCAATCGTTTTCTCCCCCCTAGATGTATGCCGTAAAATGCAGACTGATTGCTCGCTCTCTGGATTATGAAGCTTACACACTACACTTTCTTATCTTTAAATAATAATTTCAGTACTTACTTGATACCATCAAAGTTGGGAAACGTAAACTATTCAATCGGTAACAATAAAACTGTGCACCTACCATGAAAGTTTTAAAAAAATATATATTAGCATGTGATGCTTCTGGTGTCGCATGTGATGCTGCTTCTGGTGCCATAATTATTGGTAGACATTAAAAATAATTTATTAAAATATGCATAATAATTTCACCTGAAGGAGAATTCATGGTACGAAATTTTCTTATATATCTTTATTACGATATAATATTCATAATAATAATATATATTTTTTTACTTAATTTATTCTTTTTTGTTTTTGGAATTAAGTTTTCTAGGTAGAAATATTTTTTAAATAAAAAAGTAATGTAATTGTTACTGCGCAACAGACATTTTCGAAGGAGTTGCGGTCGATTACACGTTCTATTAAATAATGAATACTAACTTTGTACATTTGACCAAGACCATAATACTTTTTCACCAATATCATCAAACTCAATATTTAATTAGAAATAACTATGTGATTAAACATAATATTAATATATAATTTAAACTGGATGCATTCCTTTCTCAGATAAGTATATATTTATTATCTATGGTTATTTTACGACATTTTGCTGCTAGGTGTATTACTATTCTGTGATTTTTTGTGCATGTTGTATGTTGTATTCTGTGATAATGTAAATCATCAATTTGCATCCCGTTTTACTAGTGGTCTAGCGTTACTGTGAAAATGTCGAGGCATTGGATTAACAGACAGGCACCGATGTCTATCAATAGACGATGTATCAATTCATATACATAAAACTATGCATATAGGTTCCTTAGAAGAAGCGATATTCAGTGATTAATTTATTAGAGTCTTAGATAACTCCTACTCAGGTAAGACGATCTTACTTTAGACTAGAAAAGTCGTTGAACTGACGTCATGAAGGTCAGCGGGAAGCGTGTTAAATCTCATAGACTAAACAAACAGATGTGACATTTTACGGAGTTCCTATTGGAACTTTAGACCTTAGTTAAATGACAGTTTAAATAACTAATAAATTTATAATTTTCTCGTAATCTGAAAAGGAAAATACGGATAGTTGTAATATGTAGCATAGAACAATAGTAGTTAAATCTTAAAAATAATAATTAAATAAAAATATTATTGAATACCTATTTTAAATAACAAACAAGCATAGCATTAGTGTTTTTAAAAATTATATGTAGTCGTTTGCGTAACTGCACGTGTGAAATACAAAATAGAACCTGTTAGGTAAATTTTAAAACGCTTTTCGGAACTGTACCAAAACGTACATAAAAGAAAAACGATACAAGACAGAAAATCTCCTTATTGTAATTAATCAAAGTAAAGTAAGTAATTACTTTAGAATTTAAGTTAAAATAAAAGTCGAGTAGTAGGAACAGTGTAAGTTCTCCATAAGTCTTTACTAGACATAAGCAGTGCTGGCGACGAAGCGAAGCCGCGATGTATGTAGCGTTGAATGCTGCAAATGCGACGCAATCCCTCTTACAACACTTCAGTTTTGAATCACTTTGATATCTTGAATGGGGTGGAATTGTGCGCGCAGACAAGTGGAAACTATTACGTCTTGCTTTATAATATGTATGATAGTTTATAAATTATATTTTTCTATCATCTACTTAAGCGTATCCGTTATGTTTTTCAAAGAACCATTTTTCACTTCTGTTTATAGCTTTAAATAGAAAATAAAAAATATGTAATTACCGTATGTCGTATTTTTTAACTTTATATGTTTTATGTATGTATGAATATATTTTCATTATGTTGTTTTTTGTTTTTTTTTTAATTTAACAGTATTTAATTAGTCAGTGAATAGGTACTATATAAATCACGAAAATCATTGAAAGTGTTTATTATATATGAAAAAAATAACATAATTATTAAACATCTAAGTTGAATTACGATAGAATTTAATATTAAGGAGTTCAGTAAAGTTCAGCAGGAAATTTCTGTTTCTTTAATTATTTTCATTTTTTAATTTTTCTTTTATTTTAGTCTAGAATATGGATTGAATTTTTTAATTAATAAAAGTTTGAATTTTTAACTTACATAATACGTCTTTTAGAGAGGGTCAGAGGTCCAGAGGGCCTCGCGAACTGTAACTTGCCTACACAAATTTAGAGCTTGCCCCGCCACTGGATAGCCAGATTCATGAGGAATATTATAGGCTATCTAGCATTAGGCTAGCATTAAATATTGATTTTTGTAAAATAAGTCGGAAAACACAGCGCACCAGAACTGCTTTATCCGCGTGCGCTGGCGTAATGCATAGTGATACGTAAATACAATGTTCTAGAAAAATATTGCTCTTTAGTAGGTATATCTAAAAAAGTCCCGATACCATATGCCTGTCTCTTATACAAAAGCCAAAATAAGGTATTTTGTGACAAAAAAAATATTGAAAATTGATTTATGTACATGATTATTAGGCATGGCATATTATTCCTTAAGAGCGAAAGTTATTTTCATCATGAAGACAAATTTATGAATATAAACTTTGCCCTTTATAATATGTTATGTGGATACATAGTTTGGGAGATAATGGAGAATTAAAGTAATTTTACACTCGGCTCGGGTCTCGTTTTCTTTTAAATTATACGCGGGTGAAACCGCGAGTAACAGCAAATAATCAATCACATGCGTGCGTAATGCTTGATGAACTACCTTGAAAATAAGAGTTTCAAAAAATGTGGAACGCTTCACGATTTTGCGTGTCATCCTTGCGCAGGGGCCATGCTAATCTTCTCTGTATCGTTCCAATTTTAGTATATGTACTGCCGAAGCAAGTACACTTTATTTGTTATTAATCTAGTTTATATATCAGACGCTACAAAAAATACATCTTGCGCGAAGTAGAAGTTTAAACTATTTTTATTATTACATGAAGTTATTGCATATAATTATACTTTTTTAATTTTAAAATCCTAATTATAAATACATTTTATCGATTTATATTAGAATTAAATTCAACAACATCATAAAATCATGAAAACTAATTTTTCTTAAATAATTTTTGTTTACAACGCCATCTACGTTGCGAATATATTAAATTAACGTAATCTTTAGTTAGACAGCGTCGGCGATCAGTTAGTTCGGTTGGAGGGCAGCACATACTAGTTACAACGCCATCTACATTATTTGTATGTGTTTAATTAGCGTTATATGTAGGTTCGAGCCTACCATTTATTCTAAGTGATAGCAATAAATATAATATTGAATATTTTAATTTCTACTTTTGAAACAAGATGACGCTAGAACTAAATTCCTCAAATTCTGTTATAATGATATTAACCATTATTTTTTATTTATTATGAGAATAAAATATAATTCAACTATTATGTTCTTGGGAATTATTATTGCCTAATGATTTCACTAATCGTAACGTTATGTGAAAGTCTGGGAAAAACGATAGCCACCGCGTTATCCCCGTATATTGTTACCGTGTAGTTCATTATTATTGATATCATTATGATATGCGATTACTGCGGCGATACCATTATTATATAACTATACCTACTAGTTCAGAACGCTTTTTTTATTATAGTAGGCATGGTGAAGTGATTTCACAGTGGTGCCTGATAGTGTAGTACAATTCAAACACAACGGCTCCCACCGGTAGACGATAGGCAAACCATCGTCGGTCGCCACTATCATGGGGCCTGCAAGCCTCTTAAAAGAATATCACTGCGATAGGGTTTATTAAGACAGTCATAGTGCTCGCGACCTAATTGCCTAGTGAACACACGACCTGTATTTGTTATGTGTAAAATCTATGTAATTATGACACATGTAATGCGAACATGATTTCAAACTAATGTAACGTGTTCACTGGGTGGGTACAGATCCCTACCATCCCACTTGATTACTGGATATACCGTCTGATTCCAGAACGCCACACGCCTTATGCATTATGGCAAACATACCGATAGGCATGATGACTAATTTTGAAAAACATTTCTAAAATATTTTTACGTTTTTATTATTCACAAAAATATATGTATACATTTTTGCATAAAATACAGGGTTAACAGTAAAAATTGACTTTTTTAAAAACAAGTTTTAAATTGACGCCAAAACGCTCGAAAGTGGCATGGCGTCTTCGTGACGTCACGGGACCGTAAGCGCCGCGCCGCCAAGCTAAATATACTTGCCATATATCAATCAGGTATGTATAGGCAAACTATGACATGTTGAGGGCCAAAGTTTAGCGTGCAAATACGTTCGCGGGCCGCGTTTAAAAGTACTTATTTTGTTTATTTATTTATTTATATTATTATTTATTTATATAGTTCAAACAAAAAAAAACTTTAATATAATAGATAGGACGTTTATTACGCATTATATTTTTGAGATGAATAACAAATGTGAAGCGTAATAAGTTAACAAGGATAGATAGAAGCGGTGCATAACTTTCTGTCTTTCTTAAATATTCTTAAGTAATAGCTATATTATCATGACAGTTAATAAAAATAGAATATATATATATATATATAATCAGGCCGTTCCATTCTCAACCACCTCACTTATATGATACACGCTTCACTTGAAACGTACAAAATTACCGAAATAAATCTCTCGTAAGACCCCAGTCACCTCTATCTATTGTACCAGACGAGCAGGTAATTTGTGGAACTACTTAAACTAACATAACTTTACTAAAACATTAGTGAGATGGTATACTTAAATAGTACCTATACCTAGATTTTAAATTATAATAATAATAATTTTGTAAGTAAATTAATATCTATCCATATATATTAATTTATTTTCCACATCTGTTTGTGAGAATAGAATGCATACTTAGGAGTAGACCAACAGTCTTATTCCTTTGGTCTGAGAACGCGCATCCCTTAAAATGTACTGAACCAAAATAAATGTAATTTTCTGATTATTATATGATTGATACCCAGGAAGGATCTAAGCTACATATTAGATTTTCTATAGTGGCTAAGCAGTAAAGATGAAATTACAAAACAGTATATAGGTGAAAATATGTGAGTAAACATCTAACAACAAGTCTGTACTTGACGTGCTGTTTTTAGAAAGTGTTTTAATTTGTTTAACTGTTTTATAACCAGTTTGTCTTATTTCTTTTTAGTATATAATATCAACTATGTAATATTTCTCAAATTTCAGAAAATATTACGTCGTGCGTATTTGAGCTTAAATAAATGCATTAAATAATGATTTTTTTTCTTCTTTGTTTTTATTTATTTATTTAATTATTAATAAATTTTGCAATAGAGTATGAATACTATTTAAAGCATTGTAAGTAAAAAAGCCGTGTCTCTTCTGCGATGTAAATTCTATAGAAAAAACCGCCATGATGTTTATCACTATTTAAATAAATCTGTACATATAATAAAATAAAATGTTTGTTTGTAATGTCATTTTTACTAAATGCATATGTCCGTGCAATTTTTGTCCGTTTGTCTGTTTGTTCGGGCTAATGTTCGAAACGCTTGGACTGATTTTAACGGCACTTTCCCTGGTAGATAGCTGATGTTATAAAGAATAACTTAGGCTACTTTTATTTTAGAAAACTACAAACTATGGTACTATGGTTCCGCACAAAAAAAAGCTTTTTTAGTAGTCCACGCGAGTGGAGCCGCGGGCACAGTTAGTTGTTTCTATAAACGTTCTTGTCTATTTGTAGAATATATGTCAATGCTTACATATAAGTCAGTCATAGCAGAACACCAGTGAAGAGGGTCCTAATGTTTCGACTGAACTACATGAGCCAAAAGTCCTCTCAACATATTGCTTATATTATCCGGGGATCCAAATTTAAAAGTAAATTTGGATGACAGACTTAAATTATCTACGGCGTATAATCCGGCGATAGGAAGACTTAAACCTCGGATTCGAACAAGGGATAACGCATCAAGTACAGTGAGTGTAGTGTGACTGATAATGAGCAGATGAATGTAGTGTGTCAGATAATAACTATAAAAATATTTGTATTGTAAAAGTGATCCTTATGGCTTGACGCTAAAGTTTACAATTCGGAATTTGTACCGTCATATCGAGCACTCTCTTTTTCGGTAATAAAATGAGACATGTTTGATAAAATTATATGAAAACAGCCGCTACAGACAATTTTTTGGTAAGCCGGACGAACTCTAGGCACGTCGCGAAGTCACGATCTATTTAATTTAAAATGTATGTATAGTAGTAACATATGGTGTATTTTATGTTGCTTTTAGTAAAGTGCAACTGACTACTTGTGGTTTTGACAACTGTGTTTCATGAAGCACGCCTTTTCAGTAAGGTACAGCGGTTCTAGAGTAACATAGAATTCATTGTGATACCGCTAAGAACATGTGAACTTGTACAATCGTAAGACCTATGATTTAATGTCGCCCATAACATTGTTGTAGGTTGTAGCGTCTTATAAATGTTAAACATTATTCTCTCGGTAATATTTTAAGAAGCAAACGCTTTACGAGGTTATATCGTTTGGGAAATATTTATAACTATATTAATATACCGTTTGAATAAATATAGCGATTGATAAATGTACTTTAAAAAAAAACCTGCTTTGTTTTCAGTTTTTTTTATTATTATTATGAGCAGGTATGCGTGTAGTTCATAAATTATATTGAGTGGTTACTGGAGTCAACAGCTGTTTATTCAAGTATAGTTTTAACGGTTGGCCACAATCTCACCTGATATTAAGTAATGATGTGGCCGAAGATGGTAACACGTTAAATCTAGAGGGACTATCGCTTTAGTGCAGCTGCCGGAACACGCTAGTGAACCCATATCAATGGAAGCGTTATCCAAACACTTAAATTGAAGTCAATAACAGGTTAGGAACTCTAAACGGCTTTTTTGGTAGTCCGTGTTTATAAGCACACTCTTCAAATAGGAACACAGCAGTGGACGGAGTATTTCACCATAATAATAATAATTTTACCGAACACGAATAGATGAGTAAATTGATATAAATTGCTATCGAATTGATACTGAAAGTTTAATTACAATTTCACCTGATGTTAAGTGACGAAGTGGCCGCTAAGCTAAGTCTAAGAAGGAATCTGTTCTATAGTGCAGATCCCAGAACACACCGATAGGTGTTTTGCGATTAATTTTCAATTTGATGATGGTTGAAGCGATGATGGGTCAGTGGTAGCGTATTTAGATACCACGTCGATTGACATAAATTCGAATCCTATTGTACAATGAGCCTGAGCTTTTGGCGAAGGAAAACATCGTGATCAAACCACAGCATGGTGATAATCTGTGGCCAAGACACCTATGTGCTACATAGTCACTTAAAATCAAGGAAAAATGTGGTCATATGCTAAACCGTCAAACTATAAAAAATACTACCACCATGCTATTTTCGCTAAGATATTAATCTTAAATTAATTGTGGAATTTGTATATGCGTCTTGCAGCGCAGAGTCCGAGTGCTCTACGGCTGAACGGTCACTTCAAAACATCGAAACCTACCTATTAAATTATAATAAATTTATATTGACATAATCCGAGTATTGGTAAATTAATGGCGCGTGAAATTTGTCTCCCGGCTTCCAACCGCTCTGTGGCGTTTAGGCAGATGTTTTATGGAAAAAAACATATTTCAATTGACCAATGGTCGCAGCTGGTAAGTCAAATTTCACACTTAATTTGTGCCACAGCTTAGCATTGGTTCTCATTACTTTTTACAGTTAACAGTCTGTTAGCGAACTATGAAGTAGTAATACACAGCATAACATTAGGAAGTACGTATCTGTTTTTTTTTTTAATATACATCTATGGTGGCAAACATGCGTATAACCCGCCTGATGATAAGCGGTTATCGCAGCTTGTAACACCAGAGGTGTAATTTGCGTTGACTATCTTGAACCATATTTTTCTAAAGAGCTTTCGAAACCATACTTACCGAAGAAATAGACCACAAGATTATTTGTTTGCGATCTTCTATGGGGTATTTCACCAGTCGGGCTGCCTCAAGTAGATAGAAATTTCCCAGTGTTCTACGTCTCTTCAGTGATTTTTGTTATATTTTACTCATCAACCACCAGCTTTCCTAGTTGAAACGAGGAGGTACTGAAACTATCATTAGGCATTCAACAAACAAATTTGCTGAATAAAAGAAAATCATATAAGCAGAGCCAGTTTTGGAGAGGAAACAGGGTAATACGATATTATAAATTCGTTTATATTACATAAGGTTTATCACTTGGAGCTGCAGTTCTCTTTCGCTCTCTATTCGATCGTTCGGGTATAGTGCGACAGCAAAATATTTTGCCGATGAGATTATGCCGATCGCTTTTCTTCCTGACCGTACTGGAATCAACACCGGTACTTTCAAGAATGAAGTCGGATCCCAACCGCTAAACGAGAAAGGGGTTCATGACTTAATTTCTTTTGAAACCGCCACAAGTATAATTTAAAAGATGATTAGTCATCGATGTTGAAAAACAATATCATGATTGGCTCAGTCATGGATGATAGGGTTCACCTGCTGGCTTGGTCACCGTGAAATTGACTGCCAATACCGCATAACCCTAGGGTAATGGACTCCATTACTATTAAATTGGTTTTTGAAGCACTATCTATTACAAAACACTCTTACTAATAAAAACGTTTTGTGTTTTTACACTAATCGAAATCGGAAATTGGAAAATATATGTAATTATTAGCCGTTAGGTATAATTCGTCTTTATTTCGTCAGTCAAGAAGTCAAAATTTATATGAAGATGCGTTATTAAGATTAGACTTTTTGATAATCCAATATATTTATTATATCTTTTGAGTTGCTCACATCGGCCGGTAACATAGCAGCTTTCTCAACTACATTTTTAAAATATACACTGAGTTTTAACATTAGTAATAAACGTTTGTACTGTAAATAGAAGCAAGGAGGAATTTATTATATCATTGTTTCACGCGAAAGTAGTAAAGCAAAAAATTTTGATTAACCAAGATAAATAAAAAACTCCAATAATTATTTTAATACTAGCTTTCTAAAATGACTATGCAACACCTGATGGGTAAGTACAGTACAGTAAGCAAATAACCGTCGCGTCGGTGACATAAATTTCATCGGCAGTCGTCGATGTCATATCGGCCTGCTCAAATGCCTCTTCACATCTCGTTTTAAGGACCCAATATCATAGGAAGTTTTTTTTTTTCGACCTGACTCTATTGTTAGCCTTAGGGTCCATGGAGCCTTTACGGCTTTTACAGCTTTACCGGGCTTGGGGGCGAGCGCTTAGGGTACTCAGCCACAAAAGCTTTGCAACAACATCCGAGGGTGCCTAAGTGGAAATAAGTCGCGATCTGGCTAATTCCCTATATTTCGATGTAACTAACTATACATATATACATGTTTCTTCCCCCTGGGAGGAGGGAAGGAACATGTGTGTGTCTATTTAGTGGTCTGAAAATTTTTGTCTAGGTAAAAAAAGAAAAAAAAATGTCCCTTACAGAATTTATGTACCTATGTGGTGTGCATGTGTGTATCATGCAGTGTCATGGTATCATAGGAAGGAAGAAACACATTGGCTGGGAGACTATTCCACATCTGCATGGTACGACAAAGGTAAGATAAAGGTAAGAATATTTGTTCGTATTGTGATAGGCGTTACGTGTGTATGTGGCTCCGAAGAATAATGGATTGTTATTCCATAGAACATTATTCTAACACGATTTTAATATTTAAAAAAGTGTCTAAATTAGTGAATTGGTGAGCGTCGAAAAAAATGTATTCAAAATGTGATATTACTGACGATTACTCCATATTATTGTAACTATGGACGCTCAAGAGAAATAGTAAATCTATTTATATAGTGACACCAAAAAAGTACAGAACTATCAACACTATTCCAGTTGCTATCTATCATGACACTGCCTGAAGATAACCAAGAAATACATAGGAACGAGAATAGATTCTATGATAATATTTAGCCCAAAAACTTTTAAATCCTTAGCAAACTTAATATTAAAAACATTTCCGAAACACTTCAAGAAGTTTCTCCCTAGGGACTGGCAGTGAAACTTCTATGTACATAGGTACTTTATAACGAACGAGTTTTTGACAACCAAAAGTTGAGTCGTCCGGTGAGGGATTTAAAGTTCACAACACTTTCCTAAGTTTCTGGAATCATTATATTTTACTAGTATTTGCAGCATTTAGCATTATATTTTACTCATAATAAATTTGACAAAATTTTATTTCACGTTTCAGATTTTTTTTTATTTCACGGTTAGGTTAATTGTATGTGCTGAATCTTTAGGCTATTTGAAGGTTTTATTAAAACCCCATCAAAATTGTTCAGTTTATATTCAAACATCTCAAAGCGTTGCATAGTCAGACAGTAGTTACACAGTTAGGCCGTCTTGTCAAGTTCCTGGAATTTAATCGTAGTAGCGCCACCTAGCGGAGAAATATAAAACTAATACAACACTAATACGTTCTATACTGGTAGTAACACTTCCCATGGCATATTTACACGCTGATGCTGAGCACAGTACAATCCGAAAACAACAGCGACCACCGAGAGAGTACATCGCCGGTCGTCTCCATCATGCCCGCCTGCAAGTTTCATGGCTGTTGGATATACACTAACTGACCCCGCAACGCGACAAACCAAAGGGAGTGTCTGTAACGGATTAATTTACATGTTTATAGTGGTCACAACCCAGTTGGGAACTGAAACCCTACCACCTCGTTTAAAATATATGACAATCACATTTCAGCTAAAACTGTAAACTGCACTTCTGTACCTACCTACCTACCTAGTAAAAATTAAGCGCGTCGTTATTTTCATATTTTTAAAGTACTTGCTTATCATAACGGTTAAAAAGTTATGGGGTAACAAGCACCATCTGTGAGTTTACTGCTGAAGAAAAAGTTTAAGGAATATATAAAAAAAAATCTTAAAGTTAGGGGAAAAGATTTAAAAGTACTTACTTTGTTTTAAACAAGGTAGGAATTTGTTTGGAAGAAATTCGACAGTGTTCAAGAGTACGCTACAGATGGCCGTAAAAAGATTGTACAACCTTTTATTTTGCGATCACTCCTTGATACGCGATTTCTCGTATTATTAATAATTAAAAAAATATACTGTAATAAATTCATTTTAACGTAAAACTTGAATTAACTGTTTCACCACGTGACCGAACCTTAATTAATATTATTTAAAATGTATAGCTTTTTTTGGGTGATACAGTTTTATAATTACTTTGAATACATCGATAAATATGAAACAATTTAATCAAATTAAAGACATTTATAATTGTAATTTATCACTTTTAATTATAATAAGTATGTTGATAATAATTCAGCGTTCAGGTAAGTACATTCTAAGGCATTTAGGGTATCAATTTGCCTAAAAGACCAATCAAAACTAAAAATACGTTTTTAAAGTAATTGTTTGGTTTCTGGAGAATTTAATAAAAAACAGATATTTGTTCATTGTTACTCAAAAATATATATCTATAACCCGTTATATTGTGTAAAAATTAATCAAAGTAAACTAATTTTATTCTACTAAATATGTATAACTCACGCTATTTAGAAAACTTTTTTAACGCTATAAGACAATTTCACTTGAATTAAATTTCTCCTTTTAATTTCTAGCACATCACAAAAGTCGAAATTTTTAAATTTCAATCAATTTTGTTAAATAATCGTAACGTATGCGATTGTTGTAACCACTTATAGATCATGACTTGAACCAATAGTTTTCCAATGTTTTCACGAATAATACAAGTACATACATACAGATAAAAAAAATCAAATGTTTGTTTACTTTATTTAATTAAATTCGACTTTTGTGTGATAATAGAATACAATAAACAATTTGTTATTATTATTTATTTGTTTAATTCATTTTAATGCAAAATTGCTATTTTAGTAATGAGACTTGTCCGTTAGTGTTACTGATTGTGTGTACTAACGACGGATTAAATGCTAAACAGGTAAGCAGGCACTTAGTGGCCGGGAAAGTGGCTCATAATCCTTCATCAACAAAACTTATAATCGCTTTTACTTCACTTAATGAGATTTTGTATAATTTACCAAAAACTTTTGTTTAACAATACCTTTCAACGGAATAAGATTCCAGTTTAATATAATAGTATTATGAAAATGATAAATGTTATGAAAAGCGTCGATGTTATTGATATTCATTGATTTTTTTGTATGTAAAATTTATATATTTCATTGTAATGCGGTTTGATTCACTTGCAAATAAAAATTCTTTATTGTATTGCATATATATGAACTAGCTGTGACCAGCGGTTTCACTCACGTATAATTTTTTAGATTCTTTACGAGCGGCCAACCTGCCCTCGGGTTCTGTATACCGCGCCGCGCCACACAGCCTGCCCGCAATTTGACTTCATTCTCAATCAACGTACTTTTTGACCGTCTAGGTTTTATGTTATTTGCATTGTGATGTTGGATAGCCTTTATCAATAAATCATATATACAAAAATCTTGTGTGCGTTTGTTAGTGGTTATATAACTTCTGAACGACTTGACCGATTGAGCTCATATTTAGGTGCATAATAATAAATGAAATGCGATATGTATTTTTCAAATCGGACTGATAGTTCCAGAGATTAGTGCGTTGAAACAAACAAAAACAGCAATATTAGTATAGACCAGCTGTGTCCGCGGCTCCGCTCGCGTGGTTTACTAAAAAAGTTTTTTATTTTTTGTGCGGAACCCTAATTGTTATGCCTTACAACATCAGCTAACTGTCAGTGAAAGTCAGATAAACAAAAATTTTAAAAATGAGTTTTTTGTTACAGGTGACGTGTATACTTTCATATGCATTTAGTAAAAAGCTGTTATTTTGATATTACAAACAGACACTTCAATTTTATTATATGTATAGATTATTGTATCGCAAATACTAATAAATTAAAAAAAAACAAAATTTATTAATTTGTAATTCACATTGGTTGTATAAATTTTCCAATAGTTTCGATATTTCAAAGCGATGCTTCGCCTTTGATCAATTTATTCGATTCTAAAGCGACGATTGCATGCAAACAATTTGCGATTCAAATTTATTAAAATAAGCGTTCTTCGAAACGGTACGGTTCTGTGGGGTTATGTTTGATTTTACTTGTACGGATAATTATCTACTGTGCTGTAAGGCATGACAGCGACAGCTGGTGGTGGGTTATTGATCTCTAGGTGACCACTGTTGTTTTTGAAATGTACTATGCTAACCATGAGGCGAAATGTCATTTTAACGAGCTATAATAGGTTCTGATCATCCCTTTTCCCACTAGTGAGTATGTCGCCAAACGTTTTTCTTAAAGTGAAACTTTTATTCTATCACCCCAGAATTTTTCGTTCATCTAACGCATGTCGCGTTACATTGTCGCATTACATTGCGCATTGTACATGTCGCATTGTCGCAAATAAAATTGAATTTTATGCCGTGCAGTCAAGGATTATAATCGTAAATTCGGAACATTGTTTATGTTAATGTGTGTTATTAAAGAATGTATGTCACATGTCTTCATAATTTGTATTTTTTGTAAAGTTTCACTTTCATCGTGGTTTCATAAAACCATACATTTTTTTAAATTGTGTTTACTAGCTGTGCCACGGGCTCCGCTCGCGTGGACTACTAAAAAAAGCTTATTATTTTATTTGCGCGGAACCCTAGTTATTTTTCTAAAATAAAAGTTACTAGGTTACTCCTTACAACATCAACTAATCAGCCAGTGAAAGTCCCGTCAAAATCGGACCAACGGTTTTGGAGATTTCCCGAAAAAACAGACAGCCAAAAAAATATTGGAAAAAAAGTTTTTTTTTGTTTGTTATAAGTGCCTTATAGTCTTTCATATGCATTTAGTAAAAAGCTGTTATTTCGACATTACAAACATTACTTATATCTCATTATATTTATATAAAGTAAATAGATATAATATACCTATAGGTTAAGTATCAAACTTATATTTAATGGTGATTGATACCTACAACTAATAATAATATAATAATAAAAATATATAACCAACCTCAAGTAAGACTGTAATTCTCAGGCCAGTCACTAACTGGTCGGCACTCCCGAGGACTGATTTAAAATAACTTGTGGGTCAGACTAAAATATAGAACGTCTGCTTTACGAGAAAACTTGCGGTTGAGCTATCGAAATCGAACCTATCATACTTTTTATTTTCAGTACTGCCAATTTTAGTCACTCCTCGTTCCGCTAGAGGCGGTGCTAACCATTATACTTAAAAAACTACCCGGCAGACGATGCGTTATCTGTTACATATAACATGACAACTAAGCCTCGAAATGAATGTCAGAGCTCGTTTTGTGGTCGTATGGAAAGGGCATTTAAGAGATTTGTTACAAATTGTAAAGCGACCTTGAGTAGTCCGTGAATGAAAACATCGTGATGAAACGAAAGCATGTTGGTAAATAATAATCATTCCTTGTTTGCGCTTACCAACTTCAAGGGAAAAACGTTACGGTTCTTGAATTTCTAGAAGCACGTTGTCAACAAATGTTGTTTTAGAATATTTGTAACTGTGGGCTATTGCCGTGGGTTAACGCAAATACCGTTTGTTTCACATAAACATTTTATTCGTAATCAAGATAATCAAAAAGACAAAAGTGGAACATACTCACTATTCAGGTGTTCTCAGTCGCAGTCTTAGTTCCGAGAAATCGTCTATATAGTGATCGAACTTTTACTGCTTCAATACCACTACTTTGTTGTTCCAGTTTTCTTGTATATTTCTTCCTTTTATAACTTCTTGTATTTGCTTTGTTATCCAGAACAGAACCTTCCTCCGTCGGAATATGGGTCACTTACATACCTACATTATAAAAAACTAAGTGTCAAAATTTCTAGAATTACCTTGACGTTTAAAAGAAGAGGAAAATATGCTATATTTAACCGACTTCAAAAAAGGAGAATATAATTCACATATAATTATCTATTAGTGCTTCTAAGTAAATATACAAAATTGTTTGTGTGCGATGTGTGCATGTTCCGTGAAATTTCCAAATATTTTTTTAATGTTCGAGAACAGGGAACCTTTTTATACAGATCGTAACAACATTATGTAAATTTCACAATTATATAAACACGGAATAATTTTATTAACAGAGAAAATAAAACGGATATAATAAAAGCGCCGAACACACGGTGAAATGACTAAGAAAGTAGATACAATTTCCTTGTTCATAAATATTTATGAGGGTAGCTATATAAACAACAACATTGTTTGAATATGCGTCGTTTGGATCCAAATTACTATGCTGCCGTAAACGTATATATACTATTTTCTGCATCTGTTTGCTCTTGTTTTTATTTTACTTTGTGAAAAATATATTACAATACTGTTCAAAAAGAATGATAATCGTTAAGATGCGAGTAATTTTTTAACAGTCCCTGTCAAGAATATAACAACACTTGCTAGCTAAGAAATCTCTTGTGGGCAGTCGTAATATACCCTAAAAATCCTAGGTTAAAACGTTGCAAGTTCGTTCCACGTGTGCTATAATTTTGTTGTTTGTTCGGTAGCTCATATTTGAGAGGTGGTCCCATATATTTTTTTTGGATATTGATAAAGCGCTTTAAAGAAAAAAAATTACAATAACTGAAGATATAAATAGAAAATTTCACACTATTTGTTTTATAGATGTTCAGCCATAAGTTCTTTGTTTATTTAGGTGATTCGTTTTTCGTTAAAAATGGGATACCTCAAGAGGGGTCCCATTTTAATTTCATTAGCGTAGGTTTCTAATATTAGGTCCGATTAGATTGTTAGGCAGGTTAGATTTTTTTTCGAAAAAATATTTTTTTCTTTTCGCTTATTCTGCTTTAAAGCAGATAGATTAACAAAGGGCATAGTATCATACGTATGAATGAAGGCAAAAATAATGGAACCTACAAACGGAGAAAAAACCCATCTATGTGATTTCTGTCAAAATTCTTCAAGTTAACTCAGTATACGCATTTTGTAAGGGCAATAAATAAGGGATTTTTGGTAATAGTGTTTTGTTTTATTGCTGTTTTGTTTTATATAAGATAAACTATAATTCCAACTAAAATATAAATGTGAAAAAGGGTTCTTGTTCGTCAGAAAGAACTTTCGGGGCGAGATCTAACGGGTGCTCAGTTCCATAGCTATTTCTGTACCTAATTATTGCTTTAGGAATGTAAATTCTTCAATTTATTTACAAAACAATTTGCCACTTTCTTTGATATCTAATCTCGAATTTATCACGTCTTAATTCTCGCTAATATTTATGTATCGTGGTGCTTTTTCTAGAATAGGTACTCTAGACACTGGTTTCTAATTGTTGTGTCGCGTTGAATTTATTTTTGTAATTCTTTCTAAGTTTATTGTTTAGTTACAATCTCATCTGATGTTAATTGTCGATGCGGCCCATGATAGTACCACGCTAAGCCAAGAGTGGAGCTGACTCTGAAATGCAGCCGCCGGAACATACCTTCTGGTGCATGGCGATAAATTCTCGACTGATTTCTGTTTGGTAAATAAGCCTCGACAATTGTACTTATCTGAATAGATTGCAACAACCGTACACCAGGTATAACTCTCGATATAGAGGCACGCTTAGGCATATCGTGTTTCAAAGTCAGCTGGTGTATATTCAGTAGTCTAGCGGAGTGGTGGGGATGTGTACTTGACTGAGTCACGACCACCATGCACATGGTGATAAACGTATCACATATACTCTGTTTTGGTATGTCATATATCAACATCTGCCAGTGTATATCCATCTGCCGAGAAGCGTGAAGTCCGCCGTGGTGGCGACGATTGGCGATGCATTACCGATTCCTCAGTGATCGCAGTTATTTTTGGTTTGTAGGTACTTACCGTCAGACACAGTGCAGTAACTTTGCCGTGCTACTACAACAACAAAAAAACAAATTAGCCATAATAGCCAGGCGGATATATATAAAATGCCCTACCAAAATGGATTTCATAGTGATGTTCTCCTTCAAACAAAACTCTTAGGTCCATTGTAAAATTGTTTGAACCTACATTAATCTACGTGGTGTCCGCTAATATCGAACCATCATTGCTTCACAGACACATTGTAATAGTGTTTGTAATGTAATGTAACATTGAATTTATTGATTCGCAATTAATCATTTCGGATGTACAGTTGTAATTATAATGTGTAATATTATCAAAGCGTACTACGCCTTGTAGCATATCAACGGGATCGCATTATACTTCGATTATAAATTAACCCGCTTCGTCGATTTTATTCTAACATAATTCTGGTTTCATGTATTTTTACAATGGTACATCAACAATAATTTTCCTGTCATAAGCCGTTGTTGTATTTTTGGTTCGATACGGAAAGGGTTGATAATTGGCTATTTTACTCGCGTTTATGTTACGATATAGTATTTCATTTTGAGTCATTTATCTATTTATTTAGTTATTCTGCTTTATTTTGTAAGGACAATCGCACACTTCGCTATTTGCTTCCTAACCAAACATCTAATATAAGTAAATATATAAATCGTCTATTGATTGCTTCAAACGGAAAATTGTTATAATTATTGAAAAAAAAACCTATTCAGGGTATTTGGGAAGTCAAATAACACTTTAAGACTTGAGACACCGAAGCCAACATTATCTGCACTTGCCGAGTAACGAAGGAGAAAATGGCGATAGCGGTGTGGTAGGGCTGTACAGTCCGAATGGTTTGCGACCACCGTACAGATGGTGAAAAGCTCGGCTTGGGATTCGCTTATACGCATCGCATTTTGGAATTATTTACGGAAGCCAGCATGACAGCGGCAACTGACTTTGGATTACTAATCTCTTGGTGCTCGTAATTTTTTTTGGATTGAATTCTGCCAATTTTGTCTTATATTAAAAAAAAACTAAATATCAGTCAACTATGTGACTAAATGCAGATTTCGTTTTCTTAATACACATTTAAATTACATGATACAAAGAATAAATTCTAGTTTATTTACATATTCAATATTTTTAGTAGATATTATTTATTTATTTCTTTATAATAACCACTTTATATAATTTAAAAATATTTTGTTGTATATTCTAGACTATTTTAAAAGAGAAAGACTTTTATACAATTTCTTGAGTACACATTTTTCTACGTCTTACAAGTACTTGTAACTTTTTCATACAATACAATACGTAACAATAAATACGAGAGTCGTGACGAATGACCGATTGAGTATACTCCATTCAATGATCTATAGATCGCCTGCCATATTGATCGAGGATTTAGTAGATCAGTGTGAAAGTATCGGTAATTTATGTCATCGTGTGACGAATTGGATCTTTTGTTGTTTGTGGGTTGTACGGTCTTTGGAGAGTGTTATTAATAGATTTCACTCTAGTTCACTCGCTTATTTCGATAAATAATTGTGCGAAATATTAACTGAAATATAAACTGTGAATAGTTCAGTTATTTATTGAAGTTATACCTCTTTTAACACGTTTAGTGGAGGGGAATTTGAGATCTGAGCGCGCTTCATGTGACGAAAGTGGGACATAACAAAGTTAGCCATCAACGATACTAATGTTAATTAATTTTATTTTTGTTATTGTATAAAAGTAATTTAACGGTGTTTAAATTAACATTATTTTAATCAAGCGAGCCTCCATAAAGTTATGTTCGTGGTGAAAAATAATTGTACAGAATTTAATATGTGATAGGAATAAACTTTTTTTTACAAATCTTTTTCTTTTAATCTAGCAAGTTTAATATTCTTTAATCTCTATCAAATTTTACAATACTGTACCTTGATATATATAAGAAGGATTGCATGATATATCCACAGAATGTAAATTGTTACGTCGTTCAAATTATATAATAAATTATAAACATACATTTTGACTATCAATTATTAGCTATTTGATCGTTGTTGCGAATGAAGGATAAAGTTAGTTGTTTGTATTTTTAATTTTACATTTGTATAATGTAATAAGATATTAGGTAGTAGGTGACCGAAGGAGGTAACGCATTACTTCTGATTTTCATCTTGAAGGTGGAAGCTAGTCAAGCAGGCATCAGAAAATGCCCTACCGGTTGATAATGACTATAAGTTTACAGCTTACACCGACTACCGTCGTTATAACACAACCTGATCTAGGTATTCCAAATTTCGTTAATTCCTTGCGACCAAGCGAGCAGGTTGAGGGAATGATTCAGTAATTAAATGTTTTTGGTAGCAAAAATACAAAAGAGTAAATTAATTAGACTAATTAAGTGAGGCTGAGGTTGATGAATTTTGATAGTCTAAGTAAATACGAAAATCATTTCATGTTATCTACTCCCAATTTTAATTCCACTCCTCTTTTAAAGACCCTGGTTAATAGATGCATAGAAGAAAATGAAATACTTCGTTGTAGGTATTTCACAAGTATGTAAATTATTTTATTCGCGTTTTGGTGTATCTTAATATGAGGAAAGACTTAACCATTCCTCATTTGAAATGTTTCAACTGCCTCTGATTATTTAAACATTACTAGGTAATGAATGCATAGTTCCGCATTTTCAATTTGAAAATACCCAAGAGAATATTATGTTATTATTTAGATTGGATAAAGTGTATTATATTGGATCACCTGTGCTCAGGGCGCCAGGTGCAGTCCAAACTCGCCGGAAAGCTAATGCCGCGGAAAATTAAAATGTGTAAATTGTGGTTTAAGATAGTATAAAATCCAATATTTCTTTACATTTAATTTAAGATATTACATAGTAGAAAGAAATTAACCATGGATTTAGAAATAGTGAGTTTGACAATAATCTGTATCTGATTGGATCGCGACTACCATAAACATGGTGTTAAACTCGTCACAGTGATTCTCTTGTATATAGTTTGTCGCGTTTCTTATGCACGTCTGTGTTCTTCTTCTCGTACTGTACTTTGGTTTGGCTCAGTGGTAGCATGTACGACCTCGCGTCGAGTGACGTGAGTTCGAATCCCTGTAATGAGCCTGAGCTTTCGGTGAAGGAAAACATCGTGAGGAAACCATAGCATGGTGGTAAGGCTTTTTCTAATGCCCATCTGGCTAGATACCACACTCAAGTTGAAAATCTGTCGCCAAACACCAATAGGTGTGTTCCGGCAGCTGCACTTGAGAGCCAGTCTTCCACTAGGTTTAGCGTGTTACCATCTTGGGCCACATCGTCACTTAACATCAGGTGAGATTGTGACCACTACGCCAAACTTATTACGTTAAAAAAAAGTACGGTGCCGTCACTTTGTTGAACTATTATAATAATTAAAAAATAGACAGCAACTGTTTTCAAAGTTTTTCTGTGTGATTAAAATTGCTGCTACTCCAAACGATTCACTGTTCCTGAAATTACCTTATCTATTTTGGGAATCCGCTGCCTATGTGACGTACAAACTGTGACAGTTTTTGTAATTAAATAATCAGAACAGTCTATAAGTTATTTATGAATATCGTCAGAGGATGTACCATTCAAATTTGACTAAGCCCGATATGTTAGTTCAAAATTCTAATGGCATAAATAGAATATATAAAAAGTATTATGTGCCTTTCAGTGTTGGATCATAAATATGTTTATTTTATTTTACTAAAACAATGGGCAATATTCAATGTCTTGAAGCATAGGTTTTGTATAATGTGGTCTAAGCTTTATTATTAATAGATTATGATATAATTCGCATGAGTTTCAGATTAACTAAGGTATAAGAATATCAGTTTAATACATAACTGTAAAATCACAAATCCCAAGCCTCCATAAAATATTCAAATTTGAAATAGTACAAACAGCAATTATAATAAAACTGCATTGTCATCAGTTACAGTAGAAATCACTGAGTGCCTTGTTACGCTTCCCCAATTATTTCATTCGTTTCACAAAGGAATAGCAAATTACCGTTTAATTTACTTGACTATTCAAATTTATACCATATTCGAATACTATAGAGTTGAAATAATGAAAATAAGCTTATAAATCCCGAATCACTAGTGCAGCCGTATGTTGTGTCACTGCTAATAGGTCATGGCTTTCAAAACTTATGTCATCTATTGCATTATTTTGTTCATTATATTTAGAACTTTCGGACGCTTCAATTAAAGTTGTTATTGAATTATAATTAAAATTATCACTTACTACTTTTATATTTTCGTCATTAATAATATTACAATTAGTGACATAATATATTAAACTTTTTCGATGTAACAATAAAGTTTAATTTGCTTTGCTTTTTCAGTTCTAGGTTTCAAATGTTCGAAGCATTGACATGTAGATGGGAGACGCAATACAATGCAATATCATTTGCTAGCGTAACTAATGCAACGGGTTTGATTCTTGATAAATGAAAATTTAAAATTGTTTCTAGATGTGTTTGCGAAACAACATTCGTGTATTTTGTCACGGTAGTATTACAACAAGTTAGGGGAAGTATTAGTTAGATATTTAATTATAAACAAAAATACACAATCCATATCTAAATACATATTATAGTTCAGATATATTAAAAACATTTTTAAAGCGGTAAGGAAAACTCATGAATTAATATTATAAATGTTAATGTAATTAAAAAAATTGAAACAGCGAAGAAATAAAAGTATTTTATGAGATTTATAATAAGTATTTGATTTTTGTTTATTGACCTCAAACATTAGGGAACTCTATTCATTGTGAATAATCTATATCGATGCCTAACGGCCAAAAGGGAATAACCGCCACTTTACAAACTTTACAGGAGAGTGGTTTAAAGTTCAAAATAAGCGAAAAAAAATCATATAAATTCTGTTATAGCTTCCGAAAGCTTGAAAATTTAGCCATATAGCTTTTAATTATTTCTCTACATAATGGCATGTTTAATTGTATATAAATCATCCTGCTAACACCATTTACTGTCGCTTAGCCTTAAATGGCCCTGATTGTACTAACAGGAAGAACGTCATAAATGAAAGCAACTAATTAATTCACTTCCAGCTCAAATGATTTAACTGCATCTTTAGTTTTATTTAAATTGAAGACAAATAACATAACTGTGAGTTTTTGGTACGTCAAGTAGGAGCAATTTGATATTATAGGTTATTGGTTAATGACAGACGGACAAGGAAATTGTAGTAAGTCAACAATTTCGTAAAGATATATTCAGCCAATTCTTACAAATGATTAAATAGGTTTCTAGAGCCCTAGGAATTTTTTTTGTTAGATCAGGCTTTATTAGAGATTACAATTAAACAAATCACAGCTTCAATAATTTAAGTGTGATATAGATATATAATATATATAGAACAATAAAAATATTAGTAAAGGCACGATATTTAGTTACAATTATGTACCTATAAGTAATCAATTCAAGTTAGAATTATTTTAGTTTCAAAATCTTACCAACATTACCTAAATAAACACTAATAAAATTAAAAAATAATGCAAAAAAATTAAGACAAAAATACAAAATACAAGTAAACAACAATGTAGTCTTATGATGGGTATCCTTAAAATTACCACTACACTTTACAAATGCCAAAAAACAGTAATCCTACATATTCCTAATAGGAAATTCTTAAAAAAACAGTACTACTCAATAAATAGATATTTATCAAAAAAAAATTGAAACTGGAAAAACAATCACCAAAAACTGCATAAGATTCTGGAAGAGTAGCATCCTTGACATAATTAACGATTGTAAGACTGTAATATTAATTAAGAAATATTTAAGGAATCACCATATCTCGACAAAGTTTGAGTAAATCATCGTGTTTTGCTTTTGATAAAGCTAGTAGAGATTTATAACATGCTGGGGGACTAATTTTTTATTTGACTGAACTTCGATAGAATATGATTTTGCATTTTCATTCATGGAGTTTTTAACAACAATTTCAGAACCCTTGTTTATTTTTAAATGTCACCACACGCATTTTACTTTCGCTGATTGCATCCCTCCTATTAAAATGTTTAAAGTTTAAACTCCACTTGTATACCATTGTGAAGGCGCGAAATTTTTTTTTTTAAATTTCTTTCTGTTATTGCCTGAACAGAATCTACTAGTATATAGGTATGCCCGGTTAACAAGAAGTTTATCTGGATTGTTTTAATATTTTTTTATCATTGCCATGATTATTCGATTTCTATTCTGACCTGAGCAACAGTCACAGTATAGTAACAAATTCTTTACTGTACCATATTTATCAATAATGTTAATGTATTTGTTGCAATTTCGTTGGCTCCTCTTTTTCCTTTAATACACCTTACGCGTGCCATTCTCATACACAAATTATATACAGCCAAATTAAGGGTATAAAATAATAGCATGCTGTCCACATATGGGGTATTTAATACATTTTGGAGGTCAAAGCTAGCACATAGTGCACTAGGGTAATTTTTGTGTATGTTTTGATGAACCTTGAATCTTTTATAACTTTAAGATATTGTTTTTCATGTTGGTTTCTTTTTTCTTCTATTTCAGGGTTATCTTTACTTTGTTCATATTTAAGGCATTTGATGCACTTATCCTTTTTAGGGATATGAAAACCAATGTTAAACTTCTCGTTGAATATAGACCAGAACATCCGATCGCTTTCTATGTCTATCCTTTCTCTACATAACTCTTTTTATAAATTTTGTACAAATATGATAATTTTTTATATTCACTTGGGAGGTAAACACGACTAGAATCTTTACGACAGTAGTGTGAAGAAACAGCTGGAAGACTTTTAATGAAATTAATTACTGATATTATTGTTGATTCTTTAGTTTTGTTATGCGGTTCACGTCTGCCACGGTTATCTTCTTTAGATAGTCCAGTTTCAGAGTTTTGTACGGTATATTGAATGAATTTTAAACTAAAATCCAAAGTAGCAGCCAGAAATTGTAAACACACTGATCGCTTTCCCTCACCTTCCGTTATTGAGTATTTATAAGTATAGGTAATATCGTTTCAGAATCAGAATCTTTGGTTCTCTTTCGTTTAATAGCTATTTTTTACGTCATAGATACCAGCCAATCTTTCCGCCATGTCGTTAATAGACTCCAAAAATAATCGAAACACATTTTTAATAGAACCCCTTTGGCTGCCTCAAGGAAGGAACCCTAAAAAGTTAATTATATATTTCTTATCAGTACTACTTTTTTCGTTACAAATACAAATGCTCATATTTATGGATATTTAGAAACAAAGATACGTATTGTATATTATTGTTATGAACATGTAGACAAGATGAAAGTGTATGTTGTATAGATGTAGAGACACCTCGCCATAAGTACCTACCGACAACTATAATAACATTTAAAAACTTTATAATTTAAGTTGCCATTCCCTCTGACAATCGAGGAACCATTCATACTTAAATAATTACTTACACATAGATCATTAATAATATTATGAAATCTAGAAACTTACCTTTTACATTCTCGAAGTAGGGTCGAAACGTTGCGCGCCAATATGGTTCGCTTGTATACGTGGCGCTTGTGCCGCACAATTGTGTTTGTTTCGAAAAAAAAGAAATATATAAGCGACGGTTTTAGTTTTTGTTGTACAAGATGTCCGACAGTTACCGTAACATTGAATTGGTGAAATGATAAATTTTAGTTTTACCTTTTTATATAACCACCACACTCCTTCGAATATCGGGAGGTAAAAAAAGGATAAGCGACAATATATTAGGTGAGATTCGTTAAGACAATTTGTGTTAAGCGCCTCCGATAGTATTGATACAGCGATAGTGAAAATAATACTAAGCGCCAAACAAAGTGTCGGAAATGTGGCCTAAATATAATAAACGACAATTATATTTTTCACAGAAACAGACAAAATATCCTAACCAGAATTTTAGAAAAATAAAAATCCAAGTAAAATGTCATAATTATACCTTTCTACATACATTATTTTTAGCCCAAACAGATTAACGGTCAAGTAAGAAAATTTTGTAAAAAGCCCAAATAACATAACTATCAGTTTTGAAATACAATTATTATCTAACTACCAAAATTAAAAAAACGCGAAAATAACTGTCGTTTACGACGAAGAAATTAGGCAGAAGGCCTTAATTTACAAACCGCGTAAGCGACAAAAAGTATGTCGTAGAATCACAAGACTTAGACCAAACGACGCAGAAAAAAAAGACGATTCTAACCATATATATAAGTCGATTTCGCATAAAATGTCGCATATCCCATTTTGGCCGTTAGGCATCGATATAGAAATACATATAAGATACATTTGAAAAAACTATGTGCAATATTTGAGTAATTTCTATTGTTAGAACAAAGAATTGATAATTTTCATACTGCACAACGACATGCCTTTATTTTAAGAAAGATTTTCTTTAATGACTTAGATTATCGTGATGATATGAGTAATTTTGCATAAGTGACTATTGTAATGAATGTATATCAGTCATTTTTATCTTTTAATTATATATATATATGTATATATATATATTTCACCTTAGTTGTTTCCTCATTACTTCATTTATCGTGTTTTCGGTCGCTTTCCGAAGGCATCTTTAGTTCTTTATATAGTTTATTATATAAATATTGTATGACAAACTTCTTTTACGTTCATATATATATAAAATAAGAAGGCCGTATACAATTATTGTATTTATTGGGTGGAAGAAACTTTTAAATTTAAAATATAGAACGATACTTGAAAAGAATTGAAATGAGACATCATTCATTCTGACTTAGGGGAGAGACAGGAATCGCTTAAGGAAACGAACAGTCTTTAATTACATTTGTATAAGTTTATTTATAATTCTGATTCTATTTATTGTTTGGACTCATGCTTACCTATCTGGAGTCTGTACAAAAAGTATTTAGCTACTACAAGAGACATCTCAAATTGTAATCGGTATTCGAAGGATTTGAAACTTTTAATTCATAATGGACAAGAGCCAAGATTGTTTATATATTAAAGCAAAACCTAGCGGTCGCTTTCATTCATGCTGGCTTGGCGATGCAGCTATAGAAACGGGAGCAGAATGAATATCTAATGCTTGTTTACCAAATTTATATACACACAAGCTTCTCAAGACGGATTATTATTAACAGCTCTGGTTCGGATGGAAGCATAAACGTGGACTAACTTTACTAGTGAAGTTTTAGTAAAATTAATATGATATAAGCCTAAGGTACTCTGTATTTTATATTTTACTTTAATCTTAAATGCCTTCGGAATACACATATATACAGTTTTGAATTTCATTTCATTAACCTTTTAATATATATTTTCCGTTATTTGTATCTATTCAATTGTCTACGCGACACTATAGCTAAAGATGACAACGCACTAAGTCTATAGAAATGGATTTTGCCCTCAAGCGTGGCCGGCGAAATACATCGCGATAAGTACTTCGCGACAAGTTTACCTATTGATGGTGATAAATAGTGAGGCGAGTATTAAAACATGTACTACCCTACTACTACTACGCTTGTCTTTCATCGCGATGTTTTCCCATCATCGAAAACTCATAAACGCGATCACTTTAAAATAGTGCATGGATTACTGAGGGTCCGACCTCTTTACATGATTTCTTCATTTGTTTTGGTGCTCAGAATGCAGAAGAGACTTCGGTAGTAAGCTATTAACTCCTCCTATATGAACACTTTTTTTTTTGTTTACACGATATCGAGGAACCCCAACAAACGTCTATTTTTAGCTTTTATATACGAATTTCCATTAAAAACGAAATTGAATATCCATAAAGCGTCAATATTCAGCAGCCTTCGAATTTAAAGCCTATGAAAACCAAACGATATATCCACAAACAGTTTCATAGGTATTCAGTGTTATAAAATTCGATGAGTACCGCTTTATTGTGGTAAACGTTCATGGGAAAATGAACCTTGTTGGAATTAGTTTACGTAATGTGTTAAGGTTATATTTCCTTAAGTTTATAAGAGTTATTGTTTACCACAAAACCTCTTTATTATTGTTTGTGATTGAGTGTTGAGTTGATTAGGGTTGTAAGAAACAGTTCAGTAAATTCAGATAAATTTGTGACTGGTAGATTTTTAGTTACAATTATAAATTTTATTGGGAAGTGATGATGACTTAATATAGTTCAAATTCTACAATGAGCCTGAGCTTTCGGTGAGATAAAAGAGCCAGATGAAAGTTAGTATTATGGAGCGCAACTTTTTTGTGACTAACTATCTATCACCTTCATTACAAAAATCTGCTGCTAAGCAACTATTGGCTTATTTCAATAAGCGCATTTCATTGCCAGTCCTGTATTCTAATCATATTATTTAACCAATATTGCGGCATCGGTTACATCGAATATAACGTTATGGGATATTGTGGTCAAACGCATAGTAAATAAATATGTAATTATACATACAGAATCAAACGTTACCTCAATAAAATTTGAAGGGAGGAGAGCGTGAGGTTAAAATTGAAATTCTTCATTTCAACTCTCTTCCTTGTAAATAAACTACATTCATTATCATCTTCCCGTGTGAAATAAACTAGTTGTGTATTTCACATTATATTTTAACATATAGCGCTGTCAGGTAATTTCCTATTTATTTTATCAAGTTCGTCATTAGTTATTCCTTTTGTTACCTACAGAAATATTTATTTAAGAAAATCTGATCAGAATACATTTATGAATGATAAAAAAAACATTTTAATGGGATAAGTGTTTTTCAAGTAATAAGAATACTAACAGACAAACAGACAGAGAGACATCGTATAAATATCGTCTCGTAATGCAAGATTTCATAAGTAAGGGAGAAATACAGTAGTACCTACTTGCCTACAGCTTGCCAGATTGCTTGACGCCTATAGACGTTATTGCTCCGGTTTTTAGAGTCGTAGCATGAAGTCTATAACCTTTTTTAATAATCAGGTTATAAAATACAAACATTTTTAAACAAACTCTTGAGTTTATGATAGTATTGTATTTAAAAAATAAATAAGGTTTCTTCTTCTTCTTATTAATTATGGCTCGGCACTATTCGTGCATTAGGCCAGTGTCAAGTATTTTACATTTTGTCAACAAAGCTAGGGAAATATTCTGTAATCTTTAAACATCGCTACAACAAGATGGCGGCACCCTTGTTAAAACTTTCCAAGGGAGCCTTTGTAGCAACTCAAAATTCATGTTCCTAGTTATTTATTGTAATCTACTTCACTTGTGCACAACAACCACACTACATCACGTAAAATGCCGCCAAAGTTACATAATATAGGGCCAAATGACATAAGTTTATGAATTAAAACAAAAACCACCACATGACACTTTAAGTTACCGCCAAAAACTCCAAATAAGGTTTAATGACAACCCTAATCTTTTAATGACAGTTTTTAATGGCAAAACTTTTGTTTACTTTTTTATGAAACAACCGCAACTGGACTTTTATGTTTTGTCTTTTTACCGCTTTTTTTTATTTTATCACATTCATCGGTAACCGGAGAAGCATGAATATTTCAATAGTCTCTGATCAAGGTTATAACTTAAACGAAGTAGTACATATATCAAGTATTAGTGTATAGTCTGCTGATGACGATAGTAATACCTGGAAAATTTTCAATCACAATTTTAATAGGAGGATGTACATTTATGTACAAATTTAACAACGCCAATATCGAATAACGCTTGTATTTACTGGAATTTTAATAAGTTTAAATAGTTAAAAAAAATAAAAAGACGCTTTATTACTAAAGCCTAACCCATTTCACTTGTCAAAACGAATCATATCAGCCCAAACTCGAAGGGTTTACTACTAGACACTGAAGTGTTCCAATATCCACTTCCTGGCTCCATCATCAGATCAGCTCCAAGACATCAAGTTATAGTGTTGTCATCCAAAATACATATACATACAAAGTTTCATTTCGATACGACAATTAGAAGTTGGTTTTGCAGCAATGATGGCTCAGTCATAGTAGATATGTACGACTTCGCGTCTATTGACATGAGTTCGAATCCCTGTAATGAGCTTGAGCTTTCGGTGAAGGAAAATATTGTAAGGAAACCATAGCATGGTGGTAGGGCCCGCCTGGCTAGCTACCACCCTTAAGTTGAAGATCTGTCGTCAAGCACTAATAGGTGTGTTCCGGCAGCTGCACTTGAGAGCCAGACTTCCACTAGGTTTAGCATGTTATCATCTTGGGCCACATCGTCACTTATTAACATCAGGTGAGATTGTGGCCACTACGCCAAACCTATGAAGATAGAAAAAAAAATTATTATTCCAACAGCTTGCGCTATAACGATATACAATTTAATAGCAGTTAATTATAAAAGCGTAAAACTATAAACAAATATGTTATTTCCCACTAACGGGAACCCCTGCTAATTGCTGACCGAAAAATCTCATTGGCAAATAAATCAGACGATCGTCGAGTACAACACTTAATGACAGTTCTATCGTAAACGAGGAGCTGAGAGGGGTTAGAACTAATGTACAGCAATCGAACGCAGATTTATCGTCCCGTAACGTAGCAATATTAATTTATAATAAGAACATATGCATATGAAACGTTTGAAGAATATGGGTTCAAATCAGTTAGAAATGAAAAAAAAATTTGAAATGTTTTATACAAAAGTATAATAATAACTGTATTTAATCTTCTTCTATAGATATTATAAAATTCAGTGTCTTCTCTCTCTCTGTCTGTCCGTATATGTTCTATTCACACGAAGATCGCTTATCCGAGTGACATTTTTTTTTAATTCATACCTATGTTATCTGGCCAGATTATAGGGTATAATTTATTAGATAAAATAACATACAAAAAAAGGAGTGACAATAATGGCTAATCAATTCGGAAAAGGACGCTTTTGAGACGCTTAAATGGTTTACACTGAGTAAACCATAAGAGATATTATACTTATTACCACAGATCTGAAAAGACCTACATAAAGTAGCTATAGCATATACTATATATATATATTATAAGGATCACCCACATTAAGCATTTTTGTCTTTAAAATAACCAGAGGGCGATCGCTGTGGCTGGGAGCGAGGGCAGCACGATCCACGCGAGCGGAGCCGCAGGCACAGCTAGTTTTAATATAAACTACACCTTCTTCAGGCTTGTTCTTCTTTATCCCTTTCCTTTCCTTTTTCTTTATCTTTCGGCACAACATATTTTCCTCTTCTACTTTACTCCATCAACTGCCATCTCAGTATTCACACTTTTTATATGCATATCATTCCTCACACAGTTCATCCATACCTTCTTCGGTATTCTTCTATGACATATAATTTTTATTCTATATTAATGAATCTATCGCCTGAAGTAAGCCGATTCCGTATAATAATTAATATTTTATTGTAAGAAATATGGCTAAATGAAATGGTGAGATCTTGATGTGGTGATTGGTATTAATTTATATTCTATATAAATGTCAGTTGCTATAGTCATGCTCAGAAAGCCTATAAGGCTTCCTAGGCTTAACTTTTTGCCAGCTTCAGTAAATAAAGTGTGAAGATCAAAAGCGAGAGTACATAAAATCCAAACGATTTCACAAAAATAGAGACATGTATACTTATATTCTAACCCCGTACTTATGAAAAACAAATTCCACATTTAGATGGGTTCGAAATTCAAATAGATACCAATGAAAAGATGCCGCGTGGCGAACCGTACACTGAAAAACTTATTAATGCATACTATTTATACTACATTTATTCAAATATCGACTTTATTATTAAAATGAGAAGAGTGACGAAAAAGTTAATCAGATAAGTGGTTGTCGGTTACACAATATGGTTGCCACGCGGCAAAGCGACCCTAGGGAGATAATAAATGCTTTTCGCAAATAATTACGTTGTTTGATTTTAGATGGATGATGGTCGTTGAGCAAACATTAGATTTAGCTGCCGTCCGTGGGACTGATGCGTTTTTTTTTTTTTAATTTTAGTTATATGGTAACGATATGAATGTGGTAAAACTTTGAAGGCCTTGGCTGCGTAAACACCACTGCTACACAATTTTACATCAAAGCATATGTGGTCTCACTACTGTGTTCAGATTTGATGGATTTATTAAACACCACACACTGACACACGAGTATTTTCACCATAGTCCTCGACAATAGCGACGTATGAAGTAGGTTGCAGATGACCTTGGAGCTGAAGTGACCACCACTTAACAATCAAGACTGCATGATCACTTACTACTTCTATGACAAATAAAAGCGTCTTATGATGTGAATCATTACAACTTTCTTTAATAATTATAATATTATAAAACACAACGTCTCTCTGTCTATCTGTCCGTTTATGTTATTTTCATGCAAAAACCACATCCGATTTTCTGGTTTTGTATTTTAATTCATAGATATGTTATCTGGCCTGGTTATAGGATATATTTTGTTACATAAAGTAACATACGCAATAAGCAGTCACGGTGATGGTGAATCAATTCGAAAAAGAGACGCTTTTGGGGCGATTAAAGGTCTTACGCTGAGTAAACCATAAGAGATTTAACAAATAAATGTACAATATAACAGCTGTAGACCTTCAAAAAACCTACAAAAATGTCAGCAATAGCATATGTCTATCTTCTAAGGATCACTCACAATAAGCCTTTTCATTTTTTGTGTGGAGGCAGCACGATTTACGCATGCGCCATTCTGTAGTCCACGGGACCGGAGCCGCGGGCACAGCTAGTATATAATAAAATTGAAAAACTTACAAATATAAGTAAAAACTGTTTTATTAGACCATTCCTAATTTACTATTGTAAATTCCATAATACATAATAAGTCCAAAACATTGACACTTTTCTTTACTTCCGAGAAGCAGAGCAACGTCAAACAAAAATCCCCTAAAAGCAATCACATTGCTCGTAAACAATAGATATTTATATTGAAATTAAGTTAAAAACTCTGGATTCTAAGTTTTTGGTGGTAGTAGACGACAATTTTATCATGCCCGACTAAATTAGTAACACCCGTCATAGTGGTACGATTAGTAGCGCGTTCCGGAATCAGCCGGTGTAAGTATATCTAGTAAATAAAAGGGTGGAACAGTATTTGTACAAGACTAAATCGCAACCACCATACACATGGTGATAAAACCGTCACATTGATTCTCTTCTGGCTTGTCGGGTAGATCAACCAACTGCTAAGAGGCTTGCAGGTGGACATGTCAGCGATGACCGACGATGGAATGCCGATCTCTCTGTGGTCACCGTTGTTTTTGGATTCGAACTGTGCTTGCACAACAATGACGTCACTGTTCCGTGCTACAAATTAAAACTTCTATAGTTTATTGTCCCTGAGATAGTACAAAAATGTATGGCATATGTTAATGTATTCGGTTGAGCAAAACAATAAATCATTAAACCAATATACCGCTGCGATACAAGGGGCATACAACTAGAAACTTTACTTGTTACTGAATACTGTTTACCGATAGTTTAGCGTAAAACTTATTTAAACCAACACAGTCCTATATATACTACAGTATTAGATAGAGAAGTTTAATACAGCATATAGCACAGTAAATTTAAAACAGCATATATACAATGCTATTATGGAGAGATAGTTGGGAGTATGTTTGTAGGACATAACCTCTGGAACTATTGATCCGCATCTAAAAATTCTACCACTATTAGAAAGCTACATTCAGTTATTGACTATATTTTATTATGTACAGTATATCTTCTAGTCTGCACAAGCGAAGTCGCTGGTAGCTAGTATTCCATGTTTATGTAAATAACAAAAACATATTTCTTAAAAAGAAATATCGCTGGTTTATTATATGCATAATTAGAAATCATCATCTACAGTTCTTTTTTAGAACCTGGAATATGAGGATTGTTTTTTGTAATATTACTATATCTCATCTGATTGTATTATTATTAAGATCTAAAAAAGATACTAGAGTTGTTTTTGTGCTAACAAAAACAAGCTGTAAGAATTATGATTAATCACCGCTTCGAAATAGTCAGTGCGAATTTCTTTTCTTTAATAAACACAAAGAAAATATTTTCTACACGACATATTAGTTACTAAGCTTCTAATGTACTCAATATTACGGCAGCTATACTCGAGAGCTCGTTCTATGTCTAGGCACAGATGAAAAAGTCATAACAAAAGAATAACGTGTTTATTTAGTACTCTATAAACCGATTTCCTTGGTCCTTCAAACAACGAATAGCTTAATTAAAGTATTTAAAAAACCTAAAGCTTAATCGGAGTCTAAAACAATAATCTCCTTCCGTAATAATTATACCATTGTGTACTCATATATGTCTGAATACAAAAATATGGCACGCTAAGAAGTGATCAGAGATTTTTTTTTCTTATTATTTTTAGAACGAAACCAATAAGATTATCGTTCATATTGAAAGAACAAATTTCATTATTTGTACAACAATGGGCGTGAGAGAGAGTTTGGACGAAAACAGACGACTGACCCGTTGTACCTATTTGTTGAGAAATATGCTTATTCCCTGAAAATCGTTCCTTTATTGTTTATGTACCTATATTAATTTACCTGTAGTTATGCCTGTACATGGAATGGTTTTTCTCAAGTTATATGCTAGATATAGTTATAGCTATTTCATAGGCCGCTGATCTCAAATAAGACTTTGTTTGTCGTCTGTTCGTTTGTATGCCTGGATTTAGTTCAAAAACGATAAGCCATCAAAACCAATTAAATGAAATTGTATATACCTACGGGAAGTATATTATCTAACTCTTTAATTGATAGGCTACAAAAAATTTAAGTAATACTTTTAATAATTCCAAAATGATTACCTCGTATGCTAACAAAATTTTAAATAAATTAAAATAAAGTTTATTTATACAACCTTTAATTATTTTTACACAACATACGTCAGTAAAATGAATATAAATTATTATTAATCATTCATGGCTAACTTCATCGTATCGCACTTACATCACACAATACGTGCGCAGCTCTCAATAAATGTACCCTGTACGGGACGGGACGGCGACGGGACGCTTTCGCGACGTCATCAGTTCTAATGTACTAGTTTATATAGAAGACGTCACACATTAATCGGCCAAGTCCGGTAAAGCTGTAAAAGCCGTAAAGGCTCCAGGGCCCCTAAGGCTAACAGTGTAGTCAGTTCGAAAAAAAAAACATTCATTGGCGCGACGTCAGCGTCAGCACCAGCGTCGCACCGCTGTCCCGTCCCGTCCGCTGTTTGCCGAAAGACACCCTTAAAAATGTTTAGCTTATAAGATAAAATTACGCAACGAAAATGATTATGTACTGCGTTAGAAACGCGTACAAGAGCCGTGGGCATAGTTAGTACAATTGTATAATTATTGTGACTTTTAAAACTAGCATGGAGTAGAAGTGATTAAAGTATTTCATTAAAGAATACATAAGGTGATATTAATAAGTAAAAAGTTATGGTGGTCGAACGATGGATATTGATGAAATATGTATCCAAAGTCAGCAGGTTCGATCCTTGTTCGTGTTTCGTACATACGAAGCTAATATTCTGTGAAAATCTAAAACAAATCTGATTTGCATTCCAATATTAATTATCTTTTTTCAAACAGAGTTCAGTTGATAAAATAAAATATGCACGAATAAAAATGCTTGTCAAATAACTCAAAACTACATAATACAAATATTTATGTCGTTCCATTGTCCCACATTTTAACCGCATACCAGGAAGGTTTGGAAATTTCTCGACCCCAATCGGTGACATACAGATATTTAATTAAATTTTCATGCGAAACGTGATATCGGATTGTGTGCTCCAATGTTAATAATAATCGTTGTGTTTTTTTTTATACTTTTATTAAGCGTACATTTGGTTATCGATTTCTTATGAGTTAATTACGATTCATCATGCAATCTATAATGGTGAAAATCTACATCTGTTCATATATGTAGCAAAAAAAGCTTAAGTAGCTTTTTAACCTTATTAGTAGTTTTTTTTGTATTGTTCGAGATTTTAGTTTCTTATTATTTTTCTTATGTCTCCATAAGTCGACGAATATAATTAGGTAATAAAATTTACCATTATTAAGGTTCTAATAAGGACTGTGTGCACATATAAATTGATACCAAATGATTCCATATAAAAATATAGCATTATATTGTATTCACTTTGTTTAATATTATTCATAAAATCGACATAGTATAATATAAATTATTATTCACAATGTTAACGATGTACAAATATTTCATTTGACTCAATTAAATTAAGTTCGAAATTCTTCGATGTCAATAGAAGATTCTAGTATTCAAGGTCATTCGAGGTTATAAATATTCGTGTTTTTGTGGTTAATAGAAAAATGAAATTAAAAAAATGCTTAATTTTTAAAACTGTCTTTAGTTACAATTAATATATAGTCCATAGCCAATACGTCATATAGTCCATTCTCCGCTTTCACGAAAGAAAAGAGCTATTGATGTAAATCAAAAAATATTGAACTACGAGAACATATTGTTTAGTTCAATACTAAATTTGAAGTTGTAATGAAATGTACACTTTTTTCTATATTATTTACTTTCGACTGAGTATAAGTTTATATTAACAATAACGTTGAAAACTACAATACAATAAATCTTTACCAATGGTGATATTTCCGTAAAGTTTTTTCTAAGTTCCTATTTTTTATTTTATAATAGTTTGTAAACATTCTCTTGGTTGGTTTCATTTCAATAAAAACATAATTTGTGTGTACAAGGTTAATCTAATATATATTAAACTCCCAACACAGAACTAGCAATCATTATAATGACTCACTGAATCTCACTTGTACGGAAACTAATACAAGTTATTATTAGGTAGTGATATGTGAGCGGGTGCTTCATTCTCTTTAAAATATATATATTTATTATCCAAATACCTTCAATGTATACTTACTCAGTCTATTTTTAACTCCCTTTAAAGGTTATTTTCCGCTATTAATTCTAAATTCACTGTTTTTCACAACCTTAAATTATAATGACATATTACGTATATATATAAATTATGTTATGTTTGTTACATTAAGATTTTTATAGAACTAGAAGCTATTTAGTTTTGATACGTAATTAGAAATAAATATTCATCATATCTACTGGTGAAAAATTATGAAAATGTTCAATGTTTTTAATTAAAAAAGTCAGTGGTATCGTGAAAGATTTTGAACTTCAAAACTGACGTCATTATCACTGACTACATCTATTTGTTCTTGATCATTTTCACAAGAATCTGATTGGCTTTGCGTTGAGCAGGAAGATTTTGTGCAACAGCACTTTTTTCTGCCTTCGCTCGAACTCGGCGCTTCTTCCTTCTTCAGTTTAACTCGACGGTTCTGAAACCAGATCTTCACTTGTTTCTCTGACAGCTTTAACCTTGATGCGATTTCAATCCTTCTTAATCTCGATAAATACATGTTCATTGAAAATTCCCTTTCCAGCTCCAACAATTGGGTTCCTGTGAACGCTGTTCTGATGCGCTTACTCGAATCTTCCTTTAAAGGTAAACGCTTGAGCTCTTTTGAATACCCCGGTAGAAGTTCTTCAGAATGGGCCAACGGAGGACTCGGACTATCATTTCTACTTTCCCCTGAGAGTGATGGAGAACGCTGTCCTTGACTTTTTGATGGTGACGGCGTCTTGTATGGATGATGTAGGTAAGGTGACACTGATTTTTTTCTTTTCGTGACAAAGTTTACAGGCTCCTTGTTTTCAGTCTTGATGTAGTCGAAAGAGCTTGTTTCAGTTCGACCTTCAAGAAACTCTGATTGCCGAGGCAGCTGTTGAAGTATCGGATATCGAAAATGTAGTTGCTCTAAAAACGGTCGGAAAAGCTCCGGTGATCTCTGTTGGTGCAGACCAAGAGTCAGAAGATTATTTAAATTTCCCGGATATGGATAAGAAAATAACTTTGGACGAGTATCCATGTGGGATCCGATTAAATTTGTATACGGATTGAATGTGTCGCTGGGCATATCTGTCTTTTGACATTCTTTCGTGTCACCGATCAACGTGTCTACTAAAAACGAACGAGACATTATCGCGAAGTTGCCGCTACGGCTGTACCTGTACAACTAGTAAACCAGGGTGTATTCTCCCAAAAGTAACAATTACAAAAACTACCCCCACTTAGTGCACCCTATTGTAAATAAACACAATAGGTCTCACTCGAAGCGTTTCGGCAATTATTTGGCCCGGCCCACCCTTTTGTCGGTGAGCCATCAACCCCAGTGTAAGTTGAAAAAAACCTTGTATTATTTTGAATGAAGCATTTTAGTAGCTATGAATAATTTTGTATGGTACGATAACATCCTTTATATTTATCTCATTAAAACTAATTTGGTTACTGTTCTTGATTTATTTTAATCATTTGTGACCCTTTTTTTATAAAACATAAAGCAGTTTTGATTACTATGACATTTGTCTTTCAATGAATTAAATAATACAAAGGAGAAAATTTTTGTTTGAGTGAAAATATTCTTTGGTATGTCTTCCTTAATATTCCTTGTTCAGGATTTAATTTTAAATATGGAAATTAAGAATTCACGTATTGGATAGTACAAAATTAATTTTATAATGATCCCAGTATTCAGCTGATGAAGTAGCTAGATCAAATAATTAAAAAGATCAGATCTATATTTAATAACAAAAGATTGTATGATGTTTGCAGTTTATTGGTTTGTTGAGGTTTGTTAAGGTTTGTTGATCTGTGTATAACTTGGTCGCAACCACCATATATGTACTTGGTGATAAAAACGATTACAGTGACTGTACTGGATTGTCACTTTTTGGTATCAGCCAGTGTATATCCAGCTGCCAAAAGAATCCTTTGATGGATTGCCGATTTCTTGGTGTTCGCCGTTGTTTTTGGAGTTTAAGATCAGCCATAGTGCCGACACTTAGTAGTATTACTATAAAAAATATAGTAAATAATTAGTTCCTATTCGTAAAAAATATATATTAAAGGATCAAAACTGTCTAATCCAGATCACCCAAATCATATTAATTAAGTATGAATACCCTATAATACAAGCCTTATGGTGCACGCGTTGTAGTTGCAGACGAAGTCCGTCGCAGGGTGGGTATACATTAGCCCCGCCCTACAAAATCTGAACCCTTGACGGTATAACTAGTTTATAGAATATTAAAAAGGCCCCGTTAATATTATTTTGTTGCATTATAATTGTGAATCAATTCGTGTTATTATCATGTCATGTTTCATTTGAAAGTAAGTTACCCAGTCTTTGTAGCGGTTACTTCGGATCAAACGTACCGTTTATTATTACTTTATATTTTTAACTAGCTTGTGTCATCTGATTTTCTGGTGTATAATTAATTGTTTATTTACTAAAAACGATTACAGATGTGTACGTTCTTTATTTTTAAAAGTTTTTATTTTCGAGTGTCAAACTTCAAAACTAACGGAATTTCCATATTAACACTTTTTTACTTTCTTAAATATTATCTTGAAAAAACATATCTTTAGCCCGTCGCTGCTTAACTTTCTTTTTATTTTTATAGGTTTCGCATTTGACAACAATCTCACCTGATGTTAAGTAAGGCTGGGACTGACTCTCAAGTGCAGCTGCTTGAACACGTCTATAGGTGTACAGTGGTATTGTGTACAGGTGTACAGTGGTGGTGTGACAGTGGTATTAGTAAGAGCCTCTAAACCATTATGTTATGTTTTCATCGTGGTGTTTTTCTTCAACGAAAACTCAGGAAAACTGTAGGATTCGAATATACTTCAATCGCATGGTATCCAAACGCGATACCATTGAGCCTTCATCGCTCCATATTTTTCTGGGTGGTGACTAACCACATGAGCATTGCTAAACAGCCTACCACTTTGCGACATCTTCTTTAATAATTATGCCCAACTACTGGGCAAAGGGCTGAACATTGAGCTTAATCATTACGCCAGTCCACATTGTACTCGTGATTTCAAACGCTGATAAATTAATATTTCTGCGTTTTATCGCTGCATAGTATACACAATATTTATCAAATGGTCACGTTCCTTCACGATATTTTCCTTTACTGTCACGCAATAGAGGTATTAATCAAATAAATAAATGAACACAAATCATAAAAATTCGTTGCTACTTGCCGAGTTACAAACTAGCAGACATCGGATCGATATTCCACTGGTCATCACTAGTAGACTAGCGGCGCTCGATTCGCTATTAATTTTGTAAGTCTTATATTTTTCAGGCACTAAATACACCAGACACAGTCGCTCTCTTTGATGTTCAAGAGTTGTGTCATAGATACGAAAGCACTAAAAGTTTCCGTAACTGGTCACTTAAATTAGGAATAATTAAAAACTAATTAGGAAATTTGAAAATAGAACCCTTTGGATTTAAAATGCAGTTTGTTTCATTGTTTGTCTCTCGTTTTTACATTTTGAAACCATTGTAAATATTGCGTGTCTACGTTACCACGGATTAAACTCGTGAAAATGTTCTTAGTATGATTTACTACGATTTTAAGTGTAGTCTGACGCCTCTGCTGAGTATCGCTTGCCTTAAAACTGCTTTTGACAATGAAGAACCATATAATTCTACTGTTTATAACTGATTTTCAGAATTCCAACGTGGTCGTGTTAATCTCAAAGACGAATTACGTGATGTCGTCCGTCTACCGGTGTGAACAACAAAAACATCGCTGTATGTATGATCGAAACAGATGGGCATGTGAATTACCATGAGTTTCGGGCATCCTTAGGCATAGGCATAAGTTAGATACACTTAATCCTATAAAACATTTGGGTGTGAAAAAACTGTGTTCCCGATGGATCTCTCACAATTTAACTGAGGTTAAAAAATGGAGCGCGTCACTTGGTTAATGCCATGCTTACCAGATGCAATGAAGGGACGTTAAATTTGGTTTTGGGATATAGCGACAGGTGATGAAATATGTATTTACAGCTATGTTCCCAAAAGAAAACAGCAATCGACTGTTTAGGTCTTTCTGGTGAGCCGAAACCAACCAAAGTGGTGAGTGTGCGGTCTGCCGCTAAGTGGATAATTGCTATTTTTTAAATAAAAATGCTACACGTGGCTACTGTCGCTTAGGAGGATCGTCATACAGTGAATAGCAATTGGTATACGACTATTTGTTTGCCGGAAGTTATTGGTGAGTTCCGTAAAAATAACCAACAACGCCTTATCATCTTGCACTATGACAATTCCAGCTCTGACGTGGCCATATAGAAAATTAATGAACATCCTGCATACAGTCCCAACCTAGCATCATGAAACGTCTTCCTGTTTTCAAAAATCAAGAATTATTTACGCGTTTAATGATTTTCAACAACAGAAGAGGCTGTTGAAGAGTATCAAAAGCATGTTTCTGAGGTCACCACGGAGGAGTGGCAAAAATGTTTTCAAAATTGGAGTATTCCTACAAAAGTGTATTGAAGTTATGGGAGAATAATTGGAGAAAAAAAATATTTTTGACCAGTTTGACCACTTTTCCATTAAATATGAAGAACAAGACCACAATTTCGCATTTTGCTGTATGTCGATATTGCTGAAGATTGTAACACGTTAAAAATTAGTTAGAAATTGGATTAATTCTCAAAATTGTAGCGATCGGAATGCTTCTTTACCAAATTCTGATTGACAGAACGATGGAACTTCTTCGCAGACTCATTGCAGGCGAGGTGTCTGAGAACTTTACATTAAACGACCGTCGCTTCAATTAATTACTCAAGCGTAACCGTTTTCAATTTAACTTATGTATATTTTCTGCTTCTTAACTACACGTATCATATAATTAATTACATGAAATAAAAAAGTTTTTGGAGTGAAGAAAAAATAACTCCCACATAATAAATATTAGTACGTTAATTCAAACAACAAAAGAATGAAGGCTTAAAAAATTTTTCGCTATCAACGCAAACCTTTTTTACGATCAAGGTATTTTTTCCCTACCATTGTTACAATATCTGACGTGACCGCGTTTGATCACGAACGCCGAAGGTACGGAGGCCCAAACAATTATGTAAAAATAACAATGCTAAGGCAAACATCTCTCGTATCCGTATATCTGATCATACGATAGACAAATTGAGTAATATTGTAACCTTTATACGAATGGGTGAAGGGTTAAAATATACCCTTTGCAGATAAAACGCCCTCGCAAATCGATTCGTTTTGACAAAAGGGTTATTTAACAGATACGCCGAGGATGTAATTTTGTAAATAAAGTAATACAAACAGAATGGATTTTACGATATTTTTTTATATGAAACGGAAGAAGCAAGATGAGCATATTTGCCCGTAATGTTAAGTAGCCATGGGCATCTATAACCGATTTAAAACAAGAATACAGTCTTAACCGACGTTACAATTATTGCAACGCCCGAGGACTTTCTTTTGCCAGTTGCTGTCAAATACACCTTTTAGATCAAAACAGCGCTTCGGCGCTGATATTTTGCGGCAAAAAAGCCGATGTTTCCGCAGTACAATATTACTTCGTTTTAATTTTCATTTTTTTATAATTAAACAACATGATAGTTGAGTTTACTTGAACTTTGTTAATAGATGTAATTGTAGAAAGTAGTAACATATTTTATTATTCGTCTAAAAATGATTTTCATTTTTGTCAAACAAACAAAATCCTAAATGAAAATAAGAAAAAATCTGTATCTACAGCTGTTCTTATAGACTTTATAAAATTGACAGCCAGTCTTGAAAAAGCCCAGTAATTCTTTAACCAAATCGTAATCTAATCAATTCATAATGGTTGAGCTATCTTAAACATGTATATTCAATACTATTTTTACCGCAAGAGGATGTAGAAACGACCTTCATCGAGCCTAATACACTACTTTTGATTTATGGAGTATAGGAGGTATGCGCTTTGTCTCGATCTCACCTGATTAAGATCATAATATAAGATGAGGCCGGCGATGAATCGCACTTACCTATCAAATGCTTGTTCACTCTTTGCTCGAAGACTCCCAAGTTATAGGTGGGCGGGAAGACAGACGCCGGGAGTGAGTTCTACTCCTTAGCCGTTCGTATAATAAAAGACGAAGTGAAACCCTTCGTGCGAATTATAAGAATGTCCACCACATAAGGGTGGAAACTCTCGTGGCGTCTAATTGTCCTGCGGTGAAACTGGTTTGGCGAAATTAAGTCGTGCAATGCCTGTGCACATTCTGCAAAGTTTTTTCTGCCAACTGATATTTGACTTATCCATTCTAAAGGTGACAGCAGTATTCCACACATAACCGAACTTGTGCTTGACATAAACTAAGAAGCTGGTCCGGTGCGAAATACCTGCTAACCTTGAAGAGGATCCCCAATTCCTTGGCAGCTGTTTTCGCTTTTAACTCAATCGAGCGCCCAAAGTTGAGATTAGATATTAGTTGTTAATAGCACCATGTGCTATCAAAAATATTCTAGTTTCATGCTCTTCGAAAGATGCCTAATTCAGGTTATGTTAGTGTGAAAGAAAAATATTAAACTTTATATGACGCAAAAGAAAATATTCCTGCATATTAAGCCGTGTAAGGTATAACATTTCTTGTATAAACACGAGGCCCTTTTGACCTCATACCGGATCAGAAAGTAATGATAAAAAATCGTCGACGCAATGAACATGTTAAGCATAGAATACAATAAAACAATTTACGTTAAAATAAATTTTTAAATATAGTAGTGTAGTAAATGTATTAAATAATTCCATTTTAAATGAGGATTGAATAACACCCAAACTAATCAATAGAACGGATATGAGTCCAGAAAAGTTATTTAATTAGCACCTGTCCTTTTTAAATGAGGAGTGAATGCGCATCAAGTGTCGCAGTTCCCGGAAAAATATATTTAAAATACTTAACAATTCCGACGCCGCGCCGGGCTGTCTGGCGTCCTACGGGGCACTTGTCCATTCATTCATAGATATCTACGTTCATTCATAAGTTCAGTTGAATGAATGAAATATTGACTCCATTGTATGTTCATTGTATTTTTAAACTTGTTTGTGGCAGGTATATGGTCATTGTTGAATGCAGATCGATTCTGTATTGAATTACAATATACACTTGCTTTGGTAACATGACTAGAAAAAAAAACCTAATAACTTCATGTTCAAAAAGATACAGTATTACGTGTATATAAGGTGTGTTTAGGCTTAAATGAAATTGCACACGCAAAAGGAATAATGCATAATTTTAATAATATTTTTAGTATTGATTATTAACTAGACTTTGACTGTATCTTCTGCTTTTGCTGGTGGACAAGATATGCATGCCCGTCTGGATCGTGTCCACCATACACGAGAGTGACACGCTTAGGCGTGTCATGTTCTGGGAATAACTACTGGGTATACCTAAAATATGCGGAATAGGCAATATGCTGACAAGTATAAAAACCTATGCACAACATTTTTATCTGACTGTTCTGCCATCCTTATTGACCCTGGAGACAAGAGTGGTTTTGACAGCTTCTCCTGGCTTGGGGGCGAGTGTGGAAGAGAGGCAAAAAGCTCAAAGGTGCGAAAGTGAGCGAACTTCGGCTTGGGCTGTTGCCGTACATGCAAATAAGTAGCGATCTGACTAATTCCCTATCCGTAAAATTCGATAAAACTAACTATACATATTTCTGCCTGCTGGGACGAAGGAAGAAACATGTGTATATGCATTTAGTAATCTAGTAATTTGGTCTAAGTCTAACTAGCCAAAAAAGAAAAAAAGGTATTTTACAGAACCTAATACCTGGTACTTCATCCTTTTTATCTTCCCCGATGGAGGCATAACTTGATGATGGAACAACTCAAGTTATGACTTGACATCTTATTTATAATCTTGGAACAACCAAAGAAGATACAGTTTAAAAAAAAAACCTTGAGCTATATTATAAAGTACGCTTGTTATACGCGAAAAGAGGAAGAAGAAATTATATTCATCAATTAATACTGCATCTTGCAAAACTTTACGATTTGTTACTTGATGCTTTTATAATACAGGAAAAACCGTTGGCGCAAGCTAGTTTTAAATGAATATGTAAGCCTAATTCTATGTGAATATGTTCAATAAAACAACATAAACATTAACCGTGAATCTAGAGGGGTTTTAAAATTGAAAGTCACCCGTTAACGCAAAGTTGGATCAAAGCATGGAATTAATGGACGCAAGTGTTCTACCGAGTATCACACATGTAGAACTGGCTAAGCTCATTTTATAGCTTTTTTATTTACTACCTGGCTTTTTCTGCTTGTTCTGTCTATTCCAATAGTCTATTATTTGACCACAACGCCATCTATCCCGATGTTTTCCTGATTTTTTTTCCAGAACCATAACGAACATCACATGATTTTCAACATAAAATAAAATCAGCTTCATTTATTTTAAGGAGTTCCTTGATATATCTTCGAAGTGGAAGGTCCAATGCTAATGAAATTAAAATGAGAATAACCTTGAGGTATCTATAGATGCGGCGTCTAATTTTCAATTAGAAGGTTGTAGCCAGCAAGGAGGAGGTTATAAAGTGTCCTTCCACCATTCTATAGGGTTCGAACCTACGCTGATCCGATGTCCGACCACGCTACCATTTAGCCATCATAACAAAATCAATCTTTATTCCTTTCTCAACAAACTTAGATAATATTAATTTATTAATCTATATTAAAAACTGTTTTAAGGCGTTTCTACAATGTTATCAGAATCTAATCCTAATCTTCATATCTGTTTTTCTACTTATGTTTCTTCCTATATCTATTCTCTAAATCTTCTAAATCTAAAAGCCATTTTCTTGTTATTGTCTTTTAACATTTAATATTTTTGTTGACTTTCAGATAATATTTATATATATTTTGAATTAGAAATGAAAACAGAAAACATATAAAAGTTTTAATATGAATATAACTCATATTAAGATCGAGCTGCTGATAATAATTAAGTAATAGTAATTACTAACATTATAAGTATAACTATTATAAGTACTAGTAGGTTATTAAGTTTCCAGTACCTTCGCTCATTAAATCTCACTTCATTATACAATTAGCTTTGAGTGATTAGTTATTGAATATACGAGTACCTATATGTGTTACATAAGGTCTGAGAGTATTATATTTGCTTAGAATTTTAATTTGACTCGTTAGTGCTTCAATAAATTTCATTGTAACGTTTTATCCAGATTAGTGGTAGCGTGTGAAATAAGACGAATAGTTTAGTATAAAAAACCACATAAAGTTGCATGGTGGTGGGGTATGTTGTAATGCCCACCCGATTAGCCTCCTCAAGTTCAAATTCGATCACCAAGCACTTATAGGTCTGTTCGGGCAGCTGTACTTGAGAGCAAATCCTACAAAGTATAGCGTGTTACTATAATCGGCCACATCGTCAATGTCTATTAACCGAATTAAAAACGTAGCCTTAGTGCTTATTTGTTTAAATCACCATTTGTAACATTTTATTGTAGAAGGCTTTTCGCTCTATTTTTAAAACAAAACTTTTCGAAACGTCAGTGTAAGATAACATAAGTAAATAATTTTAGACAAATAACAATAATAATAGAGAATGCGTGTTATAATTTGGAATAAGTTTCAAATGGATTATTATAAAAAAAAACGATAATTATAAAACTAATATACTATATTCAATTATCGAGTGCACTGCAATTATTCAGGTACCACGTAAACCATGAATAAAAAAAAAAAAAGTGTCTATAATTTATCAATCCATTTTCTTTAAATGTTAGAGTTTTACAGCTCTGCATGTGGCACACTTCGGTATAAAGTTAATAAAGCATGTTAAAAATGCTTTTAAAACAGAAACGAACCTGGTACCCGTCGTTAGGGTGCACGTGCTATGGCTACAGGGGTAGGTGGATGTTAACGTGAAATTAACTTAGCTACCGAATGGGGTTGATTTTTAATATTTTTTTATTTGGTCTTATTGAGCCTAAACTTACGTCCATGGAATTTCCTATTTGTTTTTCGGATCGTAAGTGCTATCTGTGTTACTGCTGTTTCGGCGTGGGAAGTCTTTGGTTTCTATTTTCGTTTGAAGTCAAAATTAGTAGAAATGAAAGAATTTTTATCACTATAGTTCAGTATTTTGGTGTGTATACAATTAAAAGTACAAAATTGACGAATCTGATTTCTCCTAGCCTTCCTTAGTTTGTAAAAACCTATTCCCAGCAAATGTAAAAACACCAAAACCTGAGGTTAAAAATATCAGAAATCACGTATTCACAAAAATCATGATAATTCAACTCTAATTTCCATTCAACTCTACCTACCCCCTATGCGCAGTAATAACTAGCGTAATGAAAATCATTTAAGGAATTACCAAGTAGTCGAGATTCCCATGTCAATAAACTTAAGTACTGCACAGTGACATTAATTGGAGTACAATGTTGAATTCACATACCTTAACGTACGAGTATGTACGTAGTGCCTCTTGAGAGCTTGACAAATTATTAAGACTGATGATGTAGTATCGTACAAACGATAAGAGAAAAGCGGGTAAAAAAAATTATAAGCACTTTCACTTCCAGTACAAAATAGTAATAATAAATTACAATAGGCAGCATGCACATTCTATATTAAAGTAATTAAAAATAAATATATTATACTTAACTTGATAATATTTTCAATTTAAAGTCTTAAAAAATGATGTCAATTGAAAAAAAAACCCGCAACACATTTAGGTAGATAGGCATTTTCTCTTAACCTTGGCGCCAAAGTGAGGCGACACGTGATTGCACGAACACGCTAGGAGCCAGAGCCAATGTTGTGTAGACTGTTAACGGACACAGTTTGGTACAACAGAAATTACTCCACGTCGAAGCAGTGCAATGGGAGATAGCTCCCCCAGACTTGTCTCCCTGTTTCAGCTTGGCAGAGAAAGAAGGTGAATGAGAAAGGGTTCTCGCCTATTCAGTAGTGATTTTTAACGAAGAGGTTTTCTTCTTTCACCACTCGTTATTTTTTACCGAGGTTTTGTTCCTCCGCCCGACGAGACAGGGAAAAAATAAAGTAACCTAACACCAATCTGTGTGCTTCGACATCTGCATTCGAGAGCCGGCTCACAACGCAGACTTAGCATGCGCTGTCTGCATCAATATCTTACTCAAAGATCAATAATTAAATAAGGTAGATAAATATAATTTTCAATTTTCGCATTTGTTCTTATTATCACAGTTTTTATTGAAGATATGTATTTGCGTTTTAGCTGGCGCTTGTAAAACGAAGCTGTAATGTGAATGCTTGTTAATTGCTATTATTAAACTGCCCGTCGTTTATGATTCAAACCACAGAACACGTTGCACAATAGCGTTTGCACCGCAAAATGCAATCACAGAATACTATTGCCATTATACTTTTCAGCAATAAAATACATGGATTGCCTCGAAAGGCTCTTTGTTCGATTACCGACATTTTATTCGCTTTTTACCCCTCGATACTCTGTCGTTCGCTCCTTTGTTCCATTTCAATCGTTGAATGGTTATTGTTTATATTATGTTATTACAATGATTTCACTTTTTTTGATTAACGAGCGTTGAAATTAAGTGGTCTTTGAGATTATTTTAATCAAGTGTGTAAACGAGAACGAAGGTACTTTAAGGAATTAATGCAGTAATTATTAGTATAATTAAATATTAATCTATATTAATAAAATGATTGAGGTTTCAAGTTGTGCGCGCATCAGATAAAACTACTTGATAGATTTTGATAAAACATTTTTACTCTTTAGATACCGGATCCTTATAAAAAAAAAACACTATATCTTCATTAAATAAAAAGTTTTAAGAAATTATGAATTCTTCAGTCGTCCATGTGAGGGAAGCCGCGGGCTCAGCTAGTAATAAATAAACTTACAAATATATTATTATAATTAAAATTTATGGTATATACAACGCCGCACTGGTATCTGCCACGGACTGAACACTGGACACTAATAATTTAAAAATAATGTGTGCAAAGTAGGTATAACTGTAAAATATTGTAATAATATGCATAACTAGCTATGCCTGCTCATTGGACGGAAGACAAAAATACTTATTTTTGGTGATCCTTACAAGATAGATATATGTTATCAGTGACTATTTTGCAGGTTTTTTAAGATATACAATTATGTAGAACATTAATTTAAAATATCCCGTATGATTTACTCAGCGTAAGTTATTTAATCGCCCCAAATGCGTATTTTCTCCGAATTTGTTCACCATTATTGTCACTGCTTTTTCATATGTTATTTTAGAAAACATATCCTATAACCTGACCAGGTAACATAGCTATAAATTTAGCTAGGTGGTAGGGCATTTTCTATGCCCGACTGGCTAGCTACCACCTACAAGTTGAAAATCTGTCGCCAAACACCAATAGGTGTGTTCCGGCAGCTGCACTTGAGAGCCAGTCTTCCACTAGGTTTATTGTGTTATCATCTTGGACCACATCGAAACTTAATTCCAGATGAGATTGTGGTCACTACGGCAAACCTATAACGATAAAAAAAAACATGTTAATCGTACAAGTGTTTTCGCGTTAAGTTTTACAATATGGCATATAATTTTACAATTCACAGTTCCTTGGCTGACAGTTGTCAACAAAGCGGTTTCGAATACCCGCGGTTTCAATTTTTTTTTACTTTTTATGCCAATAAAATTATATACATTCGTACTTCAGTCGTGAGATACTTTTTGTACTAGTTACACTAATCATGGAATGATAATAATAATGAAACGAAACATTTCTTTTCTTTTTTTTTATTTAATATAAATCGACAAAGTTGAACCTACGTACTCCATACTTAGAACGTGTCGTAACCAAACATTTTCCCTCGCGATTTCAAAACAAAGCTTCTTTAGATCCTCCATTGATACCTAGATTTGTGCTTTGCGTGAATAAATTGACCTTTTTTTCAGGTAAGTATTTTATATTTTGACTTCGCCTGTTAAATCCAACAAATTTAATAGTATTTCTCCTAAACTTCGTTATTTTCTCGTGGTGTTAAATTCCCTAAAAATGCCTCCATTGCGGGTTTTCTTTTATTCAAGTATATAACTCTTTCAGCATTTCGAATACATTTTCCCTTTGGACAGAGTCACACTTGTATATTAATTATAATGAACCTTCAATTAAGAACTTCTGCTCTACGTACAAATGCGATTTATTTTTCATGTTCAAACTGTGTGTTTGAGAAACTGTTTCGCAACAGGCGTGAAAAACTGCCGTTAGAACCCAAATTCATTATACGAGTATTAACATAACGAATCAATGTATCATACTGTAAATTTTACCCTTTATTGTTTGCAAACACGTGTTGGCGGATCTCTAAGGACTAATGTGTAGCTAATGTTACATTTATCGATCATTATTATAAGAGTTCCGTACTTAAAATTATAAAATGTAACCCTTATAAATCAGTTTGTTCTCTGTTTGTCTGTCTATCTGTGTGTCGAGGCTCATTTTATCGAAAACGCTTTCATGCATAAAATTGAAATTAATATTGAATACTATATAAATACAAACCCAAACTTCTCAGGAACCTACGGTCTTCAAATTTGGTACGAACAGAAGTTTTTTGGCACAAATTAGAGAAAAAAGTAAATATACTATATTTAAAATTCTGTCTGAAATTAATACGCGGCAAAGTACTATAAGCACCCGCAAAATAAAAGTTAGTCACTTAAAAGCGCACCGACGCGGGTCTGAAACGCCGCCAATTGGAGAATGCAAGGTAGACTGTTTGTTTGTTTAAAAGCGCTAATCGCCGGGACTCTAAGACAGATTTGAATTTGATTGAATTGACAGATTTGATTGAATAGCTTATTTATTGAGTAAGGTTATAACTTCACGCTACGACATTAAAGAGCGGAACAGTAACCATGAACATCAAGTAACCTGGAAAGCTGTAGGCAAGTACCGGAATTAAGAACAACGATAGTCTACACGGGTGCATTCACCACGGCGCACTGAAGAGTTAGTCGAATAAATTTAATACGGATGAAGTCATGGGATACAGTTAGTAAACAATATTCATATAAAACATATAATAATAGGTACGGAACTCTCACAGCCTGAGTTTTACTCGATACTTTTTCAATTTACATATCATGAGGACTTAAATTGATGGTAGCACGTTACATCAACTTCGTTTAAAACAGTTATAATGACAAATTGTTTATTCGATGTCCAGTTTTGAGCCTCGGCAGGCGGATTTTTTAGGAATTTGCCGATTTTAACTAATTGAACTATCGGCTGACGGTTAAGGAAATCATCGCGCGTAAACCTAAGCGTTAGGAATGACTGGGTTGTTAAATTTAGTACAAAGTTCTATAGAAAACAAAAAGCAATTCAGGATAATAAATCGCAAATAGGTACGGTTTAGCAGTTGCAATTAAGATTTAGTACCCTTTCAAGTTTTTGCTTTTCTTTTCCTACAATTGGCGTTGCGGTAGCATTTGCCAGTTTCAGTATTTTGTTTTCATAAAAGTATTATGTACCTAATTAGTGTTCATATCGACATCGTTATCATGTGATTCTTATGGCCTTCAATGTGTGAACCTTTGTCTCAATGGTAAAAAACGTTTTAACATAGTGCTGGCTATCTTTATGTAACTTTATAGGTAAGTTTAGTGTCACCTCCAAGATGGCATTAAAGTAGGTACCTACTATTAACTTGTATCACTTGTGCATAGTAACTAAACTGTATCACGTATGATTCTCTATCAGAGATACAAAATATAGGGTAAAATAATGCCAAAAATGAATTAAAAATAAACATACTGATATTATGAAACATATGACCAATCAAATACTCGGTAGTTTAGTGTGAGTGTAAGGTAGTTTCTAGGTTGAAGGAATGATGGCTCATGAGTTCAAGATGAGCTCGAATCCTTGCAGTAAGCTTTCGGCAAAGGAAAACATCGTGATAAAGTCATAGCTTGGTAGTGGGGCCTGGAGTATAAACCTGTATGGTTAGCTACTACCATCAAGTTGAAAATCTGTAGCCAAGCTCCTAGAAGAGTTCCGACTGTTGTATTTGAGAGTCAGTCCCCTCCACTAGGTTTAACGTCTTGTTTTAGCATTGGGTCACATCGTCACTTAACATCAGGCGAAATTGTCGCCAAACGCTTAACCTATAAAGAGTAAGAAAGAGGGGGAAGGATAGATTATGCCAACCTGAAAGGTAATAAAAAAGATAAATAAAGAAATAATTCTATCAAGTCACCTTATCACTGTTAATGGCGTGATGATAAATTGTTCTCAACAGACTGGCTACTTTTCCAATCATCCCCTAATAAATACAGTGACACAACAATATCCGAGATACGAGTGCGCGAAACAAATCGTGTGTTTAGAGCGTAACATATCGACTATTTCATTTCTATCTCCCCGACAATATGGCGAACCATTTTGTTACGGTGTTTTATTTGTTTGGATTTAGTAACAAATTATTAACATATGGTTCTACGTAGAGTTACTTGATAAGAAAATTGAAAATTTGCTGCAAATGAAAATTTAAATTGAAAAGTCAAAACACTATTAAAAAAAACACTAAATATAAAACATTCCAGTCAGCGAGCAGAGTCAGTAAGAAACTAAATTGTATTTTTTACTAAATTGTATTGTGTAAATAAAGTAGATAAATATCATGTTGAAACTATAGCTTGATAGTAAGGTTCCTAGTAGGTTTCCTAATGCTCGAACGGCCAGCTCGCACTTTCAAGCAGAAAATCTGCCGGTAACTTCTGGCGCCTGAATTGAGAGCCTTCCTAGGCTTATTCGGCCACATCGTCTCTTAACATATAAGACAAGATTATAACCAAATGCTAACCTATAAAAGAATAATTGTTAGGAGATCTAACAAAAAAATTGAATTTGTATCATTTTGAATGTTTCAGTTTAACCTTTACTGCGGTTCTAGGACATAACAATTGCGTCCGACTGGACCGCGACTACCATACACCAGGTGTAAGACCTGACATAGCAACAAGATTACGCGTGTCGCGTTCTGGGAACAGTCGGTGTTATACCCAGTAATCGAGCGGGATGGTAGGGATCTGTACCTAAACGAGTCGGGACAACTTTGCATATGGGGATAAACCCATCATAGTGGCTCACTTCGTAACGTTGCTTTTCATATTCAGTCACTATATATATCCTTATATTTTTCTTAGCTTTATACAGTGGTATTTCGAGGTACACGGCGTAGAACAACTTCCAGATGATTTTTGCCGTTCAATGGGGCATTGTTATCCCCAGTGGTATCCTCGGTTGTAATTTACTACCATCTATTTATACAAATAAAAAAAATATATTTACTAAATGCATATGAAAGTATATACGGTACCTATAACAAAAAAACTAATCGGCTAACGGTTGACGGGACTTTCACTGACAGATAGCTGATGTTATAAGAAGGCTTAGAACTTAGGCTACTTTTATGTTAGAAAAATAGTTAGGGTTTCGCGCAAAAAAAAATCACCGTGGGTGGAAGTGGGGTCTCCACAATACCGATTTACTCTGTAGTCCACGCGAGCGAAGCCGCGGGCACAGCTTGTAATGCATATAATCAAATATTATAAATAACTTCGGTGAAGCGATATCTAAAGGTTATAGATTAATTTTTAATTCGGCGCCATACTGCATTATGAATGTGTTTCCGGGCGGCGCGTGTCCGGCGCATCGACGTCACTTCCCGCTGTTTATGACAGGAAGGAGGAAAGTCATTAGCCGTATTAAGTTGGATAATAACCTTTATATTATAAATACTGTATATAGCCGTATCGTGTTGAGTGTACACAGTAAAATAAACCAAGCAATACTATTTCGTTTGATGGTCGATAGTGGACGACCGTAGTAAGGATCTACCAGCAGTCGCCGAAAGTTACCAAATTAAAAGCCAATATATAGTTTGGTGTTACACATTCCCTGTTCATGTAAAATTTTGTGACAATTTCAGTGTTACCAAATCTTATTTTCAGTTTAGTCTTTACAAACTTTACAATACCAATTATTAAAAGCTAACTGTAAACTATATGATCACCGCATTGCGGTTTTAAACTAATTAATTTTCACAGGAATTTTGCCTGCGTTGCTCATGATTCCAAATATTTTCATATTATGTTACATAACTGTGGTAACATTTCCACGCTGTGAAAATTCAGATTAAATTGAAATAACTTTTTAATTGTCCAACACCGAGAACCGGCGAGAATTTACCGGTGTAACTTACTCATTTATTAATTTAGTATTGCTACCAACTTGTCAACCAATTCACTGATTGACAAAGAGAAAAGAAACAAGAAACTGATAATTATATTTTCCTACTACACAGTGTTACTACAAGAACAAATCAAGCGTTCAGCTTTCTTTACGATGTTTTCCTTAACTAACGAACGATCGCATTCAATTATATAAAAAATATTTAATTAAATCCAAAAATCAATACGGTGATGAACCAAGCTCACCGAAATTGCCACTGTTCGTATCTTAAATAAACTGAAAGTGGGCAGGCCACGTATGTCGTAGGACTGATAGTAGATGAGCTAAAGCAGTACTGGAGTTTAGACCCAGAACTGATCATAGAAGCATGGGTGGCCGATGAGATGGACTGACGATCTACTTACGGTAACAGGAAGAACTTGTATGAGTACAGAATGGAATGACGTACAATGAAACAGGCACATACTCTTATTAACTTAAGACACATACTTGGAAAGTAAAAGGCTGAAGAAGGACATGAAATAAAAAAAAAAACGTTGCTACATGCCAAGGTTTAAAGTAGCGGATATCGTTTCGAATTTCTCTGACCGTAATCTTTGTTTACCCGCTGGTCGCCACAAATTTGTCGCTTCCTTTCCGCATTTTGATTGCGCTTTTAACCAAAACATATCATGAAAAAATCTACAAAGAGCACACCGTTACTTCCAGAAGCCGAAGTAGGTATTACAAAAATGTTATATAAGAGATACTGTGCAACACGATCACACAAAGCTGTATTTAGCTAAGGCCACTCGAGGATATTCATTCATTATTTTCAAACGCGCAATGTACATTAAACGTGTGAACTATGAATGACTCGGGACACAATGAAGTGTAAGACGGAGCCGCTTGAGTGTAAAATGTCATGTTTAAGTAGCGGCTTCTTTGAATAATGCGTTTTAGTATTATAAAAGCCAGACGGGGCCACGAGATAAGCGTTTGTAATTGACATGAAAACATAATTGAATGTAATTTCTGTTTGTTTTTGGCCGTCTGGGCTTGGCTTTGGTCTGTTTAAAGTTCAAACCTTTGCTTGTCTAATGTCTGGAGGTCATTTTATTTGCTTGTAGATGAGCTAAGACAACGTATAGGGTGGTAACTCCTTAGTCTATCTGAAAATTATATATATATATATATATATATATATATGTATATATATATAAATATATATATATTATATTAATATATGTCTATATTTAATAGGACTGTCATCAACAGTAATCGTTAATACTTCATGAGCTAGCATTGTGAATAAGCCTGTGCCTTCAGAAAGATGCTTATGTCCAACAGTGCATATGATATACAAAATATATGGCCAGCATTGAGAACAATTCATTGTGGGGATATGTGGAACCTATCAAATTGAAAACGTAGCCTAACCTCCATCTCGGCAGGAACTAAAAGGCTCTCTATATCTTATCTCTGTATCGTGAAACTGTGGCACCATCTCCCGGCCAATGTGTTCCCTCCTTCTTATGACGTCGGGTCCTTCAAGCGTAACGGAAGATATATTTATTCAGACCTCCACGACAGCGGTGACCACCGATGGATTTCGATTTCTCGGTGGTCGCCGTTATATTTGGATTACACTGTGCTTACCATCATGGACAGTACAATCAATCTGCCGAGCTATTATAAAAAAAGTACTTTGATACCGTCTTATTGTATTTAAATTCACGAGTTTCCAGACAATTACCCTGACCGCTACATTACGATCATACATATAATTATGGATAGCATTGAAGGCCCTCAATGAACTATAATACAGAACACAACAAAGTGAAATATGTTAAAGATAATCATTACGTCAGCAAATCACTATGTGTCACGCGAAACGTCAGACAATACCTACGCTATGTACAATTTGCTGAACGTGTGAGGTATCAGTACAGTGTACACTGTTCGGTCACGTGGTGCTGATACCATTGTTAGCAATTAAAAACATCTACTACACTAAGAATATTAAAAAAAATTATCTTCAATGAACATGTTATCTAACTTCTACTATTGTTCACTACGCCTACTTTTTGATCGTGTCCTTCTGAAATATGACTGGCACATGTTTTATTCCTTTATTGTTGTGAACTAAGATTAGGCTTAGTTTTTTACGACCGGTCCTATGCCTAATGACAACCTTTTTCCTTTAATATTTACCAAGTTTTTTTATTAAAAAATCGGTTTTAAAACTTCGTGGCCCTTAACTTGAAGTTGTCGCGTCATGTTTCAAAAGGCTCCTTAAGTTACCGCCCTCCCTAATTGATTGCATAACTGCCGTCTTTTCGTTCAAAAGTTCATTCATTCATTCACTTCATTCAGAAAGCGATTTGACATGCGGCGACAAATCGTCTCGCAAGATCCAATTGTAATCTTTAAAGTTATTTTTAGATCACCGTTTGCAATAATGTATACCATTTTGTATCTTAAATAACAGTAGATAAGGTTTTGAATTATTATAATAAATGATCACTATATTTTCATGTCAAAGAGGTGGCATTTAATTTTAAATTTTAAACAGAATACTTAAAGTCGTAAATTTGATTTCGATGACTGTGGACATAGTTTTGAAAGATTTTGCAATAAATTTCAAAAAATCATATTATACAGTTTAAATTCTAAAATTCAAGTCATATTTTGAAATATTTTGTTGACTTTTAAGTATCATATTTTTTTTATATAACTTTACTTTTTTTTATTACGTGTACACTATCTATGGCTTATGAATAGATTTACACGCATGCCTTAATTTTTTTGAAGTCAAACGGCAGACGTTCTGTCGCTATTATGTATTTTTGAGTGCTACAAGTTACATTTGTGTTCGATGAATAGTGAAATATTGGTCATGGTGAACCATTATCCGTGAGTTAGTATTTTCTATATTGTCATTCATTGGTTCTACAAGTAGTTATGACGTTGTCCATTATTTTTAAACTGTGTTCATCAAATGTTATTTACTTCTCGATAGGAGTCCAGATTTTAGCGATTTACCTATATACGAGTAGGTATATAATTTATTAGATATTTAATTAAAAAGTTTAAATATGAAAATATAATCGTAATGTGAAATATGACTGTAATACTGATTTTACAGAACTAAGATGAGATGCACAAATATTATTTCAAATACAATCTATTGATTACTGACTTGATCTACAAATACTTATGGAGTACAGCTATCATAACTATGTTATATTAAAAATATTTAAATAACCTACAATCGACATCAGAACAACGAACATTGTTAATTTAAGCTATTATTGAAATTCTCTAAAAACATTATTTTATTAATATGTAATTATTAAAAATCCAATAAACAATATTATAATAACAAGTAATGAATAATATTATTTATAAACTATCAATAATAAATACAATATATTTGATATTTAACAAAACATCCCTAAATATAAAACGGCAGTCTCTCCGCGCCGCGCCACGGCCGCGCGTGCAAAACATCTGCCAGTTTTTACTCGAAAGCTATCTCATATTTAACGCATCATTTAATGCCCCGACGTCACGCTTTCCACTCATTATCCATTTTTATATGATTTTCACAATAAATTTTATGCCAAATAAAATTCCTTGGAACCGCCCATTAATAATAAATCACATCGGAGGAGACAAATTTCACGATAGAAAAAAAGTTTTAGCTATGTCCAAAATAAAGACCCTTTTAAAGTTGTTGTAAATACATTGTTAGAATTATTGAGTTTATTGTTAAGTTGCGGTAAAATGTTAGATTTAATATGATTTTTAGGGGTCAAAAATGTTTTCATTTCGATGGCTTTTACTAGTTGAGTGTGCTTTTCAAACAAACTCGATTTGATTAAATTTGGGTTGTAAGTGTACATTGTCATTTTGTAGTATGTATTGGGTTAAAATCTCAACCACGCTCTAAAATCTCTAGCATATTATATTATTTATTTCAGTTTTATAATATGATACTTTTCTTTCGAGGAAAATAATTAAAATCAAAATACTAAAATATTCAAATCAAAATGTTCAAATCACAGCTAGCTAAAAACATCCGAGAAAAACAAAGTAATAAATATTTTTATTTGAATTTTTACTAGCTCGGTAAATTGACGGTATTTTGCCTTATGTTAAGGCAAATATAATCCATAAAGAATGGAGACCACAGTGAGATTTACAATCCATCTACCGTGGTGGCTGTCAAACTGTGGCCTGCAAGTTTCTGGTTAGCTGGATATACACTGAGATTCACTGTGATGGGTTTTTAGGGTTCCGAAGTCAAAAGGAATTCTTATAGTTTCGGTATGTCCGTCTGTTTGTACGCGGCTTACCGCAGAGATTCATGGTACTAGAAAGCTGTAATTTTGTATGGGTATACATATTAATCACGCCGGTAAAGTGGTAAAATAAAATCTTGAAAAAATAAAAATAGGATGTTTAGAGTACCTCCCCTATACGTAAAGTGGGAATCTTTTTTCTCGTCTATCACATCGTATGTACATTCTACACTTCTATACATATTATACAACTCAACGTCTCTCTGTCTGTCTGCCTATCCTTCCGTTTATGTTCTTTCCATGCGAGAACCACTTATCCGATTTACATTTTTTTTCCTATTCACAGCTAAGTTGTCTAGCTAGGTTATACGATTTATTTTGTTACATAAAGTAACGTGCGAAATAAGCATTGACGATAATGGTGAATCAATTCGAAAAAACTACGCTTTTGGGGCTATTAAATGACTTACGCTGAATAAACTATAAAAGTTATATCGAATTAATATACAACATAATTATACATATTAAAAACATCTACAAAAATAGCAATAGCTTATGTCTATTTTCTAAGCATCATCGATAATAATCATTTTTGTCTTGAAAATAACCAGCGGTATATGTTTGTAATTTAAGAAACAAAAAATCCACCAAATACCAAAAAATATACATAAAATTATGTTTAAATAAATAAAAAATGATTTATTCTTATTTATCTCATGATTAACATACCTAAGTAAATTATACTTTATTTAGAAAAAAAAACCTAAATAATAATTCTGTAGTTCACGCGAGCGGGACCGCAGGCACGGCTTGTAATATTATAAAGTCCTAGAGATTTTTTTTGACCTAGAGATCCTAGAGTCCTAGAGATTGAAAGGATACTTTTGCATTTCAAGCAATCTGTAGATGTAGGCAAGTACGGTAAGTGAGAATAACGATAGGCTACACGGGTGTATTGGCAGACGCACGACGGAGAGTTACAGGGGTGAAATCGTGGGGCACGGCTTGTATGATATAAGACCTAATTCTAGAGACAACTTTCACAACTTACTCGATCTCGGTACCACTACATTTAACAGCGGCCAAGGGTTAACCGTAAAGATAAAGTTTTATCCCGCGCGGAGCTTTGCGCCTCTAGCTGAAGCTGATCCTTGAAGGTCCGCCGCTTCGCCGGAGGGTTACTAGTATGACTCTTAATGAACGAACCGTGTCTGACACGTGGCCGACTCTGTAAACAGGATTACGTAATTATCAGTATTGTTTACTTTTAACAAATATTATGATTATTATTTTATTTTTAATATCTGCAGCAAATAAACCATGAGACTAATAGTGTTGTCACACGCAGACACAGATCACACATCATTTTCTGTTGTGACTCATTTCATCTACTCACTCATAAATTTCAAATACATTTTTTTGTTTTACATATGTACACTGGGCTTGTGAGGGTATTGAAGCATTGTCAGGCTTACATTATTTGATATTTCAATTTAATTTTATAAAATAATAACAATACCAGTCTTAGTGTTCCATAGTTAGGCAAAATTCTCATATTTTCAAATAGTCATATTTTTTGTTGTACAAAAACAAATGTAGCTCCAAAAATATAATACCTCGTGCTAACAATATAATGAAGGTAGCCATCAATGATAATAATATGAATTAATTTTATTCGTATAACATTATTTATGATACTAGAGCGGTAAGTTGGTTTTTACAAACGAGTAGACGAATGTAATACTTAAAATTTAAACTTACCATAGTCACGAGTTAGTAAAAACCAATTCCGCACGATTGTCATACAATGTTTTTCAACACATTTGCGAGAAAACAGTACAATAGGTGACGAAACAAACTTTTTCATTTGATTATTTTTAACACCAAATAAGAAATTATACAGATAGGTAACTACTCTTAGAAATTTTACCTGAAATTAGCGCCTCATTCAAGATACCAGGTGGAGTAGATTCCATATTAATATCGGATTCCTCACTTGAACTCATATTATTATTTTGTTTATAAACATCAGTCGGAAAGTTGCAACAATCTTTGACGTTTCTAATATGAAAATGGCGCGCATTTGCTAATGGCGTCATGTCCTCGTGGTGAAAATCAGAACTACATCTTTCGTCTCATTTTCTCTTTAGTATTAAAGTGAGACCTCAATGTATTGATAAAAAATGCTTCCAAGGTTCGATCATTCAGCTTTTTATTCTCGTAATGTGAAACTCCTTGGTAGAATTCTTATATATTTTTATGACGCTATACAACGCTCCCATGTATGGTGAGTAATTTTTAACTTTCGAACAAGGTATACAGGCTTCGTAAATGCAATTTTTGAACAAATATGTTGAAAAATATTTTAACGGTGTATAAAAAACATTATTTTTATGTTTTAATGAGAAATGTCTTTGTAGATTTCTCTTTACTTGGGGCAGTCCAACTGGTTTTTATATAAATATTTTTTTTTGTAATATGAATCACATTATTATAATTTATGGTTAACTTCATCGTGTAGCACTTCCATCAAATGTTACGCGCGCAGTTCTCAATTTTACTCTGCTACTAAACGCGTCAAAAAAGGTACGACTTTAAATATATATCAAATTTTTAGAAAAATATTAACATTTAGTTCCTTTCTATCTTTCAATTCATAATTGTATACAGATCTAAAGAACCAAACACGTCCAATTATTATACAAGTGACATAGTACAACTGTACAAACACTCAGTGCCACGATGATAATACGTATTTGTATTCATTAGACCACAAGTATCAGCACATATGCTTTCTATGAATTCATCTCTTGAAATTCACTGTTTATTTGAAATAAATCTAACGACTTCGGTATTACAGTTCCAATCACTTCTGAATAAAAATGGTGTATACGTTGTTCGTATTTTAAAAATATTTCATATGCATATAAATTTGAACATAATACAGCAGCGTTTAAAGCATAAAGTGATTTGAAACATGATTTTCATAAGAAACAACTGACAAATGTAACCCTCAAATGCAGATATCTAAAAAATATTTATTGCATTTGAAATCTTAGATGGATAACTATAAAACACAAATTTGCATCGTAGGGTTTTGTTGCCGTTTTGCGTGACAATTCGAAACGGTGCGACGAATCGTACCGGTTGCAGTTTTTGAATTAAACATTTAATTTGTTTTCTTTATACAATTCGTAATTTATTAAGTGACAGTGTATGGTGACAAAAGTGGCGATTCGTTATGCCGACGTCATTATTTTAATTAGCAAAGGGAACGCTTGCTAATGTTGTATTTGTACTTTTCATTTATTGTATTGTTGTTGTATTGTTTTTTTTTTATATTAGCTTCCGTAAGCGTCCCCGTTGCCAGTTATATGGAATATCAGAGATAATAATAATAAACATTTATATATTTTAAATGAAGAAATGAGGACGGCGTTTAGTCCATACAAACTTATTCCTTTGTTTTATCCCAGCATAATGGCATTAATGACACTTAAAGCTAATATTTTTATACCATACAATCTATATCAACCACTGCCGTGTTCCTGTGTTTTGATTTTTTTATATATTACCTATTATCTATTGTATTAGATAGTTTGTTGGGAGTTTGTGAGTTTGAGCTTGCCTGTAAGGGATAATCTCTGAAACTATTGATCCAATTCTAAAAATTCTTCCACTAATAGAAAGCTACGTTCTCCCTGATAGTTATGGGCTATATTTTATTTTAATTAAATTTTATTGGAATGAATATTAGGGTCCATTTGTAAACCAAGTCGGAAAAATACGACCTGCAAATATCTGTTTCGCCCACTATTTGGTCGTTGGGGTATAGCTACAGATTTTTTGTAAAGAGTGTTCTTCAAATGTCCTACAGGCCGCATTTCCTCTTAAAATACATTCGAATATCTGATAGAAAATATTTGGCATGTTTTCGAAAAATGTATTAACATTTTTGTAATTTGTTGATTAGTTTATCCTACTTAATATATAATAATACATATTCATGATATTCTTGAGATGTACTGACTATTTGAGACTTCGAACAGCTACAGCAAAATTGTTAATAAAGGAGAACAATTACTGTATAACATGTCTAAAAACATTATTTATCTGAAAAACAACTATTTCACACACAATTTATATAGAGAATGAAAAAAGAATCTACCTTACGTAACGCCTACTCGAGAATTCATTTATACTGAACACGCGAACTGTTAATAAAAAGACATAGGTAATTCAATATATGTTTTCACGTTTCTTCTCAATGGGTCATTGTTTCTATCGGTTTCTCTTTGTCCCTCTCATTCGCATCAGAGTCTAGTATGTCCATTGGCAATTGGCATGTGAAGATGTTTATCCGTCTATATTACTAATCTAAATACTATTAAAGTGAACCATTCTAAAGTACTTGTTATCTAACGAAACTCAGAGCAGTTTCAGAAATATTGCTGCTTCTAATACCAATTAAAATGAGCAAATAAAAAGAGTTTTTTTTATAAAGTAATGAACCTTATATATAAGTATATATTTACTGAATTCTCGGCAATAATTGAAAAAAATATATATTCGGAATGACCACCTTTGGCTTTAATATAGGCCTTTAATCTGTCTGGCCATGAATCTATGGATTAACGCACTGTTTCCATTAACAATTTAGTCACTGCTTGCTCTAGACATTTCTTAAGAGACTCAATATCGGCGTGTCGTTTTGAGCAGGCACTGCATGCACATAATTTGTAGTTCAAGGGGTTCAGATCTGTGCTAGGCTTCAGCTGTTGTAAAGTCCGGAACGTTGGTTTAGAACCAAGATTGGGTAGTTCGTGTCTTGTGACCTGGTGCAGAGTCATGTTGGAAAGTTCATGATACATTTTAAAAAAGTGTATTGCTAAGAGGTTTCACAACGCTATCTTAGACTGTCTCTAGTCATATAAACGTTCTAAGCAGTAACAACTATACAAAAGACAGAAAATCAAAATAACGGTCTTAATATTTAATTCCTAATATTTATTAGGTATTAGCTGTGCCCGCGGCTCCGCTCGTGTGGAATACAGAACTATTGTTTGTGAAAATATCTTGATATATATATATTTCTTTATCAAGGCCAATTCTTCAAGGAGTAAAATAAAAAGAGGTCAATAACTATCCAGTAGTTTTTGCATGATGCGCGTACTACGACAAATGTCAATATGTAATTTTATTTATATAGATATAGAAACTTGTTTTAAATACTTTTGCAATACAGGCGAGATTTCGTTAGCAAAGGCCAGGTTAAAAATATATAAAACCCGAACTTCTCGTTTTTGTATTAAACAAAAAAATATTAAGTATATTCAAAATAAAACGTAGGTTAGTCGAATTAAGGAACAAGATTATGGTTGTTCAAAGGTTCAAGGGATACGTGCGAGGCGTTCGAGTTGTACTAATCATATAGTTATGTTTTCCGCTTAACGTCGCGTCGCGTCTTTGGTTTTACGCATTTAGTAAGATTTTGGTAAAAAAATAATCAATGCTATGATAATATAGTTTCATTTCACAACAATTAATTCTTTATTAAGTTAATATTTTCTAGTTGACCTTAAAAAAACATTAACATTTAACATTATCTTTAATTATGATGCTAGAATAGATTGCTGGATGGTAGGTAGTACAGACAATTGTGTCCGACTGAATCGCGACCACCATACAGACATAACACCCGCTATAGCGGCACGTGTAGGCGAGTCCCGTTCCGGTATTAGCCGGATATATCTGGTAATCAAGCGGGCTGGTTGGAATTTGTATACGACTGATTAGCGAACACTATGCACAATGGTGATAAACCCAAAAACTGTGACTCTGTTTTGATTTGTCCCATTTCAGGATCAGCCGATCAGTCGCCGAAGAGGTTGCATGCTGATATGACGGCGACTACTAGAAATGTATTGCCGATCTCTCTTTGTTTTTAAATTATACTGTACTTAACTGGCCGTTACTTTACTGTGATAGGTACTATAAAAATGATGTAAGTGACATGAAAAATTATATGTTATACTTAATGTTATAAATGGTTATTTTATATAGTTTAATCTCTTTGTTCGTGAACAAGCATTCGTTCAGAGTTATTCTGCACGTGTAGTTATATTTACGCTAAAAACGTTTACAAAAATCTTAAAGGGCGTGGCCAGTTTAAGGTTAATTTATTTTTATTAATGGCCTCGGTGTCACATAGTACTGCGTGCTGTTTAGTCGCCGAGACCAGGTGGCCGGACACGAGACTCGGTAAAAAGTTTACAATGGCTTTGGAAAAGAGACGAACAACTTTTTTTATGCCACCCACTCGTTGAAAACACATTCTATAATTGGCTATTCTATAAATAAATAAATTCTATAACAATAATATATTTCAGTATACTTATACAATTTTTCAAGAATTAACATGACATGTTAATTGCATCAAAAGGCATTTTCTTTATTTTGTTTAACTTTTTACAAAACAAATACACTTAATTTTATCTATGTCTTATTATGTTATTTCCTTCTAAAATATTATAAAGGATTGGACAGTACCGTCAGTTCAAAAGTAACCTCATAAAGTCATAACAATCCATTAATATTTGTGTAGCCATTACTAGAAAAAATATTCTAAGAAAAAAACAATTTGCCGCAAATGAATAAAGGGTATGTAGTATATTTCTTCAATTTAATATCTATCATATATTATATATTTTGTAATTAAGAAGATAAATAAAATACAGTGTTGCAAAATCTCAGGGGAGTTTCAATGAGGTATTCGCTCAGAGCTGCACGGAGGAGCCGCGTTCACGAGAACTACTTTACTGGTTAGTTAACGAGTACCGTCGGCAAAAAGTTTTTTTTTTCGTATGACTTTTTAGTGCGCCTGTAAATTCACTACATGTATAAACGTATTACGTTTTGCAGTGACAGTAATTTGAAGTAAACAAACCTTCTTTAAGTGAGCTTCTCAGGTCTTTTTCCGAACGGAAATAATACTTAGTAAAAAGTAAAGTCCAATTTATTTCTATGAATTTTTATATAATTCAATACCAATTATTTTATTAACAAGTAAAATGTCTATAATACCAATAAAAAATGTGCGTGTATATTTTACGCGCGTTTGTAGTAATACTTCTTCGAGCGCGTATCAGATATTATTAGTACAAAAACCTTCTAAAACTAAATAAGGTATGTTACAATTTAGAGGTATTTATTTTTAATATAATAAAAAGCCAAACTTAGACCAAGCATTACAAATAAGTTAATTTATTTGATTTATCCAAAAAAACTTTACTTCACACTCACTTAGGTTACATACACATAATTTTAAATCGTATTCTAGATATTATTTTTAATGCTGATAATCATCTACTGTCCGATGTATCGGTGGTCACCGTTGTGTTTGGATTGCCATGTTGTGACTGGATTACCATCATGAAAGTGCCTTACCAAGCAACTATATTTAAAAAACTGTTTTTTATTGAATAATTATAATGCGAAAACTTTTCACTTTCACTATATTTACTTATCCCACAGCTGTAAATACGCTTGGATAATGCTTTAATAAAATAATCATCATAAAATGCTTTAATAAAATAAACACCTAAACACCAGTATTTTACTTCCCAAAATCTTTTTATAGCATAATATTCCTTGTGCTAACAGCCACACGGTTTGCAGCTTACATACGCGCTGGTGTTATTGACGTCGTAAATTAGTATTAGCCGGGTTCGGTCGGATAACCGCTAATTGTGAAAATCTGGCTACAGAACATTACCTGCTTGACAAGTAGTTCTTTTCCTAGATTTATCGTCTTACATATCTTAATTAACGTGGCCTATAAAAAGTAAATAAAAATGAATTGTGTCTTACCCTGATGGCACGCAAGAAGTTAAATATTATTATAGTAACAAAACAAAAATAACTCCAAAAAATAAACCTACATACCAACAGTATAATGATGTTAGCTATCAATTATAATAATGTGGATACATTTTACGAATTGTTTAATTGAAAAAAATAATTTGACGCTGTATAATAATCATTAGTTTAATCAATGTCTCACTTCCGTAACTTGATGCGCGCGCAACTCTCAATTTACTCTCGAATAAACGTTACAAAACAAATATGACTTCAGAAATGTAGAAAAAAACAATAAACAAGATTGTGTTTGCTGTCCGTACCGTTTATCAGAAAGAGCTGAGTGGTTCCCGGCGAGGTGGAGATTGCCGCGGGCGTTGTGGGACTGAAACCTTAATAAATACAATCACACGACTATTTCTGCTGTACACACTGCTTGTATGTAGCAGTGGAGTATATCATGTAGGTGAAACTGCAACGCCTCGACATTTTGTTGTAGGCTACAAAAATAAAATTACCAAAATTGGGCAAATTTTATAAATAATTTGATATATTTCCTCAAGTTCAGTTTACTGGGTGGTAAGATATGACGATTGTGAATCGATCACAACCACTATACACCTACTATATTGACACGTTTAGGCGTCTCGCGCTCCAGTATCAGCAGGGTATATCCAGATGCCAAGAGGCTTGTAGGCTGGCATGACAGCAACGACTGACGTTGGATTACTGATTTTTCGGTGGTGACCGCTGCTTGTGAATTGTACTGTGCTGTGTACAGGCACAGAGCAGCCCCTATGCCGTGTTCAAAAATTCTTTATTCAATTTAAGCTCTAACGTTAATACACTACTACCAATCCCAGTTATTGAGAAAAGCCGGCCAGAAATGCGATCGGTTTTATTTTTTCTTCCAACTGTACAATAATATTAATATAATAAAATAATAATAATTTTAATAAATGTGTGAATGTGTACATCCAGACTTTACTATCATTCACATAAAGATCCACTCTATCTATCACCTTTTGTTAGTAAAATCTGCTGACATGGCCCTGGAACTTATATTCTGGCAAATTGGTAATGTACTTTGGGATCTTATTACCTAAAAACTTTTATCGGTCTTTCTGAGCCTAAAACATGGGCTGTTTAACTCTAGTATTGTTTTCTTAAGTCTAGTATTGTGTTAAAGAAATCTTAATAACAGTCAAATCGTTTAAAATGTACCTTTATTATCGAGTTCTTTTAACGTAACCTATAATAAAGTTTAAGCGATAGAAATCAAATCGACAACAGTACTTATCTACGATCGCCTAAATGCCATTAAAGTGACGATTAAAGCTACAATACAATAAACGAATACAATAAAAGTGGTAATTTGAATCCCATTGAAGTACTGTATAATTTGTCACCGGCATAATATTTGTAACTTGAGATTATGAGGTGCGAACTGGTGTATTATTGCTTTTGAAAATGTCTATTACTCGTCCAGTTTGAAAGTGTTGCTTTGAGTTTTTATTTATTAACTATTAATCCCATTTTCGACAAATTTACTCATGTAACATCTATACTAAATTTTGACTACAGGTTATCATTACATTTTATTTAAAGTCAAATAATTTTGGTAGATTTTTATATTATTTAATTCCGAACTTTTTTTACGAATCTTAGGTGAGCTGGTGGACGGTTGTGACATAGAGAGCGATAGAGGAAGGACACAGAGAAATTTCTTTGCAGATTTGTCTCTAATTGGAGCATCCCGATTTTTGGAATCGCTCCTCCACCCTACAGAAGATCGCAGCCAAATAACCTTGTGTTGTGTTTCTGCGGTGAGTAGAGTTTCCAGACCTGCTTGGGTTTTGGTTTTGGGTTGGCCAATTTCGTAGAATAAAATAAAAACAGATTCACCTCAGGTCCCCGATTCCAAAGTATTCAGGACTTATGTTAAATCACATTCACTTCGTTTTTATCATGTGGTTGTATGTTGACAACATATGCAATTCTGCAATATTATGTAAACACAACTATTATTTTATTTTCTAAATCTAATCTTTTAACTATTATTTTACCTAGCGTGACGGCAATATAATATCATGGCTTATACCAAGAAAGACTAAAATGTATATTATAATCTATACCATTTTTTGGAACTCAAGCAACGATTTAAAAATGGTTGAGTGATCGTTTTGTTGAAAACGCGTTATAAAATAAATTAATTGGTGGAAATAGGGTGACTTTTAAATTTAATGATATTCTCAGTGAATTAAAATACCATACAAAGGGAACAATAACTGTGATACGATTTATCTTAGTGTACTTATTTTTATCCTCATGGAAGTATGGTATCCTGGTAGGATAGAATCGACGGATACTGTCATTTGGGTAATTACTTACTTATTAAATAAGTTTTGTTAACGCCAGAACTATGTTTTGTATAAGTTGATAGACGCTTTTAGTAAAATAGTTTTCTTTGAAAGATTCGCTAGTTTTCACTATAATAATATTAGTTTATTTTTTTAAACAAATTTAACAACTTATATTGATCATGAGTTATAATATTATATGAATCTAATTAGCATAATTTTTATTTGTTAAAACATCAAGAATACGTTTGATACAAAATCTCACGTTTCGTCGACTCACGCGCATCTGCTGTGCCCTTCCCGTGGAGGGGCGTGGTCTCGTCGCTATGGTGACCGTTAGCCACGCCCCTGTTTCCATATTATGTGATGGGTTTATGAAAGTGCTACCATGGTATAAATCAAATAGACCACCTTGTAGATACAGAACTATTGTACTTTTTATTTCTTCTAATGATAGTAACAAGTAGTCGTTCAGTTTTTTTATACTACAAATGTGGCAAATAAGCTTACGGCCCGCCTGATGGTAAGCGACTACCGTAGCCTATGTACGCTTGCAATATCATAGGTATCACTGACATGTTGTCGACCTTGAACCCCTCTACTCCAAGGAGCTTTCGATACCGCAGAAACATAACACCAGGTTATTTGGCAGCGATCTTCTGTTATTTGGCAGGGATATTCCACCAGTCGGACTGCCCCAAGTAGAAAGGACTCTCCAAAGAAACTTCTATGTGCCCTACTTTTCTTACGCAAGTGGTCACTGCAGCTAATGGCTCTATATCTTCAACCCCAAATAGTTGCAATCCTATCTGATGTCAGTCACTAATCACATGCTACAAGATAGAACACGATAGTAAGATACAACTATTGTGTCTGAATAGGTTGTGACCACCATATAGCAAGTGTAACACCCGTCACAGTGTATAGACACTTTTCGGGATTAATTAGTGTATTTAGTTGCCGAAAGGCTTGCACGCATAACAGAGACGACCGTCGGAAGATTTCCAATCGCTCGGTGTTTATCGTTGTTTTTAAATTCTACTGTGCTTATGTTTGCCATTAGGCACAGTGTAGTCACTTTGTCATGTCACTTTTTTATTATATAAAACACAGTCACCCCTGTGAAGTGTCGGATCCCCTAGTGAGTATGTCAATGCGTGTTGCTAACCACACACTTCAAACTGGAACACAGCAACGAGGACATAGCTGCTTTGTTGCAGAGAAAGATCTCTAGTGTGAGTGAAGCAACTCCGAAACATATATTTCGTGAAAGTGATGCAATTGAATCGCAGGATAGGCAGCAAATGACCGGGACCTTTTGTCACCAATATTAGAAATAAAGTAGAATTATTACTTACATTGTGGTAGTCCAAGGTTGCAGATTACGATGCCTGATGCCAGATCACAGAGAGGTAGGACACAGAGAAATTTCTTTAAAGAATTCTCTCTACTAAGAACAGCTCGGTGGAATACCCCATCCTATAGAAGATTACAGCCAAATAAATTTGTGTTGTATTTGTGTTGTATTGCAGGCATCTATAGGCTACGGTAGCCGATTACCAACAGGCGGGCCGTAAGCTTGTTTTCCACCTTTGTATTATAAAAAACGCAGTTTCGCGCTCAGAACACACATAAGCCCTTTCAATTATACTTACTATTAATCGCCAAATCGCATGTAGTGCGTCTAATGTTGCAAACGTTCATAGGTTGCGGTGAACGCTTGCCATCGTCGTAGTATAAAAAAGCTTATTTTGGGTTTTTTGTATAATGTAGGTATCTAAAATTATTATTTCAAACTGAATATTTATACACATAAAACTATACAGAGTAAGGAGTAAGTTTTATTTTGATTATTTCATTCTGTCCTTATATTTATTTATTTTTTCTTATGTCATTCGATGATCTTGGATCCGGTGATTGTCGCGGGTCTGTTCAGCCCTCGGGGAAATACGAACGCGTCTTGCTACCTATAAATCGACGGCTCCCACGCATAAAGTCGAAACACATTTTTTGAGTAAAATTGTATTTTTGTGTCATTAGAACCATAATATACCGTATTAAACATTCCTGAACCCTAATTACTGAATTACTGAATTCCTGAATACTACTATCTTCTATAAATTATGAGTTTTTGAATTACACACATGAACTATATCAGAAACGCTAACACAAATAGCTCTCCTGAAAAATATCGTTTTTTGCCTTACAAACTTATGCGTGGGAGCCGTCGAAATATGAGATAGTTTTTATATTATATGATGTATTTCTGTTATTATTGTTTAGTGGTAAAATATAATGTAAGGCACAAGTTTACGAGTACTTCGACTACCCCAAAACTGTGGAAAGCCCGCAAGAGTACAGTTATAATCCAGAGATTGGGTTAGTCATATTTTTAAATGTGTTAGTGTGACCACCATACATCTGGGTTTACTCTCGACATAGTGGCACGCTTAGGAATAACGTGTTCCGTGATCAGCCGGCGTATATCCAGTAACCAAGCGGGGTAGTAGGGTTCTGGGTTCGAATGGGTCACGACCATCATGCACAAGATGATAAACCCGTCATAGTGACTGTCTTTTGATTTGTCGCGTTTTGAGATCAGCCAGTGTATATCCAGCTGCCAAGATTTTATCATCAGGCACAAAACCGCCACTTTGAAATGCAACTATAAAAAAAATAATATATGAAGTGACGATCAACAAAAGTTATGAAATCTTATATATTCGAATACTCAATTTTCGCTCTTCCTTATTTCAACAGCCAATCCATTTGATCGAAGGTTGTTACAGCTTATTTCAACTGGGGAATTGTTTCTTATTTTTAGAGTGTAACCGAGTAAGCAATATATATATATATATATATATATATACTAGCTAAGCCCGCGGCTGCGCTCGCGTGGACTACAGAATGCCGTGGGTCGAGAAGATGCGCGAAACGTACTGCCCCGTAATCGGTCGCCCGCCGGTCTTTTTAAAGACAAAATCCTTAAGATCCTTAAGATGATCCTTAGAAGATAGACATAGGTATGCTATGCTGACTTTTTGGTACGTGTTTTTGAGATGTAAAGTTATGTAATACATTATTTTGATATATCTCATGTGGTTTACTCAGCGTAAGCCCCAAAAGCGTCTTTTCTCCGAAGTGATTCACCATTATCGTCACTGCTTATTTCGGATGTTACTTTATCTAACAAAACCTGGCCAGATAACATAGCTATGAATTAAAAAAAAACATGTTAATCGGATAAGTGGTTTTTGAGTGCAAAGAACATAAACGGACAGACAGACAGACAGACGTTGAGTTTTATAATATGTATAGATATGTCTCTATAGTAACTCCAAAATAGTATTTACGATGAATATAATTTTGTAAAAAATATATAATATAAGTTAGTTACCTCAGATAAAGTTTAAAGAGTGTAGAGAAAACGTAATTTATTTTTATTATTTCTGTGACTACAAATTACAATGTAAAAATTGATAGCAATAAAGCATATCCTATAACCTTCAACCTGAACGTAGATTACTATCAGTGAAAGATTTTTTAGAATCGAATTAGTAGTTCCCGCAAACATATTCTCAAATTTTACCTATTTGTAATTAAAAAGATATAAATATATATTACAAAAAAAAATGTTTTTACAAAAGACTTTAGACAGTAAAGAGAAATCGTTGCAAACGATCTCAAAATTCACGATAATGCTTTGCTAACGGCGCTAGCCCAAAACGCATATATAGACATGCAAGAAACTCGGCGTCTCCAAAGAATCCCAAGGTCCTGTCTGCCAGCGATAGGGTTACGGGTTATAGGCCCCAATTCAGCCACCTACGCAAGCTTTACCCAACGTGGATACAGCTTTAAGTCATCGGTTACCGTAGCCTATGGACGCTTACAATACCAGAGGTATTACTAACGTGTTTCCAACCTTAAACCTCGTTCCCCTAGGAGATTTGGAAACCTTACCCACCATGAGGTGTGGATATTTTATCAGTCGGGCTGCACCAAGTAGAGTTTAATTTACGAAAAGATTTCTCTGTACTCTACTTCTTTTTGCAGGATAGAGAACCTTTCATCTCACGTAAAAGCCACAGTTAAAGCAACTAGTTTGATGATAATTTTTTCAGTATGAAATTACGCATCTAGTAAGGAAAATTTCTTGAATCTCTCTCATATATAATAATGCATACGACTTAACTCTTTAATCCTCTGAGACACGTGACGAACTGTTAAGATAGCTGATTGTATGCAGACTGATTCGAAGCAGAGCCAAAAGGTGTGCTCTGAATAATAATTAGGTATTAGAAACGAGATTCTCTTAAAATTGGGTCACTGGTTATGAAGCCCGAAGGTATAGATTAAATTTTCATAGTTATCGAATACGATGAAACGTTACGTTTTGCGCTAGCAGCTTCTCTGGCGGAAACTCAGAAGAACTACAATTTTGAGTACAAAAAAAGACGAAGCCACATTGTGATGAAACATTGCATCTCCATTCCACTACAGAACAACGCAGACTGGCTTATGAACTCACAGCATCCGCTAGCGCCCATCACGGCACGCGTTAAGAGTACGCAAATTTTTACCTTTTTCGTACCGTGCATATGTACTCGTAGAGTGATCTCCCATCGAACGTTCCCTCCTTCCTAATATATTGAGACCTTGAAACGAGGCATTTTAGCAGGCCGGTATGACATCGAAGACTAAAGATCTGTCTGACAAAAGAATCTGTGTCACCGATGGTAGCGTCATCTGTGGACTGTCAGCTGTTAGTCTGTGGACTGTGGAATGTCATGTGTGTACCGTACTTACCATTAGGTGCTGTCTGCAGTGCTATGTGCAGTAGTCTTTACGAGTAAGTGTTTAAAAAAAAACAAATGTAGGCATTCCTTTCGGCAACTAACTTTACCCTTTAACAAAAACATGCCTTTATAATCCGTCGATTCTCTCGAACGATAGGTAATCTAATGATCGATCATTTCGTTGAATGTCGAGAGATAACTCGAATTCTACGAAACTATTGTATTAGCGGAAGTTTCGTCAAGTTTGTACCGTCTTTTGTATCGAGTTCGGCGATGTTGCCCGTATAAAGGGAACTTGTAGTTTTAGTTTGAGAGAGTCCTTGTTTGCGATATAAAATTGCGATTTCCTTTACCTTACTTTTTGTTTTCTATGTTATTGAATAAAGATACCGATCGATTTATTTTAGTTTCAACTGAAAATAATTCTTATTAAATAGTTTTTTCCATACTACTGTAAAATTAAACTAAGCAATCAGCTTTTATATTGCAAAATACTTAGATTATTTTAATGATCCCTTGATATCATTTTAATTTGCGTGTAATACGATATACAATTTAATAAATATAGAATGTAGTCGATCTCACTCAGGGAGGATTGTATCAACGCAATTTTTTTCAGAATTGAATAAATGGTTCCAAATATTACCTCTTAAAATCATACAAACTTTACCTCTTGATTAATATCAGTATAGAAGTATAGATTTAAATCTATGATAAAGATAAAATCTCTGGAATAAACATTGCATCTCACAATTCAAGAATACCATGAAATTGATCAATTCACACATATTAAACTAACATGAAGCATACCTAGATACATTTCCATTGAATATGCAAGTTATTACTGAAAGAAGATATTAATTAAAATAATTATTTTCATACAACATTTTAATAAAATAAGTGATAAGTTGCTCGAAATGAGATCCATATTCTTGTATAGTATACAGAATTAGTCTTTTCAGATATTCATATCAAGGTTACACACCTTCTGTATAATTTGTAGGGATGAATGTTCATAATAACATCTTGAATTTCATTCCTTAATAACTTTTCTACAGTCTCATAGAACTTTTTGTAAATTATTTTTTACGAGACCCCATAGAAACTTTGGATGACGTTTAACGATGTAAGAGCTGGAAATCTTGCAGATCATTTAATTGTTAGGTTAGTAAATTTCCATCCATTAAAATTGATTAAAAAATACAAGAGTTTATTGAGATGTGTGAAATTTAAATGTTCTAGATTTTTTTAAATTTTTTAATAATATCTGATCTTATAAAGAAACGTGCAAAGGAATAATAATTTAAATTATCTTTTATATTGTAAAAACAATTTAGCTGATTATTATCTAAACTAATATTATAAAGAGGAAAGGTTTGATTGTTCGTTTGTATTGAATATGCTCTAAAACAACTGGAACGATTTGAAAAATTCTTTCAACATTAGAATCCTACATTGTCCCTGATGAACATTGGGGATAGAATATTTTCAAAAAGTTAGGAATCCGTTTGATTACTTCGATAATGTAATCCAACGCATGAAAAAAAAAAAAAAAAATACGTTATATCGCATACGCTGCGGAAATTATTGATAATAGAGCAAAGTGACGTACTACAATTTTATAGAGGACATCGATATCTACAAAAAAGTCTGAGATACCATATGTCTAACTATTACATTTATGTCACAATAACTACTTTTTATGGTAAGATATACAATAGTAAACCCTTAGTAGTTTTGTAGATATGATCTATTTACAAACATAAGAAAGAAAAATAAAATTAATAAATATAAAAAATAACATTAAAAAACTTTCTCTATAATATACTCTTGCTTAGTAGCCCTAGACGCAAAAAGAATGGTATGTGTGTGAGTTGAAATTTATAATTTTTGAAATTTTTGTTAAAAACCCGTGCGAAGCCGAGGTGGGCAGCTAGTACTTCATACATTTAGGTACTCACTCAAATTATGAGAAAACTGAAATGACTTTTAATTCTTTTAAGTAAATAAGCTAGGTTAGATATTGTTACTTAAAGTTAAATTTCATGGTCTTCTTGAATAATGAGATATAATGTTTGTTCGAGAGATTTTATCCCTATTATAGGTCCTACCGAATGATATAATAACACTGTGAATGTCGATTTTTTACGGTTCGATTCCTGGCACAAAGCCGCTATAAGCTTATAAAAAAAATTAAACAATATTCCCTTAAGTTAAATTTCCTATCTCAATATTTAATGTACTTTTCCTCCATTTCCCATTCGTTTTTTTAACCCTTTATAATTAGAATGTATAGATTATAGAAGATTATAATATACGGGTGATCTTTTTAAGTGTCTAGTATTAAATATATAGTTGGTGATCACAGATTAATAAAAAAAACTAGTAAAGGTATTATGTATATAAATCTATACATGACGTTATCTACAAAACAACCCTGGGCGGGTAACTCGTAGATATTTATCATTCCTAAAACGTAACGACGTTAATATGAACCGATATGAATACAACACCGGACTTATTCAAGGGATCTTTACACGCGAAATCGTGTTCAAACGCCGACTTCATTCACAAAATCCACTTCCAAATTCCAATTCATTGTAGAAATTTACGGAATGAACATTTTAAAAGTTTAATATTTATTACCTTCATTCATGATACCAAACAAAACATTCTCAAATCCATTATAATAGGCGAAAATGGATTGTCCTCGAATTCATGAATGAACGTAAGATTGAATGAATGCATTAGACACCACGGCTTCGCTTATTCTGTCGTTAGAAAGTTGATTTTTTTCTATTAATCATCCGAGATAAATTCGCTGCGTGGGTGACCTGTATTTAAAAATAATATATTTTACATACTTTATATACCAATCAATAGTGAGAAACAATGAGATTAAAATAATCCTTTAAACAGCCGTTGACATCAAAGCCAGTTCAAATAATTTAGTACCTATAAGGGCAACAATAATGATAATTTAGGATAAGACTGTAAGAATATTATTCGGTATTATAGTCAACCACGAATGCTTCAAATTACATGTATACAATTAATTATTTACAATTTATTCGTGTGGTTTTGTAAAAAATTCTGACGTCTCTCCAGGGTTTTCGGCGTAGGTAAATAGATCTTTAGCTGTTCGCGTGTAAATATTTACAATGCTTCAAGGTTTTCACGAATTATTTACACAAAACGTTTTCTCCCAATTTCCTCTTGAACTACGCTGAATAAGCGTTTCTAAGAGTTCGCTTGGTTAGCTTTTTTCTTACCTATACCGTTTCTTCCGTTACATTTTTTGTCATTGAAATGATTTTTATTTGATATCATATCTATATATTCACGGAAATTCAACGCGTATGTATTTTCGTATTTTATCTAATCGGAATTTCGCATCGGTCACAACGGTCTATTTAAAAAAAAACAGGATGTTGTAAATCTTAAAAACCTTTAATCATTAAAACACAAATAATTTAATCAATATTTAAAATACATACATATATACATACATTTGTTACTATAACAATCAGTAATTGTTACTATTGTAACGTTACTCGTTATATTTTATACTTAATAATAACATTAACATAGAGCATCGCATCGAGTCTTGTTGCGTGTTGCGTACGGTATGATGTTGACGTCGCGTCGTTCGTACTTTGTAGAAAACATATTGTACTTATACGTTACATACCTTAATACCGCATCTGCGTAAGGTGCATTTTTTAACTTTACCTTATTTTTAACCAGACTTGTTTGTATGTAAATCTAAATTTAGATTTATTTAATAGGTAAATTGGTTAGAACTACAAGTACTGTAATTTAGTTACCCCAAGGATCTGACGGAAAGCTATTAAATCTAAATTTAGATTTATTTAATAGGTAAATTGGTTAGAACTACAAGTACTGTAATTTAGTTACCCCAAGGATCTGACGGAAAGCTATTAAATCTAAATTTAGATTTATTTAATAGGTAAATTGGTTAGAACTACAAGTACTGTAATTTAATTACCCCAAGGATCTGACGGAAAGCTATTAAATCTAAATTTAGATTTATTTAATAGGTAAATTGGTTAGAACTACAAGTACTGTAATTTAATTACCCCAAGGATCTGACGGAAAGCTATTAAATCTAAATTTAGATTTATTTAATAGGTAAATTGGTTAGAACTACAAGTACTGTAATTTAATTACCCCAAGGATCTGACGGAAAGCTATTAAATCTAAATTTAGATTTATTTAATAGGTAAATTGGTTAGAACTACAAGTACTGTAATTTAATTACCCCAAGGATCTGACGGAAAGCTATTAAATCTAAATTTAGATTTATTTAATAGGTAAATTGGTTAGAACTACAAGTACTGTAATTTAATTACCCCAAGGATCTGACGGAAAGCTATTAAATCTAAATTTAGATTTATTTAATAGGTAAATTGGTTAGAACTACAAGTACTGTAATTTAATTACCCCAAGGATCTGACGGAAAGCTATTAAATCTAAATTTAGATTTATTTAATAGGTAAATTGGTTAGAACTACAAGTACTGTAATTTAATTACCCCAAGGATCTGACGGAAAGCTATTAAATCTAAATTTAGATTTATTTAATAGGTAAATTGGTTAGAACTACAAGTACTGTAATTTAATTACCCCAAGGATCTGACGGAAAGCTATTAAATCTAAATTTAGATTTATTTAATAGGTAAATTGGTTAGAACTACAAGTACTGTAATTTAATTACCCCAAGGATCTGACGGAAAGCTATTAAATCTAAATTTAGATTTATTTAATAGGTAAATTGGTTAGAACTACAAGTACTGTAATTTAATTACCCCAAGGATCTGACGGAAAGCTATTAAATCTAAATTTAGATTTATTTAATAGGTAAATTGGTTAGAACTACAAGTAATGTAATTTAATTACCCCAAGGATCTGACGGAAAGCTATTAAATTTGCAGTGGATTTGCTGTATTCAATAGTTTATCCCTGAGAATTAAAAAAATATTTAAATTAATTTAAAACAATATTTTATATACATCAAAGAATTGTTTTATTTTATTTTTAGAGTCGTATTTTTAGCGTCATGCCGGGCTATGTCTAACTCACGGGTCCTAACTGGACAAGCATTGAATTACATGATAACTACAATTAAGTAAATAGATTAGAAAAACAAGTTAGTTCAGAACTAAAAAAGCTTATAACTTTATTGTCGAAAGGGTATTATAGAGTATATCATTACGTGAATGATAGTGATTTCTGGAATTTACTACCTCTCTGTAAATCTACTAGAAATAATAATAACTGTAAACGATAGAAAAAAATAAAACAGTTAAAATGTACTGTGCTTATCATCTGAGACAATGCTGTCAATTTGCCAAGCTTACCTATATTACAAAAATAGATTTGTCATTTAAGTTTTTTTCGATCAAATGCAATGTACTTACTAGGCAATATTTTATTGCGTGGTTCAGCGGCCTTTCACCCCCAACTTTAAGTAGATCAGTTAAAATAACAGACAGGACACTATTCAGAAAATATAATTCATACAGGCGATTGATGATCGACGGTTGAACTTTGAGCAACGAATTTAATTTTAGTTTTTTTTTCGTATATTTAAAAAAGAATATTGTAAATGGTGTTAGTACAATATAATCCATTGATGGTGGCAACCATCGAAAATCGGGGTAAATGATATGGAGTGTAAGGAGAGTCAAATAACATTTTAGAACTTGCCCGCACGTGATGCTAAAGTAAAGAACGAGATAATTAAGATAGCAGGGTGTAAGGGGTGGGACTGGGTTGCAACCATCATGCATATGGTAAATAGCTCGTCATAATAATTTTGTTTGCCATTGTCGTCATAGTAGATTGAAAAATTTATGACTTATCAAAAAAATTGGTGTTTCGGCATTTCAACTTGCGAAACAATCTCCTTTCAAAAGTGTGTTCCCATCGTCACTTTCTTAAATTTGTAAGATCAAACATAATAAATTAACGAAACTGATTTTTCGCGGGCACAATGAGATCTGTCCGCAGTTGATTCTGTAAATATGAAGCATAAACCCAAGCGCTACATAGCTAAGTGTCTCATCTGTTTTAATATTTATTCTGGATAAACAAAGCACGTGGCTCGCCCCGCCCCCGTCATTTCCAGAATCTGTTTATGAGAGTACGGATACCCACCGAAGTTATCCAACTCACTCATGTGAATTGAAATATACTATCGTATAAATTCTTTAAATTCTTTATTGAGTCACTCATAATACATAGCATCAGTGTAGCTCTGGTTCCTAAACTAGGTTAGCCTGTATTTCAGGAACCAGGACTTCCCATTTATAGAATACAGTTCTAACGGAGTTGACAATAAAGGTTAAGCTAATCATTAAAAATAAAGCCGAAATGAGGTGAAAAATCATGAAAAACAAAAAGAACAAATTACAATATTAAAAGAAATTAAAAATGATTTTAATTAAGGGTGTCTATTTATTAAATGGGATTGGTGTGTGTGCGTGTGTGTGTGTGTGCGTGTATGTGTGTGTGTGTGGGTGTGTGTGTGTTGTAAGTGCTGTGTATGCTTGTTGACAGTGGTTGTGTGAATGATCATAGTATGTTTATTTACTTTCGAAAATTATTTATCATTCTGTTCTGATGAAAGTTATAAATTTGAAAACATTAAGATACATAAGTCATCTACCCATTAAATATTTTTGAAGTGAAACTTCTTATGCAACTTCCAAGCGTTAAATGTTAAACGTTAAACGTTTAACGCACATTATCAGTCTCTCCTCTTTATGTGAGCCAGAGCGAGAGAGTAAATGTCGGTGTGTATATATATTGCACACTGTTTAAATAAAATAGAAAATGTCTTTTAAAATGAAGTTTCACTTCTATCGTGTGTGAATCGCACACACACCTTTTTATTAAGTATTTCACCCATTAAATATTTCACCTATCTACATAATATATAGATATATTTTTTATCTATCTATTTAAAAATGTAAAATGATTAAGATTTGCCGTTATGCCCATCACTGAAAAAGTACTTGATCGCTTTTAATAATATAAATTTATAATCATTAGTTACTTGGTTCTTATAAAGAAAAGGTCACGATATCTTTATCCAATAAATAGTTATTAAAGTTTTAGGAAAATAGGATTTTTATAAGCACACATTCTTCTGTCGTCCTCACGAGCGGAGCTGAGGGAAGAGCTTGTATAGTTATAAGAACTATCCGACTTCCTATATCACAACATAATCATTTTCTATGATAATTTCATTATAATACGTACCTACAGCACTTTATGCGTGTATTTTACAGGTTATGTATATTATTAAATATGTAGAATAAGTATATTAGGACTTAATTTGTTTCTGGAACTCAGCGGCCGTTAACGTACTTCGCTCGCTCGGCTCGTGCGTTATGATCACGGTTTCAATCTAACCTCACTAATCTAGTTAGTTTATAAACCTACGAAGATGTAACCGTTAGATTGCTAATTTTATTGTCCTCTTACAATTTACCGACTGATCAGATTGTTTATAAACTAACAGTTCGTAAAATTATGTAATTATATTAAAGGTAAAATTGAAATACAACCAAATAAATAACGTTTAAGCGGTTTATTTTATTGGAAATTGAATTATGAAGCACTGAACGATACTCGGTATATAGTGTTTAACGGGATGAAGCGTTCAAACCAGGCACCTGCCTTAGCGTCGCGCGTCGGTAAATACCCGGATCGTTTATTTATAAATTAGGATCGTGGTTTCAGCTCTGTTTCCGAGATTAGCATAGGATTTATTTGTGCCCGGAGGTACCTACTCTGCCCACGCAGTTCTGTTACAAACTTAGATACTTTTCATTGGGGAGTTATTGACATTGAGTTAATAATCATAGAAGTACTATATACGACATCATGTCTTTATGGTATGTTCCTGAAGAATGATACTTAGCTTACTCATCGTCCATCTCACGACGTATTGGATGTTTCAGTTGCTGAGAAATTTACACTCCGGTATTTAACTGTAACCAGGCTTGTACTACGAGAATAAGACGTAGTGTTCATTAACCGTCGATAGTCATTTGTCTGGGTTAAGCTATCGATAGTAGCCGTGGAAATTATTACTATTTGTGACATTGGCTATATTTTAACAGGAAGGTACACAATATGGGAAAGCATTTGTCTAACTGCAAGATAGATACCGAGCGGATAGGTGTCTACCTCAGATATTGAAAACTAAAAAACAATCGTTAGTTCTGTTAATTGATTAATCAATAGTTTATTAACAATATAACCGATACTATCGGGTTTTTAAACAATTGGTGTTTAAAATAAAATAACATGAAACGTTTTCCTTCACCATGAGCCGATAGCCTTAATAATTCGATTCAAATGACTATATTATGAACGTGAATTCCATAGAATGTGACGCTACAAACTAAGACTCGAACCAGCAGACACCGGACCGCATATGCCACCGAACTCAGCAATTAGACCAGAATGCTTGACGTTCATAATTACTGCTTCACTCCTTAGGGTCGTAACGTAAAGTTATATAGCTTATACTATTCCTCATGAATCTAGCTACCATATAAAGAGTTTTCCGAATCCGACTGGTTAAACAAACAAACACACTCTTCAAGTTTATTATATTATTACAGCTTTATTATATTAGTATAGATAACGTAAAAGTGACAAACAAATATTCATTATCAAAAAGTTTAATATTAAATTCTGATTTCACGATAACACAAACATTATTAAACTCTGTTAAATTTAATTTGAGGTTCAGCAGTTAATATTATTCTTGAAAAATAATATAAAGCAACGCTTCTCAACCTTTTTGGTACCATTACCTTGTATACTAATTAAAAAAGACATAGTTTTTTTACATTGCAACCAACGAGGCCCTTTTGACCCCACTTAAAAATACCCGAACTAAAATTAATGGCAAGACATGAGCTGAATATTATCTGTCATATACGTATGTTCAACTGATATATTTTTGACCTTGTTCCACATTGGCCGCTTGTCGCTGGCCATATCATACAAAAGTTCTTAAGCCCGAGTGTTGGACCTACGTTTTAAATTTCAACAATCTTATTATATTTTTAATAGACTTAAAATATATATATATATATATATAGATATGTTCTGAATTCGAATGTTTGTTTTTTGGATGTTCAGCCATAACTTCTTTGTTTATGAATCGATTTAGATGATCCTTTTATCTTTGAAAAGGGGTTACCTCAAGGGTGGTCCCTTTTTAATTTCATTGACATTGGACTTTCAACTTCGAAGATACACCAGGGAACTCCTCAAAATAATTGAAGTTGGTTTTCATTTTTGTTTGAGAAACGTTGACATAAATTTTATAAGAAAATATGGTGTTTGGATTATTATAATAAGTTTATCAGAGGCGCTGAACTCGTCTCGGCAATGTTTTTATTCTAATATTATTAAAGAAATATCGAAGTCAAATAAACTCCATTTAAGTAGTATTTAGTAGTTTATTTACTGTTAGGAATATTTTAAAAGTAGTTTTAGGCAATATTATTGATTGAAGATTTTACCTAATCTTTTTGAAAACTCGGACCGTGATAATCTAATATATAAAATTCTCGTGTCATGGTGTGCGTGATTGAACTCCTCCGAAACGGCTCGACCGATTTTCGTGAATCTTAGCGTGCATATGGGCCAGGGTGGAGAATCGGATAACATCTATTTTTCATCCCCCTAAATGTTAAGGGTAATCCCCTAAATTTTATTTTTTAAACGCTTCGAACCACGGCGTTCTGTAGTATACGTGAGCGGAGCCGCGGGCACAGCTAGTATTTATATAAATATAATTATCTTAATATAGGCAAGCGCTTACTAACATGAGTGATGAAGTAGTCCAAAATATGTATGATAAAGTTTAGAATGGTGACTCATTTTTATATGTGGCAAAGAGAAAACATTTTTTTTATTGTAGCACGGTACAGTGACATCTCTGACCGTGATTATAAGCACAGTACAACTTAACGTTGTTATACCGGCCTGCAAACCCTTCAGTAGCTGAATATACCGAACTGTCTGAACCCGAAATGCGATAAAATAAAAGACCGTAACTGTGGTTTATACAATGTGGTTGGTGGTCCACATCAAGTCGGACACAACTGTCTTTATTTAGGTGAGAATTTATAGATACATTGCAAGATATATTCAACTAAATGTACGCACGCGAGGATGTTTATGGAGATTTTAGTATAAGTAGGAGTCTTACATAAACCGTCTGCTGCGTTTCATTAGTCATGATAAGTTTTCTTTTTTTTTTTTAAACAAATGGTTAGGCATTAGAAAGTATCCTATCACAATCCTATGGTTACAACGTATATAAAGCCGTTTTATGTACTTGTAACGTTTATCGTGTCATCAGAATATCGAACGATGAGCCATCTGGCTGATTATCAAATAAATTACATCTACACTGAATATTATAAAGCTCAAGTCCTTGTATGTTTGAAACTAATCTCCTGAACTACCAGTCAGATTTAAAAAACCTTGTTGCATTTTATAACTTACTAGCTATGTCCGCGGCTCCGCTCGCGTGGAATACATAATTTAAAATAAATAGTAGCTTAAACTACTCCTTAAAACATCAGCTATCTGCCGTGAAAGTCCCGTCAAAATCGGTCCAACCGTTTCGGAGATTAGCGGGAAAAAATAGACAGACAGCCAGACAAAAAAATTCAAATTTAATTTTTGTTATAATTACCATAATATACTTTCATATGCATTTAGTAAAAAGCTGTTATTTTGTCATTACCAACAGTCACTTCAATTTTATTATATGTAAAAGATTTAGTGAGGAAGTTTATAACTTATTTATTGAGGAAAGTTATTAATTATATAACTTCATACGTCATTAAGGAGAGAAGCGGTAATAATAAACATTAAAAAATCTGGCAAGCTGTAGGGAAGTACGGGAATTGGAAACAACGATAGGCCACACGGGTGCGTTAGAGGCTGCACGAAGATGAGTCGGTCGAATATATTTAACACGGATGAAACCGTGGTGCAAAGCTAGTCACATATAGATGTATAGTTCAAAATGACGTCTATGTTCACTTTGCAAAAATACTTTAAATAAATACCAGAGTTCTGTAGACAAATTCGTATTGCTAAAAACTAAGCCGGAGGGTATCATACCCTATCTCCGTTTATTCAACAAAACGGTGTATAAACATCCGTGCAGTTGCAGATATAATATTTTTTTTCGCAACTATGATCCTATCAGTTCATATTTTGTTTGTTTTTCTCACAGATTCAATAGATCTAGTCGTGTTGGAGTCCGGCTATAAGAAGTGGGTTTATTATGAGCGATTTTGTCATAAGAGTTAGCGATTTGTCAAAACTTTCTCTTATATATCTTATAGTTCTTTTTCGTTTCCGTTATTGATACTTAAAATTAAGTACTTCATATGAAAAAAATAAATATGCAAGTGGTAATACAATCTAACAACCCATTGTACCCATAATACTGTAAGAACATTAAATAACTACTGGTACCTTATTAGTAAATTAGTTAATCTGAACATTGTGTTCTAAAACTGTAATAGTTTAAATCAAAGCTTTATTCAGTCAGTGTGACAGCTTCGAAAAACATTATTTTCATCAAGTAGACTTGATAAAGAACTTGACAAAACATTTCATTATATTCTCTTTTATTTAATAGTTTTATACATTATGTTTATTTATTTAGAATAATAAACAGCATTATAAACATTTTTTTATAGTTATAGGTTTGGCGTAGTGGCCACAATCTCACCTGATTTTAAGTGACGATTTGGCCCAAGAATGATAACACGCTAAACCTAGTGGAAGGCTGGCTCTCAAGTGCAGAACACACCTATTGGTGTTTGGTGATAGATTTTCAACTTGCGGGTGGTAGCTAGCCAGACGGGCATTAGATAATGTTCACAATGTTGTTGTTGAACAGAATGTGAATTCTGTTGCCCTGTATTCTTAATCGTATAGTCATCAGGCAAATCCTGTCATACCAGATTTTATACAATCGCGTTTTTCATAGCCCCACATTAACATATGGAGCAAATATTTTAAGCGTAACATCTTCATTGTGAGCCCTAGTTTAAATTCTCTATAATACATTATATCCTTTGAATTATTACAAGTATTTTATAAAATGTTAATACAGTGAAATATTGCTTTGTAAACAAGATTATAATACGGGACGTATAATTATTGTTATATGTTGTTAATATTGGTATTAAATTTTCATTTCTTGTAGATAATTATTTAATAGATATTTTTTTATTAAATAAAATTTAACTATAGTCCGTTTCGCTCTAAAGACGACGTGCTGGAGAGCCGTAATGATGGGTTTTTCATATGTATATATGGTGGTAGCGATCAATTTATGTATTGATGCCCTTCCATGTTAAAATAGAAAGTTATAGATAAAATAACTTATTATTTTGTTATAAGAGTTTACTTAAGAACTTTACTGTAGTGCTATAAATTTAAGTAGCTATACATTTTTGATACTGATCACTGTGAAAAGCGTTTACAATGAAAATCAAGTGATTTAATATTTAATTTCGATATATAATAATTTCAATAAACAAATTATTGTTTCAATGAAGATATTGAGATAATAATTAATATTATGTATATAGATAATAAAAATATAATAATAAATGTTCCATCTAAACATATTATAAAACTCAACGGCTCTTTGTTTGTCTATCCGTTTATGTCCTTTTTCAAGCGAAAACCACATCCGATTTACGTTTTTTTATTTTATTTTAATTCATAGTCTATGTTATCTGGCTACGTTAAAAGATATATTTTCTAAGATACGAAATAAGCAGTGACGTTAGTGGTGAATCTATACGGAAAAAAGCACTTCTGGGGCGCTTAAATGGCTTACGCTGAGTAAACCATAAGAGGTATGTAAAATTAATGTTCTATATAATTGAATTGGCTTTATAAAAAAATATGTAGGTGTATGTAGGCGTTTGTCTACTTTCTAAGGATCACCCACATTAAGCGTTATATATTTTAAAATGACCGACGGCATTGTGTAGTCCACGAACGAAGCACCAGGCACAACTAGTAAAATATATTTATGAAATATAGTGCTCAGTTTGTAAAAAATATTAGATAATTTAAATAATATTATAATAATATTCCACTAATTGGAATGGACTCTTACCGAGAGAAGGCAATAGGTATGCTATGTATGATCGTTTACGTTTGACGTCTTCAAACGCCTAGAAATCAATACTTTTGTACTCTCTTACTTTTTTTGTATGGCATTGTGACGGACCTATGCCTGATGGTGCACAGTACATTTCATAAACAACGGTAACCACTAAGAAATCGGCAGTCAATCGACGGTTACCGCTGTCATGCCGGCCTTCAGGCCTCGGCTGCGGTATCCGGAATACTGGCTAAATACTGGCAGATCTGGAAACGCAAAAACACAAAAAAAAATCACAGTGAAGGGGTTATCAAGATGTGTATCGTGGTCGGGTTCCAGTCGAGTACAGATCCCTACCACTCCGTTTGATTACTGGATACACAACGCCCGATCCCGGAACGCGTTCAACCCTGCACACATCGGATATATCCGGATCGGATAAAACCTATAGGTTTTCCACTGGCCACCGTGATTCCTTACATAATATTACTAATTTATTAAAAAAAAACATATGTTAATACTCCTTGACATTTAAATTATTGCAGCGTATAGAATCGATAGAGCGTATAGAATTTTGTAACTTTTATGCTGGTGTGATACGAATCTTTCGGTTTTCTACGAAATAAACAGTTTCGCAGACTCACCCTTTCGGCATAAAGCGGCAAATGTTATAAAGGTGTGTTTGTATGAGGGGGAATATCATCGGTTTTAGGATTCCGTACCATATAATGAAAAAAGGAACGGAATCTTTATAGGAGGATCTCTTTGTTGTGTATATATATGTTTATGTATCAATATTTTTTTCTTGGAAATGACGAGCTATAAACTTGAAGTTAATATCATATATGAAAAAGGTCTATGGCCCCATATTGCAGTAAAAATCAAAATTCTAGATTTACACATTGAAAAGATACGGCACTTTTATATTTAAAATACTGTTCACGAACCGTTTATCAAAACCTATTGGGCACTTCTTGCAGGCTACAGTCTTAATATTTGGCAAGAAGGGTGGTTCTTAAAAAAAATTGAGGAAAAATCCAAAAAATCCAAAGGATTTTCTAATCCAGGATGAAATTATAAGGAAACAAAATTATATGAAGTTTATTTTTTCTCGAAAAGAGTTTGATCTATATAGTTGAAATGAATACCGAATACTGAGATGTATGATCACGTACTGCTTTAAAAACCCAAGCTCCTAATCACTCGTAATCACCGCAATGAAGATATGCAGCTCTTCATATTAAAGTCTAAAAGTCGCATTCTGTTACCGATTATCAAAACCTATTATAGATCCCGGAGATCTAGAGCCTTGAAATTTGGCAGTATATATTTATATTTTTACATAAGTTAATGAATAAATCCCAAAATAATGTATTTATAATCCCGTGTGGCATTATAATACTACATAAATTATATTTAGTTTTATTTATCTCTCGAAAACAGCTTGACGTATAAAGTACGGAACTCTAGGGCGCAAGTTGTACTCGCTACTTGTGCGATTTTTTTAATATATATTACTGCTCAAAAGTATAGTGATGCTTGTTTTTTTATCATACGTTCACATTCCTAATAAATGATTCCTATCTTTACGTCGTATACCTCCTTGTGTAGGCGTAGTATAAATGTATCATCGCTCTTCTGTATCCTTACAAAACTCTTTTCTCTCAAATTCATTAATCTTTTCATAAACCACACAGCCAGTTCTAAGCTTAATTTTAAATTATATGATTATTATTAATTTAAAAAAGCCGACGATGTTGTGTTGATAGATTACAATTATTTCTAAATTTAATGAGTGCTTGTAATAGGTTCGCATATTGAAATTAGATTTACTATCATATATAGGTATTATTTCTCAAAGATCTTTTCCTGGTAATCCCATATCTTAATTAATTCTTTAATTCTTCGTTAATCAAAATAAATGACTGAAATATTATTTTAAAGCTTATGTTTCCCCCATTGAAATTCTTAAACAAAGAGAAATAGTTTAATATTAACGTGTTCCTTAAATAATCTGTTAATGCCAATGAAAATATGTACAAAGCGTCATCTATTAACAATCTGTTTAACTAAAATGATAGCTGTTAGTTGGTTTACATTCTATATAACGTGCGATATATTCGCACGAGCCAGCTAGTCAATATTAAAATAAGTAATATGTTACATACGCGCTTTTACTACAGTATTTATTTTAAAAAAAAACATAGACATTTCATATTGCTTTGGTTGAATTGTGATCAAATGCTGGCGGCTCGTAATTATAATATAATATTTTACTTTTTGTCGTAAGAGCTTAAATCAGTTCGATTATAAAATTACCAATTTTAGTATATAATTCTATTATTATCATTATGATTGACATATATCCGTGATTAGTTCGAACAAACATCTAATTATCGGATAATAGTCAGATTGGCGCACGTCCAACAATGCACGTACCATTTTTGGGGAGAATTACTCATTTTTACGGATTTCGAATTTCGAAATAATTGGTTTTGTTGCTATTTTTTTTTCTTCGGATTTTGTTATTATCGGATTATCGAAAATGTGACGACGATGAACGAACCCCCTTTTGTATTTCAAATGGAATTATCGGTTAGGGTATTTTTTTGTGTGTTTTTTCATTTACATGACTGCTTTGGTCCCGGATGAACTTCTGACATTTTAGATCTTTATTTTAATTCAACTGACACTTAAACTATGAATAATCAAATACTAGGCACACAATATACAATTATAAATATCACACAAAATAGACGCACATAGAGTTGCAAGAGGGTTGAGAGAGGGCAGAGGGGTGAGAGAGAGGGCAATGGAGAGGGCTATGCTCGGAGTTTCTCTACGTGATCGAATCGGAAATGAGGAGATCCGCAGGAGAACCAAAGTCATCGACATAGCCCGAAGAATAGCTACACTTAAGTGGCAGTGGGCGGGCCACGTAGCTCGTAGAACGGATGGCCGATGGGGTCAAAGAATTCTCGAGTGGCGGCCACGTACCGGAAGACGCAGCGTGGGCAGACCCGCCAACAAGGTGGTCCGATGACCTGGTAAAGGTTGCGGGAAGCCGCTGGATGCGAGCAGCACAGGACCGGTCATTGTGTCGATCTTTGGGGGAGGCCTATGTCCAGCAGTAGACGTCTTTCGGCTGAAGTGATGATGATTATAGAGTTGCGGAAATTTAGCCCGTGTAAAGCTGATACCTGATACGGTTATACAAATTATATACATATTTAATAATAATAATAATTATATTTGAAATTAATTTTATTTATCAACTAAAATGACAATCAATTTACCCATTTACTAAATGTTTATTGACAACATTGTATTTTATCAATTTGTACCAATTGAATTTGTATCAAGTCCCTTTGCTCTGTCAAAATGAATTAGGTGATAGAATGTACCTATTATATGTATTAGTTTTTTTTGTGAAATACAGTTGAGTGCTTTGCTTAGAAAAGGTCCAGTTTACGCATCAAATAATAATTTTGCGAAATACCAGGTAACATATATAAAAATGCAAAAAAACGGGGTTTTCTACTTTATATGCTAATGGTTAATTTCCTTTAAAATACTAGTTGGCTCAGCAGACGTTTTTCTGCCTTCTTCAGTAGTTAATGTCACGACTACAGCGCCACCTATCGGATCTCAACATAGCTGTGAACCATCGATTTGATAAACATCGTGAGGAAACCATAGCATGGTGGTGGGCCTTTTTCTAATGCCCGCCTGGCTAGCTACCACTCTGAAGTTGAAAATCTGTCGCCAAGCAGCAATAGGTGTATTCCGGCAACTGCACTTGAGAGCTAGTCTTCCACTAGGTTTAGCGTGTTATCATCTTGGGCCACATCGTCACTTAACATCAAGTGAGATTATGGCCACTACGCCAAAAGTATAACGATAAAAAAACTGATATGTGTGCATAAGCTTATTCGGTCAAATCGTTCAGAAGTTACACGATTATTAACAGACGCACACAAGATATTTATATACAATTACCAGACCCTACAGATGTTATGCTGCACTAACGTTGGCTTAACTAAAAATAAACTTAGAACTTGACCACAGCGCCATCTACCGGGTTCAATTCCTGAACCATTCTTGAATCCATCTGAACACACACAAACAATTCGGTCCAGCCGTTTAGGAGGAGTCACGTACACACTTACGGAAGAATTATATATATAAAGAATAGGGGTGCGCTCGCGGCTCCGCACGCTTTTGTTAAGAAGTAATTATTTTTATCCCGTAATATTATGTTTACCTGCAGATACTCTTCCAGGCTGGCATGAGAGCGAAGATCGACGATAGATTGTTGGTTTCTCGATGGTCGCTGGTGTCTTTGGATTGTTCTGTACTTACTACCGGCATAGCCCAGTTATTTTCTCATGCTACTATTAAAATTAATAATAATAGTTATATTCTTAGTGTAACAGATTCACAAATCATTAATTTTGTATATGAATAAAATAATCGTTATTGTATTGTGAGGCGCGAGCCTCTCTTGCAATTACCAGTAAAAACTCTAAATACAGTTAAAGTCACTATAAATAAAGTTTTAAACGTTATTTTTCCTTTTTTTTACTCGATTTGGTAATGTAGAAGTACTTGCCAGTGGGTAATTCAATATCAATATTTTATATCTATGGAAATAATAAGTTCAGTTCAAAACAATCAGTATTCGTCTTCGGTTTTTAGTTTTTCTTGTAGGATCATATTTTGTGTTTAACGTTATTATATTCAAAGTTGGTCAAGTATCGCGATCGGCACGTTATTATTTATTTTAAAGATTTTGAGTTTAGTGTTACAAATTCAGTTCAATTCAATGTACCTACATAATATTCAAAAAATATTACGTAAGATGTCACCAAAATCATAAAATTTAGAGTATGTAAATTTAAAGTACATACCTATATAAATTAATATAAAACTAAAACGTTTCAGTATTAATAATAACAGTAAGACATGTCTTCACTTTTACTAAATAAAACTATAAAACATTTTACGATATATATAATGATTGTATACAAAAATCTATTCAAAACAATAATTATTATTTTGCTGAAAAACACATAACTAAATGGAACAGCAATAACAACTGCAGAATCGGGTACGGCTTAATTTTGTCAAAACAATATCTTGGTACCTTTTTGTTTCTAAACAACGGATTGTTGTTAGTTATTAATAATAGCATCAGTTATATTTATTTTATTTTATTTATTTAAGCAACCAACATGGCATATACTTCAAGAAAAGTGTTGCCTTAATTAAAGCTCTGACATGCAAAAAAAGTAGTGTAAACGAGTTTAAATGTTCATGAAATTAAGAGAATACAAACAAATAACATAAGTACTTAGTCACTACACATGTCTCTGTAGCATTTGTAACTCTGGCCAAATATATCTTAGTTGGGATCTTTGCTTATGCTGTTGTATATCGTCGGTAACGTTCCGATAGCGGCTTAATAACCAAATAACGTTACCTCGCATCTCGCAATTGAAAAAGATAACATAATTCTCGGTCAAACATTTGAACACAGCAGCTTTAAAGACATCTTTTCAGGCTTATTTCGGATCTAGAACGTAGAATTTCGTCTGCTTATTTCCCATTACTAGACCTGTGATTCGTTCCTCTTTCAAAAATTGGTTTTGTTATCTTTGAAGGAGCAAGGTTTATTCGAGGTATTATACTTCTTTCGATATTCATTCAGGCATTTATTTGTCGGTTTAGTGAACTTCATCGTAGGGCAGTATCTCGAAGGAGGTGACGTCGACCGGTGAATTCGAAAACTTATACCGTTTTCCGACAAATAAATCGGTATAAAAAGTTTTATTATTCGTATTCAAAGACGCTTGTGTGACATCGTCGAATTTGTAGGCGTCGTATTGATGTAAAAATATAATAAAAATTAAATAGATTATTAAATACATGTTTGTTAACACTAGGTACGTCTTACTAGAGTGTAGTTGGTATACTTTATTTGGTGTATTTATAGAAGCGTACCTATACTGTTTCACGTATATCAAAGAATAAATTAACTCTATAAGAAAAAAACATGACTTGGGAAGACATGAGCAAACATTACATAAGTTAATGCGGATTTTGTGCATGGGCTCTGCATATTTTGATATTTTCCCTCCATGTGTATTTCTACCATAAAGAGATAATGTCCGCGCTGCGCTGCTGGGTTCCAATGTGGGTGGCAACATGCGTTGGCACACGAGACACACCAACTCATTGCTCAATACACTTTTGGTATGTAGTCAAGCCAGTCAAATCTATGAAACACTAATATATCCGAAATTAATATTAACAGTTCTGAAATAAGTTCAGAAATAAACGCCACGCACTCGATTGATTAGGTTGGGTTGAAACGGAGATAAAAAATTAGTCGTTGAAAATTCAAAATTTTAAGTCCTGATATCATGATTTGGTTATTTAATACACATGAGCTCAAAAATATATATGATTAGTGTCCGTACACAATCTCACATTAATTACGTAGAATTAAGATTTTCAAAGTTTTCTAATTATACCTTTTTTTGGGGTCACACATAATACATTGATTGTTTGTAAAAAAATATACCACGATTGTGGCTAACAAGCGTGTGGTCTGCCTGATGGCGGTTACCGCAGCCTATGGACGCTTGCAACACCAGAAGCATCACATGCGCGTTGCAGACCCTTTATAAACCTATTTACTCCCTTTTTGAAGAACCCCATACTGTAGTCCCCTGGTAAAACCTCAGCAGGGAGCTTATTCTCCATCCGGAGCGTTCGCGGAAAGAAATTCTTCTGAAAAATGTGGCAATTAACTCCCTGCCGATTGCGAAATGTTTATACTTAAGTAAAATCGTTCCAATAGACACAAACAAAACTATTTCAAAAGTTACGACTTTTGTGTGACTGACCTCAAAAAGGGCCATCTAAGGATTAGTCATGGGCTCACCACTATACGAACTAAGTATGCTTCTGTTTTTCAAGTTTTCATTAAAAAATGAAACAAATATTAAATAATTATCAGAAATTTCTTTACTACTTCCATCTGCAATAGACGAATAGTAGTTTCAACTACCGATAACATAAAATGTTTAAACTAAAATAAATGTGAAAATGAAAGTCTTAAATAAATTAAAATAATAATAATTAAGATGATGATAATATGTTTATATTCAACATTTTCAATGACTCTACAGCCGATTCGGAAGGCATTGTCCTTTAGAGAAGAATGGCAAGAAACTCTAAGGTTCCTGTTTTTAAACCTATTTCTTTACAATAATAATCTAGATTAACGATTATAAAATTATTTTAAAATAACTTAAATAACAGAACAAACATAACAATAATATGACATTCACTCGCCCGCCCGGTGAAGCTGTAAAAGCCGTAAAGGCTCCAAGGCTAAAAGGGGCAAAGCTAAAAGTATAGTCTGTTCAAAAAAAATTAAATAAAAATACCGCTAGCTTCGGAGGAGTCAACATTGATCTGAGGATACCTCGTTGAGAGGCGAAACACGTGTCACTGATTGTAGTCGTTTCACGTCTTATCTGCAACATAATTCATTTAAATTAATATTTTTTTTTAAATATAGTTCATATATATATTAAATATTTTAAAATAAATTTTTCTATTTCTATATCTCATGCGAGACACAACGGACAACAACCTACTTTCATCGGACTTCATCGATCTTCCATGCTGAGCAACCGTCTGCCCTGCTGGCATCTGGTTGGAGATATCAATTTTTGACTGTAGTGTTTTCCTCCATGATATCAAGTTCTTCAAGATTATTTATTAACCATAATTTTAAACATGTATTAATTTAACTTAAATCTCTAAATTGTAATATGCCTTTGGAATGCATGTAAAGAAATTCAACTTTTGATTTCATTTCATGACCCTTTTAATATTATTATCGATTTATAATTTTATTCAATTGTCCATGTGACACACGGTTAAATCACCGATGATGAATTTCAGTACACCTATATAATGTATGATAATTTTTAATAACTTTCTTTCCACACAGACGGAGTCGTGAGCACAGCTAGTTAAGTAATAAAATAGGGTGCTATACTTATAAACATTAATTTTATTATTAACTATCTGTTCCCGCGGCTCCGCTTGCGTGGACTACAACTGCCCTCGCTACCGCTCATCATCCACGGTCGCCCGCCAGTTATTATGGGCAAAAATACTTATTATGGGTGATTCTTAGAAGATAGATATATGCTATCTACATATATGCTATTTTTTGTAGATTATTTTAAGATTTATAATTATATTAATTTGATATATTTCTTATGGTTTACTCAGCGTAAGCCAATTAGTGCCCCAAAAGTGTATTTTTGCCGAATCGATTCACTATTATCGACACTGCTTGTTTCTTATATTACTTTACCTAACAAAATTTATTCTATACCCTGGCCAGATAACATAACTAAAGATTAAGAAAAAACCATGTACATCGGATAAGTGGTTTTCGCACAGAGAGACGTTGAGTTTTATAATATGTGTAGATTAGTGAAACCAAAATTTTTAAACTATCAAAATTATATTCTCTCTCTTGTTTGAAATATATTATGCTATATCAAAATTAAAAAAAAATGAATATGAATTTTAAGTCAAATTAAATGAAGTGAAATGATTTATTAAAATAATCAATATTGCTTCATTTGCATTGTGAAACTATCGAGTATTTCTTACTTCTAGAGTAATAATAAAGGCATAAGAATAAAAATACACAATATAAAAGTTTCAGTAAAGCTGTCAAAACTCGATACATAATCATCGTTATTCACTCCAACTCCTATATTTGTGTCATCCCCAACCAACACACCTCAGCGTGTCAATTTACCAACTATATAAAACTGGTAAAATATATAATAGACATATATAACTATTTAAATATTTGTAAATGTATTGAATATTTACATTAGAATAATGCCACATAAAATACATTCTTTTTATAAGAAATCACCTTAAAAGTTAATTAATAGTGTTTTACTGATGAGACGTAAGAGCTACAAAAGGTACTAACAGTAGAAAAGCATTACAGAATACAACATATAATTCTTTCTTTTGTTCTTGTCATTCAGGATTTTACATTCCATAAATAGATTTATATCTCATTCGTGTAAATGAGAGTTAATTTTTTTCTTTGAGATACGTAAAAAAGGAAAATCTTCACTCAAGTCTAATGAATCAAGGAGAATTTACGGCCGTACGCACGTCCTCTCGCAGATTTATGCCGTATTTTCAGACAGCGTTGCGCGTGACACTATTAAAAAGTACTAAGGCAAAATGTACCGTATACTTAGGTGGTTATTTTCAAGCTTTATGTATTTGACATCCACAAAACTAGGTAGCAGATGTGGTTCAGTGTTAGATCGTTTGCGTATCGTCTCGACCGACGTTACGATTAAAGTTGTAAACAATAAGGTCTGGATAAAGTATTGTTTACAACTTTAATTCTATTAAAGTTGAATAAACATAGCAAATTATTGTAGTATAATAATATTATTATTTATTATGTATGTATATTATTATTTATTAAACATCTATCTCTCGGCTCTCATTTATTTTATCTGAAGGCGTAAGTAAACATCATTTGTATTCAGCTTCGGGATTTCTATAGAGCTTCTAAATCAGCGTTTATCTATAAGCCTTTTTAAATAAAAATCGTAGATTAACGTTCTTCCTTCTTCTTATTTAAGACTGTTCTTGAACTTCTTGTTGAGATTAATAACTGTTACTACCACCTGTAACTAAATTAAATTTTGTAAGTATTTGAAAGTTAAATGGAATCATTGAAGGAAAAATTGGCCATGTAAAGGAATATTGAGAATAGAAATGTTAAACTAGGATAAGGGAAACGACATAACTAAGTTTTTGCAATAATGATACAGAAAACGATTCTGACATTACAACTATTTGGTAAAAATACTACAGTTGTGAATATTTTAATATGGTGGATTTAAGCAAAGTAACGTCTTCAGCGATGACATATCTGTAAGTTCTCGATTATTTAATTCAAATTTTAACGTGAAGAAGTGATGAATGACATTTGATTTGAATGATATTTGTCGTTAGACACACAGAACTAAAACAGATAGACATTTGATATACAAACAGTTAAGCTATTACGAATCCATTTAATCGAAAAATGATTCATAAAAATATCCATGAGATCAAAGTTATAAATTCGAAGACTTATGGAGATTTAACATTCTTAGGTCTCGAGAGACGGTACCCTTGATCTAACTTATCCAAGTATGCTGATTTATCGTAGATTTACATTGTCTCCATAATTCATTGTAATTTATTCAGAGATATTATATTCAATTTGAGACTCTTGCAAGTTTTGACAAATGTTGAAGAGAATGAATACATTGAAGAGTTAGCTCGAATTTATGTGTAATAGACATTAACATGAGCTTTTGCTTTGTTTTAAAATTATTAATAATATTACCATAAAAATATTCCATTGCTGGACAAGAACCTTTTTCAAAGCGGTGGTATGCTTTTGACACAGAGATATTAACAATTTTTTTTCAGTAGATGATGGTACTACTAAAATCATTATTTTATCAGGCTTACCAAAGGATAGTGATATGTATAATTAAAATTATACCGAGGATGTAAATGAGTTGTTTGAAGTTTGTTAGGTCAATTCTGTCAGCATGGTTTTATCCTTTGCAATCTCATTAGTCGACCGTAGTTCAGTCGTCACCTTCAGTAATCCAACCAAAGTTAGTTAAATATCCGAGAACATAAGGTTAATTCCTCTGGTAAATTCGTCCTCTGCAAATAAAATAAAATAAAAATTAAATTGGTAACATCCCCTTTACTTAATCACCTTACCACTTATCCTACTTAAATAGGATCGGCACAACATTTCTTCTTCTTCCACTCTCCTCTGTCAAATGTAATATCAGTATTCACACCTTTTATATGCATATCATTCCTCACAATCCATCCACAGCTTCTTTAATCTTCCTCTACTCCTATATCCGTCCACCTTTATACTAAACATTCTTCCAGTTATATAACTTTTACCACTCCTCATGAAAGCCCATACAACGTTAACCTATAACCCCTCAAGTTCTCTGTGACTGGTGCTATTTTAAATCTTCGTGTCTTTAAAACATAAGAAGAATAATATATTGGTGTCATTAATTCCGCGAATGGGCCATTCACCGTGTCACTGAATGAAACTAAATGTATTTGACCCTAGGAATCAATTAATCACAGAACTATCAGTATAGTATCAAGCCTGTATTAAAAAAAAATTAGTAGAATTGTATTTGTATAACTTTTATTTAATGGCCACAAAGTGTGGGCGATCATAACAACTTTTGTTTTGGTAATAATTTAAAAATAACTCTTAAGGCTCAGTGAATTATAAGGCTCTATAATTTATATTAAAATTATATTAATATATTGTATAGCCTAGCAAAATCATATAAAATTTTATATATGGTAAGTTTACGCCGTTCCTCAGTTAATAGGCATTAAGAATAGTCAATAATACTTTTATATATCATAAAATACGGGCAAAATTAAAAGAGGAGACGTAAAAATTATTGCATAATAACGCATACAGAACTGTGTGTAGCTAGCTAGTTGAAAACTAAAACAATAAATTATTTTCATTTAAGTACAAATAAATCATTAGCGCAGTACCGTTAACCAGCTAAACGAGGGTTGTAGAGTCAGTGAGGAAAATTAGCAACATATTTACATTAAAACATATTTTCTCTGTTAGTTTTAATTCTGCGGCTGGGCCTGTGATGGCACTTAACGTGATATACTTTGATAACAAGCTAAACCGTAAAAAGGGACAGACTGTCAAGTACCATTGTGGAAACTTATCCGTTGACCTCTCGATAATACCATTCTTTCATGCGAAAGCTAAGGTTTATTATTATGTTTCAAACTATAGATATAACATATTGTCAGAAAACTAAACGATAGGTTTTACCTTAGTGACCCATGAAGCATTATTTTTCATATTCAGAGAGTCTGATAAAAGACATTTTCAGTGATATTAATGGTGTTCGGACATTATAAATAATACCATATTTATCACTTGACCTTTAAAAACGGTATAATCTGTACAAAGTTCAACCGTAAAAGCATCAACCCCAAATATTTTAGCTGCAAAACAGCAGGTTGTGCTGTGTGTGCTGTGTTCCGGTCCGAAAAATGAACTAAATGATACACGAAGCGTTCCAAGTCATTATATAGGAAAAGGAACCTATTATTGTTGTATCAGTTATTGGTTGGTTGTATATAGCTATAGTGGCCTCTTTGCATCAAGAGGACTCAATGACTGTGTGTTTCTTCATGACATAAAAAATCGAGTTTTCTAAAAACATGAATTGACTGTGCAAAACACTATTTATGTCATTACAAGGAACAAGACACTAGTTACTAAGATGCTAAAATAAAAAAGGAAGAAAATGTATTTTTATAAATGAAAGTTTAAGAGTCGATATCACGCTGAGCGAGTCTGCGTGTAGCTCCATCAGTTTCGTAATTGGATACCTACTTTGTAAGGAATTCAACCCTTCAATCCATGTCGTCTAGTGATTGATGCGACGTTTCGAAGATCCTGCGAAGTTTATCGCGGATTCCCAAGGGATGTAATTACGAGAGGATACTTACATTAAAAAAAGGTTTTTTAAATGTTTTTTTTTTCTTTATATTTGCCGGCTGATCACAGTTTCAGGTAACACAGGTAACACAGAAATATACACAATATTGCATAATATATTATGTTCATATATTTTTAATACTTATATTATACTAAACAAGCATGATGTCTGTCTACCAGAAGTGTTGTGTATTGTTTCACAGAGCAAAAGTCTACGTAAAAACAACCTAAACATGTATAATTTTCTTGAAGATTTAAAAGTGGTCTTTATAGATTATGTAAAGTTAAAAATAGTTAGATTTTTTATATTTTAGAGAATCTCTTTAAATAAGTAGTTATATTCTATATAATTATTTATTTAATTAATCATTATTATTGCAAAAGATCGCACTGGGTGTAATATTCTGTGCAATTTCATTTACTATTCTCATATATATTATTTTTCAAATATGTTTTTTCTGACATCGCCATATCTCCGTTAATTCTTGATCAAAGCTAATGTTTTCGTTAAAAATGATTTAAAAACTTTTATCCTTATAGGTTTTGCGTAGTGGCCACAATCTCACATGATGTTAAGTGATGATGTGGCCCAAGATGATAACACGCTAAACCTAGTAGAAGACTGGCTTTCAAGTGCAGCTGCCGGAACACGCCTATTGGTGCTTGGCGACAGATTTCAACTTGAGGGTGGTAAGAGTATTAGAAAAAACCCTACCACCATGCTATGGTTTCCTCACGATGTTTTCCTTCACCGAAAGCTCAGGCTCAGTGCAGGGATTCGAACTTACGTCAATAGACGCGAAGTCGTACCACTGAGCCAGTGTCGCTGTCGCTATGTCCGTCCCTATGTATGCTTAAATCTTTAAAACTACGCAACGGATTTTGAAGCGGTTTTTTTAATAGATAGAGTGATTCAAGAGAAAGGTTTATATGTATAATACATGCATAATATTGTAGAGAAACACTGATAAATTTAGAGGTTTCTAATGTGATGTCGTAAATAAACACATTTTTTGCGCTTACATTGCAAACGCTGGCTGAACCCCACGAGATAAATCAAAATAATGTACCACAGTATTGTACACCTTAAAAAGGTCAACAAAAAAGTCCGCGATGGTATATATCTATCTCTTAAGGATAACCCCCAATAACCATTTTTTATCCTTTACATTTTACGGGAAAAAATGGCTTATTTACGAAGTGATTTTAAGCAATACAGCATTAACCCTTATCCAATTAAGTACCTTAAATACAATGTCCATTTAATATAGATAAATATGGCCCTTTACAGCATGTAATTTAAATGAATATATCCGAAGATATTACAGATTTAAAATGCAGGGACATAGCGGTGCGGCGGTACGGCCCTATATACCATGGTCAATTATATGTCGCTCTTTCAAGAGTAACCTCTAAGCAAAACATGTTTGTATTGTCTAACGACAAAAAAACTGTAAACGTTGTTTAAGGACATTCTGTAGTAGGTAGCTATATTTAGTATCAGCATTGCACCCGTGCGAAGCCGGGGCGGGTCGCTAGTTATGTATATAATAAGCATGCATAGGCAAACATAGACTTTAAAAAGGCATTTAAATTTACCAAGTGCGTGTCGGGCCACGCGCAATGTATGGTTCCGTAGTTAAACGTATGATATACATACTTAGAAGGGGGGCTTTAAGAAATTTTCAATGGAATTTGTACGAATTTACTTATCCAACACAATAAAAATATACATTTTATAAGTAGGTCACTATTACTCGTTAACTCATAAAGCCTACGTAGCTGTGACAGTTTTCATTTTAACTTCGTTATACTGCTATTGCGATTTTTTGCACTTGACTATAACAAAAATTAGTACTTTAAAAGCTTAATATTTCGCAAATCACTGTCTCGAGAAATGGTTTTCACACATCCGCAATATTTTTGAATGACCTATCCAATGACATTCCTCAATATGGAATACACGGGAAAAAAAAAATCCCCACTTTACGATTAGGAGAGGTACACACAAAATGTTTTTCAAGACTTTATTTTACCACTTTGTCGGTGTGATATACCCATACCAAATTACAGCTTTTTAGTACTAAGAAACTTTAAACTAAGTCGCGGACAAACAGATGGTCATGGCGAAACTATAACCATCATCATCAGATCAGCTCCAAGATACCAAATTTTAGTGTTGTCATCCGAACTACATATCGATCGATAATATAATACATCGACAATGAGAAGTAAGTTAAAATTTACTTTTAAGATTTTATTACATTGTTAGTTAGATAGTTATGGATAGTAACAAGTTAAGCTAATATAAACGTATTAATAACCGATAAATAAAATTCCAAATTTTATAGAATATATTTTGTGGTGAAGTACTTCAAAATATAATTGTGACATACTCCACGAACAACCGGGACTAGGACTTTGAAACTGGGACTTTTCGGTGACTTATCTTCTTCATCTTATTGATGGTTTTATCTACCGAGGCTAATAGATTTTAACATTTTATTTCTACATTTTCTCTCGCCGAAAGTTCAGCTTGAACATAAATTTATACATCAGGTTATATTTCGCGAACATTCTACATGTTCAATTTACACTACACTGGTTTATTCATTATATCAATAAGACTTTAAAGTTTGGTGTTAAATTAAATAGGTACTGAACTGCATATATACGTACGAACAAAACAACCAATTATGACCCCAAATAATTGTGTATATTACAAAGGAATACACGTGCAAGAAATAGACATGAAACGCTTCCTTATAACAACCAATTCTCAGTGGAACGATAGCCAAATGAGGGATGTCAGTATCTGGGTCTCATTGACCCATATCTGCGGCTATCCGATACCAGCGCGTGTCAACGACCGGACAACCCTTGACTAGTGATGGGCGACTACGAGTGATAATTATCAAATAAGCAATTCATTTAGCATTAAATTACCGTTTTTTACTGTATCGATTTAAAGGAATTTAACAATAGATTTGTGTGGTCCTTTTACATGTTTTTATCTCGATACATTCTAATGACACTGCTTAATGTATCAGATTCAAATAAAACACATGATATTTCTTGAGAAATAAACAGAAAAATATAAAACAAGTCCCAAGTAAAGAAACTTATTTTTCCGACTTTGGCAACCAATCCACGTTATTAAGGACTATTGCTGTAATTATCAAGCGGCCAATTGTTTCGTTTTATTAAGTCAGTTTATTGAAATTTTTGGCGGGTTCTTGATGTGTGTAGTAGTGGTTTTCATTTTAATTCATATACTTATGATATTTGAACCTATATTACGCAATTTTGACAACATTTTACATGATGTAGTTTGATTACTGTTTACAAGTGAAGTGGATTATATATAATAACTAGGGTCATGAATTTTAAGTTTTAACATAAACTCCCTGGATAGTTTTGACAAGGGAGTTGCCATCTTGTTAGAGCTATGTTTGGAGACTACAAGAACAGTTAGAAAATTTATACTTCTCACGTGACGTTAGTAGAATTGTGGATGAACACAGATACTATTAAATAAAAATAAGAATAAGTCAGTGTTCTAACAAAACTGTAGCCCCTTGTTAGAACTTCCAAGAAGATTTTGTGACATTTTATAGTTCATAAACTATGTTTTTTTTCCAATCTACTCGCGCACAATAACCGAGCTACATTATAGAAAGTGACACAATACAATACAGGGAAATATAACACCAATTTATAAATTAAAAAAAACATTACATGACAGACTAAGATCACGCTATAAATTCCGGTAGTAAAATGAACAAAGTTTTTATAGTTTTCTTGTCATTAATTCATCCATAAGAATCGATACATTGGCATGAAAGGATTCCGTTAAAGAGAATAATCGATTATTCTTATCTGTTTGCTCATAACAGCCCATCCCTTTATATCGATAAACGAGGCGACCATAATACTCTGCACTTAGCGTGTATTGACGGTTTATGGGTTAAGTACGTATAGCTTTCAGACAAGTAAAGCCTTCCAATATTTTTATGCAATTATGTTTTCGAAATAAACGAAATGTAGTACCTAATATAAATTTGTTCTCTGTATAAAATACTAGCTGAGCCTGCGGCTCCACTTGTGTGATAAATTAAAATATTGTTAATTAATAAGCTTTTTTAACATTATATTATCACGTAAAAGTGGTCATGCTTATGTCGCTCCTTAGACTTAATATTTAATCAAACTTATATTTATGGTTCTATCAATATATATTTTTTCAGTTCTTAATAATGTTTTATGATTTAGGTAAAGTATTGTAAGATAACGTAATGGCAGTCAATATTGTCGTCTTTTATATTATTATTATCATAAATTATCTATCTATACTTTAATATAAAAAAGTTCAAGTTTTTTTTGTTAGATTGTTTAAATGTGTTATTCTTTGAACCTACCAGTCGGATTCGAATCATTTTTTTTGCATTTGGTTAACTTCACGTTACGACCCTAAGGAGCGGAGCAGTAATTGTGAACGTTAAGCAGTCTACTAAGCTGTAGGCAAGTACGGGAACTGAGAACAACTTTTATGCTACACGTTTGTGTTAGTGTGTGTGTGCAGTGGAGGATTGGTCACCTAAATTTAACACGAATGAAACCGTGGGTCACAGTTAATGTAAAGAAAAGGTCTTGATTGAGCAAAAATCATCGCAGAATCTATGTTCACAATATCATGAAATCCGTGAAAAAGACTGCTGGCCAGTGTGTTACCTTCCTTATTTCTTAAATATCAAGTCTTTCTAGCGTAGCGTGCAGAGGCCAGTATCACAGCGGCAATTGGCGTTGGATCGTCGACCTCTCGACCTTTCTGTGCTACTGTATAGATATAAAAAGCTACAAATATTAAATTGGAACATTGAAGTATTTTTATAATATTAATCGAAACTAAGGTAGATTATCTATATTTTTAATTATCTCTCTGAAACTGGTGGTGACAAAAAATACATTACCGGAAGGAAGTGTACTGTCTCACGTATTGTTTAATACGTGTACATTACATACACTAATGATCCACCCCGGTAAAGCTGTAAAAGCCGTAAAGGCTTCAGGGCCCCTCAGGCTAACAGTGTAGTCAGTTCGAAAAAAAAAAACACAAATGATCAGACCTCCTCTCCTCATACTCAAAGATTTTTGTATGCAGATGATTTGGCCTTGGCTACGCAGTAAATTAGTTTTGAGGAAGCAGAGAAACATCTCAGTCGGGTTCTAGAAGACCTAGGCACTTACTATGATGCAAATGCCTTGAGGCCAAATCTTTCGAAGACCAAATCATTTGTTTTCCATCTTTCTACGCTATCTTAAATTATGTGTTTATATATGCAGATACTTTTTAAATTAATCATTACTATTACACCAAACCTATGTGAAATAGTTTCGGAGCGAACGAAATCAGTTGCAAATAAAAATATATATGAAAGTAGCAAATATGCACAACCAAATGTGTTCATTACACTTGTGATTAATGAAATTAGTTTTTGTATAAATTATAAAGCATTAATATGAGTACAGTATCCATCTCCTTTACGTAACTTTAAATTTATTTTACGTTTCTTTCTACATAATACTTACCTACTGCGTTTTTAAAGGTGACATAAATTATATATTGAAAATATTTTTTGAAGTAAAACTTCTTCAGGCGCGAATAGGATCTAATTGGACGACAATGCAACGGAAGTCCGTTACGGCAATATAGCGTCATCTTGAAGTAAAACTTCTTTAGGGGCGACTAAGAGGTAACTGGACGACAATGCAACGGAAGTCCGGTGATGACCGTCGAGATGGTGGTGACCGTCGGAATGGCGGTGACCGTCAGGATGCTGGTGACCGTCTGGATGGTGGTGACAGTCGGGGAGGTGGTGACCGTCGGGGTGGTGATGACCATTTAAGTTTTACTTCAATCGCATGTGACGGTTAAACGCTTTTAAATAAAAAAAAATCACAAGTTTGTAAAGATCTCTTTCTAAACATACCATATTGATACATAAGTCGTGAAGATAAAGTTTCGACAGTAAACAAATTCAGCATTAAATTCAAAAAGCGAAGGTTCATTTACATTTGAAAGTAAAACATACATTTCGAAACGTAGCTTGCGATCCGTTTGCTAAGTGGATACAATTTTCATATTTTGTAGTAGGTTTCTGCTATACATATAGTGAAACGGCATATGGGGTTGCTACTTGCCGGGACGATAAAATAGAATATTTTATTATTTTTACAAACATGATTACTTTTTATTTTCAAACATACTCTAATTCTAAAAATAAAACTCAAAGTAATAAAACATTACGTATATAAATGTCACCGGATAATTGTACGAAACGTTATACGAGTACTTTGTTCCTCTTTTTGTTTTTGGCGTCGCAGAAGCATTTGCCAGTGTCACTGTTTATGCCTTCGTAGTCTATACATATAATAAAATTGAAGTGTTTGTTTGTAACGTCAAAATATCAAAATTTTTACTAAATGCATGTGACTTTCACACACGGTACCTATAACAGAAAACCCATTCTATCTGTCTTTCGTCTGTCTGTCTGTTTGTTCTGGGTAATCTCCGAAGCGGTGGGACCGATTTAGACGGGACGCTCACTGGCAGATAGTTAATGTTATAAAGTATAACTTAGGCTACTTTTATTTTAGAAAAAATATTAGGGTTCCGCATATAAAGTAATAGTAGTCCACGTGAGCGAAGCCGCGGGCACTGCTAGTATTTTCTAATTTTCAAAGTGGATACTAACAAGATGATGGCTCCCTTGTTAGAACTATCTAGAAAGTTTATGTGGCAACTGAAAATGCATGTTTCCAGTATATATTTATAATCCATTTCAAGTACATATTCACCATAACTAAACAATATCACGCAAAATGCCACCAACATTTAATAACATACAGTCAAATAATTACACATATATATTATATATTTTTATTAAAGCACGATCGAGTTTCTTGACGACTATTCTTGATGACTGATGAAGATTTTCGTATGTTTATTTACTAAAACAAATTAGTTGTAGTAAAGTCACTTTTTGCTAGTTCTAGTATCATGATTTTTCTTATTTTTATAGATAAAACTATAAAATAACACAATTGTTAGTGTTAGTTAGTCTGTTAGTGTTTGTTAATCCACTGATAGTTTACAATTTGACTAGATTGTTTATAAACTAACGGTTCGGTATTATATTATACATATTGTGAACTCAATTTATATTTTTTTATTCTAATTCCAATAGAATAGAAATACGACAGATAGAATTACGAATGAGAAAGTGTTAACAATGGATGACGATGAAAGACAGTCGTAAGAAACATAGAAATCAGAAGAGGAAAGATGTTTGGAGACTTGATACGGCACGACTAGTTCTTTAAAACAAATTTGGAAGGGAAAATTGAAGGATAGCTAAGAAGAGGAAGACCTAGGCGAAGCCTTTTCCAACAAGTGAAGGATAAAGTGGGAGTCGTGTCATATCAAGAGATCAAAAGAAAGGAAGCGGATAGAAAACAGTGGCAACTGGTCTACCGACAAGAGCTGAGCTCTTAAATTAAATAAGAAGACGTAACTTTGTAGAAACGTCATTATATATTTAGTAATCGGCGACCCAGTCATTTGACCCATTTTTTCAGATTTCTATGTATATCATACATATAAAAGAAAAAGTCTTGACTGACTCATCATCGCCCAGTAAAAGTAAACAAAAAGATACAATTTAATGTATTTTTCAAAAAACAAATTACTTCGACCTATGTTTCATGTTTAAGCACTTGTAAACTTTAGATATAAAAGCTGTTACGTCCAAATTTATGGAATACTTTCGCGATGTCGTTCTTCCAATAACAAATTCTTCTGTCTTCTTTATTATGCCAGTAATTTTATTAAAGTTTTGTTAGCATTTCCTTATTATTAGTTGTAAAAAAAACAGTATTCGAACAATTTATGGACAGACGACTTAAAATGTTGACTAAGAGTTAACCACTGGTCGTTTGCATTAGATTTCTTTCGATCTGTTGCTTAGCGTCTTCGAGTCAACCGAGAAGTAAGAAAGAAAAAAAAAAAGAAGAGAGAGAGAGACAGGAACTAAATAAAACAATTACAAATAAATTATAGTTCTAGCTAACCCGGCAGAGATTCTGCTCAAACCGGCTACTTACTTAATGGCTGGCCCACAGATTTAGATTTTATGATTTTCTTAGTGCTATCTAAACCAATATAATATGTATAATGAAAGTATTTTGGTCTATAAGTATACAATTTTTAATAACGACTATCGGATCCAAACATAGCTATGAACCATCGTCTCGATTCAACAAATATGATACATTAATATCACGTTACCAAATACATCGAGCCGCGTCAACTACGCAGGAATATTGCCTCGCTGAGCGTGTTCTATCTATCGTCTGTATCATGGTGAGTGCTTGAAAGAGCTGTTTAATCTAACTCCCTCCTCACCTTTCCACATCAGAACCACACGCGCTGGGCTTCGGAGTCATAGTTTTAAGGTAACCTCCAACTCGGCACGAACTAAAAATTCTCTTTGTGTTTCTTTGTCGTACTGTGAAACTGTGGAACCATCGCCCGGCCAATGTGTCTTTTCCTTTTACGTTTTGGAGCCTTCAAGCGTAACGTGAAAGGATATTTGTGCAGACCGGCATGACAATGGCGACCGCTTCGATCTCTCGGTGGTCGCCGTTGTATTTGGATTGTACTGTGCTTACCATGAGGGACAGTACCATCAATGTGCTGAGCTACTATAAAAAAAGTTAATATGAGCTCAATCGATCAATTCGATCAGAAGTTACAGTTTATTTATATATGATAAATGTTCCAATTAAATTGACACGTTTTTTTATTAAATATTAAAATAATAATAACGAAGCATTGAATACCGACGATGACTGTCGGTGGATGTTGCTGTCTTATTGGTCACTGTTTAACCTCGTAATTTAATGTATTAGATATTTAAAGAAATTTAAGTTATTATAAAAAAGTTGATATCTAAATTATTAAGATAGAAGTTTAATATCACAGATTTGAGAAAAAGGCAGGTAGAGCATTACGAATAACAAAAGTGGGACATGCATTTAGCTGTGTGTCCTTGGCAGCCAGATAACAACACGTACGACCGTGTGAATAATGTTGCCAGGGTAGGTAACATAAGTTTTACTGTTTTTTTATTACTTCAGTAGTGTAGTCGTTAATCCGTCACCCGTCATAAAAAAACTGACTTTGTAATTGAAAATGTTCAACTAAACTTATATCTGCGATCTTGATTTTTTTCCCTATGAATTAATATTTCTAGGTTCTCTTTATTTATTTATTTTTACTTTTCGTGTTCTGTCAGGCTCCATCTGTCTTATTCTAAAATCTTTATATAATATATTATGACTATGGAAACTTGTCGCATCTAAGTAACATCCCAAGATATAATAACTGGACCAACGACCAAAGTAAGTACCTACTATTCAAATTTACCCACTGAATAATTCATAACAACGATCTAAGAACAACAAATTCGGTTATTGAGCTTTCAAGAATTCTCATGGGGTTCATGGAAACAAATAGGTAATTTAAAAACAAGTATGTATAATGTAGGTAGGTAAACAGATTAACATAATTGTTGAAATGTTAAAATTAGTTTGATTATTAACATCAGTCGTGAAAAAAATAAAATATTAAATTTATTCTAACATAAAATTGTTATTTTATATGTACATATACATAAATTGAAATAAGCAACATAAGAATTAAAATCAGACGCCTTCATAAATTGAATTGAAGTAATTTGTGTATTTAAACGTTGCTATCGCTTTTCAAACAGGCGCATTGTAATTAATACTGCTTTATAAATATTTCCGTTATACTATATACCTAATAATCAATTTCTTGGTAACCGCATCACTTGAGAACGACTTGACCTATTTGACTAGTTTTTATTTGAAAATGTTCATAATGGTTCGAATTAAGTTTTTATGGTAAGAAAAATTGGAAAGTTTCACGGGAAATTTTCGAATTTGGGAAATTGAACGTCCTTTTTTTCTATATGATTTTTGTATGACCTCAAAATCAAATAACTCTATGGAATCAAACGAATCAAAGGATGGGTATAAATAATTCTTTTTTCTTTTGTTTATAGTAATGGAAAAGTTATCAAGCAAAAAAAAAACGGGATAGGTGGCGCTGTGGTCGAGTTATTGACTATTGGGAAGAGCAGAACAGCGTCTGTCGGGCGAGCTAGTTGGATACATAAAAATCGTTCAAAATATTCCATATTCAAAAACTAAAACGATTTTCTTTTAGACTTTACTTCAAGACCAATGCTTTACATTGTTTTAAGTTAAAAATATATTAATAAAGAATAATATTCTTATATATTATTGTGCATTTGTGTCTAAATACATACACTTATACATTTTTTAAATAAAAGTGTACACAAAAATAATCTTATTACTGTGATCTCATAAAAGATGTGTGTATACGCCGTATACTATTTATATTTATATATATGACACACACACACACACTCATTCCTACTCATTCTCGCATCCCTTCCTAGTTCCTAAAAAAGTCGCTTTGTCAACGCCTCGCCGACTGGTCGTGTTGCATTCGCAAAAAAGACACGAACAGTACTCGCATCAAACTCATAGTGAAAACGCTCCGCTATAAAGTGTTGTAGAAATTATACCGCACCCGCTTTTATTACAAGAGAAGTGCTTATTGTGTGTAAGACTCGAAGTTTAAGTTCAAACTCAAGTGCCAGTGGATATAGAGAAACCAAACGAACCTGCGACCTAACATAACGGGAGACGTGGATTGGCAAGGTAATTCTTTTCCTTTTCCACTTAGAACCGGCGCCTTCAGGGGTCTGGTCCCTCTCACCCGATCCTCTCTATATACACTGTTCATCTCATACACGCATACAATAAGTATTTATCAATTATTTCGCTTAAATTAAATATTTTAATACGCTAACCGTCCACTTACAATCGCATTTCATCTCAATAATATCTCTTTATTTCATCACAAATATTCAATCATTAACGCATACAGCACATTACACACGCTTACACGCATATATTAGTATAAAATATCAGTTAAATTACTCTTAAATCAATTTCATATTATTTTAGAACTACCTCGCACAACCAATAGTGTTTTGTATCGTAATTATAACTGAGCATATTGGCCGCTCGTAACTCGTTGGTTTATCAACCCACCTACATTTAACGTTATATTAATTGTTAAAAAATGGGTAAAGACGACGCTAAAAGTATACGCATACGCATAAATTTATTGGAATCTAAGAAAAAACAATTATTTGAAATTGTTCAGGAAATTTATAACCTTGGCCTAAAGGTTTCCGATCCAAGCTCTAAAACGCAGTTTATATCCCGCTTAAATACATTACAACAATCTAGAACTGAGTTCTTAGATACTGTCGATAAATTAAACACCGCTTATCTCGAACAAGACGAGGACGCAATACCCAATTACTCAGTATTACGCTCTTTTGACGAATTATACTCCATCATAAAACAAACAGAGAGTGATCTGAAACTTAATGTCGAAAAAAAAGACAGCTACAGTTACAAGCTTAAGCTTCCACCGCTACAGTTAGCTAGTTTTGATGGCACACCAAGTTCGTGGCCTGTGTTCTTTGAAAATTTCCGCAGTCTTATACATATAAACCCTCAACTTTCAAATGCTGAGAAAGTACAGTATTTAGTAGGTTCTCTATCTGGTAAAGCTCTAAATGTCTGTGCTGGAGTGTCGGCAACTTCAGAAAATTATAATATTATTTGGAACGCCCTTTTAGATAAGTATCAAGATACAAGAGTACAAGCTTCAATATATCTTGAACAAATGCTTCAACATAAGCCAAATCAATCAATTGAAACATTCATTAATAACTTTTGTTCAGCTGAGGCAGCACTCCGTCAGTTACAAATTATAGATTTGTCTGATTTTATATTAACTCATATAGCTTTGAACAAGTTAGATAAAAACACGCTCAGCTTGTTTGAACAAACACACAAGCAAACAGATATACCCACTTTTAAAGAACTTAAAAGTTTTTTAAAGGATCAAAATAAAATACAGACACTGCAAGCTCCTGTACACCAACATAATTTTCAAAATCAAACACATAAATTCACACCTAAAGGTAAATCAACGCAATCATTCATCACTCAATTAAACAAAAATAACAGCACTCAATTTAAAAGGCCTGACACACATCCACAATCTCACCGTCAGATATGTAAAATATGTAATGCTAGTTACATTCATCCCTTATATAAGTGTGAATATTTTTTAAATAAAGACCCATATACACGCAATAATATAGTAAACGAAAATTCATTCTGTAAAAATTGTTTAGGATTTCATAATATGTACATGTGTAAATCACTAAATAGATGTAATATTTGCCGCGGAAATCATCACAGCTTACTCCATATGAATTCAAATCATAATAACATAAATGTAATTTCTACTTTACGCAACGCTTCTGTCCACCCCTCGAGCAATATATCACAGCGTGATAATATCGTGCCCGAGCGCGTCGACCGAAGTCGTGTGCCACTGCCGGCATACGTACCACGCCGCGCACCCGCACCGCGTCGCGCGGCCGAGCCCGCTCCGTCTCACTTGCATTCTCCTCAACTTGTCAATCAGAGGCAGCGCTCGCCGCTTGCGTCACATATCGATCATAACTTAAATACGCGCGAAGATTCACATGTTGAAAACAACAATTCTGCACTTTCCGCGATTTCTTTCACGCGTATTTCAGAGAACACTACAGTATTGTTACCAACAGCTTCAGTGCACGTTTATAATAGCAATAATGAACCAACTAGCGTTCGTTTATTTTTAGATACGGGTTCTATGAGTAATTTTATTACAAAATCCTGTTGCGAATTGTTGAATTTAAAAATTACGCCTGTAACTTCAACAGTTAAAGGTATCGGTCAAGTAGAAAGCAAATCTTTCGGACAAACACAATTTAAAATATATTCTCGCTTCGACTCACGCTGTTCTTATAATGTTATTGCTCGTGTTATTGATACAATAACCGACTTTTTACCCAACACTGAAATTAATCTCACGGAATTATCTCATTTATTAAATGTCCCAATGGCAGATGACCATTTTCACGCAACCGCTCAAATCGATTGTCTGATAGGCAACGAATTATTCCCGCTTCTACTCGGATCAGGCCGAGTAACCGCTCCCAATTCCTCGGTTGTTGGTATACAAACCACACTAGGATATGTCGCCATGGGTAAAGCCCAGTGTACTTCAAACACTCCTCTCGCATTCGCACCAAACGAAAACTCACGCTCGGATTTTGAAAACTCATTTCATGCTCTCAACTCAGACAAAGTATTTTTCTGTAATGATTCGCTCTCACTTGAAGAATTAACTAAAAGATTTTGGGAAATAGAAAAAGTCCCAAACAGAATTCACGTAAGTCCGGATGACGAAGCTTGTGAACATTTGTTTACATCAACATACGTACGTGATGACTGTGGTAGATATACAGTAGAGCTCCCATTTAGACTAGACTCATCCGAATTAGGTAACTCATATAGTATCGCCAAACGTCGCTTTCTGAAATTAGAAAAGAAACTCGATTCTTCAAATTTACGAACTGATTATAACTCTACTATTCAATCTTATATAGACCAGGGTTATTTATCTAAAGTTGATAATGCTTCACTCGATGTTCACTCTTATTACATGCCGCATAGGGCTGTCTATCGCCCTGTGAAAGAAACTTCTAAAACTCGGGTTGTTCTCGAAGCAGGATGCAAAACAACATCAAGTAAGTCACTCAACGACTTGCTTTATGTCGGTCCCAATTTACAAAGTAATATCTATGACTTACTTTTAAATTTACGCATGTTTTCAATAGCGTTATCTGCAGACATTGAAAAAATGTATTTTCAAGTCAAGCTTTCATCCAAACATCAACAATATCAGCGCATTCTTTTCAGATTCAATCTAAACTCCTCTATTGACGTGTATCAGTTCAATAGAGTGTGTTTTGGAGTATCTAGCTCACCGTATCTCGCTATGCGTGTTGTTCGCCAACTCGCCGCTGACAGTCGAGATGTTTATCCACTCGCTGCTTATGAGGCAGAGAACCATATGTATATAGACGATTATGTAGGATCCATAGATGGTTTAGCTAACGCAGAAAACACCTATAAAGATATGGTCGAGATGTTTAAATCAGGAGGCTTTAATTTACTTAAATGGATCTCAAATAATAAAGAATTTATGTCACGCATTCCTTCTTCTCATAAAAATCCAAACTCTTTAAATTTCGATTCAGACTCTGACGCAGCTACAAAAATTCTAGGCATGCTCTGGCAACCTACCGATGATAATTTTCACTTCCAAGTTAATATTGACACGCCAGAAAAATGTACTAAACGCACAATTCTCTCTGCAATTGCACGCTTGTTCGATCCGTTAGGCCTCATTAGTCCAGTCGTCGCTTTTATGAAGTTGTTAGTGCAAGAATGCTGGAAGCTACAACTTGACTGGGATGATAAGGTTCCTAATTTCATTCATGTAAAATGGAGTCAATTTTACAATGAACTCGCGTATTTACAAAATATAAAAATCCCACGTCATTTAGGTATTACTAATACTCTACACATAACGCTAATAGGCTTTTCAGATGCAAGTGAGAAGTGCTATGGCGCGTGCATTTATGTACGTGTTGCCAGTGACGAAAACTCTCACGCTATGTCAGTAAAACTTCTCACTTCTAAGTCTAAAGTCTCATCTCCAAATAAAACTATCGCTCGTTTAGAACTCTGCGCAGCTTTATTGCTCGCAAAATTACTCGCTTCAGTTCGTTCAATATTCAGTAAGCGCTGCAATATACGCAATATTCACGCCCTCTCTGACTCTACAGCAACGCTTACCTGGATTCACTCTCCATCTTATAAGTTTCACACATTCGTAGCTAATCGCATCGCTCAAAGAAATGAATACTTACCCGCTACTTATTGGTTTCACGTCCGTGGCGTAGAAAATCCCGCTGACATAGTCTCGCGTCCTGTAACACCCAAAGGATTAGTTGATAATAGTTTTTGGTTTCGTGGTCCGAAGTGGTTATCCGCTCCAGTCGCCGACTGGCCTGTAAAAGAATTCATTATTAATCACAACGAAGAATATCAAGAATCTAAAACTACAACTCTTTCTGTACAAACTAAATCTACACAAGATAGTACTCACCTGATTGAAGAACTTGCAGGACGTATTTCGTCGTGGTCTAAAATTTTACGCACTCTAGTGTATATTTTACGCTTTTCTAAAATATTAAAATCACGCGGTCTCATTACAGTCGATGATTTAGAACGAGCTGAATATTATGTAATACGTTACGTACAGTCTAAATACTTTACGCAGCATATCAATGATATTCAAAATTCCAAAGTTTGTAGAAATAAAAATATATTAAAACTTAATCCATTTATAAGCCACGGCTTGTTACGTGTAGGAGGTAGACTCACTCACTCACAATTAAATTTTGATAAAAAACACCCAATTTTACTGCCTAATGATCGCATTACTCTGCTTCTCATTGAACATTATCACAAAGCAAATCTTCATACAGGACCAGCTTTACTCTTAGCTCTTCTTAGAAAGAAGTTTTGGATACTCTCCGCTCGCAATTTAGTTCGAAAAATAGTACACAACTGTAACATTTGTTTTAAACTCAAACCACGCTTTACAAACCCGCAAATGGGTGATCTGCCCGCTATCAGAGTCTCTCAAGTAAAATCTTTCGTTCACACCGCGGTATATTACGCTGGACCTTTTTTCATAACTCACATTCGCCGCCGTGGTGTTAAAAGCCACAAAGCGTATATCTGCTTGTTTGTCTGTTGCACAACCAAAGCTCTGCATTTAGAGTTAGTTTCGGACCTAAGTTCTGAATTATTTCTCGCCGCTTTTAAACGCTTTATCTGCAGAAGAGGTCCCGTGGCTATTATGTATAGCGACGGAGGCACCAATTTTGTGGGCGCTAAACACAAACTCGAAGAAATTTACTCATTAATACAGTCCACTTCTCATTTAACTTATATAACTGATAAGCTATCTGAGCAACGCGTTCAATTCAAACACAGTCCACCTTATGGACCACATTTTAATGGCTTAGCTGAAATTAACATTCGTTGTGTCAAAACTCATATTTATAAAGTCATAGGCAAACAGATTCTCACATATGAAGAATTTTCTACAGTTTTAGTACAGATAGAAGGTTTACTTAATAGCCGCCCTCTTTGTGTACTCAGCTCCGATCCTTCGGACATATCCGCGTTAACTCCAAATCATTTTCTTAATGTCACACCGCTAAAATATCTTCCTTCAGAAGATTTTACAGATCAGCCTGATTACCGCTTATCCCGCTATCAGTTACTGAATAAAATAACCCACTGTTTCTGGCGTCGCTGGAGTCAGGAATATCTCTCTAGTCTACAGCAGCGCCAGAAATGGAATTCCCCAACTAAACCCGTAGAACTAGGATCTATTGTTCTTATTAAAGACAATAACGCTCATCCAATGTCTTGGCCTTTGGGAATAATCGAGGAAATTTACCCAGGAAAGGACAAGATAATCAGGACGGTAAAGGTGAAAACCTCTTCTGGCTCTTATATACGACCAGTTGTTCGAATTTGTCCTCTCCCGCTTCAGTAAACCTACGCAATCTTCTAATTAAACTTAAGTTAAATTATCTCGCTCTCTCTCTCTACGCATATTACTCTTAATTATCGCTATTACTCTCATTCACTCAATTTCTCTTCTGGATAGAGGAAACCTCTAGGCCGGGAGAGTTGTATACGCCGTATACTATTTATATTTATATATATGACACACACACACACACTCATTCCTACTCATTCTCGCATCCCTTCCTAGTTCCTAAAAAAGTCGCTTTGTCAACGCCTCGCCGACTGGTCGTGTTGCATTCGCGAAAAAGACACGAACAGTACTCGCATCAAACTCATAGTGAAAACGCTCCGCTATAAAGTGTTGTAGAAATTATACCGCACCCGCTTTTATTACAAGAGAAGTGCTTATTGTGTGTAAGACTCGAAGTTTAAGTTCAAACTCAAGTGCCAGTGGATATAGAGAAACCAAACGAACCTGCGACCTAACATAACGGGAGACGTGGATTGGCAAGGTATTCTTTTCCTTTTCCACTTAGAACCGGCGCCTTCAATGTGTGTATGTACAACGGTCTGGGATCCGAGAGGACTGACTACCTACTCGTATAACCGAGCGAGGTTAATGTTGCAATCCAAAGAAAATTTTACTTTACTCTTAAATTCATGTCAGAATTTTATTCAAAACATGTTCAGTTCTAAATATTTACTAACAACATATTATTGTAAATTCAGCCAGACGAACAAACATAATTAGGTAATAATAATACAAACATATATTTATCTACGGGGTATAAAATGGGGAAACACAAAAATAAAAGAAATATAATTACGTTCCTATACTAAACTTTTGATATTTAATAAGTCTTATGCTTCAGGTGTTGATGTTCATTTTCATACATAATTGTTGAAGTTTTTTTTCCTTGTAGATAATAATATCGTTTAATTGTCACAAACTTTTCATGTTTATTATAAAAAATAAAACCTAACATCTTTCTGTATTAATTCTATGCAATATATAATATAGTAAAACAAAATAAAATATTTGTAAGGAATCCACTGATAAATTTTATCTTTATAATTATAATTAAACAATAATATTTACTATATTGAATGCGTGCGGTGCCGAAACCACAGTTAGTCCAACTTATACTTCTTAATCGTAAACTTTGTTGGTTTCTATGAAGCTTTAATCATGCCCGAATAACTGGACCAATCCTATTCAAATCGATTATATTGTGAAATATGACATAGGATCATCATCGTGATTGTCAGCCCGTAATCTGTCACTGCTGAGCAATATGCCTTTCTTCTTGTACGCCACTCATCCCGGTCTTGAGCTGATATCATCCAGGTATAAACTGCGATTTTAACAATATCGCCAATTTAACGAGCTGGTCTGCTGTTCGGCACCTCACGTGTGTGTGGCCACGTATCCGTTAACGTTTTAATAGATCTAACATCATTTATATATTAAGCACCGTATGGGATCAAAACATTTATTCTAAGCTCACATCTCCAACAGCCCTCTTCCAGTAATTGAGGTAAGTAGTATAACAATCTTCTATTATTAAGCATATAAGCAACGTGCCAGAAAGATAAATCTCTCTAAGACTACTACGTAAAATTGCATAGACTACTTTTATATAGTATTAAATTATATTTTCTTGATAATAATTATTACTAAAGTTTAATTTACGCCGATCGAAGCGGACAATAGAGTAAAGCGAGAAAACAGGAGCAAAATACAAAAATCTCGTCAGTTTTCATTTAGTGGTATATTTAATAGTGATTTTACGCGAGCGGACATGTTGATACGACTTAGTAAGGCTAGTTATGACATAAATTAAACTTTTTTTGGTCATGGCCGACGAGCCGCTATTTCGTTTTCCGACTGACAGATTTTTGTAATAAAATTGTATACCATTCTTCTAAATGATACGGGGATGAGGTGAATTCATAAATATTAATAATAAAGGAGCTTTGCTCGGATCCAATCGCAAGGAAGCGTAAGCTGCGAGTCACTTAAATTAAATACGAGCTGCGAGAATTCATTACTGATCTTTAACAGATATCTTTGACATTTTTCTCAATACATCTTGGAAAATCTAATATATGTTTCTATCTATCTAATCTATCTAAATAAGTTTGAATTTGTTAATTTTAGGCAAAATTTCAATACTAGAAATAAATATAAAATAATCATTCCATCTTTTATATTTAGTAAGACAAATAAACGTTTGTTAAGTAATTGCGATAGGTTCTAGAATAAACTTCCTAAGCACATTACTGATTTGTCGGATAATAAGTTCAAGAATCATGTTAAGCAAGTTTTAGTGTCGAAAGGGTACATTACGTGAATGGCGGTGATATCTGGAAGTGACACCCTCTCTGTACTTCAACTGAAAGTGATAATAACTGTAAACACTTAAAAATTGAAAATTGAAAAATTGTTTTTGATAACCCTGATCGAGTTTCTGGCCGGTTATTCTCGATGACTTCAATGTTTTCCGAACCGGTAGTAGTGTATTGACATTCATAAGTGCCTTAGAGCCTAAATGTTTAACATATTTTTGGATTGAACTTTGGTAGGATAACATTTACTAACTTTATACGTTCTTTAACTAATTAATATAAATTATCTGTAACCTCCGCTTCGAACGCAATTATTACACAATAACCAATTATGTAACTCTCGTAATTTTATTATTACACATAATATTATTATTTTTTGAGGTTACACTGATCATTTTTATAGCTTAACAATTTCATGTACTCCCCCCATACAAAATTGTATTAAATGTGCAGACAGATATACAAACCTTATAATAAATATTATATATGTTTATACAAAGTACATAAGTCTTAAATATGTTGTATAGAGTTTCAGGATCAGCAAGTCTGTCTACTTGGTGTCTCTCGTCTTTATAGCTTTGATATTTCAAACAAGGAGCGAATTGTAGTTCTATTCTTCCTCACTAGATGGCAGTATTACGAACACTGAAGCACACTTTTTTCTTCATAGACAGAGGCGGACTAGCAGTCTTGGCCTCCCTAGGCCATGTAGTACAAAGCTCAAAGTTTACTGTGACGTATATATAATATGAATTTACTTAAATTTTAAAACATTTCTAATTTGATGTCAATAAAGTATTGCAGTTTTACGATGTCAACATTGTAATTAAAACTGATTTTTTTTCCGGGTCTGGAGTCATGCTTTAGTGTACTATTATTTACTGTCGACACATGTTCGCATTAATTAGTATATTTTTTGTCACGATTAACCTCCTTTAATATCGGGCCTCCCTAGGCCTGGACCTAGTTGGCCTTAAGGGAAATCCGCCCCTGTTCATAGAAATATAAAATACAATTATTTTATGGTTTTCCTCACGAAGTTTCACTTAAAAACAAATAGCCTTCATGTTTAAATTTTAAATAAGATATGGAAATAATTCTTTGGTAATATTCCAAGGTACGAATAGAGTAGGTACATCTAGTCATTATCTATTGGTCTACATAACCTTTGCAATACTGAAGTAAATATGCTCTTTAAAATGTAATTATTAAATAGCTATTTCAAATAATTTATAGCAGTTATAGTAGAGATGGCGCGCGGGAGACCAGTGAGGAGCGTCCGCACTTTCATTATCATAGATTAAGCAATCAGAAGCGAAATATTATTTGAGAATTTTTAAATTCTTGTAGATGCTTTTAATATTCTACAAATTTAATATGTCGTATTGTTACATGACTATGTGGCCGAAGATAACTGATTAATAACTGTCATATCTATAATTTACTATTGATATTTAAGATTAAGCAAGATCTTAACCATCTTGGTATGAGCTTGAGGACAGATTTTTTATCTTATGATGGTACCGAGTTAATTTAGAATATGCCCTACCTCCATGCTTTATTTAAACACGATGATTTTCTTCATCAAAAGCTCGAGCTTATTTTAGGATTCAAACATGTCGTTTGACGCTGTGTCCTTGCATATCACTGAACCATCATTTATCTGTAAAGAATAACTTGCTGTTTATTTTATTTGTATACATTAACTTAATCTATGTTAATAAATCAGTAGTTCTGTCTGAACCTACATATAATTATAGTATAAGAGATAGCAACGTTTTATTTTAGCAAAATTCTTATTTTTATTTATACATATAATGTTTAAATAATTACAATCTATTTTTAACTGAAAATGTATTTTCATTCAATAATAATGTCGGAAAAAAATTGATGCATCTCAAAAAATAAAATATGAATAGAAATTATTACTTCGTAATACATGGGTACGAAGCCGCCGGCACATCTATATATATAAATGTAAAATCAGCATGTAAAATAAGCCTAATATAGCAAGCCACCTATAGCAAAATAAGCGAAGTTTGGTAAACATCTTAGGAATTACGCCATTAAAACTTTATGGTACGAGCGATTCGGCTGCTGCATACATGATTATGTGCGTAATAATGTACTTAGTGGTAAGTATTTACCACGAGTTTGTTTATATTTTTAAGTAAAACTTTTTTAGTCATAATGAGAGTAAAATTCCAAGGCTGAATTTTTCAGGTGCAACACGATATTATATTGATGCGACAAGTAAATTGCAATATTCTTGAAAAGTTTAGAATCCACTACAAATATCGAGTATAATTTCGTACATAAGAAAACACGTCACGGAACACGCACACATTGTTACGGCACACGATTTTCATTTTCACCCAAATAACGGGTTATAAATTCTGACCATGTGAAACCTTATGACAGTTCGAATTAAATTTTCTGTATCCTATTTCGTTTATTCAAAGATTTATTTTACATTTAGACTACTTTCGTTGTAAAAGAAAACACGCCTTAACTTAACCTATTAGGAACTTTGTTGGAGGCCGTATTATGTAATCTTGAGTCTTCCATGCGTGATAAACTTAGTTTACTGGGTTGTAACTACTTCAGAATTAAGTTTCTGTCCATTATTCAGGAACAAACATTCCTTTTATGCGCCAGAAACCTCAGTTTTTAGGGGTATATCCTTGAGACTTTGAAAACACATACGTTTTATTTTCACGTGTTTGGAAGTTAATAACGTTCAGAAGATAAGTACAGAGAAAGTAAGAGAGGTTTTTCTTTGGAGATTTCTCTCTACTTGGGACAGTCCGACTTGTGGAATACCTTCACCTTAGAGAAGACCGTAGTCAAATAATCTTGGGTTGTGTTCCTGCGGTGAGTAGGTTTTCCAGAGCTCCTTGGGAAGGGGCTTCAATTAAGGCAACGTTCTAGTGACATCTATGGTATTACCAGCGCCTCTATGCTATTTGCTAGTAGCGTAAGGACTACGGAAGCTGCCTATTTACCATCAGGCGGTCCATATGCTTGTTCACCATATTAGTTGTATAAAAAAAGTACAGAGAATTTGGGAAAACAAAAATTCTTTGGTGATTTCTCACTACTTGGGGCAGTCCGACTGGTTAAATACCTCTACTTTAGAGAAGACTGCAGTCAAATAACTTTGTTGTGTAATCCTGCGGTGAGTAGGGTTTCCAGAACTCCTTGGGAAGGGAGGTTCAAGGTCGGCAATGCGCTAGCGATATCTATTGTGTTACAAGTGGCCTTAGGTTACAGTAGCCGTTTACCATTAGGCGGGCCGTACGCCACCTTAGTTGTATAAAAAAATATTTATGACTTCAGTGTAGTGACAGGAAGTTTTTTAATATAACTAGCAGTACCCGCGACTCCACACGCCTTTATTACGCAGTACTTTCTTGTCGTGTTTTAATTTTTGCTCATATTTTATGATATCTAAATGTATTATGACATATACTTCTCGTGTTCAAAATTACGTAAAAATTGGTCAAGCCATTTTTTTTAAACCCAGACAATCTAACAGACAGACCCATAAAAAAATTACATTATTTTGATCGGTGCCCTTTATAACGGACTTCTATCATAAAGTTTGAAAAAAAAATAATTACATGTGCAGTACTAGAGATTTATTAATATAGATAGTGTTACAAGAAATTGTGAGTAAATTAGATGTGCAGATGTGTTTGTGAATAAATATATCACCATCGCTGTGTATTTAATTCTTCCTTCATCATCATTTGTATGATTTGTACTATCTGTCATTAATTTTGTGTTACTCTTCCTACTTTCATCGTCTTTAATGTTCCCAGGAAAGAAGGTGTACTTTTATTCATTTACGCCGCGATGTCTCTCCGGCTTAAGTTCGTTAAAGTAAGTTATTAAGATACTTTCGAGTTTTTCTCTTAATTAAAATTACTTGGGTGGGTGTTAACGGTCAAGTTAAATAGTTCTGTGGTGCAAGTTAAAGGCGTTATTTAGCGTATTTTAACACTTAGTTATTATTTTTGTTATTCCATTTACATAGCTTACACGCCCATATAAAGAAGCGATAACAGCAAAACCAACTTCCGTTTTAAGTTATGCCACATTTCTAAAATAAAAATTCGACGTTTTCTTTGAGGTATACTAGGAGGCATCAAAAAGTAGTGAGAACGACATACTCCAAAAAAAAAATACTGGCAGGCATAGCTCAAATACATATTTGTAATTTTAATAAAGAAAAAAATCTTCAATTTTCTTTTTTTTTTCTGAATGTAGTCATTTGTTTGCTTCGTGTCTGAACGTGTTCTTGAAAATGGAGAAAAACGAAGTGCGAGCCATTATTAAATACCTCTGTTTAAAAAAGTTAACGACGCAAGAGATTCATTGCGATTTGGAGGCAACGTTATACGAGTCTGCTCCGCCGTATTCCACTGTCGCAAGGTGGTCTTCTCAATTTCGAGTAGGGAGAACGAGCACGGAAGACGAACATCGTTGCGGCCATCCATCGACGTCAGTCACCCAAGAAAATGTTGCGAAAGTCGAGAAAATTGTATTGAGCGATCGAAGAGTTACCATCCGATACTTAATTCAAGAAACGGGCATTTTATATGGAAGTATTCAATCCATATTGAAACAATCCCAATCCGAATGAGCCGAGAATGTCAACCGACAATCAGAAACAAAATCGACTTGACATTTCGAAGATATTTTTGTACAAGTTTCAAGAAGATTCTGAAATCTTTTTGCCTCGTTTCGTAACAATGGACGAAACATGGATCCATCATTTTGATACCGAGACAAAACAGCAATCTTCGCAAGGGAAACGGCCATCATCACTGACCCCGAAGAAGTTTCGTGTCGTGGCATCGGCTTTCAAGGTTATGGCCTCAATATTTTGGGACTCAGAAGAGATATTGTTGATTGATTACCTAGAGCGTGGAACCACTATTACAGGCCAATATTATGCAGCTTTAATTCCTATGTTGAGGAATGCCATCAAAGAGAAAAGGAAAGGGAAACTTCGAAGGGGCGTACTGTTTCATCACGACAACGCACCAGCGCACAGGTCGTCAGTTGCGATGGCTGCCATTCAGCAAGCTGGCTTCGAATTGGTTGATCATCCCCCTTATTCACCAGATCTGGCGGCTAGCGATTTTTATCTGTTCCCCAAATTGAAAAAATACTTAAGGGGAAAAAGGTACGAAGACGATAACGAGGTGATGGATGGCGTGGAGAGCTTTTTGCAGGACCAAGACAAAACTTTTTTTGTGAAAGGGATTGAAGCCTTGGAAAAGCGCTGGACTCGGTGTGTAGAGAGACTCGGAAACTATGTAGAAAAATAAATGATTAAGTTATCAATAGTCATTATATTCTATCTCATTCTCACTACTTTTTGATCCCTCCTCGTATATAGCTTCTTTCAAATTATTTACTTATTTTAATTAGGTAGTTGATTTGGCATTGTAATGTGATATATATCACTGTGCCTGATGGTAAGCACAGAACAATCTCAAAACAGCGGCGACCACCGAGAGATCACCAATACATCGCTGTCATTCCGTCCTGCAAGCCTCTCGCTAGCTGTATATATACTGACTTGTCCCGACACGCAACAAAGCAAAGGAAAGTAACTGTGACGCGTTTATTATCATGTGCATGGTGGTCGGGACTTAGTTTGGTATAGATCCCTACCTCCCTGCTTGATTACTAGATATATACTCGTACTGGTTATTCCCAGAACATAACACGCCTAAGCGTGACAATCTTGTGTATGGTGGATACGATCCAGTCGGACACAATTAATGTATCCTACCGCTCAGCAAACATATTACGTAGTAGGTATCATTAAAATATTATTCATAATTTTTTATCTTCTCCAAATAGAGTACTACGAGCTTATCAGTAGAAAATGGTGGTGTAAATTATAAAAAACAGATTGTAACGTGTGTTCTGTCGTGTTTTATTAGCATATCGCGTGACAGGTTAACTCAAATTATATCGTTACAAAGTCAACCCAGCTGTTATATTACAAAGTAAATTTATATTATTATGTTATACTTTGTTATGTTATAGTAAACCCGTATTAGAGTTGTTTACGATATCTCTCATAATGTATGTTAATAAATCTGTAGATTTTATAGATCTCAAATATGGTTTAATATTTTTGAAGTGAAACTTCTTATGCGACTTCCAAGCGTTAAACTTTAAACGTTAAATGTTAAACGTTTAACGTTTAACGCACATTATCGGTCTCTCCTCTTTGTGTGAGCCAGAGCGAGAGAGTAAATGTCGGTGTGTATACATATTGCACACTGTTTAAATAAAATAGAAAATGTATTTTATATAGTTTCCTTACATAGTTACATACATTTTTACTCATTACATACTCCTTACATAGTTTCACTTCTATCGTGTGTGAATCGCACACACACCTTTTTTTTGTCTGTCTTGATTTAAATCAAAAACTGCTTTTTATTTTTTTTTAAATGAGTATTCGAACACTCTTAGAGTCTCGAAGAGAAAAGTTCTCTTTATAGTGATTGTATGCAAAATAATATTAAGCTTTATCTTTTTATTATTAGGTAAATTATTAGGTAAATTGTTTTGGTTTAATATTACTTTTGAACTGTGTTTGGAGTTTTATTTTTAGGTAGTTGTATGTTTTGTTTGTGTGATTTTGGCGACATCGGTTTCGATACTGTGATACACAATGTACCAGTTCCGCTTACTCTTCATCCTGTGGAGTGAATTAACGAACGTGGTGTGGATGTTTATCGGTGAACGCTTATTCATCAACGACCACGCTTGAGAGCAGACACACGACGAAATAAAATATTGATGTTAATAATTTTTTATGAAGAAAATATCATTTTTTGACTTTTTCCAATCGTCAAACTACTCGTTTGTGTTCTTTCGTTAGATTTTGCTCACCTTCGTTCGGTTGGTCTGTACCCGGTATAAATTTTTCCACTGCGCAAAATGTATTTCTCATATGCAAATCTATTCTATACTTTATTGTTATAAGTCTCAAGATATTTTATTGTTTGTTTGTTTCAACGCGCTAATCTCTGGAACTACCAGTCAGATTTGAAAAAATATTTGTGCATTTATATTTTGCAGGTTATAGGTTACAGAATATTACGCTACGTCGCAGTAACAACAACCGTCAAGCCATCTGATAAAATGTAGGCAAGTACAGCAACTGATAGTAAGCGGCTACCGTAGCCTATGAACGCCTGCAATACCATAGGTATCACAAGCGCGTTGCCGACCTTGAACCCCCCTACCCCAAGGAGCTTTGGAAACCCTACTCACCGCAGAAACACAACACTAGGTCATTTGGCTGTGATCTTCTGTAGGTGTGTTAAGTAAAAAGGCGGCAGAGCATTGGAGATTTCTACGAATGAGTTTGGGTGAAACGGAGGGGCAGAGTTAGTCTATTAGACATTTACTTTGATGATATAAAGACGTTGAAGAAAGGCATCGTGCGTTGTGACGACGCGACGATCCGTTATATTTATGTGTTTGGGTTCGCACATTTATTATATTGTTGTATCCTCGTACATGGGAATTTCAACAATATTTCTTATAAACAAAAAGATAGACGTTCAGTTTTATTAACATAGAAAGGGACGTTGTAGAAATAAATCTAGACAATAATACGAAAACGTCTTCCAAGAAACGGATTCTTTTTAGATAGATGTTAACTAATATATTGTAGTATATTTGAAATTTCCTGTGTTGTCAATTGGAGGTCCAAGTGAGCTATATATATTTAAAAATATGTAAGGGGTATTTACTTAACAGAAATAAAGAATGAACTAAAAACGTATATAACAATCCCACCTGATGTTAGTGAATAAATCGATATAAAACTAAATAGGTACACTGATATGTACTTAGCAACAGTTTTTTAAATTGTAAAGGTTAGGTTATACGACCTACTGAAGTCTTCATAGAATACAACAAAATTAATCTTTTTTATTTATACTTCATAGGCACGTTATATAGAAATGATAACGAGTGAATGTTTATGATGCACGCGCACATTGTCACAAAACATCTACACCATGAAGTTGCTTACTATATACCTCTTGTTTTATTGCTGTGAAGATAGTTACACCTGATGTTCACATCGTCATAATATCATGTTAACATTTGACTATCACATAACATCGTATTTAAAGAAGTACTTCTAATGCGCATACAAAAATACAAACATTCTTCTTTTGCATTTATGTCTCTTAAATATTTTAGAGGTGGTGGATTGTACAGTAAGAGTCAAAAAGTTTAACCAAAAGTGAGAGCGCTCCCGGTGTTTTACCTGTTCGTAATTGTTTTTGACACGCGCCACTTGCTCCGCGTGCATTCAGGGCCATTAAAACTACGTTTTACATTAATACTTTTCAATACCAGCCTGTTAATATATCACTACTAGACAATGGTCTTTATGTGTGAAGCCACTGGCTTAATTATCACGACAGGCACGTGAGGAGACGGTAGTTGCTATTATTTGGAACTGTACTGTGTTTACTATATGGAACAGTATCGTCCTTTCACCGTGCTTATATAAAAAATACGCAGTAATGCTCTAATGATTTTCAATACCGAGATAGTTAAGTATATTACCTACCAGATGACAGTATTTCAGAGCATTCCTTAAACGTTAAGCTTCATTTATGCTTTTTCTTTTAAAATCGTATAGTAATTGGGTTTTCCAATTATTATTTTTTTGTGATAATTGGAAATATCATATATAAGTTTTATAACAAACTATTTTTATTTTCGCATTATTTCAAAATAAAAACTAATTTTTGAATTCAGTACCCAAAACGCGCCGATCGTTCCCGAATAAATCCGAGCGCGTGTGATGTCACAATTTTAATTAATTAATTTATTTAAGCAACCAACAAGGCATAAACTTCACAAAAACTTAAAAAAAAAGTACAACGTGCTTAACTTAGAATGTAAGTGTTGCCTTAATTAAAGGTAGCTCTGACACGCAAAAAAGTAGTGTTAAAAGTGTTTAAATGTTCATGAAATCAAGAGAATACAAACAAATAACATAATTACTTAGTCACTACACATATGTTTAAAAACATGGTCTCTGTAGCATTTGCAACTCTGCCCAAATATGTCTATGATGTGATCTTTGCTTATGCTGTTGTATTGTTTTGCATTCTATTCACGCAGGAGAAGTGCCCCAGATTACTTTTAAAGGTTTTCGGTCTAAATGGATCATATGCTGTTTTTCTGGGTAATTTATATGGAGTGTTAATGTTAATTTTATTTAACAAATGAGGACAGCCCAGCATTCCATTCACCAGCTTGTACAAGAATGTATGGTCCAACAGCAGTCTACGGTCCTCCAAATAATTTATTTGAAAGTGTTTAAGACGATCCTGGTATGATTTCAGAGTTTTCGCCATGTTACACTGGAAGACTGCATGCCATAAAAATTTTTTTTGAACACTTTCTAGACGATTCTTATGTACAGAGTACAGGGGCGACCAGACAGTGCTGTCATATTCTAAAATAGAACGAATGAAACTGTTAAAAACTAAAAATTTGGTCCTTACTTGTTTGAACTCTTTACAATTGCGAAGCAAAAACCCCAGCATTTTGTAACATTTGGTGACAATTTTATCTATATGTAAATTGAAATTAAGTCGACTGTCTATATAGATACCTAGATCTTTAACACAATCAATCCTCTGCAGAATTTGGTGGTTTAACGAATATGCTACAGGTAAATCTTTATTTTTTCTACTAAAGCGTATATGATAACATTTGTCCGTATTTAAACATATGTTATTATTGTTGCACCAATCAGCAAAACAAAGCAGATCATCTTGTAATAGTGCAGAGTCTGAGTCATTAAAAATGGCTTTAACTATTTTGAGATCATCAGCATATAAATAAATGGAAGAATTATGAAAAGTATGTATAATATCGTTGATAAAAATGTTAAAAAACTCAGGACCAAGGTGGGACCCTTGCGGCACCCCTGATGACGTCATCTGGGTATCGGATTTAAATCCATTAACAACAAGCCTAAATTTACGTTCTGATAGATATGGCTTACACCAGGCTAAAAGGTTTCCCGACACGCCTAACAATGATAGTTTGTTAAATAATATATTGTGGTCAACTTTGTCGAATGCTTTACAGAAGTCAGTGTAAATTACAACAACATCACTAACAAAAGGCGCTAAGTTAGTAACAGTGGAGCGGGATCTTTAAAAACCATGTTGGTGGGAAAAAAGTGATTGTTTCATGTGATTTGTAAAAACAGGATACAAAAGCGACTCAAAGATTTTTCCAAAAAGAGGAAGTAGGGAAATGGGTCTGTAATTACTTGCTAGTGTGGTAGTACTAGATTTTAAAATAGGAACAATTAAGGCCTCTTTCCAGACTGAAGGAAAGTGTCCAGTAAGTAACGATTTGTTAAAGAATAAGGAAAGAGGGTAAGCTAGTTCATCACAACATTTTAATACGAATATCGCTGGTATACCATCTGACCCCGCCCCCTTGCGATGATCAAGTTTTCTTATTTGACGTGACACTTGATCTTCACTAAAAGATACCTTACATAGGCTACTAGACTGATTAAATGAATGTTTATCTAAATTAACGTTAGCAGAATTATTAGCACTTTTATTAAAAACAGACGAAAAACATTTAGCGAATATGTCATAAATGTCTTTACCATGGGTAGCTTGTTGATCGTTATAACACATTTTAGAAGGATAAACACTACTGGACTTCCTTTTCTCATTCAAGAAAGCCCAAAATAATTTAGGATTGATTTTAATAGAACTTTCAATTGAATGTATATCATTATTATAACATGAGACAGCCATACTATTACAGAGATTTTTTAAAACTGAAAAAGATAAATTATCACGAGGATTCTTATATTTAAAAAAAGTATACGATATTTGTTTTTTTCATGTAAGCGATGAATTAAATCTTTGGAAAACCATACTGGATATTTGCATGATCTATGCTTCTTTTGTGGGACATTGGTAACAATAACATTGTGTAAAATTGAATGGAATTTATCTAACATTTGGTCTAGTGTCTGACAATCCAAAAATTCTGGGTCCCAGTATATTGTTTTTAAAGATTCTGTAATTTTACTTAATTTCTAACTCTCTAACTTCTAACTCAAATTTCTATTCATTGTAGCACACAACTGATACAGTGCTTTGACTCTTAATCGATGAAATTCCTTTAACATTATGACGTCACAAACCTGACGATCGATCGTGGCGCGTTCGTAGTCATGTGATTCTTTTTAAAATATTACAATTTTTAATTGTTCATTATTAATAAAAAAAAATGTTTTAAGAGTTTTTCCAATTGACTATTATCATAATTATGATGAAGCTTTAAAATACATAAAAAAAAACGATATTCTTTTTTTTTTTTTTCAAATAGCCAATTGTGAAACTGTTGATACATTTTTGTTGTTGCGGAACAATTTTAGAGGTAATATTTTTTCAACACATTTGTCCAAGAAATGCATTTACGAAGCTTATATACGTTGCTCGAAAAAGTTAAAAATTACGCACCATACAACGAAACGTGTGGTAAAATAGGTACTCTCACCGAAGTACCTATTTGCCGCATACTCCGTTGTATAGCGTCGTGCATATCCTATACGGTACTGCGATGGCGCAGTGGTAGCGTGTACGACTTCGCGTTGATTGACGTGAGTTCGAATCCCTACAATGAGCCTGAGCTTTCGGTGAAGGAAAACATCGTGAGGAAACCATAGCATGGTGGTAGGGCATTTTCTAATGCCCGCCTGGCTAGCTACCACCCTCAAATTGAAAATCTGCCGCCAAGCACCAATAGGTGTGTTCCGGCAGCCGCACTTGAGAGCCAGTCTTCCACTAGGTTTAGCGTGTTACCATCTTGGGCCGCATCGTCACTTAACATCAGGTGAGATTGTGGCCACTACGCCAAACCTACAACGATAAAAAAAAAAAAAGACACCAAGGGGTTTCACATTACGAGAATAAATAACTTGAATTATCGAACCTCCTTGGAAGCGCGTTTGCTCAATACATTTGTCTCATTTTAATACTAAATATAAAATGAGATGAAAGATGTAGTTCTAATTTTCACCACCCGCACGTGACGCTATTTGCAAATGCGCGCCATTTTCATATTAGAAATATCACAGATTATTGTGACTTCCTGACTGATATTTATAACATAATAGACACAGGGATAGTACGTGTGAAATTAATAATGTCAGTCAGTGAGTTTAGCTTCCAAAGCAGCAATTTCACTAAATTTCAGTAATTGTTCCAATTTTTCTATTTATTTTCAAGTGACCTATCTATATAATTTCTTATTCACTATTAAAAGTAATATAATGAAAAAGTTTGTTTCATTACCCATTGCACTGTTCTCTCGCAAATGTTTTGAAAAACGTTATATGACCCGCGTGCGGAAATTGGTTTTTAGAAACTCGTTACTATGGTAAGCCGTCGACCGTCTCCTCGTTTTAAAAACCAACTTACCGCACTAGTATCACAATAACTATTAATTGCTTTCCGAGTTGACTAAGCCACATAAAGTATTCGTTGATTCGAACCTAACTATCTGACCAGTGTTGATATTTCGCACATTATAGAATGGAAACTATCTAACAGCTATCATTTTAGTTAAACAGATTATTAATAGATTATACAGGTTATAATCGAAAACTACCACTGAATTGATTTCTAAAACTGAACGATTATCGTCTATAGGAATTACCGCTTGGTAGATAACACTTGTTTCATGGCCCGTGAGTAATTTCGAGTCCGCTCCATACTCATTGCTGAATGTACGTGGAGCTTACTTGTACAAGCTTTATTGGATTTGTTCAAACTAAGAATTATCGTTCAAGTTTATATAACGAAATCGACTTACTGTTTTATTATATTGTCTATACTAGGTTGTATTACGAATTCTGTTTAATGGCAGAATGCTCAATTGGAGAAATATAAGCTAACGGGTATAAAGAAACTGTATTTCATATCGGTTAGAGAGATTTGCTGGGATCTGTACTCGACTAGGTCACAATCATCATGCACATGATGATAAGCCCGCCACACTGAATTTTTTTTGTCTGTTTGTCGCTTTTTGGTTTCAACCAGTGTATTCAATATTTATTTATTGTAATTTTAACATATATTCAACCAGCGGAGGCTTGCTGAGGCAGAACAATGTCGACCGGCAATAAATTGACGATCCCTCGATGGTCACACCTGTTTTTAGTTTGTACTTTGGTTAATATCAGGCACAGTGTCTACATTTTGCCTTGCCACTGTAAAAAAAGCTTTGATATTATAATCATTTTTAATAATAACAGAATAACATGTTTTAATAAAATACCTAAAAATAGTGGTACCTGGTTCGATTCATTCGAGATTGGTTTCCAACTATCATATGCCAACTTTCATAGTCTGTACATTGTCTTTACAGTTTTCAGTCGTGGTATTTATTAAAGGCATATCGACGGCAACAGTCGCTGAATCCTCACTTACTATCTGGCAAATTGCCACCGTTTTACTGAGCTCGTATCAGAAATATTTATTAACAAAATATTGTGGACGTAAAAATAAACGTGCGCTTTTATAAGTAAAGCAACTTAAAAATTCAATGAATAACTTAGTCAACTTTGAAGTTAGTATGAAGTTTGTTTAACGTAATTATGTTTTGGCTACCTACGTTCCAATTTTACGTAAGAGGAATATACAATTTTCTATTTATCTGTTATAAATTGTATAAATACTTTTATATTTTTATATGGAGATTATTTATTCTAAGACTATTCATGTACCTTTCATGCTACAAATATATAGGTAGTTTTATTTTTACAAGTTTTCCTGAATGGTAAGAAACGACAGTTGAGTTCGATTGGACCGCGACCACCATTTACCAGGTGTAACAGCCGCTACAGTAAGTAGCACGCTTAGGTTTGTTGCGTTCCAGTATCAGTTGGGATCAACCAGTAATTAAGCGGGGTGGTAGGATATCTGTATATGACTACGCAGCGACCACCATGGATAAGTCCGTCATAGTGGCTTTTGACTTTTGGGTTTTTTTGGCTTACCATGTTTTGGGATCAGTAAGTGTACATAAGGCCGAGAGTACATAAGACCGGCATGACAGTGGCGACTGAATGGGGACTGTTCTCTCATTGGTAAGCGTTCTTTTTGCATTGTACTGTGCTTACCATCTCAGGCAGAATGACGTCACTTTGTCGTACTACTGCATAAAGAAAATGTTTCTTTTATGAGAAGACAATAGTAAACAAGCCCGCAGTTCTTTTGATATTAAGCGGTCACTGCGGTCTATGCTTTAGATGTAATATGTAATACAAAACCATAATCCAGTTTCCAATTATAAAATTATCGTACAGTACATCAAAACGAAAGCTTTTCTTAGTTTGTTGGTTAAAATATTAAAATCACGAAAACTATACAGACTTACGAATAACGATATTGTAAATCTGTCAACTAAAACGAATAAGAATGGATTTGGTTTTTTTGTAAGCATTTTGTTTTTATAGTAAACGTGAAAAACTGTCGCACTCTATACAAGATGCCAGTTCTCTTGGATGTTGTGGATATAACGCTTCCAGTGTGATCCCTGAGATCACAACGGATATCCATTCCTAGGATACTGAGCGGAGAAAGTGTATTTTCTACATAAACACACGCAAACCTGAGTTTTCTTGGCATTGAATTGCACTGAATTGCTTTTCTCTCCAAAACGAAATTACTTCCAAGGACTGGTCGAGGTCAGTGACAAGATTTGCCCCCATCCTTTTGGTAGTAACCCGACTACAAATAAAAATACGGCAGTGCCGTTGAATATATAATACTTAACCTATGCATTAGAGTTAAGTAGAACTGAACTGATAGCATTAATGGAAAAATCATTGAAACTGGCAGACGTTTGTACGACGACAAAATAAAAAATGACGCTTCTCAGCTCCGACCTGCTACTGGAGTTTACTGTACATTATTTCTTCCGTATACACGTAAGTTCAGTTTGCATATACACGCGTTCAGTATAAGAAGCGCGAATATGTTGTGTGGTGGAGCAACATAACGACTTCACTTTTTATTAACACTGGATTTGGCTTCCCATCTCTTTTATGTACTGCGGGCTGTATATGAAAATCGATTCTTAAGGAGTAAACTCTAATAAAAAATCAATAATGTCATATACAATTTTGCTTGTGTCGCTTTTCATACAGTTGGCAAGTTTGAGAATCTTGTTGAGACGTCGACCACAACAACCATTTAGCAAATCCCAAAAGATACTAACGCGTCCAGACTTTGATGCGTAAAAAATTTATCGCACGAGAGAAATAAAGCCGGCGAGGATCGTAAAGCGAAATTGCTCGGACATAACTTCAAAGTAGAATGTTTACAGTGAAAATCTTAGTAACTCAATTTCATAAGAACAATAATATCAACTTGTAAATATGCCTCTACTCGACAAAAATCTCTTATGAAAAATGTTCATCTGGCTAGGTCGTATAAATTTTAACATCCCTAAAAAGTGAGTTGCTTAATTACAACAACAATAAAGGAGAGTAGGGTAATAGTCAGAATAGTTAGTGAACTGACAGACGAACTTCTGGTGAACACCGGCTTAAAGCAAGGAGATGAGAGGAAGAACGCTGTTGCTTTTCAACTGGATGGAAGACACAAGGTAATAGGGTACGCGTATTACCTAGCTTTATTAGGGAAACCCATGAAGAAATGGTACAAGCTGCCAATATCTTGGAGCAAGAGGCATCGAATTTAGGTCTCAGGATCAACCAAACAAAAACTGAATACATTCACTTGAAACGACACAAAAATGTACATACTCAGCATAATAGCCTTCATGTTGGGGGTAGCACCTATCAAGGAGTAGTTAAGTTTAGATACTTTAGATGCATAATTAGCAATACCAACAAGAGAAAGGGGGAGATCAAAATTCGCATCCAAAATACCTTGCAATGCAGCGCAGCCCTCAATAAAATCTTGGTCTCCAAGTTTCTCAGTAAAACCACGAAATTACAGATATATAAATCTACCATTAGACCTTATGTACGGTTATGAGGCCTGAATACTAAAAAAAATTGAAAAAAAATAGCTCCTGGTGAATGAAAAGAAAGTGCTCCGAAAAATCATGGGACGTGTCAAGAGTGATAATGGTACTTGGATGATCCAAAACAATGCCGAGAGTGAGAAGTTGGTGACAGAGCCTAATATCATTGGCAAACCAAAAAAGAAACATAGACTTCGCTGGCTCGGCCACCTACAGAGAATGGAGCAGGACCAAGCAGTTAAAAGAGAGAGTCGTACTTGGGACAGCTAACTGGTCGTTGTCCAATTGTCACTCCAGGTATCGCTAGCATAAAATAGTAGAGGCAGATCTACGTCAGCTTCAATCCGACAATTGGCAAGAAACCGCACAGGTTTGGGACAAGTGGCATGCTCTTGTTTCAAAAGCCTTTTTTAGATCAGTGAGCCAAAACAATTAGTTAGACTTAGTTAACAATATTTTATCACAATTTTATTTACCATCCTTACTTTGAAGTATTCTAATACTGTGTTAAGATGTAAGACTGAAACAAATTATTAAGGAAATTAAAAATCGTGCCTCGAATTAAATAGTATACATAGATTTGTGTACTCTATTTCTATTTTTTGAAGTGAAACTTCTTATGCGACTTCCAACGCGTTAAACATTAAATGTTTAACGCACATTATCGGTCTCTCTTCTTTGTGTGAGCCAGACCGAGAGAGCAATATATTATCGGTTTCTCCTCTTAGTATGAGCCAGAGCGAGAGAGCAAATGTCGGTGTGTATGTATATTGCACACTGTTTAAATAAAATATAAAATATCTTTTAAAATGAAATTTCACTTCTATCGTGTGTGAATCGCACATACACCTTTTTTTTGTGTTCTCTTTTTCCATACCAAAATTTGAATGTTAGTAGAACTCCGGTACCCGAGCTAGGCAAAAGATGTATGCATTATGTAGACGTGTATGTCGGTAAGTGATTTTGTGTTAGCGACTTAGATTATTTTAACTTAGCTGTATCTATTTTCGGTTATTAGTTTCTCAGTTTCTCTGTAGTCTAAACTTTGCAAACAAACTTTTTTCCTTATAAGTAATTTTAAAGTTCTGGAACAATTTTTAATGCGATACAACTAGTTGCGTGTTTAATATTGAGCGCTTACTGCATTTACTTTTACTATGTCATAGATTGTAACGTTTAATGTGACGAGCTAGCTAATGCGAGATCGTATGACGTTACGACCAGTGATTTCTACGCGACACATTTGCTGCTTGCTGTTGTTAATAACACCTACGAATAATGGATAATATAATTAACGCCTTATATGAACATTATTTTTGCGTTCGATTACAATCTTACGTGATATTAATTGCCAGTGTGTTCCAACATGCTAAGTCTAGGTTTTCTGTTGTTTAATTAGCGTCGCCAAACATTTGCCGCTGTCAATGTTCCATTTTCAATGAAGTAATAATCAAGTTTTATATATCGATTTAATCTACTGTAACTATAACCCATATAGCAAATTGAAAATTAAATTTATACAAAATTAAATTTAATTAAAAATTTTACGGAAATTTATATTGCCGTAATGTGAAAATGTGGAATCGCCTTCCGTCCCGCGTTTTTCTTTCCTCCTATTGGAGAAGGTCCTTCAAACGGGACGTGAAGAGGTATCTCTGCAGGTGGCATGACGGCAACGACTGCCGATTTGTTATCTGCGGTCACCTTTGTGTCTGAACTGCACAATACTTTCCATCAGGTAATGAGCAATTATTTTCCCAAGCCACTCTAAAAAAATTTACTTGTTTAAGTTACGTTATGGTAAACTTGTAGTTTTACTGAAACTGTATAAAAATAATTTTGAGTTATTTCAAATTTACTTTACTTATCCACTAACCAAACTAAATAATTAAACATGCCACCAACGTTTCGAAATAGGATGAAATATCAAAAATTTGAATGTAATAATAATAAATTGAATTGAATATATAATAAATATCAACATTTTGAATTTCAATATAACAGGAAGTTTTTGGTTAAAATGTGAACCTGAAAAAGTGATTTAACTTGAAGTTTATCTTTTAGAGAACACAGCCTTAGATTTCGATGGCTCAGTGATAGTGTGTTCAGAAATCGTGTCTATCGACGTGGAAAAGGATCGAAGGAAAACGTCGTAATAATGGTTTCACTTCGATAGTAGAGCAGTTTCTAATGTTCTATAATGTTTTAGGCCAACCTCTGTAAGCGCGACTGTTTATGAATGGTATTGCAACTGGGACAGGTGTCTAATGATAAATAATATATTTACGTAATATTGTTGTTATCTTTATTAAAATGCTAATCAAAACATAACTATAATGAAAAAAAATGCGTATGACATTTACACGTAATTTAAGTAAATCTTCTTTGAATTTAATAGTATATATTGACAATATAATTGAATAATACGCGTTAAAGCATTACTTTTCATTGATTGTATAGTTTTCTTTAAAACGCAGCGTCCGTAATTCGATCTTGGTAAAATAATCTCATGGGTAGCAGTCACGAAAATAAAACCATGTAAGCTCATACTACAAATGTCTAATGCTGCCGGCGGCCGGACACAGACTAGCTTGCCATTGTTCAGTCTTGTTCCACTCCCGCTTCCCGCAGATCATTGGGAGGGTCGTGCTTATGGTGATTAAGCTATATCTACCTTTTTCAAATAGAAAATCTGTTGTCATCCAACTTTAATAGTCGAACTACAACTCTAATGGACCACAGAGCCATCATCTACTCAAAATATGTTTCCTGAATATAATACACAATAGACATGTTTTCTATTGAGTTTCTTCAGATATTTTCTAATTAACGGCAACTTTACGAAATTTGTGGTGGAATTCTGTTTGTAAGAACCGTACTCACCGCTGTGGAATTAACAAATAAATAAAAAACAGGACAAGAAACTTCTCAATAGCGCGTCTAGAAAAGGTTTAAAAACGGGGTCATTTCACGTGAATGCATCTTCATTGACCTTGTTAACCGGCTGCTCAGAAGGAGGTTAATGTTCTCGAGTGAATGTATTCATATCTATTTCTTCAGCAAGTTCTATAGCCTAAACAATTTAATATTTTAAATTCAAATTATATTTTTCTTATGCAACAAAAATAACCTGTAGCATTACTGTTTGCGATATTTACTGAAACGTGATGTTGATGGTTTTTACGTGATAATTCTTAATAAAGCATACTACCTGCTAGTTCCACTACGTGGTAGCTTTCATGGTATCCTGAGGATACTATCGAATAGACTGGACTGTTTGTTTCTTACTTCAAATAAATATTTATTTTTCACTATCAGTTTCAACTTAAGTCCTTACTAATATATTTAACAAGTTGTGCCCGCGTCTCCGCTAGCATGAACTACAGAATTATTGTTTATGAAGATTTTTTTTATACTACAAAGGTGGCAAACAAACATTACCCGCTTGATGGTAAGCGACCACCGTAGCCTATGGATGCTTGCAATACTATAGGTATCACTAGTGTTGCCGACCTTGAACCTTCCTACCCCAAAACGCTCTGGAAACCCTACTCACCGCAGTATTCCACCAGTCAGACTGCCCCAAGTACAGAGAAATCTACAGAGAAATTTTTCTGTACCCTACCTGTCTTAAAAATATTTTATCTGAGAAATAAAAAAAAAATGTTTAATATCTATCTAGTAGTTCTTGCGTGATGCGCGCACAACGGGAAACCTTAATCGTTTTATTTATGTAAAATAAAAATAATTTATCAGTCTGTCAATTTGTGGGTATGTCTATTTTAATGATATGTTGTTTACAACGAGAAGACATAAGTCAATTCAAATACAATTTGAATATTACAATAATAATTTATATTAAATTTCGCCGCTTTTTTTACAAGATTGCCAGTCGTGGGAAAATAGCTACGAATTGTGTACAATAGAGACATATTTTAAAATACAAGTTTTTAAGATTAGATGATACATTAAATTTCCTTAAAAACCTTTACAAATCGGGCGCAACAACCTTCACTGAAACAAACATATTAAAATTATGAAATTGACATAGTACCTTCCATACTAACATATTAGACTTCATTAAATAATAACTTATTTGAAGCATTGGCCTAACAAACCTAAAGATTTTTTTTAGTAGCTTGGCAAAATGACGATACTGTCACTGATGGTAACCACGGTACATTCCAAAAACAACGGCGACCACCGAGGATCGACGATCTATCGGCGCGCGGTCGCCACTATGATGCCGACCTGCATAAATATCTCTTCACGTTACCCTTGAAGAACCCGATGTCGTAAGAAAGAGGGAACACACTGGCCGGGAGAGGGTTCACAGTTTCACAATACAGCAAAAATAAGACATAGAGAACTTTTTAATTCGTGCCGTAGCAATTTCCTAGGCATCTAAACCACCGTGTATAAACGTGTACATTTCTTATTTAAGTTATACTTCTTAGAGCGTGCTAAGTAAAGGGTGAAATTGAGAGTAGCGCACGCATTATAATTAATTTTACGTACTATTATTCAATAATTGAACTTTGTATAAATATATTTATTATTTTAATTTAAACGAATGTTTATTTGTATAACGTTAAACTATTTTTACATAATTAAATAACGTCAGTAATATGAATTCACATTATGATCATTGATGGTTAACTTCATCGTGTCGCAGTACCGTCATATGATGCGCGCGCAGCTCTCCGTTTCACCCAGCTACTAAACACGCTATAAGAACTATATTGTTGCGTAGTTAAAAATGCAACTATGCATTTTTAATCAAAACAAGACGTCATTAGGCTGACGCAATAAAAACAAAACATTATGCAATCAAAACAAGTTATTGTGAAATACTCTAGAAAGATTCACATTAATACTGCGCAATACCATAACCCTATATAAACGAAGCCGCCGTAGCTTCGACGTTCTTAGTTCTTTCTTTCTTATTTTTGTTCATGTTTACGTTCATACGTTTATTAATAGAACAATTGTGAATTAAGTTGTTAATAAACAAATAGAAGATACTTTTTCTTTGACTTCATAACATCTTTAAGAATTCCTTAAGACATCTCGTCGTCAACAGTAAGGATAAAGGTGTAGAAATAGTAGCCTACATCCTTAGGACATTTCGTCGTCAACAATATAAGGATCCGTGCTACACTGCAAGTCAACATCCTTAGGACATTTCGTCGTCAACAATATAAGGATAAGCACTTGTCACACAACTTAATCACATAAGAACCAGACGACAACACTGACAGCAGTAGCCTACATCCTTAGGACATCTCGTCGTCAACAATATAAGGATCCGTGCTACACCGCAAGTCAACATCTTTAGGACATCTCGTCGTCAACAATATAAGGATCAGTACTTGTACCAGTCAGAAGAATCGTCAACTAACAGTTTCTGGTCTCTTCTGTTTAAAAAGAACACCTGGTGGCAGCTCAAAGAACCTATCTACCAGTGAAGGGTCTCCAGGGATCCGACAATATATATTAAAAACAAAACTATAATTATCTGAGTTATATTTGTTTTGCTACACCACCGTTACTACGCTTACTTCTTGCGTGCGTACCTACACAAGTACCTACACCTTTTTTTTGTCAACAGTACTAATAAAGTAAGAAATAATGTGCTCAGTCGTAGCGTCTACGGATATAGCGTCGATCGATGTGAGTTCGAATCCTTGCAACGAGCTTGAGCTTTCGGTGAAGGAAACCATAGCATGGTGGTAGGGCTTTTTCTAATGCCTGCCTGGCTAGCTGCCACATTCAAGTTGAAAATTTGTCGCTAAGCACCTACATATAGGTATGTTCCAGCAGCTGCACCTGAGTACCAGTGACCACACTAGGCCTAGCGTATTACCATTCTTAGGCCACGCCGTCACTTAACATCAGGTGAGATTGTATATACTATACCTATAAAGTATTAAAACAGGACTTCTTTAATCTAAACTTATCATCTAATCTACACACACTGTTGTATAAGTATTAAAATGTATTTTTAGGTACTGTTTATTATAGTTATTCAGGCATAATTACGACGTCGTATACCTAATTTATTGGTCCAATGCTGTGAATACTTCATTCAGTGCTCGCTGCTCTCGCACATCTTGTAAAATCTATCGTGTTTACATTTTAAAAACAATTTACAAACACACAGTTATCAAAACTAATTACTTGATAGATATTCCTTAAGATATTTACTAACAGAGATAAACGTTTTTTATGGTTTTATAATAGTAGATTATGAAACTGTTGTATAATGAGGGGTATTAAAACACGAGTGTGTGCTTAAAAACCGAACATTATCTGCTTACATATAGGGATTGAACCTAACTAACAAGAAAAAAAAGTCTGCAAAAGTATGTACAACTAACGAATGAGTGGCGCCAAACCCCAGTACATCACCGCGCATGCGGTCAAGCGGGCGCTGCCACAGATTAGTAAAAATTGGTATCAAAACTTCTTTGTAATACTATATAAATATGCCCTGTATCGTATTGGTAAAAATATATAATAACATTATTTAGTTAAAGAAATTTTTTGTATGATTCTATTTTTAAATTTCGGTATTGTGTTTATAAAGTAGGTCTATATAAATTCATTTTGAAGTTTATAATTCGAATTTTAAGACATGAGACTAGATAATAGTTATTTTCAACACATTTGGTCAATAAATGCATTCACGAAGCCTGTATACTTTGTTCGAATCGCGGACTGTGTGTACTAGCCTATCCGGGACTTCTAATTGTTGTTACTTGTGGACTAGTCCGGCGTGCCAGACCTTATCGAAGGCCTTAGCAACGTCGAAAAAGACCGCAAGCGTGCGGGCGGGAGCGATATTACTTTTGGCGAAGTTACTCGTGATGTGCTCCGTGAGGCGGTGCACTTGATGTGTATACGAGTGTCGGGTGCGAATACCGAATTGTTCGGGCGGGTATACATTTTTATCGTCTATAGACGGTTCAAAAGGAGCCGCTCGTAAAGTTTTCCTAGCATGTTTAAAAGGCTGATCGGTCGATAGCTATCGGGAGGCGAAGCTTTTTTGCCGGGCTTGTGAATACCTACAACTATAGCTTTTTTCCAGACGGCTGGAAAATAGCAGTGCGCTATGGCTACATTGAAGATGCAGACCATAAGAGCTATGAGGTGATCAGGAAGAAATTTGAGTACTTCATTCCTGATACCATCAGGACCGGGTGACTTCCTAGGCTTAAGGCCTTTGATGACTGAACAGACCTCATCAGGCGTGACCGGGGTTAACGTGTCCGCAGAGGGAATCGAAGTTAGTTCCTGAACGGCGGTCTCGATAGTTTCGATGTGAACAGTGTCTACGTTGTTGCAGTTTGAGGAGCACTGGCTCTCAGGTGGAGTAGATTCCATATTAATATCGGATTCCTCGCTTGAACTCATATTATTATTTTGTTTATAAATATCAGTCGGAAAGTCGCAACAATATTTGACGTTTCTAATATGAAAATGGCGTGAATTTGCAAATGCCGTCACGTTAGCGTGGTAAAAATTAGGACTACATTTTTCTTTTTCTTTTCTCTTTAGTATTAAAATGAGGGAAATGTTTTGATAAAAAGTGCTTCCAAGGTTCGACCAAAAAAAGCTTATTTATTCTCGTAACGTCAAACTCCTTGGTGGAATTCTTATATATTTTTATGGCGCTATACAAAGGAGCGTGCCGTAAAATTCACCGCACGCTCCGTTAATTAAAAATTTTGAAATCATAATATTTTAAACGGTAAAATTTTAGACACATGCTCTGTTGTATGGTGCGTTATTTTTAACTTTCAAACAATGTATACAGTCTTCGTAAATGCATTTTTGAGCTAATGTATTGAAAAGAATATTTCTAAATTAACAATGGACACATCACCAAAACTAAATAGACAGAATTTTTTTTGTCAGTTCTCACATAGCCCATTCAGTACAGCTATTATGGGTTAAATTAAAGTCCGTTGCTAGATTAAATTAATGCCATTCAATAAAATGGCATTCTCAAAGAAACTTAACAGAAGACAAGAATTTAAAAAGTGATCTCGAACATAACATTCCTGCATATTTTGATGATTATACGTCCTTATCATACGTATATATTGACAATTATTTATAAGAATTTGACAAGCCGATAACGGAACAGTTTGCTACATACCATGGAGCCAACGAAAAGCCCTACATTACATGTAAAAGAGATACATGTCGATACATGCCCGAAGAACAGAGTAGATCTTGATACAATTCTTGTGGAAGAAATCGGTCAGTTTGGATGGTTTCAGTTGAGAACGTTGATTTTGGCTTGGTTATTGTCAATATTCTCCGTTTGGGCAGCCACGGAATATATATTTACTACGGCCAGGATTAGTACCAGGTAACACTAATGTACAATATGGCTTTTCCTTTAACTTCATTACTAGTACATGAAAATTTCTTTTGCCATGATAATTTTGTCTTTTGTAATAATAATACACTTTTGAATTTTTGATAGATATAACTTTCTAGAAGGCTTTCATATGTCACAAATTTGATCTTCGGTGGAGAATAATCGGTCAGATCACCCTGTGTTTGGGAATACCAACGATAGCTCGGCTATAAGGTTCAATAACTATAATATTCGCTTTCCTCCCTTGGTAAGGTTCAAAATAATTTATTGTTCAAGTATAAACGTCTCCACCAGTCTCTATAAGACATCAATCTATACATTTTAAAATATGTATATGTCTCACTATTTGTTCATTTTCTTACTGGCCAATATTAACATAATATATATATTATTTTGTTAAAAACCAGTATAGATTGTTATGAATCAGTCTAGATTTATAGAACTCGTGTCAAGCATCACCGCCAAACCTAAGGCTATCCCAGAGCAGCAGAGTAAGAACCGCTATGTTCCGATCTGAAGGAAGTGATTGGGAATACGCATTGGCACAAGCAGAGTTCCAGCTAACTCCTACAAAGTAGCGACCTTATATTTCCTGGCCCCACACTTTAAAAAATTCTGTAGTAATTTTACAAAAAATGTGTTTGAAGTTTTTACGCACGACAAGAAAGTAAAACTATAATTCAAGTGGCAAACATCTTATATAATGATTATTATTAGTAAATCTATGAAGTCTAACATTAACATTACATTACATTAATTTCTACTTAAAACGCGGGTACAAATAGTTTTTTATTTTATAAATAAAAGTAGATAGAGTTATAACACACAACAAATACAAGCACAAACATTATAGTATCTTGAAAATTAGATTTTTTACACAAAAAAAATTCTAATTATTTTCAAAGTTATAAATTTAATCAACTTATTATATTATTATCAAAATACAATAAAATTACGTAAAAAATTGTAATCTGTTGTATATAATTTGAAGAAATAGATAAAGAAATTAATGTATGGACGTAAAAATGTTTATAAAACAGTTATTATGGTGTCTAAAATGTATAATTTGAAATAGCTAATTATCGGCTTTCAAATAATCGCGAACAAAGCCATTATTTTATTATACAACAACCGAGACACAAAAAAAATTTACTTGAATCAAGTAAATAATTTTGAAGAAGTTCATCTTCTTGATTTGGGTAGAAATATTTTAGATCAAATTGCAAACAGATTTTGTGAATTTTTAGAACCTTTTGATTCGAAACTAATTAACGGTTTGAAAAATTACGATACGTGTAAGAGAAATACACATTTTTAATAGAATTACAATGTATAATGTAATTTCAAATTTCCGTCATAAAATAATAAAATTATTGATGAATTTTTAGTAATGTCATCTACTACATTTATTCGTAATTCAAAAAAGTATTGTAAATCAACTTACAAACAATTTTTGTAAATTTCATGTCATTTTGGTTGGAATTAATCAACAGTTACAGAAAATTACAATACTTGTTTGAAAAATAAAAACTTTTGGTAGAATTACAATACGTAATACAATTTTCAAATTTGTGTTACTAAAATAATAAAATTATTTGTAAATTCTTAATGACTTCATACTAATTTGAGTTTCAACATTTTTTCGTAATATTACAAAAAAAGTATTGTAAATCGAATTACGAACAATTCTAGTATATTTACAACATTTCATTGGAAACTCACAAACGGTTAGGAATTACAATACGTGACGGGTTATTACATAAAGGTTTCAAAATTACAACTCATTATTGTAAGTACCTTCATATGTCTTGTAATTTTACTCGAATTAGTATACGTTGATTTGGAATTTTGCTCATATTTGTTTTGTAAAACATTTGTAATTTTACAAAAAAATTAACATGCAGTTACGGCTGCGGTCATATTTGAGATTGGTTACAACAGCTAGTGTGTGAACATTTAACATCAGGTGTGGTGTATATCGGTTTGCTACTTTTTATATAACTAAGAAGGTAAACAGACGCATGGCCTCTCTGATTGTAAGTGGTTGCCGTAATCTATGGAAGCTTACAACATCAGAGATGCAGATTACTAGCAAATTACCGACTTTGAACCTCAACGAGCTCTGAAAATTCTACTCACCATAGGAACACAAAACAAGGTTATTTGGCTGCGATCTTCTGTAGGGTGAAGGTATTTCACCAGTCGGGACTGCTTCAAGTAAAAAGATATCTTCAAAGAAATTTACACCATAAAAAGCAAAAATATTTGATGAGTAAATTGAAACGGGAATTTTTTCTCTTTTATAAATATATTTAAAACGTTGAATGGATAACCACTTACATGGAGACCATACTTAACTTTATAAATCTTATACAGAAGGGAATACAACTCAGCCGTAGATAGTTTAAATGCAGATCTGGATAAGATATATGAATCGTCCGAAATAAATCCTTAAAACTAAACTCCATAAAGACTAAGGACATGATTTTAGCTACAAATACACAAATAAAAAAAAAATTAAGTGAACAAATATACATCAAAATAAAAATGAAAATATAGAGAATATCTGTTACAAGAAATATATTTTAAATGTTAGATGAAAAAATACGCTTTGTTGAGCAGATAAATAATAAAGTTAAAAATGTTTTCTATAAGTAGAAAATTCTTTATGGAAATTATCAAATAATATATGTAATTAAAAATATGGACATTTACATATAATATGTTTTACATATAATATTATTTTGAGTAAAAAAGCAGAATACCTTTACAACAAATTTGACTGGTTTAAGAACGTTCATAAGGTTAATACTAGATCTAATATAAGAAACAATGTATACAGTTCTGTGGGTTCAAATATCTGGCGTCAAAAATTTGGAATGATATACCTCACCCATTGTGCCTTAAAGGTCATTTCGCATTTAAGAAGCATTTAAAAACAAATGCCTTAGAAAGGAAAAAACGTCCTGAAATTACTCTTTATTAATTTATCAGTTGCATTTAAAATTTAACTTAGTTCTAGGCAGTTCGTAATTTCCAGGCATACTATTTATTTTACTAGAATTTTTGTATAACTTTTAGTTTTTTGCTATCAAACAATGACAGATGATTATTATAATTCAGCGTGAAATTTTGTGATTAGTCTAATGATTGCCGGCTGAATCCGAAGGTTTGGTTGAAAAACAGTATCGTCAGATGTTCTTCTTCACAAACGACAAAATCTGATTCTAAAACATGTTGTCACATCGTTTCTTTTTTTTGTTTTTAATATTTAATGTTTATTGTGTTTTTTTGTTATTTTTCTTTTTCCTTATATTTTATTTTGTGACAATAAATATTTTTCTTTCTGTCTTTCTGAATGTATACTTGTAACATTATAATAAGTTTAAATTACATTTAATAATTACTATATGTACGTTAACTTACTATGTAATTACAATAATTACATAGTAGTTGAAAGTTTCCTATTTTGTCTATAAACTTAAATTATCATCGTATCAGGTGTCTAATTCCGGAATGTGAGCTGGCAGAAAACGCGGAGTTTGCTCCTGAATGGGTTCTGAATGCAATTCCCGAGACCGGTTTTGGCTCGTTTGATAACTGTCAACGTTACGCCAACATTTCACAATCTAGCATCGTCATCGATGGTACCTGTCCCGCTGAAATTTTCAACACCAATGTTCTTGTCGGCTGCGAAGAATACGTTTATGAAAACACTAACACAGTCGTGATTGACGTGAGTAGAGGATACTATGTTTTGCTTTAAAAATGTATACAATCTGACTAGTTATTATTAAACCAAAAAAACTTCAATGAAGCTGTGTTTTCGATAAACATTTTAGAGACCTCGAGGCACATTATATAAGTACACACCTCCAAACAAATTTATATATATAAAAAAGATAGATGTGGTGTCGTGGGACACCAGGTAGGAACGAAGTTCCTTCGGTTAATGTAGAATCGATACAATTTGCAAAAAAAAAAATCGTGCTCAATTTTATGTAGGTTTTCTTGATTTTTATCTTAAATTTTGCTGATTAGTTTTTATTTAAGTACAGGAAAGTATTTAGGAAATTCAGTATTTTAGGAAATAATAAATTACGTAAAATAAAAAAACGTAATTCAAATTATCAACTAAAATAACAAAATATGTCTCTTTATTTTTGTTTGACAACATAAAATTACATAGAAATAGTAATAATTACAAATACAAAAAAAGTTTATTATTATTATTATAAGTAAGTCTTTTTAATCAGTCTCGTCATTAAATTCTAATCTTAAACGTTCTTACAGAATAGCACTACAGAAGTTAGTTGGATCGTTATCGGGTGTTACAATAAACAAACCTTCGATGTTTGTTACACGAGATAGCGCAACATAAACAAGTACACTACTCGCTTGTGTATACGACTGTCGCGCATGCGCACGTCTCATTTAACGGTTTTATTCCACGGACTTTTTCTTACGGTTTTACTATCACATTTTTTTCAGTTCGGTCGCGCAGCAATATCCCTATCTACTCGAAGCCTGCCGTAAGGAACTTCGTTCCAAAAATAATATCGGTATGTTCACTCAAACTACAGCCCGGTCACAATATCTGTGCACCTGACCTCGTGACGTCATATCGGAGGTCTGGGTACGGTGTGAAGTTTTTTCGAGAAATGTGGAGGTAAAAAAAAAATACTAACCTTTTCAAATCAATTTATTATTGATGAAGGGTTTGTTATTAAAAAAAAAATAATTTTGATTACAAAAACATTTATTATTAGAATTATTAGAATTTTCTTCAAAGTTGGGATTTCTTTTTTTACAGCATAAAAACTGTTGATGATATTTCGTATAGCGCAAATGTCAAAATCATCTACTTCGATGTGTTTTTTGTTCTGTTTACGCTTCTTACCCGGTGTCGATAATTTTGGTTCTGGGTGGGTTTCTAAATTATTACTAGTACTTGGAGTCGGACTAGCGCCCGGCGAAGTAGGTGGTTGTACTTTGGCTTCATTTTTAATTTTCATTAGAGTCCTCTTTGATATCCCAGTTGCAGCACAGATTCGTTTCACCACTTGGTCTACAGGTATGGTGTACTGTTTATTTGCTTTCTCCGATTCAAAAAACTTGAGCACTTTCAAGATTAAATTTCTTGATTCGCTGTGTATTGTTTTTCCCATGACTTCAGTTTAACAGCTACAACAATTTTAATAAAAACCAAACCAGTCCAAACTTAACAGTAAACAGTCTAAACTTAACAATAAATATTAAAAAACAAAACAACAACAAAGCGAAAATATCAAAATTATCGGGACGTATATCGGCAACGAAGATGCTAACCGTACTGTCTCACCGGGGAGTGCGCGGAGAGGTGACAGGGGAAGCGGGAGAGGCACCGCATTCCAGCGAGGTGCACAGATATTCTGACCGGGTTGTAGAAGTACATCGCGTGGTTAGTAGTTTCTATTCGGGTATTTATTTTAAGAATGTACAAGTATTTTAATAGATTAGAACTCTAAGAATATTAATAGTATCTTTACAGTTTGGTTTGGCTTGTGACGAGTGGCGGCGAACTCTCATCGGGTCCGTTCGCACAGCGGGTACTCTGATCGCCTTTCCTGTCACCGGCTACATATCAGATCGGTGGGGAAGGAAGACCGCTCTCGTTTTCAACGCACTGAACACCGCTTGGCTTGGTATCATTCGCTACTGGGCTAACACCTACATTGGGTTTATTATCTCCGAGTTTGCTGAGGTAACTTTTGGTTCGGGTGGATTCACTAGCGCTTACATATTGTGTGAGTATTAATTGTATTGGATTTAGTTATTGGTTAGTTGGATTTTATTATATGCAATGGTTCCAGCTTGTAGTAGACCAGTTTTTTAAGACATTAGTATTTATGAAATTCAAAAGGACAATGGAGATATATCATGGCTTAATGGTTTAGTTTGAAATTACAAAAACAACAAGTTCTTTGTCGTAATTTTTATATTTAATTTGTATAGGAGAATTATGAAATCTATATAGGTATATACCAACGAACCAAAACAGACAATAGTGCTCCACTATATAATATATATAATACAAGACAGATAATATATAAAAATATATATTTGATTTAACTAGTTTATAAAGTTGCTAAGGGCTTTTTAGAATAGATCACGATCATCACGTCTACGTTTATTAAGTATCTCTATATGGATGCTAATATTTTATTACTTATCTATGAGCAGTGAAGCCGTGATTTGTAATAATATTTGCCTAAACAAGAAAGTAGGTATTTGGTCAATAGACTGATATTAAAAGCTATTATCGTCCTTTAATGTAATTCCTGTTTTGTTATTATTATTTAGTAAATAGATTAACTTTGATTAGCATTCATCGAGAGAGAAAGCAATTTTGTCTTTACCTTGCTTGCCAACGCGTGTGCATTTTTATAGAGCCTTTAGTTTCCTGAGGTTACTCCTTATTATTGAAAACAAATTCGTTACGGCAATGACTGGTTAGAGATAAAATTAATGCTGTTTTTTGTAAAAGTATAATTTATTCTACATAATGTTAGTTGTAAATTATTCATGTTTATTTGATATTTAATAGTTAACCGCTACAGTATAACTTGTTTCAAAAAAATTTATATCACGTTTCTGTTTAAAATTAAGTGTCGGTACTTACGCTATGGACACCAATAATGAATTACTAAAATCATATATTTATTTTAAAAATACACTGTAAAACATTTTGAATTATCAAACTTAATTATTATGTAATTTAAACAATTTATATAATTTAATAAATTTATAATGATATAATTTCACAGTAATGGAAATTGTTGGGCCAAAATATCGTGTCGCAGCCGGCGCTAGCATCAGCGCATTTGCATCTGTTGGAAAAATCCTTATGGGGCTCATTGCCTGGGGAGTTCCACACTGGAGGATGTTCACTCTTACTCTTTATACACCCATGTTGTTGACAATCTCTTACATCTGGATAATCAATGAGTCAATTCGCTGGTATATGTCCAAAGGGCGTTATGAAGAATCCGAAGCACTACTTAAAAAAATTGCCCTAGTTAACAATAAACAATTATCAAAGGAGTCATTGGAAGCGTTAAGAGTAACAGCTGAAGAGGAAAAAAGAAAGAAAGCAATTGAGGAAGCGGAGGGAGTGCAAGAGCCGTGGTTAATTATCCAAGTTTTCAGACATAAGCAAATTTTGATCAGATGTCTCGTTTCTCCAATTTGGTGGATAACGAACATCTTTATCTACTACGGACTAGCAATAAATGCTGTGAATATATCAGGAAATCAGTATTTAAACTATGTGGCAGTTTCAGCAGCAGAGATTCCTGGGTTTTGGACTGCAGTGTTTCTGTTGGGGAAAGTCGGAAGGAGGCCTGTATTAATCGGAGCATTTTGGTTATGCGCTGCTTGTCAAATTGCCTACATATTTATGCCTGAAAGTAAGTTGGAGCATCGGTAAGCACAATTAAGTGCCTATATGCTCGCCTATCCTTTTCATTTTTTTACGAATTTCATAATATGTTATATTTAATTATTGATTATTATCTAAGAAATAATTGCATAAGCTAATTGTGTCAATTTATATTACTAATTTTTTTTATGGTGATTTGATATTGAAGGTTTATTCATATTTTAAAAATAATTATCTATTAATATATATGTTTTCTTTTGTTATAGATTTGTTTGCCGTATCCCTAACTGTTTATTTGTTAGGCACTTACAGTATAGCGATTGTTATGACTTCAGTATATGTATATACCGCTGAGCTATACCCTACCAAGTACCGACACAGATTGTTCGCCTTCTCCTCCACGCTAGGCAGGATTGGCTCTATAATTGCACCACTGACTCCAGCTTTTGTAAGTTATTTTTATATCAATATTATTATAATAGCGTTTATCTAACATTTACAAAATAATTAGCTTAGAGACACGATATTTACACATTAGAATGAAAATCTTCGATAATCATTTAATATTCTGATAGAAGCTGACTATAGCGTCAAAAATAAAACAAAGCATTGAGCCGAAAATTAATTAAAATTATTATGTCCCATGTTTAATAAAATATTGTAATTCTATTTGAACTGCTAAAGGTCTTAGTGATAATACAAATTTTTCGATTATCATTACGTTATTTATTTCGTTTTAGGGGGCGGCCACATTTGAAAACTTACCTTTCGTGCTGTTTGCAAGCTTCGCTCTTTTGTCCGGACTATTGGTTTTTATAACACCGGAAACCCTTGGAACGAAATTACCTGAAACAATGCAAGAAGCGTCTGATATTGGAAAAAGAAAGACACTAAATGATACTTAAATTGTATTTGTAATGAGTTTAATTTTAGACCTGTTTCCCAATATCCAAGTAAAGTTTCGGATAGGCTATTTGTAAGTACTACTTCGCTTACCTTTCACAATAGCTAGATAAATCTATGGAACACATGAAGTTCTTAATAAATTATATACCACCTCAAGTAACCAATAACAAAAATAATTGACACATAAAGCAGCTTTATTTTGAGTTGTTGTCTTTATTTTGAAGTAACTCCAAGTAATAACTAACTAATATAAAGGCAATTGTCGAAGTAATAATTGAGGATCTATTTACAAAATTTTCAATTAAATGACGAGCTGATATATTCAATCTGTATTTTGTAATTGAATTTACTACAATGAAGTAATAAATAATAGAAATACCACGCAGACCAAAGAAGACGCGAAAAGGGTTTTCTCATTAATAAAAATTGAGCTTTATACCAAAACAGAAAAGCTAATAATCTAAAAATAATTTAACTGCTTTTCTAACAAATTTTATATTAAGCCACTAAATCGTCTTGCGCTAATTTTAAGGATATAATAGATTGGAAAATTTTCTTAATGTAGTTGGCGACTTCACTGCAGCAAGCAAATCAACTGCAAGCCGCATTGTGAATAACAGTATCAAAACATATTGCACTATTACATACACGATATTATAAATTATAGCAACATAAATAATTAATAGTATTATATATCCAGTTATTAGATCTGACAATTAAGATTTTTTTGTCAATTTTTGTTATTGATATAATACGGGTTTTTATACACAAGATAATACTAAAAAATGTTTTCAGTTATCGAAAATATAAAGCTTGAATATATAAATATATTAGTGATTTTCTGCTTAAATACTGGACATCATCACTGACCTTTGACCATCTGTGAAAAATAGTTTAGGTAACGTCGTTTTCTGACTAACCAAACCGACAGAGGAACGGCAACTACGGTCATACTCAATACACCTAAACAAATTTGTTGGCTTCCAAGATACAGGCTCTGCCTAGTTTGGAAGTTACTGTATAATTTGTAATGTAAAACTGAAATGCGTAATAAATTAATTTTTGAATTATTTTTCAATCCAGGATTTGTATACGTATATTTGTAGACGTTCATCTTCACAGAGTTTTCTTAATTATACTGTGTCATGGACTCTGCCACCATCAGTGACAGCTTTTTTCACACGTCACAATCTTCAACCAGTTTTTTACGGCCATAGTTAACTTAAGGTATATTTTCATAATAAGTTTAATTTCACCAGATATTTAGCAAAATTAGAACGCGACGATGTGACAATGCCTAGTTATTTTATTGCTAACTAGCTGTGCCCACGGCTCCGCTTGCGTGGACTATTGTTATTGTTTACGTATAACGTAATAGTGTTATTGTTTAAGAAGATATCGTGATTTTTTTTATAAAGTCCAAGTATCTAAAGACTAAAACAAAAAAATTATCATAATCTATCGAGTAGCTTTTACGTGTTGCGCGCACAACAGCAAACCTCAGTCATTTGATTTTCGTTTAACCTTCTCACAGATAAAATTAAATAATAAAGGTTGTAAGTGAAGCGCTTTTGTCACCGTGACTGTTTCGTCACCCTTGTCCAGTCGTATGGATTTGTACGAAGGTGCACGCACGTTACGACGTGACAAGGCAGTTTTATCAGTTACGGTGAGAAAAGTCAGCCGTGCGCGTGCACCGTAATACGCAATGTCAGTTAAAAGTAGGATTTATGTGTTTGATAATTTTTGTATCGGTTAACAATTTGTTACTTTACCAACACGCTATGTAACTGGCTCTTAGTCTCTAAAGTTCTGTTATTGTTTATTATGATAAGCGCATAATATAATTTTCTATAATACTCAATTATTGTTAAAACTACAAAACTAGCTTGCTAAACTGCTAAACGTGCTAAACTTCACGCTAGAATCCTAAGAGTAATAGAGTTGAGTAGTAGTCATGAACGTCGAACAGTCTGGCTACAACTAAGGCTATAGCCATCCAGATATAATAACGCAACCGGCGTTGGCGGCGACGCGACGTAGTGGAGAATTGGTCGAATAAATTTAATACAGGAGAAAGCAGGGGCAAGCTAGTAATAATATATTAATAATAATATATAAGATAGTATTTCTTTGATAATTTTATCAGCGGATAGTTGAAGAGTTGTTCAAATATTACGATAATAGCGCTAAATATATATATATATATATATATATATAAAGGGATTACTGATTATTTTCATTTTTAAGATAAGATTTCGTTGGCAAATTTATGACCTGCGGCTAGACTTTATCATTAAATTCACCTTTTCCTTTAGCAATTAACATAATGCACCTACATCATATAACGACGACTAACTATTTAGTAAAACCCTGCAATTATTTATATCTTTAAGTTTATCACTGCACCCATCGAATGATAAGAAATATCCTAACGTACTATTATCATATTTTACGATTTATTACATTTTAGCGGTGCTTCGCACACATTTATTATAGTTTATTTATTATTTTTAATATTATAATTGACATTGAACATATTTTATCATAAGAGGAATGACATATACTTTCAGTCTCATATTTGAGAAAAAAGGCAGCTGGACCCTGTCAGTATACGAAAATGTCCGATATACCGACATATACGTCAATGGTCCTATTTTAGTATTCCAGCATGTCAATTTTGAAAGGAAACGTCTCGCAATGTCAACTCCCCGTGTTTTTAGTATTATATGAAAAATATGCTGTTTTGTGTGTAATAAAACAGTACAAATGCTTCACGAAAACAACAAAGGAAGACTCTGTCTTGTCTATCAAGTCATGGGTAACCAAGCATATTTTGATATTATTTTCCGTATTATTTGTTACTGATTACAAAACTACAACAGTGTTTCTTGGTTACAATGAAATATTTTTTTGGAAGTTATAGTAAAATATATATGTAATATTAGGTCTTTACCTATGAAATTGCGGTTTTGTATGAAAAAATTTACACGATGTTTTTTCATGTATTTTTTATTTGTATTAATCGAAGTAATCACCTATGCAATCAATGCATCTTTGCCAGCGCAGTGGCAGTTTATTGATGCCCTTCTTAAAGAAATCAGCTGGACGGGAGGCAACAAATTCTTCAAAGGCATTTTGTACTGCCTCTCGGGTATTAAATTTTTTTCCCGCCAAGGAGTTAACCAAATTCTGGAAAAAGTAGTAGTCTGTAGGCGCAAGATCTGGTGAGTAGGGCGGATGACGGAGAACTTCCAACCCCAGTTCTTGCAACTTGGAGACCGTCTGTTGTGCAATATGAGGTCGCGCGTTGTCGTGCAGGAGCAGCGGAGACGACCGATTGACCAATGCTGGTTGGAGATGTGCCAGCTTCTCCATCATTGTGTTCAGTTCTTCACAGTACACATCTGCAGTAATGCTCACCCCGTTTGTTAAGAAGCTGTGATGAATCACACCGGCGCTAGACCACCAAACAGTGACCATCACTTTTCTAGGGGTAAGTTTTCGTTTAGGGCATTGTTTAGGTGCTGAACCAGGATCCAACCAACTTGCTGAGCGCTTCCGGTTATCAAACCGAATCCATTTTTCATGGCAGGTAACAATGCGGTTCAAAATTCCTTCATTTGTGTGTCTGTTGAGCAGTGCAAGGCACGTCTCGACGCGTACTTCGCGCTGGCGATCATTGAGTTCGTGGGGCACCCATTTGTCAAGCTTTTTTACCTTGCCAATTTGACGCAAATGGACCAATATTGTTTTGACGCTAACGTCGAAAGCTGCTGCTAATTCAGCCGTAGATTGTATATCATCAGCTTCCACAATCGCCTTTAATTCGTCATTGTCGACCAAATTCTTCGGACGACCGCGAGGTTCATTTTTCAGGTCGAAATTCCCAGAACGGAAGCGAGCAAACCAATAACAGGTGGTGCGTTGGTTTGTAGTGTTAGCTCCGTAAACGTCGTTGATGTTGCGTGCCGCTTGTGCCGCGTTACTGCCACGACGGTACTCATATTCCATAATTACTCGAATTTTTAACGTATTCATGATGACAAAAAAGATTGAAAAGCGATGAAAATGTAACACTAATCAATAAACAAATGACTACTTTTGGAAAAAGAATTCATGTTTTTAAAATAAAATTAATTTGAAATTAGAATTCTTAGCCAAACAAAAGTTATTTTGATTTGAAATGGCCAGTACTGCAGAACGGCAATTTCATAGGTAAAGACCTATTAATATATGTGTGATAAAGGAATATATATATATGGTTTAATAACGATTATTTTCGTTGACCTAAATTTCATACTTTAACTAAACCTAAATGTAACCTAACAAACTGAAACCTAAACAGGATTCTAATTCACATCCTTTTTTCAATTAAGTTATGTACTTCAAAAATCCACATTACAATACGAATGAATTAATAATTTATATAACTTAATTGCAATGTAAAATAGTCTGCTTCTTTATCATTACAAATTAACAGTTTCGATGCTTCTCCATTTCTCCCTGGCGCTTCATAAATAAGCTGCCATCGTCAATAAAAATCACGTAGCAATTTTTTATGCAAATCTTTAGCCAATTTCGTTTGACATTGCGTAAGTTCATTTCCATCAACGGGAGTAACATTTTGTGATGTTGCGAAACTTGAAAAACTGTATTTTATTATTTATCATGACATCACAGTGACAGTAATTGCCTATTATTATGCAGATAATACTTGCCCAAAGTAATTGTTCCACCTCATCCATGATATATCACCGTAACTTACTCAATTCTTCCTCGAGCCCAGCTATCTCCTCGTCAGTTCTCTGTGTGTGTGTGTGTGTGTGTTGTAGGTTGCCATACCCAGTGTTCGAAAATTGTGGTAACTGGTTCTTTGCCAGGGATTCACTCAGGCACTCCCTGCGCCGCTGTTACAATGACCGCTACCTTAGCAAGGAATAGCGGTGCCGCTGAGGACTAAGGGTCTTTGTTTATTTTGAATATTCATAAAGGGGGATTTGACGTAATAGGCACGCTGGGCAGGCGGGTTTGCGATCGCAGTTTGGCTACAGAAAAATACTCGAAGAACACTGTTGCCCGTCCTTCGGTTAATCTCTTTGTCGCCTTTTACGTCACCCACGGGACAAGATGGAGAGGTGCTATTCTAAACCTGCACACACACGGTAAACTGTTTGTAGTTATTTTATATATTAGTGTGAAATGAAGTACCATTTAAATACGGTCATAGTGTCTATATCTTGGCTCTCGGTAGTGACCGTTGATTTTAAATTGTAAAATACTTCTCATTTGGTGATGTGCAGAAATTTCTGATCTGACTAATAACATTTATTGTGAATCTCATTACAAAACATTTGCCATAAATAAAATTACACAGGTATCTAAATGTATATATATAATATGTAGGTATGTATATCCGTCTCGCTTACACTATAGCAGAATTAAGCTATGTGGGTGGGACTAATTGTGTCAACAAACTCTCATAATGAAGTTCGCAGCATCTGAGGCCCTCATTTCGCCAAGCCATTTTAAATTGAGGAAAAGCTTTTGTAATGAAGTTTAAAGCAGGTAAGTAGGTTTTACAAGTTAACGAGTAATAGTCAATCAATTTGTAAAATATCTTTGCAGAAGTAATTTCGTACAAATTTCATTGAAAATTACTAAAAGACCCTTCTCTAAAGGATGATTCATATTACACCGGACTGGGCGCCGGCCCGGACATTGTCAAACATTTATAGTATATTTTTGTATGAAGTAATTCATGCTACACCGAGCGGGGTCCGGCGGGATGAATTACTTCAAACAAAATATACTATAAATGTTTGACCGTGTCAAGGCCGGTGACCGGCCCGGCTTCGCCCCGATGTAACAAAAGCATCCTTAATTCTGCATAATGTGACCGGCTACTACGGAACCCTACACTGCGCGAGGCCTGACACGTACTTGGCAAATTTTGTTATTTAAAGTAATGCAGCAAAGTTACGGTACTTGATGGTAAGCACAGTAGAATTTAAAAATAACGGCGACCATCGAGAGATCAGTAATCCACTGCTCGTTGTCGATGTTATGCCAGACTGCAAGTCTCTCGACCTTGTCCCGTAACGTGACAAACACAAAAAGAGTCACTGTGACTGGTTTATCACCTAGGCATGGTGATCGCGACACAGTCTAACACCAATATCATGTCCTACTGCCCAGCAACTATGTCAAATGTATGTATTCCTCAAATGGTTTGTACTTGCCTTTTAATTGTCTCTAAACTATCATATAAAAGTCAAGTACAAGTACTTTGACATAAAAGTTCTAATAATTTAAGTTGGTAACTAACTATGTAAAATTCTAATCTCATAGTGGTCATTAATAATTTCGCTACTTAAAACTTTAGTATTACTAGAAAGACATTTTCAGTCTATTCCGCCAGGACCGACCTAAATTTTAAGTTAAGTTTAGTTCATAAGTTTTAAATTAACAGGCAAGTGAGTTTTACAATAAATTTGCTATTTAAAACCGCTATAATGGAAGATTGAGATGGGTGATTGTTTGAGAGCCTTTAGAAGCTTGGTAAACGTGTTTTTCTTTTGTAAAATGTAATCGTTTATCCAAAGTTCTAACTGACGATATAAGTACTAATGAAGTAGTAATCACTGCCAAAAAATATGAGGATCGCCTTTTAAATATAATTAGTCGCAGTGATGATTGAGTCCATAAACATAACTAGAATTACCTTTACTCTTTTAGATATCTTAAAAGACTCCAATATATTTAAATAGAGTTAATGTTACAGTGGTAGCTCACAGAGAAAATTCTTTGGAGATTTCTCTCTACTTGAATTTCCTCGACTGGTGAAATGCTCTCCACCCTACAGAAGATCGCAGCCAAATAACTTCGTATTTATGTTTAAAGAAAGATGGGTTTAATTTTATGTTCTTGCAGTGAGTAGGGTTTCCACAGCTTCTTTTTTATCGTTTATATGTCTTAGCGTTACAATCTCACTTGATTTTAAGTGACAATGTGGCTCACGCAAAGGCTTGGCCAAGGCGAGCATTAGAATTACTAAGACGATAACGGGGGCGGGTTGTGTATCGGGGCCTTCAAACAAATGCGTGAGGTAGGCGCGTAGTCACAATACAATAATGTATACAGTATTATTTACCTACTTTCTAAAATTTAAAATTGTGTTTATGTCATTGCAAAAAAAATTATTACATATTTTTATTTGAAAGAAAAAAACGTGTACCTACATTTCCTTCTTACTAACTCACAATCACTTTTGAAACTGGAAATAAAACCCAAGTAGAAACAATTTAAATTAAAACTTACAAAATTTGCAGTAATATATTTTGCTGAAAAGATAATAATGACAATTTAATATAGCATTATAAACACGTGAGTAGGTACACGCAGCCCTATTGCGTGTTTATCTACCGAGCTGCTGTAGGTAATTATTTCAAGTACACTGCCGAGACAAAATACTTTAGTGTACTATGTAAGTGTAGTGACGTAATGACGTACTACCTCGTCTGCGTCAACGTCTGTCACCACATAGGAGGGTCGCACATGAACTTGTCGGACTATAGTGTGCTACCTACGGACAAGCGTCCATAGAATACGGTATCCAGCTACCAACAGACGGACCGAACGCTTGTTTGGCACCTTCGTTATATAAAAGAAATTATCGTTGGATAATGCGGCTTGCATATTCTTTTAAACATAAACCCAGTGTAGAGATAAAATTAGAACGATGCAAAAAATGTTAATTATACGGCTGACTGCGAAATAAATACTTCAGGAGAATAACACCGTAGCGTAGCTTCATTTATGAAGATGTTATTTTCACGTTAAGAGAATATTTCAAAGAAAATTTCCATTAAGTTCCAATAAGTTCCATTTGCTTTCACTTAATTGGAAAAGATTAATTATTAAAACTATGTTTACAAAATCGTTTTCTACCTTTTACTTGATTTAAATTAGTACTAATGGTGTGTGGTATTGGTCAGTAGTAAAATCCGAAAAAATAGTATTGGCTAGTAACTAAAATAGTTTTCCAAGTAATAGTGGCAGAACAGTGGTACAATTCTATTTTTACAAATCATTTCAATATAGTATTCAATGTTTCATAAGACAACACTTACACTGGACACAAATGTCGACATTAGATTCGATGGCACCTTCACGACAAGCAATTTTTTGTGTTGCAATCGGTTAATAACAAGTGTCTGAACTAAAGAGTGTTGGTTATCTACACAAACGCTTGCGACATTTAGTTTCAATTTAGTGTGGTACATTCAGTTGCCATGAATCGATGTGCTGGCGCGATCGTAGCTTTATATATTTTAATTAAAAAGCATCGTCGTAGACAAATATCAATTTGGGTTATCTATTGGATTAAAAGAAAAACACTGTTAGGGTCCTGTTATTTGAACGCAAACACGATGATCCAAAATCCTACAAAACGTTTCTTCAGACACAAACCAAAGATTGTCTGTATTAAATTTAAGAAAGTTGGTGCACAGAGAAATTTGTTTTACAGATTTTTCTCTACTTCGGGCAGTCTGACTGATGGTATCCATCCACCCTACAGAATATCGTAACCAAATAATCTTGTTGTGTTCCTGCGGTTAGTAGTGTTTCCAGAGCTCCTTAGGGTAGGGGATAAATTATTGAACAAGATTTACGTTAAACTAAGTGAGGAATATACGATCTTAACGTGAGAGAAAGTTTGGCGGTGACTTTCAAGATTTTTATGATGTGCCTTACTTAATATTGCATAATGATGCTTCATAATAATACCATACTCTAGATAAAAGTGTCACACAATTTCGCAATAAAAGACACTAGTGTCAGACGTCGCGGACGTACAGTCTCATGGATTGCGACAGCGACACTGAGTGATAGAGACACTTACCTGGAACTAGGTGTCGCGAGTGTACGAACCATGCCACTCGGTCTATAGACTGAGTGTCCAGAAACAAGTGTTGCCGTGTAAGCTACCCTTATAGAATTTAAACAATCTAACTAACTGCTGTATTTAATGTTAGTTAGACAGGTTATTAATAAATGGCGCTTTGAATATATTTGCATTAGCATCAACAAATGACATTCGTAATGAAAAAGGTTTTTCATCATTTTTTAACGAAAACATTACCTTTAAACCATTGGTCTATATTTCATCAGTAGCGAGGAACATAAAGTTTAAAATGATGTTTAAATGATTAATTTTGATGAAGAATTAACGGATATATGGCTTTGCCAGGGAAAAACCTTTGAGAATAAATATATTTTATTAAAGAGATATAGTTTTGCATTTATGCATTACGGAAAGGTTTTAAAAACACCGGCCTTTTTACAATTATCCATGCAAAAGTTATATTAATTTTCTTAAAATGTATAAATAATTCATAATTTTATTAGCTCCAAGCATTATTAAAGTTACAAGTTACGCTCGGATTAAAAGTCATCAAACTTCTTGAATAAGTCTCAGTATATTTTTTTATAATTTCTAAGAAAATAATAATTATTAACAAGGAAAAAGTATTGCCTGTACAAAGAATGAAGAATTTTATCCATAAAAACTTAATTCTTCATTTTAAATTCTAAATTTTATGCAGTTAATATTCTTCAACATGAAAAATATACTTGTTAATCCGAGACAATTAAGTAGCGAAGCTCGCCTACGGTAGACGCTGACAAAAATTTATATGTACGCCATTAAACAGGGTTTATATCCTAAAATCACTTGAGCTCCCCCAGGGCCCTCTAATTTTGTGCGCCACGCGGTCTTGGGAAGTGCTCTCATAATTTCTCCCTTGGAAATTAATGTCGTGCGCCCTTTTCATTACTTGAGACAAAAAAGAAATAAATTTTATTTTGTTACGCTGTTGATTAATCCCATACACGAGTACCAGATAAACTGAAAACCACTCGTTAACAAAATATATTGCGCGAAATACGCATATGTATAATTAGAAACACAAATATTATTTTCTTTTTACTTTAATAGCAACGTGTGTTTACATAAAATTCTAACAATGTCACTAGGATTGAATATTTTTCCTCTATCAAAGTTCTGTCATCGCTGAACTGTCCAGAGAGCTTTTATGGCAACTCAAAATGCCTGTTTTTTGTTATTTATAATCCACTTCACTTGTGCACAATAAACAGTATTACGGGTTCAGATAATGAAATTTTATGGATTAAAATAAAAATCACTACATAACCGACCAAGATCCTGACAAAAACTCGACTTATTGTTTAAGAGTCATTTCTAAATTTCTGACTCAATTTGTCAAGAATCGTAAACACCTAAAAAAATTAACTCATAATCTGAGCCGAAAGACGTTGCCATAAGCCAAGCCCGGTGAATCTGTAAAAGCCTTCTGAGGCTTCAGGGCCCTTAAGGCTAACAGTACAGTCAGATCAAAAAAAGAAAAACGTCGCCTTAACGACTGATCTTGCGCTGCTTCCATCCAGCGGATTCCCGCTGATGGACTGACGTTTCACCAAGTCCTCGGTCCATCTTATGGTAGGTCTGCTCAAACTGCATCTTCGAATATGCGGGTCGCCACTTGAGAACTCTTGGACTCAATTGGCCATCCATTCTGCTGGTAACCACTGCCACTTAAATGTAGTAAAATTGAGTCCTATGTTACTGACTTTTATTCTGTTGCGGATCTGCCCATTTCTGACTCAATCACGCAGAGATACTCCTAGCATAGCCTCCTCTATTACCCTTTGAGTTTTCTTATTAGGCCCATAGTAAAAGACCACATCTCGTTACCTAAGTCATCACTTGCAATACACACTGTTACTAATATTATAATAAATTTAAGTAATACAATATTAAAAATTCAATTATAATCTCTATAATTTTTTTTCCAAAGGTTTTTTGTGGCAATACCATATCTCACTTAATTCCTTATCAAAATTAATTATTCAGACATTACTACATTTTACTTCCCCTCTATTGACAAATAGATAGTTGCTTTAAAATTATCTAATATTTTTTCACATATCCAAAAACAACCATTTAGCTGGCAGGGAGGACACTTGACTCTAACAAAAATGTGCAATTTAAAGCTCAATATTTTAAACAGATCCCTGAATCGAAAAATGATTTTCACACACCCACAATATTTTTAAGAGGTAATCTGAACAATTTTTTTTCTATAGTTTATTTTCCCACTTTCTCGGCGTGATTAATACGTATGCCCATACCAACTTACAGCTTTCTACTACTAAGAATCTCTGAGCTAAGCTGCGGACAGACAGACAAACATAGCGAAACTATAAGGGTTCCTTTTTGACTTCGCAACCCTAAATAGCAAGCGAAATATATAAATGATAACCATTATATACAAAGAATAGTATAAAATTACTAAGAGATATTTCACTTTGTAACACTATAGCTATCGGCTGGCTAAATAATGGCTTCTCGTTATAGTTGTCTGATATTATTTACGCTATATTTATTAATTTATGTACAGGATAGAATGGTAATGAAATTTTTAAAAGCAACTATTCCCATAGTATTATAGATAAGTACAAATATTACGCTGATTATAGAAACTACATACCTACCATAAATATAATTACATAAATAACTTTACCGAAGAATAGAATAGAAGGTTTTTTAGTAGGATAGTATTCTTCAAATGTATTGTTAAACTTACGTTATTTCACTCTATATTGTCTAGTATAATTGGCAATTTTCTTAATATTGTCCACAAATGAAATTAATTAGAATAATAATTTCGAACATGAACTCTGAGACGTCACAGATTTCTCCCTGGAAGGTTTTAACAAGGTGAAATTTTGTAAGAAAGCTTTTTAAGTTCAGAAAATAGTACAAAGTCAGCCCGTAAGAACTAGTATTTAGTAGCCTTATTTAAAAATTATAAAACAAACCATAAAAACAATTGATTTCGCCGAGATTGATTAGAAAAAGTATATCCGTTTGAAATTCACAATGATTTTAAATTTTAAATTTACAAAAAATGTAATAAAACATGGTCATGGGATAATTTCTAATGCTGACAACGCGACCTCTAGGTAGTAGGTAGAAATTAATACTTATTCTGAAATTAACTTGTTAACCACTTCCCCATTAATAACTTAGGATCGTGATGACAAGCTATCTTGCTTGTAAAGGATGAAAAAAAACCATCGTTTTTCATATCTGAGAGGGATAAACGTGTTAACGCCAAGGTCGACGAGATGAATTGCGCGTCATAACATGTCCGAGTAGCCAGGAAATTGGATTTGAGAGAAACATATATTCACGTCAACTTCTACGTATTTCTAGATTTATGATTTATTTCATCTAAACAAGAAAACTCACTTAAGAGGAAACGTTTTATACCAATAATATTCAAAATTCTTGCTATGTTTCGTAAACCGACAATCAAAAGATTATTTTTATATTTTGTCATTAGAGCATTTTTGTTGTGTATGGTTCTACGAACGTCTTATTTACGTAGAATTTGACAAATTCGCCATAACTTATCAAGAACAAAAAACATATTTTTAGGGTTCCGTTTCCAGAGAAGCCCTTACCCTTTTGTTAAGTAAATGCTGTCAAAATCAAAATTAAACCGCATTTTTTTTTAAATTTACGCTTTAAAAAGTCACTTATCAATGTCTGATCACTACTACTGGTTTGGAAACATACCAGTAAGTAAATAAATAAAAAATAAGACTATTTACTAATGTAAGATAGGATTATTAAGATCAATAACGGACTAGAATAAGAAATTATACTAAAAAGAAATGAAAAGCATAGAACTAGGGGAATTTATTTATTTATTTGAAGAAATCTACAGCTTTTAAATTCATATACAATACATACTAAATTAATATAATGGTTTAGCCAAAATGATTTCAGTTATTATACATATAATAATAACCTTATACCCTAACGAAACTATTAATTATTATTGTATCAATTTAATAATAGTATTTTGTACGAGTGGGTGTGCATGTGTGAGTGGGTGCGTATGTGTGTGCGCTCGTGCGTACGTGTCTTTATGTATGTACTAATTGCATATATTTGACGAAGTCTGAATAATGTCAATCGCTTTTCTTTTAAACGCAGCACTACTATCAAAGAAAATGTCTAGATTTTCTGCCTTCATATTATATGAGTGCATACACCTTAACAACATTGAGTGACGAGCATAATTGGTCTTAGTTATGCGTTCGTGGAAGATCCTAGGCATACGGGTATGATTTATTGAAGACCTTAGACCAATACGTTCTAACAAAAACGAACAGTCAATTTTATTATTAATCAAATTATATAAGAACATCAAATCAGCTACCAAACGTCTATGTTCCAGGGTTAACATACCCAATTCCCGTAGGTTCTCGTTTATGTCCGCCGACAAAAGCATACCCCGACGCCTCAGTAACTTCAAAAATTTATTTTGAATGTTCTCAATTCTACGGCTATGAATATCATAACAAGGAGCCCATATTTGTGATGCAAATTCCAAAATACTTCTTACATAAGCACAAAATAAAATTTTAATAGATGAATTATTTTTAAAAGGAGCAGTTAATCTACTTATGAAGCCAAACATTCTATAAGAATTCTGAGCAATGTATTCATAGTGATCTACATATGATAATTTATGATCGAGATATATTCCTAGATCCTAACGCATGACACTCTGGAAACTATTGTATTATTAAGTCTATAATTATATTTAAGGACATTTTTTTTGCGGGTGTATGTATTGCATTGGCATTTGGACACATTAAGATCCAAAAGATTAAGTGAACAGTATTCGCATAATCTATTTAAATCTAACTGCAATTTGTTACAGTCATCGACAGCACATATCGGCATAAATATTTTAGTATCATCAGCGTACATAGAAAACCTTGCATAATGAAAGCAAGAACCTATGTCACTTACGTATACATTAAATAATAAAGGCCCGAGATGTGATCCTTGGGGAACACCCGATGAAATGGATGAGAACCTGGAATGTTGCAGCCCTATTTTAACTGCCTGAGATCGATTATCAAGATATGACATCAACCAACGCAATAGATCACCATGAATACCTATGGCTTCAAGTTTCTTTATGAGAACAGGGTGAGACAATCGATCGAAGCACTTCGCATAATCGGTATAAATAGCGTCAACCTGCATACCATTATCCATTGAGTCAATTACATAATCTGTAAAGCTAGCGAGATTCGAGACAACCGATCTTTTTTGCATGAAACCGTGCTGATTAACGGGTAAACAATTTTTTGATAGAGGGTAAATTTGATTATGAACTATCAGCTCAAAAAGCTTACTAAAAACTGGTAGAATTGACACATGCCTATGTTTCAATTTTAGTTCTTGAATCACCCTTGTGAATAGGAACGATCAAAGCTTCCTTCCATTTCCGCGGAAAAACTCCTTCCCTGATGGATTTATTAAAGATGATTTGTAAAGGATGCGCTAAAATCGCTGCACATTTTTTCGCGAAAATAGGAGGAACACCATCACTACCTGGACCCTTTTTACAGTCTAGTGATCTTAAGTATTTGAAAACCTCATCCCTGCTTATTTTTATTTTAGAGATACTAGCGCAGTTTGGTATGGAGATATTCAAATTGTGGTCATTCAAATCACATGATTTTCTATAAACAGAACCAAAATATTCTAGAAAGGCCTCACATATATCACCTACCTCATAATAAGATTTACCCTTAAACGTTACTCTTTTCGGTATATTATTAGTTCCTTTTAGTTCCTTAGCATACCGCCAAAAGGATTTTGGATGCTTAATAATAGATTTCTCACATCTAACTAAATAGTTGCGCCAACAATTACCCTGAATACGCTTTTGTCTCCGTCTAAGTAAAACAAAAGAATCATAATCCAGCGGATTCTTACTTTGCTTCCACAATCTATGATATTTATGCTTTTCATTAATTATTTTCACTAGACTTTTACTGTACCAAGGAGGATAATTATTAGATACCGTAATGAAACTAGGTACGAAATCCTGGATTACTTTAGAGATTACAGAGTACATGAAAGCTACAGCGTCGTCCACACTACGACGTAGTAATTCTTGATCCCAGTTAATACCCTCCAGCTCCCTATTAATAGCATCATAATCACATTTGTTAAAGAGAATAATTTTTTTGGGAGGTTCATGAACCGGTCTATTCTGTAGCTCAGGTAGCATCATGGTAATAGCACGGTGATGTGGCAAATCCTCTGATATTAATACTGATTCAGCGCGCATGATTCCTATATAACTATTACTAAACACCAAGTCTAAGTATTTATCGTTATCATTTGCAACGTGATTATATTGAACTAAATCAAATTCTGAAATCAAATCATAAAATTGTTGAGAAGAACCCTCAAGAGAACCTCTATAATTTAATGCATGTCCGGGATTGCCTGACCAAAGAAGCTTACCGAAATTAAAATCGCCTATCAAAAGGAAATGATCTCCCGCATAATGATTAAAAATGTCGCTTAAATAAAGACCAGCAGTATCCAGGACGGGATCCCGCGAAGAACGATTGCCCGGAAGGTAGACACATATCACATGTAAATCTAATTTTGCATTGATTGTTCGTGCTGGCAGGATTATGTGTACCGCTTCAAAGAGCGCCGACACCAACACTAGCACCAAGCTCGCGCTTTGTTAGCAGCATCACTCCTCCGCCACGAGCATGACCTGTAGCGATAGTATTACGGTCGCATCTAAATACATCATAGCGACTATCCGATACTTCGGTATCGTAAATACCATCCAATAGCCAGGTTTCAGCTATAGCTACCAAATCAAAGTTATTAGATAATAAGCCCTGTCTAAATTGTATCGTTTTACCACGGATACTTCGAGCATTTTGGTAATAAACAGTTAAATACGCCATTAGTTATAAAATAATTAAAACATGAATAATGAAAACAGTGATTACGACTAAGTTAAGATTTGAAACTATTATTCATAATACTACATGAGGCTACAGTATTCAGACATAAAAAGTTAATATTAGCTATAATAGATAACATAGATGCACAACAATAACATGAATCAATTGCTGTAGACACAATATTTACCAGGGTACATGTAGCGAGCGTAAAAAGATAGCGATGGAAAGTGATATTATTCACAAGTAATGTGAAATTGTCGTGTCTATTGTGATTATGTGTAGTGTGTATGAATGGATGAATGTATATAGTTTTAATATTGAAACTAATATAAATGATGCAAATAATAGTACAAAAAACAATTATACATATACTTAACTTATAAATAGTAATTAGTGGGTAGAATAACCGGCCAGTGTTTCTCAACTCTAATGCCGATGTCCTGTTTTATCGTTGAGTGCCATTAAATCGTTCTCTGTCTTTATTTGAGAGGGTGGTGATGTATCGTTCTTCCTTACAAATATTTTCCCATTTCGCACCCATGAGTATTGAAACCCCAGCTGAGAGCAAGTTTTTCGTGTGGCCTTAAATAAAATTTTATTCTGAAAAGTTAGGTGTTCGTTTATATAAATGGATTTAGTTTCACCTCGGACGCCGATATCCGCAGAAGTACAACCCTTTTTTTTCCTTATTGCACTAATTAACTGATCTCGTTTCAGGATAGAACTCAGTTTTACGATGACTGGTTTAGGAAGTCCAGGGATATTTTATTTCGGCTTTATTCTTGTAGCATAAATGATTTCCGTATTACTCAGTTCAACACCTATAAATTTAGCTATGTCCATGGTAATCTTTGATATATTTTCAGAAGAATTTTCAGGTATACCATAGACTTCAATATTATGCGACCGGGATTGTTGTTCATGTTCATCAATTTTATATTTTAATTCTTCTAAAATTTTGTCCCTCTTAGCTATACCTTCCATTTGCTTATGTACAGCCTTAAGTTCAACTACCAAATTATTATTTTTATCTTGTAGAGCATCATACTGCGAACTCAAAAACCTGCAAGACTCTTCCAACTCAGAGCATCGCTTGTTTGTATCAAATAACTCAGACCGAAATCTGTTAATCGTATCTGATAATTGCGTTATCTTGTCTTCTTGAGCTTTGTGTTTCTCATGTATGGAAGACAAAATCTCCTTTTTAAAAACAACAAGGTCATTTTTGTTCTCTTCACGTAAATTATCCATTTCTATTTTTATCAGATTAAATAGACTTTGGAGGTCCTCAGGTTTAGAACCGCTGACGGGTGACGACTCAATGGAGGTATTAGCAATGGATGGTTCTACTATCAGTTGCACATTCGCACCGCTTTCGGTCGCAGTTAAGCCTTTGTTGCGATTAAGTGTTATCGGCCAATTTTGATTGTAATTGAATACAACATGGACTATTCCATTTTAACTTTGTGGACGGTCTCATCTTACGAAATTTATCTTCTTGAAATCCAACACAATTAAAGTGGTAATGTTTGCTACATATAGAACAATTCATGTTATCTTGATCACGAATGGACTTATTACAAATGCTGCACTTCATACCGAATAAGAAACGCTGAACAGGCTATGCCAACAAGCGATGCAGGAACGATGTGAGGCGTTCGGAAAATATAAGGTAGGCTAGCTTAATATTTAACACGATTAATAGCTATACTCAATCAGGATGTATTTATAACTTGTTACAAACAGCACTTGCTTCTAAAAAATAATTTAAAACAAAAAATACACAAGGAGAACTTTTGTTACAGTGATTCGTTAGGGTAGGTAGATTGAATTACTACTATTCTCTTATATGCGTTATAGGCTAAGAGACCAAAAAAAAAATCTAAGGAATAATATATGGGAGATGTTATAAATTAGATTTTTATATTGATTTCCGGTACAGATAAGTAATTGATTAATGCGTTCTCCCACCAATTCGGTGAACCATAAAAAATAGTATTATTAATTTGAATTTTAAATAATGTTTTGAAACATTTTTTATCGAACGTAAGATTTATAATATGTCAACGCTCCCTTTGTCAGGAAAATTAAGAAAAAAATTGTACCCCCTCCCCCTATGCATGCTTACATAATACTTAAATGCCTTCTAAAGGAAGTAACTTTATAAAATTTGATTTATTCTTAGTTTTTGATAAAAGCTTTCTATTTTAGTACACAATACACCCTCAATGGTTCGAATATGAGGCCGTATCGCGTAGCCTTCGATAGATTATTGCAGAACCTTTCTCGAATCTCTGGTAAATGTGACCGGAAGGATTGCGAAAAAGGGTTAAATGATCCCCTATTGACGACCTCGGAATTTTCGGACTGTTTATCGCTCACTATCTAACTGTATTTATATTTGACTCACAGATGTCCGTGACATGACTTCATTTTATATTCGTTTCTGCCGATGGCTTTGCTTGCATTAGAAAACTATCACATAAACATCACGAGTGTGCAATTTATAGCATGTAATTTTTTTTCAATTTTGTTTACTTTTATAGAACGTGTGTCTCAACATTACTATTGAATAAACTTCTATTTTTTATAGTTCCTTAAGGTGATTTTGTCTCCAGAATTCACAATTTAACGAACTTTATATATAAGGGTAAGGATACTCAAGTCAAGCGAACACTCTAACGTATACGTACCGTGTAGTATAAAGGTTAGACATCGCTGTTTGAGTACCGATATTTCCTGCCACATTATATGGAACACAGTATGAGAGTGCGGCCTTGATTGATGACTCCCTCGCATATATGAGAAATTACATCACATGTCTATAATTATCAAAGGTAATTTCTATATGTCGACATGCTTATAAACTGATGAATTGTGCGTTCCCTTATTTCCCTTCAATTCTGTTTTCATTAGCATTTCATCAAAAAATATTTCTCCTCTTCTGTTCGTGGAAAGTGGCAGCAAGTTTCTTTGTATCGTTCATTTATTTAAAATGAGTTAATTCAAAAACTACTTCGTTCTTTTTTAAGGATTTTTTAAACAAAAAATAACTTCATACGAGGATAACGAACACGAGGATACTAGCTAAAAAAATTAAGCAAATGAAAGAAAAAGCTGAAGCGGTGACACACCTCATGGATCGACACGGTTTCGAATTCTATAATAAGTTTAAACATCCAGTGATGAAAGCACCGTGATGGAACCATAGTTCAGAGGGATTTCAGCTGCCAGTTTGGTTTTTATATTAAGCAAGATACTTTTTTGAGCCTTATCAAATAAAAAAAATAACAAAATCAAAAATATCCTTTTCAATTCTGGCCCTAAGAAAGCACTTAAAAATTGTTTTTACAGTATTTATATTGTTTACAGTTATTATCATTTTCAGTGAACTTACAGAGAGGGCAATATCGGTAACCATAAGTATCGTCACTTATCCTCAGTTGAGAGTGTGGTACGCTAACCTGTAATAGAATGATAAATAATATAATCAATAAATAATATACTTAATACAATTCTGTATAATTTTGATTCCTTTTTTCTTTCTTTTGAATCTTCTTTGTGCACAAAAGCACAAAATGGGAAGGAAACGCCTGACTGACAGCGCTCGCTCGAACGCTATGTACATACTTCCTTTGTATATAATATAATGTTATACTCCAATACTCTGTTGTGACATTTATCGTATTTTTTATTAGCGTGAACTAATTGTTAAATATTATAAAATAAATAGGAAATTATTGTCAACTGTTAAAATTTTATTCGTAACGTCTGCAAATAAATGCCAATTATTGACTGCATAGTAAAAATATTTGAAACTATCATATTAACAACACATAAATCAGTTCCAATAAGGCTAGATATTTTAAATATTATCATTACTACTTCATACTTTATTTATGAAGACACGTCAATATACTCATACAGCAGAAGCCAGGCCCCTTTCCATCAATATCGAAACGTCGAACCAAAATCTTAGAATTGGTATGATTTAATCTATTAAAACTAAATTGAAAATTTACTTTGACAGTTGGTCGTAGTGATTAATGAAGTTAAGTAAGAGAAGTCCGAGAAATAGGTATCCAAATTAGAAAACAATTTCGCTTAAAAGCCATTTTCCAAATCGGCGCTATGATTACATTAATTTATAAATTATGAAATCGTTGAGTGAGATGTTTTGTTTTATGCAAGTTAAAGAATTATTTAAATAACCGTAAACTATAAAAGGAATGTAATCGCTTATGAATAATTAAAAGCAGGAACGTGTTTTGTGAATTTTTTATGCTGTATTTTAACGGTCCATTTGCTGTCCTTGTGATATTTACCAAGTGTTAAAATAATCGTCAGCTCAAAATCCCTTTTCATCAAAAATTATATTCTTGGAATTATTTTCTTAATTGGTATGTGGTTTAAATAAAAGGTCACTGCAGTCTGCTTATCTAAGTAACGTCAAATAGGACCAAAATCGTAATTGCTACAAAAATGTTGTTATTCCTGAGGACTGCCTTAAAACACCGCGTATGTCATTGCGTTTTGAAAACTACACCGTCAGATCGGAATTCTTTGGAATACTTAAGCTAATTGATTTAAATAGGCATGAAAATAGTGAGACCGCAGATATACCTTCAATCGCTTCTGTAATGATTTAATTGGACCTGTAAATTTCCATTTCTTTTCCTATCATCAAATTACTATATAGCCGGGGCAATATGCAATAAGCAAATTTGCAGGTCGGAATGACAGCGGCGACCGCCGATGGATTTCAATCTCCCAGTAGTCACCGTTTTATTTGTATTGTACTGTGCTTACCATCAGGGACAGTACAGTCAATATGTCGAGCTACTTTAAAAAAATAAACGAAAATAAGAGTTATTTCTTGTTTTATGTATAGAACCGTCAGATCAATGTTTTATCTCATGAATGCTAAGATGGAAAACTTCTTGTTCTAGGGTATACTATAGTAGGTACTACGAGTATAGTACTAGGGTTACTACTAATCACAACCTTCACACTAGAACTAGGTGTTGAGCTAGCCAGTGATCTACAGTTCAACAGTTTAACACTTTACTGATACTATCATTTTTTTAAATTCTATATTGATAGCTTTGGTTTTGTATAAAGTACCAAGTTTTTTAGTGGTATAAAAACAAGTAGATAGGCAAAGTCACGCCTCTCCATCGATAACAAATTTATTTATTGCGCTCTAAATTAATTACACATAGTGACCCAATTCCTTACGTTAATCAAGATAAACAAATTTAGGTTTTCGTGACCAAATGCTCTTTCCTTGTAGAAAGTATTGTTTTTTTTAGTAACATAATGCTTTGTTTACCTAATTTATAATATTTTCTATTTAAAATTAATTTGCTATCGGTACTAACAGATTCGAAAAACCAATATTCCGATAAAACAGAACCATAAGATAAGTTCGAGATTTCTCAGTAATTAAAGGCAAGCGTCAATAAATTAATATTTAGCATTACATATCAACAAACTCTTGGTGCTCTGTTGACCAAGCATTAACTTGCACTGAATACATTCTTATATTCGTAAAACTGATAATAAAGAATGATTCATGGGTATACCGGGTTGTGTCCCGGCCGGCGCGGCACCCTGCCCTTTGTAATATGAATCATGCTTAATACTCATCCCGTGTTTTAGACCTAATAAGGCCAACAAATTACTTTTTAGGTAATAGTGTTGGGTTTTTTAATGAGATCTCAAACCCATTACCGATTTGCTGGGCAATAAGTTCAAGGACCATGTCAATCAGATTTTAGACATGAAAGTAGTGTCCGGAAATTACTCTCTTTTTGGACATCCACTAATAATTATTTACTATAAAGAGTAATTACACAGTAAAAAATAATATAAACCCGGTCGGGTTTCTTGACGACTCTTGTCGATCACAGAAGTGTTTTATCGAACCGGAACCTAAATCGAATAAAGTATTTTTGTTATAATTTTTTTTATGACGGTTTAACCGAAAAGTAGAAAACCTTTTAAAGATCTTAGAGTCAAATAACTCCGTGTAAAGAAAATGCAAACTTCCACTCAAATTAATTCCTTCCTTAATCAATTACTATTGTTGAGCTCATCGATCCGTGTCTATTTCTATGACAGCACCCTAAAACTATCGGACAAAAGGTCGGATAATTGTTATTCCGGCCAGCGAACCGGACTCGTATTCCAGGAGACTCTGCATTAACCTCGACTTCGAGTTTGCACGGTTCACTAATAACATTGGACCATGCGTGGATGTGATCAGGTAACTCGCCTACTCATCCTATTTTTTTAACGTGTACACATACAGATTATTATTGCGTGTTTACACGTAATAAAAATTAAGAACTTAATATTGTCCCCTTGTTAGTGAATGTAATGGTGATTCCGATGCGATTAGATTAATTTATACCTCGGAGCACTATGACTGAATTACTCGTGTATGAGAAGACGTGGTTGGTATAATATGTTGTTTAATTGAAACATATTTGAAAATTATAAAAATACACGTAATTGCTTATACGATGAAAAAATGATAACGTCACAGAAAGAAAAAACAATAATATACTATATTCTTTAAATTCTTTAATTCGACCGTATACCATTCTCGAAACTTATATATTCAAAATAAAGTATGTATACTTTTTCAATTTTAGTCTATAGAAGGTCATGGTCATCTCAGCCGAAATACGTCCACTGCTGGACACATAGGCTTCCCCTAAAGATCACCACAACGATCGGTCCTTTTCTGCCTGCATCCAGCGGCTTCCTGTACTCTTTACCAGGTCGTCGGTCCACCTTCTGACGGATCTGCCCCCGCTGCGTCTTCTGGTACGTGGCCGCCACTCGAGAACTCTCTGGCTCCATCGACCATCCGTTCTACGAGCTACTTGGTCCGCCCACTGCCACTTAAGATTGTATGCAAACATTATCATCGGTTCGGAATATATCCCTATCATCCATAAGAACCGCTATAAACTTGAACGGTTTGTAGACTTTGTAGCTATTTTGAGATCTCAACACTACTTTTCGCATTTATTTATATGTAAGGATATCCCCATGTAGAAGCAAGGAATAAAGACCGTCACATGACTAGCTTCTTCGCATCGTGTTTCGGAATTTACTAATGTACATTATCATACATATACATATCTAATAACAGTTTGCTGTGCTTTGCATTACTGTGCGATAAAATAAATGTGTCAGGCTGGATCATGACCACCATACGCTAGTTGTAATACACAACATAATGACACGCTTAGGCGGGTTCTCTTTTCGGGATCAGGATATACCCAGCTGTTGAAAGGCTTGCAGGGATGACAGCGAAAACACTTTGTGCAACTCTACTATTTAAAAAAAAAACATACATGCATAGCTTCAATAGAATATTTCCTTTCGTCAGTGCAATGATTGATTAAATAGGTCAAAAATAACATTACTTTTAGCGGTCGGGATATGAATTTTCATACGTGTATTTCGATGTTAAAAAACTTAATTATATATCGGGTATCGCGCCTTTTGCGGGCACGGGTGGATCTGTCCAAGGTCAAATTGCCGGGGTCAGGAGGACCCTGCCGGACGATTAATTTGCATATTTTTCAAACGGCTCAATTGTAATTTTAGTCGAGTTAATTAGGGATTACGTTTGAACGAGGTTGGAGAATCTAATTTTACCTGTGAGATTGATATGGGTGCTACACTTCTATAATTTACAAATATATTTAGAAATTCACACCACAAATAAAAATTGTTTTTCGTTTTGTTTAAAAAGCTTTTTCGTGTACCTTGAATACTGTTTTGTAGTATAGTAAATATAATTAAAAAAATAAGACAGTATTTATTATTCTGGTGATGGAATGTTTAAAACCAGTGGAAAATATATTCAAAGTTCGCAAACTCCAGCGTCGGGATGTAACATAGATTTTTTATAATTCGCGTACATTTACTAACATATGTTTAATTTGTAGCACGTCAAGAAAAGCAAAAACCTCAAGAAGCCTGAATACCTTGTAAAATGTTCCCATAGTAAAAAATGGTCTAAATATTAAATTATAGGTAAGTGCGTTTATTAAGCTCGTGACTTTACCAGGGAAAACCTATAATAGTAGGATATTTATATGTCGGAAAATCATGTCGGTCGGATTATTGAAACCGTACTAATGGCACAGTGTTACTATTGACTAGCTATTATTTACTTTACTATTGACCCGCACTATTGACTGGATGCCTTGAAGGGCGGGCAATGCCTGAGGCATGATCATTATCACTTGTATCGTCGGACCATACGCATCTCTACAGATATTCCGTAACTTTAAGAAAATGCTTTGCCTTTTGCTTACATTTAATCGTGTTGTCTTCGGCAAGACCTGTGATTGCTAATTACGATATCGAAGGGAATTTCGATATCCGACATATAACTTTATATTATTACTACCTTATTCTTTTTTCTTACCTTACCTTACCTTAGCTTATTGTATAAGCCACATCTGGTATTATTTTAACTTAGCATAAGGAAATGTCAATGGTAAAGGTTAATGGTTTTTATTCTCGTATGTGGTATATAACCCTCGACATTTTTCTATCCTTAGAAACATATTATCTGGCAAAGTTTTACTAATCATTTTGTCAGTTGCAAAGTATATGCCTAATTATTTTTTTCAAACTCACTATCACTGTTAGCCTGAAGGAGTTGAATTCTGTGGCCAGCGCAGAAGGCACTTAGCCAGAATAACAACAAATGCTTTGGAGGGCAAAACCTGACTAGGGCTGTTTCCGTGCATATAGTACACTTGAATTGGTCAATCCAGTCTATAGTTATCTATAGCTATGGCTGCCATACATCCGGGTTGCCCCAGATTCGACTCAGGTCCAGGCGTCCGGGGGAGTTCAAACAGTTTGCTTCCAGGAAAAAATGCATTAATTAATTAGTAAACAAATAAAATAAATTATAATAATTAAAAATATATGCTAAGGGTTGTGATTTCAATTTTATGTAGCATTAATGATTTATAATACTTCAGTATAGACAATATTTTTATTGGGCGGCCAAGGTTATGCGTCACACTTAGACGACTCATTCGCACCACTGCTACTATCATAGAAAAATCTGTAAGCTTTTTTCCGCGGCCGCTATAGTCATAGACCTCGGTCAAGTGTTGCATTATTTTAATATTTCTTTATATCCCAAACTATATTTCTAAATGACATACTATAAATGGCAAAGTTTATCTTTATAAAATTGTCTTGATTATGAAGTAACTTTCGTTCGTAAGGATTAATATGCCATGACTAATAATAATGCTCATAAATCACTTTGAATTTCCAATCAATTTTTATCACAAAGTACCTTGTTATGGCTTATATATTAGAAGTAGGCATATGGTATCGCGGATCTTTTTTAGATGTAAATACCTAAGAATCAATATTTTTGTAAAACATTGTGTTTACGTATCACTAACCATTACGCCAGCGTAAGTAAATAAAGCAGTTCGGGAATGCTGTTTCTTCGGAATTACTTAACAAAAATGAATATTTAAGGCTAGGTGAGAGGTGCGCTCTAATCCTAGATAACATTTATACTATTATTCATGAATTACAAAAATAATTTTTCGAATACGGCTGATAGTTCCAGAGATTAGCGAGTTTAAACAAGCAATCAAATAACTCTTCACCTTTATCATATTAAGTATAGATTACTTAGACATTGTTTTTTGTTATTAAATTGATGTCATAAAAGAAGAACGTTACAATTTTTTTATTCTAGATTACCACAATTTGTTTAGCCTGCTATGTAGAAAAGGAAATAAAGATCAGTCTTTTATTTTTAATTAAAAACATTTTTTCGTGGAAAAAATCTATTTCACCGAAATATCCGAGGATGTTCAAGTTATTGCCGGAGACAACAACTTAGGTAATTGCCTAACAAACCCATCAAACGTTAAGGAACACGTTAGAGTTTGCGTCAACAAAAATTTAATAAATAGATATTTTCCTTCTATATTTGACTTGGTCAAATAACGGCCATAATTTTATATGTATATTTTTACTGACGGTCATATTCTAGTTGGCATGACGGTGACAACTGTTAGTCACTATCCATGGATTCTGTAATAGTTTTCATAGTGATAGGGCATTTTTATGCATTATCTGTCTATTAGCTACCACGCTCAAGTTGAAAATTTAATCCCCATCAGTGAATTCCAGCATCAGCACCTGAGACCATGAACATAAGTCTGTTAACTCTAAGGGTAGACATCTTTTTGCTTTGAAAAAGTTTATACCTACAGTGATGCGAATTAAAAAATCAACCCCAACAAATCTTCGTGTAATTGTAATAGTCTGAGGGGTCGTTAGAACAAACATTCAGCTTAGGGCAAAGGTTAAAACGTCTTGATTAATTTAACCTCGACATTGCCATTTCACGTTTCCTCGGTACAAATAGTAATGGGAATTTTCCCGACAGTTTAGAAATAAAAGTTATATCTTTCTTTTTATTTGTACGCTTTTTATGTTTTAATAAGTTTTTAGTAAAATGTAAAATAATAATAATAAATAATAACATTTCTAATAAAATTTCCAAATTGTCTATCGACGCCGGCGAGACATAAAACGATTTATAGGTCGCTCTAAACTCTGTAGTACTCGAATTTCGTTTCAATTTAATTTGACGACTCTTACTACAACACAGCTTTAGTAATCACGTCACTAGGACAAAACACTTAATCTGATTGTTTGTGAAATTGCTCCTTAGTATTATATCGGATAAGCAAGTCAGATTGCTCCTTAGTATTAATTATATCGGTTGCGCCTGTAAAACCAGCTATGTAAAAAATCTTGGGAGCAGTAAAAACTGTTTTCTTACTAAGAATAAAATTTTGCCAAGTGCGTGTCAAGCCACGCGCAGTATTGGATTCCGTAGTTGCCAATTCCAAACTGTTCGTCCAAATAACATGCTATAAAGGGCAACGTTTATCTACCACCTGGTCAGAATATCAGTGCACCTCGCTGGAATGCGGCGCCTCTCCCACTTCCCCTGTCACCTTTCCGCGCACTCCCCGGTGCGACAGTATGGTTAGCATCTTCGTTGCCGATACACGTCCCGATAATTTTGATATTTTCGCTTTGTTGTTGTTTTGTTTTTTAATATTTATTTTTAAGTTTAGACTGTTTACTGTTAAGTTTGGACTGGTTTGGTTGTTATTAAAATTGTTGTAGCTGTCAAACTGAAGTCATGGGAAAATGCGAGATAAACCCTATCGAATATATATGGAACTTGGTAAAGCAAAGAGTGGCAGATAAAAACATTGACCAATCGGAAAAGAAAATAGAACAACTTACAAAAGACGCGATTAAGTCAATTACGCCAGCTGATTGGAAAAAAAAAAGTGAATCACATGGAGAGACTACAGCGAGAATACTGGGAAAAGGATCATGTAGCAGATGACAAAATCACACAACTTTTAATATCACTAGGGGAAGACAGTTCGGAGAGTTCAGAAAGTGAGATTGAGGAAGATACAATGTCAGGCATAGAGTCAATAATTTATAGTGACTGAGTTTAATAATAAATGTTTTTGTAATCAGAATTATTGTTTTTTAATAACAAACCCTTCATCAATAATAAATTGATTTGAAAAGGTTAGTAATTTTTTTTACCTCCACTTATCTCGAAAAAACCTTTAAAAAACAAAAAACGAAAAAACTTCACACCGTACCCAGACCGCCGATATAACGTCACGAGGTCAGGTGCACAGATATTGTGACCGGGTTGTACATAAAATTGTCTTCATGATGAAGTAATTTTCGTTCGTAAAGATTAATATACCATGCGTAATAATAATACTCATATATCACTTTTCAGTAAGAAAAAAACACACAAAATACCTTATTGTGGCTTTTGTATAAAAGATAGACATACGGTACCGCCAACTTTTTTTAGATATACTAAGGAGCAATATTTTTGTAGAAAATTGCATTTACGCTAACCATTACGCCAGCGCACGCGGATAAAGCAGTTCGGGAGCGCGGTTTCGTCCGACTTACTTAACAAAAATCAATATTTAAAGGTTAGCTGAGAAGTCTAGCCTAATTCTAGATAACTTGTACTATTCCACGTGAATCTGGCAATCGTACACAAAAATGTTCTTTGTGTATACATGATATTTTTTATGTATTTATACAGGGATTTAAGTAATTTTCAATGTAATTTATAAGAAATGACTTCTCCAAGTTCATTTTATAAGTTGATTGACTATTACCTGATAACTTGTAAAGCATACTTCTCTCTGATAGTAATTCTTTTAACTTCATTACATAGACTACCACCGTAATTCTTTTCACATATCCAAAAGCAACCGCTTACTTGGCAGGAGGAGGGGGACACGACTCTAACAAATATTATCATTTTAAAGTTTAAAGTGATTGGTATGGGTATACTAAATTACATCTTTCTAGTAATAAGAATCTCTGAGCTAAGCCGCGAGTAGACAGACAGAAATGGAGAAATTATAAGAATTCCTTCTTGACTTCGGAACCCTATAAACGCTAGCAAACGTCATGAAGTCTAATGGCTCCATCGTAATAATATTTGAATTAACTAGTGGATATCAAATAATATTAGCAATCACATTAGAACATTGCTGATAAGCAATAATTTATAAATAACATGAAATGTTTCGTTTTAGTTTACCAAAAATTGCCTTCTTTTCACTTCGGAACCATAAAAAGTGTATATTCATTCTGTATTAGATAGTAAGATTATATTGCATGTTATATGGGGTTTACTAAATAGTTCCTGTTTAATTTTTTGTTAACAGTTGAAAAATAAACAGCTTTCAACTTATCTGAAAAGTAAAAATTTTACATAGCAAATTTAATAAGCGTAACGAATACAACGAACACTGATTAAAAATACCAAATACGGTTGGTACAAATCTCCTACTTTCCCGAGGGCATGACACAGACTCTGGATCTCTGAGAAAGAATCGTGTAATCTCAAAATGCTGTGATGGATCGCAACGGTGAAGTTTAGGCTCCCTGGGTATCCAAGACCATGTGTATATAGCACAAAATGCTATGATGAAGAGCTGCGGTGAAGTTGAAGCTATGATGGCTCAGTGTTGGCGCGCGTTACCATCTTGAGCTAGGTCGTCACTTAATAACAGGTGAGGTTGTAGCAATACTGTTAAACCTATAAACGATAAAAAACTCCCCGGGTATCCAATACCTTGCGTGATGCGTGTGTACCACAAAATTCTGCGATGAAGCGCAGCTGTCGCGAAAGCGAAACAATAAATAACAAAATGAAAATAATAAGTGGCAACACTATCTGGGGTGTATTGAGATTATCTGTGGCAGACGCGGTGGCGTGAGCGCGGACGAAAAGGGCGAGGCCGATCCCGATTGGGGTAAGAAAAAACGGAGAGGTGGAGAAATTGCGATGGACGCCGCGCTCGTCTGATTAAGGCATTATTACTTGCGACGGCAACCAGGTCGGAGCCTGCAACAGACAGGTAAGTGAACATATAATATCCAAGGGATAGTGTTACAAGATAATATTGTGCGTATCAATTTACCGTCAATCAGTAACGAGGCTGTCTGCGGGCAGTACCTTGGTTTGAGCAATTTGAGATATCAGTTACGATGCTCTTTACGGGCAGTGATCAGATAACTAGTTCAGAATGTTTTCGAACATTAATCAGTACCATCAGACAAGCGAGGCTCGGGGTAGCTATAGGGGAGATTGGAGGCCATTTGGAGGCAACCCCAAAAAACCTCAGCAAGCAGAGGCAGCAGACAATCAGGTTGAACCAGCCCTGTATTGGGTAATTAGAATATCAGCAGACAATCAAGTTGAACCAGTCCTGTATTGTGTAATCAGAGAACCTAATATATCAGTATCATGTATACTCAGGTATACATGCAAGCAAACTCACAATTCAGACATTCATCCAGTACTCGCGAGTGCTTGGCGATAGCAGCGGTGAAGTTTAAAAGCGTGGCTTATTATGTAGATGAATTCGGTACGCGAGTACGTAGTCAACTGTTGTTTTTAAAGCGCTCGTCCGTTACCTCACTGATTGCCAGACGAGAAGAGTCATTACTCGGCAAGAGTGACAGTCATTCTGATATTCTCATTCAGTAACTCAGTAATACGTCTTGCGTTGCGCTGGGACTAGACTTATAATAGGTATTTACAATATATTCCAGTCCCAGTTTTAATCTTACCGTTTTACCATCTAGATTTTTCGACCACATCTTCATCTAAAATTATGTAGGAAATAATAACAGATATGACCACAAGTACCACACAAAATTATGATAATAAACCTGTTCTGTTGACTCAAGCTTAACCTTTCACTGTGTTTAATGTAGTAGTAGGCCGATGTTGACAATGATATTTATGACAATTACCGTCCGCGGACCCTACGTCCCGACGGTCTCAGCAGCGAGTAAACGAACAATATTTTGTGTACTGTAATTAACTACTTACGTCGACTCACATACATTATATGTTTAAGTACAATAAAGAAACTTTTAAATAATTAAATTAACCTTGTTAAAGATAATGCGTATTGGCGTTGTAATTTCTGTTCAACACCATTTAATAAATTACATTTTGATTTGTGAAGTGAACATTCCAAATACTTTTACGAGATCAGAATCTACGTGTAAAGCGTGGTATGAAGGCTAATCAGGCTTAGAGGTTTTTCAATGGTTACATTCGTATTCTAAATATAAATGGATTTAGGATGAATATAAACTTTTTGAATATTCAACAAATTCCACATGAATAAAGTTGCGTTAATATAATTATATACTCAGGTTTTAATGCCTTAGAGTAAATTAACAATCACTATTACCATTTTTTTTTGTATTTTCATCAGTTTGTCCCCAGTGTAATTTAACAGGGTCCTTGTTTTGGGTGAAATGAAGTGGCGATGTGTTGTTGTCTTGGCTCCTTAATCATGGATGTTTCCCGTTACGGCCAACATTGTTGGCGCAACCACTTTTAGTCCAAGTTATACATTTCTGATTTGTATAGAATGCCTGCAATGCCAATGGGAGATTTTGATGAATAGAGGTTTTATGGGCCTGAAAGGATTCATATTCTATCAATAATGTACTTGAAAAACTTGAAATTATTTTTGCTACATGAATTTTTCTTGTTTTTTCTTATCGTTTGTTTGACGATCCCATTATTTGAATCGTAAATATTCAATTGAAGGTTTATATTTATTAATTTAAATATTTTCTATTATTCAACATAACCGATGATTAACAATTATCATTACATAACTTAGAAAACAAAAACATATGCTAAACTACTTACAAAAAAAAAAACACAAAAAAGAACGCTTCAGTTAGGTCATGACAACAGCTCTATTATTTACTTTATTTAGTCAAAGACCAGCACAGTTTTAATACTAGAAATATACATAAACAAGTCGTATAGTGTTTTAGACTTAGTAAGATTATAAAAGATTTTTTGGTAATAGTGTTAGGTTCTATAATAATATCCCGACGCACATTACTGATTTGCCGGACAATGAGTTCAAAGACCATGTCAAGCAGTTTTTACCTTAAAAAGGTTATTATAGGGTGGGGGTCATTATGTGAATGATAGTGATGTCTGGAAGTGACCTCCTCTCTGTACATCCACTAAATTATGAATATGATAATATGATTATTATTTGTAAATATTATTCATACAGATGGAAAATATAATAATTAAAGAAAAGATAAGCCCGATCGAGTTTATGCCTAAATTGAATAAAGTGTTTTTTGGTATTGTTTTTTATGCTATTTAATTTTCTAATACAAATCTGGGCTAGCTAACCAAGATATCAGATATGAAGTTAAAAATTTGTCGCCAAACATCTATCGGTATGTTTCAGCAGTCACACTTGAGAGCCCGTCCTCCTTCTTGGCTTAAAATATTACCATCTTGGGCCACATCATGATTTTACATCAGTTTGGATTGGCAAACCATCATGTTGTAAATCGATAAAATCTCTTAGTAATTGTAAAAAAAAATACAACAGACTGACGATAATTGTACACAGGTCATTTCATAATTGATATACTATAGGAAATAATAATAATGTGAGTAACAAAAAAATACTGCGTAATAAAAGGGTTGGCGCACCACTATTATTAAATATAATTGTCTTGTCTTTTTATTAATAATACACAAAATGTTAGTTATTCATCCAAATTTAGTTTATCGCTTTCAAAGTATGCTCCTTCAGAAACGATACACTTACGACAACGAATACTCCAATCAATAAAACATTTTTTAAACGCTTTTTCCGGAATTGAGGTTCCTTTCGTTGCGAATTCTTCTTCATGTCTTCAACCGAATAAAATATTATATTAAAATATTATATTCATGGAAAACATTCGCAAGTGGTAAGGCGAGTGAATTTTAAAGACAACGAACTTTTCAAATCTGTACACTGATATTTTAAACAAAATGTAATTTTAAACTATAATTTTTTAGTTGGTAATGATGTGATGTGTGTCAAGTGATGATTTATCTCAGGATAAATCAATAATATATCTACAATAATAATCACAATCACTTGAAGAATATTGTGAATACAGAAATGACAACTGACAGAGAAGAGTGGAGATGGATAATATGTTTTTCCGACCCTATTTAGGTAGGATAAGGGTAAGAAGGCTTGGTAAATGCAAAGATGGCTCAGTGGTAGCGTGTACGGACATCGCGTCGATGGTTGTGAGTTCAAACTCCTGCTATGAGCCTGAGCTTTCGGTGAAGGTAAACCATAGCATGATGGTAGGGCTTTTTCTAATGCCGGTATGGCTAGCTACCACCCTCAAGTTGAACATCTGTCGCCAAGCACCAATAGGTGTATGCCGGTAGCTGGACATAGGTGCCAGTCTTTTACTAGGCTTAGCGTGTTAGGCTTAGGCGACATCGTCACTTAACATCAGGAGAGATTGTGGCCACAACACCAAACCCATAACATGAAAAACTACTGTATGTGGCTAGTTTAATCCTAATGTGTATTGTTATTTATTTTTGTAATTGATACAAATAAATTTTCATATGATCTTTAAATTGTAAATTTTAGGGATTTTAATGATTTTCCGGGATTTCCATTTAGAATTTTTAAAATCCATTATTTTACAAATGAAACCTAATTTTACTTATTCAAATATTTTAAGTACTAGATACATATAAACCAAATAAATTTTACGTATCTATAAATAAAGTACGGTTCTAGAACAGTGGTGAACGTTGAGAGTAGAGGATTTAGCGACAGTAACGACCATCATGAAAGGCACTAAATCAAACACAGCGAAAGTCAAAGAGCTCAATCTAAAAGAGCTGAGTATACACTGCTGAATCCGAAAATGAGACGACACGAAACTAATCATGATGATGAATTTCCGCATGCTTGAGATGCTAGCATACAGTTCCACGCTCTTCATTGCCTTTGATTGGCTTCCTTGAACATGTATTTGAACGTGGAAGCCTTGCAATCAATTCGTCGGACAGAAAACATTGAGTTCTATAAATATAGATATGGCGAAATACAAAATTATGTATAATCATTGAGAGTACGTTGTAGTTACGTCAATAAAATAATAAGGGCAAACTCTCCCAGTAAATTGTTGGGTTAACTCTCCCAAGGAAATTACGGTCGGCCTCCACGACCTATAAACTGTACAAGTAATTGGATACTTCTAAAGTTGCCAGTAAAATAAATAAACTAACTTATGTAACGATTTCCTCCTCGTTTAATAATAATTCACCATTTTTTATAGTAGCATAGCAAAGTGACTCATACTATGCCTGATGGTCAGCACAGTACAATTCAAAAATAAAGACGACCATCGAAAGTGCGATACGTCAAACGAAAAAAGAGTAACTGAGACGGGTTTATCACAATGTGCATGGTGCGAACCAGTCGAGTAAAGATCCCTACCATTGCTCTTCATTACTGAGTTTACACTGGCTGCTCCCTGAACGCGAACCGCCTAAGCGTTCCACGGGTATTACACTTAGTTCCAAACCAGCTGGGTGAAATCGTCACTCACTATCACCTGCTAAACACTAATTGAAGCTTAGTAGATGGAAAGTTGGATTGAAGACCACTTCGATGGATGACTATCAAATACAACTGCTGGAACACACTTGGACTTGAACACACTCACGTGCTTGGTGACAAATATTTATTTGAGGGTGGTAGCTAGCCAAAAGTACATTAGAAAATATTCGATCACCAAACTATAGATTCGTCACGATGTAAGATTCAAAGTTATCTTGATTGAAACGGTATCCAAACACGCTACCACTTAATTAGAATTGTTTCAAATGAAAGTTTCTTAGATTAATGAATTTTGTATAAAAAAATAAAAATCTAACAAACTTTTACTACGTTGCAATTAAAAGTTCGGAGCGCGATCTGGGAAGGAACTCTGCCGTTATAAGGAGATTTACAGTAACTACTTGTGTCATGGTTTCGAGAAAAAATGAGAGTTAAAGTTTTTTAGTGTTCAAAATTGTTACTCCTTTAAATTAAGACGTCAGCATACCCGTGAGCCATTCTTCAGCCGAAATACACTAAAATGTGTCAGTTTTTGTTTAAAATTACTTATGCTTATTATTATGTTAATTATCAGTCTAGGTATATTAATAAATCTCTAGTACTGTCTATACATAAATTTAAGATTTTATTCGAAATTTCCCGTTAGACATCCTATTTAAGGAAACTGATCATGAGAATGATGTTAAAAAAAACTTTCTCTGTGTTTACCTGTGCCTGTATTTCTCATTTTAACTCAAAAACGCCTTGACCGTTTTTATGAAAATTTGTACACGGGAAGCTTATATCGTAGCTCAATTGGTAGACTATAAAAATTGAGAATATTACTTTTTTTTATTAATTGTGAAATTCTGGTGAAATTTTGTAGACGGGAAGCACGTGGTAGCAGGGAAGCATTTCATAATAGATAGGCTATAAGAATTGACAATAATATTAATAACAATAAAATTACGAAACGAAAACTATTACTGCGTAATGAACGCGTGTGGAGCCGCGGGACACCGATAGTTATAATATAATATAATTATGCAAATTATAATTATCAAAATAGATTAAATTAATTCAGTTAAAAAATTGAGCTTATTATCGCTGTTTAGCGACCAAATTTAATAAGCTTACTATCAACAAAACAGCAAAACTAACTTATTAAGTTATTTGAGGTGCCTTCCCCTTCGGACGGGAATTCACATGTTTTATTTATCTTCCCAACTTTAGATCTAATATTTGTCGTCGTTATGCATGAGGTAAACAATGAGCGTTAGAGTTTGGAAACTCTTGCCTGTGATGTCCTATAAATATATGGAAATATTTCCTACTAACCGTATTCCCAAGTTTCTATTTATACTGGACTGTATATTAGATTTCTTATACTAACTTGGTGAAATAACTGTACACCACCTGATTGTAAGTAAGATATAGTCTACAAACAATGGCGACCGTTGGTAACAGATTTCATTATCAATTATCGATGTCATGCCGGATTGCTGTAATGCCTCTTCACATCTCATTTGAAGGTCATAATATTATACAGAACGGGGAACATATTGAGGTAAAGTTTCACCTACCGCCGTGTTGCGTCCGATCATGCTTATATACTGAGCTCTTGCACTAAAGGTAAATAATTCATTACAACCCCGTCTCCCAGACGGCCGAACAATAAGAGACGCCCAAAAACCCATCCTATAGGCAGAATAGGTACTTGCATTAACATAATTTTACCAGAGTAAATAAGATAGATGTGTTAAAATAACTACGTTCTTTGTTTACACTAAATATATTTTGGAAACAAATTAATTACTCTCCAAAATTATGTTCAAATATGTACTTACGTAATATGTTATATTTCTTTGACGTTCATAATATAATAGAATAACTCCAAAAATTTATCCCGCGCGCCAACAACATGATGAGATTAGTCAACAATGATAATAATGTACATTCATTTTACCGAATTATTATTGTGTAAAAAGAATTTAATGTTAGAAGTAAATTTATATTTATTATGTATATGACTTAATGTTTATTTATACAACGTTAAATTACTTTTACATTATTAAAAACAGACAGTTCAGTGATTTTACATTATTAATTCATGGCTAACTTCATCATATTGCACCTACGTCAAATATCAATTTCAACCTAGTTTGCATGCGGATTCCTTTTACACTAGGTAAGCATTATTAAAGGATTTTAGGTAACCCTAAATTGGTGAAAATGGGAAGAAAAATTTGTATGAAAATCAGTCTAAGTATTTAGCAATTCAGTTAAAAATTAAAAATGGCTATAATATATACAATAAAAAAACAAAATTACACCTAGCGAAGCGGGCGGGTACCACATATAAGTATGTACGTATAAGGAACTTATACTTTGTTCCCACTTTTTCAGTACAGAACAGCATTTCAAGTGTAACAAAGAGTCATAGCTATAAACAATTAAAACATGTTGACAATATGGGAAATAAATAAAAAACACAATTTAAAAAAAAAACTTTTTAATTTCATCACAATAAATACATCATCATGTACCGCCGCCTATATCTAAATAAAAGTATCGCCTGTAAGAGAAGAAAATAAACATCTAATAATATGTATTTTTATTTAAATAGATGTTATAATTTTATTCTACAAGTACAATTTATAAATATATAAGCCATTACTTTTTTATATGAGTTGTTAAGTATATTAGAATGATACTGAAATAATTTTTTTAATACAATTATATATGTACCTAAAGTAAATTATATATAAAAAATAGAAATAGATAAAATTTGTGTTTATTTGTTAAATTTTGTAGAAATATTAATTGGATAAATATAAAGGGATAGATCGATTTTATCAATTTTGCGGTACACTTGCATTTATTTGTACACGTATAAATTTGAATAATCCCCTTCTCCCATAATTACGTATTTCATAAGAGCAAAGCGATAACAGAAAACGCTAAATATACGCACAAAATGGAAATCTTAAATTATGGTTGGTACATAATAAAAATCTGCCATTTTGAAGCCGATATTATATTAATGGTTCATTTTTATTTACCTTTTTAAATCGTGATTATTGAACAGTCCCAGATACTTCAAATTTCACGCACAATTACTAGAGTTGTCCTTGTTATTTCATAATATTGAAGTGCTCTTTCCAATTTATTATACGAAATATGAATACTTCTATTCTTTATAAATTCTATGCTTGATTGGGTCGTAGCAGGTGCGTAGCCTAGAGTAGGTATCTAATTAGCGGCTAATATATTTTCCTAGTAAAAAGTAAGCGAAATAGGTATACTAAGAATTATTTTCGTTTTTATTTAAGGCTAGCTGGTGTTCGGAGTATTTGTTGGGCGTATGCTTTTTTAAAATTAATATATCATAATAGCACTTTTGTAATCATAAGGGACAATTTAAAAAGTTTCATCAAAATCCGTTAACAGATTTCAAGTCAAATCCGTTCAAACATACATACAAATTTATAGTAAGTGCTTAGTATATTATATTGTATAGATAAATATTGTTTTGTCAGAAAATAAGTAATAAGTAATTAATTTAAATAAAATAAGGTAAAAATTAAATTTAAGTTAATTTTAAGATTATAACTCAGATTAAGCGAAATTATTAGTATTTGCTTGATTTTAGCGTCGACATTGTAACACAAATAATCTTTTTATAGTTTATACTTAGACAATACCTTAATATAATATAATATTTTTCCCTAATCAATTATCTTAAAGAAATATAAAATCGTTAATAGAAATCTTACTATATTATTAAAAGTCCCCCGCCGCGTCTGTCTGTCTGTCTGAACGCGATTAATTCAAAAACTAACAAACGGCTTTTCATACAATTTTCATCAATAGATGAAGTGATTTGTGAGGAAGGTTTAGGTGTATAATTCATTGTTTTATGTAAATTGGCTGAAATATGACGATTATTGTTGAAGATGTCGGAAAAAATCATGCCGACTGGGAGATTTACTGCCATGTGCCGCGTAAACCAATATGTATTACTGTACTACCCGAGCGAAGCCAGGGCGGGTAGCTAGTATAATCTATTTCATTGCACAGGTAAATAATGCTTAGCTATAAATTAATTTAATAAAATTAAAGAAACAATAAAAAAAACTAATTTCAATATTCTATTCCTTATTCTAACACTCTATTAATATATATTTTGAATATTGTGTGCTACGTATATAATTAAAAATATGTATTATATAATTTATTTTTATTATATATAATTAAATATACATAAGTTACTCTATGTTCCCATATTCAGTTGCTGATAAATTCTTAGTAAAGTTTATAATACATTGCTTCTACAAAGACTTGTTCATTACTTTAGAATAACGATGTTTCTATACAGTTTTATTTTTTTCATAAAAATGAATATTATTTCGAAACGTTAGAACATTGATGACAGGACATTGGAATTAAAACGGCCTTATAGACCAAAAACTCGAGACGGTTGCATTTAAAAGAGCTGTAAGAAAAAAAACCTGTACAAAATTTCATTCTTTTCGATTTGGCTAAGAAAGAAAATCTTAAATTGATCTCTTATTTTTTATTAAAATTTCTGAGCAATTTTAAAACAACTTAAATTGAAGTCTCCAGAGTTGAATGCCTCACTGCGGAATTAAAACAACTAAAAGTTTATGAAACACGTTGTTCAAAAGCAGAACAAATCTTATCTACACGCACGGGTAAAATATAGTTAGACCAATCCTGAACTTTCCTTATTAATTTATTCAAGAATATTTTTGTTTTTTAATGTAATTAGCAAACGCGAATGGTAATCGAAAGTCAGTGACTACTTATGAACAAACTAATAACGAAACAAGGGTCGCGGTGTTACTCGCAAAATAAAACCACAGCGTAAAAATTAACAATGGAACGCATTGTCTTTGAAGTTTCGCGAAATACCGCTTCCGTTTAATCATACGTCATACCTCATCATTTTTTTTACTTCGTTGGGTGTCTTTTTTCTGATTAAAGGTTGTCCCTCGGATTTCCATATCTCCCTATATTAAATAAAAGAAAACGATTACCTTGATGTGGGGCCAAGAAGATACGGAAACAGGTATATTTTCAAAAAAGAATGGTATGTAATTACAATATTATCAGTCTTCGATGCAATTTGTTTGATGAGTTCCCTTAATAAATTAAGTCCCGTGGAGTAATTGCAATATTACGCACATTTTACGCACATTTTGTGCGACGTTGAGAGCCAAAGGTTTAAAAGGGTTTTTTGAAAGGCTCTTGTAAATTGAATGCAAGTGGACTCCCGGCAATTGAGAACGAAAACGAACGAAATATTTAAAGTAATAAAATGTATCAACCCGCAATGGTGAGTCCAAAGTGAGTGAATGGTAAATTGGGCACGCATCCGGCCTGTTTTTGCACCGCACACCCCGTACGATTACTCGGTCTAGACGTATCTGTTGGCCGACTGTTTACTCTTTACACTGGTCTACCTTCAAATTTCGGTGTCACTCGCAGGAAAGTACAAAAGAAATTTGTCGTGATAAAAAATACACTTTATGCGCTTTCGGACTTCAATTGAAATATATATCATCAATTTTGAAAACCAAACAAGAAAACCATCGAAATATTTATATAATATTAATATTGGTTGTTCAGAATTGGTGTCAAACATTTACAATATAAATTCCTTTTTATATTAATAAGTCAATATATTATTTTAATCCGACTATATCATTCGATAATAATATAACTATATCACTACGAAATTCAATTCAATACGCACTGCCGAATTTACAAATAATGTCATATACAAATTTTAAATAAAATGAGTAAGCAACTATTTTAAAACACATTTATGTCCATGAAGTTATTTAGTTAATTTCAGACTCTATGTATAAAATAATATTATAATTGTATAAAAAGCTCATTGATCCAAATTTATTCGATCTGGACGACTTTTATACAGGACGAATAGCATGTTATAAGCAAAAGGTATAAAAAACAGCTGCAAATTTATGTATTTTATACATATAATAAATATACATTTATTTCATTATATATTGCACCATAATTATTAAACAATTAAAAGTTATAAAAGTTTTTCATTCTATGTAATTTATAAGAATTGTTATAATTACTTTTTTTTATTTGTAGCAAATTTATTTAGGAGTTTATTAATATAATAATAGTATGAATGGTAAACAGATTTTATAAGAAAATATTACTGAATTGATAAAATTCAAAACAAGATTACATACCTATATACGATAGTTTGTTTATCCCAGATTTAATTCATTTTGTATACTCTTATAATTCTAAAATACTAAAAGCACATCAAAATACATTTTTATTATATAGTTATAGTATATTATCTTCATTTATTATATACAAAACATATAATATGTACCACATAAATTCTTGTTTAAAGCCTGTTCCATGCAATTTTGTATAATCGTCATACGAAACTCAAGACATATGTACCTTTATATTATGTTCATTCTTTAATGCGTAATTACATTTTTTAAATGTTGTTACAAAGTATCAAATATAACATTATTATGTTGCTAGGTGTAAAAACTAAATCAATTTATATTACGAGAAGCGTTCTTTATACTAAATACTTGCTTTCAATGTAATATGACATTTATTAAAAAGAAAAACGAAATACTTTCTCAAATCCTTAATATAAATAATATTATCTTAATTGAATTTAGGAACCTAAAAATCAACTAAAAGTTATTTTGTTCCCATTTAATACTATAGACAAACAATGCATACGATATTTATATTGATACTTCTAATAAAGGTATATCGTGTTTTTCAATTACTTTACTCTCTTTCTTTTCCATGCACGTGAATAAAAAAAACTCTAAATAATCTCTAAAGTTATTAATTAAATTAGATTAAAGGAAATTTCAGTGCGAAATAGCAAAATATTTATAAAAATACGAATGTCTTGAGAAACGAATATTTCACCATTTTTATAATAAATAAGACGATATAATAATAATATAGATAATTATTCATAGATAGGGTGCACTTATCGATATGTTCACACTATGTGTGGGGGCAGAGAATTTGAAGTGCCATTTAGGAATGTGTACACAAGTTCTATATATGCACTTAATGTTTTACACTACACTTATATTACTATTAAACCTTATTTTGAATCCACAACTAATATTTTTAATCCATAATGTTTACTTTCCTACTAATTTACGGTATATTACTTAGTATGTATTACAAGACAATTGATCCAAAAAGGGGTCAGAATTTTTTTTTTGTTTCTATGTTTTGTTGTAAGTACCTAGTAAACAGGCATGCTATCTACCTAATGTTAAGTGGTCATTGCAGCCTATAGCTATATATATCAACGTTACAAGGACCGCATTCCTGAAATCATGTAATAATAGGTTACTAGTCCTACTGAGGTCATACTTAGAACGCATCGTGTGTCAGTATCTACGTATTGCCAAACGCACCCGTCAGACCGGAACACGGCAGCACGAACGCTGGTTGCTTTTTGGCAAAAATATATGGTTGTATGTTTCTGTAGTTGAACCTTACACAGGGTCTATCACTCTTAATAAAAGTATATTGAAATCATAATATAAAGACAATTGAAATGTAATTATAATAAAAACAAAAAATAATAATTGGGTTTTGAAAAAAATAATTAATAAATGGAAAGATCATATATAAGTATTATAACAAAACTATTTTTAATTTTTTTTTCGCTATGACGCTCGTGACGTCATAATGTTAATTTAAACCCATTATAGCACATAGCTTTAACATTATGACGTCATAAACCTGGCGACCAATCGTGGCGCGTTCGTAGTCATGTGATTCTAATAAAAACAATTTTTTAAGAGCTTTTCCAATTGACTATTAATATAATTATGATAAAGCTTTACAATACATAAAAACAACGTTTTTTTTAACTCTACTGCTAATTTGCTAGTGTTCATCCGTAACTTCCATTTTTTTAACGGTAAAAGCTGTTTTGAAAAATCATTTTTCAAATTAAGAGTTATTTAAATTTACAAATATAATTTTAGTTAAATAAAATTGGCCTATTAGTCGTAGAGATAAGATTGTAAAACTCAAATATGGAATTTTTATTTTCTATATTTGCTTAGCGTATTTTATTATAAGTAAAGTTATCAAATCGGCTGTCGATACAAATAAAGCTTTACCTTTCGTGATGTGATATCAATCAGGAGGTGAACTCCATAGAACTTCATAAGACTTCCATCTATGTAGAATAGTAATATTTTTTTGTAAAAAAATAACAACTAGTTATGTTCAAAAAAGTTTCGGAACGATAAATTATCAATATCAAAAAAAAAATTCAATATAAAAGTAACTAAAAACTTGATAAAATTATTGAATATATTCTTGAATACAGAATAGCAGATGTGATCAGACTCGAGGGCTTAATTTGCAATTAGGAACCTCTTGAAAGGAGGTTATTGCCCTGTCTGGATGTTCCACGTCATAACGTATATCATTAACCTAACCATCCACAAGTGGAGGAACTTTAAAAATATAAATCGACGATTCTAAAAGTTCTTGGTAATGAAATTGAAATGACCTGCTAAAATAAAATATGCATACATACGATTTTTATAGCTATCATTTTTGTTTTTTTTTTTCAGGAAAATATGTTTTTATACTACTAAGGTGGCAAACAAGTATACGGCCCGCCTGACTGTAAGCGGAAACTGTAGCCTATGGACGCTTGTAATACCATAAGCATCAGTAGCGTGTTGCCGACCTTGAACGCTCCCTCCCCAAGGAGATCTAGAAACCCTACTCAGCGCAGGAATACAACACAAGGGTATTTGGCTGCGATCTTCCGTAGGGTGGACTAGTCAGACCGCCCCAAATAAAGAGAAATAGGTAGTCCCAGACTACTTTGCGATCATCGCTTAGCGTGGATGAGTACGATGAGTTCAGGTGTATACTTCTATGATCATATTTAGAAGTATTTTTATCCAAATTTCAAAGTTAGTTACTACATAAATAGTCTAACAACTTTCAATATAGATATGTGCTATTACTATAATATAAAAGTCGATATAATATTATACTATTTATTTTAATACAATCTACTTTGTAAATACTAGAAATACCTATTCGTTGTATCGTAATATACAAGTTTGCAAAACAATACAATGTCTAACATTGTTTAAAAAAGATATATTTTGATATGATATATATATGCACACAGAATGTGAAATTTTTCCTAGATATGCATTACGATAAGCATAATCATACACTTTCTGTTATTTCATAATAAAAGTGTTTTCGCTTTGTATTCATCGCTAAGAGTATGTACAGAGCTTAAATTTCTGAATATATTCAATTCTACGAATGAAGTCGCAACTAGTATGAGGGTAAATTCAACAAACGGTTTAGCTTTGGCTTTCGTTGCAATATATATATATTCAGAAATCTATTATTATGATCTTATTTTAAACAAAATGTAGTTATTTTTTCCTTACCATTTTCACGTCTCTGGATAGAATTCTACAAAACAGCGTCACTAACTTTAAACTTGTCAAAATTAGAGTAGTATGAAAACCTATTAAGGAACTTCTATTACCTCGTATATTCTAATAGGTACACTAATTTTATTTTAATAGAGCAAAATAAAAAGGCCATTACCAATGAATACACCTTATAAAAGACCTTCAAAAAATTCACTATGCTTTCATATATCTATAGGAATATAATTTTAATACTAATAATTAGAAATAGTAAACCTTATCCGTAGCTTCGAAGTGGACATGCTTCTTGCCGTGCGGCGGCAGCACGACCAACAACCATCAGGCCGGAGTCCCCTTTTTGTTACCCAATTTAACATCCGCCACATCTTTGATCATATTAGGGCTCACTTTATTACCAATTCTGTCATCATCTCTGTCACTAGGTTCATTGATCTCCGGGATGGGAGTCTTACTTTTCTGGGGATCAGCGTAACTATCGGCCTGAGTCAGGACCTCTTGGACGTGGATGGTTAGTTCGGGCCTGACGACGTGCGTGAACGGAAGGAGAGCTCCGGCGACGTCCATGGTGTTGTTGATGTTTCTGTGCCACAGCTCGAGCACGACGCTGCGCCGTTGCTACTTGTACCGAGGTGGTCCAAGCCAACCGCAGCCGAACACCTTAGAACAATAGCCATATATACATTTCTACGGTAGATTTCTTTATTGTAATATGGATATTCGTTTTACCTATACACCTGTTCTCTTTGTACTGTAAAACAGGAGAAAAGCTTATATCGACCAGCCTTAATCTCTACATATTGTTTCTCAAAGGGCAACGCTAAATTTCCCTTAATTCTTTATAAAACATAATTAATCAAACATCATTTTAAAATGTATGTTCCCCGCTATCGTCGAAAAATAGACATATTACAGTGTAAAATTATTTTTATACACTCTGTTTAACTAACCTGACAGTTGTTAGATTGTTTATATTCTATATCGATAATGTACGAAACATTCGACGGGTAAACTAGTATAACTTATTAATGCAGTAAAAAAGAGTTGGACAATGTTTAGATTATATTTGAAAAACTCACTCTCACGATATAACTACCTAAATGATGTATACGGTGGATAATTATGAGAATGATAGTGATGTCTGGAAATGATACCCTCTCTGTACAATAAATGGTATACCGTACTTAACATATAGCAGCGGATCTCTTTTGGTTTGTTTCGTTTCGGAATCAGCCAGCTGTTGACGAGGCTTACAGGTTTACAGCGATCACCGGTGATAGAGAACTAAGTTCTCACTGGTTACCCTTGTTTTTAGATTGTGCTATGCTTACCATCAGGCACAATGTAGTCACTTTGGCTTAGTACTATTTAAAAAACTAACTTTTACCATCACTGAAAACTTTAACACAAAATCACTTTCTTTACCGTCTTAAATGGTCCTAGCAAATTCTTCATAAGATTCTCAAAATCGTATACTCTTGAAAAGAAGGTTAGTAACATACCTGACAAATTATGAGAGCTATGAGAAGCAGAACCATCAACGCTAAGACGGCCCACACGACACCGAGCTGCGTGAGAGCGAACACGTACAGCGTTCTGTGACACCACTGATTCGGTTCGAAAAGTGTTGGCGTGTAATCTGGCCACATGATACCGAGCGTCCAGTAGTTCCCGAACGCAAACCTGTTTCATTATTTTACTATGATTATAAAATATAGCCATAGCGTGGATGAAGGCAAAGGATTCGTAAACGTGAGAAAATTCAATGACATCTAATTTTATTAGACGTCCTGTTCAGAAAAAGCGGTCACAAATGTATATTAATAATCCTGTAGTTCTGTCTATATATGTACATTTTTCCAAATTTCCCGATAAATATTCTACATAAAGGACACTGATTACGAATATGTAGTTTTTTTTTGTGTCCGTCTGTTGTTTTTATGTCCAGATTTAACTTAAAAATGACTTGACCGATTTTTATTAATTCTTGTATACGAGAAGTTAAGTAGTAAGAATACCCGCTAGTGTGTGATACCCGATAAAGAAGCCGCGGGGCACCACTACTTAATATATAAAATTATAAAAAACTCAGTAACTCATGAAAATCTCGTGTTATAATAATTCAATTAAAAAAACGCTGAAATCAAGAGAACACTACTAATTTCCTATAATGTAAAGTTTAATTATCTATTTCATTTAAATTAATGTTTAAATAACTACTTACTAGAGCTTACTCTTGCTTGTCTCTTGTTATCTTGCTTACTCTGTAATATAATTATATAGAGAGAATAGTGCCACCGGTCATTCAACATTGTGAAGACCGAGCTTCGCGATCTGCACGTTATAGGCAAAACATTCAAAATTATACAAGCGTTTTGGTTCCAAATTGCTTGTCTAGAGAAAACATATGCGTTACCGTATTTAATGAAGTGTACTTACCATTAGGTTATTACACTAATTATATTTTTATGAGCAAATATTATATTAAAGAATTCGCCAAGTATCAATAATGTATGACTAGTAAATAACTATTTGTTCTTAACATAGTAACACATCTGTTTAGTTTAACTATAACAAATTTCTAGAAATTCATTTATTCATTATTATATTAGCCTATTATTCATTTTCTGTTCTTATGTACATATTTATTGAACTTCTTATACAATAACTAACAGTACGCCCGCGCCTCCGCACGCATTTATTACGCAGTAATTATTTTTGTCCCGCAATTTTATTTTTACTCATATTATTGATAATTCATATAGTCTATCAATTGATGAATGATATATATATTTCCGTGTACAAATTTCATCAAAATCGGTTGTGAACTATTTTTTTAATTCCTTAATATATTTTAGATAAATTTCTTTGGAAATTTCTCTCTACTTGTGGCAGGCCGAATGGTGGAAAACTTCTACCCTACAGAAGATTACAGCTAAATGACCTAGTGTTATGTTATTGAGGTCAGTAGGGTTTCCTAAGCTCCTTTGGAAAGGGGGATTCAACGGCAATGCGTCCATAGGCTACGGTAGCCGCATACTAGCAGGCGGACCATATGCTTGTTTGCCATCATTGTAGAACTATAAAAAAAGATTTTTGGACGAATTTTATAGCGTATCATTTATGGAATGACGTATGATTCTCGTCTAAAAAATTTAATCAGAATCGGCTAAGAATATATGAAAATATATTTTTTTACGATTTTTATAATTATTATCGAAAATTCTTATAGCCTATCAATTGGACCAATGACATAAGCTTCCCGTGTATAAAATTTCATAAGAATTGATCAAGTCGTGTTTGAGTTAAATCCCGTCATACAGACGGACAGAGAAAAAAAAAGAAATATGAAATAAAAATGTACGGACAGAAGTACAGATTTATTAATATAAATATACATGAAGTAAAGAAAGCTATAGGGTAATAAACAACATAATTAGTAATTCAAAGAAGATATTTTCATCATTATAATCGATACATAACTATATATATATACCTTCAACAACATACCTAAGTGAGTTACAATTCAAACATTTTGGTTGTTCTCCGGTTATTTACCAGTACAAGCCAGTTTCGCAGTCGGGAAAATGTATTAAAATCGTTTTAAATCTTCTCACTTACCATCCCATGAGGAATATCGTTAGCGTGTACGCCAATAAAGTTTCAGGAACGCTGGCTGAGGAGTTGACGTTTCTGCTGGCGAGCTGGGCCCAGAGGAGCCAGCAGATCCCAGCACCGCCGGCTGCTCCTCCCACCACCATGTACACAGGTATGCGAGGCTCGGCGGGACAATCACGTATATATTGAACACCTACATGACAGGTATGAAGTTTCTTCTACTCGCCTTCACTTACATTTCAAATAGTATTAAAATCCGACAACGATAGTATCCCCGTGTTACCGCTAGGGGCACTGTTAGTAGATTATATGGTATACTAGCTGTGCCCCACGGTTTCACCAGTGTTAAATTTACTAGACTAACTCTCCATCGTGCAGCCTATCGTTGTACTCACATCCAATACTTGCTTACAGCTTGCCAGATTGCTTGACGTCCATGGTTATTGCTCCACTCTTTAGAGTTATAGCGTGAAGTTATATATCCTATAACCTAAAATGAAAAGGCTTTTCCAAATTTGACTGGTAGTTCCAGTGATTAGCGCGTTCAAACATACGAACAATCTATTGAGTTTTATAATATTAGTATAGATTACAAAATTTTCCATCGTATACAAACTTAGACATCTATGAGAGACTGTATCCAACTTTGTCCTCAATATAAGTAAAATATGTTGTCTCAATACACACTCAAGCTGCATCTGACACAAGCATAATGAAATTACTCGTATTCGCATCAAATACCAATCCAATCAATCCAATAGAACTGAACATGTCATTCCAGAAGGATCTAATAATAATCTATAAATCCCGATTACAATCAACATATAAACAGAAATAACTAACAACCGGTATTCGGTAGTTAAACAAACAGAATTAATCAAACAACGTTGTACCGGATCAAACGTATATTCGCCGGATGTATCCGGTTCGATCGTGTACACACCGGATATACCCGGTTCTGTTTTAATTATACGGTGAACCTTTACATCAATCTAAATCATAAAATACTTTATTTGATTTAGGCCCTAAGAAGTAACTTATGAACTTCAAAACACTACTAACGATTCAGAAATCATCCTGGTTATTTTTTTCAGTTGTATAAATAATATTTCCAGTAAATAATCATATCAATAATTTTCTGTAGTCTGCGAAGAGAGGGAGTCAATTCCAGACACTACTACCATTGACACTACTTCCTTGACATGATCGTTGAACCAACCTGTCCAACAAATCAGCAATGTGCTTATAATTGTTATTAAAGAAATTGTACAAGTACATTCGCAGAGCGATTTGTGATTTTGTTGTATTTTGTTTTAATTTGTATTTATTTGAGTACGGATAAATTGTTTTTGTGAAACACTACGGCATTTTACTACCCACGGACGTAACAGTATATATAATTTTAATTTTATAATGAAAAGAGATTCCGAGTGTGACTGTACCTGAGTGCGTCTCACCTCATTAACCTGGCTAATCTGAATCTGGATCGAGCTATTTTGACTTGAAATACGCTTTGTGCCCAGACGAAAGAAGAATAAGAATTTTAAAAAGGTAGGATTGTGGTGGAACTCTGGCTATAAATGAATAATTCAAAGTTGAACACAAATTACAAGCACTAATTGGATACAATTGTGGATAAAACCTTTCGAACAAAATTAACTGCGAACAAACCACAGACGACTCGGCTCTGTTAATCGTATCTTCGATCGGAACAGTCGACGCCAGATGTTCATTAATTTGTACCCGAACTTCGTTGAATTAAATACAAATACTAGAAACGATACTGTGCCTTTATAATTTGAAACACAATTTATTATCTATGGAACAAACTGGAAAAATTTCATTAATCGTAAAAATCCTTATCTTAAAAAAAGGCATTTTTGAGTCCAAATCTTTCGTATATATTTTTTCACTCTCAGTCTATACGAGTAGTGGTGCTACCATTTAGTAAGTTCAATCAATATTTACTGCAATTTAGGTGTAGATTCTGTACCAGATTACATGAAAATTTAAATTTCCTGACTTTAAAATTGTCTTTGAAGTCATATTTTACTAGACGCGTTATTAAATAACGATAAGAATGAATTTTTACGATCCGTGTGCATGTTGTAACCAAAACTCTACACGTTATTGTGGTGAAATGGATATAGTTGATGTTATGCATCACTTTAGTCACATAACATCGAGTGTGACTAATCAAAGAAGTATAGGTAATTTCTAATACACGCACATATGTACATAAGTGCATGCATTTAATTATTTTTTTATATACTAATAAATAGCAGTGGTATAAACAGGATGAGGTTCGACTTCGGAAGCACCACTGCCCTCCGCCGCTATATCTACCGCAAATTAGCAGAACTCACGCTACTGTGCTCTGGTTCGAAGAGTGTGTTTGGAAACATGCACTAGCACATGAGGCGTTCCATCTCAGTCCTCAGGAATAACAACCTATTATTCATGACCTCAATACTGCGGCCCTTTTTACGTTGACTACACATAGCTATTCAGTGACCGTTTGCTACTTAAAAGCAGAAAAAAAGTAATAAAAAAACGTCATATTTAAGAATATTAAAATAAGAATTTTTGTCTCCACACACCGTAAGAGTAACATTATCTGTCTCTTTATTTCACGACATGAAACAATACACGTTAAAAATAAATTCAAATTAACGAATGTGTGAATATTCCAGAAAAAAAAACCATTAACATTCGCAAATTTGGAATATCGGATTGAAATTTCTAACATATTTCTAATAAAATTCATTTAGTACAAGACGGAATCCGGAACGTTGTTAACAGGCAGACAGAAGCTGTAAAACAAAACCCGCTTTCAATTATCCGAACCGCCTTGTTTCAATCAACAGTACAGTCGAGTGAAATTGTTTTCCAGGAACGTTAGTAATTAATTTACCCAATTCAATAATTCCAAATTTAACCCGGGACGCGTTTTATACATACGATATTGCTTTCCATAATGAAAGTGTTGAAATTTGATAATTCAAAGGGATACGTGGTTAGATTTCGGGGTGCGGGGAAATTGACTAATACCACAAACCCTTACGCTACTCACACCCTACTATACAACAAATTGAGAAATGTTTATAGCAAAGTGGAGATTTTCTTTTGACTGAATTGATCGGTAGCACTTTATATGTGCCATTAGTAAACGTCATCACAATTTTGCACCAGCAAGAACCATTCAAATCGGGAATTTTAAGTATGATTACGGAGCTTTCAGCGCGAACTTGAGTTGTAATGTTAGCCAGTTCGTGACTTATTTGGAACTACGACAACAGCCCAAACCGTGGTTCGGCCTCTTTGGTACTCTTGAGAGCTTTTTGTCACGCTTCCGCGGCCGAGTGCCATAAGCACTCGCCCTAAGCCCGGTGAAGCTGTAAAAGCCGTCTGAGGCTTCATAGCCCTTTATAGCCATATCTCTAAACACATTACCGAATTGCAAGGACCATGTCAATCAGGTATTACTGTCAAATAGTTATACGATAGGGTGGATCATTACGTGAATGATAGTATGTCTGGAAATGTCTCTCTCTTTCTGTACATCCACTAACCGCGACTCTAAAATAATATTGAACTTATACAACACAGTTAAAAAAAACAATAAATTAAACCGATCGAGTTTCTTGTCGACTTGTCTCGTTGATTGGGATCAGAGATACGCTTCTTAGGGCCTAAATTGAATAAAGTATATTTGATTTTCATTTTAAATTCTTAATTCATAAACTTGTGTTATGTTTCCTTGAAATCTGTGCAAATATCTGACTTTCGTGTAATTTTTTCGGTTATTTTTTACATTTGAAGTATATTTTTAATTACCTCAAAATATCCTAAGAAAGATTTACTAACTCAGGACAGGCTTGAATACAGTAGCTTAGCTAACTAAGAACGCAAAAATTGAAGGACAAGAGCAATAGTAAATTATAATGAAATTACATAATACTTTCATGAAAAAAAAGCATTGTCATTGGTAAATGCCACTACGACGCTTCTTGAATAAAAAGAAGTATGATTTCCATAATATCTCGAACAAAATGAGTAAAAGATCGATATAATGTGTTTACTTCAGCCAAGGAAGACAACAAGTCGCCATTATATATTCGTGAAGAAAACTCCCAGAAAATAAACATGACATAAATCTTATAAGTAGACAGAAGAAATGGACGAAGAGCGGCGTCGACGTTAACGCAATTAGACAACGACTGCTGAAAAATCTTATTGAAGACATCGCCCATCAAAAATTCAATAGAAACGTTATATTAATGAAATTAAATTAAATTAATTAAGGTAGTGATTTTAATAGTTAATATATTTAGATTAACGATATCAACATTAATAAAATCGACATAACTGCTTCAAGATTTTTGTCATCCTGATGGTAAGAAATGTACAATCCAAAGAGAACGGTGTCCAGTCCAGTCATCGCTGTTATGCTGGCATGCTTAAATAGAAACTGGATATGTTCCCGCCAATCACGAAAAGCGACGCACATAATCGTATCACTATAACGAACTTTTCACCACATACATGGTAGTCCTTTTTTTTTCGAACTGACTATACTGTTAGTCTTAGGGGCACTGAAGCCTTTACTGTTTTTACAGATTTACGGGGCTTGGTCATGGTGGTCCCGTCCCAATAGGACTGTACAGGCCTAGCTTCATTGACTGACAAGAAAAAGTAGACGAAAGATGGTAAAGAACATTATAAATAAATATAAAAACAAAGTCTTCTTAAACAAAACTCAAATAATTGTAATCTGTATCATGTATGAAGCATAAAGCTTACAAGTAGTGCTTAAACTTCAATGTTCACGAAAAGCTTTCTATTAATGAATACTATTGAGGCAGATAGAAAGGACGCAGAACTACTTCTCTCTTCTTCATCTTTAAAAACTACTTATGTTTCCTTCAGATTCATTAAACACTTCATCCATCTAAGGTGGTTCTAAGTGCTTCCTACCGTCTCTTCAGAAATTATATTTTATATTCTTTCGGCATAAGTATAGGTTTAATAAATAAATTCCAAATAAACGAAAATTCATACAAAATAATACTTTGTATACACTCGGGAATTATCTATAATGGATAATAGATACAAACAATACGAGATATATAATTGGTAAATAAATGGACAAATTCTATAAAACATCAGTAACTAATATTGACAAATAAATTATACATTTAGTACAATAACAAAATGATTGACAAAACAACAAACTAACTTAAATGAAGGTGACAACAAACTCACCCATTATAAGCATGATGACAGGCAATGTGGACAGACAGGCGAGGAAAACGGTCATAAGAACTGAAACAAAAACTTATCAGTTAACGCCAACTTGAACAACTCTGACAACGTGCTGTCTAATCCAGTTTGGTGGTTCGATTCAAAATTACGTTGTTAGCTGTTGTTGTATTTTATTTATTAAAAGCGATTATAACACATAACTTAGGCATTGTATTTTGGGTTAATATCAAAATGTAAATGATACAAATATAACAAAACTATTCTAAAAGTAGTGAAACCGTAGACGAAGTATTACTTCTTTACCTATGAAATTGCCGATTTTTTATACTGACAAGTGTGAATATCGATATCTTTCATTCTACTTAATATTGCAAAGCCATATTAATTTTATAATCTAGCTAAACCATTTCTTTTTAAAAATCAGTTGTTCTCTTATTTTCCCACCTTTCCATTTTACTTTGATATCGGTGTTTCTATGACCGAGGAAAAAGGGAAATTAGCATTATTTTCAAATACAAGCTCCGTCGTGGCACCAACGTAGCACAGACGACACGCAATATCAACGAAGTGTATGGACTAGGTACTGCAAGTCAATGCAAGATACGCTTTTGGGTTTAATCGCTTCCGTTTTGGAAATTTTGATCTCAATAATGAGTCCCGTGGCCAACCGGAAATGAGAGTCGATAACGATGAATTGAAAGCCGTGCTGGCAGAAGTTTCATCTCAAACCACATCGGACTTAACAACAGCCTTCAACGTAAGTAATAAAATTATACTGATCCATTTACGTAAAGTTGGAAAGATAAAAAAACTCGGAAAGTGGGTGGCGTATAAACTCATTGAACAAGAACAACAAAATCGCGTCGAAGCCGAATTTAACTTGTTGAATAAGCACACAAATGAGGAGAGTTTGATTCGGATTGTCACATTTTATGAAAAGTGGGTCCTGTATAATAATGGAAAATGTCTGTTGTACTGGTTGGACACAGGAAAGGCAGCCAAATCATTTCCTAAACGCAAAGTGAATCAAAAGAAGCTACTTGTGAGTGTATGGTGGACCTGCGCCGGCATTGTTCATAACAGCTTCTTAAGACCTGGTAAACAATTACGGTAGAAGTGTTAGTGAAGAATTGCAAATTATGATGGACCAGCTTACAAACAACATATATTTGTCAATTCTTCTAGTCAACTCTTTCCTCACGACATCAATCACATAAGAGACTGTCTCTAAATTGCAGCACTTACAAATGAAAGCTGCCTATCACCCACCATACTCATCAGGCCTTGCTCTCACAAATTTCAATTTTTTTCCGAATTTGGATAGTTTGTTGCAGGAGAAAAATTTCATATCGATGAGACGGTTAAAAACGCCTTTAAAGAGTTCATCGATTCCCGTTTCCAGGAATTCTAGAGTCATAAATGACTATGACTAACGAAAAATACACGTTCATTTAAAAAAAAATGTTTGATTTTTTCTATATAAAATTGCAATTTCATAGGTAAAGACCTATTATTTTATAAATCAAATATTCGACTTAACCCTTCTGAGTTATCAAGAAAAAAACATGACCAAATTGAAGAAAAGAAGTTTTATACAAAGCTTTACATTTACGTAACCTTTTCAATAACGCGGATTATTGTAAAAACGTTAATTATTCACGTTGTTTTGCTTTGTAATTTATTGTACTTACTATTGTACTTACAAAACCAAACTTCTATCTCAGTTACCGCATTAACCGAATGTAGAAAAAAAAAGTCTAACATTAATCTATCAATCTTTTGAGATTATTCGAATTGGGGTATCCCTTTTGCTTTCTAAGTGATCTATATAAATTAATCCATTACCAATGAGCAAAACTTACTAGTTCTGTTCATAATTTTAGCAGCCCTACATACGAAGTCGACTGTGCCCGATGCCTCCATATTTGCGTCTTTTAGCTGATAGGCGACTGAACCGTAAGTTGTGAGACCAACGCCTAGTCCCATCCCGCTACGCTCATTATACTTGGCCTGTTCGCTGCAAAGTCTTCGCTGCTCATCTCCAGAGACCTAAATTGTTAATAAATATAAATAGTAACCATATTTTAACCCACAATTATAATATTTTAAAAATGGATAATGACTTGCAGCTAGTTTTTTTGGATAAACTACTAGAATACATTCTTTATTTGACTTGATTTAAATTAAACACTTAGTACCTAAATTCTCGTTTAGGTAATACTTGAAAATAAAAACATTTGTTTTAAAACAGAGTTTAATAAACTGATCTTACCTGACTGACTGAGCTAGATGCTCTTCTAGAACCCGCATCGGAAAGAGCCCCAGTTCCACTTTGTCTACCGCCCAGTGATGCTCTGTACGGGGATATACTTCTTCGAGTTCCTTAACAAAACAATTACTTTTAACTTAATTATCAATTGATAGTGTTTCGGTGTCCTCAAGCAAGAAGGTTTTCTGGGAGCTTTAATTAGATCAAAAATAATATGAAATACTTAGGTTGCTTTCATTAAGCTTACAATTTTTCATCAAATACGAACAAATACTTCACGGCAACAGTGGCATCGGCAACGGCATCAGGCGTACCAAGTTCAGCTTATAATATAATAATAATAATACTGTAGTATGTAGATGATCACTTGCAGATTACACATAATTGTTTACCTAAAATTAATAGAAAGTACTTACCAGCTGCTTGACTATCTTCACTCGCCCGTCTCTCTTTAGAAATCAGAGGCTCTTGGAATGTTAAAGTTAAGCTTCCTCGAGGACTAATTTTCACTGTTTCACCCTCTGCAGCAATTAAACTACCCCTTGCACTCCTCTCTGATGGAGCAATACTACCTCTTGGACTCCTTTGACAATCGGGTATCAAAGAACCCCTAGGACTTCTACTTAAATCCTGGAAGTCCTTCTTTAGGTTAGCATCAGGAATTATGCTGCCTCTAGGACTTGTTCGTGCATTGGGTCCAATCTCTTTTTGATTTCGAGCTGTATCTATTTGAATACTAGCAACTGAATGCCTGGGACTTCGACCGACATCGGGTAGTAATGAATTCCTAGGTTGATTCCAAGATGTCCCTTCTGGGACCAAACTTCTTCGAGGGCTTCTAGCTGTTACGTCTGGAGTTATGCTGTTTCTAGGACTTCTATTAAAATCTTGAGGGTTCAGACTTAACCTTGATCCATAATTCATTTCTACTGCTAGATTATTCCTTGACGGTGCTAAGTTATTGCGTACTTGTAGAGCTGCGTCTGGTGTTATAGAGTTTCTTGCTGATCTTACTTCTGGCACTAGCGAGTGACGTGGACTGCGATGATAGTCCATTGCCGCATCAGGAGCTAAGCTTGCTCGTGGGCTCCTTTGTGGTATAGCTTCCATTTCCTCATCAGTTTCTGTGGCAGCTAGTGACGCTCTTCTAGATGGCTGTGTTGATGTTCTGGGAGACCTAGCTTGAGGCGAGGTAGCGGCACTTCGCGAAGCCCGACGTCGCCGTGAAGATGAAGTTCTATGAAGCATCTTGTAGAACCTCTTAATGTATCTCTTTTGTAGTATCTATCCAAGAGTCGAATTTAATATAGTAGCCCAACATCTGAGAACAAAAACAAAAGCTAATTATTAAATTGCAAAAGGCACTGTTGAGATTATTACATTTTTGTTCAAGTGAAAATTAATTATTATGTTCCGTTGCTTTATAATTCTTCATTCATTACATTCGTACGGTATAGTCTATATTAATAAATATGTAGTTATGTCTGTAATTCTTTTTATTTTAATTTCCTGATAGACATCCTATATGAAGGACACTCGTCAAGAATATTCCATTAAACATTTTCTTGTCCGTGTTTTTTTTTTATAGTAGTTCGGCACATTGACTGTACTGTTCGTGATGGTAAAAGCACAGTATAATTCAAATGCAAAGGCGATCACCGCTGTCATATCAGCCTGCATAAATATCTCTTCACGTTACGCTTGAAGGACCCGATGCCATAGGAAGGATGGAACACATTGGCCGGGAGATGGTTCCACAGCTTCATGGTACGGCAAAAATGAGAAAAAATATAACTTTTTAGTTCGTGCCAAGATAGAGGTTACCGTAAAACTATGACTCCGAAGCCCAAAGTATGTGGTTCTATTGTATAAAGGAGACGAGAAAATTAGATTCAATAGCTCTTCAGAACACTCACCATGATACAGACGATAGAACACGCTCGACGAAGCAATGTTTCTACGCAGCTGAACCGGCTTGATACATTTGGTAATGTCTGCATCATTAACAATGCGAACAGTTCGTCTCTGCAACCTGCCCAGAGCATCGAGGAGGTACTTTGTGGATCCATCCCAGAGATGCAAACAGTATTCCATACACGAATGGAATGGTGCCTTGTAAAAAAGATACAGTTGACCGAGCGTGAAAAACCGTCGCACCCTGTTCAGGATTCCTAGTCTCCGAGATGTAGTGGAGATGACACTCCCGATGTATTCCCTGGACATGCATTGCTAGTGAGACGTTCTGTAGTGGGTAGGGGAGAAAATGGAGACTTTTTTGAGGAAAGCGCGCACACTTGACTTTTCTTGGCATTGAACTCAACCAAATTACTTGCTCCTCATGTTATCTACATGAGGAGCAAGTAATTTGGTTGAGTTCAATAACAAGTTATTGACGTCTCTTTTCCGTTTCTACCCGACCACATGAAGGCTTGCTGTAATAGCACCCATGAATGCATGAATGCATATCATTGATATGCAGAAGAAACACAGAGCCTTGAGGAACTCCAGCGTTTATCCACATGAACTGCGAATTACATCCTTCATGCCGGAGATCCAGTTGTAGAAGTAGTCGGGAATCCGCACGCCAGAAGTTTGGAAAGAAGTCCACTGTGCCAGACCCTATCAAAAACCTTCGCTATATCAAGACTGATCGTACGAGCTTCGTCATGTTTATCAATTGCCTCCCCCCGCGGTGCAGCACATACGCCAGAAGGTCATCCGTTGTTCGATTCTGGCGAAAACCATATTGACGATCATCAATCAGAGAGTGATCCTCTAGGTAACGGACAAGCTGGGTGTTAAAGATCCGCTTCATGATCTTGCACAACACTGAGGTTACGGCAATTATACGGACGGTTATTGACAGAGTTTGATCGATCCCCCCCTTCTTGGGAATCGGTTGCTTATTAGCCTCCCTCCAAACCCGAGATACGACACCAGAGAAGTAGGACAGGCGGTAAAGGCCCGTTAACACTGGAGACAACTCAGCTGCATATTTTTTAAATACTACAGTTGGGTACCACCTGGACTACTGGAACCCGAACATCGAGCGATCGCAATTTCCTAAGCACATCACACTGCCTGAATAGTAACTCGAGCATAGTGATGCCGCCAATGGGAATTATATGCGGTTGTGCATTCCGATTATCAAGCCGGGAATTAGCCGAAAAGAGATTAGTAACGTCGCTTTCTCTAGCGGTTCTTGACCCAGTGATCCATCAGAGTTACTCAGCGAAGGTAATGCTGGGCGACAGAAATTAGCTTGCACGGCTTTGGCCAGACTCCAGTAGTCAGTTTGCATGCCCGGATTTAACTCAATAATGGCTTGATCGATTGTTATGTAATTTTGTACAGAGGATGCTTATGCCATTGGTAAATTGATAGAGTATAAGAATTATCTGTAATACCTTTATAAATCGTAAAAACATAATATTAAAAAATGGTTACATTTACTCCTAACAAACTTTGATAAAATTTTGTAAACGAGAAGTCATTCCATAATTGTCAATATTACTTTAGGAATCATAAAAAAATAATAGTTTTCAGCCAATTTTGATTTATGTTGTAAACGGGAAGTATATGAAATTTCACAATTAATAGAAGAGATGAATAAAAATAAATATGATAAATGTTAATAATAATAAAAATAAGGGATGAATATAATAACTGCGTCATAAACGCAGGCACACCGCTAGTATATAAATCATAAATTTATTTAAAAATATCGTTCTAAATGACCTCCATAAATATATATGTGCATATATGTACATGTATACATATATACACGTATAATCTCATAAGCAAATAGACTTGATCAGAAGTTGGTGATCTTATGAAAATATTACTTACATAAAAATATGATTAGACATTCCTTCTTCATCTTAATGAAAAATTTTATTTAAGTAATGAAGAAATCCTTAGGCATTCAGTGACAAAGTAATAAAATCAAAGTTAATAAAAGTTATGCTCAATAAAAAAAAAACGGTTATTTCGACAGCACAAGTTTGGTATAAGAAATTCCTAAACTTCGTAATCTGATTTTCAAGTCTTAATTAAAAGTTCTTTGTTTATAGGCACAGCGTATGAATCTTAATATAAGATATTTTAGTGGTCGTGATGAATTAATCTTGTTCTTTTTTAAGAAAGTACTACGGTTAAACGTTTTATTTCGTTTATTGACTTATTATTTAGCAAATTGTAAAGACTTGGAGTATGTAACATTTTTGAATTATTATTATTAGGACTTTAACCGATAATAACCATAAAAGTGCTATTTAAATTCAAACTAAAGAAAGCTTCTATTATAAATATTTAACACCCACATACACTACTGAGAATAGTTATGCTTATAACACAAAAGTTAGTCACGTGCGGGGATCGAATCGACGACCTATTGGCTCAATAGTAAAGCTTACTACCACTGCGCAACGAGGTCTGCCTAACACTATGAAAAAGCAACAAGCCAAATATATTTCTACCGTAAAGTTAAAGCGGTGGTCACAATGTCGTAATTTGCTCCCATTTTTGAACGTTTGAAGGCTTATAAAAAATTAGTCTAGACAATAGTGTCGTGTTCGCGTACACTATGTATAAAATGAAAAAGCGATACGAGTCCCGTGTAATTCACATTGCGTCGTATTTCGGGATCTCCTAGCGTATGTACCACTTACAGAGAGGCTTCTACCGTGACTTCATGCTGGTATTCGTATTACACTGAAGATTGTAAACATATATATATATATATATAGGTCCAAGTAATCTGCAACCATTTTAACAATCAAGTGTCTATAGAATAAAATGTATCATTGTAACGTATTTTATCACTATTTAGGGAATAATATTCATTACGATCTTTACATTCGCGTAATCTATAAAAATTGTAATTATGTAATTAATCTATTGTAATTATTATAAATGTTACTTAATTACTGTTCATGTATAAAATAACAAATTGTACAGTGTGCTTAAACTATATTTATAAATCTGTAGATGTGTATATGCATTTTTTTTTCTAAATTTCGTCATAGACATCCTATATGACACGAAGGACACAGACCACAAATATGCCCTTAATTTTTTTCTACATATGATGCTTGTGCACACAATTAATAAGCTATAACAATTTTCAATAACAAGTTGAGAAATCTTAAAAAGAACCACTAAAATATTTATTAATTGTGTGAAGTTAGTTTTAGATGTCCCCGGCTAAATACTAGGAATCATTTCCTTTTTACCATATCCCTGTTACCGAGACAAGATTGTAGCAAAAACCTTTTTATTTAGATCTTGTTATCATGATAAATATTTTAATAAGATTGTTATATTTGCATACTCTATTAGTGGATTTAAAATTTAAAAATTCATACAACAAAGTATTTTATGAACTTGTTTTTGTATTTTTGTTTTCGTTATTTTGTATTCTTTTGTATTTTTAGCACAATTTTAATATTTATAATTTTGTTATTACTGATATTTTAAATTGATTTTTACTACTTTTGATGTTATTAATTTAAATTCATTATTTGGACTGTTATTTGTTTTAGTATTAGCAAATCGATTTGTATATTGCTAGATTTAGTGGGAAAATAAAGGATTTAAAAAATTACAAGCCATACAGAATATATCTGTTTAGAAAAATATTATGTCACATACAAAATTTGTAACGTCCTGTCACCAATTAAGCATGAAAATTAAAATAGAATTCAAAAAGCGTATCTCATTGTGTTGTGGACTAATAATACCAAGTTTAAAATAAATCTGACCCGTAAAATATCATCTCCTATACAAACTTCGCCGTTCCCTTTCACACCCTTAGGGATCTAAATTTGAGCAATACCTACAATATATAAAGTCAACAGCCTCACTAAATTTCAAATTTCTATTCTTAGTGTTTGGGCCGGCTGTCGAAGAGTACATTGCCATTTAAATAGGTTATATTCATTGAAACGTAAGAATACTTTTTAAGTTTCTCGAGTAAAAATAACTAGTATGATACCCCGAGCTCATTTAAAAAGAAAATGGAAAATACAAAAAAAGTATTACATTCTTAAGTAAGTACTTATTTTAAGTAAGAAATACTTTGCTTGCCACTCGATCCTAATAAAATGTCTACTTTATTCTAATTTAATCTACATTTTATTATAGTTTACCAAATCTTTAGATGTTTTAATTCAATTTGATGGAATTTATAATTGAATAAAATGACATGGAATTTAAAAATTTAAAAAAATGAGAAGAAAAGAAACGAGAACTTTCATCTAGTCACTGATATAAGTATATACTGTAGTTATTCTACGAAACTCCACTGACAGCACAGCTTCGCAGTCGTCATAACTAGGGGTGCAAAGATCATATAGATGCCGATGTTTTGGTTCATAGATTTTTTAGACAGGTCTCAAATTTCCTTTTTATATAATTAGAATTTTAAAAAGAAACTATAGAATAAACTTATCTAAGTATGTAACATTAAGATGATTTTACTATTCAATAGTATTTGAGACGAATTGATTGCATAAACACTTTAAAAAAAAAACAGTGTTTAAGCAAAACTTTTGCGTAGCAGATGTTTTAGGCGCATCGACGATACATATAACACTGTATTTAAGTATATATTAATAAATAAGAAAACAGCCATTGTCGACGATTCAATGAAATCAACATTTTAATAAGTACAAAATATATAATTAATTATGTAGATCTAAATATTACAAAGGAATCTCTAATATAATATGCATGTACATAAATGCCCGCATTCAAATCATTCATCCAGCCAAATTGATTAACGATCAATATATAACTATGTAGGTATACAAGGTGGATATTTGGGATAGGGAGGTAAGAATAAATACCATATTCGTTGTAGCTACAGGAATACTACTTTCTGAGGACTCGGTCCTTAACTTTTTGAAACATATTGCTCGGTACGAGTATTTACAGGTTTTTTAAGTGTGCAAACAGTAAGAAAATGGAAAAAAGGTGTGTGTGCGATTCACACACGATAGAAGTAAAACTTCATTTTAAAAGATATTTTATATTTTATTTAAACAATGTGCAATATACATACACACCGACATTAGCTCTCTCGCTCTGGCTCACACAAAGAGGAGAGACCGATAATGTGCGTTAAACGTTTAACATTCAACGTTTAACGCTGGGAAGTCGCATAAGAAGTTTCACTTCAATAAACACAAAAAAAATATTCATACCAATCAATCCTTTTTCTTATAGGGATCAATAAACTCTATAAGACCAACTCAGGTTAGAGTGCTAAATATGTCAGAAATCGCATAAACTTTTCCCATACTTTTCGTAGGATATCATCTTCGCTTCAAAACCCTTTTGCAAGATTAGACACTCAACTTATTTTTATCCTTAATTATACTTTTTACTGTGGATAGTTTAGGCGCTTTGCTTTGCTTTGCTTAGCGTTTTGATCCAATACCACTCCAAAGCAGCCGACGTGTTTTTGAAGTGAAACTTATTATGCGACTTCCAAGCGTTAAACGTTTAACGTACATTATCAGTCTCTCCTCTTTGTGTGAGCCAGAGCGAGAGAGTAAATGCCGGTGTGTATGTATATTGCACACTGTTTAACTAAAATAGAAAATGCCTTTTAAAATGAAGTTTCACTTCTATCGTGTGTGAATCGCACACACACCTTTTTTTTTGAAGTGAAACTTCTTATGCGACTTCCAAGCGTTAAACGTTAAATGTTAAACGATAAACGTTTAACGTACATTATCGGTCTCTCCTCTTTGTGTGAGCCAGAGCGAGAGAGTAAATGTCGGTGTGTATGTATATTGCACACTGTTTAAATAAAATAGAAAATGTCTTTTAAAATGAAGTTTCACTTCTATCGTGTGTGAATCGCACGCACACCTTTTTTTTTGAAGTGAAACTTCTTATGCGATTTCCAAGCGTTAAACGTTAAATGTTAAACGTAAACGTTTAACGCACATTATCGGTCTCTCCTCTTTGTGTGAGCCAGAGCGAGAGAGTAAATGCCGGTGTGTATGTATATTGCACACTGTTTAACTAAAATAGAAAATGCCTTTTAAAATGAAGTTTCACTTCTATCGTGTGTGAATCGCACACACACCTTTTTTTTTGAAGTGAAACTTCTTATGCGACTTCCAAGCGTTAAACGTTAAATGTTAAACGATAAACGTTTAACGTACATTATCGGTCTCTCCTCTTTGTGTGAGCCAGAGCGAGAGAGTAAATGTCGGTGTGTATGTATATTGCACACTGTTTAAATAAAATAGAAAATGTCTTTTAAAATGAAGTTTCACTTCTATCGTGTGTGAATCGCACACACACCTTTTTTTTTGAAGTGAAACTTATTATGCGACTTCCAAGCGTTAAACGTTTAACGTACATTATCAGTCTCTCCTCTTTGTGTGAGCCAGAGCGAGAGAGTAAATGTCGGTGTGTATGTATATTGCACACTGTTTAAATAAAATAAAAAATGGCTTTTAAAATGAAGTTTCACTTCTATCGTGTGTGAATCGCACACACACCTTTTTTTTTGAAGTGAAACTTCTTATGCTACTTCCAAGCGTTAAACGTTAAATGTTAAACGTTTAACGCACATTATCGGTCTCTCCTCTTTGTGTGAGCCAGAGCGAGAGAGTAAATGCCGGTGTGTATGTATATTGCACACTGTTTAAATAAAATAGAAAATGCCTTTTAAAATGAAGTTTCACTTCTATCGTGTGTGAATCGCACACACACCTTTTTTTTTGAAGTGAAACTTCTTATGCGACTTCCAAGCGTTAAACGTTAAATGTTAAACGATAAACGTTTAACGTACATTATCAGTCTCTTCTCTTTGTGTGAGCCAGAGCGAGAGAGTAAATGTCGGTGTGTATGTATATTGCACACTGTTTAAATAAAATAGAAAATGTCTTTTAAAATGAAGTTTCACTTCTATAGTGTGTGAATCGCACACACACCTTTTTTTTGAAGTGAAACTTCTTATGCGATTTCCAAGCGTTAAACGTTAAATGTTAAACGTTTAACGCACATTATCGGTCTCTCCTCTTTGTGTGAGCCAGAGCGAGAGAGTAAATGTCGGTGTGTATGTATATTGCACACTGTTTAAATAAAATAGAAAATGTCTTTTAAAATGAAGTTTCACTTCTATCGCGTCTGAATCGCACACACACCTTTTTTTTGGTTACTTAAAGTAATGAAAAGTACTCAGTTATATGAATTTTACTTAAAAAAACGAAATTTTGTTAATGTGTGTTAGAATTTTCAATGAGATGTTAGTAGATTTAGTAAAAATCAGTTATGGTAGAATCTAAAATAAAGTGGCCACGCTGTTTATTTGGCAAGGTTACAATATTATAAACATAAGTAAAACTACAATATATTGTAATTATGTCCTTATAATAAATGTGCTTTCTTTCCTTCTTATGTTTATGTATAAACGTTCAAGTGAATTTGATGAAATTGTCTGTCAATTTCGGTCGATTATTTTACATTCTTGTGAAGTTTTTTCCATCTCACAGTTTACGGTAAATCCCCGAACTGAATTTTGGCTATAACTGTAATGCCAATTTATAATTAAGTATTTCTACTTAAACAGTATTGCCAATTAAGCACTTCTACCTATACCAAAATCTAATAATTCCTATGTAAATTAAAATAGCTTTTCTCAATGCGAATAAATCTCGACAAAGCAAAGTATTAGTTGGGGTGCGGAATGGTGAAGACGGTCGTTTTTCACTCGACACGCCGCGCCGAGGCGGTAGTCTGGAATATTGACCTATCCTACAACGAACGTCGCTGTAAACGATTCTACGTGATTTATTGTCGATTTATCCTTTTTCGATTCTTAGTATTACGTGTATTCTGTTTCTCTTATTTCACAGAACCGTCACGAGTGTCTGTGCGATTCATATCTTTATTCTCGTCTTAAATATAATCTGTCTCTATCGGGTGTTTAATTATTATTACTTAGTAGGTATTAGTATCTCTATACCATATATTATAAAGCTAAAGAGATTATTTGAAAGTTTGAATGCGCTTATCTCTGAAACTACCAGTTAGATTTAAAAACATATTTTTTTCATTTTCTAATCTCATACTAGGGCCCTGGGAAACGAAACAGTAACCATCAATATCAAGCAACCTGGCAGGCTGTTGGTAAGTACGGGAAGCAAAAATAACGATAGAGCTGGTAAACGGGCGCTATGGCGGCGCGGCGGCGGAGCGAATGTGGCGAATTACTATAATTAAAAGTCATCTGAGGCTTCAGGGCTCTTATGGCTAACACTGTAGGCAGATAAAAAAATGTAATTGCTAATATATGTCAAAGATTCCATCTCAATTATTCACTGCAAAATGCTATGTATATCTAGTTATTTTCATTTGTTTTGCATAACAATATATAGATTTTACTAAGGATATAACATGGCAATATGCATGTCATATAGAAAATTATTTAAAGCTTTCTCTGTCTCCTGTAGAATCAATATTACTGAAAATATACTAAAACCAAACCCAAGAACTAAATTGGATAAGTGGTTCTCGAGTTATTATAATTATACAACTGAGAGCTCAATATCCAAGGATGAGATCAGAGATGAATTGTGATGATGATGATATAGTGATGTATGTATCAGAGATGTATTGTGTTTAATAATACCTAAGAATGCTAGACATAAACCTCTTCCCTCTACACAACTATTCAGCTAATTTGCACAACCTTTATTTTTTTAAGAAGATGATTATTCTAATCAGCCAGGAAGTTGAACCACAATGTTTTCTTTAATGTGTTCTATGAAAAATAATTTGAACATTCCCACATTTGTGGTTCTAGTAAATTTATTACGCGTGATACCATGAGACACAGATAGTTTAATTAATAAAACGAATGAATCTAGATTATATACACATTAGTGTTTAAACTCGCGCATTAAATAATAATTTCTATTAAACAAGTGAACGTTGGTATTTTGAATTCGTTATGTTATAAATAACAAAGCATGCCCGAACGATTCCCGATACAATGACAACCGCCCCAGTCGGCTATTTAACTCTCTGCAGTGAGGTATATATATATCGAAATATTGTTTGTGAAACTTTAACAAATTATACAGCTTGTCTCTTTGTATAATATCTTGTGAAATCAATTTGAAATTTGACTAAAATTGCTTAAGGCTGCGTATTTCTTAGTAAATAAACGAGATTAGAAATGTTATATCTTTGTAGACTTAATTATTTGTGAGAATGAATAACATGAATAAGCCGCTTTTGAAACAAAATTGTTGATGTATTCTTTACCGAACTATATAAATAAATGTAATAAGCATAATATAAACGTACTTACTGTATTGTACTGCGAGATAAAGTACAGTCATTTTACTGAACTGGACGCGCAGCGAGATGGTCATTTGAATGATCAGTATTCCATAAAAAATGCCAAATAGTAAGCTTTCATAAACAATTAATGTTTTTATTTTATTTTAAAGATGTTCGGTTCTTATTGGAAACCGTAAATAATTATATTAAATAGAAAACACGACAGTTTATACGTAGTATTTCGGCGACGAAAGGTTTATTTTATATTATAAAGTTGTTTACGAGTTCAATCATTTGGAATCCATATAAAACCAAGTAATATCCTAATGTAAAAGAAGCTACAAATGAAATAAATACAGTGGCTATATTTACTATCCAGGGCGCTCGTAGTTTAGGGGAACATGTAATGGCTCGTAGATAGTTTATTCAAGGCATATTGCCGATGTTTCTACACGAGCAACCTATCGGTTAACTTCAATCAAAAAACGATTAGCGCCTTGCCTGTTCAATACAATAAATAATGCCTTTGGAGCCGCGATTCTGTAGCACTTCAAAGCGTTAGCGAATGCTCACGTTGATGATTTTTATACAACAATGCGCTAGAGAGTAGCATCAATCCTGGGTAGTCGTGATACTCGCAAGTCATTTTTTTAAATATAACTTAGGTGCAAACAAGTATAAGGCCCACCTGATGGTAAGAGATTACCGTAGCCTATGGACACTTAGGCACACGTAACATAGGTATCACAAGCGCGTTACCGACCTTGAACCTTTATCGAGGAGTTCTGGAAGCTCTACACCCCGGCAGGAACACAAGACAAGCTTATTTGCCTGCAATCTTTTGTATGGTGGAGGTATTTCACCAGTCCTAAGGAGGAACTAAGCTATGTATAATAAAATACATCAGCCAAATATTCTTGCCGCACTGAAAATTATATGCAAAGCGATGGGAAACGGCTATGTGCGAACCCCTATTACGCTCGCCGCACACTCTCATTTGTCGTCACGAGCTGCGTGCGATTGGTGGCGTTTAAAACCTATATTGTAGCACCGAACTCCACATTTGCTCACACGTGTCGACGCAGACACGTATATGAGCGTGAACGCCCGGATCATGCGAGGGTCCTTAGGTAGCTAAGACACTTTTTTCGGGTTTGACAGATTGCCAGATTAAATCTCACTCTGTTGCTTGGTTCATACCGACGAATGGTTCCGATGTATATCTCGTGTCGGCAATTGCGGATATACACGTGTCGAGCAATGATAGTAGTGCCAAATTCGCGCAGTGTCGTGAACAAGTGCGAATGAGGCATATCGTCGTTGATATTGCAAAACGGACTATGTCACTGCGAAAGGATTTTACAGGAGAGATAGAAAAAAAAAATTAAAGATTTATTAGGTGTGGTAAATGCATATCGTGGTGTTATATCGTTAGTAAAATCTATATAATTTTATGCAAAACATTCCTTAATGTGAATCTAATGTGAAAATAATTAGAAATATAATATTTTGCAATGAATAATATTGATAGCCCAGTCATATTAGGTAAAAAAAGGGGTCAACCTCGGAATGAATAATAATAAGCTGTAAATTGGTATAAACCTTTGTTTTGTCGTTCTAAATGTTGTCTATGTCTAGTCACAAGTGCTATCGTGTCCGCGTCTTAAGATATTGAAAGTCAATGGTCGTAAAAATCGGTTTTTCGTGAATATCTCGCTTTCTATTGCTTAAACATACCTTATTAGCTTAAACATTCCAGAATTATTAATATACTATAGTTAAATATAAATAATTAAGTCACTTATTTTAAATAAATATAAATAATTAATAATTAGTACATAAATAATGAGCATTGTTTAATAATTATATTTTTTTAGTAAATAATTAACTTTATACAACGTAGTGATAACCGTAACTTACGCTGGTCCTTGCATTAGGCCATATATGATTTTGCGCGGCGCACTCTTCGCGGTTGTATAGAATTTTATACTTTTCAACTTTTACATAGGTGCAAATCTCATTTAAGCAATAGAAAGCGAGATATTCACGAAAAACCGGTTTTTATGACCTTTGACCTTCAAAATCTTAAGATGCGGACACGATAGCACTTGTGACTTTGGAGACAACATTTAGTACGACAAAACAAAGCTTTATACCAATTTACAGCTTATTATCTTTCATTCCGAGGTGAAACCCCTAATATGACTGGGCTATGAGGCAGACTCTTTTGACGTAGAACGTATTGCAATATCACCGACGAAGTGCGGCGGGGCTTACTGGAGGTATATTATGCACAGCGAATCTTGGTCTCATAAGATTGTCATTTTTAGTGATGGTCTAAGGAAACTCAGAAAACTAGCAGAAATAGTAGTGACTGCTTTTAATTCTAATTGAAATTTATAAAATAATTTATGCAATTGTAAATACATACATATAATATGCTTTAGCAATACTATTAATATTCTGTTTTGTCAGAAATAAATAAAACTTGATAAAATATTTATATCTAAGTATAAGTCAATTATGTCTATTGTCTAATTATCTAATTGTCTAATTATGTCTTGTCATATTGGCAAGGCACAATTTGCGCATCCGTCAATGTCACTGTTTTATTCCTGTTGGCACAATTATTTAATTCGCAGGTTAGTTGAATATCGTTATCTTTTCCATGTAAGCTCTTTATTCGTTATTTAAATAAATACCTACATTTATACCAATGAAGTTACGCTATTGTAAAATGGTAGACGACTTATTGATTTTTTTTTTAATATTTTGAGACGACTTCAAATTCAGATTACGTGTTATTACGATATTATTTAGAACGAGCCAACACACGCGACTTCGTTCGCGTTATTTACAGTATACAATTCAGTATATATTAAAAAGAGTCTATTGCACTCAGAGGTAATGTAGCTGACTATTCGTGGAATAATTGTATCGTAGTTCTAGAAATTACCAACATTATTTCAATTTATCTCTTTATAATGGTAGTAGAGATTTGCTTCATTTATGCATAATAACCAAACTAGATCACGTAAGACACTATCAAATTTACAGAATATAAGATAAAATTATATTTCATTTTATTGTTATTGCTTTATAATAATAAATAATATTTTAAATTATTGTTTGTCTAACACAGTTAGAAAGATAAACTACTGTTAATCTATTTCAGCTGGAAGTAGCATAGAAAATTCAGACAAATTATTTAAGATAAAATGAAACAAGTTTATAGATTACAAATAAAAGAACAGATATCCCACACAAAGTGGTCGCCAAAAGTTAATCTATTATTTATATCACAATTCAATAAAACTGACATCTGATATCATAACGTTTGATAGTGATGACATAAATTTTATAAATAGGTCGAGTGGGTGCCGAAGAAGTGCGTTCAGTCTGGCAATTTCCGGTCTGTTTCCCGCGTAATCGCACTCCGCCGCGCCGCACCCCGCCGCGCCCCGCCGCGCCCCGCCGCGCCCCGCCGCGCCGCGTCAGGCTTGATGTGTACGTCGGCCATTTAAACCGCCGCACGGCCGTGTCTATGGGGGAGGGAGACCGATCACGACCGCCGGCGGGAACGGACGTGTTTACGACTGTTCTCTGCCGCCTTTGTGAAGTTTTACGACCGACCGGCCTTGCTGCACACCTGCATCGCACCTGCGCCGCACCTGCGTATCGCCGTCTCGCTCGCACCCATTGTGTAGCGCTACACAGCCATAAAACTGCTCTTTTAAGAGCAAATTGTTTCTATTACGACGAAATCCACACTTTAGTGGTCACTTGCCTGATACCTGACGGTGCCAACGAAAGCAAGTGGGTGCGTGACCCAAGCGCCCCTCGGTTGCCTCCTTCAGAGGCAAACGATAGTACTTGGCCGGGCTCAGGAATCTTGGCCCTTGATAGAGTCATAGTCAAGCCCTGAGTGTCTCCTTCCCACCCTTCCGATCCTGCTACAAATCCATCCCCGAGTGTCTGTTTGGGCGTAGCTAGGTATTTATACCGGCTGCGTTCTCTGCCTCGGGCTTGATAGGGACCTCCACGTAGGGCCCGGTAGGTTCTTTTCCTGCGAGTCATTACACCGTGACCCGCAGGTCCCTTTACACGGCTCGGGATAGCCGTTTAAATTCACTCGGCGCACCCCCCTGCCTCTCCGGCAGGGAGGTTTAACTTCACCCCCGCCCGCCCAAACGCCACCGCCGGAATGGCACAACAATCTCAGCTCGAACGCTTCAAAGCGTTCGCAACGACCCTGCATCCGTCGCTCTGGACGGACTTTAATAGGGCCATCGCGGCCGAGCAACCCGCCGTTGCCATTGCCATCGCTCAGGGCACCGAGCCCGCCAGCGACCCCGCCGCGCCACACGCGATAATCAAGAAGCCCGTCCCGCGCTCCCGCTCGACGGCACCCCGCGCTCACCGTCAGACGCCGTACAAACGGCCATCGTCGCGCTCGCGTTCCCCGGGCATTCAAGCCCCGACCCCAGCGCCCTCTGCGCTACCAACCAACAACTCATTTGCGTCGCTAGTTCCCGAAGCGGACACGCCGACGCTAGTAGCTACAAACGTTAGCTACTCACCCGCCAGTCCGGACCCCGAACCCGAACCCGAGTCCATCGAAATGGACACGGCAATCCGAACAGACAACGAGGGCTTCACCCTCGTTCAAAAAAATAAGCCTGCCAAACGGGCACCGCGTTCGCGTCCCGAGTCTCCGGAGACTCAGTCCCGCCCACAAAAGGCGCAAAAAACCGGGCTCAACAGCCACGCCCCCCGCTCCGCAGCGCCCTCAGCGCCTGCCGGTACCTTTGCCGGCAGAAAGGCGCGTCGCCCGCCCCCCGTCACGGTCCAGAACAAATCGGTCTGGACAAAACTCTCAGAGAAACTGAGAGAACTTCGCATCCACTACACCCAGGCCAGTAACACGGCCAACGGTATCCGCGTCCAGGTTTCCACCTCGGACGAACACCGCCAATTTACCAGGTTGCTCCGGGACAGCAACCTCGAATATTTCACATACTCCCTGGAGGAAGAACGACAACTCCGGGTTGTAATCCGCCGCATCCCGGTGGAAATCGCACCCGAGGAGGTCAAAACTGACCTCTTAGCCAAGGCCTTCCCTGTCCGCGAAGTGCACAGAATGCACGGCGGACAATCGAAAAACAGACCTCTCGACATGGTCTTAGTCATTTTGGAACTGACCCCCGAGGGCAGAGCCATTTTTAACGTTAGGAAAGTGTGTGAGCTCTCCGGAATAGCCGTAGAGCCCCCACACAAGAACCGCAGTCCTCCGCAGTGTCACAACTGCCAGCTGTACGGTCATTCGGCACGCAACTGCCATCTCCGTCCCAGGTGCGTTAAGTGCCTCGGGGACCACGCGACAAGCGAGTGCTCGCGCACTCGTGAGTCTGCTACCCCTCCGAGCTGCGTGCTATGCGGCAACGAAGGTCACCCCGCGAACTATCGCGGCTGTCCCCGTGCCCCGCGCCCCACGCGCCCTATGCGACCCATGCGCCCTACGCGACACACCCCTCCTCAGAGGACACGTCCCGCCGTAGGACAGGCAAAGCCCCTGCTCACGCCAGAGGCTTTCCCCAGCCTCCCGGGCGCCTCCAGCGCCCCGGTGGCAGCCGCCCCCGCGCCCCGCGCACCCCCTCCGGCCATGCGAGCTCCTCAAGCAGCATGGGTCTCCACTCCCCGCCCTCAGCCTCCTAAGGCTCAGGCCCCCCCGCCCGTCAACACGCGCCGCGGCGTTGACTACATGGTCATGCTCTTCCGTGAGCATGACCCTCAGGAAGTACTGGCGTACGAACAGTGCGTCGCTGAGTACGGTCCCGGCGAATCCATCAGGCGTTTCCCCCTGATGACAGCGACGCTAATGCGCCTGGCCCGTGCCGGGAAATAGATAACGGTTATCAATGGCACGCATTAAGCCTAGAAGCCTCAATATATCTTTTTTTAACGCGCGAAACCTCTTTCCACAACGGGACTTAGTATCCACCTTTCTTAGGGAACGGGAGATAGACGTGTTTCTAGTACAAGAAACACTTCTAAAACCCAGTAGGCGCGACCCTAAGATAGCAAACTACAATATAGTCAGAAATGACCGTGCCACCCTAGGAGGCGGCACGCTCATCTACTACAAGCGTTCCCTCTATTGCATGCCAATAGACCCTCCCGCACTTACCAATATGGAAGTGTCCGTCTGTAGAATAGGCATGACTGGCCATCCGTCAATCACGCTTGTCTCTGCATATCTCTCTCCGAATAAAAGACTCCTTCAGTCCGATCTGGAGGCGCTTTTTTCACTCGACCAATCAGTCATAATAGCAGGCGACCTCAATAGCGGTCACACCCTTTTCAACAACCCGCGCAACACCCGTAACGGGGTTATACTAGAACTACTTTGCGACGTGCTCGGCTTTGACGTCATAGCACCGCTAGAGCCCACGCACTTTCAAGACAACTGTCAACCGACAGTACTTGACATAGCCCTCCTCAAAGGTGTCTCACTTCGGTTACGACTTATAGAAGTCGTACACGAACTAGACTCCGACCACCGCCCGGTTATCTTACAACTCGGGCAACCGTTCGACCCCAGTCCGCCAAAAGTCAAAATAGTTGACTACGCGATCTTAAATCGCTACTTATCCGATAACGCGACCCCGTCCAGCCTAGCTAGGATCCCCGACGTATTGGAGTCAACCGCAGACGCCGATTTAGCCATCGATTCCCTGGTCGACTACCTCCAAACCGGTGTAAGGGAGGCCTCGAGAGAGGTGCAAGCGGCAAACGAACGCCGTTTTATACTCCCCCCCGGCTTACGAGCGTTAATCACGGAAAAGAACGCCGCGACACGTGCACATGACTCTTATCCGACGAGGGATAACACCCGTAGGTTACGACAACTTCAGAGAGAGGTTAGAACTCGCATCGGAGAGTACAGAGGTCACCGGTGGGATAACCTCTTAGAGGGTCTCAAGCCGTCCCATCTGGCTTACTGGAACCTCGCCCGCTCTCTGAAGTTAGAAGCTTCCGCCCAGATGCCGCCCCTCGAAAGGGGCCCCGATCTCCCACTCGCGTTCGATAGCGACGATAAGGCAGAATGCCTTGCCGCAAGCTTGGAGAGCCAGTGCTCCCCAAACTGCGACAACGTAGACACTGCCCACATCGAAACTATCGAGACCGCCGTTCAGGAACTCACGTTGATTCCCCCCGCGGAAACGTTAACCCCGGTCACGCCAGATGAGGTCTGTTCTATCATTAAAGGCCTTAAGCCTAGGAAATCTCCCGGTCCTGATGGTATCAGGAATGAAGTACTCAAACTTCTTCCTGATCACCTCATAGCTCTTTTGGTCTGCATCTTCAATGCAGCCATAGCCCACTGCTATTTTCCAGCCGTCTGGAAAAAAGCTATAGTTATAGGTATTCGCAAGCCCGGCAAAAAAGCTTCGCTTCCCGATAGCTATCGCCCGATCAGTCTCCTTAACACTCTAGGGAAACTCTATGAGCGGATCCTTCTGAACCGTCTCAAGGTCGTTATAGACGACAAGAATTTATACCCGCCCGAACAATTCGGTTTTCGCGCCCGTCACTCGTGTACACATCAAGTGCACCGCCTCACGGAGCACATCACGAGTAACTTCGCCAAGAGCAATATCGCTCCCGCCCGCACGCTTGCGGTCTTTTTCGACGTAGCCAAGGCCTTCGATAAGGTCTGGCACGCCGGACTGGTCCACAAGCTTCACCAATTAGAAGTCCCGGATAGGTTAGTACATTTAGTCCGCGATTACCTTAGCGACCGCACCTTCCACTACCGAGTGGAAGGAGTACTCTCCACTGCACGTCCCATTCGTTCAGGCGTCCCGCAAGGCTCCATTCTGGCACCTTGCTTATTCAATTTGTACGTCAGCGACCTCCCGAAACCCCCCGGGGTCGAGGTAGGGCTCTACGCTGACGACACAGTCATATACGCGTCCAATAGGAACAGATCTTTTCTCGCTCACAAAATACAACGCGCCGTAACCACTCTCGGAGAGTGGTTTCGAACGTGGCGTATAGCTATTAATCCGGTTAAGAGCGCCGCGATTATGTTCGAACCGACTACATGCAGATTACCACGCACGGTAGGACCTCTAACATTATTCGGTAGAAATATCCCTTGGGCCACCAAGACAAAATATCTGGGTGTCATCCTTGACTCGAAGCTTAACTTCAACCCACACGTCACTAGAGTCCGGAATAGGGCCATTTGGGTCCTTTCCCGTCTACGACCCTTGCTCAGTTCGGTAAGCAAAATGTCCATAAGACATAAGCTTACACTGTACAAGATGTGCGTCCGTCCGATCTTGACATATAGTTGCGCCGCGTTCGCACATATGTCCAAACACAACTTTGCCCGCTTGCAAAGAGTACAAAATCGATTCCTCCGTCGCTTGCTGGACCCTCCAGCCTTCGTTAGGAACATGGACCTACACAGGGACATGAGGCTCCCCTCGTTAGAAGCCTATGTGAAGTATCTCGCTAGGAGATACTTCGATAGCGCTTCGAACCATCCAAACCCGCTTGTAAAGTCCTTTGTGAACTACAAGCCTAACCACGCGATACCCGTTGTCCAACGTTACAAACGCCGTCCGCGAAATCTCTTTGTCGATCCCGACGACGACATAGAGAAAGCAAACAAATTCTACGCGTCCGCTCCCGCAACATATGCGTGCTCGCGCCCACGCCCGCGAAACCACCGTTCCCTCCGAAGGGGACGAACGGTTAACTTCGCGCCCGCACACCCGCCACGACCACCCTCCTCTGCGGCAACTCAAGCCTAGGTCCGATCCATCGGCATGGAGCCCTTGAGCCAAGCAGCCGCTCGCGCGATACAAGTGACTGTACAATCACTAGCTTTCACAGCCATACATGACACTGCATTATACACACATGCACAACACACATAGGTACATAGGTTCTGTAAGGGACCTTTTTTTTTTCTTTTTTTGAGGCTAGTTAGTCTAGATCAAAAATTTCAGACCACTAAATACACATACACATGTTCCTTCCCTCCTCCCAGGGGGCAGAAACATGTATATCTGTATAGTTAGTTTAGATCGAATTACGGATAGGGAATTAGTCAGATCGCGACTTAATTGCATACGCGCAACAGTCCGAGCCGAGGTCCGGCCACTTTGGCACCCTCGGATGTTGTTGCTTAGCTTTCGTGGCTGAGTGCCCTAAGCGCTCGCCCCCAAGCCCGGTAAAGCTGTAAAAGCCGTAAAGGCTTCAGGGCCCCTCCGGCTAACAGTGTAGTCAGTTCGAAAAAAAAAAAAAAAAAAAAGTGTCTATGGGATAACTTTTTACATCCACCACTACGAGTTCGCAGGCTCCGGAGGATAGTAAGTGTATATTGGGAGACATTTTCTTCGGTTTTTCTTAACGAAAATAATTTGAAAGAATGAAAATGGTTTGTAGCCACAGTTTTGTAGAACACATAGCTGTGCACTCGACTTCGCAGGCATTTATTATGTAGTAATATTTTGCCTCTTATTTTTATTCCTATTTTATAATTATTTCTAAAAGTATTATTGAAAAGTCTGTCAGTTGCAAATAATATAGTATATATACAGAATGAAAAAAAAAACGAACGGGACATAGAAGAAAAGTATATTAAATATTGAAGATAGCTAATTTTATATAAAAGAAACGTGCTTTTGTTTTTAAAAATAGGAATTCACAGTTTTTTTAAAAAGCTTACTGGTACCGGGATTCCAAACAATTAAAAATACAAAAAACCGACATTCACTCTGTTATTGTGCCAATCGATAGAGTCTATGATAAAGATAAAATCTCTGAAATATATACAATATCACATTTCAAGAAGACCATGAAATTGAACAATTTGTACTTATATAACTAATATGAAGGATCCCAAGATAGACCGGTACATTTCATAAATTAACTGATATGTTGCTCCAAATGAGATCCATTTTCTTGTATAGTATACAGATTTAGTCTTTTCAGATATTCATTAAGTGGAACCTTCTGTAATCTGTTGGGAGGAATGTTCATAATAACATCTTGAACTTCAAACCTTAACTCTTCTACAGTCTCATAGGACTCTTCTACAGTCCAGCAGCGTAAAATTTGGGGATTTTGCTGGTCATTTAATTGTTACGTTTGGATTCAGATATTAGGATTAAAAAAAAAACGAGAGCTTATCGAGATGAATGAAATTTAAACGTTCTACATATTTTAAATTTTGTCATAATATCTCGTCTAATAAAGAAACGTGCAAAAGAATAATAAAGTAAATTATCTTTAATAATATAAAAACAATTTATCTGTTTATATTATACTTCATACATTATCTTTTCTTTTATTTAGGTATTCTCATCATGAAGTTCTAAGAAAATTGAAATGTCTTTTAATATTTTTAAGTAAATAGTCTAGGTTAGGTAATATTACTGTAGTAAATTTCATGGTCTTCTTGAGTTGTGAGACACAATGTTTATTTGAGATATGTTATCTTTATCATAGACCCTATCGATTAGCACATTAATATAGTGACTGTCGGTTTTTTGCATTTTTAGTTGGTTCGAATCCCGGTACAGGTAAGCTTTTTAAAATAACTGTGAATGCGGTTATTCTTATTTAAAAATATAAAAGATTGTTTCCTTTAAGTACAATTTGTTATCTTCAATATTTAATGTACTTTTCGTGTATGTCCCATTAATTTTTTCCAGTCTGTATATATTTTCTGTGTTCAAAATTTAATCAAAATCGGTTAAGAATGAATGAATGAATGAATTTTTTTCTTGAATATTGTTACTATTACTATTTCTAAAAATATTATTAACAATTTTATAGCTTTTAGCAATTAATTGAGGGATTATAGAAATCTTCTGTGTATTTTTTAAAGCAGTTATAATATTTTTTAAATAACATATTCCTGATCAGTGACTTTTGTAATGCATACATAACTAAAGATTTGATAAAACAATAACTGTACAGACAGAACAACAAGGTTTAATTAATATAGATAAAATATGTACAGAACAAAACACAAAAAAATGGTAAAATTAGCGGTTACCTTCGGATATGCATTATGATAGTCACAGAGCGAAATTAGTTTTCAATCTATCTTCTACATCTTTATACCAAGTGAACTTTCTAGTCCATTATTATAGCCAAGCCCAAAAAGTACCAAACTATTCTATCCGACGCCCTACTACCCTTGAACACGAAGAACAACTCGTGTAAAATATTTGACAATAATTCCTCAGTCTAACTTTACACAAGTTCTACCATTAAAATCAACGATAACGAATTGACAAATATCTCTCATAAAATATAAATTATCACCATACATATATAACTATATATTTGTGAGAGGTTACATGGAAATTGTATTAGATGAGAAGCAATAAATTTGCAATTTTCCCTAACAGCACCGGATTTTAGGTAATTGAAACGTTAATGTCAGCGATTTATATCTAAAGGACGACAATTACTTATAATCGATCAGTCATTCCTACGTTATGAGATAACGGCTTTTCACTTGGTGTAGGTATATTTAGCCAATATATTGAATAAAATAAGTAATTAAAAATTATGCTGTCTTGCTCCGTAGACAAAGATTCAGTTTTATCTATATTGATAAATTTGTAATTATGTCTGTACATATTTGTTTTCCAAATGTATTGTCAGACATCTATATATATTGAGAGAGGTAGGGCACAGATAAATTTCTTTGAAGATTTCTCTCTACTATCTTTCTCGATCCTACAGAAGATCGCAGCCAAATAAGCATGTGTTATATTCCTGCGGTGAGTAGGATTTCCGGAGCTTCTTGGTTTAGAGCGGTTCAAGGTCGGAAACGCGCTAGTGATACAAGCTGCTTACCATCAGGCGGGCCGTATGCATGTTTGCTACCTATGTTGGATAAAAATAAATAAAATAAAGGACATTGATCACGAGTAAGATTTTTTTTGTCTGCCTGGGTTGCTGTTTGTATGGCTCAATTTAACCCAAAAATGGCTTGGCTGAATCGTACATCCAAAAATGTTGGCATACATCAATTGCTATGCTATAAGAATTTTCAATAGGTATTACTTTTAGAAATCGTAAAAAATGGTTATCAAATATACATATTTTTTAATATAATAAATATAATTAATGTTATAATATCATGTATTCTTTCTCAATATATTTTGATGACATTTTGTATACAGGAGTACAAAAAAATTTGATAAAAATGCAGATAGAAACGTCAGAACACGAAAATGTCGCCAAAATTGTAATATTAGTACCTAATTAATTGTGTCAATTTCGAAAGGAAACATCATGCAATGTCAGCACCTCTTGAGTTTTATAGTACATAAAAAATATGCCGTCTTAGATTAAAAATTGGTTTCCGCGCCGCTTCAACTAGATAGGTATAGTACAGATAGATAGGTTGTTACACTACGATATTAAATTGCCGTATTTTAGGAGCTATTATTTATAGGTAACGCGGTATCTAGTTGAAACACAGCGGAGACCAATCATTAATCTTTGTATGCCGTCTCGTGGGTAATTACACATAAAAAATTCTTCCTAATAACAAAAAAAGAAGACGGAATATCGTTTTATAGGAACAAAGCATATTTTGATATTATTTCCCGTGTTATTTGTTACAAAACTACAACAGTGTTTGCTAGGTTACAATTAAATATTTTTCTGAAACTTTTAGTAAAATGTATTTTGTTTGTAGCGTTGGAAGATCTTTTTATTTATAACCTAACTCCAATGAAACTAAAAGGAGGGTAATATTTGTTACATGATAATTTATTTATTTGAAAACGATTTACAAACCCTGAAAGAGTTAGCGTCATGGTTCCAAAGTAAACATTATAGGAATCTTAGATAATTTAGTGCCCCTCTAAGATCTAAGATCTAAGATGACTGCCAAAAATTTTATACGCTTACGATAACGGTACCAATAGGGAAAGGTATGGTAAGTTAAAACAAAAATCATAAAGAAAACCAATAAGTACCTACTAATTGATAGATAATTAAAAAATCAAGGTAGCAGATATAAGTTTAGTTAGTTTAATCCAGTTGGAAATTGGTATGTAAAGATTAGAGAGTCCTTCATTTCAAACACAAAATTCGTTTTTTGATGACGGATGATAGATCAACTGCACTGTTGAAGTGGTATATATATTAATTTAAAAAACAGTGAAATTTATTTTAATTACCCTAGCAACATTAATTAACCATTATCGCACATATTTATACAGTGTTGTTATCTGGTTGTCAAGGACATACAGCTAAATGCAGGTCCCATATTTTGTTATTCTGAAGGCTCCATCTGCCTTTTTCTCAAATCCTAGCTTTAAAACATATTAATACTGGTTTTGATATGTATATATGTTGATTAAATTATTCTCAATAATGATTTTAATAAAATTTGGTGTACATGGAGCAAACATAATTCTGAAATTAATAGGTAATAAAATTGACAATAATACGTTCAGAAATAATAAAACATGAGTTGAAATAAAATACAATACCTTATTTTTCTTAAAATAAGTTTTAACTGCGCAATAACTAAATTTTTAACTTGTTTTTTTTAAAGACCATGACCAAGGTCTACGACATCCATAAATGAAGTGAAAATATGGTTATACTAGCTACTTTGGTATATCGCGTTTTGGGCGCACAATTATATATCCAGTGAAGTATTACTAATTGCTGTGGTGTTATCAGTCCGGCATGACATCAGTCATATTAAGTACTTATGTACCTTTAAGTGCCGACATGACAACAGCGACCGCCGATGGATTTCGATCTCTTGGTGGTCGCCGTTGTATTTGAATTGTACTGTGCTTACCATCAGCGACAGTACAGTCAACGTGCCGAAATATTATAAAAAAAAAGACTACCAATTTGACAACAATGTAAAAAGATAACTTATTCGTAGAGAAGCACTCTCTCACAGTCTTAAATTAAAGTAAGTCTTCGCTTGTTTTCTCCAACAAAAACTATACGGGAAAAGCGCAGACAAACGACTTTACTGACGAGTCCAACCTCCATTGCAGAGAATTCATTAATTGCCTTGGATCTCTACGACACGGAATTGCTCTTCGTGAAGGAAGAGCAAAAACTAAAAATCGTCTAGGTATTTAATGGCTTGGAAGTTCGTTTGCGACTGGAGTCCAGTGTAAATTTCTATTATTTTCCAATCGGAAAATAGTAAAAGATAAAATAGTGAAAAAATTATAATCTTTATATGTTTAACCGTTTATACACAAACAGAGGGATGTTATAAGTTAAACTTGTGTATCTGTCTGTGAAATCATAGCTCCCAAACGGATAAACCAAATTTTTTTTTTTATTTCTTGATCAAGAGTTTTGTTTAATTATGATGATAAAAAATCTTTTCAGCCGTCAGCTGTTTTCTAGATGATTAAAGAATGTGAACAACTTCCACATGTCTTAACAATTACAAGTTTGGTTTCCTATTAATGGTCTCAATGAACTGGTTATTTGTATCAGGAGTTTTTGAAGTTCTAATTTTCCCTGTTTATTGATAAATAATTTGGAACTTAAATATTGTTTTAATTTCTATTGGCTTGGATGAAGAACGAGACGCGAAAAGCATTGACGTGATAATGAAGACCAATTGGACGTACTACTTGCACAAACGCAACTTTATTAAAGAGAAAAAGAGATGGATATTCTAAAATGTCTGCGTACTTTTGTTTTATGTAATAAATGATTTTGTAAGAACATAAGAAATACATTAATAGGTCACTTGAAATATAGTTAAAATAATGATTTCAATATGGTATAGCGCGTCAGTTGTAACATATAAACCACTGTGTAGATCAATACTGACATAAGAAGAAAAATTACTTTATTACATAAATTAGGTATTAAGCATAGACAGAAACAGAATTCCTTTTTTTTTTTTTAGAATTAATCACAGAGCAATCAATCACAAAGAAATACTGAGAACAAATCCAATTTTAGGATTTCTCTAAAGATATATTTTTTGTTAAAACTGAAATATGAAGTTGTACCTGTACTTTGTAAACTTCAAATTGATTATGAAGAAAATTTGATTAATTCTACTCTGGTGAACGCTGTAATAAACGTTTGCCAAAGTCAAATAAAGTTTATTCAGTTTAAGCCTTGAGAGTGTATGTTTAACCGTCAAAGCTACAAACAGCTTGGAAGCAGTTTGAAAGAGCTAGCAAATATCTTAATCAGTTTTATTATATATATATATATATATATTAATGGCCATGAAATTATATAGGCTTTATTGCTTTATACGCCTATATATGCTCACTAAACGAAGTAGTTTAGTTATAACCACTTCAAATAATGATCAATTAAACTGATGGAATAACAACGTCAATATACGAACACAGAACAAGAACGATCACACCATTTCTTTCTTTTTCGAACTGACTAACGTTGGTGGTTTCAGGGGCCTTGGCAGCTTTACCGTGGTGAGCGCAGAAGGTACTCAGCCGAAAAAGGGTGCCAATATGACCGAACCTCCTTTGGGCTGTTGCTGTGAAAGCAATTTCGCGATCTGGCTAATTAACCATATTCGATCTAAATATACATATTTTTTATATATAAGTAGAACACCAGAGGTATCACTAACACGTTGCTGACATCCGAACCCCTTCCAATAAGGAGCTCTGGAAACTCTACTCACCGCAGGAAGACAACACAAGCCCATTTGGCTGCGATCTTAGGGTGGCGGTATTTCACTTGTCGGGCTGCCCCAAGTAGAAAGAAATTTCCCAAAAGACTTCTCCGTGACCTACCTCTCTTACTTGTTGAAATGTATGCTTATATGTAAGCATATATCAGTAGGGCTCTAGTATTCAGTTTATCTATCAGTTGTTTTCTAAGTTCTACCTACTTAAATCACACCCTTGAGCTCCGGTGTATGTTAACGGCAAATTCTCCTACCTTTGACAGTTGACGTAGTCGCGTCATCACAATCGGCGAGAGACGATTGATTGTCTTGTAATGTGTTGTACCGATTATATGAAAATTGTGCAATTTTGTAATCATGATAGTTAGGTATTTTTTCTGCATTTTTTTACTTTTGTCGAAAATAGAGTCAACATTAATAATAGGAGTGAAAAGTTTAAAAGTCAATAATACTAATTGGCTATTATTAGATAAGTAATATTTATAATTTAATTTATATATGGTGAATAAATAACTTTTTACTTTAAATGTACAAATACAATTGAAATTAATAAATGAAATTGAATTCAAACGTAAGGTACAAGCCATAAGGCTTGACCTTTGCGACATCTGATTAACATTCCACTCGTCTAACCATTTAAAGACGATAACAGAAGTTATAGAACCTGTCAGGTTTGATTACGGTCGGACTGTATATTTACTTAAGCCGCAAAACACTAATACGTTCCGATCTGGAGGGTATGACTGACCTAATGTATTCAAACGTGAGCTCTTACAATTTGCTTAGTTCTCCAAGTGATTAAACTCAATTAGTATTTCGATTTAATTTCAAGTTGGTTGTAGTACAGCGTGCGAGCCTGTTTGCGTCCTTCTTTAATAGAAAATACACCAAAATTATAATAATTTTCTCAAAATAAATCAAAGTTTATTTATTCAATGTAGGCACTAAGAAGGCTAAAAGGTTAAAACGAAGGTTAAACACTGATCACGTTTATCAATTTTTTAACAGCGTAAATAATGTTAACAGTTAATAAAAATATTGTTCAAAGTATGTACCTACAGAGAGGGAGTCATTACCATTACCACTATCATTCCCGTAATAATACATCTTAATAACCTTTTGACTTTGAAATAAATATTATTACGTTTACAAAAAGGTACAATACCCATATAAAATCGCTCCCAGCTTATAACTCGAAACGAAGAACAAACCCGTTTCATAGAAAACTCAATAAGTCACATCTCTTTGAGAGAATCGGAGTTTAAAAGTTTTGTCTACGTTTTATTAATAGATTAAGACTAGCTATACAAACTTAATATATTAGTAAATATGACGTCTAATTCAATTTATTTTAGATTCTTAAACATAGATACATAAATACATTTTTTTTATTACTGTTACATATTCGTGGAGGTGATAGTCAATATTTCCATAAAAGACCGATCGAGCAGAAATTCACAATGCTCACAATGATCATGGATGTAGTCCGCAATCTTTCCTTTCTGCAGAATCCTCTGGTATAATCAGTTTTTATAGCTTCGCAGTCCAAGCTCGAGTCGAACTCTCTCGCTTAAAAATATTATTAAAAATTGCCCAGTGCGGGTCGGGCCATGAACAGTAGTTGCCCGTCACAATATGCAGATATAGAATTATGAGATATAAATTTATATTAGGTCTTTAAGTAGTTTTCAATGAAATTTATACGAAATTACTTCTCCACTCGCGTGGACTACTAAAAAAAGGATTTTTATTTTTCGTGCGGAACCCTAGTTGTTTTTTCTAAAATCAAAGTAGCCTAAGTTATGCCCTATAACATCAGCTATTTGCCACTGAAAGTAGGGGCAAAATCGGTCAAACCGTTTCGGAGATTACTCAGAACAAGCAGACAGATATACAGACAAACAGACAGACATACAAAAATTTTAAAAATGGGTTTTTTATTATTTGTATCATGTATACTTTCATATGCATTTAGTAAAAACCCGTAATTTGGGCATTACAAACCAACACTTCAATTTTATTATATGTATGTATATAGATAAGTTGGTCGACTATTACTCGTTAACTTGTAAAGCCTACTTAGCTGTGATAGTTTTCCTTTTAACTTCGTTATGTGTAATACTGCTGTGAATTTTTTTCAAGATTTTATTTTACAACTTTGTATGTGTCATTAATATATATACCCATACCAAATTGCAGGTTTCTAGTACTAAGAACATCTGAGCTAAGCCGGGGACAGACAGACGGATATAGCGGATCTATAAGAGTTTCTTGTTGACTTAGGAACCCTATAAACAGTAAAATTATATATATGGTATCCTCACAGTAATAGAGTTAACTGATCTGTTTTATTAGGTAACGGTAAAAGTCAACCGAAAGAGTAAATAAGTTTACGTCGTGTGAAATCGAGTTACATTTTAATACTGTTTGTAATGCTCAGTTTCTGAACAGTATATTAACTTAACATGGCCCATTTCTCTTTGAAATATTCGATTTTTAAGTAACGAAAAAGTGAACTGAAAATAATTATGGGAAGTAAAATGCCGCAACATGAACACCGGTAATGAACAAGACATAAGAATCCACCGACTATCACTAGTCGTCATATACGAGTAAGCTTATAAAGTTATAAACTATGCCGAGGTCTTAAACATTTGTATAGTAATTCGAATGAATAGTAAAAACATTTATATATTTTGTTTCTATTAATATTAAACACGTTTACCGTGCTACTGATACTTCTGATGATAAGGAACATTGAACAACGGGAACAACCACAAAATCAAATATTCCCTCAGATCTTATCGCAGAAACAAATGATGTGAAATCAATCTGACAAGGCATAATTGAATTTCAAATGCGGTTCTCTCATTGGTGTACGTCATGATCGCGATTGTCGATTCTCGTGTCAACTTCGGATATATTAGGCGCATATGAAAAGTGACATTTGATTTTCTTAATAATTGTACGTAAGTTGATTCAAAATCAACAGTTTTGTCCATATTACAAATCTGTAGTTCGTTTTTTTTTAATTCACTGATAGACGCCTATTACGAAGGACACTGATCACCAAAATTACGTTAAGATTTTTTGTATGTTTGGTTGTATGTCCGGATTGAACGCAAAAATGGCTTGACCGATTTTCATGAAATTTTTCTAAAATTTATTAATACTTAATGGAATTTCATGAAATATTGTACACGGAAGTTTATTAATAATGATCATTTGTATAATATTACAGTCATATGATTTTGTTTGCCTTAGAAGTTTTAAGTTATTTCATTTTATTTCACACCCTAAATCATAAACGTTCAGAAACCCCTCATAGGTATTTGTCTTGAGATATTCAGCCATATTACTCAGTCAGTTGACAATCTAACACACATGCAGTGATCCACTGAAATAGAATCAGCCTCTTTTACCATATACTCCTTATTTGATAACAAAAATCGGGTCTAAAAAATAATAACCATTCTTTGTTGCAGAAAAATACAATTTCAGACGGAAATAGAAAAGTAATTTTAGAATAAAATATTTACGATGGATTTCGACGAAGTAACGCCTTCATACATCATACAACAGTGCTTAGTAAAGAAATTGTTTAAAAAATTACAGCTTCAAGAAAGACCATGGAACGCGTCATATTGTATAAGCTCCTTAGGAAAAGAAAACCTTTATTCACAATAACAAGACACGACGATACACTATATATATTGATAAACGTAAAGATAAACAGGAAACTGTGCATAAAAATATACCAATATCTACCATATACACAAAAACAAAACAAATCCACGAAGAAGAACAATATAAATAGTCCAGCAGCGTGTCTCGTCATTATAAAAAGGCGTCCATTTCAGCATAAACGCTGAAGTGGCCCGGGGTACTTAGCGCTGATTTTCAGCTGGAACCCCAGAACAAGTCACGGTGTGCCCGAAGTTATATTCAATAACAATATGTGATAAAATAAAACAAATAAAACATAACAATAGTCCAAAATTGCCTATGGATTAATACATATTTGTTATTAAAAAAATGGGTCCTACATAAATAGAAAATATCTGGGTGCATAATAATATTATGTTTGTGGTATTTCAAGCGTCGTATCGTGCGTCTTTCGTATGCTTGTTAGACATCTATGTAGTATTTAAACAAAATCTGTATGAAGTCGCATTACCGAATCCGTAGCGTGGAAGTAAAATACAATATCTTGGTAATCGACTAATGGGTCTCAAATGGAATCGGGCAGAAAACGTGGCACGAAAATATATTTAGATGTTTCCAAAACATGATCCACATCGTGATCTGTACTGGAATGTGTTTAGTTTGCTGCTTTTGGCATAAAAAAATTCAACAGTTATTTAGAATACCAGTAATTCAGTGAAAAAGATGAGGTTCCCAGCTTGAGACTTTTCTTAAATTATTTTACAGGCTTGTGTTCGATATCAATGCTTAGCCTAAGAAGGAGACGGGTTCTTCAATAAAATTTTCAAATTACACCGATAGACATTTGGCGATAGGATTTCAACTCCAGGGTAGCAGTTAAGCGGGTAAGTCTTAAATAATATAGTGTGACTATAATACTAGGGATTATTTCACCAAAATCTCAAGTTTATTGTACAATTCGAACCCATACCCTCCGAAAAGTGTCTTAACTTTGAGTTGTCATTGCTTTATAATGACTGTAAAGGTCACCATTTGTCGAACAAATAGCTTTTACTTAAAATTTTACTGAACGGTAAAATAAAATCGGCTTTGTCAATATTGAGAACAATGTCAAGTTTTTTTCGAAAGCAACCTTTTATACACTCTTCATGATAAAAAATATTCGATATCATTGTATTATACCGGGTTAAAAGCGTACTCATGAAAACAGTAAAGAGAAAATCTTAATTCAGTAAATATAATGCTGACATCCTTTGAATTCCATAACAAAAAAAAAAACCCACCCAACTTCTTTGAAAGTAATGGCGAACCCCTTTTTATCCTTAACATTGTCTGCATTCTTTCATCAACGTCGGCCCCAATATAATGTCACCTTGTTCGTTGTTTTTATATTCAGAAATTATATAAAAATTGCTTGCGAAACCAAGTCGTTCATCGTTTTTTTTTTACTGGTAAAATTGCTTTCCATTTTGGACGTCATTTTCCTTTTTATTGATGTAGAAGAACGTAAACAAAATATTGATTAATAAAGTTCATATAAAAAATACGGAAAGCTTTATTATTATTACGCCTTACCTTATTACGCCCCGCAGCTACGTTTTCGTCCCGTAATTTTATTTTCAATCACATTATTGATAATGGTATAACCTATCAATTAACGAATGGCACATAATTCCCTTGTATAAAAATTCATAAAAATCAGCCAAGACGCTTTTGTTTTATTAAATCCGGGTATACGGGGTAGACAGACAGACTTTTTTATATCTTCTATCATTGTCATTTGTAATAATAAATACCTACCATAGTGAAATTTGAAAAAAAATATGTACATTAATAGCTACAGATTTATTAAAATATATAAATATCTTGTACCAACTCCAACCACAAAAGTTATGGAATATGATAAAGATCTTATATCTTCAAAAAACCCTTTCAAAATCAAAGATATTTTGTTCAATCTAGGCTCTAAGAAGGCACTTATGAATGTCGTCAATACACAACTACTGGTTCGGAAGATATCCAAGTAATCGAGAAGAACCCGCAAAAAACTCGATCGGGTTAAACATTTTTGTGTTTATGATTGTAGAGTATTTTTTTGTTTAAAGTTATTATCTTTTTCCGTGGATAACAAAGCGGTATTCACTTCCAGACATCACCGTCATTCACGTAATGTTGCACCCTATGATATCCTTTCGATAACTTGTTTAAGATGATTTTAGAACTTATTATCCAGAAAATCAATAACGTACTTAAGAAGTTTATTGTCGAACCTAAAACAATTACCTAAAATTCATGTATTTGTAAGTCTAAAAGATGCAATGACTATTATATATTTTTTTATTGAAACTATGCCTGTCATTTACAACTTCAAAATTTTTTCGAACATGCATTAAATTATCCAAGCTGTATTGGGAAGACAATATTAAGATACTAAATTCTTGAAACCTGTCCCCCTTTAACCTGCTAGTGCTGTCTTTAATTTCATAGGTGATGGTGAATTTACGGTTCTGAAACTTGGAAGTACAATAGGCTTAAACTTTAGTGTTGAAAGTAATATGCAAATGTTCCTATGTTGTGAGCTGTGCTTGACAACAATTATAGTCATTTGTACACGAATTGCTTTAATTTACTTTACAGGAGTAGCAAACAATATATAACTAACCAGATATTACAGCAGTCTTGTTTGAAGCTATCCAATTTATATTTATATGCAGTTAACGTGAAGTAAAATGCTTTTCCCTTTGCTACTTTAATTATAATTTATCTGAAATTTCTGGTGGAAGTAGCTTAGAAATTACTGGTAAGCCATTTACGATGGATTTCCGCAAAGAAACCCCTTCGTCAATCAAATACTTTAATTATATTAAAAAAATCGTTAGCCCTTAATTAGTCTTAAGGCAAACATAAAATGCAACAATTATCATCCAGATTCAAGAAGTTGTTGAACTAAATATATTAATCTTTTGGTAGGTAATTTACTTGATGAAATCATTATCGTTAGCTCCTCGTTAAAGTAACATTACCGAATTCAAACTGTAACTTTAGTAAACGTAAGTCATTAGTCAAAAATCTATGTCTGTGGTGAAAAGTTCGTAAATCACCTTCCACTTTCTCCAGCACTGGTCTATTCATTCGTTCTCGCTCAAGTGAATAATGAGATATTGATGTAAGCCATACGACTTTTATAGTTTTTTTACATGTTTGTGACGTTTTATAAATCCCGCATATTATTATAGGTAACTTTAACGATTTCAATAAATAGGATAGAAATTGGGCATTTCAAACTTAAAGAGGATCGAGGGATTAGACAAAAAAACCTGATATAATGGATTTCTCAAAAACGTTGCGTTGCATAAAAATCTAGAGTGTATTCAAGTTACCCACATGTCATGTGCATGTCCCATCGAATGTATTTCGGTAATTTGGACCAACTAGTACACAAAATTGTACATGTCCAGTATAAATAGAAGTAGAACTAGAACTCTTAACTTCTATAGTTTTTGATATTCATTACAAGCTTTTATTTAAATTGCAATGTTTGTATGTAACATAAGAAACATTTTAAATTACTTTTAAAATTTGTAAACCATATTTCAACCACAACCAAATTTAGTATATTTGTGTAAGTTTGGTTTCAATGCTATATTATTGTACCATAGAGCTGATCTGATGATGGAGCTGGGATATAGGGACTGAAATTCAGACTGGTGTTCGACAGAGATGTATTCTGTCTGATTAAAACCAAAATGATAGTGGTGGATTGAAATACTAAGAATCGACCTTATGCGAAATAGCTAATTGCGAAGTTGTCCAGAGTTACATCTACCTAGGATCCATGATCACAAACACTGGAAGTTGCGAAGAATAAATTAAAAGGTGTTCCGTGACCCGATCAGCCGTAAAAAATCTCACGAAGATATGAAAAGATCGCCGCATAACAAAATACACTAAGATTCGCTTAATGGGATGCTTAATATTTTCTATTTTTCTGTATGAAGCTGAAACTTAGACGATCTAACAAAATATCCTAAAAAGATTAAACATGCTTGGGATTTAGTGCTGAAAGTGCTTGCTAAGAATTAAATAAACTACTCGCTACACTAACGTTTTTATCCTGAAAGAGCTACGCATCAAACAAAGACTTTCGTCGATTGTGCAAATGCGAATCCTTAAGATGTTTGTACATATCATCCGCAACGAAAGCTCATTGAAACGTTTAATTGTAGAAGGTCAACGTTCATCACCCTCAAGATGGACAGACCTCATTAAATCATCCACGAAGTGCTCCTTCACTGTATGTACACCCAGTGCTACGAATAGAGACAGATGGAAGAGATGGAGAAGTCTCGCAAAAGCCGCAACCAATCTATCAGGTGGACCATGACCACGACCACTCCGCCAGGAATGTTCGACGCAGAAGAAAAATAATATTATTTTTTTCATGAGTACCTTCCAGTAGACACGATAAATGGTGGCAAAGGACCTTAATACATTTTTTTTTCAATATGTTTCTGATTAAAATTAATTTAGGCTTCAGTTTAAATGGAATGACGTTTAACGCCAGGAACTTTTAAAGATTTTTTTTTAGTTCTAAGTTTATGTAAATTTAATTTAGCATTTACTGCCTGCGCCTTTGACCAGTAACAGAACCAACAGACCAGAACAGTAACCAGTAACCAGTGACCTGTAAATTTACTTATTGAATATTATTATTTACTTTTTATTTCAATAATTTATAAATAAAGTATTGTTTTAAAATATTTTTTAATAAACAATTTCTAGCTTTAGAACGCGTAGGTGGCTTGTAGTAAATGAACTGATCTCTATGGTGACAACAAGCCAAGGTCCTCCTTTATGTTAAAAAAACAAATCAATACCAAAGAGGTACGTCACCGAATGTTGTCATAGCATTAGCGCACACAATTACGCTGTTCCTTGGATTTTCCTTCACTGTCAGTAAATATTGTCGCAGCAACACAATTAGGCGACGAGGGCGTTTCCAATGAACAAATGTCTGAAAACAAGTAACTAAGCAGACACTGAACGTCTGTTATTATGACAGCGACTTCACAACGACTTTCTTTTTGTCTACATTTAAAGCATAAATTACTAAACCTATTGATTGTCCTTTTGTGATGTAGGAGAGTAGTATAGAAGGATTTTTTGACAAATTCTTTAAAATGTTGAAATGGCGGACGGAAGTTACAATAAGGTTTATAAGTTTTGAAATTAGATATCTGAAAATTGATATGTAAAACTTCATTTATAAATAAAAAAATAATATATCTATCTAATATTGGATAGTTAACCCTTAAACAGATGAAATAAGAAATGATTTTTGTTAGGTTTGGCGTAGTTGCTACAATCTCACTTGATGTTTAGTGACGATGTGGCCCAAGATACCCTACACGCTAAGCCTAGTGGAAGAGTGGCTCTCAAGTGCAGATGCCCAAAATAGGCCTATTGGTGCTTCGTGACAGATTTTCAACTTGAGGGTGGTAGCTAGCCAGGCGAGCATTAGAAAACTCCTACCACCATGTACGGTTTTAATGCTAGTTTTAAATATGTAACTTATAATGTTACTATACCAGATTTTAATAGATACTTTAGACTTTCATTTTTATTTATTTTATCACAGGAATATAAATTTAACGCGAGATGATAAATGATAGTAAAAATAATAATAATGTGAACACATATTGTTGTCGAAGTTACGTGATGCCGTTAGTTTCCACAAATAAGCTTAAAATATCACATTCAGTTTGAAGGATAATAATAAATAAGTTTTTAATTTGTTTTGCTATGTTTGTAACAATAAGATTAACGATGCTAATGCGACCGAAAGAAACTCATTAGTGTGTCCATTATGAAAGTGTTTGTGGATTTCCTTTTACTTATGAAACTTGTTTATATTAAAGATAGATCCAAGTTGAAACAAAAGAGAAATACGTTAAAGTATTATTTTTGCAATCTTTGTTATTTAATTAACCATATTTTTACAAATCTTGATCGATTTCCTTCTTGAGAGAAATTTTGACACATTCTTAATGAGTACTGCAATGATCGTTTTTGAAGTGCAAAACTTATTTAGCACCGTTGTGATTTGAAACTAGATGAAACGAAAAATCAACAATAAAAAGAGACAACCATATACATCTATAGGACTATCTATAGAATGAGATAGAATACATTTATATTATGCACGGTTAATGCAAGTCATGATTTTCATGATTGTGATCGTCGTCGGATTGGCCTAGTGCTGTGAGACGACCAGACTTCATACGCAGTACGCACGACTCGGTCGATATCAAAACCCGCTGATTTAGGATATTTAAAAATATTTTTTTAAAATCATTTTCTTTTTCTGATATTTTTACTTCTGACACGTGTGATTGTGTGTGTGTGCTACGCACATATTTTTTTAACCCACAATTACGAAACTGTATATCGATTCACTCACATATAAATTTAAATTCAGCGCAACATTGGTGCCGTGCGCAATCTGTTAGCTTGCACAAATTATATCTTGCTAATTAAAATATTATTTAATTTACTGCTTATGATAGTGTCACATATTGCTTCAACAAGCATTCCAGTTTTAATTTATTAAACGTTTTAAATAAAAGTTCAAACAACAGTTTCGGCTATTTAGTTACTTGCAGGGACCATTTCCATCAAGTGATCCACAACGTTTTAGAATTCCACTACACTTTTAATTTTCGTCGATCGACGTGAGGCCGAATTTTTGCAATGAGCCTTAATTTTATTGAATTTTTTTTTCCATTTTATATGTACTAAATGCCTATTTTAATAAATATATTTTTAGTGATATCTTTCAGTAACAAATTACTACATAATAGCTGATTAGATATCTATTAATTTCAGAATTTTGGGAGTTTTCATGCTGCCTTTTTATGAAGCTAGCAGTAATCGCGATTTTCCGCGATCATCTGGAGCAACGAAATCGCAATTTTAGTAACTACAAATTAGCTACAAATTTTAATGTTTATTTTTATTGAATTCAACCAATTTTCACCTGTTACCTGTATGGACCTTAAACCAAGTCGTAATAAAAGCGTATTTTATATAACACTCTTTTAAAGAAACTAAATACAATCATAGTCACACACAAACCAAATATATTTTCATTCTTCTGTTCATTGCCTATTTATTGTAACTAACAAAACAATTTTCTATTACACAAAAGAATTTCGATTTACGTCGGTCAATAACAATTCGCAACTGTTTTCACAAATAAATAAACTGAGATCCCAAACAGTTTACTTCAATTCACACGGAGCGTGACAAAACTTTGTCCTACAACTAGTAAGTAAGTAGAAACATAAACTAAATCGCTTTGAGCGAGACGAGTATATCACTCAGTACTTTCTAACGTACTGTACCTATGTGTTACGTAATTTTAAAGAGTTCAATGCTAGATCTTTTTCCTTCTTTCTAAGCTACTAAGTAACTAAACACAGGCTATCCGTTTCGAAAACATGACTTCCCAGAATTATTAACTACAACGGAACTTATAAAGTTCATGGTATTTACCTTCTGGTTAAGAATAAGTGCGTTACATATTTTTCTGTTCCTTGAATTGTTGTCAAAAAATCATTTTAAAACATTGATACTTTATTTTCGTGGAAGTAATATGCAAATTATTTTAACTCAATGTTTGCCTTATTATTTAGTCAATCAATTGTTTAACAATATTCAAAGTGGTCAAGTAACTTTATATTACAATGGATTTTGACAAAAGTCCAAATTCAAGATGAGTCTATTATTTTTAATTTGCTTAACTAAACCATATCACATCAATTGACATAAAAATGGCTAGAATACAGGATAAATTAAAGCAACTTTAAATAAAAAAATCAATACAATCAACTTTACCTATCGGAAAATCTAAGCTATTATTTTATCCACCTTTCCACACAATTAACTGTTGACTTTTGATTTTTTTTTAATATATAATAAATCAATTTTAATGTTTTTAACTTCAAAACTCTCCTTACCCCTTCAAAAAATCTATATTTTCTATATCACCTCTGAAACCTATGAAACTTCTATAAAACCTCTGCATTGATCCTGCTTCAGCCAGAATTTGTTCTCTTATAACTTTACATTGACATGAATTTCCACAATTCTAATCACATGTTACGTGTTCATCTCCCCTCAAAGGCCTCAGAAGCCTTATACGGATATAAACAGGAAATTGATTCGCAGCTCACTGTACCTTCTTCGAGTTTCAGAGAATATAACAAAGTACGATTCAGGATATCATTGGAAAATTTGATAAAAGTACATCTGTTTTTACTCATATATTATGTTTATATAATTTTAACAACCGCACATGATTTTTGCTATCACTCAGGAATGCTGGGCTTCTCAAGTATGAAAATTCCTCTAAAGTAAGTTAATTTTGAGAATAGGTTTCAGTAGATTCGAGGAATATTTCGGACATCCAACGACAAAATATAGCCTACATGTATTACTTCAAAAAGCAGAATTTATTACAAAATAGATACGTTCAAACATAATAGTCAACATCGCAGTACAGGCCAATAAATAAAAACTAACTGACTTCTAAAAGGGATTTAAAGTTTATCATAATAAACATTAGCATCCAAAATATTTGTATACATTTGTCCCACATTTTACCCCAGTTCACGATAAATCTCCTCAAAACAAATAGTAGTCGCGTGCTACGAGCAACTAAGTGGAAAACGTGGCCTCGATACAAATAATCGATAAACCATGAGTATCTTCCGCATTACCTTATTAACTTTACATATACTGGGTTGTAAGACACCACTATTTTGTCCAACCGGATCGCGACTACTAAGTCTTGTTTCGAGATAAGTGACGATGTGTGCCCAGATGGTAAAATGGTAAGACTAGTGGAGCGACTGGCTCTCAAGTGCAGTTGCCGGAACACAGCTATAAACGCTTGGCGAAAGATTGTTTACGTGAGCGTAGGTAACCAGGCAGGCATTAGAAAATGAACTACCACGCTATGGTTTCATCGCGATGTTTCCCTCCACTGCTAACGGTCTGTAAGACTGTAAGACTGTAAACTCTACCAATGAGCCATCGCTGCTTCAAACGGTACGACAGAGATAAGACATAGATAAATTTTTAGGTCGTGCTGAGATGGAGGTTACCGTAAAACTATGATTCCGAAGCCCAGCGCGTGTGGTTCTGTTGTGGAAAGGAGAGGAGGGAATTAGATTGAACAGCTCTTCAGAACTCTCACAATGATACAGACGATAAAACATGCTCAGAATATTCCTGCGAAGTTGAAGCGGCTCGATGCATTGGGTAACGCCTGTATCATTAACAATGCGAACAGTATTTGCAACCTGTCCAGAGCATCGAGGAGGTACTTTGCGGATCCATCCTAGACATGCGAACAGTATTCCATACACGGCCTAACTTGTGCCTTGTAAGAAAGGTACAGCTGACCTGGCGTGAAAAACTATCGCACCCTGTTCAGGATTCTGAGTCTCCGAGATGTAGTAGAGATGACACTCCCGTTGACCTGGAGTTAAGGTCGCTGCGAATATCTACACCTAGGATATTGAGGCTGTCATGCATTGCTAGTGAGACATTTTGAAGAGTGGTGAGGGGAAAAGACGGAAACTTTTTTAATGAAAACGCGCACACCTGAGTTTTCTTGGAATTGAACTCAACCAAGTTATCAACATATCATTGATATGCAGAAGAAACAGGGTGGGTGAAAGCACATAACCTTGAGGAACTCCAGCGTTTTGCGACATGAACTGCGAATCACTTCCTTCTACAAGGACACGAATTCTGCGTTCATGTAGAAAGCCGGACGTCACAACCAGGCAGTGGTCCGTTGTGCCCAAAGGCGCATCAACTGACACAACATACTCAGTTGGATGATTCCTCAACAGAAGGTCCATCAAAGAGGGCGCATTATCGTCAACATTGGGAATCTGTGTGGGATGGACTACCAGTTGAGTCAGGTCATGAGTTAGATCGAATGCATGGGCAGTTCGTCCTGCATGGTCTGTCTTGGAGAAACCCAACCACGATTCGTGGTGTGCGTTAAAGTCCTCCAAGGCGACCAGTCCATCAGTAGGAAACTGCTCCTGTGTGTCATCTGTTGCCCTGCTCAAGTACTCAAAGAGCCAAAAAGTATTTATTTTCTCTAAAAATATACAATTCTCATACAATACATACAATATATCATCATTTGAAGAGAAAAACAATAAAAATTTGTTAGACGAGTCGATAATACCTCAAGGCGTCACACAAAAAGTTTCCCAGATAGGTAGACGCACAAAAAACAAGAAAAATGGCGAAAACGTGAGTAGCAAAGGTCCCTGTGGCTTACAAGGCTACAGAACAAACGATTTATTTAAGCACCTTTCAGGATCGGATTAAGAAATGTTGTTTACTTGTCTTTTCATTTGTTTTAATCGTAATAATTTTTTAACACCCAAAAATACTGATATTATAATCACTTATCCCAAAAATTAAGAACATAAACAAAAATTAAATATTAGTAATTGCATGCATGTGGTTACGTAAAATATGTAACAATTACTTAGCTCATTTTTAGGGTTCCGTTACCTACCGTAAGAAAAAAGGAACCCTTATATAGGATCACTTCGTTGTCCGTCTGAATATCTGTCAAGACCTTTTTCTCAGGAGTGCATGGTGGTATCAAGTTAAAATTAATATCAAAAACTCAAGACTGCAATCACTTGAAGCTGTGAAAAAATCAAACTTCTAAGTCAACGCAATCAAAAGATACAGATGTTTATGTCACATTTTTTAACAATTTCAAAGGGAATAAAATCCTGTAGGGTACTTTCAGTTGACCTAGAATCATTAAATTTGGCAAGAAATAGTGTCTTGTAGCACAAGTAAAGGAAAAAATCCGAAAACCGTTAATTTGTAGTTACATCATTAATAAAAATTAATTGTGTTATTTGCAGTTGGTAAACTGACCGCGGCATATGTCGATGTATCGGGACAGAGTTTTCCAACGGCATAGTTAAGTTTGTCCAGTTTATCTTTTCGTAATAAAAAATTATAAATTAGCTCCGCTTGTCGAGTATTTTCAAAACTGCACAACGTCATCTATTTGTGAGTAGTTAAACCATAGCTGTATTTTATAGGAATGGGTAAAAATATCGATATATTGAAATATCGATATTTTCTCATAAATTATTCATAATTATATAACGTCGATATTTTGGATATTGGACGAAACCCTCGATGCGCGAGTTTGGCTCGCACTTGGCCCATTTTTTTAAATACATTCACATGTTCAAACAAAATATATTTTTATTTTATTACATTTATGGTCTAAGAAAACACTTATGAATGTAACAGTACTACTACCGGCTTAGAAAACTAGCCGAAGACACGACTATGGAATTGAAAAATAACTTTACATTAATAGTTTGATGAAACCTGGATTATCAGTGGTGGTACAACATAAAAAAGGCCTATAACCAATTTATTTATTTGAAAGATCTATAACTAATAAGACAATAATTTTTACAAAAGAAACGTTCTAAATGGCACACAAATCTTCATCTAGAATCCGGGCCACAGTGTCTTGTTCCGCACTGATGCAATTTAGATAATAGGTGGTAGCGTCGACATCACGTTCCCAGAACATAATTGAAATTGCAAATTCGACTGAGAATTCATCAGGTACTGCGGACGGCTTCCATTATGACTTACAAACACCCTCCCTTTAATAGAATCCTTTATTTTCGACGTCATTTTCCAATTACCTTAGCATTCATTTATTAAAACGGTTTTTGTATTAGATACTTTTACGTCCGTGGGTATGTCCGTGGGTCCGTGGTATATTTTTTTAGATGCGAACACAATATATGCACTGTACACACGCTATTCCCATTTCAATAGTCTTACGCACTATACACGGACTTGTATTTTATATTGTTATATCTCTATAACAATACTGTTTAAAGGTCGCCTTGACTATTTTTTTTTCGATCTGACTACACTATTAACCATAAAGGCGCTGAAGCCTCAGACGGCTTTTATAGTTTCACCCGGTGTTGGGGGCGAGCGCTTATGACAGCTTATGCCGCCTAGCTTTTGCTAGGAAACAAACCCCAATGGTGCCAAAGTAGCCGAACCTCGGCTTGGGCTGTTGCCGATCATGCGAAAAAGTCGCGAGAGCTAACTAACTATACATATTTCTGCCTTCTGGGAGGAAGGAAGAAATATGTGTGTATGTATCTAGTGATCTGTCAACTACAATAGACTGAACTATAGGTCCGTTTATATACACTTTAAAAAAAGAGAGGCACCTTATTATCTTGTTTTTCTAATTACAGTTGTTTTATAGTGGTTTCCCTTAATTACCTACTCTATTACACCCCTGTCAGTCTTACCATTGTTTTTGGTTCGAGAAACTTCATAAACTAATCAACAAAATAAGCGTGATAACGGTGGCTCTCGAACCTTCCAAGTAAATGCACTTTATTTATCCTTTTATTTCATTTATATAACTTTTAATTTGTATATCTTGTAATTTGTATAGTTCATATAAATGAACAAGCCGGTTTCCGAAAGGGCTTCAGTACCGTAGACCACATACACGCATTACGGCAGGTTATACAGAAGACCGAAGAGTATAACCTACCCCTTTGTTTAGCGTTTGTGGACTACGAGAAAGCCTTCGATTCGATTGAGACCTGGGCTGTACTACAGTCTCTCCAGCGGTGCCAAGTTGACTACCGGTACATCGAAGTGTTGAAGTGTTTGTATGAAAACGCCACTATGTCAGTTCGACTGCAGGATCAGAACTCGAAACCTATCCTGTTGCGGCGGGGAGTCAGACAAGGAGATGTTATCTCTCCTAAACTGTTCACCGCTGCACTGGAAGATGTTTTCAAGGTTCTGGACTGGGAAGGACTAAGCATCAACATAAACGGCGAGTACATCACCCACCTTCGGTTTGCCGACGACATAATAGTCTTGGCTGAGACCATGGAGGACCTCTGTGCGATGTTCGATGACCTCAGTAACGCCTCTGAACGAGTTGGTCTTAGAATGAACATGGACAAGACGAAGATTATATCGAAGGTCCATGTAGCGCCAACTCCCGTGAAGATCAGAGACTATACGCTTGAAATTGTTGAAGATTATGTTTACCTGGGACACACAATCCAGTTAGGTAGATCCAATTTCGAGAAAGAGGTCAATCGTCGAATCCAACTCGGCTGAGCAGCGTTCAGGAAGCTACGTAACATATTCTCGTCCAAGATACCGCAGTGTCTCAAGACGAAAGTCTTTGACCAGTGTGTGTTGCCAGGGATTTCATATGGTGCTGAGATGTGGTCGCTAACTATGGGCCTCATAAGAAAGCTCCAAGTCACTCAAAGGGCAATGGAGAGGGCTATGATATCGAAGTTTCTCTACGTGATCGAATCAGAAATGAGGAGATCCGCAGGAGAACCAAAGTCACCGAGATAGCCCGAAGAATAGCTAGACTTAAGTGGCAGTGGGCAGGCCACGTAGCCCGTAGAACGGATGGCCGATGGGGTCAAAGAGTTCTCGAGAGGCGGCCACGTACCGGAAGACGCAGCGAGGGCAGACCCACCACAAGGTGGTCCGACGACCTGGTAAAAGTTGCGGGAAGCCGCTGGATGCGGGCAGCACAGGACCGGTCGTTGTGGCGATCTTTGGGGGAGGCCTATGTCCAGCAGTGGACGTCTTTCGGCTGAAATGATGATGATAATGATAGTTCATATAATTGCATCCAAATATAATTGTAACAACAGAGAAATGAGGATCCATTAAAAACTGCCATAATCTATTCAAATACCATGATGACAGCCAATCATGATTTGATATACAGTCGATCATCGCTAACCTCGTTGCATCGACCTCAAGTAAAATTTTCTATAAATTGTTTTAGGTCCTATATATATCTTTATCATGATAAATTTATAATAATAAAGCTTTTAATTTATTAAGAGTTGTCAGATGATGGAACTAAGTGGATTCTAGTCAGATTTTCATTTGTTATTACAAAAGTTATTATTTTAATATCTCTTCTCAGTGTTTGAAAACGTCCGTTACGAACAAAAGTAATAAAAATGTTCAAGTTATTTTTAACAATATTTTGTCTCGAACTGCTTGTATTCTGGAGATACATCAACGACTGTTGTAAATGGCCCGAACATTATCACATTAGCTAGTAATGTACCGCCATTTTTAAAGACATTAAAGCTTTCCATTGAACACCGCGAATAACTTATAGAGTTATTTTTAACAAAAAGGAGAACACAAACTTGAAAAATATTATTCCTCTGGCCTTAAGCAATATACATTTTATGTTGGTTAAGTAATTTCTAATGAGCTTGTCTCTTACATTTAACGAGTATATTAATTCCTGTAATCTTGTAATGTTTTACTAAATTTGAAAAAGCAGTTTCAAAGGTCACATGAATTCATTAAATTTACAACACAAGCACTTCTGCCCAACGTTGAACGCTCCATAAAGTTACGTTTCACTCGAGTACAAGTTAATTTCATGTTTGTATTTCCCCCGGGTGTCGTGTTCGACAGATGGGCTTAGAGCAGACCACTCGACAATATCATTTCTAGGTGCGTGTAACGATTTATTCATATTCAATATATATTTTTGGGCCCCGTAAAATACGTGACATTTTAAACGTGGTGATAGGGCATTTTCTATTGCCCGCCTAGTAAGCTATTATCCTTAAGTTGCAATTCTATCAGCTCGACTTGAGAGCTTAAGCTTTGCGTGTTTGCCATCTTCGGCCATATGATCACTTAGATCAAGTTGGATTGTAGTCAAATGGTAAAAATTATAAATTAGAATAATAATACAGTCTTAACAGGCAGAAAAGTACATAACAATATACCTGACATTACTGTAATATAAACTAATTAAATAATTTATATAGCTGTTCCTAATACATACATTTTGTAAAAGTTCACTAATACACATGTAATAACTAAAAGAAAATATTAGTAGACTATGGAATATGTAATTGTTATATTCAGTAAAAAGTTAGAGTGCATACAGTGACACTTTAAAACACATACTTTTGCGGGAATTCCCGAGGTCGACTCGAAAAGCTCTCGCAATCTAATATTTGAACGTCCCTGTTTTATTAGGCACATGTTTTACAAACGTTGCTACTAACACGTGATGCCCAGTTTATCTAGTCAATACGTCTGTTCCCTCTCTCGGGAAGAGGCCTTTGCCCTACGATAGGACATTCACAGGCTAGTATGTATGTAGAGTAAAACATGCTCTCATACAACGCCTCCACTTTACTAACGTTTCTGATGTCAAAACCTTATAATGTATAAACTGTAGGTAACGGTCTTTCACTTCTTATCACATCGCTAACTGTCTCTGTTATTAATTTCTTGATATCAATGATAATGTTGATCCATTGGTATTATTGTGCTAGTATTGTCAGGTTAAGTGTAATAAAACACGAAGTAGGCTGACCGTCTTTATTCATATGAAGTTATTGTTACACATTATTGTCACACTCATGTCATAGATTAGACATGATATTCCGCTGAATACATAGACGAGAATTCCTATAGACTCTGACAATACTGACAATATCACATAGGTACTAGACTGAGTGGTCGGAACACGAAGCCTATAAATAGATATAAGGAACACGATCGTAGTGTGTGTATATTATATGTTCGAAAATTGTAGGACAGATCTTTCTCGATTAGGGCGCGTTAGTGATGAAAATGTAAAAGTTGGCTATAAAAAAATTGCCAATTGTCACATATATACAGAATTATTCAAATAAACATTACAAACATATAAGAAAGCTATAAAATATATTATTACAACGTGTTATATGAAAATTAGGTTAGGTTATTATATTATTACCTTTGGAACGGTAAATAAAGAATTTTTTCGAAGATTCAAAAATCGATCGATCGAATCAATTTCGAAGTTTTCTATTTATTGCGGTTTCTTACTCGACCACTTATATACACCCATTTATTTCACTCTTATTTACCACGTATGAAAGACCCGATGTCATAAGAAGGACCCTTCCTTCTTAAAACACATTGGCCGGGAAATGGTTCCACAGTTTCACAGTACGACAATGATAAGACATAGATAACTTTTTAGTTCATGCCGAGATGGAAGTTACCGTAAGACTGTGACTTAGAGGAGGGAATTAGATTGAACAACTCTTCTGAACACTCACGTTGATACAGACGGTAGAACACGCTCAGCGAGGCAATGTTCCTTCGCAGCTGAAGCGGCTCGATGCATTTGGTAGCGTCTGCATCATTAACAATGCGAGCGGCCCTACTCTACAACCTGTCTAGAACATCGAGGAGGAACTTTGCGGAACCACCCCAGAGGTGCGAACAGTTTTCCATACACGTATTACATAATTATATTTTATTACTTGTTATTTCTATGGAAAATCGAAAAATGCAATGCGCCCCATGTTAACTTGAATAATAAGAGCTCATATTTTAACAGGCCTATTTTCATGCCTAACGGAAACTTTTAAGCTTGGTTCTGTGACAAAAATAAAGTTTTTTGAATCTTTTATTGGACAGTATATTTATTGTCTCTGTAACCTATCCAAGACAAGTTTTATGAAAATATTAATATGATTACAATGACGGACTGATATCATTATCTAAGCCAGCATGATGATACTGGCTTGGTTCATAGTCCAGCTTTCGTTTTATCGTGTTGCACGGTTTCTTGGCCAAGTGAACTTGTAGTTTTGTACGACGCGATTAGATTTTTATATTTTGTATATGATCCACGATTTTGTATAAGATGTAAATATGGCATGAAAATTAAAAGCAAAAGCTTTTATTTCATATCTAATTTTAAAAAGCATTATTTTCGCTGTCACGGATAAGGAAGTCGTATTTCTGCGTAAATTTCAGCAAAGCCGGTATCAACCTGTTACTTGGCGGAAGTCAACAACGAAGGCTTAATTTAACATTATTAATGAAAAATTACCTTAGATTGTCGATGCCAATTCCTTTTTGATTTAGAAAAAGACGAAAATAATCTTGTCATAAAATGTATAAAGCATATAATCAAATTTGTTCTCCTATGTCATTTAGTTAAAATCAAAATAAAAAAAATATTTATTAAAATTTATCGAGAGTTAAATTCTACCACTAGTTCAACAGATCAAATATCTTAGAAGAAATGTCAATTAACTCAATAGAAGTGAAAAAGATTGACGTAATTACGTGAACTAAATTAGAGATAACTCGGAATATGGTATAGTAAAAATATTAACAGACAAATAATATAACCTCCCATAACCCAGGCTCGTGGAATAACATTATATTCCATATTATACCAACGTAAAGGTTAATTTAAGGGTGGATTAACCCGACTAATCCGCGGTGTAAAGTCAGTTAGCATACAATGTGACGTTCACCCGCTCTGTTTTATTCAAATAATATTTTAATGAAAAATTCGTTCACGAATTATATTTAGTCGTGATTCTTTGTTCAGATTCTTTTTTCAAGCGTCACAATTTTAATACCCCACATTTGACTCATGGGAATGGTTTGATCACATATCCGCAAGTTCACGTCTCAATATGTACTAACGAATTTTCTAATTCCGCGAACATTTGTTAATTTGAATTTTATTACTTACATTATCGGCTGACGGTAAAAGAAAACGATGTGAGGAAACTTACACGCTTAATGTGTATTCTAGCAGTCTCATCATGTATTTTAAATGTAATCCTTCATTACACATAGGTGTACAATAGGAGGACTTAATATAAAACAGCTTTCCCGAATGCTTGAAATAGCCCCGAAATTTGTTTAACTGGAAGCTTGACAGTTCAGCCAGATTGCCTGGAAGAGATTTGAAACTCGCGCTGTTAAAATCAAGTTAAAATTTCAAAATTTTATCATTTAGGTATTTCATTTACAGTACATTAACACACATTCATCATCATTACCATTTGCTGGACATAGGCTTCTTACAAAAATCCTTTACCAGGTCGTCGGACCACCTTGTGGCGGGTATGGCCCACGCTGCGTCTTCTGGTACGTGGCCCGCCCACTACGACTTAAATCTAGCTATTCTTCGGACTATGTCAGTGACTTTCGTTCTTCTGTGAATGTCCTCATTTCTGATTTAATCACGCAGAGAAACTTCAAGCATAGCCCAATCCATTACCCTTTGATTGACCTTGAGCTTTCATATGAGACCCATAGTTAGCCATAACGTTTCAGCACCATATGTAATCACTGGCAACACACTTTCATCTTGAGAGACTGCGGTATCTTGGACGAGAAGATGTTACGTTTCTTCCCAAACCAAGTTGTATTTTATGATTTACCTCTTTTTTACAATTTGATCTACTTGATTGGATAGTTAGGTTATGTCTTGCAAACTAGCCGGAGCTTTTACCTTTGGAGTCAAGTTACGATTTCATAAACACGATTTAACACAAACACCTCAAGTGGGCAGGGAATTCATCCTCACACCTTAGAACCTAAATGATCGAGGACAGTCCGGTTTCAGAGAAGTTTTCTTCCGCAAACGCTCCGGATGTGGAATGAGCTCCCTGCTGAAGTTTTCCCAGGGGAATACAGTATGAGATTTTGAAAAAGGGAGTAATAGGTTTTTAAAGTATTAGCATGCTTCTGGTATTGCAAGCGTCAATAAGCTGCAATGATCGCTTACCATCAGGCGGGCCATTTGCTCGTTTGCCACCAACGTGGTATAAAAAGGTGTGATTACAAGATTACAATTTTTATAGGCTAAAAATAAAATTATGTAAATATTAAATGAATATTTATAACTATACACACGCATATATATTATATATAGGCAATATATGAAATGCCGGAAATGTATGAAATAAAATAAAAAATTACATATTTTGCCTAGGCATTCTATAGAATGCCAAATGCTATTTAGGCAAAGTATGAAATACATCTCCGATTCGTGAGTGTTTTTAGCGGGATCACAAAGTGTCATGTGATGGTTTTTGTTTTAAATTAATATAACAATAGTATTTGTTGGCAAGTCAAACCTAATGTAACCGAGTATCGACGGTATTTTGTAATAATGGTAGTCTTATTAATTTTTTCAGAATAACTTTTGTATTTTTAAGGAATACACGTCATTTATAACTTTTCCTAGGCATTCTATAGAATGTACTTTACAAAATACTTACGATGCTTAGTTAGGTCGGGTTAAACTTGCGAACAAGCACTAGTCTAGCACTCTCATTTGGCATTCTATAGAATACCTAAGCAATGTATGAATTATGAATTACTTCATACCTTGTCGCTCAGCTTCAGGCATTCTATACATTGCCTATAATATATATATATATACACACGTGTACAAATATAATTGTATTACATACATTAGATTACTATGTATAAAATATATGAACCATCGTCTCTATATTATGTTAATACGAGTTCAATCATTAAGTCGTTCAGAAGTTAAAAGATCTTTAATAGATATTTATATATAAGACTAGCAACCCGCCCCGGCTTTGCAGAGATAGCAGAGTAATACATATAATTCTATTGGTTTACGCAGCGCACGCCCGCCACGTGTACTGCTTGATTTATACCGACATCATCAACAATCTTCGTAATATTTCAGCCAATTTTTACAAAACGAATGAATTATACACCAAAACCTTCCTTATAAATCACTCCATCGTATGAAAAGCGTATGAAAATCCGTTCATTAGTTTTTGAGCATATCTCGTTTAGACAGACAGATAGACATACAGAGGTGGCGAAAGGACTTTCTTTTATAATATAGTAAGATAATGTTTTATATTTAGCAGTTACGATTTACCTTTTTCGAAGTAGATCAAAAAAAATTCTTGCTATTTAAAATCTGACATGGTCATTAAGCCTGGAATTTAGCCTTTACTGAGTTGTGGTATATTTAAAGCCTAATATTTTCACTATTTCAAATTCCAATCCATCGATTTTCAATTAAAGAATCATTGGACTGGTTTCGTAATCTTTTAAAAGTACTCGTAAAAGCTTAATTGATCACTTACACACTTCATTATTTCAAATAATTATCTTGTACTCGTTAAAAGTTCCTCATGAAAATAGGTACAAGCTGAGAATAATTTAATAAATATTTGATTACGAAGCTATGATAACAACACTGAGTATCCGAAATAAATCATAATTACCTCAACATTAACAGCGGTGGTTAATGAATAATTGAAAAGGTTTGAAGAAAGAAGAATCGATACTGGAGTAACAAAATTCGTAAATTATTCAATACATTGTATTTCTTTTGATGTTTTCATGTTTATTTTATCGGTGTTATTCGATTTCTTGTGAATTATTTTACTTTTATTAATTTATGTCTTCTGATGTCGTAATAGTAGTGGCCTTCAGGCTCGAGATCGTGCATTCGATATTTACACAATATACATTTTCTTTTACGTGTATTGTTTACCGCTCACCATGGAGAAGGTTGTTATTCATTCCCTGAACGTAATAGATGGCACTGGGGTCGAATTATTGCCTACTGTGAAGGGTATACCAATATTTTCGGGAATAGCTATGTATTAAAAAAAATATGAAATTATCACATATTTCCACTTTATGTCTTTTAGGAAGACTACTTGGTAAATAAATAAAAATCATGTTTAAAATTTCAAATGTGCCCAATACCTAACCGGTGTAAAGTGAAAAGGTATTCGTTACAATTATTTATAAACTTCTTCTTCATATAAGCAGTTATAATACAAAGTAAATGGTGCTTTAAATACATATAACAAAAAAACATTTTTAACTAAAAAATGAAATAGTGTTAAAATTATATATTGTTAAAAACATATAATTTAGAAAAATATGACATAGGTATATTTATTCGGTAGGGTCTCTTTTGTAAACTTAAAATTATAATTCAATATTTTTATATGAAAAGAGTACATAACAGTCATTTAATGTTTATATAAAATACGTGTATATATTATCCACATATATGCAATGGAAACATATGCATAACATATTTGTTAAGATAAAATATTGAAAACACAAATGGAACTGTAGTGCTCGTGTTAATAATCTCGCACGCGGAATGCATTGTGGAAAATCAGAATGGAAAACTCAGTGGAAAGCTCGCAAAATGCAAAATAGAGTAAATAGACGTGTTTAATAAGATTCTACCAGAGAGTAGAAACATTTTGTATTCAATTTAGAGAAAATACTTTGTGATGTTATTTTATTTAACGATACTGGTTTGGATAATTATTTTATTAAAACAATAAATATGGACAATTTGTAGTGTAAGGGGGGATCAAATGATGTCTTAAACCTCGAGAAACCCAAGCTAACTTCACATGCACCCTGCCAAGTAAAAAACGAGGAAACGGTGAAAGCAAGTAGTAGCGGTGGTTAATAGTGGCAACGAAGTAAAACTATCTATTGAACGCTGAAAGCTGTTTCCAAAACTATTTATTGTAATAGCTGGTTTGTCGGCACGAGGTAACTATCGCCGCCGTTTTTTGATAGAATGTTATCCATTACGAAGCTATCGTTGACGCTATAATATATTATATTATGAAGGTACTTTGGTTTAGGATTCGTATACTCTTTTTGAGAATAGTTTTCAGCTAATCATGGCTAGTCTGATTAATATAACTGACCCTCGCGATGGTGACCGTCGAGATGTAACCGTCATACGTTACACTTAAAACATAATTATTCATACCCTACACTATATCTACTTGTAATCAACTAAGAGTTATTATTTATAATGTACACTAAATTAAATTATCAATAAAGATTTAAAAATCACTATTGAAGAGTTTATTTCTTATATTATTCTCAGTTACTTTACATTCGCTATTTCAATATTAACATAACACGAACTCCATACACTTTAATTTATACTGCATAGATCTTTTATTGTCACTCACACATGCACATTATGTGCATATCCAATATATCCAGATGGACTGTACATTCTGCTAGCAATGATGATTCAGTGGTAGCGTGCATAAACATCGCGTTGATTGACGTGAGTTCGAATCCCTGCTATGAGCCTGTGCTTTCGGTGAAGGAAAACATCGTGAGGAAACCATAGCATGGTGGTAGGGCTTTTTCTAATACCTATGTGGTTAGCTACCACCCTCTAAGTTGAAAATCTATCGCCAAATACCAATAAGTGTGTTCCCGCAGCTGCACTTGAGAGCTATTCTTCCACTAGGCTTAGCGTATTTCTATATTGGGCCACATCGTCACTTAAGATTAGGTGAGATTGTGGCAACAACGCTTAACATATAAAGATTAACAAAAAAATACAATTCCTGTGACGCGCCTTACTTGTCGTCTTGTAATGCGTATTAATTTGTCGTCTTGTAATGCGTATTAATTTTACCAATCTTGAATAAATAACTTTCGCCTGTGACGATACCCGAACACGACTGGCGCACCCTGGCCAGTAATTCCCGATTTCAACTTCACTGACTAGACAATCTTTTCACAACGGCACGATCTGTTATTTAAAATACGATTTGTGCCGACACGAGGAAGACGTTGATTAATGTTATATATTTAATACTTCAATGGAATTTTTGATTATATCTTGGTCTGCCACGTGATTGTTTTTATTTTAGTTTATGCTTATATTATTAGGCCCTATATTATATAATATTGACGGCAATTTTCGTGATTTATTTTGGTTATTGTGTATAAGTGATGTGGATTATAAATAATAATTAGGAACATATTATGCATTGTAGGTTACCACAAAAACACTCTGGTCAGTTTTAACAAGAGAGCCGACATCTTGTTGTCAAGTTGTCTTGGAAGATTAAAAGAATAAATAGAAAAATTTGTCGCGTGAACAATTAAATATGTATAAAATACCAGAAAATAAATATTTAAAGGTTATGGAATGAAATGCAAAATAGATTAATAAGTGTATTCCGAAGGCATTAACATTAATTGAGATATAAAAACAGAGTACCTTATTTATTGTCTATTAATAATAGTAAAGACTTCACTAGTATAGTTAGTCCACGTTATGCATCTATCCGAACCAGGACTGCTTGTAAAATCCGTCTTGAGATTGTGTAAATATGAATTTGGTAACAAGTATTAGATATTCAACCCGCTTCCGTTTCTATAGCTGCATCGCCAAGCCAGCATGAATGAAAGAGTCCGCAAGACACTGTACAAGATGTGCGTCCGTCCGATCTTGACATATAGCTGCGCCGCGTTCGCACATATGTCCAAACATAACTTTGCCCGCATGCAAAGAGTCCAAAATCGGTTTCTCCGTCGCCTGCTTGACCCTCCAGCCTTCGTTAGGAACATGGACCTGCACAGGGACATGAGGCTTCCCTCGATAGAAGCCTATGTGAAATATCTCACCAGGAGATACTTCGATAGCGCTTCGAATCATCCCAACCCGCTCGTAAAATCCACCGTGAACTACGTCCCAGACAACTCGATCCCCGTTGCCAAACGTTATAAACGCCGACCGCGAAATCTCTTTGTCGATCCCGATGACGACATCGAGAACGCTAACAATTTCTACGCGTCCGCTCCCGCAACATATGCGTGCTCGCGCCCACGCCCGCGAAACCACCGTTCCCTCCGCAGGGGACGTACGGTTAACTTCGCTCCCGCACACCCGCCACGACCGCCCTCCTCTGCGGCAACTCAAGCCTAGGTCCGATCCATCGGCATGGAGCCCTTGAGCCAAGCAGCCGCTCGCGCGATACAAGTGACTCTACAATCACTAGCTTTCACAGCCATACATGACACTGCATTATACACACATGCACAACACACATAGGTACATAGGTTCTGTAAGGGACCTTTTTTTTTCTTTTTTTGCCTAGTTAGATTAGACAAAAATTTTCAGACCACTAAATACACATACACATGTTCCTTCCCTCCTCCCAGGGGGCAGAAACATGTATATATGTATAGTTAGTTTAGATCGAATTACGGATAGGGAATTAGTCAGATCGCGACTTAATTGCATACGCGCAACAGTCCGAGCCGAGGTTCGGCCACTTTGGCACCCTCGGATGTTGTTGCTTAGCTTTCGTGGCTGAGTGCCCTAAGCGCTCGCCCCCAAGCCCGGTAAAGCTGTAAAAGCCGTAAAGGCTCCAGGGCCCCTAAGGCTAACAGTATAGTCAGTTCAAAAAAAAAAAAAAAAAAAAAAAAAAAAAAAAAAAAAAAAAAAAAAAAAAGAGTCCGCAAGGTTTTCCACTAGGGTAATAAACATTCTTGACTCTTTATAATTTCGAGTAAATAGTTTCAATTCTTTATAATATCGATTACAATGTGAGGGGTCTCTTGCTGTGTAAGTATGACTCCAAATAAGAAAATATAAATAAACTTCTAAAAATCTTGTAAAATAATGTACGTACTAAGTCACAAACGTCTGATCGATAAGTCATCTTGAATCTGTCACCCGTCAATTATTTTTTTGTATCTTCTATATTTTAAATTTAAAAGGTTCTTTCAGTCAAAAATACAATCTTTTTATACGGCCTTCTTATTTTATATATATACGAACGTAAAAGAAGTTTGTTATAAAATATTTAAATAATAAATGAACTAAAGATATAATGCCTTCGGAAAGCAACCGAAAACACAATAAATGAATTAGTGAGGAATCAAATAAGGTGAAATAAATATATATAATTAAAAGATAAAAATGATTTATAAAACAATGGATAGACCACCTGACGTTGGCAGAATTGTAAATGAATTGTAGATTACTACAATCCAGTGTATGTCTGCATCCACGTGTCCCGCTCTACAGCCTACCCCATCGCAATTGTGACAGTATTTGATCCAGTAATAATCTTGAAATCCTAAAAATTATTGTGAATATCAATAAAAATGTCTACGTCACTCAATATTTACTGATTAAATTTCCCTTTATAATTTAAAAAGGTACTAGGAAAGGCACAAGTTTATTGTGACAAGGTCGTACACATTAGAAAGAGACATATCGACCAACGCCCCGAAGACATTGAAATATTGAACTGTAACCGGATTTATAACAAAGGAACTTAACAATCGATTTTACGTCTCTATACCTTGACAGGTCTCGTGGTAAACTGGCAGTATCGTTACAGCGGGAGGTTTATTGTTTAGATTTTCACACAAATCTGAATTTTGAAAAATGAATGTACCACGTCAATTACTGAGTCATGGGAAAATCACTCTTTTAGATTATACTGAAGTTTTGTAACGTGAACACACTTTTACTGTAGTTGGTTTTAACCTAAACTATTGAATTGAGCCATGGTAGTCGACCGGCGGAATATCGATTCGATATCCACAGGTTCGAACGTCGGCATGTACCAAACTAATTTTTCGAAATTCGCGTTAATTTACTTCTTTAAATGGGTAATACTATCAGCTAACGGTGAAGAAAAGCATTGTGAAGAAGTCCGAACGCTTAAGAAATGTTGTACTGTATGTTGGAAAATATATAGAACTGTTGTTATCTCGGCGTTTGCAATCGGCAATACTTTATGGGCTGAGTTGGTAATTATGCCCGTGCCTTCCCTCGAACAGAGGCTTCATTACCCAGTGGGACACTTATTTATATTAGACAGATAACACTTATTATATTAACATAACGATGTTTTCCTTCACCTAAAGCTAAGGCTCATTGCAGGGATTCGAACTTACGTCGACCGACGCGATATCCGTACACGCTACCACTGAGCCATCATTATTATTGGATTGTTGTGAATGATTTATTACCTGATTATTTTCTGTTTGTCAACTAAAAACCGACATTAGTTAGTTAACTATCAATTAAATTACAATTATCTTAAGATTATTACAAATAAACACTTCATTTTCTAACCAGAGTAAATTATAGCAATATAATCTGTCTCATTCTGGCACGCGGTCAAATGATACCGTGTTTTTTTTAATATTTTGATAATTTCGTTTTGATAATTTAACTGTTACAATTACCTCGATGAATAAAAATACATAATTATTACTGCTATTGCTACATGTTACATATTTGTATTTCGATTATTTGGTTAGCTTTATACTTACTATATTTTTTTGTTTGAATAAAATCGCTATGTATGAGAATGTACCTTAACAATTATTTATTAATTAAAAAAAACGTAACTTGATAAAGGTCGACCAACGCCTACATTTTTATCAGATACAAATTGGAAGTCAAAACAGTCAGCTGGTCAAGGCGGGTTAAAGTGTTTACTTAATAAATATTAGAAGCACACCTCCTCAAAGTAAACTGTTACGCCCTGTTATCGATTGTTTGGCAACGGGGTAGTAATGCAAGATAGTCCGGTGACTTTACGAAAATACCTTATGCTGTAAAAGTTTAATAGCAAATAACAAGTGGAGGAATTGCTGAAGTCTGATGTAACGAAGTTCAGATAGATTCTGAGGGAGTATTTTTTAAATGGAAGACCTCTTTGAACTTGCTTGACTTTCATCTGGCGCCGTGTCAACGAGAACACCTCTCATCAATTAAACCACAATGGGGGTTTCAGTAGTATAGTATTTGGAAAATATACTTATTTTATTTTGTTTATAATAAATAAAGAACATAAATAAAAAGTGACTGTTTTAAAACACTACTTTTGGGTGAAACATTTAAAAGTAAATACGCATATACTGATTTGTTTTTCATCCGGGCAAGGAAAACGGAAACTTGAAATATAAATAATCATCTCAAAAGACTCTTAGTCAGTAATTAAAAAACACTGTTTTCCTATTAAAAATAATAAGTCCAAAGATGACATCATTAAAGTAAAATGCTCAGGTATTCGGCGCTTGTTAAAAGACTAAATTGGAATAATACTGTTAGGTGCCTTATTATGAACACACTGTTTATAGCGAAAGAAGTCATTATTTCTTTAGAAGGTCAATAGCAAATAAACGATGGTTGTCACTCACAGCAAAACCACTTTGATCGCAGTCGCTATACAAAATCATCTTTATTCACCGAAGTCGGCGATATAATCGCTTTTATAATTATAATGCTTTGTATTCAAACCTCAAAAACAGACTAAGCTCTAATCACTCTTCCTTCTGATTAACATAACTCGTACTAACGTAGACGTTCAAACATCAACGACTATTTTAGAACGGTCAGTGTTTCAGTAGATCTTTTATCTAGTTATATAAAATTGGGTGGAACTCGAAATTACAACAGTCTCGTGCTATTCCGTGCAAAAATTGAAGATGGCACTTAAACCAGACCCTACTTGAAATTGATGTTTTTTTATAGTAATGGCTAGCACTGATAAGCTTAGTACAATCCAAAAACAAGGGAAACCAATGAGAGATCAAGCATCTTGACATCTAGTATATCCAGCTAATCCTTAAACACGACAAACCAAATAAGAGTTACTATCACTGTTATATCATCATGTGCGTGATGGTAGCGATCCAGTCGGCTAGAGATTCCTACCAACCCATTTCATTACTGAATATACACCGTCTTATCCCGGAACGCAACACGATTAAGCGTGCTACTATGCCTGGAGTTACATCTGGTGTATGGTAGTCGCAATCCAGTCAGACACAATTGTCATGTCCTACTACCCACCTAGTTGATGTTCTAACACCAATTCTTATTCTGATCTTGGATTGTTAATAAATCTAAATACTGATAATGCATTTTCTCACAATCATCATCACATCATCACGTAATATCAAAGTTCTAGAGAGTTCTCTTTACCTTCCGTAGCAATATAATCTCCCTCAGCTTTGAGTGCTTTAAAAAAGTCGATTAAATTATAGTAAAAAAATAGTTTGTCTCTAATTACTCATCTTGCTTCAACTCGCGAATATGTCGTCAAGCAGCCATGATTTCGTATTAGTAGGTTCTGGACCAGCCAGCTGGCTGGTTGAGAACTAGTCTTCCATACAAGCTCCGAATGCTTACCATGTTCAAATGCGATTCTTCAGTGCTTAGCCCGTACTCTTAGTTATGCAGGATTTGTGACTGACCGCGTACATCTACCACTGAACTGATGGAACTGTCATTTGTACCGGAGAGTCGCGGTCCGACACATCCATATTAGTAAAACAGGCCGAACGGTCAAGACCATTTTTCAAATCATTACGCTCGCGAGTGAAAAAGAGCAGTCTTCGCGCCGTGCGTGCTAACTTACATTGAAGAATTCTAAATTGTTCTACAATTTTTAACGCAGACCACCAACGCGAAGCTGGAAATTCCAGAAAAACGGTAACTGGATTTACGTTGTTAGTTACAGACCTTTTGCTAACTTGGGGTACACTAAACACTGAAAACAGAGGATGTAATTAAAAACTATTGATCCTTCGAAAACGCCTGCCCAAACTTTATACCATCATCAAAAACAATTTTTAACATCAGTTGAGATTGTGTTCAAAGCAAAATATTTATAAAACTCTAAAAATATCTTATTACCCGTTAAATTCGGTAAATAATTCCACAATAATAATATTTTCGGTGAAAGAAGATCAAATTCAGAAATATAACAAACGGTTTTAAATCCCCACAAAATATATACGTAACCAGTAAATTCTAAAGAGAAATAAGTAAAGTCTACGACAAAGGTATATACTACATATTATGGAAATTTATCACGGTTTCGCAGAATATCCTCGTGCGGGTTAATCCTTTCAACCGGATTTCAACGTCAACGGTAAAATTAATGTGATTTAAGACATATACAGATGCTATGTTTATTGCCTCAGTTATTTAGTAATAAGAGTAAATTAAAAATGAGTGAACCGTCGGCATTTTTTAGTATTTTTTAGCTAGCGTCATGTATCGTAGGGCACTGACATTCGGTAAATGGAAAAAATAGTGTTTTCTTCAGTCTATTGCTTTTACCGTGGTAAGGTTTAGTCGATAAATTATTTTTCTGTGTGACTATAGATCGTGTTATCATACAAATACTTTAATATATGGTAAGAAGTACTACCACGATATACTGGCCAGCATGGTATTTATGACTAAAAACTTTCAAGCATTATATTACTCAGCAGTGGTTAAATGTGGGCTAAATAGATGAATGGAAGTTAAAATAAAAAAAACATAAAATATATCTGACCAAAAAGTATAATTACACCATTATTAAGCACGTGGTCTGATTCATTCAACAATGGTTATAACATATGACCGCGTAGGCTGTAGTATATTTATACATGTAATTTCCTAATAACACGTAATAATTCCAGCTATCAAAATCGCATTAATTTGAAAGCTATGCGACATGGAATAATTAACATTTTTAGCAGTAAAATACGTATTCATTGTCAATAGTTTTCGTTTCAAAAGTAAAGGTAGGGCACAGAGAAATTTCTTTGAAGATTTCTGTCTATTTCGTGTAGTCCGACTGGTGGAATACTTCCACCTTTCAGAAGATCGCATTCAAATAACCTTCTGTTGTGTTCCTGCGGCGAATAGAGCTTTCAGAGCTTTTTGGGGTGGGAAGGTTCATGTTCGCCGACATGCTAGTTCATACTTATGTTAATATTACAATCGTCTACAGGCCACGGTAGCAGCTTATTATGGGGCGGCTCGTATGCTAATTTGCTACCTTAGTTGTGTAAAAATAAACAATAAAGTTTCAATTACTTGTAATCACTAAACAAGAGATTTGGAAGTATTATTCTCGTGAAAATTTAAAAGAACACTAACGAGTCGCGACGTTGCAGAAGTCATATTGTAGAGTAATGTGGAATTGGTACTATCACAAGTCTACTAAAGAATAAGCGAGATAGATACACTAACATGGCCGCGCACTTTTAAACTCTCTTTGGAAATTTCTCTCTACTTGGGACAGCCCGACTTGTGAAATACCTCCACTCTACAGAAAAGAGCAGCCAAATGTCCTTGCGCTGTTTTCCTGTGGTGATTAGGGTTTCCAGAGCTCCTTAGAGTTCAAGGTCAGCAACGCGCTAGTGATACCAATAGTTTTGCAAGCGTCGATAAACTATAGTAATCGCTTACCATCACACGGGTCGTACAATTTCTTTAATGATAAAATAATATTTATTTAGGTAATAAGAACCCAATAAGTTAGATAAAATATAGTTTAAGACGCGTAAACAAAACTTAATTTTAGAACCCTAAAAGGATTTTGTACAAATAGTTAAAAGAAATAATTAAGTAACTATAGGCTGACCGCTGTAAGCGCAACCTCCCTGATGGTTTACAGGACGCGGGGCGGCTGGCGTGCATGGATATACATGGTGATGATACCATTCGAGATGATATCTTAAGATCAATATTTTATGCATGAAATTGCAAGTGGGACATATATGTTATGATAAATAATACACATAATATTGTTGTCTTTATTAAAATGCTAATCAAAAAAGTACTTTATTGAACTTTTAAAATAATCTCGCGTGTTGCAGACACAAAAATAAAACCGCGTAGGCCTATACGTCACACGTCTAATGCTACCGGCGGCCGGTAACAGATAGCTTATTGGTCGGTCTCGATCCCCTCTCGCGTCCCGCATACCATTAGGAGAATCACGCTTATGGTCAAAATTATAATTGAATACCACGCCCAAAGAGTTGTGCAGACTTGCTCTGGTTGGAGTTATTATTTGATTGTCGAAGGCGTTACTTTGCGGAAATCCATCATAAATAATTTATCCGAAATTTTTTACCTACTTTCGCCTGCAATTAGCTACTGCCACCTGGTGTTATTATTATTTGATTCATTCATAAAATCAATATTTGTATCGAATAAAACAACATAGGAAAACAAAGAATGAATTCAGAGAAACAAAAAAAAACGATATAGCTAGAACTTCCCTCCCTTGAAAATGGATGGATCATTACAAGTAATCTTACCAATTTTTTACTTAGACCCGGAAAGCTTTTAAGCCTAACAAATGCGGATTGTTCACGTAAACTACAAAGTAGGTAAGATACTGTAAGTGTTTTAAGAAATATATCTTCATCGACTTGTCAAGCTCTCTGAAGTAGTTACTGGATTGAACTTTTCAACGTAGACAGCATATAAGCTGGTTAGGTTAAAATTATAAATCTATCTAATAGTATTTGAAATATAGGTCAAATAAATGGCAATTTCATTGTATAAAACCATAGATTACAGGCTAGTTTTTTGAATACATATTCACCTGATGATATTCAAAGAATTTTTAAATTTAACGCATTACCATCTTCGGCATCACTTATCATTAATTGAGATAATAATCAAACGTTGCCACAAAGAAGAAGTAATTTAAAATGTATATAATAAATTAACGACATATTATAATAAGGAAAACCCAATCCAGTATTCCGAGAGAGAGTTAAATTGGGAATCATATGGCTTACTCCCTTGGTATTATCTAGAGATAACATCAATATCGTAATTCTGGTTTGAAGCGGATTACTAAGCTGTTGCTGTGAATATTAACTTTTGATATCTACTACGGTACCTACGTACTTGACTTACTTATTAATTTAATCATAATTTATATTAGATTCTAAGGAAGTTCTTGCTGGGCATAATTTGCAACTGATTATGTACTGTCAAGTAATCGTATCTAAACGCACTAAACGTTCCAAGCCTGGAGAAGCTGTAAAAGCCATCTAAGGCATCAGGGCTTTTGGCTAAGAGTGTAGTCAATTCGAAAAAAAAAACATTAAGTCAAATTGGATTTTTTATTAATTTTGTGTTTATGGTATCAAATAGTAAGTAGATAAACTGTCCACATAATATTAAATGGTCAATGCAGTTTATAGTTAGGCATGATGAAGTATAACCCAATAATGTTATAATCCAATAATAGCTATATTATAAATTTAATATGACTGCAATTTTAAGTAGAATGAAAGATATCGATATTCATACCAGTCAATATTAAAAATTAGCAATTCCATACTAACCCGTAATATTATGATATATAAAGGCCAAAATGCTCTAAATGCTAGCAGCATTGTCGCGTTAAATTTATTTATTATATACAAACACAGCACAGCACAATTTTTTTGTCAATTTTAAAATATTAGAATATAATTTTAAAGTGCCAATTAAGAAAGTAGTAATATTATGTTAATGATTTATGAATGAATATTAGATGACTGTATTTAGAATAATATTTGCTTAAATAATGTTGTGTGTGTGTATGTGTGTGTGAGGGAATGAATGTTGTGATTATGATTTCAGTGTTTCAGGTTTCCTGTATTAGTTTTTAACAAACCTTGCACCAACTTCAAAATTGATTTCGACTAAGGTAGAATAAGTCAATATAATTGAAAAGGTTGTTGTACTGCGTAGTACATCTATAAATGACGGAGTTTTGAGCATATGTATGTTTTACAGAAGAAATTGCGAACAAACTGGAGTTTCTAGTACGCTTAGTAGGTACTCGGAAATTTAATTTACTTAAGAGTTCTGGGCAATCTGTTATTGAGTTAACTAGATCATATAGAAATCGCATATCGCCTATAATTCTTAGGTATTTTAATGATAATATGTTATAGTGCTCACGAGATGGTCCTTAATTTTAAAATTAAGAAATTTTACAAACTTATTCTGTATGTTTTCCAACTCTTATTGTGTGTAATGAAAGCTGATGACCATATTGACGACGCATAATCTAAGCAGCTTCTCACATAAGAAAAATGAAGCACCTTAAGAGGCATGATTTTACTGAATGGCTTTGTGACTCTCAATATTTGCATGGTGGTAGGGCATTTCTAATGCCCGCCTGGCTAGCTACCACCTCAAGTTGAAAATATATCGCCAAGCACCAATAGGTGTGTTCCGGCAGCTGCACTTGAGAACCAGTCTTCCACAAGATCTAGCGTGTTATCATATTGGGCCTCATCGTCACTTAATATCAGGTGAGATTGTGGCCACTACGCCAAACCTATAACGATATAAACATTTTGATGGCTTTTTGATAAATAAAATCGTAACGATAATTGTACAGTAACTTGGAGTCCATCATAATCCCCAGATCTTTCACACAATTAACACTTTGGGTTGGTAAGTGATTTAAAGAATAACTGTAATTAATATGACGGAGTTTACGTGTGAAAGTTATGGAATTGCATTTCTTTATATTAAGATCCATCGATCGTTTATTTGGCAATAGTCGATTCAGATCATCCTGCAGGAGACAGCAGTCGTTAATACTACGAATCACCTTAAAAATGTTAGTATCGTCAGCATACTTGAGATATTTAGCATGATAAACGATTAGCTTTTATTCTTACGCGCACTCGATGTCATTATGATTAAGGCGGGTACACTCAGCCTTCATGAACCCAGTGTTTCTAACCCAAAATGGCCCGAACACAAAAATTATGTAAATTTCTAATTCAACGTTTTAATTAATTTAAAATTCTAGTTCTATAAATTTATTACACAACGTCTGATGGTAAAATACCTACAGTGCAGTAAAAAGTATGGGTGATAGTTAAATGACAAGGTCAAAAAACATCAAACTTTTTTAAATTGTATAAGGGGGTCTCCGTCCAGTCTGGGTCGAAGTTCTACCAACCCGTTGTGGTCTAATTTACTCTATTCTATCGCAGAGCTTAAAAAATATATTTTAGAATACAATTTCCAAGGATGTCAATATCAAGTTTCTCCCGTTAAACGGTTTTTTTCTCTTTTAATGAAATTGCCTTTTGCAAAATCCCCGGAGCTTCATAAATGGAATGGTTCAAGACTTGAGGAAATTAAAGCTTATTATATTAGGATATTACGTCCTCTTTTCACTTCTCCGTTTTTGATCTTTTAATTTACTTTAAAAGAATTTTAAGGGACAAATTTTGATATTATCTATGACATAAATTTATAAATTTGTCCATGACATTTTTACAATACATGATATGAGATTTTAAGTAAAAAAAATGCTTGATACGGAAGATATAGGAAGGAAATAAAATAGTACCCGTTGAATTACGTAGTACACGTAGTTATATAATTTGAATTAATAAATTATTCAACATTAATCTAATCAAAATTTTACAAAAATTATCAAGAAAATACAATGTTAAAACGATTTTAATATAGTCTCTACTGATGTTAATATAGAAAAAATAATTATGCAGCAAAGAAATAATAATTTAGATAATAGTAATAAAATGAATCGTAATAAAAATACCAGTATTCATGAATTAATAGCATGTCACGAGAGACGAAATATCTTATTTATTATTAGGAAGCTAAAACTCCGTATTAGAGAAAATATTATGCCCAAGCTTTAAACCCGGACGATGTTGCCAGCAAAAGGTAATGTCGGTGTCGGTGTGATTGTCACTATTGTAAATTAGGAGTCCGCCATCTGGAAAATACTTTTACCAAAACTGACCCAGACGCAAATTTGTTATAAAGACAGGGTTCGTTTTGTCTATCTTTAATTAATACGTGTCCAATTCTATTATCCTATAGAAATTGTGTTTGAGTTTGATTATTATCTTAATTGTTTAATTGTAGAATCACTGTGCAGTACAATAGTACGAGTATAATAGTAGTTGCAAATGGTATAAGTACTAAATAAATATACTAATACTTTTGAGCCAAAAAATAAAAGTTTTTTTTTTAATAATTCGGTTTTATTTTGGTCTTTGAAAATAATTCGAAGTTATAAGTTTTCACTTCTATCAGCAGTCCCTATGACTGTTAATTTTCTTATTGTGATTTGTATAAAAGTTACATATATACTATTGCATATTTTTTTGTAGATCTTTTAGCGATGAATAATATTTTAGTACATTGTTTTCACCCATTGCAAACCGTTTGGTTAACGCATGCCGATAAATTGGCCAAAAGACATAATATTTATTATATATTTTTTTTAATGTATATATGTACAACTTGCACCTATACTTTTGTTGATTTTTCGTATAACTTTTAGCATATAATAAGATTGTAGTACATTATTTTTATCTATTTCAAACAGTTTGGTCAGCGCACGCCGTTATAGCAGCAAAACTGGATATTTTTTCCGACTTAGTTTACAAACAGACCTTAATATTCATTATAATAAAACCTAATCAAAATAAAAGATTGCCTAGAACTATCAGGGAGAACGTAGCTTTCTAGTAATGGAATAATTTTTAGAATCGGATTAGTAGTTGCAAATATTACAGACAAACTAACAATTAAACTTTACCTATTTATAATAGTAGTTATAATAGTTACAAATATATATAAACAGTTACTTCATTCCTACATGCAGTACCTAGAACAGAATTCCTGATTGTGATTGAAAGTTAAAAAAATCCAACTTGAGACCAGAAACTAATCATGCGTGCATTTAAAAAATGCTCTACCACCATGCTAAGGTTTCATCATTACATTTTCCTTCATTGAAAGCTGAGGCTCATTATAGCATTTTCAAATACATTACTCGACGCGTAATCAGAACACGCTACCACTGAGTCGTTACGTTACGTCCAATTATTATGCTATTAACTAGATTTCGATAGAAATCTGAGTTACTTCGCTTGGTACAGTGTTTGACAGTGTTTGTCCATTGGCTATTTCTTTTCCTTTTTTATCGTTATAGGTTTAATGTTGTGGCCATAATATCACATGACCTTAAGGGACAATGTGGCCCAAGATGGTAACAGCCTAGTGGTTAAGTAGCTTTCAAGTGCAGTGTTCCAGTGTGCTGGAACACACCTCATAGGTATTTGGCATCAGATTTTCAACTTGAGGGTGGTAGCTAGCCAGGCAGGCATTAGAAAAAGCCGTAAGGCACCGGGCACCGTGCTATGGTTTCATCGCGATGTTTTCCTTCACCGAAAGCTCAGGCTCATTGTGAGGATTCGAACTCACGTCGATCGACGCGATGTCCTTACACGCTACCAATTGCCATCATTGCTTCAAGTTGTTTTTTTTAAAGCTCGTATAATTCATTGCGTTTCTCTGACGATGCACTATAATTATAATTTAATATTTTTCTTGACGTTCCGGTGACGTTTGAGAATAAGTATGAAGCATGGCGGTTGGGTATTTTCTACTCTTCTTTTGGTTTGTTATAATCCTTATCATCTTTAAACTTTATCATCAAATCCTTTTAGTGTGTTCCGATAGCTACAATCTTTCAGCAGCACCCAACCCAAGTTACTAAGAAAGTAAATTTGAAATTCGGGGAGGGTGTGTAATATACGCAGCCGGGATGGGTAGGGAGACGCACTCAGAAATAGTTTTTATTGTAGTCGACTTATTAACTGAGGTCTACACTGTCCAACAGCTCGCATGAGAATGTCTTCAAGCCGGTCGTTGTCTGCTTATAAAGTGCGTGCGATCACAGACCACACATGTAGCAATCGCGCCCAGTCAATAGTGCAGGGATCAATAGTATAGTCGTTGTACGAATACTAAGCCATTAGTACGGATTTCATAATCACATGGACACGATTCTCCGATGTATATTAAATAGTATCTTATTTATTATGACATGTTTATCGAGGAAGCCGGTCCTTGTAACAGGTGTTCTGTATATTTTGTTAGCATCATTCAAGAGGTGATTTTTAAATTCAATTACTAAGAATGTGAAAAAAAGGTGTGTGTGCGATATAAAAGATATTTTATATTTTATTTAAACAGTGTGCAATATACATACACACCGACATTTGCTCTCTCGCTCTGGCTCACACAAAGAAGAGAGACCGATAATGTGCGTTAAACGTTTAACGTTCAACGCTTGGAAGTCGCATAAGAAGTTTCACTTCATCAAGTAATTATATTTTTCGAGTCTGATTTATTATGTATGGCATATTTTAGAGTCAGTTCCGACCTTCCAACAGAAGCCTGGTTATATCACCATCAAACGGAATAACCACCAATGTATTCCCCTACACAGACAAGCTTCTTTATTGAATTCTATTTTTATCTCTGTACTTTTTTCCGTATTAAAGAAGCGCACTTTACAATTTGTTGATTTATATATGTATGAATAATATAAATTCAATTAAAAAAAAATGGAACAGTCTTATCATCTATGTGAATGCAACCCCGGACGGAAAGATAGCAAAGAATTTAAAAAACTACGATATTAATTATATACGATAGTTCGAGGCATAAAAGTGTGTTGTAATTTGATTTTAGTACTAAAACTGTATCACAATAACCTTTGTTCGCATTTCAGTTTTATGTCAGCGTAGGACACGCGATGTTAATAATAAGTTTCAGCGCTATGCATTGAGGAAAAAAAAATAACTTGATTTTATGAAACAAAAGCGACCGAGCTTGCTAGAAACAGCTTCATATTACACGGGCACACGTAATTAAAAAAGTTACATCAAACAGGATACTTACGTATATTATTTTTTAAATATTTTTTGCTATTCATTTACTTTTTGTATTATTTTCTTTTGTTAGATTATACTATAAATGTATTATGACAAAGATGGCAAGCATTGAAAACGTAATCATAGTAACTGTTTACAAAAGCCACGACGAAAACCTCTATAAAGTTACCGGTTTACTCAGACACTTGACGTCTATAGTTAAGTCACTTAAGGGTATTTTATGTATTATATGGTGGTTACGTAAACAATATATTTATATTATGTAGACCAATCATTCACAGTACACTTACCCTATCGAATTGAAAATATCATAATCCGGATAAATTCAGAAGTTTATTAGTGCGGATTATACAAATATGCCGTATTTCCTCATCCATGGCTCTGAATAAGATGAAGTTTCGTTTTTCAAGAAAATATTATTTTTACGTAAATTTTTTCCTTACTTAATTAATTTTATTTATTTATTAATCATATCACTCACAAACAGTCTGTGTAATTTTTGTTATCTACGTTATATTGTCATTGGCTATTTTTTTTTTGTCTACGTTTCCTTGTAGTGCGCTCGGTAATGTTGTCGTTTGTCGGTTTATATGTGCTCTTATAAATCCACTGTAATCACACTATATCTGCTTAAACCTAGAAACTTGTTCACGTTGCAACAATTTGACATACATATTTTCATTAAATTATTTATTTTTAGGTTATTTATTATTTTATATTAATGACAAAATATATGTGCCTTTTACAATAGATTTGTTTGTTTATTGTTTCCACTGCGTTTCAAGCGCCAGCGAAAATAAATCATTATCCTATGCCTTTTATTTTTTTGAAGTGTTACTGCTTATGCGACTTCCAAGCGTTAAACGTTTACCGCACATATCGGTCTCTCCTCTTTGTGTGAGCCAGAGCGAGAGAGCAATATATTATCGGTCTCTCCTCTTTGCGTGAGCCAGAGCGGGAGAGTAAATATCGGTGTGTATCTATATTGCACACTGTTTAAATAAAATAGAAAATGTCTTTTAAAGTGAAGTTTCACTTCTATCGTGTGTGAATCGCACAAACACCTTTTTTTATTCCTTTCTCATGAGGTTCTTTGATTATTATTTTTTGACTAGGCATGGTTCCTGTAAAAATTATCTTAAAAGTTCTTATCTTTTATTCTTATACTAGCGATGCTCCGCGGCTACGCACGCGCATGTTATTGACAATTCATATAGCCTATCAATTGGGAATGTCATGTAATTCCCGTGTACAATTTTCATGAACATCGTAAACAATGTTCTTTATGACTTCTTAATGTATTACTATGATGGTTCTTATAGCCTATCAATCATGGAATAATACACACTTCCTTGTACATAATTTCATAAAAATCGTCTGAGAATAAAAAACATTTGAAATTGTTTTTTTTTACATTTAAATAAGTGTTGTGGACAATTCTTATAGCCTATCAATTATGAAAGGCTTCCAGTGGACGAAATTTCATCAAAATCAGTTAAGATAAGGTTAAGAATAATTAAGAATTTTAAAATTAAATTGTAATTACTTTTTTACAATTTATAAAAGTTTTATTGACAATACTTATAACTTATCGATCGCGAGATGTCTTCTCATAGTAGGTAGAGCCAAGAGTCAAGAGTAGGTCTAGCCGTTTTGGAGTTATATTTAAATAGTTTTTAGTTATATATAAATATTTTTTAGAGATAAAAGATACGAGGGAAATTTAATATCGCAAAACGCAACTCTATTGGTAAAATCGAATCCTGACGTCCAAGTACGCGTTCAGTTTGACACAAAAGCGAGGTTACTGGGTGTTTTAATATATTGTGATTGAATTTAAGTTTTATCGTTATTTATTAGTTTAAGTAAACAAATATTGTATTCTTGTATTGTATTGTAATATTGGTTTTTGTACTGTATTATATGGTCGAATATGTTCGGTATGTTGATGTAACCACCAAATAATTCGGCTAAATACAACTGTAATATAAGACAATCTTTTTTTTTAATGGTAGCACGACAAATTGATGGCACTATTCCTGATGACATATACAGCAAAATTGGGTACTTGGAAAAAAAAGAATATCGATTTTTTTATGTATTTTAAAGTTTCATCATAATTATGATAATAGTCAATTGGAAAAACTCTTAAAAAAATTTTTTTATTAATAATAAAAAATATAACATTTTAAAAAGATTCACATGACTTTGAACGCGCCACGATTGATCGCCAGGTATGTGACGTCATAATGTTAAAGGATTTTTTTCGATTAAGAGTCAAAACATTGTATCAGCCGTGTGCTACACGTGTCACACGTGTCACACGCGATCGGGTTTGTTCGGGAGCTGTCGGCGTGTCTTCGGTACTGAATTCTAAAAATAATTTTTATTTTGAAATAACTTTTGAATTATTGCGAGAAAAAAGAATTGTGTTGTTATAAAACTTATATATGATCTTTCCATTTATCACAAAAAAACAATAATTTAAAACCCCAATTCAAAAACAACGAAGACAATTAAGATGTATGGTAATCTATCGATGGTCGTCGATGTCATGCCGGCCTGTAAGCCTATTAGCAGCTGGATATACAATGGCTGATCCCGAAATGTGACATACCAATTAACAGGCACTGTAATGAGTTTATCAGCATGTGTATGGTGATCGCGATCCAGTCAGGTACATCTTACTTTACTAACCCGTTTGATTACTGGATATACAAAGGCTGCTCCCGGAACTCGACACGTCTAAGTATGTCAATATAGCGGGTGTTACATCTGGTGTATGGTGGTTGCGATTCAGTCGGACAGTTGTCGTCACCTACCCATCAAAAAATCTTTCTTCTCTTACTAAGGTTCAACAGGATACTTTTATATTAAATAAGAAATAAACCTGTTAAAATATTATATTGTGCTCGTCTGAACGTCTCTAAGAATCTTCTCCATTATGTTCTACATTAACACGTCTATGAATTATAAAAATATGTTATACTATTTTTACTCCTTTTCCAACCGGCCAGTATTGCTAAAGTCTAAATTGCATAGAACATACATACATGCACATTGAAATACACTTTATCAGGTTTATTTTTATCGTATTTTACACATAGATACAATACAGTACCTATAAAATAGGTATCCACTTCCATCTATATCGTAATTAGTTATTTTCAGATAAAACGAATAAAGCACTCTACAGTGTACAATATACTTATTTTATAGCGTACGCTGACGTCACTAAAACTCGGTGACAACGCGCCTAAATGGAGGCGTTTAAATCTCCTTAATCTCATTGCAGTAAACATTAAAATATTTATTTTAATGTTAAGCTTTAATATTTTTATGTGTTTTATTTTTTTACGGCAATGTACCAAGGTAAATAATTGATTAAATCTATACAAATAATTTATGCATATTCGCTATTATCCATTAATCAAGCGTGATTGTGGGGATCTGTAGCAGACTGAGTCGCGATCACCATACATATAGTGATAAGCTTATCGTTGTGACTCTCTTTTGGTTTGCCGCGTTTTGGGATCAGGCAGTGTATATTTGTTTTTGAATTGTTTGCTTATCATCAGGAACAGTACCGTCTTTTTGCCGTGCTACTAAAAATACAATAGTCGTCATTATGGCAGCCTATGAATTTACACAGTAGTAAAGCCATAAAGTATATGGATATAATACTGACTGATCTAAAATAAAAGCCAGTCACTATGACACTACATCACAATCACGCCAGGCACTAATACCTCTTCGCTCGTCGCAATTACTTAATTTGTTATTCAGACGTATGTACCACAAGCACGCGAAGCTAAGTGGGGCATCCGAGATAATATCCGACACCCGTTCATTCCATTCTACTATGTACTTATATTTAACAGCCCGATAAAAATGCAAAAGTCTCCGGTTCTCTCAAGAAGACCTCTCGTTGAGAATAAAGGGGTTTAAGATTTAATTTTTTATTTACATCTCAGTATACTAGTAAGAATACTTACGTTCTCATGCCTCCGTACCTACATAAGTATGCGCTACGTGACCGGAATATATGAACTGTAAAACCCCAGGGATATTACAACATATGTTTTTTTCACTTCGACTTCGACAAAAAAGGGAATTTTACCTTTTACTCTGTAAAGAACTCGGTACATAACTACTTTTCTACAGTTTGTATACGCAATTTGAAACCAAGCACCTGTTTCATTTGCTACGCCTTAACGACTAGCCTTAGTTCGTTATGATCACGAAATTTCGGATACCTGGTTTTCGATGGTTCAGTTCGGATTTCGCGCTCAAAACTTTTGTGTATACAAGTGCATCACGTCACGGAGCACATCACTAGTGACTTCTCCGAAAGTAAAATTGCTCCATACCGTACGCTTGCGGTCTTTTACGACGTTGTTAAGGCCTGCGATAAGGTATAGCACGCCGGACTAGTCATCAAGCAAAACCAACTAGAAGTCGGTTAATACACATAGTCGGCGACTATCTCACCGACCGCACCGTACGCGACCGAGTGGGAAGGTGTACTCTCCACAACACACCCCATCCCGCAAGGGATCTCATCTACGTCTCACGTAAGAACAGAACTCATCTAGTAACCACTGTCCAACACGCCGTAACCATTCTTGGGATCTCAGGAATTGGTTTCCTACATGAGGAATAGCTATTAATCCTGAAAAGAGTGCCGCGATTATGTTCGACCCGAATAAAATACCTCTACCAGCCTCGCTCAAACCTCTCACGCTATTCGGTAAGAAAATCCCATGGGCCACCCGGACTAAATATCTGGGTGTCACCCTCGACAAAAAGCTCAATTTTATTCCACATACCAGTATAGTTTGGAAAAGGGTCGCCATGGTCCCTAGGACATAAGCTTACACTAAACAAGGTATGTGTCCGTCCTATCTTGACATATTGCTGCGCCGCGTTCCCACATATGTCCAAACACAACTTTGCCCTATTCTAAGAGTACAAAACCGATTCCTTTGCCACTTACTCGATCCCCCACTATAAGTTCGGAACGATGACCTCCATAGAGATATGGAACCCTTCTATAGAATATTAAACGATAGTGTGTCGAGGCACCTGAATCCGTTAATCGTAGCCACCGCGAACTACACCCCAGTCCCTGATGCCCCGAAGGTAAAAAGCCGACCGCGGAATATTTTTACTGCCCCGATGACAAGAACAAGGAAGTCAAAACGTATTACATGTCCGTTCCTTTAAATCAAACGTGCTCGCGTCCACGCCCGTGAAACCACTGTTCCCTTCGCAGGGGACGAGCGGTTAACTTCTCTTCCACACACCTTTCATGTCCACCCTCTCCTACGGCATCTCAAATCTAGGTCCGTTCCTCCGGCATAGAGCCCTTAAGCCAGCAGCCACCCGCGTGATACAGTGACACTGCATTCACTAACTACCAACATACAAACATTACACGGCATCTGCATGTATACACATGCACACCACTCAGGTACATAGGTTCTGTAAGTACCTTATTTTGACTAGTCAGTTACAAATAAATTTACAGATAACTAAATACATATATAGGTACATGTTTCTTTCCGTCTCCCAGAGGAAACGTACATGTATATATGTATAGTTAGTTTAGATCAAATTACGGATAGGGAATTAGATCGCGACTTAATTGCAACTAAGGCAACAGTCCAATCCGAGGCTCGGCCACTTTGGCACCCTTGGAGCTTGTTGCCATGCTTTCGCGACTGAGTACCTTCAGAGCTCGTAATTAACCACGTAATTTAATGTTACGTACTAATGTAGTCTTTATTACATGTATTATTATTTTTAATACATAATATAATGTATTAAAAATAATAATACATGTAATATATGTAAAAGTATATCGTATTGTTTTATTTATCTGTCTATATAAATAAAATGATTGAGGTTTGTTGTTGTGCGCGCACCATGCAAAAACTACTGGTTATTTTGATTATTTTTCTTGTTTGTTCCGTAGATGTATGGTCATTGGAACTGCGGACACAGCTAGTCGTATACATTATGATTTGCGTTACAGTTTATGTTGTATTTATTTGTCTATATTATGTTAAGCCTGTACTATCCCTGTTTTCTCTATATAATATTTCCATCCAAAGGTTGCTTGGAAGATATTGCTGTTAGCAGTAAGGACATTTTTTGTACTTACTCATCACATAATTTGAAATGCTTAACTAGTACTGTAATCATCGGTGTACAAAATGGTGTAAAATAAATGAATAAATAAGTATAATAGTGGTACTACTCACATTAATATCGTTTTATTAAAGAGTAAGCGAGATAAGTGTTCTAAGGATGTCTGTGTAATTTTAGTTACGATAAATGATAAAATTATTGTACTACGAGGCCTGTTGAGGGTTTAGTTCTCGTAATTAATACAATCGCATTCTATTTGAAAATGTGACAAGTTGAACGGCGTTTTTCAACTGTTTCAAAATAATAAATGAAATCGGCAATTATCGTGGCACAGTGGCAGTAAACTGCGGTTATTGCGAGATTGCAGCGGATTATTATGCCGAGAGATTGCGGGTTCGATTCTTGCACAGGATGGGCCTTCTATGACAATTATAATTGTCAGTTCTATGCTTGCTTTCGTTCAATATCTATATATTATTTTGAAGCAATGATGGCTCAGAGGTAGCGTGTACGACTTCGCGTCGATTGACGTGTGTTCGAATCCAAGCAATGAGTCTGAGCTTTCGGTGAAGGAAACCATCGTGAGGAAACCATAGCATGGTGGTAGGGCTTTTTCTAATGCTCGTGTGGCTAGCTACCACCCTCAAGTCGATAATCTGTCGCTAAGCACCAATAGGTGTGTTCCGGCAGCTGCACTTGAGAGCCAGTCTTCAACTAGGTTTAGCGTGTTATAATCTTGAGCCACATCGTACTTAATATCAGGTGAGATTGTGTACACTACGCCAAAAACCTATAACCATAAAAAAATGTATGTATATCAGCTGTAATGTCGTATTAGAAAATGACAATTTACGAGTCACATAAGTTGTCCTCCATTCCCCGCATATTGGTATTATTGTTAAAATAATGACATAATAACGTCTTTCCTTTTTTACTAATCTATACATATAATAAAATTTAAGTACCTGTTTATAATGTCAAAAGAACAGCTTTTTACTAAATTCATATAAAAGTATACAGTATACCTTTAACAAATAGCCCTTTTTTAATTTTTGTCTGTGTGTTAGTTTTTTTTTTATATATATTAGCTCAGCTTATTGACGGTACTGTCCCGGGTGGTAAGCACACCACAATCCAAACACAAAGGCGACCACCAAGAAATTTAAATCCATCGGTAGTCGCCACTATCATACCGGCCTGCATACGTATCTCTTTACGTTACGCTTAAAAGACCCGATGTCGTAAGAGGGAGGGAATACATTGACAGAGAAATGGTTCCATAGCTTCACGTTGCAACAAAGATAAGTCATGGAGAACTTTTTACTTCGCGCTGAGATGGAGGTTACCGTGAAACTGTGACTCCGAACCCCAGCACGTGTGGTTCTGTTATGAAAAGCTCTTAAGAACAGTTATGAACAGCTCTTCAGAACACTCGCCATGATACAGACGCTAGAACACGTTCAGCGAGGCAATGTCCCTACGCAGCTGAAGCGGCTCGATAAGCTTAGTCACGTCTGCATCATTTACAATACGGACAGCCCGTCTCTGCAACCTGTCCATGGCTTCGAGGAGGTATTTAGCGGATCCATCCCAAAGTTTTGAAAAGTATTCCATACAAAGCCGAACTTGCACCTTGTAAAGACTGTAAAGATTCCGAGTCTCCAAGATGTGGGAAAGAAGACATTCCCGATGTAATCCCTGGAGTTAAGGTCGTTGCGAATATCCATACATAGGATACTGACGCTGACACGCTTTGCTAGCGAGACGTTCTGAAGAGTGAGGAGAGGGGAAAACGGGGATTTTTTGGTAGAAAACGCGCACACTTGAGTTTTCTTGGCATTGAACTCAACCAGGTTACTTGCGCCCTATGTAGATATGCAGTGCAAGGATTAATTGAACTCAATGACAAGCTCCTCCCGTCTCTATTCTGTATCTCCCCGACCGCAAGTGACTTGCTGTCATACCACCCATGAACAGTGCTATCATCTACTCGTATATCAAATATAGGTTTTTAATTTCATAAAATGCTGACTCTGCAATAAACAGCGACTACCATCAAGTGATCATTGCCAGTATAAGTATATTCTTTAATTTAGTATTCACACTGATAAATGCCTAAATCAAAACCAGTTCCTATGAAATAAGCTCATATAAGCTTTTTCGGCGTGGTTATAACTTTAAATCTATTTTAAATCTAGATTGAATGTCATTAATATCAATTTATTTGTATTTATAGTCATATAAGTACTATCTTATTTTCAAGTAAAATATGAAATACGCAGCCTTACTTCTTTGTAAACTTTCATAGTATGTCGCTTTATTTACGAATGTAGTAGTATTTTATGCACGCTTCTACACTAGCAAATTTGCACATGTCACCTTATTTCTAAATTAAGTACCATAAATATGCCACTTTATTTTCAAGCGAAGTGATATAATTTATGTTTGATAAGCTAGACTGGTATTCAACTCCACGTTGCCAGCACAAATAACCTTACAGATTTATTCTTCCTTAAATTATATATTCTATATAATCACTTATACCGATCTCTTATTCATTACAATATTCATAAGGAAAATACATGAAAGAGGAAACTTCATTAATAATTAATCGAGTTCGCACGATATTTTCTCAATGTAAAGAATACTGAACGCGCGAGATGACTAAAACTTGTTACAATTATATATATCCTATACAAAAGTCAGTACAAAATCCATTTGGCATAAAGATACTAAAAAATAGTAGAAACCTAACTAAAATACTGGCAATCCAAACTGATTAAGCATTGACTTTAAATAAAAACGTAATCATTTTTGTACTAGATATTATACGACTAATTTAAACCTCTTTGCCCGTTAAAATCAATAACAAAAAAAAACATAACAAAACCCATTAAAATTTAAAATTCAGTAGATTACCACTAAACTGATTTAATGTATTTTTTTTAATCAGTTCAAAATATAGCCTACTTTTTAATATGACATTATAACAATACGAGATATACTTATAAAAACATAATAATAACAATCTCTATATTGAACGCTTTCATTTTTTTTTAAATACTTACGTTTATTAACTTCCGCCGGTAACGAACGCCAATCGATTCAAAAGTTCACTCTACAAACAATAATAACATACTGCATGTGTTAATATAACTTAACTATCAGTTAATATGGCAAACAAAAACAAACATTTGTCCCAACACTCGTTAACAAAAAGAAATTACTCTGTTATAAGCTACGGGAAATATGACAATTGCTCAAATACTGTATTTCGCAATAATTATCGGAATTTAGGTTTCGAGCTACAGCGGCTACGGCGTAGACGTCCGTAGCAAGCGGCTCGCATACACCGACTGAGCGTCGTGGCAGCGAGCTGCGCTTCACTGGTCGCCGATTATTCTCCGCAAATGATTATCGAAAGATTTTTGTTAATTATAACTACTCTTGTTATTATTAAATATAGATTGTTCTATCAGATTAATCGGAATTTTATGTTATTATTTTCCTAAGTTAATTAAGTTCCTTAGAACTGGCTTGTCTACTATAATATCTTTACGAAGATTGTTTTATAGAGCTTCTCAAACAACAGTTTTTAATAATAACATTAATTAATTTATAAAATAACATCACTTTTCGCCAGGTTAACGATATGAAATAGAGTAAATTTTTTCATTATATTTTTCTTGTATACTAATGCTTGCTCGCGGTTTCTTCTGTATAAAAATTAATAGACATACTGTTTAGGGATCTGTTCCCAGAAAATAAACCATATAGCTACATTGATTGTCCTACATTTTTGAGGGCTATATTTAAACTGTTGTAAGTATAATATGTAGTATTTGTAGTAAAATATGTGTTATTAAACCGGATATCTTAAAAATATTGAAACACCTAAAATTAAAATATTAAATGGTCCATAGAAAAACGTGTAATTTTACCTATTGTTAAAATGGTAATACATAAGAGCGTCAAATTCAATATGATTATAGAATAACTCTAAAGAAAAACAAAAAATAATTAAATCTGGCCAAGTATGAGTCTTAGGCTAGTGTTCTTATCACGCTAACCGTTAGCGCTGATAGGTCAATATATATGCATTACTATGAAGCGTTTTCTAGTTTTACACAGCCAGCGAGCGTCTTGATTTCGTAGCTTATTGCACGCACATAATACACGGCAATGATTTTTATTAACACTGTGCTAGCGTATGTACATCGCGGCGATTCGTGTGAAACTAAAACGAATCGAGCTGATTGGTCGGCACTAACTAGCTACGTGCCAACAGTCAGCGCTGAAGATCGGTAGGAGAAGAAAATCCGCCTTACGCTAAGGATTCTAACGCACTGAAAGTGTCCGTTTGTTAATTACATTAAAAAACGTTACATATTTTAATAAAAAAGTTGCGAAATGCGTGTCAGTCCACGCGCAATGTAGGGTTCCGTAGTTGCCCGACACAATGTGCAAACTTAAGGATGGTTATGTTACACCGGGCCGGGGCAGGGCCGGGCGCCGGCTGGGATACGGTCAAACATCTATAGTATACTTTTGTATGAAGTAGTTCATGCTACACCGGGACACGGTCAAATATCCGGGGTCCGACCTGGTGTGAATGAATTTCTTCATACAAAAGTATACTATAGATTTTTGATCGTGTACATACGGCACCCGGGTTTTTGTAATATGAATCATGTTTTAGAGAGGGTTCTTTAAGTTGTTTACAATGGAATTTCTACGAAATTACTTCTCCAAATAAATTTTATAAGTATGTAGTTTGATTATTACTCGTAAACTCGTAAAGCCTACTTACCTTTGATAGTTTTCCTTTTAACTTCATTATATATACTACTACCATTAATTTTTGCACATATCCAAAGACAACCATTTAGCTGGCAAGGGGTACACTTGACTCTAACAAAAATTAGCATTTTAAAGGTTAATATTTCGCAAACGGAGCATTGATTCGAAAAATGGTCTTCACAGAGCCACAATATTTTTGAACGACCTATCCAACGATTTGATAGATGAGAAAAAAAACATTCCATGTAGGTACCGTAAACAATTTTTATTCCATATTTTACTTTACCATTTTGTCGGCGTGATTTATGAGTAAGCCCATGCCAAATTACAGCTTTCTATTTTAATGAATCTTTGAGTTAAGCTGCGTACAGACAGATGGATATAGCGAAACTATAAGGGTTCCTAAAAAGTAAAAATGGTACGTTAGTAGGAGGTAATCTCTGTAACTCCCAACTCTATGTAAATAGATAGATAGATATGTAAATAGTACTACATTATCATTGTTATATGCTACGTAATTAACGAGATCAAAATTGTCATCGATTACTAGTAATATAATAATTTCACAAAAATCGGAAATTCATAAAAAAATTATTTACCAAATAAAATAAGTCACAAAAAATATTTAATAATACATTTCAATCTTGTAAATAAATCTTGAATTATTATTCGGCCGTGATTGATTTGTGGCCTTTAGGAAACAGTTCCATTTGCCGACTGCTATATACATATTTAATGATGTGAGTACCTCGAGTGAACGTAGAAAGCTGTTAGGTGCTATATAACTTATTAATGGATACAGTCTTTTATTTTACCTTTTTTTAAAAGAACATAGATAACAAGAATCCTTTTTAGAATGCAACAATATTTCTGCTACATTCAACTGCGGTTCTAAATCCACAGTTTTAAAGGAACCAATCTAAATTAAAAGTTTTAAACCCGTACCCGAAAGTGACTTTAAAATTTAATTAAAAAAAAATTACTTTATTATATATTAAATAGTAATATTGCTGGCCAATACCTCGATCAGCGAACAAGCATCGCCATTGTAGATAGAGAAGGAATGAGATTTACAGTTCGTGTAACCAGGTATGAAATGGTGATGTACTAGATTAGTGTAGTCATTTTATTCAGTTTCCTCAAAATAAGTCGTTATATGCACGCACAATCACTGCTCATTGTCAGATGTACAAAAAAATGTTAATTCACTTTATTCTCGTTAAAAATAACCACGATAAACCACTCTTAATCTTGACTATTATGATAAATGTGGTGCTTTTAGCACCAAAAAATGGTTAAAGTGATAGAGACAAAATTTATAGCACTTTCTCTTTTGCGTTCATATTTTTGAAGTGAAACTTCTTAGGCGCCAATTCGATAATTGGATGAGAACTGTGAGTGAAATTTCAAGGACGCGTCACGTTTCGGTACATGGGAGAGAAGAAAGATATAACGTAGAGAGAAGGAGAAAAACTGTGTATATCTAATACACGTTTAGAGTCTCCAGCACTTCTTGAAAAGTTTCACATATATCACGTGTACGGTGTTGCACGCGCAGTTTTTTTTGTATATCGCTCTTTCAGTTCGTAGCGAAAGAGTGTGAAATACCCTAAACTCTTTTAGTTGTTCCCTCTACGATCACCATAGAACGAGGCAATGTGACCAGCCTTCTGAGTATCCAATAGGTAATTATAATTTTATTTTAATTGAATGATAAAGTAAATTAGTTAATTTACTCTATATTTTATATTTGAGTTTAATTTAATAAACAAAATACTAAACATAAAAAATAGTGAGTGCGTGAACTTGTGTGTATACGCACGTTAGAAGTTATATCTTTTTGAATAGTTACACTCGATGTTATGTGACGCATTCACGACAATAAAACAAGATATTTAGTAAGGAACATCATTGAATAGAAATTTTGTTAAAACGTGTGAGCACATCGTAAAAATTCACTCTCATCTATTTCCCATAACGCGTCTAAAGAAGTATAACTAACTTCAATAATATTTTTTATCTCCTTCTTTCACGTGACACCATACTGATTAACTCTTCCAGTATATTTATACTAACGGTAAGACTAACTTAAAACCACATCCCATTTATCCTATTAGAATATATAAAGCACCGTAAACATTAAAAGAGCAAACAGCAATTCAAAATAAACCGAAATGTGAAGTTATAATCTTTAGTGTTCCGTAACTCAGGATAAGGGACCCTTATAGGATCACTAAGCGGTCCGATGAAACAACTCTTGCCTCTTTGAAACTCAGATTTGTGATACTTAGATAATTCAAATGCGGGAAACGGCGCAATAAAGCAATATACCGGGAAATTATAATTTATATAGAAAGGTAGTAGTATAAACTTTTACTTCTATTTGTATATCAACGCATCGTAACTCCGACGTAACTGTACTTTCTTGTTTTGGTCTTTGTTTTCTATCTTTTTTTAATTATCTACTCTCTTTCACTAACATATCTTTTTATCTCTCTCATACATCTTTGTTTAGAAAACTAATTAAGTTCAGAATGTTGTTAATTACAAGTGATTATTTAATTACACATATAGGCATATTTTTAATGCTATTTAATTACGTATATTTAAAAAACTTAATTTCGATTTCAAATTGCGTCATCGCATAATAGGTAGTTCTCGGTCAAACGATATATTTATATAAAAATAAAAAGAAGACCTATTCTAAACGTATTAAGTTAAAATTATTACCAAATATTGAGAAATCTAAATATAAAAATCGAATTCAATTTGCTACCGTCTTATCACTTTTTTTGTAGGTTAGTTTAGTTTGTAGGTTTAGCGTTATGGCCACAATCTCACCTGATGTTAAGTGACGATGTGGCCCAAGACGATAACACGCTAAGCCTAGTGGGAGACTGGCTCTCAAGTGCAGCTGCCGGAACACGGCTATTGGTGCTTGGCAACAGATTGTCAACTTGAGGGTGGTAGCTAGCCAGGCGGGCATTAGAAAAAGCCCTACCACCATGTACGGTTTTAATGCTAGTTTTAAATATGGAAATTATAATTTGACTATCCAGATTTTTAGACTTTAGACTATAAGATACTTTAGACTTAAATTTTTGTTTATTTGATCATAGGAATAGAAATTTAACACGAGCTGATTAAAGCTAGTAAAAAACTATGGTTTCATCACGTTTTCTTTCACAGAACCTAATTGTAATTGCAGGAATTCGAACTAAAGTCGAACGACGGGATATCCGTACACGCTATCATTGACCCATAATTCACTAAGCTATTATTCAATTTTTTTCAACGTGTTCTAATCGCGTTATAGTATAGGGGTAGATAGTAAGGCTTACTTAGACTTCCTGAGGAGATCCTAAGTTACCACGAAATTAACTTACTATGCTTTTTATTATTTCGAATTCACTTCCCTTGTGCCCAATAATAAAATGGATAGCACTGAAATAATAAGTTTTATTCATGTGATACCCGACGGACCGACGCGATGTCTCTCCCTGCCCATCTGTACGTCTAGACTGGCTTATCATAATACTTTAAAAGGAAAATAAAAGAGCTATTCTTTTATTTAGATAAGTTAATATGTTTTTGTATTCTATGTCAAGTATAGTCTCGACTTGATTATGATGTAAACTGTATTATATCAGAATTAGATAGATGTCCCAAATTCTAAAATTTATTACTGTATTTGTACTGTATTAACGATTTTTTGTAATGTGCCGTGTTGGGTACCAATCGATAGGGCTTCATCAGCACTTTTCAAAAATATTAATCGTTCGTTTCAGAGCGCTATGGATTCCGTAGTTGGTATTTAGTTTTATAACTTATCTAGTTTGTACTAGAGGTGACAATGTGCCTTTGTTATTCATAACAAACGGGCGATAACTGAAAGTCAGAATAAATAATACTTCGCATCTGATTAGTCAATCTATTATAGGTGAAACACCTCGCTCTGCTCAGATTTTGTTTGAAATAGCTAATATATTATGTACTTTACTTCAATGGTTTTTGTTAAGTAATTCTATCGCCTTTGAGTCTCCAATAGCAATATCTATTGGTACTTTAATATTCGACTATGATTTCAAAAGTAGTCTACTATATTAAGTAACCTATTATGCGATCCTCAATATCTACAACACTCCTTATTTAAAACATTAATCAAAAGTCTGTTATTAATATAAGAATAATGTAAAAAAAATCACTGGTGGCGTGGGCGTTGTGTTTGTTGGTACTATACTCTTTCGAGATTTAGGAAATTTGAGCGAAACATGGATCAGTCTAGTTTCCCGTGGGAATAAACTCACTAATTTATATATAAAAAAAGAAACACAACTGGTTATGTCCGTTGAAACAAAGGAAACAGGTGAGACACTCCTAAACCAGCACCATCTGCATGCGTGCTGTTAGTAAGTAGAGGCAGTTAAGTAATTATGTCAACTTCTTAAAAACATGAGTAATTGTTATTATCTCTTATTGTATTTTGGAAAATATTCGAGTTCGTTATAATTATATTTCTTTAAGTAATCATAATTGATATTTACATATTTTCTGCTTTTATAACTGATAAGAAATATAATGTTAATATTGGTGCTTATTCACGATGAAAGGGCGAAACTGTAAGGATCTATTGTTGTACAATTGTTACATTTAATACCAACTACTACTAACTTTCAAAGAACGAATTTCGTTGGAGCTGTACGCAAATGGATGCTGGCCATGCCTAGGTTCCTTACATGTTAACAAGGAAATATTAGTAGTCCGAGCACAAACCGAACAAAACCATACACGGTTTACTTATGGAGACTATAAGGAACCGATGAAGTGCAGGCAAATACAAACTTCATTAGTGGTTACGAGATATGATGAGATCCCTAATATTCATTTAAGATACATGAAGTATTATATTCTATTATTATATAGAATAATAATATTACTAGCTGTGCCGCAGCTCCGCTTGTGTGGACTACAGAATGCCGTCAGTCGAGCGCACGCGCGAATCGTGCTTCCCCCGCTCAAAAGATGGAAGACAAAAATGCTTATTGTGGGTGATCCTTAGAAGACAAGTGTCTGCTATTGCTAACATTTTTGTACTTCTTTTTAAGATCTGAAATTATGTAGAATATTAATTTGATATATCTTGCATAGTTTACTCAGCGTAAGCCATTTAATCGTTGCAAAATCGTATTTTTTCCTAATCGATTCCTCATTATGGTCACTGCTTATTTAAAAACTATGTAAATCGGATAAGTTGTTTTCGCATGAAGATAATATGTATAGAAGAAGAATTTATAATTTTCTTATACTTATAAGGCAGTAGCAGTGGAAGCAATGATGGGTCAGTGGTAGCGTGTACGGTCATCGCTTCGATCGACGTGAGAATCCTTGCAATGAGCTTGACCTTTCGGTAAAGTAAACATCATAATAAAAACATAATATGGTGGTAGGGTATTTTCTAATGCCCACCTGGCTAGTTCCACCTTCAAGTTGAAAATCTGTCACAAACATCTATAGGTGTGTTCCGGCAGCTTAAAAGCGAATAGTGGCTATTTAACTATCGTCGGCTATACATGCACAATCTCAAAGAATGTTGCCATCAGGCAGGGGATGGTTGTAAAATACTAAGCCGAATCTCAACATTAAGAGAGAGAACATTTTGTGATGATCCTACTCGATCGTAACATGAGCAAGAAGAACACGTACACGAACACTACCGACGGTTGTCTAGAGATTTTATACAACCTGACATCGAATAATACGTTTCAATAAAAACGATAACATAAGCCGTTCACGTCTTGTAATAAAAGGATTTTATTGTCGTTACAATATAATATTCATTGATACGGAAGGGTCACAACATGGCATATGCGTAAAATCGCACGTTTACGCCGATACTTTATCGATTTAACGAGATAAATATACCCCCGAGCTACGGCGGGCGAGTGTTTTCAATGAGGTAGGTACGTATACAACTATATGCGGGAGTGACTCGAATTAGAATGTCCGGTAACGTTATTCACAGATCATTGTGAAATTGAATTTGTTTTATTTAGGCTCACTTACTAATTTCAAGATTAATTCCTGGTTGTTGAGGAAAAAAGCCGGTAATAATCCGACAAATTAAAAATTTAAAACGATCACTAGGAATTATTGATAATATTTTACTACATTTTAACAATTGAAAATGCTTAATCCCACAATATTATTTGATTCCTATATATTTACAAATGTTTCCATATTGTTATTAGATGAACGAGAAATCATTTATACCAGAGTTGATATTATGTTATTTAAACCTTAATTAAAATCTATCATATTTATATTGACTAGACGAAACTCCGAACATGCCCGTAATATCCGTAACATGCTTATAGCTCATAATCTTTCTCAATTTATGGGTTATCTAACGCTCATTGATTTTTTCAAACTTATAAAGTTTGTATTACAAGCTCAATTTATTTATAATACAAACTAGCAACCCGCCCCGGCTTCGCACGGGTGCAACCACTACAGAATGTCCTTATAAACAACATTTACAGCATTTTTGTCATTAGACAATACAAACATGTTTTGTTTAGAGGTTACTCTTGAAAGAGCGACATATACTATAATAGACCATGGTATATAGGGCCGGTACCGCCGCATCGCTATGTCCCTGCATTTTAATTCTGTAATATCTTCGGAAATATTCATTTCAATTACATGCTGTAAAAGGCCATATTGATCTATATTAAATGGACAATGTATTTAAGGTACTTAATTGGATAAGGATTAATGCTAAATAGCTTAAAATCACTTCGTAAATAAGCCTTTTTTACCGTAAAATGTAAAGGATAAAAAATGGTTATTGTGGGTTATCCTTAAGAGATAGACATATACCATCGCGGACTTTTTTGTTGAACTTTTTAAGTTGTACAATACTGTAGTAAATTATTTTGATTTATCTAGTGGGGTTCAGCCAGCGTTTGCAATGTAAGTGCAAAAAATGTGTTTATTTACGACATCACATTAAAAACCTCTAAATTTATCAGTGTTTCTCTACAATATTATGCATGTATTATACATATAAACCTTCCTCTTGAATCACACTATCTATTTAAACAACCGCTTCAAAATCCGTTGCGTAGTTTTAAAGATGTAAGCATACATAGGGACGGACAGAGCGACGCGACTTTGTTTTATATTATGTAATGATATAGTTTACAACAAAGCTTGTGATTGCTGTAGCTATGGTTTATATATGAAGAAGAATTATTTACAAACATCATTATAAATTTTATTTTGTTACTGTCAAATCAAATTGGCATGAATTGATTGAATTTGATGAATTGAATGAATATTTGAATTGTTGTATTTAGAATTTTAAACACAATTCCTTGCTAATAATGCATTGCTGGACCTAAAACTGCTATTAGCTTTGGTTAATACAACTGATTTTATAATATTATTTACCTTGGCTGTAGCGTCTATGCTGGCCCGATATAAACTATATAACTAAATTGGTTATCAATTTTACTTTATTAAATGTAAGCCTTATGAATTTTAAAACACTATTATCGGTTTGCAAAACATGTCGCTCATCCAAAAAAGCCGGCAAGAAACTCGATTGAATTCATTTTGTTTTGTGGTTTTCTTTTGTAACTATGTGAGTATTTTCCATACTTAATTGTTATTTTTTGTGTTTATACAGAGAGGGAGCCACTTCCAGATATCGCATCATTTACGTAATAATTCTGGACCTTATTAATTGGCAAAATTTTACACCACATTACTGCTTTGTGTAAAATCGATTGTAAATTTACCTGTGCAATGTAGTTTAAAGGACTGTTTATAAACCCGTAAATGTGGGCGTGAAAGAAGATTGACGAGCTTAGTTATGAATATTAATTTGTAATATCCATCAAACTTCGACAAACAATTAATCAAAATATCGACACAAATACAATATGTAAAAAGTCACTCTCATAATTATTCCAGAACGCGCTTAGCTAAGTAAGTATATGTTTAAAAAATATATGAATATCTTCAAAATACGATTCTGTCAAATCAAGTACAAAATGTAAATATAAGTCTACCACCGTCAGGAAATTGCGAAAATTAACCCGGAAGGTTAAAAGGAATTTTCCCAATGCTTCCATACGAAAACAAATGCTTTCTGTGAGATGGATTGACTGGCATGTTATTGTATGTGTCAATATATCTTTCCTACTAATATTATAAGTGTGAATGCAAGTTTGTTTGTTACGCTTTCACGTGAAAACTACTTAACCGATCATCATAAAACTTTGTACACATATTCTTAGTGGTATTAGAAGTAACATAGGATTATCCCGGTAACAACAATTTTTGTCGTCCACGCGAGCGAAGCCGCGGGCACAGCTAGTAATCTATAAATCGAATTAAACACACGACCTATTTTTCAACTATATTAGTTAAAAATCTTGTATCCATTACTTCTTTTTTTATTGAAACTAGTTGACCCGGCAGATGTTCTTCTTACCCTTTTCAGTAGTTAATAACTCGACCACAGTGTCACCTATACCTATTTCTTTTCCTGAAATCTTTTCCAGGACCATAATGAAGATAATAAAAATAATTACGCACATCCATATTTCTAATCGTAAGTACTGATCTTCAGTTCATAAAAAAAACAATAGAAAAAGTAATTTTAATGTTACCAGAATTTTCCGGATATCTATTCATTTTCCTAAATACCTTAATCGAATGATTCAGTCTCTTTGAACTGACGCGTTTACCAACAAACAGCATTTCATTTTTATTTATATGCCAGTAGATTATTACTGTCATTATGAAAGTGGGGAATTGCTTTGTATGATGTAATATTTTTGATCCAAATCCAAACATGCTTTTTTATATTAGTTCCAAAAACATCTTTATGACTACGCTTGACTTTCCTGTTTCAACTGTTTTGAATGAAACATCAAATAACACAAACTAATTGCAAATTGTCACCACAAATACTGTCTACTTTTTTTATCATACAGTATTAATATTGCGAACTTTAAGAAAAAACATCTTCCTGTTTATCGACGATTTTTTTAAATATCACGGTAAAGTGACGACACATTGTCTCATGGTAAACACAGTACAATCCAAAAACAACGGCAACCACCTAGAGATCTGCAATCAATCGACAGTCGCCGTTGTCATGACGGCCTGAAAAACCAAAAGAGAGTCACTGAGACGGATATCTCACCGTGTGCATAGTGATCGCGACCCAATCGAGTACAGATTCCTACCACTCACTTGGTTACTGGATAACTCTAACTGCTATCAGAACGCGACACGACTAAGCGTGCCACTACGGCGGACGGTACACCTAGTGTATGGTGCTCACAATCCAGTCGGATACAATTGTTATATCCTACTTACCCAGCAAGAATGAATTTTTTCCACTTTGGTCTCCGGCCGTCCACGGAGTTGGTTTTGAAGGTCGAAATTTCCAGAACGAAAACGTTGAAACCAAAAACGTATCGTGCTTTCTTTTGCGACATCAGCGCCGTACACATGATTAATCTTTCGAGCTGTTTCTGCAGCACTGGTGCCACGGTAGAACTCGTATTCGTAAATATAGCGATATTTCATGTTTTTCATTGTGCGGTAATAAGCGACGCCAAAGAAAAAAATAATGAGGAAAAAACAAATGAAGGACTGTTTTCAAAACTTAAATGTACCAGCTAAATGAATTTATAAATTTGAATTTGGAATTTCTAACCAAACAGGAGATATTTCAGATCAAAGTGGTCAGTACGACAAAACGCCAATTTCATATGTAAGGACCTAATATTAACTACGTAATTTTCGTTTATCTTTCAACCAATACTGTCGTGCAATTTCATCAAAAGTGACAGGCTATTTGATTATTAATATGTTTGTCGCTGGTGTTTAATGGTTTAAACGTCTTGAGTGCCTTATTAAGAATTCTATGGTTTCGATTTGCCTAATAAGGACTAAACCAGGACCGTAGCTAGGATTTCGAGGAGTCGATATTTTATTGATAAAATTTGATCGTGTACGATTTCAGTTTAGTTAAAAGATTTTATCGTGCATTTATTGTAAAACTATGCATTTTACGCACTTCGACTACATTCGCGTTTGATATTAAGTGACGATGTGTATATAAATGATTATAAGCGTAGAATCATCGGCTTTCGAGGGAATCTTTCAGAACACACAGTCAAATGTCTCTCAACAGATCTTGAAGTTTAATAGCCTGGCGAATTTTAGAAAATGCCCTACGACCTTGAATTAAATTCTGTTGAGTAAATTTTATTCGATAGTTTAACAAAATATTTTTGTTCTTTCAGATTTGCCTACTACGTGCTTATTATAATAATAGGTATATGTGCATTATTATTAGGGTAAGCAGGGGGAATGACCCTCATCGGGTAATCCCGCGTACCTCTATAAGTCTATGAAAATGGTGTATAACAACATGCCACCATACGTAAAACGGGGGAGGGGAAAGGCCTCTAACACGTAGGGACGCGTAGGGGCAGTCAGCTCGTGGCAAGCGACGGTAAAGTGTGTTTGTTTGTATGCGGCTGCGCTGAACTAATTTTAGTCGTGATCTTTTTTTCGGTAAGTTCAGAATATTGATATTTATGAAATTGTTAATATAGCTTTCCTAGGTACTTAATCATTCTATTTTATGATGAATTATTCAATTTTCAATCATTTATTTTCAATGTTTGTTTAATTTAAAGTTCAATTCAAAACGACCGATTGGGATTATCCCACTCACATGAGCGCCATTACCCCTTAGTGAATTCTTTTTTAATTGTTATAGAGATTCCCACAAATCGCCAAAGAACAACCACCAAAGCGACTTGGAACGAAGAAAACCTTAAATCCACTAAACTGCAATTGAAAATGGGATGTCCAAGAGACAAGACGCAAAACAATATAATATCCCAACCACAGCAGTCACATCTCCATTCAAGTTCAGCTGATAAAAATACAAGTATTTGATGTCATTTTATGATTATAGAGTGTACTTTAATTTTATACTTTGATCACATGCTTAGTTACTAATAATAATAATGGATCTTACTTATTATATTGCAAAGAAACAGGTTTGGGCGACCCCTTCGCCTGAGCGGCATTACCCAATGACAGGGGCAATGACGCTCAAACCTTCTTTTTTTTTAAATGTTTACTACTGCTAATGATTCTAAAATAAATACGATTCCTATTAAAACATTGATTATTTAATAGTTAAAGTTTATGTTAATGTTCTAAATTTTAAAATAAAACAAATAATTTGAAAAATATAGTGTGTTTTCCTTAAGTGAACGCCATTCCCCCTGCTTACCCTACACTAATTTAGTGTATTTCCTTTATTAAAACTGTTATGTATTTGGCTGTGATATCCTGTAGGGTAGATAGATATATATCACCAGTTGGGCTGCCCCAAAAAGAGAAAATTCCTACCTCTTCTTACCTTTATCCAACTTAAATAGGGTCGGAAACATGTTTTCGACTCTCTTCCTCTCTCCTCTGTCTGATGTCAACTCAGTTCTTACACCAACCTTTTATACTATATTATTCCTCATACAAGTCATCAATACCTTGTTAGGTCTTGCTCTACTTCTATATCCGTATTCTTTATCTAGTATACTTACTCGTTTATTAACATTTACTTATTTTTTATAAAACATTTAGGTCCACACAACTCAGGCGTTCGATCGTACATAAACTGGGCGATTGTAAATATAAAACAAATTATGGTTTCGTGTAATTGATCTATTCACCGCGTTTATGTTCCCCCACTGCGGCTGGTTACGGCTTTGTTCATTTGAAAATACCCCGTTGTTTGGATACCTTAACATACTATTTACATATACATACCTACTTACTTGCTTTACTTCCATATAATGAATTGTTTATTTATTAATTTCCATTCAGGAAAATATTGCAATTAAAATAGTATTGTATTAATACTTTACAAGTGTCTAGAGTGCAGTTTTGTTGATAAGTTTAAATTTAAAGTTTGCAATTTTACCATTCTTTGTCAATCATAACCCTCCCTATAACAACTAATTTCGTACTTAAATGTTATATTTCACTATATTATTCAGTTTAACTTACAAAATTGGGGTTTTTCCTTTTTTTTAATACCTCGGCAAAATTAACTGTACTTTAGCCGATCTATTAGAAGTCGAGAATCAACGTGAAAAACCGAGAAAGCTGAATATAGTCTCCCAAACACTTCGTATCCAAGAGAGTCACGTGACTGGTTTTTTAATGTGTGTATCATTGAGACATTTTTAAACTAAGATGTTTTAAGTTCGCAAATGCTCTTGTCTTCCGTATATTATTCATCTGCTAATACTAAGTGAAAGTGTGTCCTAAATACGTAATACTCAGTTAAATATACCTACTATTAAAAAAAAGGAAACATCACCAAATACTTTTAACAAGAAAAATTGTACAGCTGTACTTAATAATAACAAAATTTAATTAATAAGAAACGGCAAAAGGAGAATTATCTTGTCCAAGAAGCGTCTTAATTAGGGTAGAGATAGAAATGAGTTATTGTTGTTGTTACGAACACGACACGCTATATCTTTGTGAAGACTGACACGGAATTCACGATCTTCCGTCTAATATGTATACTGCTGTAAATAAATAACTCAAGTACAAGGAATTTAGATGATATTTTAATGGTATTTGAAACCACATCTTTCGAAGCGGCATCTTAACCGCGGTACATCATCATTTTAATGTTATGAATATTAAACGATTTAGTTATACGAAGAGCTGTAGGTACTTAACTGCTATTATATTGATAAGGATCTCTATCCGATTGGATCATTACCACCATACACATGCAGTTACTCGTCGTAGTGAAGGAAGATACTGTTTGTTACGTTTCGGGATCATCCAGGCCTATATCCTGCCGAGAGGCTTCCAACATGGAATGACAGCGATAACCGACGATGGATTGCCGATTTCACGATAGTCACTAGATTTCAGATTCTACTGTATTTATTTATGTAGCTACGTAAATAGAACAATTTTCATTTTTTACTTTTTAAATACCTATACATTTTTTCTTAGATCACAAAGCGTCTCTACAGTATCGTCGCTAATACTTGTATAGTTACCTCAATAATTTAAATGCAGAAAATATGATATTTGATTGTTAATTTTATACATATGCAAATAAATATACGTTCTAGTTTTCTACCTTTCTGAATTCTGGGAATACCTAAAGGCCGTCCTGCCTTGCCTGGTTCACTCGCCAACCGCATTTGAATTATTATATTTCTAACCCTTCTCAATACTGTCTACTGTCGTACAATGTAAAACGTATCTTATATATTTGATTATAAAGGTCACTGAAATCCTGGATATAACAGACAGGTTTTAGCTTTTAAGTGACACGATGCCTCGGGTGATATGACAAAGATGTCAGACCAGTCGAGAAATCCTAAGAGATTGTCACACGTGTGTAGGTGTATAAGTCATTTATTTATTATCCTCGATAAATATTTACTACGTACTAAATATCGCGATCCGAATACTCACTCTGTTCGACTGAACTGTACTGCAAACCGTACACTTTAAAGAGGTTTTTTACCTATAATCCGTAAATCATCTTATATACTTATATAGCACGTAAACACATTTAAATCGTATTCTTAAACGGAACTATATTCAATAATAAACCGCAATATAGGCTCATTATTCTAAGATATAGAGACGAACCATGAATCATGTCAATGACAGCAAAAAGCTTCTAACATATAAGGCTCAGATATACCTATACATTTATACTAAATTGACGTATATATGACTTGTATAAGAATTACATCAAGACATATCAAATAAAAGATATAAGTGTATATATGCATAACTTTTAAATATCAAAATCTTATGTATTCTGTATTTATATCTACTGTGAGGCGTCCTAAGCTTATCCATCTTTGATAGCTGCAATAAAGACATTTAAATAAACAATATTTTTTTTTCGAACTGACTATACTGTTAACCATAAGGGCCCTGAAGTCGGCTATTAGAGCTTCATCCGGGCTTGGGAAACAAAATATGAGTACACGCACCAAAGTCGTCGGTATCGAGACTATGCCTCACAACTAGTAGTAGTTAAAGAACTACGTATTTTCATTGTTTACTTAACAAAGCGACCTGAGCACATCTGTCCTCAACAAAATTAAAGTTTTTTTATTAGGTATCAAAGTAATTCTAAAGTTATCGCCAGTTTATCAAATCAAAAGGCACATATGAATGCTAACGTACTATTACCGGTTCGGAAAACATTCCAGTCATCGTGAAGAACCGGCAAGAAACTTGATCGGGCATATCAACATTTTATTAAAATTGTTTTTACAAGACCTTTATTGTTTACAATTAATACCACTTTTAATGGATGTACAGAGACATTCATTTCCAGACAACATCACTCACGTAATGACGCACGGACGCACCTTATAAAGAGTTCCGCTTTTGAGTATTAATATGTCGCGTGACATATCATGAAGTCTGTTGAAGAATAAGTGATTTGATCGAAAAGAGGGATACTTAAAATTTCATAGGACAGCTGCCAGGCAACGTGGCGTGCAAGTGGAAGAGGGAATTTTTTGTGATGCTATTATTTATATTTGTGATTCTAATGTTAGTCTACCTATTTACGCAATTAGTTTATTGATTATTAAGGACAGAAAAATGTCTATATAAAGTCGGCTCGGTCGACTATGGTGGCAAACAAGCGGTATAGCCCACTTGATGGTATGCGGTTACCGTAGCCGATACACGCTTGTAAGTCCAGAAGTATCATGAGTGCGTTGTCGACCTTGAGCTCCTCCTCTCCAAGGAGCCCTGGAAGCCTTCCTCACCACAGGGACATAACACAAGGTTATTCGGATGCGACCCCTGCAGGGTGGAGGTGTTCCACCAGTCCATCAGCCCCGAGTAGAGAGAAATTTCCAAAGAGACATACAATGTTCACGCAATATATTATTAGGGTTTAAAAAAAATAAGAACCGAAATAAAAAACTATTTATATTTTTTAGATAATTATAATAAAATACCTTGTATATCTATTTACATTGTTTCGAAATACATATATTTTTTACAATTAGTAGAATATCACACAATTTACATTGCAATGTAAATTTAAAAAATCGTAAATAAATTTGTAAGTCGGTAACATTTCTTAACGAACTAAATTTCAAATTAAAGTGTTACTAATATTATTGGTTTTTACTATTTACATATTTGAATCATTATCAATCAAGTATTTGAAAACGTCCATCGGTTTCACATATTTTTATGAACGAGTTGACTATATGCCTTGTTTGTTTGTTTGTTAAATAATGGTCTATAAAGTGTTTCAGTTCGAGCCCGATGTACAAATCAAAAACGCTAAAATCACCGGAGCGTAACTTCACACCGATTCTATTAAAATATTACTTTTCATTTGTAACAAATCTGTCAATTAGAATTGATTTTATGCAAAATTTAATTTCATTGTATCTCCCGCCTCGGAAAATAACATTAAAACAACACCTACCTATGCCTATTTACATTTAAAAAAATATAAGATATTAACTGCTTTATTATATGAGAATTTATAACTCAATCACAGCGCCATCTATTGGCTTCAGATTTTATGTTTTGCTATATATTATTCTGGTCCATAAGTATGGAATCTGTTAATAATGAAAACAGCGCCATCTATCGTTTTCTAGCATAAGTATGAACCATCGTCTCGACAAAACAAGTATATCATGTGAATATGTGACCTCAATCAGTCAATTCGTTCGGAAAGCGACAAACTCAACGTATTTGGTGATATGAAGAGGCGATAGATGGCACTTTTATCGAAACTAAGGCGCAAATTGTTCGACTAATAGAGTCCATTTTATCCGTTAATGATAGAACGTGACGTATACTTAATTATTTCTGCTAGTCCGAATCGATTTCATCTGCAACTTGTTGCCATTTCGCGACCAGACTCGATACAGACCTGTGCTTCAGTCCTATGGATGATGATATTTTGACCTGCAACAAAAAACAACCTTCTTTACGTCACACCTCTTGGGATTTTTTTGTCATAATACCGTGATTATAGTTGTGTCCAAGTTTTGTCTGCTTCTTATGAGAAATAGAAAGTATTAATTTTAAATTAATTGTAATTAATTAATTAATAATTAAATTTGTAATATTAGGCAATAGCTGTAACTCTCCCGAGTGCACTAAGAAATACGTACAACGATGTGCTCAAATCAGTGATTAATATATAATTTCGAGACTCGGTGATTTATTTTTTATAGGTTAAATTGATTATAATACGTTAAAAAGATCATAATTGAGAGTCGAATTAAAGAAAAAATAACCCCCGTTCGACCCCCGTGTCGACTTTATTAATGTGTTGTTGTGTCCGCGGGTCCCGAGAGGTCAGACTGTTCCGCTGCTGCAAGCAGATCAGCTCGCAGCTGAGAGCGCGTGTCGGTTCGCAGCCGTCACGCGCGGACCCTTGTCTCGGTAATATCTGTCAGTATATCGCGTTACTAAATAACTCATCGATCGATAAAATCTTGGCACATTTTTACTGTTTTATACAACTTATATTCATGTTAAACGCGTTTTTAATGCAGACCCGATGAACCCATAATGCAACTTGTTCAATGAACATGATTATTATTGTTACTAACCTTAGATTTCTTCTTGTTCACTTTGTAATCTCTATCCTTCTCACGAGTCTTCTCCTTGTCGAGTGGTTCCGAGTGGTGGTGCGGCGGGGGCGGGGGCGGGGGCGGTGAGGGGGAGCTCGGCGCGGTCGGCGGGTCCGACGTCTGCTTCTCCAGCTCTGCGATGTCGTTGTAGAAGGACATCAGCTCGTCGCCGATCTCGCGGTTCTGTTCCTGGTAGATGAAAGGATTTAACGAATCAATTGACACGTTCACTGCTGAAAGAGGTTGAAACGACCCAACGCTTGTCTATCGAGCTGTGAAAAATATTGTCATTTAAATTGGTTCAAAAAGATAACTCGGACAATATTTGACTTTTTTCTTCACGCCAGCTTATCATTACATTCTGAGACAGGGTTTATATTAATAAAATTAAAATACATATAGATACATAAATAGTATACTAGATAAATTATTTATTGAATTAAATAGGCTTTGTATGTGTATGTTAAACTAATTATAGGCATAGTTAGTTGATATACTGACAGTCGGCAGCGGGAGTACGTCATCGCAGCCCGGCGGGGGCGGGTCCGCCCAGGCCGGCGGGGGCGGCGTGCGCACCCTCCCGGCGGGGGCGGGGGCGGGGGCGGGGGCTCCGGCTGCAGGCGGGGGGGGCGGCGGCAGCGGCGGTGTCGCCGGGAGCGGGGGATCCTCCTCCTAAAGTTATTTGTTACAATAAATAACGGTACAGTGATGAAATTCTTATCGACAACCAGTTACGAGCATTTCCAAATACGTTTGCTTTTATAATATCTAATTTGCAATTAACCACTGTTATTTTCCATGTCTAATTTTAATCGGCGTTTTTTTTTTTTTTGTAAGCGTATTGTTTGTGGCTGAAATAGATGTGGCGTTGACACTTCTGCAAGGTTCTACCATACTCAAAATTACAATATGTTACTACGTGAACTATGAACAATTGTTTCCATCAGGGTGAATGGTTATCTCACGTGACTTACTGTTTTGTTGTGTTCGTTCGTTTATGTAAAGTTTTATGTATACGTATGTGACTTTGTGATTATTGCGAGCTAAATAAGATAAATTTAAAGGTAAAGTAATTATACTAGAAAACGTCAAATTATATATCATTCTAATACACTTAAAATGTTGCCAGTGCAGAGGGTTTCTGGCCTTCGAGATGTGGGAGTGATGATGGATTCCAAGCTGCTTCAAAGCCTGCTTCTGAGTTTCAAAGCCAAGCCCTAAATCATTAAAAATTTTGTATTTTGCATACATACGGGGTTGTCTCGGTTATGCTTCGCCAATATAATCTCCAGATTATTATACCACGTATAAGACAAAACTGGGAAACATAAAAAAAAATTTTGAGTTACCTAAATTTTTAATTCGAAATCGAACATAAGTCATTCTTAAGCAATTTGAACTTTTACAATTTAACTTCTTTATCAGAACGACGATATATTTTCAACATGAGGTTATTATATGATATTTGAACTACAACATTGATTGCCCTGAACTCGTGAATAGGATTCCCTTTAAAATACATACGAAAATTATTCTAAATCCACGCTTATTTGCACCACAGCCAGATAAACACAATTAAACTCTGTTTTACAGAGATGTTTTAACGTGTATGACACGAAGTTCAGTTATATGGATTTATTCCAGACAAATAGGATTTTTTCCTGAAAAAATGTAAATTTAAAGTCATTGAAATAACGTCATGGGTATGAAACAGGAACTAAGGACACAGTCTATCCTATGATTTACAACACACTTCACAATACTAATAACATATTCATTCCCACATAAAATATGCACATGCATTTCATGAAATATAACACATACGCACTTAAACCCATACACTACACTCACATTCAGATATATTAACACGTATACACCACATAGTACAGCTTTAGAATGCATACAAAATCTCAAATGATATATATTATGTATATAAATGTTTAACCACTGCTTAACAAGCAAAATGTAATAATTATTGCTTCATAACTGGTACTACTTGACTGCTAAACTGTATAAAAAATGTAAATATGTGAAATGTACTATGAAGTAATATATAATAAATAAATAAATACGTTTTGTGGTATACAAACAACTTTTCTTTCTTTTTGTTCCAGTGTAAAATGATTCACCAGGTGTATACCAAGTGTTTCACCAATAGCACAGGTGTAAAAAAATAAGGGCAAATGTTATCACAGATCATAACTTTGGTTATCTTTCTATATCAATATAATCAAGCGTTAGAATTTTTTTGTTTAATCACACTAATTCCTGAAACTACGAGTTGGTTTTGACAAATTCTCTTTGTATATGATAGCCAAATTCACGATGAATAGTAAAGACTATCTAACAGTAGGCTACAACTCTCAGCTAGCCTTAAATATTGATTTTTATTAAGTAAGCCGGAATTAATAGCGCACCCTAAGTGCTTTATCCGCGTGCGCTCCCGTAATGGTTAGTGATACCTAAATAGTATGTTCTACAAAAATATTGCTCCTTAGTACATCTACAAAAGTCCGCGATACCGTCTGTGTATCTCTTATACATAAGCCACAACACGGTACTTACTTTGTGACAGTTGTATTGAAAATTTAAAAATATTTATGAGCATTATTATTATGCATGACATATTAATAATCCTTACGAATGAAAGTAACTTTATCAGCAAGACAATTTTATGTAGATAAACTTTTTATATAGCACGTTATTTGGAGAAATAGTTTAGAAGATAATGTAAAATTAAAATATTTCTACACTCGGCTCGGGTCTGTGATAAAAATATTATCTATACTGAAGTATTATGTATAAATCATCTAATCGGCGATTTATTTTAAATTATACGCGAGTGAAACCGGGGGCACAGCTAGTAGCATATAAAATGATTTAATTATGAAATATTTTCGAACATAGCTATGTTATCTGACCAGGTTATAGAAAATATTTTGTATGATAAAGTAACATACGAAATAAGCAGTGACTATGATGGTGAATTAATTCGGAAGAAAGACGCATTTGGTACTCTTAAATGACTTACGCTGAGTAAACCGTACGAGATATATCAAATTAATGTTCTACATAATTGTAAGTCTCAAAAAACCTACAAAAAAGTCAGCGATACCATCTATTATTGTTTAAGGATCACCCACAGCTAATATATTTGTTTCCCGTCTTTTGAGCGAGAACAGCACGATTTGCGAGTGCTATCGACCGGTGGCATTCTGTGGTCAACACGAGCGGAGCCGCGGGCACAGCTAGTTATTAATAAACAAAACTTACCCTGTCTTCGATCCCAGGATGTGGAGGTGTCATCGAGATGTCCATATCGGTGCTAGCGACAGCGGGGTATTCCCACTGGATGAACCCGTCCGCCTCCCGTCTGTACTGGTACCGCCCTTCAGACCTGAGTACACAAACACAACCGTACAAGTTTATGTAGTGGTGTCCTTTTTATGTACGCCCTGCGCTTTCACCTGGCCTGTTGGTGATCTTCAGCTCTAATCACGCACTTTTCAATATACTTAGAATTCAAAGTTGAGAATCAAAATTATAAAACAATATTATTCAACTTCAAGTCTGAAAAATTTTTACTTTCATTGATAAACATTATTATAAATACAATGTAATATTTTTACCTGTTTAAATAATTGCAAATTATAAATATATACATATTAGATATAATATATACCGAAAAATATAATAAAGTGTGAAGTATTTTTTTTTTTGTTTGTTTAAACACACTAATCTCTCGAACTAAAATTCGGGTTCAAAGATTTTTTTTGTATATAATAGTTAGATTAATGAGGAATAGTTTAGGTTTTATAAACTTCACGCCACGACCTTCTTCTTCTTCTTATTAATTATGGCTCGGTACTATTCGTGCATTAGGCCAGTGTCAAGTATTTTACATTTTGTCAACAAAGTGAGGGAAATATTCTGTAATCTTTAAACATCGCTCCAACAAGATGGCGGCACCCTTGTTAAAACTTGTAAAACTTTCCAGGGAGCCTTTGTAGCAACTCAAAATGCATGTTCCTAGTTATTTATTGTAATCCACTTCACTTGTGCACAACAACCATACTACATCACGTAAAATGCCGCCAAAATTACATAATATAGGGCCAAATGACATAAGTTTATGAATTAAAACAAAAACCAACACATGACACGTTAAGTTACCGCTAAAAACTCCCGCCACGACCTTAAAGAGCGGAGCAGTAACTATGACCGTCAATATGGCAAGCTGTAAGCAAGTACGGGAAGTGCAACAACGGGTGAAACCGTGGGCCACAGGTAGTATACACCATAACATTAAACAAGATCTTGTACAAGATTTCATAATCTAATAAATAAATCATATAATAAAAGTGTCTGTTTGCAATGTCAAAATAACGGGTTTATACTAAATTCATATGAAAGTATACAAGATACATATAAGAAAAAACCCATTTTTTTAATTTTTGTCTGTCTGTTTTTCCGGGTAATCGCCGAAACGGTTGGACCGATTTAGACGGGACTTTCATTGGCAGATAGAGCTGATGTGTTAAGGCATACTTGGCTACTTTAATTTTAGAAAAATAATTAGGGTTCCGCACAAAAAATCAAAAAGATTTTTTAGTAGTCACGAGCGGAGTCGCGGGCACAGTTAGTTTGAAATATAGTAAAAGAATCGTAGCCGAAGTCTATAAAATTTAATTATTCTCTTCAGTCATTTTCAAAAAGCGGTTCTAAGTGAAGATACAGTAAAATTTAAAACATTTTAAGGACATTATTACAATAAAATGTTAAGATAAATTTTTCCCATAATTACTAATTTTAGTTTAAATGATAAAACGCTTCAGATCACCACAAAGGCCATTCGAAAACATAAGGCAAACTTAATAACTAAGCAACAAGAAGTTAATCAATATTTGATACTTTAACCATTTCTGAAATAGTGTCTAACACATTCATTACTCTATAGCATTGCAGAGCGCAGGCAGAGACCGACTCCCTTGGTTTGGTTTATGTTTATCGCTAATCGCGCGACACGTGCACGTGTGTACGTACACGTGCTCGTGAGTGCACGTGCGCATGCGAGCGAGCCCACGTGCGTCCCTCTGGAAAAGATCAGAGTGCATTATCTAGAAAAAGTCAACGAAAATTGATTATGATGTTATAATTCCTCACCAGATCCCCGGCGCGGCGACACACGCCCGCTGGTACATCGGCCCCGACATCTTCTCTCTTCAATCTTCTAACCATTCGTAAATGCTAACATGATTTTTTTCAATGCTCAATGGGTGCAGAACGATTAATAACAATTTTATATGTATATAAACAAAAAGTAAAGAAACTCCATTGTATTCTTTATCACAGATTTTATTACGGCTTTTTCCTATTACAATATAACACATCACAGCTAATATCACAGATTCTAGTTTCTCGTAAATCTTGGAACATTATTCCGCGTTACTTACCAACAATATTTTGTATTATACTTTTAATGGAACTTAATTTTATTCGCAGGCGGTTTTAGATTTACACCAATAAAATTTTTGTTATTAAAAATAACTTAAAATAATTTTAAAGGTGTGTGTTTGAAATTTTTTTTTTCACATAACTAATATAGTTTTGTAAATTGGAGTTCACGAGATTGTTGTAAATTTATGAATTATTTAAACACTTAGAGAGTAATTACTGGACTTAATTAACCCTTTCAAGGATACAGTGAGAGTTAAAAATTCACCATAATTTTTGTCATTTAAAATCCAAAAGTTTTTAATGTTAATGTGAACAAATATGTAATTACTCAAGAGTGAAAGGGCTAAAAACACTTGACGAATCACATCCTGAGTGAGGCGGTAGTGTGGGCGCGGTCGCGGTCGCGGCGGGTAGCTAGTGCAAGTGATGTACCTCTGGAAGGCGCAGGTCCAGCCGGGCGGCGCGGCGCTCGCCTCGTGCTGCCGCAGCGAGAGCGACGCGGCCTCGGCCCAGCGCCGCCAGTACGTCGCCCCGAGCGCCCCCGACCGGAACGCTGATACCAGCGTCTAACGACAACACAACAACACATGCTCGTGTTACCATTTACTATCCGCCTATTTGTTTACCATTCTATCGGAAAACCACTGACTCGTTTGGTATTCTGCTCTACAATGGCGTCTCAATAATATTTCAATAGCAAATCTATAGTAGGTAAAATAGTATTCTCTTAAATATTGGACTGGTTTATTAATCATACTTCTATAGTGTTTTGACTATTGAGTCGCCATTGAACAACAACAGTTTTTATAGTACGATTGCTTAGACGTTTCAAGAAATAATATTGTTACGGCTTGAACATAAAGAAAATAGAAAACAAATCATCTTTCTCGAAATTTCCAGGAGCGTCCGTAAAAATCGTGAATTTATCATAGTCGTGTGCCGTATAGTCTTAGGTTCAACGACACACACATAGAAAGTCTTATCGCTAAAACTGTCAGCAAACAATGGGCTATAAATTAAACGTTCCCCGCGGTTTAAAAAGCGATGACGTAAGTTGTTTACAAGATGTTAGGAGTTCCGGGACCTTCCAGAGATTTCGGGATCGAGTCATTTAGATATATAAGGGAGCTGAGTTGCGAGACGCGGCAATAAGTCCGGTGAAACTAAGTCCGGTGAAACTGTTAAGGCCCCCGGGCCAACAGCATAGTCAGTTCGAAAAAAAAAAAAAAAAAGACGCGGCAGTTAAAAATTCGAAAGCGAAGCGACAACAAGAAGCGAAATAAGAGAGAAACAAACAGTGTTATTCTGCAAGTCCCTACAGGGTTATTCTGTGAGAATATTCGGTGAACGATTTATGTGTTTTGTTTTGTTATTGTTTTTTTTTTTTTTAATTTTTACTAGCTGAGTACGAATAAATTTCTTTTGAGTGTCACTACGGCATCTTATTACCCACGGACGTAACAATATCAAAATAATATAATATTTCGTCATCAAATTCATCGAATATATAAAGTGTGGATAATTTGAAGTAATGACAATCGAGATGGCGACAGTCAAAATGGCGACAGTCGAGACGGCAACAATCAAGATATAAGATAAGAATAAGATATTCATGATGGCTACAGTCGAAATGGCGATAGTCATGATGGCTACAGTCGAAATGGCGATAGTCAATATGGCGACAGTCGAAATGGCGATAGTCAAGATAGTGACAACTGAAATGGCATAGTCAAGACGGCAACAATAGAGATGGTGACAGTCAAGACGGTGATAATAGAGATGGTGCCAATCAAAATGTTGACTGTCGAGATGGTGACAATAGAGATGGTGGCTGTCAAGATAGTGACAGCTGAAATGGCAACAGTCAAGACGTCCACGCTGACAATAGAGATGGTGACAGTCGAGATAGTGACAACTGAAATGGCGATAGTCAAGACGGCGACAATAGAGATGGTGACAGTCGAGATGGTGGCAGTCAAGATGGTGATAATATAGATGGTGCCAATCAAGATGGTGACTGTCGAGATGGTGACAATAGAGATGGAGACAGTCAAGACGACGACGATAGAGACGGTGACAATAGAGATGGTGACAGCTGAAATGGCGATAGTCAAGATTTCGACAGTGGAGATGGCAATACTCAAGATTGCGACAGTGGAGATGGCAATAATTGAAACGGCGATAATCGAGATGTGACAATAGAGATGGTGACAGTCGAGACGGCAACAATCAAGATGGTGACAGTTAAGATAGTAAGAGCTGAAATTGCGATAGTCAAGACGTTGACAATAAAGACGGTGACTGTCGAGATGGTGACAATCTAGATGGCGACAATAGAGATAGTGACAGTCGAGATAGTGACAGCTGAAATAGCGATAGTCAAGACGTTGACAATAAAGACGGTGACAGTCTAGATGGCGACAATAGAGAGAGTGACAGTCGAGATAGTGACAGCTGAAATGGCGATAGTCAAGACGGCGACAATAGAGATGGTGACAATAGAGATGGTATAGTCAAGATATCTATCAAGATAGTATAGTATTGTCAACTAATGGTAGTACCAATTAGCAACACTGAATCCATGGTACATTTTGATAGGCAAAACATAGCAAACGACATATAGATATTGCCATCTTACTAACAAAACACTATAGTGTTTCTTTCGAGACAGTAATGACATTTTAGCAAAATACCAAATTTCTTACAATTTTTATATAACATCAGTAGAGTGTCGATATAATGACAATGGTATATTCTTAAATGTGAAATAGCAGACTCGGGCCCTAGGGCTCGCTCATATATATCAGCAGAACTATATGGAATAGGTTATGAGTGGTATGAAATAGGAAAATGTAACATTTGTTAAAAAGTCGAAAATGTATAATTTTCAGGCTGGCTACTTATAAAGTTTACATGAGTAGGGTAAAAAATGCAGTACCATTAATAATTAAATACATAAATTAGCCAACCCAAATATCAATTTTCAATAATTTCGAAATTTGATGCAAGTCGACTTGTCAATGGTGAAATACATAAGATTGAGCTAGAGTCCTAAAGTGCACTAGACTGGGAAACAGATGATGGCCCAATTTAATAAAAATATAATTAGCCAATAATGATTATACACTAATGTTGAAAAAATTCATTAACAAAGGTGCATTTGACAAATTTTACAAGTTAGTTTTTTTTTTTACAATCTGACTTTTTAAATAAAATTTAAATCTAGGTTAAATTTAATTAGAATAATATTATAGGTACTGAAAATGAAGAGTTAAAAATACCTGCATTTGTATCAACATTTCCTGAACTGGTGTGATCAAACATGGCTGCAACTGATTCAAGTACTTCAGTTTAGCTTCAACTAAATCTGTTAAATTATCCAAGTCTTCGTCTTTCTTTTCTTCATTAAGAGTTTCCCCTTTGGTGAATGTCAGACCATTCCCATATGAGATAGTATTCTTCACGCTCCCTTCAGTATCTTCATCCTTAGTGAAGCCTAAACCAGTCCTTTCATTTGAAAACCCTTCTATATGTTCCGAATATTTTGTAGTATAAGACGGAGTTTCACTTTTCTTACGCTCAGGTAATACGGAATTTGATAGTCTAAGTTTCTTTCTACTTACATTTTCTATTGGTTCACTGTTACCTATAAGATATAAGTTCGCACCTTTCTTTTCTACAAGACTGCTAGATATGTCAATTTTTTCCTCACTTTCTGTAGTGTTTACTTCATTATTCACAATTGAACAAGGATTTTGTGGTTGTTCGACAGAAATATTCTTAATACTTGGGAAAAGTGGCTTTTGTTCAATCGGAGGCGTCACATCACGGCTTTTAGGTGAACCTTTTAGACTGTCATTGTATTTGGCATCTGCCTCATCAAACATGTCTATTTTCTTAGTTGTTTTAACTTTAGGCAGTTCCTTTGTTTCAATTTCGTTTAACAGCTCGTCTATATTATCTTCTGTAGAATTAAGGGCTTTCGATTTTGGTGACTTATTCAAAGCTATTGTTTCTTCTTCTATTATTTTCTGAAGTCCTGAAGGGAGTTCGCCACCTAGCTTTTCTAATAATTTTGCTTTATCTTTCAATTTTGTCAATAAAAGACTTTCATCGTTACTATCCTCAGTATCTGATGATTTTGTTTTTTTCAGCTGAATTAAAGTAAAAATTATCTTGTTAATTGTATAACTCATTAATGATCATAATAATATAAACTTTTTTTACTCAGATTGAAAACTTAACCATCATAAAGCTGGTTGATAAATCAAATTAAGTTGGAAATAATAAAATTTAACTACATTTACATTATATTACTAAAACATGATAAAAATTTATGCAATCATTTGAAATAATTTCATTTTTAAAGATAAATATTTCAAATGATTGTTAAAATCACTATGAAATCAAAAATCTAGTTAGTTCTGTAAAACAAATTTCCAACGAAATTTAATTTTTTTAATTTGCTTTTCTCAGGTGCAGAAATTCATCATTTTATAAACCATAAAATTTACAAAATTATAAATTATAATTTATTTAAAACAATGTAGTACATACCTCTTCTTTTGCTTTAGCACTGACCACTTTATTTTCTGGAGATTTAGGCTTCTCATAATTTTTCTCTTGTGGTAACTCTGGGCCAATGGGTATAGAATAATTCTGGTTCGAAGGCAATGTAGGTCCATACTGGACAACAGTTGGTTTAGGTTTAATTTTCTTATTTGCAGTTTTAGGTGGTTTTGGTAGGGGAGGTTGGCAAGGCGAACTTTTAACCAGAATATCTGGTTCTTCATTTGATTCAGAATCAGAGTTGTAGTATGATGTTATTAATTCTATTTTCCTGAAAAATAACATTGTAGCTTAATCAAGCTTAATCATTATAAGGGCATTATTATGTGCTTGTCATTCAAAACTACCACTGTGTTTTATTCCCAAGGAGTAAAATGACATTTCATGTGTTGTTAGTTTGTGTTTTTAAAATAACACCAATCCAAATTAATCGTAAAACCATACTTAATATATTGGTACTTGTTTATAAATATTTCTAAAAAACTTTGAACCCTTCAATGGTGAAGTCCAGATGAGGCAGACAAAACTACTTTCGGCACTGATGCGACTGAGGCGACTTTCGACACATTATCGGAATTACTGTAATGTGATCATTTTTTCATTTGTTAATAAAACTATTATTGGCACTATAGCTACTTTTATTTTAGAACATTTTTAATGGTAAAAAGACAAAGGTACATTATCTAGTGGTCAAAACAAATAATCCATCCAGCCGAAAAACGACGACTGGATCGCGACCACCATGCACATGCTGATAAGCTCGTCGCAGTGTCTGTCTTTTGGTATGTCACATTTCAGGATCGGCCAATGTATATCCAGCTGCTAAGAGGCTTACAGGCCGGTTTGACAGCGACAACCATCGATAGATTGCCATAGATCTCGTATGTATGTACTAATAGATACGCCATAGTCGAGTTCCAAGCAAAACTAACTTTATTTATAACTAGGGGTTTGCCCGCGGCTCCATACTCGTTTTTTACACAGTAGCTATTTATATTCCGCAATTTTACTTTCACTCATTTTATTGAATATTCATATATCAAAATCGGTTAAAAAATAATTACAAATGTTTTTTTTACAATTTCTAAAAGTATTATTGAAAATTCTTATAGCCTATCAATTGTCCAAAATTTCATAATAATCAGTCAAACCATTTTAGAGTTAATCCGGACATAAAAACTACATGGAATTAAAAAGACGGACGTTAGTATATTATTATAAATCTGTCCAGAATGATGATGCAATAAAAAAAAACATTTTGGCTCATATTGCCATATACGTCGAATTAATTCCCAGACAGGTTAAAATGGCAAAGGTTACCATGACCAAAGATGCCATAAAGATAATATAATAACACATAGATTAAAAAAAAAATTAGTAAAAAATCATGTTTTCTTAGACTACCTTTACAATCACACAACACAAATTTTATCCCTTAATTAATTTAAAGTGAAGAATTTGAAAAATGTATTTTACTTTTATCCCACCCATTTATATTGGTTCAGTAATCATGGATGGAGTTTGTTTGGACTCACAGACTTCAGGGTATATATCAGAAAAAGAAGCTTGAAAATTGAGACATATTTGTAAGGCCGTCTCATATGTCAAACCTTTTTCAATAATTCTCTTTTAAGATGCATGACATGTATCCCCAATACCAATCTGTCCCTTAATTGGCGTTTCAAATCTTTAAAATTACTTCTAACTACTAGTGTACAGTCTTGCACATTTTCATTACTTTGTTGGTTTCTTTGGTGAATTTTGTCCGCTTGCAAAATTTCATTTATTTCAGGTTCCAAAAATTTGTTAAGAATGTGTAAAATTTCTCCTAAACTTACGAGCGTAAAGGCACTAACTATGACGTCAATAATGTATATATTTCTTTTCCATATTGAGCCAGAAACAAAGATTGAACTTTATTGTCATTTATGCCCCCTGCCACATCGTAACAACACAATAACTGTTCTTTATAATTATGCAATTATCAGTTTTAGGGTTAAACGGCCCAGGGAACACTGCAATATTTACAGACATTTTCACCAAAAATACTATAATTTTCCACATTAGCCAATAAAAGATATGCCATAGTCGAATTCCAAGCAAAACTAACTTTATTTATACCTATATACATCAAGTGAAATTAATCAAATACATAACACATACATCAGGAAAAATTGCAGTCACTTTGTTGTGCTACTATAAATAATGAAAATATTTTCTTATATTACAGTTCTGAATTATTTGATAGTTGCTTATCACAGGGTGGTGTGGCCAAAGATACTCGACCGATGATACCCAATCTGCATGCTAAGAAAACCACATTTTACTAATTAGACTATTAAATGACGATAAAACTTAAATACAATCAAAAAACTATAAAAACACCTAGTAACTTCGCTTTTGTGGACAAAATGAATGTGGACTTTGATGTCATAATTCAATTTGACCAATAGCAATGTGTTTTGAGATTTTAAATTTCCCTTGTATTTTGAACACTTTTTAGTCATGAAAACCTATTATTCTGTTTTATCTAATCTGCAATTACCTGAACAAAGGCCTGCAGTTTACTAACTAGATACTCAGACATTATGCCAATACATAATACTAGGGGAATTCCTTAGGAGTAGTTATTACAGAGTCTATGGTGACTGTGACATTTGTGCATGAATGCCTCTCAGATTCAACCTTAAGCTAATCTTACTTAATACTTTTAAAGTTCCTACAGGCTGTTGATTGTTCCAAGGAAAGTATTGTAAGGACATGTGAGCTGGCTAAAGCTAAAAGTTTATTAGATAAATACATATATTTGGCTGTCTTGATCTGACTTTTCATTTTACATTTTTATAACAACATTTTGTATAAAAAACTATATATGGAACATGGAACTATAACTCAAATGTGTGAGAACAAAGGATGATTTAGTGCCTCAAGATTTTATATGACTGAAGGGAAAGAGAGATTTATCACACCATGTACATTTATTTTAACTTATAGAGATTAATCCAAAGTGATAACTGATATCTCTAAATTTACGATTACAGTAAAATATAAAAATACTTACTCATCCTCTACATCACTGAATTTTCTTTTTTTATCATTCTTGTTCTTTATATTAACAGGTTTTTCATTATTCTTAGCAGGTTTTATTAAAGCCCCTTTTGATATCACTTTGCTTTGCTGTTTCTCAGCTAAAGCCTGCTGGTAGAGTTGCCATTCTTCAACAGACACTTCTGTTGATCCTATAAAAGAACAATTTAACTTTTATCGTTTATTCAGTTACTTTATAAATCAACAAAAATTATCTGTCAGTTTATCATTGTATAATTTGATTGAAGATCCTTAAAATTATGATTTTATAAAATACCTTGAGAATGCAATTGCTGCTGCGCCAACTTCAATGCGAGTAGGTATTCCGGAGGTGCCTCCCATGTTACTGCATTAGTTTGCTGGTTCCAATAGTATGTGAAACCACTACTCTCATCATAACATGCAGACCATGCTGTTAACATAAAGGGAAAATATATTTAACCATTCTTCCTGTTGGTCATAACACACTTGGCATAGTAATCTTGGTTCTCATAAGATCAAGATTCAGCAAGTTCTAACTCATGGTGTTGTCTCTGGTAGATGAAAAACTAAACTTATTGTAAAAAAACTTATTGGTGAAGATGTATAAATAAAATTGTAAATTTATATGTAATTAAAATTGCATAACAATAGTGTAATACACAAATAATTTTAACATAGAAACAAAGTCATTTTAAACAAAATCTGTAGTAGGTACAGATAACAAACTATTTCAGTATTTCATAGCATAATTCATTACATGGGAAATATTATGGTTGGACTTTGGAATCGCTACCGCTGAATTTGAATATGGAAGGGGGTGGGGGAGGGGGGAGGGTGAGAGATAATCCCCCATATAAAGGAAAAATTCCGGAAATTAATAGTTTTCGAGAAATTATTTTTTTAAAATTTTGAGGTTATGTCATTTATTAAGCAAAATTAGGTCACCTACGCTAAATTTGATGACGCTAAGGGACGGAGGAGGGTCGGGAGGGTGAAAGGGAACTCCACAGTGAAAGAAAAAGTGCGGAAACAAGTAGTTTTCGAGAAATCATATTTGAAAATTTTGAGGTTAAGTCATTCAATAAGCAAAATTATGTTACCTACTGAGACTTGTATATAAATTCCTAACAGGTAATTAGTGTTCTGGCACTCGCCGGCCGCTGCTGCGGCCCGCTCGCTTCGCTCGCTCGGCTCGTGCGTTTTGTTCACAATACAAACCTAACCTAACCAATTGTATCAATACAGTACGATGTCAGCGTTGTTTGCGCAGCCACAACTGCAGCTGCTTCATCCGAGCAATCGGCATTCGTCATACAATCCAACATAGTTAAAAACAAAAGTACAGTAAAACAAACTAAAACTAACAATAACAATGAACAATAACAACGAACAATACCAAGAAATAACAAACGGAACAAAGAAAATAACCCAGACACGAAAAACTCGGAACAGAATAAACAAACAAAACATTGATTGTTCAAAAACCAATAAAAACAAGTTAAGAAAAAAAATACGAAATTTTAAATTAAATTATATATATAACTAAAGGCTTGTATTTTAATAACAATATGTATTAATTATTAATAATAATATGCAATAATATACGAAAATTTTGTAAAAGTTCAAAAAAAACGTTCAGAAACTTTAAGATAATTAGGCTCTATGAGTGAAATTCTCTTGTCTATACATTACGTACTCTGTGCTATACGTTCAGAATAGCTTGATCTGACATTTGTATTGTCAAATTTACTAATTTAAATACGATTTTTAAAATTTAATTAATAAAAATAAACTTGTGATTATCTCATAAACTATGAATTTCTGGAGTGTAAAATTTTATAATAAGCCTAGTTATAAAGTGATCTAACTGTAAAAAAGGAGTGTGAGTGTGATTCCGACGGTAGCGATTCCAAAGCTGAGCCAATATTATTGTGTAAATAATATTTCAACACCATAAAACTTGATTAAATAACAAAAAATTTAGCAGTTGAAAGGATTAATTGACTTATACACATCACTTGCTATTTAAGTTTGCGCAACATGTTTGCAATGTACAACAAATAAAAAAACATATATAATATTGTAAGAAACAGTAATAAACCTTAAGAGATGTCTATGTTCTGTGATAGACATTTTGATAATAGTAATATTCATTAAAAAAAATATATATTTTGCAGTGTGTGCATGTCTAATAGTCGAGACCTTAAGTTTGAATCTTGAGAACTGTTACAACAGAGGTACTTAAAACCTCCATTTTCATAAACAAAACAACTTAACTCAATAAAATATTAAAAAAAGGAATAATACTTACGGCAATGCGCTATTGGGGCAGGATGAATAGATGCAGACTGTGCTGTAAAGTCATGAGTTATCATACCGAGTACCGAAGTCTCTCTACTTCGAATAAGGGTTCTTTGAGGTCCTGATTCATTATCTGATTCCTCGTCTGAATCTCCATAATTGCCGATTAAGCGAGTTAAAGGATTCATTTTACTACTTCGTAAATAACAATATAAAACTTAGAAAGTAACCACTTCTATCACTAAATTATTACAGTAAAGATTTGTTTAACTAAATCTATACAAATTTACACGCTTATCATTTAGAATTATGGTTGATTTCGTACAAAAAATGCTATTTCAACGCCAATTACCAATAAGTTATTGAATAAAACAATGACGTTTAGCAAGCTGTCATGCCGCCATATTGTGCCAATTTGTATTTTTAATAATGTGTTAAGGCCACTGGATGTATGTTCTTTAAGCCTAACTTTGATTATATAATTTTTAAATTATAATCTTCAAAACCCGCTATAACAAGATGGTGGCTGACAGCCATGCTAAACCTGTCCTGGGAGGTTTGTGGCAAACCAAAATTCATGTATCTTGTTATTATTCATAATCTATTTTACATGTGTACAATAACCCAATTATATCAAGCAAAATGCCAGCAATATATATTATTATAAGTTATTGCTGGGTGGTAGGATTATTTAGCAATATCACAGAATGAAGAAATCGTTAAAGAAGACATAATAAAAAAAGAAATGTAATACCTAAATACCCTTAATGTAGATGGTCTCCGAATACACCAAAATATTGCAATAATCTCTTACCCAGATAACACATTTATGTCATTGTGGTATCTGAATAACACCGACAATGTCATTCGCTATGTGCAAATTGGCTCAGTAGTGAGTCAAATATGGCTCATTATTTCACTCTTATTTTTATATAATATGCTGATGTAACAAATATGATATAACTGTAACGTACAATTGACATCCGTTTAGTATAAGAATTACGTGGGAATGAACTTAACTGGCCGAGTTATATCTCATTTGATGACATTTTAACAGAAGATATTAGCGTTGGAAGGTCGATTATGTCAACTAATTTGTAAGTTACTGCTGAATTAAGATACTTAAGTAACCAAGAAAAAAAAGTACCTACCTCTAGTCAATATAGATATAAATATAGATAGGTAACTATGAAAACATTTGACCTTACTGACACATTATTATTAACATCTCGGCACGAAAAAAAATCTATGACTTATATTTGTCGTACCGTGAAACTGTGGAACCAACTTCCGGCAAATGTGTTTCCTCTTTCTTACGATATCGAGTCCTTTAAGAGTAACGTGAAGAGATATTTATGCAGGCCGGCATAGAGCGGCGACTGCCGATGGATTTAGATCCCTTGGTGGTCGCCGTTGTGTTTGGATTGTGATGTGCTTACCATCAAGGACAGTAACGATAATGTGCCGAGCTAATATAAAAAATATGTAAAAAACAATAATACTTTCTTTACGTAGCAGTCCGATATTAATGTTACATCAGATGAACGTACCATAAAATAAATTGCTTTGACATCATATTAAAATTATATTTTTTACTTCAGTATGATATAACGGGCAAACATAACTTTGAGAACAATAAACTTGTCAGTTTTATGTCATGTGTATATGAAAATGCTTTGATACGCAAATGATGTCAAGATAAGGTAACGTGTTCACTGGGTATGAGAGTATTCATTGAACCAAATCGCACTAAGATCAGACTCAATAAAATAATTAATTTATACTTTTATTAAATACATATATACTTATACTATGTGCCAACGGCTCCGCTCGCGTGGACTACAGAATACCGTCGCTCGAGCTCACGCGCGAATCGTGCTGGCCCCAACAATTATGTAGAACATTAATTTAATATTTCTCGTATGACTTACTCAGCGTACGCCATTTAAACGCCCCAAATGAGTTTCTTTTCCAAATTAATTCACCATTATCGTCACTACTTATTTCCTATGTTACTTTAACTTTCAAAATATATCCTATAACCTAGCCATATAACATAGCTATGAATTAAATGAACATATAAATCGGATAAGTGGATATCGCGTGAAAAGAACATAAACTGAAAGACAGATAGAGAGACGTGAGTTTTATAATATGTATAGAAGATAGAAGAAAAATATGCGAAAGTAACTCTGTCTCTTACGTTTTCACGCCTAAACCATTGAATCAATTTTAATGAGTTTTGGTGTAGAGATAGATTTGACATTAGAGATGGACATAGGCTACCTACTTTTTATATCGCGAAAATAAAACTTGATGGGATTAAATTGGGGATGAAAATGTCAATGAAGAACCTATCATTTCTCAAATTAGGGACATGAAAATTCATATTTATACTTTAGGTTACAAATAAAGAGTGTTTCGTGTTTTTGAAAAATCATTCCTCAAGACAGTACGGTAATGAAAAAAGCAGCGTTATAGATATCGCGAACATCATAGACATATAGTGATAAACCTATCATTAATTGACTTCTGATTTGCCGTGTTACGGGATCAGCCGGTGTATATCCATTACTAAAGCAGGTTGGTAAAGATCGCGAACACGCGAAATTATAATAAAAATCCTGCAAAATCTTAAACCTACGCGTCGCGAGTACGAAGTTCACCATGCGTCACGACAAGAGAAAAAAATTTTTGTTGTCCCCGTATTCCAATAATTTTGACCGATTTTCCATTCCAGTTTAAGAGAAAGCAGTTTCCCCTGAAACCAGCATTTACGATGACGATAAAACAAAGCTTAAGGAAAAACCCTTAACGTAGCAGGTATACATTTAGAAAAAAAATATCTCAATCTCAAAATCTTTATGTTTTAACATATGATAGAAAACCCAAAATCATGGTTTACAAAGGTGTGTTAAAATAAGGGTTTGCAGTAATTAGGTACATACATCTCATTCGTTGAAGTTTTACGCCAAAATCGCTGAACAGATTTTGATGAACATTTGCATAGTATTGAGATAGGTGAAATCTTCCAAGAAAGAATTAGGCTACTCAAAATAATTATTCTACGCAGACGGAGATGCGAGAACCAGCTAGTAACCTATATATCATAAAATAAATGTAAATATGACGCACATGATGTAAATGTGATGTCAAACTAACGTGTATCACGAATATTAGAAATATTTTTATTAGCATCTCGTTAGTCTATTGACAGCTGACTCTTTTTTTTACATTAAACCTCTTATTTTTAATTTTTTTTTTAATTTAAATGTATATGATTAAACCACTTTTACTGTAACATAGGATTTACAGTTAATTGATTTGAGATATAGGGACTTATCCGATAAATTACAGAAAATTAGTGAATAATAAAATTTCTTAAACTATTATAGTGTAATTATTCTCAATTATTCTAAATCGTAAAGATATTTTGAATAGTTCCTCGTAAATAATTACTATTATCACAATATTTAATAATTGGTTTTTAAGCTCCAATAATAATGAAATTAAAATAATATTTTAGGAAGAAAAAAAAATCAAAAGGACTGATAATTCATAATTTATTTTGCACAGTTACATTTCGGACTTTAAAAATATTTTTCTTATACAAATAATGTCACCTATAAAAGAACACAAAATTTTATTATCTCAGACCAAGAGCTTCTTTTGGTCCTTGATTATTATTTATGTAAAAACAATCTTACAAAACCTTAGTGTTATATTAAAGTAAATATGACAAAAAGAGTTGAAAAAAAAGGACGTATATAATGGAAATTATCTCACTTGATGTATTTTTAAATATAAATATTATACTAGATAATTCAATAAAAAAAGTGTGATTACTTACTTATACCTATTATTATTGACACAATATACGTTGTTCCTACAGTATTATTAAATACTGAAACTAAAACTAAAAAGGTTCTAGCATCTGCCAGCGGCTTTGCTCGTGTTTTAAATATCACAATCATGACTGTTAGCTGTAATTTCATAAATCGTGCCGGTTTTTTTTCTGCTCAATATCTAGTTTTCACTTATAATCCATAACTAAAAGCATGTTACTCTTGAAACATTCGTATTTAGCGAAAACCCAAAAATATGTTAAGTCAGTTCAGATTTAAAAACCAACCTTTTTTTTACAAATAATCTGTATTAAATTTTTTTATGCTATGCATATCAAAACAAGTACTTCTTTTCATGACTTTTATATTTTCATCTATTAAATTGTTATAATATAGTAAGTATTTAAGCAGTTTTTTTTAATCGATAGTAATACTTAAACTATCGAAGCACAAATTTACTATATCTTTGCATTTATACAGTTCAGTGAAAATATTAAATAGAAAAACAATCAAAACAAAAAATATTAAATCATTGAATGAAAACTTATAAATAAGAAATAATATTCCCGCGATTAGGGAATTGTTTAAGCGAATAGCTTTTCTCTTTGCTAATCATGTACAACAAGGTAATTTTAAAAACCCCCGACACAAATAATCTATTCTTTTCAATTAACCCAAACAATACCTCTGCTGTATTTTGACGAGGTTTTAGATATCCTACAAATTCCAAATGATATTGCAACATTAGATCAAGATTACATTATTCTTTTAATATCATTGAAGTAACGTAATACGAATTTCGACTCGATCAGACCTGTGGAAGATGCTCACATCCATTTTTAAACAAGAAAAGAGCTGATAATCTTCAAATAACTGAACTGATTTTCTTGAACACTCTCGATCAGGTAAACTTTCAAACAAACAAAAAACTCAAAATTGGTTCAGACAATTGGGTACTAATGCCACAGACAGATCATATATATACATGTCAAACTTATAAAATCCATCTTTTTGTGCTTGCGTTTGTTCAAATTAGGTTCTAAATTGTTGACTATTATCATTATAAATAGCAATATACATCAAATTGTATATTTCAATCGAGTCGGATCATCTTAAAGGTAAAAGAATAAACGTTAAAAAATTTAATAAAAACGAAATTACATTACATTACCTTATATTCGAGTAAGTAATGAAGCTTGTCTTAATAGATTTATCATGGATATATCACGACGAACAATTTGTTTTTGAAATAAAAATAAAAAATTAACTTAAAATTAATTGTTAATTTGTTATATGGTTACCGTTTAACAATACAAGGTTCGCATGTACCAGGTTTTAAATAAGCTGGATGACACTGTGGGCATTCTGGATTTTCTCCGTAGCTCGACCTTCCTGGTCTAGATACTTCTACTTGGAATGAAGTTTGAGCATCTTCGCTGTCGTATCCTGGATGAGGTTTATCCAATGGGAATACGTAATCAGGGACGAGGTAAGAACTGATATTATACTCAACGTTTCGAGGCTTCGGGGTAGCATCTTCATCTGGTATCGTATAACGCGTGACAGCGCTGAAAGGATTTGTTCCTACCACATCAGTATGTTTATTGATCGTTGAATTTGTATCATTGCTTTCTTTAGGTGGTTCCAAACCGAACGCCGGGACAGCCCATCTCCATTCGTAGTATATAGGTGGACCCATAGTTGTGGAGGGTAGTTGAGAATATTGTGTCTTAGGTGGAAGCAACACTCTTTCTGGTTGTGGGATTCTGGTCTGTTCGTCTACTATAGGTTCTTCTGTATTAGGTTTAATATTAACTGTATCAAATCTCGTTTTTTCCGTGAATGTCTTATCATTGTCGGCTTTGAAATCATTAAAGTTATTACTACCGAAGTTTTTATTCTTCCTCTGGATTCGATCTTCTTCAGAACTGACTTGTCCTTCCGGTAGATGTTTGTTTTGATTCAATATTTCTGATTTAGTTATAGCCGCTTGAATAGTATCTGGCGAGTTAGGATCGAAGCGTTTTATGAAGTTGTAAACTGTGTCAGTTGTACTTATTGGTTGCTCTTCTTCTGTTGTTGTTGGTTTGAAAGGAGGGCTTAATTCTCTATCCGGTTCAGTAAATGATTTTCGATGATTAACACTAGCGTCAATAGAAACGGGCTTAATTGTTGGCTCAGATACAGTTTCAGAAATCCTATCTATATCATTAGCACTTATATCGACTTCGGGTCTACTCTTTCTAGTAGACCATGATGTTGGCGGCCTGTAGTTCTGCTTTGCACTATCTAATTCATTATCTTCATCAATCGATATGGTATCAGCAATGCCGACTATACTGTTGCCAGGATGTAGGGGGAACTGTAAAGTAAAAAAATAATATTTAAGAGCGTGTAACCATCACACACGATTGTAGTAAAACTTAAATGGTCACCATTATACCGACGGCCACCATCGTCCCAACGGTCACCACTACCCCGACGGAATTGCCGTAACGGAATTCCGTTGCATATATTGCCGTAACGGACTTTCGTTGCATTGTCGTCCAATTACCTCCTAGTCGCGCCTAAAGAAGTTTTACTTCAAAAATTAATTGTGTTATGTGAACAAATTTTTAAACTTGAATATGATAAATACTTAAAAATCTTAAACAAATAAATTCCTTTAACATTTTGTTAAAATAATATTGTAAAAATACCTTTTTAATAATAATTTCCTAAATACAACGTTAACACATAATTTCCATGGTCAGCGATTGTCATGAACATTGCTCCTTATTCAAGGTCCAGATTTAATTAAGATATTATGTATAAAAAACAGTACCTTCGATTCAGCTTCTTTAAGTCCATCATAGTATTTGTTGTTCAGCGGCACGGACAAGATGTCGGGTCGAGGTGTCCTTTGTCCCATCTCTTCATCAGATACAAACGGCTTGTCCCGTTGCCCTGTAATTGTTTTGGTTTCTCTTTAAACAAATTAATAGTAATCGACACCAACTTGGATATAATACATTACAATTTTCCATTAGTTTAAATAGAAATTGTTACAAAACTTTCTCCATAAATTTACAAAAGATACCTAAGCATGTATTTAATAATAATAAAAATTGTAGTCTGTATTTCCAAAATTTAGTATAAGCCTTTTCTCAAAAGAAGACTCTAGCTGCACCACAATAATTGCAGAATTTGACAGGTGATAATCCCTGAGAGTCCTGGTTTCTTCACAAAGCTGTATCACTTCGTCAATCGTAACTATGAAAATTAGTAAACCTATCAAATTCCGATCACTGAAGATCACCAACGTATAGAACGATGATGTCTATAAGCATTGCTTTTATTACATAAGTGTAACGTAATATAAACAGTTTATCGAACGCCCTTGAACAAGGCGTGAAGTTTTAAGGCCTCATTCACTTCCTAAATCACATGCTAATTGAGGATGCACTACAATATCGTTCGTGTATTTATAGGCTGCAAGTATATTAATAAAAAAATATAATTCTATTCTTCCTGATCGATGATATATCAATTAAAGTTAAAATCAAATATTATGGATATGAGGCATCGTGCTGAAAAGAGCTTTTATAGTCTTGTTTTTCTTTTTTAATATAGAAATATGTAAAATTTGTTTAAATCTGTAACATACCTAACCTAATACTCTAAAAATAACTTAATTAAAACTCTTGAAAGTATAAGAAATGGAGAATTTTGTTCTTAAGAATGGCTTCATCGATTTTATAGGTAACAAAAACTGCATTCGTAGCTATTAAAAAAAACTTATACACGAAGAGGAAATCGAATCGAATAATTAAAAAACATATTATTTTATTACGAGACTTCTTCATAAGGTAAGTTGTAAGGAATAAATGTTGTTATTAAACTGCATAAATTAAATGTTTCAAATATGAAAAAAATGTCATTTTTGCGGTAGTAACGTAGTTTCAACTTTCACTTAACTGCTCAGACACTTTCAACATACGGACCCGGTAATCTTTAACAACTATAATACGATTAGAAGACTCACGGGAGACGGTGAAGCTGTAAAAGCAGTCTGAGGCATCAGGACCCTTATGGCAGACAATACAGTCAGATCGAGAAAAAAACGTAGGAGACGTGCGGAGACATGTTTCCACAGATTAAAAAATTCGTTGAGAAATGTTATTTAATTGTGACACAATTGTCTGTATGTTAGTTTGTATGCCAATCACAAAGAAACTACTGGACCGAATTTGATGAAATTTGGTATGATTCTAATTTATAGTCTGTAAAAACATTTAGGATGCATTTTTATATATATGGGCATTTGTATGTTATATAAACTACATTGAAGTAAGTCATGTAGATATTAAAAAGAAATTTATTTATATTTAATACTGTATGTAATATATTTTATGTATATAGTCTAATAAAGTAAAATAGTATGAAATTAATCCGAAATTATCAACAATGTCTATACATATTTCAAAAATCAAAATAATATTTTTTATTTATTTTAGGTCCCAATAAGGCACTTTTATAAACGTCAAAACACTACTACCGGTTCGGAAAACATTCCAGTTAACGGGAAGAACCGGCAAGAAACTCAATCGGCTTTATTTTTTTTCCTTATGTATAAATAATATTTACAGTTAATAATCATAGTAATAATTTAGTGGATGCACAGAGAGGGAGTCACTTTCAGACATCACTATAGCTACAGTTATATAGACGGCTATAGACATAGCTATAGTTAATTATTTTTACATTTAACAGTGCGGTCTATTTTGTTTTCACAGATTTTCTTAAAAAACTTACTTGCAACGGAAATCGAACCAACTGAAAAAAGAAACAGATATTCACTATTCCTAACCTTCCTTAGTTGTTTCGATGCCCGGTAAGCTTTTTAAGAACATCTGTGAATGCAAGTATTTCTTATTTTTACAAACAAAATAATGTTTCCTTAAAGTAAAATTTGCTCTTGTAAAATCTTGAATATTTAATGTACTTTTCTCCATGTCCCATTCGTTTTTACCACCCTGTATAGTATGTTATTTAATATGACTTGTTGGTAGAGGAAGCCACTCCTTGTAACAGTATAGAAGAATCTCGATTGGTAAAAAGTAATGAAGAGTGTGAGGCAAGGCTGACTGCGAGCCGTGAGTGTCACGCTGTCTCTGTAGTTAGAGACATTCACAGATAATTATTCACCGAGAGTTAAGCGAGGCTGACTGCTAACCGTGAGTATAACGCTGTGTATCTGAGACATGGTTAAATCACTGACGTTGAATTTCAGTATATCTACATATCTGGTTATTTGATTGGCTATTTCTCATTAACGAATTTTTATTTAAACGAAATCGCTGACACAGCTAGTAACGTAATAAAATGTAAGTTAAATGCAATTATTCACGGCTCGTTAGACTATCGCGGTCAGTTCAAACGCATCGTTTTATATTAAATGGTGAACTCAATATATTAGCCGGTGCGTGAAGGTTATACAATTCACGAATACTTCACTTATGTTAGTTTCAATATTTATACTAATATTTTAAAGTTAGTTTGTTTGAACGCACTAATCTCTAGAACTACCATACTAATTAGAAACATTATTTTTGTATTTTATAGATTACTTATTAAAAAAGGTTATATAACTTCGCGCTACGATTCTAACGAGCGGAGCAGTAACAATTAATGTCAAGCAATATGGCAAGCTCAAGGTAAGTACGAGAAGTGAGACCGGGAGCGTTGAAAGCGGCGCGGCAGATAGTCAGTCGAATAAATTTAACACGGGCAAAACAATGGGGCATAGCTAGTATAATAATAAATGTGTATAATAAAGACATCTATAGAGTGTGGACATCATAATTTGCAAAAAATTAAATACTTTAAAAACTAAAAACAAGCTTTACAAAGCACTAAAAATTATTAAACTTTTTATTCTTATAATAACATCTCGTTACCAAACCCAATCTATTTGACTTGTCAAAACGAATCATATGAGCCTCAACTCGATGGGTTTACTAGTAGCCACTGATGTGTTCCACTATCCACCTTCTGGCTCCATCATCAGACCAGCTTCAAAATACCAAATTCTAGTGTAGTCATCCAAACTACATATACATTTTTTTTGCATTTTAAGTTTGTTAGTTACAAGTTTATATATAAGCGTATTAAAAACATTTTATATTGCCTCTAAAGATGCGAAATGAAATAAGGCAATGACGTCTTTTTCCATAGTCAGCATAAACCGAGTTGCAAGCTCGGTATTATCATAGTCTAAAACCGTGAATTTAGTATGTGAAAATACTCGAGAATACGCTATGACTTAGGTTTTTCTTTACATTATAAAAAGTTTAGCGTTTGCCTACAATTTCATCAAATGTTAAGTGACGATATAGTCGAAAATGGTTACACGTTAATAAACAAGATGGGGACAGGCTCGCGAACAACCGAAACACACCTATAGATGTTTGACGACAGATATCTTCCACTTTATGATGGGAGCTAGTCAGATGAGCTTTAGGAAATTTTCTACCATCATGTTACCTTGCTCAGGCGTATTGTAAGATTGAATCAACGTCGATTGAAACGAACGTTCGAACACAGTACCTCCGAACCATTATAGCCTCATAAGACGTCTTATCCAGGACAATAACGTAAAAGAAGACAAAACCATATCAAAAACTTTACACTCGTACAAAGCCGCGGGCATTAACTAGTTTACAATAAAAATACGTGATTCATCTATCTATATATACGTACTAATATCATACTAATGTTATAAATGTGAATGTAGATTTGTTTTGTTACGCTTTCACGCGAAAACTACTTAACCGATCATGAAACTTTATTATGAACATATTCTTGGAGATATTAGAAGTAACATAAGATACTTTTTATCCCGGTAACAACATTTTTTGTCGTCTACGCGAGCGAAGCCGCGGGTAAAAACTAGTATTATATAACTCAACATCTGTCTGTATGTCTGTCCGTTTATGTTCTTTTCACGTGAAAACCAATTATCCGATGTACATGGTTTTTATTTTAATTCATACTTATGTTATCTGTTCGGGTTATAGGATACATTTTTTAAAATAAAGTAGCATACTAAATAAGCAGTGACGGTAATGGTGAATCAATTCAGAAGACATATTTAGGGCGCTTAAATGGCTTACGCTGAGTAAACCATACGAGATATATCAAATTAATGTCATACATAATTGTAGATCTTAAAAAGACCCACAAAAAATCAGCAATAGCATATATCTATCTTTTAAGAATCGCCCACAATAGGCATTTTTGTGTTCCGTCTTTTGAGCGGGGGCAGCACGATTCGCGCGTGCGCTTGACCGATGGTATTATGTAGCCCACGCGAGCAGAGCTGCGGGCACAGCTAGTTTTTTATATCTCTAATATCAAATTTCCGTTAATATACATGTTTCTAACTATAAAGTTAAACAAACAATTGTATGCGAAAGTGTCGATCGCATTAATAATATTACATTTAAAACTACATTACAATATGTATATACAAATAGGTATGTATATTACTCATATTGTTTGGTTGCAATAAACAAGTTCAAATGAATAGATTACCTAACTTCGCACCATCTAGGACACACCTAATAGAAGTATTTGTTGATAACATATTATACTACAAAAGCTTTGTCGCGTTGCCGTATATTTCTAAAGAATCTAGGTAACATTAATATAATACCATTTTATCTATATATATAAAGTAAGAAACTGACTGGCTGACTGACTGATCGTTCAACGCACAGCTGAAACCTCTCATTGAAACCGATGCATGAAACGTTTCACATCTTCCTTAAATGACATAAGTGAGCACCAAGAAGGGATTTTTGTAAATTCATCCCCTAGGGGATTAAAGTCAGGGATCAAAGTGTGTATGAAAATCCGTCATTTTCGAAGATAAATCTATGAAAAGTGATATTTAGAAATTCAGTTAGAAAACAAAAAAAATGGGACGACATAACTCAACTATCACGCCAGCGAATCTGCGGAAAAAGCGCTATTATATCTATATAAAGTAAGAAACTGACTGGCTGACTGATTCACTGACTGACTGATCGATCAACATACATTCTAAAACGTCTAGGAACATGAAAATTTGCATGCAGGTTCCTTTTACCTTGTTACCTACAGGCTAGACTACAGCACTAAGAAAGGATTTTTTGGAAATTCAAACCCTAAGGTGGTGAAAAATGGGATGAAAGTTTGTACGAAAATCCGTCATTATTGAAGACAGATCTATGAAAATTGGTATTTAGCAATTCAGTAAAGAAGATGGGGCTCAATTATGACACGAGCGAAGCCGCGGGAAAAGCGCTAGTATATAATATTTTGTTGTCCATAATCTCACCTAATGTTAAGTTAGGATATAGCCTAAAATGGTAACACGCTAAGCCTAGAGATATTGGCTCTCCAGTGCTTGGACACCTAGTGTTGTAAAACATTGATTAACGATCGATTAATCTATTACCGTTTAGGACTATCGAACAATCGGTTGTTGATATGATTGATACATAATACGGGATACAAGGAAGATTTCATGAATGACACTTTTTATTAGCAGGCCAAGTTACTAAAGCTACGCAAACTTCGGAAACATGCACTGACCTGTTTTTTTTTTTTTGCTGATAATCTTATTACAGAACGTAAACAGAGTCAACGTGCGGTGACTTTAAAAAAAAACCATCAATTACTATCGTTTGTCCGAAAACCCGATGTTTTATCAACACCACCTTATAGGTGCTTGGTAAGGAACAGATTTTGAATGTAAGTTTGACAGAGCCATGGACTTGTATAATAATCAATGGGTACTTAGGGTATTATAAAAATGCTATGGTTTTTATAACGATATTTTCCTTCGCCGAAAGTTGTACGATTCGGACTCAAATCGATCGACGTAGTGTCCGAACTCGCTACCACTGAGCCATCATCGCTTCATAAAGTATCCCACTGCTAGGTAAAGTTTGTCGAAGGAAAGAATGGTTTTAAACATACATCAGTGATTTCAAACATTCAGAAATCGGTTACTCCGTATTTTCCCAGTACATTGTGTTACGTTACAGCCTTTAATCTTCATCACGATGTTATTATTCACCGTCAGCTCATTTACTACTAAATAAAAAAATATAAATGTATACGAATTAAAAAAACGTCATATGCCAAAAGTCAAACCATCTCAAACATTAGATCGAAATTCAAGCACGGCTCTATAGCCACCACCGTTGTCTAGTTAGTTTTTTTTAATAAATTTCCCAATCGACTCTGAAAATGTGGTCTAAAATACATACACATTCACGATGACTACAAGCTGATGAAGTGACATAGAATTGCGTAGTATATTTTTGTACTAGAACGTCAAAGTACACTATGCTTGATAGTAAGCACTGTACAATCCAAAAACAATACCGACCATCAAGAGATCGACAATCAATCCCGACCATCAATGTCATTTCGGCTCGCAAGCATTTCGGCAACTCGATAATCCTAATCACTAAATAATCCCGAAACGTGTCAAACCAACAGGCCTGTTGACAGGCCTCGTGGCGCAGTTGTAGTAAGCCGTAGCTACTATTGAACCGAGAGGTCGCGGGTTCGATCCCGCCCATGACTGACTTTTGTGCGATGAGCATAATTGTCAATTGTGTGTCTGGGTGTTATATATGAATATATATATATATATACATATATGTATAGTATATCAGCTGTTTAATTACTATGATACAAGCTATGCTTAGTATGGAATTAAATGGCCGTGTGTGAAATTGTGTCCACATATTAATAAAAAAATATATATAGCGACTGTGAAGGGCATTGCAATATCACCTGCCACCCCAATTGATTACTAGATATACACCAGCTGATCCATGGATCGCGACACGCCTAAACGTGCCACTTCTGCGGTTGTTACACCTCGTGTATGGTGGTCGCAATCCAATCTGATATAATGATTGTGTCCTAACACAAAGCTTATAATTTTTACTTCCGGAACATTAGTTTAATAGATCTCTTTATTTAGTAAGCACTTATTACACTGAAACGGTTACCTATAAACGTGTATTATAATTACCTTGACTAGCTACCATGCAGATATTATATTAGTCTTAATTTCGTACAAAAGCAATCTAAAATACATCAATGCCCACGCTCCGTCAATCAAATCGTGTAGGTAACCTCGGTCGTCAAGTTCTTTTGTTTGATCTTTGATATCAGGTATAATGTAGGTATCATTTTTTCTCAATTTTAGGTTTTATATGACGCCGCAGAAACATTTGTTTTATTTACATGGAAATAATTCTATACAGTAATTTTAACAACTTCTATGACTAAAATATTATTGCACGTTTTACTTAGGTGTTGACTACTGTAATTCGCGTTTCGTGATATCATTTCTAATTCATTTGCGAATAATAAAACTATAATAAATTACGTAAAATGCCGCTAAAGTTATAGAATATATAGTAAAATATGACAAGTCTATGAATCTACCAAAGAACCAATCAATTAGCGTATCCCTCTCTCCCTCTCCGCTCCCCGCCCTACTTAATCTACTACTCCTTTCAGGTAATCTTTGGATGGATATGAGTTACAGAGAAATTGAGATACAGTGTGGATTTATTATTATAGAGACAATTTAATATCGAAAAATAAATACAAAATAATAATGTAACATTTAATACTGAATATAATATGTAATATACGATACGTTCATGGGCCTAGTTAGGTACAGGCTGGGAGCAATTCCCCCCCAGCAAGATATTGGTAAGCGTGTGGTTACCGTGCCGGATGTGGAATGGTCTTCCAGTCAACGATTTTACTTCTTGCTATGATATTGGGTCATTCAAACGAGGAGTGAAGAGGCTCTTCAGCAGGCCGCCGTGACATCGACGACTGCTGATGACATTTGTCACAGGTTTTTAGACTGCACCGTACTTACCATCAGTTGCCATGTCAGTATATACATAGAAACTTATAAATAAAAAATATATATAATATAAAAGTATATTAAAGTACTACCTATACAAGAAGAAAAGTACATTGAAAAAACTTAATATTAGTTGCCTGCTTACGCCCATGAATAGGTACATTAAGCATTATGATCTACGTATGTTGTACATGCCAGATATAAAATTATACAACAACTATAAAATATGAAGTAATTATAAACAATATTTTATATAAATAATTAATACGTACAGATTAAGACTTACCGATGAGTAAATTGGCTTTGTAATCCCTTTCGGACATGGAGCAATTCACCATGTACCAATGGTCGCAAATCAACATCCTCTGCTGAAAGAGGGTCGTGTTTGGACAAGTGTAACTGAACTGCCTACCCAGCCCGTCACACATGTGGTACACCTGGAAAAAATATGTTATCCTTATTCATTTTCTGCCAGTAAAATACAGACCATAAACAATAGTAACCTTCAAAAAATAAGGTTCCACCGAGAGACTGTCATGTTGACGTGACGTCTACAATTGCCACGGTTTAAGAGACCGTTAAGATATAGGAGAGGTAGGCACAGAGAAATTTCAGAAGAATCAGAAGATCGCAGCCAATTAACTGCGTGTTGTGTTCCTGCACTGACTGATTTTTTTGAAGTTTCTCTCTACTTGAGGCAGTCCGACTTGTGGAATACCTCCACCCTACAATTTAAATAGCTTCTCATTCTATCCGGATGTCGATATCAAATGGGTTTAAAATAGAAGATTTAATGCCACTCAGATATAAAAAAAATATAACTTTATAATATTGCTCGCTACGGTAATGACTCCTGTGAATAGAATCCTGGAAATAGTAGCACCACGAATATAAGATATAAAGGATGCGAGAAATGCAAAAAAAAAACATTAAAATAAAAGCCTGGAATTTTTGTGTAAATGACAACTGACTATTTAGCAGACAATCAACCGCGTCAACTTATTGGGCATTTTTTCATCTTATTAAATACGTATAACTTAGCTAGTATCTCCATCGCTGTAACTTTAAAATAATGATAACATATCTTCTGGATTAATTTGTTACACTGAAATAATTCTGTCCATTAGCGGAAGTATGAGGACCAGAAATGTAATCGTATGAGATTATGATTATAATTATAAATAAGAGTATCAGAAAAAAACATGAAAATATATTTCACAGCTACTTTTCCAATAAATCCTCTAATCTGTCATTTATAAAATATTCTAGCTGCTTTAAAACATAGTAATACATGGTACACGGTTGGGTGTCTCAGATATCATCTCGGAAACAATCTTCAATGCATTATTCTAATGCCCATACTATTGTTTGTTTTTATGGTACGAAATATCTCTTCCTCTTTCGACATATAAATACACATGATAGTATAATAAGGAAGTATATATGTATTTAAACATACAAATTATCATTTAAACCAACACGCATACAATTGTTGATGGGTTTTCAATGATTACACAACAGTTTTATAATAATTGCTTAAATCTATTATGTATCAGTGTATCCCATTCGCAGCTCACTTCCTACTCATCAATCATTCGGAATTCGACCTTGCTGGGTCATATAGTGGCTACCGTGTTAGGTAAACTTTTTTTAGGTGTTTTAGTCTATATATGTGATATAATATCCTGATGTTAAGCGAGTCTCATCCTGCACCGATATTAGAGATTAACAACACGATTAGACGTTTCACACGGCGTACGGTCAATATAACGATCAAAGCTATAACTTTCACATGGAGTAGTGGGAGTGGTCCTGAAACTTGCCATTTAATTTAATCAACCCTTGCATTGCATATCTCGTATATAAGTAACTTGGTTGAGTTCAATACCAAGAAAACTCAGGTGTGCCAGTTTTCTATAAAAAATCGACGTTTTCCCCTCACTCTACTCTTCAAAACGCCTCGCTAACGATGCGTGGCAGCCTAAATATTCTAGGTATAGGTATTCATAGCGACCTTAACTCCAGGAAGTACACCAGGAGTGTTATCTCCGCCACATATCGGAGACTCGGAATCTTGGTGCGAGGGTTTTTCACGTCCGATTAGCTGTATCTGCTTTATGCCTTTGGGACGGATCCACAAACTACTTCCTCGAAGCTTTGACCAGGTTAAAGAGACGAGCTGTCTGCATTGTCATTAATGCAGACGTTTACTAAGTTCATTGAGCCACTTCAGTTGTGTAGGGATATTGCCTTGCTCAGTGTGTTCTACCGTCTGTATTATGGCGAATGTTCTGAAGAGCTATTTAACTTAATTATCTCCTCTCAATTTCATAATAGACCTACATATGATGAGCTCCGCAGCTATAGCTTAACGATAACCTCCATCTCGGACCGAACAAAAAAGTTATCTGCGTTATATCCTTGCCGTACTGTGAAGATGTGTAACTGTCTCCCGAATAGTGTATTTCCTGCTTCCTACAACATGGACTCCTTCGAACATAACGTGAAGATACATTTGAGCAGGCCGGCATGACAGCGATGACTGGCGATGTGTTATGGATTTGTATATATATATATATATACTAAGTTTTGCATTGCACTGTGCTCACAGTCAGAAGCAGTTCCAGCACTTTGCCGTACTACAATAAAAAAATAATCGAATTTCTTCTCGCTATGCTCGGGTATATTAGTATCTAGATACAAAATAAATGACTGAGAGCAAATGAATATATTATTTTCACAATCGTTCACAGTAATATTAATACGTGACTGAAGTATTTAGACATGGTTACGTGCATTCAAATGTCAATTTTAATAACTATGATTCGCTAATTAACTACAATTGCACTGACAAGGAAATGATGAAACTATCATATGCATATCGAATTTGAAGTCATTTGGACTGGATTCTATACGGTTTTTTATTTGTATTATGATTAGCCTTATATTTTTAAATTTAGCTTATAATTACATATATCGAATTATTAATTATATCAATTAAATACTGTAATACTCCAGTGAACACATGACCTATATTTGACATCACCCACAAAAAATGTGTAAAATCAATGTAAATAATATGGCACATAAGATGCGAATGTGCTGACGAACTAATGGATACTAGGTAGACTTGACCTTTCTTGAGGAAAGGTACTTTTGGCAGCCTGGCCACATTTGGCAGCCTGGCCACAAGGCACTACAGTGCGCAGCTGTGAAGCTGCACTGTGCCTTGTGTGCTGATGCTGGAAGGTCGGCGGAACACCATATGGGGGGCGCCAAATGTAGGCCGCCTCCCATGAAAGGGAGGGCACCTTCAGCGCCTACACCGTCGTAGGTGTGTTGCGTAGACGTTGGGTGATAGGAGGGGGCGCGTTTTGCCTCTTCCCTCCACCCTTGCTGAACCAAGGGGAGATGGGTCGGGGGGCCCGTCTTCCCATTGCACTGGTTCAGCCGTCTGGGAGACAGTTGGGGTTGTACCAGACTGTCTCTCTTTAGCGCCGGAGGCCCGATTTGGGGCCGGCCGCCGGGGCGACGCGGTTGTTGCTATCGCGATCCCGTTTCGCCCCATGTTGGCGGCTGATGGTACACCGTGGAGGTTTAGTGAGTAAGAGTCTCACATAACCACTCGTCCCCCCGGGCGGGTGTGTACCCATGCAGGGTTCCTCCACGTTAAAAAAAAAAAAAAAAAAAAGGTACGAGCCTAAATACATTCTACGCACGTCAACAAAGTATTGACAATTTATATCGTCAAGAAATTGATACTTAAGTTTATTTCTCAGGCAAATCGTTTTTCTCACGATACTTTTCTCCATCGTCAGTAGTAGTTGTATTTGGATTATACTGTCATTGTACCGAGCTACTATAAGAAAATAAATAGTCGCGATGACAATAATTTAATTTCACTGCTATACAATTACATATATTTATGTAATAAATAATTCAAGTGACAGTATTCCTAACTTGTAGTGTGGTTTGTGAGTATTTTGAGGTTACGACTACGACCGCAGGCATTTAATTTGCTTGTGGCGTCCTTCAAAGATCGTGGCTTCTTGTCTTAACAAGCACAATAGCTCTTTGATTATACACTTTAAACTTATTTGAGTACCTATAATAGGCGAGAGGTCACGCAATGAGACAGGATTTTCGTGAATTACGTAGTGCCTTGTGTTTGATTCACTATGCTTTCGCGTTATTAATACACTGGCAACGAATACTCGTATTATTTCTTATGTCATATTCGATTATACTTATCTCCTAGCTGTGCCCGCGGCTTCGCTCGCGTGGACTACAAAATGCCGTCGATCGAGCGCATGCGTGAATCGTGTTGTCCCCACTCAAAAGATGGAAAACAAAATGCTTGTTATGGGTGATCACTAGAAAATAGATATATGTATATAACAGATATATATCTTTTCAAGATCTACAATTACGTAAAACATTAATTTGATATATGTCTTATGACATGTAAGTCTGATTCAATAGTGTGTGACTTATAATAACTCAATTCTACGAATGTAAAAAAAAAAAAATGTTTTTTGTTTAAGTACCGTATATACTTTAAGTACAATTATTCCGTGTATTATTCTTTGTATAGAAGACAATATTTTGTGGAAAGCGTCCATTCAGAATATAACAACTGAAAAACAATTGTTACATTATTCAATCAAATATGATATCTTAGTCACGAACCTATCTTAGTTGAATGTCAAGTCAAGGATTCATTTCCTCATTCTTAAACCGTAAGTTGAAGTATAGGTATCAAAGAATCCGTGTATCCGTGTACATTAGTTATATGGGAGAAGATTCAAGATAGTATAAAAAGGTTTGGACAAGCCAATTTACCCAATATTTGAATTTTTCATATTATTTTGTCTATTTTTCGCTTATAACTTATATCATACACTGTACTTTGATAAATTTAAAACAATATATCTTACAACTAGTTATGGTATTATCAATTAACGAATCAGACTGCATTTTTTTATAATAGCTCGGCATATTGACTGTACTGTACCTGATGGTAAGCTCAGTACAATCCAAACACAACGGCTACCACCGAGAGATCGAAATCCATCGGCGGTCACCGCTGTCATGACGGAATGCATTTTATTCCGATACTACATAACAGCATAAATTCTAAATTAAAAGTTTAAGTATACATACTTATAAACGAATATTATTTTGTAACCCGCAATATTTTTGAAAGATCTATACAAGGACACCTCACACTATTTGATAAGCGTGAAAAATAAACATTCGCACTTTACGTGATATTTACCTAGATATTTTTTTAAATATATTATTTTACCACTTTGTCGGCGTGATTTCCCATATCAAATTACAGCTTTCTTGTACTAAGAATCTCTGAGCTCACCCGCGGACAAACAGACGGACATAGCGAAACTGTAGGAGTTCTTTGTTGACTTCGGAACCCTATAAAAGTGGTTGGCATGATCAAAGTAGTTAATTATATATTGTATACTAGCTATACCCGCGGCTCCGCTCGCGTGGAGTACTAAAAAGACTTCTTTTTTGGCGCGGAACCCTAATGATTTTTCTAAAGTAAATGTAACCTAAGTTATGCCTTATAACATCAGCTATCTGCCAGTGAAAGTCCCGTCTAATTCGGTCCAACCGTTTCGGCGATTACTCGGAACAAACAGACAAACAGACAGACATTTTTTTAAATTGATTTATTATTATTGTTTCCTTGTATACTTTCATATGCATTTAGTAAAAATATGTTATTTTTACATTACAAACAGACACTTAAATATTATTATATGTATGGAGGACTTCTGGATATCACATAAAATTAATTAAAACAATCCATCTCTTATATACTACAGAATAGTTCAATATATTAATTATATTATTATTAATACTTTTTGTTATGCCTTGTAAATAAAAGCGTGTTATATATTTTATAAATACATATATTAAAAATTAACAAGAGTTTTTGGGTTGAACATTTTTTTTTATCGTTATAGGTTTTGGCGTAGTGGCCACAATCTCACCTAATGTTAATGACGATGTGGCCCAAGATGATAACACGCTAAACCTAGTGGAAGACTGGCTCTCAAGTGCAGCTGCCAAAACACACCTATTGGTGCTTGGCGACAGATTTTCGACTTGAGGGTGGTAGCTAGCTAGGCAGGCATTAGAAAATGCCCTACAACCATGCTATCGTTTCTTCACAATGTTTTCGTTCACCGAAAGCTCAGGCTCACTGCTGGGATTTGAACTCACGTCACTCGACGCGAAGTCGTACACGCTACCACTGAGCCATCATCGCTTCAAAACATAGTTACCTCTTACCTACTTATACTATCCCAATATTTACTTGTAAATTGAATTACAATTTAAATAAATATTCAATGTAATTTAATAACGTTTATTATTACGTAGCGTACACTTATCGCATTCTTATTCTAATAACGTTCCTCATTACTGAGATTTTTTTATCTAATTCGGATATTTCATTAATAAATAAAAATAAACTTAGAGGTTTTGTGAATCTAATAATTCACGTGACTCCTTCATTGTTGTATTCATTTCCTTATTTCTTTTGATTGTCAAACCCACCGACAGGACAATAAAATAGCTATTTATTTATAATACTAAATAAAATTATCATATTGTAATTGGTGAAGTTATATAAAACCACACCTGAATGACGAAGCGCCATATTATATACAGTTTATAAGCTTTACGCTGTCACCTTGTCACTTAAACAACTGAGAGGTTGCCGTCTGCTACTGAACGTTCTACTAAGATCTGCTCGCCTTGTGAGATCTCACTCTTAATTATGGATTAACCTCACGGTTTATAATTAAAGGCAAAATGGTCTATTGGTGAAAATGATTTCATAAAGCCTTCGAGCTTAGTAATTTTATATTCTCAACGTGTTATCCAGCCTGTAAATTATGAAAAAGCAAATCTAGTAATCTATCTAATATTTCAATGGATATAACAAAATTTCTCATGATTTTATGCAAGATGTGAACGTGGCGACCTTCGTAGTTGGATTGGCCGAATAAATGTTGATACTGCACTTTATATCACATGCGTTGATTTACGATCATTATCGACTATAATTTACTAACGCTTATCTTGTTTATATGTTGCGCAAAATTGTTAAGAATATCAAGTCGTATAAGTTCGGACGGATGACGACCCGATAATTATGAAAAGGTCCATCGCGTGTTGTTTTTAATAATAATTTGCAAACATTTCTTTGATTTGAACCATACGTCTGTATGGCTTACCGCGCCATCTTGAAGATGCTAAAACCATCACCAACTTTAAATAGACAGAGTGACCATAATTTACATGTTATATATTTATAATATTTGTATATATGTAAGTATATACAAAGATATTGTAATGTTTGTTTAATATGTATTAACGTTATTTTTTTTAGTAGGAGAGAAGGAGGCACCTTTATTTATCCTGTTTATCTATCTTGTACGTATTTATTATATTATAAAATATATGTACTTATAAATATATACAACTGATATTCTATTATTTTTAATTATGTACACAATACTTTTAATACATATCTTACTTCTTGTAAACCCACTTGGCCGCAACTGAAAATCAGCGCTGGTGTCACTTAGAACGGTGGCATCCAACTTATGCTGAGTTGTGTGCCCTTTGTAGTGCTACTACGGCACATGGGTTTATATGATAACATTGTCTTTTTTATTTTTTCTTATTTAGTTTTTAATTTTATGTTATGTTCCAAGTGAGAAGCTATATTTGCTTTTAACCAAGAAAAGTAAATATTGGTAAGTGTAATTTAGCTTATAATATGGATTATTTTGAATATTTTAACATGGAAAAGAATCTTTTAAGTATCAGAATATCCGTGGGGCAGGTTTGAACGAAACAAAGGAGGCACTTTTGAACATCCCTAAAAATTTGTTTTTAGGAGAGATGTACATTGGCTTTTGTGTTATTAAAGGAGCACTTTAGTTGGATAAATGGTTCGAAATTACATAAAAAAAACGCTAAAATGAGATCAACAAAGAAGATGCTAATAAATAAAGAGATGGTAGCTGCGACTTGTAAAACCTGAAGATAATGAAAGAAAAGTAAGCTGCTACTTTATAAAACTTAGACACAATAATCATACTGTTTCAAATTCAACCAGGTGACAGCAGAAGTGCTTGGCTTTGGTGAGAAAAATAGAAGAAGTGATTAATTGCGCTTTTAATTTAAATTTATTAAAGAAAAAACAACGTTTTTTTATCGTTGTAGGTTTGGCGTAGTGGCTACAATTGCACCTGATGTTAAGTGACGATGTGGCCCAAGATGATAGCACACTAAACCTAGTGGCAAACTGGCAAGTGCATCATTTAATTCATTGTAAATTACTTAAAGAGAAAAAACTATTTAATAAATTATTTTACAGAGAAGGAGGATAGGTACGATAGCATAGTGTACCTAGACATTTTAGATAAATTCTTTCCACCAATTGAAGCTGGTAGTTCTGCAGTAATGTTCAGCTTCAAACTTGATTTTTCTAGGTTCAAATTGGGCTATAGGTATGGTTGGGTATGATTTGAACGTAAATTGTTGTTGATTTGTTTGATTTTTTTACCAGTTCTTTGATTATCAAAACTAATTGAATACTTGAAGTTAGATTTTTTAATATGTTTATTTAATTTTAATCATGTACAGTAAGTACAAAAACCATTACTAACAGCATATAATTAATGTTGTAAGTTACAATTTGTATTTCAATAATTACTCTAAAAGTGCCATATCGTGGCTATTAGAGAGTATGTCCAAAATACTAGCAGCATTACCGCATTGAATAGCCATTCAATACGTGTCTACGTCAGTGCCTGCCACGATTTTAAAAAGACAATGATAGCTTAGTGATAGCGTGTACGACTTCGCGTCGATTTATGTGAGTTCGAATCCCTGCAGTGAGCCTGAGATTTCGGTGAAGGAAAACATCGTGAGGAAACCATAGCATGGTGGTAGGGCTTTTTCTAATGCCCGCCTGGCTAGCTACCACCCTCAAGTTGAAAAGGTGTCGCCAAGGACTAATAGGTGTGTTCCGGCAGCTGCACTTGAGAGCCAGTCTTCTACTAGGTTTAGCGTGTTATCATCTTGGGCCACATCATCACTTAACATAAAACATATTTACTAAACCTTGCCAAAGAACTTAATATTTATTAATGACAATAATTAAGTAAATTTGATAAATGATTCTAGAGTTATAAGCACAGCAACGAATAGACAGAGTGACATGACATTTTATAATATTATATTTTGGGCATTGTAAAAACCTGCCTTTTAGTCTCGCGTGGACTTAAACAAAAGCCCTATTACAATGTCTTTAAACAAGGCGTGGGTGCCCAAGCCCGGTAAAGCTGTAAAAGCCGTAAAGGCTCCAGGGCCCTTAAGGCTAACAGAATAGTCAGTTCGAAAAAAAAAAAAAGCGTGGGCGCACTCGGCCTCCATTAGCCTATTGTTTCGACCCCAAACGGCTCAAACACATATAAATGGTGTAAATTTAAGTACTTGAGCCGCTTGGATGCTTCCGCCGAAGCAGCTGCGTTGCCAGTCTTCACAGTAGTAGCCGAAAGATGTGATGAAGCCAAATTACTAATTTTTTAAATAAGTATTTTTTCTTTAAATTTATTAATTGAAAAGAGCCCCATGCAAGTTCAAATCTGCCCCAGGTGTGATTTAATATCGCGGATACCGGCCGGCACCTTGAATATCAATTATGCCGAAACGCATATTTTAATATATTAAATAACATTTTTCATTGATATATCTAAAGGATCGATTATACTAAATTAACAAACAACTAAGATTAGGAAAAGATGATTATTTTTTATCTCTTATGGCTTTAGTGACAAAAGTATAAATTTAAATAGTATAATACTACTTTTTTTGAGATTTCCTCATTGCTTAAATAAAACAGACTAACGCTGATTGAATATAAAGTGAAAAAAAAACGAAGAACGTTTTGAAGAGACAGCCTGGAATAACAAGCACAACCCAATAAAGAGAGTCTTGCAACGTTCACGTTTATATTTGGACTATTCTACAAAATTTCTGTTAGCACAAGTGGAGCAACGAAAGAATAACTATTTGCTAATATTCCAAAGACACAGTGTTACAACAAGCGTTAGCTCGCTTAGTCTGACTGCGCCTTAATGTTATCGTAAGACTTTTTATGAGTTCATAAGTTTATAATAAATAAAATTCTTGATTTTATATTCTAATATTTTTTTATTATTATAAGCTACTATTGGCCATATTTAAGAAGCTAAGTGCTCACTATGCAAATTGTAAAGCGTTAAACTTTAAAATCCCACTAACGAAGTGCGAAAATTACCCCAAGCTCGGTAAAGCTGTAAAAGCCGTAAAGGCTCCAGGGCCCCTAAAGCTAACAGTATAGTCAGTTCGAAAAAAAAAAAGTCCCAACGGGAAATAGCGTTGTGGTGTTACATAATTTATGTATACAAATTTGTTTTTATTTTTAATATAAACCTGTTACAATAATACAGCCTCACCAATCTTAATGGTCCACCCATTTAAATCTATGGTCAAAGAGGCATCGAACGCTTACAAATTGTAAATGATGCGTATGCGCAATCGATGCATCTACAAGTTAACTAAACCGTGTCAACGAGCCGCCTTGACACCGACGACGGGGTTAGCCACACATAACTGTGACCATAAAATATCAAATGCATCTCTATTTTACTTTAACTAATTTTTGTTTTGTTTTTGTAACTTGTGATGTTATTATGAAGGCTGGATTAAAGTGTTATATCCGTTTGTATATATGGATATATATAGGCTAGGCTCCACGGTTTGACCCGCGTTAAATTTATTCTACCACATCGCCGCCAACGGCGCCAGTGCATCCGCTAAGCCTATCGTTATTTTTACTTCCCGTACTTGCATACAGCTTATTAACAATTAACGTTCATTGTTACTACTCCGCTCCTTAGAATCGTAGCTACCTTTTATAAATAGGCTATAAAATTCTAACCTGACTGTTAGTTCCAGTGCAAGGCTGCCCAAACCCAAACCCTGGGCCATAGGGCCTTAAAGTTGCTCGTCCACTGCAGCGATCGACTGCCGCCAAGCAGTTTGTATCGTGCTGTATATTTTTTTTGATTATTAATAAGCTAAGGGGTAACCTAAAGCTTTTTTCATTATAAATATCTATATGTTTATATCATGACCGTAACAAGTATTATTTAGTATGTGGCCCTTAGAATAATAATACTCCTAGCGAGGTGCATGAAATCTAAAATATAGCTCACCTCTAAAAAGAATTGGGCAATCTTGATCCAGAGAAAGGCACGTTCAAAGAAACAAAAATACAAACAATCTCTTCAGCTTTATAATATTAGTATAGATATCCAGATAACCGGCTTGTAACATACGAGAGGTCAAGAGGTTTCTGCTAACGCATTTAATTAATATCTAAGTCTCATATGAATTATAACTATGTTCATCATAACAAGGTTTGCATGAAACATCTACAGAACGTAAATTGTTATTCGTGCACTTTAGTTAGTAAGTCAACGTTAGTCGAAAGGCTATCAATCATCATGAAAAAAAATTTGATACTTACTGATAAACGTTATAAAAACATTTTGCACAAGAAAATCCTAAATAACTTCTTCTATGCAATGTTTTTTGTGAATTTTCATGTTTTCTTTCTTACTACATGCAACGTTACTTTCTATGTTACTTAAGACTAGAGTAGACCGAAATAATAAAACCAAAGAATCGCAAATTAATCGTTCGAATTGATCGAACGCCGTTTGTATATTTAGTTTAATAATTTCATTTTTAATTTTGAATAATAATATATATTTACGTAATTTCTACTGAAACAACATGCAACGAAGAATATTGACTGAAAGAATTTTTTTAATTGTCCAAAAACAACCTGGCAGCTGGCAGAGGGGACACTTGACTCTAACAAAAATTAGCATTTTGAAGCCTAATATTTCTCTAGCAGATCTTTGCATCGAAAAATTGTTTTCACAGACCCACAATATTTTTGAACGTCCTATCCAAAGACACCCTACCCACATGATGTGATAGACAAGAAAAAAACACATTCCCACTTTACGTACCCTAAACAATTTATTTTTTCAAGATTTTATTTTACCACTTTGACGGCGTGATTAATATATATACCCATACCAAATTACAGTTTTCTGGTACTATGAAACTCTGAGCTAAGCCGCGGACAGACAGACGGACATACCGAAACTATGAGGGTTCATTTTGATTTTAGAACCCTAAAAACATATTTTTTGTCTCAACGGATGCTTTTGACTTAAAATGTAGGTAAGTGAAGTAAACCATACAAATTCCATAAACCAGCCGATTAAAATGTCACAGCAACTCATCAAAAGTTCACTTCAAAATATGTATAACCTATCACGGGGCGATAATGTCAACCACATAGTATTGCCCTTATCCTTACATATTATAAAATGCCATGTCTCTCTGTCTATTCGTTGCTGTGCTTATAACTCTAGAATCATTTATTAAATTTACTTAATTTTTGTCATTTATAAATATTAAGTTCTCTGGCAAGGTTTAGTAAATATCTATTGAAGACTGGCTCTCAAGTGCAGCTGCCGGCAGATTTTCAAATTGAGGGTGGTAGCTAGCCAGGTCGGCAATAGAAAAAGCCCTACCACCATGCTATGGTTTCTTCACGAGGTTTTCTTTCACCGAAATCTCAGGGATTCTCACATCAATCGACGCGAAGTCATACACGCTACCACTAAGCTATCATTCTCTTTTTAAAATCGTGGCAGGCACTGACGTAGACACGTAAACTGAAAATATTATTTTATTCCTTGAAAATTATTACACAACCGGCATTAAAATATAATTACTTTGTGATATACAAAATTACAGAAGCGATAATAAATATTTTAAGCATTTAAATGGATACAAAATTATTCGACGTTACTTAAATAACAAAACCGTTCAAGATGAAAGTGCAAGTTTTAAGCTACTTGATATAGCATGAGCGGAGCGGGAAGCGGTAGCGGACTATGGACTTTAAAAACTTTTATATTAATGTTACCCAACACGTTCTACCGCTGCTCAACTAGACACCGTGAGGGCTTCCACTCTTATGTGGTGGACATTCCTCCAATCAGCACGAAGCGTTTCGCTTCGTCATTCATTATGTGAACGGCTAAGGAGTGGAACTGTCTCCCGGTGTTTGTCTTCTCGACCACCTATAACTTGGGAATTTTTAAGCAAAGAGTCAACAGGCATTTGATAGTAAGCATGATCCATCGTCGACTTCAACTTTATTTACCATTAGGGGACATCGAAGCCAAGCGCTTAACTACGCTCTGTAAATAAAATTCCCCATGTATTAGTAAAATTATTTTATATCAAATTGATTCGCTATGATAGCATATAATCGCTATGATTATATAACTAAATAACAAAAACTTCCACTAGTATTATTGCGGTGTTGACATTGCGTTCCAGTTTGAAGGTAATACAAAACGGCACACGAGGCGTTAAAACTCTTTGACTTTTTGGCAGGATCGTAATCTGTCCCGGTGTGATTTTACTTATTTTTGTTATTTGGCCCTATTTAATGTAATTTTGGCAGCATTTAACGTGATGTAGTTTGGTTATTTTGTACAATAGAAGAGGATTATAAATAATAACTAAGAACTATTTTAAGAGATCAGAAAACTTCCTAGACAGTTTTAACAAGAAAGCAAGAATACTTAGCAAAATAACTTAATCATGTGATGTTGGCTGAATTGTTGATGAACGCAGTTGTCATTTAATAAAATAAAAGGAAGTAGTAAAACTCAGTTTTCAGAAGTAACTACTTACGACTAGCCAGTGAACTGTTTCCCTATTTTGTATGCACGTTGGTAATTCACAACATAAAAAGAATATTTTTTGCGTATTTGCAATAGACTATTTAAAGTTTTAAGCGTGGAACAGTGCAATAGTGAATAACATAGAAGTCATTGCACAATCAGTATCATTCACATAATATCTTTAGATAATAACCAGCTCTCCAAAATTATATAATTCGAATATTTTTGAAGTTTACTCCTTAAGAAATAATATTAGGCGCTTGGTAAGAAAAAATATGAAGAGTGAAATTGAAAATGCAACATCACGCAACATCGATGTTAAGGCTCATCGTTAGTATGTAGCTAAAGCTATAGTTATGTATCTTATGTTTTTTCGTTCATTTTCTATCATAAGAGATGCCTTTATTTACTCTTTATTCTAAATTCCAAACCGGTTCATGAGAAGTAAACTCCAGTCGCGAATCAGATCCGACACTCACTTTTTTTTCATTTAAAATGCAGTCATAACTATTTTTTTTAAACACGCTTTCGCTTATATCTCTGATATAGGCATTAGTAATTACATAAGACGCACCGCAAAGGTCAAGGCGATACAACTGGTGCAGTGGATCACTGGTAACTTGTACCCATAAAGCTATTTCACTAAACCAATACATTGAACTGAATAATATCATGGCTAATATGAACCACATAACATTTAAAAAAAATTACTAAATAACTAATTCAGAGCGCGTTGAAAAGTTACCGTTATCGGATTAATATTATTAATTTTCACAGTCAAGGGAGATGTTGTTCCGAATCCAAAGGATTGTCATATGGGTCATAATCTGACCCTCAAATTGACCCCCATTGAAGAGCTGTAGCTACATGAGAAATATTTCTACTATATTGTTGCATAAGTTCATATACATAGATTATAATTATTGTCTTATTTGTTACCACTTAGTAATTTAATTTGAAAATTAAAACTACATTCAATTAAATTTTATCAAAATAGAAATTTTTCCGCGTATTATTTAATTATAGTTTGCCATTGCATTTATTTCAGCGAATAAAGTATATTAATTGTTAAATGGAGAGAAAAGTACATGGTATCATAAGATAATGGTCATAAGATATTAGTGGAGACAGAAGAGTAAGTAGGTATTGTAAATAAATCACGATCAACTTTTGATATTTAATGATTTACGTAAATTGAATCCTAGAATAATCTAACTATGCGATATAATGTTTTATCACACTTTTTTGTGCGTGTAAAGTAAATAGTATAAATGCCCGAATTTTAAATTATATTTTATAAAACGTAAAATACTTTATTATAAAGTAAGGGTGATAACCCTAATTTAAATGCATTATTCGGCTGTTTGTTTTGTTTACCTTTTCTCGTTAAATGTTGCGTGTAGTTTTGTATTTTTTTAAACAATTACCAATGATTAGGTTTTAAGGCGATCGACATATATATACATAATAAGCACTTACCATAATGACTCGCTTTGATAAGCTATATTTCCCCTTTTCGGTGGTTTACGAATGCCGACATGACATTAAAGACCATAGGTAAAGACTGATAGTTAAACAAAATCTTTTATGGTCACCGATATCTTAATTGAACCACACTGAATAATTAAAATAAAAAAATGTATATTATAGGTATGCATAGATACACATACTCATAGGTACACATTGACACTACAAATGCTTCTACGGTATCAATTGATATAAAAGAGTTACAAATGATTAACTTAATTGCTTAACACTACTTATTTGCTTACATTGCATACATTTTTGCTTACCGCTCTCGTGATACCGTTTGTCTGTTCACGGAATGCGCGCGCAATAGGTCAGGGTTGCCTCTAGGACTATTCCGTTGGTAGCGTGTGAACCCTTTTGTTTAGGGGCGCAATAGTTTACGACATTGCGACTCTCATATACTTGTTAATTTATCTTTATATTATGCTACAAGCTTTTGTCCGTCAATATTGTTTCGACTGCCTTCCAGTTTATCTACAAAATTATTTTAAAGGTCATCCAATTTTTTTTCTTTGACCGCAGTTGTCTAGTGGTATTAGAGGACCCCTTTAAAAATGGTACTTAAGTTTAGATACCTAAAAATTTATAATATTAAAGAAGAAATATTATAAGGAAATTAATTAAGAATATTATTATTTCGTTTAGTACGTACAATATTTATACCTCGACACATATATTTTTTCGATGTAGAGCTGTTTTACGATAAGATAATTTTACACCTCGAGAAATTTCGGAGATGTAGGACATATTCTATTGAACTCAATAATTGCTATACTAGAAAACTTACAAATTATGCCCTGAAAAAGTATACGTTTTCTAGACTACATTTTTAAACAAAGTTGTAGCCAGATTTGATTCATCTATCAACGCACAACTCCCACTTCCAATTGTAGTTTGTAGAAATATTGCAGGAGAGATATTGAGTAACTAACTTTACGTTAAGTATCCCCTAAAATTACTTTTTAATTTTTCACCGTTCGATTATATTATCTACTTAAAGCTGCTCGTTTCATTTTTTTAAGTCAAAATTTCAAGCTGGTAATATAGAGGCTGAAAGTTTTTAATTGATTAGTGATATTGAGTTTTCACGAAATATATAGTACGAACGTCTTTCGATAGCCGGCTCAGAATATCGAATGGAAAAATCTGACTCATATAACCAGCCCTAAAGACTCGCGATCACGAACGCTTATACAGAAGCGTTTATAAAAAGCGTTTTAATATTATTATGGCTTACTGTAAGCCTTAATCTATAATTATTAACGACTATTCGTATGAGGCCTAAATATAACTCAGGAAGGAGAACCCGTCAGTAGAACTTAATATAAATAATATGTTTTAAACTAGGTAGCTTGATATATTCGCTTGTGGGTTGCACATCAATACCGGGTTTCAAGTAAAGAGGCTTATCTTCAAAATAAATCTCGTAGTCTGTAGTATGAGTCGCTCCAACGTAATTCTTTCACCTTCGATTTAAGAAGCCGTGTTTTACTTGACCTCAATTTCTGTTTATAGAAAGTAAAGATGTAGTTAAAAGTGTGACTTTGTATTTTATGTCATCTCTTTTTATACTCTTCATGACATAAAATGTACTCATTTAAATCAAGAGTTTTAGGTTTAAGCTGAACATAATAGAGTCTGCAAATTCAACTCTCGGTAAATACATAATAAGTTCAAACAAATTATTAACAAATCGCTGTATTAATTATAACAAATGCTGAACAGCCTTAATGCTGTCTCTTGGGGGTCGGTCGTCATGTTCAATAGTCATAATAATGGCGAACATTCGGAAAGGCCTATGTAAAGAAACTGAGTGGTAAACGCTGATGATAATGAATTAACAATAATAGCTAGCATTCGACGATGAAAGGACACTTTAACACTTGGGAAATATCCTCGTCACTATCGTCTAGTGGGGAAATAACAAAATGTATTTATCGGCATTTGAAATCGCTAATGAATCATGGGCTAGCCTGAAAATTATATCGACGCCAGCCCACTAACAGTGGCCTATGTTTAGTGATGCAATATTTACAAGATTGTATTATTACACTCGCGACTCGGCAAACGTAATGTAGGACACACTTCGGCCAAATGGGATGACGATCTGCGAAAGACTGCGGGCAGATGCTGGGTGCGGCAAGCTGAAGACAGGCCGCCATGGCGCTCATTAGGGGAGGCCTAAGTTCAGCAGAGGACTACTATAGGTTGTTGATGATGATGATTATTATTAATAACATTATGATTAGAAAATTACATGTGACAAAGGTGCGAATTTTAAGATGGATTATATCAAGGGAAGTACGAAAGTAGCATAGAAGTTGATGAGCAAAAGGTTAGCTTGGTGTGAACATGTCATGAGGAAGGATGAAAGTAATATAACTAGGAGAGTGTTAAGTATGAAGGAAGACGGATATATGAGTAGAGGAAATTAATGAGGAAAGTATAAACTGTGTGGGGAATGATATGCGTATAAAAGGTGCGAATACTGATATGACAGTTGATAGAGAACAGTAGAAGAATAGTTATTTATGATACTTTTGCGGGCTTACCATAGTTTCGAGTTTGCAAAAACCAATTCCGCACGCGTCTCATACAAAGTTTTTTAACACATTTGCGAGAAAACAGTGCAATATGTAATGAAGTAAACTTTTTCATTAGATTATTTTTAATAGAAAATTAGAAATTATACATATTGGTATGGTAAAAATTTTACCACACGCTCCGCTGTATGGTGCGTAATAACTTTCGAACAATGTATACAGGCTTTGTAAATGCATTTTTTGAGCAAATGTGTTTAAAAAATATTATTATTAGATATTATGATAGTAAAAAGGATATATGTGTGTGTATTACTTAATAGGAACCGAGAAATAGTTACAACATGTAAAGTTACACAACCGTGGTTTTCGATCAATTGACACGGTATTGTCAACTAATTTAGTAACCACTATTAAGGAAGTTCACGCGTGATTTACAGTTATGCCGTTTCATGTCTTGTTGAAAGTTAAATATGTTGGTATGACGTGGAAATTTAATTATTTCGTTACAAAAAGTTACAAATGGTAGCTGTTGAAACTTCAAACCAAGGTGTGAAGGTGGTAAAGCCATATACTGCTGCTCCGGTCTGAAAGGTTTAATTGTCAACATACATCTATCTCTCAGTGATTTCAGATAGCTCTGAAATCCTGTTTAGGAGCGGAATTCTGATTAGAGGTAGAAAAAAATCTACACACAAAAAAAACTGGTTAACATTTTTGATAGTTTTTAGTCACAATTTATATTCAGCTCCGTTCTCAAGCAATTAACATGACTAATTATAACAATGTTTATCATAAAATAATGTGAGAAACTAACCTGACATCCCGTGTCGAGGTCGGCGTAATAGCCCGCCGCGCGACCCTGGCAAGTGAATCGAGTCGGGGGGATCTTGATGCGTTGAGAATCTTCCTAGAAGAAAAAAACAGCATTGTTTAGTCCAACATAAAAAGTAACCGTCATCATTAAGTGTAGGTAGTTAACTAATACACACACCTACTCATTCAACTATACATAAGCACACACTGAGAGAGATACATAAACCACGACATACACATACCGAGACATTGTTTTAATATTTTGGTTACTACAAACACATTCTACTACTACATTCAATAACTTAATTTGTTAATTCATTTTATTGTTATAATTTTTTTATATATGTTTATTTCCAATGTCTTTCCGTTTTGAAATTTATAAATACATCATTTAATTTAAGAATATCTATTTAGGATTTAAAGTTTTTTTTTGGGTAAGCCAATATAATTAATTTTCACAATACATTAGAATCGTAGTTGGCTTATCTAATATTTTTAATAAAAGCTGTAGATTTCTCTAAATTAATTTAAAATTAAAGTTAAAACATTAATTTATTTTGTATCTGAGATGTTACTTTAATATTAAAACTTTCACACTTATCAAAACAATTAAACATTATTTGTCTGATAGAATGCAGTTTTTTAATAAGCATTCCTAACTAAATACTGTTATTATATTTTTTGACGGCGCTTCATAGAATATAAGAACAATTATTGTATTAGTAAAACGTGTTTTCCTTGTTTGTAATAATGTAAAAAGTATATATAATTATGTACATGTTTAACAACATCTATATTTATACTAAATATAGGTATATAAAAAAGTGTGTACATTTTTTCTAAAATATAATAAAGCCGAAGGGTTTTTTTATTTCTTTGTTTTAACACGCTAATCTTTGAAACTACAAGTCGGATTCTTATAGGAGGAATAGTATAGGTTATCTAGCATGAGGCTACGCCTATCAGCTAGCCTTATATATTTTTTTGTTTGTTAATTAAGTCGGAATAAATACCGAGCCCTAACAACTTTATCCGCGTACTCTGGCATAATGGTTAGTGATACGTAAATACAATGTTCTACAAAAATATTGCTCATTAGTACATCTAAGAACAAAAGCCACAATAACGTATTTTGTGATTTTTAAATTTAAAATTAAGAAGTGATTTATGTGCATTATCATTACGCATGGCATATTAATCCTTACGAACAAAAGTTACTTCATCATCATGAAAATTTTATGCAGATAAACTTTGCCCTTCATAGCATATTATTTGGACGAATAATTTGGGTGATAATGAAAATGATAATGTTTTGGGGTGTAAGGGGCGTCAAATAACATCTATAGCACTGAGACGCCCAAGCCAACCTCACCTGCACGTGGTGCACCCTGCTGAGCAACGGACGAGGTAATTGAGATAGCGGGGTGGTAGGGTTTTTTTGCCCAACTGGGTCGCGACCACCATGTATGTGGTGAAAAGCCCGTCATTGTGACTTGCTTTGGCCAGTCGCGTTTCGGGATCAGCCTGTGCATATCCAGTTAACGAGTGACTTTCGGCTTGGCACGGATGCTGGTGGGATTCTCCAATAGCTCATTGCCTGAGAGGGCTGCATTGACCCGACGGCCAGGGAGACCCGTAGAAACGGTTGTCCCACTGGCCGCCCGCGGTATAGTACAGAGGCCCAATCATGGATAACCACCATGAGAGGCTGCCTCACCATGCCGCGAATAATCTCGGGTAGGCTCGTCGTGCCGGTTGGTGACCGGATAAGGGTCCCGGCGACCTCTTCCGGGGGGTACGGGGGCCCTTCCGTTCGCCGGATCAGTGTATTTCTCTCATGTATTATAGTGAGTCGGCGAATCACGCTGGTTATCTCAATGCTCAGTTGAAGGTCACTCGCTCTTCACGTTTTCTTCCTTCTTCCTTAAAACCCAATGGCAGCGCAAAAAAAGAAAGCAGGTTCGACAGCGGTGTACAACCACCACGCCGCTTTTAGGGTGGAGTTCGCTAACATCCGTGGACTCCACTCCAACTTAAATGCCGTCCACCAACACTTTGAGACGGTTCAGGCTGCTATGCTCTTCTTGACGGAGACTCAGATTCGCCATCCAGCCGATACATCTTACTTACACTACCTCAGCTACCTGCTTGAGGAGAACTTTCAAGCAAAAGCCGGAGTATGTGTGTATGTACGGTCAGACGTGTGTTGTCGCCGTCTGCGCTGCAAGGAGGACCCTTCCTTCTCCGTCCTCTGGGTACACGTAGACCTGGGCACTCAAAGCCGAATCTACGTGTGCCTCTATAGATCCCATAACGGTGATGACGAGACTACTCGGCTCTTTGAGTATTTGAGCAAGGCAATAGATGATGCACAGGAGCAGTTTCCAACTGCCGAACTGGTTGCCTTGGGGGACTTTAACGCACACCACGAATCGTGGTTGGGTTCCTCCAAGACAGACCATGCCGGACGAACTGCCCATGCATTCGCTCTAACTCATGACCTGACACAACTTGTAGTCCAGTTCACCCGGATTCCCGATGTTGACGGCCATGCGCCCTCTTTGCTGGACCTTCTGTTGTCTAGCCATCCAACTGGGTATGTTGTGTCAGTTAATGCGCCTTTAGGCATATTGGACCACTACCTGGTTATGACGTCTGTGCCACGCGCTCCGCCTCCACCCTGCGTAAGGATTAGGCGTAAAGTTTGGCACTATTCGTCAGCAGATTGGGATGGAATGCGGGATTATTTTGCACCCATCCCTTGGCGGCAGCGCTGCTTTGAAGGGAAAGATCCTTCAGCGATTGCTGAAGCAATTGCAGGCGAGATTGAAATCGCAATGGAATATTATATTCCTTCTTCCGATATCGTCTGTAATCGCAGAGGACACTCTTGGTACAATCGCGATTGCGCTGATGCTGTAGATATTCGCAGCGACCTCAACTCCAGGGATTACATCGGGAGTGTCATCTCCATTACATCTCGGAGACTAGGAATCCTGAACAGGGTGCGACGGTTTTTCACGCCCGGTCAACTGTACCTTCTTTATAAGGCACAAGTTCGGCCGTGTATGGAATACTGTTCGCACCTTTGGGATGGATACGTAAAGTACCTCCTCGATGCCCTGGATAGGTTACAGAGACGGGCTGTTCGCATTGTTAATGATGCAGACGTTACCCGTTGCATCGAGCCACTTCAGCTTCGCAGGAACATCGCCTCGCTAAGTGTGTTTCACCGTTTGTATCATGATGAGTGTTCTGAAGAGCTGTTTAATATAATTCCCTGGTTAAAAATTGCGGAATTATTTTTGTTTAGACTTCTGTGACATGACGCGCGCTCAGCTTACGATTTTTGCCTTTTACCAAACGAGACAAAAATAGTATAACTTATTAAATATTCTAACCAAATTCTTTAAAATTTAATGATTACTTTTAGATTTATAATTCCAGGCTTTACCAATATTTTAATAAGGTTTAAAATAACCACGTTACGTATCAACGTAGGGGAAAAATATGTTTCTTTTGCACTATTCAAATCCTTGCTATTAATAATTCGTATTCGTACACCGTATATTCAAACAATCGTATTAGAATGTTGATTATGTTTATATTATAACTTAATTTACAAGTTAATTTGCATTCATTTGAATAGGACATTCTTTGTAAAATAAAATGCCTTAGCAAAAGGAATTCCAAATTATTTCAAAGAAGATTACAGCATTTTTAGTAAAAAGCTTTTTCCAGAAGTAATGGGTTAACTTGTAGATTCTTACTGTTAAACTTTCATATGTCTTATGTTATACTTATTATTTATTCTTACTTCTGCTGCTAATGTGATAATGAATCAGTGGTTGGGGATACTGTGTCGACTGTCGACTGATGTGAGTTCTAGTATTATAATAGATAATAATATATTATTCGTCTGGTTTTGTAAGATACAACATGTGTAAATAAACCTTTTTTAAAACAGAAACCTATAATGGCATGTGAGAAACGCAATTTTTTACTATTAACAGATGTTTAAGTAAAGATATGTTAATTGTAGGGGAATATTTTATACTGTTATTGTTAGATGCAACACCAACGAGCTGCGATTATTGTCGCCTTGGGAACTATTCCAGTAGTTTCAAGCGAATTAGATGGTGTAACTCTCATGTTTGTTAAAATAGTCTCAACGATATTAATTAATGTACTACGTACTAGATGATGTGTTCGCTACAGTCTCTCTGTTCCATTCGGGGTTTAGTTCCGGAACTAATATCAATAAAAACTAATGAATTACTCAATCTAAAAGTTAGTTAAAATTCGAATATTTTCAGAGGTTCAGACTAGCGGACATCGGTTCGGTATTCAAGCGGACTAGCAATTCGACCTACACGGCTTATTCCACAAACGTACGCTACACTGTGAGCGGAACGTGTAATACTTTCTAGGTTTACGACTTGTGGCAGGTGTTAATTTTTATTGAAGCCGACTCAAGTTTTAGAGCTTTATAAAAGTTAGGTAATTGTTGTTTAGATCTTCAGCTTAACTGTTACATAGACCATTTATGACTAGAGGTAAATAATCAGATATTATGCGAGAACGTTATAATGAAAATGAAAAAATAAATCTTTATTTAATGTAGGCCCTTAGAAGGTAGTTTTGATTATGAATGTTGCAACATCACAGCACTCATCGAGAAGACCAGCGAAGAAACATGATCGGGTTTATCAATTATTGTTATTTTTTAACAAAGAGGTAGTATCATTTCCATACATCACTATCTTCTTCTTTTTTTTCCGAACTTGGCAACCGGTCTTCTTTATTGAACACCATTACTGCCATTATCGAGTGTATATAGTTTCCAGTGTTAAGACGATTTGTGTATCCTAACAAGATGAGGGCTCCCTTGTAGAACTTTCTAGGGGGTTTTGTGGCATCCCAGAATTCATGATCACTGTTATTATTTCCAATTCACTTCACTTGTACACAATAACCAAACTTTATTATGCATAACGCCACCTGTATTACACAATATAGGGTCAAATAACACAAATATATGAATAAAAAATAAAAACCATTACATGACAGTTTGAGATCCCGCCAAAAACTCAGACATGACTATCATTCACGTAATGAACCACCCTAAAATAACATTTTGACAGTAAAAACTGCTTGGTCGTTTAACTTTTTGTCCTGTAGGTATTCATAAGCGGCTTTTAATAAATTGTTGTCAATCATCAGTCGCTTGCATTAGTGAATTTACGATCAGATAAATTGCAGTTCACGTGCTTTGCTTTAATAAATAAAGAAGTACATTCAGAACACCCTGATTATCTCCATTCAAGTTCACCTAGTATAGGACAGGTACCTTGTCAGGTTAAAAACTAACTTTCTCTTTTGCGACATGTTTCAGACTACCACATTTTTTTTTTAAGTTTTAGCAAATTTTTATTTTTGTTTCCTATATATAATTATGCACGAACAGGTTACGAAATTCGGTCTGAGAGCTGGTAGCTCTCTTCTAAGTGGCACAAGCTTGTTCATCCTATTCATTCATTAGAATGTCTAGACTCGTTATAGGTAATGGTCATAAACAAAGATATATAATTAGAAGCTACATTAATCAGTTTCCCTTTTTATATTTTTAAATCAAATGTACTGCAATAATAGAGTTAGAAATGTCAAATGGACTTAAATCTAGTCTATAGTTTCTCGAAAGTGTTTTTGTTGGAACGCCAGATCACCCTTAATTCTTTATGAAAATAAATGCTTCAAACATAATTTTAAAGATTTAATCCCCGGCTATAAAAATATATAATAATAACAAAAACTAGAAAATTAATTTTTTCGATAAAAAAATAATTAGGAATGCCATCTGTTGGCACATCCACAACACGAAATGTAGGCTATACTTAAACTGAGAAGCTCAGGAACAGTATCAACTGGCAATTGCTTAGAGTTCATAGACCGTTGTCGTCGTCATTTTGGCAAACAAACAGCAGTGTGCACTGGTATATACACTGGTTCATCTCGAATCGCGACGAACCAAAATGAGTCGGTATTTAAAGTGTTTTCACTAAGTGGTGTATATTACGATATATTCGAAGCGATGATGGCGCAGTGGTAGCGTGTACGACTTCGCGTCGATTGACGTGAGTTCGAATCCCTACAATGAGCCTGAGCTTTCGGTGAAGGAAAACATCGTGAGGAAACCATAGCATGGTGGTAGGGCATTTTCTAGCCCGCCTGGCTAGCTACCACCCTCAAGTTGAAAATCTGCCGCCAAGCACCAAAAGGTGTGTTCCGGCAGCTGCACTTGAGAGCCAGTCTTCCACTAGGCTTAGCGTGTTACCATCTTGGGCCACATCGTCACTTAACATCAGGTGAGATTGTGGCCACTACGCCAAACCTATAACGATAAAAAAAAAAAAAAAACAATCACGGACTGGTGTTGCTTTAAATTACAATTACGGATGTTATGAAATATAGGACTACGAAATCTATTATAAAGCCGTTAATATTTTAAAATGTGTTATAACGTTACTTATAGTTCCCAGTGTGGCACGTCCCTAATTTAGCAACTCTTTCGAGACACACGAGATGCCAAGAACAATTTTAACTACTCATTTGTCCACTTTGCAAGTCAACAGTATACTTTCTTGCATAATTTCCTACACTCCATGACCAAATCCAGCGCTCATATTGACTCAACTGATTGTATGTTTAGGTTATAAGTACATCTTTTGGTGTGTTTAGCAAATGGGAGAACTAAAAGCTGCGCGCGCATCATGTGACTGAAGTGCGCCATCTTGAAGTTAGCCATAAATTACAAATATTTTAAGACTTATATTTCTTATATTATAAGGCTTTGTTTTGTGTAAAAATAATTTAACGGTGTATAAATAAGCATTATTTTTATTATCACTGCTGGCTAACTTCATTATGTTGGCACGCGGGATACAATTTTCTGAGTTACTTTTGTTTTGTTAAAACTATATAGGTACGAATGGAAGCTAGAACTAGAGAATAGAAAGCTCATACTCATATTGTAACTACAAAATAAACAAACACACATAAATACAGAAATAGTTTGATTACGTGTCATCATTTGAATAGTTTAGAATAACAGGAAAACATAACAAGACAATTAATAACAGTTATAATTACTAAAGCTATATTGTTACTATGATTTTAATTGCTTAAAATGAAACACGAAAACATATTAATTTAATTAAATAGTTTAGAAAAAAATGACGGAACATTCCAACATTAAATCATTCATTATAAATAATGATTAAAATAAAAAGGAAATAATATAGTTCTTCTGTTAATTGATTAACGATTATTTCGCAAAACAAGAAGTTGATAATGCATTTATATTTCACAATATCTATTGTCTCGTTGGTTTCATGTTATGTAATTATTTGAGATTTGATGTTAAATATATTATTAGTTAAGATAACATTTTAATCTTTTATTCTCAATTTAATTATTTATTTAACTCATTAGAAACTATGAAACATATATTTCGAGCTATGCATACAATAGATTAGAATTGTCACGCATCATGTTACGCATCACATTGAGTGATAGAGTTAGAAATACGGATATCCGAAAAACCACGAAAGTGAAGTCCGTATAACTCAGCTCAAATGGCGTTGGGCAGATTATTTGGCCAGATGTGGAGACGGCAGGAGGAGTAGGTCCTTGAATGGTGGCCAAGAGACGGTAAACGAAGTGTGGGAAGACCGGTGGAGAGATGGGTTAAGGACATCAAAAATCTTGTTGGAAATACCCGGACAATATTGGCATAGGACAGAGATAAGTGGCGTAAAAAGAGGAGGCTTATGCCCCGCAGTGAGTTGAAAATAGCTGCCCATGATGATGATGATAGATGATATATTGACAGCAGTGGCCGATTTGCAGTCTTGGCCTCCCTAGGCTGTGTAGCACCGCCCCCTTCTCAGCTCATTTTTTAATACAACATTTCAAATTTGATGGTACTAAAGTAAAGCTTTACGATGTCAATATTGTAATTCAAACTAGATTTTTAGTACTTAGTGTACTGTTGTTTATTTTCATCATATGTTTGCATTTGGTAGTATGTTTTTTGCCACGGTTAGCTGCCCCTAATATCTGGCCGCCCGAGGCCTGGGCGTAATTGGCCTTAAGGGAAATCCGCCACTGATTGACAGGCTGGGTGGTAGGATACGACGATTTTATTAGCATTAGCATAGATTTTATTCGATTTTTTTTGCAGTTTCACGCTTAGCCATGTGGCGTTCCAGTATCAGCCGGCGTATATCTTTTTTGTCGTTATAGGTTTGGCGTTGTGGCCACAATCTCATCTGATCTTATGTGACGATGTGGACCAAGATAGTAGCACGCTAAAACTAGTGTGACGACTGGCTCTCAAGCGCAGGTAAAATACCATTATGGTATAGTTTCATCACGATATTTTCCTTCACTGAAAGCTCAAGCTAAATGCAGGAATTCGAATTCACGTCGATCGACGCGATGTCCGTACACGCTACCACTGAGCCACCATTGCTTCAAATTTCATTATATATCTAGTAATCAAGTGAGGGGAACCTTTCACTGTAAGAGTCTTTTAGTTTGTCGCGTTTTGGTTTAAGCCGATGAATATCCAGCTGCTGACAAATTAGCAGGCGCCATAACATCGGCGACCTATAAAAAAATGGAAATATCTTTAATCACTGGGTTGCAGTTTTGCAAGAATATTGCATATCCGTTGTTTGAAGCCCCATTTGTTAATATACATATATGCCAACAATTCTTACATAATTAGCGACTATTCAATAATTTGATACTATTTTATTAATAATCCTATTCGCTAACGGTGAATAAAAGCAAAATGAGTAAAACTGGGAAAATAATCAATCCAGCAGGATTTAAATAAACATTACCCTCAGTTTGTAACTTGTGATTTGATATTACCTAACTTCGAGGTAATTCCGAAGGAAAATTACATGGAAGTTGGGTAATTACTAAGGAGGTTTCTCTAACTACTTTCTTGTAGATTTTATCATGTCGCTGTAAGAGGTCAACGGCTCACGTTGCAATTTAACTATACGTGCGTCAATCACTTCTATTTAGATAGAAAAGCAAATTTTAAAAATTGCAATGATAGCTCAGTGGTAGCGTGTATGGACACCGTGTCAATCAACGTGAGTTCGAATCCCTGCAATGAGCCTGAGCTTTCGCTAAAAGCTGTTGGTAGTTGGTAGGGTATTTTGTAATGCCCTCTTGCTAACTACCACCTCAAGTTGTAAATCTGTCGCCAAGCACCTATAAGTGTGTTCCGGCAACTGCACTTTAGAGTCAGTTCCCCCAATAGGCTTAGAATATCATCATCTTGGACCACATCTTTACTTAAAATCATGTGAGATTGTGGCCAAAACTTATAAAGAATTAAAAAAAACTATGATAAATTTCTTGTATGAAGAGCAGATTGCGAGGGTTACGGTCACTATACAGCTCGATTGGGTCACGACCACCATACATATGTTGAAAAGCCTGTCATCATGATTCGCTTATGCGCGCCATGTTTTTAGATCAGCCGGTGCTTATCTAGTTTCTGTTTATGCAGGCCGGCATGGCAGCGGAGACTGACGTAAGATTGTTGATCAACAGTGATCACCACTGTTTTTGAATACTACTGTACTTACCATCAGATAATATTCAGTATATGTACTTACAGAAAGATCTTGTAATAATTTATTTAAATATCAAAAATTAAATTTAAACGTAGATATAAACCACATCGATGATTAAAAATTGTTTTAAACGAATTTATAATATATTCTTGATTGCGGAGTTGATATTGTTATTATGCAGGGGAACCCCGATTTTCGCGTTAGTATAAAAATGACTGTTTAAAGTTAAAGCCTATTTTCTATTACTTATTCATTGTGATCAACGCGTCTAGTGTAATACAGAGGCACTGTTATTGTAGGTATTACTGTTAAGTATTCACCAGTAACTTTACTCAATCTTTTTTTGGCAGCGATAGGCTCTAATGTTTAGATCCCAGACCTATAATGACGTGCAATGACTTAATATTTGCTGGGGTACATTTCTATGCTACCTAGAGACTAGTAAAACAATAGTTACCTAGTCTACTTACTAGTCAACTACTCCTACAGTATCAGTCTATTTTATTATCCTTTTCTGTAGAAAACTAAACTTCCGATTTCAATTAATATCCTACAATGTTGAAGAGCTTTTTATAGTTGATTAAATTTCTAAATATCAATAAAAATTTACATCATTAAAATAACGCAAATATTTATAAGGTTTAAAATGATCTCTCCAGAACTCCGCAGTCCGTATGTATTTTAATTACACAAATATATTTTTTATTTACAAAAAATTTATTCTGTGTAGTGAAGTGACATAATTATAGTTATAAATAAACGTCAATATCTCTTTGTCTGTATAATTATTGAGAATTATAAGTCGTTAATCTTTTCTCACGGAGAACATCTATCTAGTATGATAATCTTCTATAAGTATATTATTCAGGGATTAACCTACATTGCGTAAGTTAAATGTACTGCGTTTGATTTAGTATACGTATTTCTTACATAACTATTTTAAGTAATCTTCAGACAAAGATAATTCAAAGATTTATTTAAATATATTTAAGATTAGGATTTCGGGCGACTTTGCGTTTATTCGTACTATATCTTTCTTCAGGTTCCAGGCTACTCTCATTGCGATCGGTTCGGAGGCTTTGTTGTGAAAAGTTAACAGAGAGATAGACAGACTGAGTTCCTTTCACTTTTATGATATTAGTATGGATAGACTTCTCTCAGGTATATAAATACCAACACATTCACACATGCAACTACATTGCTTAATATAAAATTAATTGATAACACAATCAGCTAGCTGACGGTGAAGAAAAACATCGTGAGGAAACCTAGACGCTAGAAAACATCCTTTTAGTACCATCATTGATACGGAAAATACAAAGTATATATTTCTTAGGTTATTGAAATTGCCAATACACAGTCGGCGTAGTGATAACTTTGCTTTCAATCATAATTCTAATACAAATGTTTAATGAACTAACTAATTTTAAAGTGTTTGCTATAGTCATTCAAGCGAATGTTCAAGACATTCTTACGTTAATGGATTTACATATAGTAATATATTGCGGTGAAGAACATAAATATAAGGACTGTCATGCAACGATTTAGATTGTTATCGAGCTTAAAAGATCGAGATTAAAAGTATATGCGGTCGGCAAAACATTTGAAGAATAGGTTTTATCGGAAATCTGTTACTGTCGCACTATGCCCGAAAGACCTATTAAAGCGCGAGAGAGATAATTTCGTATTCCTCTGTTAACTCTACCAAAACTCAACCGATTTTAATTTTGCTGTGCACAATTTGCTATGCTTAAAAATAAAAAAAATAAAAGATCGGAACATAACAACAGTAGATGTTGATTATATGCTATAAAAATATTTGCTATAGTGTAGCTATTAAGTGATAAAACTGAGAAATACGTTTATGTAGATAGTATTTCATTCAGTATTTCACATCACACGTATTTCCTCTTAAGGGCAGACACTAAATTCGACCTTAGCTATCTTTTGTGCTTACATTTATGAAATAAAAACATTATTATACAATTTATTTAATAGTCTCCACACTACATATAGCTGATATATTATGAGTGAAATAATTTGATAAGTAACGTGAAATGTTGCCTCACCTAACTTAAAGAGCAGATGACACAATTTACTAACAATACATTAAAATTAATCCCTTTTATAGCGGCATTGAGTGACTTTCATATTTCCACATTTATCTGCAACATTCTGACCTTTACTACTCCATCGACATATAACCGTAAACAATTTAATTTATACCGTATATTACATGTATTGCATTCTATAGATCTACAGTGTCTAGCTGGGTATGTAATGAATATTTACGATTGCAACTTCGTAGCCTCTTTGAAATATGAAAAGTACGTTGGTAAATACGAATTGAAACAATGATCATAAGTACTCTTTTAAAGCTGATCTCATGACCTGCGCTTTGACCTTCACCTTGAATGACACGAAGGTCAACTAATGTTATTAGTTGAATGAAACTCAAATATACCTTCTTTTAATTTTGGCCCTGCGAAGGAAAAACTGAAGACTTGATTCATAATTACGTATTTCGCAAGAGCAAATGTATTACAGAAATGAGTAAATATCAGCTTTAAAATCGAAAATTCTGATTATGTTTAAATTATGGCTGATACATAATATGAATTTTCTATTTTGAAACTGATTTTTGTCAGTTTTGCTATCGCTTTGCTTATTTGGATTTCGTAAATAGGGAAGGGACTATTAGATGATCCATTACAGAATTAAGATGAACCTTTGATCACTAAGCGTGCAAATAGAAAGTTGGCAACCACGGATATACTGAACTATGTCTGCCATGGAGTACCAACGCGCACTGGGACCCGAGTCATTCCAACTTATTCCCCGGTGCTAGAAATTTGTTAGTGACTTGAAAACTGCGACCCTGATTGAAATTGCATACAAATGGTTATAAGTTATAATGAGTATTTAATATCAATCAGTCTGCTTAAAGTAATAATAAAAATAAAAAGTAATAACTAAAAGCTCTTCCAAAATTAGTCATCTTGAACTAACTATGAAAGAACTTGTATTTGTAATAATTCACACACCAAAAGCCATAAAAATAATAAGATACGTCATTATTTGACCGATGTGACACATTATATTGGTCAGGTGGGTAAACTTGTGACGGCGAGCCGGACATTACTAAAAACGGCGACATTTAAAGAATTCAATAAGACGCTACAAGGTTATGTGATCCTGGTATCTTTATGGTAAATGAATATGTAAATAATTAACATGATTTTATCAGACCCCGAAGATTAATTGCATCACTACACATAAGTAAATATCAATATATAGATTGTTATATATATATGTTTATAATTTTTGTTATGTATAATTCAACATTGTTTCAATTGCTTGAATATTTTATAATTACAATTTTATAACTTTTTAGTTCGTGCCGAGATGGAAGGTTAATGTAAAACTGTGATTCCGAAGCCCATCGCGTGTGGTTCTGTTGCGGAAAGGAGAAGAGGGAATTATATTGAACAGCTTTTCAGTATACTCACCATGATACAGACGGTAGTACACTCTCAGAAAGGTAATGTTCATGCGCATCTGAAGGGGCTCGATGTATTTAGTAAGTTTGCATCATTAACAATACGAACAGCCCGTCTGTGCAACCTATCCAGAGCACCGAGGAGGTATTTTACGGTTTTTTTTTTAAGTAAACACACACACCTTATTCTTCTTAGCATTGAACTCAACCAAGTGAAGTGGTTGGTGATTGGTTAAATTTAATGACAAATTCCTCCCGTCGTTTTCTTCCCGACCGCATAAAGGCTTGCTGTAATAGCACCCATGAACGGTGCTGTCATCTGCATAGCAATGAGTATGGCCTAAACATATCATTGATATGCAGAAGAAATAAAGTCGCATACTTTAGTACAAAGCCTTGAGGAACTCAGCAAAATATTTGTTAACTAAACAGAACAAAACCCTAAAACTTCTCACAAACCTACATTATTATGTATTCCGTATATGTTTTTATTAATATTACAACATAAGAAATGGAGAAAAATTTAAAACTCGAATTCAATCTCAAGGTTATTGTTTTTTTTTCTAAATCACAAATATGAATTAAACATGTGTGTTTAAATTATGTGATACTCTCTATGGACTTCGGGTTTTTATGGATGTAATAAATTAGAAACAGTCCATTTAGGAGAATTATGTGTAACATCTATATATATGGTATCTCGGTATGTGATGAGACATCCTATCATTTCATTGATATTTATTTATTAATATCTGTGCCCGCGGTTCCGCTCGCTTGGATATATATGTATAAATATTTTTTTTTTTTGTAAGGACTACGTGTCTATGTAGTAAAACATTGATCAAAATCTATCCAGTAGGTATTGCGTGTATGTCTGAATAACTTTTTATCTTATAACTTAATAACTTTATTCACAATCAAACTTAAGGTAAAATGACGAAGCGGTAGTTAGTGGTACGCAACGTAAATATATAAAAATGATTTTCCTTTGTATATTTTTTATAGTAGCTCGACACATTGTCGGTACTGTCCCTGATGGTAAGCACAATACAATCCAAATACAACGGCGACCACTGCTAGATCAAAATCATCGGCGGTCGCCGCTGTCATGCCGGCCTACATAAATATCGTACGTTACGCTTAAAGGACGATGTCATAAGAAGGAGGGAACACATTGACCGGGAAATGATTCCACAGCTTGCACAGCAGTTGGTTTGTCTCCTGTGTTTTCCTAAGTATTCATCTGATTGTGATGAAACTTTCGTGAGTTGTTGTGCGTACATCTGGGAATATTCTGTATTTACAACCAATTTACAATAGGTGGCACGCGAGTCGGTTCACTTCGGAAATCACGGGCAAAAGCTAGTATGCTATAAAAGTGGATTGGCTTTCCATTAAAGTTGACTAAGCACACATAACTGCTGAGAATTTTAATTGTTAACAGGTTGTTCGTAAAAAATCAAGGAAACATTATAAAACTCTAAATCGTATAGAAGTCCTGCGGGAGTCGAGTGGTGGGTGTTTGAGCCCTGATATATTAGTCAGGCACATCAAAACCAGTTTTTTTTTTGTGATTTGCATGCTCTATGAGCATTGGATTAGGAAAAGGTATACCAGGAACGTATTTTTTTGAGATTTCATTATCATTTTCCACAAATCTATTTATTAAATTCTTATAAGTTCGACTTATAAGAGAAATTGAGGGCGGAATTTTACACTTGTAGAGTGTACACTCATACTTAGCTGGATCACGACTACCATAAATATAATTAAAAAAAAACTCGTCACAGTGATTTGTTATAACCCGTCGCTCTTTTATGGTCCTTGCTCTTTCTCGTTCCATGTTTTATATATTTGTGCCTTCCCTGATTTTATTATAAAAGCTTCATTATTATAGTTCTTTTCTGCTTGTAAGATGCAACCAAAAAAAGATAGCGAAACTACTTTTTTCGATATCTAATCCGCTTGATTGGGGATTGTTATCGCAGTTTCACTACAATTCTTGACCTTGACCACTGAATTTTGAGTAAAATACCACTAAAATATACAAAAAAATTCGCTAAAATAACAAAATCAGAAACACTGTTAATTGCCGTAAAAAAGTTCGTTTCGACGTTTTATGCTCGAAAGATTTATCGGCTTTTTAACTTTTTAAATAACAAACATGTGGTTGGATGTGGGTATAAAACGAAATTTATTAATAAATTTCACTTTCCGCGTGACAACGACAACCGAATTATAATAACAATATGGAAACCTAATAAAACCAAGGACGTCTTCTTTAGAAACCAGTTTTGTTAAATTAACATAAATATAGGATGTCATTATTTACTTTAAGTAATATTGAGCGCCCATTTTCAGTTTTTTCTATATGTAAGAATCACTTAATTACAGATAGTACACTTTACAAATTAACATAGTCACTGATTTATTTTTGGGTCATAGGCACAGACCCACTCTTATGTAGTCGCGGTAATTATCAGGAGTTATTGGATATCTGCTATGTGCAAAACGGATGCGTAAATATATATAATACAATCAGTGAAATATAAAGTATAATCAATGAATACAAAACTTGTGATGTGTTAGAAACACGATCAAAACAGTTCAAGCACACATGACGGTTTGTGAGTCAACTTTTAACCCGGAAAAACCTATTCCGGACCTTAATTAGCCATATTGCGATTTTCTTTAATTCACTGTACTTTATAACATGCTACTTTAGTGGCACATTACGCGATATATTTCGCTTATTGTATACAATAATGTATTAGTAATGTATAATGCTTATTGTAAGCAAAGAATTTTTTTTTAGTAATATGAAGCGTGTTTACGAACTGGCTTCAGTCTCCTTATTAAATTTAGTAAGATGGTCACCATTTTACAATAGCGAGACTTGATTTCAATGAATACACATAGAAATTGTTTAAATATTGGAGAGAGAGTGTCCTACCTAATCAATTTAAGAAAAAGAAAAAAGAGAGACAGTTGTCATCTCAATCTTCTTCTTTAATGAGAACTTATATAGCTATACCTATACTTGTATAGCAACTTGTGTTTTGCCAATGTCACGTTGACAGAATATGTCCCTACTCTTTAAATATTATAACAAGATGGTGGCTGCGTTAGAGCTGACCAGGGAGTTATTGTAGGAACTCAAAATGCATGTTTCTAGTTATTATTTATAATCCACATCACTTATTCATAATAAAAAAAATTACATCCCGTAAAATGCAACCAATTTTACCTAATATAGCGTCAAATATAATGAGTTTATAAATTGAAACAAAAACCACCATACGACAGATTAAGCCGAAACATATGTTTTACATCTAGCGATTGGCTGATACTATATGCTTAGTGATGAGTCTTCTGTGGTTAGAACCTTGATTCTGACCACAGACACATTTGATGTTTATATGCTAGAATGTATGTACAGCTGCCAGAACAGATCGTTTTTGTTAAACGAATGCTAGAAAAAAATCCTTATGATTTTATCTGTGTTATTTCTTTAAACTTAGATAAGTTTCACTTTTTGGGAAACTGGTATAACTATGACTAATTATCTATCTATATACATATAATAAAATTGAAGTGTCTGCTTGTAATGTCAAAATAACAGGAACAACACAACAAAATAACAGGTCAAAATAACTAAATGCATATGAAAGTATACACAATACCAATAAAACACTCCTTGGTGGAATTCTTATATATTTTTATTGCACTATACAACGGAGCATGCGGCAAAGGTTTTACCGCACGGCGCTATAGTGAGGTGCATGTTGTATGGTGCGTAATTTTTAACTTTCGAACAATGTATACAGGCTTCGTAAATGCATTTTTTGAGCGAATGTGTTTAAAATGCTTTTTTTTAGGCAAATGTTTTCAAAATATTTTTTAAATCTGACTTATAGTTTCAGAGGTTAGCTCGTTATTAATATAGATAATAATGGACCATCTGGACTACGATCTGTTTGTAACGAAGTTTATAATGATTTATGTAAACACATTATGATGCGCCTCCGCTTTGCTTATTTAAATTTTTAGAGGCCTGTACCAAATCTGTTTACGTAAGCCTGAATACTTTTTATATTTCATTTTAAGATATATTATAATTCCACTTCAATTACTTCACTTAATGGTTGAAGGATACAGATGATCACCGAGTAATGGGGTTCTTCTAGACAGTTATATTATCATGCTGAGCTACAAGAAACAGTGTGAAAGTCTGTACCAAGCTTTGTGCCCTATAACTACGCGGCGCACCTCTCAGTCCAGTAGGGTGAACACTGCTGCTTAGCTGTAGAAATAGGTGCGGGTGTTGTTATACCATAGTCGAACATGACACTTATGGATTGGTAAACTATTAAATTCAATTTAAAAATAAACGATGATCTTTATTTCTGGCAAAGTTTTTGTACAAACAAGTTGTTATCATGCGACACGGAGGACAAGTTTGTCCAGAATCAGTGTCTATTATCAAAGGTCAGCCGCGTAACGTTTGGCCGCCGCCGTTTAGCCGCTTGGTAAAGCTGAGCCTACACTGCATTAGCGATGCGAATTACCTTTGAAACATCTAATCACAGCTCTGTAACTGCACCTTAAATTAATACCTGACTTACTCTCAATTTTCTCGTATTTTTTGATAATAAACTTGCCTTAGGCTTTAATGCCAACTATCAAGTAAAAATATAATGGAAGCTGGTAGCTTTTAGCTTAGAAACAAAACTGTTTTTTTGACTGTGGCTGCAGAAGTTTTGACGCGGCATCTTGTTCAATAATTTAGTCGTTTTCATTTTTATAATGCTTATTTATTATATGGCCCTCAATTGTTAGTTTTAGGCAGCATTTTACGTGATATAGTTCGGTTATTGTGCACTACTATAGTGGATTATAAATAATAACTAAGTATAAATAACCAAGTATTTAACTAATAATTTAAGTTGCCAAAAAAACTTCCTGGACAGTTTTAACAAGGTAGCCGCCATCTTGTTAGAGCTATGTTTGCAGATTACAAGAATAATTAGCAAAATTTAATATTCATGTGATGTGGGCAGAATTGTGGATTATCGAAATTACCATTTCAAGTTGAAAATCTGTCGCCAAGCACCAATAGATGTGTTCAGCTGCACTTGAGAGCCAGTCTTCCACAAAGTTTAGCGTGTTATCATCTTGGGCTACATCGTCACTTAACATCAGGTGAGATTGTGGCTACTACACCAAACCTACAACGATAAAAAAAAACATTAATTAAAAAGGAGAAGCCTGCAGCTGCCAAAACCCACAGACAAAAGCTTAGCGAATTATTTTAACTTCAAGAATTGGTAAACAGCTTGTATATAATGTTGTTGTATATAATGATCTACTTTAAGAAGGTTGTTTCATAAAACTAGAAATGAAGTGTCTGTTTCCTAAAAAATCCTGTTTCATATTCTCGTTATATGAAAAGTTTTGAAAGCAAAATCTCTCACGCAAAAGTCTTCGATTTACTAGAAAAGCCTTAATAAATCACACATTCCCAGGATCATAGTACTATTTTACCTATTCACTGTTCTGACACGTGAGAATTAGAATCAACATTATGTTGATTTCCCTAACGGGAAGTTTAGGCTCATGCTACTTTCAGACAGACATCCTACGATACAGAGCTGTAATCGCTTCACGTTAGTATTTTATCGCTAGCATTCACAGGTTTTAGTGTGTGAATAGCTTTATACACATAACTAGTATGATAATACATTGTTTCTTTATATGATATCTGTTAACAAGTCTTCCGGTTGTTAATTGTTTACATTTTACAATAGAATATACCACATTTCAAATGAATTTGTCGATTCAAGAGAATCTGCTGGCAGTCGCTGTTGTTATGTTACATGACCCACGACAGCTTGATATATACAGTTTGAATCAGAAACGCGAGGCGTCGAACATTAACAACTTCGGTTGATTATAGTTTTATAGACTAAGGTATATAAATATAGTATGCTTCAACAAATAGATTATTCTATGCAAAGAGTTAAAAAAAAATAAGGTATGTTTGTTGCTGTTTTTAGCTCTTTTGTCAATTTTTATATTTTTGTTAATTCTTTATACGTTTTTTTTAGCGTTTGGCCACAATCATACCTGATGTTAAATGACGATGTTGCCCAATATGGGTCTATAATAAATACAATCGCCCGAAATGTAGCACAAACCTATATATTATAGTACGGTTGGCAACCCCACTTACACTCCAGACAGATTAGAATTTTGGCGGGATCTTGATCTGCAATTTGGTGGTTTTTGTTCTAATTCACATACTTGTAACTTTAGCAGCATTTTGCAGGACATAGTTTGGTTATAATATCCAATAGTGAATTGAATTATTAATATTAGCTAGAAACATGCATTTTGAATTTCCAAGATAACTCTTTGCAGTTGTAAAACCTAGCAGCCGTCTTATCAAACAATTTTAGGCTTAATAAACGTGTATCCAGTTGTCTTAAAATTATAAAAAATAAATAAACAGGTAGTTAATCTTGCTAGTAGACGAAGTCATTACCATTATCTGACTAAAAGTTACACATCACCTCACAAAGCGACCATTCCTTTTACTATTCTAACAATGAGGTATGACAATAACATAGAATCGATGACCTAAATCGATTTCATCAGATAATATCTCACTAATCGTTCGTAACTCAATAGGTTGTCGATTGAAAATTAGATAGCATTTTAAGATGCCATTCATCATTATATCGTTGTGAGATATTGATTGCTTGAGCTATGGGATTATTCTAGAACAATATTGTTTTGTTGTCGAGTCCAATTGGATTTACTCAATCCATCCATTATTATTTATTGCTTAATATATTTTTCGTAATATCGACCATATTGTATTTTCACATAATTCTATCTTAGCAATGTAACAAATATATATATAACTTACTTGAAACACTAAGACACTTTGAATTTCATTGCAATACCAGTGGAACATTCTCGATTCGAATCAATAAAATTTTAATAGACATTTCATTAATATTAGTAGTAGCGAGATCAGAACCTCTTCCTCTTCCTCTTTGCTAAATCAAAAATACGGCAAAAAGCGAGTTAATTTAGTTTTGCAGAATGGCGCTGCCTAACAAACTGCAAATAGGGCAGTAAAGCTCTGCCCATGCGAATCCCAATTCCTCTAGTCTTTTCACAATTGAACAGATAGGGACAGTTCTATTTCAACAAATATCTTTTCAACCTAGATGTTGCAGAAAGTCCCCGGTACAAATCATGCATAAATAACGATGAAATCGCTACACATGTACCTTTGAAGTGCAAAAAACTGGCTAAATACTGGGATAAATACCTTGGCAAACCAGAAACTCTCTCAGAGGCTTTTACAAATATCGAGTAGCTGGTGAGCTTCCTGAAGATTGGTTGGCAAGTCTAATATAGGAAGCACGTGGACGTCGAGAATGTAGCCCGTGTAATCCTGGTACCTCAACCAAACGCTTCAAATTGGATATCAGAAGCGCTACATGTGCTACCGTATTTAAAACCCGTACAGGTTCTACACTTTTAGGATTGCCTGGATAACCACAAATTTCACCAAGTATCGTTCGTTGCGTTCCAACAGTTACAAATGATAGTACTGAAAATCTAAAAAGTATTACTTTTTTGATATTGTTTTCATTTAAAGACGACACAGTCAGGTACCATTAAAAATACAGGTCTAATCAGATATCTAGACTGTAATCAGTCTAGGTAGAACTTAGCTTGTAGTGTACAGTTACATTGCGCAACAATACAATGTAACCTAATGGAGATAATACAAAGCCTCAAGGTGCCTAACAGCGGAACTATTCCACCGGTCACGTTTCGTTTCCTGGTCAGACGATGGAACTTTCATCACTCGTTCACAAATTTGTCCAACTTTACATTGATTTATATTTACTATGTTCAATGTTATCTACATCTCGGTTAGATGATAATCTTTTGTTAATAAAATTATTTGATCATTCTTTGTCATTAAAAAGATTTTAGACCTACGTATGTTTGTATATTAACGTGCTATTTACTAATTAAATACTTAAAATGTTGATTGTATTTCTTGTATTTTTGAAGTAATACCTAGTTCTTTTGGCGCGTTTAGTAAAAGGGTAAACATTAAGAGATTCGCGCGTATCATGTGACGGAAGTGCGACATGATGTACTTGGGCATCAATGGTAATAATTTTAATCAAATTAAAATAATATTTTTATTAGGCAACGTTAAATTACTTTTAGAACATTAAAATAGATACAACTTTAAGGTAGTCAAATTAATTTACATTATTTTCACTGATGGCTTACTTCATCATTCTGTTGGCTAGCGGCATATAATTCTTGGAGCTATTTTTAAGTAAATATCTATGTTACCATATTCTGGAAGATCAAAGACGTAAACTATTGCGTACATAGATGAACCCTAGGATACAAAATTGCAATTCACGTCTACTTGCCAATTGTCAACTTTTCATAAAAGTAATATGATTGCATCGAAACGAAATCTTGTTTTAGTTTATAATGTGACCAAGCTAAGTAGACGACTGACAAATGTGACGTCACTCGCTTCATTTACGAATTGCAAAAAATACAAATGAATCTTTATATTTTATTTATCAATTTAATATATCCATCTAAATTAATTTTTGACAACTGTCACTAATTTAAGATTCGGTAATCAGTGTTTGTATGTATATTGTGTATACGCCGGCTTGCATATTTAGATACTGAAAAATATTTAATAGATTTAGCTCGAACGATGTTTATTTTTAATTGTTTACTTATTATTTTGTCTACATATAATGCTCTGGTCATACTGTAAAATAAGTAAATGTTTTTAATACTTAGTTATTAGTACATTGGTAGAATAGATAACCTTTAGTTATCTTATGTCAACGAGCGAGGTTGAACCCTCGTGTAACACGTTACAGTCTTTGTCATGCAATGAGACACACTTTTGAACATATACATAAATAGTAGATCTATACAATGCAGAATTGAGACATTTGATTATCTGTATGATGCGCTATAAACATTATTATTTTCTATAATTTTTTTCTTTAAATAAAATTATACTACATATGCAGTGTATGTATACCATTTTCATAAACGAAAAACGAATAACAAACAAAGAATAGTCAAATACCCGTATTGTGTCTTCGGTGACTTGCACGTATATGACCCTCTGGTCATCAAGGATCTTTGCCTTCGTAATGACAGCACTACACTTGTTCGGGACATCATGAGCAGTATCTTCCCAAGGACTTGAACCTAACACAGATAAAGCCGTCTGAGGCTTCAGGGCCCTTATCCCTAACAGTAAAGTCAGATCGAAAAAAAAGCCGGTTTTAAACAATGTCACGCTTGCGATACTTAAACCGACCAATCGGAGTACGACCGTTGGTCGTCCCTAGTATGCTATTTGCCAGCAAAGATGTGATTAGAAAAAAATCTGGAGAGACAGACTAAGTTGTTGCCTTGATTTATGTTAGCCGCTTTCTGTGTAATTTTTCCTTAGTTGTCTGTGTATAATGGTTCTAGAGTGTCACTTGACTACTTTTTTATAGATTTAGCATTACGGCCATAATCTCACCTGATGTTAATTGACAGCGTGGCTCAAGTTGGTGTATTGATAATCCTAGTGGGGGAACTGACTCTCAATTGCAGCTGCCGCATCACACATATCACCTATAGGGTGGTAACTACTAATTAGCCAGGTGGGTATTAGAAAATGCCCTACCACTATGCTATGCTATTTTCCTTCACCAAAAGCTCAGGCTCATTGTAGGGATTCGAACTCACGTCGATTGATGTGGTGTCCGTACATGCTACTACTGAGCCATTAGTGCTCAGGTACTTGTATTCAAAATCAATTAGAGTTGCAATCAACGAAATGATTTAGATTTGTTTTGCATCATTTACATAGACACTCAAATAAGCACGAAAGTGAGAAAAAGGCCCCCATTAGCAATGCTATGACTGAGCTTATCAGACTGGTTGTAGACATCAATATTCTCGGCTGCTGGAAAATTTAATTACTTCTAATTTGACTAACGAATAGTAATTAAGTTTTTCTTATTGCATTGTAAGAGCGGTGGAACCTGTATAAGACTGGTCCCTCACATTCGGACAAATATACGAACCTACAAGTGTAGAGTGACATTCACAAATGTATATACAAAGTTTTGACGGCATGCATGATTTGCCAAGATGTGTTGCTTTTTTGACACACACAAAAGCGCGCGAAGCTTCCTCTTTCGCGTAATCTTCCACACATTCGTGCGACAGGGAACTAATAAAGGCATAAACGCAAATGGATTCACAAATAATTATTCGAATATCATTGCATATTCGCTGACGACCCCTCACGTCCCTACAAACATTTGTACAGTGTTAATTTTTGCTCATATGAAGAACCGTAGTAAGATTTGACTATGGCAACACAATCATCGTTATTTATACTTGGTGGACAAACAACGGCGACTGTCGGTGACACAGATTTTATCGGCAGTTGAGGACGTCATGCCAGCCTGCTGAAATTCCTCGCCATGCCTCGTTTGAAGAACCGTATATCATAGAACGGGGGAAACACGTTAGCTGGGAGAATATTCCACATCCGCACAGTATGGCAAAGGTAGGATACCATACCTATTGCTTTGTCGTAAAGACGCAGTACTAACTCTAATGCATTCCTGTCTGAAGCTTGTAGGCCATGCTCAGTTTCATCTCGTTTTCAAGAGTAGCAACCTTTCAGTGACTACGATGACCAATTAAAATCAGGAGAACTACATATCTGTTAGCGTTGAAAAATAAAATCGAAATCTCAACTACACGACAATACTAAATTCATTACCAACTATTTGTTTTCCATTCCAGAAGACGATTTAAATCATTCGAAACAACTAGAAATATTATTTGCTTCTGCGTTATTAAAAAAACATAGATAAAATGATATAAAAAACTCGTTTTTAGCATCGTAAAATGGTAATCAAACTATAGACAATATTGGAATATTAATAAGGTAGGTACCTACATTTTAACAAAGCGAAGCGTGTCTAGCTGATAGGAATGTTTGCTTTGATGTTTAAGATATAAGGTGACCTTTTTAGTATAAGCTAGTGAGGAGATTATACACTTTAATTTTAATTACAATTAATCAGACCTGTATTCATTACACTTTTGATCCTTAATCATAATGATTTAGTAGTATTAAGCTCGTACGTAAAATAAGTTCGAATATTATATACGTACCTAAAGCTTGAGCTTTCGATAAGGGCAATTATTATAATGAACCCTTACATAATATTACGCCTTTTTCTAGTGTTCGCTCAACTCATTAAGTAAAGAATCTACGAAATCAAAATATCAATTTATACAATTTATTATGCAAGTACAAGTATTATACGATTTATCTACCTCAAAAATTCATTTCTTTAACTAAAATTTGTTGATATTTTATTAATTTGTGTACAAAAATAAAAAATGAGTGTACTTATCTATGTACGCAAGTAAAAAGTTTTACTTATTTGTCGTAAAAAAACAAGAACAACTCCAATAATTTTATCCCGTGAATTACGAAGGTCAGAGCCGGAGGATCCAAAAAACCAAAATTACTTTAAACTTAATCTATTTTAAATTACAAGATAGTCTAAATAAAATAAAATGTAACTGCTGCCAATGGTAGGCTTGTAATGCCCATGCGTTTTAATTAATTATACAAAAATAATATGGTAAAATATGAGTCGGGTTGCCGAACGTTGCCACTGAAATTGCTGACTCGTTGTCAGGTGCATTTGCCGCATTTGCGGACTGTGAACTCGGACTCCATATTCACTCTTGGTCATCAATTATGATGCGTTGCGATGACGTAACAACAACACAATGTATTTCACTTTTTTAGATTGTAAAAAAATATTTTGGCTGTATATAAATACATATAATAAACCACTCTAACGATTTGGATAATATATTTAGGTACTGTTTTACTGACTAACTTTACCTAGATAGCTTTTTATACACGTCCAGATATAACCCTGTGGATCAAAACGTAACAGAAAATGCGCATAAAATTGGCATTAATGTCATCCATGGGAGTCAAGTTATGAAACTTAATCGATAATTACAAGTGAGTAAAAAGTAAAAATGAATTATTTAATTTATAAGATCTCAAGCACGACCAATAAGTAATGAATAAGTAAAAGATAAATAAACATGAACATGTACTTGATTGACATTAGAGGTTACACCCACCGGCTTCACATTCGAAGATGAATCAGAATGAATTGAGACGTTGCGCCGTGTCGCGTCGTTTGATACATCGTGTTATAAGATTTGAGTCACGATAAAGATTTTTACTGTACATTTTTATTTTCCCACGCATTGAATTACAACAACTTTTATATAGGGACGATTACGAGAGGTGCTTTTAAAGTTTGAGAACAATAGAAGATCCATTTCGTATTGCTGCCTCACATTACATTATTAATTACACATTACATTAATCTATAATGAATACAATCATGATCATTGACATTTCAAAAATGTAATCCTTTTCACTGTACTATTTTTACTTATTCTATTTAATTGTCAGTTGTACGAAATAGTAAAAAAATGTTTTTTTTATTCTTGTCCGATTTCCTTACAATGTTGTACACTGGAAGTATAGAATGATTGAATTTCATGATTTATAGGCTATAACAATCGTCAACGTATTCTTAGGAATTATAAAAATGCAGCAATGATGGCTCAGTAGTAGCAGTACAGACAACGCGTCGATCAACGTGAGTTGGAATGCTTACAATGAGCCTGAGTGTTCGGCGAAGGAAACCTTCGTGATGAAACCATAGCATGGTGGTAGGCCATTTCCTAATACCTGCCTGGCTAGCTAACTCCTTCAAGTTCAAATCTGTCGCCAAGTATGTTAGGTAGGTTCCGGCAGCTACACTTAAAATCCAGCCCATCACTAGGCCTAGCGTGCTATCATCTTGGGTCTCATCGTCACTTAATATCAGGTGAGATTGTGACCAAATGCTAAAATATATAAAAAACTAATAATATATATTTCGTTAATTCTAGACCGATTTTGATGAAATTTTATACAGTGGAAGTATATGTCATTTCCTCAACTAATAGAATATAAGAATTGTCAATAATGTAAGAAAAATAAAACAACCAGACGAAAATAATTAGTATGTAATAAATGCGTGCGGGGCCGCGGGGCACCGCTAGTATTCTATATACACATAAAATCGTAAATTATGCACATTAAATGACATAATTTGAATCGAATAGCTGTTTTTAATTCAACGTTCTCATTTCGTCACAATTTAAAATAAGTGAGCTTTTCGATTTATAAGCTTGCATTTAAAATACTAAAAAACTAAAAGAAAGTATTTTAGCTTTTAAGTGCAACTGCGGGAAAAGTCCGATGAATAACACATCACAATGTTTTCCTTTACCGAAGAAAAGTCGGGCTCACTATAAGATTCGAACCTACATTGACCGATGCGATGTAAGCGCGTTACAACTTCAACATTAATTTACTTAATAACAACAGCCCATAAAAAGCTCATCAATTTTCTCATAAAATTTCCTGCTTTGAATTTTTTAACCCCCGACGCAAACAGAGGTGTCCGCTTGAGTGTATCCGTGTAACTGTGTGTCTGTCTGTGGCATGGTAGCTCCCAAACTGATAAACTGTTTGAAGATCATCAGCTCTTTTCTACTTGATGAATGGATGTGAGCATCTTCCATAGGTCTGATTGAGTCGAAATTTGGTATTCTGTTACTTCAATGATATTAGAAGAACATGGTAACCTTGGCCTGATGCTGGAGCATCATCTGTAATCTGCAGGATACCTAGCTCCTCACCAACTTACAACAGAAATGTCCTGTTCGGGATCATTGGAATGGTCTCAATGAATAAGTTACTTGTGTCTGGGGTTTTTTAATTTTCAATTTACCTACTTTGTTATTTAAATCATTCAAATAGTGGTCCGCATTTGAATTATTCATTTCAGCAAACCGCAATTTCAAAGTTGGCAACTCTAACTGTGATTCAGTTTGTTCTCACGTCTTCCTTGATACCTTTCATTAACATTCACGATGGACAACAATATCCGGAGCATTTTGTAACAATTACACAATTGATATACCGTACATAACCGATTGCATTCTCTGCGTGTCAGATCTAGATTGCAGCCGAGATATAAAATTATCATATGATGAGTTTTGTTTTGCAATATATTTTTTTTATATAACGTCTCAGTTTATTTGTGATGTCTTCATTATTGCGTATATGTCGTTTGGTTAAAATATGTTTTGGCTTAGAATATTTTTTTTTGTGTAATTTATATATATTACACAGATAATCTAGAAAATAATTAGGCTTAACTTTGTAAAAGTTTCTTACTGAGACTTTTTAAAAGTAATGATCCTCGAGTTGTTTAGACCGCAAAATATCGATTCAACGTCCGCAGGTTGCAGCACCGGCATATATTAACGAGTTTTTCGGAATTGGTGTACATTTGCTAATTTCCATTGGTAACACTATCGAATGATAGTGGAAGACATTGTGAGAAAATCTGAACGCTTAAAAAATGTTTTTGTAGTACCGCTATATGTGGAAAAAGTATAAATATTGATTTCTCGGCGTTTAAAATCGCCTAGCGTGGTGATTAAGCCCGTGCCTTCCCTTGGGATGAGGCCTCATTACCCAGTTGTGGAGTATATCTATAAGTATTTATAGACTGGTATTATTATTATTAGCTTTGTCTAAAACGTTACGTGAATTAAATTGTTTTGTACTTTGTTTCTGTCATTCTTAATATAAGAAATAAATATTAAGCAGTTCGGCTGAAATAGCCTCTTGAGTATTATAACGGGCTGCAATACAAGCTGGGCCAGTTTATTAAAAGTGTAATAGTTATCAGACAACCGCTGGTTACTTCCTTGTATTAAATAAATTAAATAATGTAATGTATTTTTCTTGAACGATAATTACAATTGTACATAGATATCTCACATACTCTCTATATAGATACAGCCCTGTTATAGAATGAACACTTTTTTTTCTTGACATATTAAAAATGTAATTACTTTTTGCAATATAAAACTATTTGCAAGCTAAACAAAAACAAATAACTATAATTTTCACTTTGACTCTACCTTGATCAATTTTATGTCAATTAATGAGCTGGGTTTTAGAAAACTAAAATTGTTTTCAACCAGTGTATGTCGTGGGTCTTGACTAACATATAGATGGAAATAAACTCGTAATATTGACTGGTGGATTATTGAATTACTGGATGAGAATGTCAGAACCACTGTCTCTCTTCCCGAGTAATTTTTTTTCACTCGTCTGGCAACCCGCAAGATATGCGGGCGAGCTTAAAAGTTCAAAAAAGACAACTGGACAACGAATAGAATTCTGATTATGCTTTCTCAGAAATTCGGTTTTCATATTGTACCCTCCGGGGAAGTAGGAGATCTGGAGGACGACCAGTCCGTAATTTGATTTTTCCACCATTAACTCTGTTTTGGTTTATCGCGTTCCGGGATCAGCCATTGTATTCAGATGCCTAGAGGCTTGCAGGCCGACATAACAGCTGCGACCGGCGATGAATTACCGATCGTTTAGTTGTCGCCGTTGTTTTTTGATTGACTGTGCTTACCATCAAGCATAATGCTGTTTTTCTATCGTTTTACAAAATAAAAAATACATATCACCTAACTTTGTCGGCTTCATTAAAGATCTTATCATTCATCAATCACGTATGATCCGTATTATGATATAGAATACTTTAATAGTCGTAAAATAACGTTTATACATTTCTCATTCAGTGATGTATGCGGTGTCAAATTACATCGCAAATGTTCAAGCTTGCTTCATATGCCGTGACCTATTCTGCTGAACAACAAAAGCAGATAGGAATTATATAGTATATATATGACAGGATATATCCACCGCAACCGCGGTGAAAACAACGTACTTCGCTTGTGTCACATTTCAGGATAAACCTCGTATATCCACCTAAGTGATGACAATTATTGTCCACAGATGCACATGTCTCTACAGTAGGCGTTGGTTTGTTGCTGTACTAGCCATTTGATAAATAATAATACCGTCGAACTCATTTTTTTTACCAATAATTAAAATAATAAAACATTTTATATTGTTAAAGCAAAGAAGCGAGGTTACATAAGAGACATGTCGCACGCGATGCATGTTCTTTATTTAATTCATTATTGTCCCTTTCTTTTCAATTTCAATGATACATCATGCTATCTCTTTTATTATTTTAGCTTAACACAGTAGCAAACATATATTCTGTAAATCTGACGTTACCTATAAATATATAAAAAAATATTGATAAACCCGATCAAGTTCCTTGTTAACTATTTCGATGAATGCGATATTTTCCGAACCGGTAGTAGTATTTTAAAGATCCTAAGTGCTTTATCAAGGCCTAAATTGAACAAATAATTTATTAATTAATTTTTATTTAGAACTATCTATAACCAATATTAAAAAAGACCGCAGTTATAAACTGAGATCAGTCAGTGTTAGTTTTTCAGATCCAAGAATTGAGTTGGTTTTTTGGTTATCTGCATCATTTGACCTTTTCGTTACTTGTTTTCCCAAGTCAAGCTAAAATATTTTAAAGGAAAGTACCGATGTTTTCTCAAATAATAAACACTATATTTTTTAATTAATCACGATAATTCTAAAATCTATTTAAGTTATACTAAACATGCATAAATACACATACTGTCTTTTAACTATGATAATATTTTAAGGAAATAGCAACAAACCTCTTATCATTAACCTTTATTTATTAATGTTGCAGAACGTTTTACGGGGCAAATATCAAATGCGCGCGTTTATGTCTTTAGTACTGAATGTAACGGCAAAAATTATAATTTTATAGTATTGGTATTTGCTTGTATTTAAGTAAGTGTATTTGTACTTTTTTAGCATAATATAGGAATAAAAATAACTTATCTAATTTAAATTTTTGAAATTGTTTTTAGTGTTATATTTCAAAATGGGTAAAAGAACTCTTGGATATTCCGTTGATTCGAATCCCATAAAGACCCTTAATTTTTGGTCACGACAAATGCCTGACGCAAATAATATACGTGAGTGGAGTTTTTTAGCCTTCTGAGTAGCTAACATGCTTAAATTAAAAAATTGTCATCAAGAACCTGTCGGTATGTTCTAGTAGCTATACTCAAACTGATCTTCATTATTGTTTTTTATTTTATTTTATGAATCAGCAAAAACAACTGTAATGTTCACCTAATGTTAAGAGATAATTGCAGCCTGCAACAATTCTCAAATGGACTGCAGTCTTGATGAGAGCCATAAGGTAATGATGCAGTGGTAGCGTGTACGACTTCGCGTCGATTGACGTGAGTTCGAATCGTTGCAATGGGTAGTGAGCTTTCGGTGAAGGAAAACATTGTGAGGAGACCATAGTATGGTGGTACGGCTTTTTCCAATGCCCGTCTGGCTAGCTACCACTCTCAAGTTGAAAATCTATCACCAAGCACCAATAGGTGTGTTCCGGCAGCTGCACTTGAGAGCCAGTCTCCCACCAGGTTAAGCGTGCCACATCAGCACTTAACATCAGGTGAAATTGTGGCCACTACACCAAACCTATAACATAAAAAAACGTGACATAAAAATTCAGACTGGAACGCAGTAGTGCGAACTCTGCTGCTTTGTGAGGTCAAAGGTGAACTGTCAAATGCAAATCTTAAGGCAAATAACCCAAAAAAAATATACATCAGTCAAATCTATGAATAAACAAATAATATTTTAACAAAACGTGATCTTTAATTGCGAGAACAAGTACTTGAAGCTTCTTTTGGGGTTTTTATTTTGTATCGCGTGTTTACTTTTGATGCAATTGCAAACCATCTTCTATACATACATATTGTATAACTCAACATCTCTTTGTCTGTCTGTCCGTTTATGTTCTTTCCACGCGAGCGAAGGCGCGGGCACATCTAGTTTTATCTATAAACATCCAACGCCTGTCAGTAAGTCTGTAAATTTTAAATTACGCTTCTTAATTCAATTTGACGAGAACAATAATTCTAGTGAATTATTGCCATTATAATATTGGAACACAACACATTGAATGCGAAACCAAATATTATCTCATATATCTTAAACGACGGAAAAATTTCTACGATATATTTGCGAAAATAGTTAGGTCTAAATTATTAAATAGCTAATTTGTTTCTCCACAAGCTATTTATATCAACCGTTGACATGAAAACTCATGTTCTATATTATTTTTATCTGTTTAATTTTAAAGTAAATAAACAAAATCTTACCTCTGTAAAAACAAACGCAGAATAAATTGACAGTAGTGTTGCACACACAAACATATAATTGTTATAACACATTTTTTTTATTATTTCACACGTACACAATGAATATTTTGAATCTATTAAACAATCATATTTCAAATAAATGTGGTTAAAAATAAGTGATATCAAAATATTATAGTCGTGATAAATATTCAATATTAGGTATTAATTATATATTTCATATAATCTATTTAAATATATCATCATTACAATAAGTCATAAGGTACTAATTTATTATTAGTCCGACACTAGAACTACCACTTTTGAATTAAGAATGTTCGATTTTTAAGTTCGTGTTCAATGTTTAAACTCGTATGTTAGTGCTTCAGCGTCAGGCGCGTACTATTCACTTTGCGCTCAATGGGAGACTGTTTGACATTTGTCGGTTTGCAGATGCAGCTAGTGATGTGCCCCAGCTCAGGAGAGGACCCGTCGCGTCGCGTCCTTGATTGTATGTTATGTGGTCTTATAACATAGTTACAGCCGAATTAGCACACAACCGTTCGTATTCTGATAATCTTTACCTTATTTAAATACACACTTATTAAACTCAAATATGTACAGATGGGTGAAATTACTATAATTACTCATACTCGTACTTGCAAACACACAGACATATATATATTTTTCTTTTTTATAATTTGTAATATAAGAATCAATAAACATGTATTTGTAATATTTAAGGAAGATACTAACACCTAAGGCCAGCCTAAGCCTAGGACAGGTGGCAAAGTTCAATCATAATTAATGTAAAATATTATTATGTTACAGTTTATAGTGTTTCAGTAAATAGTCTATTCATTCATATAGATGCGAGCATAAAGTAAAACATTTTTATATCTGTTAGTACGAACACATTAATGATTCATTCAGAACGAGTATAGCAAATCATTCACAAAGCAAAATAAGAGATATATCTGTCATTCGCGGGTAGCGAGTAAAACATGTGGCATTTGAAATATATTACGATGTACGAGTAATATATTAGAATAATACATTTATATAGATTAGGATCTCAAATGTTTGTGAAATATATAATAAGTTAAAGTTTCTACTTATACATGTTTCGACTACATTTGCACTAACTCTGCAACTAAATTAGCTGTATGTAATGTTACTAAATTATGTAAATAATTATATCTGCCGCAGAGCAACAGCACTCTTACTTCCATATTCCGGTCTTATGATTGTAGGTGGTAAAATGTACTGGCACAAGAGTCGTTCCAATCCAGTCCTCAGAGGTAGCAACTTAGCAGTTACTAGGATCGGTTAGGACCGCGGTTCCGTGTAAAGTTAACTATGTTTAAATTAAAATAATTTCATAAATAATCATAATTCCAGCCGAAAGACGTCAACAGCTGGTCATGGCCTCCTCCAAAGATCGCCACAACGACCGGTCCTGTGCTGCTCGCATTCAACGGCTTCCTTAGCTTCCTTTACCAGGTCGTCGGATCACCTTGTGGCGGGTCTGCCCACGCTGCGTCTTCCGGTACATGGCCGCCACTCGAGAACTCTTTGGCCCTATCGGCCATCCGTTTTACGAGCTACGTGGCCCACCCACTGCCACTTAAGTCTAGCTCTTCTTAGGACTATTTCGGTTACTTTGGTTCTCCTGCGGATCTGCTAATTTCTGAGTCGATCACGCAGAGAAACTCCGAGTAGAGGCCAATTGTTGAATAACCATAATGGCTTAGAAGAAACCAAGTGCATGAATGAGCTAGTAATGAATAGAATAATAGAATAGCTAGATAATAGAATAATTATAATGATTTATTTACACGAATTTCACGGTGATATTCTGCCAGCTAATTCTTCACTTTCGCTAGGATCCAAGCTGCTTATTACATAATCATTTGTCGACACTTTATCGCTTCAAAATAACGCCATGGGGGACACTGCGTAAATCAATCGAATTTTTCAATGAACTAAATCTTTCAATGTAGGTTTCATTGAAATACCATAATTGAGTTAAAAAATTACCGACAAGCTTCTGTGTGCTCCGGCAGTCAAATATGAATATCAGTTTCCTTTCAAAACCTATCGTTTTACTATCTTAGTCTACACCGTCACATCAGGTGATATTGTGATAAAAAGAAGCCTTTATATGGAGCCTATAAAGAAGGAACTTACATTGAAACCCGCGCCATTAGAATGCAATATTAACCCACTAAACTATAATAATTGTTACTTACAAAATAACAAAAAAAAACATTAGACTAATCTCGAGACCAACAAAAACCTCATCATTGACAATTAATGCAAATCGAAGCGGCGTGTCAAGGTGAAGGACGTTGGTCGAATTTTTATTATGATAACTTATTAAGAATGCTTTGATTTTTATATTCAGAAACATTTTTGATAACTTATAAAACAAGAACATTTGTATTGGTCAATAAGAAATAAACGCAGAAAGATATTGCTTACATATTATATATATTCTAGAGAGTCGAATAATATATTTATTTATTTTATTTCATGTTCAAGTCATTTTACCAAGCATCAGTAAAACATAGGTTAATTATCTTATATAGCAACTTATAGCAAACGAATTAACCGAGATAACCTAATCATCGGATAAAGTAAAAAACATCAACTATAAGACGATCGTTATCGGTATTTTGAATTGACGAAGCGCGCACGCATTTCTACTCTTAAAATAACACACGTCCAATCCGATGTTGAATACAATGGATTATGGTATCGATTTCATTATTCATCTATACATATAATAAAATTAAAGTGTCTGTGTGTAATGTCAAAATAACACCTTTTCACTAAATATATATGAAAGTATTATATATAACTGTACCTATAACAAAAAACCAATATTAAATTATGCTTTTTGTCTGTCTTTCCGTAATCTCCGAAACGGTCGGACCGATTTTGATGCGACTTTCACTGGCAGATAGCTGATGTTCTAAGGAGTAACTTAGGCTACTTTAATTTTATAAAAATAATTAGGGTTCCAAACAGGGTGCGTATTTGCCAAGCAAATAAAATAATAAGCCATTTTAGTAGAACACGCGAGCGGAGCCGCGGACACAGCTGGTTTATAGTATACTAGTTAAACAATGTTTATATTGTTGACATAATTTTAAAATGATAATTACTTTCATAGTAAATTTTAATATTTATGTTTTATTTTAATGTATAAAGTAATAAAAACTGATTTTATAGAGATAATTTCAAAAGTAAGAAATCGGATAATCAGATCACAAAATATAAATGGTTTGAGCTGCGTTTTTACACTTAACTTCTAGGGTTGGAATTTTTCATTACAAAAATAATAGAGCAGCGATAAAAGACTTAAATGATAAGTATTATTTGCATAGGTATTCGCTTAGCACATTTGTTACACCAAGTTCAAGATGCATGATTCGGTTCGCCACCAGGGACAAGTTTGTTATTAAAAATATTGTAGTTTCTGCTTCTCTGGAATCTGGTTGAAATAGCACCAGCCACAGAGAAGTTGTTGAAGTTGTTTTAATGAGAAGAGATAAAAGTCATATAACAAAAAGTTTTAAACATTATGTCATACAATATAAATTATGTTAAAACGTTTTTTTTTCGTCTTATAATTATTTTTTTGTCGACAGCTTAATTTATAACGTAGTAATAAGTTGCGTGGGATTCAGAGGACATAACATACATAACCAACTCCAAATATGTCGTCTGTAGTGCCCATAACCAGTGATTGAAGAGTAGTTAGATAATATAGTCACTAGTTATCGCCCGCAGTTAAGCCTGTACATATATAATATTACGTTCTCTATATAATAAGCATTTAAATTAATATTTTAGTTATTATTATTAGCATTCAATAAACGTTTCATTGGATAACTTTGGTATTTCGCCAAGGGAACTGGAGATGTTTTAACTCTAAGTTGCATAGGTTATAGGGCGGCAGGTTCAAAAAACAACAAACACAATTTTTTTATATCTACGCAACATTTTAATGATAAATGCATTCAAGTCGTAGGTTCTAAAATTTTGTTTAAATATTTTTGTTTTTATAAGATGCAGGGAAGAAGGGGTTGCGGACATTACTAATTTTAGCCCCACGGTGCAGTATATATTAATTGTGTAAAAATATCTACTTTAACATATTTATTATATGGGAAAGTGTAGTTGTTAAATAATAAAACAATAACCATTCTACTTTCAATAGAATCATTAGATAGTAATAATTATAACCTAGTTAGAAATTTTCGACGCGGCCGCGACATGACCTGTAGATTGCGTTATTCAAGCAACAACATTTTGATAATGACTGTAATTTATTTTAACTTTATTTATATAATATTAACATAATTCAATAAAATTGTGTATAAGAATTCATGATTCGTGCGTTAAAAACAAATAAATGAACATAAATGTTTTAGATTTATATGTCAGTGTTTCAATGAAACTCGTCAATGTACTAATATAATATCTTTTAAAAAAATATTATTTTTACTTTATGGTATCAATATAATTTATAACATATTGAGTGATAGGATTTTGAAACATTCAACATGAGTCTTGGTTTAAATTAGAATAATGTTTTTAGTCATTAATTACAGATATTATTAGTAGTTATTATTATTATATCGTTATAGGTTTGGCGTAGTAGCCACAATCTCACCTGATGTTAAGTGTCGATGAGGCCCAAGATGATAACACGGTGAACCTAGTGGAAGACTGGCTCTCAAGTGTAGCTGCCGGAACACACCTATTGGTATTTGGCGACACATTTTCAACCTGAGGGTGGTAGTTAGCCAGGTGGGCATTAAAAGAAGCCCTACCACCATGCTATAGTTTCCTCACGATGTTTTCCTTCACCGAAAGCTCAGGCTCATTGCAGGGATTCGAACTCACGTCAATCGACGCGAAGTCGTACACGCTACCACTGAGCCATCATTGCTTCAATGATGTTTGCTTTAGTTTATAACATTATTATTAAAATTTACATTATTTCTATGTACAACGTAAACAAGACCATGCAGACTATGTGCATATCTTCGTTACGTTACGACATAATTAAGTTAAAAACAAGTAAAATTTAAAAAGCCCCCACCACCGTTAACCTATTCAGTGAGACCATTTAAATGAGCCTCAATAAGATAGATACCTCTACTGTAAGTTAGTGAGGAGTTCGGCAGATTCCAGTTGATGTTGTAGCATCAGGTCAAGATTACCATGTTCTTCTAAACTAATTAAATTAACGGAATACTAAATTTCGTGTCGAGCAGGCCTTTGGAAGATGCTCACATTCATTCATCAACTAGAAAAGAGCTAATAAAAAGCTAAGCTAAAAAAACTAATTCAAAATCGGTTCAGCCGTTTGGAAGCTACGATGCCATAGACAGATACACTGATGCAAAGATACACTAATACACTAGTTAAACTTAAAACACCCCTCAGCTTGTGTTAGGTGTTAAAAAACGACACGAGGCGCACATGATTTTTGTTATGATTAGCTAATCTAGTAACTTAAATTTTCAAATTTAATTTTTTTTTTAATAGGTGACTATTTTTGCAATAATCTAGTAATATCACATTTTTTCTATGCTACGTTTTGTATATGATTGAACGTTAATGAGGCCGGCATCATACCACTGCAAAAGCCTCTGCTACCTAGATTAATTACAAAGGGTTGATCGCGCGTAACGTAGCTGCACTTTTCATGACTCTGTGCGGAATTGAACTCACAACGACACTTCTAAATACTAATTAAACTATCATTCTATCCTCAAAAATTTCGTGACGAAATTAACTCTCTGGTTTGTGTTAAATGCGGATGAAGTTATGTATTCCACTCATGACTAATTCTCGCGTGACTTAATTACTGACTAATTTTATGTGAACGCATAGTATATCATATTAGTCATTTTACCATCTGAGAAATGTAAATATTCCGTGAATGACGTACCATTACGGTTCTATAGATTTAAAAGGTAATTTAATCGAGAGTGTTCTTAGCTATGATTCAAAAACATCTGTTCAGCCGTTTGACAAATTATTACTTTTTTGTGGTTGATAAATGGATATGAGCATCTCTCACAGGTTTGATCAAGTCGAAATTTGGTATTCTGTTACTTCAGTAATATTCGAAGAATATGGTAACGTTGAACCTATGCTGGAACATCATACGGAATATGCCCAACTCTTTACGAAGTTGACTTAGAGGTATCGTGTTTGGGCTCATTGGAATTGGGTATCAATGGCCTTTGGGGGAGGCCTATGTCCAGCAGTGGACGTCTTTCGGCTGAAATGATGATGATGATGATCAATGAATGGGTTAATTGTCATGGAGTTTGTTACTTTTTAAAAATTTACCTTTTTTAACTCTACAATTTTTTTTTTATAATGAGGAATTTTTTCTACCGTTGTAAATCCTTTAACTTCCTTTAGCTTTTCTACTAAACTTTTCACGTATCCGCATCTCTTCTGAGTACTTCTAGTTTTTATTACTTTGGTTGTTATTACTTAATCTGCAGAAAGCAGTCTCGTTCAGCTCCGTATTCTATTTCCACCTAAATTCAAAATATACTCACAACTCGGAATTTATAAATCTATGCCTTACATACTTATACATACTAAATAATTTAAAATGTATCCATATATTAAGTTATAAAAGAAGAAACCTTGAAAACGAACTAACACACAAACATTAAACCTTTTAAAATAAATAGATAAAATCAGATAAGTAATGGATTGAACACATTGGACATGACAGAAGGACATTGATTAATTTGAACCAAACCATTGAGAGACATGTATGTAAGCTTTAACCTTATATGGTGGGATATTTGAACAACGATTGATCGATTTAAATGGTCAACTATGATTACGTCAAGCATAATACTTCAAGTCGTGACCAGGCTTTCTCAACAGCAGAAGGAGCTTTTCCGATTTTAGAGCCAAGGAAGATAGGTGCGGAATTCTATTGTAACTAAGTATTGCCCAGAGCATCTTGGGGTAGGGAGATTCAAGGACGGCAACGAGCTAGTGGTACCTATGGTATTTTATGCGTCCATAGGCTATAGTAACCGCTTACCATCAGGCGGGCCGTATGCCTGTTTGCCACTTTTGTAATATAAAAAAATGATATTTTATAAAAATCTGTAAAAAATAATAAAAAAATAGTTTTTCTTTATTTATTTTTTACGTTGTCTAAAAGTACTGCTGGCAATTCTTATAGCCTTAATTGAGCAAAAGTCAAGGCGGTCAAGGCGTTTTTGACTTACAACTGGAATTAAACCAAAAAAATATTAAATTTATATGCGTGGTCGTATTGTATAGCGATATAATAGACATCTATCGGGAAATTTAAAAAAGAAATATATGTACAGACAGAATTAAAGACTTATTAATATATATAGATATGCTCGTTGGTTATATTTATGGAAAACAGGCAATATACAACGGGGTCTATTATGTTTTTTTAATACAAAAATATTTTTTTTAATAAAATCTGTATCATTAAGTATAAGTTCGTCAATCAGAACACATTTTTTGTTACTTATACGCAATAAGAAGTATTTCACAAAACTAACGCCTATAGGAACTCAAAACTTAAACGTTTCGAAACTAATAATGCAAGACTAATGACGATGATATCTAAAGATGATATTTTGATAGCCGAATCGGTTCAGATGTCCCTCTTAGGCAATTAGTTGACCAATCTACTTAAGGCTCGACGCCCACGCCTACAGCATGACGCCGGCGCCAGCGTACGTTTAAATTCATTAAGCATTCAAATAGACGCACCTTCTTGCTTAAAATAGAGCTACTTTTTCAAGCAAACATATCAGGATGTATTGCATAAAAGTTAAACTTATATCGTGTACATAAGCCGAGAGGATGTCGAAAGTCGGAGGATTATGTGATCGCCGTTGTTTTACGATTTTATTGTGCCCATTTTGTAATCAATTTATAGATAGCATTTCTAAACAACATCAGAAAAAAAATAGTTTTTTTTTATCTAGTCTCTTTCGGTCGCGATTTAGATAATTTATATCTTCTTCGTATTACCAAAGTGACAGACACCCGTTTCGAAATATTTGTGTTCATATATACGCGCGGTACGTTAGGCACTTCCAACTACCACGCACATTACCTAGCGTTCTGGGACCAGCATTAACTGTATATACATATTAATATATCAATCTATATAATCATTTGTGCCGTGGTATGTTTAAACTGTATTGAGACGGCGGCTGGCACCTGGCGCTCACGTGCAGCTGCCGGAACACAATAAAAGGAACAAAATAGTAATACATTTTCAACTTATGGGTGGTAGCTAGTCAGGCGGGCTTTAGAAAATCCCCAATCACCACACTATGATTTTATCACGATGAATTTCATCGAAAGCGCAAGCTCATTGTAGGATTCGAACCTACATAAATCGACACGACTTCCGAATCATCGCTTCAAAAATATAAATGTAATCGGAAATTAACCAAATGAAATTAATTTTAAACAAACTAACCGGTTAATAAATACAAAACGTGATACCGAAACTTGAACAAATAGTTTCGAAATGTTAAAAAAAAAACAATCAGAATGATGTTGGACTTGATCTGTTGTGATTGTGACATTGCTAAAACAAAGTTACAGTAATACTTAATAAATTAGGTTTTATTGACATTGGAGAATCTTTTTTAACTAGTTAATAATTAAAGATTCACATGTATATCTCGATGAATGAAATCAATGTTTACACACGTAATAATAATAATTAAAAAAAAAACAATATTGAGTTCGAATCCCTGCAATGAGCTTTCGGTGAAGGAAAATATCGTAAGGAAACCATAGCATGGTGGTAGGCTTTTTCTAATGTCCGCCTGACTAGCTACCACCCTCAAGTTGAAAATCTGTCGCCAAGCACCTATAGGTGTATTCCGGCAGCTGTACTTGAGTGCCAATCCTCCCACTAGGCATAGCGAGCTACCATCTAGGGCCACATCGTCAAAAAAATTTAATATAGGACACAATATAATTAGTTCTCAAAAGTACTATAATATTATGTTTTAATTATATCATTACAGCTGTCTCTCTTGAGGGTAAACAGTATGGGTTAATTTATGTCAATATTGTACAGTCGAGTTGGCTCAACCACCACACTTATTATGGAAAGCCGTTTCCGGATTAGACGGTGTATATCCAGTTTCTATTTCTGCAGGACGGCATGACATCGTCGACCTGCGGTGAACTGCCAATCTCTCCAAAATTAAGGCCAATATTATATATATTATAATTTGAAAGCGATTTTTTTTTTTTTTTTTTTTTTTTTTTTTTATATCCGCCACCTTAACGAGGCGACGCGGGACCGCTGGAAGCATACTACCGCGTCGCCCCGGCGGCAAGCCAAGCAAATTGCCCAGCCCCCGGCATTAACGGGAAACAGTTCGGTCCTAACTGTCTCCCCCGTACGCCGAACCAGTGCAATGGAAGGACGGGCCCCCCGACCCGTCCTCCCTGGTTCGGCTAGGGCGGCGGGAGAAGGCGAGCAAATCGCCTCCTCCTACCACCCGCTCGTCTGTTTCGGAGAGGGCCGCTAAGAGGATCCTCCTCGCGAGCCCTCCCCGCGGTCTCCTTCTGCGAGATTACATTCTCGCAGAAGGCGACCATCGCAGTCCATGACCCCCCACTGTCGAGCATGGCTTTCACCACACTCGGCAGCGAGAGGTCCTCTCCCACCACCGCAGCCAGAACGCGGCGCTGACCATCCCACGCAGCACACTCAGAGAGAGTGTGCTGCGCCCTATCCTCCACAGCACCGCACTCATGGCATGCGGTTGTGGGCTCCCTACGAGCTATTCGGTGCAGGTACCATCCGAAGCAACCATGTCCGGACAGCACCTGCACAAGCCTAAACGTCAGGGAGCCCTGCTCCCTGGCACACCACCTTTCGAGGACCGGGCGGACGGCGTCTATAGTATAACGGCCATAGCGCGCATCCGCCAGGTCCTGCTTCCATCGCCGCAGCACCTCTGCCTGCCCCTCCCATCTAATTTTTGTAACCTCTGTGGGAGCTGGTGGCTCTCCTACTTCCTTCCTCGCCACCGTGAACTGATACACGGCGGCGAGCACCTCCGCCTCCAGCTCCCACGGCGGGGAGCCGGCGAGCACACAGGCTGCCCCCGCGGACACCGTTCGGTATCCCCGGATCACCCTTAACGCCACAACACGCTGCGCTGCACGCAGCATTCGCTTGTTATGGGCGCTAAGGGCGTCCACCCATATCGGTGCCCCGTAGACGGCCATGCTCCGCACGACCCCCGCATAAAGGCGTCGGCAGCTCGCACCCGGCCCTCCCGTATTCGGAAGGAGCCGACCGAGAGCCGCCGCCGCTCCCACTATCCGCGGTCCGAGTCCCTTAAAGTGGGACTCGAACCGCCATCTCCCGTCCAGGGTGAGGCCCAGATACTTCATCTGGGTCCCAACCTGGACCCTGTACCCTTCAATAATTATATGGGCCCCAGGAGGCGGCCCGCAACGAGGCCCATGGAGCAGCAGAGCCTCGGTTTTCTCGGCCGCCACTCTGAGGCCCAATAGCTCTATGCGCCCGACTACGAGGGCCACACCCTCCGTAGCCAGGCGCGCCACCTCTGGCCAAGTCCCGCCCTGGGCTACGACTAGGGTGTCGTCCGCGTAGCATATAATGCGCATCCCCGAAGGGAGCGCTACGCGGAGAACCCAGTCGTAGCCCATATTCCACAGGAGCGGCCCTAACACCGACCCCTGTGGAACCCCGCAACCAACGTAGCGCCGGATCACACAACCCTGGCCGTCCGCGAAGACGACCTCTCTACCTTGGAGGTAGTCCTCCAACAGCCGCCGCAGGTACGAAGGCACTCCGTAATACTGGAGTGCCTCTCGTATGACACCATGCGGCAGACTGTTGAAGGCGTTGGCGATGTCAAGCGACACCGCCAACAACCTACCTCCTCCCGAGGTCACCTCGGCGGACCATGCTTTTAAGGAGGAGAGGGCGTCCAGAGTTGAACGCCCCCTCCGGAAGCCGAACTGGCCGTCGGACAATTCCGGCCCCACTTCCTCCATGTGTCGGATGACGCGGGAAGCCACCAAACGTTCGAGCAGCTTCCCTGTGTCATCCAATAACACCAGAGGCCGATATGACGACGGGCAGTCCGGAGGGCGGCCCTCCTTACCTATTTGAAAGCGATTAAATCAATTCTATTGAACTGTATTACTTTTTTCTTCTCTTTGGCAAGTCGTCATTTACGCAACTGTGTCAATGTTTATTATCATGATAAAAAAAAAATACTCATAACTTCTTCACTGTTAGCTCTTAATTTTGTCCAAGCCATTATGCAAGATGTAAGCATATTAAATGTGATCTAGTTTCATTTCAGTAGAATGGTAGCCACCTTACTAAAAACTTTCTAAGGAGATTTTAACTCAGAATTACAACAACCTAATTTTATGAATAAAAACTAAAAGACACAACATGTCCATTGAAATGTTCACAAAAATCCTGCTTTTATCCTGCCTACCGGTGCCCCAATTTTTTTGGTTACTGTTTTCTATGTCGAAAAAATATAAGATCGAACACACAGTTTAAGTGTATAACGTATTTAGAATAATGTTTGTTTTGTCTGAATAGGTGCAGTTTTGTAAGAACATTGGATCGGTTGCGTCAATGTACCTTTGTTCAAACAATGTGCGGTTATGCATGATGCGTTGGGATTGCAATATATTTAATTTATGCAGCTTTTGTTTCGTACCGCTTTGAATTTGTTTATAGACGCTAATCTCAGTTGACCGGAGCTTGGAGCAATGTTGGCTCAGTGGTAGCGTGTACGAACATCGCGGCTATCGATGTGGGTTCGATTCCCTGCAATGAGCTTGAGCTTTCGGTGAAGGATAGCATCGTGATGATAACAATAGCATATAACTTATTATGAGATTTATAATATTGGCATATATTACAGCAACCTGGAAAAAATTGAATTTATAAAAAATATAATTAATCATAATTAACGCATGTGATGAATCTGGTTTTTAGAAATGGATTTAATAAAATACATTATTATAATACAAAACTATTATTTTATTATATTATAGTCTATGTATTGGGGAAGGTTATAGGCTATGTATCTTCAGGCTACGACCCTGCGGAGCGGAGCAGTAACCATGAACGTCAAGCAATCTGAAAAGATGTAGGGTGTTAGTGAAAACAATTATAGACTACACGGTTGCGTTAATTTACACAGGTGAAACCGTGGGGTATATCTAGTATTACATAAAACTGACCACTTTCATGGTTTTATTTTTTGTGTTTAAATAATACACTCATTTGTAAAAAGAGATTAAATACGTAAAAGGTTTTAATCATTTGAACATGTTAATGGTTGGTTATACAAGTGCCTAACTAAGTGTTTAAAAAAGTAAATTCCTAATTTAAATTTTTGACTAAGGCTGGTTTTTAAACAAAACTACTACTTGTGACGCCTAATTGATGTGATTGTGTAAATGTGATTGTGTGTACCTAATTACTACATTTTGTGACGCGAATTCGTGAAAGTTAATATCAACTCTGAATATCTCTTAGACAATTTTTAATTATCTCGTTTCCTTAACATTTTAACTTATTGTTAATGTTGTTCAGCGGGCTAGAAAATAGTGGATAAAGTGATAAAAGCCAGCACAATTATTGCGCTGCTTGAGGAGGGTTGCAGCCAATGTTTCGTAGCTGATAGGCTAAATGTGAGTCGTTCAACAGTCCGAAGGATTTGGCAGCGCTATCAAGAGGCCGGTTCCGTCAAGAGAAAGACTGGCTCTAGAAGAAAGCCATGTACTGAACCACGAGATGATCGTTTTCTGGTGAGTCAAGCGTTGAGAAATCGCAAATCTTCGTATGTGGACCTCAAGAACAACCTCGAAAAAGTAAGACATGTGCAAATTACTAAATTACCCTAAATGACTCCGTGAGCACCGAGTTGCCAGGCTTAACTTCGCTCAAAAAAGTGTGTCATGGATTCAAGAACACTGCGATAGGGTATTGTTCTCTGATGAACTCAGGATATCCCTGTACGGTAAAGACCGACGTCAGAGAGGAGGAGAACGCTTTGCAAAAGCATGCTTTGAAGAAATCTCACCTTATTGTGGGAGCTCTGTTATATTTTGGGCAGGAATAAATTTGTTGGATTTTACGGAGTTAGGACACTGATTAATGACATTCAATTTTTCTCTCTGTCTGCCTGTCTATGTGTATCAGTATGTAAAATAAAGAAAGAAAGAATTTTTTTAATGAATTTATGTACACAGAAAGCTTATGTCATTTAGATATCATATTCTATTTTCTATTCGATCTTAACTGATTTCGATAAAATTTATTAATCGAGAAGCATAGGTTATAAGAACTATGGATAATATATACGAAATCAAATAAGAATCAAAATAGAATACGTAAGAAACTGTGATATTATTAAGTTAGTCTAAAGTTAATATTATAAAGAGGAAAGATTTGATTGTTTGTTTGCATTGAATAGGCTATGTAACTACTCGACCGATTTGAAAAATTCTTTCACCATTAGAATCCTACATTATACCTATTGAATCTGTGTGAAAAGTTCGATAATGTAACTCAACGTGTGAAAAAAATACCAAAAAAATCGTTATATCGTGTACGCCGCAGAAATTATTGACAATAGAGCAAAGCTATGTAATGTAGAGGACATAAATATTTACAAAAAAGTCCGCGATACCATATGTCTAACTATTACAGTTATGTCACGATAACTACTTTTTTTTATGTTAAAAATAAAATATTCAATAGTAAAGAAGGTCCAAACTATGCTTAAAAATAATATATATATATATATATAAATAGTAAAAAAAACATTAAAAATCTTTCTCTATAATGTACTCCTTCTTAGTAACCCCCGACGCAAAAAGAAGGGTGTGTGTGTGTGTGTGTGTTATAATTATTGAAATTATTCTTAAATACCCGTGCGAAGCCGGGGCGGGCCGCTAGTTACCTATAAAATAATGATCTAGTCACCTTTTCACATCAAATACATGACATTATAATAACACAGTGAATCTTTCCTCTCACGTACGTATGATTATTTAAGGTTAAGATGTTTGTCTGTTACCTGATGGCCATTTGTTCATTGCAGAATAGTAATTCTAATGTAACATAGAAGTTATTGAAATTACCAAACGCACGCAATCGTACTTAGCTAATACACATATTTACATGACTCAATACATCTGTGTGAAAATTTCTACAATATTTCGTACATTCCAAGAAATTACATAATACAACATTACATATTATTATTGTTTTTTTTTAATACTACAATGGTGACAAACAAACGTACGGCCCGCCTGACGATAAGCGGCTACCCTGGCCTATGGACGATTGATAATTAAAATTAAATATATTAGTAATTTTAAAATACTTTTTTTTTAAATCGTTAAGGTAGATCATTATTGGAAAGAGATAGTTTTATAAACATAAACCTCAGAGTTTCTTGCCGATTCTTCTCTAAAGGGCAATGCTTTCCGAATCGGCTGTAGAGTCATTAAAAATATTGAATATAAACATATTGTCGTCATTAGTATATCTTTCTCATCATTATTGTTATTTTAATTTATTTAAGATATATATTTAAATTCCTACATTTTATATAGTAGGTAGCTGAGACTAGTATTCATCTATTGCTAGCGGAAGTAGCAAAGAAATTTCGGATAATTATTTTGAGGTATTTCACCAGTCGCTCCGCCCCAAGTAGAGAGAAATCTCAGAAATATATATGTATCTTAAAAGGTTTTAAAGGTAATTCAAGATTAAATAGTGATGATACTTAAATACCGTCTTAATAGGCGTTTAGAAGGGACCAGGCAACATAATAAAATATTAAGTAAAACTATATGCAATATAGTATGTATATAAATCTATATATTAATTTCATTGTATTTTTATGTATTCCTGAAGCCTTAACCAGTTCGTATCAAAATCATAGCTGCATACTTCCATGGTATAAATATATCCAAGACTGATACTTCTCATTCGTAGTTAATATATAATAATACTTATAAAGTTCAAGTATTTATTTGGACGCGCTAATCTTTGCAAAATATCATTGTTTTTTTAGCCTACTACTAGCTGTGCCCGCGGCTCCGCTCGCGTAGATTAAAGTTTTTTTTAATGCCGAAACCTAATTATTTTTCTAAATTAAAAGTAGCTTAATTTATTCCTTATAACATCAGCTATCTGCCAGTGAAAGTCCCGTCAAAATCGATCCAACAGTTTCGGAGATTATCCCGAACAAACAAACAGACAGACAGAAAAAAAAATGTTTTTTTTTTGCATAGCCACCTATACATACACATATATATGTATATGCACATACATACTTTCATATACATTTAGTAATAACCGGATCTTTTGACATTATATTACAAACAGACACTTCAATTTTATTATATGTATTTAGAATATAGCTTTATCGGGGAAAGTTGTATAGTCTATATAACTTCACGCTAAACCCTAAAGAGCGGAGCAGTAATAATGAACATGAGCAAGCTGTGGGCATGTACAGGAAGTGAAATCAATTATAGGCTACACGGGTGCGTTAGAGGCGATGCGGTCTAGAGAATTGGTCGAATAAATTTAACAAGGGTGAAGCCGTATTAAATTAATACACGTCTTATTCTTATATCATTGAAATCTTTTTTTTTGTTTATAACATTAAAGAAGTCCAGACGTTACAACGTACATAATGGCAAGAAAAATAACGTTGTTCTAATGAGTTTTGAGAAAAAAAAGCAAGTATTATATTATTATTCGTACAACGTCATTAAGACATTACTAAACAGCTCACAAACAATGAAACACGGTTAAAAGATACCTTTTGAATTTTAATTGTATAATATATTTGAATACGATTTTATCGAAACTATTGTACGCGAATAGACAATTTTACGAGTGACTTTACTCGCGTCGTAGTCGTTTATTGACTTATAGATTAGCGTTTGACTACAATTTCACGTGATTTTTTATAGCGATGTGTCCAAATATGGTAACACGTTGACCCTAGGAGAAGAGCTGATTTACGAATTAGGCTGCCAAAGCACATGACTAGCTCTTTAAGCACTAATTTTCAACTTGAGGCTGCTAGCTAGCCAGGATTTAGAAAAGGAAAGGATTTAGAGAAAGCCCTACCACCATGCTATGGTTTTACCACGATGTTTCCCTTCACCGAAAGCTCAGCTACCACTGAGCCATCATTGCTTGAGACTATAATAAAAACAACAAAATAAATTCACTAATTTCTACGTGATCGAAGTATATATTATAGTTATATAATAATATATTTATTTATAAGGCCTCAAAGGCCCATTACACAGGAGTAAACTACTTAATAAAAGGTAACATTGAAGCAAATTAAATTAAAATTAGATGCTTCACGTCATCGAACAACAACAAATTTTTCACCGATACAGTATGAGGAAATCCGAAACCATAGGAGATACAATGAGTCTTAGGACACATTAGCTCTTTTTAGTGGCAACAATTTTAGCATACCAATTTTTTTTTGTGATAGAACGTGAGTGTTGAAATTTAACAAAATGTTTTTGTAATACTTTGTAAGTAATCTGGTACTAATGCTTCAATAAATGTTCAATATGACCTATATCTTCTAGGTCCGATCCATCGGCATGGAGCCCTTGAGTCAAGCAGCCGTTCGCGCGATACAGTGACTCTACATTCACTAGTTTTCACAGCCATACTTGACACTGCATTATACACACATGCACAACACACATAGGTACATAGGTTCTGTAAGAGACCTTTTTTTTTCTTTTTTTGCCTAGTTAGATTAGACAAAAAAATTCAGACCACTAAATACACATACACATGTTCCTTCCCTCCTCCCAGGGGGCAGAAACATGTATATATGTATAGTTAGTTTAGATCGAATGATAGGGATTTAGTTAGATCGCGACTTAATTGCATACGCGCAACAGTCCGAGCCGAGGTTCGGCCACTTTGGCACCCTCGGATGTTGTTGCTTAGCTTTCGTGGCTGAGTGCCCTAAGCGCTCGCCCCCAAGCCCGGTAAAGCTGTAAAAGCCGTAAAGGCTCCAGGGCCTCTAAGGCTAACAGTAAAGTCAGTTCGAAAAAAAAAAAAACAAAAAAAACCTATATCTTGCTGTATGTATGTATCGGCACATTTGAAAACATCTTTCGTGGCATTAAGCAATGACGTGTTGTCAATGTTGCTGGAACGAAAATGATAACAAAGGGTGTCTTTTAACACCTGTATTTCATAAGCTCGACCCTTAATATATGAACCATATGAACCCATTTGTTTTCCAGTATACAAACATTGTACCCTAAAATTCATAATGAAGAATTTGCAACGCGCAATTTATTTCGTGTCTGCGGTTTTATTATCAGTAATAATTATTATGTGCACAAAAAATTGGGAATAACGTATTAACATAAATAAATGATGACTCATTGATGACTGTGAGAAAACGGTAATTTAATTAACCGTTTTTTGTTATTGACAAAAATAGAAAAATATTGTTTTGTTGTTTTTAGGGAAGCTATACATTTATTCGGTCTTGTGTATTTCCAACTTACGAAATATGTTTTAATCCGATACTTTATAGGTGACAAACCGACGCAGTTATTTTTTCCAAAATGCAGTATTGCTTCTGTTACTGTTCCTAATAATTTGAAGAGTGCGGTTAACAACACGCAGTGTCACAATAACGAAAAATAATTTACAGCAATATCTAGCAATATATATTCATAATTAAAACAAAATCTATATTATATTATTACTATTTAAAATTATAAATCCCAAATTGTTTTTTCTTGTATGAGCGCGCTAATCTCTGGAACTACCAATCAATTCTTGTCGCGTTTTATAGCCTAATTGTGCATAAAGATTATGGGCTATCTAACATCACACTACAACCTCTAAGAACTCAGCAAATATCATAGAAAATGTAGGTCAGGAAGTGCGATTAGGGAGAAAGAAACAGGTGTACGGATAAACTGTATAGCGCGGCGCGAGGTATCGGGGTCCGAGGGCGGGCTGGTGGCGTTATAAGAACCGAGAAGGGCCGAAATGTGAATGCCTAAACTAAAAATGTTGTTTACGCTTAAGTAGTACTTAAGTAGTGTAAGTTTTCTGTCAGTAATTCTTTTTTTTTAATTAAAGAAGAGTGAAACCAGCTATTTGTTTTAATAAAATATAGGTCTAAGGATATCTGGCAACAATTGCGATGCAATACAATCACTACATATCATTCTTAAAAGAGGAAATCAATAATTCTAATTGAGATATCAAACAAAGGTTTTTCAAACCAACATACGGTATTGTTTATCAATGGACGAATCAATAAACGGTGGAACAAAACAACAATCCGAGGCAGTTTCCCAACATCCGCACCGCCGGAGAGGTCGCTACTGTCCGCGTATAATGGAACAATTAACGCGCTTACGCAATTCATTGACAATAACAATGTTGTGACTATGAACACGAATTTTGTCGAGATATACCTAATTTTTTATTTTACTAGTCAATAAATTTAAAATTTTATTACAAACCTATTTCCGTATTATATATATATCTATACATATTATAAAACTCAATGTCACTCTGTCTGTCTGTCCGTTTATGTGTTTTTCACGCGAAAACCACTTATTTTACATGTTTTCATTTTAGTTCATACTTAACATCTGGTCAGGTTATGGAATATAATTTGTAAGGTATAATAACATACGAAATAAGCAGTGACGATAATGGTGAATCAATTCGGAAAAAGACGTATTTGGGGCCTACGCTGAGTAAATCATAAGAGATATTTCAAATTAATGTACTATATAATTATAGAACTTTAAAAGGCCTATAAAAAAGTCTGCGATAGCATATATCTATCTTCTAAGGATCACCCACAATAAGCAATTTTGTCTTCCGTCCTTTGAGCGGAAGCAGCACGATTCGCGTATGCGCTCGACCGACGGCAAGCGGAGCCGCGGGCACAGCTAGTAAAATAATAACTTCACAATACTAATCACTGGTAGGTACGTGACAAGAAAGAGTATCCATGTTGTGACAATATCCACTCCACAATCAATAATATCCTAGTCGTTTTCAACAGACTGTAATTTCATTATAAAATGCAGATACGTCGTATTAAAATAACAATGTACTAATATAATTCAAAAGTTACATAGTTTGAACTTTTTGAATGAATATAGAACCAGTCACAGAGAAGTCGAAGAGTCGGTTGATGGATGGTTAGCGTGGTATGGGCATTTTTTGAAGAGGGATGAAATTATTATAAAGGTGGTGGGTGAATTGTATGAAGAATTATATGAGTATAAAAGGTGTGGATACTAAGATGGCAGCTGATAGAGAAGAGTGGAATAGGAAAACATGTTAAAACATATTTAAGTAGGAAAAGTAAATTTACTTTTCCTATTTTCATATAAGTATAAAGACATCTTAATTGTAATGAGTTTCTCTCGCTTACTCTTTGGCAGAACAACGTAAATAAAAGTAGTGCAACCGAATATGACGTCCCCGTGCAGCACGACACTCACTCCAGCAAAGTTTTTTGAATTTATACTAGAATTCTTGTTCCAAATAGCTCATTTAACAGATAAAAACAATGATGGGTAAGTGGTAGCGTGTACAGACATCGTGTTAATCAACGTGAGTTCGAATCCCTGCAAAAAGCCTGAGCTTTCGGTGAAGGAGAACATCGTTATGACACCCTAGCATGGTGATAGAGCTTTTTCTTATGCTGTCTAGCTAGCTACCACCTTCAAGTTGAAAATCTGTATCCAAGCACCTATAGGTGTATTCCCGTAGCTGTACTGAGAGCCAGTCCAGGCTTAGCGTGTTACCGTCTTAGACAAAATCATCACTTAACATCAGGTGAGATTTTTTGTCGATACAAATGCTATATCCAATACCGGTTAAGCTGTAAAAGCCGTAAAGGCTCCAGGGCCTCTAAGGCTAACAGTATAGTCAGTTCGAAAAAAAAATGCTATACCTATAAATAGTAAACATTTTTTATATAAACATTATACATTGCTTTCTATGCGGTATAGTCACTTTAAATGTTAAATAGGCTATTGACCCTGAAGCAGCCTTACATATGGCCACAAGTGGATAATATCACATCCGACTTTGGATCAAATATCTATTAACAAGTATTCCCTTTAACCCTCAAGAAATTTGCATATAGCCCGAGCACATTATTGCCATTTTTTTTTGTTTATGGTAAACAATTTATAAATATTACCCGGTTGTAAAACAACTAAAATAATGTGACATATTTTCATAATATACAGATGGAAGAAAAATAACAGTTGTAATAACAGTAATAACATATAATCGTCAATTTGTCATACAGTGTTTTTTTATTCGTAAATGTATATTGTTTGACCCTATAATGTGTAATATGTCGGTGACGCGAACCCACAAGATTTTTCCGTACCAAAAAGTCCTCAAAGTCTAAAGATGTTTTCACTTCAAAAAAACATGTTAATTGTAGTGGTTTTTTATGTGAAAAGAACACAAACGGACAGTTAAACAGAATTCTATAATATGTATCGAAGTTTTTCTTTGAACCTTAAAAGTGAAAAAAGCTAGTATTAATCTTTTAAACTTTTAAAGTTGTTTCAGAAAGTCACATATCATAAGGTGATCTATCCGAACACGCTCACCTGCGTTTCCCAAAAAAACTTATTAAAATTTCAACCGATCAATTTTGAAGTGTGGTTGCCATCAAATTACCCAATCAACCTCACGAATCACCGATAGCTGAAATATACACTCTAGTGACACTCTAAGTTTCCACTCGTGCTCAACTGAATTGCGACTACTACAGGCATCGTGAATCAAAAATCGAAAGCTCGCGTGTTTCGACGGTATTGCCTAAATGTTCAGTAGGCGCATGACATTACATTTTCATCATCAGTTTAGTGTTAAAAATCCTGCCAAATCACGTATACAGCACTGTTTAAACACAATAGCGTCTTTAACAATGGGTCACTATTTGATTCCCGGTCAAGGCGACGTCACTTTGTACTGAGAACAATATCTTTGGTCAAATGGTATTATTATATCAGCGCGTGTCTAGTCACCAGGATGTTTATTTTATTGGCTGGTTACGCGTTTACTCCGCCAATTATGAATTGATTTTGATGATTCTTTTTTTGTTTGGTAGTTTGGTCATACTTCAGTGGTGGTCTCATATAAATTTTATCAAAATTGATTCAGCACTTTAAAAAAAAATACGATGGGCGTTCAATGTATTATCGGGATAATTAAGTAATGAAGTGAACAGGAAGTAAAACACTCAGAACGGTAGTCGCTGCACGCAGAGTGAAGCCATTTTAAGTTATCCTTTAAAGGTTACGTATGTAGCTGAGCGCGTCAGTATTAAAAATGAAGTTATAGTGCAAACAGCTCCCGCAATTATCACAAAATATGACTTATTACGCAGTGAAAAAATGTCACAGCTCACCACATAATCACCATAAACATTTAAATATCTTATTCACGGGAAAGCACTACCTATAACAGAAGATATAAATAGAAAATTTCATATTATCTAATAAGTTATCTAATAATCCTCAGTGAAAGGCGATTGTAATGACTGACGAGACAATGTTAAAGAAAATCGTACACCGTGCTGTGATTAAGTTCCTAACAAAATAAGGAAAAAATCCAAAAAGTCCTTCATGAAGATATTATGGCTGTTAACAACGATTCTGCCACCTTCATTATCTACAATTCAAAAGTGGTCAACTGAATTTAAGAGAGGCTTTGAAGCCTTCCCTCGCACGCACTGGCGGCATCGTAACTGCCACTACAAAAGAAAATTTTAATTAAATTATTAGCAGAGGTGAACAACCTAACCGTTGGTACCACACACACAATTCTTCACGATGGAAACTTGTATTTGTATTTTGTAGTAGTAACCCACGTTACGTTCATCACTATGACCCTGAAAGTAAAGAGGAATCCATGTAGTGGCATATAGATGGTGCAGACCCTCCTAAATAATTTATAATCACTCCGTTTGACCAGCGTTTTTGTAGGCCTAACCATATTATATATAAAAAAAACTCTCCAATAACTAAAAAATTAACGTTATTTTTTAGAAATTAAAATAAACGAATTCAATACTATACAATGTAAAACTTAAAGTAGAAAATAATGTTTTAATTATTTCAAAACAGTGAGCATTAAAGGGCAGTCATCGAAATTATTGGTTATATTTACAATTTATAATCAGTTTTTTGGAGTCGGTGCCAGCCAAGAAGGAGATATTTCAATATAAATTCGGTGCAACTGTTAAACACAATCAAGGTTGGTAGCGTGATAAAATATCATTAAAATAATTGGACAGGTAAATAATATTCTTTTGAAGTACTAATAAAGTCTTAGACAACCATTATGTTTATAAAGCAACGGTTCCCAATCTTTACTGCAGTTGCCTCCATGTACTAAATTATATCATAACTAACTGTGCCCGCGGACTGTGGACTACTACTAGAATGTCATCGGTCGAGCTCACACGCGAATCGTGCTGCCCCCTATCAAAAGACGGAAGACATAAATGCTTATTGTGGGTGATGCTTAGAAGAAAAATATATGCTAACGGACTTTTTTGTAGGTCTTTTTAAGATTTACAATTATGTAGAATATTAGTTTGATATATTTCGTATTGTTTACACACCGTAAGCCATTTTAGCGCACCAAATGCGTCCTTTTCCGAATTGATTCACCATTATCGTCACTGTTTATTTCGTATGTTACTTTATGTTACAAAATATATCCTATAACCTGGCCAAATAACATAGCTATGAATTAAAAGAGAAAACATGTAAATAGAATAAGTATTTTCGTGTGAAAAGAACATAAACGGACAGATAGACAGAGAGATGTCGATTTTATAATATGCATAGAAGTTTTTAATTTTAATTTTTCACATCATATAATTATGAGTTTGGGAGTTTTACTTCCTCGATGCGCTTTATAAATTTTGCTTTGACGTTGACTTTAGTATGAGCATTGAGCATTACTTATTGGTTGAATAATGCTGGTGTAGAACAATTACCATTAACGTAATGAACAAAATTGGTGTACATTCCTGCGTCTATAATACAACTATAGATATTTTGTTTGTATTTCAAAACATTACACGAGAACTTTTGAATATAATACAATACATTACATCACATACAAACTTAAGTATTGGTAAATTTTGAAAATGTTATATAATAATATTACAGTATAAATGGACCTTTGTCCGCATTGGTAAATATCACAACTTAAACTATTACAAAATACAAAAAAAAGCTTAATAGCTCTCTACAATACAAAAGTTCACGTTATGGAAAAATGATGAGAGTTAATTATTACGATGTGCGCGTAATAGTATATTATATATTTTATATATGAGTTTGTGATAGAATGGCACATATGTTGACAAAGCCAAATAGATATATATTAATATAAATCAGACGATGTGAAGGATGATTTGACGGTCCGGGGCTCCTACTTTCTCTGAGCTGATATACCAAGCTAGTATGTACTCGTATATTATTTTTTAATTTAATTCTGGTGGGATTCGGTTGAATTCTTGTATTACTTGAACGTTAATTATCATTGTAATTGTTAATTTTAAAACAGCAAGCTTAATTTCTTGCTAGTTCTTCTCTAAGAGAAAGTGCCTTCCGAACTAAGTCTAAGACCAAGAGTATACTATTATTTTGGTCTGAGCACAAAGTCTACACTATGAAGTTGCTTGCTTAACCTCCTGTTTTATCGGGGTGAAGATACATCACATTACATCGAGTGTGACAGTTCAAAGGAATGCATGTACATAACTTGCTACACGCATCATTTTTTATTTGTTATTATAACATTTTCGTAAACACTACACAGATGCCACTTAATTCATGTCTAGTTATGAGTAATCTGTGGATGTATTAAAAGACCGTGACCTAAAAATGTTAACATCTGAAAATATGTTTTCTATGTATACGTAGTTCTGGTTTATTTTAATACATTGTATTTTTTCCTTGTATTCATACGTACTGTAGAAATTAGTAGACGTTGCCGCGTTGGGCAGTAGGAGTGGAATGTCAACACAATTAAGAATCAAAAGAGAAGATTAAGAATGAGAAATCTGCTACGTCGTATCTCTGCCGTACTGTGAGGCTATGGAACTGTCTCCCGGCCAGTGTTTTCTCTCTTTCCTACAACATGGAGTGCTTCAAACATAACGTGAATAGATATTTAAGCAGGCCGGCATGACAGCGACGACTATGGATGGATTATAAATCCCGCGGTAGTCACCGATGTTATTGGATTGCATTGTGCTATTCAACCTAAAGCTAGCGAAAGGAAGATTATGGTATGACTAAATAAATATATACAAACTAAATTGTTAAATATTGTCAAACCCATTTAAAAATAATAGATGTGAAAATTATTATAGCTGTGCCCAACGACTCCGCTCGCGTGGACTACAGAATGCCGTTGATTGAGCACACGCGCCAATCATGCTTCCCCCGCTACGTCACAAGCGAATCGCCCGCCAATTATTTTAAGGACATAAATACTTATTGTGGGTGTTCCTTAGAAAATAGGCATATTTTATCGCAAACTTTTTTGTAGGTTTTTTAAATCATGTCGTATATGAATATCTCTTATGGTTTACTCGGAAGTCATTAAAAAACTCCAAATGCGTCTTTTTTTTTAAATTGATTCACCATTATCTTCACTGCTTATTTCGTATGTTGCTATATCTTACAAAATATATTCTATAACCTGGCCAGATGACATAGGTATGAAATAAAAAAAAAACTTTTTAACCGGATATGTGGTTTTTGCTTGAAAAGGATATAAACAGACAGAGACGTTGAGTTTTACAATATTGATAGGTATAGTTAAGTATCATTTTATTACCTAAACATTTTTATTTAAAATATATACTATAATGGAGAAAAAAAGTTTTGGAGGCGCCGGGTATCGATCCCGGTACCTCTCGCATGCTAAGCGAGCGCTCTACCATCTGAGCTACGCCCCCGACAAGAATGAGTGTTGAAATTATATGTTCGGTACTACATTACATCTTTACTAGAGATACAATTCGTTTTCTTGTACATGGTCTACCGCTTGTTTAATACGCTTAGGTCCGATCCATCGGCATGGAGCCCTTGAGTCAAGCAGCCGTTCGCGCGATACAGTGACTCTACATTCACTAGCTTTCACAGCCATACATGCTGCTCACTGCATTATACACACATGCACAACACACAGGTACATAGGTTCTGTAAGGGACCTTTTTTTTTCTTTTTTTGCCTAGTTAGATTAGACAAAAATTTTCAGACCACTAAATACACATACACATGTTCCTTCCCTCCTCCCAGGGGGCAGAAACATGTAAATATGTATAGTTAGTTTAGATCGAATGATAGGGATTTAGTCAGATCGCGACTTAATTGCATACGCGCAACAGTCCGAGCCGAGGTTCGGCCACTTTGGCACCCTCGGATGTTGTTGCTTAGCTTTCGTGGCTGAGTGCCCTAAGCGCTCGCCCCCAAGCCCGGTAAAGCTGTAAAAGCCGTAAAGGCTCCAGGGCCCCTAAGGCTAGCAGTATAGTCAGTACGAAAAAAAAAATTCATACGTTGTGTTTCAAGGAATTGTTCTACAAGATGCCAACGTGACTGCTACTTTCCACAATCGCACCGCTCGCCATCGACAGAGAGTTTATCCTCATACTTTGGAATATAAGTGGTCACGGACAAAGTTCAAGGACGTTTCCGCGAATTCTCCAAATATGGAATGAGCTCCCTGTTGAAGTTTTACTATGGGACTATAAAAGGAGGTTCTTTCAAAGGAAAGCGAACAGGTGTTAAAAAGTTAGTCAACGCGTATGAGATGCTTTTGTGTTGCAAGCGCCTTTACACTGCAGTTGCCGCTTATTATCAAACGGACCGCACTCAAGCTTGCTACCATGAAACAAAAATTAAAATGTGTATTTTTTAATTTAAATCGTTGAATTATGGACTCAAATATGTTGTGTAGTTGATTTAAAAAAATCTGTAGACATAATAAGTAATTGATAGATATTTTGTATAAAATTTACACACATAGACAGGCCTTGTGTCGCGGTAGTAGTAAACCCTACCACTGACTGACTGACTTTTGTGTGATGAGCATAGCTGTCGATTATTTGTGTGTCTGTGTGTTAGTGTTCATTAAACATCGATTGTTTGGATATCCGATATATCAATTGTTTTGTATCGATTATTTTTTTGCCTAGTACAGTACGTATAAACGACCGAGCGATGAAAGCAAAAAAAATTGATTTAAGCAATAAAAATTGATTAGGATTTGTTGCAGTTAGACTAATTTTTGTATACCTTCCTGCCTTCGAGGCTGAGTACCCTCAGCCCTCGTCCCCAAGCCCGATGAAACTGTCAAAGTCTAAGGCTTCAGGGCTCTCAAGGCTAACAGTGTAGTCGGACCGGAAAAGAAGTATTTGTACATTTAAAAAAAAACTAATTCTTAAATATTAAAAGTTTTGAGTCATTAACGAAAAACTATTTTTTTAACTTATTTTGTTAATAAAAATTGCATTTTTTTATATGCAATAATTTTTCTAAATATAATTCCGAATCAAATGAGCTATCGCTCATATTTTTAGGAGCTTTATCTCTATCTCTAGACTAACTGTTTAGTATATAAGCAGTTTGGTTACTATAATATAGGCTTTGTTAATGTTGTAATTAAATGGTCCTATGTGAACTAATATTCCCATATTATTATTATACTTTAATACAAACAAACATCGATTTTTGTAAATATAGCAATAGTTTTGAACAGCATCAGCGACGCCGATGACCATTATAAACATATTATTACGAAATACGTATTAAGGTTAATATCACCGTTGATGGGACTTTCTGATTCACTTCACCGCAACTCCTGGCCTTGGAGCCGATGTTACACCTTGACTTTTTACTTTTTATCGTAACATTAGTAAATATTACTATATTTATATTGCCCTTAAATACATAAAACCAACGTAATAATATATAATAAAAAACACTAATGCATAGGTATCGAAATAAAAGTATAATAAGGAACAAAACAGGATAATCTTCATGAGTAAAATAATAATGTAACATTGAAAATCGTTGGCCACTCACGATGACTAAATTCAAAAATCACATGATCATAAGCGAATTTATGCAAACGTTTGCGCCGGCGGCTTGCTAGCTATTTATGTAACACGTGATATAATCATAATTTAAAATATATATTGACTATTTAAATTGCATAATATGATCATAAGTCTAATACAAGAATTATATTTACTATTTAAATTAGTTGAAATTGCATATAACACAGACCATGAAGATACTCGTGCAAATAGAAGCAATTAGATCACATTTGAAGCGCATCTTCTTATTTACGTTCGACGGGTATATGACCTTATAACTTACTATATTCATCATTGCCACGGCTTTATTCTTTTAACCGTTTTTACCTCAGTTGTTATCTTATAGTTGATCGCGTATTTGCAGTACTTATTATTCGATATTGTGAAGGTATTTTGCAGTGCATATATACAAAAATATTAAAAGTACAAAATCAGACCACTCTGTCGTCTATCTGTCTGTCTGCTTGGGTTATAAAATTGAAAATAATATGGATTTGTCTATGGCCTCATACGCCAGTAAAAGAATCATACTAAAAGTTCCGCTCACTAACTGATTATCAAAACCTATAAGGTACTTCCTGAGTGCTTAAAGTCTTGGAATTAGTGCGAACGCAAATATTTTGGTATAAGCTAAAGCATAAATACGAAATGAATTAATTTCAAATCAGTAGAGAACAATGACGAACAATATTTATATGAAACAAGTAATAGTACGGAACCCTCAATTCTACTTGCTACTTGTCCGATTTTCCGTGTTATCGCTTTTTAAGGTCCCATAGTATTTTTCTGAACAAATAACTTCAACGCGTTCAATAAATAAATAATTGAAACAAATTTATATTTTTTTATTTACCGATCACCTAAATGTAATAAATCTATCATTCATAGCACTCTATTAAAAAATGCCCAACTAGTCTGTCACCTCTATTATTACGCATATATTTGAACAAAATATATCATGCTATTATGTTTTATTTTTCTATTAATGTCTCTCTTGAACATTCCGTCGTTATGAGTTCATATCTATTTATGTTATGCTATGAATAAAACTGGATACTTGATAAATTTGAAATCGGTGCTAGTTTGTTTAATGTAACAATCTTATAATTATACAGCGATACATAGGAAATTTCATTAATAGTTTAATAGGGGTCCTTGTTAAGAGACTTGTAAAATTGATTCTACTTAATTATCAATACCTGTTTTAAGTATTATTTTCAAACTATCTAGATATTACAGTAGATCATAGCTTATAATCAATCAATCATAGGGCTTTGCATCTATGACAGATGGTTAAAGCAGCATCGTGGCGACACTTGCATTCATTATTAAAGAGGAGAGGACCCCTCGGCCGCACTCTCGACAAATGAATACACCACCACGTGGAGAAGAGTGTGAAGCCAGCTCGTAACGCCTCAGGCGTTTTTCGTTTAATGATAGGAACCATGTATCGTCATACATTAATTGACCTTCGTATATCAGGCGACGCCACTTAGCATGATCCGCAGCCAACTCCTCCCATTGGCTGCTTGGGATGTTTAATGCAACCATGTCACGCATGGTGTAATCTTCAAAGCGGGGCATGGGACGCTGAAATGACTTTTTTTGTCTGCGACCTCTCCGAGTAGGATTTACTTTGGCAAGCGAATCCACTCAATTCGAAGCACGTGACCCAGCCACCGTAGCCGCCTCTTCTTAAAAGTAGCAGTGATGATGTACTGTATTTAGTTTACTTCCAAGGACGTAGCCAAGTACGGATAAGGGCAGCTGTTTTAGCAGGGTGTGAATAAGCTGAGTGCTAGCTAACTTGATTCGGGTGCAACGCAAATACTCTCGCAATATTGTTGGAGAAATGAGCGTTGCTTTTTTTAACGAACAATTTGAAGATATTATCAATGAAGTTTTAGATATTTCTATAGAAGATAATGAGGTATACATATTACTAGTTTTTTCTTACCCATCTGCTCCCTCCCCCTTACTGCAACTAATACGTTGACGACCTTGGAGAACGTATTTCAGTCCCTTTTTGAAGAGCTATGACAGCTCTGGGAGAAAAATGTTCTGGGTAACCCATTCCATAACTCTTACTGTTGTCGAATTTCGGTTAAGTTTTATAGGATAAAGAGATGAGCAGCCATTTAACGGCGGAAGATATGAAACGGTGTATTTGAAACGGTGATAAAGGCACCCTATAAGAAATTTCCTCAGAGCATTCCTCATTATGCACGTGGTAGAACACATATAGATCCCCGATGTCTCCTCAAAGTTCTAGGGGGTTTAGACCGCATGTTATATCAGGATTATCGACAGCGTGAATAGTTTGCATTTGCCCATGCAAATGAGGAGAAAGCTAGTAGGCAGGAGCACTGGACCAAATGTGTGAACAGTTCTCCATATGTGGGCGAACTTGGGCTTTGTACAGCTACATAATAACTATAGCAATCTAAGATAAGCTTCAACCAGAAATACCATTTTTTATTATGCGTTAATTTTACCAAGGCATATATATGATGCCCTCAGGTTACGGTGAGGTCGCAAAGATTAGGAAGTATAAGCATCAAACTGACAGACGCTTTCAATGTCTTCATTAAGCAAAGCAAACCAACATTACTTGTATAATAAGCAATTATTGAATTCAATTCACAGACCCTGTGCTTAATTCCGACTTCGGTTTATACGTCCAGTGGTTATCAAACTACATTGCCCTGAAAACTGCCACTGCGAAGAATATTTTTTTAATACAACGTAATTACTTTTTAAATACTAGATAAGCGAATTAGTTGATGATGTTAAAAAATATATGATTTTCGATTGAAGTGCAGTGCACATTACTTATCGTAGAACTGAAATGCGGGTTCATGAGTTTTTTTTAATAATAAAAACAGGTTACATACTAAGTATGACCGACGGCTTCAATCATGATACACACCATAGTGACACGCTTAGGTGCGTTGCATTCAGGAATACGCCAGTGTACTCGTATATACCGTAATCAAACTGGTTCTGTACACGAATGAGTCGTAATCACCATACACATGGTGACAAAGCTCTATCGTGTCTCTCTTTTAGTTTGTCTTGTTTCGGAATCTGCCAGTTTATATCCACCTGACAGGGAACTTTCGAGGGTTGCTGTTGTTTTTTTTTTGGATTATATTGTACTTACCATCAGTCAAAGTGTCGTCACTTTACCATGCACTATATAAAGAAATTGCCTTGAACTCTAAATTATATATTTTTACGTCAATTATTTCTATCGTTTAGCACTTGCCCAAAGAAGTGTGTTGAATACATGTAAGTTTGTGTCCGTCTGTAGAATAGGCATGACTGGCCATCCGTCAATCACGCTTGTCTCTGCATATCTCTCCCCGAATAAAAGACTCCTTCAGTCCGATCTGGAGGCGCTTTTTTCACTCGATCAATCAGTCATAATAGCAGGCGACCTCAATAGCGGTCACACCCTTTTCAACAACCCGCGCAACACCCGTAACGGGGTTATACTAGAACTACTATGCGACGTGCTCGGCTTTGACGTCATAGCACCGCTAGAGCCCACGCACTTTCAAGACAACTGTCAACCGACAGTACTTGACATAGCCCTCCTCAAAGGTGTCTCACTTCGGTTACGACTTATAGAAGTCGTACACGAACTAGACTCCGACCACCGCCCGGTTATCTTACAACTCGGGCAACCGTTCGACCCCAGTCCGCCAAAAGTCAAAATAGTTGACTACGCGATCTTAAATCGCTACTTATCCGACAACGCGACCCCGTCCAGCCTAGCTAGGATCCCCGACGTATTGGAGTCAACTGCAGACGCCGATTTAGCCATCGATTCCCTGGTCGACTACCTCCAAACCGGTGTAAGGGAGGCCTCGAGAGAGGTGCAAGCGGCGAACGAACGCCGTTTTATACTCCCCCCCGGCTTACGAGCGTTAATCACGGAAAAGAACGCCGCGACACGTGTACATGACTCTTATCCGACGAGGGATAACACCCGTAGGTTACGACAACTTCAGAGAGAGGTTAGAACTCGCATCGGAGAGTACAGAGGTCACCGGTGGGATAACCTCTTAGAGGGTCTCAAGCCGTCCCATCTGGCTTACTGGAACCTCGCCCGCTCTCTGAAGTTAGAAGCTTCCGCCCAGATGCCGCCCCTCGAAAGGGGCCCCGATCTCCCACTCGCGTTCGACAGCGACGATAAGGCAGAATGCCTTGCCGCAAGCTTGGAGAGCCAGTGCTCCCCAAACTGCGACAACGTAGACACTGCCCACATCGAAACTATCGAGACCGCCGTTCAGGAACTCACGCTGATTCCCCCCGCGGAAACGTTAACCCCGGTCACGCCAGATGAGGTCTGTTCTATCATTAAAGGCCTTAAGCCTAGGAAATCTCCCGGTCCTGATGGTATCAGGAATGAAGTACTCAAACTTCTTCCTGATCACCTCATAGCTCTTTTGGTCTGCATCTTCAATGCAGCTATAGCCCACTGCTATTTTCCAGCCGTCTGGAAAAAAGCTATAGTTATAGGTATTCGCAAGCCCGGCAAAAAAGCTTCGCTTCCCGATAGCTATGGCCCGATCAGTCTCCTAAACACTCTAGGGAAACTCTATGAGCGGATCCTTCTGAACCGTCTCAAGGTCGTTATAGACGACAAGAATTTATACCCGCCCGAACAATTCGGTTTTCGCGCCCGTCACTCGTGTACACATCAAGTGCACCGCCTCACGGAGCATATCACGAGTAACTTCGCCAAGAGCAATATCGCTTCCGCCCGCACGCTTGCGGTCTTTTTCGACGTAGCTAAGGCCTTCGATAAGGTCTGGCACGCCGGACTGGTCCACAAGCTTCACCATTTAGAAGTCCCGGATAGGTTAGTTCACCTAGTTCATGATTTTCTACGCGACCGCACCTTTCACTACCGAGTGGAAGGAGTACTATCTACCGCCCACCCTATACGCTCAGGCGTCCCGCAAGGTTCCATTCTGGCGCCTTGCCTTTTCAATCTGTACGTCAGCGACCTCCCGAAGCCCCCCGGGGTCGAGGTAGGGCTCTACGCTGACGACACAGTCATATACGCGTCAAACAGACACAGAAAAAATCTCGCCTGCGCAGTCCAACGTGCCGTAACCACTCTCGGGGAGTGGTTTCGAACGTGGCGAATAGCTATTAATCCGGTAAAGAGCGCCGCGATTATGTTCGAACCGCATACATGTAAACTACCACGCACGGTAGGACCTCTAACATTATTCGGTAGAAATATCCCTTGGGCCACCAAGACAAAATATCTGGGTGTCACCCTCGACTCGAAGCTTAACTTCAACGCACACGTTACTATAGTCCGGAATAGGGCCGTGTGGATCCTTTCCCGCTTGCGACCCCTGCTCAGTTCGGTAAGCAAAATGTCCTTAAGACATAAGCTTACACTATACAAGATGTGCGTCCGTCCGATCTTGACATATAGCTGCGCAGCGTTCGCACATATGTCCAAACATAACTTTGTCCGCATGCAAAGAGTCCAAAATCGGTTTCTCCGTCGCCTGCTTGACCCTCCAGCCTTCGTTAGGAACATGGACCTCCACAGGGACATGAGGCTTCCCTCGATAGAAGCCTATGTGAAATATCTCACCAGAAGATACTTCGATAGCGCTTCGAATCACCCCAACCCGCTCGTAAAATCCACCGTGAACTACGTCCCAGACAACTCGATCCCCGTTGCCAAACGTTATAAACGCCGTCCGCGAAATCTCTTTGTCGATCCCGACGACGACATCGAGAAAGCTAATAATTACTACGCGTCCGCTCCCGCAACATATGCGTGCTCGCGCCCACGCCCGCGAAACCACCGTTCCCTCCGCAGGGGACGTACGGTTAACTTCGCTCCCGCACACCCGCCACGACCGCCCTCCTCTGCGGCAACTCAAGCCTAGGTCCGATCCATCGGCATGGAGCCCTTGAGCCAAGCAGCCGCTCGCGCGATACAAGTGACAGCACAATCACTAGCTTTCACAGCCATACATGACACTGCATTATACACACATGCACAACACACATAGGTACATAGGTTCTGTAAGGGACCTTTTTTTTTTTCTTTTTTTGCCTAGCTAGAATAGACAAAAATTTTCAGACCACTAAATACACATACACATGTTCCTTCCCTCCTCCCAGGGGGCAGAAACATGTATATATGTATAGTTAGTTTAGATCGAATTACGGATAGGGAATTAGTCAGATCGCGACTTAATTGCATACGCGCAACAGTCCGAGCCGAGGTCCGGCCACTTTGGCACCCTCGGATGTTGTTGCTTAGCTTTCGTGGCTGAGTGCCCTAAGCGCTCGCCCCCAAGCCCGGTAAAGCTGTAAAAGCCGTAAAGGCTCCAGGGCCCCTCAGGCTAACAGTGTAGTCAGTTCGAAAAAAACAAAAAAAAACATGTAAGTTTAATTCTTCATGTCAAAAATTTTATAATTTTCCATTTTTAACAATAGCTATCGAAATATGAATTCGGTATTCAAATATAAATTATAATAATAGAATTACATAAGACCCTGCAGTAATCAGCGTTGAGTATCAAAATCAACTAAATGGAGACGTCAATGTATGTAATAATGACTTTGTAGAATGTGCCCTTGTTATATTAGAAGCATGTATTAAGCCCATAGTTCATGGCTCAACACAATTACATGCATAACTATCATCTGATTGTTACCTCAATTGAATATTATCAGAATCTTATGCCAATAAACTTAATTGTAATCAAATAGGGTATAATTTATTTCGTATTATTTCAAGAGACCCATTGAATTTGAAATCCAATTGAAAGTGCATTAAAATTCAGAATGGTATAATTGTTATTTAGTCACTACCTGCGTGTTAGAATAGGTATGTATTTACAGATAGGACAAAAGAAACCGGTAATAATAGGTTACATCATTAATTGACGTATTATATGACGTTGAGCTGATATTATTAATTTTTCGGAATAATGGCATACTTCAGAGCTCAACTGTCACTCACATCTTGCAATTAGACAATGTGTATTAGACAATGTATGTGTAGCTTATTATGCGATTATCACACGCTTTAAATAAACGCCCATGCGTACGGGGCCATACAGACTTACTATCGTCGTTATTTGGGGTGTAAAAGGAGACTCAAATAACATCTTAAGACATGAGACACCCAAGACAACCTCACCCGCACGTGATGCATAAGTAACAAACGTAGAAATAGTAAAAGCTGGACGAGAAGGTCTCGACCACCATACGGACAATGAAAAGCCTGTCGTAGTGATTCATTTATACGCTTCGCGTTCCGGTATCAGTCGGTGGATACCCAGTTTCTACTTACGCAGACCGGTGATGCGCATATCTTGGTGGTCGCCGTTGTTTGTAGAATAAACTGCGCTTACCATCAGGTATAGTTCGGTCACTTTCTCGTCTTATTAAAAAGAAAAAACTCCCACTTCTCGCCGTTATTCTCAAACTGTACTGTTATTTACAATCAGAGGTAGTGAAATCATTTTTTGTCTGTCATGAATGGACTACAAGTTTTCCTATGATATATGACGGTAGGGCTTACACTGAGCCTAGAAAATAGGATTGGATATCAAGTAAAACTGCAAGAACACACTTAGTGCCTAGTGAGAAATTTTCAAATTGAGAGTAGTAGCCAAGCATTAGAAAAGTCCTCACCAACACGCAAGTAATGTATCAAAGGTATTGATATAAAACTTTATCTTGTTATAAAAACGTAATCTTGAATCTATTTGGAATTCCGATGTAACATTATCGCGAAATGGAGGAAAGATAATAAATAATATTTATTTTGATACGCGATAACAATAAGGTTTCCTAGGAAATGTTTATATACTTTATCCGAGCTAATTATAATTGATATGCAATCAGCAGACGCAAGTTAACAATTTTTTTTTGTCACTGACAAAATTATTAATCTTTCATAATTCTAAACTTCAATAAATTATAGGTCATATTAATAATACAAAATAACGTATTCTCTTCCAGTATTACCTAAGCGATTCTCTAATGTACTAACTTACTAGAAAGGTTTGACAATGGTTGAAAAATGTATAGATAATACAAATGACGCGCGAGTACCGAGTAGAGGATGCGTCAACTCTCATTGGTGAATCTATTTATAGTAGTCCGATGCTAAAGGCTATTAAAACTTGTCAGAGATCTTTAAAACAATTCAGCTTAAATTATTATCATTCAACTAAATTAGGTACCACATTTAAGGATTACCTTCTTTACGAGGCTCAAGTTCGCCCTTGCATGGAATAATGTTCATATCTCTTGGAAGGCACCATAAAATACCTCCGCGGTGTCCAGGATACATTACAGAGACGAGCTGTTCGCATTGTTCACGTTACTAAGAACATCGAGTAGCTTCATCACTCTCTGAGCGTGTTCTTCTGTTAGTACCATGGTAACTGTTCTGAAGAGCTGTTCAACCTAATGTTCTCTTCTCTCTTTCATAATAGAATCATACGCACTGGGCTCGGAGCCACAGTTCTAGTTATGTGACGTGGACTAAGGAAATATATCCATTAACACAAATCCGTTTATTTACACTAAGTTATAAGGTGTGATTTCAAAGCGCTCCATATCAAAATCAAAAATATTCATTCAGTTTAGCCCCTGGAAAGGACTTAGGAGCGTTAAAATACCACCACCGTATCTGAAACCACCCCAGTCATCGAAAAATACCAACACGAAACTCGATCAGATTTATGAATATATTGTTTCAACCTGTACAAGTATTGCTTACTTTCATTCATTATAATTTTAGTGGATGTATAGAGAGAGGGTCAGAGAGTAATTTTCAGATATCACTATCATGTGACTTAATTTATGATAAATTTTATACGTGCCTTTACTCGAGACACTTTGGAAACGGAACGTCCTCCCTTGGTTGCATAAAGCAAAATTTCTTCACAGGGACTCTTTTCAATGCGTGGCGTTCTGGTAACGAATTTAACTTACGCGTATGATGACTTATAAGCAGGTATTACAATGACGAATGTCGATTGATGCTTATTTATGCATGTTCGCCAATGGCCATGGACTGTGCTCTTATCGTTAAATTTATGTAGTCACCACCTCGAGCTTGAATAAATAAAGAATTCCTAATCCAGATCAATTGGTAATTTTAGGCAAGAATGCCTTAGTTCACCACAGTATACCAAGTATCGATGAGGCCGTTTTAAGTGTCAAGAGGTATTTTAAGATACCGTTTAAATCCTTTTGTCTTATTTATCAATGATTAAATATTTATTTATCATGTTGTATATTGCAAATAATGCTGTTTATCACTTGCATTTTATCTTGTTATCGAAGAATACAAATCGTGTTAACCTGCCATGTTCAAAATTTACAAGTTATGTATTATTATGTTGATGTGTATGTTTTTAGTATTGATTACACTAATGTATAGTATTTCTACTTTATTTTTAAATCTTCATACCTTTAAATTAACTATACAAATTTAGTCCGTGAGCCCGTTACCCTATCAACTATTCTCAAATATAAGAATTTTTGGGTAACCTGCTCTTCTGAAGTCCTTTTTTCTTAAATGTAAGCAGCATCGTTCATTGCGGCGCTCATTGGCGAATACCTATGTACAGCAGTAGATGTTTTTCGGCTCATATTAACTTTAATAAAGATAAAAACACTTTAACAAACTGTCTATGCAACCCAGCAAAGAAAAATCATACTGAACACATCATAGAATTTAGAGTCGAAACTTGAGAACCAATCTGTCCTTAATTTAAGGAATCAGTTAAACTTCTATTTAACCCTGTAAGAGGATGTTTTTTTTAAATCCATTGTTAATGCTCACCTACTTAATATAAGGGAATTCTTTGCGAAATTTCATATTTCAAGACGCATCGGTTTAAGCTGCGCTTTACCTGTCAGCCAGTGTTTGAGTTTTATTTAGTCAATGTTTGAGTTTTATTAAGGGTCTGTTGTTTCATCAGTAGTTATAGTTAAAAACAGCTTGTTAAATTGACTATTTGTTAATTTTGACAAAAGTCTGTTGTTTGATAGCTAGTTACCCTAACAGGTAGTTATTTTTTTAACATTAGTCAAATAATTTTGACTACTGCCTTCTGGTGTAGTTAACTAATATGGCGGATAGTTAATGTTAATCTTGACAGCTGTATTGTTTCATTCAAACGTTGCTTCGCAATTTATGCATAAGTTTTATCTTTCTCGAATACTAATAAAAATGAATTTAAATATTCAAAGATTTTTGATTTGCACGACGATAGTTCATCGGAAAGCGACGACGAAATAATTGTAGAATATGTACTATTGCGGAAGCCAAAAACTATTAGGCCACGTTTTTCGCAAATGGAAATATGGGACGATTGCTCGTTATTGAATGTCAAAGGAAAGTGTTACGTGGATTGTTAGTGAAATTGGCAGATACATTCGATTTCCTACATCTAGGTAAATGTTTATTACTAATATTATCTTGTTTGTTTATTACTTGTTTATATATTGTACATGTGCAAAAATCGACTAATATTTATATTACATACTTTTTTTGTAGAAATAACGCTGTTTTTCCGTTAGAGCAAATCCAATTAACCCTAAGATTCTATGCCACTGGAAATATTCAGCAATGTTCAGGAACCTATTTGGGTTGTATAAATCGACTGCATGTCGAATTATCCATAACGTTTCAAGAACAATATGTACAAAATTGAAACAATTTATATCAATACCTAGAGGAACAAGAGAAATCAGAGAAACAGTAAAAAAAACAATACAATGTGGCAAAATTACCAAGTGTTGTTGGAGCAATAGATTGCACACATGTCCCTATATACAGCCGTCACCGAATAGATATCTTTGACAACTACGGCGGTGTTGCGATGAAAAAAACAATTGCTTATTTTAAAATAGCTTCCCGAGGGGTCATTTCAGTCTTTTACAATGGCAACATATTTGACAATTGTTAACTTTGACTATTGTTAAAAGTGATATTGAAAAACGTAATCTCTCTCTGTGTGATAGTTAACGCTCTAACTTCGGTCAACCAACAATAGTTAATTTAACTAACAATCTATTTTTGACTATGTTTCAAACAACAGACCCTAAGTCAATGTGTCAGGTTTAAAATATTTGAGATACAAAAGTCAGGCTCAATTATAAGTGGGAGGGAATTATAAGCGTCATATTATTGAAAGAGTATTTGTATATAACTGTTTGGCAAACAGTATATACAAGGTGAAATACTGAAAAAGGAATAATCTTAAACCATAGCATTGTATTTCATAAATCAAAATCAGAATACAGTTGAAAATTCCGTAAGCTGTGAAATTAATGATATATATTTTTTTACAAAGAGAGTCAGCTCTTTGTCTTTTGCGTGAGACGCCTTTAAGTTATTTTATTTATTACAACAGTAGTCATTTTTTTAATTCGTTAGTACCATATATGGCCAAATTTTGAAGGAAGAATATAAATTTTTATTGAATAATATCCAAGGAAACTGTATACATTAAAATCCTTTAAAAAATCCACCATTCGACGATTTATTATAACAAAATTCCAATCTAGTTATTGTTATCATAAACACGTAGATATGTAAACGTCGCGGCCACACTCGCCCGATAACGCGCGCGATTAATCTCGTCCAAGAATACATCGCGAGATGGCCGACCGTTATCAATCTTATCTCTCTTTGATAATACGCCAGTTGTAACCTCGCTTTTGTCCGAGCACCATCGAAAAATGCTTCCACCGAACACTTAAATCATGGTAAGTTTTATCTTCATTGTCTTTCTATGTTACATATGTGTTTATGACGAACGTAATATCCTATAGCAATAAAATACCATAAATATTATTAAATACAAGTCATATTTTACAGTAAATACAAATTATAAGTAGGTAATACTCCAAGGCCTTTCAATTATCATACAATTTATTATAAATGTGTTTTTTTTCACTATATATTATTTAAATCTGTAACTAATATATTTAATGATTAATATTAAATAATGGTGTGTAAATGTATTTTTTATTTTAAATGGGAGTTGAATTGAAAACGGGATAATGTAACTTATAGGTCCATTGGGCATAGGTATACAATGAAGTAAAGAAAGTGGAGTTGAAATGTGAACATTTTAAACAATACAATTGTATAAACATAATATCCATGCTCCGCTTATGGGCAGTGCTTATGAATCTAGCGGCGCGGCGGTGAGGGAATGAGTTCCATACATTTCAACGTAGAAGGTTATTTTTAAGAAGTTTTTTAACAAGAACTTCTATAACGACAAGCTAAAAAAAGTTCTCCGCACCAGCACCAAGTTTGAAGTTAGTTACTGATCCTATCAAATCAAATTAAATTAGTAATTACTAATGGTTATAATCGAGATATCTCGAGGCATCTTCATAATCGAATCATTGCGTTATAGTATATTTCATAATCGCCCACCATTAAAATATAGACAAAAACTCATTGTTACTCAATAAAAAAATTACTGACATTTACTTAAGGCAAAAATTATTAAGAATATTCAATATCACATCAAATTCTTTAGATAAAACACCATCAATTTTATCGATGTAAGAATTTTATCTATTTTAAGAAACTCTACAACTGATATCGTAATCGGTTTCCTTCATTTCTTCCGATATTCTTGTTGTGTTTTTTAAGGTTTTTCTTTTGGTGATTCGTGTATACCAATGCTGGGTGAGGACTTTTTATACTGAGTTTTGGCTGCGTATTCTCGGATTACAATGTAATATTCACTCAATACATTCACCACAAATCATTTTGCTGGCCCAGTGTAAAAAAACGACTATTGAATCAGATGAAACAAGTATAAATTACGAATTTTTGTCAAAATCTTAATCTGTTATGTAGTGGCTTTTATTTTTTAATTAAAAACGATCGTAATTTGTCTTTATATTTTAACCGACTTCAAAAAAAGGAGGTTATCAATTCGACACGTATGCATAAGTATATGTATGTACATAATATTTTTGGAACTGCAATATATTCACATATGGATAATCTATTACAACTTTCAAACAAATACCTATACAAAATTTTATAGGTGTATGTTTGTATGGATGTTATTTGTCCATGCATTCCTCCGAAACGAATAATCAGCTTGTGACCTTTTTAGTAGCTTACATATAGTTTGACTTAGGGAGGGAACATTGCATATTCATCAAAATAAAAAATATTTTTCATTCAGGTATTGCTGACACTGATTTAAAAAAAATTAGACCCCAATTTGTTTTACAACTACTTTTGATTTCGTTTTCTTGATTAATTTCGTATATATATTATAGGCAATTGTTAGAATCCCGGCATTCTATAGAATGCCTGAAGCTAGCAGGCAGTGTATGAAAGTCCTAATTTCATGACTACATTTGTCGCCAAAATGGCCTAGCGGTGTGCCGCCCAGACTTGTACGAACTGTTGTATTGAGGTATGCACGTCATTTATAATAATTCCTACGAGGCCGCGGAGCGGTCGGCGAGCACCACGGTCTCAATAGAATGGGTAGGAAATTTTAGAAATGACGTGCATACCTCAATACAATAGTTCGTACACACCGCTAGGCCAATTCGACGACGAATATAGTCGTGAAAATCAGGACTTGCATTATTCATGTATATTTTATCTCATTCAATCGCAGGCTAAACCCTATACATGTATATGTTTGTCTCAATCACATGACGCTTTGAGATCCCGCCAAAAACCCCAACGTCAAATTCGAAAGGAATCGGAAATATATTTCATACTTTGCCTAAATAGCATTTGGAATTCCATAGAACGCCTAGGCATTTTACAGAATACCGACATTTCATACATTGCCTATAACATATACGAGTATATAAAAATATTATTTAATAAGACTGAGTTAATTTTTTAATGAAGTCGATTAAAACCATTTTTAAAACTTTTTATAATATTGGGAGCTTTTTGCGTAATATTTTAGTTATTGTGGGTTAGAAGTAATAACATTAATTCTGGAATATTACACAAACTACCTAGATAGTTCTTACAAGGAGGCTACCATTTTATTAGAAAACAGAACACACTAACTTTATCAATATGAAACTATACTGACTTGTCAATGGCAGTAATGATTTCTATAACGAGGATTCTTACGCAGGTATTTGCCGATACAACATTGTGCTTTATATATTTATATTAAAATCATACTTATCACTTGTATATTCCTTATTATAATATTTTGTCCTTTTACTATATCAAAAAGATGTTCTTCTTACGGTTTGTGAACATCGCGCGGTATTTACATAATTTTGATTTACCCTCTATTGACAAATACTTTGTTACTGCCAGTATTCAATGTGATAGCCATAAAACAATGTGTTTATTCTGGTTTCTAAAATTTTCTTCATTTAATTAAAGTGTCTCTAAACGATCATTACTATTATGGTAAGTTACTTTGAGAAATAATAATTATTTTGTGTAGTAATTTAGCTTTGTTTTAATCAATTATTATTTAACAAATTAGATGTATTTTAAACGGTGAACACTGGGAGAAGTTATCACTTTGATTAATATATCAACGTCGTTTTAATTATAAAAGATAAGCTTAAATTATCTTCTTGTCACAAATAAGTAATAATAATAATAATAATTTTATAATAAATTTTAAAAAAATGTCATCGTTTTTGTGTATAAATTATAACTATTGTAAATAACTAAAGAAGGAACTTCTCGTCATTGTTATAGACGGTATACAGACTATTTTTAAGAAGTTAAAAATTGCATGTAAATCGAAATGAATAGGCATTGTTATGCTTTTGATATTTTTATTTTGTAAGGCGCTTCATATTTCATTAAACATTTTAATAAAATTATCTATGCCTCATAAATAGTTCCAAAAAAAAACTGGTTCTTAATCTTTTTAAAATGTTTTTTTTTTTCATTATTTCAGGAGCATGAAACGATCATTATATTGAGCGTGTTCAGCTGCGCCTGGATAGTGGTGTTCATTATGGTGGTGGTGCTCTTCACCCAAGTCTCCAGCCTCAGGAAGAAAGTTAATGACATGCAGGCCACCGGCAGGCTTAGAGTCCAGTTAGTAAATATAATTACATATTAAATATCTCACAACCACAATACAGAACACGAAACGATGATTGCTCAGTGGCAGCGTGTCGTACAACACGTCGATTAACGTTAGCTCGAATCCACAGTTAACCTTAGCTTTCAGTGAAGGAAAATATCGTGTTAAAACTATAGCATAATAATATACCATTTTATAAGACCGATAGTTATCTATCCACTACAATTTGGTTATCCGTCAACGAGCACAAAAAATACGGGGGATAGTAATCAAATGGTAAACTATACATCGATTTAAAAATTGAGCAAATTTCTTACGAGTTCTTTTCTATGGTAGATATAATTTCTAGTTGGTGAAATACCGGCGGTTTTTTTAATGGAAACACGGCAAATTGCCTTAAATGTGCCTGATGGTAAGCACAGTATATTCAAAAAACAGTGGCGATCACTGAGACATCAACAACCCATTGCCAGTCGCCACAGTAATGCGACCAGCGTAAATAAAAACGGAATATGTACTATCGCTATTTCCTCGTTCGTTACTCAGCAGAGTCCACGTGCGGATAGGATTGGCTGTGATGCCTCAAATCTTAAGATGTTATTTCACCCCTCTTACACCTTAATACTATAAGCGATAGTACATTTTGTTATAGTAGCTCGGTAAATTGACGGCACTGTCCCTGATGGAGAAACACAGTACAATCAAACACAACGGTAACCACCGAGATATCGGCAGTCCATCGGCGGTCACCACTGTCATGTCATGTCATAAATAATTTATCCGATATTTCTTTGCTACTTCCGCCTGAAACAGATTAACAACGGTTTTAACTATCGTTCTCCTGCAACAAAAAATGTTTGTTATTGATGATTACTGATCACAGGATGATGAGGTTACATTTGAGGGAATACTGGTATAGAAATCAAATATATTTCTACGTACTAACTTTGATATTCGGTCAACTCGGTCAACGAAAGTAAGTGAAAACAGTTTTTTTATTTTTTATTTAAAATATTTCAATATCTATTCTATATATTTTAACCTCCATTGTTATTTATAACCTTGTTTGATAATTACAGGAAATTGAAAATGAATCCTGACAAAAACCACGCGTTCCACAACCCTGGTCTAGTGCCTGATGAAGAGTTATCCCGTCGAGGATACTCCATGTACATGGGCAGCGATGGAGACGTTGAAAGTGGTAGACCTTCGGAGCGGTACGTACAACATTGAGACAGCATTTTGTATTGCTAAACTCGGCTATCAGATACAGATTGGATTTCTATTTACAAGGACATCGTTTTGTTCAGATAGCTACATATAAAGTAAAGCCCGAGTCCTGGAACTTTATAGCACATAATAGAATCTTACTGATTATGAATTTTTGAATTCATAATATTCTATGGTTAGAGAACAATATAAGATATATTTTTTTAAATTCTATTAATGAGTAACACAGTTGACGGTGAACTATATTTTAAGATAATCTTAACGCATGAAAACAAAATATATATTAAAAATTTGACCATATTATAGAAGGCAATTTAGGGTTTTATATTGCTTCACACTGAAAACACAGCCAGATGGATGGCGGATTTATTTTTCTCGTATTAATAGTGGCGACAATCTATACAACAACGGATAAAACTGAAACTACTGTTGTGTTCTACTTAACAGTAAGGTCATGTGGTGGAAAAATACGAACTGAAATTTATCGGTATTTCAATAAATAATACATAGTTCACAGTCGTGGTGATTAGGCCCGTTCGTTTTTCGGCAGGGTTCAGTAATGATACGTTTTCATTGTATAGAATGAAATTCATGACTCATTGTTCAAACCGTGTAGTCAAATTTCATTCTCTTAGCTTCCGAAGATTACATTCTTGTAGATAAGATAAACTTACGTTTTTCATTTATCTTAGTATTTCAAGATAAAGAAGTAAAAAAGTAGTCTAATGTTATATGTTTATTTATTTTTATACCACGTTGGTAGCAAGCTGGTCCGCCCGCTGGTATGAGTTTTCCACGACTTATGGACGTTTGCAGCAACAGAAGCATCACATGCTCTTTGCCGATCCTGTCGAAACTTGCCTTTTCTCTATCGTTTTGAAGAACCCTATACGGTAGTACCCTGGGAAACCCTCGGCACATTCCACATCCGCAATATTCGCGATTTTATTAACACGCTTATATTAGCTTCACTTGTAACTAACTAACAATGTAATAAAATCTTAGAAGTTAATTTTAACCTACTTCTCATTGTCTTATCGAAATTAAACTTTATATATATATGTAGTTCTTCTTGGAGCTGATATGATGATGGAGTAAGGAGGTGGATAGTGGAACACATCAGTAGCTACTAGAAAACCTCTCGAGTTTGGGCTTATATACCCAATATGGCCAAAACACCAATAAATTAAGCTTGGTAACGAGGGTTTGGTGATAGAGCCAGGAGGTGTATAGTGGAACTGTTCAGCTGTTACTAGCAAACTCCTCGAGTTTAGGTTCATATGATTCGTTTTGACAAGCCAAATAGAGTGAGCCTGGTAACGAAATGTTATAATAAGACTTAAAAGTTTTATAATTTTTAGTGCTTAGTTAAAGCGTGTTTTTAGTTTTTTAAACTAATAAAACTTATACATTATAGTAACATCAAAGTAACTGCATTAACTGTTTAATGGTAAGCAAAGTACAATTAACGGTGATCACCGAGAGATCGGCAATCCATCGGCGGTCGTCACTGTCATGCCGGCATACAAACCTTTCGGCACCTGCATAGATCTATACTTGGTTAATGGATTTACACCTGCTGATACTGAAACGCGAAACGCCTAACTGTGCCAGGAATTCACTCGATGTTAGCATATTATTAACCGCAGTATTTTTCTAGGCAGACGGGTGGGCAGTTCGTAGAGGAGTTGACGAGAGAACTGGACAGCAGGCAGCACCGACAGTCCACCGCGCCGCCGTTTCTACTGCAGAGCATCGAGGATAACAAGAAGAAAAGCAAAAATGTGTACAGCCCGACAGCAAACGGCCGACAGAGTGATACGAACCCTAATTTCATTTACTAGACATTAAGTTCTAAACACTATCGATACAAATAATACAAAGGCCGATGAGAAAATAATTATTACTTATTATTGAATCAATTGATAGAGAATGTTTTATACGAAATTTTGGAAAACAACTTATTAAATAAATTAGAACAATTACATGTTGATGGAAACATTCTTACTTCAAGGTTTTGACACATTATCAAAGGTTTTGTTTTTCAATTGAAACTTCTTAGGCTTCGATAATTAGACGAGAATTAAGAATGAGATTTCTAGAATGCGTCACGTTTAGGCACATTTCGTTACATGAGAGAGAAGAAAGATATAGCGTAGCGAGAAGGAGAAACGCAGACAAAGAAAGACATTGTATATTAATTGTTACACAGTTTAGGCTATCCGCGTCTCCCTTTTCAACACGCATTTTCTTTTACTTATCCACTAACAGCGCCCCTAGCTGCAAAGCGGCGAACTAAAATCGTTAGTGAAACAAGTGTTCATTCCGTATTGGAATACTTTTACCCTCTGGTGAGATTGCACTTAAAACTTAATCTATAATTCCAAATAAGGCCAACAAATTATCATCTACCTGACAATAAAATTATTTCTCTAATACATTTTCCACTTACACAACTAAATAAGTGATGACAAAAATCATTTAAGATAACGAATGACAATTCGAGAGCGGTGTAGTCAATAGTCATTGTGCCTTATTGATCATTCTCTTAGCATCATTGTTCCAAACAAATCATTATATAACTGGGTCAGCACTTCGAACGCTTCTACACGAATGTAAAACGAAGAAAATACGTTATTACGATCAATATGCACATAGTGAAATAATTGAAGTGTCTCGCTTTGGCACGTCAAGTTCGGAATAAGACACTGTGTATCCGGATACCATTTGTTGTCTACCATGACGGCAACGACTGTCTATAGATCCTTATATCTGGCAGCCACCGCTTGAAATGTACTTTCTTACCTACAGATGGAATATAATAAATAATATTGTAAAGTGTATATAAGCCGCAATACATAAGTGCCAAGACTACTGATAACTTCATATAAACAAATACATTTGAAAGACCTCAGAATAAAAGTAAATTTAAAGACAATCAAAATCTATCGCATAGTTTTTTGATGATTCTGCATTTAAAATATTTTAATTATCAAATGATATGTCTTTGTTTATTTATATTATAGAGTTGGAAATAACACAATCGTATTTATTACAAATAATTTTTTAATCGGCATTCAATTTGTTACAAGAAAAATTGAATGTAATTGAACTGAATTTGTCGTTAATCCATACGGGATGATGACGCAATAAAAATTAGTTTTGCCTCCAAATTCGGCATATATGCCGAATAACATAGCGGACGGGTTAAAGGTGGAAGAGGTAACACGCTTCTGACGACGTGTGCTTTGTGTAGCACTACGTCTTTAATATAGGTTATGAATGTTCTTAAATTGTGCTTTTGACATACGAAAACACATGAAAAAGCGAGCTACATCTGCTTCTATGAGAATATAGCATTCACCAAGTTCCTCTCGTTTTTATTATTTACGTTGTGAACCCAATTTTTTTCATTTTTAACTCACTGATCTATATTATCAGTGCTCCTAACAAGTCAATCAGACAGATATTACATCATGTTACCTAGTAGGTAGGTACGTAGTAATTATTAGTTTGAGACGTCTCAGACGTGTGCGTCGGCTTGGTGTATTTCTCTCCTAAATATGCTCACAATTAGCAAGAGGCGTCACGTATTATTAATACCACGATAAACCACCGGCCAAAAATACGCTTTGCAACCCGCGACCGCGCTTTCATTGTTATAATGGGTCTTATATGTATTTATAATTTACAACCTATTACCTGCGACTTAGTTCCTGTTGTTTTGAAAATAAAACGACTTCCACGCCATCTGTTATAAATTGGTTGCTCTAATATAGAAATCTTCTCGTGCACGCTATGACTTACCAAAGTTACATCGCAATTGAATGTGCAGGAACTCATAGACTTAAAAACAGAGAATAAAAACAAACCTAAATGTGTATGCAAGTGACCTAAATGACGTCATCGGTAAGAAATCTTTCTACCAAAAACCGTGGAATGTAAAACTATATTGTCTTGTAATTAATCGACGATCGAGGACGCAAAATCGTTGATTATTTATAACACAATATTTTTATCCAGTTTCACTAATATTGTTGTATTAATTATTAATAGTTATTTAATATTAGATAACAAGCTCGTGTGAAAATGCATTAAGAATCTTTTGTTTTAATTTTCAATGGAAAATTAAAATGAAAAGAAACGAAATATCTTTTAATTTAATGTTTAGGTACAAATCATATATTTAAGCATTATCATTATTATTTAAGAATAAAGTTTTAAACACTATTATGTTTCATTTTATTCAATAAAATTTACATTATATTTATATACTAGCAGTGCCCGCTCGCGTGGACTACATAATGATGTCAGTCGAGAACACGTGCGAATCGTGCTGCTCCCGCTCAAAAGACGAAAGATAAAAATTCTTATTGTGAGTGATCCTTAGAAGATAGATATGTGCTATTTTTGACTTTTTTTTAGGTCTTATTAAGATCTAAACAGCTGACACAAGCGTTCTAGCTAAGGTCAGAGTCAAGTGCACATAGCAAATTATCGTAAGGTTAATAATCGTAATTCAAATTATCATAAAGTTAAGTCAATTAAAAGATCAGATTCCATCTTAACACAATTCGTGAACACTCACTTTATTCAGAAAGATTCGAGAATCATGTAAATATGTGGTACACCAGAATTTGTAAGAATTTGAATTTGCTAATTTCTATAAAAGTAAAATGGTGACCAACCTAAGCTTGGAGCGGAGTGAAATTTAATCTAAAAAGGGGAAATATAAAAGAACATAGAAAATACAATAATAATTATCCTTGAACTACCAATAATATAATTGTTTGTAATTATGATTTATGAGTAAACACGTAAATAATCTATAAAAAAATAAAAATGTTAAAGTTCCTACTTATGTTAGAAATCCTAAATCTCCAAAAGTTCAGCACTGATTGCTTTGAAACGCGCGTATTTTTTGTGAAAACATAAGATATTCATTTCAATGATTAAGGAGTGATCTTTTGAGTAGTGGATAAGGTGTGTATTTATGATTTGTTCCATGTCTTTGCACAAGACTTAAGTTACGGCGATTGGATAAAAGATGTCACACATTGGCATCTCTCCAAATTTAGGCCAAACAGCAGAGTTGTAGCACAGGCAGTATAGACGTGTCAGTGCTGAGGCCTCCTAGGCTGCACAGTTTTGAAAGAATACCTCTGGGATACCATTATCACCACTGGTTTTCCAAGCAAGCGAAAGTAGCTCTCTGCGCACGTTACTTTGCCTAATACATATATTGGTCATTGTGACAACACCTTTTGGTAATATAGGCGGTTGCGACCTACGATTGTCAAGCCTGGAGTTAACTGCGAAGATGTTAGCCAATAAAGTAGCTTTCTTGCATGTGTTGTGGCCGATTATCTCAGCGGGGCAGCGATGGTTAATTAAAATAGGTTTATATTTATTTGGTCATACCCCAACAGTTACTACTGTTAGTCGGTCGTTCCACTAATTTCTGGCCAAAAAGGACGACGCGCTGGGCATCTGTTATAATTTAAAGTTGAGTAAAGTTGAATTTAGGGAGATGTTGTTGAAAGCTTTATTTGCACGACACTTGATCGCTTAACGATCGTTTAACGCTTGGAAGTCGCATAAGAAGTTTCACTTCAAAAAGGTGTGTGTGCGATTCACACACGATAGAAGTGAAACTTAATTTTAAAAGACATTTTCTATTTTATTTATACAGTGTGCAATATACATACACACCGACATTTACTCTCTCGCTGTGGCTCACACAAAGAGGAGAGACCGATAATGTGCGTTAAACGTTTAACGTTCAACATTTCATGTTTAACGCTTGGAAGTCGCATAAGAAGTTTAACTTCAAAAAAAAAACAAATACATAAATGAAGTATACATATCGACAAGTTAAATTCCGTTAATCTTTACAAGATTGCGCCTCGTCATCAGAAAGGTATAGATTACACGCTAAATTTCTCAAGTCATTAAAATGAAAGTGATCATCATTATGTGGAATATTTTTTGTCCGGGTCAAAGACTTTTTCACTCAGAACGTCTGTTGAAAATCTATCACCAATTACATTACATTAATAATATGAAACTAAAACTCTATCATCTGAAAAATATTTAAATGAACTCACCAGATGTTTTAGCAGTTCCACCGGCGCAATAAAAACTTGCCGTGAGAACAACCATTGAATACCACACCATCTTCGAAAATACAAGTATTTATTATTAATAAACCAGAAAGGGTAAGGATGCAGTTCAATCCCTAAGACATTCACGAACACAGAGAACAAACCTATACCGATAGGAAAAGCTGCTAATGAGAAAACGACTGTTGCTGCTACTTATGTAAAACTAATGCACTAATAATTTAAATCTTAATTGAATAGTATTTATTATATGGAATTGTAAACAACTCGACAATTTCTATGTGTATATTTTAAATATGTTACTTGTACTGATATAGATGCTTATTGGATTATCTAAGATCTACAAATAATATTTTTACAAATTTCCCTCACTGTATCTCTGCATAAGCCCTATGGTCTAGTGCAAAATAGAACCATCACGTCGGTAAAAAGATGCACTACAAATATTGTAATTGAATTATACCTATACGTTTAAAACCACATCGAATTGTCTTCCAATAAATACGTATTTGTGTGTGTGGATAAAAAAGAAAAGTTATAAAAAAATCTAAATACACCAACTTTGTTTATAATCATTCAGTTTACCTTATAGAAAAATAAAAGTTTAAAATTAATAATTAGGAATTACTCACCGTTTCCAAAGCACTTTACGAGCACACACCAAGTTAACAGAGGAGCGAGTCAAATGAAAGTAAGATGACAGTGATCTGCGACATTCTATATAAGCTCCACTTATTGCTGGAGACGAAGTGTCCGACAAACTCGATATCAAATAAAGTGTTTACTGCCTACCTGCGTCGAATTGTTGTAACAACTTTAGACCAGTGTCTGATGTCGGCAAATTCAAGTCTCGGCTTGTAACAATATATTTTTCTCAATTCGTGTACTTACTTGAATTTAATTAGTTAATGCTATCAATTGACAGTCAAAGAAAAGGTTTAAGCGGTTAAAATCAAAGAAAACTATCTGTGTTGATTCAGTCCGCGCCTTCCCTCGGGAAGACCATTTTGCTTGATTTGCCGGCTTAATTATATTATGTTCAAAACCGATTAATTATTTATATCCAAATAGTACAGTAATATTAATTATTCTACGAAGACTAGTGGGCAATGGCATTCTGCTTTAGTTAATAATTCTATCTCAGCGACCGTATTCATTTGCAGTTTAGGCTACAACAATACAACATATGTCTTTATAAAGATTGTGAACGTAACTTGTGTAACATTGTCTATAATAATTTTAGATTACTATGGAAATTTATTTGGAGATTATTCTCTATTTGGGGCAGTCAAACTGGTGGACTACCTCCACCCTACAGAAGATCGCAGCCAAATAACCTTGAGTTATGTTCTTGCGGTGTGTAGGGTTGCCAGAGCACCTGGGGAAGGGGAGTTCAAGATCGGCAACACACTAGTGATACCAATGGTATTACAAGCGTCCATAGGCTACGGTAATCGCTTACCATCAGGTGGGTCGTATGATAGTATGTCACCTCAGTTATATTTAAAAAAACATCCACATTTATTTATGTGCACATTAAATAGTGTAATTGTAGTATAATGATACACAATGTTCATCAAACTTGTAAATTCGACGTACGTAAGCTATAATCATACATCAGTGTCCAAAGGGAAAGTCTCGTTCAAACAACGCGGGATATAACATTATCCAGCTTCACTTCCTTATAATAACATAATCCAAGCTGTAGTACGATTTGAAATCATTCGAAAAAAATTCATCAGCAAGGTCCTTTAGCCTCGAGTGCATACTTCTTCGGCCTTTTTATTTACAAAATTGAGTATAGACCTATTAGTAATACTAAGTAATTAAGTTACTTTAGGGTATTATTATTTTGATATTGTAATATAGCGTATATGAGCACACTCATACCCGACATTTAAATGTCGATATAATCGAGATTCATAATATATTGATACGATGATAGTTCAGTGATAGGGTATTCAGATATGTTGTCGATTGACGTAGGTTCGAATTTAACAATAAGCCTGAGCTTTAGGTAAAAGAAAACATTGTTTTTTTTTTCCGAACTGACTTACTGTTAGCCTTAGGGGCTCTGGAGCCTTTGCGGCTTTTACAGCTTCACCGGGCTTGGGGGCGAGCGCGGAAGGCACTCAGCCGCGAAAGCTAGGCAACAAGCTCCAAGGGTGCCAAAGTGGCCGAACCTCGGCTTGGGCTGTTGCCGATTATGCGAAAAAGTCGCGATCTGACTAAATCCCTATCCATAGAAATTCGAGCTAACTAACTGTACAAATATACATGTTCCTGCCTTCTGGGAGGAGGAAGAAAACATTGTGAAGATGGCATGATGGTAGGTAGGGCGTTTTCCAATCCCCACATGTCTAGCTAACACCATTAAATTGAAACATTGTCGCCAAGCTAGCCGCTCTAGGCTTAGCGTGTGGCCATCTTTGACCACTTCATCACTTAACATCAGGTGTGATTGTCATCATCTACCCCTATTAAGTATAAAAAAGGATTTCACTTTCACGAACAACTGTCGGAATACATCGAAAAGTGCTTCGCAACAGATTCAATAGAAAACTGGTTAGCACAAGAAGGACATTATAGGCACTTTAATTATTATTTTTTTAATTATTTTTTGCAAGTTGTATTTGCTGGCATGTTTTTTTTTTAATATAAAAGGACATCAAAGTTTGAGCGCCAAATGTTTGTTAGGGTAATGATTGCTAGTAAAATTGCTAGTAAAATATGGCTGAAAAATAGCGATGTTCGATGATTTCTGTTAATCTATGACGAAGACCCACGTATTATGGTTACATCGTTTTATATATCTTTATACTAGCTGTGCCCGTGACTTCGTCTGCGTGGACTTCAGAATTGGGACTTTACCAGGATCAAGAAGTATGCTATGTCTTGATCCGGGTTATAAGCTGTCTGTGTGCCAAATTTCATCTAAATCCATTTAGCCGGTTTTGGCGTGATTGAGTAATAAAACAAATAAACTCACTTTCGCATTTATAATATTACTAAGGAAGTATGGATTTTTTTTTTCTGCGTGTATGTAAATGAACTCATCCTAAACGGCTGGACGGATTTTGAAGATTTTTTTTGTGTGTGATTGTATGAGTTGCTGGGTGGTTTAGATTCGCAATTGTACCCAGTAGATGGCGCTGCGATTGAGTACTGGGATTTTTTTAATTGCAGGCAATCCAACTATCTTGCAGGACAACATCTGTCAGGTCCGCTTGTGTATAGGTATATACAGTGGTGGTCATATAATTAGAAACACTTCTTATGAATAAAGAAAGTATAACTTCAACGTACAAATATTCGTAAAAAATATACACATTCAATAATGAATAATAAAATTATGAAATAATATAGCCACTCAAATAAAGAACTCATTAAATGCATAAAATATAAAACATATCTTACTTTTAATTATAAAATGAGTCTTACACATGTAGGAGTTTATTTTCTGTCGAACAGAAGAATAGCTGAGCATTTAAATTGTTCTGTTAAGAATGTTTTTAATGCAATTGATCATTATAAAACACATGGAACTGTTGAAAATGTTCTTAGAAAGGCTCGGCCAAGAAAAACTTCTCCCAGAGAAGATACGCTAATCGTTCGTGTTTCTAAAAAAGAACCCTAATAAAGGCTCCAACCAGATTAAAAATGAAGTTTTGACCCGACAAACATCTCGTCAAGACTGATACGCCGACGATTAGTGGAAGCTAAATTGTTTGGAACAATCTCTCGAAAGGTACCGCTTCTTACCAAGCAACACCGAGAGAAGCGATTATTATTCACTAAAAAATATGTTAATTGGACGGTACGAGAATGGAAAAAAGTGTTATATTCCGATGAATCAACAATAAATATGGTAAATTCCGATGGAAAGCGCTATATAGACGTCCTGTAAAAAATGCTTTTAATTATAAATACACAAGGAGTATAGTCATGCACGGTGGCGGTAACATTACAGTTTGGGGTGTTTTTCGGGATGTGGAGTTGGACCCGTTCGGAAGATTGAAGCTATAATGGATCAATTGCAATACAAAAATATCTTAGAGCACACTCGGATGATCATTTGCCTGTAACCTGGATCTTTCAGTATGACAATGACCCTAAACACACGGCCTATAGCGTCAAAAGTTTCCTTAGCGAACAGCGTATATCCGTTTTAGACTGGCCAGCAAATAGTCGGGATTTAAACCCGATAGAAAATCTCTGGTATATTGTTAAAAAGAAAGTCTCAAACAAACGTAACACCAGTCAAAACGAACTATTTAGGGGGAAGTGGGGCAGATTGATACAGAAAAATTCAATGTCGTATTTTATGCATAAATAATTAATAAAAGATTATTATTTTATGTTGATTGAATGTTAAATTTTATCAAAATTATAATATGAGTCATAAGAATCATTAAAGTTAAATAATAATGAGAATAAAATTAATTTAATAAAAAATGGGTTTTGTATCATTGTGCCCCATACGTGGGGCACAATGATACATAGAATGGGGCACTTTAGTACGACAATATATATGTACGAATATATAATAGGAAATAAGGTTTAACTGGTGGACATTATAATAAGACAAGATTATTAATAAAGGAAAAATTATATCTTTCAAAGGCTTTTCTCTTTAAAACAAAACTATAGAAACTACTATGGATTTAATTATTTAATAACTACAATAAAAAATGTTTAGGTACAGTCAATCTTGCACCATTGGTAACAGTTCCAGGTATAAGCTGAGCTCTATTCAGTGATGACAAGTTCCTAAAGGTATCTCAATTTATGCTGGCACCATTACCACCGCTGTGTGGTTGAACGTTATATACGTTTAAATTATTTCAAAAAGTACAAAAGAAAAAAGTTCGAGACGTTTCCTTTAAAGAAATAGTAACTGCTAAAGCACAGGTATTGCAGTTGCAGCTGCAAAATAAACGCTTGTCTTATATTCACACAAACACAAACTTAGTAGATGCAGGTTTTTTCGTAGATATAGGGTCAGTTTCAATTGCAGATATTTCATTTTCTTCACAATTTCGGCAGCATTAATAATTACACTAGTATCAGTATCCACAAATACGACTTCTATTGTATTTACCCATTTTATCACATTCGTGTTGCTTACATGGATGTGATTAACACGTATCAATGTGCCCCGTGTATTGATGTATCAATGTGCCCCAGCAGATAATTTAAAAAAATAAATAAAAAATTCAATAAAACCATCGAAAACATTAAAAAATACTTCTAATACCGAATGTTGGATAGATTAACTAACGCATCGTAAGTTTAAATCTTAATTATATCATATAAAACAGCAGAGAAATACTTTCAGATACTTAAGTATTTTTTAGTTAGTCGCACTAAAAACACACTTACTCTGTTCCAACGCTAACGGTTAACAAGCGGTCAGCGTGGTTATAGCTGTGGAGCTAAGACATGTATATGGACGTTTTAGTTTTGTCGGGTCTCTAATAATGTTTGTTAATATTGAAATATTGTTGGTGTATCAATGTGCCCCTTGTATCAAAGTACCCCACTTCCCCCTATATGAAGCATTTGTTGAAGCATGGAATTCAATCCGCCTAGAAAAATGTATGAAATTGATTGAATCAATGCCACGTCGTTGCAGTGCTGTTATTGATAATAAGGGATACGCCACTAAATATTAATTATAATTATTGGTAGGCTGTGGATAGTAGCTATTTCGTAAATAACAATACTAATTACAAATACTTAAAAAATATTGTTTTTTATACTTTTTGTTGTTGTTTCTAATTAGTTGACCATTATTGTTCATACCTTAAAACTGATTTAAATGTTTGTCCGTAATGTACCTAATATTGAAACTGCACTTGTGTAATGGGATTTATATTGTTTTTCTAATAAATGATAAATCGTTGAACACATTGTTGTCCTATTTATTGTTTAATTTCAAAATAAAAACGATTGTGGTGAAGTATCTTACACACTGTCAAGGACCGTTGGTAGTGTTTCTAATTATACGACCACCACTGTATATATAACTTGCTATGCCCACGGCTCCACTCGCGTGGACAACATGTTGGTCGAGCGCACACGCGAATTGTGCTGTCTCAATAATGTTTATTGTGGGTGATGCTTAGAAGATAGACATATGCTATCGCTGACATTTATGTAGGTCTTTTTAAGATCTACAAATATATAGTAGATTAATTTGATATATCTTGTATGGTTTACTCAGCATAAGCCATTCAGTCGCCCCAAAAGCATATTTTTTCCAAATTGATTCCCTATTATCGTCACTGCTTATTTCATATGTTACTTTATGTACCAAAAAATATCCAATAACCTGGCCAGATAACATATCTATGAATTAAAGAAAAGGTAATATAAATCGGATAAGTGGTTTTGGCGTGAAAAGAACATAGACGGACAGACAGACAGAGGAACGTAGAGTTTTATATGTATATATACCAAATTTATATCTCTATTTAAATCTCTAGAGCATGCAGTGGCTATTTTTGTCATGGAAACAATGTATAAAGGCCATGTAGATTAAAGGCCTGTTTTGATAAGGCAAGCTTGACCATTACAAATAGAATTATTTTCGAGGCTTCAATAAATATAGACATGTCTGAGAATCGTGTTTGTACTACTGACTACTAATGGCTGGGTGTTATAAGAAGAGGTGTGCGACAGGGTTGAATTCGCATGTGAGCAACAAGTGTATCCTCTGTATCCGTATATAAGCAGGCAACGACCGGCTTGAAGAAATTCTCGTTGGAGTCATCTTATAGTGAGGATCTCTATCAATCGGAACACGCTCATTCGTGCTGTCTGACGGTAAGAATGCCTTACTGTGGAGGCTGTGCCTGTGGCCGGTGATGTGATAAACAGTTCAATCTAGCGAGGCTCACGGTGGCTCTAGGGAAGGTTGAGGCCACTGGGGCAACCCCAAGTAAAACATTTTCCCTTTCACTATTTACTAAATGCACCAAAAGAATTATAACTTCAAGAACAAATATCCAAATAATACAATAAAACAAAATTTCTGTTAATCCGAAATGTATTTTATTTAAATACCTTCATTTAAAACTTCACTTAACATTAGTCTGAGTAGATCTCAACACTTGGATAAAGATATATCTTTATTTGTAATCTCTATTTTGATTGATGAGATACTTTCTTTACTAGGATCAATGTCAATTTTTAATTCTCCTAACCCTATATCAGGTTCTTTCTTTCTTAAAGTCTCCATCTCTTCTTCCCTCAGCAACTGTACACCAGACAAAGCTTGAAAGTTCTGCAAATTCTTTATCCATTTCTCATTGTTTATCAGTGCAGGTTTTTGGTCTCCATTATCATTAAATAAAGCCAGTGATAACTCTTTTATATTTTCTACATTCCGTATTAATTGCTGGTCATTTTCTTTTTCTTTCTGTGCTTTCTTTAATCTCAGCTCTTTCTGTTTGTTAACTGATCGAGCATCACACTGACTGTCTTCAGAGTCATATGCTTTGTTCATCCTATCAATATCAGCCCAAGCAGCCGAGGAAACCACAGAGCCAGCCACTGATGCAGTATCCTGTGCAATTCTATTATTGCTGTATATCTCATCTTGGGGAAATGTATTATTTTCAATTTGAAGAAACTTCAGTTCCTCACACCCAAAAGGAAATTCACACTCTACATTTTCACACATGAGGAGTTTTTCATTGAAATTAATATAGAACATCTTGACTAAAGAATCACAGAGTGGACATACCTGAAAAATTATATAAAATGTTTAAACGTACCATTTCATGTGTATTATTCATAATCAATGCTGTGAATATGTCTTTATCAATAATTCAGATACAATTTATAATTGCCATAACTTCAGACAGATCAAACACTGTGTATTCATATTAACCTTTACTTAAAAAAATATTATTCTCAAATAGATAAAATGATAAAAAAAAGAATATTATGTCCACTACATTCAAGTTGCAAGTCTGTCACTAAAAAATGGCATGATCCTGCAGCTACAGTTGAAAACCAGCTCCCTAATTAGGATTAGCAATTTGCTGTCTCACCTACATCAACATTTAATATTACATAAGTTTGTAGTCAATTAATATGCAATCCTAAAATAAATAAATATTAAAAGAGTTTAAGATATAGAAATAATTTACCTGCAAACCTTCTTCAATAATAGTAACAGTTTCATTTATATTGTTGATCAACTGAAATTAAAATTAAGAAAACATAAAATGGACTAGTTAGATTAACATATTACTTTTTTTATGACAAGAGCAATCTTTCTGAATTATTTTGTTATAGATTAATCCTACTATATAATATTATAAATATGAAAGTTTGTATGTTTGGATGTTTGTTAAGCACGCAAAAACGGCTGAATGGATTTTGTTGAAATTTGGCACTCAGGTGGTAGTTTATAACCTGGATTAACACATAGGATTTTTTTATCCACGTAAACGCCTTAATTTTTATTTCTCTTTGGACCCATTTCTGAAGTCCAAGCAGAAGAAGTCGCAGGCAGAAATCTCGATATGAAACAAAACTATGATTTCAAATACTTACATTAGATTTTTGGAATGCCATGGGTGAATCTATTATATCCTTATAAAATTCTCCTATATGGTATATACAAGTGTATCCTATGCCCTGTGGGTTAAAAAATTACAAATCTGTTTATTTTTCTTCATATTAAATGGCAACGTGTGTATGAAAAAATCTGTTTATTTATAATTTTATATCGAAACGACAAAAAAATTGACATTATGACAAAGTTGCCAACCTCAATTTTAGAAAAAATTAAATTAATAGATGAAGTGCCAAAATTTTCTAGAAATTGGTAGACTGTAAAATGAAATTACAGTAGGTCTTTATACCCTTTCACTGTATTAAGATTTTTAACCGTTAAAAATAGGTAAATTAAAAACTGATCTTTAAGAACTTATTTATTTATTTAAGTTTAAACAGAGTGTCTGCAAAATCTGTTCTTCTGTCTAGTTTTTATATCAATTTTTATGTGGCAGAACTAAAATACTTCTGGCTGGAAACAATTAGTATCTCAATAACCATAGTTCAGAATATTATACTTTTAATTAACAAGATTTTTTAGCGGGATCTTTAAGTGTTAAGGGTCTTTGTTATAATTCATAAACTTATGCTGTTTGGCCCTTTATTATGTCATTTTGTCGGCATTTTACGTGATGTAACTTGGTTATCGTGTACAAGTGAATTGAATTATAAATAATAACTGGAAACATGCACTTTATGTCACCACAAAAACTCCCTGAAAAGTATTATTAAGGGGTCGCCATACTGTTAAAGCTATGTTTGAAGATTGACAGAAAAACAACGTCCGGCTTAGTTGCATGGTCTTAGATACCTTTGCCTTTTCCTTTCACGAAGAAAGGAAAGAACAACACCATAAAAACATGGTTACCAATATTTAGACTTTGATTGTTATATATATTTATTATGTATCTAATATACTTGTAACAAACTGCAATATTACGTTAAGTGGAGAATTATACAGTTTATTTACCCACACATATATATATATATATAATCATTAAGGTTTGCCAGTGTGCGCGCATCACGCAAAACTACTGGATCCTTTGGTTATTGGTCAATGCTACTGGATAGATTTTGATCTTTTTTTTTTATTTTACTACTTAAATACTTGTCTTTATCAAAAAAATCACGATTTCTTCATAAACAATAATTCTCTAGTCCACGCGAGCGGAGCTGCGGGCGCAACTATTTATTAATAGAAGAAAAAAGTCTTTCACGATTGTTCACCAAATTTCGTACTTTTCGTATGCATACAAAAATCATGCAATTGGAATGGAGCGCTCTGTCAACATTATTACTTGTTACTAAACTTGTCATTCTGTGACTCCTCTCAATGTTTGTCACAGAGTACATTTGTATATAGGAGAAATGCCTGTTTCATTGTAGTATTAGATTAGGCTAATATTTAGATATTCCTATTAGGAAATATATTCGTTATCTCATTTTAGGTTACCGTAATAATAGTCACCGGACTCAATATTCACTACCTACTCGTATCTAATACTGATATTAAATATACTTATTATCTACTTATAGAATGTGAGTAGGTATGTACGGTTATTAACCGTATGCTTATATTATCGAAATGAAACTGTGATTAAACTTTCCGTCGTAATAAAAAGTTACGAACTGTCAATATCGAAGACTTAGGTATATTACGAGTAGGTATGCATATGTTAAAAAAATGTCACATGTAATGTAAGTCCTACAATTTTTGATCAATCTGTTTAAAAAAACATATTTCAACTAAAAATATTCATTATTTGACTTATTGCTTAATTGTGTGTCCCAGGTAAACATAATCTTCAACAATTTCAAGCGTATAGTCTCTGATCTTCACGGGAGTTGGCACTATTAGCTATTAAGAATAGCTACATTTAAGTGGCAGTGGGCTGGCCACGTAGCTCGTAGAACAGATGGCCGATGGGGTCAAAGAGTTCTCGAGTGGCGGCCACGTACCGGAAGACGCAGCGTGGGCAGACCCGCCACAAGGTGGACCGACGACCTGGTAAAGGTTGCGGGAAGCCGCTGGATGCGGACAGCACAGGACCGGTCGTTGTGGCGATCTTTGGGGGAGGCCTATGTCCAACAGTGGACGTCTTTCGGCTGACATGGTGATGATGATGATGATTGTTTATTATAAAAACAAAATTATTATCGTCGCTATCGAAGGCGGGTGGGAGATCGGGGCCCCTTTCGAGGGGCGGCATTAGGGCGGTAGCTTCTAACTTCAGAGAGCGGGCGAGGTTCCAGTAAGCCAGATGGGACGGCTTGAGACCCTCTAAGAGGTTATCCCACCGGTGACCTCTGAACTCGTCGATGCGAGTTCTGACCTCTCTCTGAAGTCGTCGTAACCTACGGGTGTTATCCCTCGTTGGATAAGAATCATGTGCACGTATCGTGGCGTTCTTTTCCGTGATTAACGCTCGTAAGCCGGGGGGGAGTATAAAGCGGCGATCGTTTCGAGGCCTCCCTTACACCGGTTTGGAGGTAGTTGACCAGGGAATCTATCGCTAAGTCGGCACCTGCTGTTGATTCTAATACGTCGGGGATTCTAGCTAAGCTGGACGGGGTCGCGTTATCCGTTAGGTAGCGATTTAAGATCGCGTAGTCAACTACTTTGACTTTTGGCGGACTGGGGTCGAATGGTTGCCCGAGTTGTAAAATAACCGGGCGGTGATCGGAGTCTAGTTCGTGTACGACTTCTATAAGTCGTAACCGGGATGCGGCGGATTACAACCCGGAGGTGACGCTCATCCTCTAGGGTGTACGAGTAGTAATGTAGGTTGCTTGCTCGGAGCAACTTTGTGAACTGACGGTGTTCGTCAGAGGTAGTTAATTGAACTCGGATACCGTTGGCCGTGTTAGTGGCCGAGGTATAGTTGATTTTCATGTCATTTAGTTTTTTCGATAGATTAGTCCAGACCGACTTGTCTTGGACTACAACCGGCGGAGGACGACGCGCCTTTCTGCCGGCAAAGGTACCGGCAGGCGCTGAGGGTGCTGCGGAGCGGGGGGCGTGGCTATTAAGCCCGGTTTTCTGTGCCTTTTGTGGGCGGGACTGAGTCTCCGGAGACTCGGGACGCAAACGCGTTGCCCGTTTGGCGGGCTTGTTTTTTTGAACGAGGGTGAAGCCCTCGTTGTCTGTAGTGGTTTCGGCATCCATAACATCGGAGCGGGTTCGGGATCCGGACTAGCGGGCGAGTACCTATTGTTCGTAGATACTAGCGTCGGCGTGTCCGCTTCGGGAACTAACGCCGCGAAAGAGTTATTGATCGGTAGCGCAGAGGGCGCTGGGATCGTGGCTTGATTGCCCGGGGAACGCGAGTGCGATGACGGCCGTTTGTATGGCGTCTGACGGTGAGCGCGGGGTGCCGTTGAGCGGGAGCGCGAGACGGGCTTCTTGTCCGTCGCGTGGGGCACGGCGGGGTCGCTGGAGGCCTCGGTGGCCTGTGCGACAGCTACGGCAGGTTGCGCGGCCGCGATGGCCCTATTGAAATCCGTCCATATCGACGGGTGTAGGCTTGTTGCGAACGCAACGAAGCTTTCCAGGTCTGGCGAGTTTGCCATTCCGGCGGTGGCGGTTGGGCGGGCGGGTGTGAAGTTAAACCTCCCTGCCCGAGAGGCAGGGGGGTGCGCCGAGTGAATTTAAACGGCTATCCCGAGCCGTGCAAAGGGACCTGCGGGTCACGGTGTAATGACTCGCAGGAAAGAACCTAACGGGCCCTACGTGGAGGTCCCTATCAATCCCGAGGCAGAGAACGCAGCCGGTATAAATACCTAGCTACGCCCAAACAGACACTCGGGGATGGAATGTGTAGCAGGATAGGTAGGGTGGGAAGGAGACACTTGGGACTTGACTATGACTCTATCAAGGGCCAAGGTTCCCAAGCCCGGCCAAGTACTGTCGTTTGCCTCTGAAGGAGGCAACCGAGGGGCGCTTGTCTGCTTCAGTCCATAGATTACTATTTATAGCTGAGAGATTGAAGGTAGCGGTGCTCGGTCACACGGTCAGGGACGCTGGGAAGGGGCACAGATAGATCTGCGCTAGAGTCGATGCGCTTGGGTGCGCGTTACAATTGTCATTTCGTCATTTTCAGTTTCTGGTTTCTATTGTTATTTTGTGCTTGTCAATTGGTATAGTTTGTGGACTAGTCCGGCATGCCAAACCTTGTCAAAGACCTTGGAACGACGTAGTAAACCGCAAGCTTACGACGTGCTTTGTAGAATTCGCTGAAGTTAAACGTGATGTGTTCCGTGAGTCGGTGCACTTGATGTGTACACGAGTGTTGGGCACGGAAACTGCTCGGCTAAACACTAACAATTACTCGCTTGGGGCAGCACAGTCGGTAACTCGATACATGGTACGAATTTGAATATGACAGTAACTATTTCAGAATTATTTCCGATTGCTAGGTGGTGTACAGTTACATGGTTAGGCTACCGAACTGCTCAGGTGGGAACAAATTTTTGTCGCTTATGACGGATTTGAGGCGGTTCAAAAGGAGCATCTAATTGATCGAATTTCTCCCCGTTAAAGGTATTAAACGAACTGTTGACGAAAGTATGTACACAATTAAGGTACCTGCTACGATAACCGACTCGCCGAGGGAAAAGAGAGCCTTCAGATCAGACCGGAGGAGTGCTTTATTCGGCGAGAGGTATGCACACACCAGCGTAATTGACGGATGGCCAGTCATGCCTAGTCTACAGATTGAAACTTCCATATTGATAAGGTCGGGAGGGTCTACTGGCGTACAGGAGAGGGAACGCTCATAGTAAATGACGGTGTCGCCACCTGTGGCGCGAGCGGTCATTTCTAACTATTTGGTAGTTCACTATCGTGGGATTGCGCTAACTCGGTTTCAACAGTGTTTCTTGTACAAGAAACACGTCTATCTGCCGTTCTCGTAAGAAGGTTGCTATAAAATCGTGTTGAGGGGTGATATTTCAAGCCTTAAAAAAGGAAAGATTCAAACTCTTATGTTTAATTCTATCCATTTTTGATTATTTGTTTACAGAGGCGCAGACCAGACGTTGTAACGTCGCTGCGACATTCGAAAAGCTTTTAATTTATTGAAACCGTTCTGATTCGATTTGATACCGAGTAAGTATGGCAAAATTAATTCGATGCTTCTTCTTCTTCTCAATTATGGCTTCGCACTATTCGTGCATTGGGCCAGTGTCAAGTATTTTATATTTGTAACCAAAGCGAGGGAAATTTTCCAGTCTTATGTCGAATTCAGGGCCCTAACAAGATGGCGGCTCCCTTGTTAGAACCTTCCAGGGAGTTTTTGTGGCATATCAGAATTCATGTTCTATGTTATTATTTTCAATTCACTTCACTTGTGCACAATAACCAAGCTTTATTATGCAAAATGCCACCTGTTTTACACAATATAGGGTCTAAAAACACAAATTTATGAATTAAAAACAAAAACCACTACATGACAGTCTGAGATTCCGCCAAAAACTCCTAATTCGATGCAAAAAGTACTTGATATTGAAAGAAAAGTATCGATTACTTATTTGTATCGGAATATGTCTACTAAGTATAGTGCTGTGGGTGTTTTTTTTAAATATTGGATTCTTGATAAATCGATTTTATTAAATATATCAACATCGAAAAAAAATATCGATAATTCGATATATTGAAAATATCGGCTTGAAAATAATTTACAGTTTATAATTCATACTGTTGATGCGTCACAGAATATATATACCTGGGTCAAATTACATCTGTCAAAAACTTATCGACTAAAGAAGTAGGAAGGCGCGTGAACAACACCTGGTAGAGATACTGATACTAAAACAAATCTGTCCATCTCGGAAAAAGAACGGTCTTCAACACTTGCATACTGCCATGCCCCTTACATATGGCTGCCAGACCTGGCTACGCACTCAGAAGATTGAACATAGTGGACCTTTACTAAAACTATATATCTGGTAAACACTAGAGCTGTTAATATATTTGAAAATATCGGATTCTTGATATATCATTATTTTAACAAAAACAAGACAACAACATTGTGTAAAGTGCATTTAACGTATCAGATTATAGTATTATTTTATATAAAACATGACATTTTGTTTTAAGATAATATGCAAATTAATAAACTAAAATAGAAAAAACATAATATAGTGTAAATAAAGTACAGTAGATTAGGTTTACGATGATTTTGTAGTTTAAATAATTGGCGAGAAAAAATGAAAAATACGAACTTTATAAAAAATGTATAGTGCGTCGATATCTATATTTCAATATCAGGCCATATCGTCCAAAAAATATTAGTTATAAATATCGATATTTCTAAATATTAATATCGATTTTTCGATATATCTATTTTTATCAACAGTTCTACTACTAAGTACCAACGTAGTTACGCAGTAACTTAGTACTCTGTCTGCTTAACGCATTGAGCAAAATTTATTGTAAATTGAAATATAATACAAGAAGCGCCTAATTCATTGCGACGTTTAAAGAGTATCTTAATAGTAATTAAATCGTTTACGGTATGCCTGCTAAAGCTGTCTGTGTTCTTAAAGGAGACGTGAGCGGCACAGTTTTCTTCGACCAGAAGGTAATTGAATTTTTTTACTTGAGCAATGGAAAAACACTAATTGATATAGAATGCCCTTGAAAATTACTTTATATGTTCTATTTTGAAGTATAGGTAAATCGTTATTACTATAACTACAATGTAAATGTATGCGTAGTCTTATCGTGCCGGTAAAGACTGTTCTAGAAGTGCATAACTGCATATTTATAAACATTATAATTAAAACATTACGCGGTTTGAATTTAGTTGGTTTGTTTTGAGTTGGAGTTAGTCTACTTCACTTACTTTCGCATTTTAACCCCTCGGATCCCTCACTTTCTGTCACTTTTCACTCGGTCTTATCTTACATACCTACCCTTATCACTCATTCACTTCTTTTTTGACCGTTCAATTCAATGGCACTGACAATCGTTTTCGTGTAAGTATGAAACCGGCAATAGATTATAGTAAGGGAGCCTTCATGGCTTCATGGGCATGGGTTGATTACCCAAAAAAAAACACTAAGTTACATAAAGAGTATCCTATGAATTATTTTGTTACATAATCAATTTCCTTGGCATATTCTATTAGTATCCGTCCAGCCGTTCGAGAGTGATAGATGGACAAACATTAAAACATACTTTCATATTTATTATATACTAGCTGGCCCGGAAAACTTTGTTTTGCCCTCCCAATAGTCAATAACTCGACCACAGCGCCATCTATCCTGTTTTTTCCCTGATAACTTTCCATGATTATAAACAAAAAAAAGTATTACACATATTCATCCTTTGAATTATGAGTTATGCTATTGAGTTAATACAAAAATTCTATGGGACAAGGATGCTCAGGTTTTCTGAAATTTAAAAACTTTGCGGGAAACTTCCCTGTTTACTCATTTTAAATGCTGAATTTAATTACATACTTTATTTAATACAAATATTTTTCTATGAGACATTTATTTTTTACAGGATGAAAAATCACCAGTGGTTGTTTCTGGAGAAGTGACAGGGCTTACTAAGGTATGTGAAAATGTATCATATACTTTCAGCATCTTCCCTCATCTAACACCTAGTTACAGTTCTTGGGCAATCAAACTACTTACCATTTGGCTGAGTAACTGTTTGTCATTTGAAATAACTTGTATATATTTCGTGGTGTTACGGAGATTTTCTAAAACTCATTTTTCTATTGAAATATGTCTTAAACACCTACTGGTAATATTGACTCAGTTGAATTTAAGATATCACTATTAGAACTTTAATATCAGTGGTCTACAATCTGTTTTGATAATCTTGAAATATACTCAAACATTTCTTTAATACTATTTAGCATTCAATTTAACATGTGAACATGTGAAAAGTAAAGAATCTCTTACTAAACCTTGTTGTAATATGTGTCTTATCTATAATGCAACAGACCAGATCCATAAAATGCTTAGATTGCATCCTAAATCCATTTTCATATCTTAGTAAAAATACTTCACTCTTGTTTTGAAGAAATGTATCTAGAGTTTAAAGTTAAAACACATACATTTCAGGCCAGCATTATTATTTAGACTTCTTTAAATAAATTATATTGGGTTTTCAGGTAATTAACTACTACAACTACACAAATAAGTAGATTTCTTTTCAATTCTTCCGTCAATTAGTAAGATTTTCGAGAAAATGATGCTTAAGCAGCTAGTAGAATATTTCAAGGCACAAGAGATTTTAGTTGGTTAGCAGTATGGTTTCACAGAATCAACCACTGATGCTGGTGCAATGCTGCTAAGTCATATATTTAGGGCATGGGAGGAGTCGCAGGATGCAATTGGTCTATTCTGTGATCCCTCAAAGGTGTTTGAGTGCGTTGACCACAGTTTGTTTATACTTAAGCTGAAACACAATAGTGTGTGTGGAACTTCTGTCGACCTGATAATCTCTTATTTAAAAGCCCGCTATCAGAAAATAAGTATAAATGGGGCAACCACCTCAGGATCATTAGGCAGAATTGGTGTTCCGCAGGACTCTATTCTGGGACTCTTTTTGTTTTCCTGTATATAAATGGTCTACCACTAGTGGTTAAGAACAGTGCTGACATGGTTATTTTTCCAAATGACACTTATATTTCAAGTGAAAAGAGATTCAGAGGCTAATGAATTAAATAATACTTTAGGTAAAATTTATGAATGGTTTGCAAAACGCAAATGTATGAGATTTGCCTTGCCCAATAATCGGCGTGTTGATAGTAGTATCAAGATAGAAGGGAATTTAGTAGACTTACTTGGTAATACTGTCTTCTTGGGTATTACGTCGTTATTAACGTATTAGTCAAACGTATTAGTCGTTTGACTGAAAATTACAAGGTGGTCCACACATTAAAACTTTGGTGAGAAGATCAAGTTCTGCTGCATCGCTGTAAGTAAGATTCGCCATTTAACAGATATTGCCACTGTTAGGTTAGTCTACTTCGCTTACTTCCATAGCTTGATGACTTACGGTATTTTGCTGTGGGGTTCAGCAGCTGAGGTGATACCATGTTTATATTACAAAAGTGGCAATCCTATACAACATAAGACCTCGCGAATCACTAAATAACAAGTTCCAGGAATTTAATATCTTAACTTTGTCCTCCCAATACATTCTTGATAATTATTTAATGTACCGTAATTGCGTTAAGTACACAATTTCGCCATGTCAAGCAGGCTTTACTGTCAAAAGATTATTATAGGGTGGATCATTGTTTGAATGATAGTGATGTCTAGAAGTGACTCCCTCTGTGTGCATCCATTAAATTATTAATATGATTATTAACTGTAAATATTATTTCTACAGTTGGAAAGAAAAACAAAAAAGATAAGCCCGATCGAGTTTCTTGCCGGTTCTTCTTGATGACTGAGATGTTTTCTGAACCTGTAGTAGTGCGTTGACATTCATACGCGTTTTCTTGAAGCCTAAATTCAATAAAGTGTTTTTTATTTTGCTTTAAATAGTATTTAATAGTAGTTTAAGTACAATAATTACAAAAACCGATTATCAAATCGAATCTGTTAGTGATAGTTGACAAAAAATATTGAGATAAAAATATTAACTAGATAAATAAAATATAAAGATACATTTTAATTTTTTACATATATGTAATATGTAGATATACCAATATTTTCACATTCGCTGCAGATTTATGTTGGTGTATCTGGTTGAGTTTCTTTCTTCCAAAACTGAAGGTTGTTGATTTTGATGTTCAAAATCTTACAGCCTTAATTGACTAGAGTAAAATTACATAGATATTTTCGAGCATGAAACTTATTCCTCATAATGATATTACAAAACTTAACCTAGTGACCTTGGTTGGCTTGACTTATGATAATGATTGTAAAAATCTTTGAATACATATTATGTATATTGTGTAACTGTTAACATATCACACATTGTGAATTTGCTTTGTCATGCTCAATATTTATTTCTTTAGTAGATTATTATACCACTGATAAGAGGCAGTAATTTTAACATGAAATTTTTATATTGTGCATAAATCTTCACTTGCCTTTAAGTTTGAAACTCAATTAGTACATGTTCCATGCAAGAGACTTGCTTTTTTTATAATTAAAGTTGGTTTTATTATAAAATAGTAAAAATAACATTAGTCTCTGTTTTTTCAGGGTAAGCATGGTTTCCATGTGCACGAGTTTGGTGACAACACCAATGGTTGTACATCCGCAGGGGCTCACTTCAACCCTCAGAAGCTGGAACATGGCGCTCCAGATGCGGATATTCGTCATGTTGGAGACCTCGGAAATATTGAAGCTACCAATGATGGTGGTGTTACCAAGGTACCAAATGAAACTTACCCTAATATAACCAATCTGAAGTACTTTATTTTAGTTAACAGGTCGGTTAACTACAACTAGCCCGTTCACAGTCTTCACACTGATACATTTTTAGTATACAGCATGTTGCGAAAATCGTTTTATTTTAACCGATTATAATTAGGCATGCGTAAGGTATATCAAAACATATATAAAAACAGATTTCAGTGAGAAAACGTTTCAATTGGTTCACGGTTGCTATGAAATTCGCTTTATCTTTTCCTAACTAAGCAGACTGAAGGAGATGAAGCGGTTTTTACTACACTCGATAGATTTTGTACCGGCAGTTTCTCATTTACATATAAAAATACAATTCTAAGCATTAAGATCTAAATTTAGTCGTCATTGCTTTATAGAAAAACTTGCAATTCAAAACAAATTGCAACTTAATAATTTTCTAAAAACTCCACTCTCACTCCCATACCTGTTTTTATTGTGATGCATGAAACAATTAAAACATACACAATTTCAGCCTTCTCGATTTTTTTTTAAATGTAATAAACTACAGTAGCACTCGACTTATGGTCGGCTGGTTTAAAGAATTGCAAAAAACACTGTATTTCTAGCATTTTGCAAACACAAAATAATATCAGTCTCTGTCACACTCATAAGCTTGGTCGTGTGCGAGAGATAGAGAGAGATTTTCCATCTTGCGTATGTAGAGCGACGTCTTATCGTGCACTTATTCATAAACACTACGTAAGCGCAATGTGCCAGCTTCACTTAACTGGCCTGTAACTTAATTAAACATGGCCAACACAATCTTTGAAAATACAATAGACCAAACCAAAAAGAACCAGTGTAAAACCAGAGAACTGCCAATTGTCAACTATTTGTACAATGTAATGATTCCATCAAATGAATATACTGTCATGTTTATTAATATGTATATTGTAAATCTTAGTCAACTCAAAGACAGAAGCTCGCATTTTAGGTTTGATATATCGTTTTTATAAATTTCTAATTATGTGATAAACTTGAGAAACATGTTTTTTTTTTTGTTTTGGAAATCTTATCAATAATAGTAGATCTAAATAGTTTAATAAAAGCATACACAGAACATTGTGGATATTGTGTTATAAAAACTTTATGTAGGTAATGATCAAAATAATTAATCAATTTTGGACTAACCTAAAAGTTATTGTTAAATTTACATACAGTAATTTTTATAATATTTCTAATATATTTAATTGTTCAATATGAGTATCTTTTACAGGTATGCATCCAGGACTCGCAAATCTCTTTAGTTGGACCCAACAGCATTGTTGGACGCACTCTAGTAGTCCACGCAGATCCTGATGATCTAGGACTTGGAGGTCATGAGTTGAGCAAGTCAACAGGCAATGCTGGTGCCCGTATCGCCTGTGGTGTCATCGGCTTAGCCAAAATCTAAGCTTTTCTTTTGCTTACCCACCCAGTGATTTGTTTAGTCGACCATCAGTCGACCCATTAATTGGTTGAAATATTAGTTTTTTTTTTACAGAAGTAAAAATCTTAGTGTTCAAGCCACACATGCATTTAAATAAATATAATTAACATCTATGTAGTTTTATATACCTAAAGCAAATGCATTTGAATTTGGAAAATATCACAAATATTTGAACCAATAATTTTATAATGTTTAAGCCTCGAAATGGTTACTCCTAGGTAGTAAGGGTCTAAATAAACATAATTTATTTAATAGCATTCCTAGCATTGTTACAAATTGGATTTGGTTTTTTTTAATATTGTGGTACTGGAAACTTATTTGTATACTACTACCGCAAACTGTTTTGATTAAATAAAACAAATGAAATCACTTTTTTCTTATGACTTATTACCAATAGCTGTGCTCTGCGTTTCACCCGCTTATAATTTAAAAAAATTGCTCATTATTTAATACTTCAGTATTAGATAAACATGTTTATGAGAAGGCCAGGATTATGAGTCACAACTTTTTTTTTATTGTTATAGGTTTGCGTAGTGGCCACAATATCACCTGATGTTAGGTGATGATGTGGCCCAAGTTGGTAACATGCTAAACCTAGTGACTAGTGCTAAACCTAAGACTGGCTCTCAAGTGCAGCTGCCGGAACACACCTATTGGTGCTTGGCGGCAAATTTTCAACTTGAGGGTGGTAGCTAGCCTGGCGGGCATTAGAAAAAGCCCTACCACCGTGCTATGGTTTCCTCACGATTTTTTTCCTTCACCGAAAGCTCAGGCTCATTATAGGGATTCGAACTCACGTCAATCGACGGGAAGTCGTACACGCTACCACTGAGCCATCATTGCTACTGCTTACACAGCAGCACTACGATAGTCTTAGACCGCCGAGTCGAGTCGTGAATTATTTTCATTTTCCATTATCTCCCAAACTATGCATCCAAATTACATGCTTTTTTAAAGAGCAAAGTTTATCTTCATAAAATTTTTTTGATTATAAAGTAACTTCCGTTTCTAAGGATTAATATGCCATGCATAATAATAATGCTCATAGATCCCTTTTTAATTTTCAATAATTATTTTTCACAAAATACCTTATTGTGGTGTATTTATAAGAGATAGAGATATGGTATTGTGGACTATTTTTAGATGTACTAAGGAGCAATATGTTTGTAGAACTTATTATGCCAGCACACGAGAATAAAAAAGTTCGGGGATGCTGTTTCTTGAGAATTACTTTATAAAAATGAACATTTAAGGTTAATTTGAGGTGTAGCCTAATGCCTAACACTATTCCTCATGAATCTGGCTATCATGTACAAAAATATTATTTCAAATCAGTCTGGTACTTACAGAGATTAGAGTGTTTAAACAAAAAACTCTTCAGATTTATTATATTAATAAAGATTAAGTTGTGTAAATAAAAAAAATGAATTGTTTATTTTTGATTGTCATGGATTGATAAGATGATAAAATGTGTTTATATTTCTAAGTAAACATAGAAAATTACAAACCAATTTTCTTAGGTCTAAAATTTATTATTCACATTTTTTATGATTCTCATTATTTCTTATAATTTCTTCTCTGAATATAAATATTTGAAACTAGTTCTAGAATGTGTGCCTTATTAGTATTTAGTTCGAAATCATGAAATATTAAAATTCAGAGAGAGGTGGAAGTAAAAACTAAAACTAAATATAGAAAACTTAAGAATATTTTAATTGTCCGATTGAATAAACCATTTGTCCTTCTTGTGTAAAGAATATATTGTATGTAGAATCATGCGCCTGAAACATTTTAGGACTACCGAGAGTCCACTGCCAAAGGCTATGCTCACAACTTTGCACACTAAGAGATGCCCAATAATTATCCAAACATCTTGACATAACATATTCAGAGATTTTATTGCATATATTTATTATAGTTTTTGGTGAAATAAACCCTTTTGCTATGAGAAGTGATATTCTGTTGGTTTTCATTGAATTTTCACTGTCTGGTTGGTTATAGGAACTTATATATATTTCTTTTTGATTTAAATTACCTTCATGAGTTAATACACCAATCCATTCTACCATATCTTCAATATCAACGTCTTTTAAATATGGAACTTCAGCTATTGGTGGAGATATTTCTTTAATATTTAATGGTTTTGAAGAAACTTCAAAATTTCTATCAGTAAAATATTTTGCTATAGAAGATGGACACACATTCTCCGTATTAGGTTCCCAAATCACATAGAAATCAAATAATTCCAACTTTTTCAATGCTCTGTGTACTTTGTCAGGTTTTTTAAGTGATTTCAAATTTATTATTACTTCATAATAGTTGTGCTCTCTTTTGGTTCCCTCAAAACCTAATGTTTGATAGATAAATTCTAGAACATGCAAAGTAAGGGTGCCGTCTGGTGTTATACAAAAACAATTTTGAGTGACACAGTTGCGTTCTACAGATAAACAAAATAGATTACCATTTTTAATGAAACTTTCTATAAATAATGGTTCTAGAAATTCCGTGAGGGGGAATTCTGATATTTTGTAGTAATCATTATCTTCTGACACTATTTCTTGAATTATACTTGGTACTTTTATTTCATCAGGGCAGGTAATAATGATGCTTTTGTAAAAATTGTTCATAGTTATAGTCCTAGTAATAGCTTCTATAGTTTCTTTTTCTTTCTTGGTGCACATGACCTTTGGATGTGGAAAATTCCATACTTCTGGGCAAAGCATTTTTATAATTTAGTCTTTTGTTATTAGTGTACTATTATAAATTTGTACATAACCTCTTCATGTCTGACGTTAGTGACATTTCATGACACTTGAAAGTGACAAAACGTCAAATAGGGATGTCGATGTTTTCGATACATAGATATTGAACTTTAAATCATCGGAGTTTCCTCTTTTAACTGTTATAAATGAAGTTCGACCATCCGTACTTAAGTAAAATATTAACTGGTTTTCCTTACGTAGAAGGTCGCCAACACCCAAAAAAATTAAAGTCTGCGAATTTAGTAGTACAAAGTTTTTTTTTTTTTTTTTGGAATTGCTGTTTTGTTGTTTTTTTGGGAATCTGTGTTTAATTATCGATATTGTGATAAATGTCAACATCTAAGTTTCTTAGCAATGTACGAATCGAGTTATTTGACTAAAGTTACTCTATTTAAATCAAGTTCAGTTTTTAACAACTAGAATTAACTGGGGCCAATACATACTTTACATCGCGTCGCGTCTTTCGAGTTCGCCGCTCGCATGGCCGCAAGTCTCATCCCATGAGTTACACGCCATGAGTCTCAGTAGATTTAAGTTCAGTGAAATAGCAATAGCAAACAACTTGCGTGACTCGTGCGCGTCGTTCAATTCGTTTGGGTAGATTCGTGCTCAGCTCGGTCAGTATCGGAATTGCGAGCAATTGAAAAGTAATTCCAATAATACCTGCTATATTTCGTTTATAACATACATAATTCATTACACCTTTAATCCTGAATCCATAATCTTCATTACGCCGCTGCACTACGCTACATTTTTAGCGCCTACAAAGACACCGAATCAACTCGAGTAACCCTGTCAATATAACCTACGCGCGCGTCGTTTAACTCGTCCTTACAACACGCTTGGGGATTGGGCTCGGCGGCAATCAGTCACGAGTAGAGTCAACTCGAGTTGCGACTCTGGTCATCACGCAATATCATCTTGAGTAAACAAATATCCATCACTTATTCGATATAGTCAATTTCCTTAACTTTTCAATTAATATGGTCTTCTAGGATTTTGAAGAGATACATAATGTAGCAAAAATTATATTTTTCTTATTATTGGATGTACCTATTTGTCAAATCCTTGTTTTCCATGTAACCAATAACCCATTACTGAATAAATATAAGCCTTAGATTAATTAATATATATGAATATTATGATAATATGTATATCATTCACAGTATATTTTCGAAATAATCAAAATCCCTATTTAGAGTTTTCTCATTGTAATCAAATGTCAGACGTAAATTCACAAACAAATTTGAAGAGTTTTTGGCGTGATCTCGGACTGTTATAATAGTGGTTTTTGTTTTTTATTCACCCTATATTATGTAAAACAGTTGGCATTTTGTGTAAAAAGCTTGTTTATTGTGCACAATTCAAGTGGAATGGAAATAATGACATGGACCATGAATTCTGATATGCCACAATTATTCCCTAGGAAGTTCTAACAAGGGGTCCGCCATCTAGTTATTAGGATACTGAAATCATCATATACGTCAGACTTGGCTGCATGGTTTTAGCTAAATACCTTTGCCTTTCAAAGATAGGGAAGAAATATACTAAACGAAAATGAAATTTGGATGTTATGTAAAAACTTATATTTTTGAAATCGTAATAGTAGGTAGGTACTGATAATAAAATACTAAACAATAAAAATGCCCAGTAGTATGGAGTAGATAGCAAAATTCATTGGAAATTGATCAAAAAACAGTCAAAATTTTCTTCACTTTTATTTAACCCAACACAATATTTAAATCAAATAAACAAGAAAAACTGCACTAATTATCACATTCAGTTGATATACAACTCATCGGCAGGTACCGCTGCATAGAGAGCTTCCACTGCGTTGACCACTTCTGTAACAATAGCCTTGACAACCGGTGGTGCAACCTCTTGCATCACATCCCGCCATTGGGTATTCACGAAGTCTTCTACAGGTTGAGCTGAAATCGTAAACAAATTAGTATAATACAAAATTTGAAATGTACTTAGGTACGTAAGAATGGATGGAGACAACCAGGAACACGGTGTACCTTTTTTATACTACAAAGGTGGCAAACAGGCATACGGTCCGCCTGATGGTAAAATCGGCTACCGTAGCCTATGAATGCCTGCAGTACCATAGGTATCACAAGCGCGTTGCCGACCTTGAACCTTCTATCCCAAGGAACTCTGGAAACACTATCCGCTGCAGAAATACAACACAAGGTCATTTGGCTGCAAGCTTCTGTAGGGTAGAGGTATTCCACCAGTCGGGCTGCCCCAAGTAGAGATAAATCTCCAAAGAAATTTCTCTGTACCCTACCTCTCTTAAACCTTATTTCTTGCTGTACAACAAATGTACAAAAGGAGAAATTGGGATGGTAAGATATTCGTACATAAATCCAGTAACAAGGTTGTGTTATTTACAGGCTGTAATGATAACTTTAACTCTCGTTGAACTTGCCATTATGTGCCCTACAGTTAATGTATCACAGCCGCTTTTTTTTCTAATAGTTTTTTGTTAGTTTCGTGCGAGATAGTTGCTTCGCTTCTTTAACAGCTGTTACAACTTTAGTTGAAATTCGTGGCGTCCATAATCAATTACACGTGTTCCGCCGCTCTTCGACGCTTCCTCAGATCGATGTTGATTTCCGAAGTGGAGTCACGCATGATAACTTCGGAGGAGTTTCAGTCGCTTACACATTTCAACTAAGGACATGATAGCTGTCAGTATGTAAAATAATAATAGGCCTATGAAATTGCCGTTCTGCAGTACTGGCCATTTCAAATCAAAATATTTTTTGTTTGGCTAAGAATTCCAATTTCAAATTAATTTTATTTTAAAAACATGGAATTCTTTTTCCAAATGTAGTAATTTGTGTATTGATTAGTGTTACATTTTTATCGCATTTAAATCTTTTTTGTCATAATGGATACGTTAAAAATTCGAGTAATTATGGAATATGAGTACCGTCGTGGCAGTAACGCGGCACAAGCGGCACGCAACATCAACGACGTTTACGGAGCTAACACTACAAACCAACGCACCACCTATTATTGGTTTGCTCGCTTCCGTTCTGGGAATTTCGACCTGAAAAATGAACCTCGCGGTCTTCCGAAGACTTTGGTCGACAATGACGAATTAAAGGCGATTGTGGAAGCTGATGATACACAATCTACGGTTGAATTAGCAGCAGCTTTCGACGTTAGCGTCAAAACAATATTGGCCCATTTGCGTCAAATTGGCAAGGTAAAAAAGCTTGACAAATGGGTGCTGCACGAACTCAATGATCGCCAGCGCGAAGTACGCGTCGAGACGTGCCATTCATTCCTCAACAGACACACAAATGAAGAAATTTTGAACCCCATTGTTACCTTTCGATGAAAAATGGTTTCTGTTTGATAACCGCAAGCGCTCAGCAAGTTGTTTGGATCCTGGTTCAGCACCTAAACAATGCCCTATACGAAAACTTACCCCTAGAAAAGTGATGGTCACTGTTTGGTGGTCTAACGCCGGTGTGATTCATCACAGCTTTTTAACAAACGGGGTGAGCATTACTGCAGATGTGTACTGTGAAGAACTGAACACAATGATGGAGAAGCTGGCACATATCCAACCAGCATTGGTCAATCGCTCGTCTCCGCTGCTCCTGCACGACAACGCGCGACCTCATACTGCGCAACAGACGGTCTCCAAGTTGCAAGAACTGGGGTTGGAAGTTCTCCGTCATCCGCCCTACTCACCAGACCTTGCGCCTACAGACTACTCCTTTTTCCAGAATTTGGATAACTCCTTGGCGGGAAAAAAATTAAATACCCGAGAGGCAGTACAAAATACCTTTGAAGAATTTGTTGCCTCCCGTCCAGCTGATTTCTTTAAGAAGGGCATCAATAAACTGCCACTGCGCTGGCAAAGATGCATTGATTGCATGGGTGATTACTTCGATTAATACAAATAAAAAATACATGAAAAAACATCGTTTAAATTTTTTCATACAAACAATTTCATAGGTAAAGACCTAATATTAAAAAAAGTATCACCTTCATTAATCAGATAGCTAAAGATTCATTAGTTTCTTTCGTCGTAACCTAATCATGAGTTGCGTGATGAAGCTGAAGTTCACTGATAAAGCGCTGAACCTGAGATTTTACATATGGTAATCACCGTGGTGAAACCAGTGCCGATGATAGAGCATTTTTCAATGCTCACAACAAGTCCATTTACCAACTTCAAGTTATAAATTGGTTATTGCCATCTCCGGTACCATCATGTTTTAACAACCGTATTCGTGCAGTTCTACCCAGTTCTCTTTTGATTCTTTGATTAAATATTATAAAGTAGATTAATTCATCGGACACTTTACCTAAGACTTTGTTCCCGTTGAATAGATTTTCGAACTGGAAGTGAGCGCCGGTTTTCACCTGATAATTGTGTTTCCAGGAGTCAATATGCCAGTGAAGTTTTCCGTCTGCGCCAGTCACAGTCTTCAGTTCCGTTGCGGTTTTGATAATTATGTCACCTAGAAATCGAAAAAATATATTACTGGTATTACTATGTGTTTGCAACATGCCCAGTGTATACATATATGTCACTGTGGTGCCTGAATAACATCGAGCAATATTATCCCTTAAGTATCAAATGACTCAGTTATGAATTATATTTGACTCATTATTTCACACTTTTTTATGTAATGCTGAAGTAACAAGTACGATATAACTGTGACGTATATTTGAAATCCGTATATTTGAAATTAATAAAATAATGGTGTGGGAAACGACTTAACTCTGAAATCATTTTGATAAAAATACCGTCAATATTGTATCTTTATATCAACTTAATTTTCAAGTCACTGCTGAAGTAAGATGTCAAGAGGTGCTTATCTATGTATATAATTAAATTGAAATGTCTGTTTGTAATGTCAAAATAATAGGTTTTTACTAAATGTATATGAAAGTATACACGATAACTATAATAAAAAAAAAAACATTTTTTTAATTTTTGTCTGTCTGTTTCGGGTAATCTCCGAAACGGTTGGACTTTGACGATGTTGACGGGACTTTCACTGACAGATAGCTGATGTTATAAGAAATAACTTAGGCTACTGTTATTTTAGAAAAAGAATTAGGGTTCCGCACAAAACAATAAAAATCCTTTTTTGGTAGGCCACGCGAGCGAGTATCAATATAAGAAAGTAGATATATCAACCGTAAATAAAAAACTGACTTGCCAGTTATATAACGATAAGATTCACTGAAATATCAAACTTACGTAATAAATTGACTTATTTTTATCGTAAAATTTTGCTTTTATTTCTGTCATTGGCACGTAAAGATTTGTCAGTTATGTGAAAGTATGATATTATTCGTTGTACGAAAAAAAAATTACCCTGACATCACATTAAAACCTTATGTTACATCCGTATGATGTTATATTAATAACGCAGAGTATGACATAACTTTGAGATCACTAGTTATATTAGTTTGATGTAACGCTGTGAGCTATGACCAACGTATGCCTTGTGTGTGATGTTAAAGCAAGATACACTGGGTAACGATCGAGATTGTCAATAAATCCTCATATTCCGACAACCGGTACACATACTTACCATCAAGTTATTTTATCTATAGAATGAATAAAAAAAATTAAATGCGTGTATTAGAGTAGTGCTCTTGGATGTCCTATCGATGGATTTGATGTGGGCATACAATGAGAAATTAAAATCTATATTAATACACTCATGCTCTTGCCAAGTTAGGACAAAAGAAGAAGACTTTTTTTTTGCTATTTGTTAATTTCTTTGATGTGTATGAAATTCTGCAGGTATTTGTTGTTTTTAACATTATTTCTTTTACTTATTCTACATTCTTTTTTGACAAAAAATTGTTATTATTGAGTGATGGGAACTACATTTGATAAGTTTGAGTGAAAATGCCAGATCTCAACGTTGCTCAAGTGTCTAAAGCTGCAACTTTAATTGAAAATGATTACACTTACAGTTAAGTGGCTCAAACATTGTGAATGTCCAAGTCTGTAATTTTTCGCAATGTTAAACGATACCAGCAGACTGAAGAGTATACAAATGTAATGGACAAGGTCGCAAAAGAGTAACAATTTAAAGTATGCTTTTAAAAATTAAATTTATTAATGTTAATTTCACACTAGGCTTTATGGCAATCATTTCTTTATTATTGTTGCGATTTTAATTATGCGAACATATATTTTTCGAATCACATAATTTTTATTTTTGTGGTGATTTATTCTTATAAAATAAATGTAAATATTTACATGAAATAAATTAAACAAAAATATAAATGTTTGGGTCAAATACGCTTTTCGGATTGGCTTCAAATAGCTCATAGACGGTCTTAGTGAAATTGCCGCCATTTTACTTTACTTTATTTTTTTTTATTTAACTTCGAAATAATCCTACACTTGTTATAACAACAGTAGTATGTAATTCTCAATCAATCAATTGTTAATAAAATAAAGAGGCACACTTTGATTTACGCAAATTCATAGCTATTACTCACGTATTTTGATGGCATATTTGCCGTCACCCTTTATCGGCAAGAGCAGCAACTGTCCATCAAGTTTGTAATCTCCGGTCAGATCCACTGAACACTTGATACTAACTATTTGCTTCATCTTGGTAAAGTCGGTTCTGAAAACAAAATGTATATCATAAAAACTTCATTTTGAATCTTGTAATGAGCTTACTTTCGGGCAGGGGAAGTCTAGTACTGACACCATAACATAGTGGTAAGGTGTTTTCTCGTAGGTACTTATTCCTCTATTTAGCTACTATATTTGTCAAAAGAATCTGTCGCCAAGCACCTGTTAACGTGTTTCGGCAGCTGCACTGGAGAGCTAATCACCTTTCTAAAGTTAGTGTTAAAAACAGTCAATTTGCGAGGTGGTAGGGCTTTACAGCTAAGCAGGATCTGGGGCGACTAGGTCACGACCAGTATGCTTAGTTGAAAAGCTCGTCATACTTATTTCGATTTATATTTACAATTGAATTTACAGTTTTTTTTTTAAGTTTACCTGTGCCGGGAATCGAACCAACTAAAAATACAAAAAACCGACGTTTACTATTTTATTATGCCAATCGATACGGACTATGATAAGGATAAAATCTCTCGAATAAACATTGTATCTCACAACGAACATTACCTAACCTAGACTATTTACTTAAAAAAATTAAAATACAATTCAATTTTCTTAGAACTTCATGATGACAGTACCTAAATAAAAGACGTTTTTATAACATTAAAGATAATTTACATTAATATTCTTTTGCGGGTTTCTTTATTAGAAGTGATATTATGAAAAAGAATTGTTTTTTTTTAACAATTTATATTTCTGGATATGTACTAACGTGACAATTAAACGATCTGCAAGATCTCCAGATCTTACGCAACTGGACTTTAAAAAAATTAACTTACAAAAACTTATATGAGACTGTAGAAGAGTTAAGGTTTGAAGTTCAAGATGTTATTAAGAACATTCATCCCAACAGATTACAGAAGGTTAAACATAATGAATATCTGAAGAGACTAAATCTGTATACTATAAAAGAAAATGGACCTCATTTCGAGCAACTTATGAGTTAATTTATTAAAATAATAATTTTAAATAATATCTTCTTTCAGTAATAACTTGCATATTCAATGGAAATGTAGTCATGTTGGTTCGATATGTACAAATTGATAAGTATCATGGTCTTCTTGAATTGTGATATACAATGTTTATTCCAGACATTGTATGTTTATAATAGACTCTATCCATTGGTACAATAACGTAATGAATTTAGATTTTTTGCATTTTTAGTTGGTTCGAATCCCGGTGTAAGCCTTTTTAAAAAATATTATTTAAAACAAAAAATATTTCTTTTAAGTAAAATTTGCTATCTTAAATATTTAATGAACTTTTCCTTCATGTCGCATTAGTTTTTTCCAGCCTGCATATCTACCATACATAGAATATTACTTTAGGTCCGATTTTTTCAATCAACAGATAACTCTATTGGAGGAATAATTTGTATATTTAATATAACGGAGTATAATAACGAAATAAATACTTATATATCACTATGACATTGACATTACATCGACTTTGAGTCTACAATCAATAACGTCACTAAAAAAAACATTACAAAACACGACTATAGTTACAATTGTCCGTCAAATTACAAATGTTCAAGTGACATATAATGTTTTCTTTGTCCGATATACAATAATAAATACATCTTAATGTGTTATATAAAATTTACCTAAGCGGCTACATTGCGAAATCTTGCTGCACGAATCTCACGTACCAAATACTGCGAATAAAATTCCTCGCGAGTTTTGTCAATGCGCCCCTATGGTACTCATACCGCTTGCATATTGCACAAAATATTCGCACGTATTAGATATATCCGCATCGTCCCGCGCTCAATTTGTATCGGGCCATAGATTTTTTTCCTTGCAAATCGATTTTTCCAGTTTTTCGCAGTGTGGCCTAGCGATTAACAAGAGTGTGAAAGACGTTCGTTTTAAATTGGAATCATTTATTTCTGGTTTTCCTTATTGATGACAAATTGTAAACCCTGGTAATATATTGCCTGTGAATTTTCTTCAACATGCTATGTCCGTTTATACTTCTAAATCGTATCTATGAAGAATTTTGAATAGAAGAAGATTGAATTGAATGAAGTGTCTGTTTGTAATGTCAAAATAACAGCCTTTTACTAAATTCACATGAAAGTATACACGGTACCAATAACAAAAACCAATTTTTTTAATTTTTGTTTGTCTGCCTCTCTGTTTGTTCCGGGTAATCTACGAACCGATTTTGACAGGACTTTCACTAGCTGCTAGCTGATGTTATAAGGAATAAGTTAGGCTACTTTTATTTTAGAAAAATGATTAGTGTTTCACACAAAAATAAAAAAAGGTTTTTTAGTAGTCCACGCGAGCAAAGCCGCGGGCACAGCTAGTTTGCATTAACTGAATTACTTTCAAACACTATAGAACTATATAACGAAAAACACCGGATGTGAATTCCTTTTTTTTTTTTTTCGAACTGACTTACTGTTAGCCTTAGGGGCCCTGGAGCCTTTACGGCTTTTACAGCTTTACCCGCGCTTGGGGGCGAGCGCGGAAGGCACTCAGCCGCGAAAGCTAAGCAACAACATCCGAGGGTGCCAAAGTGGCCGAACCTCGGCTCGAACATGTTTCTGCCCCCTGAGAGGAGGGAAGGAACATGTGTATGTGTATTTAGTGGTCTGAAAATTTTTGTCTAATCTAACTAGGCAAAAAAAGAAAAAAAAAAGGTCCCTTACAGAACCTATGTACCTGTGTGTTGTGCATGTGTGTATAATGCAGTGTCATGTATGGCTGTGAAAGCTAGTGAATGTAGAGTCACTGTATCGCGCGAACGGCTGCTTGACTCAAGGGCTCCATGCCCAAGGTCGTGGCGGGTGTGCGGGAGCGAAGTTAACCGTACGAGTAAATTCCTAGAAGAACGTCAAAGCCCGGTGAAGCTGTCAAAGCCTCTAATGGCTCCAGGGCCATTAAGGGTAACAAAGTACTCAGTTCGACAAAAACAAACACGCCACGCCGCCGTCGCGCTTCGTTTCGCGGAACGCATATTTTTTATAGCAACAAAGAAACCATTTACGAATTATCAAACTACATATTATCAAAACTTCCACGAGTATATAAACGAGCTAGCTACATTCGGAACATATATACCCATGCCCGATGAAACTGTCAGAGTCTTCTGATTCTGAGGCTTTAGGGCTAACAGCGTAAGTCAGATCGAAAAAAAAGAATAGGTATACAGTTTTATTTTGCACATCGAAACCAACACTAGAAAGTAGAAACGGACCCGATCTACGAGTTAAGAAGAATACGACTACGTATTCAAATAAGGAGAGTTTTTCAAGAGTGTCTTCCTGTGTGCCAATAAATTCTTTAATCACTTAACCGCGTGAGTGACCATGTTATATCTAACTACCTATCAGAACAGAGAAACGAAAATACAGACAAAACGTTGCCATACCTTCTGCATGACAACCTCGACTTTCAACCTGCAGCCTTCAACCGGATTTCATCGAGGATGAAAAATCATCTTGTTAAATTTACACTGATTTAAATGTCAAGTAAACGTTAATGAGATTATAATTCGAAGATTTTTAAATATCAATACCATCCAGGATGAATGGCTTTTTGTTTTTAAATATTCTCATAGGTTTATCGTTTGGCCACAATCTCGCCTGATTGATTGAGTGATGACGTGACCCAAAATGTTAACCCAATAAACCTAGTGGAAGGCCAGGTTCTCAAGTACAGCTGCCGGAACACATGTATAAGGTGCTTGGCGACAGATTTCCAACTCGATGGTTGTAGGTAGCCAGGCGGGTTGTTAAGGACAGATGAGCAGGAGTAGCCTCACCGCTAACATACGGAGGTATTTTAATGTTTATAGTTGTAATCCTTAAAGAGTTTAGTATGGTTATTAATTGCATGTATTTTAATGTCTGTCTGTCTTTTATTACGGTGATAATTATATGTCTTTTGACGTCTTATGTATCGTTATAGGTAAGCTGGAATAATAAGTAATAAGTTCGTATTGCTACGTGTTTTATTATAGGAAAAGTATTGTATATACACTGTGACGGTTAACTACATGGTTTGTACGTTGTGTTAAGCACATAACAATGACCTTGAGTCTTAATTTAATAGGCCTTGGTAATTGTCATTATTACCTATTATCTGTATAATTTGGTTAATATAATGCCTAGAATAGGTACTTATTTTAGTGTTAATAGCGGCCCATGTACTAGTTGTACGTTGTATGTTTGAACGGCACGACTCGACATTAGAAATTAATAGTATTGGCTTCTATATATCTGATTGTATCCGAAGAAAATAAACACAATTTTAATGGAAAGTTGAAGTATTTATTATCAGCCCCTATATACAGGTATTATGAAATGCCCTACCACCATGCTGTAGATTTTCCTTCACTGAAAGATGAGGCTCATTTCAGGGATTCGAACTCACGTCGAATCTTGTTCAGCTAGTCTATACCACTCGACAACCACAAAAGAAATACACATTTATTAGCTTTTGTCTGCGTGGATTTCAGAATCCACTTTTATATGTTGAAAATAATACAAGAGAATTATTATCTATTCATTATTACTACTTGATTACAGATTTTTTAATTTAAATTTAAAATATGCCATAATAACGCTGCATTATGTTCACGAGACCGCGCGTGGCGTCATCATTCAATAAATACAACTAAGGTTAAAGTACTATGTGCAAAGTTAAGTTTACTGGAATTTCAGTTAAAACTTTGAAATTTCTTCAGCTAGGTGCTGTATAAGTTTAAAGTCACTATTTCCACACTTAGTAATAGTTTTAGAGGCACTTGTGACAAGATAACCTAATAAGAATAAAACTCGACTGTGTGTATACAAATATTGCACGATGACGTCATGTTTTATGATTCGAGTTTCCAATCACGAAAAAAAAAAATCTAAATTTTCCTAAGGATTTTTTTTATAAATGAACATTTATTTTTCGCAGATTTGTAGGTAATTTTTAGAATTTTTATCAATAAACCAATATGATTAAATAATCAATTTTAATATAAAGTATTTTATCTTATAGATAAGTACCTATATTATCTGGCCAGGTTATAGCTTATATTTTGTTACATGCGAACATGCGAATTATTGAACATGCGAAATAAGCAGCGACGAATGGTGAATCAATTCGGGAAAAAAACGCTTTTGGGGCGCTTAAATGGCTTACGCTGAGTAAATCATAAGAGATATATCAAATTAATGTACGACATAATAATTGTAGATCTTAAAAATACCTACAAAAAAGTTAGCGATAGCATATATCTATCTTCTAAGGATCACCCACAATAAGTATTTCTGCAGCACGACAACTCGTGCGTACGCTAAACCGACAGCATTTTGTAGTTCACGCAAGCGAAGCCGCGAGCACAGCCAGTAGAAGATAAGCAGCATTTGACAAGGAAAAGAGACTAGCTTAGCACGACGTCTTAGGCTGAATAGGAAGTTTTAAGCATAGCCCACACTAAAATTTAACATTTAAAGATAAACATACGTAAATTTTCTATTTTAAACTTGATTTTCGGTGAGGAAACATCATGATGCAACAATATTATGTTGGTAGAAAAAAATCTAATTGCTATTCTTCTAGTTAGCTTACTTTTTAACTATTTCTCTTTCTTAACTTCCTTTTTTATGATTATCACGTCCTAGGAAAATACAGTATGGGGTTCTTCATAAGGGGTTCATTACAGGTTCATTAAAGGATCGTAAACGCGTGCGTCCATAGACGGATCAGGCGGACAGCATGCTTGTTGACACCATCGTGATATAATAATATAAATAAAAAACAAATTGGTGTTGAACAAACGCTAGGCACTTAATACAATAAAAAACCTAGGTACGTACTTATATATATTTTGTTTGTTATCCTCTATAAATTCAATTCATAATAATGTGTTAAATTTGTTTATAAACATGAAATTTCACAAGTATGCATTAAATCGTTTGCCATGAGTATGACGTAACGTCTTTACGTTATAGTACCTACCGCTACCTAATAGTACTAGTTTTATAAATGTCAATGTTATACAGTCAAATGGCGGTTATAAATAATAACATGGAAAATTGTGGTACAGTTACCTAACCTTATTATTATGTTGGTAGTTAGGTACCTACAGTCGACTGGTAATCCATACTAATATTATAAAGTTCAAGAGATTGTTTTTTTTTTTGTTTGACCGCTGTAATCTATGCTAAAATTTTATTTGCATATTATAGCTTATTTATTTATGAAGGTTATAGGCTACATAACTTCACGCTATGCCCGTAAGGAGCGGAGAAGTAACGTCAAGCAAGCTGGCAAGCTGTAGACAAGTACAGATAGTGAGAAAACGAACGGATCGGCGGTAGAGAGTGGGTCGATTAAATTTAACATGGGTGAAACCACTGGGCACAGCTAGTAAATAATAGATAAACTTGAAATTACGACAATGTCTGCCGAAGACCGTACGACGTCTTTTCTCAATGTTTGTTAGTTATGGTAACCGGTAGCTAAATAGTCAAAAAGTTGAGTGAAAACGATACGAGCCCCTCAATGCAATATGCTAAGTTGATGTTCGAATTCGATAAACTGGACGACGCGACGATTTGACCTTTTAACATGTATCGTTTAACGCTAACTCGCTACCGTGATGTTAGTCTATATAATAAAAATACAATGTTGTTCGTTGGTAAGTACATTACTTGAGAACGGTTCGGCTGATATGGTTTTTTTTAATAGTACTTTTAGTCCAGAATGAGGTTTTTAGGGAAAGAAAAATTCGAAAATTCTGGCAAAAATTGAAAATGCTTTTTTAATTGCTTTTCACGATTATTACGATTATAACTATGGATATATTATGCGTAATTATTTTTTATTTTGTTCGTTGTGGTCGCATGGAAAAGTTAGCATGAAAAAGGAAAAAGGGAGAGGTGGCACTGTGGTCGATTTATCGAAAGGACAAAACAACGTCTGCCGGCCCAGCTAGTTTCTTAATAAATAGTGTCTTACTTGATGGCCTCAATGGTGCACCCTTTCATGCCTGTAACTGTTGTGTCTTTGAACGTTAGTGTCAGACCCGCTTGATCTCCTTTGATGAGGTCCAAGTGCATAGGGTCTAGAGATTTGATGCCAAGTTCCGGGATCCCTGGTGCGATGAACGGAACAGCCGCTTGTGCTGACGCCACGGCGCACGCGTTGTCGCCGGCCTTGCATGACTTGATGAAGGGTGCTGTTGAATTAATTGTTTTTTTTTTTAATTAAATATATTTCAACGTACAAGACAACCAACAAGCTTTAAATTTATCGAACCAATTACAATATTTAGTCGTAGTGGGATTCAAACCTTTAATACTCTGACTTTTATATACTAAACACGTTTACTTAATCTTACATCTATAATAAATCCGTAGATTTCTCCGTACAAATATATATTTTTTTTTCAATTATCCTCATAGAGCTTCTATATAATTACATAAATATTTTTGTATGTTTGCCTATCTGACTGTATGTTAGTATAAAATATGGACTAATACAAAAACGGCTTGACCGATTTTTATAGGCTATAAGAATTGTCAATAATAATAAAAAATAATATTCTCAACCAATTTTGATGAAATTTTTAACACGGAAAATTAACTTAATTTATGAACTATCACAATTGTTATTAATGTGAGTACAAATAAAATTAAGAGACGAATATTATTAAATCGAGCGGAGCCGCGGGACACCGCTAGTATTAGATAAAATTATATAATCACAAAACTGTAATCATATGATTATATCTGAACAAACGTTTTAAGCGTTGCTTTAACCGCGCACGCGCACACTAAGATTTATTCGTGCACAAAATATATTTCTATAAGAGACTTAAGGTCAACTAGTAGATACAAGACCTCAATAAACAGTAACTATTACTTATTTCAAATGAGTAGATACGTTATTATAACCTACACTACCTTTTAATTCATGCTCGACAAATTGAACAGGCATGTCATAAGAGGCTTGCAGGTTGACATGACAGCGACGACCATCGATGGATTGTTGATCAGACGGTGGTCGCCGTTAATTTCGTATTGTACTGTGCTTAAGTAAGCGTTATTATAATTAAAATAAATAAATCCAACTAATGTTATGGGCCACGGATTATACAGAATAAAGTATAAATTAATAACTTACTATAATATATATATATATACAATATAATTAAATTCTATTTTTTTTATCGCATTTCAAATTTTCATTTTATTCCAAACTAGGCAGAGTCTGTAATTTAGGAGCCAAAATACGATTTAATAAAAACCCTCTAAAACAAAAACCTCAGGTGGCCGTGCAAAAGTTTATAAACGTTCTTCTTTATTAGGAAATTATTAATACACTTTATGTTTGGCTTGAGTTAGATTTGCTTTTTCGAATTGTATCAATTTAAATTAAAATTTACTATCTAAAATGACTTTGAAATAGATTAGAATCATAATTCGATATATTAGTACTTGTAATATAAATGACTAAATATAAAACAAAAAATATCAAATACGTGTCGGACTCGCATAACAAAAAAAATTAAAACATTTTTTTTTTTCATGCAGTAGGATTATTGAATTGATATATATTAACCCTAGCTCGACTCACACTTGGCCGGTTTCTGTTTATTTATTTTCCATTAGAGCTTGCATTGTAATCACACTTAGTTTGAAGCTCGTCCGCGATTATATTGTTTCAACAAAGGTTTTTTTATAATACACGTTTCTTGTATGATCCCTATTTAGGTACCTAAAAACAGATAAAAAATTTAATTTAAATCGCGACTAAGACATTGACGGTTGACTTTAAATGTGTAAGTAGATCACAGTAACAATATAAATAATAATGCATATTCATTCGTCGCTGTTAAGCTTATTAGTCGTCAAGGTCTTAAGATATAATAATCGCAAGTCGCAGTTTCCTAGTCGATAAAAACAGATGGATTAGTCGTTGATCCAGTTATGCAAATGTTTGTAAATCTTATATCCAGTATTCTCTAGACTAAATCCTAGTCAAATCCACCTGCATCCATTTGTTTCGTCTGTGATTTTTTTATCAAGAAGTTTGGTACACAACGTATTATAAATACAAGATCCTACGGTACACCCATTACGAGATAAAAAGACATGTAGTCTCCGTTTTACGCTTGTATTTATTATGAATATTGCAAATAATGAGAATTATTTATAATAAGTAGTAAATATTTCAAAATAAATCAGCTTACTAAAGCTTTTTCACATTATTAATAATTTCAGATTTTGCAACAATCAGCTAAAGCATTAAATACAAAACAAAGTAATGGTAAATTATTTTAAAATTACCAAATAATTAAAATTGAAAGAGTTATGAAAAGAAAAGTAATTCCAACAGGGCTTATTTTTCAGAAAACTGTTCTCGTCACACCAGCGTTTTACTGCAAACAATTATTTTTTTAATTTTGTTCATTATGTGAATTATTAAATACTAAAAAAAAGCGTAAGGCATAAACACGCATATAAAAAAAACTTTACCTGAGGCCGATTTGACGCCTAGCAAAACAGTAAAGAAGCACAGAACACGCAACATTTTCCAAAGGGCAGTCTGGTCGTATACGATGAGAGAGGTTGCTTGAGCCGCGCGACCTTACGACTCGATTTTTATATGCTATTCGCGGTGACGCACACGGCACATGTCAACTTGTCTCAACTAAGGCTTCTTTGAACTTTTAAGGTGAACAAATATTTTTATTATTTTATTTCTAAGATTAATGGCTATAGTCACTGCTTTTATCTTACTGGTATATAGGGAATATTCACTAATCCAGAATGACATGGCGGCGAAGCGTTGCAATGAAATTAAATATATTTTTGTATTTAAAAAAAAATCCACCTTTGAACAAAACACGTCGTGAAGTAGGGTCTTTTTTTGTTTGAAGAAAAGACTTCGGTTTGGTAAAAAAGTTTGGTGTCAAAATTGGCGTTTTCACCACGCCCGATCGATTACTGTCATCCGTTTTTTGATATCTCTACTCATTTAAAAGCTAGCTTTCAGGATTGAACATCTCCACTACCCTCTAATGAGATCATTAACATTTAATTAATGTTCTCGCGCGATTATGATAACAATGAGCTCGCTTCCATGCATCGTTCCTTAATGAAGTACATAATTACAAATTATTGTGCTTTTAAAAAATAGTAAACTGTTTCCAAATCTTATTATATGACTTAATTGTACAAATATGTTTTGAATAAATGTGACAATATTATATCAATCTCTATTATATTAAAAATTTTAACAAAATAATTCATAGAATATCCTGTTAACATATAGTATAAATACATTATGCAGTATTCACCGCAAACAGAAGTGAAATTGAAATCCCTTCTCCTTGCATTTCTTTCTAGAAATAATTTGTGGTATCCAGTCGGTGGTCGTCCATATGAATCGAAATAATGTCCGAAACCATTTTCATCAATGTATGTAGCTATCTAGTGAGACCCCGGTTTGTATCTGGATCTAAATTACATATAACATACCAGTATGTCGGAGATTGCATGTGTATCGGTATTCGGTTGGCGGCGTGTACATTACTTTTTTAAGTTTGGATTAATATTATTTAAATGTTTTGTATATATAATGCATTCATAATTGACTCACACAATCGCAATAATTAGAACAATAGTTCGTATGCAAGTATGATATTATGGGTTATAACTGTATACTTTAAGTATTATAGAGGGATGTAAATAAAAACTATAACTTATATAAATGTTCCTAATTTTATTTAATTCCAATTAAATATTATACATTTTAACTTCGCGGAGTGCCTTCCGCGCTCGCCCCCAAGCCTGGCGAAACTATAAAATCCGTCTGAGACTTTTTAAGGGCCCTTATGGTTCACAGTATAGACAGATCGAAAAAAAACATCAGTTTACGAATTCGTACGAATCGTTGTGCTTCGTTTCTTTTTTAATTCTCTGTAGATTAGTGTTTGTGCACAATATCACCTAAAGTTAAGCGTAGAAGTGATCGTAGAAGGTAGCACGCTAAGCCTAGAAATGAAAATAACACTCAAGTCAAACTGCTGCGAGTTCACAGTCTATTTTTATAGCACCACGGCAAAGTAAGGACACTGGGCTTGATAATAATCACAGAATGATCCAAACACAGCAACAGCGACCATTGAGACGGCGTCAGGCGCCGCTCTCGTGACGGCCTTTCGACAGATTGCCAATTTGAAGGTGGTATCTAAGCCAGGCAGGCATTAAGAATAACTTGTATTGCATTGCGTTGGCTTGAATCCACGAGTTGACAGTAAGTTTAAAACTAAAGTTAATTGTTTTGTACCTAACTAGCTATACCCGTGGCTTCGCTTGCGTGGACGACAGAAGAAATCTTAATTTCTTCAAAGTTTAATAACTTTTTACAGAATGAAGATATCGTGTTTTTTTTTTTAAACGACCGAGGTTCGTAGGCGTAAAACAGCGGCAAACCTTAATCATTTTATTTTGGTCTTTTCATAAAAAGCCTAAAACAATACAAATCTGGAAAAAATAACTGTCTATTTATTTAATTTTTGCCTCCGATTTTTTTTTCTATAAGTCACGTGATTGGTTACGCCATACAGAAAATGTTACGTCATCGTACAATTAATTTACACAATTAAGTATTATCTTGTGACAAATAAATCTAAAATTATTACTAAGCGTTAAAATAGTTGCTTTAAAGAATATATTATAATAAAGAAATTCCTCTACTAAAATTCTACAAAAGTTAACTTTGCAAACATTTCTAACCTTAATTTCATTTCTTAAATGATGACATCACGTCGCGTTTTTGCAGCATATTTTTTTATTTACATTAAAAAATATTTTATATTACTTAAACCACTACCACTTACCACTTAATGCCTGCCTAGGTTAGTGACGTTAGCTGTGGTAGAAAACAGGCACGACTGAACATGTATTGTATATATATAATTAAAATGAAACAGTTTATAAAGAATCTTCTCTACATCAACTGATGGTACATAATGACAGTCTGAGAAGAGCAGCGGCCTCTACCGAGAGATCTACCAGTCCAATACCCAGCCTCTTTCAAGTTTATTGGTCACGTGAAGCACTCTACAATAGGGAATATGCATTAATTATTTTATATTATTAATCAAATATTGATAAAAATATTAAAATTTAACATGAAAATAAATGTTTTAAAACTGCAATGAAATTAGGGCGATTTAAACGCCTCTATATTGGCGTTATTTCAGTGACGTCATCTTACGGAATTAAATAAATTTATTGTGTACTGTAGAGTGCTTTATCCATTTTATCTGAAAATTGTTATGGTAAATAACTAATTACGATATAGATGGAAGTGGAAAACAATTTTATAATTACTGTAGTGTATCTATGTGTAAAATATGGTAACAAATACACCTGATAAAGTATACTTCTATGTGTATGTATGTATGTTCTATGCAATTTAGACTTTAGAAATACTGTCCGGTTGGAAAAGGAGTAAAAATAGTGTAACATATTTTTATAATTCATAGACGTGTTAATATAGAACATAATGGAGAAGATTCGTAGAGACGTTCAGACATGCACAATATAATATTTTAACAGGTTTATTTCCTATTTAATATAAAAGTATCCTGTTGAACCTTAGTAAGAGAAGAAAGATTTTTTGGTGGGTCGGTCACGACAACTGTCCGACTGAATCGCAACCACCATACACCAGATGTAACATCCGCTATGTTGACATACTCAGGCGTGTCGAGTTCCGAGAGCAGCCTTTGTTTATCCAGTAATCAAACGGGTTAGTAAAGTAAGATGTACCTGACTGGATCGCGATCACTATCTGTGGTCGGAGTGTCTGTTAATTGGTATGTCACATTTCGTGATCAGCCAATGTATATCCAGCTTCCTAGAGGCTTACAGGTGGTAGATTACCATAGATCTCAACCGTCGCAGTTGTTTTTGGATTGTACAGTACATACAATCAGGAACAGCGCCATCACTTTGTCGTACTACCATAACAAAAGAAATATATTGTCTTATATTACAATTGTATTTAGCCGAATTATTTGGTAGTCACTTATCAATGGGTGATCTGGCTGAACATACTCAACCAATTGCAATTGATACCCAATGTGAATTCTAAGTATACAATATTTTACTAATTAGACTAATAAATAACGATAAAACTTAAACACAATCACTAAACTATAAAAATACTTAGTAACGCGTACTCGAACGTCACAATTTGATTTGACTAATAGCGTTGCGTTTGGTTAATTCCCCTTTTATTAATGAAAATCTATAAACTAAAAGGGCATAAATAAATAAAGAATATTATAGGTATAATTCTACAGTAATAAAGATTCAAAATAAAAGCGTATAATGTCGACACATAAGAAAAAAAATTTATCGGTTATTAAACGCATAAAAAAACACATTATGCTTGGAAAAATGATAAAAAAATCCGATACGTCGACATATTATTAAAATTTCGAGGCCAAAATCGGATACTGCCCCTTAACATAGAATATCTAAGTCTAAAGTTAATAGATACTTGACCACTTAAATGTACTTAAACTTTTTCATCCACTGTACTTGGTGGACGTGTAATTTTATTGTTATGTCATACTCGTACATATATAAAGGTATAATAAATTAATATAATAACATGCTCATTATTCTAAACTACTTATGTTGTGGAAACTCGTGGATCGAAATGAAGCGATGATGACTCAGTGATAACACGCTCAGACATCGTGACGGACGACGTGGGTTTGATTTATAGAATGAGCTTAGTTTCGAAAATATTGTTTGAATCATGGAACTGGTTGTTGGGTATATTTTAGCGTTACATGACCACCTACCATCTACTAAGAATACAAAGATAAAGGCTCTTGTTGGGCTGGATCTGAACCACCATATCGATGGTGAGAATGACGGTTGACTACAACGCAGAGTTTCTAAATTGGCCTGTGTATGCCAGGTTACTACGTAAGTATCTTCGCCGTTAGTTTTTAAATCAAACTGTTATTAAACTTAGTTCAGACATTTAGGCCCCTATGAGAACGGAAAAATACCAAAATCTCGGAAAACTAGTTTGCTAACTAATTTTGTTTATAGTTCATGCCGTAAATAAAACATTAGATTTTAATTACAGAGGTACCGGCAGCACCAATATGCAAAGAAATTAATTGAATTTATGTTCAAATCAAAAGAACAACATTGTTATTACACTATAGACAGGAAAGAGATATACTTCGAATGTTTCTGTAATTAAAAAGTAATACTTACAGTGATATTTTATGTAACAAAATTAAAGGATGAACGATATGAACAATTACTATATTGCATTGAAGTTTGTTACTGGAATTACAAAAACAAGATTTTTCCACAACAGATGTCAACGAGATTAACGCTCTTTTTCTCAAATTTGTGACTAACAGTATTTGCCTCGTTCTGTCACGTGCTTAAAAGACATCCTTTAAAAGGAAACGACATACTTTACGATGTGACGCTTAGATTTTGATATAATTTGGTAAAAAGAAATCTGTTCTCTTTTTATTATCCGCATTGATTTTTCTGTTTTAAATTAATTAATTTTAATAATTTCCTTCTGTAATTTCGTTTAAACGAAGTTATAATCATTAATTATTCTATTGTAGATTTAGTATTATGGTCACAATTTCACCTGATGTTAAGTGGCGATGTGGCCCAAGATGATGACACATTAAGCCTAATGAGAGGACTGGCTCTCAAGTGCAGCTACTGGAACATGCCTATAGGTGCTTGGCCACAAATTTTTAACTTCAGGGTGGTAGCTAGCCAGGTTGGCATTAGAAAATGTCTTACCACCATGCTTTGGTATACGTCACGATATATTCCTTCACCGAAAACTCAGGCTATTGCAAGGATTCAAACTCACGGCGATCGACACGGAGTACGTTCACTGAGCTTGTATAATATAATTTAATCTTACATTTATTTAGATTTTTAAAACTTTATTGTAGGTAGATAAATTGTTTTCTTAAAATAGTTACGTTTGGCTAGCTGCCGTTATGTTGAAAATTTGTCGGCAAACATCTATAGGTGGTTTCTAGCAAACAAACTTGAGAGCCCGTCTCTCTAGTCTAAGCATGTCACAATCTAAGCCGTAACTTTTCCTTTTTCCTTACTTGATATCTCAATCTTCATTATATAAGAATACTAATGCCAGTATCAAATGGGAAATGTTTCGTTTTACAAAGGTTTTGTGATGATTCGAGTGTTGCTAACAAAATGGTGGCCCCTTGTTAGAACTTTCCAGGGAGTTTTGTGACATCGTGGAATTCATTTTCCTTCTTGTTATTTTTAATCCACTTCAATACAATAACCAAACTACCTATAATATACAAAATACCGATTTTATTACACAAGATAGGATCACATAACACAAATTTATGAATAAAAATATAAGCCATGTTGTTGACATGGCAGACTAAAACTTTAATTGTGTAAAAATGATTTTACGTTGTATAAATTAACTTTCTTTTATTTTTACACAATTCAAATTAATGTCGGTAAAATGAATTCACATTATTATCATTGATGGTTAACTTCATAATGTCGCACAGCCGTCATATAATGCGCGCGCAGCTTCAATGTTACCCTCGACTAAACGCGACAACAGAAGTATAACTTCAATAAATATTAAAAATAGTAATAATACTTAACGTATATGAAACTAGACCGTGTGTGCACGACCCGTTGTACAACAAGTCCATACAAATTGTAGCAGAGTTATTGAACTAAATTGCTTGTCTAATAGAAAACATAGACGCCATTGATAAGTAGAATAGAAAGAAACAAGATTTCCTCGGGAAGTTTTATTAATAGAACTATACACAGGTACTATTTTTACCCGTGGTCACGTTCGCATCGAAGCTTATCGAATAGTTTCTATAAATAATATTATAATTATCTCAAGCTAGCTTTTCGATCTGTCTACATAATTATTTCGAATTATAATATTTATATCTAGTTCTACGCTTCGTTTATAAGATATTTAATGAAAGAAGGAAGGAAAGATTAATGAATTTATTTACATTAAAATAATCAGTCTGCAAAATATAAACATCATGTGATTGGTCTTCGATCGCCGATGGATAAGCCAGAATAGAATTTAGTATATTAACTTTGCCCTCCCAATATTCTTGATAATTTGTATTCGCAAAAAAAAACAAGTTTGTACGCGGCTGCGTACTGTAATTTTCTTTAATTCTTTGATTATATAATGATAGCTTATTAGGAAGCCAAATTTTTATTTGGTTTGGATTATTAATTTATTCTGATAAATAAAGCCAGGCTGGTTCTATGGTTTATAATAATAGTAGGTAGTTTCCTATCCTACCAAAATTGAAGATCTGTTGCTATGCATATAAACAGATTTTTTATAGTAACACGCGAAAGTGACGTCACTAAACCAGATAAACATAGTACAGTACAGAAACAATTGCGACCATCGAAAGATCTAGAATCCATCGTAGGTCGTGGCTGTAATACCGGCCTGCAAGCCTTGCGGCACACCATATACACACTGGCCGATGCCGAAACGTTACTACCAAAAGAGAGTCATTGTAAGAGGCTTATCACCATGTGTAGGTATAGACTGTATGGTTAAGTCTGTATACCCTACCATCCTGCTTGATTAATGGATATATCGGATGGATTAACGGCTGATACCGGAACGGCAAAACGCCTAAGCGTGCCACTATGTATTACACCTAGTGTGTGATGGTCACGATCCAAACTGACACGTTTGTTGTGTCCCATGGTGGCAAAACCCTAAGTATAAAAAAATTAAGCCATTTCACTGATCTCACATAATTTGATGTATAGATTAAGTAAAAATAAATATTTCATCATATAACGTTTCAGTTTAAATTCACACAAATGTCATCGGTGTCGAGGTTCGAGGTCGTCGTTTCTATATTCAAGTGATTTTGAAATGCTTACTTACAAACGAATCGTCACTCTTTTACATTGAATTATAATAATATATACAAGTACTAGAGACGTTGTGACGAGTACAGTGGTATTTTGTTATTAACTAACTGTACCCCACGATTTCGTGTTTAATTTGTTCCACCAACTTTAAACCGAGCCGCCGCCAAGGCACGTGTGTAGTCTATCGCTGTTTTCAATTCCCGTACTTGGCTACAGCAGCCCGTACTGCTCAGCTCCTTGGAGTCGTAGCGTGAAGTTACATAGCCTATAGCCTTATATACACAAACTCACAAAATTCCCAAGTCAATTTCATTCAAACTTCGAAGTCTCTCTTTATACCCTACTATATAAGTATAGCGATATACTTATATAAAAGTTATATACCTTCCTCAATAAATATATATATTTTTTAATTTGACTGTTAGTTCCGTAGTTTGGCGAGTTCAAACAAACAAACAGTCTCTTGAGGTTTATAATATATTGTACCTATAGATAACTATTGCAATGCTTCATAGATTATAAACAAAAGTAAGAAAAAAAACGCGTCTGATTAGTTGATCTATAAAATGTGAGAAACTCGAAACTCCGCTCGCTACGCCATCTGTACTGCGAGTAGTGCGACTTACAATATAGCTGTTCGCGTATATTATTTCAATGTCCTTTTATATGCTTCATTAATTACTACAGTATTTTTTTTTAACTACTCGTATTATTTCCACATTTACTTATGGCTCATTCTCCAAAATTGTGGCGAAAAAATGTTACATCGAGGAGAACGTATATAAAATGTAACATACAATACTGATTTTTATATATTTGAAGTGCTTGAAAAAAAGGCAAACCCCAATTCACATAACCATGTAGTATCACACTTCATAGGTAAGTAGTGACTTCCGTGATTATTGTCTAAATGAAGAGTGCCTTCAGTATTCATTTTTATATAGATAGTTTACCTTTGAAATAAGACTTAAATAGCTACAAATTGCCACACCTCTAACCTCACATTCACTTAATCATGCACAAACACACCTGTAAAATCTCGCACACACAAGTTTTGAGGCTGCTTTTATGTTCAACGGATGCAACTAATATCGATAAACAGCCTATTCAGAGAAGATGTATCTTCGTTGATATTTCAAAAAGAAAATCGTTTACATTAATTGGTCATTAATTACTCGGTAAATAAATGTGCTTTGCTATATTTTACTATTACCTAAACAGCTTAATTATCTTAAAAACTTGTTTCAGAATTTAGTGATAATAAAAAAAACACATAACCATGGTTCACATTACCGTAATTGCCATGGATAATTTGTGCATACAGTTATGTGAGGATGATTACTGTAATGTGAATATCGCTTACATGTATCAATAAAACTATTATATGCACTAGAGTTACTTTTATTTTATAAAATTTTAATGGTAAATAAGACAAAAGTACCTACATTATCTAGTTGTGAAATCAAACATTCCATCCATCCTGTCTATCCGTCTATCCATCCATGTGTGTCTCTTAAAGATCGTCACAACGAACGATCCCGCGCTGCTCTCATCTAACGGCTTCCCGCAACCTTCACCAGGTCGTGAGTACACCTTGGGTCTGCCCACACTGTGTCTTCCGCTACATGATAGCTAGCCGAGAACTCTTCGACCCATCGATCATCCGTTCTACGAGCAATGTATCCCGTGACTAAAGTCTAGCAATTCCAAGGAATACTACTCTTTCAAAAAAGTACCGGGAAAAGATCAATAATACACTAAATGTTAGTTATTCATCATTCCAAATTTATTTTATAGGCTTCAAAGTATGCTCCTTAGAAACGATATACAACCAATAATTCTATCATCTAAACATTTTTCAAACGCTTTTTCCGGAATTGTGTTTAGTTCTCGTGGCCATTTATCCTTTATGTTTTCTACCGAATGAAAACGAGTGCCACGAAGTGATAATTTGAGTTTAGGAAAAAGAAAGAAGTCGGCTGGAGCCATATTTGGCTTCTCGATGGTTATTGTTGAGTTTTTGGTCAAAAATTCGTTCACAATGATGGCCTTGTGCGAAGGCTCTTATCGTGGTCCAAAATCCAAGAATTTTCTTTCCAAAAATCTGACTTATTTCGTCGAATTTTGACCTTCCTGTAAGGATTCCGAGTGCACAACACCGTGATAGTCAAAGAAAACAGTCAATATGACTTTGACTTTTGATCGCCTTTGGCGTGGTTTTTTCGGTTTCGGCTCAATTCGAAGGCGCCACTCCGAAACATGTTGACTAGTTTGCATGTCTCGTAACTCGTAAACCCACGTCTCTTCACCAGTAACAACGAGTTTCATAAATGTTGGGTCGGAATTTACTCGTTCTAGCATGTCCTCAGCGACTCTTATGCGATTGTAGTTCTTCTGCATCTTCATGATAGAGAACATCTGTTCACACACGTATGATAACCAAAACATTGCCATAGTTTTTTGGACATAGGCAATTAATCTTTGGGAATGTTCTATAAAAACCCTACTTTAGAAGGCACGAAAGCGCGGCGGGCTGGAATTGGCCCGCGGACCGTACTTTGCCCACCCCTAATCTAGACCGTTGTGATTAATGAGTCTCATTGGTAAACGAGCAGCCCCTATTCAATCCTCTGGAATCGCAACCTAATCCTGTAAAAGTTAGATATAGGTATCTATTGGATAACAGGCGCTAATATATCATTAAAGTTAGGTAACAAATTTTATTACATAACAAGTTCAAATTTCAAAAATAAGATCGACACTCACTATCAATGTTAATTGCATATCACTCTACCATCTTGAGCGTAGTTCCATATTACGCAGCCAATTTTACATGTACCTAGACACCACTTTTGTTAATAAATTGTTTTAATATATATATATATATATATATATATATATATATTAACGACAACGACCAGAATTTTTATGTCATGATCATACTGACCATATAAGCGCATCTGCCTCTGTGTAGTAACCAAATAAAATGAGGTAATTTTCTTTAAAAAATACAGTTTCTAAAGGGAAAAAAACCAAGACGAAACTTGATTTGCATTAAAATAAAAACAATATTTACGTAACTAACTTAAATTTTATCGTTTGAATGACATTTAAAGATTTAAAATAAACAATACAACAATACACTGTACTGTTTGTTTATGTAAATTAATATATAGTACATACAGAGGCCAAAGACATTTTTTTAATATAAAGGTGGATGAACCTAATACTAATAATATGTTCCTCTGAGCTTACTAAAAACTAGCTTTCACTAGTGGTTTCATCCGTATTTCAAAGCAATATACACAATTTTTCTGTAATTTTTTTTTAAAGTTAAAATCATTTACGTACATTGATTTTATCTATAAAGTAATTTTATTCAAGAATATAGCCAAATGAAAAAATCAGTTAGTGGGAACAATGGATGCTTTGACACCCTGTTCTGCCGCTGTAATTTAAGCGCAATACTAACTATTTTATCATATACACAAAAATTTATGCGCATCTGCATTTCGTTTTTTCTTATCTGGATTAATCTATATTTTTCAAAATTATTAAATCTATAAGCTAAGTGCAATAAACCACATATTCCGTTTTGCATTTCAAACGAACAGTGTTTATCTTTCGAAAAATTAGAAGCATGGATTCGACAAATGCTTTCAGAGAATAAAATTATATCTATGACGACTTACATATGGATAATGTCGACCTATTTTATTCATATACTCTCGAATATAATTCATAATTTCAAATTCATTCAAATAATTCATCAGGTTTTTTCCCCACATTATAAACTATTTTTTTAATTTCGTCCACGCCAGCGTAAGTAGATACCGTAGTTCGACAAAACTTTTGTTCACCCTAATAAAACTGATCTGAACTTCAGCTTCGGCCGAACTCTGGTTAAACCGAATGTTTACCCATCTCTAATAACCATTCAACAGAACAATAGAGCAACAAAAAAATTTTGTGAATACATTTTTAAAAGTTAAGCTCTGTACATACATGTAATTGCAGAAGACACTCTTGGTATAATTGCGATTACGCTGATGGTGTAAGTCAGAAGCAAGTCCCGTATCGTGCAAGTACGATACGTGCGATACACGTTGCAAGTATTGGTAGGACAATGACAAGTTCCTCCCGTCTCTTTTCTGTTTCTTCACGACCACATGAAGGCTTGCTATAATAGCACCCATGAATGGTGTTGTCATCTGCATAACAATGAGTATGCTCTAAGGGTAACATATCATTGATATGCAGAAGCAACAGAGTGGGCGAAAGCATAGAGCCTTGAGGAACTCCAGCGTTTGTCAACATGAACTGCGAATCACATCCTTCTACAAGGACCCGAATTCTGCGTTCATGTAGAAAGCCGAAGATACAGTTGCAGAGGTTTACGGGAAGTATATACGCCGGAAGTTTAGAGAGAAGACCACGGTGCCAGGCCCTGTCAAAAGCCTTCGTTTTGTCAAGACTAATCGTCAGAACCTCGCCATGCTTATCAATTGCCTCCCCCCAGCGGTGCAGTACATACGCCAGAAGATCACTCGTTGATCGACTCTGGCGAAAGCCATATTGACGATCATCAATCAAAGAGTGATCCTCTAGGTAACGGACAAGCTGGGTGTTGATGATCCGTTCCATGATCTTGCACAACACTGAGGTTACGGCAATTGGACGATAATTGACAGGGTCTGATCGACACCCCTTCTTGGGAATCGGTTGCACATTAGCCTCCCCGCAAACCCGAGGCACGACACTAGAGAGGTAAGACAGGCGGTAAAGGTGCATCATCATTGGAGACAACTCAGCTGCACATTTCTTAAACACTACCGCTGGGATACCTTGCGGACAATTGGCCTTTCGAACATCGAGCGATCGCAATTCCCTAAGCACGTGACATTGCCTGAATCGTAACTTAGGCACTGTGACACCGCAACTGAGATATTAGACAGTTGTGCGTTGCCATCATCGACCCGGGATTAAGCCGCAAAGAGATTTGCTAGTAATGTCGCTTTCTCTTGCGGCTCATGAGCCAGTGATCCATCAGAGTACCTCAGCAGGGGTAATGCTGGACGACGGAAATTAGCTTGCACTGCTTTGGCCAGACTCCTGTAGATTCGACTGTTAACCGGTTGATCTACGAGTTCATGACCAATTCGTGCAATGCGCTGGGCATCCGTTCTAATATGGGCTCCTTCAGGCTTTGGTAGCAAAATTGTAAGCTGATTTAAGGGAATTGATATTAGGATCCTTGTTTGCGCGACCCCTGACCCAATCACGATATGCGGCTTACTTACAGCATCAGCCCATTTGCGATTGAACCAAGAGTATCCTCTGAGATTTCGCATTAAAGCAGCGCTGCCACCAAAGGATGGATGCAAAATAATCCCGCATATTGTCCCAATCTGCTGACGAGTAGTGTCAAACTTTACGCCTAATCCGTACGCAAGGTGGAGGCATGGTACTGACGTCACAACCAGACAGTGGTCCGATGTGCCCAAAGCCGCATCAACTGACACAACATACCCAATTGGGTGGCTCGTCAACAAATGGTCCAGCAAAGACCATCAATATCGAGAATCCGGATGGGCTCGATTACCAGCTGATTCAGGTCATGAGATAGACCGAATGCATGGGCATTTCGTCCTGCATGATCTGTCTTGGAGGAACCAACCAACGATTCGCGGTGAGCGTTAAAGTCCCGCAAGGCTACTAATTCCGCATTAGAAAATTGCTCCTGTGCGTTATCTGTTGCCGTGCTCAAGTACTCAAAGAGCCGAGTAGTCTAATCATCTGTTATGGGATCTGTAGAAGCACACGTAAATTCGGCTGTTAGTACCCAGGTCCAAGTATAGGCAGAGAATGGAGAAGGAAGTCCTCCTTGCAGCGCAAACGGCGACATCATACGTCTGACCGTACATACACACATACTCCGGCTTTTGCTTTCTCCTCAAGCAAGTAGCCGGGGTAGTGTAAGTAGGACGTATGGCGAATCTGTGTCTCCGTCAAGAAGAGCATAGCAGGCTTAACCGTCTCAAGGTGTTGGTGGACGGCATTTAAATTGGAATGGAGTCCGCGGATGTTAGCGAACTCCACCGTAAAGGCGGCGTGGAGGTTGTACACCGCTGTCATACTAGCTCGCATTTGCGCTGTCCTGGTTACAAAGGAAGAAGCAAGAAAAACATGAAGAGAGAGTGACCTTCGTTGAAGCTCCGAGAAAACCGATGTGAATCGCTGAGTGATGAGTGTTCTGAAGAGCTGTTCAATCTAATTCCCTCCTTGCCTTTCCGCAACAGAACCACACACGCTAGGCTTCCGAACCACAGCTTTACAGTAACTTCAATCTCGGCACGAACTAAATCCGAACGAAAAAAATCTCTGTCTTATCTCTGTCGTACCGTGAAAATGTGGATCCCTCTCCCGGCCAATGTGTTCCCTTCTTCTTATAACATCGGGTCCTTCAAGCGGTTGGTGGAAAGATATTTATGCAGGCCGGCATGACATGCCGTTGTTTGGATTGTACTTGCTTACCATCAGGGAAAGAACAGTGAATATGCGGAGCTATTATAAAAAAAATATTATACAAACCGCAAAATGTATTGTATAAATGCGTTTTGTAGCAAATAAATATTTATCACGTTATTACATCAATGGAGTATTTTCGTTAGTTCCGTCAACACTTCATGAATTCTAGGAAATATACTCGTATTAAAGGCGTCACACATTCATTAAATATGCTCAACATATAAGTAGAGAGCTGTTAATAATCTATTTATATATATAAAATCGAAATAACACACATCACGTGATCTCCGAAACTATAGATCCAATTGACTTGAAATTTAGCATAGTTACTCCTTTCACAATGTAGACGCTTACTAAAAACGGATTAATTCAACCTCTAAGGGTGTAAAATAGGGGTTGAAATTTTGTATGAGGAGGGTAAAAAATATTGTGTAACGAATTTTCTGCCATAACGGCCAGAACGGTAATAAAATGTCTGTGTGTCCGTTTGTATATCAGAATTTAACTCTAAAATGACTTGCCTGGTTTTGATAAAACTTAGTACTCGGGAACTATGTGTCATTCTTCAATTTATAGGCTAATAATTAATAAGATTAATAATTACTTAGTAATCAACGTGTGCGGAGCCGCGGGGCACCACTAGTTGATTTATAAAAGTACTTGCGATTGTGTGTTCTTTTTTGTTCGCACGTAATAGATAAATTTCTGTGATAAATAAATGTAATATTATGAATTTTATTTGCATATGGATACAAACATCATTTGACATTTGCAATATGTTAATATGTTGTGCAATAGGTATACAGGCTTATTATCTATATGATAAGTTGTCTAGGGTATCGAGTCATAAACCTCATGGGCTCCGGCATTGCGCGATGCAGCTTTCGACACAACGGCATAGATCTATCGTATTTAGGGGTAGTTTCCGTTACTCTGCAAACAAATGTTGCAATAATATTCCACCACCGATAAGCATCCAGCAATATATTCACGGTTTTAGATTAGCATTAAAAAGGTTTCTTTCCGAGCACCAAATGAACCAAGAACATCATAGACCTGACACAAGTGCCATTTAAAATAAATTAAACCTAAATAAGTATTATCTAATTAATAGGTCCTTACATATGAAATTAGCGTTTTATGTGGAAAAAGTAAAACGTAGAAAATATTATGAAATTATATATATAATCAATAGAAGTATTTACCATTATTATCTATGCACTTTCGCCATTTTATACGTAGTTCATTTATTCCATTGCTGAAAAAATTGTGGGAGCGAGAATCAATAAAATCTTTGAAGGCGATTTGGTCACAGCCTCATCGGAATTGAATTTTTTTTTCTTTGCAAGAAAACACTCAACTCTTGTTTGTTGGTGTGCTTCAGTCAATTCGTGATGTACCCATTTCTCTAGCTTTTTCACTTATCCGATTTGTTTCAAGTGATTTAAAATTGTTTTATCACTTACACCGAAGCCTGCCGCTAGCTCTGCCGTGTTTGCGATGGATCCGCTTCCACGATTACCTTTAATTCTTCATTATCAACTAGGATATCCGGCCGTCCACGGAGTTTCTTTCGTAGGTCAAAATTCTCAGAACGAAAACGTTGGAACCAAACACGTACGGTTTCTGTTTTACAGTGGCTTCCCCATACACATCATTAATCCTTCGAGCTGTTTCTGCAGCACTGATGCCACGGAAGATGCGAAAACAAATGAATAACTAAATTCGAAACACAAATACACAAGCCTAAATTTGAATTTGGAATTCCTAACCAAACTCCAGATATTTGAGATCAAGTTGGACAGTTCAACAAAACAACCAATTTCATACGTAAAGGACTTAATTTTAATATTTCGCTCTATTTAAAATGTATAACTTACTTACCCTGTGTACTATTTGCTCCTAGTGTCCAAACATTATTGATTATGTATTTTTGTGTAAACACCAACTCCTTGATTCGTTTGAAAATAATTTGTTGTGCTATATGTTCTACGTCTTACATCTAAATTTTTTTTTGTTCTTTATGTCAATATGTCCGACATGTAATGTCACCGGACGGTTCCAACGGAAGACCAGTGCTGGTTGTTTACAACCAGCATTATGCTAATCTGGGGCTGTTTTGTAACAACTAGCATTTTAAATTTTAGTTCTTAGTAGATAAATATAAAGGTATTTTTAAATTGTCTGTGGTTGTCCAATGTCTTTGGTATAAATAAAACTACCTTTCTTCTTGTTTCTTTCAATGTACTGTCAGAAACTAAATGCTAAATAACATATCTTCCTTCATGCCCTTTCATAGACATAACTATGGGTAAGTCGGTCGTTTCGCGCCATATTTGTTATCAATAACAGGATGTAAGTTGTCATCAAAACTACAACGAAGGTTGCCAGGAAATACTCAAAGGGCATATTATTACCTTTTTTATGCGACAAAAAACGATTATATTATAATGAAATTGGATGTTTCAAAAATTATAAAATTACTGTAATGTTACTTGGATTTAAGAAATGTATGAAACGTATTCAAATATTCCATTTCTATTATTGAATTTGATAGCACAAGCCGATAACTACCTACAGTTTACATCTTTGAAGTTTATGAGTATTATTAGCAGGCAATAAGGTATTCGCAAGAATTACTTTATTATTATTGAAGACCAGAGATTAATATTTATAGATGTGTTAATAAATTATATATTAATTATTTTATAGTTGCGTCTGTACATGTATTTTTTGCTAATTTCTGATAGATAAAGTTTTTGTGCGCCTGTTTATGTGTCCGGATTTAAGTAAAAAACGGCTTGACCGTTTCTTATTAAATTTTGTACACGGGAAGCTTTTGTCTTAGACTAAAATAATTTTAGATTAGAAAAATTAGAAAAAGTAAAAGAAAATCAATGCTTAACCCGATATTGATGAAATTTCGTAGCCGGGAAGTATAAGTAATTCCGTAATTGATGGACTGCTTACAAATATTTATTAATTCCGTAATTACTATATATAAAATTGTCAATATATTTTAAAATATCATTTTATGCTCAATCTCTCATCATCTTCTCAATTAATTCTCAACCAATTTTGATGAAATTTTGTAGAAAGGAAGCATACGTCATTCCATAATTGATTAGGCTTTGAGAAACGCCAATAATACAGTCAATAATACATTTAGACTAAGTATATGAATTGTCTATACTATGAGTAAAATATAATTATGGGATGCTATAATATGCATAATCTTTTTTTATGTAACTCGAAGTTGGGATGTTCCTTTATGTATTTCGTAGTATGTAAGGAAAAAATAGGTACCTATGAATAAAGCTAAATTCATTTTCTGATCTCAGCTTTTATATGAGACCCATAGTTAACGACGACTTCTCTGCACTGCATATGTAATCACTAGCAACACACAGTGGTCAAAGACTTTCGTCTTGAGACACTGAGGTATCATGGACGAGAAGACGTTACGTAGTTTCCCAAATGCTGCCCAGCCAAGTTGGATTTGGTGATTGACCTCTTTCTCGAAATTGGATCTACCTAACTGGATTGTGTGTCCCAGGTAAACATAATCATTAACAATTTCAAGCGTATAGTCTCTAATCTTTACGGGAGTTGGAGCTACATGGACGTTCGTTATAATCTTCGTCTTGTCCTTGTTCATTTCAAGACCAACTCGTTCTGAGGCTTTATTGGTCATTGAGCATTGCACAGAGGTCCTCCATGGTCTCAGCCAAGACTACTAGGACGTCGACATAGCAAAGTTGAGTGATGTACTCGCCGTTTATATTGATGATGCCTAGGTCCTTCTTAGTCCAGTATTTATATATAATAATTATTTATTTATTAATTTTAATCAATGTATACAGGTGATCAAAATGCTAGTACATATTTCGCGCAGCATATTATTATCGCATTTCAACGAGGAAATTCTGCCAATATTTTGGGCACTTTACCAACTTAGAACTAGAACCTATTTAGGAATAGATTTATAGTTTATGAAAGTTTAACAATTTATGTATTTTATGCTGAACTTGAAAAACTTTTAAATCTATACATGTAATCAAATTGAAGTGTCTGTTTGTAATATCGAAATAACAGCTTTTAACTAGATGCATATGAAAGTACGTACGTTACTGATGATTAAAAAAAAACATTTTTAAAAATGTTGTCTGTCTGTTTGTTCCGGATAATTTCCGAAACGATTAGACCGATTTTGACGGGACTTTCACTGGCTGATGTTATAAGGATATTTTATTTTAGGTTCTGTAATGTATACGAGCGGAGCCGCGGGCACACCTAATTATTATTATAAAGAGAGACTGCAAATTTTGTGAGCTTGTATATATAAGGCTATAGGATATATAACTTCACGCTACGACTCTAAGGAGCTGAGCAGTAACGATGAACGTCAAGCAATCTTGAAAGTTAAAGCAATACAGATAGTGAGTTGGTCGGATAAATTTAACACGGGTGAAACCGAGGGTTACATCTAGTGCTACATAATTCTTTGGTTAAGTGAATATTTCGCTGTAAATTATAATGTACCATTAGTTTAAATGCTCATTATTACACAATAAAAAAAAACACATATTTATTTGTATAACATAATTATAATACAGTCTCTAGTTTCCATAAAACTACTTATATATGTCCTAATCTACAGAGAGCTCGTTTATTGGCACTTTATCGAACAGTTTAGTGGTTTCGCTAACTATCTTGGAGACGATTGCTTTGACAATCGGTGGTGCTACCTCCTGGAAGATATCCTGCCAGTTGGAGTTCGCGAACTCGTGGATCGTGTCAGCTGAAACATAAATATTAAAAATTTATACAGAAAGACAGTGTGTGTTTAACTTTTACAATATAACTTTAAAATTATTTATTTTAATATTCACAAAGTTATTTAATACAAAGTGCTAAAAGACCTCCCTTCGTGCCACAGCCCATAGACAGCCCTACAAAGTGCCCTACATCGCGATGTTACATATCTGGCAACAGCCCAAGCCGAGACTCAGCCACTATGGCACCCTTAAGCTTTTTTTATACTACGATGGTGGCAAACATGCATACGGCCCGCTTGATGGTAAGCGGTCACCGCAGCTTATGGATGCTTGCAACTCCATAAGCATTACGTGCACGTTTCTGATCCTTTAAAAACCTATTGAAGAAACCTTTTGAAGAATCCCATACTGTGGTCCCCTAGGAAAACCTCAGTTCCCACGCTTTCGCATCTGAGTGATTTCAACACTCGCCCCCAAGCCCGGTGAAGCTGTTAATGCTGTCTGAGGCTTCAGGGCCCTTATGGCTAACAGTATAGTCAGATGGAGAAAAAAAGGCTTCAGTGATCGGTCCGTGAGCGGTATTTTAACCATGCATGCGTTAAACTAGAAACTTATTTTTTTACAAAAACATGAGGCCATAAGCCTTAGTATATGATATTAATTTCATTTTTATTCACCTCAAGTCGTATTCGAGAAAAAGAGTCTACACACACGGACAGACGGGCAAAAAAGTGATCCTATAAGGCTTCCGTTTTTTTGTCGTTATGAGATACGGAACCCTAAAAAGATAACATCTGTATGTGTTACTTCTGATTTATAGGTTATATTGTTTCGTTTTATTACGCGAACGTATGTATCTGTCTGTTCCTTTTCAACTTTATTGAAACATCTTGTCATCCGTGACCAAGTCAATTGACCTTTTCTTAACAAATTTGATGTATACGAGTACATGTTATTCTAACTTATTCTGCAGAATAGTATAAATTTTTCGATGAGATGTATTTCTAAACTCTATGGAATATGACGTCAAACTTACTGCTGAAATTATTTTATCTTATAATCACATTTGATTATAATTTCACTTAATTAAACAATTCGACTGAAAAAGATATGCTATGTTTAAAAGCAGGATTAACTTTCAACTGTAGCTATATATCGAGACACATCAGTAGATGTGATAGTCAAGTTACCTCTTGAAAATATCTTACCCTATATTAATTTATTATTAAAGAATGAGATGATTCTATACTTGAGTGTTCAAAATGAAGTGTAACAAAATGTACTTACAGAGTTGCTTGTTTCCATTAAACAAATTTTGGAAGTGGAAATCCACTTTAGTCAGCACCTGCGCTGTATGCTTCCAGTCTTGAATCACCCAATACTTTTTACCGTTTTGTACTTTCTCTCCAGCTTCGAATATAATCTTAACCAGGATGTCACCTGTAAATATAATTGACCACGATCTTACTCTACTCTCTTGAGTGCAGTCACCGAAATACGCTGATAGGTGTTGTTTTAAGTTTTCAACGTGAGAATGGTAGACTGCCAGATGAGAATTTGCAAAAATCCTAGCAAATTTTGTTAGATACATCACGATGTTTTCTTCACGATGAATGGAATCTATGTGAATCGAGGTACGAGGTAAGAACTCACTACCACTGAACCATTATCGCTTCGATACAAGAATTTTCTTTGATAAAGTGTAGATGAGATTGTGCATTTGTAATGAGGCTGTTTATCATGTAGTTCGGATATCAAACAGAACTTGAAACATCGATGACAGCATTCGGTAAAAATAAAGAATAATGCTTACGGATTTTTATCTTGTATTTTCCATTTCCTTCGATGGGTAGAATCAGGAGTTTCCCACCTAGCGTGTAGTCGCCGACCATTGTAACTGAGCATTTTAGATCCAAAAATGTTTTCGGACCTTGCCGTCTGTGAACACATACGCGATAATTATTCATATACTGTAGGTAATGAATTTATTATTCACTAGCTGGGCCGCGGCTTCACTCGTGTAGACAACAGACGAACGCGTAGTGTAAATAAAAATCGTAGTTTATTAAAACCTTAATAACTTTTTATCGAATAAAGATATCGTATTCTTTTATTGGGATCAAATAACCGAGAAGTTTAAACAAAAAAATATATTGATCAAATTATACAGTAGTTTTTGCGTGGTGCGCGTACAACGGTAAACGTTAATCATTTTAATTATCTAGATTTATTCTGACAACGTAGATTCGGTTGCTAGTTTTGCTGAGTGGTAGGATCGTGACTACCTTACACCAGGTGTAATATCCGTCATAGTAGCACGTTAAGGCGTGTCGCGTTCTGGAATCGGCCGGTGTTGGAGGTCAATATCAAACAGGGTAGCGTATATAAACGTTTGTAAGCGTATCACTTGATAACGGCTGGAACGATTTGGCAATCCTTTTTTTAAATATTACTTATAAGCTTTTTAAAGAAGAAAAATTTATATAGGTACCCGGAAAATTAACTTTAATTAACGGACTTTTTTAACTTAAGATATGCGTAATTCTTATTGTATTTTGTTCATTACAGTACTGGAAGAGTTTTAAGGATAAAAATCGGGATAAGTGGCTCTGTGGTCGAATTATAGGAATATTGGGAATGTTATAACAACGTGTGTGGGGGCCAGTTTATTGTAAATATAACTATGGAAACCTTTTAGTACGCAATGGTCCGCACCACATACGAAACCTTTGATATGTGTAGTTTTTATTCCACACTATTTATCTAGTGATAATGTAGAATTCATTGGTTGGCACAAAACACATAGCGTTTGATCGTACTTGACAACCCTCAGCTCTCAGAGTTCATACCAAACCCATTGGACAAAAATTTAAAACGTTAGAATACTTACTTCAAACCCACAACAACGCAGTTCCGCAGACCTTTGACCATGGTGTTTCTAAAGTCCACGTCGAGTCCGGCCTGGCTCGTCTTCACCTGTTCGACGAACATCGGGTCCAACACCTGGATACCCAGGGACGGGACTCCGGCAGCCAGCACCGACACTGCTTTCTGCGATGACGACACTAAACATGACGTGTCGGCCTCCTTGCATGGCGTGATGAAGGGAGCTGAAACCAATTTAAATAATTTATTCATATAAACACTTGTTAAAGCAATCATGAGAAATGGTCGTTTGTGTGAAAAGTCACTGCCTGGGGAACTGGCTGGTTCCGAAACGTTTGGGAAACAGTCATTCAACGTTAGGTTCCATAATAAGATACCGAATCATCACTGATTTGCCAGTGATGAAGGAGTTCAAGGACCATGTCAAGCCGGTTTTACTGTCAAAAGGTTATTATAGGGGAACCATTATGTTAATGATGGTGAGGTCTGGAAGCGACTCCCTCTCTGTGCATCCATTAATCTATATATATAATAAAATTTAAGGGTCTGTTTGTAATATCAAAATAACTGGTTTTTACTAAATGCATATGATTTTTTTTTAGCAAAAAGCACATTTTTAAAATTTTTGTTTGTCTGTCTGTTTGTTCCAGATAATCTTCGAAACGGTTGGACCAATTTTCATAGGACTTTCACTGGCAGATAGCTGATATTATAAGGAATAACTAAACTAATAATAATTACTAACTATATACCTCATCATCAACCTATAATAGTCCACTGCTGGACATAGGCCTCCCCTAATGAAAAACTATATACCTAATAAAAATAATTAGCGTTCCGCACAAAAAATTAAAAACCTTTTTCTGTAATCTACGCGAGCGCAGCCGCGGGCACAGCTAGTTAAAAATATGATTATTAACTGTTAATATGATTTGTACATTTGGAGAAAAAAAGGAATCCGATCAAGTTTCTTGCCGGTTCTTGTCGATGACTATTAGTTTGTCCGAGCCGGTAAGTAGTGTTTGACGTACATACGTGCCTTCTTGGAGTTTAAATTGAATAAGTAATTTTGATTTTGTCACAATCACGGTTTTTTTATGACATAGTCGTGGTGGCAGAGTGGCTTAGACAGGCAGACTGTTGTTTTGATATCCACCGGTTCACGAACCTAGGAATGTTTCAATGTTTTTTTTTTTAATTAACATACATTTACTAATTTGATTTTGGCTGACAGCGAAGGAAAACATCGTGACGAAACTTGAACGCTTGAGAAATGTTCTTGTACTTACCAGTGTAGGTATATTAAATCTATGGTGCTACTGCAGTTTAACCTTGAACAGGTTCCACCACTACGGAAAATAACAATGTTTTCATATCGTCTAATCTAAATTATGTATAGTTTATTGGGTTTATATTACTTAGAGCGCACTAAAAGTTTCCGAAACTGGCCACTTACATTAAGAATATTTAAAAACTAATTATGAAAATTGAAAATGGAACTCTTTTGTCTTTAAAATGTAGTTTTGTTTCATCTATTTGTCACTTGTTTTTACATTTTAACGCCCTTTTAAATACTGCGTGTCTTTTTATCATGGATTTAACTCGTGAAAAATTTCTTAGTATGATTTACTACGATTTTAAATGTAGTTTGACGCCTCAGCGGAGTGTTGTTCGCCTTCAAACTGCTCTTGGCAATGAAGCATCATGCAAGTCGACAGTTTATAGCTGGTTTACAAAATTCCAACACGGTCGTGTTAATCTCAATGACGAATTTCGTGGTCGTCTGTCTACCGCTGTGAACAACGAAAACATCGATACTGTACGCCGTATCATCAAAACAGACTGGCATGTGACCTACTAGGAGATTCGGGCATCCTTAGGTATAGTCATGAGTCAGATACAATTAATCCTACAAAAACATTTGGGTGTGTAAAAACCATGTTCCCGATGAATCCCACACAATTTAACTGAGGTTGAAAAACGGACCTCACTTGGTACAATGCCGTGCTTACCAAATTCAACGAAGGGACGTCAAATTTGGTGTGAGACAAAGTGACATATGACGAAACATAGAATTAAAGCTACGATTCCAAAACAATTTGGGTCTTTTCAAGTGAGCCGAAACCAATCAAAGTGGTGAGATTGCGGTATGCCAAGCGGATGATTGCTACTTTATTTTAATAAAACTGGGCACGTGACTACTTTCACTTTGGAGGATCGTCTTTTAGTGAATAGCGATTGGTGTATGACCATTTTTTTGCTGGAAGATAATGAGTAACTCTGTAAAAATAAACATAAACGCCGTATCATCTTGCACCATGACAATGTCAGCACTAACACGGTAAGGCAGACAAACAAAGTTTTGAAAGGGAAAAACGTAGATGTTATAGGTCATCCTGCATACAGTTCCGACCTGGCATCAAGCGACTTCCTCCTGTTTTCAAAAATCAAGAATTATTTACGCGGTCAACGAATATCAACACCAGAATGAAGCTCTTGAAGAGTATAAAAAGTGAGGTCACCACGGAAGAGTGGCATAAATATTTTCAAAATTGGTTTATTCAATGAAAAAGTTTATTGAAGCTAAAGTAGAATACTTTGAGAAATAATAAATTGTTTTTTGACCAGTCATATTTTTTTTTCTTATTAAAATTTTTGTGCGCTCCTCGTATTACATAATTAGTGCAAACAATTAGTTGTAAACTATAAACGAAAATAAGTGTACAATGTTTTGGAAGGAATATTGTTTCGAATAATATTTGTGTTCCCTCATACTTCAAAAAAAGCAAATTCTTTTTTTTTCTCCCACTCTCTTGTAGTTTGTATAAGGTGACCTCTTCTTCTCAAAACATATCATATTTTTTTCATGTTTATCTATAGTACCTACTTATAATCCTTAATCAATGACGTGTTTAACCTTCCATCTCGCGAACTTACAGCCATGAAACACGAAAACCAGTTCTTTATTTAATTAACTTTAAAGGGTTACAAATCATTGTCACGTAAGCTGTGTACCTTAACATTGAATGCAATGACCGGTGATGTCAATTCCGGGTTCGATACCCGTGCAGATTTCCCCGAACAATGGTACAACCATTGTGGACAAAAAAAAATACGCAAGAAGGAAAAATAAATGTGTACAATATGAAATGACACAGAGGTCAATGTCAACAAAATCTTAACATAAAAGTAACTGTCATTTTTTTATTATGTCAAGTTTTTTTTATATTATTAAAGTGGCAAACAAGTATATGACCTGTCTGATGGTAAGCGGTTACCTTAGCCTATGGACGCTTGTCACTCCAGAGGTATCACTAGCGTGTTGCCGACCTTGAAACCCCCTTCCCCAAGGAGCTCTGGAAACTCTACTCACCGCAGGAAAACAACATAAGGTTATTTGGCTACGATCTTTTATATAGGATGGAAATATTTTATTTCTTAAGTGAAGCGACTCAACCACTGATTTCTAAAAAAGAAAGGGCTAATGCCGATGTCGGGGCACTTGGGTATTTGAAGACAAATTTTCAACTAAGGCGTGGTAGATAAGAAAGGAAGTAATTTATAATGTTTTCTCTCTACATATAAAACACCGGTAGAAAATAAATTTAGCACAACGGGAGAATTTTTTTTAGCTACCACTTGAAGCAAACATATATGACGGGTTTTCCATTATGTATATGATGGTTACGATTTAGCCTTTCTTACGGCCTATCCTAGTTTGTTGCTTAGTAGTATCGCATGGCTCGTAAAGCATCTGAGAGATCTTTTGACACCTATAATAATACGTTACCATGAATTATAATATGTATTAACATAAACACAGGCATAGCCGTAGATATAACCTAGTAATTAATACAGTAAACGTCGTTAAAATAACAGTAAATGGAAGACAGAATGATGTCTTGTTTATTAAAAAAACGCTAAATAAGTTAAATCATTATAAGCGAAGGTTGCTTGGAATCGTATCGTGAATCTTTTTTCTAACGAGGTAAGTACAAATCACTTTATCGTTATTTAATTTGTAGTGATTCATCCAGCACCTTTGCTTACTTTGCTATAGGTACATACCTACTAATATTAATATTATAAAGCTCTAGGGATTTTTGATATTTGATTTACAAAGGCGTTCCATTGTTTGGGATTGTTTTTGATCGTTTCTTTAAACGCGCTAGTCTCTGAAACTACCGATCATATTAAAAAATATATATTTTCCAGTTAACAGTCTATTTTAGTTATTCGTTTAGTTAACTCCAGTTTGTTCGTAATTTCTTCTGTAAAACTTACGTATGGTCAAAACTCCGTCATTTATAGATGTACTACGCAGTACAACAACCTTTTCAATGATATTGACTTATTCTACCTTAGTCGAAATTAATTTTTGAAGTTCGTCTGTGCAAGGTTAGTTCAAAACATATAGGAAACCTAAAACATTCAAATAATAATCACAACACTCACATTCACTCCCTCACACACCCACACACACACAATATTATTTATTTAAACATCATTATAAATACATTCATACACACGGTATACGAAATGTAATATTACTACTTCTTAATTGGCAATTTAAAATTATATACTTACTAATATTTTTTAAATATCAAAAAAATTGCTATGAAGTTTGTGTATAAATTTATTGAGAAAAATTATAGGCTATATAACTTCTCGCTATGACCCTAAAGATCGAGATCAAGTGAAATCAATAAAATATATAATACAACAATGTAACATATTTTAAATAATATTAGAATCTGTGTCACCATCATCTCCACCACCATAACTATTGGCATGCGTGATTTCATTCCGATATAAAGGGTTTGGTTGTTAACACAAATTGTTACATGTGCTGTTCCAACCCATTCATCAGAGGTTATACTATGTTGACTTGTCTCTATTAGTATCGTGCAATAAAAACTTTATGCTATGGTACGTAAAGTATATACCAAGAATAACGGCGACAATCGAGTAATAATAATTCATCGACAATGGCTGTTGTCATACCGATCTTGAAATGTACTACAGCGAAAACCAGTAGATAGGTTGATTATGTATTAACTGATCCTACAACTATAATGGCTATTGGCTAATGGCTACAGATATACACATTTCCTCTACTTGACATCAAGTGGATTCTATGCTAGGTTACTTTTTAAAATATAGCCATAAATAAACCATAAAAAATTTCTTCTTGATGGTAACTGTGCCGACTAGTGGTCTGACTGGATCACGGCCACTAGACAAATTGAGAAAAATTAGCTATAATGACGTTCATTTCCTAACGTGAATTTCGCCCAAAACCAGAGGAATGTATAGTTAATGCCTCTCTTCATTTTATTTACAGACTAGCAGTGCCCGCGGCTCCAATCGCGTGGACTACTAAAATGGTTTTTTATTTTTTATTCGGAACCCTAATTATTTTTCTAAAATCAAAGTAGCCTAAGTTATACCTTATAACTTCAGCTACCTGCCAGTGAAAGTCCCGTCAAAATCAGTTCAACCGTTTCGGAGACCATCAGGAACAAGCAGAATGACAAAAATAAAAAATAAATGTTTTTTGTTATAAGTATTGTGTATATTTTCATATGCATTTAGTAAAATCCTATTATTTTAACATTACAAACAGACACTTCAATTTTATTATATGTATTAACTAGCATAATTAAGTAGTTATGTGCTCCAAATTTGCATAGTCAGTGAAAAAGAACTCACCAAGTCCGGCGTCAGCAAGCGCGCACGTCAGACACAAAAATATATAACCGATCAACATGACTACAATGATTTTAATGATCTAGAGAATATAAACGAGAGTACGCGACCGTAATGCGAACATATGATAATCGTACCACCTTTTATACCGAGAAATGCTTGACAAAGCAATTACGAATATCAGTTTAAATTTCTTACAGTAGGTATTCTTTAATGGCCTTCTGTATCGGAAAAGTCATATTCCAAAATGCATGTAAAAGCCGGAAGACGAACGGAAACAAAGAGTTGATTTACGAACTGACATTTATCTTATTTTCATCCCAATGTGCGTCCCATATTTGGAAAAAGAAGAGGTTGCATATATTCCGTATTAAATATATTTATTTTATGCATCATCCCAGGAATAAAATAAAGTTTAGAAGTTTTGTAACAGGTACAGGGTTCGATTGCAAAAGCACCAACTTCAAAATATTGACTAATTTGTAGCAGAAGTACTCGCTCTGCTTATTCCGGTCCGTAAGCAGTAGGTAAGGTGTGATGGCAGCACGCACTGGCACATGAAGCGTTCCAACTCAGCCTTCAGGAAGTTTACTTTCTCAATAAATAAGCTTAAATATGTCCTCAATTCTGTTTAATCTATACTAATATTATAAATCTCAAGTTTGTTTGTTTGAATGCGCTAATAACTGGAACTACAAGCTAGATTAACTACAAGAAGAATTAAAGCCTATATAAGTTCACGCTACGGAGCAGTAATGATGAACATCAAGCTTTCTGGCAAGCTGTATGTAAGCATGGGAAGTGATAACAGCAATAGGCTACACAGTTGCGTTGGCAGCTGGCGTGTTGCGAATATATTTAACACGGGTGATACCGTGGGGCATTGCTAGTTTTGTTTAAAGGTGCAGGCTTTTTTTACAGATCAGTTTAGCGTTGTGGCCACAATCTCACCAGATCTTAAGTGACAATGTGGCCCAAGATGGTAGCACGCTAAGCCTAATGGAAGACTGGCTCTCAATATATATATAACTAGTATAATAATGATCCAAAGCCCTGTGAGAAACAAGTTTCTTTATTAAGATACTAGCGTTGCCTCACGCGTTTGTTACGCAATAATTATTTTCAAGCCATAATTTTATTGACAATTCATATTGCCTATGAATCGACGAATGATATGTACTTCCTGTTGTACACAGGAAAATTACATCAAAATTGGTTGAGAATTAATGACAATTAATTTTTTTTACATTTTTTTACGATTTCTAAAAGTATTATTGACAAAAAAATACATGTACAGACATAACTACAGATTTATTAATATATATGACGTGTTGGTAAAGATAATTGAAGAGTATGTGTGGTTCATGTGCGATTAATAATTATCATCAAATGTATAAACAAAAAAAAATTCACTATACTAAGTTTCAACCCGTATTTTGCAGCCTCAAGTGATTAATTTTGAAGAGTATGCGTGGTATATTTTAGGTCAATAGATATGCTATGTCTGTATAATTCGGGGGTGTTCATTAATTACGTGAGGCGATTTTGACAATTTTTCGACCTATTTCGACGAGATTTCATGAGATTTGGCTCGACCCCCTCCCACCCATTCTAATCTCACGAGAGATTTTGCAAAATGCGTAATTTTAGTGTAATTGTGTGTTAATCTGCATTGATTTTTTTTGTAAGACACAATGTAGTCTAGAGTCACAGTGAGAAAATCGAACATTAAGAAACTTAAATAGAAACTACTAAAATCCGTAAAAGAATATTCATTCTTATTCAGTCCACGAGGATTCAAGAGTGGTCCAAGATCTCAAGATTTCAAGAATGACTACTGGAACCAACAAGTCCATGTCATTTTCAGTAAAATCATCTGCTCCTTCAACCTTGCCCTGATTTAGCCACTGTAAATACCCTTGTCACTTGCACACAGAAGCTCAGTAGCTCGACGTGTGATAATCCGTGAGGTTCGCACTTTGCTCGTTGGTGCACTGTGGACCGCACGCAGGTGCTGTGCAGCTCTTGTGATGGATGAAAAGTAGATACTGCATGTACTGCAGCATTCCTTTTCTAGTTCACCACGTACACTTGGGCAATAGAGGTAATAGGGTATGCTGATAAAGGCGTACAAAGATTGAATCGGTAGGCAATGGCTGGAAGCGGCAAAGCAATAACAATCGAAGGGCTACTGCGCTACTTTGTGACGTTCGCATATTTCCGCGATAAATATTATTGTAGGATTTAGCCATGTTTTAATGGAGAAACATGTTGTTCTTAATTTAACCCAACTTTCTCAAATTTTTGCTTACTCTAAAAAAAATTACGTGCTATTTGCCAAGACCCCCTACTCCCCCTTGTGGGATTGGGTGAGATTCGGCTTGACCCTCTCCCACCCTAAATGCCTCACGTAATTAATGGACGCCCCCTTAGAAGATGAATTTTCCAAAATCCGTCTTTTTGAACGTCTACGTTGCAAAAGAAGCAACTATGTTAAATTTCAAGTTAATCGGATCTATAGTTACGGAACTCTCGTGATGAGTGGTATTTTGCTTTTTTAACATATAAGTTTACAATTAACCACAATCATGAAAGATAGTCTTAATATGGGGTAACACACTGAAAAATGAGGACCAGCAGATACCTTCCTTTTTTCTATAAAATTTAAGTATATCGGACGAATAGATTTTTATCTTGCGATTCCAAATATTAATTAATCTATTGTCGATAAAATTATTTAAAATATACTGTAAAATCTATGGTGTTAGCTATCCAGCCGAGCACAGCAAAATTTTTTTTTGTTATGTCTATTACTACCAGTAACAGTAGTACTAGTTTTACTAGTACTGTTAGCCTTAAGAGCCCTGGAGCCATTGGAGGCTTTGACAACATCACCGGACTTGGGGGTGAGCGCGGAAAGCACTGAGCCGCGAAAGCGAGACAACAAGCTCAAGAGTGCTAAAATGGCCGAACCTCTGCTTGGGTTGTTGTCGTACCTCATGCAAATAAGCCGCGATCTGACTAATTCACTATTCGTAAAACTCTTACTGATACTTTATGGAAGGAAGGAAGAAACATGCGTATATGCATTTAGTAATCTGGAAATTTGGACTACTAACTAGACAAAAAAGTCCCTTACAGAACCTATGTACCTGAGTGGTGAGCCTGTGTGATGTGAATGCAGTGTCACTGTATCGCGCGAACGGACCTAGGCTTGAGTTGTCGCTGGTGAGGGTGGTCGTGGCGGCACAGCTAAATTGCCTAAATCTATACAAATATGAAGAACAAAATTAAAAAAATTGTTTCTTTGATAAAGATCACCGAAACAAAATTTCCCTAAAATGAACCGCAAGGTATACGTAGTTTGTGGTCTTCAAATTGATTTTAAACTGCTTTCATAGACCGGTTTCCATTAAACAGTTTAGATAAATACGTGACAAATGAATACACATAATTTTATTTGTCATCACCAAACTATATTATGAATTTATAATGTAAGGAATTCAAGAGTTAAAAATAATAAAAATATTAAAATTTAAATTAAACTCTCCGGCCTATTCGAAAATTGTTTGTTGATTTATTTATTGTGTTTATAATCTAGCGTTTCTAGCTATAGATTTACAATTTGAGAGTGCCAGACTTAGAATATGTCTAAGAACATTAAAACACATGAAAATGGACTATAAACATGATTACTTACAAAGTTACTTACTTACATAAAAAGTATATTTAAAAAACCAATGAGTTATCGATTTACCGATAGTAATAACTAAACATGTAGGTATAGAAGTACCGTTCTAGATTTCTTAAATTGTTACTAGAGACGGCAAAAGAAGATTATTCAACAATACGCGGTCGGTTGATATGGTATTGGTGATTATATTCCGTAGTTTTCAATTTCCGTGTTTCCTTCACCTTATTTGTAATTTACGACAGTCTTGCATTTATCATACCTACATCTATTTTAACATGTACGATATTACGTATAGACTAAAATATGTCTTATTTTGACAATAGTGACATCTAGCGAAACTTCAACTTTAGCTTTAACATCAACTTAAGGTTTAAGGTAAAAACAAAAAGTGACATCTAGCGAAACTTTAAATAACTTTATGTATCTGTAGAATGTTTTTTTAATTAAAAACAAAAAATAGGTTTGAATATTTCAGGTAGATGGCAGTTTTAGCCAAATCTAGAATACACTTATAAACTAAGTTGTGACGTAAAGCTGCTGTCGAGAGACACTCTTGATATTACGTTTTTCACTTGAGTGTGGTAGCGTACCTAAGTAGTAGAAAATGTATTATCATCAGGTATAGTTTTATCACAGTGCATTTCTTGCAATCCTTTTGTGTTGTGGTATTGAATTGTAGGTAATATTATTATTATTTAATAATAAATACGTAGGATCATTTTAGAAATATTTTCAAAATTAATCATCTTACATAATTATAAGTATGATTAGCGATTCTTTTAGACTGTCATTGACTTGAAATTAACCGGCCGTGTACAAAATTTCCGTTAATAATTAATATAAATATTTTTTGCATTTTTTTTACAATTTCTTTAAGTATTATTGATCTTTCTTATAGCCTATCAACAGAGGACAAAATTTAATAAAAGTCGGCCAAGTCGTTTTTGAGTTCAACACAGACTTAAAATTGAATTTTAATGAAACACACTATGAAACACAGAATTAAAATGACATATTTGTATTCAGTGGCTTTTATAATAAATGTATATCAGGTCATTTGGAAAAAGAAATTCCATGTACGAGTACCTCTACTACAGATATAATATAAATATATAAATATAATTACCTACACATTTTTTACTTTCAGTGCCTACGTGAGGGACGCCGCGTAATAAATTCTTTTTCGATTAATTCCCATAGTATTATTCTATTGTGTCATTCTGACTTTGGAGTCGAGACACGTTTTTTGCACTATCCCAAACAAAGTACAAATTAATGAATAACTAATAAATCGCACCTGCCTCATAAATATCTGCATGATGTTATGCGGTCGATATTGTTTCAGCCGGCGGTTGTCACCAAGTTTTATAAATAATTTTAACTCGTGTCAAACTGTGATCAGTAGTTTGGTTAAATTTATTACAACGTGAAGGAGCATAATATAAGCTTATATAAACTTATGTACGTCTGTTTGTGATTTTATAACTTGTGAACGACTTGAACGATTGAGATCATATTTACATATATTTGTTTTTCGAGACGTTGGTGCATAGCAATGTTAGTATCCCCAAGCCCGGTGAAGCTGTAAAAGCCGTATGGCTCCAGGGTCCCTAAGGCTAACAGAATAGTCAGATCAAAAAAAATATTTTATTATCCGATACGTGGCGGTGTAATCGAGCCATTAATTAACGGAATGTAGCAAAAGCACGAGCAAAATAACGTCTGCCGACTCAGCTAGTGTTATGTGAAAACTGATATAAGAAATAAACTTACATTTTGATATTATTTCGTATAGTTACTTGCTTTGTCCTTAATTTTCGCAACTTTATTAACTGCGGCTATCAAATTTTTATGTTTTACAGGAAAGTTTTAAAAGCACGTTTTAAGTGTAACCCCTGACAAATACATAAATAATACTAGCTGTGTCCGCGTTTCCACCCGCGTATAATTTAAAAGAAATCGCTGATTGATGATTTATAATACTTCAGTATAGACAACATTTTTATCGGGCGGCCAGGGTTATGCGTCACAACTCAAACGGCTCTTTCGCACCACTACATCTATAGTCATAGACCCGAACCGAGTGTCGACTTATATTATATTTACATTATCTCCCAAACTATTCGTCCAAATTACATGCTATAAAAGGCAAAGATTAACTACATAAAATTGTCATGATGTTGAAGTAACTTTCATTCGTAAGGATTAATATGCCATGCCTAATAATAATGCTCATATTTCACTTTTGAATTTTCAATATTTTTTGTCATAAAATACCTCATTGTGGCTTATCTATAAGAGATACACATACGGTATCGCGAACTTTTTTTAGATATACTGAGGAGAAATATTTTTGTAGAACATTATATTTCGTATCACTATCCATTACGTCAGCGCACGCAGTTAAAACAGTTCGGGTGTGATGTTACTTCCGACTTACTTAACAAACATCAATATTTAAGGCTATCTGAGAGGTGTAACCTAATGTTAGATAGCCTATACTATTCCACGTGAATCTGGATATTATATACAAAAAGAGAATTCGACTGGTAGTTCTAGAGATTAGTAGTTTAAAGAAAGAAACAAACAAACAAAAAGTCTCTTCCGATTTATTATATTATAGTATAGATATAGATTACTATAGACTTACGTCAATGTTTTGAGATAAGTAATAAATTGAAGTCAAAATTCGTGAGGTGACTTTGAGTGTGGTCTTATTGACTAAAGTTTGTTGAGGTACTGATGACAAACTTGTGACGTCACTCAACTAGTACATTCACGGTACTACTTTTACACAGACTTTAACTGGCGATTGCAAAAATATAATAATACACAAAAATATAATAACAGAAAATTACAGCATTGTAGATTTATTGTGGGTTACCTTTATAATTATTAGTAAGGTTCTCTAGGGAACTTACATGTGCTCAGCAGGAGCAGTTTACAAGTTGAATTTTTTATGTAATTATTGTCACCAAAGTTTATATTCGTCACCAATATGTATCCTCTAATTGTAATATCTATTCCCAACAATTATTTTTGTCATCATATTAATGAAAACGGTCTCAAAAGGGAGATTTGATGAAACCGGTGGTGGATTTGCAGTCTTGGCCGCCCTAGGCCGTGTAGCACTAGCCGCCCCTTCTCAGCTCATTATTTAATAAAACATTTCAAATTTGATGGTATTAAAGTACAGCTTTACGATGTCAATATTGTAACTCAAACTAGATTTTTATCCAAGTCTGGAGTCTTAATATATACTTCATATCATGCTTTAGTGTACTGTTATTTATTGTCATCATATGTTTGCATTTAATAGTATATTTATTGCCACGATTAGCCGCCCCTAATATCTGGCCGCCCTAGGCCTGGGCCTAATTGGCTTTAAGGGAAATCCGCCACTGGGTGAAACCCCTAAGCTAGATTATCAATTCACGTAAGATGTGACTAGGTTAAGTTAGGTTGGACTTGTGATAAGAAACAGCGGGAGACGCGGGACGAGCGCCAGTTATTAATAATATTGAAGTATGTAGTTTTAGGTAAGCGTTTAATATTGTTTGGTGATTCGATTCTGGTGACAGATCCATTATTTTAGGGACAAATATTATTAAAGAGATAATTTAACGTGCATTTATTTCGCGATAGTTAAAATCATATATTATTTTAAATTTTTACTAGTGACGTAACTAGAGCTACCTAAGGACAAAGTGGGCCAATACACTTCCTTAGTACATCTGAATTTAGAATATCCACTATGAAAAGTCAAATATCTTTCTATAATTATTTTTATGAAGAACTAGCTGTGCCCACGGCTCCGCTCGCGTGGACGACAACAGAAATCGTAATTTCTCTAAATTTTAATAAGTTTTTCATGATTGAAGATATCGTCATATTTTTAATAGTACCAAGCATCTAAGTAGTAAGACATTTTTTTTATCTGAATCTATTAGTAGTTTTGCGTGATGCGAAATCTCTATCATTTTATTTATATAGATGTCATATCCTACCTCCTGTTAGGTCTTAGAAAAAATATATTTACATCCAAGCTCTTTTCACCTGAATTTAGTGTATCCTTCTGGGCAACAAACGAGAAAGTATCATAAGCAGACTGATAGGGTATTTATACCCAACCTGATTACAATCACATTATATATAATGAAAACCCCGATATTACCATTTGCTTCGGCGCTTTGCGTTCCGGGATCTTTACTTTTTGGTGGCAAATTTCAGGTCCGAACAATGACAACAAAAGTTGATAAATCCTGATCTCTCGACAGTCATTGTTGACTTTGGACTGTTCTTACCGTCAGCTAAAATGCATTCACTTTATAAAACCTGGATAAAAAGATGCTTTAGACTAATTATGAAGTTCGACCACTCTCTTTTCATAATGACCACATCGGGTTTTGAAATACAATTTAAGCAATTTGTACTAATTAAAAAATCACCTTTAAAAATGCTATTAAATTTAGTCAGCAGAATTGCTAGGAACCCGGTGTATATTTTGCTTCGGGCACACTCGACGCTTGAATACTGCTCTGAACTTTAAGACAATATTGTAATACTGGACGTTTTTTCATTTTTACTAATCATATAATAGTGCTATGACTATAATTTTTTTATAGTATCTCAGCAAATTGACAGCGCTTTCCCTGATGGTGAGTACAGTACAATCCAAACACAACGGCGATCACCGAGAAATCGACAACCCATCGGCGGTCACCGCTGTCATGCCAGCCTGCGTAAATAGATATATCTTCACGTTACGCTTAAAGAACCCGATGTCATAAGAAGGAGGAAATATATTGGGCGGGAGCTGGTTCCAAAGTTTCACGATACTACAAAGATAAGAGAATTTTTGCTTCGTGTTGAGATGGAGGTTACCGTAAAACTGTGACTCCGAAGCGCAGCGCGTGTGATTCTGTTGTAGAAAGGAGATTAGATTGAACAGCTTTTCAAAGCATGATACAGACGGTAGAACACGCTGTTCCTGCGCGAAGCGATGTTCATACGCAACTGAAGCGGCTCGATTTATTTGTTAACGTCTCTGCAACCTGTTCAGAGCATCGAAGAGGTATTTTGCGGATTATGCACAGAGATGCGAACAGCATTAAATACACGGCCTACGTCGACACACAGTAACTTTTATGGATTAAGAAACTGTAAAATGCCTTCTCTATTATTTAGAAATTTAATTTTAATCGCTGAATAATTTTAAACTGTTACAAAAAATACATACATCTGCCGAATAAAAAAAAAATTTTTTTTCAACTATTCGGAAATTTGTTTCAATAAGTTTTCAACAGAGCCTAAGTAACCCATTTTGCAAAACACAGTCCGATTGTTTGTCGGTGGCTTAGTGGATACTTTTTTTTCTCGACATAGAGTAGATATATGTAGAATTTCATCAAACCACAATCATACCAGACCAACTCCAAAAATAGTCGACAAAAATAAGAATGCCACCTATCACCTAGTCAGTAATGTGACAGAAGTGTTGCCCCATGGTTTCACCCGCATTAAATTTATTCGATAAATTCCACTGCCGGCACCACTACCAGTACTTGCCTATAACTTGCCAGATTACTTGACGTTTATAGTTACTGCTCCGCTCTTTAGGGTCGTAAGGTGAAGTTATACAGTATGCAACTATTCTTCATGAATCTGGCTATCATATGCAAAAATAATTTTTCGAATCCTATTGTTAGTTCCAGAGATAAGCATGTTTAAACGAGCAAACATACAAATATCAACACCACAACAATGTAACAATAATAAATATTAAATACAGAACAATAACCCCTTGCAATTATGTTTCAATCGTACAAAAAAAAATTAATAAAGCAATTTGTATGCAATACTTTTGTAACAAAATACCCAACTAGTGATGCATGAGCACTGAGTGTAAGACTACACATTTCGATAAAAAATAAGAGGATAAATTTATTTTTTTAAGTTATCCTTGTTCTAGACAAAGTCACCACGAAGGCGCATAATGACGCAAGTTTTTTAAGTGCCCGAGTCTTCGGTAAAGAGTATAGACACAGTGACATCATGATGCAGCAACAGCTTGATGGTAAATAACCCTCAAGGGATCACCGGACTAGATACTAGTTGCCAGTCCCAAGTTCAGGATCTGTCACCAAGCATCTGCCCGCGTACTCCTGCAGTCGCATTTCAGTGTCAAGCCTTATTAGGCGTATCGTATTTTCAATTACATTATCACTTGATATCAAGTAATAATAATATATTTAAATTGTAGTCAAAACTATACAAAAAAATATGTATTATACTTCTTTGGCGTAACAAAACACAAATAAATCCAAAAAATGCATACCGCGTGCCAACAACATGGTCAAGTTAGCCATCAATAATAGTAATGTAAAAAAAGAAATTTTTTTTTAATCAAATTTAATTACTTTATTACCATTGATACCATCATGTTGCTCTTTAGTCACATGATGCGTGCACAGCTTTTAATTTTACCTCTATTAAACGCGACAAAACTGTACAAATTTCAGAAAAATAAAGAGTAATTCTTTAAAAGGAATATTTTCTATTAAAATTGTTTATTTACTACGGAAATTCGTAAACCACTATCGCTTCGTTTCGACGCTTTGAAAAAGAACTGGCCATTATCTTCAGTAAACAATCATATTTTATTTAATATCCATTGATAACGCACATTTTAAATGTTTGTATACGTATCAACGGAGTAATAACCAAACCGTAGTCGGAGAGAACTTAATGGCGAACACTATACACGTCTTGAAAAGCTCTCAGACTGTTCTGTGGTTACCCATACCATCAAGTATAGTAATTATAATATCGAAACTGTTTAAAGACAGAACAGAGAAAACCAGAAAAGCAAAAACCCAATGGAGTTTGTTAAGTTTTTATAACAACTTTTATTTCGATGTTTTCCTCAATGTTGTAGTAAAACTCGAACCCGCGCCTTTTCATGCATCATCTAACTTCAATAACACTGTGCTAGAATCGTTTCAAACTATTTTAAATGCATTGTAAGGGCAAAATTAACATTAAAAAGACAAATAACATTGATTGATGCGTTTATAGGAACGCACTGGACATCGACAAATAATCCCAGGGTCAAGCTGTTATAAAGTCTCGTTGACCGATCGACGAGCCAGTCGAAAGACAGACTTATCGCGTGTGCAACGTATTTTTTATTGTAATTTACAATCATTTACTTTCACAAAAATGTATGTGATCAATTTTGTTTTTCTTATACTTCTTATAAATAGTGTTTTGGCAGCAAATTTGCGTAAGTGATAAGTTTATTATTTGAATAGATATAGCTTGCAAAATTGACCTGACTGTGTCTGATGGTAAGCACAGTACAATTCAAACACAACGGTGACCATTTATTTAACTGTTTTATGATGTTTTAAAATAATTTAATTGTTATCATATAATGAAGCAAGTATAAATATCCAGGTAGGCATCCAGTAATCCACCATCCTACTTGCCGGATGGTAAGGCAGTAATGACTGTCGATCTATTCGCGTGTCTCGGTAGTTAACTTAATTATTTTGGTACAAACGACAAGATTGGTGGCAAAGCTTTTTATAGTGTATGCATATATCTATGTATATTCTATGTAAATAAAATGATAGAAGTTAGCCGTTGCGCGCGCATCAAGCAAAAACTACTGGACAGATCGTGATCAATTTTTTTTATGTTTAATCCTTAGATAAAACTAAAAATAAAATTTTCAAGATATCTTCATTCAATAAAAAGTTATTAAAGTGTTAAGAAACTACGATTTTATAAGTGCGTTCTTCTGTCAACCACGCGAGAGAAGCCGCGGACGCAGCTAATCATAAATCAGAAAATCTAGTCGACAAGTGTCTGTCGGTGTGTTTCGACAGCTGCATTAGCCTGTGATACAATTGAAGCAAGACACTACAATTTTTTTTCACAAGTTATCCAATATTTTTTTAAATTCAAGTTTTAGGTATTTACTAGCTGTGCCCGCGTGGACTACTAAAATAGGTTTTTCATTTTTTGTGCCGAACCCTAATTTTTTTTTCTAAAATCAAAGTAGCCTAAGTTATGCCCTATAACATCAGCTATCTGACAGTGAAGGTTCAGTTAAAATCGGTCCCACTGTTTCGGAGATTACCCGGAACAAACAGACATACAAAAATTTAAAAAATGGGATTTTTGTTTTAGGTTTTGTGTATACTTTCATATGCATTTAGTAAAAACCTGTTATTTTGACATTACAAACACACACTTCAATTGTATTATATATATAGATTTGTGGTTAATCAATTCGTTGGTGCAGTTATTGAGACGTCTGCCTTTATGTCAAGGCTTTACATTAACGCAGGTTTCATAATGTAAGAGCAACAGCCTGCATCTTTATTTATGTCAATTGTAATATCAAGTTTAATAAGAATAAAAATAGCCAACAAGGATTATGTTGCTTCTAATTAATTAAAGAACTTTCAGAACCCAATCAGTACTTAAATATTGCCACGTAAAAACATACAAACTTCGCTTTTTATAACAGTAGTAAGTACAACATATAAATTACAGCGTCTAGGATGAAAAATAAAATTCGGAAAAGTCCTATGTCTCGAATATAAAATACCACTTTTAAAGAAAAAGGTAGATTTCTTTTAAGTTACGGCAAGGCGAGGTAAATAGATAGAAGAAAACCTTTATATAGAATTATTTTAAGGGTTAACCTTGGTTCACAAATCCCGACCGGTCACTTGCTTAATCAACTTAAATCGATTTTAACATGTTTGACTAATTGCCTAATAACGTTGCATTATAGAATTATTTAAATAAACTGGTTTTTACAAACTGTATTGTTTCGAAGGTTTCTAGGGAACCGTGCCGCTTCGATTTACGTGTTGTTGTTATCTTTGAGAAAATAAATCTTTTATTTCCAATTCATATTTTTTATATTTAAATATATCCCCACCAGTCTTAGATACTATCTGCTCATCAGTCGGCTACGCGTATGTGGTGCTTCTGGTGTTTCAAGAGTCTATTAGGTGCACGAAATGTTTATTTGGCACCATTATGGTATAAAAAATACCACGGTATGTGCCTAAATACATATTGCCCTTGGTAGTGGCTACATTTTTGTGATATTTAAAGTCAAAACCCTGAAACTGTTGAGTCTAAGTGCGCTTTTTCAAGTAACTCGCGAGTCGACTGGTCAATGCTTCTCGTGATAAAAGAGCTGATATCCGAATGAGCATTGCTTTTGCAATATTTGGAATATGTATTTTTTCCAGTTATTATTTTTCATTTATATGTAGAACCTTTAGTTAGTTATTATTATTTATGTTTTCGTTTATTTTTATGTTTGCTAAGCGATTCGCGTCGTCATTCTTCATGCGATCAGCTACAGAGAAGGATTCACTCCCGATGTCCCGCCTTTCCTTCCCGCATTTTGTCTTCTCGCCTTCAAGCAAAGAGTGAACAGGCATTTGCTAGGTAAACGCGATCTATCATCGACCTCATCTTTACCTACACTCAATTGAGATGGAGATTAAGCGCGTAAATATGAAACATAAAATGTCTTTATTTCTTTTACCCTTTTTTTCTCATACTAATGAAAAATACTAGAGAGAATAGAGCTATTACGGGCTGGTAGATCGCGGATAACCACCACTGTTTATGTCTAGAGCTTCCGCGTTACGTGTCAACTTTTTTTACCAAAGCTTAACAAATGCACTAACTGCACAGTGACTGGATTAATGCTTGTACTTCAACTCATTATAAGTAAAGTACTGTTCAAGGACGGTGATGACTGTCGAAGGATGAGGATTTATAAACAGTTCCCTTCATATATCTCGTTTGTAAAGCTACTACGGCGAAAGCCACAAGTTAGTATGTTGGTTTACTGGCTGGTCACGAATAGAACTAAGTCACATTTTTCATTTTCATTACGAATTGTGCCGACACCAAGAAGAAGAAGCATCCCATAGGTGTCTCTGACCAGTAGAGAACAAGTACCTTCGGCTCCTTTGGTTATACACAGCTATAGGCAGCAGTAACCATTTAAAATCAAGTAGAAAAAGAAAAAATACTATACTTTTAATAATAATTAAGTTAATTTGTCAAAAAAATATTTAAAAATACGTTAATATCACTTCTAAGACGCAATATCCATTACTCAACACTGAGTAGTTAGTTGCAAAACCATTTTGTTAACGATCGAATAATATGAACCGGTTGTTGAACTTGAAGTTGAATGCTCATTGAAAGTAAGAATTGTACTTTCTTTTACATATTACGCAAGCAATGGAAGTAGCAGACGTGTTAAAAACTATTTTGGCCACGGACATGTTTGTATATGATTTTAAATCGGTAGTTCAAGGGCCGAAATCCTTTCTAATTTTTTTTACTTTCATACTTAGTGTTGTCGATAGTTCATATTACCAAATTCACATTCTCTTTGATATTAACATTTCCATCCATGTTTAGGGTTTTTTTTATTGAAGGCTAGAGGGAACATGTACTTTTAGTCTAACTTCGTACAATTTGTCTAATCTTTAAACATTGCTCTTAGAACATGGTGACTTCCTTGTAAGAACATTTCAGGAAGTTTTTGTGGTATCTCGAGATACATGTTTCTAGTTACTATCACTAGTGCACAGTTTAGCGTTTTGGCTACAGTCTTACATGATGTTAAGTGACGATGTGGCTCAAGGTGGTAACACGCTTGGCAGGGGAACTGACTCTCAAGTGGAGCTGCTGGAACATCCTTATAAGTGTTTAGCGACTGAATTACAACTTGAGAGTGGTAGGTAGCAAGGCGTCCATTACAAAATACCTTACCACATGCTATGGCTTCATAATGATGATTTGATTCACCGAAAGCTAAGGCTCATTGTAGATATTCGAACTCACGTCGATCGAAGCGGTGGTCGTAAACACCACACGTTTCCACTGTACCACAATTTTCTTATTACCAGAGCGCCTTCTAATTTTTGTGATGCAAAAAAAACAACTTATCATTTAGATACCTTCGTTATTTTGTAGAACAACTGTAATGCAAGACTTTGAATGTCCCTGTACTGGGTAAATATATACACTTGTAAAATCCCCATCTTGTATTCTATACAACAATTCACGAAAAGTATGACCACCATATCATTGTGTATCAGATTGATTATTATGACTCCAAACGTGCTTTGTAATGATTCCATTTCGGATGTTATTCGATCATCGATAATGGATAGTGGCTTTAATGGCTTCTTTGAAGATAACTCATTATACATATAAGTGGCATGATTACGTTGAACCGGTCTCTACTGTCATACATCAGGGACAAGGGCTGTGTGAACCTAGCATTAGATTTACGAAAACGTTAACATGTGAATACCAGGTGGAACTCATCAACTTCAAATCACAATTAGCTGGACTCCACGGTATCACTCGAGTTAAATCTATTCTACCATCCCTTCACCACACACCCGTCAACACGCAGACCGCAGCGTAAACTTATATGGTTCATAACCTTCCTCAATAAATGTAAAGAGTCAAAATCTGTACATTAAAGATTTTCGAGAAAAAATACTATATGGGGCTTTAGAATCAAGGATAGAAGACATCTGTTAATTTGTATGCCAATCACGCAGAAACTACTGGACCGAATTCTATGGAATTTGGTATGATTATAGTTTGTAGTTTTACATTTAGAATGTATTAGTTGCGTTTTCACAAATTTTATTTTCACATATATGCTTATATGTGAAATATTGTGATATGGTGTGTGTATATAGTGATATGGTTATATGTGTGCATTAACATTAAAGAGTTGAAATCTGTAGAAAACCACTTATCCGATTTACATATTTTTTTTATTCCTAAATATGTTATACCACCACATTAAGTGACGATGTGGCCCAAGATGATAACACGCTAAGCCTAGTATAGAATTGACTCTCAAGTACAGCTTCCGGAACAAACCTATAGGTGCTTGGCGACAGTTTCTCACATTGAGGATGTTAGCTAGCCAGTTTGGCATTTGGAAATACCTTACCACTATGCTATGGTTCCATCATGATGTTTTCTTTCAACGAAAGCTCAGGTTCATTGTAAGGGTTCGAACCCACGTCGTTGGAAGCCTGTTTGTACATACTATCGCTGAACCCTCATTGCTACAAACAGTTATTCATAAATCATTGTTATTGTTAGGTTCTATAATCAATAATTGAGGTAGTAATATTCATATCGAACTATTAGGTATTTTAGAATCGACTTAATAAGTATATATTATTAAACACAATACGTTAAAACGATCAGTTTATTAGTGTAGTTGTAAGCATTTCCTTCATTCTCACACAAAATTTCCTATTTACTCGTTAAATACTAATCACATTCATTTATGAAGTCATCACATAAAAAAACGCTTAAAAAAACTAACTTAAGAACGGCGTTATAAATACAAATCTATTCATATAATAAAATTGAAGTGTATGTTTGTAATATCAAAATAACGGGTATTTACTAAATGTACATATGAAGGATACACGATACATATAACAAAAAACTCTTTATTTTTTATTTTTGTCTGTCTGTCTGTCTGTTAGTTCCGGGTAATCTCCGAAACGGTTGGACCGATTTTGACGGGACTATCACTGGCAGATAGCTGATAACTTATAACTTAAGCTACTTATAAAGGAGGGTTGCTTCCGCACATAAAATAAAAAACCTTTTTTAGTAGTCCACGCGAGCGGAGCCGCGGGCTCAGCTAGCAACAAATAGATTTATTATTCTTCAATGTTTGTAGTTGTTCAAACAACAGTGTTGTTTGATGTTTTATCTGATTTTAAATCAAAAACAAATTCCACAAATTCCAGTATTCACTTATTTATATTTTTACAGTATTTATAAGTAAATGTAAACTGAAGGCGTTTATTTGGCAAACATAAACGTTTATTTTCAACACGCTTTTATTTATTAGCTTTACTTTGAACTAATTAACTAACAAACAATATAATAAAATCTTAGAAGTCAATTTTAACCTACTATTGTCGTAATAAAATTTTGCATGTATACGTAGTTTGGATGACAAAACTATAATTTGGTATCTTGCAGCTGATCTGATGGAGGAGCCAGGAAGTGAATAGTGGAACTCTTCAGAGGCTACTAGTAAAATCCTTAACTTTGGGCTCATATGATTTAATTTGATGAGTCCAATAGATTGGACTTGCTAAGGAGATGTTATTATAAGACTAAAAAAGTTTTATCATTATCATTGCGTAATTAAAGCTTGTTATTTTTTAAACTATTTATACTTATTGTTATATAATTTGTTTGCAACTCTTTATAGTGTCCTAGAAATATTTTGTAAAATGAACTCGACAAGTTGGTTTTTCATTTTTCTGATTTAATTATGTAGGTACTGACTAGCAGGTCCGCGCTACAAAATGCTGTCGCGTGCGAATTGTGCTGCTTCAAACACATTTAATTTTGGTGATCCATAGAACCTATCCATAGGTGACCTATGCTATAGATGAATTTTTTGAAATTATTTTTAAGATCTACAATTACGTATACATTTATTTGATATATCTTAAGTTAACTGAATAATATCGAAACACGATGTGAGTTCACTAACGGAGTTCACGATATATAGATACAGACGATTAAAGATGAGTTCTCTAATTGACGTGTTTTTGGTGTAAAGAAATCTGAGTATTCAGATCCGATCATTATTATAGAACGAATTATTAATAAAAAAACAATATTTTATTTACAGGTACAGAGTACCAAATATTCTGTCTTGCATTACTAATTCTAAACCCTTTTTTTTCGAAAATATATACTCAATTCTCTTTTCCTATCTGAATAAGAGGTTTGCAAGGATTTAGAAAAGTGATGCTTATCCTTTCTGTCTACCCAAGTAAAGACATGGCGTGATAATAACTATATATACATTATATTTTGACTTTAGGATGTTATGAATTTTTTTTTGTGTTTATAGTGATATTCATTTTCTTCTCTCTTTTTAATATTCCTCAGCGTCATTCATCAACCCTTGTTCGGCATCAGACCCAAACGTCAACGAGTGCATTGAGAAGGCCATCGCAGTAGCAGGACCATATTTCGCTGATGGTATACCTGAGTTGGGGGTCGCCCCTCTCGATCCCGTGGAACTAGGGACGGTTCGAGTTGACAATCCGTCTCTGAAGATCATCTTCACGGACACCGTTGTTACAGGGTTGAGGGGGTTCAAAGTAAATTCATATAAGTAAGTATTCTAGTATAATGAAGCGATAATGGCGTAGTGGTACCGCGTTCGGATACTGCATCAACTCACCTGGCAGCATGCAAGCACCTTCAACACTTCTTATGTTTATCCGTGTGTACCAGCAGCTGCATTTGAGAGCCAGTACCTCCGGGTTTAGCGTTTTACCAAACCTCGGCAAATATTAACAAATTCTAACGTGTGAACAGAGCGTTTGACTTTGTTTTCCACCGTTCGGAGCTAAGTCGGTATTTGATGCACAAATCAAGGAAGCTTGTGGCAAGTGCTTGCGATGCGTTCTCACGTTTGTGCGTAGTTAGTATCGCTTGAGCGAACTAAATATTCCCAAGCCCGGGTGAATCTGTAAAAGCCGTCTGAGGCTCCAGGGCCCTTATGGCTAACAGTATAGTCAGTTCGAATAAAATAAAATAAAAGAAAAATGAAAACGAACTAAATAATCGATAAGTATCTGAAAAAAAAGTGATACGATTTTGGTCAATTTTTAAGTATCTACGTTGCTGAATTTCCGTATCCTATTATTTCTCGATTAATTTTGCTTCTTTTTACAATAAAAATAGGTTGAACCAAATGTTATGACTCAAGGTCGACGTCCTTAATGCTTGCTTATCCAAAACACACTAACACACTCGCAAACGTGTGGATACCGATGTTTGGCTTTTATATTTTATCCAAGTGTTTGTAAAGGTTTGAAGTTTGCGGCAAGTGGCAAACCCGTGGATCCGGTATAAGGATATATATAGCTCATACTTGCTGGGTGATAGCACATGTCCACTGTGTCCGATTTGATAGTGGCACGCGTAGGCGTGTCGCATTCTGGGATCAGCTGGGGTATACCCAGTAATTAAACATGACCACCTTGCACATGGTGAAATACCTGTCACAATTACTCTCCTTAGGTTTATCACGATTTGGGATCAGCCAGTGCTGTAAAACGTCAACCAAGAAATCTAAAAATAATATATTTATTTTCAGAATAAACACAGACGAAGGCAAGGCAGTGTTTGACTTTACATCTAACGTAACTCTGAAAGCGCACTACGTGATGGACGGCAGAGTTCTCATTCTACCCATACGGGGTAAGGGAGAAGCCAAAATCAAAATCAGTAAGTGTTCTCTTAACAATTTTTATCATTGAATACGCACTACACTTGTTTTTGTTACTTTAGTTGATGTTATTGTTTCTTTTTTCTCCGATGCTTACGATGTTAATTTAATGTCCTGAAGAGGAAATGTGGGCGGCGTTTAATGCATTATTTAAACGTGTTCCTCTGTTTTGTCTCTGGATAATAATACTGATAATATACCTAATGATAATGGTGGAGTGCAAATATTTAAATACTAATATGTTCCTATGTTTTCATTTTCTCCGTAACTTTATTATAAGAATTATCGGAGAACTTTTAAAAATATTAAAAGTTATTCCGTCGCTGTTATACCGCCGTTGTCAGACATCTAGTAAACCAAATTGACGAATATGGAAAATATAAGAAAAACATATTATAGCCATAACCGGAGACCTTCTTATGTTATACATACGGTCCTATGTTGTAAGATGAAACAGGATACATATATATATGGGTATAGCATGATGAAACATTACTAAAATCAGAAACATTAACATTATATTTACCTGTCCGCTTCACGTAGAATGACCCTGTTTTCGATGATAATATCTAATGATACTAAGTATTGTCGAACATTTATCAATTGTAAAAAGAAATAACGTGTGTACATAATTTGTACGATCGATGGAAAAAAATTCTTACCCAACCAAGAGTCGGTAAAGGAAACCCGCAATACAATATTGGTAACACACTGGAACGGCGCCGGCGCAGGGTCGCAGCGCATGTCTCAACAGCGCATCGTGACTTAAGCAATATGACATTCAATTTATGTAAGAAGACGTTTTTAAAGATTATGTTTAAATAGAAACATTCACACAAGTGCTATTCTGCCGTCCAAAAAAACAAGGGCGCATCTTTAGATATTTGCTAATTGATTTTTATTTATGTATTACTTAGGTAGAATCAGGATGAGAAGGCATATCTGTTTGTTTTTTGTTTGCCTTCCGTTCTTCAATTACACTTAGTCTAAAACTGAAATAGACGTATCTCCCTACAAACTTTTCGACATTTCTCCGGATTGTGTTTTAGTTTGATGCTCTTCTTACGGTGGCAGTATTGGAAATACTTTTTTTATCCTAGATCTCCAAGATCTTTACCTGATGGTACAAATGGTTTGGATTACGGTCCAAGATCGATGGTGATTGTCGAGTAACGAGGATCTATCGGCAGCAGCCGTCGACAAGTCGACCTGTAAGTCAACCACCATGAAATCCCGCTTAGCTGCTTATAGGTACTGTCCGATCACGAAACACGGCGCGAGGAAGAGATTTACTAGTATGCGTTTTTTACATTGTCAGCTATAGGTTTATCACTCGCAAATAATACTTGACTAAGATTTTACTAGGAACCCCTGACACAAATGTTAATTATAATTTCTACTATATATTTGAAGAATTTGGTAGGATTTCATCTTCTAAAAGGTCAAACTACGACGCTCGCGGAGTTTATGGCTACCTGAATACCGTATAATTACTGTTTTAAAGATAACCGCAAAAATCACGGTCGCTGACTCGGTAATAAGCACAAATATAGCAGTTCCACTCGAAATTTAGTTAAAATAGTAGGTATACCAAAAGTTTTATCTATCACCCTACCGTATTTCTTGATCTATGACGAAGAAAATAACAATATCAAAACGTATACAAACAATATGATCCACTTCTTCTTCAACAGCCAACTTAAACATCGTGGTCAAGTACGACTTCGAAACTAAGGATGGTCACTGGATGGTGACTGGCTACAAAGACCACTACAAGATGGACCGGGCTCAATTCAAATTCATGAACCTATTCGGTGGAAACAAACAATTGGGTGAGTTGCCATTTTTTATTAATAAAAGTATATATATCCCCCAGATATACTAGAGTACCAATTAAAAACTAAAACTGTATCCCGCAGTTCACAGGATTACTTACAAATCTTTTTCTTATTGTATAATATGTCACCAGATAATTGTACGAACCGTTAGTTTATAAACAATCTAAATAGTAAACTGTCGGTAGATTGTGAAAATACACTATAAATTATTTTTAATTTTAGAGATTATGTTTATTAAATAAGAATAATCATGATAATAGGACTTGGAAAATGGGAATTTTCAACGGATAAATTTATTTTGGCACAGTTATGATCAAGTTTCAACTCAACCTAACCTATTCAGTTAGTTTATACACCTACTAAAATGTAAATTGCATGTTTTAGTTCATAATCTACCGGCAGTTAATCTATCTCAAAAGATTGTTTATAAACTAACGATTCGTACAATTATCTGGTGACGAATAGGTATATCCCTCTATTTGTTCTGTTTTTATTCACTACGTGGTGGTACTAAGGGAACATTTCTCGAGCATGTCTGCAAATGACTGCCTCTCTGCACTAAAAATTATAATAAAAATGTTGATTAGCCCTGATCGAGTTTCTCGGAGTTTCTTCTCGAAAACTGGGATGTATTCCGAACCGGTGATAGTGTTTGGACACTCATAATGCCTTCTTAGAGCCTAAATTGAATAAAGTGTTTTTGATTTTAAACTTTCACGTTGTCTTGCTTCTATATTTTGTTCCCGAGTCTTAGTATCGATAAAATCAATGAAACTAACTTAAGCCTCTCATTCAGTAAAGCTGTTACTGTAAAAGCAGATAAATTTCTACGTATCTACAAGACTTCAGAAGATTCGATTCTTCTTTGACACTTACAGAACCTACTATTACAGGAAATAGGTACATACCTCTTAAAGAATTTAAAGTTTTTCTTGTTCTAACTTGAGTGAATTCTGAAAAATAATGGCCATCAAGGAAACTTAGTAATAGGTACCATAATTTCTTAATAATGCATACTGTCTACCTAAGTTCTAAGTCTCGAACATCAAGGTTAGATTATAACAACTTCTGAATTCCAGCCGAAACGACACAGAGATTCGCGAACGACAGCTGGGAGGTTATCATGCAAGAAATAGCACCTCCCGCCATAAACCAAATTATCAAGAGTTGTATCGCTGAAGTCAATAAGTTCTTCGGTGCAGTAAACGTGCTCGAGTTGTTGCGGCCTTGAAGGGTTCGAACCTTGGTCAATATACGCGCTCTGTCTGACCGCTGACGCTTTGGTACCATTGAACGCTTGCATACTAATGTGTACAGTCGGCAATATAATATTTAATATATTGTATTACTATCAACTTTTAGTAGTAGGATTAGGACTCATATTTACAAATAAAAGTACCTTTTGGACCTCACATCATTACTTAAAACCACGAATTATCAAATTCAAGGTTTTTTATCTACATAAAGACACAATTACCTATATTATTGAAAAATAATTACATATTTTTCTGGTATGTATTTAATTATGTTATCTTTAAACAAAGATTTAAATCATAATCGGTGGTTGAAATTATCTGTTTCATTTTTGGACTGTAATAATATTAAAATATTAATTTGAAAAATACTGGTACATACTTTATTTATAAACGACGAATGTAATGAGCAGTTACTTTTCTTTTGAAGCTTTAAACTTTGCAATAATACTTTTTTGGCGACTGTACTATTAACTATCTATAAATGCTTTGTTGTCAACAATGCCATGTTAAGGATAATTGTTGAAGAACACTACTTACTACTTTACTATAATGTAATTTTAGTGAATATTTTGTACAGGAACTTTTGTTTTGTTTTTGAAATAATTTAATAGACTCTTTAGGTAATCTTAACAAAGCAAATTAAAAATCAGATGAATAATCGTGTAGGAATACTTATAAATCTATACTAATAAATAACAACGCTTGCTTTAATAATTAACTAATGTAGCATTAATGCTAATAAATACTAATACAATTAACAGGAATTGTTATCATTATTTTGAAGGGTTGAATTTAGATCTTGTCGAGTAATATATAAAATAACCAATTATTGTGCATAAGTATTTATATCCCGGTGGTATTTCACTTCTTTTCGAAGGACTTAGTTCCGATTCCTACGGGGAGACGGAAGCTTGAGCTTTCATTCACGTAAAACATTGTGATATAACTGTAATTTGGTGGGCATTTATAGTGCTCGACTGGCTAATTAACATAATCAAGTTGAAAATTTCTCACCAAACATCCATGGACGTGTTTATCAGAACTCTAGAACTTGTCCACTTTACAGGCTCAGCGTGCAACCATCTTAGGCTATATCGTCACTAAACATCGTTTAAGATTGTAATCAAACGATGGCGTATAACAAAAAAATATTTTATGCAGTTCACACGCGTTAGAAGTAAAATGTTCAGAAAACATAAAAATATATTATTAAAAAAAAAAATTTAAATATCCTAATGGATTCAAACTATCGACCACTCGTGCGAACTGTGTAAGAAGTTTGATCGCCTCACACCACTAGGCCAATCCGACGACAATCACAATTCTGAAAATCAGGACTTAGCATAATGTAAATGTATTCTATCTCATTCTCTCGCAAGTTATTCCTATAGGTGTATATGGTTGTAGCTTTTTCGTTTCATCGAGTTTCAAATCACAACAGTACTTACTAAAGAAGTTTTCACTTCAAAAAGATGTTGCTTATTTCCGCTATTATGTTTTTTACGAGATATTTTACTCGATCTTGGAACAACTTTATCTGATCACTAGTTGGGTGAATGGTTTTATCGCCAATATGCAATCATTTCACTTTTACGTCTCTCGATGTCTTAACATTTTTAATAACTTTAAAAATTTTTTTTTGCAGCTGAAACAGTACACACTGTTATAAATACGAACTGGGAGCCTGTGATACGAGACATAGCACCTGTCGCCTTCAAACAAATCATCAAAGCGTGTGTCGACAAAGCTAAGAAGTTATTTGCCATCTTTCCTGTCAGCGAATTACTCCTACCTTAAATATTTTTGGGTTATTTATATAACCTTATTTCAATAATGTAGCGTTTAAAATAACCGTTTTCATTTGTAACGTTATTCTGCTACAATTCTATTAATTTGTTAAATCGTTATCGTATATTCTATACTTATTAAATAGTTATCCAACTATTACGTACATATAATGACCTAGGTATATGAATATCAAAGAAGATAAAATACTATCTACTGATATTAAATATAGTCGTCTTACGGCGAAATGAATATGACAGAATGAATATGGCGATATGAATACAAGCCAGCTTCACTGGCATAAATTAAACATTTCGTACACTGATAAATAAGTATTACCTATATTTCCTATTCAACTACATAACCGACTTCTGTGCCAAATTTCATCAAAATCTGTACTACTATTTGATTATGATTGATGGATGAATATTAAAACAAACCTGACCTATATAAATGCCTTGTTTGTAATATACATGTAACTTGGAAATGCCGATTTAATCTTATACCAATATTCTAAAAAACAGATCAATAATTTTATAGAATGTTTTGCGAACATAATTATATACATATATGATGTTTATTCTGTTAGTGACTCACTTATATAAATTAGGAAAACATTTCAAGAATGTACAAGTTTCCTCACCATATTTTCTTTCCTCGTTACAATCATGATAGTTGAAAAAATAAACTTACCTTACCTTAGGTGTATCTGTAAAATCAAATTTATATTTTACTACATATATAAACTAAGTTAATATTATGAAGTACTGTAGAACTAGTAATAAAGTACAGTGCATTGTAAAATTTAAGATAAAATCTATTACAACTCTATATAGCTTGAAATGAAGTTGAGATTAACTTCTTATTAAGATAAAACATTCAAAACAGACACTATTAAAATATCATAACCTCACATGACTTTGTTAATTTTTCTTCTTTCAATCAAGCATGCAAAGCAAAGGAATACATGTCTACTTACTAATTTTTTATTTGATCATTTGTTCAAAGGCAAACTTTATTATGTTTTAAATTAATCATTTATTTAGTGAAATTGTGATAATTGTATAAGATACTTTATAAGATTATGTATTAATAGTCACAGTTAGTTGTTATTATGTAATTTATAAATAAATTTTAAGACACAAAAAACAATACTGTTATTTCACAAAAAAATGTATGATATCTATCTGTAATAGTATCAGAGGAAAACCACAGCACTTTATAAAGATTAGGAACTACTGTACCTATATTAATGTTCATCTAGAATAGAAAGGGTAATAAAATACCTTCAATATGTTAAGTAACACCATTTATTTAAAAATTTACATAAAAAATAAACAAATTTCTCTTACATAGTAATATAGTAACAAAAATAAGGCACCAAGTCTTAAAGACGTAACTTATATTGTAAAATGTTAAACATGATTAGCGAGGGCACATAGCATGGCGACCACCATCGACCGGCACACTGGCACCAGTTATGTTACTTGCCAGATCACTGGCAAGAAATGCAATGGTTGCTGCAACCTCTTCTGGTTTGCCAGGACGACCCAGTGCGTGAGTCTCCTTAGTTCTTTCCAGAAATGCAGCATATTGTTGCTCATTCAAACCACCTCTCTTTTGTAACTCTGTCAGAATTACTCCAGGATTGACACAGTTAACTCGAACACCCTTAGGAGCTAACTCCAAAGCAACACACCTTGTGAACTGATCCACCGATGCCTTTGATACATTGTACGCTAGAACACCAGGAAATGACCTGATGCCGTTAACGCTAGATACGTTCACGATGTTACCTTTGGATTGTATCAGATGCGGTACTGCAATCATCGTCAGATAGTATATAGACCGTACGTTAGTATTCATCAAACGGTCGAACTGAGCCAAAGATGTGTTTTCAATACTCCCAGTCTCAATAATTCCTGCATTATTCACCAGCACGTCCAGCTGTCCGTAGTGGTCTACAGTATTTTTGATAATTTTTTCAATGTCACTCTCTTTCGTCAAATCAGCAGCGATGGAAAATGTATCGGTCGATTTTTCGCAGTCTTTACTCACTTTTTGCAAGTTATCGACGTTCCTTCCAGTTAGGGAGAGTTTTGCGCCGAGTTTTGATAAAAATACAGCAGTAGCTGCGCCTATGCCGGAACTCGCACCGGTTACGATAACAACTTTTCCAGCGAAATTCATTATTATTTTTGTGAATCCACAGCCAACAATAGGATTATATTGCCTCCTGTCGAGAGCAAGTCATATACAATTATCTTATCTGTATGTAATTATATAATATTTTTGATAAATTAAAAAATAAAGCATAACTATCGTATGCCCTCTATCTAAAAATAAACACTTTTAGTATTATCACAGACTTTTATTTGACGACCAGGGTTGCCAGCTCGATAACACGGACGGATGGGTGCTAAATGACATCTCAAAAAGTGCTACATTGCTAGGTTTTTTAATAGTGCTAAAATCTGTATATTAAAAGAGCTGTAGTGGAATTTAAGGTTTGTCTGCCTCACAGAATGTCTGTCTGTAGAGATGTGAAATGGTCTGCCGATCCAAGTGAGAAGGCCTCCGATCTCCCCCGAACATTGCTAGACTGAACTGGTTATCTCACCATTGCCCGCCCACAGGCACAGCATCCAATCCCAAGATTTGCAAGACTGCCTGGTAACCAAGTAGCCACAGCCACCTGGTAATCACAGTCACCAGGTAACCACAGCCACCAGGTAACCACAGCCACCAGGTAACCACAGCCACTAGGTAACCACAGCCACCAGGTAACCACAGCCACTAGGTAACCACAGCCACTAGGTAACCACAGCCACCAGGTAACCACAGCCACCAGGTAGCCATAGCCTCCAGGTAAACACAACCACCAGTTAACCACATCCACCAGGTAACCACAGCAAATAGGTACGTGTTCCTATTGACAGAGGTCTCCACTATTCGATGACTCCAGCAAGAATATGTTCAAGCCGGACTTTGCCTACTTATATGGAGCGTGCGGACACGTAGCACACTTTTTGCTCATACGCGACTACCTTCTGTCGTACACCTATTGCTATTACGCCTAGTCATTAATAGTACTAGGTCATTAGTACAAGCACGATTTCCATTATAACATAATACATTCTATAGTATGAACTTGTCGCAGACATTTATTGTACCTTACACCTTGTCTAGAGCAAGTGATTTCGCCGCAAATCATCTCGCCCGAATTTATGCGCGCGTCCGCAAGGTACATGAGCTATACATCGTGTCCATAAGCATTGCGCGAGTTTACAAATCACGCGTAAATCGCGTGTTTTTCGCGCGAACTGGGATACCAGACACACTTTGGTTACGTTACATACAAACTTCGAGCGAGTGCATGTATCTACAGAAATGGAGATCGTAATTTAGTAATAAAAAAGTCATCAAAATTATTTTATCAACAAACAACAAAAAAAAATTACAAAAAATTATTCTCATGCTGCCTAAAATTGAAACTTACACAAGTACTAATTTTATACTAAAGAAATGGATGTACTAAGCATTTTCTAGTTTGCCTTCGTTTTCGTCACTTCCAGCGATGGTAAGCAAGGCACAACTCGAGGGCTTTGTCAAACTCCTAAGTAAATACGGTTAGCAGTATTAATATGATCTTTGTTAAATACGCTCTGAATCCGTCCTCAAATGTCCATGCGTAATAAATTTCTTCCGGACGCAAAGTACATGCGATTAGACGCGAGATAATACGCGGAGAATTCGCGCCTTCTGGACAAGCTCTAACAAAATCAAAACTGTAAAGTCATATCTTTAAAGAAATATTAAAAAGTTTCAAAGCATTCTAGACCTCATAGTTTTTTGTCAAAATTATTGGTGAATTTGACAATTTTATGTAAATAAAAAAAAATCATGTAAAATATAATAAATTATCAATAAAATTCTAGTTCAAAATTAACAGTGATATTTTTATAATGACGATAGTAAGGTGCTAATAATGAATCGATTGATCCTTTTTGTGTTTCTTAAGAGTTAATTCTTATGATTGGATGTTTTTAGAAAGAAGTTATTCATATACACATTGGTCAAGCAGGAGTTCAAATAGCAAATGCATGCTGGGAGTTATACTGTCTCGAACATGGTGTTAGATCTGACGGAGTTCTACCATTTTCTGATGGTGAACAAAACTGTGGAGCATTTTTTAGTCATACAGGTGCTGGGAAAGTGGTGCCAAGAGTGGTTATGATTGACTTGGAGCCAACTCCTATCGGTAAAATAGTTATTGTACCTACTCTAAAGAAACTTAGTAAAAGTTAAGTTATAATTTGATCATTAAATTTGTCAAATTAGTTCAAAATGGTATAGACTATTTTGTAGGAATATGAACCATTGAATATATTCAAAGGATATATAAAATATGAAACAAAAACCCTGTCCCATTCTTTAAGGTGTTAGTAGGTATCGAGATTCAGTTCTATTTATGTATGTACCTAATCCTTTTCAGAATATAAGTAAAAAATATTTACCCCGAAGAAAATGAAATAAAATTACACGGCAATACAGGCGGCGCAGATGCGGTGCCACGCGTTTTTATCGAGTATCGAAGTCATGACCCCAATGGACCCCTGGCTCCATTTATCACTCACAGTTAACCATCAGAAAGTTATTTTTCTGCAGTTTTATAAAGAGCGTTTTATGTGTTGTCCAAATTTGAATCTTGTGACGACCATTCGATAAGGACACTGACGATTAGACGATTGTTGTGACGAAGATGCTGTTCTATGATCCTACCACCAACAGTAACACATGTCGCGCATAATCGCATAGATTCTCACGGACAGTTTGTGTTGCATTTTATTTTGTCATAAGCTACTACAATACTCAAACGAATTTCAGCTACAGTATCACAGATTTTCGGAAAAACTACATACTTCAATCATGACTCCCCAAATAAAAATCAAGTGTAATTATATCGAGAGACTATGCTGGTCACGAAGTTGGTTCATCACTACCAATCCACGGTTCTCCATACTGCTCGTCTAGGTATTCACGCACGGATCGAGCACCGTCATGCCGGAATCACATTGGTCGATAGGTAACCACATCCAAATCTTCTAATGCTTCATTTAGCTCTTTTCGTAAAAAGGATAAATAATTAGACCAGTTCATTGTTCGGTCTAAGAAGATAGGGCCAATGATTCGATCCCCCAGTATGCCGGCCCAAACGTTGATTCTTCAATGACTTTGTATTTAATGGCTTGCTTTTATGAAGAAAGGGTTTTTCGTCAACCAGACATGTTCATTATGGCTATTAAATACGCTTGTTCAGTGAAATTATATTCATGCTAAATTTCACCTGTTTCAAAAATTCAGCATCGTCTTCAATTTTCCTTCCAATTCTCCACGTACAGTATTCCATTCTTGGTTCATAATCGGCGGTCAGTAGAGTAGACACGGTGGTAGTGGTAAGGATGTTGGCCATCTTTTAACACTTTCTACTCTAGGATGTGATTAATTCCCAGTTGTCGCGCCACAGAATTTATACTTCAGGTAGGATCTTCGGTAATCAATTTTAGCACCTGCTCTTCGATGTACACATCATGCAGTCGTTATCTGCCTGCATTAGCACGTCGTGTTTTTTGAACGTGAATATTGCCCGTAGTGAACACACCGTTGTGCCAACGTTGAAACGCACACTCAGATGCCACCGGGGTTCTTTGCGGAACCGTAAACGCATCTCGTAACCTCTTCCAGCTGCTGAAGAATTTTAATAACTCCTACCCAGCCACATTAACATATTAAAATACTCTTATATTACTTTTTACTCTTATTACCTTTTACTCTTAAATTATTTTCATAATAAATATAATTTTATTGTTTCTTTTTGGTAATGTCACTTATCCGATTATCATGTTTTTTGGTTTTATTCATAGCTATAGGTTGTAGGATATATTTTGTAAGATAAAGTATCATACGAATAAGCAGTGCGATAATGGTGAATGAATTCGATAAAAATTGTCATGTGCGTGTAGGCCACGCGCAGTGTAGGGTTCCCTAGTTACCTGTCACAGTATGCAGACTTATAGGATAGGATACTTATGTTTCACCGGGGCGGAGCCGGGCCGGGTCCGCGCCAGCCGGGACACGATCAAATAATATCTATAGTATAGTTTTGTCTTCTAAGTTGTTTTCAATGGAATTTCTACTATTTTACTTCTCCAAATAATTATTATAAGTTAATTGACTATTACTCGTTAACTTGTAAAGCCTACTTACCTCTAATAGTTTTTCTTTTAACTTCATTATATATGCTACTACCATGATTTTTTCCACATATTCAAAAACAACCATATACTTAGCTGGCAGGAGGTGGGGACACTTGACTCTAACAAAAATTTGCACTTCAAAGTCTAATATTTCGCAAAACAGATCCTTGAATCGAAAAATGGTTTGCACAGACCCATAATATTTTTTAAAGTACCTATCTAACGACACCCAACACGATGTGATATATGAAAAAAAAAACATTTCCACTTTACGTGTAAACGAAATACCCTAAACATTATTTTTCTATGTTTTATTTTACAACTTTGTTGACATGATTAATATGTATACAGTATACTCATACCAAATTACAGCTTTTTAGTTGTATGAATCTCTGAGCTAAGCCGCGGACAGACAGACTGACATACTGAAACTATAAGGGTTGCTTTCTCATTCTCTCATCCGAGAAAGATCAGAGCCCTAAAAAAGACGCATTTTGGGGCGCTTAAATGAAGTAACACTGTACTGTAAGTACAAAAATACAAAAAAAAAACAAATCAATGTTCGACATAATTGTGGATTAAAAAAAAAACCACAAATAAGTCCGCGATAGCATATACCTATGTTCTAAGGATCACCCAAAATAAACTTTTTGTCCTCCGTCTTTTTAGCAGGGGCAGCTCGATTCGTGCGTGCGCTCGATCGACAGCATTCTGTAGTCCACGCGAACGGAGCTGCGGGCACAGCTAGTATTGTAAATAGTATAATATTGTAGTAACCAAAAGATAATTCCCGTATAAATGTTTCAGATGAAATTCGAACTGGTGCCTACCGAGAACTTTTTCATCCCAGTTCCCTATTAACTGGTAAAGAAGATGCAGCCAGTAATTTTGCCCGCGGTTACTTTGGCGTTGGTCGTGAAATTATTGATATTGCTCTAAATAGAATACGAGTTGCTGCTGAAGACTGTGCTTGTCTTCAAGGGTTCATCATTTTTCGGTCTTTTGGAGGAGGCACTGGCTCTGGTTTTACAGCACTTCTTCTCGAAGGCTTAGTAAAAGACTATGGAAAACTATCAAAGATTGAATTCGCAATATATCCATCGCCAAAAATTTCACCGATTATCGTCGAGCCCTACAACGCAGTACTAACAACCCACGCTTGCATGAACACGGAAGACGTTTGTTTCATTTTTGATAATGAAGCTATTTATGATATACTGGCCAGGTTATTGGATGTACCAAGACCTACATACACAAATTTGAATAGACTTATAGCACAGGTTGGTTTATCGGTAACTGGTAGTTAGACCGATACTCGAGGCTATACTGGAAGACGACAATCAGCACTTTGTATTATGTATTTATGTATGTATGTATATGTATTATCTTACTATGATAAGCAGAGTCAAGTTTGAAAAACTAGAGAATGAGATATAATAATAATTTCGCGTTGCATTTTACTGTTATTTCGTTTCAAGATTCAAGAAATAGTGTACAGAAAAATTTCTGTGGAGATTTGTCTCTACTTGGGGACTGGTAGAATACCTTCACCCTACAGAAGATCGCAGCTAAATAACCTTGTGTTGTGTTCCTGCGGTAAGTAGGGCTTCCAAAGCTTCCTCGGGTAGGGTGGTCCGAGATTGGCAACACGGTAGTTGATACCTATGGTATTATAAGCGTACATAGGCTACGGTAGCGGCTTACCATCAGGCGAGCCGCATGCTTTTTTGCCATCTTAACAGTATTGACAAAGTGATGTTGATAATTGATTAACCAAGCAACAATAGGTGTGTTCCGGCACCTCCACTTGAGAGTCAGTCTACCACTAGGTTAACCGTGATATCATCTTGGGTCACATCGTCACTTAATATCAGGAGAGATTGTGACCACTACGTCGAAACCTATAGCGATAAAAAATAAGTAATCGTTTAATCGATTATTTCGCTAATCGAACTTAATCAATAGTAGACAATATAATTGATTACGTTAACGATTTTGCAAAATAATCATAAGGAGACGGGTACTTCTGTGCCAAATTGTAATAAGTTTAAGTATCGTTTAACAAATGGGTGTTTTTTTTTTTTGTCTCTCTGTCTGTTTATGTGTCCGGATTTTACTCAAAAAAGGCTTCACCGATTTTTATGAGATATGGTACACGTGTAGTATATATATAGTCAATTGATATTTAGGCTTTAAGAAATGTCTATAATACTTTTAGAAAAAATAAAAACAATCTTCAATGATTTTGATGAAATTATGCACACGGGAAGTTATGTCTTTTGTCAATTGATTAAGCTATAAGAACTGTAAATAATAATGTTATAAATCGTAAAAAACGTCATTTATACTGAACGGATAAAATTATTTTTTTATAAGGAATTTAATTATATGTCATTTATAAATTAGTAGGCTATAACAATTATATATAATACTTTTAGAAATAATAAAATATCAGTAAAACTATAAATACGAGTCGAAGAGTTTGGTAAAGGGCGGATAGGGACCCAGTGCCGTGGGGTATATCGCTGTCTCGTGCCCAAGGTTACGGGTAAAGACTTCAACGGCTGCGAAGAAGCACTAACTCAGTGGAAAGCTGCCCTAACATATAAAGCTACTGCTACTGGAGCTTTGCCATCTGACAGAGTGGTATAGTAGGGATAACGGTAGAAGAGATTTCAACAAGAAGAGTTAGTGTCTTGGCGTCTGGTGACAACCGGCCGTAAAATCAAAAGCCAATAAATTACTTTCCTCGTATTTATTTAAATAAAATACTAGGGTGTACTGTAAGTAAGGGCGTAAGTGACGCAAATGTGGATAAGGTGATAATTGAGAATACTAGGCAAGGGCGTACTCCCTAATCGACGAAATCCCTGATAAAAACGAATATTCGCATTCGCTAAAATGGCAATCACTGTATCGTACGTAATCACCATATTACCTATAAAAACAAGGAGTAAAGTTTATAAAACGGCAGTTCGCCCTAGTCCTCTTTTATGGTTCCAAATTCAGTATAGTGAAGAAGATGCATAAACAGAAAGATACTTAAATTGGCGGGGATGAGCTTGAAAAAGTCCGTGTTAAATACATACAAAGCAGCTTTAACAGAAAAAAATCACTGAAAAATCGCCTTAAATACGATTATATTGTATTACAAACCGCGCATATTCTCCCAGTGAACACGTTACCTTACTTTGACGTAACACATGGTACACGTGGGTCACAGTGTTTTTATGTATACATGACATAAAACTGATATGATTTCTCTCATATGATGATATCATCATATGTTAGCGAAACAGAAAACAAGACGTGGAGGCCGCGCACCTCCAACCTGGCAGTGAAATATAAAAAGATACCTCAAAAAGCCCAGTTGCCAGAGTCGACAATCCAAGATAGACTTACTTGGTGCAGAAAAGTGAGAAGACCAGACAGATTCTCCAGTTCAGTAGTTGGATTGCATGGAGAAAGAACTGAGACATTAAACTGCAACCCAAAATACAATAAATATAATTTTAATGTTAATATACGCTTTTATGATAATATGAACTCTGTATATATATAAATTTCAGGTTGTATCTTGCATGACAGCCTCGATGAGGTTCGAAGGATCATTGAACGTGGAATTGGTGGAATTTAGAACGAATCTTATACCTTACCCAAGAATACACTTTCCTCTTGTGACCTTCGCTCCTTTTGTCTCTGCTGCGAGAGGATATCATGAATCAATGACAACGCAACAGTTAATGATGTCCTGTTTCGAACCAGCGAATCAAATGGTGAAATGTGATCCAAGGGAAGGTCATTACATGTCATGTTGTTTGTTGTTCCGAGGTGATGTAAATCCAAACGATATAAATTTTACGATTAATCAAATCAAATCTATGAGGACCATCAAGTTTGTGTCGTGGTCTCCTACTGGATTCAAGGTAAATTTTTTGGATGCTCATAAAGCTTTTTTTATTTATTTTTTTAACTACCCGTATTTTGACTATAATGTAACATGATATTAATTGACGATGTGTCCGAAAATTGTAACGAGCTATAGCTAGAAATTGGACTGACTATTAGAAGCAGCTACCGGAACATACCGAAAGGTTCTTGGTGTCAGATTACCAACTTGAGGGTGTCGTCTTAGCTAGCCACACACAAATTAGGAAAAGCCCTACCACCATGCTATGTATTCATTCCTCTAAAAGGGGACATTCACGTTACAACGGTCCCACGAACCCTCCCACCAAGAGGTTCGATCGTTTACGACAAGTTCGATTATGAGTGGATTAGTCGTAAAACATACTGTTCGACCAAGGTTATGTCGCAGGTCTGTTGAAACAGTCCTCGAACCTTCTGACGCCTCCTTGGAGGAAAAACTCTAAAGAGAAATTTGTTGCCGATATATTTTTTTTATATGAAACAGTTACGCTCTTGGTTTCTATCTCGTTTGATGATAAGTGAAGATGAGGTCTACGATTGATTGCTCTTACACAACAGATATCTATTAAGCCTTCGTCGGTTAAACTTTCGGCTCTCAAGATCACACAAAATGTACGTTAAAATAAGCATTCATGTCATCCAAGGGAGTCAAGTTATTAAAGACTTATACATCCAGCCTATAAAACCACTCACATTTCTTTTTTCTTTCATCCATGCAATCTAATAATGCTAGAACAATTGTAGCAGCACGTTATAAAATAATATATATATATCTATTTCAAAGACAGAGCCTTTTTTTTGTGCACTAGGCACCCGAAGAGTGTGATGTATTTTTACAGGACAGTCTCTAAGGTCGAGTCGCAATGTATGTGTGATAATTGAATTGTATTAATCACTTCAAGTTAGCATCTATTTATTGTATTGTAGATAGCGCCTAAACAGTCGGGTGTGATTTATTCTTTCTGTTGCCTACTACAAACTTCACTTAGTTATATATTTTCGTTTACATAGATTGGTATAAATTACCAACCTCCTACAACAGTACCTGGTGGTGATCTAGCAGCTTTACAAAGAGCAGTGGTGATGGTGTCAAACAGTTCAGCAGTAAAAGTTGCATGGGAGCGTATTTGCAAAAAATTCTCACATATGTATTCTAAGCGGGCTTTCGTTCATCACTATGTTGGTGAAGGATTAGAAGAAGGTGAATTTAAAAATGCTATTCAAAATGTAAAAGCTTTATCTAATGACTATAAAGAAATGGAAGGTTGAAAATTGTTTTTGTTATATAAATCCAATAAATTTTGTATAATAACTTGGAACTTTAAATATACGAATGACATCGAGCAATATCATCCATATGTACGAAATGGCTCAGTCATGAGTTATAATTGACTCATTATTTCACACTTTTTTATGTAATGTGCTGATGTAACAAGCATGATATCACATTTGACATCCGTTTAATATGAGAATGGTGTGGGAAATTATTTAACTCTGACATCATTTTGAAAAAAAAAAAATATATTTATTGTAAGCAACATAAAGTCGTAGGCTTGGTATCACAGAAACATCTTTACCCTATTATTCCTTGTACGATACTCTTGTTCCGAATCATTCAACAATGATTATATTGCAAATCCAGTTTATCAAAACTATCCAAATATGGTGGCCCGAAGCAACTTCCGCTTTATAATATTATTATAATTCAGATCAGGTACACTGACTGTTAAAATTTCAAAATAAAAGGCGCTTCAAAATATGGCAGGAAATTATAAGATTACAAAAATACTTTAAGTACTAGGTGGAACAGGTACTTTGACCTATAATTTTTACGTACAAGTAGTATACTAAGTACTTCTAGTATGAAATTTTCCTAGTAAATAGTATGACCCACAGAGTACATTAAATATTGGTACGACCTACCTGTACTCCCAGTTAATACTAAAGGTACTTCGGAAGGTGAATAAATTAACACTCATGTTACTATTAGTAGCTGATAACTTGCCCTCTTTTTTATCCGATCTGGCTATGCTGTTAGCCATTAGGGCCCTGAAGCCTCAAACGGTTTTTATAGCTTCACCGGGCTTGAAGGCGAGCGCTTTAGGCACTCAGACACGAAAGCCCACCTGATGGTAAGCGGCTACCATAGCCTATGGACGCTCTGTAGTGCCAAAGGTACCACTAGCGCGTTACCAACCTTGAACCCCCCTTCCCCAAGGAGCTCTGGAAACAATATTTACCACAGGAACACAACACTAGATCATTTGGCTTCTTCCCCATAGTTCAGAAATCCCTAAAGAAATTTGAGGACTATGTATCTCTTCTTTGAGGTCAAAGTTGCACGATCAAACTGTTCAGTTCTCACAGTTGCATTGTTTCACATCCTTACTACAGGAGTTTTTGGTGAGATCTTGAACTGCCATGTTGTAGTTTTTATTTTAATTCATGAGCTAAGGTTTTTTGACCCTGTACCATGTAATATTAAAGGCATTTGCGTGATATAGTTTGGTTATTCTGCAAACGTGAAGTGGATTATAAATATAAACTGGTAAAATGCATGAAAATTAATGAAGTTAGGCTGAAAGGTTTTGTATCCAGGAGTCGTAACAAATTATTTAAAAAATCAGCAGGTAATACAATTGATAATGACAATTTTGAAAATTTTCAATTTGTCAATTGTCATTTTTCTTACGAGTTATGAATAATCACAGTTCGGAGATGCACCGTCACAGATCAATATACTCTCTAACGAGAATGCACCGTAGTCGTTGTTAACGTTTTTGGTAGTTTTACTACTTTTTTATTCGTTTTTGGTGGCTTTAGTAGATTAATTTAGTATGTTTAAAGAATTTCGTATATTTTCGTGTTTTCATTAAACTGTGAGCGAGGATTGAATGCAAAACGCTCAAAGTTGATTTTGTTTATATTTTCTAGCTAGCATTACTATTTCTTTGAAATATGTTTATATTTCTTGGTAAAATATTATTACTATCTCGCTCTTGAACACCATCTACGTTGATTATGATATAGGGTATTAGTATTATAATTATTATCGATTACATTGTAATTAGGATATTAGTGATTTGAGCGAGAGAAATAAGGTGTAGTAACGTAGATTCGCACGAAACACCCGCCGTGCCGCCGGCAGCCCCGCACGGATTTGTTATTTTGCAGTGCTTATTTACATCCCATAATTTTATTTTTACTACCATTTTTTTATAATTAATATAATCTATCAATTAAAGAATGACATATTTTTCCAGTGTGACCGAAGGTTCGGTTTTAGTTTCGGCCAGTTTCAGTCATAAATTCTAGGTTCGGCCAGAGTTTCGGTTCTTGAAATGGTAGATGTGGCTAGTGGGATCACTTTCAAACCAAAAAGACGCTTAAGTACTGATTAGAAAAATATTTATTTTAAATGTAACATTAACATTGTGAAATATATATAAAATACAAGAGTTATGTCAGATAACTAGACATGTTTCTTATTCAATAGATTTTCACGGAATTAATCAAATATGACAATTCTATCTGAAGAAATAAAACTAACATTCCAAATTTAAAGTAATTCAAACATAATACATAAACCAAACAAATCAGAGTTGACATCAAAAAGTATGTATAATCTGAGATTACTAATCAACATCGGTTGCAGCAGAACCTTTGGCTATTGAATACAATCAATACATTTTTAACTTTAACATTTTAAATAAACTACTTTGTACGTCTTAACATTAATAAAATTTTATGTTTGAAAAAAATGGGAAAAAAAGTTGCAAAACATATCATTTAGGGGGAAAAACAATATGAATATGGGGAAAATTCAGAAATTCTACCTATAACCATGACCTGTACCAGTGCCACCCGTTCGGGTTATATTATGTTTTGTGTACTGCCTAGAAGTTTGAATATTTTTCCCAATTACAGAAATAATTGTATACTAGTAATAAATAGCTCGTTATCTCTCTTATCAGTAATTTCTACATGTGCTTCTGGAAGTATAGTATATAGATAAAGAAGACAGTTTAAGAGAGAAATTTATCTGAAACGATTCTTGCACCACCAAGTAAGTTATAATTTGGTTTGTATCTAGATTCCTTGTTATATCGCAAAGATTTACTCAAATAAATGTTTAATGATAAATAAATATACTACTATATATTTTTATATTGTGTTGATTTAGACAAAGGCATATTTCTAAATGTTTTATCACTTCATGTACTATTTTCATTAACGGGTACCTAGTATTATATCTAATAGTTTTCATCTAGATCTAGTTGTGTTCAAACAACTGTATACTCTTGACATGTTCATTTGTATATTCGTGCCATGTAGTAAAATAGTGAGCAAAGTGAAATATAAAGACAAAATCCTGTAATTTGAACTTGAAAGATTAGTTTATGTAGTGTTCAGACCTTTCATCTAATTATATAAACAGATTTAAGTTACAAAACAGTGTGCAAAAAATTTGTAAACCTTGTTATTGAATCCATTGTTGTGTTCCTGACCTGTTAGCAGGATAAATAGTAAAATATACTTTATGTGGCACAAATCTATACATGTCATTTGGAATGTTTTAAATAAGTTATGTTCTTAGAACTCAACAAAAATATAAATTAATCCCAGAATGGCTTAATTTTTTTGTTTACTACTTGAAACTAGTAGCTACAATTCACAGAACTTTAGATTTTCACCACTATAATCAAGAAAAATACTTATTTTTACATTACAGTTGATTTCGGTTATAACAACAATGAAGGGACCATTATTATTATGTCGCTATATCCGGAAGTCGCTATGTACATAGGTAGAAAGAAAGAAAGAAAACAATATTTTTTACCAGACAAAACACCTACACATTTCGCATAGGTAGAACGGTCTAATTTCTACGTAATAAAACTATACACATTTTAAAAATATCCTGTATTTAAGAAAAAAAAAATGTAATATTGCATTGTTTCAATTTAGATTTCTCTAACATACTAATACATATTATTACAATTATTGCTGACTATCTGTGTATAAGCAAAATATAAGAAAGCATTATGATCCTATGAATGAACCTTTGTGTGTTTGTTGACTCGGTATTTGTATGTAGTCTAACTAGGTCACAATATATGCAAAGAATTTCTAGGAACTTGTTACAAATGATTAATTTAAACTAGTTGCTATAACTAAAATCGGCATTACGAAGTCACTATATTCAAATTATTTTCAAAGTATACTTTAAATTCAAGGGACTTAAGTGTTACGTCACTATAACCAAAAAGTCATTACAACCGAGGTTATAATTGAAATCCACACTAGTTAAAATGTTTGCCTAAATTGCTTTCAATGCTTACTGGCCTGTTGTAACAAGATTTTCATAACAGAACCACACATCCACTGCACTCCAGAGCCACAGTTTTACACTAATCTCCATCTTGATGTAATAAAAAAGGTTCACTACTTTGTAATATCTCAGATGTACTATAAATGCTTCTATTCCTCCTATAACATCGGGTCCTTTAACAAGAGATTTATGTAGACTAATATGATATTGATAACAAGTAATAGATTGTTCTTTGAAGATTTCTCTCTACTTGAAGCAGCCTGTCTGGTGGAATACCTCCACCCTACAGAAGATCACAGCCAAATGACCTAGTGTTGTGTGCCTGAGGTGATTAGAGTTTCTAGAGCTCCTTGAACGGGATTCAAGGTTGGCTACACTCTAGTGATACTTATGGTATGGTATTACAAGTGTCCTTAGGCTAACGGTGGCTGCTTACCATCAGGTGTGCTATTTGATTGTTTGCCACCTTTGTAGTAGAAAAAAAGCTCTGTGGTCCATATTGTTATTGAGTTTGCACTATGCACATTGTTGCTCTTTATTTAAAAAATATTGTTTAACCTCCTTAAGTTATTGTTAACAGTGAATTTATTTTGTTTGTAGCAGATATGTGGAGCGTATCACAGCTGTGTCGTTGCACTCAGGCTGTCAGGGTGGCCCAAAGAAAACTTCTGGTTTCCGGTACTCAGAATAGTGTAAATAAAATAGCTTCCAGACAACTCATCACAGCAACAAAATATAAAAATGGATACAATCTGCATAGTTTTAAAGGATTTAGGGTAAGCTTTATAATCAAATAAATTTTATACAATTATGACCCTGAAAAAAGGGACTGATCAATGTAAATATATTACCTACCTTCTCTCAAGTAGAAAATTGTCAATCTCAAGAATCCCTACTCTGTATTTTTTATTAAATAAATAAAAAACTAGAATTATAATACTTTTTTTAGGAAATTGAATTTTTGATACTTTGTAAGTATAGGAAACAAAATGTAGACTTACCCAAAGAAAATGATGTTTTATTTATACACTAGTAAACCCGGCCAGGCTTTGCACGGGTAACAGTATAATACATATAACTCTCTTGGTTTATGCGTCATAATTTTTTTCAACATTTTTCAAAAATAATCGTTATATTTCAGGTCAGCGAACTACTGGACGGATTTTCATACAGTTTTCATCAATGCCGTCCATTGATGAGGATTGATTCATGAGGAAGGTTTAGGTGTATAATTTTGTGTAAATTTGCTGAAATATGACGATGATTGTTGAAAATCTCGGAAAAAAATTATGCCGACTGGGAGCTTTACAGCGCCGCGTAAACTAATAGAGTTATATGTATTATACTGTGCTACCGTGCAAAGCCGGGGCGCGTTGCTTGTTTAGAATATTTTGGCTCCTATCATTATTCCATTTAAGAGAGACTCGGTATTTTAAACTCTCCTGCATTTTATTTTAGTGTGTGCCCTGGGCTTTCACCTGCGTATAATTTAAATCAAATCGCCGATTGAAGATTTATAATACTTCAGTATAGACAATATTTTTATCGGGCGGCCAGGGTTATGCTTCACAACTCACACAGCTCCTTCGCGCCAGTACACCTATAGTCAGACCCGAAGCGAGTGTTGGATTATTTTAATTTTACATTATCTCCCAAACTATTCGTCCCAATATCAGGCTATAAAGGGCAAAGTTTATCTGCATAAAATTGTCTTGATGATGAAGTAACTTTCGTTCGTAAGGATTAATATGTCATGCCTGATAATAATGATCATAAATCACTTTTCAATTTCATAAAACTTTGTCACAAAATACCCTTTTGTGGCTTATGTTCATGCAGTCAAAAAAGTATAGGGAATGGATGATTCGTTTATGGTTCCAAATTCATTTTATCTTTTTGTTTTAGAATGGCACAACTGTTTTTCATTTTCGTCTTGCGTCTGTCATTTAGATTAAATACAGTGCTGTTTTAGTTAGTTCATATCTAGCGTGTATTGCGAATTTCATAATGGACAAAAACATCGAACAATTTGTCTTAAATTTTGCATCGCCAATGGAATTTGGTGTTCGCAGACACTGAAAATGTTACAAAGCTGATGGCTTATGGTGAATCGCCTTTGACATAAAAAACGTGCTTATGAGTGGTACAAAGCGTTCAAAAGCGGTCGAGATATGCTGGAAGATTTGCCTCGTCCTGGTAGGCCATTAACATCTTCAGCTGAAGTTAACATCGCAAAAGTGACTGAAAATCCTCATTCAAAATTGAGAGAGATAGCCGCTGAACTATCTGTGTCTCATGAGTCGATCCGTATCATTTTAAATAATCACTTGGTTATGAAAAATGTTGCCGCTCAGCTAGTCCCAAAAGACCTGAATTTTCTCCAAAAACTCAATCGCATAAGAGTCGCTGAGGACATGCTAGAACGAGTCAATTCCGAACTAACATTCATGAAACGCATTGTTACTGGTGACGAGACGTGGGTTTACGAGTTTGAGATGCAAACTAGTCAACAAGCATCGGAGTGGCGCCTTCCAGCTGAACCGAAATTGAAAAAATCACGCCAAAGGCGATCAAAAGTCAAAGTTATGTTGACTGTTTTCTATGACTATCGCGGCGTTATGCACTCCTAATTCTTACCGGTTTAAGAGAGCAAATTCGACGAAAAAGGCCAGATTTGTAAAAAGAAAATTCTTGGATTTTGCACCACGATAATGCGCCTTCGCACAAGGCCATCATTGTGAACGATTTTTTGACCATAAACAACAAATGCCATCGAGCAACCACCTTATTCACCAGATATGGCTCCAGACGACTTGTTTCTTTTTCTTAAACTAAAATTACCACTTTGTGGTACCCGTTTTCATTCAGTAGAAGACACAAAGGAGAATTAAACCATTATTAGACCACGAGAACTAAACTCAATTCCGGAAAAAGCGTTTAAAAATGTTTTGATGATTGGATTATTCTTTGGCGTAAGTGTATCGTTTCTAAAGTAGCATACTTTGAAGGCGATAAAATAAATTTCGATTAATAACTAACATCTTTTCCCGGTACTTTATCGACAGAGTACTATAAGAGATAGGCATATGGTATCACCAACTTTTTTAGATGTACTAAGAAGCAATTGAGCAAGCGTTGTATTTACGTATCACTAACCATTACGCCAGCGGACGCGGATAAAGCAGTAAGAGTGCGCTATTAATTCCGACTTACTTAATAAAAATCAATACTTAAGGCTAGCTGAGAGGTGTAGCCTAATGCTATATAGCCTAGGGTGGGCCAAAAAAAACTTTAAATTATTTTTTCTTAGCCACTACGAAAATATCGTTCAAGATGACGAAAAAAAATTCTGGTAAAGTTTCAACCCTTAATATTAATATTAAGAGGTGACTTGTTGTGATTTTTGATTTCCCATTTAAATAACATGTTTTTTTTTTTGATTTTTGATGCACTCGAACGAATGAATGTCTAGTAAAAATAAATAGATATTCTTGTAGGAAATTTGACGATCTACAAAACAGGTCTGAAATGATTTTTCGCTAAGTTGACTCGAGGTTAAAGTCCAACCTCAAATAGTTGATGATAACTTTTACAATTTTTTATTCTCTATCACAAAATAATGACTCAAAAATATAAAATATCTTAGTATTCGTAAATTTTATCGAGTATTTTTAATTAAACAACAAAAATTTTACAAAGTATCGATAACCATAAGAAAAATCGATATTTCCATACCTAATTTAAAAAAAACTCGGGACTGTACTTTACCTGAGTAATGACGAAAAAATTAATTATTTCCTGAAAAATTAATAAGTGCTTCATTTGCACTTAACTATTAGGTAATGTAAAATATTAAGAATCATGTTTCAATAATTTTTAATTTACGGCCAAAGACGTTTGGGTTTGGAGTACCAATTAAAAAAATAGACATGCAGCTTATTTTTTATTTAAAGGCAAAAAGTTTAATATTAAAAATTGTAAATAAAAAACTAACTCAGTGAACTTTACTAATACTCCAATATAATAATTAAATACACATCAAACAATCCAAGATGCCGCACAGTATAAACAAAGTTGTAGAAGACTGACTTAAGTTACCTTAAGTATTGTTTACATGTAAATAATGCCATAGAAGTGGCGCTATGATCAAAAACGAAAGTGATTTTTGCGGTAAAACACAAAAAAAGTATTAAGTTGACTTTAAATAACGAATTAACATTTATATGACATAATTAAATTTATAATCTTTACAGTACTGCCAACTAAGTGTTACAAAATGTCGATTTAACGCTTTTTATTTGAATCGTGATGAATCACATAAAATTTTCTCTATTAAATCATCAAAAAAAACTCGATAAGATTTACGACAACTAAGATATTGTATATTTTTGAGTCATTATTTTGTGATAGAGAATAAAAAATTGTAAAAGTTATCATCAACTATTTGAGGTTGGACTTTAACCTCGAATAACTTTTAAACGAGTCAACTTAGCGAAAAATCATTTCAGACCTTTTTTGTAGATCGTCAAATTTCCTACAAGAATATCTATTTATTTTTACTAGACATTCATTCGTTCGAGTGCGTCAAAAATCCAAACAAAAAAAAAAAACTTATGTTATTTAAATGGGAAATCAAAAATCACAACAAGTCACCTCTTAATATTAATATTAAGGGCTGAAACTTTACCAGAATTTTTTTTCGTTATCTTGAACGATATTCTCGTAGTGGCTAAGAAAAAAAAATTAAAAGTTTTTTTTTGGCTCTCCTAATATTAGCCCATACTATTCCTCTTGAATCTGGCTGTCATATACAAAAATATTTATTCCAATCCGACTGGTAGATGCAAAGATTAGCGTGTTTAAACAAACAAAAAAACTCTTCCGCTTTATTATATTAGTATAGATAGTAAGAAAATTAAAAGAAAAGTGTGTGTGTCAGCTGCAACGCGCGACTGGAGTTTACTCCTCAAGAACTGACTTGGAATTTAGAACATATACAATTGGCAAGAAGAGTAAATAAAGGCATTTTATTAGCATATAGAATGAATATTTTTTTTATATTTGAAAATATAGTAACAATATTGCATACATAATTAGGAAATGTATGTAATTGGTCAATTGTTAGGCTTATAAGAATTGTCAGTTGTACTTTCAGAAATATTTACAAAATTCAATTAATAAAATTTCTCAATTTTTATGAAAATTTGTACACGGGTATTACATGCCATTTTTCAATTGGATAGCTTATACAATAATATTTTTAGAAATCACTATAACAATATTGCAACCTTTGATATTGATAAATTTGATAACCTACTGTCATTATTAAAGCGTTTTTAGAAATTATAAAGTATAAGTAAAAATTAAATTGCGTGACGAAAATAATAACTGTGAAATATCTGCATACAGTGCCGCGGGCCACAGCTAGTATTAAATAAAAACCAGAGTTGCTGAAATTTTAATAAATAAAAATTACAATAACCAAGTATGATGTGGACCAGTTATATGGTTAGATAGAAGCTATTGCAACACATTACTAAATATATTGGAACAAGTTTCTGAGTAAAATAAACAATCAATTATACATATATACTTTTTGCTACAGTTAATTGACACAATCAAATCAAGCGGCATCATCGTTAGATTCTGTTCATCAGCCCCAAAGCCGAAGTCATCAAAAGCAGTCGGCTACTGGTTATTGGGATGCAGCGGCATGGTCTTCACTGCAGTTGTCCTAGGTATGGTTGCTGGCTACTTAACTCTGCTTTACAGCATTTATTATGTCATCAACATTATCCTCAAAACCAGTAATGGTACTAAGTAGAAATCTTTACCAGAATATACTAAAATGTCCATTATAATATAGCATATTATTGTCTCATGATGTGTCAATATGTACAACGTCGAATTACTTTTTGTTAACATACCAATTATTTAGGACATTTCTCACTATTGCTTAAAACCCAAAAACACAAAAACACATTCCCTTTACGCTCTCATTAAATTTAAAAAATGACGAATATATATAAGTTCAATATTTATTATGATTATTCACTTCAATTTATAATCGCTAAAAATATTTAGGATATTCTATAAATGTATATTATTATAGCAGTTTGTTACTGTAATTAAGTACCTATTTATTGTTATAAATTATAAAATAAAAAAGTTTTATAAAAATGTATAAGCTTTTATGTAGATAATTGTAAATAAATGTTTAAAATATTAAGTTTGTTTTATTTTTGAATATATATTATAGGTACATTAATAAACCTACACTAATATTATAAATAGATGCTTGTGGGTTTGTATCACAGTAAACAGATGACCTTAATTTGACATCATACACTTATTACACGTATCTCGTTCATGATGTCAAATGAGGGTCATTTATTTACTGGGTTGTTTTTATGAACTAATAGATAGCCTCGTAGAACTACTAACTCGATTTGAAAAAATATTTTTACTGATAGAAAGCTAGATTCAAGGTGATGGTTATAGGTTATGTTTTATTATAATTAACGCATACGAAGGCAAAAGGTACCTACGTATACATTAGCCATAGCCTAGAAAAATATTTTAGATTTCGAAGTTATAACAATGAATAACTTTAATTTCATCTTTAAAGATTTATTATACCAAATACGTAATAGTCATCTTAACTAAATTGGTTAAATGTCTCGTAACAAATATAAATCCGTCTTAATTACCAGGGCATAAACAACATATTGGTGATTGGAAATGTCGAGAAATTTATAATTATCTCTTCTTATGCTAGGTAGCGGTAATACCTCGTTTGTCTGTTTTCTTCTTTGTTAAATATATTACTAACTAGCTGTGCACGCGGCTCCGCTCTCGTGGCCTACTAAAAAAGGTTTTTTATTTTCTGTGCGGAAACCTAATTCTTTTTCTAAAATAAAAGTAGCCCAAGTTCAAAAATCCCGTCAAAATCGGTCCAACTGTTTCAGACATTACCCGGAGCAAACAGAGAAAAATTAAAAAAATGGGTGTTTTGTTATGGGTATCGTGTATACTTTCATATGCATTTAGTAGAAACCGGTTATATTGACATTAAAACTGACATTTCAATTTTATTATAAGTATAGATTAAACAAACTTTTGTATCTTTTCATCATCATCATTTCAGCCGATAAACATCCACGGCTGGACATAATAGGCCCCCTCAATATTCGCCGCAATGAGCGGCCCTGCGCTGTTGGCATCCCTGATCGTCCGTCCACTTTGTGTCCATCTTTTAATCTTTTATAATTATTATAAAAAAAGATTGAAATAAAAATTCTGCTGAATTCTTTAAATCTTGAAATTCTGTAGGCGTGTTTTGCATTTAGCAAAGCTCTAAGCAGCAGAATGATGATTAGGTAATACAAGGGATCTAATATTATTTTTTAGTTTATAAATACGATCAAATGTTTCCTTTTTTTCTATGGATTATCTAGAAGATCTATTAAAACAAAATGATACGTAAACCATTAACAACTAACTCAAAACAATATAACGGGTAAGGATGCGGCAGAACAAGGAAAGAAATGGGCCAATAACTCGTAGGCGCGATAGAAGGGCACTGCTGCTCAACTGGACCGCAAACACTACACATGTTGGAGAACGGCGCTACGTCGATCGCAACAGAAACTAATATTCAGATACTTTATCTTGCAGGCGGCGTGACACGTTTGACGGAGTCCGGTCTATCGATGGTGACGTGGAAACTACTCGGTGAGAAAATGCCGAGGACGGAGGAAGAGTGGCAGCGCGAGTTTGAAAAGTACCAGCAGTATCCAGAGTATATATAGTAAGTTTTGATTTTGCATTACCATGAATCAGTAAGTAATTGAATAAGAGAGAGTAAGGATGTAACAGAACTAATAAGTTGTGTAGCTTAGATGCTAAATTAACAGCTCGATCTAGTGTTCAGAATTTATTTATTTATTAATTTATAATTCACAGATAATCATAGAATCTAGTTATTTTGAATGTTGTACTGTTTTAACGTTAACAAAGCTACTCAACAAAGGTGCAGTTTTATTTTTAACTACGATGCAACTGTCCTGTATAATAAAAAGTGAAACTAGTATAATCCCTCCAGTATTTAACTCAATGATAATAATAACTGCAATATGTGCTGATTTACAATAATGATTTGTTAGGACATCTGAGCATGTTCCACACAAAAGTAATTCTAAATGGTATGTTATATTTAAAAGCAAAAACAAACACATAACTCTGTCGGAGTTCAAGTGGATCTGGTACATGGAGTTCGGTCACCGCACGTGGGGCCGCGCTATCGGCGCCGCTGTGTTCCTGCCGGCTGCGTTTTTCTGGGTGAAGGGATATCTTGATAAGGGAATGAAGATCAGGGTTGGTGTCTACTGCGCTTTGGTCGCCGCTCAGGTAATAACAATTTTTTTTTATTATTATTAACGCTTTGCACTATAAAATTGTGTTATGTATACGTGAATATTTTTAATATACACCTTTTCTAATACTTCACTTGTCTTTATTGCTTAATTTCACTCATAAGTTCTAGCACACTTGTCTAAATCTTCTTGATTTGTAGCATAGTTCCTTCTTTTTCTCTCTATTCAAGTAATTACCTATTATTTTTTTGGTTTAAAACTGCGTTGAACATCGTTGCATCTAAAACTCTATCTTGAAATTTAACTTCCAACGCACCCACAGAAGTTTCATTTCTAAACTATAACAATCCACTGAGTCGATATCAAACTTAAATTTAGGTCCTATTTAGTATTTTATATTATTTTTTTCATTCATCTATCATTTAACTACATTTCAAACAGTTCCACTTATCTGAAGTTTTTTGGTTGTAGGGCCTAATGGGATGGTACATGGTTAAGTCTGGATTGGAGGACCGCTTCCAAGGTCCGTGTGATGTGCCCCGCGTGTCGCAGTACCGGCTGGCCGCGCACCTCTCCCTCGCGTTCGTGCTGTACGCGGGGCTGCTGGCCGGAGCGCTGAGGGTGCTCCGGCCCCTCCCTGTCGCGGCCGCGCTCCAGAAGGTCAAGGAACTGAAGAGTGTCACTGCTCTTGCACATTCCGTTAAAGCGATGGCGTTCTTTACTGCTATATCAGGTGATTTATATTCAATTTATCCCAGATATTTGAATTTTTCCTTGGAATTATCGTTTGTTTTATTATTATTTGAAACTTATAGTCAACGAAGTTACAGTAGCGACTGCTGCGGGATCAGCTAACAGTCACTGCTGTCACGCCGGTTTTTATGGATCATCATGATTGGTTCCCTAGGAAGCTGGCCGCGTTTCACAATTTTGGAAATGTCACTATGTTAATGATTTATTTTATAATTAATTATGAATGTATTTATTTTTTAATTATTTAAGTGAAAACTTTTTTAGAATCGTTGTGACTTGAAACTCAATGTAACGAAAAAGCGACAGTAAAAAGAGATACCACATACATCTATAGGATATAACGTGCGAGAGAATGAGATAAAATACATTTACATTATACACGGTTAATGCAAGTCCTGATTATCATGATTGTGATCGTCATCGGATTGTCTAGTGGTGTGAGACGACCAGACTTCATACGTTGTACGCACGAGTGGTCGATAGTTCGAATCTCGCTGATTTAGGATATATGAAAAAGAGTTTTAAAAGATCATATTTTTATGTTTTCTGAAGCTTTCACTTCTACCGCATGTGAACTGCACTCAGTTTTTTATTTATTTTAAAGAGAGTTAGGGCACAGATGATGTTTTTTGAGATATCACTCTGCTTGGACGAGTCCGACTGGTGAAATACCTCCACCCTACAGAAGATCGTAGCTAAATAACCTTGTGTTGTGTTGTAGTCATGATCTCGTCTGGTATATATACTCTTATTACATCATTTTTTCAGCAGCATAAAATTCTTTTATGCAACGAAATTTTTTTTTTTTAATGTAATGTTAAACTTGACAGGCGCGTTCGTGGCCGGCCTCGACGCAGGCCTCGTGTACAACTCTTTCCCTAAGATGGGAGACACGTGGATCCCCGACGACATCCTCTCGTTCAGTCCCTGGTTGCGCAACCTGACGGAGAACCCGACCACTGTTCAGTTCGACCACAGGGTCCTCGGCACCAGCACGCTGGCGCTCGCCACCGCGCTGTGGGCGCTGTCGCGGGGCAGGCCGCTGTCTCCGGCAGCTCGGAGACTCGTCAACGCTGTCGGAGCAATGGCCTGGATGCAGGTCTGACACTTATCCAAATATTGACGCTTTAAAATCTTTAAGGTTAAAGTTTTCTAAATTATCAATAATAAATACACAATGTCATTTCATGTAAATTTTGAAGACGAATGTGTACACTAATAATACTGTCAAAGATTGAAAAAAACCAAGAGCTAGCTATGATTTTAATAACGATATTCCATCATAACTTACAGTTTTCAAGGTACATATTATAGGCGGCTTTAAGTAAATGATAGATAGCTCATCGTATGGTCAGGCTCAAAAAACTAAAACGCTCATTGATCGAAAATGCGTGTGATGGCAGTTATAAATGATCAGGGTAAGAGGGAATCCAAAAATGTATTAAAGTTATAGAATGAAGGCTGTGGCGGCTCTGCTCGGCTCACGCGTCGGCTCGTTCCGCTCGCGTGCTCTGCTCACACTTACAACATAACCTAACTTGTAATAAGCACCCCTGCGATTTGGTTTGTTCATTCAATGAATTTTTACGTTCTTTGAGCCTATAAGATATAATTTAATGTGTTTGTTCAAAATAAAGTTTTCAATACAAACGTAATTTGGGAAATTTTAAAAGGATGTTAATTTCCAGGTCGGTCTGGGCATAATGACGCTGTTGTATTACGTGCCGACTCCGCTCGCGGCGAGCCACCAGTCCGGCTCGCTCGTTCTGCTCTCGCTCGCGATATGGCTCACGCACGAGCTCAAACTGCTCAAATATATACCCAAATAGTATTCAATCATACAAAGACTTATTCCTTTCTAGAATATTTTTATAGTTTGCATTGTGATTACGAGTTGCTACCCGAACCTTAAAGTATTATACGTTAATAATAACTTACAATAAGTTATAAAGTATAATAACCGCATTGAAATTGTTATTAAGAATAATTTAAGAGAATATAAGTATAACGAATGTGTAAGAACATGTAAAAGTCTACTAAACACAACTCAAACCGATGTTTTTTTTGTACATTATAATAAAATAGTGAAAGTAATTATATCATATATCGTTTTATTAAAATAAACGTATATTATTTAATAAACAGTCACAACATTTCTAAACTTAGCAATATCATTTAACTTTAACAAATGATTGAAAACAAAACCGAAAGTGAATTCAATATTTTTGCATACCAAAGACACCAAACAGGATCGCGTTATATTGGTAAAAACATTTGAATGGTTTGAATAACGTTAATACATACTGGACATTTTTCGTATCCGTTCGCGACATGTAGGTAATATAACTAAATATGTCAATGAGAGTTCTCTTTAAATGTTTTGTAACTCAACTTCTTTTGGGTCCGTTTTTAATGTTCCGTACCTTATAATGAAAAAACTTAACTCTTATAAGGCCACTTTGTTGTCTGTCTGTGTCAAAATCCTTTTGCACGAAGACGACTTGAGGTACAAAGTTGAAATTAATATAATATTCTAAGGTTTATGGCACCATATTACTGTAAAAATGAAATTTCTAGGTTAAAACATTAAAAAGATAAAGAACTTCATATTTAAAATACCGATTATCAAAACCTGGGTACTTCGCGCAAAGACTGTAGTCTTGAAATTTTACACAAAGAGAGGTCTTTTACAAGAGTGAAGGAGAAATATGAAAGAAGGTATTTGTAATCCCGTGTGGAATTATAATTCAACAAAATTATATTCAATTTTTGTTTTCTCAAACAGGACTTGAGGTATTATACTGTTGAAATTAATACCGAATACTAAAATCTATGACTTCAAAGTACTGTAAAAATTCAAATGTTTATGTCATCACAATAAAGTGATACAGTCCTTCATAATGAAAGTCTAAGAGTCTCACTCTGTAACCAATTATTAAAACTTAGGTACTTCCAAGCCACAAACAGTTTTGAAACCTTCTCCTACAAGTTATACATGTAATGTTATCCATATAAATGTGTTTGTATTGTCCTATGTTTAACGGTTTTGGCAGCGAATTCAAAGAAAGCGTGCTGGTAGCAATTTTTTTCGAGTTCATTATACTTTTTTCTTGTTTTGTTAAATAACGTTACAAAACATAGCCTACAACCTAAAAAATAACATCTGTTAAATAATAAAAAATATTCATCGTTATCGGTTGTGGTTCTTCGAGAGTTATAAGTACACTAACATCCAGACACACAGACGATCCAAGCCCGGGTGAAACTGTAAAAGCATTCTGAAGGTTCACGGCTCTTACGGCTAAGTGTTAGTCAGTTCGCAAAAAAAGCAATGGGATAGAGAATATAAAGCGGTTTTTATTATAATACTAGCTGTGCCCGCGGCTCTTTTTGCGTGGACTACAGAATGCCGTCAGTATAGCTGCCCCGGCTACCACATGGCAATCGGCTGCCAGTTATTTTAAAGACAAAAATGTTTATTGTGGGTGATCCTGATATATATGCTATAGCTGACTTTTTTGGAGGTCTTCTTAAGATCTACAATTATGTGGTACATTAATTTTGATATATCTTTTATGGTTGACTCGGTGTAAGCCATTTAATCGCCATAAAAGCGTATATTTTCCGAATTGTTTCACCATTATCGTCACTGCTTATTTAGTATGTTGCTTTATGTGACAAAATATATCCTATAACCTGGCCAGATAACATATCTTTGTTTCACACAAAGGACAACCATGTAAATCGGATAAATGGATTTCACATCAACATAAACATTTCAAAGAACATAAACGAACAGACAGAGAGACGTTGAGTTTTATAGTATGTATAGATTATTTAGTATCTTGATATATAGTCATCTTTTACTCGCATATAACGGCAGACGTGCGCCACGGTTTCCCCCGTGTAGCCTATATCGTTGATCTCAGTTCCAGTACTTGCCTGCAGCTACAATGATAGCATGTGAAGGTAGGAAGCTAGGGCGGGGACAAACCAGTTAATTTTCTCGGCCTCGGGCGGTAATGTAAAAGCTTGCTAATATTAAATTTTTGCTCCGGTTCGGAAAAATACTAGATTTCGGACTGTTTTCAATAAATTTAGTCTAGAACAAGTAATCTACAAAGATTACTAATAGGAACGTCATTGTAGTTATAACTGACTGTGTTGTTATAATAACTGACAGCAAAAGCAATGGTATTTGAACTTATAGAGGTATCTATGCCGTGCGTGTGTACTAACAAGCACCGCTGCACCGTCTAGGCTCTAGATCCTTGCCGAACATGCGAAAAAGTCGCGATCTGACTAAATCCCTATTCATAGAAATTCGAGCTAACTAACTATACCTACAAATATACATGTTCCTGCCTGGATGGAACATGTGTATATGTATTTAGTGATTTGGTAATTTTTGTCTAAACTAACTAGCCAAAAAAAGAAAAAGGTTCTTTACAGAGTGTATGTGTGAAGTGCAGTGTCATGTATATGTGTCGATAGATAGTGAATGCAGTGTCACTGTATCACGCGAGCGGCTGCTGGCTCAAGGGCTCCATACCGGAGGAACGGACCTAGGCTTGAGTTGCCGCTGGAGAGGGTGGTCGTGGCGGGTGTGCGGGAGCGAAGTTAACCACCCGTCCCCTACGGAGGGAACGGTGGTTTCGCGGCCGTGGGCGCAAACACGCTTGACTTGAAGAGACGGATGGGTATGACGCGTTAGCTACCGTGATTTTGTCATCGGGGTCGGTAAATATGTTCCGCGGCCTACGTTTTGCCTTCGGGGCGTCTGGTACTGGGCGGCGCATGCTACTAACGGGTTCGGATGGTTTGACGCCCTGTCGAAATAGCTCTTCGCGAGAGTTTTAATATAAGATTTAATCGAAGGAAATTCTATATCTGGGGAATTAACTATTTTGTTTAAAAAACGATTTTGAAACGTTTGAAGAGGCTGAAGTTTGATTTCGTGATATGGGCGAATACTACACAACTGTATGTTAGGATCGAACCAGTCGCGTTGCAACAAACATTTAAAAGGCTACACGGTCTGGCCGACACATTAAGAGTGTTGCAATGCAAATAAGGCGCGGCGCACGTGTTTACGTATCTACGTATTTATATTAATATACCTAATAAGCGGAAGTATTTTTGTTTAATTGTTGTAAACGCGTTACCAGTTTCATGTCGAATAGTATAAGCTATATAACTTCACGCTACGACCCTAAAGAGCGGAGCAGTAACTATGAACGTAAAGCAATGCGGCAAGCTGTAGGCGAGTACGGGAAGTGGAACAACTATAGCGATAGGTAGACGCGGCAGCGTCTCGAACAAAATGAATACAGGTGAAACCGTCGGGCACAGCTAGTTTAAATGATCACTGACAACCGACACACGTAAGTTCACTCACGTTTCACTAGAATAAAACATAATCAAAATTTCTAAAGTATATTTGTTACATTTAGGTTTGGATACTTACTGCAACGTGCGTACGTACTGCACTACGTACTGCAGCGCAGAACAACTACACGTTATAAGCCTCTTCCCAAACTAACTAATTAGAATTTATACAGTATATATAAAACATTCTTTAACTTAAAGTTAGTACTGTAATTTAAACTTTTAATGTATAGGCTTTTTATTTAAATTCCATATTAAAGGGTACATGTGTAAACAAGGATGGTCGAATCATATAAAATTAAAATAATTTTAATAAACATTAATTAAAGCATTTTTAAATGCCGCTTAGCAATGCTTTCACTTAATAAAATGTTTTTATGAAAATGTATGAAAAAGCATGCAAAAATAATCTGATTAAAAAAAATAGATTTTTTTATTTACATTTTATTAAGTGAAATCAGCTGAAATAAAGATAAATAACTAATGAGAGTCGTATGAAAACATAAAAAAAAAACTGTACAAACGTTCTTTTATTCGTATAAAATATGACAATAATATTTATTAACCTAAGTACTTCGTTTATTGGGACCTAGCGATTTAGTAACGTATCATCATCTGGGATATTTATGAGTATTTACGTACAATTATTATTAGCATTAAATACAATTTCAAAAAATAAACTAAATTTAAACAGAGTGTAAACACGGGGGGGGGGTTGTGAAGGGGTGCGGGGGGCGGTGGCACCGGGTCCGCTCCGTGTACACTAAAGGAGAGTGTTACAAGTTTTCTTTAAGTACTTTACTTACTACTGTAATTTCTTCTGTAATGTTCTTGTAATTTCTACGTAACTTCTACTTGTAACTTTAAAGTATATAAGGTCGTTCAACTATTAAGCAATAACATAAGCAAAATTTCAATGTTTATAGAATACCTACTCCCCCCCCCCCCCGGTGTAAGATAAAACAATTATAATTTGGTCCTTCTCGACCAGTGACCAAACTTAAGATTTTATTAAACATCAAAATACTAACATTAAATCAAATAACTATCGTTTATTGTCCGCAGAAATCATTAATAAATTTTTGTGTTGTTGATAATTTATTAAGAAATATAATTTATAATCTTATCGTTAATAATTTGTATTATTTAAATTTATTTATCTTACGTAAGATTTATAACACAGTCTTTGTCAAAAGGAAAAGAAAAATAAGTTTGCTTACGCAATATTTGAATGCTCCGATTCTCGGCAACGCACAAGTGATGCTGCTGGTGTTGCAAGCGTCCATAGGTGCGGTGACCGCTTACCATTAGGCGGACCGGATGCTTGTTTGCCACAATTGTGGTATAAAAAAAGTAAACAGGTTTGTTATCGATATCTCGTTTATCGTATAATCTCAGTTAAGTTACTGCGCTTGTAAATTTAATGAACCCTTTCGAAATGTTTTCATCTAACATTTAATAGTATTTCTACAAATTAATTGATTAAATTATTCAACGGAACACGGCACGATAAATAGATCACATCATATAAAAATGTTAAATTAACATTTATTTACTTGAAGTCGGGATTCGATTTATAATTTTTACAATTCAAAAGCATACAAATATTAATTTAAGATAAAAACGTAAATATAGTACAAAAAGTATAAGGAAAACTCTGTAAGCTCTAACCGGCCTTTGTTCTTACAAATATCTTTCTACTATCTTAGTATAAAACTGTAGGATTATCTTGTCTTTCGACTTGGAAAACCCAATTTGCTCAGCTTTATTATTCTTAGAGATAGTACTTTACGGAAATTTCAAATAAATCATTTTTCTTACCATTACTTATAAGCAAAGAATATAATTTTCTTCTCGAGACATATTATAACTCATCTATCTATACATACTTTAATTTAATTTGTTAATTTCTATCAATTTTCCATGTTCAAATATTAGCTACATCTTGTGATATCAGACGAGGAGGCTTTGGGACAATTATAGTTTAATAACAAATATTATTTATATGAAACCTATTCTGCATTCATAAAGTGCGTAAGTATAATAAAACACTGCACGCTGTGCACTGCACGCTGTGCACTGCGCACTGCACATTATAATCTACGTAAAATCATTTTAAGTGAAAATATTTGTTCTTTGCAATGTGACTTTTCTCTACCGATATTACGAACAAACTATAATAAACATTTTTACAATTATTATTTTTTAATTTTCGCTATGATACGAAAAGAATTGTATTGCAGAGATTTACAATATATTTTCAAATTGACATTATTTGTAAACAAGTACCTGATATTTGTTTGTTTTAGAATTCGTGCCAAGTCACTGGAGAGATCGTTAATACTGTAATTTAAAAATCGTGTAAACACGTGCAAAAATAACAGCCGATTTTTGAATAAATACATATTTTATCACATAAATTTATCCAAATTAGAGTTTATGATATAATTATATCTATAAATGATATTTCTATCCAACATATAAATAATATATACTCATTAATAATAATGCGCTTTTGAGCGATACATTACGTTTGTGATATTTTTTTCAGTTTATTACCTTAAATAGGTCCGTTTTATTAAGTATTATCTATAATTATTTTTATTGTAAGTTTATAGACAATACAAGACAAGTGAAATAACACGTAGAATTTATCAAACTATGGGTACAATAATTCACTAAAATGACTATGTAATGAAGTTTCTGAAAAAATTGACGTCTCTACTACGTACGTGCTAAAATAAATAATGTTTATTTAAGAAACTATATAAGTAATAGTAAATATATCAAATAATAAGAAGTTTATAAAACTATCCAAAGGACCATACGCACATATAAAAGTTATATAAATTATGGAGAGTTAGTCGGTCTCCTTCGGATGTGAACCTTCTGGAACCTTCTGGTGAGGCGAGGACAGAGCGAGCTCGTCCCCCCAGCGCTCCCCGATGTCCCCGTGATTTAACAAGTTATCACCAGGACTAGTTATAGGAGCACAGGACATTTCGTAGTAATTCGCAAAAATGCTAACTTGTTGGTCGACTTTCTGGAAATTTATCGATATATTTTGTCCCATTTTTAAAATAATTTTAATAGATTTGAATATTTTGGAGGTAAACGTTTTCAATGTTATGACAAAAAACTAGTATTTCACATTGTTATCACCTCAAATCAGAACTTGCTACTTGAAGATTTAAATCGCTTATTTATTAATCGCTCCAAACTATCATAAAAAGCTCAATCTTTATTCTCTAAAACGTGAAAAGCAACGGCGGAAGAGGTTTTAAAACCAAATAACAATAATATTTTTCTACATTTCACAAACTAACATAAATCGAATAAGAACGAAGAAGAAACGTACTTGACATGTATGATATTACAAATGTGATGTTAAAACTAAACTTAAAAAAATTAGGTATCTTGACAAAATAGAGTTATAATTATTAAATATATAAAGAACACGGAAGAATTCCCCCCAATAGATTTCCACTATTTTTGTCAAGGTGTACCATGGATTATGAATGAAATTCGTCACAATCTACGAAAAATTGAATTGATCAAATTATACCTCAATTTTACAATTAAACATTTCATTTACAATTTGTGAAAATCCGCATCCACAATTGCACAGGGATCGAGAGTGCTGCAACAACAATGATTGTTTCCGTACTTTCGTTTACTAACTTGTTTAATTCATATAATTAAAAAAAAGAGACGTAATATTATGAATAGTAGTTTTGTAAATGAAATGTTGCATAACTTGACTTGCAACTTGCAACTTGACATATCATAACATGCTACCGAAACTCAAAATTTGACATATTCAATATCAAGTTTGCAACAAGTGCACAAACGTCGTTTACGTTGCAAATAACTTGCATTTCTAATCGAATCTTGAAGATTGTATTCTCCGAGTACAAGTTGTATAAACATGAAGCGAGCCATTCAAATTCCAACTTGTTTGGGTTTCGCAGGCGACGAGAGACGTGACGCAATGTACAGAAACAAATGAATTATGTATTTTATGGCACCAGGTTCATATTATTTCTCTGAATAATAAATAAGGAAAAACAAGCTCTATAAAGCAATTGTAATTTTACTGAATTGATCTCTCTTTCTATATCATTATAATCGACAACTGCAACAGGTTGTCTCATCAACCAACCGGCAGGAGAATAAATGGCCTGTTTCAAAATCTTTTACAAATAAATATCTATAATTATAATATTATATTATACGTATTATATTATATTCTCATTATTATGTACGATAAAGTCTTTGTGTTAATTTTCATGATTATAATTCATTACATATATTATACTCCATCACTAACCAATCACGTTCGAAGATGTTCGGGTAAAACGAGAATCGCCTTAAGTAGTTTCTCGGTGAAGCTGTGAATAATAGAATTTTTTATGTTAAAACTGGCGCAGAGGCCTGGCAACCCTTAAATATTCTGTAATAAACAGATAAATATATGTAGCTAATACTGATAAACGAAAAATATATCGTCGAATTAGAGTGTAAACCTGCTAAATCCACTGTCTGTCTCAAAAGGGTTATTTATACACTTCCAAAAAGAAAAAAAATCCTCATTGACTAGGTAAAATCGTTAAATAAAATATTAGCTGTAAGTTGTTGTAATCTCGTGATGAGTAAACCTGCTAACTCCTGACTTCGTAAATTCTTACCACTTTCGTATTTTTTTATTAAACATGTTTTTGCAGCCACCTTAGAGGAATTAATGTGTAAAAAATCAACTATTAATCATAAAATTACAAACTCAAGTGAAATGCTGCAAAATAAATAAACCTTAAATGTAATAGCAGTTGATATTTCATCTAGTCCAAATAGAGTCTGAATGTCTTCGTCTGAACCAAATTAGCGAAATTTTACCGCAAGTGTTTAGAACCTAAAGATATCATATTCTGTGTACCTCCTAACTTTGATATTAATATTCAGTCTCCAGAGAGAAGTAAAGACGGACGCGGCAAATCAGTTGACTGTGTAGCGAGTGAATACATTGCTGTTTTTTTAAATATATGGTTTAGTTTCAGACCAACGTGTTCAAGATATGGCTTATTTTCAAATTACTTTAATTCTGAATTTAACACACATGATTGGAAGTATGAGGAGAAAGAAAAAGAATACGGATTCATAAATCTAATTATTTTGCTGAAAGAAATAGTATCATACAAGTTGAGGACAGATGAGCTTAGGTCGCCTTGTTAGGTGAACAATAGAAATACATAGTTTTTTAACGTCTACTAGTTGTGAGGCTTAGTAGTCGCAATCCCGTCGACATTTTTGTTTTAATGTGTTTTTATTGTAGCTGTTAAGGACAGATGAGCTTAGGTCGCCTTGTTAGGTGAACAATAGAAATACATAGTTTTTTAACGTCTACTAGTTGTGAGGCTTAGTAGTCGCAATCCCGTCGACATTTTTGTTTTAATGTGTTTTTATTGTAGCTGTTAAGGACAGATGAGCTTAGGTCGCCTCACAATAGAGATACATAGAGAATACATATAGTTTTAATGTTTAAGAGTCGTGTGCACACACTTATATCTTTTTCAATTCAAGTCATACATACGACGCTTTAGTGTAACTGTAAATGGATCGATATATTAGAACTTTATACGTTTACAAATGTCTACCTTAATTTTGTTTTAGTTTCTTTGATACAATAAGACTGAAATAAATAAAAAAAACATATTTCAAACTTACTATTTCTCTATTTCTTACTGTTTCTCTTAAAACCTATGAATATTAATCCTAAAACGATCACATATAATACTGACTTATCTACCATATTTACAGAAAAACGGTTAACTCTTAATTTTTATATAACATTTTGCTAAAAAAACATGGTAATGCAATAATGCATTTTAAATAATAATTATCAATAACTGAATCATTTTTGTTAGGATAAATTAAAGAAAGTAATACATAATAAACGAACAGTTTTTTTTTGGTTCTCAAGTCAAGTAAATCAATTTTATGAAAATTATGGCATGTACTATTAAGTTTTGTAAAATGGAGTTAGCAGGTTTACACTCTAAGCCGACGATGTTTGCAAAGGTAAAAACAGTGCTGTATACATAAGTAAATGTATTCGTATTTTTTTCTGTTCTAAAACATGGTTTTTTCCGTTATAGGAACTTATCCATAAAGAGAAGAGCTTATATAATTGAACCTTGTAACACAAAATATTGTAAAACATATTTATGACCAGAGATTCATTGTATAGTCGACTCAGATAGTTTATTAGTTTCCCAGCAAACTTTGCAGTTTTTGTTTCACAGAAAACATAGCTTTTGTAATTATAAATTCTTATAAATATTTCTACATTCTATCATTGGAAGCGGCTCCACATTGGTCATATTTTCTTCATATTAACATTTTATCCTATCTGCAAAATCCGTTAAAAGGTCAAAAGGTCTGAAGACGCGTACGTGCGATTCGTCAGGTTATTCTTGAATGCACATATTTCATTTGAAGTGTTTAAGCGTTACATGCGATCGGCATACGCGATTAACGCGTCATTACAGACGTGCGCTCCCCTATATAGAATGACAGCGAGGATCAATTCGAACAAAGAACCCGTTTCGTCGCGGAACAACTCAACGGAGCCAAGACAATTCATTTCGGACACGAGTTTATGTATACCGGTATAAGATATACTTTTTTGTAGTTTGCCTTGACTTGTCCTCATTTAATTCTTTGTTTTAACAATACACATGATGCCTTATGGCTCTGATTAAATCCTGGCTGCCCATTACTATTGCAGACTCGATTTCGCCAAGGCCTAATAAAATTTATAGCTGACCCTGTTTTTTGAACTAAAAACAATAAGTAGACAATATATAATGCCCTAGAAATTTCAAATAAGGAATTGTTTTAGAAGTTATCTATCGCTCGGAAAATACCTTTTTTACTGAGATAAACGGTTTCCTAAACCTTAAACGTCCATGTAATGAGAGAACAAACAAAAAAATAATTGCTGTTTTAGGAGATATATCGAAAACATTATAACTTAACTAGCTTGGCCGGCAGACGTCGTTCTACGCTAATGGTTAATGGTTCGACCATCACGTATCGGGTACTAACATAGCCATGACCCATCGTTTGAAGTCTGTTGGTCAAGTCGTTCAGAAGTTACTTGTTCACTAACAGACGCACACAAGATTTGTATATGTAAAACTAGCTATGCCTGCGGTTCCGCTCGCGTGGACTACCAGAAAGCCGTCAGTCGAGCGCAAGCGCGAATCGTGCTGCCACCGTTCCAACTTAAGGCAGTCGCCCGCTGGTTATTTTGGAGACAAAAATGCTCCTTGTAGGTAATGCTCAAAATATAGACATAGGCTATCGCCGAGTCTTTTTTAGGTCTTTTCAGAATCTACAATTATGTAGAATATTAATTTCTTATGGTATTTAAATCTTATGGTTTACTCAACGTAAGCCGTTTAAGACCCCCATAAATAACAATATGAAGTTTAATGAGAATAAAAAATAACCTATAGAACACAGGTATAATGTAGCTTCCAATTAGTGAAAATAATTTCCAGATTCAGACCACAGTAGTTCCAGAGGTTACCTCCGACAAACTTTACTTCTTTGTAATAGTAATATAGACGTTAGATTATAACATTTATAATGTAAATTAAGTTACAGCAAACTAAAGTTCTTTAGCCCAATTTAGTATTGTTTATCATTAACAAGAGAGGTAGGGAACAGAGAAATTTCTTTGGAGATTTCTCTCTACTTGGGGCAGCCCGACTGGTGGAATACCTCCACCCTACAGAAGATCACAGCCAAATGACCTAGTGTTGTGTTTCTGCAGTGAGTAAGATTTCCAGAGCTCCTTGGGGAAAGGTGGGTTCAAAGAGAGGTAGGGCACAGAGAAAGTTCTTTGGAGATTTCTCTCTACTTGGGGCAGCCCGACTGGTGCAATACCTCCACCCTACAGAAGATCACAGCCAAATGACCTAGTGTCGTGTTTCTGCAGTGAGTAAGATTTCCAGAGCTCCTTGGGGAAAGGTGGGTTCAAAGAGAGGTAGGGCACAGAGAAAGTTCTTTGGAGATTTCTCTCTACTTGGGGCAGCCCGACTGGTGCAATACCTCCACCCTACAGAAGATCACAGCCAAATGACCTAGTGTCGTGTTTCTGCAGTGAGTAAGATTTCCAGAGCTCCTTGGGGAAAGGTGGGTTCAAAGAGAGGTAGGGCACAGAGAAAGTTCTTTGGAGATTTCTCTCTACTTGGGGCAGCCCGACTGGTGCAATACCTCCACCCTACAGAAGATCACAGCCAAATGACCTAGTGTCGTGTTTCTGCAGTGAGTAAGATTTCCAGAGCTCCTTGGGGAAAGGTGGGTTCAAAGAGAGGTAGGGCACAGAGAAAGTTCTTTGGAGATTTCTCTCTACTTGGGGCAGCCCGACTGGTGCAATACCTCCACCCTACAGAAGATCACAGCCAAATGACCTAGTGTCGTGTTTCTGCAGTGAGTAAGATTTCCAGAGCTCCTTGGGGAAAGGTGGGTTCAAAGAGAGGTAGGGCACAGAGAAAGTTCTTTGGAGATTTCTCTCTACTTGGGGCAGCCCGACTGGTGCAATACCTCCACCCTACAGAAGATCACAGCCAAATGACCTTGTGTTGTGTTTCTGCGGTGAGTAGGGTTTTGCAGAGCTCCTTGGGGATATCTTATTATTTATTAAAGAAATTTTAATACAAAAATAATTCCAAAGGTGTTTGTATTTCCTTGTACTGACTCAGCTCAGTTAATGCGTGAAACTTGATGGTTGATGGAGCAGTGGTGCAAAACAAACTTAAACAATACTCTGACTGACTGACTGACTATATCAACCACGTTACATTATATGACAATAAGAATGAACATTTTTTTTAGGGTTCTAGCTAGCCAGGCGTGCCCTGCCACCGTGCTATGGTTTCATCATGATATTTTTAGTATTACATATTACACAGTATACATATTACACCGTAAGCTTAGGCTCATTGCAGGGATTCGAACTCACATCCATCGACGCAATGTCCATACCAGTACCAATGAGCCATCATTATTTCAAAAATTGTTCTCACTGAGTAATGTGCAGCTGCCAGAACACACTTATAGGTGCTTGGTGACAGATTTTCAACTTGAAGATGGTAGCTAGCCAGGTGGGCATTAGAAAATATCCTACCACCATGAGCATTTTTCATGCAGCTACATGAGCATTCAGCTGTATAAATAACAATTTAAAAGTGATTGTTTACCACAAAAATAGTGATCTGGAAGGCCAACTAGCTCGGCGGCTGAGGGTCAGTGCTGACAATGACCTGCACCACATAACCGGGTGTGATCTTGGCCTCCTCCACCAGCAGTCGATCTCCGAGCAGCTTGCCACCGTAAAACCACCGCTGCCGCCATGGTTCAATATTTTCTTGAGCCTGCAGAGACACAAACATTCTGTCTTACCTTGACCATTGAGATTCTAAAAAAGTTTAGTTCAGTTTCTTTTTCCCTTTACAAGCAACTAGGTTTAGATCAACTATAATTATTACCTTCATTACTATTGAGTACAGTCAAAGCTCCTAATTCACTGGGGACATGTTACAGAGTTATGCCACCTATATAGAATGGCAATTTCTGAGGGAATATAGGGGATGCATTCGAAATTAATAAAATAAAATAAATATATATATAAAATAAAAACATTTTCATAAGATATACATAGTATTATTAATTATTATTTTCAACATTAAACAATAGTTTAAAGAATTTAGTAACATTTTAGCTTTTAAAGGACCTTTTAATTGTTATTGAATTGATTCACTATTCAGCTATGGCATTAATAATTTGCCAGTAAAATAATCTTAAGCGATCATGCATTTTAATTTTTATTAGAAACCGTGAATAATGAAATTGTGAAAAAGGAGCTTTAACTGTATCTACATAATCAGTGAGTTAATTTAAATGTACAAAAGTACGAGATTAATTATTGCTAAAACCAATAAATTCAGTGTTGGTTCAGTCTGTTTAGGGTTCAGCAAGTTGGTATTCTGTATGATAGACAAAAACGAGATGATGGATATGAAGAAAGAAAGAAGAGAAACACAAATATCTATTAATAAAACTATGTTTACAGAATGATGTTTAGACTCACATGTAACTTATTCTTGCACTGAGCTATAGTATGCCGTGAGTAGACAACTAGATCTACATCCTTGCATGTATTTGAAAGGCGAAGTCTCAGTGAGACTTCAGTACCTCCATCTACTGGTTCTGACCACTCTGCCGGGGAATCTCGACCACTTGCCTCCTTCACCATGTTTATAGGGGGTGAGAGGCAGTAGATGGGTACCTATGATAAATTTATACATACATTTATATACGTCTTCAGTAAATACAAGATAGAAGATAAACATGTCTTTATTCTGTGAATTTATATTTAAAGTGCCTGAACAAATTATTGAACACACGTTAACTATGCCACTGCCAGGATTCAAAAGCAGAGACAATATGTAAGTATGTGTATTTCTCCATTAAACTTAATTACTGTTGTAATGAAAGTATTCTAAAAGTATTTAGTTCATTTATTTACAATGTATGTAATAATCTTTATATTTATAAACAAGGTAAACTGTTGTTATATTATTAGGAAATCAATGATTAAACAATGCCAAAACTGTGAGCAATACTGAAATCTATGATGAACTACAAAAATTTTCTGTCCTCCTCATCGAGTGAAAGCAGACTTGAACTCAGTCAAATATGAACAGAGAACACTGGGTGAAAAAATATATCCAACTGTAATAATTGTAATCATATAATTATGTAAAAAGCAGTAATTAGAAACATGTTTAAACTCTTACAGACTGCACCTATGGAGATATAAAAATATTGTCAAATAATACAAAAGCTTTCAGCATTTGTAATAAGGAAGATAGAATTTACATGTGACTATATTGATATCTCATAATTTTTGAAAGAGAGAGAGTATTGAGCCTTGGGAGAGGGAGAGAGAGAAACCTACATTCAGCAATAGTATTGCCTAATTATTTATTAATATTTATTTTATTATTATGATATTGAATTTGGATAAAATTACTGTTTGGTCACAATTTTTTTATACTCTTAATTTCAACAATGTGTATTACCTATAAAAATCCATTAAATATGAAAACTTATTCATAATAATAAAATGTATATTAAATTTTCCTGTTTGAGCTACAAGGATAAATTTTTTTTAGAATGGTGTACTGTGAATTGATACATATAATATAATATGTAAGGATATAATAATTTCAAAGAAGTATAAGATTTGCAAGTGAAATAGCTGCCCAATATTAGTTTGACTTAGTAGGCTCACAGAGTGACAAATCAATAGACAGATTTTTTTTAATTTTTAGTCCATTTTTTTATTTCATCTTAGTTCAACTATCAAATTTGAAACAAATGAAAGTATAGTCATGTAAAATATTTACTTTTCTGTACATCAACAAAATACTATGTTGGTAAAAACCATGACTCACCTGATATCTGGTCCCCCATTCATCATAACATTCAGTGAGATAGCCGTTAGGTACAGATACACTAGCACCGTCCAATATAGCTTGGGCTAACTGAAAGTCCAACGCCTCTGCTGCTACGGCAGCAGCTCGCAGCGCATCCCAGATCTCCTTGCGACCTTCGAATGCTGGCGCCGTGTCCCAAAACTCATCTCTTTTACTACGTAACTGGCCTTCGGTAAGCGGTACGTCAGATTTCCATCTAATTGTCTCATGGCACAACGACTGATTCTTCCTCAGGCCTCCTACAAGAATACATAGACATTCATCGCACGTTCGAAGCCACCACGGCAACAAACTCTGTGGCAACAAACTACATACCTGAATTAGGCCGCGACACTGTCCCCGACGATTCTTCGATATGTCCGCTGCCGCTTCTAGTTATTCCTATGCAACCGCCCATTCTGTTCACATTCTACATATACGCAGGATTAGCAAATATTTACAAAAAAAAATCTTACAAATAACATTTCTGTCTTTTGTATGCTCCTGTCAGAAAGATTATCTGGATGTTTTGTTTTTGCTCAAGGAAACTTCAAAGTTATTGAAATTTATAATAGAAAAAAATATATATTTCATATAGCTTTCTTTGTTAAACAAAGTTACATTTCTAGTATTTTGATAATCAGTTATAATTTTCTCAAGAAGTAAAAACAGATAATAAATGGAACATGAATATATTTTATAATAATGAGATGAAGTCTGTGTATATTAATTAAACGCATTGACAATTCCAGAAGCATTTTGGTTTTCAAAAAACTTATACAGTTATTGAATAGATAATTAAGTAAATTAGAAAACATGACATAATTGCATTCTAAATATAAAATATGAGAAAAATAATTAATTTCATTAAATAAATTATAGTTCTAGGTACAGACTAGGGACAAAACAGAACAAATATGTAATATTGGACTTCAAACTTTAACTAATTCTACCCCGTATTTCTTCTTCTTCTTTTTCCTAACTTGGCAACCGGTCTTCTTAATTGAAAAAAATTACTGCCTTTATCGAATGTATATAGTTTCCAGTGTTATGGCGATTTGTGTATCCTAACAAGATGGTGGCTCGCTTGTAGAACTTTCTAAGGAGTTTATGTGGCATCCCAGAATTCACGATCCATTTTATTATTTCCAATTCACTTCACTTGTGCATAATAACCGAACTTTATTATGCATAACTTCACCTGTATTACAATATAGTGTCAAATAACATAAATTTATGAACAAAAATGAAAACCACTACGATAACAGTTTGAAATCCCGCCATAATACCCTACCCCTTTTTTACTTTTTAAAAGTGTCTTATTAGGGATACGTTAGATAATATGTTTTATGATAAACGATTTAATCAAATTTATAATTATGTTTTTCTTAGGTATTTTCTTGAGAGATTAATTTAAATGCCTGAAATTTGCATAGTCGTAATTTTATTCATCATATAATCATCAGTCAATAATAATATTAACCAAATATATACCAAAATACTATTATTATTCCTCAGGCTGATCTCGGCCATGGTGACTGCTTGTATCTTTACCGTTTATGAGATTTAATATGACTTGCATATGCGACTTTTGTTCATAGTAGTTTAGAACATATTATGCAGGTAATAACTTGATTGACATAGTTATATTCATGACTAGCTGTGCTCGCTGCTCCGCTCGCGTGGATTACAGATTCGAAAATAAAAGTTACTCCAACATCATCTATCTGCCAGTAAAAGTCCCGTCAAAATCTAAACCGTTTCGGAGATTATCCGAAACAAACAGACAGATAACCAGACATTTTTTTTAATAATTACCGTATATACTTTCATATGAATTTATTAAAAAGGTATTATTTTGACATTATAAACAGCCACTTCAATGCCTCTCTTGTTTCATTTACCTTCCTGCATTTCAGGAAAAAAAGGTGTGTGTGTGATTCACACACGATAGAAGTGAAACTTCATATTAAAAGATATTTTATATTTTATTTAAACAGTGTGCAATATACATACACACCGGCATTTGCTCTCTCACTCGGGTTCACACAAAGAGGAGAGACCGATAATGTGCGTTGGACTCGAAGAGGATATGCTAAAGCAACTATACGATAGACATGCTATTAGGTCTTTACCTATGAAATTGCCGTTTTGTATGAAAAAAATTAAACGATGTTTTTCATGTATTTTTTATTTGTACTAATCGAAGTAATCACCCATGCAATCAATGCATCTTTGCCAGCGCAGTGGCAGTTTATTGATGCCCTTCTTAAAGAAATCAGCTGGACGGGAGGCAACAAATTCTTCAAAAGCATTTTGTACTGCCTCTCGGGTATTGAATTTTTTTCCCGCCAAGGAGTTATCCAAATTCTGGAAAAAGTGGTAGTCTGTAGGCGCAAGGTCTGGTAAGTAGGGCGGATGACGGAGAACTTCCAACCCCAGTTCTTGTAACTTGGAGACCGTCTCTTGTGCAGTATGAGGTCACGCGTTGTCGTGCAGGAGCAGCGGAGACGAGCGATTGACCAATGCTGGTTGGTGATGTACCAGCTTCTCCATCATCGTGTTCAGTTCTTCACAGCACACATCTGCAGTAATGCTCACCCAGTTTGTTAAGAAGCTGTGATGAATCACACCGGCGCTAGACCACCAAACAGTGACCATCACTTTTATAGGGGTAAGTTTTCGTTTAGGGCATTGTTTAGGTGCTGAACCAGGATCCAACCAACTTGCTCAGCGCTTGCGGTTATCAAACAGAATCCATTTTTCATCGCAGGTAACACTGCGGTTCAAAATTCCTTCATTTGTGTGTCTGTTGAGCAGTGCAAGGCACGTCTGGACGCGTACTTCGCGCTGGCGATCATTGAGTTCGTGGGGCACCCATTTGTCAAGTTTTTTTACCTTGCCAATTTGACGCAATGGACAAATATTGTTTTGACGCTAACGTCGAAAGCTGCTACTAATTCAGCCGTAGATTGTGTATCATCAGCTTCCACAATCGCCTTTAATTCGTCATTGTCGACCAAAGTCTTCGGACGACCGCGAGGTTCATATTTTCAGGTCAAAATTCGAACGGAAGCGAGCAAACTAATAACAGATGGTGCGTTGGTTTGTAGTGTTAGCTCCGTAAACGTCGTTGATGTTGCGTGCCGCTTGTGCCGCGTTACTGCCACGACGGTACTCATATTCGAATTCTTAGCCAAACAAAAATTATTTTGATTTGAAATTGTCAGTACTGCAGAACGGCAATTTCATAGGTAAAGACCTATTATTAAACAGGCTGCCATATCTGTGCGGTAGCGATTCCTAATTCCCGAAGGGCTGTTTTTTGTAACACTCTTACCCACAGTTGCAAAGTACAAAGCGAAAAGTATAGAAACAAGCAGCCCTGCTTCGTGCCACACAAAGAAAAAACTAGAGTATCTCCCATTGATTCTTACTCAGCGTTTCATAATATAATGCAGGAGTTTATTTAAACGTTACACGTTACATAGTGAAATCCAAACCAACATGCACTAAATACAAGTAAAAGTTGTACTTATCTCATTATTTGTATTATGGCTGATGCTAGCAGAATCTTTTCTTTCTAAATGTTGTTTTAAATTTGTTGCATAAATTGCTTCTTGGTAACAGATACAAAAATTTAAATAATTTTAAATATTTTTTTTTTTAGTTCCTTACTACAACCCCTGGCATAATCAGGGAACTTGTGTGTCATCTAAAAATAATTCTTCAACGTCCCATCCTTCAGTGAGGAGTTATCAATAGCCCCATACTATATTGTTTCACAATGCCTAAATTTAACTTAACTAACCTAATTTTAACAATGCTTCCCTTCTCTTTTTATTTCTTACCCTACTAAAGCTACCTTCTCTTTTACTTCTTACTCTATGATTAAATATTTAACATGCAATATTAAATCTTAAATTAAAGGCAAGGTATCAAGTACAATTTTGACTCCAGTAATAAACTCAATAAACATATTTGAATATAAGGACATGAGTAAAACTAATTTATAAAATTGACTGAATATTCCAGTTAAAAGGTTGACGTTATCGATTGAAAGGTTTGATTACTTTGACGAAACATAGTTTTAAAAGTACAGAAGAGGTGATAGAATAACTTAGTAAAGAAACAGACGCCGCTAGCGCTATAAGCCGCTATCAGTAAAAAACGTCAGCAAAAATAAATATATTTTTTAAATTGTTTGTTATAATATGTGCAGCAGTTCACACGTGTCAGAAGTGAAACCGTCAGAAAAAATATTCATAAAAAAATATTTTTAAATATTTTAAATCAGCGGTATTCGAACTATAGACCACTCGTGCGTACTGCCTTTGAAGTCTGGTCGTCTCACACCACTAGGCCAATCCGACGACGATCACAATTATGAAAATCAGGGCTCGCATTAACCCTTTATTCTATCTCATTCTCTCGTAGGCTAAATCCTATAAATGTATATGGTTTTCTCTTTTTACTGTCACCTTTTCGTTTCATAGAGTTTTCAAATCGCAACGGTGGTAAAGAAGTTCCAATTCATTTTTTTTTTTTCATAATAAATTTTTTCCTCATCCCTCATATCCCTGTCGTATATTAAAGGTGTCACTATGGTGTTGTAAAACATGTGTTTTTTGGACAATCGATGGTAATCTATTTTTATTTTTCAAAATTATCCATTAATTGATTGACTAAATCGTTTTAGTACAGAATACATGTCAGCTGGTTGAGGAAAGACAACGAAAACAAAGGTCATCGCGAGTTCATTTCAACAATTAATTAATCATTGTGCTCATGACTATCGTATATTGATAGTAAGATTAATGCAACACCAAAGACTAGTAGCACCTATGAGTAGCACTTGCTGTCAGCTAGACTGTTGATTTATACAGCCCTTAGTCCCAAGAAAACCATGGTTTGCCAAACTGTGTTTTAATAAAACTGCCACTTCGTCTTTATTCCGCATGCGTCTTGGACATATTTGCCTTCCCGCACATCTGCATAAACTTGGCATAGTATCTAGTGCTGCCTGTGAATGTGGTGAGATTTATTGCGATATGAATCATGTTTTCTTTTCCTGTCCTTTATATGACCACTCTTCCCTATACGAATCTCTAATATCTCTCTCTATTCCTTTTCCTTCTAATATTTACTTACTTCTTAGAGATAATAGACCCTGTGTATATAGTACATTAAATAAATTTATTGTAAATAATAAGATTAGATTGTAGTATAATATTACTTGTTTTTCTTTTGTTATATATATATGTATATACTTTTTTGATATGAAATTATTTTGATTTGATTTTGTTCAAGTCCCGGCATGGTTTAATTATTTATTTTAATTCACGGTTTATTTTAATTCGCGTTATACCTTTCCCTCGCTTTGTTGACAAAATGTAAATACGTGACACTGGCCCAATGCACGAATGGTGCCGAGCCATAATTAATAAGAAGAAGACTGTTGATTTGTAATTTGGTGTTTGTTCCTCTACGTACTCTGTGTTTGTTCACGGTGTTGTTCATGTAAGCAGAGTACATAGAGGGTTCACGGACGTAAATAAATAATGCAATGTTTTTATAAACTCTGATAAAAAGTAACTTTTGTAACAATTAAAATTATAAGAATTAAAAAATGATGATAAATATTGAAAACTACAAAGTGCTTACTGTGAGTACAAATATAATTCAAGGCGACTATAAAATATTAAGTGAGACCAAAATATGAATTTATTATAGTGGCTTATCTCTTTGGTATGTTATCTGCAGGCAGACCCAACGGCTTACTACGTACCTGAATTTATATCAGCCAGTGAAGAAAAGGTGATCTTATCAAACATTTATGGAGTACCTAAGCCAAAATGGACTCAGCTCTCAAATAGAAGACTGCAAAATTGGGGAGGTATACCTCATAATAAAGGCATGGTAGCTGAAACTATACCTCCATGGTTAGATAAGCACTTAGAGAAAATACATAACCTTAACTTAATGGATGGCAAAAGACCAAACCATGTTCTTATCAATGAATATTTGGCCGGTCAAGGTATAATGCCACATCTAGACGGAAATCTATTTCATTCCACAATTACTACTATATCTGTGGGCTCTCATATCATTTTAAAATTTTTCAAACCGGCAGCTCCAATAGAGCCAGTGTTTTCTTTTTTGTTGGAGCCAAGGAGTTTGCTTGTGTTGCAAGATAAATTATTTAGTTATTACCTTCATGGTATTGAAGAGATCTATGAGGATATGTTAGATGACACAGTGGTGAATGTAAGCATGTGTTCAGACAAATATGTTAAAGGGAGTACAATAAAGAGAGACACTAGGATATCCTTAACAATAAGACATGTACCAAAAACAACTAGTTTTAAAATAAATATAGGTAATAAAAGGTAAAATTTATTTTAAAGCCTTATTTTTTTATTATATATAGTAACTAGCAACCGCCTGCGACTTCAGACGCATTAGTTAAACCTTAAGATATCTAAAAAAAATTACTAACTATAGATATCTTTCATAAAATCCTTAATATCATAAAAGTTAAGTTTAATAACATAAGTAAGTCATAAAAGGTCTGTATTGACACATAACTATTTAGATTGATTTCCAGAACTTTTAGGATTGAAAACTATTGTACTAAGACAAGTGATATAGTAGACATTGCAAGCCTGTTGCAAGTCATTTGATCCGTGAATACAAATAAAGCGCCCAAATGACGGACTAATTACTAAAATATTGTTTATTGTGATTTCTATAATTGTTACATGTATATTATTGCATATTGTTATTTTATATTGTTTTGTAGATCTTTTAGCGATTAATAATATTGTAGTACATTGTTTCCACCTATTGCAAACCGTTTAATTAGCGCATGCCTATAAAGTGACTAAAAGAAATACTAATTATTACAAAAAAAAATTATGTATATCTGTACAAGTTACACATCTAATCTCGCTGACTTTTTTGTAGAACTTTATTTTTATCTATTTCAAACATTTTGGTCAGCGCACACCAATATAGCAGAGAAACGGGATATGTTTTCCGATTTGGTTTACAAATGGATTCTAATATTCATTATAATAAAACTTAATTAAAATAAAACATAGCCTATAACCATCAGGGAGAACGTAGCTTTCTATTAGTTGAAGAATTTTTAGAATCGGATCAGTAGTTTCAGATATTATCCCTTACAGACAAACTCAATCAAATTTTACCTCTTTAAACTAGTAATATAGATTGAACCAGATGTTAATAAACTTTCAAATGAATGTTGAATAATTTATCTAAAATCAACAACTGAAGCCAAATGGATTATAATTTAATTTTGTTATTTTTGTTTTTGTTGAATATTTACTGTAACTAGTATGATAATTAAAGGTTGCATTGTTGGTTTAGATTTTTTTCTCTTAAATTCCTGTCAGTAGTAATAATGTATTTTTAGTTTATATACAATTAATAATGTGTATAAAACTGCAAGCAACTACATACACTGTTTATTTTTCCAATAGAATTGTAAAAGTGATATGTACCAAAAAAATATTATATTATTTATTTTTCGTTTTGACTATCTATACTGTTAGCCTTAAGGGCCCTGGAATCATTAGAGGCTTTTACAGCTTCACGGGGCTTGGGGGCGAGTGCGGATGGTACTCAACTTCGCCTTGAGCTGTTGCTGCACATGCAAATAACTCATGATTTGACTATTTATACAAATATACATGTTTCTGCCTTCTAGGAAGAAGGAAGAAATATGTGTATATGCATTTAGTAATCTGGCAATTTGGTCTAAATCGTAACTTGTCAAAAAAGAAAAGTATGTACCTGTATTAAGTGCAATGCCATGTGTGTATATCAATTGCTAGTGAATGCAGTATGTCAAAAGATCCATGCTGGAGGAACGGATCTGATATTCATAATTATAAACCTAATTCTACTTATTATCATCATGTTATTAGGCATGAGTACCAACAAAACTTAACGTTTGAGAAAAAAATAATAGCCATAATAGCCATTGCAAAGTATGAAAAAAATTAACTATAAAGATTTTTCAATCTTCAAAATGGCCAGTGTGTGATACTGATATAAGCAGATGCCTAATCTTGGGAGGAAGTCTTTGTCCAGTAGTGGGGCATTTCAAGTCCAGTATTATTAATTGTATAATAATTACCTATTATTATTTATTTCAATTTATTAATTATATTAGATTATAATCAAAAAGTATTTGATTTAAATTAAATAAATTTATTTGAATAATTAAATCCAGATGGCTTATTTTTTGTGATGTTATCATAAAGAAATTTTAATTTCGTTATTGTAATTGTTTATTTTTTTTACGTACAGTATATATATATATAATGGATTTTATAAAATTATTAAATGTAAAGTACTTCAAAAGGGGTTTAAAATTTAATGTATTAGCAAAAAGGTCATGCAGCAATGTACAACAGGACACAAAATGTAGTACAGACAAACAACCTGATGGGAATAAGGTAATAAGTATTTAATTACTCATGATAATACAAATTTTAATATCACATGAATTTATCAAACAATGAAAATAACAATAGTATATGTATCCTATCTGGTCAAACGTCTCTTCAACACGGAAGAGTCACATTCCCGACTGACAACACGATTTCATACCCTGAGATAACTAGTCCTGTATTTTCCTCTAAATCAGGGTTTCTCAAAGTGGGGTACGCGAACCCCTAAGGGTTCGCCATTTGACGGTAGGGGGTTCGCGAAAAGGTTTACGTAATGGTGGCTTGATGTCTGGCTGCGGGGATTTGATACCGAGTCAGAATTAAGGTTAAAATTGTCCAAAATGACTCCTAAAATAGAGTAATTTGCGTCAAGAAATATATTATAAAAAGATATTAAATTTCTTTGGCACTGTATTTGTTATAAAAACTTTATTTTCTTCAACAGTAAATTTTATTATTTCTTGATTGGATTTTGATTTTGATTGGATTGGAAATGTGATTTGATTAGTTAGTTAAGGGGTTCGCTGTCATACGGAAACTTTAACAGGGTTACGTGCAGCCAAAAGTTTGAGAAACCCTGCCCTAAACGATGATATTACTGGTATATATTTTATTTACTATATCTTTCTCCTTGACGTGTCCGTCTATGGCGAACCTTGCTATCTCTGATTATGAGTGTATATATGACTATGAAAGCCAAATTTGGTTTTAAAGATTCTATTGCAGGGCGGACAGTGGAATTAACCGTCTATATTGTACGTATAATTATAATAGGAAGGATTCGGACGGGTTTTGATTATAAGATGTTTCGAATGTGAATATTGTAATCGTTTTTTTTTTTCAAAATTAGTAACAACTATTTGAATAGAGCTGCGCCATTCTCGCCTCTGTTGCGCAAGCGTAAAAGTCTGAGGCGACGCGCAATGAAACACAGATTCGAGACCGTAAAATTATTTAATTGTATCACTCACATACCTACATGAATACATATTTATAACAGTTACCAGAACATTTTTCAAGTGTTGTAAGTTACCTTCCTATGTTTTCTTTCACCAAGAGCCCATAGTCTATTTACTGATTAAATTCAAATGGTATACATTATAAGTAAATATGTAAATTTTTATTACTAAATATCGAGAGTCGAATCTGAGGACAATGGATTGATTTTTTTAATAGTCGTGCGGCCACTACAACCGGTCTTTTCGTCGTCATTTTACCATCTTGTAAACTTCACAGCAAAAGCTTAGGTAGATACGTAGATCTTCACTGCCGCTAAGTAATATTTATTTGTATAAACAGTATGTACTCGTGACAATAATTACACAAATGATTAAAAGGTTACTGAACCTGCTAAGTCAAGAAGAGTTAACAATTCCAGAACATCTGCTGTGAAACTAATAGGCATGTGCTTGCTAAAAGGATGTTAACTAGCCAGAAGAAATTGAGAACATTTTGAATCGATTATGGCTTAGTGGTTCGGAATACCACATCTGTTGGTTCGAATTATATAATGAACATTTACGTTTTCGTGAAGCAATATATAGCGATGTAACCATAGTATGGTGATAAGACACTTTCAAACGCTAGCCTGGCAAACTACCGCTATAAAGTTGAAAATCTTTCACCAAAAAGATCTATCGGTGTGTTACGGCAGTTTTTTTTTAAGTTCCTTACGACACCCCTAACGCAAATCAGGGCTCTTGTGTCATCTAAAAATAATTATGAAATGTGTCCCATCCTGCGGTGAGGAGTTTCCCAAAATGATCCCATTCTGTATTAATTTACAATTTTAAGATATATTCTAAATTTTCTTAAAGACTACATAGCTTCCCTTATCTTTTGATGTTTTTAGTCTACCGAAGCTTCCCTTCTCTTTTTTAGATCTTACGCTAACATGCCTCAACCTATCATCACATAATGCGTATATAAAAAAAAAAAAACGAACAAACAAAATTTTTGTGCTGCAATTCCGAGTTCGTCGCAACGACACGTCTTGGAATTACGGCAGTTGAAGCCTGCACTTGAGACTCAGTTTCTTTCTACGCTTATCATGTTCTTTTACGGTTGAATATAGTCGCATAACGTAATGTGGTTTGCGGTCAAATACTACATGTACGATATTTTATCCATACAAAACATTATGCCACAATCAAACATAAGTTGCTAAATTAGAAATCTAAATATCTTAGAAAGGACTTGTCTTGGGCCTATATGAATCAAAGAACACATTTGAACTTACACCCGCTGCTGAGGAGTTGGACCAGAAGTCTGGAGGGAAGATTATTCAACATTTAAATGAGTAAGTACACAGTATAAATCTCACTAATCCGGCACCCTCCGCCCACGCCTCCCTTTCCCCTCTATACCTGTGCGCTTTGGTCGCTGCGAAATCGACTAGTAGTCTAACCTCAAAACTTATCACGTGCACGTGCTAACGTATTGTTTCTTTCAAGTGAGACTAGTTTATAGTTAAAAATGTCAATTATTTTTAATTATTTTATTTATTACCGATGACTTTTTCAGTATAACCCAGTAATCCGAACATTCCAATAATCCGGCACCCTCCGGTTTTTAATAGTGCCGGATTAGTGAGATTACACTGTAGTAATTTAGTAATTTTTCATACTTGAAACGGTCTTAATACATATTTTGAATTAGTATATGTGATAATCAGATCTGATAATCTGTGATAATAACAGTATAGATCAGTTCGCGGTGATCACCACCCCACTGGAGTCTGACAATTTCATACGCTGGTCTCGGTTGAAGAAACATAGCTAGCCTACTAACTGCCCCTGAGATCCTGCCCTGGGATCAAGTGTTCACTATAAATTAATAGCTATATATTTCGATAGAAAACATCGTGACGCAACTATACCATGGTGCTGTGCATAGTTGTGGTATTTTCTACTACTTGCTGGGTTATTTAACAGGATCAAGTTACGTACTTATACCAAGACACCGTAACTTAGGTCAAAATCGAGTAAATTTATCTTTAAACACTTTGTATAAGAATTATATTATAAAACTAGCTCTGCCCGCAGCTCCGCTTGCGTGGACTACAGAATGCCGTCGGTATTATGGTCACCGGCGCCCTCCGGTGCTTATTACTTTATTTGTTCGGAACCCTAATTATTTTTCTAAAATAATAGTAGCCTAAGTTACTTCTTATCAGCTATCTCCCAGTGATAGTTCCGTTAAAATCGGTCCAACAGTTTCCGAGGTAAGCCGAAACGAACAGAAAGAACGAAAGACAGATAAATTTAAAACTGTTTTTTTTTTGTTAATGTACCTTATCTATACTTTCATATACATTTAGTAAAAGCTGTTACTTTGATTTTACAAACAGACACTTCAGTTTTATTTATTTGTATATAGATTAGTGTTGGGTCCGCGTCACTTCCCTCGACTGAGGAGAGGGGGGGGTGACGAGTACCCGGGAGGGGGACGGGCGAAATTTGTATGTGCCGGATGCCCGTCTCGTGACACCCCTACTAATGTACCGGCGACTCGAAGCCTCGAGGCGGAGATGAAGGGTCCGAGGAGAGGGGGGGGGTGCAATACTGCACTTCAATATCCACCCGAAGCGACGACTCTTCAATGAAACACCAAAATCTTCTTAGTAGCGGAGCGTTCTTAGGCCGACCAATCTTCGTATTGCTGCTATTGACATCTGTTGGATTGACATCTATCTATAGACGCTGAATCACATGCCCCAGTACAAAACTCGCGAGCTTAAGTACTCCGAGGCGTTACCTTAAAGAGAGCCCCTATCGCCTAGAGAGCTCGGTTCACTATTGTTATCTATTTTCACTTTGGTCGGCCTATTTCCCGCTCTATAATTCTTTATTTATAATCCTTACATACATGTATTATACATCATTATTTTCCTTATTCTATGCTCTATATAATGCAAATTAAATCTTATTCGTAAAAATTACCATTTTATAATAATTTACAAAAAACCTTAATTTCTATGGGCGAACCCGCCGTCCGGTCTATGTATTTTATATATTACTATTAAACTATTATAAATCTTATTATTATCTTTGTTGCATTCTATTCTGTATCTATAATTCTATAATATTAAACACAAACTCAATACATATTTCAATAATTAATGGTTACTTAAACCGATGAAACATACATCTCAAGAAAATCGTATTATCTAGTACCAACCCTATACATATTCCATACATTGTAAACAAAATATCAATATTCTATTTCGAAACACATTCTTAACATAATTATATCAAATATATCTATAATAATAACTTATTCGTATGTCTCTATTCAATAATTACATATTCGTATGTCGCCAACATCCTCCCCCTCGTGCGCAGCACCAACTCCAGTCATGGCGACATTGCTGAAGGCTGTCCGGAACCGGCGTCACGTTGCTCGTCGCTCGTCGCTGGAACCAGCAGCACCACCTTGGAGCTCGGTCTCTTCAGCGTCCCGCCTGCGGTGCGCACTTCCACTATCCGGATGCGGCCGTCTGGTCCAGTGTGCGTTTTGGTTACCACACCCCTGGGCCACGTGTTTCGTGGCAGCGTGGAGTCTACGATCAGCACTGTGTCCCCACACTGCAGGTCCCTGTTGTAAGTCCCTCCATTGACCCTCCTGGTGAGTAAGGTGGGTAGGTACTCCTTGAGCCACCTGCTCCAGAAATGGTCAGCCATGCGTTGTGCCACTCTCCAAGTTCGCCGCCCGGCGAGGTCCTCATCAGTGAAGCTCCCAATCCTTGGAGACCCGCAGGATCTCCCGATGAGAAAGTGATTTGGAGTCAGGGCTTCTTCGTTTTCATTTTCTTCCGTGGCGACGAGCGGTCTTGAGTTTACTATGTGTTCTGCTTCTAGCAGAAGCGTATGTAGTGTCTCTTCTTGTGGGCATCTCTCTTTCAGGGTAACGGCCAGGGCCGACTTGACTGACCGGACCAGGCGTTCCCATGCTCCTCCCATGTTTGGTGCTCCAGGTGGTATGAACTTCCACTGGACACCTATCTTTCCCGCAGCTGTAGCGAAATCTTCAGTCCTCAGGTCCTTGGCTGCTTCTTCTAATTCCTTGTTGCTCCCGACGAAGTTGGTACCGTTGTCGCTGTATATCACCTTGGGCATTCCTCGCCTTGCCGCCATGCGCCGGAGAGCTAGTATCATTGAGTCGGTCGATAGCGATGCCGTCAGTTCCAAATGTACGGCTCTTGTTGTGAGGCATGTGAACAACGCTCCCCATCTCTTCTCGTGGCGTCGTCCTACCGTGACCGTCATGGGGCCGAAGTAGTCGACGGCAGTGCACGTAAACGGAGGCTCGCCGAATCTCAACCGCTCCTTCGGAAGGTTTCCAATAGGTGGTGTATGTGGTGCGCTTCGATATACTTTGCACCACTGACACTGATGCGCCACTGTCCGTATCGTTGACCGCAGCCCGAGAACCCAGTATCGCTGTCTTACTTCATTAATAACGGTGGCATGGTTTCCGTGGTTGAACGCTACGTGGTAGTGATGTATGAGCAGCCTCGTGATTTTATGCTTGCCATCCAGGATCACGGGACGTCGATATGCTCTTTCCATAAACGTAGCTGCGTCGATTCTTCCTTTTACTCTCAATAATCCGTCCTCCTCTATAATATCGAGTTTCTTCAGTCTTCCTTGTCGATCGGAGGTCGTCGAACTTCCAAAACTTTCGTCTTGGCTTCTCTTCAATAATAGCTTCTCTGCCCTCTCTAAGTATGTCTTGTCTATAGGCAGGAACTTCTCTTTTCGTTTCAGCATCGTAGGCTTCATGTTACTCTTGATTTTCCTCTTCTTCGCCCTTCTCCAGGTTGGATCTTGTTTTTCCATCTTCCGGGAGATGCAGGTGAGCTCCTTCCGCTTACGGCACAGGTCGATGAATTGAAGCACTCTAGCTGTCGCCCTCCATAATCTTGTCCAGCTGGAGAACCGATCAGGCTCTGGCGTAGGTAGCTGTTCTCCTGGGGTCCTCGTAGCGCCGACAGTGTGCTTCTCTTTCTCTTCTCCTGTTGGTTCTGCCTTGAACGTTCGAGGTTCAGGCCAGCCGGTCTCTTCTAGACGCAGGAAAGCGGGCCCATTGAACCACCGATGATCCTTCCCGAATTCTCGAGGCACTCCTCTTGTTGCGTCGTCCGCCGGGTTTTGGCTGGTCGGGACCCAGCGCCATTCTTGTGGTTTCGAGAGGTCTTCTATTTCTGCAAGCCGATGCGCCACGAACGGTTTGAAGGTTCTCGGATCCGACTTGATCCATGAGAGGACTGTGCTTGAATCAGTCCAATACGTCCGTTTCTTGATCTTCAAGTCCAGTTCTTCTTCCACCGTCCGTGTCATCCGAGTGCCCAACAGCGCTGCCTGCAGTTCTAGCCGTGGGATGGATACCGGCTTCAGGGGAGTTACTCTTGCTTTGGCTGCCAGCAATGCAACATGGTAGCCTCCATCTTCTTTGCGCACTCTATAATATACCGCGCAAGCGTAGGCAGTCTCGCTAGCGTCGGTAAACGTGTGCAGCTCCCCCTCGTCGCTTGAGTGCGTGAAGCATCTTGGAATGCGCAGGGTCTCCAGCACCCGAACATTCGCGAGATACTCTCTCCATGCTTCTTGATCACTTGCGGTGACTTCCTCGTCCCAGTCAACGCCGCTTCTCCATATGTTCTGTATGAGAACCTTCCCTTGTATGAGAACCGGTGATGCCACTCCCATAGGGTCGAAGGTGGCCATCACGGCGCTCGTCACTTCCCTCTTGGTAGGTCCTCTTCTTTGCTGGACATCTTCCTTAAATTTCCCTAGGCACGTCCTGAATCCCAATTCGTCGTCCTCCGTGTACCAGCGTAAGCCCAGGGTCTTCTCCTCTTTCGGTCCGAGGTCGATCTCCATCTGCCCGGTTTCCTTGGTGAGGCTTCTTAACACGGAGGGACTATTGGATGCCCATCCTCTCAGCTCGAATTTCGCCTTCTTGTGGATGACGTCGACTTCTCTGGCTATCTTGGTTGCTTCGTCCTCTGTATCGAAGCTCTGCAAGTAGTCATCCATGTAATGGTTGTGCTCTACTGCACGAGCGGCCTCCGGGAACTGATCTTGATATTCAGCAGCGTTCTTGTTTTTGACGAAGATCGCAGCACTTGGAGAACAAGCGGCCCCAAATATGACTGATGTCATCCTGTATTCCTTGATGGGTCCACTAGCTTGCTCGCCCTTCCATAGGAACCTCAAGCTATCACGATCCTCTTCTCGTATTCGTATTTGCAGAAACATCTCTTTAATGTCAGCCACCACGGCGATTGGTTTCTGCCGGAACCGTAGCAGGACACCGAAGAGCGATTGCAGCAGGTCTGGCCCAGACAAGAGCAGGTCGTTCAGACTCTTCCCTCCCGTTTTGGCTGCAGCGTCGAACACCAGGCGTTTCTTCTTCTTCGTTGGATGCGTGACAGCAAAATGTGGCAGATACCACTTCCGTCTTGAGGTTGTATCTTGATTGGCTTCCTCTGCATATCCATTCTTCACGAGGTTTTCTATTTGACTTTCGTATTCTTTCTTCAGTTCCGGATCTCTGTGCAGCTTCTTCATGATTCCATGTAATCTCACTTCAGCGGCTTTGAAGTTGTCTGGCAGTTCCTCTTCATCATTCTTCCAGAGGAGTCCAACTTCGAAGCGTCCATCTTCCAAGCGCCGGCTGGTCTTCTCCAGAATGTCCAGTGCTCTCTGGTCCTGGTCTGTGCTTGGCAACTTCGGCAGGACCCCCAGTGACTCCACCGCGAAGTGATCCTTCATCAACTTCTCCAATGCCTCTTCACGGGCTGACACGTGTGCACATGTCACGAAGTTGACTGGTCGCGACGTGCCTCCATCGAAGCCATGCAGCACCCATCCGAGTTGAGTGAAGGATGCCACTGGCTGGTTCTTCTTTCCTTTGCGCGTCGCTCTCGATATGATGAGTTCCCAGTTGTCCTGTCCTATCAGCAACTTGGGAGAACCCTCTTCGTAGTGCAGTTGCTTCATCAGCTTCTTAAGGTGAGCGCAGTTCTCTATGGTGCTCTTCTCCAGTCGCTGAGGCGTCAGGTTCATGTCGTCAATGGTGCGTGCCCCGGTGACTGTTCTCTTCTTTGACTGGTGCAGTCCTCTTATCTGCATGTTGAGCTTCATCGAATCCTTCTTCACCATAGATTGTCCACCCACGGTTTCCAAATGAAGCGTCTCCTTGGGTCCCTCGAGGCCGACCTGCTCAGCTACCGTCGAGTCCAATAGGGTGACCGTTGACCCCTCATCCAGCAGAGCCAAGACCCTGGCTTCTCCTGCTGGTCCATAAACCTCGACAGGAATCATCTTCAGGTACGCTCTCGATGACCTCGTGCAGTTCACAGGAAGTCTCACGTTGTTGGCCACTTCTTTTTCTTGCTTCGTTTCTTCTCTTCTTTCTTCATGCAGCAAGCTATGGTGCCAACGTTTGCAGGTTGGGCATGGAGGGTGACGGCAGGTCTCCTTTCGATGTCGTCCGCTCAGGCACTTGTAGCATAACCGCGATTCCTTCGCGATATTCCATCGGTTCTTCACAGGTGCTTGACGGAACTTGGGACATTCATGTAGGAAATGTCCCTCGCGGCAATGTGGACATGCAGTCTTCTCTCTTCCTCCTTGATCAATCCCCTGCTTCTCTCTTCCTGGTCTCTCTTCTTTGATGTGATCAGTCGTCGTATGCGCAGCTTGCCTTCTTGGTATCTGCTTCCTCGTAGCAGCCTCTGGTGTGGCGTGTGGTCCGCATCGGTCCGCCATCTTGTTCAGGAACCTTGCCATCAGGTTCAGGTCAGGATCCCCTTCAGCCTTGTCTGCGACGTAGTCATACCATCGGTACTTCAATATGGCTGGCATCTTGTCGGCGATGCTCCTCAGTATTTCTGGTGACTGGAGGTATTGTGGCTTCCGCAGTCCTCGTATCGCCGCCACGGTGTTGTTCACGTTGCTTGCGAGCAGGCACACGTCGTACGGGTTGTCGCTGATCGGTAGCAGCTTCCTTATTCTGTCCAGTTCTGCCAGAACCAGCGCGTCCGCTCTTCCATAACACCGCTTCAAGGCTTCCATCACTTCCCCCGGTGTGCTCTCGGAGTATAGTTGACTGCGGACTCCTTCTCTTGCTTCCCCCTTCAAGGCTCTTCTTAACCTTGCCATGTTCTGTACGTCGGAGAAGAGTGGGGCTGTGTCCTCGTAGACGGCTTTGAATGCCATCCACTCCCTTGAGTCACCATCGAAGAATGGCAGCTGATGCATGTAGTCCGGTTGCAGCACTTGACCTTGGATGTGAACGCTCTTCATTTCTTCAGCAATAGCCCTTGCGAGGTTCCTGTGACTCGTGTCCATATCTGCCTTGGTGTCGGGCTTGTCGGCGGAAGGTGGGGGAATCCTTATGCACCCCTCCTTGGATGCCTTCCCCTCGTGTCCCTTCTTGGAGAATCCTTCTGCAGACTGCTGGACCCATTCCCTGACGTGGTCCACCCGGTCCAATGGCTCTTCTATAACTGAGTCTTCATCCTCTTCATTTTCGGCTTGTATGACTTCTAAGCGCAGCCTGGCGGCTACCGTGGCTGCTTGTGCTTCCCGAAGCTCCTTCTCGGCTAACTCGGCGCGGGCCTCCAGTTCCTTGCGTCTTCTTTGTGACTTCACTGATGCAGGGCGGTTCCTCCTCACGGTGGATGCTTCCTTGTCTTCATGACCCTGGGAAGTCGTCGTCGTGTCACGCGTCGTGCCGGTCATGGTGGTCTCGTATGAAGTGAACTCCGTAGTTCCTGAGCCGCTCTGCTGTGCTTGAGTCCCTGCCGCGATGGCTTCTGTGTTTTCAGGCGCCTGTTCCCTCGTAGAACCCTTCTGGCTTCTTGTGACTGGCATCTCGTAGTGGTGTTGAGGATCCGGCTCGAAGGACCAACTGTTGGGTCCGCGTCACTTCCCTCGACTGAGGAGAGGGGGGGGTGACGAGTACCCGGGAGGGGGACGGGCGAAATTTGTATGTGCCGGATGCCCGTCTCGTGACACCCCTACTAATGTACCGGCGACTCGAAGCCTCGAGGCGGAGATGAAGGGTCCGAGGAGAGGGGGGGGGTGCAATACTGCACTTCAATATCCACCCGAAGCGACGACTCTTCAATGAAACACCAAAATCTTCTTAGTAGCGGAGCGTTCTTAGGCCGACCAATCTTCGTATTGCTGCTATTGACATCTGTTGGATTGACATCTATCTATAGACGCTGAATCACATGCCCCAGTACAAAACTCGCGAGCTTAAGTACTCCGAGGCGTTACCTTAAAGAGAGCCCCTATCGCCTAGAGAGCTCGGTTCACTATTGTTATCTATTTTCACTTTGGTCGGCCTATTTCCCGCTCTATAATTCTTTATTTATAATCCTTACATACATGTATTATACATCATTATTTTCCTTATTCTATGCTCTATATAATGCAAATTAAATCTTATTCGTAAAAATTACCATTTTATAATAATTTACAAAAAACCTTAATTTCTATGGGCGAACCCGCCGTCCGGTCTATGTATTTTATATATTACTATTAAACTATTATAAATCTTATTATTATCTTTGTTGCATTCTATTCTGTATCTATAATTCTATAATATTAAACACAAACTCAATACATATTTCAATAATTAATGGTTACTTAAACCGATGAAACATACATCTCAAGAAAATCGTATTATCTAGTACCAACCCTATACATATTCCATACATTGTAAACAAAATATCAATATTCTATTTCGAAACACATTCTTAACATAATTATATCAAATATATCTATAATAATAACTTATTCGTATGTCTCTATTCAATAATTACATATTCGTATGTCGCCAACAATTAGTTTGCCCTGCAGACAAGTGTTCATTGATTCAGACTCAGTGAACACGTTGCTTTGGTTTGAAATCACATTTACATCATATGTGTCATAATTACATAATTTTTAGGGTGGTGTCAAATATAGGTTGTGTTTATTTCCAAAGGTGAGTGCATAACATGGAATTTCGTTTTGTGATTGCAACAAAGATTTAGCGCGAATGACGTTTTTTTATTAATCGATACCTAGTTATGTATTTTTACATAACGCCGATACTATCTGATCGTTCTTTTACCAAAATTGTCGCAGTCGTTGTTCTGCCCTTTCCAGTACTTCGTATCTGGACCACAGAATCATTATCGCGTTCTGTGATGGCATAACGACCTTCTCCATAACACTAATATCTACCAACTTTCATAAAGATCTGTCAAACGGTATTGTAATTTATCAGTCTCATATTATATCTACTTTTAGGTACCAATAGTAATTTATCTACTGTAACTATATGGATTATAAACCATGGATATATTAATTGGAGAGCTGCTATGAATAAACGACTGCACCTATTGTATATCAAGGCATATTAGATAATAAGGAAATGTTTTATTCTGTTACGTAAACAATTACTATGACTATGCATTGCAGATTAGCGCCTCGATTAAAGCTGGGCAAAGCTTTCATTCTAACAGATGTATTACCGGAGTACTCTGCTGTTGCTCTTGCATCTCTTGGACCCAAAAACGCTGGGTACAACAGCCTCGAGTCGCTGGATGAGACCAGGGTCAGTTTTTAACAGTTTAAATCATGCTAGAGTTTTAAGGATACTTCTTCGGTATCTGATATGTTTTGCAGGAGAACGTGCGTTGGGGTGTAGGTGCTGGCGTGCGTCTGCTAAAGAAGCGGGGTAGCGATGACATCGTCGTTGATCCGGCTTGCGCACCTGATGCTGCAGCTGAGGCGGCAGAGTTAGCTGCGTGGAGGTTGGTTACTGTCCTCTCGGATGCAACTACATTCTCATGTAATATCGCTTGTCGAGTAACTTATCATCAAGCTTTCTAATTAAAACCGTGCTGTTAACGGGTTCGGTTCTCGTTACCTAAGCTTGAATTTGTTCCCTGATATCTCTGGCAGATGTTAAATAAAGATTTTTTAATTAATATACTGTGGATCAGTAGATTCAGACCGATTGAAGTCTGAGAACTAGACGGTTTTAAAATTATGAAAAAAAGTTTTATTGACTTTTGCCCTTGTTAGACACCTTACAGCTATCAAACCCAATCTCGTTACATGATCCCGAAAGGCAACACGCCTGAACGAGTCACTAGAAATGTATTTTTGACTAGAATCAACTAGAAGTCGATTACCAGTCCAGCTGGATAGCAGAGCCGTATTTCTCTCAACAAAGAGAAAAGTTTCATAAAATTTAAATCAAAATGTAAAGTAAAATAGATCATATTAGTTGATCTTTAAGTGGAAGCACTTGCGCTAAGTTCGAAAGCGGTACTTATGCAGTAACACTAACGGCATATACAATGGCGGGTTTGCAGTCTTGGCCGCCCTAGGCCGTGTAGCACCGCCCCCTTAGCTCATTATTTAATAAAACATTTCAAATTTGATGGTAATAAAGTACAGTTTTACGATGTCAATATTGTAATTCAATCTTCTTAATTTCTTAAGGAGTCTTAATATATACTTCATATTATGCTTTAGTGTACTATTATTTATTGTCATCATATGTTTGCATTTGGTAGTATATTTTTTGCCACGATTAGCCGCCCTAGGCCTGGGCCTAATTGGCCTTAAGGGAAATCCGCCACTGGGCATATAATATATATATCCTTCTTTCTTTTTCTGCCCTAAACCAGTAGTGTTTGCTTTGTTCATATTGCTGTTCAGAGAGTGCGTTTGACTTGACAATATTAAATGGTAAAGGAGTCACTCCAATAAATGACTTCAGTTCAAAATGCTTTACTGTTTCAGTTTATATGTAATCATAGGCTGATGTAATCACTTACCTAACATCATGTGGATTACATTCCAGTTTTTTATTTATGCACTATAAACAGAATCGAACCGCGTTGTAGGTTTCAAGAGTTCAAATCTGATGAAAACCGTTTACCGAAGACGAAAGTGTCGCTATACGGAAAAGATGGTGAAGAGTTGTGGACACGGGGGTCGATATATGGGCGCGCTCAGAACTGGGCGCGTTATCTCTCAGACATGCCGGCTAATATAATGACACCAGTGGATTTAGCCCAGGTAACAAAAACAAAACAGTAACATCATATGAATTAAATTTCGTACTGCGCTTCTATTTTCGAGAATGATCTTATTTGTTAGCCTGATTTACTTAATACGTTAAGTTTAGGTAACCTTCCTACTTTATTAGATCCACACATAGATTGTTTATTATTGTAATAATGGATGATACACAGGCCGCTCTCAATACGCTCTGCCCTCTGGGAGTACAAGTGGAGGCAAGAGACCGGGAGTGGATCGAGGCACAGAATATGCAGGCGTTCCTGGCGGTGGCGCGCGGTTCCTGTGAAACCCCCATATTCCTCGAGTGTATCTACAAGGGCGGGAAGACCGATAGGCCGCCTCTACTCATCGTAGCTAAGGGAGTCACATTTGATAGGCAAGTATCATCTTCATTTCTTTGCTTCCCTCGTTCCTTCATATGAGTTAATCACCTCGCCGGCTCACGAAGTACTAGCGGTTTCAAACACAGAGTTTTGTATTTTCTTTATATACGAGCATGTTGTGACTATGAGAACAATATTCAAGGATTCAGGTTTCCTCAACATCATTACAAATTGAAATTAAATTACAAGATTTTGAAAAAGATGCGTTCCACTAGTCACCAGGTAGATACCATTTTTTCTTATGCACTCAATAATACTATCTTATTCATCATATCTTATATCAATATACTGGATCATACTGGAACACCATATATAAACACGATGAAAACCACGTTATACTGACTTACTGTTTAGTGATTAACCATAGTCCTGTAGAAAACTTTAGCGGTGTATTTTAAAAGAATAGTAATATCACCACTAATGAAGATATAATGAAAATAATTTACCAACATTAAAGGCGGGATAATAAAAAAAACCAGTGAGACAAGAACGTAGGTGTGCGAAATATCGTCTCACACTAGATAAATTGTTGTTTACAGTGGTGGCCTCTGTCTGAAAAAACGCAAACATATGATGGAAAACAGAGGCAGCATGGCCGGCGCCGCCGTAGCTCTAGCAGCGTTGAAAATCATTGCTGAACTTAAGGTATAAAAACATCTCGTACATTTTGTTATTACAACTCTTAAGAATATTTGTAAAACGGCATTGCTCGCTTTATTGTTCACTAATAATTTCCAGTAAAGACTACTATAATATACATTTCTGGCACGACTGGTTTTTGTTCATTTTTTTAGTTCTTTTATTCGTGTAGCACTTTCGAACCCACAATTAACATCAGGTGGTGTTATGGTCTATACGCCAGTTTTTGATTTAAAAAAAAAATTCGTTCCGTATAGATATATGTACCAAGGTAGAGTAATGTGGGGTAACAGTCCGCAGTGGGTAAGTATACGCAATGAACTTCATGCGAGTCTCGATGTGGTTGGCTAGCCGGATTGTAGTGAATTTAGTTCGTATTTGAGACGTAATTTAGCGGGCCGCGTAACGCGCTTGCCGTGCGGAGCTGCAAAAAGTTATACGAGAATTTTGTTTTTGAACCATTTTCTTATTATTTTAGTTCAATAACGTGAGTGTGGTATAAATATACCCTAGGGCTGACTACAACTATACAATTTTTGTTGAGTAAAGAAACTAATCAATATTTCGTGTAAATTTACGGATCTTGTCTCAGATAAGTCACATTTTAAATTTCTTATAATTATTATTTTTTATCAGGTTGGGGAAAGTATACGCGGGTAAGTGTCCGCATTATACTAACCCCGCGTACACTTACCCCATCGAAGAAAACCTAATTAATTAACTATTGTATGGTCTTCTAGGTCTAAATTGCCTCACAAGTATATAAGAAAATATCCGAATCAAAAAGTCTGTACCCAAGAACAGATTAATGCAGCCAAGAAATTAATGGAAGAAGATTGCCACAACACTGTAGCCACGAGATATAACCCTTGGATAGGGTTATTTATAGTCTGCTTAAAACCTAATACACAATAGAAGCTGATAGATGGATGGCACAACACCCTGGTAGATCAATTAATCAATACCAAATAACTTCGATTTTTGATAGTACCTTCAAAAAAGTTGCTACTGTAGGTAATGCAGCGTCGGCGTTCAGGATCACTGGGATATATCCTTTTGACGACAACCTATTTACAGAAGCAGACTTTGCGCCTTCATCTGTTACTGATATGTTTAGCAGACCTCAATAAGTCCGCCAAAATCTGTCTGCTTCCAGTTCTGCTAATTTAGTAGAAATACGAGAGATTGAATGTCATCAAACGGTAACAGCTTTTGTCAAAGAACCAAATTCTTCATTTCATTGAAATCAATTCCGAGTCAGCTGATTTAATAGAAACACATGAGATTGAGAGTCAGAATACTGTAACTGTTCCTGAAGTATTAATTCCATTTGCGTCTGGTTTTATTAATTCAGTAGAAACACAAGAGACTGCAAGTCATCACCATCATATTGTATCTATAGATGACCACTATGCCGAGAAAAGTACGAAGATCCCCCTATAGAAGAGTGGATTGAGTGCAATATATGACCCGCCACGACCGCCCTCCTCTGCGGCAACTCAAGCCTAGGTCCGATCCATCGGCATGGAGCCCTTGAGTCAAGCAGCAGCTCGCGCGATACAAGTGACTCTACAATCACTAGCTTTCACAGCCATACATGACACTGCATTATACACACATGCACAACACACATAGGAACCTATGTAGGTTCTGTAAGGGACCTTTTTTTTTTCTTTTTTTTTTTTGCCTAGTTAGAGTAGACAAAAATTTCAGACCACTAAATACACATACACATGTTCCTTCCCTCCTCCCAGGGGGCAGAAACGTGTATATATGTATAGTTAGTTTAGATCGAATTACGGATAGGGAATTAGTCAGATCGCGACTTAATTGCATACGCGCAACAGTCCGAGCCGAGGTTCGGCCACTTTGGCACCCTCGGATGTTATTGCTTAGCTTTCGTGGCTGAGTGCCCTAAGCGCTCGCCCCCAAGCCTGGTAAAGCTGTAAAAGCCGTAAAGGCTCCAGGCCCCTCAGACTAACAGTGTAGTAAGTTCGAAAAAAAAAAAAAAAAGAATTGCAATATATGCAAGTCTTGGTGGCATGAAGATTGTACCAATTATGAAATTGGTGTATTTACTTGTGACCTTTGTGTAGTAGGTTGAGTTTCTGCCGTGCGTACACTTAACCGAAAGCGTGCGGACACTTTTCCGTTGATTGGGGTAAATGACCGCATTTCCCTTGTTGAAGAAAATATTAATTATAAATTACAATTATAAAGAAAATGACAATTTTATGTTTTGTTATTATTGAGAAATATATAATTAAAGATTATAAAGACTGATTTATTTCAAATTATAAAAGATTTCAATTTTGGAAGTAGTTTTCCCAAAACTGCCCCTCCTTACTCTACCTAATAAAGTCGTGCCGCATATCTTAAATAGGTGGGTTTAAAAGTATGAAATTTTGTACAAGAGCTACTTATTAAACACCAAGTAAGGATCTGAGACCATAAGAATAAGTAATATAGAACGAACAGGTAAAGCCGAGTTAAGCTATCAGTGGTGCGTAGTGTTAACAGAATATGTACAATCCCGATATAACATATATTTAAAAAATGTAATTTATGAGATAAAATAAACATTAAAATTACCTATTTATTTTTATGAAGTTTTACAAATATTTTAATACATAATATTCTTCATTCTCACGTAATGTAACTAACTCTACCCATTTATTTCGTAAATTCTGTTCTCTTGGTAACAAAAAAAAACCAAGCGATTAAGTTACTTTACAAAAAAAAATACTATAATAATATAATATATCATTTTACGCTACAAAATTTTGCTTTATAATTTTGGGAAAATAGACTCAATAATGACAACACTGTAAATCTCTGTTGCAAGGAACAAAGTATTTACAGTTTAATAAGAAATATATTTCTAATACTTAACTATAAAATGAGAGTCTTGTATTCTTTATTAGATATGCTGATGTGTTTTTACGACGTAGTACGATATAACTAATAACTTTTTTTTTTAAATTAATGAACTGTCCATGCGCTCCCTATCGCGGCTTGCGAACACTGTGGGCGGAATGGTAGTCCTTTTGTTATTTGGTATTACTTTAGGTGGCTTCATTCGCGAGTTTTACGAAACTCTACTGTATTCACGTTACTCTATAATATTATCTTCGTCTAAGGTAAGGATTTTTGGACGCACAGATAATGTGCCTATTTACATTTTCCTATGAGCCCTTTACGAAAATATGGATGTGCATTATGGAATTGTATTCAAAGCTTCTTTTTTTAATTCGTATTGATAATTAAGGTGTTGGTTAAATATAAACGGCAACTGAATTAAAAACGAATTTTTATGATTTGATTTGGATGTTATCAAACCCTCAGATACCAATGAACGTGTGCGCTGTCATACCGATTTGCGAGAACATGGTGAGCGGTCAGTGCATGAAAGTGGGCGATATCGTCACAGCACTCAACGGAATGTCTATACAGGTTTGTTATTCTTTGAGTTAAAAAAAAACATATAACTAGAGTTCCTTTTAAAAAATGTACATTTGATCATTTTATGCCAGTTGAACTAGTAGGAATATAGACTGATATGGATTTGTAGGACTAAATGTTCAAAATTTGAGTATTATACTTTAAAAGATAAAATTGTTTTAGTACAGTAGTCAGGTTTTTATTTTCCTCGGATTGACCCGTTGTTAAATTTAGTTTTTACTTACTATTAGTATAGTCTAGCAATCGTCCGCAGCTTCGTTCACATTCAATACAATGTATAATTGAATAAGAATAAAATATAGCCCGTGTTAATCAGGGAGAATATATAAACGTTGCCTCTTTACAGTAATAGTAGATAGGCATACTATATTGTAACACCAGTTCGTGATGGCAGATCGAGGACACTGATATGGAAGGTCGGCTGATGATGGCCGACGCGTTGGTGTACGGACAGACAATCCATCGTCCGTCACTAGTTGTTGACGTCGCTACGCTTACTCGTACGTAAATATTTGCTCTTAATGTACTTAGAAGAGTTTTGCGCACGCTTGACATAGTTAAAATCCTTCTTTTCATTCATATCTGTGATTAAAAATTATCAGCTCAGATACCGGTTATATTAACTACAATATAATATGTACAAGTGGATGTAGTAGCTGTGAGTATCAATATCGTGCTAACCTCATCCATGGGTATATAGCGTGTTCTTTTTTATACTACAATGTGGCAAACATACAAACGGTCCCCCTGATGGTAAGCGGCTACCGTAGCCTATGAACGCTTGTAATACAATAGTTACCACTAGCGTAAGGCTGCCCCAAATACATAGAAAACTCCAAAGAAATTTCTTTATGCTCTACCTCTCTTAAGCTTTGGAAACCCACCTTACTCACCGCAGGAACACAATAGTAGGTCATTTGGCTGCGATCTTCTTTCTGTATACTTATATAGAACAGCGTTGCCCTCGCTATGTCAATATCCGTGTACTACGGCAATTGAGCAAATATTACTAAAAACCCACGGCTTACGGCAGCGTCTTCACTGCCGTAGCAAAATCTACGACAATTTTCATATGGGATGAAATTACCAATTGAAAATTGTTACGTTCAAAAAGTAGTAATCCTATTTTGCTAGGTACTGTCTGTTTGATATAGTTTCTTTTTATTAAATGTATTTTATTTATATATCTAATATGTAATGTAATACATATATGTAATAGTATTTCTCTCATTGAATAGGTCTTCGTACATAAAAAAACGAGATACTTACATCCGCTTGTCAGGTAAATTAATATCGGCACGAAGGTTTATGATCACAACTTAGTCATCACCAAGTCTTTGGGTACATTCTGGTTTGTAAGGAGCGCTCAGGGCGGGAGTTCTACACGCTCTTGACCAATTATTTTTAAAATTTTATCCTTTGGCAATCGAGAGGTCTACATGCCATACAAACACGAAAATTTCGGTCACTGAAGACGGCAATTCAAGATTTGGCTCTGGCAACACTGATGTTGAAAGCAGTTTATGTTTTATGGAGGGTAGAGATAAGGAGGATTATCTCTATGTATGAAAATTGTCCGTAGAAAAGCGTTAAATTAGGGTGGCGCCACGGTAGCAAGAGGGTAAATTTTATAGATAGCGCCAAAAGTCATTTTACAGAATTTCCCATTATTGTTTCAATTTTTTTTTTAAACTTTTACAACAGTAAAAATATAAACTCATTTAAAAGTTTGCTACGTTAGCACCATTTTGATAGCGACAAAAGTCATTAAACAGACTTTTTTATTAATTCTGTAGAAAATAATTACTGCGTAATATACGCGTACGGAACCCTACTCCACAATCTTTTTCCATGTTTCAATTGTTTTTTAAAGTATTACAACAGTAAAACTAAAAAATCATGAAAAAGTATAATTCCCTCTTGCTACGCTAGCGCCATTGTGATGAGTTTTTGAATTATAATTTACTGTTCATAGCTGAACGCTTTTTCACCTTGTCACCCATATAAGATAGTCCTCCTTATCTCTAACCTCCATATTATGTTTATATTGCAGTCTGTATCGAATAGTTCTAAATAAGCCGAATACGACATGTTGCTACCTTTAGCCTGTTGGCTAATTTGTGATCAAAATATAACGTAACAATAATCAGTTTGGTCGATAGTCCAATATGAAAAGTTCTGGTTTGTACAAAAACATTTTGTAAAACTGAACACAAAAATAAACTCTAGGTCGAAAAACCAAGAAATGTGAGGTGCCTTCTGTCTGCATATCCGTGATCAGATTTGTGACTGTTCGCTAATAGAAAATATTACTTTTGAATCAATTTGTTTATCAAAGCCCAAAATCCAGATTTGAAACAAAAATAAACATACAAACTGCGGGTCACCAACAGTTATTACTGTGTTGCGATGACGTGCAGCTCTTTTTACCTACTACAGTCACATTTTTATTGATAAGCATCTACATGTATTCAAAAGCAATACTGTATACGTAATTAATTTCATTAATTTTAAATTTTGAAATGTTTTCGAAGTTTTTTTAAATTTTTGTAGACGGAGTACTCCTGGCGACTGGAGGAGGTGCTTTCGGCTGCTTCAGCAACTCTGATGAAGCATGGAATGCGATCAAGTCTGCGGGAGCTGTAACTGGAGACCGGCCGTGGCGATTCCCATTGTGGTCATATTATGAGAATCAAATCATAAGTTTGTAATACTGTATTTTAAATCAATAATGAGCTCATGTGTGTATTACTACAATATAGTATATATATATAAATATTTAGCAAATAGTTTGGATAATAACGGTTATGATTCGAATCGATTCACAATAGAGGGGTTAAGGTTCAAAACCCCCTAAAATGATTTCGGATACATTTTTGTATATATTGTATCGTACAAAATATTGCATTATGTTAATTTTCATAAACTAATACTATAATACACAGTAAATTTAGTGCTTTAGTAATATTAGTTGCAAATGTCGCTCAAATATCTAATGTTACAATCAAAATCCCCGAAATTTAAATCGACCAATGACAGGGTCGCATTGGAAACAGTATGGCGATTTTGGTTGTGTTCATGAGAGTTGCTCGCCGGTTTTAATTAAAATTAATTAAATACATAGCAGATCTAGTGTAGTTCGTTAAAAAATGTAATCCCAAACACGTCCACGCAATCTACAATCTTGGAAACGCGAACGGGAGCGCAGAAAACGGTAAATTCCTACATCAAATTTACTTAAAAAGTTTTAGGGCTTGTGTAGACGGCGCCGCGTGCACACTGCGTACGCGCCGCCACCGCGTCGCCGTGCCTCTATGCTGTGTAGGTACACGGCGCCGCGCCGCTTAACTTGCCATATCACTCTACATTTTTAGTAATACATTACTAGCCACTAACATCGTACGTGTTTGTTTTATGGAGTAAAATATGAAAATTCAACTCTATATCCGTTAATCAAGCGGAGTGGTAGGGATCGCAACTACCATACACATAGTAATAAACTAATCATTTCACTTCGTCTAGTTTGTCGCGTTTCGGGATCAGCCATTGTATACTTATTAAAAAGTGAGATATTAGGGGTCGTGACCACCATACACATAGTAATAAACGCCGTCTACACAAACACTTATGCAACATGAAGTAAGGTAAGTACTTACTCAGAGTTATGAATTTTGACGGCGGCAGTCGCAAAATGTAGCCACGCAATTACTGTATTCAATGAAATCAAGCAATAGATTCCTCTTTTGGCTCGCCTTTAAAAGTACGAATTCAGAAAAGTGTACAATTTGAAGCGAAGAGGTTGTCAGTTGATGGGTTTTGGAAACATTTAAAGGGATCAAGAGTCACCATTGCAGATCGCAAACAAACATAGTTTATCAACCGTTAGAATTACATATGTAGCGAAAGTTTTTTTTTTTCGAAATATTGTATATTATAATTATTGTATATTATTATATAGTAATTATTGTATATTGTATATAAAATTTCGTTCAATCTTGGTTTTGGATCTTCCAGAACAGATGTAGGTATGTTTCAATTGCATTTCGTTACTAGAAGCCTGAAAACCGAACAATAGTAGAGAAGAGGAGAACCCACAACCCAAAGTACAAAGCTTTTTATGAGAATTGATAATAAACCTACTCATCCTGGCACTTCTCATTTATGAGAAGCAAACAATTTTACCCTACTAGTACAAAAAAGGGAATATATTGGTACAAGAAGAAGAAACTAATGGAAAACGAATTATTACAAAAAAAAATTACATCGCTAATCATTACACCAATTGTTTTACCTAAGAAAGCCAAGATTAAAAAATATTACTGATTTGGAAATGGAGGAGTTTGCCTCAACTGAAATATTACGTGGTTATAGAAAATCAACCTCGTATACTAGACATGGAAATGAATATTGACTTATGTGAGCATGGTTCCTGAATCTGTTTAATAATGATATAACATTTGTTTCTCTGGTCTATAGTGCATTTTTATTGTCCTAAAATTTTTCATCAGCTTCAGTTCAGCCTTAGTGCGTTTTGATTTTTCTTCTCTTTTTTCCGTCTCAGCGGATCTACATTAGGTTTCACCTTTTCATCATCATTACTTACTTCACTAACTCAGTTTCTATGATTCTTTGGCTTACTTTTTTAATAATACTTTTTGGCGCTCTCTTTCCACTTTTTATTTTGAATTCGATGTTCGCAAGAGCTCATTTCGTTAATGCTTATAATTTTGTATTCTCCTTTCGTATTAAATAATTTTGTCTTTTTGCTTGCTCAGTGGTATTCAGTTCAGGAGATTTTTTCTCTCCTATTTATTATGCGTCTTTCTAACTCTTTTGTTATATATCAAGATTGTTGCTAAAATAAAAAAGTTATTTTAATTTTATCATTTTTACGCAGTTCAATATCATTAGTTTGACTCGTGAATCGACACGAATGAGTGTCATGAAGGAGATTTTACTTTTTTATATTTTCAATTTACAGCCAAAATGGAACGTTCTAGAATATTACTTTACATAAAAACAAACTATGCTTTTGATGCCTAACTAATCAAATAAAACAAAAACCGAAAATACACAACTGAGCACTATATGCCGTCAAACACGAATGATACATTTTTTGTACAAATTCCAAAATCTTACTTGATATTCTGATTTTCTCTCAACATAATGACGTAAACAACTGAAGATCAACTGCGCGTGTTCGGGAACAACTGAGCACGAGGACCGCGCAGGATGAGAGGCAAGATACAGCAGGGTATATAGTGTGCAGTGCGTTTGGTTGCAGTTACACAAAATGTTATTTTCAAAAAGGAACTTTTTTAAAAAGCTATGAAATCTTATTTTTTGTAAAATCAAGATCGTTTTAATTATGAATTATCTTTCTTTTATAATTCTATTAAACAGTGCGAAAATAAATTTCTATTTTCCTACATAGGCTTTTGGTTTATAAAGAATGTAAGTAAGAAAAAATAAGCCCTTAAAACCAGTGGCACTAATGAGATATTGGTTAGTTTTATGGGCCTATCTCCGTAATTACAGTGATAAGAAAGTCGTTATAATTGACTTTAGGCGTCTCAAAGTAACTGATTTAAAGAATTTGAGTTGCGATAATATCTACTACATAGGAATTAAATCATATATAACGCTTTTGGCCCATATTTGAAAACGACCCCCATAAGCCCTCGCAGGCAAAATACGATGCCACGGACTCGCGGCGGGCATAACCGTGCCAGTCACTTTTTTTTTTTTTCGAACTGACTATACTGTTAGCCATAAGGGCTCAGGAGCCTCGAACGGCTTTTACAGCTTCACCCGGGCTTGGGCCAGTCACATAGAATTCACGGTCAGATATAGTCATTGCCCTGACGGGCATGCCCGTTCTTGAATTCCCCGCTTTACCGGCGCGCTCTTACCTGCGTCGCCTGCATTGCCATTGTAAGTTTCGTCATTTAAATAAATTTTATTACATATTATTCTGGGCATTTTTTTCACTTATAATCTCAAAAGGTTTACATAGATGGAACCAAATCTGGATACTTACATATATGGAACACACTAAACATAAAATTGGGGCTCGCTTTCAAAGATCCGGCGTTGGATCATACAGTCAAGGTTTGTCGAACACTTTCACCTAAATGTTGTGGCTATGCATATTTGAATAGCAAACATCAACTTGAAACGGGGTTTATAGTTTAATTATTTTAATGTAATTTATTAATAATTTAAATCTATAAAATTAATTTTAAATAATATTTTTAGATTTTGGAAAAACTTTGAAGATGATGAACTTATTAAGTAAACGATAACTTTTAGTTCAGTTTTTAATAGTGACATGTAACTTTTACAGACAACCCTTCGGTGGACTTGAGGAACAAAGGAGCGGGGAAAGCAACACCGTGTCTGGGAGCTGCCTTTCTTAGGGTAAGTATGTTTGAAGGTACTAAACAACTAGAACCATTCTCTCACCGGGACGCGGCACTTATCTCAGTTGAACAACCAACAAGGGAATCAACGTGTTGTGTTGCCTTGTTGGATGTCCAGTGTCCACTGCAGATACCGTTCACACAGATAGTTTAGGATTATTATATTTATTAATCAGTTTATATTCCGATATCTTTACAATAACATGTACATGCCTTCGATTCCCCGACCCGTCTCGAGTTCCATTTGATAGTTTAAAATACTGTCTCCCTGCATCCTTCAGATGTAGTTAAAAGAAAAGGAAAAAAGCTAAAGTAAACACTATAATAAAATTGTAAACATATCATTCGTAAAATGTAATAAAGAAATATCTCTCAATATTATCAAGTAGAGTTAGGTGTTTTTAGTTATTTTGCGATAATGTTGTTAAGAGTTATTTTGTGATAAGGTTTTAGGTATTACGAGTTATTTTATGATAAGGTTGTTAATTGCTATGGCCGCCAGCTCGCTATCAGTTAACTAACACACTCATGTATGTTCCTAGTCACGAACTGCTTAAGCTCATTTATTATAACATTTTTTTTCTAGGCATATACGTTTATTGTATATACTTTATAATAAACATGACATAAAATGGTCATACCGTTGTTTATACCTATACCTTATTCACCATACGAAGACTTGCAAGACACATCCACTGAAACGTAAATTGTTACGTCGTGAAAATTATGCACATGCGTGCAATTATGCATTTCGACTATCAAATGTAATTTAGAGATAAATGTTGATACTGATAAATGTTATAAAAACAATACACATATAAAAATATCATTTTTTTTCGAACTGACTATACTGTTAGCCTTAGGGACCCTGGAGCCTTCACGGCTTTTACAGCTTTACCGGGCTTGGGGGCGAGCGCTTAAGGCACTCAGCCACGAAAGTTTAGCAACAACATCCGAGGGTGCCAAAGTGGCCGAACCTCGGCTTGGACTACTGCGCGTATGCAAATAAGTCGCGATCTGACTAATTCCCTATCATTCGAACTAAACTAACTATACATATTATATACATGTTTCTTCCCCCTGGGAGGAGGAAAGGAACATGTGTATTTGTATTTAGTGGTCTGAAAATTTTTGTCTACCTAGGTAAAACAAGAAAAAAAAGGTCCCTTACAGAACCCATGTGCCTATGTGTGTCTTTGAGAGCTAGTGAATGTAGAGTCACTGTATCGCGCGAGCGGCTGCTTGGCTCTAGGGCTCCATACCGATGGATCGCACCTAGGCTTAAGTTGCCGCAGAGGTCATGGCGGGTGTGCAATGATTACTTTTTATGTTAATTAAAACTAGAGTGGAACAAAGTAAGACCCAAAGAATCGAAAAATTATCGTACGAATCAAAAATTAATCGAATTGATCGAACGCCGTTGTAAATCTAATTTATTAGTTTCATTTTTATTTCGAATCAAAATATATTTTTACGTAATTCCTACATTTTTACTGCAGCAACACGCAACGAAGAATATTGACTGGAAGAATTAATCTTGTTGTTTGGAGTTAGGCATTCAATAATTTAAGTGTGCCAGGTTGAGATTGTTGTTATACTTTATTTTGTGTCATTACATTTTCACACCCCTCAATTGATTTAAAGCATAGTATTATCGTTCATAGTTAGTTCTAAATAATAATCGATAATCGTATAATCAACTTATAATTTAAATTAGGCTACATATCCAAAATAAACATTAGACATGCGTCGCGCAAGTGTTCTTCTTACTATTAATCAATAATAGTAAACACCAATAAAAGCTTTTTAGGTAATAGTGTTAGATTCTATAGGTAATAAGACTCCGAAGCATTACTGATTTGTCAGAAAATGAGTTCAAGGACCATGTAAAGCCGGTTTTACTGTCCGGTCGGTATTATAGGTGAATCATTATGTTAATGATAGTAAGGTCTGGAAGTGACTCCACTCCATCTCTGCGCGTCCACTAAATAATTAATATGATTTAAATATTATTTACAGGTAATACTTGAACTCTAGATAAAAAAAAGATACAACTAAGTTGGTAAACAATCTTACGGCCTGTCTGATGGTAAGCGTTCACTAGCGTTTTGCCGACCTTCAATCCCTTTTCCCCAAGGAGCTCTGGAAACCCTACTCATCGCAGAAACAAAACAAAAGGTTATCGATCGGTCTGCGATCTTCTGTAGGGTAGGTGGAGGTGTTCCACCAGTCAGACTATTGAATACATTTCAGAAATTCGTTTGCTGCGACTGGTTGCACATGGACATAACGGGCGTGGGCAAGGTCGCGCACGCCCCCGCTCCCCCCTACCTGCACGCGGCGCGCATGTCCGGGCGGCCGGCGCGCACCCTCGCGCTGCTGCTGCACAACATAGCAGACTCAAGCGAAGGTCACGCTCCGACCACTACAGGCTCCAAGGTTCACTGAACGACACGCCTCAACTTCTTCACCAAACATTATTTTGTACTGAAAATATTCTATTTTTACTGTATTTGTAAAATGCCTTTTATAATAAATATTAATGATACACGATTCTTGGGTGAAGTGAGTTCACTGTTTAGCCGAGAACGCGGGTTTAATTACTTTATCATAAAGAAATATTTTCGTATAATGGAATATATGGCCTTTTATACTTAATCTGCCATTATGATTGTTTGTACAATTTTGTTCACTGTGTGGCATAAGTTTTGATATTCACACAAAGATTATATTAAGGAAATTAACACATTCGCTTCCTCTAACCGCTTCTAACCTCTTCCGCGTCATAGAGGTCATACATTGTACTAGTGAACCCACGACCTAGGTTACTGGTATATGGTGTGCTTCTAATATAAAAGTAAAAAAACTGTAACCCAAGTACGAAAAGAATTGAGTGGCGCGTGATTCTGTTGTTTTTAGATGATTTATATTCAGAACTGACGATGATAGATACCGCTAATAGTATTCATAAACGCTGGAATTTATACTAATATAATAAACCTGAAGAGGTTTTGGTTTGATTATATACTCTAATCTCTGGAACTACCAGTCGGATTCCAAAAATTATTTTTGTATAGTATATTAGGCTTATTAGGAATATAGCCTACACCTCTCAACTAGCTTTAAATATTCATTTTTGTTAAGTAAGTCTGATCTGCGTGCGTTTGCGTAATGGTTAGTGATACCTAAATACAATGTTATACAAAAATATTCCTCCTTAGTATATCTAAAAAAAGCCTGTGATAAACACGATTAAATATTTTGTTACATTGCATCTGTTAGTGTACATACGACTGATAAAACATAACCCCTTTGGCTGTGTCGTAGTCGGATAAAACATATAAACCAACACATCCGCTAAGAAGGATAACTTTATAAGAAGGCTAACTTTTTACAGTTTATTTGCGAAACAGCAATAATAGAGCTGACTATGTGGGCGGGCGCCGTCCCTGGCGCTGAAAGGGTTAAACCCCAGGGTCTCTATCCAATATCTAAAACAAATTAATAAGTATCGTTTTGAATTATTTTCCCCGATATATGGCCCCGGTGCCCAGTGCCCGCCCGGAGCCCGGAGCCCGGCGATACAAACACTGACAAATCAACTCATGTGATGGAACACGGCGACTAGATTTAATTTTACTTAATACAAATTAAAACATGCTTGTCTCACTCATATAACAATTTACAAAAAACTGTCGTACTTGGTTAGGTAATAACGTAATGATATAATGGTAAATGGCGAGGAAACGGGACAGACCCGGGGGTCCACGTGTCGACTACAATAAACAATTCATCAAAGTGGGGTCAAAATGAAACACCAATATTTATTGACCTAAAAATGAAGAAACATTTATTTTCAGTGTCTTTTGTAAAATGTAATAACAGAATGAATCAATCGTGGTAGAAGAGATAATAACAAACAACATAGCGAATTACTTTTATCATTTCCTTTAGATTAGTTTCACCAACAATAGAAATATAATATTATATCAAGTCATTTACAGATATACAGTGAATGCACAGTCTAGTACACAGCAGTAGGTACGTACAGACAGACATATCTAAACGTTACATTACTATTGAAACATTTATTATGACAATTGAATTGAATGTACACGGAGCAGAGGCGGAGACCACCGCCACGGAATATATTCAATAAATTTTTTTTGGTATTTTTAATATTTTTTATTTCTTCACATACTTTTATAAATATCTTCATAGTTGAAAAAAATGTACATTAAAATGTATCGGACGCGGTGCGGACGCGCTAGCACCGCACAGAGTGACAGTAGTAGGGCGCGACGCAACACAAGAGGCACACGCACGCACACATACAGACCGGGCCGCGCCGGGCCGGAGCCCTAGGGCGCCGCCCGGTTGAAATATACACAAATATAAATATTATGAGCCGACACGAGACTTATTCCATCACATTGCGACGCACACCTATTCGTTTTCCCTTTGTACCGCGCTACAGTTACATTTTATTTCTTACATAGTTAAATTAACGGAATACTTTAAAACTAACATAAAAAGAAGGAGCGCACGGAGGCGACCGTCGCGCGCCGCCCCCTTGCCTTTTATTATAATTATATTATCGTCAAACTGAAACGATGTCATATTTATATCGCAAACACTAGAGAAATGCAGGTCCAATACGATAATACGATGGTAATATTGTGTGTCATGAAACAAAATGTATATTTAAATTCTCTGCTTTTTACACACACACTAGCCGGCGGCTCACTTCGACGTCATCATGGTCACGAACTCTGAAACAGTAAACGATACGTTACAACGTATTACAACAGTTTGCGTGTTCTGTCGAACACATCAATACGGCCGGGGATAGAGAGCGACACAGTCTTCCAATAGCCCCCCCCCACACTCCTTCCTTGCATCACATCACTAAGTTAAAATGTTAACACAAATATAAGTAAAAGTAACCGACACATATACAGATGCACTAATATTGAACCGCTATCATACATTCTGTTCACCATTATATTTATTTACGTTTATGATATTCAGAGCCGTCGCGGCCACACGGCTGCAGGCGACTCGTCCAGTCTGGATTTGCAAAAACTAATTATATAACTATTCCACGGATATTTATCACATAGTTTATTTTTTTTGTTATTTATCAGAAATAGAATTAGCAGCAGCAAACCCAGTCTAGACAATGTGGTAAACATAAAGGCAGGCGGAGGCGTGTGCCCGCCGCGGCCCCGCGGCGTACAACATTAAAACGAACCTTCAAACGTATTTTATCTCCTCATGCCACTCACTACAAGGGGATTATGTGAAATACCACCCTCTGGCTATATTGATTAAATAATATAATTATATAGATAGAGAGGTATGAGAGCTGGGCGGCGAGTAAGCGAACAGAGAGGTAGGCAATGCACCGCGCGGTGCAACAAGCCTAATAGAGATGAGACACATTGTCTTCGTGGACCGGGCGCGACGTTTGCTGCTCGTTTGTTAAATAGAACACGGGCTGGTGTGCTTGCAACCAAGCTATATACATATTATAATACATGAACGCACGCACACATACAAATACGCGACAAGCGACGCCGGGACACAGGTGGTATTTCTATAAAATATAAAAACTTCTATACAAACAATAGATGCATGCACCAATCAACAGGAAGAGCCGAGGCGGCGTCTGTAATTTCGTCTTAGTACAAAATTGCAGACGATCCGCACTGGCGGCTGGTGTGAGTAATACAGAGATAAAGAGAGACAATCGACAGTCAGGTGGTGAGATTCCAACGAATGTGAGAGAGGGTTTCATAGGGGGACAGCTAGGGAGCGACGGGAGCAGCTAACATGTCCAAGGTGGGGGATGGAGGGGGAACAGTTAATAAACGAGCAGCAAACCATTCAGATAGTGAGAAGAGTGGCGGTATACCTATTGTCGCACTGGATGTGGGTCGGCTAGGTCGAGCTGACGGAACGGATCGCGCTACGCACTACTTGGGCAAACCGTTTCGAGATCACAGCGTTATCGTAGGCTCTGTTCTTATTGCTAGTTACTGTACTAATATCACAAGGGTGACGGCAGGGGGCGTGCTAGCGGCCGCCCTCGCCGCGATCGAATATCATTTGTGCGAGTGCATGGAAGTCTGCAAGAGAGAGAACGCTCGGTCGGATGATACGGTACACAAAGTGTGTCTGTCATAGCCTTCATAGATCAACAACCACACCTATTGATTTGTCCACGATTTTAACCGTAATATTATAACATTGAATCCATACACAGCGAGGAAAAAAGCGCCGTCAACCTACCAAGCGACACAATATAAAAATCGAAATATAATATAGTAACCGGAGCAGTGCGCCCAATGCCGTAATGGCCGCGCGTGTATATATTTTCGGCGTTAAATAAAAATTATAAATAATGGAGATAGAGTTCCGGGCGTCAGAACTTTTTTATTGGAAATTTTCTCCATTTTAAGAATCTTTTTACAAAATTTCTTAAATATTCATAGTTTTTGAGTTATTAATGAGAAACTAAATTCCGTTTTTTTTCATCTTATTTTGTTAATAACAATTGCAATTTTTATGTGCTAATTCATCCTCGAGACACATTTTTCTAAATATAATTCCGAATCGAATGTGCTATCGTTTATATTTTAGAAGCTTAATTTTGAATTAACACCATTTTGAACTTGTTGACTAGATTAAAACGGCCGACTACTAGTTTCGAATAACAATAACGTGAATAAATTATAAATCAATGCCTGGCTTCGAGAGTCAACAGTCCAACATAAATAATATGGTGTATGCGTAAATCCGATCTAAACAAACATGTGGAGTGTTAGTCGAGCTAAATTAATTTTATTAAGGTTTGCTTTCGTTCAGAGTCAGGTTATAAATAAAACGGAATATAACTTCTGGAAAAGGCATTCCGCATTTTAGTGTGTGTGGTCTAGATTAGACGGACTACATGCTAAAGAGAGAACTTCCATTGTTGTATAAAGTTGTGGTACGACGCGGGCGCGAGAAGGTGATATCTCCACGGCATTTAGTCAAATTCCGCATACAAGTCTATACTAATGGTGGCTAGCGTAATGGTTAGTGAGACGTAAATACAATGGTTTACAAAAATATAGCTCCTTAGAACATCTAATAAAAAGTTCGCGATACCATATACCTATCTCTTATATTAAGCATTATTATTAAGCATGGCATATTAATCCTTACGAAAGTTCATAATCAAGGCAATTTCATGTAGATTAACTTTGCCATTTGTAGCATGTTATTTGGACGAATATTTTGGGAGATAATGTAAAATTAAAATAGTTCAACACTCGGCTTGGTATAATGGTGCGAACGAGCCGTGTGAGTTGTGACGCATAACCCTAACCGCACGATAAAAATATTGTCTATAGTGAAGTTTTAAATTATACGCGGTTGATAACGTTGTTCTTAAGCTTTTAAAACAAAGAAAATCCACAATATAGAATGAACACAGATTGAAAATCAAAATGCGTTAATTAAACAAATCCTAATACAAAAATGTTCAATGCCCTTAATCTGAAGCCATCAGGTGGACTTCACGACACATTAACGAACCGACAGGAGGCTACGTCGTGACAGGTAACTACAAACACGGAACAAAAGTGCTGCCAGCTGTCGACTGTAATTAAACGAGTGACATCCCTTAAAAGTGCAGCTTTAAAACTTAAAACTTTATCGGCTCGTGGAGCAAAATGAAAAATGAAGGCATTGGATGTTGAAAAGTGTTGCGTCATCGGTAAAAAAAATATCAAAAAACTTCAATTTTAGATAAAAAGCGCGCATTCTAGATTATGTTATAGACCAGTTTGTTTTTGATTGAGAAATATTCAATGTTTTCGTATACAATTTCTAAGTTGCCACGGCATATCGCCTTGTTATTCCCTAATTAAAGACCCGTATTAAAATCTCAAACAGTTCATCATCATCATCATTTTGATCCACTGTCATAAAAATATTTTATTGGTATGTAATATGGTAATGGTAATTTAGAGGCAAACATTATGGGATGCTAAATGTAACAAAAATCTAATTAAACATTTATTAAAAAAAAATGATATTAAGTCAGTGCATAAAACGGTATGTTAACGGTAACGCGTAAATAACGTTACGGTTCTGTTTAGTTATCACTCATAGATTGGGTTTCTGACATATAGTAGTTTTAGTATCCTATGAAAAATAATGTTCCACGCTCAATTGTGATATTTGCGGAACTGTTGAAGGTATGCAGTACATACTGATGGAATGCTTCCGAAATAGATAGCAGACAGAAACTCTCTCAAACTAGCCTCAATCTGTGGGTTACCCGACCTTACACGCAATTTTGTCCAAACCTGGCAGCACTAATGCCTTTTTGAAGTAAAGCAGTAATGCCTCTAATACACTCGTTAAGAATTATTCGGTGTAAATATTAAATGTTTCATATTTACAGTTTAAACAAACATTTGAGGGGCAGGTTCACGTGCGACGTTAATTTAAAACCTAGTGTATTTATCAATGTCAATTAGAGGATCTAATTTTGGGATAACAATATTTACAAAGAATTTTGTAGTAGAAAGATTAGAGAACATGTATTTACAACTTTATGCTTTCTTTCAGAATTATATCGAATCCAATAACCATAACTCCGTTCTCTTCTGCGTAGGTGTTGTAGGTAGAATCATACGATTATATAAAGTATTATAGAAGTATCTATTACCATTTTAGACTATTGTAAGTTTTACTTTATTTTATATACTCAATAATGAAATCAATTAGCAGCAAACAGCAGTTTTCCTACTTTTTATTAACGATATTTAAATCATAAGATTATTGACTCCGACTGTTAAAAAAGCACTATATAAAAAAACCCATAACGTGAGATGAATGTGCAATGTAGAAACTCGTGGTAAAACGCGCTCACGGTCGAAAGGCGGCAACAAATGAAAACGTACAACAAATAGAGAGCGTAGAGTAGAGATACTCACCCTCGTAATTGACCTGACCATCGCCGTCGATGTCCGCTTCGCGGATCATCTCGTCGACTTCTTCGTCGGTTAGCTTCTCGCCGAGGTTGGTCATTACGTGGCGCAGCTCGGCCGCCGATATGAACCCGTTGCCGTCCTTGTCGAACACGCGGAATGCCTCGCGGATCTCCTCCTCGCTGTCCGTGTCCTTCATCTTGCGCGCCATCATCGTCAGGAATTCGGGGAAGTCTATCGTTCCGTTACCTGTAACAGTAGACAGTATTATTGACTTTATATAATGGTAATTACATAATTACATAAATTTGTGTCTATACGGTTAATATTGTATTATACACAAGCGAAGTGAATTTGAAATAATATATTGGACATCAATTCTAGGTGCTTTACGTTGCGTTTTTAGAGTTATCTTAGTTAGTTAGTTTCAAAATTGTAAAAAATGTAAATAATAATATCTGTTGCATTCATTTTCCACCAATGTACCAGAGTAAACCTTAATTTTTGTTCTAACCAGTTTGAAAAATTAAATTACTAGGTTTGGGCAGTCGTGTCCGAAGGCTCGAGACCATCGTGAGCACGTGATGGAAAGCTATCAATACACAACTGGACGAGTTTCGGTATCAACTAAAGTGTATTAAGTTACTAAGTATATAGTAAACTTCCCGGTGAGTTTCCTAGTGGTAAGTTGTAAGGGATAGATCCCCAATCTGTTTCCCTCTATATATATAGACATAGCCGTTTTTGAACCAAGTTTATTTAAAAACTTAACACTCAGAGCCACGTGAAGATCGTATATATAGCTAGCTACATTTACGAATTTAAAAGAAGTCTGATGGAAATGTTCTTCATGTCAAGATTGGAGATAGATTTACGAGGCAAAGTATAAAACTACACAATGGACGTGAACATAACGTATTACTCATTAATTATATGTTTCATGTAAGCAAACATTGTACAAGGTTACATTTGAGGCGCCGCGCCGTACCGCGTCTAACATGTGCTTGGAATGCCCGAATTTTCCCGGTCGAGTTGTCAGTTATTATCAACGACGTTTTACGAACAGTGTTAGTTTAAAATTAAGGAATGCTCTGGGTATTGCTGCCATTGCGTTTATATGTAGCTGACATGCCAACAATCATGTTATCCTTAGTATTTTTATTCTTAACATATTTATGTATTTATCTTTCCCACATTTGTTATATTTTCAATATATATTATTTAAAATAACATAGCCACACTGTTGAATACTATTAAAAGACGTAGTTTTCACAGTAACGTGCGTTATAAACATAACAAAAGTCATATACCATAATTATCTAAATTAAAAAATGAAATGTACGCAACATTCTCGTGCAGAGTGCAAACAACTTGTTCGATCTATAAGGCCGACCGTTCTAAGTGCAATCCTCCAGATGGCATGCGGGATACGGGGCGGCGGGTGTGCACGGACATACTACGGCATTGAGATAATACCCTATATCTTAAGATTAACGTTCTAATAACAAGATGGTGGTTCCCTTGTTACAACTATATAGGGAGTTTTGGTGGCAACTCAAAATGCATTTTTCTAGTTTATATTTATAATCCACTTGACAATAACTGAACTATATCACGCAAAATGACACCAATCTAAACTAACAATAATATAATAAAGCGGAGTTTTTTTGGTTGTTTAAAGACGCTAATCTCTGAAACTACCAGTCGGATTCGTTTTTTTTTTTGTATATGATAGTCTGATTCACGAAGAATAGAATAGGCTATCTAGCATTAGGCTAAATCCCTTATCTAGCATTAAATGTTGATTATATGTTAACTAAGTCGGAAGACATAGCACACCCTAACTGCTTTATCCACGTGCGCTGGCGTAACGGTTATTGATACGTAAATATATTATTTTACAAAAATATTGCTCCTTCGTACATCTAAAAAACAGTCCGCGATACCATATGCCTATCTCTTAAACATAAGGCACAATAAAGTATTTTGTGATTTTGAAACTTGAAACGTGATTTATGAGCATTTTTATTAGGTATGGCATATTAATCCTTACGAACAAAAGTTACTTCATCATCAAGATAATTTTATGTAGATACACTTTGCCCATTATAACATGTTATTTGGACGAATGGTTTAAGAGTAAAATTAAATTAATCTAACACTCGACTCGGGCCTATGAATATAATGGTAGTGCCGCGAAAGCGCCGGGCGAGTTGTGATGCATAATCTTGGCCGCCTGATAAAAATGTTATCTATACCGAAGTATTATAAATCATCAATTAGTGATTTCTTTATATTATACACAGATGAAACCACGGGGCACAGGTTGTATTATATAGTATATGGTCAAAGACCTAAGTTAATTAATTAAAATGAAAACCACAACTCGCCAACTCAAAATCTCGCCATAAACTCGGTAACCTAAATATTTAAATGAAAATCATAGCCAGGTTGAGTTAATAGTTATTCTTTTAATAAATAAACAAGACAGTTTATAACACAAGTCATATGTACATATGTTAATTATTATTAGGCATGTTCGGTGATAAGTGCACGTTTCCGCTGATTAACATATAGCATAAGTACAATATGTTTCATATGTATAAGCTATAAAAATACATATTGTTGAATACGTATACGAATAAACGAATTGAATAATTACGTAACACACAAAACTGGACTCATTTTGTAAATTTCAACATTTGTCATTAGTTCACATTAACCAAAAATCTACCTATAGGGATATGTTGTCAAAAATATTTTATCCATTATGATTTCAATCCAAAGTCGTCTACGGCTGGACATGAACCTCCCTCAATAGTCGTCACAACTTTCGGTTTTACAATGCTTGCAATTCAGCGGTTTCCCACAACCTTCATCACGTTGTCGGTCCACCTTGTTACCACCACCTACGCGGTCACCATTCGAAAACTCTTCGACCCCATCGACCATCCGAGCAATGGTCCCCTGCCTACTGCCAAATCTAGCAATTGTAATAGTTATGTGACTTTAGTTTTTGTGCGTATTCTTCTCATTTCGGATTCGTGCTGTTTGAGTGACCTTAAACTTTCTTATGTGGTTCATATATTCACGTGTCAACGATAGTCGAGTTTAAAATGTTGTTCGATAATGGGAACGCAGTCCGAAATATTGTCAACATAAAATTAATTATATTTCTAAGTGTATCGTCGATATTAGAAGGCTACAGTAAAAGCTAGTTTATAGAAACATATAAACGCAGTCAGTACAATAGTTTCAACGGTACGGGCATTGTACGACGCGACATGCCGAATCGTGTTCGGTTCGCGAGGGTGAACAATTCCCGCTATTGGCAAGCGGACGTTACAAAAATAAGTGAGAGTTAAGTTTGGCCCGTCTAATTTTGGATTTAACCTTTCCGAGGTGGTTCGCGCGTTCTATTTATACCAGAGTAGTCGGCTACGGCGTCGCATCCGACCGCAACGAGCTTTGGTTTCGGGAATGCAAATTTCACTTCCGCGCGCGCCTGTCTACTCACCTCATCCAACATCACCATCTGGATGAATACCATCATCAATTGTCATTCGTTCCTCACTGTTGTCATTTCATTTCTTGTCCCGTTCAACATTTACTACACCGATTGTTGTAATTTGCCTTTCGTCTAATTAAGCTGTGGTTTCATATTTGGAATTCATATTTTTGCTATATATATTTTTGCTATATATATGTACTTATTTCAAGCTTTTTATGATTATCAAATACGAGTAGATTATAGTTTTGAGTGTAAAGTTATTATCCCTACATTATTTATAATATCGATTTGTATGGTTATGTTAACGAATGTGTTTATCTGTAAATTTATAAGCCTTCGTGCTTATAGTTATGCTTCACGTTTAGAAAAGGCGAACATTTTTCCACGACGTGAATCAAAGTTTTTTTTTTTACTGAACGTGTTACTGTGACATTTAATGGTTGTTTGAAAACATAAACGTAAGTATTAATTCCTTGTTGTAGCGGATATTATCAATTTTTAAATCTATGGTGGTAATAATAATTAGAATAATAATTTATAATAGACTGTAATCTCAAAAAAATCCCAAATCGTCTTGAAAATAACGCTCACGGAGTCGAAATATATTGAGAATACGAGAAAACAAACAGGAAATCTATATGCTGATATGCTATAGTGGTGCTTTCGATCCTTTCTGGAATAGGGTAGTCTTGTTTCTTAACCTTCGCAACGAATGTTAGATGGATATACCGCCTCAGACAACACTTACTGTCAAACATTATAAGTATAATATAAGTTATTATAATATAATTATAAGTTGTTATAAGTATACATAGTTAATATATAGTGTGGGAGAAACAATGGACTGACGCGATGTCGCCTTGAACCCGAGCGCTGATCTCAACAACTGCCATCCTATTTGTTGTTTTTGATTTGTTTCACACAACATTCCCACACGTACATCCACAAAACACGCAGAGAAGCTAGTTCAAATCATACAAACAGCGGTACAAAATGACACTATAATATTAATTAGTAATTTCCTAATATTTTATATTAAATTTAATAGCTACCTGGTTTATTTGTCATATAAATAATTAATTGATACATTTAATAAAAGTTTAATTTTTTTTTTACTGACTACACTGTTTTTAGCTTTAAGAGCCCGGAGCCTCAGACGGCTTTTACAGTTTCATCGGGCTTGGGGGCGAGCGAAAGCTAGACAACAAGCTCCAAGGGTGCCAAAGCGGCCGAACCTTGGGCTGTTGTCGGTCATGCGAAAAAGTCACGATCTGACTAAATCCCTATCCATGGAAATTCGAGCGAACTAACTATACATATATATACATGTTCCTGCCTTCTGGGAGGAAGGAAGAAACATGTATATATGTATGTATTTATTAATTTGGCAATTTTTGTCTAAACTATTAAAAAAAAAGGAAAAAAGATACCTTACAAAACCTATGTACCTGAGTGATGTGCATGTGTGTGTGTGTAGGGATGTAGTGTAATGACTGTATAGTGGTATCTAGTGAATGCAGTGTCACTGCATCGCGCGAGCGGCTGCTTGACTCAAGGGCTTCAAGCCGATGGATCAGACCTAGGCTTGTTAGCACGTTGACTGAAGGTCCGAGGTCAGATGGTTGAACTAATGGGAGGATGACCGGACCGTGGTCCGAGTCTAGTTCGTGTTCGACTTGTATAAGTTGTAACCGAAGAGAAACACCTTTGAGGAGCGCCACATCAAGAACTGTCGGACGACAGATTCTAAAAAGTTGATTCACCCATCTAGGTATTATATATTGTTATGTCCGCGAGTAATTAAATTGCCATTTGACAGATGTATCCATTTCCATGAAAATATTTATCTTAGGTAACTTGTCTATAAGCGCGTTGTATTCAAAACTAACGAAATGTCTTCCTTAGATACTCATTATTAAAAGGGTGGAACATTCTCGACGTACTTCAAAGCGAGCCGCGCAAGACCTTTGTGAATCATGTATTATTTCCAAGCATTAAACTAAAATGGGTAACTCGAGCATAGACTCACCTAGAAACCGATAGTAGGGTTAGTTAGTATTTAACGAGGATTCTGAACTTTTTTTACAAACTGATTCGATTTTGCCTCGATAGTGGCAATATGTTGTTCCGTCATCATTATCTGATGCGAAACACCGGAATTGTAGAGGTTCGTCTGAGAATGAACAACGATTTTTATATCTATGGTACCTATAGCATTTCCTGAACGATATATGAAATTTTACACAGTGTACTTATCTTAGTATGATATCATTATTAAGTGACAAAGAGTGTTAATTGTCCTGACTCATCCATCTGAATCACTTTAGAATTAACCACTCCGCTGACTCATTTACTTTTAAATTCTCTAAACGATGACCTCAATCTTAATAATAATTAATGTATAAAATCGATTTACAGTATGGATAACTTATACTAATCGACTTTAAAAGAGAATTTCTGGTGTAAGTAATTTATATTCAACGCAATAATAATTTGATATCACTATCGACCTCCACATACGCATGCATAATACATATAAACAGAAGTGATAAAAACTTATAACTCTCTACCAACGTTTTATTTACCACTGGCTTTATAAGTGCTCTCGAAAAGGACGTACCGAAAACTAGACTGCCGACATTTTACAATGGGTATGGTGGTCGCAATGCAGTGAGAACTATTTTAAGATCTAAATAGAATGATCGATTCTACGCATCGGCTATGTTCGGGAATGACTATTAAAATTCTTAATGCTTGATTTCATCCATTTCAAATCTACAATACAATGCTACGAAAAAGATCTTTCAACGTAACTATCTATCTAATCTATCTAACGCGATCAATTCGTAATGATGTCGATTACTAGTTTCTACTAGTACTACGTAACATATCTGTAAGGATCCTGATACCATACCAAAAAATGATAAAACGTGTTTTATCCCGTAACCACAACTTCAAGAAGAACTTCTGTATAAATTCAAATGTTTTGTTTCTCATTTAATGTATTTCTTAAATAAACCTAATGCAGTAATCGAATGATGACGTTTATTAATTTTGATTTTAATAATGTTAATGTAATAAATTTATTAATTAGAGATTTTTTTATAAACCAGTCTTCAAAAAGAATGCTTAAGCCGGTAGACTATAACGTAGTTCCACACAAATGTCTTGAATTCACTACGTCTCCTAAAATTAGGTCATCTTTCGAAACTAGATATATGCACACCATTGACATTAGTTTTTCAACGATGTTCAAAATTTCGTCGAAGATAACAACGCCCAAATCGATGTTACTAACACTTATTATGCTAATTGAATTCCAACTTTTTTAATATAATGCCTGAAATTAGACAACAGTCAGTTCTTCACTGTCTTCCATTTGTTGCCGTTGGTTTAACATCCTGGCGGGCTTACCGCAAAAAACAAACCGTCGCACCTCGCCGGCAACTGTCACAACTGAAATGACGCGCGCTTGTAGCTTACTGCCGAATTTACTGCATACCCCGCGGCAAAAACCCGCCGGCATAGTGTGTTGATAGTAGCCTTAAGAGATCTTCGTTTCGAGTGTTTTAATAATATCTTAATTACACATCAATATCTACACCGTGACCCTAATGAGGTAGGCGATAATAAATTGATGCCTTCCATATTTTTTCTACGTATCGTCGTTGTCAAACCAATATTTGCTTTGTGCACTTTTTGGAGATTTTGTCATTTTCACTATTATGACTAGTTTACCTAACGAAACTTTTGAACGCTACTTCTATGTGACTCTAAGCATTATACGTTGAACTGTGGTCGCTAACAAAAATATGCTATGTGCATCAGCCAGAATATTGTCAAATAAAAACTGCTATGTGAAAACGAGCACATAGCATATTTTATTTGACTAAAATCAAATGTAATGGCTAATAAAACATCTTCGAAGTAGTTATTCATAACACAAGTGTTTAATTCTAAATACTATGATTGTATTACTATTTTATATAAACAATGTAATAATAACAAAGGGTGGATATCAAAAACTCTTTGTTCTTAAACAATATTGCAATATGATAATAATTCTTCACTGTTTATTTACATTTACCCACAAATATTAATGCTTTAATGTACTATCAGTCCTACCTACATAAATTATTGACGAGTAAATTAATTAATTCATTACCCTTATTAGCCGTCGGTTGATTAGCTTTGTGATCTTGTAAAGTATGTTTTGTTAAGTTATAAATTATAGTGCATAAGTTGACAGAAAATAGTTGACCACTCTCAAGTTGAAAATCTGTTGCCAAGCACCAATAGGTGTGTTCCGGCAGCTGCACTTGAGAACCAGTCTTCCACTATGTTTAGTGTTATTATCTTGAGCAACATCGTCACTTAACATCAGATGGACAACACTACGCCAAACCTACAACGATAAAAAAAATGTTTAAAAGAGAAGAATTAGGATGCCGCCAAGAACTACCAAATGAAACAGTTCCTCTGAATCAAGATCTTTTGAATTACATTGAGAACAATCAAATCAAATCAGTAAGTACCTGTATTGTTTGCAAGCGACGATATCATACCAAACAGCTATCAAGCCCCTCTTTTTCATCAATTTAGAACCAAACGTCACCGTTTACTGGGTAAATAATATATGGGGTATAAGAAAAATTAAGCAAAATTGAACAAACTGTACTTAAAGAAGCCAAGATATCTGAAATTTCTTTGCAATCACTCTTCATTTAATTTTTTTTAAATTAGTTTTCAAAAATCTGCTTAATTTTAAATTTTACAGGAGAAAGTTTTTATTCAATATCTTAAAGTTTTAGTTTTTGCACATAGCAGATATTAGTTTGCCAACGACGATATACTAAATAAAATAAAATTATTATTGGTTATTTTTATTGCTAAACGATCTTGTGGTGAGCAACATGATTAGAGATGACTTGGAAACTACAAGGCGTAATTTTAGCAGAATCTGATCGTGACTGACAGTAAGCAGACAAGGTGTAACATCGCTTCACACAACAAAGTAATTGTAAACTACTAAAGCCATTGATTTATTTTAAATTTGAGTTTGCTTTGAACCTCCAATTTAAACCATTTCCACGTAATTTCATATTAATTTTTACCAGAGCGTTTATATTAAAAGTTGTTTTATTAACTCATAGTTCAGCGGTAACTGGAAAGTATCTTTTTAGATTGTTTACGGAGTTTACTTTCACCAGTCGGAAGTGGTTCATGAATAAGCAGCCAATATTCCTATTAAACGTTTTTTTCCCATATGGTTTTTTTTACACTATAATATACTATATATTATAATAGATTATAATGTCGTGGAACTAACTCAGACGCCAGAAAGCCTCACCAGATAAGACTGATTACAAACATTTGATAGCGCACAACTGCTTGTTTTAAACGTTTAACTAGACAATACATAGGTCAATTCATTTATAAACAGTTCCAGTACGATTCTATACATGCATACGCGCAACAAAACAACAGTGTACATTCCACTTCAACTGTGGAAACAATCATAGCTACTCAACTCCCCGAATTGCAGCGCAATGAAACTGCCAATTAAAAAAAATGTATATTCTCGGCTTTCAAATTTAATGTTTGATTACGATTTGCGTTGACAAGAATTACGAAAAGAAAATTAAAATAAATGATTTAACTTTGATCGAAATACTTCAAACCGCAAATGCTTTTCGTTAATAAATTGAATGATTTTTACTCCAACACTTTGCTTGGATCATCACTACGTTACAGCAATATACTGTTCTAGTTACTTTTTACTGAACCTTAATATATTATCTCAACTCAATTGTTGCACTGTTGGTGTTTCTGCAAAATCTACAAACAATTAGAAACAAACCAAAACGTCTACTATGACGTTGGAAACGCAAGAGTGCGTTCCTTATTCAAGAGCAAGGAAGCCGAGTGCCCTTCGGCGTTATAAACAGTCTGTAAATAGAAGTATATGAGTACCATCACTCCTACTTAGTTAGAAGTAACGCTAATGTGATGAAACGACTACAGGTGAAGCACGCGAAGCCTTACAAATGCGTCGGCGCGGTCGGTCGTGGCAAGGACGCGTGACTCAAAATGGCGTCAGCGGCAAACCGTTTAGCCAACCGCCGATACATTCCATATACGTTACTACATACATAGTTTATAATGAATTACCAGCGTGAAGGTTTACGTGCGAGCTAATGATATCATAAAGAAAACTTCAATCATGTTCATGTAACAGAACGTGATGCTAATTTCGTAGAATCAATAATGTCAATTAAGAGGCGAAACTTACTTTCAAATTTAAATTTAAAACTGCGAACATAAAGAAGTATTGTATTGTAGGTTCAGCCTCGTTTACGGCCTGACATTTGTGATTCAATATTTATGACGGATTATGATGTATGGGCAAGATGTTATTTTCGAGAAAGAGAGTATAACTAATGTAATACTTAAATGAGATATCAAATTTCAAAATAAGTTATATTACAATATTTAGGTATGATTAGATTCATAATTAATAATAATAAAATAAAACTATGTCAACAACTTAGTGGCATTATGACGTCAGTTGTAAAAAAGGCAACACAGTGAGAAACCCTAGCCAATAAAATATAATAGTTCTTCGAATATGGTGTGTTCTATTACCAGGACATAGCTTTCAAATAAAATAAAACGCAAAATGGGTACCTACAATACAACCTATAATACTATAATAATTATGACATTACAAAACGTCATAATAGCCATTATGATTGCACGAGTTGATGAAGAGCACCACGACGGTAAACAACTAAACGATAACAACTTACATTATTTCTTATTTCCAAAACTATACAATTTGTTAGAGAAACATGCGGAAATTTGTGCAGTGCTGCTGGAACGAGGAAATAATGGTTGAGTCATTCCTCACTGGGGTTACTGCACCCATTACGACCTGGTATTTATGAAGTTTACTGTCGACAAAGCGAGATCAATACGCAGACACTGTACATCCAAAAGTACACTAACTAACTTGGACATAAAAACGGGCAAATTACCAAGTAGAACTAAGAACAACCCAGCCACTAAGCCACTTTGTCTAGTTACCGGATTTCGGTTTTAATGAGCATCAAAATGCATTAATGATCACTTCTAAAATGGATAATTGAAACAATTATGTTGATAGTCTAAGTAACAATTGCACGTAGTTTAAAAGTAAAAACGATCTCACTGACAACTCAGGGACTTAATAAGACGCAATAAACGTTCCCGGAAATAATATCTCCCCATTCTGATGATACGAAAATATAAAAAAGAATAATTGTCTATGTTACTCACTCAACCCATTGCGATAATGGCATTTATAATCTACAAGTTGTACAGAATCGACGAAGTACAAGATACTTCGAGATCGAGATACACAAGATCAGAAGTAATTAATAAATCTCTCTTTGTTGATAAAAGGAAGTTATTTGCAAATTGAAATGAATTGAACATCCGACTGAATGTTTACAAAATTACGTGAAATTACTGTCGCTACATAATAAGTAAATACGAGAAAAACAAGAAAGGCCGATGCTCCTTACTCAGATACTAGTACTTATGCAAAACCACGACAAACAGCCTGGCTCATTGCCAACAAAAGATGCAAACTCATTAGCTATTTCACAGCGATTCCAGACGACGCGATACAGTGGTTACGTGGGATTGTCAACATTGTTTCCAACAAGAGTTGTATCTGATAACATCTAAGAACGTTTACTATTTCGAAGGCGGTAAACTCGGGTTTTATTGGTGCTCAATAATCTTAGAACAAAAGGTATTTCAATTGGTGTTTTTTTAATTTTCCCGTGCAGAACATATAAATTGTGATTAATGCCTCGTTCTTCGGATTACATAAGTATATAAACTTGTAGTAGCGCGACGCCAAGTGTTCCATTACCACGGTTTCAGAACTGTAATTAATAAAAACAAAACGCACCCAGCGTCCTCCTCCCGCACGCCATCTATAACATATAGTGTTCGATTAGTACGCGTAAATTTATTTGTCTTCGCATAAAAGTGTATAAGATTCAACAAAGAATACTGGATACGGAATTATGAAGAAAAGTTAACGAACATTGTTAGAACATCTAAGAAACACAAGACGGATTCGTGTTTTTTAGAGGCAATTTCCACTTTGAGATCGGAGGAAAGTACTAATGTACCGCCTTTTTTCGTAGTATTTGAGTTATCTGAAAGATTCTTATACTGACAAACTATTGATTGATTTCCTTTCGTAGTGAAAAGAGGCGCACTGAAAATATATTTTGACACTGAGCTACCTACACAGAGTACATTAAATATACTGAATACTTGTATCTGAGGTTTTTCCCCTTAACGTTGTCAGTACAATAACACAACAAATTGTATAATATCACAATAAAGTGAATTATAAGGCCTACGTAAGGTTGTTCCCCTTTATCTTGTAAATGCAATATTTAAAATTGTGATGAATCCCGTACTGATAGACATGGATAAATCTATATATATTTTTACCATTTCATGGGAAGAATGGTACCTACATTAAAATTTTAGGACATGATCGAGAAGAATCCTTCAGGTTTGTTTTATTAATATTGTTGTGAAAGACTAATGTCTTGTACATATGATTCTATGACCTCTAGAATGTCTGGTTGAAGAATAGTACCATGACATTATAATGTGCAGATGGACACTCTGGTTGCCACAATATGAGACAAAGTTCCCATATAAAGATACCCAAAAAAGAAGGAAGCCGGGAAATATCTGAACCACCTTTGTTTAGTGTTATCGGCCTTAGGCTTTAACCTAGGTTGAGGTTATTATGATTAATAATCAGTATTACATCAATAGTAAGTATAAAAAGAAACTTAGCTGGAAAGTTACTGTGTTATCAGCATACATTCAATAGAGATAGTACAAAGGATCTGGTTATACCATCTCTAGAAAGATAAACAAGTATTACCTTACAAATATTTTAACAGAAAAATAAATTATCTTTGTAAAATGAATAACTCTTATTACGAGTTCAATTCTGGTGTAACAATAACTTTCACAAATGATCGCTTTATAATTCAATAAAAACCAGAGTCTATAAAAAATCAATAATCTAGTTTAATATTATCAGAAATGGACTAAAAGTCTTAGAGACTATGCTAGCAGGATTTTCTAAGTACCTCTATCATGAAATTATAATAATCCACATTATAAAGTAAACTATGGTACTATGGTAGTTACGAGAAAATAATTAAAGTAAAAAGAATAATAATCTTATATGAATAGATACATCTCCATAAAATAGCAACCAATTTTATTGATTTTCAGTCTTTTTATGCTGGGTCTATGAGACTACAGATTATTTCTGTGTTCAGTGTCCTGATTATTTTTTTCTCATCTTTGAAAATAATGTCAGGTGAGTATAAGATTAAATATTTCTTTTATGTATTATTCAATATGCACAAGATGGTGTTAATTAAAAATATACTTGCTCATTCAGTAAGACCTTAATATTGCATTACATGTGTTTTTTTTTTACAAGAATAATAATGTGAACTCTCAAATAAAAAAAACTTATAAGAAGGTTGAGAAAAAAATATATAAATAAATATTATATGATTTTTTAAATGCTGCTTAAATGGGAACTTGTATTAAACAACCCAATGCTATTTAAGCTAATGATAAGGCGCCAGGTGCTCAGTTCTAAAAATACTGTAAGTATATGAATATCCACTTTCCTCTATATGTATATATATTCATAACTATAAAAATTAAAAGATAAGATATATTTTACCATTTTCAAAATTAATTATGATTATTATGCGTTTTTTTTATAAACCCGAAAAGTAGTTAATACCGAAGTACGATACGTATGACACAATTACAATCGAACTTCACGTACAAGGTAAGTTACTTTGATTATTAATTTTATTATTCTCTAATGTACCACATCGCACAACTTGGCCGTGACACTGAACTATGTTTTTTATTTATACATTGAAAACTTATAAATAAACATACGCGGTCACTAGTATTGGGTCAACACCCTTTTTTTGTGTAAAATGAATCAGACACATTGATTTTACACATTAATATCAGAGCTACTATTTATATAAATAGTATTTTACATTTTGTTACATATATTCTACAACTATTAATGAAAACATCTCAAGAAGTTGCATTAACGATGACCGAGCTGATTTAATTAGACTAGCTCCAAAATAGAAAGAGGGAATTGAATCAGAGCGTGATTCAGAATCGGAAAGGGCAGCCTGCATCGGGCCAGCAATTAGAGCGACAGGCACAACCACTGGGTCAGCGATTTGTACAATGTACGGGGGCGGAGCTTCTGGTGGAGCACGGATGGGCCGATCGATAGAGAGCTTGGCGAGCTCCCAACTAGCGTCTGCCCGTCCACGTCGCGTACACACTACCACGATTGTAAAATTATTATTCGAAGCCATGTTTTTCAAATTCCCTTTTGATGTGAACAATGTCAATCGTGATATTATTGCTTGTTTCCTTTCGAAAGTTTTATAATGTATGAGTGATGCTTATTGAAATTCATTATTTATTTCAACTGTGCCCTATATTGGGTTTAATACTGTGTACTATGGACGTTCTCATAACTAATGTTTATAATATGATTGATTCATGGTAAACATATACTGACCTAATGCAAACGTTACGAGTTTATTGATAGCCACTGCAATATCCGGATGGGATTGCGTTGGAATTTATTAATGAATTCCGATATGATCGAATAGATCATGGTCGGATATCATATTTATATAATCATAGCTGTGCCCGCGGCTCCGCTCGCGTGGACTACAGAATACCGTCGGTCGAGCGCACGCACGAATCGTGCTGCCCCCGCTCAAAAGACTGAAGACAAAAATGCTTATTGTGAGTAATCCTTAGAAGATAGATTATGCTATCGCCTACTTTTTTGTAGGTCTTTTTAAGATCTACAATTATGTAAGTACATTCATTTGGTTATCTTGTATGATTTACGCAGAGTAAACTATTTAAACGCCCCAAATGCGCCTTTTTTCTGAATTAATTCTTAATTATCGACACTGCTTATTTCGTATAATACTTTCATTTTATAGAATACTAGCTGTGCGCGTGGATAGCACGGATAGCACGCCGGTCGAGCGTACGCGCGAATTGTGCTGCTCCAAAAATGCTTATTGTGAGTGATTCTTATTAAACATTTGCTTTCCCAGACTTTTTGTAGGTTTAAGATCTACAATACTGTAGTACATTAATTTGTTATCTTTTATGATTTACCAGCCATTTAAGAGCCCCAAAAATTTTATTTTTTCCGTATTCACCATTATCGTCACTGCTTATTTCGTATGTTACTTTATATAGCAAAATATATAATTATCAGGTCAGATAATCTATCTATGTATCAAAAAAATAACAATGTTAATCGTATCAGTGGTTTTCGCGTGAAAAGAACATAAACGAACGGACAGAGAGACGTTAGTTTTATAATATGTATAGAAGAAGATATAATGTAAATGGCATCGTGCCAGTGATACGTTTCGGGTATTTAATAGAAAACAATACAACATAAATGCATTGGTATAAAACTAAATCCATTATCAAACAACGTCAAACCAATCAAATAAATATTGAAGTAAATTTCTCGTTGGTTCTTTTTTATTTACCACATTTATGGTAACTCGATTTTACAACTTCTATCTCACTTATCGAGCTATAAACATATCCCCCCCCCCCAGATTAACAGAAAATTGATTATGCGGCAAATAAAATAATAATGTATACACGATTCGTCTCTACGTATATTTACAGATTAATTACAGCCTCTGTGAGTTGATAAAGAAACCTGGCAATAATACACATAAATGTGCTAACGGTGTAAAAATACCACACACACACTGATATAAATAGTCCATCATCTAATCTAATTAGACCGCAACACCCGATATTATAAAATCTATTTCTCAGGTTTTCTTAGCAACCAGAGATATCCTTCATTTTCAATTTGGATTTTATATATATATATACTAGCTGCGCCCCGCGGTTTCACCCGCGTATAATTTAAGAGAAATCGCTGTTTGATGATTTATAATAAAACAGTATAGACAATATTTTTATCGGTCAGACAGAGTTATGCGTCACAACTCACACGACCCGTTCGTACCACTACACATATAGACATAGACCCGAGCCGACTGTTGAATTAGTGTTCAACATTATCGTCCAAATTATGCTATAAAGGGCAAAGATTATCTACATAGAATGAAATTTGGTACACACATAGTTTATAATCTGGATTAGCACAAAGGATACATTTTATCTCAGTAAAGACCCAATTCTGAAGTACACGCAGAAGAAGTCGCGGGCACAAGCTAGTAATGCTCATAAATCACTTTTCAATTTACAATATTATTTGACATAAAATGACTATATACTATCACATACGGTAACGCGGACTTTTTTAGATGTGTTAAGGAGCAATATTTTTGTAGAACAAAAGTAGTTCTGGTGATGTTACTTCCGACTTACTTAACAAAAATCTGCTATCTGTATCTGCTCTATATATATTCAATATTTACGAATAAAAAACAACTATTGTGTTCATTTATTTCCAGACAATTTTGTTTGATGAACAGAGTTGTTGTCGATGGTCGAGAACTATATTTTGAAAATGTGTGTTCATGTGTGGGGTACTGTTCGTATTATATTAATTTTTTATTTTTATAATTTCTTCGACCTCACGGCCGAAATTATATGTGGCGTCGGTGCTAACGCAGCCGAACCTTGATCAGGCCTACTACTCTAAATCATATTCAGTTTATATTCAATATATTTTTAAATCTATTTAAAATGTCCTGTAACATTACTTGTTAGTGTACTTTATTCTGTTGGTTTATTAAATTTACGAATCTGTTTAAGTAGTCGACAAGATGTCTATTGTTTGAGACGGTATTGCTAGTGTTTACAATAATATGTTTAATTATCCAATAAATCATACCGCCGTACATAATGTGTACAAAGTAACGCTATAACACGACTGGACATTTCTGGATATGCAAACAACACGTCAACTCAAATGATTTATAGAGAATAATATTATTATTTAAGAGACGTTTACCAGAAACAGACTTCACAGTACCTTCTTGTTGTGCAGGACATCGAAGGTTACCTTATCTCTACGGTGGTTAATTTATGTGTCATAATAAAAATTGGAAAGACTTGTTCCTACAAAGAATATTGTGAGTAGAGATGTCGAAGTCCTTAATGATTGATTTTATTATGAATATTTTTATTAAATTATTATTGTATTATTTTTCTATGACAGACTAAACAAGCTTGTGACAAACAAACTAATGATGGCCATATCATATGATATGAATTTAGTATCATTACGCAAAATTTAACTCAACGGCTTCTATGAACCGTAGATAGAAAGTCTTGCATTAGACTGAAGGCTGAAAAACTTCGCGTTAAAAAACGAATCTATAAATAGATCCACTGCCTGCCATTTGTTACATTAGAAAAGGCTACAATCCTTCATGCATGAGGTCCGAGTAAGGTTGCCTACTTATTTATAAAAGAATAATGTATCAAATTCTATGAATAGGAAAAAAAAGAAAAAGTTAGAATAAATAAAGGTTTTTTTAAATTTATGTTTATTCTATAAAAATCATATTTTTGGATGCTTTAGCACAGTATAACAATTCTTTTAGTTTAAAAATCTAAATTTAGATTTAAATACATATTTGAACGACCTCTTTCTTCTCACCGCTTCAGATTCATTTACGAAATAAGATATTTTTTACATTTTGTAAGTGCCTAGATGGATTTTTAAGTATTATATTGCCATTTGTCAACAGTATTTTTGTCTGAAAACTCTTTATAATTATTAGGTCGTCTTTGTATCTACAGTACTATGCTTTTAAGTAGTAAGTATCGATAAATAGCGCACTAATCCGTTTTGCTCATCACAGTAAAGGCCGAAAAATAAAGTATTTTTGTATACTTAGTTTTATGCAAAAGTATATTTAAAGAAAATAAAGTAGGAACAGGCCGGAGTGGTCCGGATAAAAATATTTTACAATCTCTTATGGTATCACATGAAAGCGAAAATATTGACTACTGGTAGGAAATTTACCTTTATATGGCAGTAAACTAATCTTTGTAATTATTCAAGTTGTAGGTTCTGTAATAACAATAAAATAATACCCTTTCCTGTTATGTCAAAATGTAATTATGAATAACCATTATCTTTATATTGTTTTCCCGTACATAGAGCAAAACATTAAGTACTGGTACTGACGTTAAGCGAGAATAATGATTTAATGATACACGTCTGCGGTTAGGTCGCTAGGAAGCTAGTTGCTACTTGGCTTAGCTCTCCTATACCTATTTTAAACGTTTTATTATAATAAACAAGTGGAAAAACAAACTGTGTAGGTAAGGCTATAATTAAAAACGTGACACTATTTGATAAGTTGAAAATAAACTTGGTTTACATCGTTATAACTGTACACTAATTTATTTCTATTATTTGCCTTGTGACAATGTTTGTTTTTTTCCTAGCTTACGACAACTTCTGATATCCTTTAAAAATCAATAAACATTTTACTTATCAAAAGCATAATATATGTTACCTGGTCGTATTGATGACTAACGTAAAATGATATCCCAGAATTTTAAATTTTATTATTAATGAAAACAACAGTTTTTTTTTTACTTTTTCTGATAAGTCAAATTATGTACATAGCAGATTTTGCAAGCGCACCTGTGGTTTTTTTTTTAAATTAAATGATTGAAACTTTTTTGCTATAACAAATTCATGTAGGTATGTATTTAAAATCCTAACGCATGTGGAGCCGCGGTTGACTAGTGAGGATTGGTGAAGCCTTGGTCGAAGGTGAGGAAAACAAATTATATTAAAATTCAATTAATTGTATAGTTAGTCATGGGACACTGATGACGACATTGGGACGTGAAATAAATACCCAACGGGTCTAGAGAAGTCGTTGCGATGTATTGTTACTATTTCTATTTAGGTCGCATTACATTAGAATCCGGTATTGATATTAAGCATACGAAAAAGATAAACATTCACTTATTAATTCCATGACCATAATATAATAAGCAAGTCAGATTGCAAAGAATTCGTAATGTGATAAAATGATGTTAAATTCAGGACGGCCGTTGCCACTTTAAGGTACAGATTCCGTTGTCAATCATTAATTCCCATGACAAGACCGGGCAATACTAGATATCGTCGACATCGCATGTGCTGAAAATGAGAATTTAAATGAATTAAAATTAATTATACTACCTTTTATACCAATTACGAAGGTAGCATGCCGATTGTCATTTTTATGCCAGTGCTTAAAATAACAGAATTATTATAAAAAAAAATCAATTTCCTGTATCATGATCGTATTCAAGGTGAACAGGCATAAATGGAATATTGTGTCCGTTGAATGTCGTCATAACAAAACGGCAACGTTCCACACACGGATGAAGTCATCGACGGATCCGCAGAGCCAGTGTTGTATCGTCCTCATTAATAATTGCGATAAACTTGTATACTCATGAACGTCAATAATGCTCATTATTTTTCAAAATAAAAATCACTAAAACATATCAATTTTAATCAGTAGTATACCACAATTTTTCAATTTGACGTGGTATTTTTAAACAAACTTCGATTGCCAGACGTAAGGGAGACAATAAAGAAAAGTTGACGGTATCATATTAAAAATCATTGCATCAACATAGGTCAAAGTTCAAAGGGAATCATCGACCGTGAAGTTTGTAATGGAGATAAGCTATCTACAAACACGAGGCAGCGCAGCCGATGGCGCCCACCGCGCAGCGCTTCAACCGGCTGCTAACAATGCTAGCCTATTTTTACCAAGACAAAAATTCATCGTCAAATAAAACCGAGCTGACTTTGCAAGTTTCAATCTGGCATACGCTTGCTAATGAATAAGCCCGATTAAAAGTGAAGATTTCGAGGAAATTGGAGAATGAATATTAAAGAATTACGTCCATGAAGTTTTTTTGCCGATCACGTAAAACACGCGGACTCTATTCAGATAGTGATGTGGCATAAACCTCAATAAAGTTGTTTTAATTTTGTTAATTTTTTCATAATTAATTCTTGTCCAAATCAATTTACTTCTAGGATGAGTTTTGTTAGTACTTTGCGTCAATACGAGTAATATAGAAACTACAGTATCCGAGATGTAAGCTGATGAATGCGTATTTCAGTGACAATGTATATTATCGATGAAAATTAGTTTATATATTAATGACAGTTAAATATTGATTCATCCAGAGGTCGCACGGGGTCAACTGGAGCGGACAACTCGTGATGAAAATATATCGCAACGACGCAACGCGAGCTAATTGCTTAGTTGCATACGAGGGTTCGCTTTTTCGTTAACGAGTTTATTTTTTTTTCGAATTGACTACTTAGGCCTTAGAGGCCCTGTGGAACCTTTGCGGCTTTTACAGCTTCACCGGGCTTGGGCCGTTAACGAGTAAGGCTTAGCATTCATTATAAAAGCCCGATAAACAACTACGACACAGATAGTTAGGCGTAATAGTCGATGGGCAACGTAGCGATTCTATCGAGAGTGATGGATCTTGAGCTCGAATCACTGCAAATGAGACATTACGATGATAGCTTAGTTTTTTTTTTTTTTTTTTTTTTTTTTTTTTTTTTTTTTTTTTTTTTTTTTTCGAACTGACTACACTGTTAGCCTGAGGGGCCCTGGAGCCTTTACGGCTTTTACAGCTTTACCGGGCTTGGGGGCGAGCGCTTAGGGCACTCAGCCACGAAAGCTAAGCAACAACATCCGAGGGTGCCAAAGTGGCCGGATCTCGGCTCGGACTGTTGCGCGTATGCAATTAAGTCGCGATCTGTCTAATTCCCTATCCGTAATCCGATCTAAACTAACTATACATATATACATGTTTCTGCCCCCTGGGAGGAGGGAAGGAACATGTGTATGTGTATTTAGTGGTCTGAAAATTTTTGTCTATTCTAACTAGGCAAAAAAAGAAAAAAAAAAAGGTCCCTTACAGAACCTATGTACCTATGTGTGTTGTGCATGTGTGTATAATGCAGTGTCATGTATGGCTGTGAAAGCTAGTGATTGTGCAGTCACTTGTATCGCGCGAGCGGCTGCTTGGCTCAAGGGCCATCGGACCTAGGCTTGAGTTGCCGCAGAGGAGGGCGGTCGTGGCGGGTGTGCGGGAGCGAAGTTAACCGTACGTCCCCTGCGGAGGGAACGGTGGTTTCGCGGGCGTGGGCGCGAGCACGCATATGTTGCGGGAGCGGACGCGTAGTAATTATTAGCTTTCTCGATGTCGTCGTCGGGATCGACAAAGAGATTTCGCGGACGGCGTTTATAACGTTTGGCAACGGGGATCGAGTTGTCTGGGACGTAGTTCACGGTGGATTTTACGAGCGGGTTGGGGTGATTCGAAGCGCTATCGAAGTATCTCCTGGTGAGATATTTCACATAGGCTTCTATCGAGGGAAGCCTCATGTCCCTGTGGAGGTCCATGTTCCTAACGAAGGCTGGAGGGTCTAGCAGGCGACGGAGAAACCGATTTTGGACTCTTTGCATGCGGACAAAGTTATGTTTGGACATATGTGCGAACGCTGTGCAGCTATATGTCAAGATCGGACGGACGCACATCTTGTATAGTGTAAGCTTATGTCTTAAGGACATTTTGCTTACCGAACTGAGCAGGGGTCGCAAGCGGGAAAGGATCCAGACGGCCCTATTCCGGACTATAGTAACGTGTGCGTTGAAGTTAAGCTTCGAGTCGAGGGTGACACCCAGATATTTTGTCTTGGTGGCCCAAGGGATATTTCTACCGAATAATGTTAGAGGTCCTACCGTGCGTGGTAGTTTACATGTATGTGGTTCGAACATAATCGCGGCGCTCTTTACCGGATTAATAGCTATTCGCCACATTCGAAACCACTCCCCGAGAGTGGTTACGGCACGTTGGACTGCGCAGGCGAGATTTTTTCTGTGTCTGTTTGACGCGTATATGACTGTGTCGTCAGCGTAGAGCCCTACCTCGACCCCGGGGGGCTTCGGGAGGTCGCTGACGTACAGATTGAAAAGGCAAGGCGCCAGAATGGAACCTTGCGGGACGCCTGAGCGTATAGGGTGGGCGGTAGATAGTACTCCTTCCACTCGGTAGTGAAAGGTGCGGTCGCGTAGAAAATCATGAACTAGGTGAACTAACCTATCCGGGACTTCTAAATGGTGAAGCTTGTGGACCAGTCCGGCGTGCCAGACCTTATCGAAGGCCTTGGCTACGTCGAAAAAGACCGCAAGCGTGCGGGCGGGAGCGATATTGCTCTTGGCGAAGTTACTCGTGATGTGCTCCGTGAGGCGGTGCACTTGATGTGTACACGAGTGACGGGCGCGAAAACCGAATTGTTCGGGCGGGTATAAATTCTTGTCGTCTATAACGACCTTGAGACGGTTCAGAAGGATCCGCTCATAGAGTTTCCCTAGAGTGTTTAGGAGACTGATCGGGCGATAGCTATCGGGAAGCGAAGCTTTTTTGCCGGGCTTGCGAATACCTATAACTATAGCTTTTTTCCAGACGGCTGGAAAATAGCAGTGGGCTATGGCTGCATTGAAGATGCAGACCAAAAGAGCTATGAGGTGATCAGGAAGAAGTTTGAGTACTTCATTCCTGATACCATCAGGACCGGGAGATTTCCTAGGCTTAAGGCCTTTAATGATAGAACAGACCTCATCTGGCGTGACCGGGGTTAACGTTTCCGCGGGGGGAATCAGCGTGAGTTCCTGAACGGCGGTCTCGATAGTTTCGATGTGGGCAGTGTCTACGTTGTCGCAGTTTGGGGAGCACTGGCTCTCCAAGCTTGCGGCAAGGCATTCTGCCTTATCGTCGCTGTCGAACGCGAGTGGGAGATCGGGGCCCCTTTCGAGGGGCGGCATCTGGGCGGAAGCTTCTAACTTCAGAGAGCGGGCGAGGTTCCAGTAAGCCAGATGGGACGGCTTGAGACCCTCTAAGAGGTTATCCCACCGGTGACCTCTGTACTCTCCGATGCGAGTTCTAACCTCTCTCTGAAGTTGTCGTAATCTACGGGTGTTATCCCTCGTCGGATAAGAGTCATGTGCACGTGTCGCGGCGTTCTTTTCCGTGATTAACGCTCGTAAGCCGGGGGGGAGTATAAAACGGCGTTCGTTCGCCGCTTGCACCTCTCTCGAGGCCTCCTTTACACCGGTTTGGAGGTAGTCGACCAGGGAATCGATGGCTAAATCGGCGTCTGCAGTTGACTCCAATACGTCGGGGATCCTAGCTAGGCTGGACGGGGTCGCGTTGTCGGATAAGTAGCGATTTAAGATCGCGTAGTCAACTATTTTGACTTTTGGCGGACTGGGGTCGAACGGTTGCCCGAGTTGTAAGATAACCGGGCGGTGGTCGGAGTCTAGTTCGTGTACGACTTCTATAAGTCGTAACCGAAGTGAGACACCTTTGAGGAGGGCTATGTCAAGTACTGTCGGTTGACAGTTGTCTTGAAAGTGCGTGGGCTCTAGCGGTGCTATGACGTCAAAGCCGAGCACGTCGCATAGTAGTTCTAGTATAACCCCGTTACGGGTGTTGCGCGGGTTGTTGAAAAGGGTGTGACCGCTATTGAGGTCGCCTGCTATTATGACTGATTGATCGAGTGAAAAAAGCGCCTCCAGATCGGACTGAAGGAGTCTTTTATTCGGGGAGAGATATGCAGAGACAAGCGTGATTGACGGATGGCCAGTCATGCCTATTCTACAGACGGACACTTCCATATTGGTAAGTGCAGGAGGGTCTATTGGCATGCAATAGAGGGAACGCTTGTAGTAGATGAGCGTGCCGCCGCCTCGGGTGGCACGGTCATTTCTAACTATGTTATAATTCGCTATCTTAGGGTCGCGCCTACTGGGTTTTAGAAGTGTTTCTTGTACTAGAAACACGTCTATCTCCCGTTCCCTAAGAAAGGTGGATACTAAGTCCCGTTGTGGAAAGAGGTTTCGCGCGTTAAAAAAAGATATGTTGAGGCTTCTAGGCTTAATGCGTGCCATTGATAACCGATATCTATTTCCCGGCACGGGCCAGGCGCATTAGCGTCGCTGTCATTAGGGGGAAACGCCTGATGGATTCGCCGGGGCCGTACTCAGCGACGCACTGTTCGTACGCCAGTACTTCCTGAGGGTCATGCTCGCGGAAGAGCATGACCATGTAGTCAACGCCGCGGCGCGTGTTGACGGGCGGGGGGGCCTGAGCCTTAGGAGGCTGAGGGCGGGGAGTGGAGACCCATGCTGCTTGAGGGGCTCGCATGGCCGGAGGGGGTGCGCGGGGCGCGGGGGCGGCTGCCACCGGGGCGCTGGAGGGGCCCGGGAGGCTGGGGAAAGCCTCTGGCGTGAGCAGGGGCTTTGGCTGTCCTACGGCGGGACGTGTCCTCTGAGGAGGGGTGTGTCGCGTAGGGCGCATGGGTCGCGTAGGGCGCGTGGGGCGCGGGGCACGGGGACAGCCGCGATAGTTCGCGGGGTGACCTTCGTTGCCGCATAGCACGCAGCTCGGAGGGGTAGCCGACTCACGAGTGCGCGAGCACTCGCTCGTCGCGTGGTCCCCGAGGCACTTAACGCACCTGGGACGAAGATGGCAGTTGCGTGCCGAATGACCGTACAGCTGGCAGTTGTGACACTGCGGAGGACTGCGATTCTTGTGTGGGGGCTCTACGGCTATTCCGGAGAGCTCACACACTTTCCTAACGTTAAAAATGGCTCTGCCCTCGGGGGTCAGTTCCAAAATGACTAAGACCATGTCGAGAGGTCTGTTTTTTGATTGTCCGCCGTGCATTCTGTGCACTTCGCGGACAGGGAAGGCCTTGGCTAAGAGGTCAGTTTTGACCTCCTCGGGTGTGATTTCCACCGGGATGCGGCGGATTACAACCCGGAGTTGACGTTCTTCCTCCAGGGAGTACGTGAAATATTCTAGGTTGCTGTCTCGGAGCAACCTGGTAAATTGACGGTGTTCGTCCGAGGTGGAAACTTGGACGCGGATACCGTTGGCCGTGTTACTGGCCTGGGTGTAGTGGATGCGGAGTTCTCTCAGTTTCTCTGAGAGTTTTGTCCAGACCGATTTGTTCTGGACCGTGACGGGGGGCGGGCGACGCGCCTTTCTGCCGGCAAAGGTACCGGCAGGCGCTGAGGGCGCTGCGGAGCGGGGGGCGTGGCTATTGAGCCCGGTTTTTTGCGCCTTTTGTGGGCGGGACTGAGTCTCCGGAGACTCGGGACGCGAACGCGGTGCCCGTTTGGCGGGCTTGTTTTTTTGAACGAGGGTGAAGCCCTCGTTGTCTGTGCGTATTGCCGTGTCCATTTCGATGGACTCGGATTCGGGGTCCGGGCTAGCGGGAGAGTAGCTGTCGTTTGTTGCTACAAGCGACGGTGTCTCCGCTTCGGGGACTAGAGAAGAAAATTGATTTTTAATCGGTAGCGCAGAGGGCGCTGGGGTTGTGGCTTGAGTTCCCGGGGAACGCGAGCGCGACGATGGCCGTTTGTACGGCGTTTGACGGTGAGCGCGGGGTGCCGTTGAGCGGGAGCGCGGGACGGACTTCTTGTTCGTCGCGTGTGGCGCGGCGGGGTCGCTTGTGGGCTCGGTGCCCTGAGCGATGGCAATGGCAACGGCGGGTTGCTCGGCCGCGATGGCCCTATTATATTCCGTCCAGAGCGACGGATGCAGGGTCGTTGCGAACGCTTTGAAGCGTTCTAATTCAGGGTTTGCCATTCCGGCGGTGGCGGTTGGGCGGGCGGGGGTGAAGTTAAACCTCCCTGCCGGAGAGGCAGGGGGGTGCGCCGAGTGAATTTAAACGGCTATCCCGAGCCGTGCAAAGGGACCTGCGGGTCACGGTGTAATGACTCGCAGGAAAAGAACCTACCGGGCCCTACGTGGAGGTCCCTATCAAGCCCGAGGCAGAGAACGCAGCCGGTATAAATACCTAGCTACGCCCAAACAGACACTCGGGGATGGATGTGTAGCAGGATCGGAAGGGTGGGAAGGAGACACTCAGGGCTTGACTATGACTCTATCAAGGGCCAAGGTTCCTGAGCCCGACCAAGTACTATCGTTTGCCTCTGAAGGAGGCAACCGAGGGGCGCTTGGGTCACGCACCCACTTGCCTTCTGTTGACACCGAGAGGTTTCCGGCAAGCGACCACTAAAGTGTGGATTTCGACGAATAGAAACAGTTGCACTTAAAAGTGCAGTTTTTGTTTGTGTAGCGCTACACAATGGGTGCGAGCGAGACGGCGATACGCAGGTGCGGCGCAGGTGCGATGCAGGTGTGCAGCAAAGCCGGTCGGTCGTAAAACTTCACAAAGGCGGCAGAGAGCGGTTGTAAACACGTCCGTTCCCGCCGGCGGTCGTGATCGGTCCGATAGCTTAGTGTTAGCGTGTTCATCGATGAAGGAAAACATCGCGTCGTGATGAGACCATAGCATGGTTTTAGGTCGTTTTCTAATGACTAGCTCAACTCTTAAGTTCAGGTGTGTCCAGGAACATGCACTTGAGAGCCAGCCTCCACTCTCTAAACTTAATAATGTATTACCTTTTAAGAGCGCACTACCACTTAACATCAGGTGTAGTCAAACGTTAAACCGATAAATTGTACAAAAAACTAGGGCCAAAAAGATTACGTTTCCTTGCTATCCCATAAAATAAATCACTCAATTCGTAATGTTCTACAACTTCACTCTGTCCATGAATAACCAATTAAAGACGCTTGGTGAAAATATAATAAAAAAAATAATGTCAGTTTTTTTTCTATAGTATGATAATACATTACAAAGTTGTTGTTATCTAGTCAGCTACCGGGTTTTACAGCCAATTTAACAAGTGTTTATGATCATAAACTCGTTCACACGATCGCATCTATAAATACGAATATTAAAGAGCCAGCGCGGAACGTGTTAACAGGCGCGAAAAAAAAAATATAGATAGCACAATCTTGATGCAAATATGGACGTCGATAATCCAAACACCGAGCGAACACGGGGGATTACTCAAAGAGCTCTACGTGGACCAGTAATATGGATAATATTTCCTAGAGTTGCAGCGAACCGACGCGACGATCTGTGGAGCTCGTCCAATTACCTCCCTTAACTCTCCGAGACGGCAAAAGCGTGGCGCCGATATTGATCCAGCCCATTCCCTCACAGCCACGGCGTCAACGACTACACTGCCGTGCAAGGGAAAAATATCCTAGGTATATTATGTTTGTAAAGTGATGTTTTTACTAATACATATTAAAGAAATTTAAGTAATAAAAAAGGTGTGTGTGCGATTCTCACACGATAGAAGTGAAACTTCATTTTAAAAGACATTTTATTTTTTATTTTAACAGTGTGCAATACTCGTATACATACACACCGACATTTACTCTCTCGCTCTGACTCACACAAAGAGGAGAGACCGATAATGTGCGTTAAACGTTTAACATTTAACGCTTAGAAGTCGCATAAGAAGTTTCACTTCAACAAATCAAAATATAATAATAAAAATAATTCTTCAGTTTTTACAGTTTGGCTTCTATGAAGTGGTTGTATATTTGGAACATTTCATACTGGCCGACATTTACGGACCACAGTGGGTGCTGTTCTACGAGTATATAACCCAGTTAAATGTTATTGACAAGAACACGTACGTTTTTTTTATCGTTATAGGTTTGGCGTAGTGGTCACTATCTTACCTGATGTTAAGTGACGATGTGGTCCAAGATGATAACACGCTAAACCTAATGGAAGACTGGCTCTCAAGTGCAGCTGCCGTTTGGCAGGTGGTTTGCTGGTGCTTGGCGACAGATTTTCAACTTGAGGATGGTAGCTAGCCAGGCGGGCATTAGAAAATGCCCTACCACTATGCTACGGTTTTCTCACGATGTTTTATTTCACCGAAAGCTCAGGCTCATTGCAGGGATTCGAACTCACGTTGATCAACGCGATGTCCGTACACACTACCACTGACAAATAATTGCTTCCGTACGGTGGAGCGGAATATTTAATTATTTATTACATTGCGATATAAAATGTGCAAATGGCACAGTACTCAGTAGTAACAGTTCTCTAGTTGGCAAGAGCTTTTGACGGTGATGTCACGGACGCGAGACGTTGCGATAAGGAGTCGTTCACATGCGGGAAAGAGATCGCTCGCCACCGTCCCTGTTTCACACGTCGTGCTATTTCTAGAACAATGCTGTCGAGCATTAAACTGTGAAATGTAACAATTTATTTGATACTTTACAGAATGCCAATATCTTATATACATTTTTACTTTTTCTCGATACATAGTTCTCTTGCTTCCAATGTTTCTCTCCTTTGATTACTTTGATAAATACTCAGAACAGCAGTCATTTCACGCAGAGTGAAGCCATTAAGCCTACGTAGGTTGCTCGGCGCGTCAGTGTTAAAAATGAAGTTATAGTGCAAACAACTCCGGTAATTTTTCACAATATATGACTTATTGCGCAATGAAAGAATGTCACAGGTCATCACAATATCACCATTGTTGCGACATCCCTTTTTCCTTCCAATTTTGTCCTATTCCTTGGGGACATCATTGTATTTAAAATACGAGCGCAAATATGCCTCGTAACTGTTCGTCAAAACGAACAACATGGTAACGGCCGTCGCGGAACTGCAGTGATACAGGCGTAATGAATAATTTCGTGGTAAATTGCATAAGAGTATCGGAAACCTAGTGAAATACATCTTTCTAGTGCTCTAGAAGTGTTAAGACCGTTCAAGACGTGTAAGGAAGTTCAGTGTGCACCCTCGGATCGTGGCAGATACAACCAGGATACGTGGTGAGTCCCCCTACTGCTCCATTCCATGTGTCTTTCCAGTCGTCGCCTCCTGTTAGTTGTTATTAACCTGTATTCTAGCATACTACGAACAGATGCGTGAAATAGCTAGCTTGCTCTGATATACGGCCAGTACCGTCCAACCATAAACATTTAAATATCTTATTCAAGGGAAAGCTCTATCTATAACAGAAGATATAAATATAATATTTCACATTATTATGATAATTAGTTCTTTAATAATCCTCAGTGAAAAACAATCGTAATGACTGACACGAAAATGGTAAAGAAAATAGAACACCATGCTGCTATTAAATTCCTAACAAAATAAGAAAAAAATATGGCTGTTTATCACGATTCTGCACCTTCATTATCTACAATTCAAAAGGGGCCAAGTGAATTTAAGAAAGGCAGGGAGAGCATTGAAGACGACCCTCGCACGGACGGCTCCGTAACTGGAACTACAAATGAAAATTTTAATTAAAATATTGACAGAGATGTGGTCTAGGATGGTTCCTAGCCGTACCATACACAAAATTTATTCATGATCATCTTCATCTCTCAAAAGTCAGTGCAATTTGGTGCCGCGAATGGTCACGGCGCTTAAGTAACAAGTGCGAGTTACTTGATTATTGAACAAAAACGATTACTGTATAGAGTTTTTGGAGCTCTGTGGCGAAAATGTAATGAGTATTTTCGACCGTATTGTCACTGGAGTTGAAACGTGGGTTCGTCATTATCATCGTGAAAGTAAACAGGAATCCATGCAGTGGCATATGAAGGGTGCATCCAAACCATCCCTCCAAAGAAATTCACAGTGTTTTGGGATTATAAAGGAATCTTGTTAATCGAGTACAAATAAAAGGTGAAACCATAAACGCAGCATCTTACAAAACGACTCTGCGTAATTTTAAGGAACAATTATTAAATAAAAAGAGAGAAAAATGGACCGCCGGGGTGTTGTTTGTCAAATGTATAAAAAATTAAAGCTGAAACTGTTGGTTATAAAAATATCACATCACATGCAGGTGGGCCTAAGGGAGTTATAGCTCCAAGACGTGGTGGAGCTTGTTGCATGAAGACGATGAGAACGATGCTCCTCCGTCTTGTTTGATCAACGTTCTTAAATCAAACAAAGTCGATGAGAATGACCACCCGTTACCGCAACCGGCGGACGATACTCGGTTGGACTTGGGAACAAGTACTAGCAAGCCGGTTGCAGTAGCGGGCGGCAAGCGCCAAGGTCTCAATTGAATGCGTATGAAATCTTATAAATGGCGTGCATACCTCAATACACCAGTTCGTACAAGTCTGATGGTCACACCGCTTTGCCAATTCTATGATTAATAATGAATGATGTCGTGAAAATGACGACTTGCATTAACCGTCTATATTCTATCTCATTCTCTAACAGGCTAAACTGTATAAATGTATGTGTTTGTCTCAATCACATGATACTTCGAGATCCAGCAAAAACATGCACGTGATATTCGAAACGAATCGGAAATGTACTTTTGACTAAATAGCATTTGGCATTCTATAGAATGTCGGCATTTTATACCTTTTCTATAACATATAATATCAGCGGGATTGCCGGGTTGTTTATTATAGACTAGCTGTGCCTGCGGCTCCACTTGCGTTGACTCCAGAATGCAGACGAACGAGTGAACTTGCGAATCGTGCTGCCCTCGCTCAAACGAGGGAAGACAAAAATTCTTATTGTGGATGATCCTTAGAAGATAGATATATGCTTTTTTATAGGTATTTTTAAGATCTACAACTATGCAGAACATTAATTTGACATAACTCATATGGTTTACTCAGCGTATAAGCCATTTACGAGCCCCAAATGAGTATTTTTTCGAATTGATTCACCATTTTCGTTACTGCTTATTTCATATGTTACTTTATCTTACAAAATATATCCTATAACATGGCCAGATAACATAGCTATGAATTAAAATAAAAAACATGCAAATCGGATAAGTAGTTTTCACGTGAAAAGAACATAAACAGGACAGAGCGACGTTGAGTTTTATAAAGCAAAGCAAAACTAAGCAAAGCATGAGAGTTAATTGAAGTTTAGTTAGTACTGGTTGATATCTGAGGTTGTCTTCGATGTGTATTATTGATGGAAGGGTATTGTCGTATTTGTTCCCACTTGGAACACTTAATATTGATTTAATATTGGTTTAACGTTTGTGACGGCGCGGCGCGTCGGCGTATAAATTGAACTCGATTAACGTATCTTTATTATTTATTATGTTAAAGAGAAGATTAAGATGAAGATTAATCAAATCCGAGTTAACCTGACATTTACTTGTACAAACTTTATTCTCGCTATGATTTGAAAAATATGATTAATTATTTAGTTACTTTCAAGAGTTTTTACAATTCATATTAAATGTGTAATACAAAGGGGTTTCGTTCATTGTAGGAAAAGGAACCACTGATAAAGTGAAAAAAACCTGGTAATTGTTCGACATTAATACAATTGAATATAAGTAAGGAAACGGATTCTGTTATAATAGAAATAAGTGTCTATCAACTACGTTAAATAAATTGTATTGACTATAGAAAATAATCCTTAGTAACAGAATAATAGAACAATAGAACCGTTGAACGTGGGTGTCATGTCCTTCTAATCTAGTTGCTATAAAAACAAAATTTAAAAAATATAAACTATTAAATTATCAAACAGGAAGGGTGCACCCGCACACGCAAGCAGGAAAATGTTTATCGGAGTGTTTGTTTCCCGCGGCATTGCCCGCCCTCGCGCTCTACCTACTGCCGCGCGGCGAATTAATTCGCGTCAGCCGCCATTGTGTCCACCCGGATGTTTCACTTATATGTATTATTGTCGGAAACTAAATATGGATTATGGGGACGCTTGTGCATTCTGAGCAGTTTCTACATATTCTACTGGAATCGGTGATATCGTCGCGGATTGCATTTAAACACTATTAACACAGATTACACTAGCGGACCGCCCCGGCTTCGCACGGGTATTTAACAAAATTCAAAAATTATAGATTTTCATACGGATCCCTAACTTTTTATTCTATCGCCTATGTTCATCAGGGATAATGTAGGATTATAATAGTGAAAGAAATTTTCTAATCGGTCCAGTAGTTTCAGACCATATTCAATGCAAACAAACAATCAAATCTTTCCTCTTTATAATATTAGTTTAGATTCGCATTGAATCATTTCAAGTTAAAGATGTCCGTCAAACCCTCTAATAATTACCATATGCGCTTCAGTAGAAAAAAATAAAGATTAGCCTGTAGCCTAATCGTTAAACCATCAAATTATGGATGGAGGATTGATTGTGATCTAGGTAGCTATATAGACAGTCGTCTTAATTTCAATTTACATATATGTAGATAAAATTGTCACCAAATGTTACAAAATGTTCTAACAAGTCCAAATTTTTAGTTTTTAACAGTTACATCCGTTCTATTCTAGAATATGACAGCACTGTCTGGTCGCCCCTGTATTCTGTACATAAGAATCGTCTCGAAAATGTACAAAATAGATTTTTATGGCATGCAGTCTACCAGTGTAACATGGCCAAAACTCTGAAATCTTATCAGGACCGTCTTAAACACTTTGAAATAAATTCCTTGGAGGACCGTAGACTATTTTTAGCCATACAAGCTAGTAAATGGATTGCTAGACTGTTCTCATTTGTTTAATCAAATAAACCTTAACACTCCTTATAAAATACCCAAAAAAAACAGCATATGTACCGTTTAAACATAAAACCTTTAAAAGTAATCTGGGCCGAAGCCTATCGAAACTGATAATTTTTATCAGCCTACTTTATCGTTTTAAATAACATAATACATACATATATAGACGAGGAATTTTTGTGACTTAACGATAAGATATATAATTTAAAATTACAGTAATATGATTATGAAATTTGATAATGTAGACACGTTACGCATACCCAGTCCTTTATCAGCAGTTGCGACATAATATGCATTCCATGAAACCGTATAAATACATCCTTGATAGGGGCCTAAAGAAAATTAGATACCTATTCCTTGTGATATCGAAGGAATACCGAACGATGGCTCTACTCGGTTCATACGGCATACCTAATTTTCCACGATAATGCCGAGTGATTTATTTATTTATTTCATTTATTTATTTATGATATTGGAGTCGACATATTTTGAAAATTTTAAATTCATACTTTAACAAATAGTCTTAATTCTAGAAAACTTGGGGCAGTTGTGTCATAATTTTTGACTGTGGTTCTAGAAATGTTATTTAGGGTTACGGTTCCAAAGTTTAAATGAACAAAAATCATAAAAATTAACCACAATAACCGAAAAATGGTTACAGTTTGACCAAATTTCTAGGTTTTTCTTAAATGCCCATAATTTCCAAACTGCATGGGATAGATTTTTTTTTCTGATTTTTCTTATGATGGTTACAATCAATCCTGTCACCCCGTTTCGGCTTGACGTTGAGTACTGGGACATCCTGTATAATTAATTTAATATAATTGTATTGTAAATAATTTTTATCATCACTATTTAAATAAATAAATGAAATCCTTTATACATATATGTATAAAAGAATTTAGAGTTTAATTATTATTATAGATTATTAGAAGGAAAGATTCCTCAAAGATATCAAATATATAAATGAATTGTTTTTTTTTTAATAAAAGCGAGGTTGAAAAAATAAGAAGACAATATGCAGGCAGAGGGATGTGTATTTGTAGGTGAGCTAGTGTGAAGTTGGTTTTGTTAGCAGCACAAACTAGTTATAATGGTGTCGCGTGTAATCCGAACGGTTTGTCTCGGTTCTTACAGAGATGCAGAAACAATTAGATCCAGGGCCGCAAGCCGCAACGCTCTTTGTGATATAAACTGCCGGAAACAAAGCGAAAACTGTTCGTCAAACAAAACCTTCACAAACACTACAAGCCAGATCGCGTTTCAGGGTAACCCTTTCTTATGAATTACTTTCGCATTAATATCTTTATTTAATAAATAGTTTTGAGGTCTCACGTTATAACTTGAACGTTGGACTTCCCAAACCTACATTTTATACAAACAGAGCAAAGAATATTAAAACAATAATAAAAAAAATACACTTCCCAGACTTTCGTTTAAAAACAGTTTCAAAGATATAAAAAGTCCAGATCAATGCATTAAAAACATCCGGGTGACGAACGAGACAGTGGCATCGGCGCGGCGGGTGATCGACACCAGTGTACCTACCGTACTCGCCGCTCGGTATCTCGTAATTTATCTATGAACATTGTCTCGAGGTGATGGCGGATTGATAACGGGCAATGTCAGGGTCGACTGCCGCTAGCGTCGCGATCACTCCTCAATTATATTACCTGTTCTAAAGTATACACAGATAAATCTCTGCCTGGCGTTAAGGCGTTTACTTTTCGATATACAAAAGATACTATGGTGGGTTTATTTGAAATCCCTTGAAAAAAAAATACCTTTGAGTTATGATATCTTTTCGAAATGTTAAATCCTCGTAGTTTAAAAAAAATTTTGCGTCGAAAAAAAGAATAGAAAAGGTTTTTGATGTGTTGCCATTTCAATATTTTCATGTTAATGTTACGTTGAATGAACATAATCATAATATCAAACGATATTAAAAATAGAGGTAGAAGAATTTATCTTTTTATTCTCAGGAAAATTATTAAAAAACCTTACTATGACTCACGGGAAGATATTGTCTGAAAATAAGCTTATTAAAAAAATAAAGTAACGATGCGTCCTGATCCAAGACTTTCTATACATTACCGATATAACAATTCATTAATTATGAATTAAGAACTTTTCTTATGAGTAAGATGGCGTTCGTGTTATATTTTTTTTTATATAAATGCCTTATGTTGCTGCTACGGTTGTTATTAACAACTAAAATATTAAAATTCTGATTCATTATCCCCGCAATAACCAGTTTTTATAAAAATGTTTCGTGAGAACGAGCTCGATTATTAATAAAAGATTATGAGTCGGCATTCAATTTTTTTTCTAAAAATGAATCATCCGTCTTTAAAGTATTGCATAGAAACCGGACATTAGTGACCGCTTTTTGGCAAGTTTTATTATATTCTAATTTCTAACAAAAAGTCTAACCAACAGAGACAAGAGATTGTTATCCTTAAAAAACAACCCTAGTACAAATTGACTACATGAATGAATACATTATCAAAATGAATATCTACTGTTTGTACAAGATTTTGAGTATTTCAACGGAATGTAAAAATAAAACTAGTTGAGAACAAAAGTGTATTATTTGAATTTATCACGTGAATCCTAAGTTATCATTTCAGTAAACCAAATTAAATAATAAATAGTAAGCTCCGTGATATCTCATACAATCGTTAAGTAAACAGCAGACAGTGCAAGCTCCGCGACTCGCAACTCCGAGTCAATATTAATACAGGACATTGTCTCGTGATAATTTTTAACAATGTAAACATAAATATTTTCGATTCTGCTATGTATCTTAATACTTTTTTTTAATGTCGTCCAAAGAAAGAATGGTGCATCATAAATTTTCGCCTATTACCTTCCGTTCTTGCATTACACTTGGTCTAAAACAGAAATACATGTATTTCCCTACAAACTTTTCGATATTTCTCCGGTTTGTATTTTAGTTAGATGCGCCTCTTTCCTTTACGACGCGGCGGCAAATATCGTAAGTTGTTTGTTCCTACTCTGGTATTACTACGAAATGTTCTTTGTAGAATAACAATATGCAAGTTATACACAAAAGTAAAAAGAATATAACACATGTACCTACTATAAATGAATTATATTTTATAAGGTACATTTTTATAAAAATGCAACATAAAGTAAATATTTATAACTTTTAAAATGTTTAGACACAATAGTTATTAAGACGGCTGTTAACTTTGTTAAATTAAATTTGTCAAAAGGAAAAATTCATACGACATCTGTAGTTCATTTTTACTACGGATACAAACAGGCACCTATAGCATAAAAAGGAAAACAAAGATAGAAAACGTATGTACATGCCTAAATATAAAAGTTATTTTTGGTTATCCTTTAAAATTTATAAATTTGCTTGCGGTCCGATTTTTCAATCCTCCAGATAAACTGTTAAATTAACAAAGGAAAAAAGTTACTTGGCTCTTTATCAGTCTGGTTATCGATTTTTCAATCGTCTTTTATTTCAATTAAGACTGGAGCGCAGCTAACTTCAAGGTGGTGAAACAAATATATTGCATAAATACACGTTAGAGCAGGACAGGCTATAATAATAATAAGGCTATAAAAAATATATAATAATAATCACACAAACTCTTGATCGCGTTGTGCTTGGGATAGTTTATTTAAGATGTCCAGCGAATTTTAAAACTGCTGTGATTCACTTGAGTCACTTTAAGATTGCATATAATCTTATTATATGAAAAATACAAACATATTATAGAAACTAAAATATTTCTGTTTCACGCTGATTTTATCTCTTACCGTGGTGAGTAAATATTGCACGTCATACTCTTTTAAAAGTATAAATCGACGATGGATTCCTTTAAATCTATACTAATATAATAAAGCGGAAGAGTTTTATTGTTTGTTTAAGCACATTAATCTCAGTCGGTTTCGAAAAATTATTTTTGTATATGATTGCCAAATTCACGTGGAATAGATTTCTAGAATTAGGCTACACCTCTCAGCTAGCCTTAAATATTGTTTTAATTAAGAAAGTCGAAACAAGCCGCGAACCCGAACTGCTTTATCCGCGTGTGCTGGCGTAATGATTAGTGATACGTAAATACAAAGTTCTATAAAATTTTTGCTACTTAGTACATCTAAAAAAAAGCCCTCGATACTATATGCATATCTCTTATACATAAGGCTCAATAAGGTATTTTGTGATTTTTGGGAATTATTATTAGGCATGGCATATTAATCCTTACGAACGAAAGCTACTTCATCATCAAGACATTTTTATGTACATAAACTTTGCCGTTTATAGCATGTTATTTGGTCATATAGTTTGGGAGGTAATGTAAAATTAAAATAATTCAACACTCGGCTCCGGCTATGACATTAGGTGTAGTGAACGAGCTGTGGGGGTTGTGACGCATGATCCTGGCCGCCCGATAAAATTATTGTCTGAAACGGAAGTATTATAAATCATCGATAATATTATAGTATTATAATCAGCGGTTTCTTTAAATATATGCGCGGGTGAAACCGCGGCGCACGGCCTCATATATGATATCAAATGATCGTCGTGCGTGGATCTGTCGCTGTTTTTTCTGTCACGTTGAATTATACATTTATTTATTATATTATACTCTTTGCCAGGTCGTCAATACTATCAAAAATATCTATTAGAAATTAATAATAACACTTTTCCTTTGTCATAACGCAAAAGTCAAGAATTATCCAACGTAAAAACAAATATTTCTTTTACAGCATCTGCCATTAAATCAAAAGTGTCTTGAGAATAACGGTTATCTGGCCGTCGAAGTGACAGACAATAAAGTTGTTCCTCAGGTAGTCGAGTTATTCGTGAATAGTCTTTCTGACGATTGAAAGCATAGATTTTGTTAGATACGCTGTTTGTATTTATTGTTAAATTCGAAACAAAACGCACAGACAATACTTAGTTATTTAATCATATGCGTTTATTGATAAAAAGTAAATCACCAAAAAAATTGTTTTTCCTTGGGAAAATTGAGATTTTCTGATTGATTGATTGAGTCTGGGAGGCACATGACTGGAAACGCCAATCAGTAAACGTGACGTCATCGTACAATATTTATATACACAGGTAAATATTATTCTTATTAGGTTATCTTGTGAAGACTAAAATTATTACTAAATGTAGAAATAGTGACTTCAAAATTATGTGTTGAAGAAATGTCGTAAGTTTTAACTGAAATTCTGGTATTAAACTTAACTTTGCACATAATACCTTTAACTTTACTTATATTTATTGAATGATGATGTCACGCGCGGACACATGAACATAATGCCGCGATCTTGTGGCATATTTTTATTTAATTAAAAAAAAACATATGTAATAAAGATGTAAGAATGTATAAATATTAATTCACGGATATTGTATTTTCAATATGTAAGTAAAGTGTTTAAAACAATTTATCAAAAGTTGTCGACTTCCGGTCTGCGATGGTGGTCGCTGTAATATTTAGTATATTCTGTACGAACACCCCTAACTGATATAACGGTAGTATAACCCGACTAAATAGAGACATTGCCATTTAATATAAGTAACTAAAAAAAGTCTATTTATTAGATCTTGTAATTTATCCACCAATATGGGTGCTAAAGAAAACCAACTATGAAGTATAATTATGTAAGAATAGGCTAAAAAAGAATATTATAATGACTACTTGGACGTTATAACTATAAGTTTCTGGCTCATTGTGTAAGACTCGAACCACTTACTTCGAAGCGATTTTCTAAGCCATCATCTTCTCAATAATTAAATTACATACAAGTAATAGTGACGTTGAAGTAATATCTAAAAACATTGCAGTTTCATGTATACGTCTCATAATAATTTAACCGCATTTTTATCTGGGCGTAACACTGTATAACTTGAGAGAGAGAGAGAGAGAGTTTCAAACTCGCAGAAAATGGGTTTCTATAATCTAAAACTGTGATAACGGACTGCCCTTTATAACGGTATAAAATATAAATACATAGTCCACTAAAGTGAGTAATGTGTTAATAACTAGGTCTGTAGTACATCCGTAATATGCTGCAGTGGTTTTATATCTGATAACGTTTATTGTGTCTAACGATTAATGACGACTATGAAAATATTATAGTATTTTAGAACTTCAACTTTATATTAGAACTTCAATCGATATCTGCCGTCTATATATACATGTATAATTACAGAAAGAATAGTATGCATAAAATTCTATAAATATTATAAGACTCACCGTCCGCGTCGACTTCGTTGATCATGTCTTGGAGCTCCGCTTCTGTGGGGTTCTGTCCTAGGGATCTCATGACGGTGCCGAGCTCTTTGGTTGTGATGGTGCCGTCACCATCCTTGTCGAACAGTGAAAACGCCTCTTTGAATTCGGCGATTTGTTCTTCCGTAAGCTGATCCGCCTGGAATTATACAATTATTGAGATAACCTAAACTCACTAAATTTTATTTTTTCAATTCAAACGACAAGGTGTTAATGACGTTCATAATAATTACTTATTTCGCTATACAGATTACCTATACAACTACATAGAGATAAACTTCGATTATACCGCAGTACCTCCATGATTAACCAATCAGATAAACAGGACAGTAATACTAATTTCAAAATATATTAGTGTTCGCCGCTAGCGACTCGACAAATACAGTCTTATTTCGAAACATTGCGATTCCGAGAAAATATTAAATAAACTAAATAATAAAACCTTGATTATACAAAATTACTACAGAGAGTAAAACTAGCAAATAATGAAGTAAGGAGCAAGAGTATAAAAAAGAACGTACAGCCATGACGACCATCGTCGAGGAGTATTGTTAACAGAAGACCGCGGCACACCGGTGCCGAGGTAGTGAGGTAGCGATAAGATAAAACGCAGAGATTATGTATAATTACCCAGCCGCACCAGCCCGCTCGCCTTCTGACACATCACGCTGCGGTTACTCTACAAAATACTGCATTGGCCCTTATCATATCAATGTAAATTATGATAATAAATTTATTGCGCGATAACACTCAAAGACTGTACCTACACATAATAAATGTTTTGACTAAAGTTATAATTTTTTAGCTGACGTCATTAATTATTTTTAATTCTTAGTAATGATTATCGTTAATTTAAACATCTATAAATTCAGCAGTAGTGATAAGATTATTTTGCAGAAAAATATGACAATGGATGAGCGCACTTTCACGCGTTTGATCAACTTCAAAAGTGACGTAATGAGGGACTTGCAGGGCTGGCCGAGTGTAGCCGCCGGAACACCAATAGTTGTTTGGCAACAAATTTGACCGACGCAGTGTCTGACTTTAGTAGCTGGAGACCGGAGAGGCCGGATTCGTCCAATAATACAGATGTATAAAGTTACTGTGTAACGAACATTGTATGTACTTACACGTGCCAGGACTGTTTTGCTGAAATACATGTTGTAGATAATGAAAACGTTTAATTTTGTGAAATAGTTTTGTTTTCTTTTTTTTTTAGGTTTTTAAGCAGACTTTTTTAAATTAAAAAATAAAATACGTAGTGTTTCCCAAAACATTTTTTTAATATAAGTTGTAAAGCTATAATGTTAGTTTTTCTGATTTATTTTATCCTATAAAAATATTGCAATTTTATTTATATATTATTGTATCCAAAAACTCATGTATGCCCGCGGGCGGCAAAGTGCTCCCCGTGCGATCACTCGCGTTTCACGGAAAGACGCGACTACTCTAGGGTTGTCTTATATGCGCCCTAAAAATATCACGTTCTAATTCCATGAATTATTGGAATGATAAGAAGCCGTTTTAGTTTTTTGTCAGGGTTGTATTTCCAATATCCGGACACAAGCCGGATAATGAATTCTATTTTTTTATTAATAAAAAATGTGAATAACAGAGGAGGTACGAAAACAGACTATTTGTAAATAATTAATGTTATAATTATTAGAATATGAAAATTATACGAAATTTTTTAGGTACATCTTCGACAACGAGATATTCTGATTGATCCTGTGTAATTCATCAATATCTTCGTAATGAGACTAAGATGTGCTAGGTGTAAAATATCCGCTAATATTTAATATCGTTAATTAAAATTTAAGTAAAATACACTAAGTTACAATAATCCTAACGTCGGAAAATACCTGATATTCGTATTTCTGCGATAATTCCAATAATCCATGGATTTTGGTCGTAATATTATTAGGGCGCGCATAAAAGGTCTTAAGCAAGAAAAAAATAAAAACGTAAAATAAAGGAAATTTAAATAATTACGTAACGGTTGAACTTAGCTATTTTGTAGTTGTTCTAAAATATGGCTTATCCACCATCTGTTTTGGTTTGATGATTTTATGAGTTTTTTTAAATATTATTATCAAAAAAAACGATATTATAAAATAAATTACTCAAAAACTATACATAATAGAAACGCGGGAGTTTTACCCTCGCATTTGAATGGATTCAAACTAAAGGAATAAAAAAGGAAGCCACAAAACACTGCGACATTAATTTATTTTCATATTAGTGTAAATGATAGTGATGTCTGGAAGTAACTCCGTCTCTGTGCATCCATTAAATTATTAATACGAGCTTCTTGCCAGTTCTTCTCGATGACTGGAGTGTTTTCAGAACCGGTAATGCTTTTTGACGTTCATAAATACCTTCTTGCGGCCTAAATTGAATTAATTATTTTTTATTGGGTTATTCTTCTGAGCAAGCCCTTACATTTGATACCCATATCAAAGGGGTGCATAAAAAATAATTGGTCCGTCATATCGGATTTAGAATGACGTCACTTAGGTAACCACGCATTATCATCCTAAACATGTATGCATAATTTCAGCTCATTTGGTTGGGGATAACTGTTTTAAAATTGATTTGTAAGTTTTGACCCATACTAACAAGGCAAGTTAAAATAATAGTAATAAATGACCTTTTATTAAAACAATTATTCTCTCATTATTATGTACTAAAATTAAACTAACTTATATAGAAAACAGTAAAAAGCAAATTTACCATCATTTACTAAATCACTCATTGTGTATTTTCAATCAGAATTATAGCCTGCTAGTGTTTTTTTTATCTTCCTTTCATATATCGACGGCTCCCACGCATAAAGTCGAAACACATTTTTGAGTAAAATTGTATTTTTGTGTCATTAGAACCTTAATATACCGTATTAAACATTCCTGAACCCTAATTACTGAATTCCTGAATACTAATATCTTCTATAAATCATGAGTTTTTGAATTACACAAATGAACTATATCAGTAACGTTTACAAAAATAGCTCTCCTGAAAAATATCGTTTTTTGCCTTACGACCTTATGCGTGGGAGCCGTAGATATTAATAAGCATAATGCAGTCACATCACTGGTTATTTATTTATATATATATATATATATATATGGAATATATCAAAGAGCACTTCATTAATCATGAGGAATATTTTTTTAATCAATATTTTTAAATACATTTTAAAGTTAAATCCTTTCAAACATATGTACATAATACATACAAAGAATTTTATATAATAGTATGGATTAGTTTGCAAAGATCTTTTTGTTATAATCTCTAACAATGCAGATTATGATCAGCCGTGCATGTCCACTAAGACATGTCAGTAAAGATTCTACAATAATAATATCAAAATTAGCTGTGCCCATGGCTCCACTCACGTTGATTACAGAAAATAAATTAAAAGCAGTCCCAAGTTCCTTACATCAGCTACCAGCCAGTGAAAATCCGGTCAAAATCAGTCCAACCATTTCAGAAATTAGCAAGAACAGACAACAAAAAATTAAAAATTTGTCTTTTCTCATAAGTATCTTGCATACCTTTATCTGCATTTAATAAAAAGTTGTTATTTTCACATTACAAACAGACACTTCCATTTAATTATTTGTATTAATAGATATATATTAATATTACCTTTTATTTAACAGAGACCTACTGTAAATTAAATGAGAACTGAATCTAAAATTTAGACAGACACTAACTTTGGTTAAAAATACCTGGACGGCTAGGCTAGAAACATGCAACTGATTTTATTTTAAATGTGAATATTACTATAATACGAATCAATCAATAAATATGCCTAAAGATTCATTTTTATGTATTCAAGGTATTATTCATAAACTGAACACAAAGTCAGCTTCAGCGTTGGTTACAGTTAAACTTTTCCTGTTGTTATGAAGATAAATCAATATAATGATTTAAACAATTCCATGTTTGCCTGATGGCAATATTATCTTTAAATAATGCATCTAATAGGCACTTCAATGAATAGTAAAGAATTACAAAAGTATTATGTACTTTTAATATTATAAAGCATACATTTACACTATTGTAAACAAATAAATCTATTAGATCCTGGAGACAATGGGAAAATGTATTTTTTTATGAATTATAGTTTTTTTGATTGCACCAAAGCTACAGATAGAGATTGATGATGACTCAATATACAATCACTTATATAAAAAAGTTTAAAATAATCTGGCTTTATGACACATCTTACAGTATATTTGTAAATGGTGTATATTTTGTGAAGCATCGACATGTTGTAATCTAATGAATCCAAAACTTAATTTAATACGAAAAATAAAGAAGAAAAATAACCTTGCAGTAAGTGATCTACACTGAAAGATTATCACAATTTCCATATCACATTAGTATATTATTGTAATTCTACCCACTAGTTTCCTGTCAATGAGCAATCTATTTAGTCATGTGGTGTTCGTAATTAATTCTCCTCCTACTTGTTAACATAAAGCGAAATTCAACCCTCAATTTTGTATATAATGACAAAGTTACGATTCGACGCCGTGATATTTCTTATAAAAATCATATAATATAAGGAGAATAGGGTCTTAAGACGCACTACCAGTTTTCCTTGATTGCTTTTGACGGACAACCGGTAGGAAAAGTATTATGTACCGAATTATTGTTACGAATACACTGATTGGAATCAGCTGCGAACTACCAAACTAGGTATATTATAAATGTAAATTTGCGAGAAAAGGTGCATAAGAACACGTTACTATCGAAACGGTTTCTCAAGTAAATGTGAATTCAAAAGACAACAAATTGCGTATGAAAAATATATAAGCGTGATGAGTCAACGGGCGTTTGACAGTTGCGACTCGACCGGTCGATCGATTCGCCAACAACAGGGCGCGACGCGACTTATCCACTGCGTTTAAATAACACAAAACTACTTGTATTCCGTTTAAAAGCAACAGTGCGCCATTTTTAAACGTCATCGACAGACCGGCTTCCAACAAACCAACGTCATAACACCGGCACCACCTAACATACTATGGCGACCGATGTTTCTCGATAACTTGATAACTCTTTAATAAAATGTTACGCTTCAATAGCACTGTTAAAAGCCCAAACAATTTGTCATCACAAATACCGAATCCCTGTCCCAACAACAAGACGTCGCTGACCCGCAATGCGGCAAATAACGGCCCTCACAGTAATATAATGGAGGCTGTCATCACTATAAACATCGATGCACCGAATCCCGAAAATATAACCAAAAAACGAAACCTGGCGATCCTCTGAATGCACTCACGATACGTTTCAGCAAAAATAACACTCACCATTGTAGATTAACTTGGATTATCTGCTACACTAAAAATCACAGAGTATGGCGCAAAAGCGACCGCACGAACCGACGATAGAAACGAAACTGCCGCCCTCACTAGCGCGAGCGGTCAAGTCAGTAAACTGACGACAGCTGTGAAATCGCGATCCGTTTCGAGCTCGACCTCGATTGTTCCAAATCGACTACTCGATTCGACGCACTCTCATAACTGTTTCGATTCTCGAATAGATTTTATCACTGAACCGAATAGCGAAAACTTTTTATATGTGAGTTTCTCGACCGTCCAAGTCCATGTCTCGGGACGCACGACACAGCATTAAATTTGTTCCGCAAAGGATAGTCGGTTTTATATCGGGCGGGTGCGGCGGCGTGAACCAGCGTTCGGCGCGCGCCGCTTGGCCGCCGCGCACCTGCAATGCGTCACTGCGGGGAGCGCCGGCGGCGGGCGCCGTGGTGCAATCAGAGCGCCAGCGAGCGCGCCGGCGACGGCGCCTGCTCCCGATCACCCGCTGCCCTAGTTCGTGGTCGGCGGCTAGGGCGCGCCGCAGTGCCGCCCGCAGACGACACTCGCGCTAACGAGATAAAGCGGGGGCGGGATCGGCCACCGCGCCGCACCGTTCCGCGTCCGAGCGCGGGTTTTGCCACCCGCGAGAAGCATTTCAAGCGAAAGTAAATGTCCTCGCGCATTATTGTTATAAGAATGATGATATGCCTTTAAATCATAATTATATCAAAGAACTTGGCTTTACAATGCCAATGTATCTAATAAATAAAAACTTACAAAATCAATTGAATAAATACTAACAAACCATTAGCACGTTCAGTTACTACCTATTTATTAATTTATGCACTAATTATTATTATGTATGTTATATGACCAAGGTTAATTAAGGGCAGTCCTTATGTAATTTTTATTATATTAGTTACAACTTTTTTTAACTTATAAATGTATTTTTTAATCGAATCTCAGCAAAATGACTGTACTCCACATAATGTTAGTAAAGTACACTATTAACAATATAATACATAAATAAGCCTACCACGATGGAATCATTTACTTAGCTACGTACTGGCGGATCCTAACAGCACACTGTAGTGAGTCAGTATGATAAGTTTTTTACCAAGTTTGTTGTGGTCGCGACACGGTCGACCAAAAGTGTCCAATCACGCCGCTCTAATGAGGCTGGCTTAAGCATCTCCGCATCACCCTCAACTCGAAACTTAACTTCAACGCACACGTTACTATAGTCCGGAATAGGGCCGACTGGATCCTATCCCGCTTGCGACCCTTGCTCAGTTCGGTAAGCAAAATGTCCTTCAGACATAAGCTTACACTATACAAGATGCGCGTCGGCCTGATCTTGACATATAGCTGCGCCGCGTTCGCACATATGTCCAAACATAACTTTGCCCGCATGCAAAGAGTTCAAAATCGGTTTCTCCGTCGCCTGCTCGACCCTCCAGCCTTCGTTAGCAACATGAACCTCCACATGTCGATACCGACGACGACATCGAGAAAGCTAACAAGTTTTACGCGTCGGCTTCCGCAACATATGCGTGCTCGCGCCCACGCCCGCAAAACCACCGTTCTCTCCGCAGGGGACGTACGGTTAACTTCGCTCCCGCACACCCGTCTCTGCGGCAACTCAAGCCTAGGTCCGATCCATCTGTATGGAGCCCTTGAGCCAAGCAGCCACTCGCGCGATACAGTGACTCTACATTCACTAGCTTTCACAGCCACACATGACATGACACTGCTTTATACACACATGCATAACACACAGGTACATAGGTTCTGTAAAGGACCTTTTTTTTCTTTTTATGCCTAGTTAGTTTAGACAAAAAATTTGAGAACACTAAATACGCATACACATGTTCCTTCCCTCATCCCAGGGGAAAGAAACATGTACATATGTAGGTATAGTTAATTTAGATCAAATGATAGGGAATTAGTCAGATCGCAACTTATTTGCATACGCGCAACAGTCCGAGCCGAGGCACGAGCCGAGCCGAGCCGGCCACTTTGGCACCCTCGGATGTTGTTGCAAAGCTTTCGCGGCTGAGTGCCCTAAGCGCTCGCCACCAAGCCCGGTAAAGCTGTAAAAGACGTAAAGGCTCCAGGGCCCCTAAGGCTAACAGTATAGACAGTTTGAAGAAAAAAAAAACAGCACTCTATTATAAGAATAACAGAATACTCCTGCTATGCAACACAGAATTATAGAGTACAAAAGTTCATAGAAAAAGTCCACTATATGTTGATCTAGGTATAATTCATATTTTAATCTTGACAGTTAATTTTGTTATCTATATTAGCGGCACGCTAATGATGCTCGTTTTGACACAATGCAATTGTAACGTGAAATGATAATTTATTTTCGAAAAAATATAGGTAATCAAATGCTACTCGTATTTATAATTTTATGAGCATTGACGCGAGTTTGCCGGATGTAGTAGTTATACTGGCCATCGATCCTATATGTGACGACCGTATTAAAATTTAAATATCGAATTTAGAAAAACATAAATGTCGAGTTGTGTGTAATAAGTAACTAATAATTATAATTCATTAAAGTTTCTGTCAAATGGCACTGTTTAATGTTAGTAAAAACGTGAGATTTGAGAAGATTTGTTCCCGGGACCATATTATAAAGGTAGTTAGACCATATTTATAGTTATAGTTTAGAAATCAGTGTAATAAATAAATTTATAAATTTTATGACTAACTGCACGAATAAAGAACAGCAGTTTGCTCCTTCAAACGTAGTTATTAATTTATACGAACCTTCATGAGCGGCCAAACGTCAAAACGGCCATCATAACGTGTCGTTTATATAGTTACAGAAAATAATAGGGTATATTTTATTAGATAAAGTAACATAGAAAATAAGCATTGACAATAATGTGAATCAATTCGGAAAAAAAAATCTCTTTTTAGGAGTTTACATAGCTTCTGCTGAGTAACCTATAAGAGATATATCAAATTAATGTTTTACATAATTTTAGATCTAAAAAAATACTTGCAAAAAGTCAGTGGTAGCATATGTATATTTTTAAGGATCACCCACAATATGTATTTTTGTCTTTAAAATATCCGGCGGGTGGCCGCCTTGTTTGGGAGCGAGGGTAGCCCAAGCCCGGTGAAGCTGTAAAAGCCGCAAAGGCTCCAGGGCCCCTAAGGCTTATAGTATAGTCAGTTCGACAAAAAAATATATGAGTGTAGCACGATCTAAGCGAGCGGAGCCGCAGGCACAGCTAGTATTTAATAAATCTATTTCTTTGTAGTCGCAAACCCATCATAACGGATCATTGGTTGTGAGGGGAGAGGACAATATGTTAAGAGACCTGCAGCACACAGTCACTCTGCGTGATCATGCATTACAAGAAAACAGTAAAAACGGATCGACGAGGCACTTGCATCTGGCTGGCACGCGACTGCTACACACATGATGAAACCCTCGTGATACCATGAAACCATAGTGACTCGTTTTGGTGTCACAGTGTATATAATACGTATTGTTGGTAGTTATATATAGTTAGTAGATAGTATAGTTACGTATTACGCATGTTTAGTGTGACAAGTCACAGAGTCTAGTGTAGTTCAAAGCTACCGATTGAAATAATGAAAGAGAAACTAAAATTAACCGGAACTAAATACAAATAATATTATAATGTGTAAATATACAAATTATTATAAAATATAGTGATAATAATATAATCGAAATAAATGAAAAATAATTTTAGAAACAAAAAAGAAAAATGTTCTTTATCCAGGTAACCATTGCGTGTGTCTGTTATCGGCTGAACTCCGCAACTAATATTAAACGAAGAAGACATTTACCAAATTGCCAAAAAACTGCGATACGTCGTTTATTTTATACCCGGCGGTTATTAAATGAATGGCGACGAGGTCTACGGCATTGGCGTGAGTACAACGCACCCAAGGACGGATTTACCTTAAGGGCAAATTAAGCAATTACCTGGGGGCGGCAGGTCATGTCCTTCATATGCAGGGGGACTTTGGATTCAAAAAACAATAACCAACATCAATCTAGTGTTGCAAGCAGTGAAAGTGAAAGTTCCGTTTGGACAATGACCATGTATCTATATCTCTGTCATCATACTAGGTCCCTACTGGAGTAGACAAAAATGATGGTGCGCGCTTCTAACTTACCTTACAAGTCTCTTTCGCTTCCTTGAGATTAATTTGACAGGCTACATGGCGCGATGTTAGAAAGCCGAGCCGCATATCTTCAAACAAGACTTTCTCTCGTGTAAGGAGCATTATTGTCAGTTTTGTATTCTTAGAGGTTTAATATCTATGTTTGGTTACCAGTGCTTAATAATTTCCCTACGGTTAGTACTTTTTTTAGAATTAACCGCACATCTGCACCAGTTGATATATCATTGATGTTCAGTGACTGGCATCTCTAGAAGTCTCAAAACCTTTGTAGTAAGTATCACTTCTTTACTAAATTATATTTTAATATATATAAATGTGTATATGCATATATGTCTTTTGTAAAATATATTTGTCACACATAAGTTAGTCTCGGATTTGTGTCCGCATTTTGTTTCAACACACAGATCTATATTTATTTTTCTTTATCATTTTTACATTCCACGTATTCAAAGGAACGAAGAACATCTTTACATTGAGTTATTATGTACTACGTACTACCTCAATGTATCTTTAAGCGTTATTTAGGTGTCAGTGTCTCTTTAACATACGCTGCTAATCAGTGGCGGGGCAAGACCTACATTTGATGTGGGCAAGGTATAGCTCGCGAGGCCCTCTGGTGGTGCTAAAAACTGATTTTACGGTATAACAGTTGAAACATCCAATTTTTATTCATAAAAAATGCAAACCATATTCTATGCCTTTGTGTGCCGTGTGGTCTCGACGCAGCAGGGGTAAAGTGTGTCAGCTGTAATAGCTATTTTTCATGAACGTTTCAATTATAGTAATATTTTTGATTTAATCATGTTGTGTGGAAGCGACCCTATCTCCGTACGTGCACTGTAATTCAGAATAGTAATGAAATTGTTATTATAATTCTAGAATAATATAATAATAATTATTATACGCCCGGTCGAGTTTCCTGCCGGCTAGCGGCTCGTCTATACGAAAGAGAGGTTATGATATTATTTTAACTATAGTCTTTTCAACCTTAATAAGTGTCTTCTTATAGCTTAAATCGAATGTAATATATTTCAATAGATTCATGTTCTGTACTGATCATTGATCGATTGAATAGGTACATCCACGTTACCGCTAGGGGCGCTGATAGTTAAATGCATCAGACAAAACAAAACGTTTCATGATATTTGAAGACTATATAGAAAATTATATTTTCAAAATATTACTTAAAATGGCAAAACATTTATGGAATTCGCTCGTATGGTATCTGTATTTAAAAAGAAAAACAATTTTGATGTAGTTAAATATGTTCGAACGTGTTTTTTTTTGTAATGTTCTGCTGGCTGTCTGCCACTTACCAGCAGTGAGGCCTGGAACAAGATCTTTTTATATTAGGAAAATAGGAAGTATCACTAATCTACCTGGTGTTTAGTAGCAGCTGCAGTTTATAGCTATATATGATAATCTTAAGAGGGTCGTAGTCCTTACGTCCTTAGTCGTTACGCTTCGTAATCCTGTACACAATAGAAAAACAAACAAGATATTTTTCCCGAAACTATAACTGATTAAACTTTCGCTATAACTCGAATATGCTGAGTGTTTATGCATCCAATAAGCGAATAGGTGTTATAGAGCCACGTCACATTCGTTCCCGACTGTGACCTCGACCTCGACCTCCGCTTTACGATATTTACGAGTTTTTGTAATAATCTTTAGGTTATAAAAGTGCGTGTTAGCGTCGTGGGTCGTGGCGTACGAGATTAGGTACCTACTTATTTCCTATGTTGATTATATTAAAGGTTATTTTTTTATCGGATAGTGTATGATCACTTCACGCCACAGTTCAACAGGCCTCATGTCATATAACAGAATGGCTCAAGATGGCAACGCTCTAAGTCTAGAAAGGGAGTTCATTCACACACAGAGCACACCGATATATATCGGCTGACGACAGATTTTCACCATGAGTTTGGTGGCTGAACACTAGAATATGTCTTTCCACCCTTATATTGATCCATACGGCTTTACTCCACAGAGCCAAAAACGCTTGTAAAAATCGTTATGCCATTTTTAATGATTTATCAATGACGTAACTAACCCTGTTTTTATGTAAGAAGTAAAATGAAGATAATGTCCTCAAAAGAATTCGAATAGGTCCTAAGGCATGATGTCGCCGCGTCGCGCCGTTGCCAACCTTAATTCAATTGGCAGCCAAGTCACTTGGCAACTCAATACTCACATAATTTGCTGAATTAGAACTTATATTGTAATATAGTGCATATTACTACTTCTTCTACTACTAATTCATATTACAACTACTTCATACTTTAAACAATCTGATTTTAGTTATAAAGGTTTAGTGACCAGTTAAATAATATTTGGTAAAGTAGCACGCACGTTTACCGGCAAATTAGGGTAGGTACGATAGCCATATTAAGACAAAACATTTTTGAACTACTTAAATCGCAGAAAAAGTTGCCATAGTTGAAATAAGCATGGCAGGTAAGTTATATATAATTAAACAAGATATAAATCACTCCACTTATTTTCCAATAAGACAACAGTGACCATCCCTCCTTACGGCCACAACAAAACTCGTAGTGGGAATGAGTAAGAAAATTAAGGATATTGTTTATTCTTTTATTAGGAACTGAATGCGAGAGGTAGCACACAGATACATTTCTTTGGAGTTTTATTTCTACTTGGGGCAGTCCGATTGCCGCAGGAGATCGCAGCCAAATATACTTGTGTTGTGTTCCTGTCAGTTTCCAGAGCTCCTTGGGGTAGGGAGGTTCAAGATCGGCAACGTAGCGTTCCTACGCTACTCCTACTAGCTCCGTAGCGTTCGTAGGCTACGGAGGAATCGTAGGAAAAGTATTCCACTTTAGTCACACTGTGATATTCGTTTGAGTAATATTAATTACCTACAATATGTGGAAAATAAAATTAACAACAATTGAAATACGATTTAATTGATTGCGTCACTCAACCTTGGTGAAGTAAGAATAGACAGTTTCAATTTATCGTCTTTTTATGAAAGGAAAGTAACAGACAGACAGTCACTTGTGTTAAGTGGGAACTACAGCCCATATTTATTAACAACGAGGATCCTAGTAGCCTGAGAAATGAATGAGAACAGTTCGTGTGCCAATTACTGAATTCTACAGACCAGAACAGAACAGAGCGATGACTGCTGCTTTGCTGCGATAATATCAGCGATAGTGGTCCTATCGCAATCGAACTTTACAAATGTTCTATAAAATAAAAGTTTGCTATAAGAAAAAGTAATAATAATGTTGATAATTCCGATCGAGTTTTTAGATAGATCGAAGTTGTTTTTCAAACCGGTGGAAGTGTTTTAAACGTTAATAAATGCCTTCTCGAGGTCTTAATAGATATAGCATATTTCATTTATATTTTGATTAATTTCTTCTCTTGATTCAATTCAAGTAAATAAATCCGTAATTTTTTAGGCTTGAAGTCACGTTTTCTACGAATCTCTCAGATATACCAACGTGTAACATCCGACATTAGATCCATAGTAATATAAACTGTGACTATAATAAATGGCAGAGGACCCTTATCTGCGCAGTACAATATTTCGGTGTCTCGTAAATACAGCTCAGTGCGTGGTTTCACTGTGACAGGGCGTCACATAAAACTGTCACGGCCGGAATGAACCCTCGCATAAAGATAGACTTTAGCACAAACATAGTAATCCAACCCCCAAGGCCCAGGGCCCAGTTTTATAAGTTTCAAATACGTTCAATGGTTTCGTTTTTGTACTGATTAGTTTTAGTTTCATCGCGTTTCCGCTAGGGGCACTTTTAGTGGATATATGAAAGGAATCGGATCATTTTGATCATAGTATTTAATAACTATCGTAATTATGAACACCAGATACTAAAGAACTGAATCATTATTTATTTGTACTAAATTTTATCCTTATGCGGGATACATTCAACTAATCAGCCATTCTACATCTGGCTTTCTCGAAGCTTTTTCTATTTTTAGGCCGGCATGAAATCGTGTCGGCTCAATGGCTAAAACGTCTGGAATATCGATCTACCGTCCACAGGTTTGAGCCACCTAATGTACTAATTTATCCTTTTCTTTTACATATACTAATTTGATTACAATTTTTGTCTAAACTAACCAGCCAAAAAAAAGAAAAAAGTTCCCTTACAGACCTATGTATCTAAGTGGTGTGCATGTGTGAAATGCAGTGTCAAATGTGTATGTTGATAGCTAGTGAATACAATATCACTGAATCGCGCGAGCGGCTGCTGACTCAAGGGCTCCATGCCGATGGAACGGAACTAGGCTTGAGTTGCCTCAGGAGAAGGAAGGCAAAGTTCACAGCCGCCTCTGCGGAGCGAGCGGTGGTTCCGTGGGCGTGGGCTCTAGCATGCTTGGGTTGAAGATACGGACAGGTATGAAGCGTTAGCTTCCGCGAATTTATCGCCTTGATTGGTGAATGTGTTACGCGGCTAACGTTTTACCTTCGGGGTGTTTGGGACTGGGGTGTAAGCAGAGCTGGGCAAAATACATGCTTTGCTTTAATTAAAATACAAATTACAAACTACTATCTCGCGTGTATTTAAAATACGAAATACATTTAAGTCGTGTATTTGAAATATAAAATACAAAATACAGTATGTATTTTAACTATTTTTATTTAAAATACAAATTACCAAATACAGTCCGATGTTAGGTTATGTGAATAGAATAGAACTAATCTAGCCGTGCCTATTAATCAGTATAAGAAGAATTTCCTTTCAAGAATACAAGATTTTTCAATGTACAATCAGACAAACCGCCTCTTGTTGGGGAATAAATAAAACCCGCTAAAGAAAACAATATTTCTACAGGTCGTTACTATTACCGCTATTGATCACTGTGAAATACTTTCCGAGCTTTTCAGAGCATTCATTGTTAACTGTCATGTCAACCTCTTGACAGCAAAACATGAAAATTAATTAATTAACTATTTTATATAGATTTTTGTCAATAAAGCGCTCAAAGTGGAAGGTTTTATTTTCCCGAAATAACAGTAACAGGAAATAACTCGAAGTATACTATATAAATTATACACAGGAACAGATTGCAGTTTAATAGTAACAGTCAACAGGAAATAAGTCGAAGTACATGTAAATTATACACCGGAACTTATTGAAGTAAGATCATTCGACATTGATATACTTGTGGACATACCAGTAAAAACAAAAGGAATAAAACGTGACGATTGATGGGCAAGATGATGAACGAGATTCTTGCCGCCCTAAGGTTATGTCATAATTTGCACGATGTAACAATTTAAGTTCTATGGACATGTCATGTAAGCTTTCGTAATTCGTATGATGAACAAGGAAATAAGTCAAAATACATATAAATTATACACCGGAACTTATTGAAGTGAAATCATTCGACATCGATACTTGTGGACATACCAGTAAAAATAACAAAAAAGGAATTAAAACGTGACGATTGATGGACAATACGATGAACGAGATTTTTGCCGTCCTAAGTTTTTCCATCCGAAGACAGATGATAGTTTTTATTTTTCCTATTAGTATTAATTTTATATTTTAGTTTTTATCTGCTTTGTTTTTAAATAGGTTTATTTTTAAGGGATTTAGTTTGTAGGATTTTAGTAAGTTTTTAACTGATTTTTTTTTCTCGTGGGAACGCAATGATTCAGAAACATTATGTAATCAAAATGACGGCGGTGTGGTTCGCAACCCATCACGTCTCGTTTCCGGCGGGGGGGAAAATGGGCTGCGGAAAGCCGTTTACTTACTTTGAATGTTAGAGGAGGATTGAATGCAAAAATAGATGAAGTATATCAAACGATGGATGTATATGGAGCAGTGTTAGTTCCAACACTCATGTACGGAAGTGAAAGCTGGGTGAAGCAGAAAACAATGAAAGTAGAATAAATGCAGTAGAACTGACAGCGCTAAGAAGTATGATAGGAGTGAAATTGAGTGACAGGATAAGAAATAGTGTAATAAGAGAACGTTGTGGTGTGAAAGAAGATGTAGTGACACGGATTGAGAAAGGGATGCTTAGATGGTTTGGGCATGTAGAGAGGATGAATGAAAGAAGATTGACTAGACAGATTTATAAGATGAGTGTAATTGGGAACGTTGAAAGAGGAAGGCCTAGACGAACATTTCACGATCAAATCGGGGACGTTTTGAAGAAAGGTCAGGTCCAGAGTACTCTAAACCGACGAGCATGCATGAAAAGATTGATGAATGTTGAGGAAGCGATAGTTGTATGTCAGGATCGTAGCAAGTGGAAGGCCGTGGTCTCTGCCTACCCCGTTGGGAAAGAGGCGTGATTTATGTATGTATGTATATATTCACTTGATTTACTCCATCGCCGACATCGTACACGTACATGTGGAGTGAAGTCTGTGAGAGTGAATTTGATCATCTATCGTGACATTCGTACTACTTCTTCTTCTTGATATGGTGCCGCAAAAAGCACTTGCCAGTGTCAATGTATTTAAATCTTCGTAGTATTTTTCAGATATTCAAAGTCGGTGCAACAAGATGGTGGCTCCCTTGTTAGAACTATCTAGAGAGTTTTTGTGACATCTCAAAATGCATGTTTTCAGTTTATATTTATAATCTACTTCACGAATGCATAATAACCAAACTATATCATGCAAAATGTCACCAATATTACATAATATAGGGTCAATTAACCAAGTTAATGAATTAAAAATAAAGACCACTACATGACAGCTCAAGATCCCACCAAACACCTAACATTCGTACTAACAAACTTAATTAATACTTAGCAGTTTCGTAAAAATAACCATTTAATAATGAATATGACTATTGAAAAGATATATTTTAAATTATATTAGGTCTTAAACTATGAAATTGCCGTTTTGTATGAAAAATTATAAACGATGTTTTTTTCATGTATTTTTTATTTGTATTAATCGAAGTAATCACCCATGCAATCAATGCATCTTTGCCAGCGCAGTGGCAGTTTATTGATGCCCTTCTTAAAGAAATCAGCTGGACGAGAGGCAACAAATTCTTCAAAGGTATTTTGTACTGCCTCTCGGGTATGGAATTTTTTTCCCGCCAAGGAGTTATCCAAATTCTGGAAAAAGTAGTAGTCTGTAGGCGCAAGGTCTGGTGAGTAGGGCGGATGACGGAGAACTTCCAACCCCAGTTCTTGCAACTTGGAGACCGTCTGTTGTGCAATATGAGGTCGCGCGTTGTCGTGCAGGAGCAGCGGAGACGACCGATTGACCAATGCTGGTTGGAGATGTGCCAGCTTCTCCATCATTGTGTTCAGTTCTTCACAGTACACATCTGCAGTAATGCTCACCCCGTTTGTTAAGAAGCTGTGATGAATCACATCGGCGCTAGACCACCAAACAGTGACCATCACTTTTCTAGGGGTAAGTTTTCGTTTAGGGCATTGTTTAGGTGCTGAACCAGGATCCAACCAACTTGCTGAGCGCTTGCGGTTATCAAAGAGAATCCATTTTTCATTGCAGGTAACAATGCGGTTCAAAATTCCTTCATTTGTGTGTCTGTTGAACAGTGCAAGGCACGTCTCGACGCGTACTTCGCGCTGGCGATCATTGAGTTCGTGGGGCACCCATTTGTCAAGCTTTTTTACCTTGCCAATTTGACGCAAATAGACCAATATTGTTTTGACGCTAACGTCAAAAGCTGCTGCTAATTCAGCCGTAGATTGTGTATCATCAGCTTCCACAATCGCCTTTAATTCGTCATTGTCGACCAAAGTCTTCGGACGACCGCGAGGTTCATTTTTCAGGTCGAAATTCCCAGAACGGAAGCGAGCAAACCAATAACAGGTGGTGCGTTGGTTTGTAGTGTTAGCTCCCTAAACGTCGTTGATGTTGCGTGCCGCTTGTGCCGCGTTACTGCCACGACGGTACTCATATTCCATAATTACTCGAATTTTTAACGTATTCATGATGACAAAAAAGATTGAAATGCGATGAAAATGTAACACTAATAAATAAACAAATGACTACTTTTGGAAAAAGAATTCCATGTTTTTAAAATAAAATTAATTTGAAATTAGAATTCTTAGCCAAACAAAAATTATTTTGATTTGAAATGGCCAATACTGCAGAACGGCAATTTCATAGGTAAAGAAATATTATTTGACGTACAGTACAAGTGCAGTGTTGCCAACTTTAAAGATTGACATATTTAGCGGTCGCCATTTTACTTACGAAAGCTATCGAGTGCTATTTTCTGCAGAACCGACCCTTTAATAAGATCGCTAAATGTATTTATGTTTAAATGTATTTTCAAGCCATAAGTATTTGAAATACTAAATACAAAATACCTTTGCGTCGGGTATTTGAAATGTAATTGAATTACAAATACAAAATATGTATTTGTATTTCAATTACGTATTTTAATTACAAGTAATTGAAATACTGCCCAACCCTGGGTGTAAGTCTCGGCGGCTACCACTAACAGATTGGGGTAATTCGCGAGATATTTCATGTATGAATCTATAGAAGGGAGATCCATATATCTATTATAGAGGTCTTTACGAATGAATAATAGCGGCATTAATTAACCGACACAACAGTTTGTTTTGCAATACTTGCAGTTTTCGGGGAAAGTTCTTTTTCGGTTTGAACGTTAAGTCTGGGCAAGCGTACGTGATAATCGGGCGGACACATGTCTTGTAGAGCGTAAGATTATGTCTGAGTGACATTTTAATTACCGAGCATAGCATATGATGCAATGGGAAATTCTTAACTGATTCAAATTGTTATGCCAGTGCGCATAATTTACTGCGCGATTGCATGTATGATGGTGCGGCTTCATGCATGCATAGTGCTGCGCGGCGCGGTGCCACTTCGAGTCGCTCGGCATTTACCGGTACTCTGATATGCCATGATTTATTATATGTAATTACAAGCGGACTCATTCTCATGCTAATTCTGTCATAAATCATTCTGTACAAATGTCAAAAGATTGTAAAACTAAAAACCTTTGTAAAAAATAACCTCTTTTAGGTATACGTTTATCGTCTTAGCGTACGTCACGTGGCCTGACTATAAGATAATCTTAACAATCTACGAGTATATTATAGAAAAGTGAATATTTCTTTGTTTGTTTATAGACTATGCGTTCCTATACCGCTCAACCATACGGTAGATATTTTTATTTTATTTCGGCTGTCCGAGTTGTGATGATACAGACGTAAAAATTTAAAACCGCTTCAGCTGCGAAGGGACTTTGTTAAAGTTCTGAAGAGTTTTTTGAACTTATCTCACCATCTCCCTTTTCATACAAAATCACGCGGATTGGTGTACGGAGTCACAGCTACACGGTAGTCGCAGCTTTGCAGTACTATGCGGGTGTGAAACGGTCTCCTAGACAACACATATTCTCCTTCATATGATATATATCATAGGGTCCATCAGACAAGGCGTGAAGCGGCATTTGAGTAGGCCGGTATGACATCGATGTTGGCCAATAAATACTAATACTGGCGGTCGCTGATGTTTTTGGACTACCGTACATGCTGTACGGTCAGTTTGCCGAGTTGCTACAAAAGAAAATTGATTGTTGGAAACAAGAGCTTGAGCTGCCACTTTATAGAAGGAATGTAGGTACATTAGTATAGTCGTTGTGGCCTGATGATGTTAAAACGTCGTGAGAAAACGTAAACACATGAAAACTTTGAAAAGTATTCTTTAGTAAGCGTAGGTGGATTTAGCAGTCTTGGCCGCCCTAGGCCGTGTAGCACTAGCCGGCCCCTTTTTAGCTCATTAGTTAATAAAACATTCAAATTTGATGGTATTAAAGTATAGCTTTAAGAGTAAATATTGTTACTGAAACTGGATTATAACCATGTCTGGAGTCTTAATATATACTTCATATTATGCTTTAGTGTACTGTTATTTATGGTCATCATATGTTTGCATTAGGTAGCATATTTTTGCCATAATTAGCCGCCCCTAATATCTGGCCGACCTAGGCCTGGGCCTAGTTGGCCTTAAGGGAAATCCGCCATTGTTAGTAAGCTAATTTAGAACACTAGATTTCTGTGTGCTTAATATCGTCAGTATTACTTGAGGTGGTGGTGGTGTGACTAAGCCAGCGCTTTTCCTCAGCAAGAGGGTTTACTCTAGCAGTTAGACATGTTACATGTAGAGTCTCTTATTATAAATAAATAAAATAAATATCTTTTATTTTTAGGTATATTATAGCAGTTAAATATATTTGCATACTTTTGGTGTCACAGCTGACATCATATGAGTAAAAAAGAAGATTACTAATCCCAATCACTAGCTATCGTTTTTTCGAAATTCGTAAAAACAACGAAAATATGGCACGGAAGTTGCTGGTGTAGCTCTTTGCTCTATTCCTCTCGGAATTGCACCAACATTAGTACCAACCTATATAGCATGTAGTAATGTTGCGTAGTATTGTCGAGTTTGAAATTATATAAAGATATATCTTTTTACCTTATCAAATATTTATTACCTTCAACGTATAATATATATAACCTTCAGCAAGTACCTCCAGTACATCCAGTTCAGTCGTCAGAAATCAGATTATAATTTATAATTCCAGCCGTTTGCATTCAACGAGTGGTATTACTGTGAAATGGGTGCATAAACTTATTAGCATACCTTATAATTTATTTGCTTAGCGTGCTTGTTGCCTGCGCTTAACAAGGCATAGCCCACTACTTCGTGCGTGTAGTGTTCTTTCTATCAACGGCAAACATAATTCTTGATATTCCATTATGTAGTTTAAATTTTCTCTTGTTCTGTAATGGTACTAGACGCGAAATATTTAGTCCTATTCAGAAAACATCACAACTTACTAAGACACTGAGTTTTCGTCAGTGTTTTAATCATGAAGTACGTACAAGTAATTGAAGCGAATCCGGCTCTTTGTGCAGTCTAACTTTGCTTTGTAATGACCTAAAACTAAAAGTAGAAAAATAAATATAGGTCGTTCTGGGAGAGGTGGAAACTTTCGACGATCGGCTTCCGCGCGCCATCTGTATTATGAGTTGAGATAGCTTTGTAATGGCTTTTCTAATTTATACTTATTATTATGAAGGAATAGTTTGTATGTTTGTGGAAGGGAGCGTTCAAGTATTACGTAACGCAGTTTTTGGAGATTTTTGACAATCCCACCATATTTAACGCGCCGTAACATTTTTCTTTACCCCTCACCCCCTAGTAAAACGTTACGTAACCACCACCAAGTGACCATTTTTACCTGAAAGTCACAATTATATCACACAAAAGTCACAAAAAACCGTCTGTAGGGTTAAAACAATGTTACGTAACGCTAGTTCAAAACCCTCTCCCTGCCCCTGTAACGCATCTCAACCGAAGGTAATCTCTGGAAGTACTGATCCGATTGTGAAAACTATTTAATGAATAACAAAATACATAATCTCTGAGTGATATAAGCTGTTGTGGGCAGTCTCGCCACAAGGTGAAGCAACGACCTGTTAAAGGTTGGGAGAAGCCGCTGGATGTAGGCAGCACAGAACCAGTCGTAGTGGCGATCTTTGGGAGAGGCCTATGTCCAGCAGTGGTCATCTTTCGGCTGAAATGATGACGATGATGAAGTCGCGAGCGAATAATAGTCTATTCTATTTGAATACAGGTTCTGATCCTCGAATATCCGGTCAGGTTTCAATGAATGTAGTATTTGATTTTGTATAAATTCAGTTGAAAGAAAAGCAATAACGACAAAAAAACAGAATAACTACAATAAAACCTAATGAGCTGTATAAAGCAAATAATTTTATTATATGCAGATATAGGGGTGGTATTTGCATGTACCACGATGTAATTGCACCACGTCTGAGGGTGGTGGGGGCTGGGCGAACCGTCACATTTTGAATATTAATTATTAGCACTTTTAATTAAACTAAATATTAGTTTAATGGATTCAGAGCGCGGGCGTGGCATTTCGGTACCAAACTACGTTTTTAGTCATTAACTCGTACTTCCCCTATTCCCCCTGGTGACCTTAGTGGACTCGCGTACCGTGAGTAACTTAATCGACAATTTTATTGAAGGTGTTTGTTGAGTAGTTAGATGGTGTAAATTTTTATTATTTTCTTAATCTTCAATTCTATATATTTCTATAAGGGAAGTAGTAAAAGAGTAGGTGGTCCATATGATGCTTACTAATATATATAGAGCAGGGTTAAGCGTATAACCTATATAGATAGCGATAGTTATATATATCTATAAAAAAACTATTTGGGCCCGCAGACCTTGTTCTGCCCTTTCCGGTAGTTAATGGTTCGACTACAGCGCCACCTATCCCATTCTAATATAGCTATTAACCATCGTTTTGATAAAAAAAAAATATTGTGTGAATATGAGTTGAATGGTCAAGGCGTTCAGAAGTTATAGAATAATTAATAATACGCAGACAACATATTTATATATAAACCCGGCCAAATTTAGATATTCGTATTTTTATGAGGCTTTTCTAATACTTGTTAGTATATTCTCTAACAGTTGCTAATACATAAGTTAGTACATAGTACATTATCATTTTATACTATCGATAGCCTCGTCGTATTAGTTTTAAATAATTAAATAAAAATCAGTTTATATATTAAACCGAGGTGGAAAGTTGAAGTGACCAGCTGGGAGAATATTCCGTTCGCGTAGTACGGTTATTCAATATGTGGTGAGCGCCTTTACAAAGTTATTTAACTCTTCGAAAAGTCCAGAGCCGGGATCGCGGGAGAGCGCCAAGAGACTGCTCTTATAGCTTACGATTACGAATGATTTAAACCAGACTATTGTATCCACAATCGTTTATTATTTATTTTTTATCGAAACGCGGTAATGTGACTTCACTGTGCTGCTCAAATGTCTCTTCACGTTATGTTTGAAGGACTTCATGTTGTAGGAAAGAGGAAAACACAAGCAGGGAGACAGTTTCATGCCTCACAGTACGGCAAAGTTAAGACGTAGCAAATTTCTTTGTTCGTACCGAGATGGAGGTTACCGTAAAGCTGTGGTTCTTTTATGAAAAGGAGAGGAGGGAATTAGATTAAACAGCTTTTCAGAACATTCGCCATGATACAGACGGTAGAACACGCTCAGCGAAGCAATGTCCGCAAGTGGGCTTGCTGTCATACCACCAATGAACAGTACCTACAGTGGATAGGACCCAAAGGTAACATATCATTGATATGCAGAAGAAACAGAGTGGGCGAAAGTACAGAGCCTTGCGGAACTCTAGCATTTACTGACATGAGCTGCGAATCATATCCATCGACTAGGACACGAATTCTGTGCTCATGTAGAAAGCCAGCTTCATGTAGAAAGCAGTTATGCTTATCAATCGCCTTACCCCAGCGGTGCAATACGTTACGCTAGAAGATCACTCGATCCTGACGAAAACCATATTGACGATCGCTTAACAAAGAGTGAGTTTACTCAGCGTAAGCCATTTAAACGCTTCATAATTGTTTATTTTCCGCATTGATAAACTATTATCGTCACTGCTTATTTTGTATGTTACTTTATCTAATAAAATATTCCCTATAGCCAGGCCAGATAGCTATGACTTGTTGACTTGAAAAAAACATGTAAATCGGATAAGTGGTTTTCGCGTGAAAAGAACATAAACGAACTGACAGAGTGACGTTGAGTTTTATAATATGTATAAAAGAATATTTATAGGAAATAAACCTGTTAAAATATTTGATTGTGCACGTCTGAACGTTTCTAAGAATCTGCACCGTTAATTAGAACATTTGAATTATAAAAATATGTTACATTTAGTCCTTTTCCAAATTTTCCAATCTAAAGACTAAATTGTATCTCGCGGTACATAGAAATACAGTTTATCTGGTTTGTTCCTTATCATATTTTTACACATAAACACACTTCAGTACCTACTTATAAAATGGTTTTCCACTTCCATCTATACCGTAATTAGTTAATAAACATAGCAATTTTCAGATAAAACGAATAACGCACTCTACAGTACATATACAATATATTTATTTTATTGCGTACACTGACGTCAGTGAAACTCTGTGACAGCGCGCCAAAATGGAGGCGTTTAAATCGCCGTAATCTCATTGCTGTTTCAAAATATTTCTTTTCGTGTTAAATTTTTTACGGCTATATACCGTATATATAAAATTAAATAGTATATAATAGTATTAAATAGTTGTTAAAAATATAAAAATATTTCATGCATATTCCCTACTGCTGTGTACCAAAAATAAGTAAGTACTAATTTATTCACAATATAAATTAGGCAAACCAGATGGCAAATTTTAAATTTAATTCAACTTGTATACATCTTGTACGGGGCTCAAAATCGCTTAACCTTTCTAGGCTATCAAGTGCAACTACCGAAATAATGCTATGTTATCTTCTCGATCTTTTCTTTGCCGAAAACCAAGGGGTTATTTTAAGTTTTAAATTGTCTTTGGTTACCACGGTTCCCCAGCTCGCTAACACCGACCCATCATCGTACTGTCACGTGGTGTTTGTACATGTGATGTTTACAAACATCGACGCGAGCTTATCGATGTCAAATGTTATATTTTTTAACATCGATCATCCCTAATACCGGTTATTTTTCCTACACTATGTGAAGTTGTAGTTTATCTTTGCCGGGTGGTGGCGTCGCGTAGTGCGTGGGTTAGCCCGGTTGCACCTTATTTTATTATCGCCTTCCTTCCCGTCCCCTCTCCACCGAGTCGTACCGCCCCGTCTCACCCCGCGCCTAGCTGAGGCTGTTGCCAGCGGGTCGCGCATGCGCCGGAAGGTCGCGAACGATAGACTACACGACTTCAGCCCTAACAGCGCTCATAAAGGCGTCTATATTAATAAATTTCCATTTTACAGTTTATTCCTTATAATTTGGCTTTGTTGCTTTATTTATTTTGTTTGCTACGTTATTGAAGTATATTTGTAATCGTAAAAAGGGATTAGAGTAATAAAATTACATAGGTAGGTAGGTACCTTTGTCTATTACCTATTCATAAAATTTAAGTGTCATATGTATTTTGCTATTCTAGCTATTGAATTTACAATTATCTCTAACTATGCTTTGAGTCATTAAACATATTGACATATTGTGTGATGTTAAATCAGATACAAGAAGTTAATAATAATATGTGGCGGATTATGTACACATAATCTGAAATCCTCGGCTTTGGTCATGATTATGCGCATGAGATAAACTAAAGCCGATAAGCGGATGTAGTAAGCATTGGAAGCGCGCGTCTACATTTCAATACGCGCGGGTGACTAGCATATTGTGTTACTGGCCTTGACGTCCATACAGACTGTCCTTGATGAGTTATTATCATACTAGTTACGCATGTGACTTCATCCGCATTGTCTAAGATAAGGATGTTAGATAATTAAATGGTCTATCTATCTATATAAATAAAATAATTGAGGATTTCCATTGTGCGCTCATCACGCAAAAAGTACTTACTCGCCTACGAGTACCTATACCTACTGGATACATTTTCCTTTTTTTTGTTATACTCATTAGATACTTAGTCCTTAAAAAAAAGATATCCCTATAAACAATAAATCTGTAGTACACGCGAGCGGAGTCGGCAAGTGACGTCATTCTAAATACAATATGGCGGACTCCCAAAGATGGTGGACCAGTTATTTTATATGCACCCCTATGATATGGACATCAAATGAAAGAGTTTTCTGAGAAGAATATGAAATTATAAAGCTTGTTTCTAAAAAGTTTTTTAAATTACTTATTTTATTTTTAGGGTTCACAAGTCCGGAATATTGGATTCGAACCAGGCTTGGGTAGTTCGTGCCTTGAACAGGTGAAAAGTCTTATTGGGAAGTCCACATACGATACATAAAAAAAGTATAAGAGAGGTTTCACAACACGATCTAAGACTAAATACGATATTATAATACACTTTGGCTGAAGTGTTCACTTCTTTTTCACCAAAATGAAACTTTGTGACTGCTTGATAAGACACACCCACTATACCATGACTGACGCAGAACGCTGACCAGAGTGCACCTTTCCGACTACTTGCGAAGCTATAAACGTACACTTTGCCATTTTGCTTGTAGTAATGTTTTTCAATCGTGAAATTTTTTTCATAACTAAAGAGGATGTTCCTGTGCCTTTCACCCGCGTATCGGGACAGCAAGCGTTTTGATTTATCCACTCTCTTTAATTGTCCTGTCTATCGTCGATAAGTACCGCGTAAATGCGTAGTTTTTCCTGTATTTTCGTAAATTTAGATTGGTTACAGATGTGCCGTTTTCATGCATTTTAGTACTTTGTGTTGTCTCCGCGAGCTCGCAATAGTACTGTTATGCGATTTGGTATACTTTCTAATACGTTTTTAGGCGGTGCTGCGGAATATTCTGCCATTCATCTATTAGAGTTTCTTTCATTTCACGTTGCGTGATTGGCGGCGGATTCCACTGACGTACACGTCGTTGCAGTTTTTCCATGCCTGCTCATTAGGGTTTAAGTCGGGGCTGCGTGCTGGCCACTCCATGTGTGTGATACCGACTTCTTGAAAATAGACAAACACTATCTGAGCTGTATGCGGGCGGGCACTGTCTTGCATTAAAACGGCATTCTCGCCCATGTCCACTAAAAATGAACAAACAAGAATTTTTGTGACATATCTTTCTGCAGTGTAAGTTCCATTTTCTATCATCTCAGTGCGGCTTTCGGAAGAAATCCTTTTCTTTTTCTTTGCGGTCCAGTTTATTTATGGCCAGACCCGTTATTTACGATACTTATAACTTATGAGTAGGTATAGTATTTAGTATAAATCTAAAGAAAATACACAAATGCAGATAAATAATTTTCAGAGAAAAATGCTGTTGGTCAATAAACATACACATACTTAAAATGCATGTAATAGCTGTAATAGTAGGGTATGCATCGACTTCTTCCTATCCGGTGAAGTTAGATGTGTATTCGGGTATGCGACCCCGGCTTCCTCGAGCTACTAATGTTATTTATATATTCCTGTCACCGTAACATTAGTATCCTCTACCCTGCATATCCTTTCATATTCCATACCTCCTATCCTTCTACTTATTCCTAGTTTGGTACGATCACAGTCTGTTCCGGTGTGAAAGGTAATTCATCGTAGGTATGCTATGAGTATGCCGGACTCGGCGGAGACATACTGTTTAGCCTAAGTTGGCATGGAGAAGGTAAACTCTGAAAGCAAACCCGGGATGGGCATCCCGTTAGGCGTAATTTCGGTAACCTGAAAGTGCGCCAATTCCCTGCAGCCAACCCGACGCCGCACGTATCGACATGTCGTTCCTGCGGGTTTAGTTGGTGAGGCCGAGAGGGTGGTACAGGTCTTGGGCAACCCTGTATTTCCTTAACTGTGTCCCAGGCGATGCAGTGTGTCTGTGGAGAGGTCACTTCAGCCGCGACAGCCTAGCTGCGTGGAAAACAACACGGAGAGTGACAGTCTACCGGTTATAAGCCTACACTAATGGACGTAAGTGCAGGCGCCAGGGCTCATTCTCGAGGGTGGGAGGGTCCATCGTAGACCCATTGATCAGTCACCGCCCGCTTCAGCTGGGCAGCCCCCGGCCAATAAGGTACTGATCCGTCCCGGCGCTGATCTGCTTCTTTAGGGTGTAGGAAGCACTAGCAAATACTAGATAGTTGGTGCCGTTATAAACCACACCTGCGACTTCTAGGCAACTACGTAAAAATAATATTTCATACTCACTATCCATGCGTCTTGGGACACGGAATGTCCGCACTATGAGGACAGGCCTCCCGGACACCAATGGAGGTTCGAATTGCGACAATCACCTGCGCAAAACTGCCATTATCGACACCGAATTGGCTAAACTGAACATATCAGTGGCGGCTCTCCAAGAAACCAGACTACCAAACGAAGGGTCTTTGCGCGAGTCTAATTACACAATTTTCTGGAGAGGCAGGGACAGCACTGCTACCCGTGAGCATGGGGTTGGCCTCGCAGTCAAGAATAGCATTCCACCATGCATAGAGACACCTGTAGGTGTTTCTGAGCGAATTATGTTGCTGCGAGTGAACACCAACTGCGGCTTTATCACTTTAATTTCAGCGTATGCACCAACTCTTCAATCTTCCGACGAAGCCAAAACCAAATTTTATGATCAGCTCACGCAAACGGTACGCAAAGTTCGTAACAGTGACCGCCTATACATTCTTGGCGACTTTAATGCCCGTGTTGGTCAGGACCGCGCTACATGGCCTGACTGTATTGGTAACCATGGTATTGGCAAAATTAATGAGAACGGCCAACGGCTCTTAGAGTTCTGCTCTGAGTTTGGCCTATGCGTCACCAATACCTACTTCCAAGGCAAATTAATGCGCAAGGTGTCCTGGAAACACCCTCGCTCTGGTCACTGGCACCAGCTTGATCTTGTCTTATGCAGGAAAATAGACCTCAAAAACATCTTACATACACGATCCTTTCACAGCGCTGACTGCAATACTGATCACTCTTTGGTTGTTACGCGTGTTTCCAACACCTGCAAAAAGATCCACTCGTCAAGGCAACCTGGTATGAAGAAAATAGATCTTCAAAAGACCGGGGATTATGAGCTGGTCCAAAAATTTGAGGAGATAATGCAAAATGATAGAGCAACCTGGAGTGATGATGCACCGATTTCCGATGAGTGGAGGAAAGTTAAGGGTCTTCTCACTGTTACTGCCGGTAAAGCTTTTGGATACCAAGAAGTTAAACATAAGGATTGGTTCGCTGCACACAAAGAGCAATTGCTACCTTTGCTCTCTTTGAAGCGTGAAGCTGCTTTAAAACATCGCTTGAGACCAACCCAGACGACACGTGCGGAACTGGCTAAAGCAAAGGCAGACCTCCAGCGCAGTGCACGTTTTTGTGCCAATGCATACTGGACCGACCTTTGCAAAAGTATCCAAACTTCTGCTAATGCGGGCAACTTGAGCGGTGTCTACTCTGGCATAAAACAGGTTCTCGGACCAGTTATTAAAAAGACAGCACTCCTTAAAGAATTAGACGGCTCAGTTATTACTGACAGTGTCCGTCAACTTGAACGCTGGGTAGAACACTACACCGGTCTCTACTCGCAGCCAGTTGACATCTATCTGGACGCCATACAAGGCTTGCCCAAATTGGACACTTGGACTGCGTTAGATGACCAGCCTACCGCTAGGGAGTTTGACCTAGCTGTCTCGCAGCTTAAACGTGGCAAAAGTCCTGGCAGCGATGGCATCCATGCTGAACTGGTCAAGCTTAAGTGTATGTCACCTGTACTTTATCGCCTGCTTTGTAAATGCTGGGAAGCGGGAGAGGTGCGTCAGGATATGCGTGATGCAAACATTGTCACATTATACAAAGGGAAAGGTGACCGTGGCGACTGCAACTCTTACCGTGGCATTTCTCTTTTGAGCATAGTCGGTAAGTTGTTCGGTCGCGTTATTCTCTATAAACTACAACAACTTGCAAACCGCATATATCCCGAGTCTCAGTGTGGCTTTCGTGGTGGGCGATCAACACTGGATATGATATTTACTCTTCGCCAAATACAGGAGAAGTGCAGGGAGCAGAATACGTCTCTCTATATTGCGTTCGTCGACCTAAATAAGGCGTTCGATACTGTGAGTAGAGAGGGTCTATACTCTGCACTTCAGTGCATAGGATGCCCACCAAAACTGTTAAGCCTTGTGAAGGCTTTTCACGAGGATATGAAAGGTGCTGTCGTGTTTAACGGTGACACATCTAAACCGTTTCACGTGTGCAGAGGTGTGCGTCCTTGCCCCTACTCTGTTTGGAGTGTTTTTTTCGCTTCTAATAAAAGCTGCTTTTGTCGACAACCAACATGGTATTCATTCCACACAAGGAGCGACGGCAAGCTTTTCCAGATATCGCTATTGAAATCTAAGCGTTACCGGGAAGATCTCTTCGTAGACACTCTTCTCTTTGCCGACGATGCAGCCTTTGTTGCTAGTTCCACTCACGAGCTTCAAATCATGATGTCCAAATTCTCGAGTGCGTGTGATTTATTCTCAATGTCCATTAACATCCGGAAAACAGTAGTATTAGCGCAAGGCAACACGGAAAGCCCAATTATCCTCCTGGGTAACACGCCTTTAGAAGTAGTCGACAAATTTTGTTACCTTGGTTCCACCGTGTCGAACAATCTCTCCCTCAATGATGAGATCGAAATTCGTATCGGCAAAGCGGCCACTATTTTCGGGAAGCTAAGTGCAAGGGTGTGGCGAAACAAGCACCTCACAATAAATACCAAAATGATGGTGTATGAAGCGTGCGTCTTAAGCATACTCTTGTACGGAGCAGAAACCTGGACTTATGCGTTGCCTTCGCAATATCTTAGGTATCACTTGGGAAGATAAAGTCACAAATGAGACAGTCCTAGAGATTGCACAGCTGCCCAGCTTTACGGCAATGCTGAAACAGAGACGATTGCGCTGGCTGAGGCATGTGCATCGAATGGAGTCCTCCCGTTTGCCGCGTCGCGTCATGCTAGGTGCCGTAGCAGATGCAAAGAGAGACGTTGGTCGGCCACTGCTGCGGTTTAAAGACTGTATTAAGAGGGACATGGCTACCTTGGCTGGCTGGCGCAAGTGTGTTCTTGATGGCCTAAAAGCGCACGATGAGACCTGGTTTCGTTGTTTGGAACATAAAAGAGCTATGCGACATGATCACATTGGTCGCACTGCACACAATATATTATTTTTTGTATGTTCACATTGTGGTCGCCAGTGCCGCTCACAAATTGGATTATACAGCCACGAAAGAAGCTGCTCCCAGAGACACTGATTAAACCGTCTGTTATAGATGAAAAGGCCAATGATGATGATGATGAATAGCTTACCAAATGAAAAATAATATTATTTTTTATTTATATCCCTGTTCCCACCACTTTAGCTTCCATTCAGAGAGTTTCTTCGGTAATGAATCAGAAGTGGCGAGAAGAGGAACGTCATTCATAAATTTAATAAAAAACTATTTATTTATTTATTTTACCAGAAAAAACACCCAAACATATGTTCTTGAAGAAATAATAAACATGAATTTGAATAACCTCCTCCTTTTTTAAGTCAGTTAAAAATACTCGTTCTTCCTTTCAAATACTTTATTTTATCCTATCCTATGCTTTATTTATTTCAAAAAAGTTAGCAACCCTATAGGAAGGTGAAATTTTTAGGTAATATATTCTAATATTACAACAATGTAAAAAAAAATTGACAAAAAATTACTCAAAAATCCTAGAACTTGATCGCAGCGCCACTTACTGGGTCCAATTGTGAATCTGAACCACTCAGTGACCCACTTAAATACAGACAAAAAAATCACGAAAATCAGTTCAGCCGTTTAGGAAAAGTTCGATTACATACAGAAGAATTATATATATATAAAGATAAAATAAAAGATCGCGTTTTGTAGGGAATTAAATTGTCTACAAAACATTTCCTGAGACCGAGTCTCAGAAATTAAAAAAAAAAACGGTTATATAACAATACTATTTCGATGTTTTTAAAATAGGCAATCTTCAAGAGAGGCCGAGCTGTCTAATAAAGTTACAGGGCTAAAGAAACCTACCTTTTTTTTCAGTTAAAAATTGGTAAACTTCGAATGGAGTCAAAAAATTACATTTTATTGGCACTGTCTAAATTAGCATTTATCCACGAACGACGCGAGAGTTTAAACAGCTATTGAGAAACGCTACATCACCTGAAACGCATTTAAAGAAGCGTAGATTTCACGAACGTAGACCAGGTCTAAGGCAGGAGCATGTTGCATTCTTGAAATTGTAGTGTACTTGTGTCTAGCGGAAACCACGCCTTCAGAACTTTCTACTATTATGTTTGCAAACCGACACTTACGAAACCGGCCTTTCTGTTCTTTGCGTCTTGCTGTTATGATCGACGCGGGATAGATTTGTGGTGTCTATTAGCAGCACAGTGCGGCCGCGGAATACGGGTTAACTGATAGCTTTTTAAGTTTTCGTGATATTGCTATTCGTATAAACTTTTTGTCTAGCAGATAAGTTCAGAGAATGTGTTGCGATGCGCGGCTGTCGGTACTAGGCTGTGCCGTGCCGCGCTGTCACTACTATCTCCAGTAAACTTTCACATTATTTTCTAAAATTAAACAAGATTATCCAACCTTCAAATAAGGTAAATTCATTACATACGTATACAAACATTGAACACGTTCTTTTGCATTTAAGCCGTTTTTAAATATTTTTGAGTATGAGCAACCAGCACTAAAATGATCTGCTTTAACCGGATTTTAGCTTCAGCGATAACATATTTTATGGTATCAGTTACTGGGATGTAAACTTATTCCTGTATAAACAACGGTTCATTGCGATTTTTTACCCATACATTTGAATCGGTTTTTTATAGTTCATTTTCATTCATTAAATTTCATTTAAATATGGGAATGAAAATATGACATGAAATATGATATAATGGACTACTTGCCTCATATCAAATTAGTCGTAATAAATAAATATTTTATATAGTATTTGACTTCAGAAACCAATATTTATTGATTTCAGATATAAAAAGTTTAAGAAGGCATTTACATATTTTGTATTTAAAAATAGTTTTTGTATTTATATTTATTTTATATTTATATTATCTTTGCGGTGACGTCACACGGATTGTAAAAAAACATTTGAAACTTAGCAAACGTTCATCATTGTAAAAATCTCGATACTTTTTATTAAAATGACAACCTTTTGTAAATGTCAATTGTTTGTTTTCGACCCGTATGACGTCACAGCAAAGATAATATACGAGTATAGATTAATATGGTTGACAGAGTTTTCGCCAGTTCACGAAAAGTAAACTTCTAATATAAAGCTGTGCGGTTTTTTAGGTTCTAAAAAATATGGTAATATCTTTTTCCTCTAATCGGACAATAATTAATAATTTAAGAGCTACTTTAAAAAACAGTCAATTAGCCTATTATTTTATGGAACTTTTTGGTTCTCGCCTTGCAAGCTGCAATCTTCAAATGAAACATTTTTTATCAAGAAATTCAAATTTTAAATCTTTTTTAAGTATATGTACTTATCTTTATCTACATCGTTGTTGAACCTCACACGAGAAAGCTAACTAATTATAAAAACATTGGGAAGCGTCATGGGGCGCCTAGCAGAATGTGAAATATTTACATTTAAATTTAATTTTTTATTAAAATATTAATAAATAATGAAAACGGAAAATAAAAGAAATATTCATTATGTTATTTTCAAAATAAAATATCAATATAATTTAATTATTACTATTAATTTTATTTTATAAATATCTGAATATTTGTTGTGTTTAATCTTTGGTTTGATATAATTGATTACCGACTACACGGTAGAGGCATTTATTTCACTATAATTATTTTATCTGTTACGATAGATTTACTTAATATCACGAATATCCTATAAGGCTAGCATCAGAAAGCACACTGTACACACACGTAAACTAGTGCGAGTGTGTTAGTAGAGACTCTAGTTATAGACTCTAGTATATGTTCACTATAAATGTATAGAGAAGCGCCGAGTCGGAAAGAGCCATTACATGTTTCACATCAGAACAAATAAAATATTTAAGTTAAACGTTTACACTAATTACATTACAACGATACCGCGTCACCGGTGACCTTTGATATAACAAGTAATATTCAGAACATAAATATATATCATCAGCCGACGTCTATCAATTTAATTAATGCGTAATTACACGGAAAGGTCAGGCTTCAACTCGGGAGTCACTAATTAAGAACTATCTACGGGTAAAGGTGAGGGTCTAAGAGCTTTTAGGCTCTCATTGCTATCCAGATCATTTTAATTTATTTACGTTCGGAAATGTAACACTTCTATTCCGTTTTCTAAGTCTATTTAGGGAAAACACAACAGATTTTTTATATTGGGAATATTGGGACAATCTCACACACGTCCATTTGATTCCAAATCAAACATCTCAGTCATCATTTTGTTTTAGCGCCCTCAAGTCAATCCATCTGGTTGGGCGCGTGAATAATTATGGAAAGTAATAACTTAATAACAACTGTGCCACCTAGGAAGATTGTTGTTAACTATTTATACTGCGCGCATTGCCCTAATTGTGATTCAAATTATAACGCAAAATGTCGTTAGCCGCTATAAATGGCGGAAAAATATATGGTGTAGCGTGCAGCACGGGGTAGCCGCGTGATCTACGTTGCACTCGCCGACCACGCGCTTCTAGCACATTTCTCCGCCGCATGCCAGTTAGCTGCTTTCGATCTCGACGAGTATACTTTGTCTTAGTAAATTATTTATTCATCATAATTATTCACTTACCGTAGCAGCACGGCCCGTTTTGGGTATTCATCATTCAATTGCTGATCAAAGTAATCACCCGCTCGTGGAAAGACTAAATTAACCGTTCGTTACCCGACTCCATCTTATAGGAAGGAGAGATTATTATTGAATAATTAAGGTAAAACAGTCCATAGGTACAAAATATGACCCTACGTTATATAAGGAGCTCCTATGCAAAATTTCATAGTTCTATTCTAGAGTCTGGCTCAGCGATAAAAGCTGTGCTGCTGTGCGATACCTGTGACTCAACCTTAACAATTTTATTAAACAGATTTAATATCCAGACAGTACTGACATTCGTGTTAATCACACAAAAGTACGCCCTATGCATGAATCAAACTTGCGTGCAATAGGCACTGCGCCATGAGGCTTGGCTACTAATAAAGTTTATATAATACTAGTCGTGCCCCAAGGTTTCATGCATGTTCAATTTTTATATGACATTGATGGCATACAAGCATACGTTCCACCTGATGGTAAGCCTATGGATGCTTGTAATACTATAGGTATCAATAGCGCGTGGCCGACCTTGAACAACCCCTTCCCCAAGGAGCTCTGCAAGCCGTACTCACCGCAGGAACACATCACTATTATTTGACCAACATTTCACCGCACCTCCACTAACGCACCCGTGTAATTCTATCCTTGATATCACTTCCCGTACTTGCCTACAGCTTGCAAGATTGCTTGACTTTCATGTTTACTCTTTCACTCCTTAGGACCATTTTTTTTTTACGTGGAGGAACCCGTCATGGGTACACACCCGCCCGGGGGGACGAGTGGTTATGTGAGACTCCTACTCACTAAACCTCCACGGTGTACCATCAGCCGCCAAAATGGGGCGAAACGGGATCGCGATAGCAACGACCACGTCACCCCGGCGGCCAGCCCCAATCGGGCCTCCGGCGCTAAAGAGAGACAGTCTGGTACAACCCCAACTGTCTCCCAGGACGGCTGAACCAGTGCAATGGGAAGACGGGCCCCCCGACCCATCTCCCCTTGGTCCAGCAAGGGTGGAGGTAAAAAGGGCAAAAAGCGCCCCCTCCTATCACCCAACGTCTACGCAAAACAACTACGGAGGTGTAGGCGCTGGTGGTGCCCTCCGTTTCATGGAAGGCAGCCTACATTTGGCGCCCCCCATGTTCACTCCTTAGGACCATTTTTTTTTTTTATTTTTTTTTTTTTTTTAACGTGGAGGAACCCTTCATGGGTACACACCCGCCCGGGGGGACGAGTGGTTATGTGAGACTCCTACTCACTAAACCTCCACGGTGTACCATCAGCCGCCACAATGGGGCGAAACGGGATCGCAGTAGCACTAACCGCGTCGCCCCGGCGGCCGGCCCCAATCGGGCCTCCGGCGCTAAAGAGAGACAGTCTGGTACAACCCCAACTGTCTCCCAGACGGCTGAACCAGTGCAATGGGAAGACGGGCCCCCCGACCCAATCTCCCCTTGGTTCAGCAAGGTAGAGGAGAAGGCAGATGGAACGCCCTCCTATCTCTACCTATTCGTCTGCGCCTGACCTCTCCCAGGTCCAGGTGCGGATGGTAGTGCTCTCGTCTTGGCTGAGGTGGGCGGCCTGCAGGCAGCGCCCCCCATGTAGTGCTCCTTCGGCCTTCCGGCGTCGGCACACAAGGCGCAGTGGAGCTTTGCAGCTACACACTCCAACGCCTTGTGTCCGGTTTGTCCGCATCTGAAGCACAGCTGACTTCTGTCTACAGTAGACGGGCAGAGCGGGCGAGTATGGCCCACACCCATGCACTTGTAACAGCGCATGGGCCCACTCTCAACAAGGCGCACACGCGCCGCACTCCACCCAACCAATAAACGTCCCGCCTCAATCAGCACTCTGGCAGCGGCGACTGGGATCGAAAGGAGGACAGCTCCCATTCCTCTCCCATACGTGCGTATGGAACCAGCCCTGATAAGGGCTGGCTCGCAGCCACCTTTTCTTGCTGCGGCCGTCACCACCTCCTCGACTGATATCGAGTCGTCCAGGCCGACAACACGCAGTTTCACCATCTTGGTGGGTCTTGCCACAGTGGCTACACCCGCCAATGCCGCCTGCAGCTGCTCGGCCAGCTGATCCGTCTGTTCGGAGCCACGGGATCCTCGGACCTCGACGATCCTAGATCCCGTAGCTGTGGGTCGAGTTGAGATATCCTCGATCCCAAGGTCCGCCACCGCGATATGATCCCGCGCCTTCAAGAGAGCCGCACTATAGCTCAGCCCCCCCGCCAAGGCCTCTGGCTGCAGTGTAATAAGCACTGCAGCTGAGCGCGGTGTCGAGGGGAGCTTCACTTTGGGCCTAGACCCAGGCGCTCTTCCCTTAGAAGCAGGAGCCACTACCGCGGGAGCCCTCGGTGTTGTTGAGGGCTTTTTCTTTTTCCTGCGGCGACGCGACACCGTTGTCCAGCCCTCGACGTTCGGCTCTGCAGAGGCTGAAGCAGAAACATCAGCTCCAATCACGTCGCACTCCATCTCTTGAGTCTGCCTGTGACGGCTGACAAACGTCACACCCTCCGCACAAGATGCAGGGGCTGGCGCGGTAGCCTTAGGCACTGCGGTCTTGCGGACTGAAGCCTTGGGACCGACAGGCCCGGAAGCAGCGGTGCCTGAAACAATTTTCTTGTCGGCAGCCAGTGGGGGGCGAACCACCTTGGCAGGAAGGAGACGGTCATCCAAGGCCTCAATGCGGGCGGTGATGACCTCCCCCAATGAGACCCGGAGGGTCCGCTCCATCCTGTCCATGTGGACCCCCAACGCGTCCACCAACGCCTGCGGCAGGGAATCCGGCCCCTGGCTTAGACAATCCGGCAGCTCTTGCGGCAACGGTAGCGCAGGTAGAACCTCACCTCGACTACGCAACGAGGCGAGCTCCGCCTTGAGGTCTTCGACTTCCTGACGGAGCTTTCTCGTTTCGCGTCGGAGGATGAGGGTCTCACTGGCCACCGTGCGCGTGAGAGCGGTGGCTGTCACTTCTTGGAGTGTCCAAGCCGCCTCCTTCAACGTCTTAACAAACGTACCCTTGAGATTGCCAGATTTCTTGGCAACCTCAAGGATCTCGTCCGTCTTTGTTTTGGCGAGGGCTCTCAGACTCGCGGGGTCGAGAAACTCGATACCCTCGAGTACCCCCGGATCCGCAACAACAGGCACCTCGTCAGGGCTGGTCGGCTTGACAACAGGACGGTCCTTGGACCCCCCTGCTTCTCCGACTGCTGCCGCACGTGTCAATCCACTTGTTGAGCCTGGTTCACGGGCTTTGCCCCTCCTGGCAGTGGTAACCTTGCTAGGAGTGGCCTCCACCCCCTCCGCACCAGGGATCTCTACAGCATGCGACCGTTTAACGGCCACAGCAGCAGGCCCTAATATATTAGTCCCATCATTCCAATGTTTGACTGCAAAGCGGTCCAACGAGGGGACCCTATCCAGTCTCACAATGGGCACAGCATTAGTCCGTATGGAAGCTGAAGTCGTCGTTGTATGCATATTCGAAGTCCGTTCACAAGAAGCCTGAGTCGTCGTATTTGTATCATCGCGCAAAATTTTGCCCCCCCCCAGAAGACGCGGGGCAGCCCGAGCTAAGCTCGGGGAGGGATTCTCCCTTGCGGGTACCCTCCTGGGGTAATACCATTTTTAATTTTGCTCTGTCCATTTCGTCGTTTTTTTTATTTATTTATTTATTTATTTATTTATTAATATGGATGACTAACAGCTTAATAACAAAATAAAAACAGCAAAGGAGCCTGTTAGCTAATAACAAGTCATCACGTATAAAACCTGTACAAGTTATAAAAAATGTGAACAACTAAACTTACACAACTATCATTACTACTAATAGTAACCATAATTAAAATTTACACTTCACTTACTTATGAAAAAAAATCAAGACTTAAGCACCTTCTAGCCGAAACCACAGATAAGTGAAAAGGATCGAGATTATGCTGATTACACAACTCATTAAAACGTTTACTTGCACGCACTATATAAGAGTTTTGCCTGTAGTTAGTTGAAGAAAAAGGAACATGTAATGAAGAATAAAGACGAGTTACTTTTCCCGGAGCATTAAAATAGAGCTTTCTTAAAAGATCAGGACATTCAATATCATTATTTAAAATTTTTAACATAAAGATGAAGTCATTAATTTCACGCCTGTTAGATAGAGGTAATATATGGAATTCCTTACAAAGATTAAAATAATTAATCGATTGATAGGGCAATTTCAGACGGAAACATAGATATTTAAAAAATCTCTTTTGTACCCTCTCAATACGCTCAATATACTTGTGATAGCATGGATTCCATATTTGAGACGCATACTCGAGATGGCTTCGTACAAAAGTGCAATAAAGGATTTTTAATGTTTTGGCTTTTGTGAAGCATTTAGATAATCGCATTATAAAACCTAAAGATTTAGAAGCCTTACTTACAATTGCATCTATATGAGATTCAAAAGTTAATTTAGAATCATGATGCACACCTAGATCTCTTACTAAGTTACATTTAAGGAGAGTTTGGCCGCATAAAGTATAAGCTGTATCAATGACAGAACGCTTACGAGAATATGTAGTTACTGAGCATTTTTCAGGATTAAGATCTAATTTATTCATCTTACAGTAAAACTCTAGACGACTAAGATCATTCTGTAAGGCTGTAATGTCATCATGTGATGATATGGATGCATAAATTTTCATATCATCAGCGAAACACAAAAATCTAGAAAAATTGAGGCATAAACTAATATCATTTATATAGATTGTGAATAAAAGCGGACCAAGCAATGATCCCTGAGGAACTCCACTAGGGACAAAGACCCAACTCGACATATAATTATTCAAAACCACGGCTTGTGACCTATTATGCATGTAAGAAGTAAGCCATCTGTGTAAGTCTCCATGTATTCCAATATTATTCAACTTAAGCAACAGAATGTCATGGTCGATTCGATCAAAAGCCTTGCTGTAATCCGTGTAAACCACATCAACCTGGCTACCTCTGTCCATAGCATCAGTGATAAAATCATTAAGTAGGACTAGATTCGTGACTGTAGAACGCCCTTTTAAGAAACCATGTTGGGACGGGTTAAAAAAATTTTTAAGGGCAGAATACATTTGGTTATAAACAATTCTTTCGAATATTTTAGCTATAATACATAGTTTAGATATCGGCCTGTAATTGATTATATCCGTTCTAAATCCTTTTTTGTACACGGGCGTTATGAATGCTGATTTCCATATTTTGGGGACAATACATGTACCTAGAGATTTATTAAATAGCATTGATATTGGCAAAGCAATAGATGAAGCACATGGAACAAGAAGTTTAGAGGAGATACAGTCAGGACCAGCTGCTTTCGTTATATCAATTTTTTTTATAAGCTCTGCTACTTCATCAACATTAACTGAGATACTATTAATATTGGAAAGTGACCTCACGGAATCAGTATGATAAGATGAAGGACGAGTTGTATTGCGGTTGTTACAATGGGTATTACTGCTAATAAAAGAAGAATGAAAATATTCTGAAAAAGCCTCGCATATAGATTCACCAGTGCATACGGATTTATTATTATAATTTAAAGAGCTAGGTACAGCATTAGTGTTGTGACGTTTTTTGACAAAGGTCCAGAAATGCTTAGGGTTACTTTTAATTGATTTTTCTGTAAGATCTAAATAGGCAGTATAACATTCAGACTCCATCTTTCTTACTCTTACACGAAGAAGTTTATATGTCACTTCATCAGACTTATTGGCGTATTTCCTAAATTTATTCAAGTATTTACGTTTTTCTTTAATAGTTCGAATAAGAGATTTACTATACCAAGTTGGATAAGTTTTACTATGAAAAACTTTCCGTGGTATAAACTTATCTTGTAAGTTCAAAATTTTATTATTAAAAAACTCAACCGAATCATCCATAGACCGCGTAGAGAACTCACCCTCCCAATCAGTCAAATATATCTCACTATTAATGACATCAAAGTTACCTCTATCATACCTAAATTGTGTTCGTGGCGCAGATTCCATGATAGATGATCCAACTAAATCTAAATTAAACAGTAAAGCCGGATGGTAGGCGTCAATGGGAACCAACGGCTCTAAACATTCAGTTACTTTAACTATAAAATTAGAAAAAACCAGATCAAGAATTCTACCAAACTTATTGCTCACACCATTATATTGAGAAAGATCCATCATACATAATTCATCACAAAACATACATTCATCACTAGTGCCTGGATTAATTGGTACAAACGAAAAGCTATCAGAAGAAACCCACCTTATTCCACTCATATTAAAATCACCAACAACTAAAAACAAGTCAGAAACATTATTGATTACTATTTCATTTAGTTTAGAGATAAAATTACATAACTGCGAAGAAAAAGAAAGACCTAAATTTTGATGACATAAGTATACGGCACATAAATGTAAATTGACATATTTTCTAGTATGAAAATCTTTCAATCGTAAGCTAAGCCAGATATCTTCAGCAGTAGACTGAAAGTTAGATTGGGATAAGACAGACAATTCTCTACGGGTAGCTATTAGTACACCACCACCACGTAACTGTCCGGTCAAAACATAGTTTCGATCTCGCCGCCAAACAACATAACGATCATCAAATAATTCAGAATTAGAGATACCGTCCAGTAACCATGTCTCAGTAAGAATAATAATATCATACGAATTCATAGACATTTCACGAAAAAAAGTATCAGTCTTGGTACGAAGACCACGAACATTTTGATAAAAAATATTAAAGATATGTGGTTTCTTATTCTCAGCCATTGCATATAAAAACAATAATAGAATAGGAGTCAATATAATCCGCGAAAAAGAAATATATCAATATATTGTAGGTAACGTTAACATAATATAAATTACTATCCGTGCAAAGACGGTAGTAGGAGTTATTAAAATTTACACAAGAACAACAATCTACTAAAAATAATAGGTAAATAGATGTGTGAGAAAGCAAACAATAATACACAATACAAGCAAACTTAAGAGAGACGAGTATACTTTTAATTGCTACCGCTCTAAAATACTCAGCGATATAAGGAATACAAAGAGTTTTTTCCAAGAAGTAATAAAAACTAGTCGGGCTCATTAGCGCGGCAAAGGTGCTCAATCTTTTACAATATTTTAATTTAAACTCACTAAACTTAGTTAAAATATATTGCCTACACAATAATTGAAGGATATAAATATTGTAGCACATTAGTAAATATAAAAGATTATGAGATAGAAAGCATATTAAATAAGCTTGTTCAAATCGCACTCTTTTCTTATAATAAAAACCTTAGAATTAGCATTCTTAAGTACATGAATTTTACCGTGTTTAATCCAAACATATTCAAAGTTTTTCTCTTTAGCCATGGATTTGACCTTAGTTAATAATTTCTTATACTCCACACTTAAATGGTCATTCACATATACTCGCCGAGAGGTGCCTTGGAATCCGATGTCCAGGGTAGATAAATTCTTATCTGCACGAGCAGCGGCAATAAAATCTTCTTTAATATATCTGTTTAAAAAACTCACCACAATTAACTTCTCATTGGAGTTAAAAATTGGCACTCTGTTAATATAATTTATCTGCGTTTTAGGAAACTTGTAATTAACCTTGCGACCAATAGCATCAATAATCGAGTATAAGTTTTCATTTTTGTTTAAAGGGACTCCCTTAATTTCCACATTATTTAAACGAGATCGCTGCTCATAGGTTGAAATCTCGAACTTCGTCTTTGCCAAATCAGTTTGCAGAATATCTACAGTATCACGAAGCTTCTCAAGTTCGGATACCTTTGCTTCAACTCCAGCGAGTCTAGTGCCAAATAAGTCAAGCTTTCCGTTTACACATTCACATGCCACCTTCACCTCAGATAACTCATCTTTCATAACCCGAATATCGTCAACCAACACTGGTAGACTAAGTAATTGACGCTTCATGTCTCGAAGTTCATTGAAGTTTATCCGTCCGTTAGCGGTACGCCTGCCGGGACCGGTATGAAACAACCGATCCCGCCAGCCGCTGTCCGGAACTGGGCCCTTGGGGCTCAAACTGAGCCCTCATCGGCCCCAGCCCGGTACTGGGTGCGCCGCGCACATGCCACACCCAGGAGTTTTAAGGCTCTCCAGCCGGCACTCCTCCATAGTTCCCTCTGATAAGCAGAGGGATACATGGAGGAGCGCGTCAGGTATCAGCCGCCGACCAGAGTGGTCGACGTTGCCCAGGGTGCACCACGAGGAGGTTCCTGACATCGCACCCCACTCCTTAGGACCATGGCGTATAGCTATAAAACCTATTATAACCTTCCTCAACAAGTAAGCTATAAAATAAAAATGTTTTTTTATTTTGTTCTTTTATGTTTTACGAGTTTTTTATATGATTGGTAGTTCCAGAGATTAGCGCGTACAAACAAACAAAAACTCTCTTGACCTTTATAACATTAGGTATTCAGAATAATGTAAAAACTGGTATTAAAGATGCGTTAAGCTGTAACAATGAAAAGCAAGGATAAGAGTTTAATAAAAACTGAGACTGATTTATTTCCATGTATAATTGGGTTTGACAAAATGATGGCAGCACGTCCCTGATGGTAGCAACTGCTTAATCCTAAAAGAACGGAATATCTGTCAAAATCTCCAGTCTACAGATATTACGGAGAATTGCATAGCTCCGATCCAAACTGACTAATGGTCAAGTATGTCCATGTGCCGTGGTCCGCGTGATGGTCGACGTCCGGTGAATTTAAATGAACTCGGTAACACTTAATTTCGTGTAACAGTATTAATGTTAAAACAAGCCTAACTGCAAATAGCATCCCATGTAATATAAGTTTAAAATGAAAACTTTTGTATATACAGTGTTATACGAACGAACTACCCTGTAATGTTCATTAAAAACTTTTGGTCATTAAATGTGTCGACTGCGTTGGTTGAAATGTGTTTTGGGTGGCTCTGTTAATTACTAACTTGTATGGAAAATAATGAAAATTAAAATCTTTAAGGAAGTCTTTGCTATTCATAACGCCTATGACCATACACGATTTTTATATTTTGGTTAACTTATTGACGAGTTACGCCGACATCTTATAAAGTTTTCGTAAGTTTTAACTTTTATAGCATATATATACAATATACATATATATATATATATATATATATATATATATAATGACTATTTCAAACTAATGTGTTGTAAACGCAATCGATAAGTCTTGATGAGACTCACTGATTGAAACTAAATAGAACGTCTTAGCTCCAAGTAATAATTAATACAAAATGGAAATATGTGACGCGGCGAAACGACCTCAAAATGGTAGCGAGTACCCCTCCTCCACGCACCATGCATCACATTCCTCACTCTATGTAACGAAATCTTTGATCTTTTAACTAGCGAGTAGTGTAATTAAATGTTGGATGTAGATAATAGATTTGTAGCTGCAATGATAAACTGTATCACTCGATTTTAATATCATCAGTTTTTTTTATTACCTCACTGGAAGCAAATTTAAAGAATTTTTTACGTCAAAATTCGTAGACGAACACAGTAAGAATAGTGAGATATCAATCCGTTCAACAAATTAATTTCAATTAACGACTCTATCCACCGACGATGAAGTAAGATATCGTGAGTAACCTACATGCTTGAGGAAATGCCTTTTGTTACTATTATGTACTAGGAAAACAGAGAATTGAATTTTTTCAACGCTTGAAATTGCGTTTCTATGAATGGCGTGTTGATTATTCCCGTATCTTCCTTTAGGAACAGGCCTTTGCCCAGTCAAGGCACATTTAAAGGCTTAGCACTATGCACAGTGGTGTATGACATCAAAAATTTTAGATTTATTTTAATAGTATTAAACGATTAAATATTCATATATACAATTTTTGCTTCTGTGATTATTTAATATAGCGAGAGACATCGTAACTTGGGTGTCGAAGGAACGCACACCAGCGCCCATCCACACACGCTAATCTACGTACTTTTTTATATACATACAGGAATATTCTCTTTTATTAATAATCTGAAACACAATTTAACTTCTAAATATCCAAAAATAATGTAGTACAAATTCAGGTAAAAGACTTGTTTATTTATATAAGGAGGGCGCATAACCACCCGTTAAGCAAATTTTCGCTGCCAGGCGTTATCTACGAGAGCCCGTTTGTTGTGCGCTACGACGCGACGTAGCTCGTAGCAGTGCCTACGAAAGATAAATAAGAAACCACTATGTAGTGTTGTAATGCGCTACTTCGAAAGGCTACTTCGCCATGGATAGTCGATTTGTACTACTGACAATTTATCCATAATAGTTAATAATATGATGAGCATATATACGCTTAGGATTACGCTTACGATTGTTTGATTCAAAATTTATCAGTTTCGCGTACCTATCTGAAATACCCAGGTACGAGGAAATATATACATTTGATAGATGTTACTAGAATTTAATAAAGATATTTTAACGTTAAAGAGTTCAGTGCCGCGACTGTCGGCGACGGATTTTACATATAAAATGTAATTTAAACTTGAGTTCCAGTTTCTACGTTTCAAATAAAGTTTAAAATTATCTCTGTTATGAACAGAGATACAGCTCAGGACTGTTATGTAAAACAGCTGCCTTTTAGAAGAAGTTCCGTTGGCGAAAATGTTATTCGTTATGTCACCATAATTACTCGATTATATTTTAACGGAATATTTATGTTCATAATAATAAGATTTTTGATTATTTGATTTTTAAACAATCATCTTCTCGTCATATCAATCGTCCGATATCTGAGCTGATCATATACAAATTTTGTGTACAATTACTTGAAGAAATAACCCACAGCTTTGTGGTGAATTCCACTTCTGATATGATTTTTGAAGGCTACGAGTGAGAACTATTGCTAGAGCAAATTACACCCGTATGATTGAATATGTTTATAATTCGAGTTTGAAATATTTGTATTGTTTAAACTAAAACTTTTAATACTGTTAAAAATAATGCTACATATTTCCTGCATAACACAGAAGAAACATGGCGTGATGAGACATAGATAGGTTTATTCAATATCTAAGCAATCTTAGGTGAGGCAAAAATTGAATCAAAATTATATGATAATTCTAGAAATCGAATTACTATTTAAGTAGTATACGAGTAGTCTTATCTGTAAGCGATCACTGTTAGAATACGCCCGAGAAAACCGCACTTTTATAAGGTGTAAAATGTGCGTACGAGAGAGTAGTTTATGTCTCTGAGATATTGTCTGCCATATACAACAACTTGGCGTTTACGAAATTTATATCTTTTGCTTCAACCTTTTCGATATAATATTTATTTTATTAACCGTAATATACATTATAGTACATCAAGTTAGTAAGTAGTTCAATATACGGTTGAAAAGGATGTCCACCAGTGTGCATCCTTGTCACTCTGACGGTTCCTAGCTACGTCGCGGTCGGGCCGGGAAACCCAGCAGACTACGCACAGGCACGTGCGCGGTTTTACTCTATAAGGACATCATTCCCGCATTCCGCATTGTTATTCATCGTCCAACCTCCTTCGTGGCGTTTTAGGAGCATGAGATGCCGCATCTTCTCTCCCTTTCACCCCCATCAACAAACTTATACGTGCGACCAAGGAGTTGTGATACGTGAATATTGCGCTGTGAGCTCGTAGCGAAGTACTTCGCTCTGCCTTGCTCTGAGATATAACTCGCTACATGCGAAAACGGGACGGAGAATCTGAGCAACAGTTGTCGAGCGTAGTATCGATCGTGGTTCCCAGCCACGTGCGGCGCCCGCCATCTCGACCAATTTATCGTTTCTTTTTTGAATTTTCCTTTCGTATCCTTTCCAATGCTGGTTTTCACTCTTTACTACATCAATTATAGATTGCCGGTTAGTATTGTATTCATTGCTATCGAATCTCTCGTCGAGACGTAGAAGTCGTAATCGTTCCATTCCTATTTGAAACGTTCACGGTAGTAAAATTAAAGAGAATGGCGGCACTTTTCCGACGTACCAACCTAATGTTTATTAGTAACTGTTAGATGAAAGCACAAGTCATGTACCTACATAAATAATAGGATGTATCTATAGTGTAGTGTTCCTTTCTACATATTTACTAGTTCGTTTTCCCTTAATGTTTACTAGTACGAAATGTTATATATATATATTATATACAATATAATTCAATTGAAATTTTCCAAATAGGTACAAACGAAACCTAAAATATGTGGTGAAAGTTAGATATCTTCAATCGGGACTTCATAAAAATTACAGTGCATATGAATTTCTCAATTCAAAAGTTAAGACGAACCAGCTCAGCCATTGGAGCCGGTTGTATTTACACAAGGCCTTAAGCTGCTAAATAATAAATGAAAAAATGGCAATAGCATGGAGATGAGCGACTACCATACACATTGTGAAAGTCGATCAAAGTGACTCGCTTTCATTGCCTTCTCAGATGAGATATTGAATATTATGTTAATTAGCAGGTTATACCGTGAACATAGATTAATGTTTGACGACAGATTTACTAGACCGTGGCAGAGCGTGGTATCTTTTTTATCGTAAGCCTTGGCGTATTTGTTACAATCTCATCTGGTGTTAAGTTAAGATGTGGCTCAAGATGATAATACGCTAAACCTAGTGGAAGACTGGCTCTCAAATGCAGCTGCCGGAACACACCTATTGGTGCTTGGCGACAGATTTTCAACTTGAGGGTGGTAGTTAGCCATGCGGGCATTAGAAAAAGCTCTACCACTATGCTATGGTTTCATCACGATGTTTTTCTTCACCGAAAGCTCAGGCTCATTGCAGGGATTCGAACTCACGCCAATCGACGCGAAGTCGTACAAGCTACCACTGAGCATTCAATACTTCCCAGTTTATAGAAAATTTGTAATTTACCCAGATTAAGGTTTACAGATGGACAGTTGTACATAGGATTCGACGTAATCGTACATTCTGACCTATAGGTTTAAAATAAGCTTGATGACGCATTGATACTACTCGAAAGACTTATGATGGGGTATCGTCTTATGAAATAGCAGTTTTATGGAACTGGCCAATTTGAATTGGATTTATTTTAAAATTACGTTATTATTTTTGTACAAGGAATTATTTATACATTTTAATGCATTTCTTCTCTCCAACATCAATACATTTGATTTGTATGGAATAAATAGCCTTGAAAACTGAAGTTTGCGTGTTTAAGGTTATTCAAATCGGGTTATTACCTACCTAATCTTTCTGGCTGCGAAACGGCGACAGAGGTGAATGATAAATACAAGACCTGAGTTCTCAGGGACGTTGTCAGCCACACGAACTGAATATTCTCGTTCATGCGATATTTAAACTGAATTCTAATATCTAGAAATGAAATGAAAATTTATTGCAAGTATTGCGTAATTTGCTCAACATTTATTACTATATTTTGAGACTATTCTAGCTTTGTTGTTAGGTTTAAATAGCCTTTTTCGATTTGCGAAGAAATAGAAAGATTACTAATCATGCGCTAGAAATGTTTTGCTAGGTGATGACGTTAATGATTCTATTTGCTTAATGGAAAAAAAAAATTGGATGAGGTCAGTTGGGTAGGTGAGGTTGGTGATGTGATGATTTATCAAAACGTACCGGGGTACCTACTTGCAAGTTAATACAATTATATAACCTCCCCTACAAGTTATGCATACAAGTTAATCAATGATCAGGGTCGCCTTTTCGAGTATACAATTCATAATTGATATTTCACGTAAACATAACATAAATATTTTTGTTTTCTTTTGTAACATTAAATTACTTTTTTAAAATAGTTTATAGGTTTAGCGTTGTGATCACAATCTCACGTGACATAAAGTGACGATGTGACTTATTGTGGCTTGAATATTAAAGTTAGTTATATAAGGTGTAACTGATTTTTAGATCTTTCTAGTCTACACAAATGTCTAGTATATTGTAAAAGAAAATTTCTTATAACCTATTTGTATTATGTTTCTATTATCCATAAAATAATATTCACCGAAATCGGTTAACTGGTTATTGACTTATAAGCGCACTAACATACAGACAGACAGATAGTTTGAGAGACTTTGGAGAATCTAAGGATGATATACAAACTACATTTGCATAAAAGTCAGTACAATAATAAAGTCTTGAGCTTTGTTTTAATATAACAATAAATATATTGAATGTTTTAATTAACGTTGGTTTAGACAAGTCCTTAAATTAAATAAATAATAATAAATCATAATACATAACAAAAAAAATGCCTGCACAGGCACTGTAGAGAAGCGTGCATAGCTAATGGTAAATCGATGGATCACGGAGCATGGGATGAGGTATCGTGTGGCTGACGTGAGGGGGCGAGGGAGGGCGGGGGGAGGGGTACGCCAGAATGCGGTAAACTATTACGTTACAAAGAGTTCAATCAACAAAGTATTTAGGAGACTAGTTTAACTAGATGTTTACTTACTTGGAAAAGAGATTATAACCTTTTGTATTGTGTACACGCATTACATACAATCGACTATGATATCATACTACGAATTAGGGATAGTAATAAGATCCAAATCTAATACAGAAATAGGTACTTTATTCAATATAGGTACCACAAGGCATTATACCATCATGTCTTTTTTAAAACATTTTGAATACATGAATAAGTATTTCTTGTACGTTATGTTGTACACTGGCGAGCTTAATGCCACAAAACATTATCTTCCAGCTAACCAGCGGTATAGTGATAGGTTCCGGTGTTGCAACATAGTTAAATGATTGAAAATCTTTGTATATATGCATTATTGTGAACTTTGTAGACATTAAGTAATAAAAGAGAAGGGGAAGAGTGCTAGTGTAAGTAAGAACAAAAGAGAAGGGAAGCTTTGTAGACCTTAAGATTGTAAATATTATGGTATGAGGTGATTGGTGAAATCCTCGCAGACGGATGGGCGTGTATGATTTATTTTTTAGAAGACACAAGATCCCAGATATGGATTAGGGGTGTCAGTAAGGAACTAAAAAATAATATCTCAAAGGGGGTAATTGTGACGGGTCCAGTGGGTACAATTGTTAAACAATTTTTTATAATTTAGTTGTCTTGACAATAATTCTAATTCTCTGCTGCCAATCTACTCGTATGATTTATTTCCGCGACTATATTATATCAGTTTGACATCGTTTTTATCTTCCTTATATCTTATTTTCTATATTATTACTACACTATGTAGGTACGGTATCGAAAAAAGTGGTGGAATCTTTCTAGCAGCATTTGGAGAAAACTTGTAATTCTATTTCTGTGCCATTATTTAAATCGGAAAATATAAAAAACTTATAAAAGAAATCTATATAAATAAAAGCATATAGCTTCGTCCTACTAAAACTGTACGTCCATTTTTCTATAAGATTTTTGTATGCACTTAAGACCATAATTCACGACCTTACGATTCAAATAATATCGTATAAAATGTGTAATTCTTTTTTGTTTCATTAATTATCAAGAAAGTTATCAGAGAAAAAGATACGCTGTGGTCGAGTTATTGACAATTGGAAAGGGCAGAACATCGTCTACCGGGCTAGCTAGTATAAACTAATTTATAAATATAAATAAAAGAAAACTCTAGGAATAAAAAGTTTCCGTCAAAAGCTTCTAACGTTATTTCAAGAGGTTTAGTTTGATATCTGAGTAAAAACATTTCTATCGTATTATGTATGTTGTTGTAGCATGTTCTGCATTACGAAGTAATACCACACGTAGCTAATCATTATATTGCATTATCACAAGTGAGTCATAATGCGTGCAGTGAACACCGAGATATAATAATATTATAACTGCTATGACGCTGCATCTCAGGCATCTGGGATATTCACAAAGCTTGAAGCACGGTTAAATCCGCGATGTTGAATTTCAGTACACTTACATTATGTAAGTTCTGTTTTTATACACGAAGTCGAAGGCACACCTAGTATTATCATATTAGACCTTGTTTTAACTTCATTACTAATACTAATAATTAATACTAGTGTTACTTTATTTCTTTTATTACTTTATAATACTAATATTGTTAATTTTAATAATTTACTGCGACTGCGAATAAGAAAAGAAAAGTTTTACATAATTATTAATTAAGTCTATAACTTAATTCATATTATAACTCAATAATACTAATTTTAATCTAAATATAAATCCTTACGAACGAAAGTTACTTCATCATCAAGACCATTTTATGTAGATAAACTTTGCAGTTTATAGCATGTTTTTTGGGAGATAATGTAAAATTAAAATAATTCAATACTCAGCTCCGGTCTATGAATATAGGTGGTGGCGCGAACGAGCCGTGTGAGTGTGAGTTGTGAACTCTGACCTCTCGATAAAAATATTGTCTGAAACTGAAGTCATCAATCATCAATCAGCGATTTCTTTAAAATTATACGCGGGTGAATCCGCGGGGCACACCTAGTGTGTAGATATAGAAGATGTAAGTTTGTCGACATGATGGTGAATGCACAGAGATCATATAAATATATAAGGATTCGTTCAAAATAACATACAAAAAAAAACAAGCATTAAACTCCGCACAAATACTTAATGTTTGAAGAATCAAGTTTCCATCGTGGAAGTTCTAATATTTACTCATCGCTTTAGTGTGAGTAAGACGGTGATTTGAATCTTAAGTCTCGATCAAAGGTTCGTAAATTTCGAGCCGAACGGAGCCCGGTTTAAGATTTCCGATAAGCCGCTCTGGGATTAAAGCTACGAGCTTTACATAAGGATTTATTTGAGCAAGTTATGCTTCATATTACATTAATAATCTAACTGCAATATATTTACGATTTTCGCCTTTCCAGGTTATATCATCAGTAACCTTAGGGACCCTTTTGTCGTAGTGACTTCTTAAAATAGTGTATTCTCAAGTATAGGTACCAATTTTCGTATCTTACTAGTGAACACGATGATTAGAGACGTTTGTTGCTCGCATATGATTGCTGGTCGCAGTTATTCTACTCGTTTAAGCAAGAAACTTTGAATTTTTAAAAAGTGTGTTTATATACATATTATTCAGTTTCTTCTTGTTTGCCTTCCCCACTTCTCGTAACACGCGGTTAGTTTTTGTAATCATGAGGCACCGTTTATTTATAATATCTTGTATAATATCGTCATTAGTTAGGCCGTGTTGCTTCATGTTCTAGTGGATATTTGTCATCCAAAGTGGTCTGTCTCATCTCTTTGCTGTAAACATTGAGAGACACTTCTTCACAACGTGATAGAAGGTTTATTGTTCAGCGATTTTATATAACTTTTTATGGTTAGTTTTTAGTTTTTATGGCTTAATGATTGATATATCAAAAAAATCCCAATATTTATATTATTTATCAGAAAATTTTGAAGTCCCGTGTAATTGGCTAGATGTTCTATAAAAATATTGCTCCTTAGTTCATCTAATAAAAGTCTGGGATACCATATGCATATCTCTTATATATAAGCCACAATAAGGTATTAAGTGACATAAATTAATTGAAAACTAAAAAGTGATTTATGAGCATTATTATTAAGCATGGCATATAAATTCTTACAAACGAAAATTACTTATTCATCAAGAAAAACTTATGAAGATAAACTTTGCCCTTTATAGCATGTTATTTGCACATATATTTTGAGCGATGATGGAAAATTAATATAATTCAATACTCGACTCGGGTCTATGACTATAGAAGTAGTGGCGCGAACGAGCCGAGTAAGTTGTGACGCATTTATCCCTGGCCGCCCGATAAAAATATTGTCTATAGTATAGACTCTATACTGAAGTATTACAAATAATCAATGAGCATTTTTTTTTTAAATCATACGCGGGTAAAATAAAGTCTATCGGTATAAATTGAGTACAAGAGTACTCGTAGTTATAGTATCCTTAATGAGAGTAAACTTTCCGAACCATTAATTCTTTAGACTTTACGATTGTGTTCTCGGGAGTTAAATTGAAAAGTTATTTGATATTGAAAGATTAAATCTTATGTAACTGAATGAGTTTGATGAGAGATACTCGTAGGAGACAAAGGAGCGCGAAGTATTACGATAGCGATCGATGAGGTCAGTTCGACACTTGTTCTGATTGCCCTCGTCTGTAGCGAGGTCGATTGATGCTACCGAGGTAACCTCTTTCTATGAAGGTAACGTCTAATACTAAGTTTGTAAACGATGCTAATCTCTTTATAAAGTAGGTTACTCGAATGCAGATAGACTTAATTATAGATTTCGTATACTGTCAAAACATATCACTTATTACATCAAACAAACAATCCAAATGTGGAAAAAAATAGAAATCAATTGGAGCAAGGACTGGTGAGTGTATAGTGAGCGTAGAGCTTCGGAGTCACAGTTTTACGGTAACCTCTTGTCACGTGGACAATTAAAATAGTTATAAGTAGCAGAAAATAAATATTTAATGGTTATGGAATGAAAATGCAAAATAGATAAATAAGTGTAATCCGAAGGCATTTACATTAAATGAGATATAAAAACAGAGTACCTTATTAAAGTCCATTAATGATAGTAAGACTAACACTAGTAAGAAATGTCCAAGTTTTGAATATAACCGTAAAAGATCTGCTAGTAAAATTCCGTCGTGAGAAGCTTGTGTTTCATTAAAACTCCATTCTATTCCATTTTTATATCTGCTTCCTCAAGCCAGCATGAATGAATGCATCCGCCAGGTTTTTCATTCGTTTTATAATTTCAACTAAAAGGTTTCAACTCCTTCGAATACCGGTTATAATTGGAGAGCTTGTTGTAACAAAATAAGTTTTATATACTCCAGATAAATATGTGCGAGTCAAAACAATAAATATAATAGTAGATATAAATAAACTTATACAAATCTCATTTAAGATTGTACATTTACTTTAGCGATCCGTGTCTCTCCGTAAGTCAGAATCCATCCGTCATGTTTTCAATTATTTTACCGTCTTGTTCATATTTTAAATTTAAAAAGTTCTTCAGCCAAAATACAATATATACGACCTACTTATTCGATATATAAATCGTAAAATAAGTTTGTAATACAATATTTAAAATAATAAATTACCTATAGATGAGATGCCTTCGGAAAGGAGCATAAACACAATAAATGAATAAATGAGGAATCAAATAAATTAAAATGAATACATATAATTAAAATATAAAAATGATTGTTAAAGCAATCATTACACTCTATCTCGGCACAAACTAACACGTTCTCTATGTCTTATCTTTGTCAATATACACACTAGTCAATATTAAAAATTTGCAATTTCATACTTTAACCCCTAATATAATAATTTAACATAGCATGTCGGTGTACAAGATTTGCAAACGCCAGCCGCAAACGCCTAAGGTAAAACGTAGGCCCCGTAACATACTCACCGACTCCGACGATAAATTCACGGAAGCTAACGCTTCAACCCGTCCGTATCTCCAAACCAGGCGTGCTTGCGCCCACGCCCGCGTAACCACCGCTCCCTCCGCAGAGGATGGACAATGAACTTCGTTACCGTACACTTCTGCGGCCACTCAAGCTTAGGACCTATCTATCGGCATGGAGCCCTGGAGCCAAGCATCCGCTCGCGCGATACAGTGACACTGCATTCCTACACACACATGCACACCACTCAGGTACATAGGTTCTGTAAGTGACCTTTTTTTCTTTCTTTAGCTAGTTAGAGTAGACAAAAATTGACAGATTACTAAATACATTTACACATGTTTCTTAATTCCTTCCAGAAGTTAGTTATATGGATAGGGAATTAGTCAGATCGCGACTTTTTCGCATGAGGCAAGCCGAGGTTCGGTTCGCGGTTGAATGCCATAACCGCTCGCCACCAAGCCTAATGAAACTACAAAAGCCGTTGGAGGCTCCAGGCCTTTACGAACGGCATTCAATATAGATATACTTGTTGTACTCGTCGCTAATGGTGATATATCGAGGAGACCGCTGGTGCCTGAGGTTGATGTTGTAATCATGTTAAGACATATATATGTATATTTATGGATGTTCAGCCATAAGTTCTTTGTTTATGAAAAGATTTAGATGTTTTTTTTATTGAGTGAATACCACAATGGGACCTGGGAAAATGGGACCTAATTTAATTGTTATTGGCATTGCTCCTTCGACTTCGAAGATACACTAGGGAACTGCTCAAAATAATTGAAAATGGTTTTCTTTTTTGTTAATAGAAGTACATACTTAGTTATAAGCGTTTTCGTTAGAAGGAGCTGCTATCAAATGTATGATTGAAAGCTAAATGTTTGGTCTTATTTGAAGATTATTAAAACTTATACTGAACCCGGCTTATGAATCTACTCTAAATAAAGTACATAGAGAGTTATCAGAAAAAAATAAAAAAAAGTGTAATGTCCTACTTTTGGGCAATAACATCTACGTGTTGGCAGGCAAGAGCTTAGTCACCACGACGCGACGCGACGTGACGATGTATTGGCGATGACTTGCACCGATAGATCAATTATGTTAAGGTATGAATTTTCGCGTTGCATTTAATACAGCTATACTTTGTTATAAATACGCGAGTGAACCCGCATGCTATACCAAATTTTTCATAAATACAATAGTGAAAAATATTACAGACAAAATTTTAATAATCTCAAAGAATCCAATTTAACTTTTATAGAGTATATTTCTTTGAAAAATGTTTCTAGAGAATTTAATAAAATCATGAAATTCTTTACGTGGGTAATTTCAGACGGGCTCGGTGCGAGAAAGTCGGGCGAGGGTCACGACGCGACGCGGTCGAGGGTATATTAGGAGGATACTCTATTTAACTGAACAATTGTACAAGTTCAATGAAGAAGAAATGAACATTTTTTTCAATTTATTATTTATTTACGGTTTATTTTCTAACTTATGTTCTTTTGAAAAACATTCTTGTAGATAATTGAGTCTGAGTAACGGTTGCTAACTATGGGCCTCATAAGAAAGCTCAAAGTCACTCAAAGGGCAATGGAGAGGGCTATGCTCGGAGTTTCTCTGCGTGATCGAATCAGAAATGAGGAGATCCGCAGGAGAACCAAAGTCACCGACATAGCCCGAAGAATAGCTACACTTAAGTGGCAGTGGGCGGGCCACGTAGCTCGCAGAACGGATGGCCGATGGGGTCAAAGAGTTCTCGAGTAGCGGCCACTTACCGGAAGACGCAGCGTGGGCAGACCGCCACAAGATGGTCCGACGACCTGGTAAAGGTTGCGGGAAGCCGCTGGATGCGAGCAGCACAGGACCGGTCGTTGTGGCGATCTTTGGGGGAGACCTATGTCCAGCAGTGGACATCTTTTGGCTGAAATGATGATGATGATGAACGCGCCAGAGTATGTCCTTTTTATAATATTTATTCTAAAATCTAAACTTTAAAAATCACCTGAATCATTATTACAAGAACCGTAACCCTCGAGACTTCCGAAGTCGCCGTCGTTATTCCCACCTACAGCGGATATAATCGCTAAGTTATTGAAGACCCTATGCGATGTACGAGTAACAATAACCGAAAAGAGCCTGCCAGCTTTATCGGTAACACAATATATGATCCATGGACGGCAACGGAAAATTATGTAACGGTCGCAATCGGCAGTCGTTCGCTACCAACCACATAGAACGCCTTCAACAGACAAGCATAAAAACTTTCGACGTTTCATTTACCTAGTCCAAAGCAGTATCAAAGTACATAAGAATTATATTAGAGATGATTGTTCCCGCTCGGATACTATTTCGTTGGTACGCGGTACGATATAGTTGAATAGTCATTATATATCGTTTTTCAACGGGTGGTCCTGAGAGACACCCAGATGTTTATAACACAAGCGCTGCCGAGACACGTGTCCTAATCCCACAGCTAATAAAGGAAACTCAACGCTATAAATTTACACAATAAAACTGGAAGCTGTAGACTCGGCTGTCTGCTACAGCAACTACAATAAAATTACTTTGTTTTTATTTTAGTACTATCTTCTAGTATTTTCATTCTACGTGTTTACTTACAAAATTAATTATTTTTTTGTTTACAATAGTAATAAGGTATCTCTCGAATAGCGACATCGGTATGAAATCCGCAAACATAGGCTACATAATATTCGAATATATTATTAATATTCGAATGGTCTTAAGTATTTAGTCATCATGGGTTCGGGTATAATAATATACTATTTCATCTTACTGGCTATTATAACGTTCAACTCTAAAATCTCTCAACGATCACGTATGGATGTGTTCCGGCAGTTGCGTTTAATAACCGATTAAGTCCAGTGTCATCACTAAACGCTTATTCTTCAATTTTTTACTAACTAGCTTTGCCCGCGGCTCCACTCGCATGGACTACAGAATGCTTTCGATCGACCACACGCGTGAATCGTGCTGCCCCAAAAATGCTTATTGTGGGTGATCCTTAGAAGATAGACATATGATATCGCAAAACTTTTTCGTAGATATTTTTAAGATCTACAATTATGAAAGACAGTATTTTATTATGGTTTACTCCGCGTAAGCCACAAAATTTAATCGCCGCAAATGCGTCTTTTTTCCTAATTGATTGACCATTATCGTTACTGCTTGTTTCCTATGTTATTTTATGAAAAAAACATAAACGGACAGACAGACAGAGAGACGTTGAGTTTTATAATATCTGTAGATTTATATTGTATTTCTTAAGTTATTTTTAAGTAAGTTTTCGTAAGTTATTTGAAAAATAACGCTCAGTACTGCTGCTGTTTTTATTTAAAAGGTTTTTTACATGAAAAATATAAGCGTCATATAAGATATCACATCAATATTTTTATTGACAGTTCAAACTTGAGTCAAGTTCATGCGCAATCTATCAATATAATTCCATAATCTCACCCATAAATAATTTATTAAGAAAACAAATAGCTAACATCTTGTTACCCGTGTAAAATTACGTTCAGCTCAATACTCGGGAATAAAGTCCGGCGCGCCTCTTAACCGGATTACTATCGGCTTTTATAAACGGAGGGAGAAAGGCAATTTTCTGTAATTACCATTTAATTTTAATAGTTTTTGTTAACCGACAAAGAGATCTTTGTGAAGGAAATGTGTTAATTAAAAATTTTCTAACTTAAATTGCATACATACACATCTTAAATTTGTTGGTATATTTATAAAAAATGTTATTGTTGCACCGTTTGTCTTAAGGCCTTTAGATTAGTTTGATTTAGGAATAACCATAATATTCGACATACAAGACTCTAACCCTGTGGTTTCGAACTCTCTAGAATAAGAATATTTTCTATCTTTGGATAGGGTAGCGTTTAATTACAAACTCACCTGAGCTTAAATGACGATGTCGTCGAAGATAATAATAAACACGTTAAAATAAGAGAGGTGATCAGCTCTCAAATGCGATTTTAATAATATATCAATTGCTTCTTGAGCCGTTTAACTGTAGTGTTCAATCCTGCACCGATCTGCCCGGTGTCTGAGCGCGCTATCACTGAACTCTCATAGCCTCAAAGTGTTTAAACAACTGCGCCCTGAAGTTTGTTCTTAGACCTAATTACAATTTTGATAATATACATTCAGATTGTTAAGTATATAAGGCAATTATGTTTTGACATAGCAAACGGGCATGCAGTCTACATGATGTTGAGTCATCACTGCAGCCTATCGATATCCAACCACAGAAGGATCGCAATTCTGATGCTAGTCAGAATAGGTTGTAACTCCTGAGGATTGACTTGGAACGGCTCGTCTACCGGTGCGTGTTGTCAACCAGTACCAATACCACACTGTTCTGACCGGAACACAGAGACGCGACTACTGTTGCTTTGCGGAAGAAATAGGTGTGGTGCCCCTGTAGTCGAATTCTGAAATAATTGTTTAAATATTTATAGATCTAATGACTATAATTTATAAGTTTATTTCTATTTTATTTACTAACTAAAGGGATTCAATACGGAAATATCTTCGAGTGAACACGATTAACTTAAATAATACTGTTTCTTTCAGTGTCTACACCGTATCCGGTTATTGGAAGTTTACAATTTGACCTCTGATTCGAAGAGACGGTAGCTTTGCGGCTAACTTCACAAGACTGGGCCAGATAACCTAGGTAGAGTGTTTTACATGGATGAAATGAATATATTTTTTTCAGCAGTGGGATACAAAAATGATGCCTTAATATTATAACAAACTCCAATTCACGTTTCTCATGTTAGATAACACTGGAATATTGCAAATTTTATCGCTTAGTCGCTTGTACATAAGAAAATTGTATATGACACTCCAGTTTTATGATCGTGGGAAGGGTTGCCGCATACCCTGTTGTAAAGATAACAAAGCCCCGGGTTTTCTCACGATAAAAAACCCTTCAACTATTGATTTTTTTATCTCGTTACTGGAAGATTCCTCTCCGGGGTGAACATCCAAAATAATAAATGTAAAATAGCTTTAATATAGTAAAAAAGATATAACAATAAATAAGGGAAAAGCTTTTTAGTCTCGTTAACATCCGCAGCGCGTTTCAACTCATAAACAACCGGGAATAACTATGGAGAGTGTAGACATAATGAATAAACGGTTTTCAGAAACAGCTCGGACTCAGTCGGAGCGTGACGTCACCGCACCGAAGTTTTACCAGAAATTATTAATTACTTATTAATGAATAGGTTTGCCATTCATCCCAGTATATCGGGTATCGGGTCCCAGCATATTCTCACCGTCATTACGCCTTCTGTCCTGACGTCCCGATAAAGCACTATTACGTCCCGATTTTCGGGTCAGTCACGGCATTCCGAAAACTCGGGCCAAATTACTTCGTCTAATCACAATTCGCTGGGGATTTAACAATAACAAGAAAAACATTGTCATATTATATGGTTTCACTTTTGAAATAAAACAAAATCCTGAATGAAGATACCATATTATGCTGAGCAATTCTGCTGATATTTGTTTGCGTTGCCTGGCCACAATACTACTATGGAAATAATATTTTCATTAATATCAAGCCATTTAGTGTTTGCATACTATAGACATCAATAGCATCATAATCATAGCAAAATGAAAATAAGAAGTCAAATAGACGCTTATGGGTTCATCCTATTTTGATGCGAAGAGAAGAACATTGTGGATTACATACACTTTATGAAGATCTACGAAAAGATCAATGAAATTTTTTGATTATCTTCCAGTGAAAATCAAGACATTCGACAAATTATCTATATACATAGTAAAAAAAGAAAGTCGCTATCTGCGACTGTCTGTTTGCCCGCTCACTTTTTCTAAACTACGTATCGGATTTTTATACTGTTTTCACTGTTATGTAGAGATTTTTTTACGAAAGGTTTATAAACCGTCTAAAAACTAAACTACCTTCTAAAAGCTATTTATATAATACATTTCAATTAAGTTTTTATAGTAGAGAAAATCCAATGTTTTGTTATCAAGTCGTAAAGCGTCGTTTTCGGGCGCTTATATTGCTTACTCTGGGTAAACCTTAAAAGATACGTCAAAATAACGTATTAAAGTATTATAGTACTTTCAAAAGCCTGGAGAAAAATCCGCAATGGCATTGTCTTTCTCCTAAAGTTGACTCACAGTAACCATTTTAAAATAAGTATTAGGGTATTAGCGTTCTCTTTGCATTAAAATAGGATGACCCCAAAAGTGTCTATTTGTTATTTTCTATCTATCTTACTTTGATCTTCTCAATTTCTGTAAGTACTAATAGTATACAAGCACTAACTTCTTTTTGATGTGAAACATCTACTGATGTGAATCGAGTGTTGGTGTGGCGACGCGTCTCAACGATATATGATAGCATGAAACATCTAATATGGCGTGGTGTTTATTTTGAGTAAACAATCAAGATTCACATATAACCATTAATCAAGCGCAGTGGTAGGGGTCGCAACCACCATACACATAGTAATAAACTAATCCTTTCGCAGTGATTTTAGTTTGGTTTGTCGCGTTTCGGGATCACTCAGTGTTTACCTAGTAAATTTTAAGAGTTCATCAGGAAATTTAGAAAAAATAATACATATACCTACAGACAGAACTACAGATATATTAATATAGATAAAATAATCAAACAAATCAGACACGTGATCTTCTAATTATAAGTAGTACAGTAACGAAAAGAAAGACAGAGGAGTTGCGTCATCAGAGTACGTTGGTTCGGATCGCGTAAAGACCGGCCACATACGGTGAAGAAATACATCGTAATGCAACCATAACTTGTGGTATGACGTTTTGTGATCAAATAATTTACTATTATACTAGAAGTAACGTGATTTATAATATTTTTTATTTATTTTTCTCGCTAACAGTACAACCGCATCGTATTCTGGGAGCATGGGAATGAACGGCCAAGCTAATGAAGAAATAGTGTTATATATTGCAACCCGAGTGATTGGCCCAGCCTGGCTACACCACTAGGGGGCGCCTTCCATCTCTTAACATTAACTTACACTTTGAGCCAAGTAATAAATAAACGAGATTTAAAGTAACATTCATTATACTGATGAACTTATTATCGTCTTTTTATACAACTAAATTTATAAATAAGCGCAAGGCACGCCTGATGGTAAGCCTATGGAAGCTTGTAACACAATATGTATCACTAGCATGTTGCCGACCTTGAACCTCGAGGAGGTCTGGAAACCCTACTCGACAGGTCATTTGGCTGCAATCCTCTGTAGGGTGGAGGTATCCCACAAGCTTGGGGCAGCCAAGCAGAGAGTAGGCACTCTTACTCATCAACTTTCGTTCCCCCTCGCTCTAGTTATAAAATAAAAGCCAATTATGAATAATTTAACCACAACAGGTCATTACTATAACGAGTGACATTTGCCCTAGATGTTAAAATGGCCTTTTATTTCATTTAAACAATGGGTTCTGACAACTAGAATACATTTAATTACAGAAAATGTTTTTTATATCAATTAATTATAGCCGTAATTATGTTATTTCAGGTTTTTTCCGTTATATTTGATTTTTGATTATCATCATTCGTCATAATTTATGAATATACCTTACAGAACAACTACACTCCTATTCTTATCCTATATTATCACCTCTTTTTCAGGTTTAGCCACAAGAGTACAATGTATTGTTCAAAGGAAAGTTTTTATTGATTCGGATTAAATATGTCGTAATTAGTAAGTTAGATAACTGGTTATAGCACAATGGAAGTATCAAGAGTCTAAGTGCGGATAGATGGCGCCCACATAACATAATTCATCACGATGAATTATGAACTAATGACACAAAGTATAATAATTTATCATTTATCTATCATCATCATTATGTCAGCCGAAAGACGTCCACTGCTGGACATAGGCCTCCCCCAAAGATCGCCACAACGACCGTTCCTGTGCTGCCCGCAACCAGCGGCTTCCCGCAACCTTTACCAGGTCGTCGGACCACCTTGTGGCGGGTCTGCCCACGCTGCGTCTTCCTGTACGTGGCCGCCACTCGACAATTCTTTGACCTGTTATCTATACTATTGTCTATTCTATATATAGGTACCTAAATGATGCATATTTTATAAATTGTATGTTGGTATATATGTAATAAGCAATGTATTGAATAAAGATAATTATTATATACTTTGCCTAGGCATTCCATAGAATGCCAAATGCTATTTAGGTAAAGTATGAAATACATCTCCGATTCATTTCGAATATCACGTGCGAGTTTTGGCGGTATCAAGTGTTATGTGATTTAGCTTGCGAGTAAATTAGATAGAATATACACGGTTAATGCAAGTCCTGATTTTCTAAATTCGTCACAAACACATACATTTATAGAATTTAGCCTGCAAGAGAAAGAGATAGAATATGCACGGTTTCATGACTGTTTCATGATTAAGGAAATTCTAAACTTCGTTACTTCGTGTTACATTCGCGGTATTGAACAGTTTGTGCGACGAAACGTTTATAAAATAAAAACTGTACCCGAATAGGTATTGCGGGGTGAACTTCGTTCAGTTTAGTGATCTATGAAAAGTAATTTCAATGAGTGCAATGCAATTTCTTATGTTCGTAAATTGTGTGTGATCTGATCCCGTACAATGGTAATAATAATTACAGTATGCTAATATATTCTTTTTTTCATGTGGTTGTAACCTTACTCGTCTATCAATACACCTGCAGAAGACTGTAACTTACCAGTTCATCGCATCGCGAGCAAAATTCATCAGCTCCAGATTTAGGGTGGGAGGAGGGGGGGGTTTCTAAACCCGCCACGGACGGCAGTTTCAGGCGGCGCCAAAATCATTATACTGACATCATAATAATTGTATAGGATTGGAGTTTCACGTATTTATTAACTTTGCAAAATCCAAAAATCAAAAATATGACTTTTGACCGCTTAAAATGTGGTGACTACTTTTTTTCGATATTCTTGTATTGTTGTGCATGAGAAATAAAATTAATTAAAAAAAACCGGCCAAGTGCTAGTCAGAGACGCGCACCGAGGGCTCCGTTCGATATCCGAAATATCGACGTTATATATCGATAATTTTATAACAAAATATTAATATACCGTAATTTTTCCCCATGCCTATCAACTACAACTATGCTTTAACTACTCACCAATAGATGGCGTTGTGGAATTTGTGAAAATACTAGACAGGTGGAGATGATTTATAATTTAAAATTTGTTTACGAAAAGATAAACTGGTCAAACTTAACTTTACCGTTGAAAACCTGTTGTCCTAATACATTTAAACACAGACAAAAATTTTAAAATGTGGTCTTTTGTTATAGGTTACGTGTATATGCATTTAGTAAAAACGTGTTATTTTGACATTACAAACAGACACTTCAATTTTATTATATGTATAGATGTAACTACAAATTTAAGGTTTTTAGATTTTTTCCTTTACTTGTGCTATAAGACACGACTAGTTGCCAAACATGATCCTTTTTTTTTTTTTTTTTTTTTTTTTTTTAACGTGGAGGAACCCTTCATGGGTACACACCCGCCCGGGGGGACGAGTGGTTATGTGAGACTCCTACTCACTAAACCTCCACGGTGTACCATCCGCCGCCTTAACGGGGCGACGCGGGCTTCGCACTTGGCATTCGTTGCCGCGTCGCCCCAGCGGTAGGCCCAGCAGCTTGCTGAGCCCCCGGCATCAATGGGAGACAGTTCGGTACACCCTAACTGTCTCCCCCCATCCGCCGGACCTGTGCAATGGGAAGACGGGCCCCCCGACCCGTCCCCCCTGGTCCGGCTATGGTGGCGGCAGGAGGCGCGCAAAGCGCCTCCTTCGGCCGCCTGTTCTTCTTTGGCGGAGAGGGCCGCTCAGAGGATCCACCTCGCGAGCCCTCTCCGCCGTCTCCTTCTGCGAGATGACCTCCTCGCAGAAGGAGACCACCGCTGACCATGACCCCTCGCTGTCGAGCATGTGATTTACCACACTCGGCAACGAGAGGTCCCCTCCTACCACCGCGGCCAGAGCGCAGCGCTGCTCCACCCACTCTCTCTGAGTGTGCTGCGCTGTATCTTCTGCAGCACCGCACTCGTGGCACGCAGTGGTGGGCTCCCTCCTGGCTATCTTGTGCAAGTACCATCCGAAGCAGCCATGTCCGGACAGCACCTGCACAAGCCTGAATGTTAGGGAGCCCTGCTCCCTGTTGCACCATGCCCGGAGGACCGGGCGGACGGCGTCTATGGTATAACGCCCATAGCGCGCATCCGCCAGGTCCTCCTCCCACCTCCTCAAAACTCTATCCCGGGCCTGCCTCCGCAGGCCCTCAATTTCTCTCGGAGCCGGAGGCTCCCCTAACTCCACACCGAGGCCCATGAAACAAAAGAGCCTCGGTTTTTTCGACCGCCACCCTGAGGCCCAGCAACTCTATTCGCCTGACCACAAGGGCAGTGCCCTCTGTGGCCAGGCGGCTGACCTCCTGCCAGCTTCCCCCCCGGGCTACGACTAGGGTGTCGTCCGCGTAGCAGATTACCCGCACCCCATCAGGGAGCGCTACGCGGAGCACCCAGTCATAGCCTATGTTCCACAGGAGTGGACCCAACACCGACCCCTGTGGAACACCACACCCAACATGGCGCCGGGCCACCACACCCCGGCTGTCCGCAAAGACGACTTCCCTGTCTTGGAGGTAGTCCTCCAACAGCCGCCGCAGGTACGAGGGCACTCCGAAATATCGGAGCGCTTCCCGAATAACAACATGCGGCAGACTGTTGAAGGCGTTGGCGATGTCGAGTGACACCGCCAACAACCTACCTCCCCCTTCGGTCGCCTCAGCAGACCAAGCCTTAAGGGTGGAGAGGGCGTCCAATGTAGAGCGCCCCCTCCGGAAGCCGAACTGCCAGTCCGACATTCCCGGCCCCACTTCCTCAAGATGCCGGATGACACGGGAAGCTATTATCCTCTCTAGCAACTTTCCCGTGTCATCCAACAACACCAGTGGCCGGTACGAGGACGGGCAGTCCGGAGGGCGGCCCTCCTTCGCAAGAAGGCAGAGCCGCCCCAGCTTCCAGAGCCTCGGGAACCGTCCAACCGACAAACAACGGTCGAACAGCTCCCGAAGCCCTCCCCCAAGGTGGCCCAGCGCCACTCCGAGGACTTGGCCCGGAACTCCATCCGGGCCAGGCGCCCTCCGCTTGTTGCGGAGGCGCTCTGTCACCAGCCCCATCTCCGTATCTGTTATGAGATGGGGCAGGACCAGCTCCTCCACAACAAGGCCCCCATTTGACATGGGAGGTGGGAGGAGCTCTGGAGGGTCGGGGAGCAATGTGGCCACGACCCTCCCCAGGAACCCTGGATCGAGGGATTCCGTTAGAGGGGGCGCCTGCCCCCGAAACCTCTTCCGGACCATTCGGTACGGGCGCCCCCATGGATCCCCATCCAGGGTCCCAAGGAGCTCCTCCCATCCTTCCTCCTTAGCCCGGCTGATGGCAACTTGCAGAGACTTTTTGCAGTCCCTGTATGCACCATGCAGCCGGGCCTCCTCACCGGGTTGGCGAGTCCTCCGCCGGCGGCAGCGCTGTAACTGCCGGCGCGCCACGGAGCAGGCCGCCCGGAGACCAGCAATCTCCGGGGACCACCAATGTACCGCCCGCTTTTTATGCGGGCGGTTGTTGCTCCGCGGCATCGACGCGTCGCAGACCGCCGTGAGGGCCCCACGGAAACGGGCCGCAGACGCGTCGATATCCTCATCTACCGGAGCAGGCGCCCGCCAGCTCTGCACTATGGCCGCCTCTTCCGCCAGCTCTCGGTCGAGGCGGCTCATGACCCATCGGGGAAACGCTGTCCTCCGATGGGGGTGGAGTGCTAGCTCCTCTGGGGAAGTGGAGACCTCAAACCGAATATATCGGTGATCCGAAAAGGTCTCCACTTCCTCCAGGACTCTCCAATTTTGCACACGGCGTGCGACAGACGGCGTGGCGAACGATACGTCCACCACGGACCCTCCGTTCTGTCGCACGCACGTGTGGACGGATCCTCTGTTGAGGAGGGACAGTCCAATCTCGACTGTCCACTCCTCAACTGCGGCCCCCCGCGGGTACGTGACCGCCACCCCCCATGCCCGTGACTTGGCATTGAGATCGCCAAGTAGGACAATGGGGAGCGGCGACAGCCGCCTAACCGCCTGCCCCAGGGAGTCGAGAAAGGCCTCGAACTCCACCAGGGCCCGGTTTGGGGAGAAGTACACCCCAACAATGGCGTACCCTCCCCAGGCGGCCGCCACGAATCCCGCTCCTCTCTCCTTAATTGAAAGGGACGAACCCGTGCTGTGGATCGCTACGGAGCCATCCGAGTCTCCTGCCCAGTAAGGCTGGACAGGGACGTAATACGGCTCCGCAGCGACCGCTACGCTGATGTTCCACTCCACCACTGACTGCACAAATAGGTCTTGTGCAGTGGCGGAGTGGTTCAGGTTCACCTGGAGGCAGCTGGTAAGGGTGTGCTGCATTATTCAGTCATACCAGCTGCCTCCGGCCTAGGCCCCCTCACTCGTCCTCCAAATGGCCTCCTCTTGGTGGCAGGGGGCTTACAGCTCGCCCCCCCATATAGTGCTCTGCGGGTATTCCCGCGTCGGCACATACGGCGCAGTGCAGCTTGACAGATGCACAGCTCGCCGCCGTATGGCCTGGGCCGCCGCACCTATAACACAGGGCGCTCCTGTCGGCTGCCGACTCACACATTGAGCGAGTGTGGCCCAAGCCCATGCACTTGAAGCAGCGCATGGGCTTCTCTTCCAATGTTCGTATTCGGGCCACACTCCAGCCGACCAGGAGATGCCCCGCCTCCGCCAGCTTTCTGGCTTCCGCCACGGGGAGTGATACAAACGCCACTCCCCCTCCCCAATCCTGCCGGATGGGGCCGACCCTAACTACGTCCGGCCCGCATCCGGTCTTGAGGCCAATTGCGGACCTGAGCTCGGCCTGAGACACCGACTCGTCGAGCCCCACTATCCTTAGCTCCGCACGTTTGACCGGCCTGGTGATCACCGCCACTTCAGCAAGTGCCACCCTCAGCTGGTCAGCCAGGCCGGCCGCCTTCTTCTCACTCTCGGAGCCAGGAAGCTCGATAAGCCTGGCTCCGGTGGCGGTAGTGCGGAGCTTGATGTCCTCGATGCCAAGGCCCGCGAGCCCCACCGTTTCCCGCGCCTTAAGCACCGCCGCCGTGTAGGAAACCCCCTTCGCCACGGCCTCAGGCTGCAGTGTAATCAACACTGCAGCCGAGCGCGGCGCTGAAGGCACCTTGGGCTGGGCCCTCTTTTTCGGCGCGGGAGTTGCTGGCACAACTGGGGCCGCCTTCGCCTTTTTTGGACGACGGACAACCGTCGTCCACATCTCATTCTCGCCGGCCTCAGCTGGAACACGGGCGGGAGCCGTGGCCGGAAGTGCAGCCCACTCCATCCCCAGCGGCTGCTGGGTTGGAGCGGGCGTACCCGCCCTATCCGGTCTTGCCCGGGAGACAGACCGGGGCCTGTCCGATGTTGCCCGGGAGCCAGACCGGAGCCTTTTGCCTTCGCTGGCTAAGCTAGCGAGCCTGGGACCAGAAACAGGCCTGTTATTCGCAGGCCCCTTATCACCCGCCAGCGGTGGGCGGAGAACCTTCTTCGGGAGGAGTCGGCCATCCACCTCCAAGCTGTCAAAGCGGGCATCCAAAATTTTAATTGACCGCTCCACCCTTCCGAAGCCCTCCGCCAACATCTGCTCCCAATCCCGGGATGGAGCCTCCGCTTGCACTGTCGGTGGGACCTCCACCTGCACTGGCGGCGGAGGAGGTGGAGGAGGCATAACCTGCCTCGCACTAGCCTCTCGCCGCCATGCGAGGACCTCCTTCTTGAGGTCCTCCACCTGCTGGCGGAGGACCCTTGTTTCCCGTCCCAGGCGAGCTGTTTCCGCGGTCGCCGTCCGCTCAAGGAGCGCCTCCACAACCTCCCTCAGGGAATTAGCTGCCTTCTTCAGGGTCTTAATGTAGGTGCCCTTTAGGTTCCCTGAGGTGCGGCACACCTCTAAAATTTCTTGTACCCCATCGTTGGTGATGGTCCTCAGGGTGTCCGTGTCGAGGTTCTCCACCTCTATACGCCCTCCATCACCAGACACAGTCTGGGGGACCACTTCCACATCAACATCGACGACAACAGTGTCGCCCGCAGCCTTTAAAAACGGCTGAACAGAGCCTTTGCTCCCTTCAGCCAGCCGTCCCGAGCTCTTTGAACGCCCCATTCCACGAGCGGATCCTCTTATCGCTCGGTTGGTCTTGGGGACCTTCGCAGAGTCCCAATCCACTTCCAGAGCGTCGTACCGGGACCCGAAGGTCCTCTTGGCCTCAGCCCCAGAAGGCCCCGAACGCTCATCCGACGCCATAGAAGGCTTAGTCGAACTCCGCAAAATCATGTTGTCTCGGTGTGACGACTTTTTCAACTCCTGCCCATCATTGGGCGATAAATCTGCCATTCAAGGCCTGCAATAGGCTGGGGGGAGTTAAGCTCCACCCTACCACCGAAGAAAAAGAAAAAGAAAAAGAAAAAAAAAAATTAAAAATCGAACACCATAAAACGAAAAAGCCAAAAGACCAAAAAGTAAAAACGACAACAAAATCCGGGGGAACAGCCAAGTCTTAAAAATTAAAGCGTAACAATAAAAATTAACCACTACTATAACAACAAACAACCGCAAGGAACGCATCAGAACAACAACACCACTAAATGAGGGTCAGTCGTCCATAAAGTTTCACAAATACAACTGATTTATTTTACGTGTACCTCCACTCTTGTTTTTTTTTTATGATATTTCACAAAACATTCACAATAAAAATAATCCAATTGCTGATCCAAGTGTAGTCAATGAACCTCTACAAATCAGCAATTAAAAACACCTACGTCACCGATCTATTTTTCGCACCGCACGTGAACAAATGTTCTAAAATCCACATTTTCCACAAAAAAATCAGTCAATTTTCACATTTAGTCAAAAACAAAAACACCACCGCATAGAGGGCACCGAGACGCATCTTTTCATATACGGCACGGGCATATACGGAAACATTTTACCATCTCCCAGATTTTTCGACTGCGGAGTGACTTGAAAACGATCCGCTCACTACCGCGACCAAGAAGTGAACGCCAAACATGATCCTAGGTTAACTGGAAGTATCCTACCTACTCGTATAGGTTTTTATTCCCTTTGAAATTGTTAAAAAATGCGACATAAACAGCCGTATCTTTTGAATGCGTTGAATTAGAAGTTTTATTTTCCCACAGCTTGAAGGGATTGTTGACCCGAGGTTTTGATATTAGTTTCAACTGGAAAACCTCCTTCACGCACTCCTGAGAAAAAGGGTCTTGACTGACAGACAGACGGACAATGAAGTGATCCTATAAGGATTCTTTTTTCCTTTTGTGGTACGGAAACCTAAAAATAGTCAAAATCTGATTTTTTTGTTTTTTTCATATCTTTTTTATTTCTTCAGCCTTTTTTTTACTCGTACGTAATTAGCACAATTTTAAATTAATTTCTTATTGTTGAAAAAAAATTTTTCTTTTAAAAATTATAGCAAGACAACCCGGGCCTAGTATTTCCAGACGTCGTGAAATACGTCTCCCGCCTCGTTACTGCGAATACGCGATGTAGGTTGTATATAGTTATTATTTGAATCTGGTGGTATAAGCGTGTGTTGATGTTCTTTACTTAATTTTGACAGATATAAAATAATAGGAAGAGCTCTAGCTATCGCGTCGCTTGTACTATTTTATAAATGTCTGTCGTTGTTTCTAATTATTTCAAAACGAATTGTAACTTTTGAATGTGTAACACAGTGTTCTGTTTTAATAAACCTCTATCTTTAGTTGTCGAGCAACATTATTTATCTGACTGAGCTAGCTTGACGAAATATGGCGTCCCAACTTGAGGGCAGAATACCACAACAAAGTTACTGAAAATTAGTGGAATCTACTCTGTGTGTACATAATCGTTACCACAGTGTAAGTATAATTAGAAAACAATGCCGAAAACACGGAAACGACAGTCTCTTAACGACGATGATCTTAACGGCAGCAGCATCACGCTGTCTCAAGAGAACTTCGCTGCCTTGCTGACGACTATACAGCAATCAAATGCTGAGGTCTGCGAACGAATGTTGCAACGCTTGTCGACGATTTCGTCTCCTCTGACCGTTCAATCACCGGTGCCAACACCGAGTACGACAGAAAAGACTGGAAATTTTGCGCAATGTTCATCTAGATTCTCGGGAGCAGCAGAAGAAAACGTTGAAGAGTTTATCGATGCAATAGAAGCATACAAAGAATGCTCAAATATTGGCGATGACCTTGCCATCAAGGGCCTTTCTATATTGCTTACCTCTGAAGCCGCAATCTGGTGGCAGAGTATACGCGCCGAGGTCACTTCTTGGAAAGAAGTGATACAGTTCCTTCGTGATGCCTACGGCGATCGCCGACCTGAGTACAAAATCTATAGAGAATTGTTCAGGGTCGAGCAAGGTGAAAATGAACGAACCGATATCTTCGTGGCGAAGAGTCGAGCCCTTCTAACACGCCTTCCAACAAACGATCTGACCACTAAAGTCCAGTTAGACATGATTTACGGATTACTTCATAGAAAGATTCGGAAAAGATTAGGAAGAGAGGATATTAAAAGTTTTTCAGAATTGCTGTCAAGGGCAAGAGTCGTAGAAGATTCCTTAAATGAATCCACAACTAGTAGGCAAGAAGCCACAAATTCTATTGTCATGCATAGAAAGGGTAATGGTAACAGAATGTCAACTCATCCCTCATCCTCAACATATAACGCACGGTGTGCGAACTCCGCTACAAGCGTGAAGCCGCACGGGAGTACTAGTGCGTGGCGTGGCAGCGCTCCGCACGTCACGTCCCCGCGATCGTCTGACGAACAACATACGTCGCGCGTAACGCACGCGCGTGTATTCGTCTCGCCATCACGAGATGAACGTGCGCCATTGGCGAGACAACGGCCCTTCTGCGTATATTGCAAACGCTATGGACATCAGCGTGATCAGTGCCGTAAGTGTGCGAACAAGGGTGAGTCAAATACTTATAATCAGGCTGTTTCGTGTTACAAATGTGGTTCAAAGAACGTAACTAGGGAAAATTGTCCAAAATGTAACAATGAACAAAGTTTTAATAGTATAGAATCTGGTAATAATAATATCCGTGATGATTATGTGTCTGTTACTTTGCCTACTTACTACAAAAATGTTCATAAAAATGTTTCTTGTGAACAAAATAATATCTGGTCGCGTGATAGTTCGACAATAGAGCCTACTTTACAATTTAATAATAAAGATAGTAAAATATTTCATAATAATAGTTCTCGTGTCATCAAATTGTCGAGCGAACACGCAACCAGCAATAATTTGTCAGAAGAAGACAATGTCACTTTTAGTAATCATATTTCAAATAATGACAATGTTTGTATCGATGTCATTCGAAATGAAAAAGAAGGTAAGGTTGGATGTTATAATTTTTCTAATTCTAATGAGTTTTGTTATAAAAACATCCATGATGCAAGGGAGCTTGCGAACTGTTTTCATGATATTCCTTTTGTTCTTAAATATGACCCGGATGTAAAAGGGTATAAAGATAATTTTTACAATTTTTCACAAGATGATTTATTTTATTATAATAATATTTCTGAGGATGTTTTAAGTAATAAGGTGTGTAGTGACATATATTGTGTAGATAACGCGCGCGCCGGTGAGAGCTCCGATCGAAAACTTACTGAAATTTTACGGCCGATTTTTGATATAGAAATTTTAGGTTCGTCGGGAACTGCGCTGATTGACACCGGGGCTAAGCATTGTATGGCGGGTCATACACTATACACCCTCCTCGGTCGAAAGGGACATCCTCTTGTTCCGGCACGAAGACGCATTAAGTTCGCAGATGGTTTCGCTCGCGACATAGACGTCCTCGTGACAACTCTCGACGTGCATTTAGAGAAGAAGGTCATTAGGACTCCTTTTCTTATCCTTCCTGAAGCACGTAATAATGAAACACTGCTCGGAATGGATTTCTTGTTTGCCGCCGAAGTAGTTATGGATTTTTCTCGCAAATATTGGTATTTTGCAAATAATCACCGCATTCAATACAAAATGCGTTTTGAACCTTCTATATCCACAGAGTTTTCTTGCTCCTCTACTGATGTACTCAGAGATGACGAAGGTACATTGTTAAACCCACCTGACCGGAACCTGCTGGCGCAAGTCTTGGTTGACAATACGGACATTTTCCAGCTAGGGGGAGAGCCAACCCCTTTTGCTGAGCATCGTATTGATACGGGTGAGCATTCTCCTATTTTTGTACCTCCGTATCGTCTGACTCCTGCGAAGAAGGAAACCATGCATCAGGAGATTGAGAAAATGCTGAAGGACGGCATCATTGAAGAGTGTGAGTCCGCTTGGTGTTCACCAGCACTCTTGGTTCCTAAGGCTAACGGCACCTTTCGTTTTTGTGTAGACTATAGGCGCCTGAACGCCGTGACCAAAACGGACCATTATCCGATGCCTTTGATTGATGAACTGTTACAATCAACTAAGAGAGATTGCTATATGAGCACATTAGACCTGAGATCTGGTTACTGGCAAGTGAGCGTGAATGAGCAGGACAGAGATAAAACCGCATTCATTAGCCCCCTGGGAACGTTTCGCTTCAAGCGCATGCCTTTTGGACTCAAGAACGCCCCGGCGACTTTTCAACGCCTGATCGACCGAATGCGTTCTTGTTCATCCCTGGCCAATGTGACAATCCTTGCTTATTTAGATGATTTGCTGATAATATCTGAAGGTTTCCAACAGCATCTCCAGGATCTCAAGGCAGTGTTCAGTCGGCTCCGCGAATTTAAGCTGCGCGTCAATCGAGAGAAGTGCGTTTTTGCTAGGGAAAGTGTCAAATATCTGGGACATGTAATTACCCAACAAGGCGTCTCTCCGGACCCTGAAAAGGTTCAAGCCATACTGAACATGAAAGAACCTACTAACTTGAAACATTTACGTACATTTGTACAAACCTGCTCCTGGTTTAGGAAGTTTATTCCAAACTTTTCCTCCGTAGCAGAACCTCTTACAAGGCTTACAAGGAAAAATCAGACTTGGACCTGGGGTTCGGCTCAGGCTACTGCTTTTAATGAGCTGAAGCGACTCCTTACTTCAGCGCCGATATTAATCCAAGCAGACTTTAACCGGCCTTTTGTAGTACGCACCGATGCAAGCAATTACGCAATCGGAGCCGTTTTACTCCAGGGGGAGGACAAAGAAGAAAGGCCCATTGAATATGCCAGCCGTCTCCTGAACGCCGCTGAGCGCAACTACTCTACCACAGAACGGGAGGCACTGGCGGTAGTGTGGGCAGTAGAGCGATTCCGATGTTACTTAGATGGACACCCGGTGATTATAGGTAGCGACCACCAACCACTTCGATGGTTGATGACATTGAAGTCTCCTACAGGACGATTGGTGAGATGGGCCCTTAAGCTCCAGTCCTTCGACATTCAATATCAGTACACTCCGGGAAAGGCAAACGTAGTGGCAGATACGCTAAGTAGGCCGATATGTTCCGATGATACACGTGACAGTTGCGGCATCTGCTCGGTCATCATAAACTTACCCACTAAGAGTCCAGCCGAGTTAAGGCGAGAACAACTTGCCGACCCAGAAGTACAGAAAATCATTAATGATCTTGAAAGTGCAGATGAAGTTGCATCTCGACGTTGGACGGAACGGGGGTATATGTTATCACAAGGAGTGCTATATCGATATAATCCAGATTCTGAAAGTGAAACTGCTCAACTGGTAGTTCCTTTTTCACTCCGTTCTGAAATTCTGAAAGAGTGTCACGATTCACCGCTGGCCGGTCATCCTGGAATCGATCGCACTTACTACAAGATTGCTAATTCATATTATTTTCCCGGAATGCGTAGGATCATTGCGGATTATATTAAGGCCTGTGTCGATTGTCAGAGATATAAGGCTTCCAACGTAAAACCTCCTGGATTACTCCAAACACCCGTTATGCAGCAGCGGAATGAAGTCCTAGCTGTAGATCTTTTTGGTCCCTTACCTGTAGGAGCCAACGGCGAAAGATGGATACTCCTGATTGAAGACACCGCCACACGTTGGGTTGAGCTTTTCCCTCTACAGGAAGCGACTGCGGAAGCATGCGCCCGTACTCTTACTGAGGAATATTTCCTTAGATATGGCTTACCACGACGGGTCGTATCTGATAATGGTGTGCAGTTTATCGGGGCAGTTATGCAACAATGCATGTACATCTTAGGAGTCAAACAGAACTTTGTGCCTCTTTATCACTCGGAGGCGAATCCTGCAGAGCGTAAAAATCGTGACCTTAAAGCACAGCTTGCTCAGCTCGTGAAGAACGACCACACTAACTGGCCTGCGAAACTCCCAGTGATACGTTTCGCTATGAATAGCGCTGTATGTAGAACCACTGGTGTCACTCCAGCATATCTCATGTTTGCCAGGGAAATGAGGTCCCCCACGGAAGCTCGTCATGATCTGAGGGCCATCCTCGATAAGGAGAACTTTGTACCTCAGATTACTCCTTATTTAAGGTCTTTCATTAGCTCTTTATCAGCTGTTCGCGAAAAACTCGAAGTACAGCAAGATCAATCCAAAAAGATTGCCGATCAATCTCGCCGACATAGTCAATCTTACGAGGTAGGAGATAAAGTCCTCGTTCGATCTCATGTATTAAGTCAAGGAAGCAAAGGTATCACCGCCAAATTTGTTCCTAAACGCGACGGACCATATATAATAACCAAGAAAGTTAGTCCAACTACTTTTCTGATATCTTCAATGCAAAATCCTGAGGAAAGCTTAGGGAAATACCATTCCCAGGATCTGACGCCCTTCATTGATAGTGGTACAGGAAATGACCTACCACCCAAGCCTGTTATACCTAAGCGACGACGCGGACGACCGAAGCGTATGGGTCATGAACTGGTCCAGGAACGAGGGCGTACTCCTAGACCAGAGGGGGAGTATATAGCAAGACAACCCGGGCCTAGTATTTCCAGACGTCGTGAAATACGTCTCCCGCCTCGTTACTGCGAATACGCGATGTAGGTTGTATATAGTTATTATTTGAATCTGGTGGTATAAGCGTGTGTTGATGTTCTTTACTTAATTTTGACAGATATAAAATAATAGGAAGAGCTCTAGCTATCGCGTCGCTTGTACTATTTTATAAATGTCTGTCGTTGTTTCTAATTATTTCAAAACTAATTGTAACTTTTGAATGTGTAACACAGTGTTCTGTTTTAATAAACCTCTATCTTTAGTTGTCGAGCAACATTATTTATCTGACTGAGCTAGCTTGACGAAAAAATGTATTTTCAAAAAAATGCTTTGTGTATTATTTGTGACTTTTTTAGCAATTTATCTCAAACGCTGAGATAAATTGAGAGAGGGGGCACCACTATTAACTTTTTGTCCCGGTTTTAAAAAAATATTGTAAATCCTGTGCTGTTATTCATACAGGGTGCTAGGAGAATGCTCCTGTAAATGAAGACAGACTTATTGTACTAATGTAACTTTTGATCTTTGATGAAGGGCCAGAAAAAAAATGAATGGACAAAAAAAAACACCTTTTTACAACGTTTTATTACAATTATTCACGCTCCGTCATGTTAGTAGAGCTAGATGAAACGATAATTTCATAAAAAATAGCACTGAAACACAAAATCAAAAAGAGCTGCAAAAATGAAAAACACGAGCGTCAAAGGTCGAGCGGGCGAGGCACCGAACTCACGCGGGCGCAGCGCGTTGCATTTTAGCATTTCCACAGATCGATAAACCTTTACAACATTTATTTTATAACTCTAATCCTTACTGGCTTAAAGAATTTAGGAGATATAGTTGTTATTTTATTATACAATTAGACGATCAATCGTACCCTGACGTAACAAGAAGCTCGTTTCTATAAAAATGACATTGAGATAATAAACGTGCCTAATTAGGTACTCAACGTACATAATTGTAAAAACGATTTCATTGTTATATTTGATTTTGTACAAGACATTAAAGATGAAACGGTACTAAATAATTTGATAGTTAAAATTAATTGCATTCTCCTCGTGGTAAATACACAGGCGACAATATTTGTACGTTGCGTCGCGTAGTGATATGAGAACCATAGCAAGAAAGTAGATTACGTTGTTTAAGAGTGCCCTACTGTTCCTTTAACATATACTTAGAGTGATGTCATAAAACGCGAAACATAAAACGGCCCATAAAACATCGGAGAACTCCGATAAAAAGTAGCGTGTTCAGACGCGATGCAGCGCGGCGGCGCGGCGCGAGCCGGCCTTCATTACTCTGGGTATAAAATTAATTAGGACAGATTACACCCCCGTTCATTTCGTTTATGATAAATAAATATTAAATAATCCTCTATGATAAATTTATTTTTGTAGTCTTTACTGCTCATAAATAAATTTTAGGCTTTAGAAACGTTCGCATAAAATATCGTGAAAACCGTGTTACCAACTTGTAATTTTCTAACTTCAGTATTTTTAATAGCATTAAAATAATATGTTGTCAATATACAAGTATATTGTTATTATTAAAAAAAGAAATTAATTGTTGCAGCCCAAATTTCATTAGAAATGTCAATAATGAACTATAAAATAATAATAAGATGTAGCAACAAAAAAGGAGAGTTCGAGACGATTTCAGAGCAGAATTATACTAAACTAGCTGTGCTCACGGCTCCGCTCGCGTGGACTACTGAATTATTATTTAGGAAGATATCGTGATATTGTTATTTTTTGACAAACAAACAAAACAATAAATCTAAATTCATCCAGTAGTTTTTGCACGATGTACGGCACAACCGCAAACCTCAATAACTTTATTTATATAGATAAAATTGTGTCATTCAGTCGCTTGAATTGATCGATTATCACAAAAACATAAAAGGAAAATTTGACTACTGCAATTATTTGGCTCGAGGAGGAAATATAAGTTACCTGCGGAGAACTTATGGACAAGAAGTACTGCGCGTTAAATGTGGATATTGATCGTGGCGAGTACCTGCCGCGGCTCAGCTAGTGACCTTGAGTGCTTGCACCTGACGACCTGCCACTACAACTAATATCTACTGGTATCACTGGAGTGTTGGTAACACTATTGTGTACAATTACTAGAATAGCTATTTAAAAACAAAACAAGGAGTACAAATGGCATGCGAGTCATTTTTTTTTACGTTTTAATGTAAAGTAAAATTTTGTTTAATTAATAAATAAATTTTGAGACGATGACGGCTTTAGTTGTATAGTGTTCGAATATCGCATTGATCGACTTGGGTTTGAATCCTAAAAATTAGCTTGAGCTTTCCTTAAAACAAAATATCGTGATGAAATGATAGCATCGTGGAAGATCATTTTATAATAGCCGCCTGTGCAGCTACCACCACTCTCTAGCTGAAAACTGTTGTCATGTATCATAGACGAGTTCCGGCAGCTGCATTTGAAAGCCAGTCCTTCTAGGCTTAACATATAATACGAAGGAATGCTATCGTCTCAAGTACTAAAAACATTAAATCAATGGGTGGGAATGTAACTTTCTGGAACTCTATTTTCACATATTAATCTGCAAACTTGCGCAGTACAATATAAAATCTTCTGTGTTGAGGGCGTTGTCTGAATTTTGTAGCTGATTATTTAGTACTGCTCGCGTGTACACATTACACGTAAAAATTAAAAAGGAGCCTCGGCGTGACTTAGTTATTATATGTTCCGGATTAGTTTTTTCTCGCTTAGTAGAGGGTAAAATTAAAAGCTGTGCGCGCATCATATAACAACATATATCAACTTTGTAGACTTAACTTGACTTTTTGGAAGACTATTTTTTTTAATTTATTAAAAATTATTAAATCTTGTATAAATAAACATCATTTAAAAATTATTAAAATTAATTTACATTATTTATTTTTGATATATAATAATCTTCAGCATGTCGTTGACATGCAATATAAGATTTTTGAAGTTATTTTTCCTTTGTTATGCCAAAGAAGTATGTATAACTTTTTACGTTCATACAAAAGTACATACACACCTTTTTTTTTTTAGAAAACCTATCTTAGTATTCGGATCGGCACGAAAGATGGCGGACAGGTTATGTGAGATTGCACCCACTAAAAAAAGTCGCCTCCCGTGCAGCTGATACTCCCGGCAAGCGCAAACCCCCGAAAGAGAGACGCCCCCACTGAGGTGTTCTCCACCAACCGCAACCTCAATCCTTTGCTGTGATTTTTTAACGAGGTTCTCTTCTTCGGTAATTTTTAACGAGGTTTTATTCTTGAAGTTCACAAGTAAGCCCCTCCGGAGTAAAGTTAAGAGAGATGTTCTTCTTTGTGGCGCAGGCAGTGAAGCTCAGGTCCTCGGTACTAGTCGGAGTTGATGAACATACTCCTAAGATTACGAGTTAATAGACGGGGGCATGAGGAACAAGTCCCTCCCAGCCTGCCCGGCGGTAGATTGAGTGCACGTCGAGGCCGCCTTTGCTCCATCCCCCGGGAGGAGTGCCGCCTGTGTCAGGGTGTTAGCAACCGGCAAGAGTGAACGACGTTGCTCGGGGCTCATCACGTGGACGTACCCTGGCATGGCACCCCTCGCATCCGTTTTCTACTATTCAGCCTAGAGGAGTATTAGCTCTCAATTGCAGTTGCAGGAATACACAATTGGTGCTTTGAGACAACTGTTTAAATTGAGTGTGGTAGCTTGCCAGACGTACATTAGAAAGTGCCCTACTACCATGCTATAGTTTTATTAAGATGTTCTCCTTCAAAGGAAAGAAAGCTAAAACTGAGCTATCATCGCTTAAAAAAACTGTTACCATTGTACGAAACGCAGTTATCATGGACGTCAATGAAATGGACGTTCAAAATATCATTTCATTTTAAGTGTACAATATTCTAAACACTTTATGGTTATTTTATATTTTAGGCAACCATGGGTGTAGCTTGAGAGGGGAAAAGTGTGGCCATTTCCCACGCGACGGAACTCATTGCCCTAAGTAGAAAATCGTCAGTATTTCGTAATATCGAAATAAGCTTTAAATAGTTAAACGTGTAAAGCGATAGTCACAAATCAGAATATCGTATTGTGCTTGTCATTACATTTTCTTTTCCTCCTCCTAAAAAATTAGATAATTTCTAATTAAAATTATAGTGGCTAATCAGTTACCAGTTGGAAAATTCGGTAGCTACACCAGTGGAGGCAACTCTACGAATATATCAAAAATCTGCCCGAAAGATCGAAGCTCAAATTTGTTTTAGTATGTAGGTAGGTACATAGTGCGGAAATATTACCAGAAAGCAACGAGCACCAACCACGTAGCATCGCGAAGGTGGATTATTATTAAATGTTTCCCTTATTCTATCTGGTAAGTAATTCATGAACTATTTTCTATCAAGTTTCTGAATCAAAAATCGATAGTAAATGTTTATATAATATGCGATATAATTTAAGTGGATAGTTACCTACGTCATACGTCGTCATAAAACTTTTTTTTTAAATGCCGTTTTGGAATGTTTTTAAGATCTCTATATTATCATATTTGTGGTTCTACAGTCATAATTTAGTGGTTCATAGGAAGAAAATATTTAGCGATTTATATATTATTAATTCCTACTTACTACAGCGAAATTAGGAAACTCGAAAATGACATTATTATCCACGATATTTAAATTTGTGGGCACAGTGCGGTGCGGTACGAGCAGCGACGTGCGCCCCGACATTGACCCGGAGAGCGCTTTCGATAGATGCGCGGTGCGCCATTCATACACCCCGCTCCCCCATCCCTTTGCATGAACGCCGCATCGACTTCTCTCCCCAGCGAACTGGTTATACCTGGATCTTACTGGATATTGCAATCGACTGCTTTGAATGGGCTTAACTTTTGCTTTTGTACGGCATTTCGCAATTATACTTTGACAAGCATGTTTAACGAACTTAATCTTAAAGTTTATGTTTTTTGGGCTTGCGTTCAGGGTTGATCAAGTACTTTTTCCATAACGTGTCACCAGATATTAGCTAACATCAATCATATACATCATATTTGAACCCTAAATGAAGGCTATTATAACCAGTTCGTAATACCATATTTCTATTGTTATGAAGAAGCGGTAAAGAGTATAAATGACCTAACACCGAGTGCTAGAAAACGTTTTGCTATGCTATGCTATTGCGTTATAAATGGTAATCAAACAGCAATAATATTTTTATGCCATTTGAGAGATGGCTGCGCAGCCGCGGCGCGCGTCGTTCTATGCTCCAAACACGACACGCTTAAAGCATTACCGCTGACTTTTATGAAGTTATATAACTAACTCAGCTTTTATTTTTTCCATATATTTTTTATATAATGTGATTCACAATTCACGTAATGCTAATTATCGGTATAGTTGAAGATACTAACATTGTAGCTCTAGAAAGTGAACGGTTTCTCAACTGCACTCGCCGGAATATATCGATAGGAATTTCACTACAAATTTGAACTTGATAATGAGTGGAGTTCACACTGTACAGGTGGAGCAAGCGACTACTAAAACTGTCTTCACTTCACTTCTTATAAAAATGGAGACAAGCGTTGAAGTGAAAATTTCCGACAGCGTCACGTCATTGTGGCTAAAACTTACAAGAAGGAGATTGACCGTTAGGAAAATCTGTTTGTTCTATTGAAGTTGACTAATGTAAGTTTGCCTCTAAGTCGAGTTAAGAACCCAGTAAACACATAGATGTGACCTATGTTTGATATCACTTACACTTCACAAAACATAACATGTGAAGACAAACTAGAGCAAGTGAATGAATTTGTATATTTTGGATCGATGTTTACTAGTGATGGAAAGTGTGAAAGTGTTATTGAAAGGAGTGTTAATGCTGGTAGTAAGGTGAATGGGGCGTTACACGCCTTTATGAACAGCCAGAAAATCTCTAGAAAAGCTCGTCTGACTGTACATGGAGCAGTGTTAGTTGTTGTTAGGTGTTAGCACTCATGTACGGAAGTGAAAGCTGGGTGTGGCAGAAAAAAACATAAAAGTAGAATAAATTCAGTATAAATGAGAGCGCTAAGAAGTATGACAGGAGTGAAATTGATTGACAAGATAAGAAATAGTGTAGTAACAGAACGTTGTGGTGTGAAAGAAAGGGATGTTTAGATAGTATATGCATGTAGAGAGGATGAATGAAAGAATATTGACTAGACAGATTTATAAGATGAGTGTAATTGGGAACGTTGGAAAAGGAAGGCCTAGACGAACGTTCCATGATCAAATCGGGACGTTTTGAAGAAAGGTCAGGTCAAGAGTACTCTAAGCCGGCGAGCATGCATAAAAAGATTGATGAATGTTGAGGAAGCGAAAGTTGTATGTCAGGATCGTAGCAAGTGGCAGGACGTGGTCTCTGCCTTACCCGTTGAGAAAGAGGCGTGATTTATGTATGTATATGTATGAAGCGTATCGTCGGGTTCGGCGAGTATGTTACGCGGCCTACGTTTTACCCTATGGACGTTTGGGTCTGGCGTGTATTTCACGGCGGCTACCAGTAACGGGTTGGGATGATTCGCGGCACTATCGAAAAATATCTTGCGTGTCGCAAATGTGGGTCGTATTTATATGGATTTCTTCGATAATAGTCGATTATTTCCTAAACAAGCCGAACACGTTATACAAAGATGTTTTGACTATCCGCGCCGACATATACATAACTCTGTATTTAATATCGGCAAAATGTTTCGTTAGCGATTAAACCCGTACTTTCCCTCGGACCTTCCCTGTAATTTGTATAAACAACGTACAAACCATTGATATACATAAACGGAACAAGCGTAGTAAAAAAACAAAAAGTATATGTACTTAGTTGAGTCTCGATTGTCTTGTGGTTTCGAAGGTCCCAGCGGGATGGCCCGACAGTCGCCTCACCACGGCCTGTCGTCGTTTTCTGTCATAAACAATTTTTATGTAAACATTTGCTGAACACGACGTTTACAAAGATGTATAAGATTTACTAGATTATTTTCTTTAATTTGTTATTGGTGACGAGAAAATAAAGACATACCCTCACTCCGCTTAACCGGCGTAAAAAAGTATACATTTTTATAATTATTTAATATAATAAAAACTGTAAAACCACAAATTTATAAACGACTATTCGACAGATATTTTAAAAGCATTCTTTTTACTGGATGGAGAACACTGTAAAATGTTCTTCAAGTTGGAGCTTTAAGCTTCAGAGGATCATAGGAAAATACATATAACTAGCGTAATGAATAATGTCGAGTAAGTGAGGCATATATGGACCGAGGATTTTCTCAAATAAAACTTCCAAATTTAATGTGAATTTTAAATCAGCTTTATTTATTTTAAACAGTTTAGTAGTTATCTAGTATCAGAAACTATGTATAAAATTATTTAAAACCATCAATCAACATTAGAAAAATAATTAACATTTTCTAAAATATATCATTTTTATGAATTTGCATCAAGTGAACATAATATGGACCGCATCGTTTCAAATATGGACCATGGTTAATTCAGTTCAAAATAATAGAAAAAGTTGTGTTAACTAAAATTAAATCACTCAATTATTGGGACTTTGGCTAATCATTGGTACAAAATTCTCACACATAGAAGTCAGTCATATCTTCTATTCACACTCTTTATGAGCCCATCGCCTACAAGGTGCACATTAGATCCATTTCTCTCCATGAACATTTTCAGAAAAAAAGACCATCACAATACAAGCACCTTACCATTATTGTTTTAATAACGATCAGGAATACCACCTGTGCCTGACTGACTAGTCATTCTTATTAGAACTTTCAGAGGATGATTTTTAATTTTTTTTAATTTTTTTTTATGACGAAAACATAAAGGGCTCCCTGAATACATGCGTGCGTGCTTCCTCACTGCAAGCGAGTAGCGAGCCGCGGGAGGAGTGAGGCTTATTGTGCACTAACTGTCGACTTAATACAATGAACGATCTTTGAGAAACGCCGGTTGTCCATATTATAAAACCGGTCCATATACGGCGCACTTACTCTATTTATGTATCAAAAGATTCAAAGCTTTTGATATGAAATGGCTGGTCGCGGTAGCTGGTAAAGCGCAGTATTCCGATCGGGCACACCTACCACTGACTAGTAACAGTGGTATATCGTTTCTGAATTCTGTGGAAATGCCGCTTCCGTCCAGACGTACGTAATACCGCACGTGGCATGGATTTTCACAATATTTTTTTTACTTAGTCTATCGGGGCTCCCTTTATTGTTTATAAGGATTTCCCTCAGATTTCACTTCAGAATATTGCCTTATTGCATAATATAAATAAAAAATATATTATATATTGTCTTTTTTGTGCGGTTATCTCACAAACAGTTTTATAGTATTGTGTATTGGCTACAAAATAAAAATTATATGTAATCATTCCTACAAAAATCTTATCTGCGTATTATTAATGATTCTATAACGTCTGAACGACTCGATCGATTCAGTTAATATTCACACAATATATTTGTTTTATGAGCCGATGGTTCATAACTATGTTAAGATGGGATAGATGGTGATGTAGTCGAACCATTAACTACCGGTAAGGTCAGAACGACGTCTACCAGCCAAGCTAGTATTTAATAAGAATAAATAAACAAAAATAATAATTAAAAACATACTTAAACACTGGTTTATTTTCCAGAAAATTAAATTAAAACATTATCAAAGTTTTAGGTGCAATTCGTTTCTTTAGTTCCCATAAAAAGGTTTTACGAAAGGTTCTTGTTAATTGAATGCAAGAGAGATTCCAGTAATTTCGAACGAAAACAAACGAAATACCTACCTAAAGCAATACATATAATGTGTCAAACCGCAATGGTGTGTTCCTCGCGAGAATATTGCAGTTTGGGCTCGCACCCGCCACACTCTCGCCTCGGAAACTTGCACGATAGCTTCGTTTAGATGTGTCCGATGGCCGGCTGTAGTTTTTGATTGTGTTCTTACTATTTCTTTGTAAAACAGTTGATATTGCGATACTGCATTTTGCAGACGTGTTAAATAAGTTTTATTATTATAGGTACTTATTTACATCATATATATTACCCCCACTTCATTGCAAGCATTATACTTTTTAGGGCCTCTTAGTACCTATTTGAATATGTTAAAGAACGTGTAGGTATATTTATTAAAAATAATGCTATTATAGTACTTACATAGCTATGAATTCTGGTATGTATTATGTGATCTGAATATTAAAGAAGTTATTATAATTTAATTTTCCAGTTTTCTGTAATTGGCTTCAGAGTGCACATCCTTATTTTGAACAATTTACCTACTGTAGTACTTGCAAGTTACAATTTTTATTTAAATAATTAATCTAATAGTCGCATATCGGGGCTATTAGGCAGTTTTCCCAAAATACTAGCAGCATTACCGCGTTGAATGGCAATGCTGATATTTTGGGCAAAGTAAAAGCTGGGTGGTCTCGAACAAACAATGTCTTTACACAAAGCGTGTGCATTCAGCCCTCATGAACCCATTGTTTCGAACCCAAACGGCGCAAACATATATAGATGATGTAAATTTAAATTCTTGAGCCGCTCGGAGGCTTCCGCCGAAGCATCTGCGTTGCCAGCCTTCACAATAGTAGCCAAAAGATGGGATGGCGCCAAGGTACCAACACATATTGCATCCTAAACTAAAGCTCTGCCCATCCTCCAAGGAATCAAAGTCATGCCATCGGCCTACTATTGTACAATTAGAATATGATAACAACATTTACTTACTTTACTGTTTTTTTGTGAAAATAGTTACTTATTCTAATTGTGTTATATTTTAATCGAGCGATGGTAGCTTAGCAGAAGTTTATAGATGGCGAAGAATCCTACCTAGACCTATCTCTGGTTTTTAAAGCGAAAGCTACAGGTTGGATTTATGAGTAAAACTAAAAAAAAGAATTTACACTAAGGAATGATATCAAGCTGCATTAAAAATGTAATGTTTTTTGTTATTTTCCTAGATTTATTAATATTATATACATACATTGGTTTTAACGTATTATTGTTTTTGTACATAATTATTACTAACATGTCAAGTCAGCGCCATCTTTGGAATTAATTTGTAAATACAAGAAAGCATTTACAGAGATAGCTACGAAATCAAAATAAATATTGAATCTTCAGATTACATATTTTGTTTATATAGCTACATGTTAAGACATGTATAATTTATAAATAAAGAAAAATATAGGGCTCGAAATTCGTTATCAAGTTTTATAAATAACTTTTAATCTAAATGTAATTTATTTAATAGCTAAGTAAATTTTTATGCAATTAAACTTTATAATTTCTAATAATTATTATATGCATCTACGTACATACGTTGTACATAAAGACGTAGATTATTGATACATTTTTGTAGGTTGTTATATACAAAATATTAATACTCAGAATACGGACTCAGGTTCAGAATAGGCGTCATCAATTATGTCACTTGCACAGCTGTCAGAACTGTCAGAATTGGCTATTGGCCTTCAAGTTCAGGTCTAAGTTTTGGGTTTCGTCTCTCATAATTAGCTTTCGCAATGTTCGAATGAAGTGTTAAGTGGAATCGAAGTGGTGACAATAAAAGTGAATGATCCAATGTTAAAATGACATCGAGGAGTAAAAATGCGGTGCGAGGCTACGAGACAGAGATCGAGAAGAGCCGCGAAGAAGCAAACTGGAAGAAGGCCGTGGAACTTGCTCAACAGTTGAAGGCCAGGTCACCCCAGCACGGTAAACTAATGTTACACTTTTAAGACCGTTTGTTTTAAGTGAGATTTTTTTCTAATTTATCGCAAGATATACAATGATTTTTTTAATATATGTATTTATTTTTAATGTATGTATGTGTAATTTTAAATGACCTTTGATATCTGTTTTTTTTTTTAAATAATGTACAGCTTGATGTACAAATAATTTACAGTAAATAGAAAAATAAAAACTTTTTTGTGCACACTAGGTTAACAATGTGTCATTCTATTTGTTTCTCTATTTATGGTAAATAATCATGAATATCACCAATGAATTAGCATTATGCTGTGTGATATTTTTACAGGTTTTTATCAAATAAAATGTAGAGTACTGACCTTACACACACAAAACCTGAACACAAAACCACAGTAAAGACACCAGAAATCCTTTTTTATGTAATATAAACATGGCAAACAAGCATACAGCCTGCTTGATGGTAAGCAGGTACCTGTAGTACCTGTAGTAGGTACTATGGACACCTGTAGTACCATAGGTATCACATGCACAATGTCGTCCTTGAACCCACTACTGCAAGGAACTCTAGAAATCCTACTCACCACAGGAACACAATACATAGTTATTTGGCTGTGATATTTTGTAGGGTGGAGATATTCCACCAGTTGGGCTGCCCCAAGTAAAATGAAATCTCCAAAGAAATTATATTATTTAGGGGGTTTTCGTAATACTCAGACTGTATATTTGTTGCATGTTTTACAGCATGTGTGGAGGCTGTAATTTTGGTTATAATCTATATTGCCACCCTTTTGTGAAAATGTATTCTGTAATGTATTGTGTCAAAGGGCAATAGAGAGGGCTATGCTTGGAGTTTCTCTGCGTGATTAAATCAGAATTGAGGAGATCCGCAGGAGAACCAAAGTCACTGACATAACCCGAAGAACAGCTAGACTTAAGTGGCAGTGGGCGGGCCACGTAGCTCATAGAACGGATGGCGGTCATGTACTGGAAGTCGCTGCGTGGGCAGACCCGCCACAAGATGGTCTGACAACCTGGTAAAGGTTGCAGGAAGCCACTGGATGTGGGCAGCACAGGACCGGTCGGTGTGGCGATCTTTAGGGTAGGCCTATGTCCAACAGTGGATGTCTTTCGGCTGAAATGATGATGATGAAAACCATTCTGGTAAAAATGTATGGAAATAACCAAACACTTTATGTACTCATATTAGACATTGAATAATTAATTTTGCAGAGTTTGAGAACTCCTTGATAAACTGAAAGCCCTATTCAAGGGATGTAGCTAAGATATTAAAATGAGTGTGAGCTTTTCCTTAGGGAAAACATTTCAACAAAACTCCTGGTTTATTCCCATTCTCATGTTGAAAATCCCTCACCAGTTGCTTGTTATCATTATATTCTGATAAGTCCATTTTACTGGCATTTTCCTTTGTACGCTAAGCACCTTTAACCCCATTGCTATGTAACATCAGGTAAGATAAAAAAACTAGCCTAGAATGTATTAAATACAACAACATGAATATAGCAAAGTTTACAGATGGGTCACATCTTCTATCACTATTTCTCTCTTCTCCTTTCCTCAACAGAACCACATGCATGGGGCTTCATATCCCGGCCAATGTGTTCCCTCCTTTTTATGACATCATGACATCCCTTCAAGCGTAACATACATAACATACATAAATCACGCCTCTTTCCAACTGGGCAGGCAGAGACCACGTCCTTCCACTTGCTACGATCCTGACATACAACTTTCGCTTCCTCAACATTCATCAATCTTTTCATGCATGCTCGTCGGTTTAGAGTACTCTGGACCTGACCTTTCTTCAAAACGTCCCCAATTTGAGCGTAGAACATTCGTCTAGGCCTTCCTCTTCCAACATTCCCAATTACACTCATAAATCTGTCTAGTCTATCTTCTTTCATTCATCCACTCTACATGCCCAAACCATCTAAGCATCCCTTTCTCAATCCGTGTCACTACATCTTCTTTCACACCACAATGTTCTCTTATTACACTATTTCTTATCCTGTCACTCAATTTCACTCCTATCATGCTTCTTAGCGCTCTCATTTTTACTGCATTTATTCTACTTTCATGTTTTTTCTGCCACACCCAGCTTTCACTTCTGTACATGAGTGTTGGAACTAACACGGCTCCATGTAACAAGCGTAACATGAAGAGATATTTATGCAGGCCAGCATGACAGCAATGGATTACCATCTCTCGGTGGTCGCCGTTGTATTTGGATTGTCCTGAGCTTACCATCAGAGGCACTACAGTTTATGTGCTGAGCTATAATAAAAAAAAAACTCATTTTGTGGAAAATATGTTAAAATTAGTATAAAATGTTGTAAATAGATGTCTGTAATTTTTCAGAAAGTCTTGCACACTTCCTGATTGGTGAAGGCAAGCTTGAAGCATACCTCGACGAGTGGCCTCCAACAAAAGAGAACATCGAAAGAGCGCAAAGAGAGCTATCCGATGCTCGTGGTTACCTCAGCTTGGCGACTGATGAAGCCGGGAAGAAAGCTGGTGTTGCTCTTGATGCACATTTACTTCTAGGAAAGTTAAACTATGCCTGTGGATCTTACGACGAAGCATTGAAGCATTTCAAGTTGGCTGAGTTGAATACTTTGACAGAGAAAGATTTGCCTGTGTAAGTATATTTTTTAAATATAAAATCTAAGGGTTTATTTGTTTTTGCATAAATGAATATAAATGTAATCAAATTAAATCAACTAAAGCTTTAATTTTTATGATCCTCGGATTGTATTTGCAAAAATTCTGTAATTATGGATTTATTTCAGGTTACGCATTGTTATTATTATTACTACATATCGTAATATGAAGGCTGATTCTGAATGCTGAATTTCAGTTATTTTGTAAATAGATTGAGATTGAGATTAAATAGATTGTAAACAAATTATTCATTACTGAACATAATAAATTGTGTAGAAAGTGTTTTAATTTTTTGTGTAGTAATTATTATGCTTATATACATACAAGTACTAGAGATGTGTCACCAAACTATTGTTATTTGCAACAAACTTTGTACTCCAAGAAAATTTCCCATGAGATCTGTACTGTGAGTTTTGATATAGTTCTGACATACATTTGAAATAGCACTTACTATGTTAGTAAAATAGGCCCATGGTTTATATCTGATTTTGTCTTGAATAACTTGTAATGCATTAAATTCTTGTCCTGTAGACCAGAGTGAATTGTGTGTTATATTTAATGTTATAGATAGAATATTGCATAAATGTTTTGAATTTTCTAATTCTTTATAGGTTTTAATGTTTGGCCAATGGCCATATTCTCACCTGATTTTAAGTGACAATGTAGTCCAAGACGGTAACATGTTAAGCCTAGTGGAAAACTGGCTCTCAAGTGCAGCAGCTGGACGTGCAATGACAGATTTTAAAATTGAGAGTTATATCTAGCCAGTTGGGCATTAAAAAATGCTTTACCACCATGCTATGGTTTCATCATGATATTAACTTCTTTCACAGAAAGCTCAGGTTCATTGTAGGGATTTGAATTCAAGTCAATCGATACAGTGTCAGTACAAGGTACCACTGAGCCCTCATTACCTCAAATTTTATTTTAAATAAGATGGAATGTTGACATATTTTTAACTATAAACTGTGTTGTCTCACACAAGTGAGACTTTTCCTCGTGAAACTATATTGCTTTAATAAAAAAAATGTTATTTTAAGTTTTGTCACTTTTCAAGGTAAGTGATAAATTTATTTCTATTTATAAAACTTAAAATGAATTGTTATTCTGTAATCACTAATCAATAAATAAACTCTCAAGTTGTTCAGAAGTCATTGATGAGATGCAAATAGTTTGAGTCAATACAAAGTGAATCATCGTGTTGGTTCGCGAATGGCGATGATGTCACGTTACCTAGTCTCGCTATCTAACTTGTTTTAATTTTGACCGATTAGTAGATACCTAAGTAGTTAATAAATAAACTAGGAGTTGACGGCGGCTTTTTTCTTAGGACCTGAGCTTTCACTGGTTATAATAAAATACTAAATAATCATATCGACGGTGGGAAGGCTAATTGACTAACGTGCGTACGAAGAACTTTACACGGTAGGTAAGGCCTTTCTACCGTCGATATAATTATGAGTTGAAGTTTATTCAGTGTGTAATCTGGAGTTTTATATTTCTACATCAGTTTTACTCAGTAGGCATTAGCGCTGACTATTAATAGATTTTGCATTTCACAAGGGCTAAAATGAAAGGTCATAAGCTGTATATGAGGGGTATAGATGCAAAAGCGGATCTATTCGCTTTTTACCGTTTTGAGAAAGATGAAAACATGATACATAAGGCACCATCACAATTTATGAACTAACAAATGTTTTTTGCTCATACAACATAGTATTATTCATTCAAATTCAAAAATTTATAGAGGCGGTTTTCAAATTTATCAATGGATAGAGGCTTTTGCAGTTGATAAGAATTTCGTGCAATACTATGCAAAAAGGAGGCATGCATAATATTTTGTTTTTTAGTGGAATATTTAAATAAAAAGAGAGATTCATAAACATAAATAGTAGTATCACTTTTTAATCAACATTTTTTTATAATTTTTAAATACTCATGCCAATTTATTCAATGTGTTGACATATTTCCTCGTTTCTTTCAGCGCCGCTGTCATGATCTAGATTTGTTTCAAGTGCATTTTTATAAAAAGAAAACTGCTCCTCTGATTTCCAGCCGTTTGCATAATGTTTCTATAACAAATTATTGAACTATTTGAAAGTGATATTGACCTAGCGCTTTATTGTATCACTCGCGAAAGTTTTCCTATCTATTACTGGAACATTAATACACAGATAATTGATACTTACATACCTAGCAAAAATTTCATGGTATTCTAATGGGTTAATGATTTGCTCCTTATTTTTACTTTCTTTTTCTATAAGCCCTAAAATTCTATCAGCAGTCATAAAAGAATGGACAGGAACAAGAAAAATTAGCTAAGTATTGCAATTAATAAGTAATTAATAAGCTAATAAGTTTTGATTTATTTTGGGGCTGAGTTGTCAAACAGTACGCAAACATCGCTATCATCGTACTATTTTTGTTTTGTGATCCGCACCCATCTCCCATAATCTGAATTTTAGTTTTAAGCAGCAAAAAGCATAATAACCTGTTGGAAAACAATAAAAAAATCACTGAGACACGACTAAGATCCTTCTGAATAATATTATTCTCAATACTATACTTGTATGACAACCGTAAGCAATTAAAGAAATATCACGAAATTTCAAAACCGTCACATGTTTATCAAATTTTATCGAAATCAGTTAGTCCGTTAATGTAAATGTAAGTTAATCAGGTGCATATGTATATATTTACATACATACAATCACTCCTCTTTCCCAACGGGGAAGGCAGAGACCACGTTAATTCCACTTGCTACGATCCTGGCATACATCTTTCGCTTCTTTAACATTCATCAATCTATTCAAGCATTCTCATCTGTTTAGAGTACTCTAGACTTGACCTTTCTTATATTCGAAACCGACTAAATGTGATCACGGTATGCACGAAGCAAGAGAAATATTAAACCAAAATGCATCAAAAACTGAAGAATACCTCCTAACTACTTCGTAATTATATATAAAGTAAATAAGTATCTTGGCTACATTCTACATAACACGTTCATTCACAGCTAAATACAAGGCATAGGAAAGATACTTCTCACGCTTTTTTAAATTGCGTTTCCGTTGTGATTTTTCTCGGATCCTTTTATTTGCTGTATTGGCTTCTACGGTGAAATAAGTACTTCTAATTTTACAACTTTTCTTAATAAAATTTCAGCAATATATAACCACTCAGTTAACGAGAACAAGTCCCGCTCGTCATTACATTTCTTAATAAAATGCTGCACTGTGATTGGCCGATCCTGTATAATGTTACAACATATCAACCTGTCTCACTAAAGGTCGATTTTTTTAATCGTCAGAAACTTTATTTGAGGAATATTTTGACCTTTTGATGGCTAATGTATGGAAAACCTTTTAAAATTTAGAAATTATTCCTCATACAAAGTTAACTGACGGACCTAAACCACTTTCACTAAGTAAGTTTGTGATTACAATCTTGCAAGTGATTGTATTATGTTAAATTATAAAAAACCAATCATTGCTCAATGTTCACAACAATATTGTAGCGAAACAATCGCGCATATAGTTACTGCATACACAGAAGAAGACAAAATATTTTTTCTGTACCGTTCCTCTTTCTTATGGTTAATCGTAAGCAATGTTTATCAATGATATAAGTGATTTCCATTGTTATGTTATAATATTCCAATGTTAATGCTATACTATTAAAATGGATATAATCTGTTTACAGTCGCAGCCTCAGGATAGTCGCGGAGTCGTACGCGATCACGGGACTGTGTCTCGAACTAAACGCGGTGCCCGGTTCAACTAGCCGGTATAAACAAGCGGAGAGGGAATCAGAAATGGTGAAGATAACTTGACGTATATACATGTTGTTGTAGAGCTACTTACATCCCGGTTTCAAGCATTTTGACAATATCTACCAAATTCTGCACAGAAATTTAACAAAATATCGTAAACAACTAGTAGATAAGATTATTAAAGTGTATTCTTTTTTAGGGTTCCATACCTCGTAATGGAACCTTTATAAGATCATTTTGTTGTTCACCTGTCTGTCTGGTTGGCTGTGTCAGTGTGTCAAGACCCTTTTTCTCGAAAATGACTTGAGGTATAGTGCAGTAATGCTGAGGTAACTGTTATCTTCAGATCCGCAGCTTCGAACTGGCTTCAGACCTGACGTTGCTGTACCTGCAGCGCACTAACTCTCCGAACATCCGAGCGGGCCCCACGCTCGAGACCGCTCTCCAGAGGGTCCCCATACTGCACATGCGGGCGGGGAGGTTGCACGACGCTATACACAGGTATATGTACCGGTACCCCTACATGCAAAGGGATGATGATGCAGTTTATACGCCGGTTAACGTGAGCTGGCACGTTCACACACATGCAGTTTTAGTATACAGCGTTTTCCGAAAATACTTTTGTCCTTTTTTAAACGATTTCAATTAGGCATGCATAATATTTATCAAAACATATATAAAACTGATTTCAGTGAGAAAACGTCTATATCGGTTGCTATGAAATTCTCTATATCTCTTCCTAACTAAGCCAGCGCTTAGCAGTTTGAAAGAAATGGGGCGGTTTTTAATACACTCGATACATTTTGTATCGGCGTTTCTCATTTAAATATAAGATTACACTCCCAGGCCTTAAAATCTAATTTAGTCTGTTGTCCGTTATATTAATAGAAACTTGCATTATCAATTGAAATTCAAAACAAAAATACCAACAGAAATCATTTTCTAAAAACGAAATATGAAAATATTTTGAAAACGTAAAAGCTGTTATATTTGTATATCTGTAAAACGTTCATACCTAATTTTTATTACAATGTTTCTTTAATCTCACGCAAATCACACAAAAAATCACACGTAATCACAAGCGACTCGCTGAACAATGAACACTTCTCCTTGAAACACCAGTCGCTTGAGAAGTTAAATCGTACAAATCTTTCAATAGTTAAAATATATACACAATTCCATGAGATTATCTTCTTAATGTTTTTCCAGATCGAAATATTTTAGGAAACATGTAATTCTAACTTCAAAATGACCAATAATAATAAACTCGTCAATTGACATTATTTGACTAACCAACTGATTTAACCAAATACAAACAACACCTGTATTTGTAGCATTTTGCAAACACAACATAATATTAGCAAACACAAAGTAATATCAGCCTCTGTCACGCTCATAAGCTTGGCCGTGTACGAAAGAGACACAGAGATTTTCCGTATTGCGTACGCGGTGTGACGTCATGTCGTGCGCTATACAAGCGTAATGTGTGCACAGTTCAATTCAAGCACAACGTCGCCCACCGAGAGATCGAAATCCATCGGCGCTCGCCGCTGTCATGCCGGCCTGCATAAATATTCCTTTACGTTAACTGTCTGTGTGAGGGCTAGATCTCGGGTGCTGTTGCCAGAATACACCCTTCAGATCTATCGATGGACATGTTTCTAGTTAGTAAGTCGACGAATGAACAGAGCAATCCTGATGTGTTAATTGTTTAGGTACCGCGAGATGCTGATGGCTGTCGAGTCTGTGTCAACTCAGGCACTACGACTCACTCTGACCAGACAGCTAGCTGAGGTGCTGTTGAGGGGGGTCACGGGTCAGGTCAGTCATAAATTAAACTTTTATATAAATGAGTACTCCCTTACCATTTATTCCACCTTATAAGTAATTACCTTGAAAAAATAGCAAAAGACGGCACGATGACTCTAACATAATTTTACTCTAACACTTTCGTTATTTAGATATACACATCAGTACATTATATAGTTTCTATTAGGTACCAAATTCAATATAATGTTGATCGGTGTAGTGCTATATGGTATGTTTGCCTGCACTAGTACTATGGTTTATAAATATGTGTTCTCACTTTTATAAGGTTTATAAACCGCCCGAGAACGTGCCGGTGTTACCAGCGCAGGGGACGCTAACGAGGCGGAGGGAGGAGTACGTCTCCGAAGGACCTTGGAAGCCTAAGAAATATGCGGCTATTAACCAGGTCAGTTCACACATAATGTTATAGTTCGCGTGAGGGTTTTTTCTAATGCATCAATAGGTGTGTTCCGGCAGCTGCACTTCAGATCCAGTCGACCCACTAGGTCTAGCGTGTTATCATCTTGGGCCACATCGATACTTAACATCAGGTGAGATTGTGGCCACTACGCCAATTTATAACTACAAAAAAAAACTTACAGGAGTTCAATAACTGAGCCGCTTTAGAGTCGGAGAATGCCAGTTTTTGTAATCTTTCTTAGAGTGCAATTTTGGAGATATGTATTAGCAAAAGCTTGGGCCAACTGTACAGATTAAACCGATGTCCTTGCCGCTTTGTTAATTATTTGCGTGTCCACGAGTGAGACGTGGTGGCCGCCTGATGGTGGTTGTGTTGTGGGTGTGGTCGTGCAGTTCGTGCCCCGCAACGAGTACGAGGAGGTGGTGCTGCTGGCGCTGGTGGGCGAGGCGATGGCGGCGCGCGACGCCGTGCTCTCGCAGAGCGCGGAGTTCGAGTGCGCGCGCGCGCACGCGCTGCGGAACGCGCTCGCCGTCGCGGACCTGCTGGCGCGCGTCGCCACGCGCTGGCGACAGCTCGCGCTGCTGCTCGAGGTACTTGCGTCTCTAATCACATCCCATCACTCTACTACCCTCCCCAACACAATCTAACTTGTTCACAATCCCTCATTTTTAAAGCAACTACCAATTATAATTTCATTTCTCTTTTTCTAGTGTACACAGTTATGTATATTGTATGTCACTGGTGTTTTCACTGGCGACGCCATATCTCCCTTAATTCTTCTTTAAAATGAATGATTCAAATAACATTATAAAGTTTATAATTGCGCCGATGTTGGTGAAGTATTGATAAATACTTTTTAATTGATATTTTTTGGCACAGTGATTTTTTAAAAATGTTTTATAACGCAAAAAACTCCACACAACGATATCCACCGATAATATATTGCTCTCTCGCTCTGGCTCACACAAAGAGGAGAGACCGATAATGTGTGTTAAATGTTTAACGTGTTGGAAGTCGCATAAGAAGTTTCACTTCAGTAAAATATAGTACACTATTGCATATAAATACATACATTCCTTTTTTATATGTACATAAGTTAAACGCAATTTATAAACCATATTAATAACGGATGTAATGATAACTAACACCGATTTGAATTGATGTGTTGTATGCTCATGAACCCTTGCAGGAGACGCAGGCGCATGTACCGTATGCACTATGTCATGTTCTTATTCATTCATCGTAAGAACACTTGCACGACACATGTCAAATGTTCATTTTACGATTACCGATTCTTTTTTACAGCTAAATACAATCGAAAATACGATTATTCTTTAAATCAACAGAGGGATGTGTAAGCTGTGTAAATTAAATATCAAAAATTAACTATAACAATAATTGAGATCGCAAAGGACAAGATTAATTCTTCCAGTCAACATTCTTCGTTGCGTGTTGCTGCAAACAAAATTTAAGAATTGTGTAAATATAGTTACGCCGGTGAATAGTAAAATGCCGTAATGTTTTATGAAAACAATTTATTCGTACTCAAAGAAATACAAATTAAAAGAAAACAAAACAAACTCACAGATCGCTCACCGAATGTACTTGGAGAATAAACTTGTATGTACTCACAGAATAAGTCCGCATGTTCCTCTTGTAGTCCTTCTTTTATTTCGCTTATTGTTTCCACTTCGCTTTCTTAATCAGAACTGTCGTGACGCGCTATACGGCTCACTTTTCTACCCAAATGAGGCGACCACGAAATCTAGAAAGTCCCCGAACTCTTAACATGTTGTAAACAACTTACGTCATCGTTTTTAAAACGAGAACGTTTGATTTGACAGGTGTTACAATAAGGTTTTAATGTGTGCGTCGTCGAACTTAAGAGTACACGACACATGACTACACTTATGATAAATGCATATTATAAGCATATTCCGGATGATTTTTGAGATTTTGAGAATGGTGGTTTATTTCTTTATTTTTCTTTTACTCAGACCATAACAATATATTTGGTTATTCGAAATTAAACAAGAAACTAATTAATTAAATTTAGAACGGCGTTCGATCAAATCGATTAATTTTCGATTTCTTGGTTTTATCACTATGGTCTACTCTAGTTTTATGTAACAACAATGCACGTATTAACAAGAAAAAAAAAACGAATATTTACAAAAATCATTGTATAGAGGAAGTTATTTAGGATTTTATCGTGCCAAATGTTTTCATTACGTTTATTAGTATATATAATATATATATTTTAATGATAATTGATAGTCGAAATGCATGTTTATAGGATATGCTATAATTTGCACGATGTAACAATTTACGCTCTGTGGATGTGTCCTGTAAGGTTTCTTACGATGAATAAGGTATAGGTGGTGTTATGTTATGTGGTGTAATCCGACCATTCGACTCTAGTCGCTGGAGCGCGCGATGAAGTTTTCGTTCGGGTGCGCGCACGTGTGGCGGCAGCGCGCGCTCGCGACGCACGCGCACGCGCACGCGCACGCCGAGCACTCGGCCGCCGCACCCGCGTCCGCGTCCGCGTCGCTCGCCGCAGGTACCCACTACAAATACATCCTTCAAGCTATCTTAATACTATCTCTCATTTTACAGTTAAGTTCAATTTTAAGTATATATTGCATAATTTTGTATTACCGTGATTCTCTATTTGAGGGCGCTACTAGATAGGTGAACATGTCTAAATTTAGTCATATTTATATATTTTAAAAACTTGCTGAGAACGCTGCAGAGACATTTCATTATAATAAATTTACCTATCAATATAGTTTCATCAGATGCGACATTGGCCGTATAACAATAACGTATAACACGTCGCCACGTCCCACCCGACCAGACGTGACGCTGGACTCATCGGAACTCTTTTAATCCTGTACAAGACGCGCTAATACATTTTTCGTATCAAAATGCTGTATCAACATGTTAGGATGTTTTGTTTTCGTCGTATAGTGAAGGTTATTTTAGGGTTGAATGTGTGAGGCAGGTAGTGGTAGTGGCAGTGGCAGTGGTAGTGGCGCGTGGTGCAGCGCGGTGCGCGCGCACGCCGTGCTGCAGCGGGCGCGTCCGCTCTGCGCGCGCGACGCGCCGCTCCGCCTGCTCGGCGCCACCACCTGCTTCCAGCTGGGATGGGTCAGTACGCACCGCACATCACACACCGCACACCGCACAACCACTACCTCACGACTAAACTCATTCACCACCACGCTAAATATCGGCATATAGACGCTGAGTTGCGGACACCTGATACCTGACAAACCGTTACTAAGGATTCCATAAGTATCTCGACACGACTCCCCGATGTACATGAAATAGTACGTCGGTAGAAGCCGGTCCTCCTGTCGCGTGTGCCCGGGCGGGACGCCACGGCCCGGCTCCGGCTCCGGCCCGGCTCCGGCCCGGCTCCGGCACGCTGCGGCGTAAAACTGTCCTATACCTTAATTCGCGTTATATCGAGATTTATATCAAATTTTATTAAAATCCGTCCTGCATCAGCGTTAATTATCAGACTAGCGTTAGCATGTGATTTCGCACACTTTTGTTTTCATCCCGTAATTTAATTTTTATGCAAGTGAGGAGTGGCACGTAATTCCTGCATACAATTTTAATCGAATTGAAGATTAATAAAAATACTTTGAAAAATTAATAAAAATATTATTATAAATCCTTATTGTCAATCAATCAATGATAAAACTACTCATGTATAAAATTTCATGAGAATTGGATATACAAACAGACAGACAAACAAAAAATTTAATGGCATATTTGTGGTTAATACAAAGGACATTGGACATGCAAAAGTCGAAAAATCGATTAAAGACGTTGATAGTTTAAGAAATTCGAAAAAATAAAATACATTCTCAGACAGAACTACACGTTTATTAATATAAATTAGATATATTTGTGTCCAGATAGAAGACGGAATAGAATTAGCTGAAGAGGCGCTGGCGATAGAAGAAGAGCAGGAGGGCAGGATGCTGGCGCGGTGCTGCCTCTACACCGGCGTGGGCTATCAGATGAAAGCCCAGGTGAGACCGTAACCGACCACTCTGCTGACCAATATTCTAACCCGTGTACTGGTGCATGATGTGCTTGAGACGAGACTGCGACCCGATCAGTCCTCAATGCTAATATAACTCAATCTAACTTCTTCTGGACTAAGACATCTTTCACATCGTCTTGGTGTAAGAGCAAGTGTTCAACACTAACATGTGTTGAGCTGTGTATAAGCTAAGCTGAGGTTACGATGGCACTGACATGTTCTCTTTGAACCCAACTCTCTAAATTAAATATAGGTTAAGGAAAAAACAATTTTATGTTAAATAAGCTGTCCTCATGGTTGTTGATTAAAATAAAATTGAATCAGTTGTTGCCTGAAACTATTATTTGTTTATTTGTGTTGTAATTGAATACATAAAAATAATAATATTCGTGTGAAACGTTGAAACGTTGTTATAAACAGAAAAGGAATTCGCGCATCGAGAAGGAGGCGGCGCACGCGGCGGCGCTGACGCTGCTGCTGCGCGCCGCGCGGCTCGACGACAACGACCACCTCGCGTTCTACCACCTCGCCCTGCAGTACATACACATGGGAATGCTTAATGAAGCTATGGTAACTTAAACCACTCGACATTCATATTGCTCCTAAATGTCACTCCTGAGGTTTTTTTTCTTTGTTTTGATATTAAAAACACTTTTTTGAACACGTTTGCTCAAAAATTGCACTTACGAAGCTTGTATACATTGTTCGAAACTTAAAAAATTACGCGCCGTACAACGGAGCGTGCGGTAACAGTTTTACCACACGCTCCGTTGTATAGCGCCATAAAAATATATAAGAATTCCAATAAAAATTTCACATTACGAAAATAAATAATCTGAGTAATCGAACTTTGGAAGCAGTTTTTATCAATACATTAGCCTAACTTTAATACTAAAGGGAAAATGAGACGAAAGATGTAGTTCTGATTTTTAACACGCGAACGTGTCGCCATTTGCAAATGCGCGCCATTTTAATATTAGAAACATCAAAAATTGTTGCGACTTTCCGAATGATATTTATAAACAAAGTAATAATATGATTTCAAGTGGGGCATCTGATATTAATATGGAATCTACTCCACCTGATATCTTGAATGAGGCACAAATTGCAGGTAAAATTTCCAAGAGTAGTGCCCTATCTGTATAATTTTCTTATTTACTATTAAAAATAATCTAATGAAAAAGTTTGCTTCATTACCTATTGTACTGTTTTCTCGCAAATGTGTTGATAAACTTTATATGACACGTGCAGAAATAATTTTTACAAATTCATGACTATGGTAAACCCTCGACTTCGTCTCGGGCTTACATTCGCCTACTCGTTTGTATAAACCAACTTACTGCACTAATACCATAAATAACTATTACGACCTTCCATTTTCCGTTGAAAATAATGGTTATTTGATTTGAGGATATCCAAAATCCATTGGTGCGACCGAATAAAACGGTAACGGAGTTACACGGTTATGGAAACCGTCGGATTTGTTTTAACGACATCTATTACTCATTCTTCATACTACATTGTGAACTTTACATGTCGTAAATGTTTGATGCTTTTTACCTTTTTTTTTTTGCAAAATTATTTTTTCAAAATTGATAATCTTGTACAACAGGTGTAAACCGTCATTCCATTTAAACAGAAGCCTCTAATTTTAAATAATAAAAATAAAATTTATTAGATTTATTTAAATGTTATTTAGTATATACTGCCTGCGTAAATATAACCTCAGATTTTATACACAACACTGTATAAACTGTAGATGAATGTACAGCTGATGCGTTCTCCTTCTCTATTTCCTTTTCTCTTTCTCGTCGCACACACGCATACACTGTGTTGGCCGACAGTACGTCGTGGTACCAACCTCACGCAAAATGAGTTGGCGCCATCTCACAGCCATCTCTCCGCCACCGCGCGCGCTCATTGGTCAAAGCAAATAGCGCGCGATTCCCCGGTTTCCTGTAACACATTTGCATCCCTTTTCCAAAATCATTCCCACAGAAAATTTCCAGCAAAAGAGAAGAAAGATGTTACACATAAAAAACTACTTCTCATAGGTTGCGTTTTGCGATAAAACTTTAAATGTTGTTACCGACCGTTGTCAGTTAGTTTAAATTTTACCAAAGGTAATTAATATGTATTCTCTAGTATAATTTTATCAACAAACGAGAAAATATCTTGAATCGTATTTTAAATAATAAAAGATATTGTGTTTTTATAAATGAGGATAGCGACGAATATTAATTTCATTTCATTCGTTTAGCATATTTTCTTTTCAGGCGTTTTACTTGTAAGTACACATATTACGAAAAAAATCTCCATGTGATAATTATTCATTTTTATGTTGTAAAAAAACCAGGTTTTAAAAAAATAATCTCGAAAATTTCTTGAGATTGAGAGCTAAAATTTTGCGTGAATGTTTTTCATTTGGTATCTAAATGGTCGCCTAAGTGTCGATTGAAAAGGCCGTGGGGGCAGATTTTGCTTGGTATCCAGTCATGCCCTTTTGAGCGGCAGTGCGCCCAATGTCGTAATGACCGCGCGTACACCTGTTTTCGGCGGTAAATAAAAATTATTAATAATAGAAATAGCGTTCTTCCAGGTGTGAGAATTTTTTATTGGTTTTTTTAAAATATTAATAATTACTAAAATATATTATTATTTTTTATCTTATTTTGTTAATAGCAATTGCAATTTTTATATGTTAATACAGTCTCGAGATACATTATTCTAAATCTAATTCCGAATCGTCTGGAATTAGCACCACTTTGAATTTGTTGACCATAATATTAGACGTCTCACCACATCTGCCAGGAGTCACATTACTCGTACGTCGCACTTTTTTATAATAATTTATTTATGTTGTTGTAACATAACTAGTAAATTTCAACGAGAGAGTGTCAAAGGTCTTGTATAAAGCCAAGCAACGCCATTGTTATAATGTAATAATTTTAATTAAAAACGATTTGAATGCGATCATACAGTCAAACGTTTTTTTTTGTTTGTTTTGGAATGCTATTTTTAAGACCATTTATTCACTGTCTCTAGGATATGCCATTGCCATGTTATACCATGTAAATAATAATATTATAACGTTACAGTCATTAACTGTGTGAGCTAACTCTCCTAGGACTCCAAGTACGTAGCTTTGAATCCGCTTCAAAATAAAAAATGAAAACCCAGTCTTCAGTATTCAGAGGGCAGCTGGAGGCGAGGCAGGAACTCTTCCGTGGTTACTAGTGGTTACGGCGGTGAATCCCGAAAAGAACTGACATCCTTTATGCTAAATTTCTCAGAAGAGTTTTATCCTTACCTCCTTTGCTATTAATTTGATTCATTCACCGTATTTTACAATTTTTGGGACTATACATAGCTCTATATACATATTTATTCCTATTCGTTAGTTACGTGCTAAAAATGAAAGATGTCAATGTTCAATGTTTATTATCTATACATAAACACGATCCTATAACTAATTATGAATATAAAGAAGTTGGCTTTCTACTTAAAAAATTCTACAAACTACACAGTATACATTTGACACCGAGTTTAATTTAGTCACACACATCGTACTGGTTGTGAGGACAACCTGTCGCGGGTCGGTTTTCTTTTGGTCGTGCACATAAACTGTAAATAATATATAGAAGTGAGTGCCCCGTCCCTAGTCGGAGGTTGTCGAGTGGATGTGAGGAGCAGGTAGTGTGGATGTTGCAGGACGCGACGCGGGCGTGCCTGCGAGCGCGCGCAGAGTGCGGGGGCGGGCTGCGGCTGGCGACGGCGCTGTGGGCGTGCGCGTGCGCGGGCTCGCGGCAGGCGCGCGCGCTGGCGGCGGCGCGGCTCGCGCGGGCGCACTACCCGCGGGCGCGGTGGCCGCTCGCCGCTCTCGCCGCGCTGCAGGCCGCCTGGGACGAAGGCGAGGTCACTATATACTGCTTCCTAAACCTTCATTCCTCCTATGTACTTTAATTATCTTCAAAGTGAAACCATGAAACCAGTGAAACCGATGAAAGCCATTGTGAATAGCGTTTCTGAAGTTTAGACTAACCCCCGGAGGAGTAACCGTGTGCCAACTACCGAGAGTTGTTATGTTTGGAATAATGCAGAATCAGTGCAGTGTTCTGAACAGTACCGGTACACGTACTGCTGCCATAGAGCAGGGACATTCCGGTTCGTATGATTGGTAGAACAGGCTCACATGCTAAGTATTTAGCGTGAAACTGACACCTGAGTAGATATGTTTGCGCTCAGGCTGCGCTGGCGACGGGCAAGGAGTTGCTGTCGCTGCTGAACAGCCCCCAGGGCGAAGAGCCGGAGCAGAACGGGTACGCCGAGCTGGACGCCCTGTCGGACTCGCAGCACGACGACACGCTCAGCACCAGGGACGCAGGTAGCTCATTATCTCTCACAAATACAATCATTGTTATTGCTAGGTGGCCCGCCAGTTCCCAATAGTCAGTAACTCGACCACACCAAAATCTATCCTGTTTTTTTTTCTGATAACATTATCATGACCATAGCAAAAGACACATATCCATTCTTTGATCCATAAATTATGGTCTTATGTTCATACAAAAATCCAATAGAGAAAAGAAACTGGGTGGAGTGATAGCATATAGATTTAAAATTGTGTTGTGCAACTGCGCAGCGTCAATGAGGGCGGAGCGCGCCGGCGCCTTCCTCGTGGAGCGCGCCCTGTCCGAGGGCGTGTCCTCCGTCTCCGGAGTGCCAGCGCACGCGCACGCGCACGCGCACACGCACGCGCACGAGCCGCACCGGGAGGACCGCGCGCACGCCTGGCTGCTGCTCGCCGGCATATACCTCAAGTACTATTACCTGCACACGCACACGCACACGCACGCACACACACGCACACGCACACGCACGCACACACACACACACACAGGTACACAAACGCAAACATACACACACACACACCCAAAACACACGCATGCACACACAAACATATACATTCTCTTACATTTTCGCACCGACATATCTTCTCTTCTGCTTACTCACTTACTCATTTATATTTTATTCACTTTAATCCCGAAGGTAGTTTTGAACGTCAATAATACCACCAACGCACATAGGGATGTTTTGTAGATCTAGCCGGACAAAATTATTTATTTAGTTTTTTTCACTTTTAACGACCACCTACTTAACTTTAAGCTATCGAAAGTGTTTTTCTATGAATAATTAAATAAAAATATTTGGACAAAATATAATAAAAACATTTTTTTGCAAGTTATGACTTCGATATTTATTATTTTCTTAAACAAAATGTTACATTATTTATGTCAATAAGACGATGATGAATGCCATGGTTCTTCATCGTCATGATCACTTTCTTTATCTTCAGGAACGTCCTCCGAATCGGAACCCGAGTCATTTTCAGAGTCAGGTACAGCAGATATCATCAAAGCAATGGCTTCCTTCGTGAATGGCAATGTTTTTTTGGGGTTGGTCTCAGGCCAGTAAGCTGTGGGTCTGAATACTGTAATAATCTTATTTATAATATCAGTGCTACATTTGACCCTCGAAAATTTTCTCGCGAAATTCTGCCTGTAAACCCATAAATGTTTATTTCATGCCTCAGCGGCTTCTTCCGAGAGCAACCCAATTGGAAACAATGGCTTCTCTATGACAGTAGCACCATGCGCCAGAAACTTGTGCATCGTACGTGTCATAGGATGCTATCGATACAAGCTGATATAAAGTTTTGCAATGTCTATACAATAATCTGCGAACTTGTGCAAATGGATTTTATGACCGCTTGATATGACTTCTAGGATGACTTTAAGTCGATCAAATTAAACTCGACTACAGTTATTTCGGTAGCTAATTCAGGATTAGCGAAAATTCTTCTACTCGTGTTACCATCATTAATATTCCCAAACCCAGCTTTCGGTACATCTACTATTAGGCCAGTTTCACGTCAAATTTTTTCTTGAATGATTTGTTTGTATTGTCGTGTCGATTTTGTTTGTATTGATTTGTCAACACGTCATTATCCAAAGTATTACGTAAGGTCTCAGTTTTCCTTCTTTTACTTCTTTCGCTCAGCTCAGTAAACGGTTTTGATGGCAGACCCGAACTTTTAGGCTGCGCTCTCGATATTTCGAATGTATTTTGTAGCCATTCGTCATTATTTTGAAGAAATCAAGCTTACGTTTTATCTGTTTTTTTCCACCTTTGTTTTAATTTCGACTTAAGATGCGAAAACGTATTCTTCAACGCCTTTATTTCATCAACAGTATATTTTTGGCTAGACAAAATCCAATTTTACAAGTATTTTAATTTTTCTTCAAAATTTTGCAAGTTTTGAACAAAAAGAAACCTACTGGTTACTACTCTAATACCCGAGTATCCGGATGATCCTGAAAGCAAATAATGACCACGTTAGTATAATGTAAAAAACAAATATAAATTCTCATTTTTGAAGTGAAACTTCTTATGCGACTTCCAAGCGTTAAACGTTAAATGTTAAACGTTTAACGCACATTATCGGTCTCTCCTCTTTATGTGAGCCGGAGCGAGAGAGTAAATGTCGGTGTGTATGTATATTGCACACTGTTTAAATAAAATAGAAAATGCCTTTTAAAATGAAGTTTCACTTCTATCGTGTGTGAATCGCACACACACTTCTTTTACTGTCTTGGTTTGTCACCCCTGGCACAAAAAGGTGCGGGTATGTGCGGCTGATTAGATCATAATTATATTGTATAAACTATAACCTCTCATTAACAATTAAAATAATAGCCGAGAAGAACCCGGAAATATAACAAAAACCTTTTCAAACTTAAAATTAAGTTACAAATTGTAATAATTTTAAACTATTGCTTCAAACGGCAAAAAACAATATCCTATTAATAAAAAATACAGCAATATATTTTAAAAATAAGCGTTCTTACCTTTTTGATGCATATCCGTTACAATATTTTGAAACAAATCAGTGGTCACGAAAATGTTTCACTTTTTGTCAGATACTATCACACTTAGGAACTGCGTAAGATACGTACAGTTGAAACGATGATAAAGTTCTGACTAAAACAACGCGCGGATGCAGCCGATAAGAGTTCCTGGATGGATTGCCTATTGTTCTTTAGTCATTCAACAACAATAAGAACAAGATTTTTTTATCTGCGACACATTCTTAGAAATAGGTTTTTGTCCGGCTAAATCGACAAAATACCCCTAAGTGCAACGGATTGAAAAATATCTGAGTCATAGAGGAAAGCCACCAAGGAACTGGGTTAGGGTGATAACATTTTCTAAAATTGTTCTATCCCCCCATCAAAGGCTCCGGAATAAATGCTTGTGCTCAGTGGAACATTTGGTCATCCGAATGTTCGGTCGGAATAGCGATAGAACTCGTCCCCGCGCTGCGCACGGTTTATCTAAATTCATTACAATTCACATACCTATATCGGTGTCTGTGTTGACAGTAGAAATGCTACGGGTCTATCGTCAACGGATCAGGAGGCAGAACTGTCCTAGTCAAGTCATAGTCAATCCGATTCAATTCCTCCTTCTCACAAACTATTTCGCGGCATGGCGAAGGTATCAGGCCCCAACTTCATACCACGTTATATCATTTAAGTATGAAATGTTAAAGGTTCAAATGACCGCAATATGGGGGTTTTTCATCCCGTGGTCCAAACACATCGTATTTATCAAAACAAGAAAACTGTTTTCAAACTTATTGCGCGCGCCACTCGAATCCCTATAACTCTAAAAAACAATCAAAGATGCAATAGTGACAGCGCGGGACTGTCGCGAACAAAACACAAACTCGTGTTGCCAGATTTCACTTCTGAACACACTACTCTGTCAAAAAAGTACCAGGAAAAGATCAAATAATACAAAATGTTAATTATTCATTCAAAATTATTTTAACGCCATCAAAGCCTGCTCCTTCAGAAACACTTACGGCAACGAATAATGTAATCATCAAAACATTTTTTAAACGCTTTTTCCGTAATTGAGATTAGTTCTCGTTGCGAATTCTCCTTTATGTTAAGTAATTTGAGTTTAGGAAAAAGAAAGAAGTCGGCTGGAGCCATATCTGGCTGCTCAAGGGTTTTTGTTCATTTTTTGGTCAAAACTTCGTTAACAATGATGGCCTTGTGCGAAGGCGCATTATCGTGGTGCAATATCAAGAAATTGTCTTTCCATAAATCTGGCCTCTTTCGTCGAAATAGCTCTCTTAAACGCCGCAGAACGCTCAAATAATATACTTTATTTACCGTTTGACCTTCGGGTATGAATTCCGAGAGCACAACACCGCGATAGTGAAATAAAACAGTCAAAATAACATTGATTTCTGATCGACTTTGGTGTGGTTTTTTCGGTTTCGGTTCAGTTGGAAGGCGCCACTCTGAAGCTTGTCGACCAGTTTGCATGTCAAACTCTTAAACCCACGTCTCCTCACCAGTAACAATGCGTTTCATGATTCATGGGTCGGAATTGAGTTTTTGGAGAAAATTCAGGTCTTTTGGGACTAGCCGAGCGGCAACAAGTTTCATAACCAAGTGATTACTATAATTTTTAAATGAAACGGATCGTCTCGTGAGACACAGCAGTTATTTCTCTCAAACTGGAATGAGGACTTTTAATCATTATTTCCTTTACTTTTGCGATGTTAACTTCAGTTAAAGACGTTAATGGCCTACCAGCGCGAGGCTAATCTTCTAACATATCTCGACTGCTTTTAAATTCTTTATACCACTTATAAGTATGTGTTTTTGATAAAGTCGATCCACCGTAAGCCTTCTGTAACATTTTCAGTGTCTCCGAACACGAAATTCCATTGGTGATGCAAAATTTAATATAAACGCTTTGTGCGGTGTTTTTGTCCGTTATGAAATTGGCAATACACACTAGATATGATCTAACTAAATAGAACACTGTATTTAATCTAAACGACAGATGCAACTCAAACTCCGCGCCATAGTGAAAAAATTGTGCCAATCTAACAATAAAAAGATAAAAACGAAAAATTGAATTTGGATACATGAACAAATCGTTCATTCCTGATACTTTTTTGACTGAATGTAGATGTTTTTTTTCCTTGTCACCGTGTCGTTAATTTATTAGCTTGTGTCGTGTATGAAAGCAGTTTCGTAGAAGGTTGTAAGTGTGTCGCGTTGCGCTGCGCAGGCTGGGGCGCGCGGGCGCCGCGGCCGGCTGCGTCGCCGAGGCGGCCGCGCTCACGCCCTGCTCCCATCTCGTCCTACACACGGTAACCTATTCTATATTCTTTTCATTTGTTTCTATTCTTTGCACAGGTTTTTCATATTTACAAGCTTATATTTTAGTGTTCTATTCCCAGGATAGGAACTCTATTGCTAACGGCCTACACTTGTTTCATAGGTTTTATAATGCTGGATAATGTCTTAACAAATATTAAAAAATAAAACACGAAGGATAAGTCGATGTCACGATATTCCTAAAAGCGAATATAATAATCCGCATTATTTCATAGATAAATAACAATATTTAGAATATGAAAACGTATGTCCCCAGAGGGGCCTGGTGCACGCGGCCGGCTGCGAGTGGGAGCGCGCGCGGCAGTGCTTCCAGGACGCGCTGGCCGTGCGCCCCACGCACGTCGACACCATCGTGCAGCTCGGTAACCGCACCCCCCTTTGCTCTTTTATCCCTCATTATACCTTTACTCATGTTTTTTACGTGCGCCATGGATAATAAATACTGTTACGCCCGTGGGTAGTAAAATGCCGTAAAGCCAAAGCAAAACTAAAATTTGTACTTAAAGAAATACAAATTAAAACAAAACAGACAAACCCATAAATCGCTCACGAATGTACTCGCAGAACAAGCCTGTTTGTTTTTCTTCTATTTCGCTTATTGTTGACACTTCGCTTTCAGGTTTATAACTGCCGCGTCTCACGACTCGGCTCCCTTATATATCTAAATGATTCGATCACGAAATCTCTAGAAGGTCCTTGACTCTTAACATGTTGTAACAACTTACATCATCGCTTTTAAAACGAAGGGAAAATTTCATTTATAACCCATTGCGTGTTGACAGTTGTAGCGATAAGGCTTTCTATGTGTGCGTCGTCGAACCTACGAGTACACGACACACGACTACACTAATAAATGCACGACGTTTCGGATACATTCTAAACGATTCTTGAGATTTCGAGAAAAGTGATTCTTCAATTTTTCCCATACTTATACCGTATAACAATACCATCAGCCATTCTAACTAAGAATCTACACTATTTAATTGTTTGCGTCACACAATATTGAGAGTGACCGTTAAAATATGTATGACTTCTAATGACCGTACATAACAAGTGCACGTACCTACATTATTGTACCAAAAGATTTTTAGAAGTCGAAACTTCTTTAGCACCGTTGTGATTTAAAACTTGATGAAACGGAAAAGCGACATTAAAAAGAGGCAACCACATTTATAGGATATACCATGCGAGAGAATGGGACAGAATACGTTTACATTATGCGCGATTAATGCAAGTCCTAATTTTCATGATTATGGTCGATAGTTTGAATCCCGTTAATTTAGGATATTTAAAAATAATCTTTAAAGACTATTTTTTTTTTGTGGTTGTTCACCTCTTGTACGTGTGAACTTCTACACAAATATATTTTTTTATTCTTGCTCAGAAAATGATATCACTATGCTATGTTTGAACTACTACTAGGAGGGATCAAAAATTAGTGAGAACGACATACTCCTTGGTAAGAAATAGAAGAGAGAGAAAAAGAAGAATAAGAAATACTGGCAGGCATAGCTCAGATACATATTTGTAATATTAATAAAGAAAAAAATCTTCGATCCTCTTTTGTTTTTTCTGAATGTAGCCATTTGTTTGCTTCGTTTCGAAACGTGTTCTCGAAAATGGAGAAAAACGAAGTACGAGCCGTTATCAAATACCTCTGTTTGAAAAAGTTAACGACGCAAGAGATTCATTGCGATTTGGAGGAACATTAGGAGAGTCTGCTCCGCCGTCGCAAGGTGGGCTTCTTAATTTCGAGTAGAGAGAACGAGCACGGAAGACGAACATCGTTGCGGTCGTCCATCGACATCAGTCGCCCAAGAAAATGTTGCGAAAGTCGAGAAAATTGTATTGAGCGATCGAAGAGTTACCATCCGATACTTAATTTAAGAAACGGGCATTTCATATGGATGTATTCAATCCATATTGAAACAATCTTTGAATATGAGAAAAGTCTCCACAAGATGGGTGCCGAGAATGTTAACCGACAGTCAGAAACAAAATCGGCTTGACATTTCGAAGATATTGTTGGACAAGTTTCAAGAAGATTCTGAAAACTTTTTTCTCGTTTCGTAACAATGTACGAAACATGGGTCCATTATTTTGATGCCGAGACAAAACAGTAATCTTCGGAATGGAAACGGCCATCATCACCGACCCCGAAGAAATTTCATGTCGTGGCATCGGCTGGCAAGGTTATGGCCTCAATATTTTGGGACTCAGAAGGGATACTGTTGATTGTTTACCTGGAGCGTGGAACCACTATTACAGGCCAATATTATGCAGCTTTAATTCCCAAGTTGAGGAACGCCATCAAAGAAAAAAGAGAGGGAAACTTCGAAGGGGCGTGCTGTTTCATCACGACAACGCACCCGCGCACAGGTCGCCAGTTGTGATGGCTGCCATTCAGCAAGCTGGCTTCTAATTGGTTGACCACCCCCGTTATTCACCAGATCTAGTGGCTAGCGATTTTTATCTGTTCCCCAAATTTAAAAAATACTTAAGGGGAAACAGGTACGAAGACGATAACGAGGTGATGGATGTCGTGGAGAGCTTTTTGCAGGACCAAGACAAACCTTTTTTGTGAAAGGGATTGAAGCCTTGGAAAAGCGCTGGACTCGGTGTGTAGAGAGACTCGGAAACTATTTAGAAATATAAATTATTAAGTTATCAATAGTCATTATATTCTATCTCGTTCTCACTACTTTTTGATCCCTCCTCGTATGTTACCCACCATTGAAATCGTAGGCTCTTTGTAGGATTCCAGTCCAAGTCTTTATGTCAATTGAGCCTTTGGCACTTTAGGACCTTTTTCTATGCCAAAGGTATAGCAAACAGTGTAACAACCCAATTGATGGACAATGATTACCATTCCCTATGGAGAATTGCAACGGCAGGGACATAAACTTTTTTGTGAGAAATCCTATGCCTTGAGGGAGTATAGTGCTAAGTAATTCATTCCATGGGTCTAGCGTCCAAGAAGGTCCTAGAAAGTGTTGGTTTGGTGTCAGGGTCTGCGTACTACGCGCTGGGGTGGGCGGGCCTGGCCGAGCGCACGCTGCGCGAGGCGGCCGCGCTGGAGCCGGCGCGCGCCGACACCTGGCGCCGGCTGTCGCTGGTGCTGGCGGCGCGCGCGGACCCCGGCGCCGCCGCCGACGCGGCCGCCGCGGCGCTCGCCCTCCTCCCGCACGCGCCGCCCCCGACCCTCTCCCACCTGCCGCTATGATGTACCAGCTCACTGTCGTTCCTCCTCCTGTTCTATCCTCTGCTAGCAATCGTAAGGTTCGCGGAGCTGACTCTTGCAGGAGGTTACTCTATAGATATCAAGTTAATGTTTCGATATATGTTAGATTAGCAACCCCAGTGTTGGTGGAGGTGTCAGGGGATGCACTGCTGCAGTAATGGCGCTGCAAACGTCAAACCCCTCGAAACTCATCTATCATTATTTATAGTTTCAATTCACTGTATTAGAATCAGTTTAAATATAGAGACCGTTATAAACGTAAGCGTTCACTTTTATAATGTCGATATAATTTAAAGTTTTGAAGATCAAAAGCATCCTTTAATATTCGTAATATCATGTAACGGATTACAGCAATTTTAGTCTGTAAGGATAATACTTGTGAATAAAGAGGCGATTCTCATCGAGTGTCCGGTGTCCGGTGTCCGGGGCCCGGGAACATTGGCCAGGGTTCAATTCCTATTGGATGTAATAATGAGTGACGTGGTACACGATAGCGTCGCTGTCGACATTCGAATACGTTATACCGTAATGCGTATCATACGGTTTGTACCGTATCAACCGGACGGAGCTATGAGGAACGCACATCGACCAGCACCTAACAGATATATTTGCAAACGAAGTTCATATTAAATTGATAAATTGTTGAAATGGAGTCGACAATATTTTATGGTTTTCTAGCTAATAATAAACTTTCGATAGTATGTGTAATCTCGATTGATTGAAATCTAACCACTGATTAGAGACGTATTGACCTTAGAGTCAAGTCAAAGTTTCTGTAAGCAAATTCTATGGGCCCTGTACCACTTGCGTGAGAAACCTCTCTAGTTTCCTCTCTGAGGCGCCAAATCTTTAAATATGCTCTTGCGAATGATATTCTGTAGAAGCGATGCGCTCATCATTAAAAGATAATGACCGTAAAGATCAGTTTTGGGGCTTGAGGACTGTGTACGAGTTCGTACGTTCAGAAGAGACGCTCTGTGCCCTTTGCAATCAAATTTAACTAAACTAGTTTCAATGAAAACTATTAAATAACGCAACTGCTGAGTGATTTTAAACAAATTATGCTTTTTAAATATTTGAAATCAATATGGTGAGCTGTGTTCCCCCACACGGCGCGGTGGAAACGAGACTAATATTATCTCTCTCTCTCTCTCTATCTCGTCGCCAAACGACGCGTCTAAGGGAGTAGAGCGAGAGGCCACGTGTGTCTGCGCACGGTCTTTATGTATGTCTATATTGGTGCCTGCGATAATTGTGATCTTTCATAATTCAAATGATTGGTTAAGGTTAACAGGTCACAAAAAATATGTTCGGGAAAACTTAATTTGTATACTTACTTACATATGTCCTGTTCATAGTTATTTTTATAAAAGCACGTTGCCCATAAACCGTTCCTTATTAAAATAATTAATCCTGGAATTATTGTGTATTATGTAAATTAAAAAATCATCTAGTTATGTATACATAGTTTAGACATTTCAGATTTGTGATTTCGAGCAATAATTGATGTGAAATATCAGATTAGTTAGGTTTAATTCCAAAGGTATTATAAAACTCAACGTCTCTCTGTCTGTCTGTCAGTTTTATATTCATTCCACGCGAAAACCACTTATCCGATTGACATGTTTTTTTTATTTTATTTCATAACTATATTATCTAGCCAGCTTATATGATATATTTATAAGAAAAATTAATGTACGAAATAAACAGTGATGATGATAATGATAAATTTGGAAAAAAGACGCTTTCGGGCCGCTTAAATGGCCTAGACTGAGTAAACCATAAGAGATATATCAAGTTAATGCACTATATAATTGTAGAGAACATCTTTGGAGCAGCTCGACCGACAGCATTCTGTAGGCCACGCGAGCAGAGCCGCGGGCACAACTAGTTAAATAATAAAATCCAGATAATTACGTAAAAGGTAATTCTCCAATAAAATGTGTATTCTCTATGCATTTGAGTATTTATCCCGATAAACATTAATGCTTGATTTGTTGGTCTATATATTATTTCGAAAATTTTTTGAGACAACACAACGTCTTGTTTAATTCTTTACAAAATTTAAAGATTAAACATCATTTTAAAGCCTATGGTCTCCAGTATTGATCAAAAGGTTTAAAATTAATGTGTTTACTGTTAAACAATCGAAGGAATGTTGATGATGTTTAACTAAAATGACTGTTTTTAGGTTGTTTACATTATATATTGATAATTTGCGACATATGCTGTCCGGTTAGCTAGTATATTATGTTCCAGCCATTTCTAAAAACGACTATTCGCTTTCATATTTGAGATTTTAGCTATAGGTTTTAGTTCTTTCCTTGGGAAAAAATTATTTTCGTAAAAATATGACAAATTTGCTATCAGAGGTTTTTCGCCATAAGTACAAAATTATATTCTTCATACTGGTCGTGATTAGATTTAGGTTAGTAGCTTTATAATACGTCCGGGATGATGACGCAATAAAATAATAATATTGCCTCCAAATTCGGCATATAATAAGATCACGGACGGGTTAACGGACATGTAGATAGGTAAATATGTTAACTTTTAGTAATAGATACCTGACACTGCACTCACCTACTAAATAAAAGTAACTTTTAGACTATTTAAAAACACAAAATTTAATACGTATATAATTTGAAAAAAGTTGGCTGCCCCGGTGAATTCCCAAGGTTCCAGATAAATTTGAGTCAGTAGAGGACCCACCACCACCCATGTGGGTTCAACAAGATATTTTAAATGACACGTTACCCTAACAAATCCTAAACAAATAAGAAAATAAAAGCATTAACCATCGATAAGTTTTATAAGGATTGGGGATATTATACAAGGATAAAGCATTAAACCGGTTTTCGGCGCGTCACTCTGCAAACAAACGCAGTTTATTAATATGCTCCAAACATTTAGTTCATCGCCTTTACTTAGTGGTCAACTACTGGTGTTCTTCCCTTACGGCTATGTGAAATATTCAAGGAAAATTTAAAAAAAAAACGCAGTATGTTATGCAGTTTATTCGAATTTACTAATATCTAAAGAGAAAAAAAATGAAAACTGTACACTGAGCATTAGATTGTGCTAATGTAGGTAAGTACATTGAGTTGATATGATGTCCATTACTTAGTATTATTTAAGATTAAACGTGTATACTGAATGTAACCACAATGAAAGGAGGGTCGTTTGTACATGTACTTAGGTGCTTCCCATAAATCACGTCTTAGTAAGCCGACTAATTTAGCTCGATACTAATGGTAGTGTAAATATAAATATACCACATTATCTGGGGAAATAATATCATTCTTAAATTATTATCCCTTGTTCGAAAGAAAGTAATTTTGCCGTACTATAAATAAAGCAGTAGAAGTATATTTTTGACAAGTTTATACCTCAAGAATTAAACTCTGCGTATGAGGCATTGGAAAATATTGGCGTGATTACCCATCTATCAATATTATCGGTGCTAAATTGTTAACGTTCGTCATTATAACCATAGGGTCATAATGTTTATTGAGACAATATCAAATCCTTAAGATGTGGATTATGAAAGACAAGCTGTTGATATATCGATTTGGTGGAATATCAGGTAATTATATTGAAAAATCAATGTTCTATAGAATATTTAATTAATCTATATTCCTGCATTTGAAGAATATTGTGAATTATTTTAATTGGTTGAATCAGAAAACCTATAACCTGTGTTATAATATGATGATCTATTAGTACCAGTAAAGAAAATATTTAGGATGTTGTGCGATAGATTCATTCGCTATCAAAATTTATAACAAATATAGACTTTAAAAAAAAAAGTGATTTTTAAAATAGATTTCTGCGCACGTTAAATGATATTTTAGATGTATTAGTGGATTTTTGATTTTATTTTTATTAAACGTCAATATATATTATGGTGATGCTTGTTATAAAGTGATTTTTTTCTCACTATTTATTTATATTTCGTTTTGTTCCTACAATCTCCTATTTATATAAATAATTCGCTTTATTCATAACAATAGTGTCTTGCCTATATAAAATTCTTGTAATTGACTAATGTACTATTAGGGTACCTGATCGCTATTTTAAATGACACTGGAATGTAAAAAGAGACGGCCATATATAGTGTTCGTGATTTTGTAAAACTTTATATAGATAATATTGTTTTATATAATCTAATTAGTTTTGGGTAACGTTATTAAATAAATTATTTCAGTGTATTTTAAATACGTGGTAAACATGGTAAAATTGTCAACCGTTTGAAGTTTAGCTTTAGCTCTTTCCTAGTTTCTTGCTTTCCTGCACGACTCCTCACTAATTATAGTAGAGATATCGTGTTTGGTCTCTTTGGGATTGTTTCGATGAAAAGGTCTTCGGTTTTAAATTTTGAAATTTACCTGGCATGTTTTTATTAGTTTGTTTACTTACAACCATCGTATTGAATACTTAATAAAATATATATCGGTCTTATAATTTTGTATGTCATTAGGTATCGACGTAATTTGTGGTCGGTCCCTTATCGTAAATATTTTATAACTGTATACTTATCCACTCACTTGTTATTTCGTACTATATCGTATAAATATATAAAAATGTATACATGTTGTATTGTGAATAATATACTATGTAGATATAGGGAGTGTTTTTGTCAAAATATATTATAATATAATGGATACATTTATATAAAATGTTGTGCTCCTTCTGTACATTTGAATACTTTTTAGATGTTGTTCTCGGCGTTCTATGTACTATGTTGATTGTAAATAAAACATTTAAGAGTATGAAAATATATAAAGAATATTATGTTACTTAATATACGTTGTTTCAATTTTTATCATATATTTTGTTTTTATACAGAATTAAATAAAGAAAAAATGTCAGTTATTTCACATACTACACAACTTAAATATAAAACAATGATGGCTCAGTAGCAGCGAGTATACGTGTACGGACACCGGACACCGGACGCCGGACACCAGACATCGGACTCCGGACACCGCGTCGACCGATGTAATGCCAGACGCGAGGCTTTCGGTGAAGGAAAACTTCATGAGGAAACCATATCACGATTTTAGAGTATTTTCTATAGTCCTCCTGGCTAAAGCTACCACCCTCAAGTTGGAAATCTGTCGGCAAGCACCAGTAGGTGTGTTCCGGCAGCTGCACCACCATTTTAGGCCACATCGTTATTTAATATCACATTAAAATGTGGCCATAACGCTAACTCGGTAACAATATTTTTTTAATAAACATTTATATTAAATAATTAAAAATTAATTAATAAATACGTGTTGTAGGGGGTCGAGGCGAGGGAATTTTTGTGAAACTTTACGAACTGATAAATACTGAAATTCATTAAGTTGATAAATAATATCTAAATACATAATTATGGTATGTACTTATCAGAACAATATCAACAGTTGTAAAAGTACGAAGTCGTAATGGATGACGTAATCTTTATCAACAATTGTTCAGTTAATCAAAAGCAACTGAATTTTAATAATAAAAGCGAATACATGAAGTCTGTAGGTATAGTAATATAAATCTGAATATAGTTAAAGTATATAGAGGTATAAACGGTTCGCAGACACCGTCAAGAATGTCCTCTGCGTGCGCCCGGTATTCGCAGTATTTCTAAGGATTTCACCGATAGAAGTTGAGGGTGTCTGAACAAAAACGAACACTTTACAAAGCGTGTTGATCACAAATTAAGTTTTAATAATTACATCGATGTTACGACTGCGGAGGCATATAGAATGCTCGGCTTCGTACTAAGGACTGGAAGAAACTTCATGCATCCATCTACTCTCATCCTTTTGTATTACGCTTTTGTATACGCCTCCATCATTTGGAATCCATAGTACGAAAAGAGAGAAATCAAATATTTTTATTTCAATTAATTAGAAATTATATTAACTCCTTATTTGTTATTAGTGAAGTTAGTTTTAGATGTCCCCAGCTAAATGCTAGAAATCATTTCCTTTTTAATATACCTGTTACCAAAACAAGATAGTTTTTTTTAGATCTGGTTTTTGTGGCCTTTGACTTTGACCTTGACTTTTTTATTTAGATCTTGCTATATGCATAATAAATATTTTAATAAGATTTATATATTTGCATGCTCTGTTAGTGCATTTCAAAAAATCATACGACAAAGTTATTATGAACTTGTTTTTGTGATTCTTTATTTTATATTGTTTTAGCTTATTTTTAGGGCTCCTAAGACAAAAGAAACCTTCTGTCCATCAGTCTGTCCGCGGCTTACCTCAGAGATTCATAGTACTGGAAAGTTGTAATTTGGTATGGGTATACGTATTAATCACGCGGACAAAGTGGTAAAATAAAAAATTGTTTAAAAATCATCAATCTGCGATTTCTTTTAAATTATACGTGGGTGAAACCGCGGGGCAAAGCTAGTCAACTTATAAGATGTATTTGGTGAAGTCATTTCATACAAATTCCATTGAGAACAACTTAAAGACCCCTCTCTAAAGAATGATTCATGTTACTTCAAGCCGGACGCCGGCAGGGTCACGGTCAAACATCTATAGTATACTTTTGTATGAACTAATTCTTCTTCTTTTTTACCTAAATAGACAGTGCAAGAATATGTTTGATAGCAAAATAAATGATAGCATCCGATGGCCAGTGCGGTTCAGTCTAAACAGAACCTCCACCGACGTGAGACAAGATTGTATTGTCATATTGTCATCATGTCGTCCTAAATTCTTTAACAGGTCAAAACAAATATGCACTCCACCTGATGTTAATGGTCACTATAATTCATGGATGCATATAATCACTCGTTAATACGATCGTAAGCCTAAGATCACTTACTGATAGGTTGGACTAAGTAATGGTAATGTTATGGTAAGTACTGGTAAGACTAAGTTGGAAGGCTTCATGTGCAAATGCGTGTTACTAATGGAACAGTGAAAAGCGGAACATAGAAACACAAGATTTGGCGATTTTGTTGCAGGAATAAGTATAGACTCGGAGCTTTCGAAGTCGAATCTTGTTAGTAATTACAAATATTATATAATTTCGGTACACTCTATTCCGAAATAAGATATTCTGGCTCTTTTTTTCTCATTACTCTGCGTTTCATCGTATCCAGAGGCAAAAGTGCCCTACCGTGGTACATTCTAAAATAAAATATATGAGAACAGAGAAATGGCTCACTTTTTTCGAACTCACTATACTATTAGCCATAAGGGCCCTGAAGCCTCAAACGGCTTTTACAGCTTCACCCGGACTTGGAGAAATGACTCGCTGATTTGATCATAATTTATAAGTCCAGTGCACGAACGACGTAAGCCTCTTTGTCACGTGGACAATTAAATACATATAATGTAACAGAAAATAAATATATTAAAAGAAGTTATGGAAATGAAAATGGAAAATAAATTAATATGTGTAATCCGAAGGCATTTACATTATCAGATATATAAAAATAGAGTACCTTATTAAATCTATTAATTATAGTAACACTTTCACCAATAAAAAAATGTCCAGGTTTTTAATATATCCGTCCAAGATCTGTTAATGAAATTGCGTCGTGAGACGCTTATGTTTCAATAAACTCCATTCAGTTCCATTATTATTTCTGCTTCCTCAAGCCAGCATGATTGAATGTATCCGCCAGGTTTTTAATTCGTTTTGTAATAATTGTTGAGTAAAAGTTCGAACTCCTTCGAATATCAGTTATAATTCAAAAGGTCTCTGTTATTATAACAATACGAGTTTTATCGACTCCAGACAAATATCTGTGAGTCAAGACAATAAATATAATCGTCGATATAAATAAACTTATACAATTCCCATTTAAGATTGTACAATTCCTTTAGCGATCCGTGTCTCTCTCCGTCATTCCGAATCGATCCGTCAAGTCTTCAATTATTTTGCCGTCTTGTTCATATTTTAAATTTAAAAAGTTCTTCAGCCAATATACAATATATACGACCTACTTATTCGATATATAAATCGTAAAATAAGTTTGTAATACAATAATTAAAATAATAAATTACCTATAGATGAGATGCCTTCGGAAAGGAGCATAAACACAATAAATGAATAAATTAGAAATCAAATAAAGTGAAATAAATATATATAATGAAGAGATAAAAAATGATTGATAATACAATCATTACATTTCCCCTTTTCCCCGGAAAAATTTTTCGACTAAGAAAAATTTAGAAAGATAAATAAATAAATATAGATGAGCATACTTCACAAATTCATACATCCTTAGCATACATCACAACATACAACTTCTCATAATATCACCACTCATTCAGTAGGGGATAGGGTTCACATTCAATGACGCCTACTCCAAAAGTTGCTCATTAACATGACCTAGGCTTATTTTACGAGTTGTCTTCCGCTCGAATTCTTGGCTTATTTAAAGAGTAATTACCCGCTCTATAACAATAAATAAATACTTTTGACCTAAGGCTTATTTAACGAGTAGTCAACCGCTCTATAACCCCAATTATTAAAATCAAATAAATACATACTAGTAGTTATTATTCCACTTCAGGCATTCAAATCTTCACATCCAAGATGCTACAGTAAAATATATCGACATAGGGTAGGTGTCGATATAAATAAGCTCCTGGGTAACTTTAAGGTTACCCAAGATAATAAAATACAGCATAGACGCTGAAGAATGTAATAAGCCTATCGAAGTATCTTTAATAAAATCACATTTAAAATAAACATACATGTTAAAATATTTAAATAAGTAAGATATAATATAATAATAAGCCTAATGGGTATTAAAATAATATAATGAAATGAAAGATGAATGACAATTTATATATAGTATATATATAGAGTAGATAAAAGATGAAGTCCAAATATTTTTGCCAAAAATTTTTTAACGATTAATCGTCTCACTTGTGTAAGTGGTTTTTAGAATTTAGAAAATGACTAGCTCAGTGGTATTATTTACGTTGGGCGCCAAATTGTCACGTGGACAATTAAATACATATAATGTAACAGAAAATAAATATATTAAAATAAGTTATGGAAATGAAAATGGAAAATAGATTAATATGTGTAATCCGAAGGCATTTACATTATCAGATATATAAAAATAGAGTACCTTATTAAATCTATTAATTATAGTAACACTTTCACCAATAAAAAAATGTCCAGGTTTTTAATATATCCGTCCAAGATCTGTTAATGAAATTGCGTCGTGAGACGCTTATGTTTCAATAAACTCCATTCAGTTCCATTATTATTTCTGCTTCCTCAAGCCAGCATGATTGAATGTATCCGCCAGGTTTTTAATTCGTTTTGTAATAATTGTTGAGTAAAAGTTCGAACTCCTTCGAATATCAGTTATAATTCAAAAGGTCTCTGTTATTATAACAATACGAGTTTTATCGACTCCAGACAAATATCTGTGAGTCAAGACAATAAATATAATCGTCGATATAAATAAACTTATACAATTCCCATTTAAGATTGTACAATTCCTTTAGCGATCCGTGTCTCTCTCCGTCATTCCGAATCGATCCGTCAAGTCTTCAATTATTTTGCCGTCTTGTTCATATTTTAAATTTAAAAAGTTCTTCAGCCAATATACAATATATACGACCTACTTATTCGATATATAAATCGTAAAATAAGTTTGTAATACAATAATTAAAATAATAAATTACCTATAGATGAGATGCCTTCGGAAAGGAGCATAAACACAATAAATGAATAAATTAGAAATCAAATAAAGTGAAATAAATATATATAATGAAGAGATAAAAAATGATTGATAATACAATCATTACATCTTCTAATCTGTCTGTCCTTTTCGCCGTTCCGTCTTGCCTTGTGGCGTCCCACCTTTTGTCTGTCAAAACGTGGTCTCCGTTCTAAAACTCGTCTACCACGGTGGTTGTCATTAGGTACTTCGAAAGACTTTGAAATAAAAAGTAATTACAAAAATGGTTATATTTGTGGAATTGGTTGAATCTAAAGGTGTGGTCCGGCAGCTGCACTTGAGAGCTAGTCCCCACACTAGGCTTAGCGTGTCATCATCTTGGGTCACATCGCCACTTAACGTCAGGTAAAGTTGTGACCATAATGCTAAACTATTTAACATTATTTATTTTATATGCAGAATGACGTTGCCTCCAAAATTGCTATTGAACTAGTCCGACTTGCTCTCATATAATCTCGAACGCGCCCGTCCATGTAAAACTGAGCGAAGTGATGCGGTTTATGTACCTGCAGAACTTACCTTCTGTAATTATATTTTTCTGTGATTCGAATTAATATTGGTATCTACTTTCTAATAGGATTTGATAAAAGTTGTGTATTGATAATATTTCAAGTTGGGAGCCCGCATTATAAGAGATTAAAAACACGTTATCTCTGTAATCACTGAAGACGGTAGCGATATGTGTTAAAATTCTATGCAGTTATTAAGAACACAACGAGTTTTCTATAAAGGAATAAATTAATATTGGATTTCCTAAATCTTCATAAATAAAATGATCGAGGTTCGCCGTTGTGCGCGCATCACGCAAAACCTACTGGACAGATATTGATTTTTGTTTTACTACTTAGATACTTGTTTCTTTAAAAAATACCACGATATCTTCATTAAAAAAAGTTATAAAAGTTAAATATGAAACTACCATTTTTATAAGCACTAAGCATTCTTTTGTTGTCCAAGCGAACGGAGCCGCGGGCACAGATAGTAAATAAATAAACATGAAACCACATCATGGCGATACGATGTTTTTTTAGTATTCGTGCCTGAGTAGCTCCCGTACAATCATAACAATGAAAATCCGTGTGAGCAACGACCTGTCAATTTGTTCCAGAAACTGAGAATTTTAATGTATACATTTACAAATACAAACTTTATTTTATTATAATCAAAATCTGTAGAAGTGAACATGGCCTGACCACTTGATAAAGGATGAGCTGATTGCATGAGCATATGAAAACAAATGTTTTCGAAACTATTAGATAAGACCACAGATTTGTTAAATGTTATCAATAATATTGTTATTGTGACATGTAGTCATGCACCTACACGCTACCTACACCTACACGGACTAGACTGAGAAGGTCGATTCTGTCATTTCAGAACTTAAGATTATTGAACTTATTAAACTAATTAACACTAACTATTTCATTATTTCTCTTAGTGAAAGGATACGTGTCAAAAAGAAATGAAAAGAGTAACTTCCATAATATATGTGTGTGGTTTGTTCTGTCTTGCTCTTCTCCTTGAGTTCATATGCATTTTTGTTACTCTAATCTAAAAAGACGCGCTGGCGAGGTCGCTTCGTGGTTGGCATTGTGTTGACGTTCGTAAATGACTACTAAGTACGGAATTATCACTATCATAAAGGATATGAAATTAAAACGACAAATGTTACAACCCTGATACCAGGACTACGAAGTGACGAGGTCTTTTCAGATCCTTCTACTAGTAGTGCAAGGTTCGACTGTGTGTTCGACACGCACAGACACACGACCTGTTCTAACTAAGCGATTTCAGTGTTTTCAATATTTTCCGGATAATTTTTCAAATTTTTCTTTCCTTAAAACCAAATCTAGGCAATAACTAATATTTAAAAGAAAATTTGCCAAATCGGTTCAGTCGTTCTCAAGTGACGCGTTTACCAACGAACAGAATTTAGTTTTTAGTTATATTGGTAGAAGATTATTTTAATAAGTTCTCGACGTATAAATAATATATTTATTCTTACCTGGGTGCCATTAAGGAAGGAGGAAAATGTTTAAGGTTTTGTGTATATGTACAACGAACGCCCTTACTCAGAAACGAAGGTCATGGAGAACACCTGCACACAACTGTGTTATTGAGCTTCACTTAAAAAATAATATCTTATGAAAACTCATCATTTCAAAATTATGATAGCTACGAGCGTTTGGCTTCTGCTGTCAACACGAGCTTTGTTTGAAGGATTTTTTTTAAGAAACCACTCGTTATAAAGGAACTATGGTCGTAGGCCTTTTGCTAATGAAACCATTGAAGCCTATGATCCATTTACATGATTTACAGGACATCTGTTTGCTCAGAACCAGGGAATGCAAATAAGACAAACTACATTTCTCGATTGCGCTAGTAAAACTGATACATTAAATTCTATTTCCCTTTTAATAAAATATCATCCATTTGCGGCCATCTCTCATCTTCGATTACACTGTTATTATTTATTACAGGTTTTTTTAAATATTATGAATCACAAATAAGCTTACATTCCACGTGATGTTAAGTGGTTACTGCAGCCTAATATGCAGTCATTAATTTGCTAGTACCTAAGTAGTGAGTTGGAATGACACGTATGGCAGTGTGCGTTACCAACTAGACCCTTGACTAGAAAACAGCAGTGTGAGTACAGCTGCTGAGTTCAGGTGTGGCCATCCGCCGCAGTCGAATCTTGAACAGGTTCTCTCACTCTTAAATCAGATATATTCTGCTGGATAAAGAAAAAGTATAGCAGACACATTATCAATAGGTACAAGTGTGTATCTACCTATGTATATCTCTATCTATATACTAATATAATAAAGCGGAATACTTTTTTGTTTGTTCGTTTACGCTAATCTCTGGAACTACCAGTCGGATTTCAAAAAATATTTTTGTATACGATTGCCAGATTCAAGTGGAATAGTGTATATAGGCTAACTAGAATTAGGCTAGACCTCTGTGCTAGCCTTAAATATTGATTTTTGTTAAGTAAGTTGGACAAAATCGCGCACCCGAACTGCTTTAATCGCGTGCGCTGGCGTAATGGTTAGTGATACGTAAATTCAATGTTCTACAAATAATGTCTCTTTAGTACATCTAAAAATGGGTATATATAGGTATACAATAAGGTATATTGTGACAAAGTTTTATTGAAAATTGAAAAGTGATTTATGAATATTATTATTAGGCATGGCACATTAATCCTTACGAACGAAAGTTATTTGCATCATCAAGACAATTTTATGAATATAAAATTTGCCTTTTATAGCATGTTATTTGAAAAATAGTTTGTGAGATAATATAAAATTAAAATAGTTTAACACTGGGGTCTATGTCTATAGGTGTAACACGCGAACAAGCCGTGTGAGCCATATCCCTGGCTGCCCGATAAAAATATTGTCTTTACTGAAGTATTATAATAAATCATCAATCAGCGATTTCTTTTAAATTATACGCGGGTGCAACCGCGGGTCACAACTAGTTATAATATATACACAAAGTGTAACATGTCAGTTTATGAAGACCAAGCTGTTAACAGGATTATTATATGATAAAATTAAATGATTATGGTCACTTAATTTTTAACAGTATTTTATTGTATATTCGTAATACTATATTAAGACCCATCAGATTTTCTAATTTTCTAAATTAGTTAAAAAATATTTGTTAAAAAAACAAACACGTAAAACAAAAACAAAAAAAAACACTACCTTTCCTCTTATCCGGTGTTGCATTATCGCAAGTCACTGCGTTACGGCGTCAAAGCACTATTTAAAAAACTTGATTCATAAACAACAGAGCGTAACGCAAATACTCCTTACTTACTTAACTTAATAATCGCCAATAACATACAAAAAAGTCTGCAACATAAATACAGACGTCGGCTATTGAAGCGGACGGACCAAGGATCAGTTTCTCGTTATCAAATGATACGGTGACGCCGTCTCGAGCGGTCGCGTTTTTTAACTAACGAACTTGATAATGACGAAGCCAAAGGACGGCGTCGACCTGGACGCGATCCTGGCAGAGCTGGGCCAGTTCGGCCGTTACCAGATTCAGACCTATTGCTTGATCCTCCTACCTATAATGTTCAGTGCAGTGTATAACAGTCAATATATATTTGCAGCCGGAGATGTCCCCTACAGGTAAGTGCTTAGAATTATTACTTATCAATATATCTTGTATACCAATAAAATAACTTTAGATAAGATTTTATAGAGTTGCATAAAAATGTGTTTTTTTTTTGGAAATTAAATTGTCGTTTTATTAATTATGTACAGCTTTCTTGCGCAGCCATTTTGTTGTTTGGTTGTTAGGGTGCTTGTCTACAATTGTGTCAGGTTTGAATTCTGCTGGGAAAGGCGAAAATTTTTTTTTGATCTGATCTCTTCATAATTTTGTGATATGTATTTGTAAAACTAGTAAATCACCAATATAGGAATAAATTGCATAATGGTTAGGCCTCCCACTTTTCTAAATGTAAGAAGGTTGCAAGAATTCAACAAGGACATGACATGTTGATGAAGGACAGAAAAATTTATTCTCAAATTATGCTCCCACATTTTTTATCGCACGCTTAGTATTAAAGTGACCGAATTATGGTGATTATAGCAAATCGTAAAAAAATATTTATAATTAGGACTTTGGCTGTTTACTTGGACATAAATGTCGCGAGAAGTTAGTTGTATGTTTAACTTTAAGCTTAATAAGTTTAAGCCACAGATTTGATAGAAACTTAATTTTGAACAGAATATTTTTTATTTTGTAGGTACCTATTACAAATAGGCGGCCAAATTATGTTTGCACATTTAAGTCTCTTTAATACTAAATAGTGGTTAGTGTATTAAAAAACATAAAGATAATTTTTATTCATGTTATTATTAAATTCTAATAATACTTAGCTGTATATTTAAGGTTTAAGTCACATTATTACAAAAAAACCATGGATTTTTTTTAGTTAGGATTTTCTTAACTTCTTAGCAATTAATTAATCGGTCTCCTAGTACTCACAGTAGTTCTATAGGTAGGTTTAAATCAGTTCACAAAGATAACTCCACCATGTTTACTTTATATCATAAAATAATTTTAAATTGTAATTATTTCCGTAAAAAATATTAAAGTTACATTTAAAAACAATTTATGGTATCAAAATAATCGGAATACCTTTTAGATATCAAATTCTTAGCAATTAATTCGCATAAATATTTTTTTTATTCTCGCTTAGTTATTGTTTGCCTGAATAAGCCTTGACTAGCTTTATGTTATGTAAAGGCTACATTTTAGTTCGCCTGTTCCGGACACATACTTAAAATCGTGTTGTTTATATGAGACATTATTAAAAAATGAAAATGGGTTATTGGTCACCTTAATAATTTTTACGGCATTCCATACAATACTATCTCCATTCTTATTTTTATCAAAATTGTATGCTCAACTTTCTTGTAACTCTTTGAAGTCATAAGAGTTAGGAAATGTACGCTCATTAACTATAAATCTGTTGACTGATTTTCGTGCATTTTTTAATTATTTATATATATTGATGTGGCGAATATATAGGCCCAGATTTTAAATTCTTTTTGACTTCTTTTTCTGAGGCTATGTATGTTATCGGCCTCATTTTGTGTATGACCTTCTACTAAATATTTATGGGTTATAGATTATATATTTAAATGTGTAACTGCGTAAAGATGTAACTATAAATTTATTCTTATTTTGCCCACCTCAATTGTCTGAGTACAGTACAAGATTGATGCCTTCGTCATTAGTAGCTCTGGGTTCGGTACAGACTTGTGCAAAATAATGTAGTAGACAAGAGCCTATTTCATTGGCACCTATTTTAGCGTCGGTTTCGTTCCAAAAATAACAATGCACATTGTTGTACGAGTCTTGAATTTTGCATTCTACTTTTTTGTTTAAGGAGGCAACAGTTAAATTATAGCTACTGAGCTTACTTTTGTAATAGAAAGCTTAGGTGTCCCCTTTAGGTGATTGAAGAATAGCTTGAAGGTCAAATAAAATGACTTTATTATTGTCATCGATTTTACATCGGTCGTTGTATTGTTCCTGTCGACTGAGGATTTTTTCTTCTAAATGTGTATCATATTTTTCTTTTTGTTCGGACGATAAATTCTGGTATTACAAACATATGTCGCAAAGATACTTTCTTGGGCGAAAAAATGGTATATTGAACTGTGTAGTGAAAACCTTATAAAATGTGCAAACTTTTCCTGCAGGCCTATTTAATGGTTTTGAACTTCAGTGAAGTCTTTAAAGAGATTGTTCGAGATATTAATACCTCTTTTGAACTGTGATACCACAGCACCTCCAAATGTTTTTATTGAGCTTACCTTAAAATCCGGCGCTCTCCCAACTGTAATTCCTGTAGACAATGTAAAGTGGTGCGTGTTTAGTTGATTTGTATGTGAGATGTGTGTAAGGTCTAACCAGGAGGGCTGGATGTACGCCAATTAGACAAACTAGCCTGGACCGCTTCTCTTAGTAGTTCCACACAGTATCAAATCCCAATATCACACACGCACAATGTCACAATCTTCTCAACGTATCTACAATCTATTGAATACCAAACCTCATTAATAACAAATTCACATGAGAGGTTTTATCATCAACTACGCGTCGCGAACCTTCACAAGCTATGATTTCACACTAATAATTATGAAGCATACATCAATTCACCCGTATATATTTTTTTTTTTTTATTCTACCTACATTTTACCAACTAAATTAGAGGCGAGTTGAAAACAATGCAAAGCACACGACTTCACCTGTTTACATTAATTATTTAATTTCCAACAGAGATCTACTATTGTTTTTCCACCGTCTATGTACTCACGGGTCGAAGATTGTTGTGTGTAATGAGAATCAGTTCTTGGAATATAATTTATAAATAGTTTGACGTCAGAAACAAATGCTTCATCTGATTTATGATTTCTGGTCATCCCTCCACAATCAGTCTTCAAAATTCCATGTTCATCAGTGTTATGTTTAACAGTACGAATCATACGATCGGACATGTTCAAAGTATTAATAAAAAAGGTTTTGCGAACTCTTGTCATTACATGGTGGTTTAAGTTCACGAGCTTTACTTACACTACTTTTACTATTAACATAACTTTTTAGCTTCAGTCTGTTTCCAGTTTTCCGGTTGTCTAGTGCTTTTTTTACCTTTAGGCGTAATATAAACTGTAGATGTTACTGAAGTTTGTATCTTGTGTTATAGTAATATTATCTTGAATCTCTCTTGTTCCTTCATTTAGTTCTCTTGTTGGCTTAGGTGAGGTGTTATATTTTATGTGTTATTGGCATTTAAATTTTCTGCTAAAATCTCTTCGTCAGAGCTACCAGATGATGAAGAACTTGAGTCAGAACACGAAGAAGAACTACTACTCGAAGTCGCCGTTTGCCATCCTGTGTTATGAAAGTAGGATCGCCATCGCTTAAATCTGCGTCGCTTTGTCCAGGATTAATAGGGACAGTGTTTTCAGGATTCCGATCACGACCGCCGACGGGAACGGACGTGTTTACGACCGCTCTCTGCCGCCTTTGTGAACTTTTACGACCGACCGGCTCTGCTGCGCACCTGCTTCGCACCTGCATCGCACCTGCGCCGCACCTGCGTATCACCGTCTCGCTCGGACCCATTGTGTCGCGTACTTTTTAGTACGCTACACAAACATAAACTGCACTTTTAAGTGCAATTGTTTCTATTCGACGAAATCCACACTTTAGTGGTCGCTTGCCGGAAACCTCTCGGTGTCAACAGAAGGCAAGTGGGTGCGTGACCCAAGCGCCCCTCGGTTGCCTCCTTCAGAGGCAAACGATAGTACTTGGTCGGGCTCAGGAACCTTGGCCCTTGATAGAGTCATAGTCAAGCCCTGAGTGTCTCCTTCCCACCCTTCCGATCCTGCTACACATCCATCCCCGAGTGTCTGTTTGGGCGTAGCTAGGTATTTATACCGGCTGCGTTCTCTGCCTCGGGCTAGATAGGGACCTCCACGTAGGCCCGGTAGGTTCTCATTCCTGCGTGTCATTGCACCTCGACTCGCAGGTCACTTTGCCGGACTCGGGATAGTCCGTTAAATTTTATTTGGCGCGCCCCCCTGCCCCTCCGGCGGGGAGATTTATATTTTGTTTCGAATTCAGAATTCGAATTTCAAATTTTTTCCTCAGTCCTCCACACGCCACCGGAATGGCCGATTCTGCAGAAGCCCTAGAGCTAAGGAGGCTCCGTACCTTTCTCAAGGAGAACATACCCGACGCCTTGGTTTCCTTTAATAGGAAGTACCCACGCGTCCGTCCCGCGCCGGCACAGACCCCCGCGGAGAAATGCCGCCCCGTCGCACACTTCGTACCCCTCACCGCCGCGTCAAACAGAGTACCCGCCGCGCCGCGCCCGCGCTCGCCGCGCTGCCCGCGCCCCCCGCATCCTGACACGCGTGCCCCGCGCTCGCGCTCGTCGATCTCACGGGCGCGTTCGAGCTCTAAGAGCTCTTCTCTCCCGCGTCCGCGGTCACGTTCGCCCCTAGTACGAACTTTTATTAATACGGCGAATTCTTTCTCGCCTTTATCTCCGGATCCGGAGATCCAATCATTAATGCCGCCTTTCGCGCGGAAAAACGTAAATGTCCCCGCGATGGACACCGCGGTCCCCAACGAGACCATACTAAATGACGGTTTCATAACCGTCAAGTCCACCAAAAGGAAGGGGAGGGGCTCTCCGCCCTCTTGCCCTACACCGGAGGCCGCAGGAAAAGCACGCCGAACGAGCGAGAACACTCGCTCCAGCCCCTCCTCCGCGCCCACTGCGGCCCCCGCACCCGCTGAAGGGAAAAACCCCGCCGCCCGCCTCCAATCACTATCCAAGACAAAGCGTCTTGGACGAAAATCTCGGACAAGTGTAAGGAGCTCAAGCTCCACTACACCGGGGCCCGGAACACCCCTTCAGGGATCCAGGTCCAGGTGTCCACCTCCGATGACCACAGGAGGCTCACTTCCCTCCTGCGGTCGAACAGACTAGGTTACTTCACCTATGCCCTCGAGGAGGAGCGCCTCCTGCGAGTGGTTATCCGTCAGATCCCGGTCGAGATCACTCCCGACCAAATCTCAGTCTCCCTTAAGGAGCAGAACTTCCCAATTCGTGAGGTACACAGGATGTACAAACACACCACCAGGGCACCATACAATATGGTGCTTGTCTTTCTAGACAAGTCCCATGAGGGCAAGTCTATTTTTAACCTCTCCGAGGTGTGCGGTCTCACCGGAATAACCGTTGAGCCGCCACACAAAAATAGAATCCCGTCGCAGTGTCACAACTGCCAGCTCTACGGACACTCTTCCCGTAACTGCTGTTTCCGCGCTAGGTGCGTCAAGTGCCTAGACGACCACGCCACGAAGGAGTGCCCTCGCACTCCTGGCACTCCCACCCCGCCCAGCTGCGTTCTCTGTCAGCAAACGGGACATACCGCAAATTATCGCGGTTGTCCCCGCGCCCCGCGCACGAAATGCCCCTAGCCAGTCAGACAGGCCACCTTTCCCAAGGTACCTGTCGCTCGGCCTCATATCCAGCCTCTAATGTCTCTAGAGGCTTTCCCCAGCCTTCCAGGAACCTCACGAGCCCCAGTGGCACCAGCTCGGCCTCATTAATCAAACCCAAGCCTGTCAAGGCCGTCCCGGTCCCGGCAGCCCCCGCCACCTCAGCCCTCGGTTTCTCGTTGGCTGGCAAGGAGTGGTTCACCCAGCTTCTTCTTGTGCATGAAGTGCAAGAAATCATCGCATTCAACGCGGTGATCAACTCCAATAAGGACTTAGGATTGCTCAACGCAATAACCCAATTCCCGGGCATAGCCGCCACTATTCAACGGCTTGTCCGCGCCTCTCATAGCCAAAATTAAAATGGATCGGATCAAACCTAAGAGTTTGTGCCTCTCCTTTTTTAATGCGCGATCAATTAGACCTCAGCGTGATCTAATTGCCGCCTTCCTCCGAGAGCACCAAATAGGCGTGTTTCTAGTCCAAGAAACATTTCTAAAACCCAGCGCTCGCAATCCCCGAATCGCAAACTACAACATTATTAGGAACGACCGGGTCCACGCTAACGGCGGAGGCACCGTCATATACTATAAACGCTCTCTATACTGCATAGCAATAGAACCTCCCGAACTCTCCAGTATAGAGGTATCTGTTTGCAGACTCGGTATGACTGGTCACTCGTCAATCATAATCGTCTCTGCCTATCACACCCCGAACAAAAGGCTTCTCAGATCAGATCTGGAGGCTCTTTTTGCACTAGGTAATTCAGTTATTATAGCGGGTGACCTCAATTGCGGGAATGTCATCTGGAACAACCCGACTACCTCCCCGAACGGGAGGATTCTGGAGGATCTATCTGCCATTCTCGACTTTGATGTCATCGCTCCTTCAGAGCCCACTCACTTTCAGGACAATTGTCGTCCATCTGTTTTAGATATAGCACTTTTAAAAAATGTCTCTCTCAATATAAGACTCGTACAAGTCGTACATGAGTTAGACTCCGACCACCGACCCGTAGTTCTCCACCTAGGTCAACCTTCTGACCAGCATCCCTCCTCCGTCAAGTTGGTGGACTATGCGAAGCTAAACAGATACCTCTTGCACAATCCCTCATCCTCCAGTTTGGATAGGGTCCCAGACGAGTTGAAATCGACAGCCGATGCCGATCTGGCGATCGATTCCCTGGTCAGCCATCTCCAAAACGCCGTCAGTAAGGCCTCGAAAGAGGTGCAAGCGGCGAATGAACGCCGCTTTATACTTCCTGCCGACGTGAGAGCGCTGATCACGGAAAAGAACGCCGCGACTCGAGCACACGATTCATACCCGACTGCGGACAATCGTAGGCGGTTAAACTCACTTCGGAAAACGGTAAAAAGCCGCATTTCCGAAATCCGTAATGCCAGATGGGGGGCCCTACTCGAGGGTATCCAACCATCCCATCTGGCTTTCTGGAAATTAGCACGCACATTTAAATGTGACGATACAGTCCCCATGCCCCCCTTAGATCAAGGCCCCGGCAAACCTCCCGCTTTCGATAGCGCTGAAAAAGCAGAATGCCTTGCCGAGAGCCTTGAAAATCAATGCTCTCCGAACTGCGTTAACATCGATTCCGAGTTCGTAAGCTCGATAGAATCGGCGGTAACAAATTCTCTCGCGGTCCCCCCGACAGATGATTTGGACTCGGTAACGCCTGAGGAAGTTATGTCAACCATTAAAGGCCTTAAGCCTAGAAAATCACCTGGTCCCGACGGTATCAGGAACGAAGTACTCAAACTTCTTCCTGATCACCTCATAGCTCTTTTGGTCTGCATCTTCAATGTAGCCATAGCCCACTGCCATTTTCCAGCCGTCTGGAAAAAGGCCATAGTAATAGGTATTCACAAGCCCGGCAAAAAAGCGTCCCTTCCCGACAGCTATCGCCCTATCAGTCTCCTTAACACGTTAGGAAAAGTCTATGAGCGGCTCCTTCTGAACCGGCTCCAGTCAGTAGTCACAGACAAAAATCTTTTACCACCTGAGCAGTTTGGTTTTCGTGCCAAACACTCTTGTACCCACCAAGTGCACCGCCTCACGGAGCACATTCTTCAAAATTTCAACCGCGACCCAAAACCTCGTCCTACACTTGCGGTCTTCTTCGACGTCGCCAAGGCCTTCGATAAGGTCTGGCACGCTGGTTTAGTCCACAAGCTTTTGGAACTTCAAATCCCGGATAGATTAGTTAAAATCATACACGCGTACCTCTCTGACCGGACCTTCTGCTACCGAGTAGAGGGTGCTCTCTCTGAGCCTCATCCCATACGCTCAGGTGTTCCCCAGGGTTCCATTCTGGCGCCCTCTCTATTCAACTTATATATCAGTGACCTCCCTCGCCTCCCCGAGGTAGAGGTAGGTTCCTACGCTGATGACACAGTCCTGTTTAGTTCCTCGTGGAACAGACAAACCCTCAGGCTACGAGTCCAAAAAGCCGTAGATAAGCTAGGCGAATGGTTCCGTAGATGGCGCATAGGAATTAACCCCGATAAGAGTAGCGCTATCCTCTTTCATACCACTCAAAGATTAGTTAAAATTCCCGCTATCAAACTATTTAAAGTGGCTATCCCGTGGGCCAAGCAGATCAAATATCTGGGTGTCACACTGGATAAACACCTAAATTTCAAGGCACATATCGATAGAGTGCGAAGGAAAGCCGGTATGGTCTCAAGCCGCCTGCACCCTCTCGTGTGCTCGAAGAGCAAAATGTCCCTCAGACATAAGCTCACGCTCTACAAGACTTGTATCAGACCGATCCTAACTTATAGTTCCCCAGTCTTTGCTCACATAAGTAAATTCACCCTCAATAAGTTACAAATAGTTCAGAACCGCTTTCTCAGAAGGGCGGTCGGTGCCCCTTGGTTCGCTCGGAACGTAGATCTCCATAAAGATATGGAAATACCTTCGATCGAATCATTTATAAAGTCCCTATCAAATAATTATTTTGAAAAAGCGTCGAACCATTCGAACCAGCTAGTAGTGGCAGCCGCATCTCATAACCCGAATCCAGACATCCGAATGTCTAACAAATATAGACGCCCGCGCGACATTTTATCTGACCCCGATGATAAAATCACGGAAGCGAACGCGATTTTCCCGCCCGTATCTAATAACCAAGCGTGTTTGCGCCCACGCCCGCGTAATCACCGCTCGCTCCGCAGGGGGCGGGCGGCAAACTTCGCTCCCGCACACATATCTCGACCGCCTTCTCCTGCAGCGACTTGAGCCTAGGTCCGTTCCCCCGCTAGGGAGCCCTCAAGCCAGCTGCTCGCGCGACACAGTGACACTGCAATCACTAGCTACCGACATACATTCACTACACTGCATGAACACAGATGCACCACACTCAGGTACATAGGTCTTGTAAGGGACCTTTTTTTTTCTTTTTTTTTTGTGGTTAGTTAGCCTCAGAAAATTTTTCAGATCACTAAATACATGTACGCGTGTCTCTTCCTCCCTCCCAGGAGGCAAGAGGCAATTCGTGTAGGAATTTAGCTAGGTCGCGTATGTTGCAAATACGGCAACAGCTCAAGCCGAGGTTCGGCCACTTTGGCACCCTTGCGCATGTTGCCCAAAATTTCTCGGCTGAGTGCCTTAAGCGCTCGCCAACAAGTCCGGTGAAACTGTTAAGGCCCCCGGGCCAACAGCATAGTCAGTTCGAAAAAAAAAAAAAAAAAAAAAAAAACAGGATTAATAGGTGACACGTGGTAATCTATAAGCGGCTGCTGACGTCTTTCAGTATGTTGAAATACTCTGCGAGATTTAAATATTGTAAATTTTCGGGTTTAATGTGTATATTGCATAGCATCTGTAATAAAATATAAAAGGTGAGTAAACATAATATTATATTATATTGTAACTAAACATAAGTACATAAAGTAGCTTAGGGCAACACAAAAGTATTGATGTCCAGGTAATCAATACTTTAAGTTGGAATAATTCCGGTATCATGTTCGAGATCATTAGATGCATTACAATATATCGCCTGAAAACAATAAAATGTGAGAAGGAGTTAATGAATTTCAGGTAACCATGGACAGTACGTTAAGGACAATTCAAAGATTTTTACATACCTGGGAATCATAACTTTGAGCAGATATATTATTAGCTTCAGTCTGAATTAAAGATTTTTTCTTGATCGCAAATTAGACATTCTAAATTAAAAACAGAAAATTATAATTATAGGACAAGAATTAAACATATTTTCTGTTCAAAATTAAGTTTTGAAGTGACTCAATGTTGAAACCAAATCACACCGCAATTTGTTAGATTTTTTTTTGTAGCACAGACCTAATACTGAATCTAAAACTATAAATAAACTCTATTATTTGTAACAAACAGACTTAACATTGAATACTACAGAACATGCAATTAAATTTACTAAATTCTTTATTATTAATTAGGATTAGGACTTACATAACAGTTTCACTGGCACCTTCACTTTGTGAGCACTCACTTTTCCTTTATTATAGATTTTTTATGCGTTTCTTGCTTTAACATTGATCGGAGCACACGCGTGGCCATTTGCATTAACCACGGAGAGAATGTTACTCCTTTTTTTCCGTTAGAGGGCGCCAGTGTCGCGTGTATTGCGCGGTCGCGCGTCGCACTGTTTGCCGCTCGTTGGCGGGAGGTTTGAAATTGGAAAGGAAAAGGATTAAGCTTGTTCACTAATCATTAATGTGTTTCAATTTTTATTTCTTTTAAACAGCCCTAATTTATCGTGGAAGATCATAAAAAATAATATTAAATAGACTCATTGCGTATTCGGGTCTAAATAAAACAATCAGTAACACTTACCTGCAATTTCACTTGTAAACAAACCTGAAAACTAATTCGTCACTTTTAAAACAAACGAACAGATGCTTACTTTGTTAAAGTGTCAGTGTCATTGTCGAGTGACACTTCAAAACTCATGAGTGTGAAAGAGACCGAAAATTTGTAAGAGCAGTAAAACACAAAAACACTTTTCATAGATGGCTTTGAAATAATGATTACACTCATAAATCACTAAACTCACTAAATAATGATCTAACTCATTTAAGAATAATCGTGCGTTATGTTAATGAAGATCGTCCGTAGTTGAGAAGTTTAAGAAGAAGACCGCTGAGATAAGAACACTGCGAAGCAGAATGTTAATTTGTTCGTATCATTTTCGATAAACGAAGTAAGCAGGACGCAACCGTCTGTGTTGTATGATTAAGTTTCTTCTTATTATGTACCTAATTAATACACTTGGCCAAATATGACGTTGTAATATAGAAAGTATTAACTAATATAATGAATTTATACTAAATCCTCTTGTAAAATACGAGTGTAGAGAGTATAATTACGATTGCATTTGGTTTTAAAGTAATGTTAAGTTTTTAATGGTTAACAAACACGACCAATCGTTTCGTCTTGTTTTCTCATATACAAGCATCTACAAGCAGTACTCCCCGTGGAAACACGGAGTAACAATACATGAACAAACTGACACTTGCACTCGATCTCGCCTGATGGAAAGTTAAGATCAGCTCGACGGTAGAACGTCCATGGCCAATAAATTTCGTTTCACTCTTCGCTTGAAGATTATTCGTTGTGAAATCTACTTCTATTTATTGCTCGTTGCAGACCACTCGACCATCTCGAGAGTCTTTCTTTCAAGCTAAACCACGGCACAGATCGCCCACAAATAGTGCATGTGCCATACTTATTCATTACAAAACTAGCTACAATTGAAAACATATAAACTAAACAACAAAACTATTTTCCTCTCAAATATTAGTTCCTAAGATGGCAACCTCCCGACCCCGACCCCGACTCTGACCCTGACCCTCACCCCATGGAAAGTAAATAAGCCTCATGTGAACAAAATAATAATATTAATTTAGCCTCGAGCCAGTTTGCATGATTTTCAAATACGATCGAAGATTCGCTTTCCTTACAAAAATATTTCATCATCCTTTTTCCTCTAGGGACGTTGCTCTATATAAATATGGTAATTATACGAAATAAAAAACGAATTCATTTATTGTAATCGAAGACGATCTAAATTCATAGTAAGCGTTTCGTGATAATTGATCACGCAAATTAGACTCTAGACTGTTACACGCTGAGATGAACGTGAGATGAACAACTATTAGAGCTAGTGGACACAACGATATATGCTTACTGACAGATATTCAACTTTGTTCTAGTCACCTAAGCAATCATCAGAAAATCAATAAATCAAAATCATTAGAAAACACGATACACTCCAAGTCTTAGTTACGAAACCACACCTTTGTATCTGAACTCTGTGCGCGCTACCACTGAGCCATCTCCGTTATAATATACAAATCTCGAATACTAGTAGTAGCGGTAGTAAATAAGTCGACATAGGGCAACGCGTGATTTGAATTCGCATTTGTGTAATATTAAGTGTTGTTATCCTTATGAACGATTAGCCGATTTTATTAATAACTTTTATCTATCGATAACTACTGTCTGTAGAGCACATGTGTTCTCAAATGTACGTCTAAGTAATCGAAACAATTGTCCGCACATGGCTGGCTATGTCAGGTGTATGTACAGGTGGCGTAGCGCAGTTAATATCGTCGACAGTTCACAATCACAAGTGGCTCCAAGAAGCTGTCCTGCTTGCAATGGCCACACCCCGGTAAACCACGTCGGCTCGTGGGCTAAACCTGGTAGAGGGGCTCGGAGTCCATGTTCCGAGTTGCTGGGGGCATTAGTGCTCAAAGTCTACCTCGGCTTTTAAGCTGCCCACCTTTGGTGGCGAGGTAGCAGGGCATGAGTGTGAATGCCATAAGGTTGTATAAGGATTTCATTATAGCTAACCAGAACACTACATCCGCTCCTCCTCCGATTGTAGCGGTCTACCGTTCCATTGAGTCAAAGAGGAAACGGACGAGAGGGTGCATGTGTGTTTGCATCTGTGTTTTTCTGGGAGCCCACTTATGCACCTTAATATATCTTGCGTATATGACTAGGCTCGTTCAAAGGATTCTGATTTGACAAAAGTGCTATGGCGATAGACGGAGGTAGAGGGGTTCGGCACTGATGCTTGTCGGGCTTTGTCCAATGTCTGCACATAGGCGGCAGAAGGAGAGTGGTCGCTCAAGCACTGCGTAGGGGTGACGACAGTGCGGCTCGGCAGCACCTTCTGCGACAAAGCAGCCCTATTTAGGGAGGCACTGCTTTCCCCGCTCAGCCAAGGAGAGGGCTCTCCCACAAAATAGGTTATGTCAGCCACCTAAGGGCGAAACATCTAGCTCAAAGAACGAGCTAGTCGCCGTAGCCGAAATCGGCTAGGAAAGGGGGGGATGGATGAGTAAGAAATCAGAGCTGTCATATTGCAATTTATTCAATTATGCTGGTTTGTAGGCAGTGGCGGATTTCCCTTAAGGCCAACTAGGCCCAGGCCTAGGGCGGCCAGATATTAAAGGGGGCTAATCGTGACAAAAAATATACTACTTAATGCGCACATGTGTCGACAGTAAATAATAGTACACTACAGCATAATATAGTGTTAAGTCTCCAGACCCGGAATAAAATCAGTTTGAATTACTATGTTGACATCTTAAAACTGTAGTACTTTATTTCCATCATATTAGAAATGTTTTAAAATTTAAGTATATTCATATTATATTTACGTCACAGTAAACTTTGAGCTGAGAAGGAGGCAACTGGTACTACATGGCCTAAGGCGGCCAAGACTGCCTCGGCCTCTGTTTTTAGGATATACCAGCCACGGGATGAAGCACGCATGCCGGCATGTATAACACGACCTAGTGAAACGCGTGTAGCGTTCCGGGATCAGTCAGTGTGTATCCAATAAACAAGCGGAGTTATAAAGGTACCTGAAAGGGTAGCGAGTTTAGGTGACCGCCATACACGTGGTGATAATCCAGTCACAATGACTCTCTTTTGGTTCATCGCGTTCCGGGATTAGCCAGTGTTCACGCAGTACGGCATGTATTACTTAAATACAAACGTACTATCAAATTACATTAACCAACAGTGTACAATAAAATTAGTTTGTAGAAAAATATAATTGTTCAGAATCATTAATGTAGTACGTAGTTGTTTAATATCGGCGATGAGTCAACATGAGGTAGCAGAGCAGTTAGCACTGTCGCATGCCGCGACCCGCGACGAGACGCGTAAAACGCGACGTAGGGATGTTGATTCAAATCTATCAATTAATATAATTACAGACAGCCTTAGCGTGGTAACAGTACGTGGTGCTGGTGGTGGTGGTTTAACACGAGATATATTTTTTGCGACACAGTGTAAAGAAATGCGAGTAGTTCGCCACGATAACACATTATGATTAAATTTATGAAACGAAATAAAAAGAAAAACATTAAAAGTAAACGAATAGAACCAGTCGGTACACTGGCATACAGTTCAAGGTTATACGATAGATAAAACGATTGCAAAAAAAGGAATACCATTTAAATAAGTTACAACAAATAAATATAGCACCAAAAAATAATCTTGATATTGGTGCCATATTTTTGAACCTAGCTCTCCGATATAATTATTAGCTTTTTATCTACTGCGTTCTATTATCAATCGCACCAAAACTTCCATAAAAAATTCTATATGTATTAGTAATATCGAACATTTAGTTAATCATGTACTTGTGAGTAAAGCCTATAAAATAATATGTTTCAAGTGTTCATGAGGGTTTTATTATCAAAAAACCCGTTATTTTGCGTCAAACAAGGATCCTTCGAAAACAGTATGATCTCTGAATATACCAAATGGATTACAATGATATCAAATCTATGAACCAAATATTACATTACAGACTAGCTCGAAGGTAGTACACGATAAGCCTAGGTGGGGACCGAGCCTCCAGCACACCTGATGTGACAAGGGGGGATCGAAGTGAGTTGTTACTTCAGTGATATCAACATTGAACGACTTGGCAACTGGATAATAAATACAACTCAATACATATTCACGATAAATATTGTTTATGCGATAATTTTTATTTTTCAATTATATCGCCAAATAAAATATAACAAGGCATGCTTAACTGTCATAGAAAGCGAATAGCAGTGTATTATTTCATATGTAACAAACTGACAAGTAGCGAGTAGAACTCGCGCCTTGAGAGTTACGAACTGATAGCATTACTTACCGTACATTATTGTAACGTCTGTTAAATAATTCGTCGTTTATAAATTAGCCTTATATTCTTTAACCTATCTTGGTCTGCCCGTCAGTATGTTTGCCTGTTAGTGACCTTATAACTCAAGAACCACTTAACATATTTCGGTTTATGTTTTTCATTATTTTACAGATATGTTTACTAAAAAGATTTTAGGCAATATATTTTGAAATATTATGTAACAATAAAGGAAAAACAAGTAATGATAATTTAAAAATAATTTACAATATACTAGACATCTGTGCAAACTAGACATTTATTATTCATTTAAACCACATAAGTATGTTAATATTACAGAAGAAATAAATAAAACTATGTCGTGCTGTTGTGTTTACACACAGTAATTGGAAAAGAGGAAGATAGATGCTCTGGAGATGTGGTGCTGGAGGAAGATGCTCGGAATGTTGTGGACGGAGTTTCGCACCAATGTCTCCATACTCCATGAGCTCAGCATTGTACAGCGTCTATCGGCCGTAGTACAGTCTCGCATACTACAATACTTCGGACATGTATCTAGGCGGGATAAATACTCCATAGAAGGTCTGGTCGTGCAGGGAAGAGTGGAGGGAACTAGATCGCGCAGATCTAGTTCATTATATATTTTCTCAGAACTAGATCATTATATATTCTCACGAACATCATGTATATTCGCAAAAACATCTTGCTCTATATCAAGAATAGTGACGTCCACAGCCTAAATACTCGCAATAAACACAAACTTATGGTACCGGGATTTAGACTTAGCAGAACTAGTAAAAGTTTTAATGGACATAGTATTAGATTCTATAATAAAATCCCATCCCACATTAGTGAATTACCCGTCAAAAAGTTTAAAGAGATAGTGAAACGTACTCTACTCTCCAAAGCATACTATAGCACTAAACAATATATGGACGATAAAATGCTTGGTCTTCGGTCCCCCCTGCATACGGCAATGTTTTTTTTTTCTTTTTTAATGTATGTTCATTTAGGTTATTCTCAACTGTATCATATATCAATTTCGTGTTGTATAATTAAGATTATATACTTCATATTAAAATTATAAAATGTTTGTAAAGGTGTGAGTACGATGTTGGCCCTGGTGTGGGTAATTTTATTACATTTAATTTTCCTATTGTGCCTTTGTGCGAGTTCGTCATGCTCACAAAAATGTCTCGAAGTTGGTGGCGTTTCACATCGGGTCGTACGGTTCCCTTCAAAATGGTTGAGCTGTGCGGCGCTGATGTGTGCGTCATGCTCGTGAACGGGTGCCTTCTGCTGGGACTGGTGATTCGTACTGATCGGGCAACTATTATGTTCATTATTATTTACAATACATTGACCTGCATCGTCCACAGATCCCACTCTTTTGTAAAATTCATTGATATAATATTTATATATAAAAAAAGATGAAAACAAAATACATCCATGGAGTTTCTTGTCTGTTCTTCTCCATAGGATTCACTTTTGGAACTGACACCTAGCTTTTGACGTTTTAAAAGTGCTAGTTACTCAGGTCTATTTGATATAAAAAAAATTACTTTGACTTTGATTTCATCTATACGCTGGACTGACCAAGTGAAATACGCAGTAGGAGGCCGTGTATCTGACTGCGCGAGACAGTCTGCAAACAGAGAGAGATGGCAGGAGATCGTGCGGAGAGTTGTGTCCGCCTCTACCACCGACGTGGACACCTCAATGTGACCACGACCGCTCTGCCAAGAGCGAAACGACAGAGAAGATACAGAAGATCGAAGACTATAATCTGCCCATTTTTTTAGCGTTTGTAGACTACGAGAAAGCCTTAAATTCTATTGAGACCTTGGCTGTACTGCAGTCTCTCCAGCGGTGTCAATTTGACTACCGGTATATCGAAGTATTGAAGAGTTTGTATGAAAAAGCTACTATGTCAGTTCGACTGCCGGATCTGAACTCGAAACCTATCTGTTGCAGCGAAGAGTCAGACAAGGACATGTTATCTCTCCTAAATTGTTCACCGCTGTACTGAAAGATGTTTTCAAGGTTCTAGACTGGGAAGGACTACTAGGCATTAATATAACCGGCTAGTACATCACTCACTTTCGGTTTGCCGACGACATAGTAGTCTTGGCTGAGCCCATACACGACCTTTGTGCAATGCTCAATGAACTTTGTAAAGTCTCTGAATGAGTTAGCCTTACAATGAAGATAGGATAAGACAAAGATTATGTCGAACGTCCATGTAGCGCCAACTCCCGTAAAGATCAGAGAGTGTACGCTAGAAATTGTTGATGATTATGTTTACCTGGGACAAACTATCCAGTTAGGTAGATCCAATTTCGGTTGATCAGCGTTTGGGAAGCTACGTAATATCTTCTCGTCCAAGATACTGCAGTGTCTTAAGACGAAAGTGTTTGACCAGTGTGTGTTTCCAGTGATTACATATGATGCTGAGACAGGGATGCTCACTATGAGTCTCATAAGAAAGCTCAAGTTCACGGAAATGGAGAGGACTATGTTCGAAGTTTCTCTGTGTAATCGAATCAGGAATGAGGAGATCCGCAGGAGAACCAAAGTCATAACACCGAACAACCGAACATAGCCCGAAGAATAGCTAAACTACAGTGGCAGCGGGGGTGAGCTCGTAAAACAGATGGCCCGTGGTGCCAAAGGGTTTTCGAGTAGCGGCCGCTTACCGGAAGGCGCAGCGTGGGCAGACCCGCAAAAAGTTGGTTCGACGACAAGGTAAATGTTGCGGGAAACCGCGGGATGCAGGCAGCACAGGATCGGTCGTTGTGGCAATCTTTGGGAGAGGCCTATGTCCAGCAGTGGACGTCTTTCGGCTGAAATGATGATGATGATGAATCAATAAAGGAGAATTCAGACCTTTTATACAGCTAATGCGGAATAAGACAGGATACTTTTTATATCTACATACAAAAATAGTTCAGCTAGAAGGGCGGGAACCAGCTAGTTTAAAGTACCTATGTGTAATCAAGAAAATGATAATCAGTGATAACGGAAGATACCGACCGAATGTATAATGAAAATAAAGTTGATGATTTACTTATTCGTTACATGATAATAACAGATAAAACATCGGAATGTTGTGCATGACCGCCCCTGGCTTCGTCACCGTCACTGCCTCTGCATGGCTACCTCCGCGTCACTGCCTTAGCGCCGCTACCTCCTTGTCACTACCTCCGCGCCGCTACTTCCGCGCTGCGCCGTTCGATACTCATTATCAACGAACAATAACGTCAACAGCTAATGATTACAAGGTGTTTTTACTAGTTTAGTGAGGTTACGCATGCTTTGAAACCTTACCTACGAGATATCATTCATTACTCTCGTTCCTAGCTTCGATTGTTTACTACAATTGATAAGGAAATGTAACTGTAATGATCAATTTTTAAATATATATTAAATAATAGCCATTTATCAGTATTCACGGGGCCCCGCGAGCTGTTTTGTATTCTCTTCTTATTATTCTTACTATTGATAATATAAAATCCACTTGGAATTATAACCACTACCGGCACGCTTTCTTGGAATACTCTTCCAAAACCGTTAAACATGTGACAATAGAAACACAAAACAAATAGGTGATAAAGAAATCTTTTTGTACAATCTGTGTAAACTGTGTGACGTCTGTGTAAACTAAAAATATTTAAAAAAGGCTGTTCCCTCCGTAGGGGACGGGCGGTTAACTTCGCTCCCTCACACCCACCACGACCACCCTCTCCAGCGGCAACTCAAGCCTAGGTCCGTTCCTCCGGCATGGAGCCCTTGAGCCAGCAGCAGCCGCTCGCGCGATACAGTGACACTGTATTCACTAGCTATCGACACACACACATGACACTGTACTTCACACATGCACAACACTCAGGTACATAGGTTCTGTAAGGGACATTTTTTTTCTTTTTTTGGCAAGTTTAGACAAAAATTGCCAAATCACTAAATACACATGTTCTTTTCTTCCTCCCAGAAGGCAGGAACATGTATATTTGATAGTTAGTTCGAATTTCTTTGGATAGGGATTTAGTCAGATCGCGACTTTTGCGCATGATCGGCAACAGCCCAAGCCGAGGATCGGCCACTTGCATCTTGCTCCTCCTCCCAGGCCCTAAATATATGACTTAGCAGTGTTGCACCAGCGTCGGTGGTTGATTTTGACTTCGTGAAACCATACTGTCGACCATCCAAAACCTCTTGTGCTTTGAAATATGGTACTTGCTGCTTAAGCATAATTTTCTCGATAATCTTACTAATTGACGGAAGTAGATAGATCTATAAGTTCAAAGTTTACTTTTACAACCTGATTTAAACTGAGAAAGTACTTTACTTATTCTCATTAGAATAGAGAAAGTTGCAGTTTCGATGCACTGTTTTTTTATCGTTATTGGTTTAGTTTTGTGGCCACTATCTCACCTGATCTTAAGTGATGATGTGGTCCAAGATGGTAGCACGCTAAGCCTATTGGAAGACTTGGCACTTGGCTCTCAAGTGCAGCTGCCAGAATACACCTATAGGTGACTTGCGACAGATTTTCAACTTGAGGCTTTAGAAAAGGCCCTACCACCATGCTATGATTTCCTCACGAGGTTTTCCTTCACTGAAAGCTCAGGCTCATTGCAGGGATGCGAACTCAAGTCAATCGACGCAAAGTCCGTCCACGCTACCACTGAGCCATCATTGCTTCAAATATATGCACTGATTAAATATATTAGCAAGATATAATATAATATTGACAATTAAGGACTGGACTAATACTATTAATGAAATTCCTTAAATGTCTTCAATGTGTTTAAGTGTAATTGTTTAAACGTCCTTATTATTTCAAATGCACTAATGTCAAATAAAATTTAGAATTTATAGGTGTAATGAGATTTTCCAAACGTGCTGCGGCACCATGTGCTGATGATATTATGAAGAAAATTATCTAAATGGTAGAAAAAATCAAAATAGATTTACACAAGTGTATGATTAATGTAAGGTCCGAACGATTGAATTGTTTAACCATTATAAACTGCTTTCGTGGTCCTAAAATAAAGTAAAATAGAACCCGGAGTAAGAGTAGGGCATGATTGTCTTGCTATTTTACATAGGATAATTCAGAAGATTTACTTAAATTAACCCAGACGGTCCAACACATGATCTCCACAACAATGGTCTAGGAATTGAATGTGTAACCTAATAATATTGAGCTAACGAGCATCATCCGCTTACCGTTTCAGTTCAACTGATTTTAAAATACAGGTCAGTGTACAATAGGATTTGTAGTGACGTAGCTATGTAGAGACGAAGTGGCAAACTGCCCGAGAGCTTTTGAACTCTTTGTGTATGTACTTCTGACGTGGGCATCTCTGTCTTGGACACAGCTTATCTAGATTGTATTTATGAGGCATTTTAACTTGGCAAACTCCAAATAAGGTATATCAATTATAATTTTACTTGGCCCAGTTAGAATCCGAACCCTAGCCTTAGTGGATCATACCAAAATAAAAAAAGTATTGTCAGTTCCATCCATATCTTAGGCTAGATACTATCGCCAGTATGGATATTTTCCGAATCAATGATGTATTGTTAATTTGAATTAAGTTAAATGTATAAAATCTGTGCAGTTTATCCATAAAAGATGTCATAATTGTGCCACATTATAAAATTAGTTTGTACTAAATATATAATGTATTTATTTATGCACGTGAAAAATGTAATCTTCTGTAAATGATTTGCGTTTACCATTGATGATAACAGTTAGGTACATAATATTTTGTAGCATCTAATCCCAAGAAAAACATAAATGTGAAAAAGAGGCCAAGTTCGGTAGAAACGACGTGCGGAGTAGTTGTCACCGATAAAAGAGTTCAGATCAAACGGATGCCAAGTTCCATAGCTGTTCTTTAATTATATGTAGCTGTAGGGATATTCGTTCTTAGTTTTATTTACAAAACAATTCGTTACTTTCTTTGATATTGGATTTCTTACAAGGAAAGTTTTAATTGTCAAGTAGGTTTGAGGGCGAGCGCTTAATGCACTCAGCCGCGAAAGTGAGGCAACAAGCTCAAAGGGTGCCAAAGTGGTCGAACCTTAGTTTGGGCTGTTACCGTACATGCAAATAAGTCGCGATCTAACTAATTCCCTATCCGCAAAATTCTTGATAAAAAAAATGTAACACTAAAAGCTGAAAATAATAATAATAGTGTAAACACATTTTACAAACTTTTTATTTAATTTATTTAAATAATTATTTAACGGTGTATAAATAAACATAATATTAATCAACGGTTTATAAAAAAAATAGACGTTTAATTACACGACACGACACGATTATGTTTATATTACACGACTAAACAAACAAAAGTTAGTCAAATGAATTTAAATTATTTATTATCATTGATGGCTAACTTCATTATGTCGCACTTCCGTCACATGATGCGCGCGCAGCTCTCAATTATACCGTGCTACTAAACGCGCTAAAAGAAGTATAACTTAAAAAAAACATTTGGTAAAATAATGTTAACTTTCAGATGCAAAGTACCGGAATGCGAGTCGACACCGCCCGACTTCACGACAAACGGTTGGGGAGCCTGGGCGCTTCCCGAGTCTGGAGGCAGGTGCGAGCGCCTTCAGCCTGTGGGGGAGGAATGCTCGCCGAACAGTTTTCACCAGAATGAGACCATTACGTGCTCCGCTTGGGTTTACGAGAATAGTAACACTATTGTACCAGAGGTACGTTTACGTTTATTTCAAAGATATTGAAAAATTGGTTCAATGTGGCCTTAGAACAAGAAGAGTCGATGAAGTGAAGGAAAGCGTTTATACAACAGTAAAAACTGGAGCCATAAAAACAATTTAAAGGCGTGTAACCGTCACACGTGATTAAAGTAAAACTTAAATGGTCACCACCAACCCGACAGTCATCACCACCCCGACGGTCATCACCACCCCGACGGTTACCATCATCCGTGATAAGATATAATACGTTAATAATAGTCTCGCCTAAAGAAGTTTTATTTCAATACCGTAACGGACTTCCGCTGCGGAAACTCAGTATTTAAAGCTTGCTGAGAGGTGGAGCCTAATGCTAAATAACCTATACTATTCCTCTTGAATCTGGCTGTCATATACATAAAGAATATGTAGAATCCGACTGGTAGTTTCAGATATTAGCGTGTTTAAACAAACAAACAAACAAAAAAACTCTTCCGCATTATTACATTACTAAACATTAGGAACATTTTAATCGCAATATTTTAAAATGACGTATTTATATATAAATACCAAGATTAGTATAATAAGGCTGTCTATCGACGTGTAAGATTGAGATAACTAGCTCTTTAGGGTTGCCAAGTGATTTTAATCTTCTGTTGAATAAATAACACTGTACGGTTGTTTGACGTTTTGTTAAAGTTAAGCTTTCCAGGGCCAGCAAGTGTACTACACATCCAGTATATCCAGACAATGCACATACTACTGATTTGGGGACTGGATTCATTTTAACAAAATCAAACATCGCTTTTGTAATATATCAATATAAGAGAGGTAGGGCACAGAGAAATTTCTTTGGAGATTTCTCTCTACTTGGAGCAGCCAGACTGGTGGAATACCTCCACCCTACAGAAGATCGCAGCCAAATGACCTAGTGTTGTGTTTCTGTAAGCCGGTGTTTCTGCGGTGTTTCTTCATAGGCTACGGTAGCCGCTTATCATCAGGGGGGCCGTATGCCTGTTTGCCACCTTTGTTGTATAAATAGCCAGAAGGCCAAACCAACTCAGAATTATGTATTGGTTATAGCATCGTAATTATCTCCTTCAATAATCCAGCGACATCCAAGCCCTCTCCATTATTATCTTGTTGAACGTACCGGCAAGCAAAGAAAATATAATATTGTTGAGAAAGCTATACAAATCCATTACATGTTTGTAACCCTATCTTTGTCTAATCGCCTAATCACGACCCAATTTTACTAATCAAGTAAATATTATCGCTATCAATTCTATAAGATTAATTATTGTGCAAATTATTCAAAGTTTCTTTTTATTATTCACTTTGTTAATAACTGCGCTGGATCTGATGATGCGCCTCTCCATCGACGGTCACCGTCGCTATGCAAATCTACCCGGTCAAACCCGCACGGTAAAGATGCAAATGTACATCTGGCATATGCCAAATATGTTGTATACATACACAAAATGCAGCTAATTACTACGACATATTTTTTGCCATGTATTCGTTGAACAATTCACGTATAACATTCTAATCAAATTACATACTATATACAGATATACACATGTTAAAACAAAAAAACACTTGTGAAAATAATATCTACAAACTGTAGCCATTGTTATTACTCTAACAATCTAATTGTAAAGTTTAATAAAAACATACAAACAATATAAAAAAAACAATGCAGAAATATAATACAGTAGTCATGTTTTTAATTTATATTACAGTTATGTTGGTAGTAATACTGATTTAACTTGAATATTAACTTTAAATAAGAAAGTGTCATGTACGAGCTGTTTGAACAGAACGTTGGTAAACTTGTAACGTAATATGTCAATATTAGAATATTCTCTAAGTCTGTCGTCATTCATTAAATTATTTATCAGGTCAAATGTATTTTTTACTGACAAATAATTAGAAATTTGCTATGTTTTATGAGATTCAACTGGAACTGGTAGAGTGAACTCTAGAAAATGTTTTGCCGTGCTCCTTACTACTAATTATACTTTCATTCAAACTAACGTGTATTATGGAGTACGATCTGTTTTTCGACACTAAAACTAGAGGTTCCATCTCTGAGACATAACGCTCCAAATGTTATCAACAACAAGATATTAATTTTCTCACATGTAGTCTAGTAAAGGTTTAGTAAGTTAATCTTCTGCAAAGCATATATTAAGTACACCATCAACCGATACTTGATTTTGAAACGATATTAACTCAGTGGAACGGCCCTCGAGGCCGTATCCAATGCTCTTTGTTCGAAACCTGTAATAAACTTTCAGAACGTCGTGAAAGAATATGTTTAAATAGTACCACCTTTTAAACGTTTTACCGATTTGTAAATCCCCAACGCCTTACTATGCTATAATTTTCGGCTGTATCAAACATCAAATGAGTGTATGGTCAAACTTGGGATAAAATAAAAAAATATATGTTTGTACGTTTCAGTTTGACCTGGCATGTGAGGGCTGGAAAAGAACTCTGGTCGGCACCATCCACAGTGCTGGGGTGTTTGCCGCCTTGCCTATTACAGCGTATGTTTCAGATACGTAAGTAGATTTATATTTAACTAACTTTCTGCCCACGGCTCCTCTCGACTGAACTATTAGATATGTACACAATTAAACAACCTGCCTGCATGTAGCTTTCTATCTGTGAAAAAGTTTTTAGAATCGAAATGAGTAGTCCTAAAGATAACTTCTTTATAATAGTAGTTTAGGTAATATTTTTTAGTATTTGTGGCTCTAAAGTAGATTTATAATAACTCGTCAAGATAAACATTATTAGAAAGAGGTATTGTGATACTAAGGACACCAAAATGAATATTTTTTTTTCGTGTTTCTTTTATACTACAGAAACATTCTGGTTTTTATATTACAATTATTCTGTTTTTATATCTTTTTTTTGTCCCTCATACCTTGATATGTATTCGACAGGTTCGGACGTCGCACTGCGTTCATTTTAACTGCAGTGGCTGCAGGAGTGGCTGGAGTAATACGTTCTTTTTCAAACACCTACATACTGTATGTGATCCTCGAGTTCGTAGAGGCGACCGTCGGCTCTGGTGTTTACAGCACAGGCTTTATACTTGGTAATCATTTTATTATTGGCATTGGATGATCTCAAATCATTTTTTACACGCATTAATATAGTTGCGATAGACTAAAAATGATAACAATATTGCAGCTAAATAGTCGAATTCCTAGCTGACTGGGATGATTTCTAAATTGGTGTTAGTTTTAGCATTCATAAGTGCTTAGGGTTCTAAGCTTTATGGCTCGACTGTGTCACGTTTAGACATCGCGTCTAATTTAAATTCCACAGTATGTCTTAGCTTTCGGTGCAGGAAAATATATACGTAAATGCATTCTTACGATATTGCGACGATAGGGTATTTTAGTGCTCACTTGGCCAGTTTTCGTTAATTTTATGTATTAAGTTACAATTTTATTATTATTATTAAGCCTTTATTGCTACTACTAATTACATATATAAACTAAAATTTTCTTAATCTTTACCCATCAGGTATCCCTTTATTAATGGCCAGCGTGTCATGTGACACGTAGGCCTCTTCCAGCTGTTTCCATAACATCCTATTGTTTGCCTTTCTTCGCCATATTGTACCTCCAATTTTCTTTATGTCATCTGTCCATCTTTTTACTTGTCGACCTCTTTTTCTTTTACCATCCCGTGGATACCATTGTGAAATAATTATTGTCCATTTTATCTTGCTGTCTCTTGTCATGTGTCCTGTCCATCTCCATTTCAATTGTCTGATTTTCTTTATTATATCTTCCACTTTTGTTATTAACCTTATTTCCTCTGCTCTTGTACGATCTTTTAGTGTGACGCCTATCGTTCTTCTTTCCATTCCCCTTTGACATGTTCTCAATTTCATATAATGTTTCTGCGTCAGCGCCCACGTTTGACACCCATATGTGAGACATGGCACATGAAGCAAACACTTTTTTCTTGGCTGCCATAGCAAAGTTTTTGCTTTTAAATATCTCTTTAAGCGACCAGTATCTTTTCCAGGCACAAGACATTTCTTGTCTATTTCTGAGTCAGTTTGGTCTTTGAATGATATTATTTGCCCTAGGTATATGTAATCTTTCACATATTCAATGTTTCCCTGTCTATTTTTATAGGTATTTCATCCCTGTTTGTCATTATTTTTGTTTTTGTTTTATTAATGGTAAGGCCAACCATCTTACTCGCTTCAGTCAACTGTTGCAGCATAGTCTGGAGTGTTTTAGCATTGTCTGATATTAGAACTAATTCATCCGCGAACCGCAAGTGATTTAGTTGCCTGTCATTTATATTTATGCCAAAGCTATCCCAATCTAAATTTCTGAATATACTTTTTAAAATTGCTGACAAAAGTTTTGGGGGTAACGGATCTCCTTGTCTCACCCCTCTAGCAATTGGGAACTCCTCGCCAGTTGACTCTAATTTTATTTATGCTGTGCTATTCTCATATATGTTTTTAATTATCCGTACATATTTTTTTGGTACTCCTTGCTGTATTAGAGCTTGCCAAAGCGAATCGTGATTTATAGAGTCAAATGCTTTTCTATAATCCACAAAAGCGATATACAAGGCCTTTCCATATTCTTGGCATTTTTTTCGTTACCATTTTAGTTACCATTTCACTTTCAATTGAAAAAAATTCCCTAATATATATTTAGTAAATAATTAACTTATGTATTAGTGTTTTGTGGGTCCCTTAATTATTGATCGAATTGCCTATTTTGCTAATAATGCTAAGCAAATATATAAATAATAATCACAATAAATAATACATAGATATGCTTACATGGTTTTGGGTATTTAGAGTGGATGAATGAAAGAAGAATGACTAGACAGTTTTATAAGATGAGTGTGAAAGGGAACGTTGGAAGAAGAAGGCCTAGACTAACGTTTCACCATGAAATCGGTGACTGTCTGAAGAAAGGTCAGGAGTACTCTAAATCTACTAGCATGCGTGAAAAGATTGATGAATGTTGAAGAAGCGTAAGATGTATATCAGGATCGTAGTAAGTGGAAGGACGTGGTCTCTGCCTACCCCGTTGAGAAAAAGGCGTGATTTATGTATGTACGTATGTACCCACAATAAGAAATTAAGAGATATTTGTCAGATATACTATGTGTGTCACACTAACGTATACAGCTTTAAACTATCTTTTTGTTTTATTTCAGCACTTGAAATGGTGGGTTTAAATCGACGCGTTCTGGGAGGTAATATTATTTCAAGCACTTTTGCTCTGGGTCAAGTATTCCTCGCATTAGCCGCTTGGGCAGCGCCATATTGGAGAACACTAACTTTAATCATCTACGCACCTTCTATTATATTCGTTGTTTATATCTTTCTCATAGAAGAAAGTGTCCGGTGGTTACTTATTAAAGGAAATAGGAAAGAAGCTGCCAGAATTATCTTCAAAGCCGCAGCAATGAATAATAAAAAGCTCAAACCGGAAACAATAAAAGTATTAACTGAAGAGGAGAAAGTTGAAGAAGAGCCCAGACCGCTACATCCTGAGATCCATCCCATTGCTACGGAAGTCAAAAAGAAGTCGCTGATAATTCAAGTGCTGTATTCGAAAACAATTATGATGAGGCTGGTTATATGTTCTTTCTGGTGGATCACATTGACCTTTGTATATTATGGACTATCAATAAACTCGGTGTCGTTAGCTGGAAACCCATATGTGAATTTTATATTGACTTCACTGGTTGAAATTCCTGGCTATGCACTTAGTGTTCTAACATTGGATAGGTTTGGAAGGAAGAGCTCCATTATGACATCTTTCTTCGTTTGTGGCGTCTCACTTATCGTGCTACCGTTTGTACCTCAAAGTAAGTTAATTTTTGTATCATGTGAATTCTTTGCAATATTATATGCTGTATTTTGACATGTTCTATTTATTAGTTTATGTTTATGTACATATTTAATATTTTACTTATATTTGAAAGCTTATTTTCATCTTGAAGTAGTTATTGTTTTTTTTTTCATGAAAAATCCAAGGATATACTGGAGAAGATTCACTTGTACAGTTTCTGAGCTTGTAAGAAGCGTAACATATTACGTAATATAGCTATGTAGATGGATAGTAGCTTGAAAGTAGTTAAATAATTTTCAGCGATCACCTGGCTGCCGACGACGCTCAATATGATTGGAAAGCTGTGTATCAGTATGGCTTTTAGCAGCATTTACATCTACACATCTGAGCTGTTCCCGACCGAGGCGCGGCACAGTCTTCTGGGTACTTGCTCCATGTTCGGCAGAATTGGGTCTTTGGTGGCGCCACAGACACCTTTGCTGGTTAGTGTTACAAGTGTTTACTAAAAACGCATAAACTGTAATAAAAAACATCCTTATGGCTCCTATCAGTTTTGTAATATTCCGAACTACTTAAGTATTTGTCGTTTAGATTGCATTTTTTCTCCTCGTATATAGCCTATGCTTTACAATGGGTATTCACGTAATTTTACGTCATCTTACTGTTGGACGTAGTTTCAACTGAATTTTAACATATTTTTAAAAAAAGAACAGTTATGCCTTTGGTCTTATCCATATACAGTTGTGGTCATTAAGAACGCTTATTTAATAATTTGAAGATTTTTTTCAAACTAACAAGTATAACTAATTGCATGTTATATTTTGTATTTATCTCGGTATGGCTAAAAAAATAAATAGATAAACTTCGATCTGAATACATTCGATCTGAACCTAGTATTACTACTCACTGGCTGGTCACATAAATAAGGACGCTGAATAGTTCATTTTTTATTTCTAATTTAAATAGAGAACACTATGTGGCTCTGTGGATTCTAGTTCACTATTTGTATAATTTTGTCGCCATTTAGTGCTGTAAAAGTATTAAAGGAAAGTAATAATAAAACTTCGCGAGAAGAATTGGTCCTATAAAAGATGCCGACCATCTGCAATGCTCAAAAACGATGGTTTTCCACTCTGTGAAGCATTATGCTAAGTATAAAACTACTTCAAGTGTTCCGTGTATACCTAAACAGAGAATGTCATCTCATTGAGACGATAGAAACATTATTCGTTTGCCAAAACAAAATCCTTTTAAAGGATCTAATGAGCTGAGAAAAGAATGTTTTGGTGTAAACAATCCTTGAGCAATCTCGGCACGCACTATTTAAAGACGTTTGGGTGATGAAAATTTGCACGGATGGATAGCAAGGAAGATGCCCATGTTGAAACAGTGCCATATGTAAGTCTGGCTTGCATTTGCAAGAATGTATGAAAACTGGATAGTTAGACAGTGGAAAAATTTTCTTTTTTCTGACGAGAGAAAAATAAACTAGATATGCTCTGATGGAAAACGATATGTACGATGCCCTCCGAATAAAGCATTCGAACCTAAGCACACAAAAGTGACATTAAAGCATGATGAGGGAAATGTAAAAATTTGGGGGTGATTTTCTGGGTATGGTTTTGGACCTGATAAAAGGGAACATGGATCAATTCCAATACAGAAATATACTGGAAGAAACAATGTTATCTTATGCTGAAGATGTGCTTCTGCTTCTTGCACGACAATAATTCAAAGCGGTATGCACCGTTAAGAAATATCTGACATCGCAATCAGTTTCTGTCTTAGATTGGCCAGCTTAAAGCCCAGATCTAAACGCAATAGAGCATCTTTGGTGCGAAGTCAAGAAAAAGGTTTCAAATCGACAGTGTGGCAATTTAAGAGAGTAGTTCCACGTTTTCTTAGAAGAATGGGACTCTATCTCTCTTGCGAAATGTCAAAAATTGATAGATTCAATGTCTCGCCGGTGTAAAGCAATAATTAAAAGCCGTGGGCATGCTACAGACTATTAATTTAGTTTAAAATATATTAAAATGCTTTTTTCTTTTAATCTAACTTTCATATAAAACAACGAGCAGGTTTTTTTAATCATTCTTAATTATTTATCCAGCTTCATTACTATTTGAATTTGTTACTATAGAAAATAAATAAAATTTGTAAAAAAAACAGTTATTGATTTTATTATATACATATTTCTAATCCCCGTTTGCTCTATTTCATAACATAACTAGTTACTTCTAAGAATAACTCCACGTGACATTATTTTTTCATATTCAATGAATATTTTCTAACAAATCAGTTATAAGAATATGTTCCGTATTTAATTTATGTTAGATGTCAGCACAAACTCATTCTCCATCTAGTATTAATATTATTATCTTTATATCTACAAACGGAATGTATCTGTCAACTTACTAACAAAAACGCACTTTACTTACAACAAGTGCTGCCCTCTATCAAATGAGTTACTGAGAATCCCGCTACTAGCGAGCTGCGCTGAGAGTGACCGCTCCGACAAATAAATATAAAATATATTCAAAAGCCGTTAAACGTTATCAAACCTCGTGTGCCAGTGACTCAATAAAGTGCCTTAGCTAGCAACCAGCGACTTAAGCCATCAACTCAGCCGGGGTACCCCAAAAGAAGAGGATCTCCAGGTGCGGGTAAGTGGTGGATACATGTCCGTTCTTTATCTATTTCCTATACATTTGTTTGGTCCTTCGTTCCAAATTATCAAGGACTTTAGGGTTTGTGCTGGCATATTAGGCCTATAAAATTTTCTATAATTTTTAACATCAAAATTTATCATCAATCCAAACTATCTTTTATAAAAAAAAAAAAAAAAAAAAAAACTTTCCACTTTACCTAGGCTTAGCGTATTTGTTTTTCGACAATACCACCGCGTACTGTTTTTTCGAACCGTACTAATTCATTTCCTAATGAATTAATAGGTAATAATAGCGAATTTATAACAATTTCAAGTTTATTTCATCTTGAGGGTAAACGTATCTTATTTTTAACGCGGCACTTTGCGCTCGCGTCAACGTTCCCTTACAAGTCTTATCTAATATCTTATGCACACGCTCCAGAGCAAGCTACGCTAATCGATCCTACATTATTATAACATAATATAACTTCACATTGCAAATTGTAATAAGCTGTCTACGTATTGCGTACTAGACACACTTATAATTTTGCATGCTGAATATCCCCGTATAGTCATACTACAAATAACACAAATTAATAGTATTACCTCTCATATCAACATATCTTATAGTATCTTATTGCTGGCAGTGTACTGCGTTCTTAACAACTAACTATTTCTCTACTACACTATACAAACATATCTATTATTTACATTCATTATGGAACTACAACAATTAACATTTGAACGAGAAGTTTTCATGAATAGTATCCAACGTATGGCTGATTGTTCTACGGATGAAGCGGAATTTCGTGCCCGTGTTAAGGAACTAAATAATGTTAAGAAGCAGTTCTTCCTTATTCAGGGTAAAATAGAAAAACTTTTAGCAAAAACCGGCGAGTTTAAACCTGAAGAACAGTTAGAGATACGTAATCAATTCGACAACTTATACTATAAAGTTCAAATAATAGCGGATAACGTAAAAATTCAACGTAGACAAAGTTTGGCGAGCGCACCGCCTACTACTTGTTCTCATTCTAAAATTCAGCTACCGACACTTGCCTTACCGACTTTTCACGGTAATTTAACAGAATGGAATGCATTTTACGATTTGTTTTCATCGTTAGTACATAAAAACGAACAATTATCGGATGTTGAACGTTTCCGTTATTTGCTTTTATCCTTACGGGGTGAACCTTACAATTTAATAAAGTCACTTCCCATAACTGGAGATAACTATAATAACGCTTTGCAAGTATTACTGAATCGTTATCAGAATAATCGAATTATAGCAACCAAACACTTAGACAAAATTATTGATGTCGATCCGATTAATGATTCAAATGTTGAACCAAGTTTGCGCAACATCTTGAATGTTTATCATGAAAACTTAACTGCGTTGGTGTCTTTTGACTTACCGGTCACCCAATGGAGTTTTATTCTATTAAACATTTTATTACGTAAAATAACTCCAAATATCAGAAAACGTTTTGAATTATCACTAAAGTCGCCATGTGAGATCCCATCTGTTAGTGACCTTATAGAGTTTTTAGACAAGGAGTTGTCGGCAGCTGAAGTGATGTCCTCCGTCGCATCACTCAGTCCCGTCGCGGGGGCGGCTAGCGAAGGAGTCGCAGGTCGCCGTATGCCTAACGTTTTATCACGCCAAGCTGTTTTTTCACGCGCAGCGATGGCGCGCTCGCAGTCGAATCCACTGCGCGCCGCTGCACAATCACAAGCGCGGGATGCGTCGTCTGCACATACGAATACCACGCGTATAATGAATGTTCATGCTGCGACTGCCACTGATTCCGGCCGTTACATTAAATGTAATTATTGCAAAGATAATACACATCCATTAAATAAATGCGATAAGTTTAATAAATTAACTTTATCCGAGAAGAAATTCTTTATCGAACATAACAAAATTTGCCACAATTGCTTATTTTCTGGTCACGATATCAGTGATTGTAAATCGCGACACAACTGTCGTGTGTGTTCCCAACGTCATCATACTTCTATACACGAAGATGTGATTTCGAATACTACTTTAACAAGCGAATGTAACTTCTCTTACTCTGAGCCGACCTCAGTAGCTGAACTTTCTTCTTCGCCCACATCATTGCGTGGTGTTTCTGGGCACAGGAATAACTGTGCGGTTCTACTTACCACCGCGTTGGTCAACATGCGTTCTATGGATGCGGGACCCTGCATACCCCGTCTTGTGCGCGCCCTTGTCGACCAAGGCTCTCAAGCCACTCTCATTACGGAGTCGTGCGTCCAACGTCTTGGTTTACAACGTTATCGTGCCAAGACTAGCATGACTGTGACTGGAATAGGCGATCAAAATGAGCAGCCACGTGGATATGTTATGTGTGAAGTTACGCCTCACAACAAATCAGAACCTAAACTATTTATCGAAGCTCTTATCTTGCCGAAGATAACGAGTTACTTGCCAAGCATTCCGAGCACTTTCGAGCAAATAAGTCATCTTCAAAATCTTCCACTAGCGGACCCGGAATTACGCTCCGCACGTCCCGTGGAACTTCTACTAGGATCAGATTATACTGACAGTATCTTATTACATGATAATATTAAAGGCCCACAGGGTACACCCGTGGCCATTAATAGTATTTTTGGTTACCTACTTAACGGTAAAATATCCCATTCATTGCCAGTACAAGTCTGCGTGAATATTAGTACGTATCAGCTTGACATGCAACTACAGAAGTTTTGGGAGCTTGAATCAGTATCTGATGTCAAGCCTGTCACAAAAGAAGAAGTTCTCTGTGAATCGATCTTCGTCAATACTCATAAGCGAGGTGACAATGGAAAATACATTGTCTCTCTTCCATTTCAAGAACATGCACCTCCTCTCGGCGAATCACGTCAAATCGCACTTTATCGCTTGCACAAGCTCGAGCAAAGGCTCTCACGTGACTCTGCCTTGCGAGAGGAATACGCTAAGTGTCTGCAAGAGTACGAAAGATTGGGACATATGGAACCTATCAGTGAGTCTACGTGTGATGGCAAGTTTCCCTACTATATACCTCACCACTGTGTGGTGAAAAAATCTTCTACGACTACAAAAGTCAGAGTAGTCTTTGACGCTTCCTGCAAGACTACTAACGGTCGTTCACTGAACGACAACTTATTAATCGGTCAAAAACTGCACCAAGACATAAATGATGTTCTTTTAAAATTTCGACTACACAAGATAGTTTTTACAGCTGATATCAAAATGATGTATCGCTTTATAGAAATGAGACCCGAAGACCGTGATTTCCAACGAATTCTTTGGAGATATTCACTTAAAGATCCTATAAAGGAGTATCGACTTTGTACGGTGACTTTCGGTGTTGCTGCAGCCCCTTTCCTAGCACTTCGTACACTTCGTCAGTTGGCAATGGACGAATCCACGTCTTATCCAATCGCTTCGCAAGTGCTGCTGAATGAGGTTTTCGTAGATGACATTGTGTCAGGGGCAGAAAGTCTTGAAGACGCTCTTGTGATACAACGTGAGCTCACCGCCGCTTGCAAAGCAGGAACGTTCGAACTCCGTAAATGGACAAGCAATTGCCCTGACTTCTTGTCAGCCATTAGCAGTGACAATTCTAATCCAGATGATGCTCTAATTCTTTCAGCGCTCGACACTGATACTTCGGTCAAGGTTCTAGGTCTCAAATGGAATCCAAAATTGGATTCTTTTTCTTATCAGGTGGAATCTCCTCCCCAGAAATGCACGAAACGTAGAATGCTTTCAGAGTTTTCAAAAATTTACGATCCGTTAGGTTTCCTTAGCCCTATCATATTATTTGCTAAGCATTTAATTCAACTTCTATGGATTTCAGGCACAGGGTGGGACGAAGCTCCTCCACAAGGTATTCGTGATCTCTGGTCAACGTTTATATCTGAACTTCCTTTACTTCAACTTATCTCTTTGCCACGTCACGTGCTTCCTAATCACAATAACGAAATACAAATACATGGTTTCTCGGACGCTTCCGAAAAGGCATACGCTGCTTGCGTGTACCTACGTGTCATTGACACTCAAGACACGGTTCATGTTTATCTTCTTCTTGCTAAAACAAAGGTTGCGCCTTTGAAGCGTATAACGCTTCCGCGCTTAGAGCTATGTGCCGCCTTTCTTTTATCAAAGTTAATAAATAAAATACTTGTTACCTACACTAACCTTCTATCCATCGAAAATGTGTATGCTTGGAGTGACTCTGCGGTCACACTTGCATGGCTACGCTCATCGTCACATGAATGGCGTACTTTCGTGTCTAACCGTGTCACCGAGACCACGAGCCGCGTGCCTGCCGCGCACTGGCGTCACGTGCGCTCCGAGCACAATCCCGCGGATCCAGCATCCAGAGGTGTGCTACCATCCAACTTAGACCATGGGCTGTGGTTTAATGGGCCTACCTGGCTTAAGCAGGTCCAATCTGATTGGCCTATTTCTAACGTTGACTTTCAAACTAATGAAGAACGACGAAATTACGTTTTTATATCCAAACAAGTAACTCCTGATTTACAATTTCTAGAACGATTTTCGTCATTACCGAAATTACTGCGCGTTGTTTCCATAATATTTCGATTTTATTATAAATGTCGTAAAGTAAAATCTTATTCGTCTTCTTGGATCACCGTCCCTGAAACTAAATTCGTTTTAAATCGAGTTATTAGTCTCGTGCAGCAAAATCAGTTCGCTGACGACATTTCCCGTCTGAAAGATAATGATGTCTGTTCGAATAAACTCCAAAAGCTGAAGCCGTTCGTCGATGAAGCTGGGCTTCTCAGGGTCGGCGGTAGGATACAACGTGCCCAAATCTCTTACGATGCCAAGCATCAAATCATTTTACCTAAAAAACATTTCTTCACAACCCTACTTATAGACTATTTTCATAAATTACATTTACACGTAGGTCCGCAGACATTGCAATTTCTTTTATCTCAGAACTACTGGATTATATCTGCCCGCGATGCAGTCCGCATGCGCACACGCCGCTGCGTTCGCTGTTTTCGCACACGGCCGTCTGCTCCGCAGCCGCCCATGGCTCCGCTTCCTGCCGCAAGAGTACGCGCCCTCAGGCCGTTCCTACATGTAGGCGTAGATTTTGCAGGACATTTCTTTCTGAAGTCAAGTAAATATCGCAACGCGAAAAAGTACAAATCTTATGTATGCGTCTTTGTATGCATGTCAACGAAGGCACTGCATTTAGAATTGGTACCAGACTTATCGACAGATTCATTTCTTAACGCTTTACGCCGTTTTATTTCCCGCCGCGGACTTTGTACTGACATATATTCAGATTGCGGTCGAAATTTTGTTGGCTGCGATAGGTACTTGAAAGATTTGCATACCTTTTTACAAAGTGAGACAACCCAAGCTCATATAAATGAACAATTAACACACCTATCGATAACTTGGCATTTTAACCCGCCTTATGCAAGCCATTTCGGTGGTATATTCGAGGCTGCAGTCAAAAGTATGAAAACGCATCTTTACCGGGTCATAGGGCAACTTACTTTAAATAACGATGAATTTAATACACTTCTATGTCAAATTGAAGCCGTACTTAACTCAAGACCGCTTTGCATACAGAGTAATGATCCTACTGATCCATTACCTCTTACACCTGGTCATTTTTTAGTTGGGGGACCAATGACTACCTTGGCTGAAGTTGACTTAACAACTGATAATCCTAGTCGCCTTGTTAGATGGCAAATCATCCAACAAGCCTTACAACATTTTTGGAAACGCTGGAGCGTTGAATATCTTCATCAACTTCAGCAAAGAAGTAAATGGTTCCGCGATAGAATGAACACACCCCTCGCCGAGGGTACCGTAGTTGTACTAATCGACAACAATCTCCCTCCACTGCAGTGGCGCCTGGCTCGTGTGCATAAACTTCATCCGGGCGCGGACGGTGTTGTTCGCGTTGTAACCGTACGCATGGGTAACAACACCCTTACCAAAAGACCTGTAGTAAAGGTCTGTCCTCTACCTATTGACTAGGTAATATTATAACCCTAGCCTAATTTTAGCCCTATGTTAAGTTAGTTTATATTGTTTTCTTTAAAATAAGATAGTTATTTTAAGGTCGGCGGCATGTTCCGTATTTAATTTATGTTAGATGTCAGCACAAACTCATTCTCCATCTAGTATTAATATTATTATCTTTATATCTACAAACGGAATGTATCTGTCAACTTACTAACAAAAACGCACTTTACTTACAACAAGTGCTGCCCTCTATCAAATGAGTTACTGAGAATCCCGCTACTAGCGAGCTGCGCTGAGAGTGACCGCTCCGACAAATAAATATAAAATATATTCAAAAGCCGTTAAACGTTATCAAACCTCGTGTGCCAGTGACTCAATAAAGTGCCTTAGCTAGCAACCAGCGACTTAAGCCATCAACTCAGCCGGGGTACCCCAAAAGAAGAGGATCTCCAGGTGCGGGTAAGTGGTGGATACATGTCCGTTCTTTATCTATTTCCTATACAGAATAAAAAACGGGAAGTTGTGATTTTTTGTTAATATACTCATATGAACTCTAGCTCATAGTGAAGGCTAAATGGCAGGAACTAGCAAAAATACCCGTAAAGATGAAATTATTTAATTTTTTGAAAGTCATGTTATGCATTGTATATATATATATATAGTTGTAGGGACAAGCAATTTGATATTATAAAAATATGTATATTCTAACAGCGACACTTTGGCTCTTTCTAACAATGATTGGTAAAACGTCGATAAGCATGATATTCGCTTCGATGTACATCTACTTAATCGAGCTGTTCCCTACGTGTGCACGGCACTCCCTCATGAGCGCGTTCTCCACGGTCGGCCGCGTCGGCGCCATGCTGGCCCCGCAGACTCCATTGTTGGTTGGTCAGTCATTTCGCAATTCGCATGCAATGTAGACCTTGGATTAACAATTGACTGCAATTTTTAGATTATTCAGCTGGAGAATGTAGAAGTAGATTAGTGATTAGTAAGTCAAAAGTCGTTGAAGAGATAGTAGGTATATCGAAGTTATTTTAAAAGCGATTTTACCTGTGTGTATTTTCTTTATCTGCCCGTTTTTGACTCTGCATAAATTACTCGTGAATACCGCTTTTCTATAAGTTATTTGATTTGTATATTTAGCGTTTCTAACGCTTAGTTATGTCAAGAGTTCAGTGCGTATCGTAAATTAGGCAACAGTTTCACGATTTAGTAGTGATAGAAGTTAATTTAAAAGATCGTGGTATTGCTGAATATGTAAATATTTAGCAAATACACATATAGTTTTAATGTTAGTTTTGAATATATTTGCAGTAAGTCTTTTAATGTTTCGAATAAGTGTAAAAAATAAAAATTAGACGTTGTTGAGATGTTTTTATTCCAATAGGTAGTAAAGACGGTAGGTATGTAATTTTCCTTTGTTAATATTTAAAGAATACATCGTCAAACAAAAAGTTTACATTGCCTGTATGTTGAATCAAATAAGTATATATAACATACATACAGTATATACGTCATCAAACAGACATGACTAAGTACACTTAACTCATTATAAGAACGCTTGCATGACACATGTCAAATGTTTATTATTTTAGAGATGTAGCAAAATTTATATTGGAAGTTGGTTCTACGATTATCGATTCTTTTTTACAGCTAAATATCTTTAAATCAATTGAGGTATTTGTAAGCTGTGTAAATTAAAATAAACTATGACAACAGTTGAAATCACAATCTGGAACACTTGAATTTTTGAATACCAGACTCCAAACAACAAGATTAATTCTTCCAGTCAGTATTCTTCGTTGCGTGTTGCTGCAGTAAAAATGTAAGAATTACGTCAATATAATTTTTATTCCAAATAAAAAAGAAACTATTAAATTAAATGTACAACGGCGTTCGATTAATTTTCGATTCCTTGATTTAATTGTTTTGTTCCACTCTAGTTTTAAGTAACATAGAAAGTAATTCTGAATATAGTAAGAAAAACAAAAAGAATATTCACAAAAACATTGTGTAGAGGAAGTAATTTAGAATTTTGTCGTGCGAAATGTTTTTATATCACCTAGCACCTCCCACCCCCTCCCCGTCGTGTACTATTTTGTACCGACTCGCACTTGTTACGTCACGCGCTCTCGTGGCGGTTGAGTTTTTATTATTCCTGTCCACCCCACACTCCCGCTGAGTATCGCACGCATAAATTACGCGAAACCATAATCGAAGGTACTTTAGACGGCTGTACGAGACACCCTGGAACAGAGATTTGCTGTTCGCAGAAGAAAGGAAACCAGGTCAGTACACGACGTCCTAATTTCCTTACCATTGCATCCCCGCGCCATTGTAGCATTTACTTTGGGCACTTCGCGTGTCCAGCGTTATTTTGTATAACTTTATATTTTTTGATTATTGGTAGTCGAAATGAATATTCTTAGGTTATGTCATAATGTGTACGACGTGACAATTTACGTTCTGTGGATATGTCATGCAAGCCTTCTTATGATGAACAACATATATAGTTCAATAAAATTTTACTTCCAAAAGTTAAAATGCAACATCGGAATATTGGTACTCAAAAACAAAATCTTTGAAGTCATATGTATATTTTATAGCTATTATCTTTTCTGTGTAATAATTTTATCTCCGAGCATATGCTCGCACATACCTATATAGGTATGCTCTATAATCTATAAATGTCAATAAATATTTCAATGTTTCTATTTCAGATGGCTTACATGGAGGCCTTGCCGTACTTGATCTTCGGTATTATGTCCGGTACGTCCGGCCTGCTGATGCTTCTGACTCCGGAAACTCTTAGGATCCGGCTCCCAGACACAATCCAGCAGGCGGAGAACATCAGCGTCGCCCCGCGGACCAAACGGACGACCGACATCATTGTTGACTAGTCATTCAATTTAAATGAGTTAATGTAATAAAATAAATGTAAATATATATATAGGTGATTTTGAAAAGTAGTAATCACCGGTGGCGAAGATGTATACGAAGCACATTATACACGAGACTTTAGAAAATAATCGATATAGCTCATCAATCACCATACGAGTATTAAGCGCGTCACAGACGGAGAAGATGCTATAATATTTTTATTATAAATTTTTAATAATTATTTCAAGAAAAAAATTATCGCTCACCATACAAGGCAATGGACTATCACACACGGCGATGATAATATATATATATATATATATATATATATATATATATATATTTATCAGAATGTATCTTAAGATCCCTAGCATTATGGTTATTTCATGTTAAGATGTTGTGACATGTTCTCGATGCGGGATGAGAGGCGTCGATGATGCCACAGAATGATGCGACTCTCGCGAGTGCATCGCTATGCCTAGTGTTGATTAAACATCGATTGTATACAAATCCTAATAAATATTTCTTGGAATTAATATCTTTATGCTCGATACAATAATTCTGAATTTCACACATTTACACTTTTAAGTTTTTTTTTTCGAACTGACTATACTGTTTACTTCTAGAGAGGTATAATACCACTCACTCCATAGAAAAACCACAATCTGTATTACAACTCGGTGAAAAGGTATACAAACGATGGCGTCCTATTTTATTGGCGAATTGGGACCAAGTGACTAATCATATATTTTCTCTCTATTGGCTCAAAATACATTGTCTATCGACGTCAGTTATCAATTTAGATACTTTTTAATTAGAATTATGTAGATAATTTTGTTATCAATTCAATATCTGCAGTAATATTTACATTATTTATTTTATAATTTAATTTTTAAATGGAGAGGAAATACTTGTTACCAGATTATTTGCCATTACACTTTACGTTCATAACAACATGGGGCGCTTTGTTTACATTGTCATTATAAGGTGGGAATTACTTTTGAGATGTATGTCATGTACGTCTAATATTTTATGTGCTTAAATAATAATGATAACGTATAGTTAACGAATATTTTATTGACAGAAATGACTAATTTCTCATTATTTGATTCTAGTAATGGAAAATTATAAGGCCCATGAGTAATACCACTTTCATACACACCAGCGTTCACTAGCGGTCCTTGCAGGTAATATGAATTTTACCGTGGGAAAAACAAAGACAATATTTAATAAAATACAAATAAATAAATGTTCATAATATCATATGTGCATACATATTATATTACCTATACTCTTTTTATTTGTATATGTAAATAAAATAGTTTTTTTTCTTCCATCTATTAACCGATTAAGTACCAATTACTTCGCAGTACGGAATGACGGAAAATAGTCCCGACGAGCGACCACAGCGTAAAAAAAGGTTGTTTGTGTGTGTTCCGCAGCTTGCCTAGTTTGGTAATTTGACAGGCTAAACAAGGTCATTCGCTCAAATCTTTGTTGAATAATCGATCGTTATCAATGTTTTACCAAGATTAGGTACGTCTTCATCTACGTCACGATGACCACATCTTCTAGAATGTGCTAAAACAATTTGCATATCGAAGTCAACATAAGATCCATCGTGTGATGAGCTGTCTAATAAATCGAATAGTAAAGCCGGGTTATTCATATTTAATCACCTGTTAATAGATTTCGGACAAAAATGTGTATGATACCAAAGCATACTATCAAGAGACTGAAATGATTTCGTATATTATCGAATCTTAGCCGTATGTGATATCTTAAGATGCTATAATATTTCATGTTTATGTAAAGTAGGCATGTTAAATAGAACATAATTATTATCGCAAAGGAGACAATACACACCGGTATTTGATGAGACCACAATACGATACTGGATTTTCTAAAGTCGCCTCTCTGACATAGTAGTAGTAGCTTGAATAGGGTAGTTTAAAAATATATTTTATCAATACCGTTACATAATAGATTTTTAAGTATCAAATGAATTTTTGTACTATATACATTTGTATTTATTGAACTTATACTTCTTTTGACGAGCTTAAAGTGCGTTTTTAATACCACGGAGCAAAATGTTATTTCATGTCTAGCTGGATCATTGGAATTTAAAAAAAGTGATGTCCACTAATCTGAACTAATCGTAAAACCGTACGAGATATTATTCCTATTATTAAGTTTTTCTGAAGAAAAAAAGGAAAAATTAAACTCTCTGAAAACCGAATAAGGTAAACCAAATGGAGTCTATAGTGCCAACTCAAACGTTCTTTTTTTGTAAGTAGTTCGCAATACGTACATTTTAATGTTTTCTGATTTATGGAGTATATTGAATAATACAAAATATTTCAATTAATAAAGAAAACCATGAATTCAGTATTTAAAATCTTCCAATTTAAATAATTGGAACGTATAATATACAGTAGCACAACACTACAATAATGAATGAGGTAACTGGAGGCAACATTATTTTCAGATTTGACAAAGATTGTTAATTTACTCCGTGGGAACAAAAAACGCTAATGCGGGGCTAGTAGCGGGGTATAATAGAGAGCTGCGCGCACGATGAAGTTAGCCATCACTGATAATAATTTGAATATATTTTACTTACTTTTATTTAGAATTCATTGTATTATCATTGATGGCTATCTTCATCATGTTGATTGCACGCGGGATATAATTTTTGGAGTTATTTTTATTTTATTACGCCAAAGAAGTACATGTTAATAAAACACAAAGTTTTATTATAAATTTATTGTTAGTGTCCGGTATTGACTGTAAAATGCTGCTGTGAATATCGATGTTTTATTTGTTTATTATATAGGTATTCTTAAGTTAAATGTAGAGAGAGCAGCATACCGGTATCGATGCCTGAAACAAGTTTCTACCACAAATTGTATAGGTAGGCTTGTTCATTGGCATAGCGATACCGCTTGGTTAGTTGCAGCTTGTTAACTGCGATATTTTTGTTTATTTGTGAAAGTAACATCGCAATATACTACTAACGACTAGAACAGTGAATTATTGAACATCCGCCATAATATGTAACTCATATGTGCGACAATACAGATCAGAACTGTATACTACTACTAATTAGTAAATTAGTAACTAATTAGTAATTAGTAAATACTACCTATAATTAGTTAAAGCCTTGAGAAAGCGCTGATGGACTTCAAAATCATTATCAAAAGGTTTGTAAAATATCCTTGCCATCTAGAAGATCCGACGAGAAACTAGATTAAATTTATCATCATTATTATGACATTTTTATATCCTTTATTTTTCTTTACAATATATACATACTAGCAGTAACCGCGGTTTCACCCGCGTATAATTTAAAATAAATGGCTGATGATGATTTATAATACTTCTGTATAGAAAATATTTTTATCGGGCGGCCAGGGATATGGCTCACATGGCTTGTTCGCGTGTTACACCTTTAGTCATAGACCCGAGTGTTAAACTATATTAATTTTATATTATCTCACAAAATATTTTCCAAATATCATGCTATAAAAGGCGAAGTTTGTCTACATAAAATTGTCTTGAAATAACTTTCGTTCGTAAGGATTAATATGCCATGCCTAATAATAATGATCATAAATCACTTTTCAATTTTCAATAAAAAAAAAAAACAGTAAATACCTTATTGTGGCTTATGTATAAGAGATAGGCATATAGTATCGCGAACCTATTTTTAGATGTACTAAGGAGCATTATTTTTGTAGAAAATTATAATTACGTATCACTAACCATTACGCCAGCACAAGCGGATAAAGCGGTTTCGTCCGGCTTACTTAACAAAAAATAATATTTAAGGCTAGCTGAAAGGTCTAGCTTATATCATTCCACATGAATCTGGCAATCGTATACAAAAAGAATTTTTCGATTATATTGTTTAGATTATTATATTGGTATAGAATTGATTACGATAATGATATTATTTATTTATTATTATTATTACGAGAATTATATTGGTATAGAATTGATTACGATAATGAATTATGCCACACAAATAGCAAACAAGATATATAAAACGTATATAGCCAAGGTAATGTAGCCATAAAAAACGTGATGAAGTGGTTTGCTGCGTCTAAACCTGGTAATTTCAACATTGAAGATCGAGAACTCCCGGGTAGGCACTCCACCTCAGATGAAGATCAGATTAAAACACTGATCGGGAAATCCCACGCTATACAAATTAACAGAGGTATTAAACATATCAAAATCCACTATCCATGAGCATATAATATAGCAAAATATTAATGTTTAGTTCTTCAAAAACGGCACGAACTTCCCTAATAACATCGTATATTCATAAAGTGTATGATTTTAACTATCGCCAAATAAATGCATGATAAATGACCTAATTAATAAGATTTGTCCCTACAATAATAGATATGTCACCAGGAGCTAATCACCAAACAATAGCTAAACGCTTTCATAAAACTTCTTTAATATTATTAGTACCTATCTGGCGCTCACCCCGCGGCTCCCGCTGTTTCATCCTAACCTAACCCAGCCACATCTTCCGTGATTTGATCATCTAGCTTGAGGATTTCGTCAAATCTCAGTTTGATCAACAACCTTTAGAGACCGTTTTCATTAATATTATGACATTATATTGTTTTGGTAATATATATTATAATTAAGGGATACATATTGGTGACAGAAAATATTGTTGCATTTCATAAATAACTACATTGAAACCAACTCTAATTGCCAACTTTATGAGCATTTATTATCAGAGTAATTATCATAGTTTTAATTCCAGTTATCAAGGTTTTCTTTTATCTTAATCTGTTGTGTATATTAAAGAATATGATAAGGGCATTTGTACTTACCTACTAACTACTTAAAACAAAATATTGTTGCGTCGCAACAAAGAAACTCAACGCAATAGTACTTTTGTATGAGCTGGACGAAATCTGTGACTTGTGTTTTGGGTTATGGGTTATGGTGGCTGGATGATTGGACCAGGAATAAAGAGTTGTTTTGGAATTTCCTTACGTATATATACTTTTTAATTTAATTAGCTAACATCATCATCTGATGGCGAAGGAACAAATTGTGACGAAACTGGAACGTCTTGAGAAATATTCTTGTAGTACCACTATGTATGGGAAAAATACAAAATTGTAGATTTCTAGGTGTTGTAAAACGCCAATACAACGTGGATTGGCGTAGTAACTAAGCCTGCCTTCCATTGGGAAGTGGCCTTTGCCTAGCAGTTGGTAATTTGTAGACCAGCGGCTGGGAGAGTTACAGGAATTTAAAATATAGTACGAGATTTTTTAAATATGTTATTTGTTACTTAAATAAGTTATCCAAATATTTTTATTATTTGAAATTTTATTGTGAATATGGAACAATGTATTCTGTGAGCTGGTCTTGTGACTAACCATGTGACTTCCTTCGAGAAGAGTCCTTTACCCAGTAGTAAAACACTTACTGTAATGGTTTCCATTGTATTGTATAATACAAAAAATGTTCATTGTAGTTTTGCTGGGATCTTAATTAACCCTATAGTTATTTTTTTAATTTATAAAGTCGCTTACTAAGATAAGATCGCATAGGATATAGGAGCACAGGATAAACCCTACGCTCTATACATTTGGTGGTATATTTATTTCTCACAAATAAGCATTTACAAGAACAGTTTTGATGCGATGTAGGCTCAGTGATAGAACGTTCGGACACAACCTCAGGTGATGTCGGTTCGAATCGTACATAACGGAGGGTCCGTGGTGGACATTTCGTACAATACGCCATCTGTCGCACGTCGTGCGCGGCGATGAAGTGTGCTGATGATGGTGGAGACCTTATCGGACTCCCGGTACATTCAGTTGGGGGTTCGACCTCCTCAGAGGAGCTTGTCTTTCGCCCCCGTGGTGGGGCGGCATGCCAAGTTGGGTGGCCGCCTCGACAGGGAGATGGCGGAAGATACGGCCATAGTCCAGAGCTGGCTTATGAAGGTCTGCAACGCGTCTATGCCGCCGAGTAATAATCGCCCGAAAAACAGGCGAGTATGTATTACATCTAAGAAAAAAGTGATTTTTTCTATTGAAAAATGAAAAGTGATTTATGAGCGTTATTATTGGGAATGACATATTAATCATTACAGACGAAAGTTACTTCATCATCAAGACAATTTTATTATTATTTTATTTTTATTATACAATTATATTTTATAGTATGTTATTTTGAAGAATATTTTGCGAGATAATGGAAAATTAAAAATATTCAACATTCGGCTCGGGTCTTTGACTATAGGTGTAGTGGCGCGAATGAGTCGTGCGAGTTGTGACACATAGTCCTGGCCACCCAATAAAAATATTGTCTATACCGAAGTATTATAAATCAGAAATCAGCTATTTCTTTTAAATTATACGCGAGTGAAACCGTGGAGCACAGGTAATCAATTTATAAACTGTATTTGGAGAAATCGCTTCTCCAAACGTACGTATACGTGTACGTAACGTATAAATTCCATTGAAAACAACTTAAAGAATCCTCTCTAAAGGCGCTGGCCAGGACACGATCAAGCATCTATATTATACTTTTGTATGATCCGGTGCGGATCCGTGCTACCGTGCCACGAATCCTATTTACTATAGATGTTTAACCGTGTCCCTGCCAGCGTCCGGCCTTGCTATAGCTCGGTGTAACATAAGCATCCTTAAGTCTGCATATTGTGACGGACAACTACGGAACCCTACACTGCGCGTGGGTCGACACGCACTTGGCAAATTTTCTTGAGCTTCATTGCATCGTATCGTTTTAATTCTGGCTTTGATTAGAAGCCAAAGACTCGCAAGCAACACTGAAGTTACTATAGTCATGAAATTACACGATTTGTTCTGTTTCTCGAGAATTTCGCTAGTGCGATTTATTCCATCGTACAATGTAATCGTACTAATGTTTCAGCAGTTAGAAAGTTATGATAAATCGCTTTCGGTTGTCCAGTCTTGTAACAAACGTGATTACAATTTTAACACAAGGTATTATTTATCTTTTATTATAATTATGTAGATTAACTTATTTTATCTGGACCACGCACTAATACGACGATGAAGGTCAGTAGATAACTAGTGATAAAAGCTAAATATACATTATTATTGTTCTAAACAATTTTACTGTAGTTTTTTTATAACGACTTTTTTAATGAATTATTCTTCTATTTGCTGCCAAATATTTTTTGCGATGTCTATCTCCAGCTACTGACTGTTTGAAATCAGTTTATTTGTAGCAAGTATCGTTTTGAACAGCTTGTTCTAATAAATCTAAGTTAAGTCTTAAGTTTAAGTTTCAAGAAGTCAAATGAATTATTCGATGTGAATCCTGAGACTAAAGCTATTTGCTTTATGCTGCGTAGTTCTTAAGGGAAGTCTTTTTTAACAAAAGTTTAGGAATAAATCCAAAAATTAGGAATTTCTAAACTCGTGTGAAATTATAATGTAACAAAATAGTATTAGGTTTTTTTCTCTCTCGAAACGGCCTTGAGGTATATGGTTGAAATTAATACCAAATTCTTAAATGGTGACCTCAAACTGCTGTAAAAAATCATGTTTATAGGATAACACAACAAAAAAATACAGCCCTTCATAATATAAGTTTAAAAATCTCACTCAGTGACCAATTACCATAACCTATAAGGTATTTCCCGCAGATCTGTAGTCTTGAAATATGGCACAAAAGATGCACAGACAAACAGACTGAGATAGATAAGAGAGAATAAAGATAAATATACATATAAACAATATTTATGTTAAAGACGGTACAATAATGTATGGTAAGAAAAGTAATCTATTAGGAACCCTAAGGGGACGAGTTCTACTCGCTACTTGTTCGATTTTTTTTTCATTCATAGCTATGTTATCTGGCCAGGTTATAGGATATATTTTGTTAGATAAAGTAACATACGAAATAAGCTGTGACGATAATGGTGAATCAATTCGGAAAAAAGACGATTTTGGGGCGCTTAAATTGCTTACGCTGAGTAAACCATAAGATATATATCAAATTAAAGTACCACTTAATTATAGACCTTAAAAAGACTTACAAAAAAGTGTACGATAGCATATGTCTATCTTCTAAGTATTAGGTTTTTACCTATGAAATTGCCGTTTTGTATGAAAAAATTTAAACGATGTTTTTTCATGTATTTTTTATTTGTATTAATCGAAGTAATCACCCATGCAATCAATGCATCTTTGCCAGCGCAGTGGCAGTTTATTGATGCCCTTCTTAAAGAAAACAGCTGGACGGGAGGCAACAAATTCTTCAAAGACATTTTGTGCTGCCTCTCGGGTATTGAATTTTTTTTCCGCCAAGGAGTTATTAAAATTCTGGAAAAATTTGTAGTCTGTAGGCGCAAGGTCTGGTGAGTAGGGCGAATGCCGGATAACTTCCAACCCCAGTTCTTGCAACTTGGAGACCGTCTGTTGTGCACTATGAGGTCGCGCGTTGTCGTGCAGGAGCAGCGGTGACGAGCGATTGGTCAATGCTGGATGGAGATGTGTCAGCTTCTCCATCATTGTGTTCAGTTCTTCACAGTACACATCTGCAGTAATGCTCACCCTGTTTGTTAAGAAGCTGTGATGAATCACACCGGCGCTAGACCACCAAACAGTGATCATCACTTTTCTAGGGGTAAGTTTTCGTTTAGGGCATTGTTTAGGTGCTGAACGAGGATCCAACCAACTTGCTGAGCGCTTGCGGTTATCAAACAGAATCCATTTTTCATCGCAGGTAACAATGCGGTTCAAAATTCCGTCATTTGTGTGTCTGTTGAGCAGTGCAAGGCACGTCTCGACGCGTACTTCGCGCTGGCGAACATTGAGTTCGTGGGGCACCCTTTTTGTCAAGCTTTTTTACCTTGCCAATTTGACGCAAATGGACCAATATTGTTTTGACGCTAATGTCAAAAGCTGCTGCTAATTCAGCCGTAGATTGTGTATCATCAGCTTCCACAATCGCCTTTAATTCGTCATTGTCGACCAAAGTCTTCGGACGACCACGAGGTTCATTTTTCAGGTCGAAATTCCCAGAACGGAAGCGAGCAAACCAATAACAGGTGGTGCGTTGGTTTGTAGTGTTAGCTCCGTAAACTTCGTTGATGTTGCGTGCCGCTTGTGCCGCGTTACTGCCACGACGTTACTCATATTCCATAATTACTCGAATTTTTAACGTATCCATGATGACAAAAAAGATTTAAATGCGATGAAAATGTAACACTAATCAATAAACAAATGACTACTTTTGGTAAAAGAATTCTATGTTTTTAAAATAAAATTAATTTGAAATTAGAATTCTTAGCCAAACAAAAATTATTTTGATTTGAAATGGCCAGTACTGCAGAACGGCAATTTCATAGGTAAAGACCTATTATCACCCACAATAAGCATTTTTGGGCAGCATAATTCACGCGTGCGGGATAATGCAGGGATTCAAACTCACGTCCATCGACACCAATGTGTAGTCCACGCGAGCGGAGCCGCGGGCACAGCTAGTGTATCATAAATGTTTACTACAGACTACAAACTACAATCATACCAAATTTCATTAAATTCGGTCCAGTAGTTTCTGCGTGGTAAGGCACAAAGGAATTCCTTCGGAGATTTCTCTCTACTTGGGACAGCCCGACTGGTGGAATACCTCCACCCTACAGAAGATTGCAGCCAAATGACCTAGTGTTGTGTTCCAGCTGTGTGTAGGGTTTCCAGAGCTCCTTGTGTTCGGGGGGTTCAAGGTCGGCAACGCGCTAGTGATACGTTAGCTACTTACTATCAGGAGGGCCGTATTGTTGTTTGGCACCTATATAGTGTTTAAAAAAAAAGACAGTCACACAGATACACTTTTCAAAAACTGTCGAAATGTTTTCTGACCAAGATTGTAAACCCCACCGTAGTAATTTTTCTCAAATATCTTTCATGTACAAACAGATTTCGACTCTTTACTGTATTATTAAAAGGTTAGATGTGTACACACGTTTTTGTTGCTAAAAGGTTAAGCGTAATTTTTTTAGTGGTGTATATAGTTTGTGTCGCTGAGGCGCGCTGTTGCCTCACGCAGTGAAATGGTTTTTTAAAAATTTCAAATAATACGTTAGACCACGTTTTCTTATATTGATACTGTTATTGGAATAATGATAAAGTACATAAGATAAATGTAATTATTCCGTTTTTATTCTTATAACACATGATAACGTAATTAATTTTTTTTTTGTGTTGATTTAGTTGTCAATAAACAAGTTACTGAGATATTTTTACTTACGCTAGCAACTATTGATACTATCGGTACATCGGTTTTGAAGCAATGATGACTCAGTGCACGACACGTGACTCAGTGACGTGTACGCACATCGCGTCGATGGACGTGAGTTTGAATCCCTGCATTAAGCCTGAGCTTTCGCTGAAGGAATCGTGATGAAACCATAGCATGATGGGAGGGCTTTTTCTTATGTCTGCCTGGCTAGCTACCTCTGCCTCAAGTTGAAAATCTGTAGCCAATCACCAATAGGTGTGTTTCAGCAGCTACACTTGAGAGCCAGTCCTCCCTAGGCTTATTGTGTTACCAACTTGGGCCATGACATCATGTGATATCACGTTATGTGATCATCACATAACATCAGGTGAGATTGTGGCTATAACGCTAAACCTATAACGACAATTAAAATAGTCCTTCGAGCTGGATTTGACGACCTACGGATACTAGCATTTTCAATAACCAATAAAAATTATATAGGGCTGTGGGATAGTTTCAAAAACATATGCAGTGAGAAAGGGATAATAGTAAATGCGATTTAAAAAAATTAAAATTACTTTCATGAAAATTAACAACCAGTTTCCTGCAATCTGATAATTTGATGATTTAAAGAATTACACGTACCTACAGTCTTAATGGCATAAATATTAACACCGATTCGTGGGATCCCATAATTATATTTATAATTATTTAACTATTAGATCAAGAAACACACAAGGCTTGAGAAACACACGTAAGTGATGAGTATTTTGAAGATATACCTACCATAGACAACTTAATAAGATTTTTGGAAAGCTGTATATGTTACACTTAGGTTAACTTTATCTATAAATTCGCCTTCACCAAGTCATAATATTGAAGAGCGTTCGTATCGCGCCGCCACTGTTGCAGAAAGGATTCATTCCTGATGCAACGACAATAATCAATTTGTATTTGGATCCAGAAAAAAGAAAATTATTTAAAAAGAGAACTGTTTATTACCAGGATATTCTATGGTTTACTATAGACAAATACCCTTCGTGTAAAGTATACCACAAGCGTCACAACACACTTCTTCATACTTTTAAGAAAGATGAATAACGGAGAATATCAAGAATTACCAGAGCCCTCATTAATGCACGCTTATGTAGAAGATACAACAGAAGATGTTCATAACAAGGATTCTATGACCTCGCTATTTCTATTTTTTTTTTTTTTTTAAATAATAATAATAATTAAAATATAACAGACGCTAGAAATTAACAAAAGATATAAATATGCTACAAATAAAGGCGTATGTAAAAGTTAATAGCAAAATAAAAATGATTAATTCCTACCTTTATGAAAGAAAAGTTCTCAGGATGTACGTGAAAGTTAGAAACTCAAATATGGAGGAAGAGAAATAGCATCGATAATTTACGTACAAAAAATGCAGTGAAATTACATATCCGTAAATGTCTTATATGTGTACATTCCCGTCAGAATATCTGTGCACCACGCTGGAATGCGGCACCTCTCCCGTTTCCCCTGTCACCTCTCCGCGCACTCCCCGGTGCGACAGTACGGTTAGCATCTTCGTCCCGATAATTTTGATATTTTCACTTTGTTGTTGTTTTGTTTTTTAATATTTATTGTTAAGTTTGGACTGGTTTGGTTGTTATTAAAATTGTTGTAGATGTTAAATTGAAGTTGTGCGTCTGCCACCTTATCATTGTGATCTAAACCCTATTGAATATATATGGAACTTGGTAAAGCAAAGGGTGGCAGATAAAAACATTGACCAATCGGAAAAGAAAATAGAACAACTTACAAAAGATGCGATTAAGTCAATTACGCCAGCTGACTGGAAAAAAGAAGTGAATCACGTGGAGAGACTACAGCGAGAATACTGGGAAAAGGATCATCTAGCAGATGACAACATCACACAACTTTTAATATCACTAGGGGAAGACAGTTCGGAGAATTCGGAGTTCGGAAAGTGAGAGTGAGGAAGATACAATGTCAGGCATAGAGTCAATAATTTATAGTGACTGAGTTTAATAATAAATATTTTTGTAATCAGAATTATTGTTTTTTAATAACAAACCCTTCATCAATAATAAATTGATTTGAAAAGGTTAGTAATTTTTTGTTCACCTCCACATTTCTCGAAAGAACTTATTTACTTACGTTACTTAACTAACGTTTAGAGTTGGCTGGAGATTTAACATTAGAATCATCGGTGCATTTCATTGATTTGTTGCTAGAAGGGGCAAATTTACCATACAGTCCGAATTTTGGTGGTCTGTGGGAGGCAGGCGTGAAATTCATTAAATATAATTTAAAAAAAATCACAACTAAATTGACTTAACCATCTCCCGGCCAATGTGTTCCTTCTTATGACATCGGGTCCTTCAAACGTAACGTGAAGAGATATTTATGCATGCCGGCATAACATCGGTGACCACCTAAGGATTTCTTCGATCTCTCGGTGGTTGCCCTTGTATTTGTATTGTACTGAGCTTACTATAAGGGACAGTACAGTCAATGTGCCGAGCTATTATTATTATATAAAAAAACTACACTATATCAAATAAAAGCATGTCTGAATTCACGGTCGCTCTGTCATATAGATACATCTGATACTGACTGGGTATTTTTAATAGGGGAAGCACCACTAACTATACCACACACTGATTTACGCAATATGAATATTTTTAGATTATCACGTAGGCAGCACACACAAAGATTATTGAGGGAGATTTGGCATTGATGATAGTCTGAAGATTTGTCTAGGCTTCAAGAGAGACCAAAAAATTAGCGCAAATGTAATTTAGAATTTAATATTGGAGTTATCTTATTATTTAAAGATGATCAGCTATTACCTGGCAAAAAAACACTTGGGCCCATACTCGAAAAACATAGTTCCGTCCAAAAATAGTCCGTCGGTATTACCAGGGTGTACAGTGTAGATGAGGTAAGAATCTATTAATGAGAACTGTAACAAAATTATGGGTTTTACCAATAAATGATGATTTGTAATATTTGTAAAGAACTACCGTTCTTTGGTATGCAACATGTTGTGTTGATTTAGTTATTAATAAACAAGTTACTGAATCGGACGTATTTATAGATACGCTAGCAACTATCGGTCCTATTACTATAACAGTATTATTTCATCAAATATTATAATTTTGATATTCAGGATTATTAATTAACAAACTGGGTACCAGTTTCTTAGACCTTCTTTTATTTATAAGTTGTAATTTTTTCCGGCACGAACAAAGAAGTTCGCAAATTCATAGCTTTGTCGTACCATGCGGATGTCGAATAGTCTCCCAGCTAACGTGTTCTCTCCTCTTGATGAAATTAAGTAATGAGTATTGAAGAGGTTGTTCAGCAGGCCGACATGACATCGACGGCTACCGTCAAAATATGTGTCACCAATTGTCCTCATTGTTTGTAGACTGTACATACTTTCAGGTACTGTACAGTAACTTTGTCGTGATAGAATAAATAAAAAAATACAACTTAAGTAATTAGTTCCCGTATAATCAAGTAGAAAGAAAGAAGAAATAAGGAAAGAAAGCACATTATTAGATGTTATAGGATAGTACTGAAATGTAGATTTGTGGAAGCTTACAATTACTCTCAACGCTTCTGAGGTAAATGTAGGTAAAGTTCCGAAAGAATATTTTCCTCAGTAGTGGAAGATGTATATGTTGTCATTCACTGGATTGGATGTCAGTTTAGGAATTCAACGCCATAAGTCTAAATTAATGTGACTTCTGATTCACATATAAAATAATAAATAAAGTTGGTAAGCCCTGCGGACGTGACGTCACGCGCCTCCTTCTGAACCGCTGCAATATACTACTTATCAATGATAGAATAAGATTAGCAAATCCCCTATTCCCATTATCTAATAAAGCAATCTTTACTCTTTTAATAAAATTCCTAAGAGTCACTTTAAACAGGTCTGCGGCGAAAGGCGTCGGCCTGCAAATTAACGGATAACTATAAAAAAGAAAAAACAAAAATGTCTAACAGAGATAGTAGCGAAAATGCAAACAATAATAGGAATACCAGCGGGGTGAACCGTAAGGGCAGTGTAGTCCCGAAACCGATCGAGCTGGACGATGTGCTGATCAACGAGCTGGGCCAGTTCGGCAGGTTCCAGCTCACCAACATCCTTCTCGTTGCCATCCCCATCATCATGTCGGCTTTCATGAGCGAGTATATATTTTCCGCAGCAGCGATACCACACAGGTACTTTCCTATTACCTATCAGTTCTAATTTTATTTGCGAGGGTACAGAGAATTGTTTACTTGTTTGGAGTAAAGTCAGTTATTGCTTTTTTTATAGTATCACGGCAAAGTATCGGGACCGTGCCTGATGGTAAGCACAGCACAATACATTAACATCGGAGACCATCAACAGATCAACAATACAGTGCCAACCGTCCCTGTAATGCCGGCCGGCGTGAATACAAACTGGATATCTAGGTACCGGCTGATTCCGAAACGAATCACTATGAGGGCTTTTCACCATATGCATGGTGGTCGCAACTCAGTCGGCTTGTACAGCCCTACCTTCCCGTTAACGTCAATTCCTCGTTCGTTATTTAGAAAGGACCCATGCACGTGAGTTGGCTTGAGTGTCTCAAGTCGCAAAGGCGTCACACAACTTCCGCCAAATGACTTTATTGTAGTCAAAACATGTTTATATATCGTGTTCGGCTTAATTCGGGTACACTCGATTGCTATCGGAGAAATCCAAATAAATACGACCGATATCTGAAGCAAGTAACATCCAAGCCCGGTAAAGCTGTTAAAGCCTCTAATGTCTCCTGGGTCCTTAAGGCTAATTGTAAAAAAAAACATTCTCGCTTGAATCGTCGGACCGTTCACATCGCTACAGATATTCTTCAAAAACCAACCAAGGACAATAAAGATGGCGTCGCCCTGTGTGACACTGTCCATAATGGGGCTGCCCTATGAGGCAATATCCTAAATCAGTACATTCATTTTCCGTTATTTATATTTTTTACATAATATTATATATACATATATTATATTATATATTTATCTTTGTGTATCTCAAATAGTGGATGCACTATGTGTTTGTATAAATATCAGATGCTGTAAACTAATCAGGATAAAATAAGCATTTTTTTTTTTTTTCGAACTGACTACACTGTTAGCCTGAGGGGCCCTGGAGCCTTTACGGCTTTTACAGCTTTACCGGGCTTGGGGGCGAGCGCTTAGGGCACTCAGCCACGAAAGCTAAGCAACAACATCCGAGGGTGCCAAAGTAGCCGAACCTCGGCTCGGACTGTTGCGCGTATGCAATTAAGTCGCGATCTGACTAAAATAAGCATATAGGTAATTAAAAAGTGGAGAGAGAAAAAAGAAAAAGTATTTTGTCGAAGTGTTACTATTAGTAGCTACTCGTAGCTACATTTAATCTCAGAATACAGTTATAACGTATTCTGAACATTTAACATGTTATCAGAGCAACGACTTCCGAATATATCAAAACCTAAATAAAGACTAATTTCACTACGCTACTATTATACTCTAAATTCGTTACGTAACCAACAGAAAATGGAATTCCACTCCTGGAATTAATTCCTTATTCGGGAATCCACAGTGAAAATATATCATGATCAGAGATTAGTGATCATGAAATGTAAAGGATATCTGCAAACATTAATAGATGTTCATTCGTCCAGTCATACAGCATATCGAGTCACTGAAACGCGTTTTACCACGTTTCTAGTACGTTTAATATCTACCTGTTCAGTTTAAAAAAACTTGTAGTTTTAATCCACGAAGTAAATAGCTCTGTGCTATCTTTAAAAAAATCAACATAATTATCGCCATTTAAAACGTATTGATATGCAATTAATGATTAGGGATCGGAGAGATTAGATTGTATACCTAATTCAATAGGTATCTTAACGTTTTTAAATACGCGTCATATGAAATATGTTTACAAATATTATTTACTATATTAAGTAAAGCACAGTTTTAGTTCCTGCTGAGTTGTCCGGATTTTAGTTAGTCTGATATTATATCTATGGTATGGTGAAGTCGTGGTGGTCTAGTGGTTTAGACAGGCGGAATATATCTATTCGATGTCCGCAGGTTCTCGAACCCTGGCATGTACTAGCGAATTTTTCAGAATTCCCGTATATTTACTAATTCAAATTGGTAACATGGTCGACTGACGGGGAATGAAAACATCGTGAGGAAACCTGAACGCTTGAGAAACGTTCTCGTAGTATCACTGTATGCGTGATGATTTAAGCCCATACATTTCCTTGGAAAGAGAGGCCTTGCCCAGCAGTGAGACAATTACAGGTTGATATTATTATTACTTTATTTGTTTACTATGGCTGGAACAGTAAGGTTGCATTTAACATCATAATCATGTGTGTCTCTACCAATTATAGCGTTTAATTAATTAATAAAAAACCTTTTTTTAAAACAAGCCTGTATGCAATATTTCAGTTGTTCTAAAATTAAAATAATATTTTTTGCAAAGACTGTGCTGAATGTTATTTATATAGGTGAATAGAGGAAGTCCTACTCATGACGTACACGGTAAAAAAAACATCATCTTTGTTAGCAAACTATTAGTTATTTTGTAAGATGCGATTAGCTAGGCTAGGAAAAAAGTCAGGCCGCGAACAGAACGACATGTACTATTCGACAATCACAAAATAACAGGAAACAGATTACAAAGAAATGCAAATGACAAATGATAGTGTTGTCAGACGGCTACATCAAAAAGGTTCTAGGCTGCGTTTATATTCCAACAGTTTTATTCGTTATGGTTCCCAAGTATAATAAATAATCATAAAAATACTACCCTGGGTGAATATTTTCCTTAATATAAGTAGAGTATTCAATTATTTGTACTTTTTTCTACAGTTTAAATCAAAACAGATCCGAAAATAATAATTATCGGAGAAAAAGTACTAAATATCATCCTATTTATTATCGCTCAACGTTGACTTCAGCATACTGAAACTAAAATTGCTTATTTCGCCGAGATTCTAAAAGGTTGTGAAATATACCTACATGTTTTAGATTTAAAATGACCTCACTTAGCTAACCATACATTGTCATCCAAACTAAATATGTATGCAAATTTTCAGCTCAATCAGTTGGGGATAACTATTTTAAAATTCAGTTGCAAGATTTGACCCATACTAACAAAGCAAGTTAAATAAAAGCTTGTAAAAATGCTAAGAGGCAGGTAGCTCTGTGGCAAAGCTCGGGAATATATGTACTTCACGAGCATTCTACACTCAATGTCTATACAAACTTTTTTACACATTTTTTCTTCTTTTTCATTGCTTTCTACTATCGGAGTCTTAAAGAGTCATTTCCCTCTGAAGTCAATTTAAAGTAATTTAAAGTTTATTATGTACAGTTAGCAATGTTCTCAATTGAAGGAGTCCCTCATCTTCATTCATTCATTCATTCAATTTCAATTCATTCATTCATTCATTCTCATCGAGTTTGAGAAAAAATGTATGTAGTGAGCTATTTATTGGCATTTTGTCTGAATCTATTTTCATTCTGATATTTTCACGCTTCTGAACTGATAGCGAATCATATAACTTCTTAGAAAAAACATTTGTTAGTAATGTTACGCCCGTGGGTAGTAAAATGCCGTACTCAAATAAATACAAATTAAAACAAAACAAACTCATAAATCACTCACCGAATAAGTTCGTATGTATTGCTTGTTTCACTTATTGTTATCACTTCGCTTTCAAATTTATAACTGCTGCGACTCACGCCAAGGCTATCTTATATAATATCCAAATGATTCGATCCCGAAATCTCTAGAAGGTCCCTGAACTCTTAACATGTTGTAAACAACTTACGTCATCGCTTTTAAAACGAAGGGAACGTTTGATTTGTTTTTTGCCATTGTTTATTGACAGTTCAGTTCAGTTTCAGAGACTTGGGGTCTCTTTGTGTCTTTTACCGTATGTACAATATTGAATGCTCTGAGGAACTTTTTGATAAGGTGCCCTCATCACCGTTCCAAACCCGCACCTTCCGCCTTTGGCTGGCTGCTCATCCTCACACTCTAAAACCTACTCGAAACGCGTCAACAGTAAGGTTCTCTAGAACCTTCCTGTCACGTACGCTAGGGTTGTGGAATGGGTTGCCCAGCTCGGTTTTCCCCCAGGGCTATGACATGGGGCTCTTCAAAAAAGGGTTGAAATATAGTCTCCAAGGTCAGCAACATGGCTGTAATGCCCCTGGTGTTGCAGTTGTCCATTTACCATCAGGTGGGCCGTCTGCCTGTTTGCGCCTTCTGGCATAAAAAAAAACTGTTGTGGCGATAAGGTTTTTTATGTGTGTGTCGTCGAATCTAAGACTACACGACACATGACTACACTATGATAAATATACGATGTTTAGAATCCTTCCGAACGATTCTTGAGATTTCGAGATTGGTGATCCTTTTTCTATTTTTCTCTTACTCAGACCGTAACAGTATGTAAAATTTGATCTCATTTCCAGATGCCAAGTTCCGGAGTGTGGTGAGACCAGTAAGAGCTCAGACTTTGAACCCGAGTGGTTGTCCAATGCGATCCCACAAACGAGTTCAGGGTTTGCTAGCTGCCAGCGTTTCGCGCCTACTGGAATTGCCAACGGGACCTTAGACTACTGCCCCGCTGATCTGTTCCAGAGCGACACAATTGATTGTGATGGCTTCGTCTATGCCAGAGACAACTCGGTGGTATATGATGTGAGAGTCTTTATTAAAATAAATAAAACTACTATATTTTTTAGCTGATAAAATCATTACCCGGGGAAATGCATAAGTATTTACTTATTAAAATTCTTGTAATGACGGTCAGACAACGTAGAGCTTAAATCGGTAAAAGCAATGTCTGGATAGACAATGATAAAAATTTTGGGTGTTGGGGGAACAGAAATATTCAGATATAGTTAGTATATTCACAGAAATCACAGTTAAGAATGTATTCACATTGTTATACAGGTTAATAATAATGATGTTCCAGTAAAATCAAAATACTTTTGTTTAATAAAAAATAAATATAAAAAAAATTGCTTTATTCAGTTTAGGCTCTAAGAAGGCTACTATGTCAAACACTACTATACTAATACCGGTTTGGAAAACATTCCAGTCGTCAAGAAGAACCGGCACGAAATTCGATCGGGCATATTTTTTTTCCAACTATAAATAATAATTACAGTTAATAATCATATTATCACATTTATAATAGTGAATGCACAGAGAGGGAGTCACTTCCAGACATATCATTCACATAATGATTCCAGTACATTTACCCTACTGGAATATTTTATTACAAACAAAAGATAAATCCTGTCGTGCATCGTGCGTCCTCATATCGCACATAAATCTCATAGAGGGAATATAGATTTGGTAATTTATTATAATGTATATTATTCATATAATTCATATTAAAAATCAACACTTTAATGTAACTGGGAAAATTTAAAAGTTCCGTTTAATTGTATTTTTATTAATTACTAGCTTTATCTGCGACTTCGTCCGCCTGGAAAAGAAGCAAATGAAAAAAAAAATAACCTCAATTCAATCTTACCTAAACGTACTTGACATGTACGGCTTTGAGAACACCCAAGTAAAATAATTTTAAATATTGAGTATTTTTATCTTTGCGATTATGTTATAATGTACATATGAAAAGGAATGTATGTATATGGATATATACTGTGCCCGTGGCTACACTCGCGTACGGCTGTCGGTCGAGCGCACGTGCTGCTTCAAAACTGCTTATTGTGGGTGATCCTTAGAAGATACACATATGTTATGGCTGACTTTTTTTAAGATATACAATTATGTAGTACATTTCATTATCCTATGGTTTATTCGGCGTAAATAATTTAAGCACCCCAAGTGTTCTTTTTCCGAATTGATTCATCATTATCGTCACTGCTTATTTCGTAAGTCACGTTATGTAACAAAACTATAACCTGACCAGATAACATAGCTATAAATTAAAATAAAACAAAAACCATGTAATCGGATAAGTGGTTCTCGCGTGAAAAGAACGTAAATGGACAGACAGACAGAGAGACGTTGAGTTTTACAATATATTCTATATAGATAGAAGATTTAGATATAGATTATGTTAATTATATAAATTTACCAATCTTAATTTTATAAACCTAAGCTGCATTATGCACATGCTTTGGGTCGTTAAAATAGTATCTTTTAAATATTTTATTGGTGGGTTTGTTGGGTGAATTAATAATTGAACTCCGCTGCGCTACAACAGCGCAAACCAATGATTAATCTATGTGGGTATATATGTTTTTGTGAAAGGGATCATTTAGTCGTCAAAGTCGAATTACACACTTTATTTTTCTTTCAATAAATAACTCTTTTTTGTAATATTTCGGTGTACACTATTCTTATTTCAGTTCGACTTAGGTTGTCAAGAATGGTACCGAGCCCTGGCCGGAACTCTCAGCAGTGTCGGCACCTTGCTTGTCCTGCCCATCACCGGTTATGTTTCTGACCGCTTCGGCAGACGCATCGCACTCGTCGTCAGCGTGTTCAACTTGGCACTCTTCGGACTCATCAAAGCGTTCTCCGTCAACTATCCGATGTATCTCGTCTTCCAGTTACTGCAGACTACGCTAGGAGCAGGAACATTCAGTTCTGCTTACATATTCGGTAAGATTTTTGCTACTTACTTTTTATTCTATTTTTAGTGAAGTAATTGTTGGTAAATCATCTGGTAGATGACGAAATTCGTAACAATGCAAGAGCAAAGGCTTTCGTCAAAAGACGATGTTCATAAATAGAATGAATATCTTGATTCAGACAAGGAGGTGTCACGACTAGAGCTATTATTTATGTAGACTAGATGATCTCGAACATCGAAAACTTCGTGGTTTTTCACTTGCATATAATTTAAAAGCAAAATAATATAACAACTTATAAACTTCCAAAGTTTTAGAGCTATGACAAATCATATTACATATAGTAGAATAGGGTAAAAGCCTTCTGTATTGAAAATAAATAAAATCCACTTGTTTTTTCTTTATTTGTCTTGACTGGGCAATATTTTAAATATATTGTAATATTTCACGTTCATTGTTACATTAATTGTTATTCGTAAAGCTGTTTTGATATCCTGACCCATAATGGGTTTAAATATATTATGATAATTAGAACCTAAAGTTCATATATTATGGTTTCTTTAATAATCACTAATGTCCTGAAACAAAGAAATTGACAATTTATTTTTGATTCTTCTTCTCAGTCGTGTCACTCACGGCAGAGTGGTCGTTGTCGTGAAATTTAATCAGAGGTTTTTGACATTTGTCACATGATATTTTGCCATTCATCTCTATAGTGTAGTCACGCAATGGATCGCCCAGACCAAATTGAATCTAAGAGGTCCATTTCAAGGGCTTTAATGCATTCTTATGCTTTCTATAATGCTTTGCAAGACTAGGTGTTCCAAAGAATTTCGTCGATGATATATTTATAATTTATTTCAACATATTTTGACTTTCAGCTACTGAATTCGTTGGACCTAAATATAGAGTCTTGACGAGCGCAACGTGCTCATCCATGTTCGCTGTCGGACTAGTGATTCTCGGAGGTGTATCCTGGGTAGTTCAACCGTGGCGGTATATGATAATGACTTTGCACATTCCTTGCTTCATTATTATCATTTACTACTGGGTCCTGTCAGAGAGCGTCAGGTGGCTACTGTCGAAGCAAAAGTTCGATGAGGCGAGAGTGGTACTGGAAAAAGCAGCGAAGATCAACAAGACGGAGATCAGTGAGAAATCGTTGCAGGGCCTGTTGACTCCACCTATCTCATCGGTACAGACGGAAAAAGTGAGTATTGAATTTGTAATAATAGTTGTTAGTACTTAGTAGGTATATGAGCACAACATTAGGCTTCACAATCCGAATTTCGAGTGGATCCACGATCAGTGGCAAGACTGGTATAATATCGATCCGTTATGAGTATGTAACGTTGTCAGGTTTTGTAACAGTCTAAATTAATTATAATAAAGCGGAAAAGTGTTTTCTTTGTTTGTTTCTCGCTATCTCTAGAATTGCCAGTCGGATTCGAAAAAATATTTTTGTATAAGATAGCCAGATTCATAGGGAATATAGTATAGGCTATCTAGCATTAGGCTATGCTTCCAAGCTAACCTTAAATATTGATTTTTATTAAGTAAGTCGGAAGAAACAGCGCACCTGAACTGCTTTATTTGCGTGCGCAGGCGTGATTACTTTGAGTCTAGCAGGCATGGTACTGATATATTTTCCTTACATCCTATAAGCGAAAATACAGTTACGCACATAATCCGTGCATTAAAGTCAAATGCAGTAGGCACTGACCGCATTGATTTAAAAATGATCACAGCAACTCTTCCCTTTACTGTTAAAGCCATCACTACTATAATAAATGCATCAATAGCTTCATCTATTGTTCCTAACCTGTGGAAAATTGCAGTTATAAAGCCTATTCCGAAAAAAAGCAACCCTACTGGCGTTCAAGACCTCAGGCCGATTAGTATACTTCCGTGTATTTCCAAAATATTGGAAAAAGCAGTATCACTTCAATTAATAGCTTATGTGGAAAAGTGTAACATTCTTCCTAAATTTCAATCAGGGTTTCGGAAAAAAAGAAGTACAACTACAGCTCTTCTAGATGTGGTAGACAATATACTTTCAGCTCAAGATCAAGGTATGGGTACCTTGTTGACCTTGTTAGATTTCTCGCGTGCTTTTGATACGATAAATATAACCCTGCTATTATCTAAATTAAAATATTTTGGTTTTGATATGGCTACTATTCAGTGGTTTCATAGTTTCCTCACTGATAGATTCCAATATGTGGAAATAGGGGGTGGAAGTAGGGATAAGCTTTCATCTTTTCTTATGCCGGTGGAGAGAGGTGTACCACAGGGATCAATTTTAGGGCCTTTGTTGTTCATTTTATACAGCTCTGACATCATTAAAATTATCAAGCACTGTAAATTCCATATATACGCTGACGATTTGCAATTATATTTGCACTGTTACCCACATGACACTGCAAAGGCAGCAAGCATGATGAATAATGACCTTGCTAGTGTAAGAGAATGGGCAGATGCCAACTGCTTGGTCTTAAATCCAACCAAGTCTAAGTTTATGGTTTTAGGATCAAAGAAACAAATTCTAGATATTACGCTACGGCAGCCATCGATCACAATAGCCAATGAGCCTATAGAATGCGTTTCAGAATCTCGTAATCTTGGTTTACTTATGGACTCATCTTTGCGATTTGAAAAACATGTCTTGGAGGCTACGCGCAATTGTATGTATAGACTGAAACTCTTATACAATATTCGCCCTTACATTAGCACTGATGTTAGAATATTGTTATGTGAATCTCTCATTCTCTCTAAACTTAACTACGCTGACGTTGTGTATGATTCTTGTATCCTTGCGAAAACTAAGCGACTAATACAGCGGGTTCAGAATGCCTGCGCGCGTTTTTGCTACCATATTCCGCCACGAAATCATGTTACGTCTTTTCTGAGTCAGGGAAAACTGTTGAAGATGGAAAGTAGGCGGCAGTTACACCTAGCTACACTTTTATTTGGTGTAATAAAAACCGGATTGCCAGAATATCTCTATGAAAAACTTGTTTGGTCGCGGGATCAGAACCGTTATGGCACCAGAGCTTCTAAGCACATGTTATGCACTCATCGGCATGCTACCACTTCCTTCCGAGGTAGTTTTAGGTTCGCTGCTACCCGATGCTGGAATGACCTGCCCCCTCCAATTCGCGAATTTAAAACTGTAAATATGTTTAGAATTCATTTTAAAAACATGTTGTTAACGGCACAGTGTTTATAGAATATTTTCAGAATTATTTATTTTTTGTGCTTTTTTCTATTATAAATAGCCTGCTTTTATATACAGTATAAATCATATATTGATTTGTATATTATTATGCACACTGGTATATTACATTTCTTTTGTTTATATATGCCATGCCCCCTTTACTTTACTTTATTTTATTTTATCTAATATTTAATATCTAATACATATTGAGCCTTAAGTAGTATTGAATTGTTATTGTTATTTATTTGTTTAATTTAGTATATTTTATTTTATTTAATCTAATTTTGGGCGCACCGTGACTTGCTCTGGGGTTCCAGCTGAAAATCAGCGCTGAGTGCCCCGTGGCACTTCAGCATTTATGCTGAGCTGGACGCCTTTTCGTAATGACTGGGCACGCTGCTAGACTATATTTAGTATTGTTGCAGTCAATATTGTTATTAATGTATTTGTTTGTTTTTTTTTATATGTATGTAGAATTTAGTTTTTCTTTTATGTACCGTTTTCTGCTTTTCTTTACAATATCTGTATGTATTGTGTATTTCCGTGTCTTGTCATTATGAATAAATGTTTCTTTCTTTCTTTCTTTCTTTCTTAATGGTTAGTGATACGTAAATACAATGTTCTACAAAAATAGTGCTCCTTAGTACATTTAAAAAATAGTCTGCGATACCATATGCCCATTTATTCGGTGTAGTGGCGCGAACGAGTCGTGTGAATTGTGACGCACAACCCTGGCCACCCGATAAAAATGTTGTATATACTGACTTCAGTATATATACTTATATATAATAATTAATTAATATTATAAGTTATCAATCAGCGACTTTTTTTAAAACTATACGCAGGTGTAACTATAGCTAGTCAACTTATAAATGTATTTGGAGAAATAATTTGCTACTAATTCCATTGAAAACAACTTAAAGACCTCTCTCTAAAGGATCATTCATGTTACAACAAGCCGGGCGTCCGCCGGGGCACGGTCAAACATCTATAGTATACTTTTGTATGAAGTAACTCATGCTACACCGGGCCGGGTTCATACAAAAGTATACTATAAATGTTTGATCATATCCCGGCCGGCGCCCAGGGCCAACACAAGCATCCTTACGTCTGCATATTGTAGTAGGTACTGCGGCCAACTCACCATAATATGACGGGTGAGATTGCCAATTCTGTCTTTAACTTTTTTTAATATTATTTTTATTTATAATATATATATATTATATTTATAGGTTTGGCGTAGTGGCCACAATCTCACCCAAGCGTGGCACGACACGCACTTAGCAAATATTTTTAAAACTTGTATTCTAGTATAGGCGCTGGATACCATTTTTATGAATTGTATTTTAAATTGTATTCTACTTCCTTTAATGAAATTATATTCGGATAATGCTTTTATTATTCTAACTTTTTTCAGTCTATAACAATAAGAAGCAAATTTACTTTTTGTGGTAAATAATGGCTGGTTGACCGCCATTTATGGATGGAATCGACTGTCCGGGTTGACTATTTTATCTTACAAATTATTATTATTACTCTTTTTCCTAGTTATGTATGAATCACCATTTATTTATCTTTAACAGGTCGATTCAGACAAACCTGGAGTGTTGGCCACCATATTCAAATCTCGGGTACTTCTTCGACGTGTCTGCACAACTCCCATTTGGTGGATCACCACAACCTTCATCTATTATGGACTCTCTATCAATTCGACGAGTCTTTCTGATACCATGTACCTAAACTTCATCCTTACATGTGCCATCGAGATTCCCGGCTTCTACACAGCTGTTCTTATCTTAGATAGGATCGGAAGGAAAGCGACCTTGTCCGGTGGATTTTTCTTCAGCGCTGCCTGTAATATCGCTTTTGCCTTCATTTCTGCCGGTAAGATTGATGTTATTATGATTAACAATATTTTTGTTCAAATCAAAAATTAAAAAGCTTGAGAAATTTGTCGTAAAATTGTAGTAGTTTATCTAATTGTGAGTAGAGTACAACACAATAACAATGGCGACACGGATGCGATGAACAGACGAGGAGTTAATACTTGTCTCAGGTGCGACTAAACTATTTTCAATAATACTAATATAACTTTTTGCTTACAGAGCTGACTGTCCTACGCCTCATCATATTCTTATTGGGAAAGTTCGGTATCTCAGTTGTCTTTACTTCATTGTACCTCTTCACATCGGAACTGTATCCAACGGAGTACCGGCACAGCCTTCTGGCTTTCTCCTCCATGGTTGGGCGCATTGGTTCTATCACAGCACCTCTGACACCTGCTTTGGTTAGTTTCCATTATTACATTGGTTGTATCAACACAACAAACACACAATCTAGCTGGTGTAAATGTACTCCTATATTTAAGTAATACACAAAGGTCATTGAATAGTTTGATGCATAGTGCGTTACTTATATGCGGTAATGCATATAATTCGGGACTGTTGGATATATGAAATCGCGAATCCGTCCTGAATAGACTAGCGCTGATTAAGTCTGCGTTTTCCTATGCTCAATAGCATGATATTTACATGCTGATATGTTAATTACAAGGCAATATATATTTTATATGATTGGTCTCCGTTCATAACCATGTTTTTGAGTTCAATTTATGTTAAATGATGACGATATAGGTCGACGGTGTGATGATATTTTCTTTATTTTACTAACCAAAATGAATATTATTAATATTGAATGAATATTTTATTTTACTATGATTATGAACTGATAAAGCAAGTTAAAGTAGACCCTGAAAGATTACAACACTGGGCGAATGGATAGTGACATAACAGTGTTTACAATCTCATTATTTTTAATTAACAGATGGAATACTGGGCTGGTATACCCTCAGTGATGTTTGGAGCAATGGGCTTCATCTCTGGAGCTTTGGTCCTCACACAACCGGAGACTCTTGGCACTAAGATGCCCGACACACTCGCCGAGGCGGAAGCGCTCGGCAAGCCTGAGTCGAAACTTCAGCGTGTCAGTTGATCTGCGGACAATCTTTACATGCATTTAGTTCTTCTATCTCATTTTTATAATGTACCTTATGAACAAATTTATTAGAATGTTTGTTTTAATCAATCTTATTTGATATTTATTTTGTTTGTATATTATTAATATCTATACTTTTAATAAAACAAGAAAGAGTCGAAATCTGTACAATGTAGATATTTGAGAAAAAATACTACGGTGGGGGGTATATTAGAATCATGTTTTTTTTTTCGATCTTACTATACTGTTATCCTTAGTGGCCTTGGAGCCTTTACGGATTTTATAGCTTCACCGGGCTTGGAGAATCATATATAGAAAACATTTCGAAAATTTTGTGTGTCTATCTGTTAGTTTGTACGCCAATCACGCAACAACTACAGGACCGAATTTGATGTAATTTGGCATGATTGTAGTTTATAGTCTTTAGATACATTTTTACATGTATGAACATTTGTATGGTCTATAAATTACGTGTAAATATATAATGAAATGAAGTTAAATTATGCGAAATAATCAAAATTATTTTATATTCACGCAATAGAAATAAACTGGCTTGTTTTTCTATATTTTGTTCTAAAATTCTACGACAGGTAATTTTTTCGCTATCAAGAAAATAAATCATACTATAATGCGCCATAATTCATTTGATATTAATGGTTAATAAATATGAAATTATTAACTTAGCATTTCCTAAAAGATTGAAAGCCCTTAATTTTTTATATTGAACTACTCATCTTCTGTATAATTTCAGTTGATATCTAAAATTATTTTACTTGGGTATTTTCAAAGGGCCTTTGATTAATTGCGTTACGATATACGATGTTAATTAAATTTTGCGTTTGAAATTAACGTGACTTTAACTTTCGGATGGTATTACATTTGCGTAAAATATCTGGTAGAATATTCCATTACACAGATTATTTCTCCCACTGCTTTAGTTTTGTCCAGCTTGGTAAGTCATTAATAGAGATTAAAATTAATAACGGTCATAATGGATCCTTGAGGGATACCTACCCTTTACTTTTCCAACTTTACGTCGTTAACATTAACTAAGTATAGAATGACGTCGTTAAGTTAAGGTGAAGATAAGGTAAATATTACGGTACTAATATTACGGTTCACAGATGTATTTTCCAGACATTTTGAATAAATATACTAGCTTTTAGTAACAGGTTATAAGTGACTGTTAGATTATTTACAATTGCAAATTTATTGCCACCCTTAAGAAAATTGGTAAGGACTAAGCAAATGTCCGATTTTCGGTGCGTCACTCTGCAAACAACTGACAGGCTTTTTGTATATTAGAAAGTTGTGGATCCGCAGTTAACACAAATAGATAGCTACATGACAGTACTCACTAATTAATATGGACTCATTTTCAAATGTGCCCCAAACTCTTAGTTTATCTTTATCTGACCATATATCTTTAGTATGTTAATGGTCAACTACTGGTGTTCTTCCTTTATTTGATTTCTGTTATTTAATTAAATAGTCATTAAATTATTTTCTTAAAATATTTTTATTTTAATTTATGCACCCATCGCGTAGTACATTATGGTCCGCGTAAAGCACCGACAAGAAACTTGAATTGTACATTGATCCGATTTAATTTGGGATTATTACCTTAGAAGTGCATTTCAGTATTAGCTTCACCAAATTTCTCATTGTTAGTAATGTTATCGCATAGTTAAGTCGGCCCTATATGCACTGTTAAACGCTGGTGAACAAACGAAGTAATTTATAATAACAGCGGGCGTTAGATAGAGAACAATTGCGCTCGAATCGGTAGCAACTACCGTAACAAAATTTATGCCGAAGCGAGTGATATTCTAATGTTGATCGAAAATGTAACATCTAGTGTCATGATTATTTAGCAATTTGGTCTCCTGCGTGAACAATAATACACAATTACGTAACCTTCATTTATCTTCTTACAGAACAAATCTTCATCTCTAGGAACAGATCGAGAATTAATTAGCTTTTCATTGGAAGTCAGTGATCTTTTTGAACTAAATTTACTTAGTTACCGGTACTTACTGGTATTTGCATAGTTGTACCAATAATGAAAAGCAAGACGTATTCTTATCGTGATGTGTGCAATCAATCAAACATTTTAACGTACATTATATTATAGTATCTTATTGAAGAAGTGTGACTACAATAACAAAAAAAAACAATGATTAATTAAATTGTCAAAAACAGTTTGTGCGTTTGTGTAATTTAATAATAAACAAAACGCTTGCCAAAAAATAGTTCGAATTTAAGGCATGACCAAGTGTACCGGTGAATTATAAAGCGTATAAATTCTGAAAACAAATACAAGCATTATAAAATCATTAACTTTGTCTCAGAAAGAAGTAAAATTATATTTACGCTAGGTTTCATATACAAAGGCAGAGAGAGTGCGATTGTTGTTAGAGAATTTTGTTCATTCGGTATTGCATTAAACAAGACGTAACATACGTAATATTATATTTATTTTAACGTACCAGTTGCCTATCCATATCAAAATGAAACATGGCGCTTAAAAGAACTGCTAATATATTTTCTGTAGGCACTTGAGTAATAAGTAATGCTACATCCAGTTCAACATATACCGATTGTGGAAGTCAAATTAAGTTAATTGCATGGTGGCAGGGCTTTTTCTAATGCTCGCCTGGCTGTTGAAAATCTGTCGCCAAGTACCTATATGTGTTCCGGCAGCTACACTTGAGAACCAGTCTTTCACTACGCTTAGCGTGTTACCATCTTGAGCCACATTTGACAATGTTAATATCAGGTGTGACTGAGGCCACACCGCAGGCCACACCGCCAAACCTACAACAATTAAAAAAAGCGGAAGAATGTTTGAAGTGTTATATCTGCAATTATAAATTTGATTTAGGTTGTGCTAACCTCACTATTAAACAGTTTCCTTCGATGTCTTAAGGCAGGAATCATAATTGGAAATGCACTACTTGTCGCTGCATAGAGGCTAAAATGAATAATATAAATCTCTCGATCCGCCTTCCTCATGCATCTCAGAAGACCACAAATGTGACATTTGATGCATTTGGCACAATAATATCAATATACATTGTAAATCGACGTAATAATATATATGTATATATTAATGTTTACAGAGACCGGGTTAAACTCTAGTATTAATAACAACGAATTTATAGATGACAGATATATTGTATATCGCAGAGATCGGTTATGTACTAATAATATTGGTAATAATACTAAGAAAGACGGTGAGGATATATTGATAGCAGTGTCTCGGAATATTAGATCGGTTCACCTTGTCTGCTGGTTGAGTAGTTGTGAGGATTTATGGGTTATGATCGAAGCCCATCTTGGTATTATACAAATAAAATTGCCATTTGCACTGTTTATTTACCGCTTCCGGTCAAATTTGATAAAAATTTATGTTGTGATTATAGCTGGTGAATTTAATTTGTCATTCATAAAGCAGTCTAAAACTGTGAATAATGTGAGTAATCAAATTTAATATTCAATTTTATCCAACTATGGTGATGTATTAGGGTATGCATTCGTTGGTTTTCTGTTGATTTCTAATATACATCAATTTAATAATACTTGTAATGAAGTTGACCGAACATCAGATTTTGTTATTAGTACAATTGATATTGAGGTGGCATTTGATATTATAAGTACATTAAATCTCAAACATTCTCCTTTATCATTAAAAATCCCGATAAAAAAGGAACACATCTTGATTTCGTTACCACTACAGGTTTAAGCTTTTAATTACAATGATGTCAAATCATATTTGTAGAAGATTGATTGAAAACGCTTTTGATGGCTGAGGAAATGTTGATGATATGACCGCATTGTTTTACTCAATTCTAAAGATGCCATTATAAACTTTGCTTCCATAAAGAAATTTAATAAAACCAAATTCCTGCCTTGGTTCAATATTAAACTTATTAAGATACTCACTTAGAAATAAAATTGAGAACTTACATTAAAATGTTTAAAAATCCTAGGGATGGCATTAAGTTGGAATATTGGTTGTCGCAAAATGCTGAGTATATTTCTGGAATTGAAAAAGATATAGCAAAAACCCCAAAAACCTGGGGATTTTTGAAGAATAACAACAAAATGGATCATAGTTTCCTAGTGAAATACACTTAGATGAACGAAAAGAGGGATCTGGACTGTAAATGAGCTATCTGTTTGATGTTTATTTATTAAGCACATCAGTTATTACCCATAGCATACCCTGATTACCATATCAAGTTAACGATTATGGTTCTAATAGTTTTATCAAAATAATGATAGTTAAAGTTTACGGAGCATCAAATCATTAAAAAAACAGCTTGACGTACAAAAAAGACCAGGAACCGATGGAGTACCGCCATCATTTATTAAGCGTTGTGGGTCTGCGCTTACATAATATCGTTCGTCAAAAAGTTCGGTGTCAAAAACATAGGACTTGAGCCAAGTTTCAGAAAGGCATATTGTGTCAAAATCATTGCTCAACACATTTCAATATACTTCTGTTATTTTAGTATCAATTTCGATAAATTTCGATAATTAACCTTACTCTTAAACAACGAAATTGTACAATTCCATTCAAATAAATTCCATATATATATATTACGCATAAAAATCTTGCCTCAGCGTATCCACGCTTATGTGAACTGAAGTTCCTTGCCCTTTTGTCTGGCTGCTGCGTGTAAAGATTTATTTTCGGATGAGAGATGTTCTGTGATATATACAGGTGAAGATTTGGTGCCCCCAATTCCTAGATCACAAGACTGTAATTTATTTTTTGGATAAATTTAGTTGGCAACAAGCTCCACGGGTGCCTAAGAGGCCGAATTACCGTAGTTGCAATTAAGTCGCGATTTGACAAATACCCTATCCGTTATTCGATCTAAACTAACTATACTTAATATACACGTTTTTTTTCCTCTGGGAAGTGGGAAGAAACCTGTGTATTTATTAATCTGTCAACCTTTTTCTCATTTCACCCCAATATATATAAAAGTGTGCGTTTGGTCCGTTTAAAATTGTGTTTAAAAGGTGAACCTTACTTTACTGCCAAAGAAACTTGAAAATTCAGCAATACGTGGGAGCCTTTTAAAGTTGGTTTCAGTCGTATATGAGGTAACAAGTAGAAGCTGTTGTGGGCTATCTATTTCAGGAGTAATCTGCGATTTCTGGTATGACACAGGGTTCCATACGATTTGGGACCAATTTATTAATTTTATTTATTTATGATATAAATCAACATATAAATATTGGAATTACAAACTATTCGCGGATGATTTTAAAATATATAAAACTGTTAATTCTGCTGTAGATTGTGTTTTCATCCATTTGTGTAGTAATACTCGTAATATAATGTTTTTGAATGTTGTTGTTTTATTAAATATATGAGAAACAAAGAAACAATTGATAGAAATTATATATGTAGGCGCAAATAGTCAAAACATGTTTGAATGACGTGTTCAACTTGTTTCGGATACATGTTTGAATAACGTCTTCGGCTTGTTTCGGAAAAACTCGACTACTATCGAAGAAATCCATATAAATACGACCGACATTTTCGGCAAGAGACTTTTTAGTCAGATCGCGACTTTTTCGCATATTCGGCAATAGCCCAAGCCGAGGTTCGGCCACTTTGACACCTTTGGAGCTTGTTGTGCCATGCTTTCGTGGCTGAATGCCTTCAGCCCCAAGCCAGGTGAAACTGTAAAAGCCGTCTGAGGCTCAGGCCTCTTATAGCAAACAGTGTAGTCAATTCGAAAAAAGGGCGACAAGATACATTCTCGCTCGAACTGTCGGCTAGTGAAGACCTCAGTTATTATGCTATCCTGAGATTGCACGAGGCTGGAAAAATAATCAGCTCATTCTATCGAGGCTCAAAAGAAAGAAGGCGCAAGTACCGCCTAAGTTCAGGCGCCGCGAAGGTCCATGTGCGTTAATGTGTTTATATACATAGTTGAAATTAATAGCGAATACAAAGATCTACGACTACTACTATAAAAATAGAAAAATAAAAATAGAAAATAAACTATAAAAATAGTTTCTAGTTTAACACAATAAAGAGATACAGTCCTACATAATAAAAGTGTAAAACTCGCACTCAGTGATCAATTATTAAAACCTATAGGGTACTTCCCGCAGGCTTCTACAGTTTTGAAATTTGTAATCCCGTGCAACAAAATTAATGGATAATGGTTTCACGTATAAATTTGAAATTAATATCCTATGATCTCACATTGAAGGAAAAAATATATATTCTAGTTAACATAATAAAGAGATTTCAGCCCTTCATAGCACACTGTTAGCTATGCTTCTGTTAACAAATAAAATAAAATAAATGTTTGGTCGCTAAAGCCTCATGAAATATTGTGACACCGGGCCATTCGCTGTCGTAAAGATGAAAATGGACATTGGAGCCGATAAGGAACTGGCATGGATCCGTTACACTCTGTGTCTCCTCTAAAGGGTTCTGTGGAATTGTTACTCGTCTGAGCTTACAAAGAAAATCTGTTACAATAATTTCTGTATCATCAATTGAATGATAAAAAATATGTCATTGAAGCGAATTATTGTATTTAATTTGGATTATATATGGCTAGGTCAAGTCTAATCCTATTTCGATAACTTTGGTATTAATGAACTAGTAAACAAATAAAATCGTAAATATTAAGCTATTCTGAGATAAGCTCGTGTGCTCGTAGACTGCGCTTATTTATATCTGTGTAATTAAACAAATTCATTAGGATTTAAGATCTAACTATGAGATGTAACATCTCAATTTTATCTGGGCAAGGTACATTTCGCAAGGCTCTCTGGAGGCTCAAAAGGATCGATTTCATATAGAGATTTTTTGTATTATTAATAAAAGTGCAAAAAATATTAATTGAAGTAATATTAATAACCAACTGTTAAGCATTAAAGAAAATCGTAATGGGCAACTTAATGAGTGTTAGCTAGCTTAAACTAGACTCGCTTCGTATAAAAAATATCAATCGAAAAATGATTCGAATCCGAGGTGAATATCATTGAAAGTAAAAGTTACTTGGAACAGAGACATTTAGTAACAGCTATAAGAATATGAAGCGCCTTGTGATTGCAGGTATTGAGAGTGAGAAAAAAAACTTATTTCTGCCAACATACAAACAATAATATTAAAAATTCAAAACAGCTTTGGAAATATCTTAAAACGACTGTCCTGCCTAATAAGACGAAAGCCACAGAAGTTCCACCACAATTTGATAATCCGGACATTATTATCTCACATTCTTTTTGTACCTGGCAAGGATAGTGTTCCTGTCCCGCAGTTAATCCGCTATAAACATCATAGGTTTAGCTCCGCAACCTTTTCTATGAATCCCATAAGTGAAGAAACAATACTGTCCATCATTAAGAGTTTAAAATCAAACGGTGTTGATGGTGTCTCCTTGGATATGTTGTTGATGACTCTACCTCCATCCCTAAATGCGATTACTGCAATAGTTAACAATTCCATTAAAAGTGGAATTTTTCGCGATACTTGGAAAGTAGCTGTTGTAAAGCTAATCCCTAAGAACAACAATCCTTCCACACTGAAAGACTTACGGCCAATCAGCCCACTACCCTGTTTATCCAAAGTTTTGGAAAATGCTGTGAGCATGCAACTCATGGAGTATCTAGAGAAGAGTGTTATTGTTCCTCAGGCTCAGTCTGGCTTCCGCAAAGGACATAGTACCGCTACTGCTCTCCTTGATGTTGTAGATAACTTGCATGACGCTTAAGACAAAGGGATGAGCAGTATACTTATACTTTTAGACTTCTCGTGAGCATTCGAATTTATAAATATATTACTAATTTTGTCAAAGCTTGTATTTTATGTATTCGATGCTTCCTCTGTCAATTGGTCTCGTAGTTTTCTATTTAATAGATACCAGTATTTTAAATTACCTTTATTAAATGAGTCTACTGTACAGTCATTTTCTCATTAAGTATTGCAAATATCACCTTTATGTTGATGATCTGCAGTTGTACCTGTCATTTCTTCCGTCTAATTTAGACGATGTTGTTACAAGAATAAACTTTGATTTAGCAAATATATCTCACTGGTGCACTTCACATACATTAGTCATTTATCCTCAAAAATCTAAATATGTGGTAATTGAAAGTAAGCGAAATATTGTCAGGCTTAGTAATATGACAAATAACATATTAGTAGATGGCGAGGCTGTTGAGCGCGTCACGGAAACTATACTTAACTGTTTAATGGTTGATAGCAACTTACTTTTTGAGAAGCATGTAGCAGAATGTATAAGAAACTGCTTTTTTTCGCCTGAAATTATTATACAAAATAAGCCCTATCTTAACCAAAGAAGTCAGGATAAATATTTATGAGTCCCTTATTATTTCCAGGCTTAACTATTGTGATGTGGTGTATGGTCCTTGCTTGCTTAAAAGAACAGAGAAAATAATTCAGCGTATTCAAAATGCTTGTGCACGTTTCTGTTTAGATGTTTCACCACGTTCACATATAATTCCATATTTAAACTCCTCTAACTTATTGAAAATGACGGCACGAAGAAGACTGCACCTTGGAGTGCTTTTGTTTGGAATTATTAATAAACAAAGACCAAATTATCTATACATAAAGCTGGTTTGGGCAGAGTCTCAGTCTAGATTCTCAAGAAGAACCTGTAGCTATATGCTTAATACTCTGAAGCACCGATCCATGGCTTTCCGAGGTTCATTTAAGTTTGCAGCGTCATAATGCTGGAATGATGTGACGCCACCAGTGCGTGATTTAAAGACAGTCTAAACTTCCAGAGCAACGTTTAGAATTTGTTTGTTACAGGACCAGATTTGTAGCCCAGTGTGACCACGAGTAAAAGTGTGAAAATACCTTCCTCTCGCTCTCCAATGCAATTTCTACTAACTCTTCCTTTTATATATGTATAAATGTATTTCTGTTTTGTTATTTATTATTATTTTTATATCTTTTTTGTTGGTGTTATTTTTTTATTGGTGACCGTGACTTCGGTTTAGGAGGCCCAGTAATAATACCAGCGCTGCACTTATTCAATGTAGCAAACGTGCTGAGACCTGGGACCTGTTTATTCCCACACAACATGATACTTATTGTTATGTTTTAGTAGTGTTTGTTTTATACTGGTATCTCTTTATACATAATTATGTTTGTGTTGTGTGATGGGTAAATAAATAAATTCTTTCTTCTTTCTTATATAGATAAAACTGCCAAGGCTGGAAGACTGGCTACCCTAGCTCCCTCTCGGTTCAATAGTAGGACTTACTACCACTGCGCCATGAGGTCTGTCCATGGACTACACCATTTGCGTTTTAACTGCTTCTAAACATACGAACAAAATGATATAAATATTCACATATTGTATTAAATGACATGATAGGTACTTGTTTAAATCGAGTACCTAAGATAAAACACGACAGCTTATTAGATATCTGTCAGTGAATAAATTGTTTTAACTACATGTACTAATTGACAAAATATATCATAACAATTATTATCTTCAGAACACGATATCCATAAATCAAACTAAATTGTCGAAGGTAATATTTGTTAATTAGTAAATTCTTACTTCGACGATTATAGCCCTTATCATAAATACAAGTAATTATAATAATAATCCTCAACCTTTACCCGATTATCTGATAGCACGGCAACGACACCTCAGTTATATAGGATCTTCATTACATCGGTGGTGGACATCGAACCTGCCAGTTACCAGATCCACAAAATAATTAAAAAAATGGCAGACAATGAAAAGGACATCGAAGCAACCTATAGTAATGGAAGAAAAGGTAGCGTTACCGCGAAACCGATAGACCTGGACTATGTGCTGGTCAACGAGCTCGGACAGTTCGGGAGGTTCCAGCTGATGAACATCCTCCTGGTTGCTGTACCCCTCATCATGTCAGCTTTCATGAGCGAGTTTATTTTCTCCGCTGCAGCGATACCTCATAGGTTAGTTAGAAATGTAATACTTCTTTTATAATAATAATATCAGTCTGTGAACTGCTGGGCAAGGATTCTCTTCCCAAGGGAAGGGCAAGGGCTTAACCACCACGCCAGCCCACGAGGCATTGGCGATTTCAAACACCGAGAAATCAGCAGTTCTATATTGTTCCCACATACAGTGGTACTACAAGAACATTTCTCAGGCGTTCAGGTTTCCTCACGATGTTTTCATTCCCCGTCAGCCGATCGTGTTAGCAATTTCAATTAGTAAATATACGCAAATTCCGGAAAATCCGTTTGTACGTACATACGGAGGTTCTAACATATGGGCATCGAATCGATATTCCGCCTGTCTAAACCACTAGACCTCACCACCACTTATATTTACACATTTATATTACATATTTGTTTTCATTCTATTTTATTATGTACTACATGTGCCCGCGACTCTGCTCGCGTGGACTACTAGCTAGTTTTTGCGGAACCCTTATCATTTTTCTAAAATAAAAGTAATTTAAGTTCTTCCTTATAAAGTCCCCTCAAAATTGGTCCAACCGTTTTGGAGATTACCAGGAACAAACAGACAGACAGAAAAAAATAATATGGGTTTTTGATATAGGTACAGTGTATACTTTCACAAGCATTTAGTAAAAAGCTGTTATTTTCACATTACAAACAGGCACTTCAATTTTATTATATGTATAGAGTAGCTGTGCTCGCGGCTTCGCTCGCGTGTACTACAATATGCTGACGGTAGAGCGCACGCGCGAATCGTGCTGCCCCAAAAATGCTTATTGTGGGTGATCCGTAGAATATGGTATCGGTGACTTTTTGTAGGTCTTTTTAATATCTACAATCATGTAGTACATTATTTTGTTATATCTCATATGGTTTACTCAGCGTAAGTCCCAAAAGCGCCTTTTTTCCCGAATTGTTTCACCGTTATCGTCACTGCTTATTTCCTATGTTACGAAAATATATCCTATAACTTTCTTTAAATTAATCGTCAAACCAAGTAAATCTGATTAGTGGTTTTCGAGTGAAAAGAATATAAATCGACAGACAGACAGACAGATATATAATATCATATATACAATTCATGCATAATATAAATAAAAAGATTACCGACATCTACTAGTTTAATACATTCAGTCAAAAAAGTATCGGGAACGGATGATTTGTTTATGGTTCCAAATTATTATTAATTTTTTTTGTTAGATTGGTATACTCTTTTTCATTTTGGCGCGGAGTTTGAGTTGCATCTGCCATTTAGATTAAATACAGTGCTGTTTTTAGTTAGATCATATCTAGTGTGTATTGCGAATTTCATAATGGACAAAAACATCGAACAAAGAGCTTATCTTAAATTTTGCATCGCCAATGGAATTTCGTTTTCGGAGACACTGAAAATGTTAAAGAAGGCTTATGGTGAATCGACTTTATCAAAAACACGTGCTTATGAGTGGTACAAAGCGTTCACAAGCGGTCGTGACATGCTGGAAGATTTGCCACGCCCTGGTAGGCCGTCAACGTCTTCAACTGAAGTTAATATCGCAAAAGTGAAAGAAATAATGACTGAAAATCCTCATTCAAGTTTGAGAGAAATAGCCGCTGAACTTTCTATGTCTCACGAATTGATCCATATCATTTTAAATAATCACTTGGGTATGAAACATGTTGCCGCTCGGCTAGTCCCATTTTCTCCAAAAATTCAATCGCATAAGGGTCGCTGAGGACAAGCTAGAACGAGTCAATTCCGACTCAACATTCATGAATCGCCTTGTTACTGGTGACGAGATGTGGGTTTACGAGTTTGAGATGCAAACTAGTCAACAAGCTTCGGAATGGCGCCTTCCAGGTTCATTTGGAACCGAAAAAACCACGCCAAAGTCGATCAAAAGACAACGTTATGTTGACTGTTTTCTTTGACTATCGCGGTGTTGTGCACTCGGAGCTCTTACCGGAACGTCAAATGATAAATAAAGTATATTATTTGAGCGTTATGCGGCGTTTAAGAGAGCAAATTCGACAAAAAAGACCAGATTTGTGAAAAGAAAAATCTTGGATTTTGACAACAACCTTAGGGTTGATATTCCAGCAGTGCGCACGAAGCGTTTTGCCTGTACATTTATCATGGGCACCGCTAAAGAGTATTTCCCGATAATTACAACCTGGGTATCTTCATGTCACGGGTGAATAGGTATCTTCTAGGCAAGCTTGCTCCATCGTAGACCACATCATATGTAATGGTCACACAAAAACACGAGGTAATGGTCAAACGAAGCCTATTTATGGTAAAAAAACTATATTTATTCTAATATAATATAATAAAGCAGAAGAGTTTTTTTATTTGTTTAAACACGCTAATCTCTAGAGCTAACAGTCGGATTCAAAAAAATATTTTTGTATATGATTCAGATACACGTGGAATAGTATGGGCTATCTAGAATTAGACTACACCTCTCAGCTAGCCTTAAATATTGATTTTTGTTTAATAAGTCGGAATTAATAGCACACCCTAACTGCTTTATCCGCGCGTGCTTGCGTAATGGTTAGTGATACGTAAATACAATGTTGTACTAAAATATTGCTCATTAGTACGTTTAAAAAAAAGTCCGCGGTACTATGTCCCTATCTCATATACATAAGACACATTTTTTTTTTTTAATTAAAAATTGAACTGTTAGTTGTGGGCATTATTATGAGGCATAGCATATAATTCCTTACGAACGAATAATAGAACTTGGAGATCTCAGCTTCTTTATCGATGAAAACAATTACCGTCATTTCTGCAGAACTTGGCCCCTTGTTCACATTTATGTTTTTGTCCGTGTATAAAACGACTGGTTCTTTACTTTTATAATTTATTGTTAACACTGTTTGACAGACACGTATACATCGCCGTAGTAGGATATGAAGAGAGAGTGTGCAGTGTTGGAACTGTACAAAAAAGTGTTTATTATCTATGAATCTGGAAAAGTCGGGTTTGTAAAAAAGTGTGGAGTGCTTTCGACGAGTACTTATATTTTAATGATAACACTATGAATAGCTAGAATTATACACTAGCAATATCAAGATTATGAAAATATACTTTTTTTGATCAGCTATACTTGACCCCGTCAGGACTTGGTGCGAAGGCGCTCCGTCACCAGCCTTATCTGTTCTTCTGTAACGAGAGGGGATTCCCAGTCAGAGTTTGAAGGAGCTTCCCATCCTCAGTCCTTGGACCGGCTTATGACTATTTGCAAGGACTTCTTACATCCCCTGTAAGCACTATATAGACGGCCTCCTCTTCAGGGTTTTGGACGCGCCATCGGCGGTTATGGCCATACAGCTGCCGCGCCGCGGATCAAGCTGCCAAAAGATCGCCAAAATCTCGCGTGATCACCAAAGCAAATTGTTGCCAATTGAAATTGCTTTTGAAGATCTCTGACCTTCAACAACTTTATTTAAATAAAATTATAATCTTATTAGATAATATAGTGTCTAGATTAATTTGTTGTTTATCATAACTTCGTATTAAAATCCTCGTATGTTTTGATATGAAGGTGAAATCAGTCCGTGTGTTATAACATTGTTATCATTAATCATTCGTTGGTATCAAACCTGTGACATCCGATTTTTTTTATAAGATTTTATAATCATCAATCTACGAAAACATCATTTACTGATATTATTTTGCTTTTTTTATTCTGTTATCCACAGACGTCAGTATAATCATAATCGGTTTATTGTGAAAGCAAGTGATAATAAAACCGTATCATTAATTGCAATTATCTTAATTCGGTATTAGTTAAGCGTAAACATTGATCAATCAATATAATCGCAGCAAACGCACGCGGTGAGTGAATTCAGAAAGGGTGAGTCGATGTGAATCTGGCAAAGAGCGTAACCGAATTCTTTTCTAGTAAAGCTTTGAGGTGAATTTCAGTTCATTCCAACAGCATCAGCATCAGCTCTTTAACGAACTCATCCATTCGACAACATGCAATACCTAGGAGTAGTCCTGAATAAATATCTCAGCTTTAAAATCCTAAACGTATAAGAAATCGGGCTGCCTTCCTATTAGGTCGCCTGCCCATTATAGGAATACAAATTAAATTTTTCGTTGCTAATTACGTAACAATATACAAGAATTGCATCAGATCGATCATTACTTATACTAGTATAGTTTTTTTCACATGTATTACAAAAATAATTAACCAAGTTCAAGTATTACACACATACAAGTATTCAGTAAATGGTGGCACACTCTGACGCTGCGTCGGAGGAAAGTGGTGTTAATCCTAAATTGTGATTTTAAATTGCTATTACAGAAAACATCATGATGAATCTATCCACCCATGATACATTAGGGTAGTACGTAGTCTAGTGCTTGCATGCCTAACTACTATCCTCACGCTGAAAATATAATATATTGCCAAGCATATATCGAAATCAGATCAGATCATGATCAAAATTTCAGATCAAATGCACATAACATTAACAAATACATCAGATGAATTAAACCATGATTGAAAACTAGCTATTTTTTTCCTTTATTACTGAGGATAATAAAAAAGTCTATTTACATTAGTACTATAGCAAACGAAATTTTATGAACCAGGTTTTTGTTTATGAAAATTTACTAAAACAAATTTAATTGTCGCAGATGTCGAGTACCAGAATGCGGGGAGATCAGCAAGAGATCCGAATTTGAGCCTGAATGGTTGTCAAACGCCATCCCACAAACTGCCTCAGGCTTTGCAAGTTGCCAGCGTTTTGAACCAGTTGATGGTGCTAACGGGACTTTAGACTACTGCCCCGCTGAACTATTCCAGAACAACACTTTTGATTGTGATAGCTTCGTCTACGCCAGAGACAACTCAGTAGTATATGATGTGAGATTTTTTGCATGATATACCATTTCATAGCAACTATATTGGAAGTGTACGCACGAAGTTTGCTTAATTTGTATCGTTTCTAATTAAAAGTACATAAATTCTTGTATAGGATATAAAAGATATCGCTAGCCACGATAATTCCTTACCTCATTTTCATGTAGTATTTCTCTTTAGTAACTAGTATAAGAGAGATACTCTAAAACTTTCTACAGTTCGATATATTAAGTTTAGTTTTGCACTATGGAATTCGAAATTTGTACCTTAATACCATAATAGTTTTCTGCAATTTGTCATGCTAATCTACACACATCTTCAACATGAGATAGGAGGAGAAAGACAAACATTACTAAATTTTGTTTCATTTTATAGTTCGATCTAGGTTGTCAAGAATGGCTTCGAGCCTTAGCTGGTACTCTTAACAGTGTCGGCACACTGCTTGTCCTGCCCATCACCGGTTACGTTTCTGACCGCTTCGGCAGACGCATCGCACTCGTCGTCAGCGTGTTCAACATGGCACTGTTCGGACTCATCAGAGCTTTCTCCGTCAACTACCCGATGTACCTTGCCTTTCAACTACTTCAGACCACGCTAGGAGCAGGAACATTTAGTTCTGCTTACATTTTCGGTCAGTTTTATTATAAATACAAAAACGAATTAGCTCCTATTGTTTTCAAAATATTTTTTTTAAGTTAAGTGGAAATCATTTCAATGTAATTTCGATTTTTAAAATATAATTAATACAGATTAATAACAACAGTATCACTCAACATTTCTGATTTAGATTTCAAAACAAAGTTACTTGTTAAATGTTGGTTAACATTTGGAGAAACTGGAAATTGACAAAAATATTTTTCCTATCTTGCATGAACAATATGATCAGCCGGACACCATAGTTATACGACCGATAAGAATTAACGCAAATTTTATTAAACGCCGTTACCTAATAGTAATGTTATCTCTTCCAGCCGCTGAATTCGTGGGACCTAAGTATAGAGTAGTCACTAGTGCAACATGTACATCAATGTTTGCTGTCGGCCAAGTTATCCTAGGAAGCTTAGCCTGGGTGATTCAACCATGGCGACATCTTATAATGGTTCTCACTATCCCTTGCTTTCTAATTGTCACTTACTACTGGATATTATCGGAGAGCGTCAGATGGCTTTTGTCGCAACAGAGATATGATGAAGCCAGATTAGTGCTGGAAAAAGCCGCAAGGATAAACAAGAAGCAGATCAGTGAGAAGTCGATGGAGGCACTGTTGACTCCACCAACACCACCAGCACAGACTGTTATGGTAAGCAGCTTCTTCTTATGGTCGTCATTGAAATAAGTTTTAATGAAATGATCAAGATAATTAGCATTACCTGAAAGTAAAGAAATAGGTCGCTGGTGTTCAAAGGGTACTGCCAATTTGTAGTTGTTTTAATATACAAATAAACATTATTCAGTTTAGACCCTAAAATTTAGTTTGGTTAAGAATTTAAAGTTAAAATTTACTTGCAATCTTCTTATCGGCTTCTTTTAAAATCACTTGAGGCGATCATAGTGACAATTTATTTATTTTTTACTAGGAAGAAACAGCTAAACCTGGATTGATAAGTGCCATCTTTAAATCCCGGGTACTTCTTCGACGTGTCTGCACTACACCCATTTGGTGGATCACTACAACCTTCGTCTACTACGGACTCTCTATCAACTCGACGAGTCTTTCTGATACTATGTACCTAAATTACATACTGACTTGTGCCGTCGAGATTCCTGGTTTCTATACAGCCGTCCTGATCTTAGATAGAATTGGAAGGAAGGCGACTTTATCTGGTGGATTTATATTTAGCGCCTGTTGCAATATTGCTTTTGTTTTCATTCCCGACGGTAAGTTTTTTTTTTCAATGACATTCGATACTTTTTATGGTTCCGAATTCAAAAGGAGTTTCGGTATGTCCGTATGTCTGTCCTCGACTTAGCTCAGAGATTCATAGTACTAGTAAGCTATAATTTGGTATAGGTATACATATTAATAACGCAGTCAAAGTAGTAACCTAGAAAAAAAAATGTTTAGGGTACCTCCCCTACACGTTAAATGGGACTGTTTTTTTTTCTAGCCTATCACATCGTATGGAGTGTCGTTGGATAGGTCATTCAATTCAAGGATCCGGATGCGAAATATTAAACATTAAAGTGCTAATTTTTTTTAGAATCAAGTGTACCCCCGCCAGCTAAATTGTAGTTTTTGGATATGTGAAAAAAAATTATGATAGTAGTATACTACTACCACTTTATTAATAACTATATATATTTCTCAAAGGCACACAGATCTAGCTTATGCTAAATATTATTTATTTAGCGGTATTTTGCTTTATTTAGCATCGTCTTGCAGCATCAACTTGCAGCACCAACCTGGCCTTGAGCTCCGGCTTGCAGCATTATTTTTAGCTTTGAGAACGGCTAGCATAAAGATTTACTTTTAGATTTTATATTTATATACAATAAAGTTAAAAAGAAAACTATCAGAGGTAAGTAGGCTTTACAAGTTAACGAGTGTCAATCAACTTATAAAATGTATTTGGAAAAGTAATTTCGTACAAATTCCATTGGAAACAACTCAAAGACCCCTCTCTAAAGGATAATTCATGTTACACCAAGCCGGGCACCGGCCAGGACACGGTCAAACATCTATAGTATACTTTTGTATGAAGTAATTAATGCTACTCCGAGCCGGGCGCCGGCCGGGACAAGTCGGAGAATCATGTCGATGTGACTATGTAATCCATACATAATGACTTAGTATTCGTACTATTAACCCGCACTATTGACTGGGCGCGATAACAGAGCTCTATTTATTTTTCTAAAATAAAAGTAGCTTACATTATTCCTTATAACATCAGCTATCTATCTGTTAAAATCGGTCCAATCGTTTTGGAGATTAGCCGAATTAACAGACAGACAAAAATTAAAAAAAAAAATTGTTATGGGTAGCGTGTATACTTTCATATACTTTGAATAAAAATTTGTTATTTTTAGATTACAATTGTATTATACGAGTGGTTACGTTCTATTCCATAGTTACTACTTGTATTTATAAAATTATGAATAATAATTATGCTGATGTTGATATGTTTTGAATAATTTTATAACATTGATAAGATCAAAATTTACAACAAAAAAAGTCCTTTTCTGTATATAATCTAGAATGAAACTAGTAAAAACACACGTTAAATTGAGTAGGTACTTATCGTATTTTAAAAGTATCGACTTCTCGTGCTGACTACATAAGCTCCGTTTGATCTGGACTCACTGTTCGTGATCGGTAAAGTTATATAAATATCTATGAAACGAGAGTTTCAAATCCATTGTTGAATCCTCATCAACGGCTTGTTATCTCAGTACTTTACAGATGTTTTTATGTGTGTACAGATATGACAGTACTACGTCTCATCATCTTTTTACTGGGGAAGTTCGGTATCTCGACCGTGTTTACCTCGTTGTACCTCTTCACATCGGAACTGTATCCAACGGAGTACCGGCACAGCCTTTTAGCTTTCTCCTCTATGATTGGGCGCATTGGTTCCATCACAGCACCGTTAACGCCTGTACTGGTGAGTGAGATGCTTTGGTAGTCTTGTCCTTGTACCCCTTTTTGTTACCTCAAAATCATTTATACAACATGAACCAACAGTATCCACCGATAAAGTGGCCACATTGCCTATCAGAAAAGGACCTTGAAGAGATAGATTATAAACATGTAAGAATTCTCGATTAGGTATCGCAGCTAAGCAAATATTAAAATGTTTTGCTAAATCAGCGATTACTTCCAAAAGCTGTTAGAATGCTATAATACAAAGAGTGAGAGCAGCAGTAGGTAACGCGTTTTCAATGAAGTTTATATAAAAGTGGATAGACAACATCACCATGATATAAACAAAAACGTTCTTTTATCTACATAGCGAGTGAACTTTAAACTGTTATGAGGGTTCCTCGGGCACTTTGATAAACCTGCTCACTTCTAACTGGACAAAGCTAATAATAGTCATAATAAGCCTAATATAAAGTTTAATATTTGTGATTTGGTCAATTAATTTAAAACAGCGATGTTACGTGCTTTAAAAGAAATTATCATGCATTATAACAATCTAATAAAACCTTTATTTTCATATCTATAATATTTATACTAATAGTCTGATTGAATCAACTTTATATTAAACTAAGTATGGTAATGTTAATGTCCAGGTTTTGTCACTAGGTGGTTTCTTGTTTAACAATGCCCTGAGGATATTTATTTTTTTGCAGATGGTATACTGGGCAGGTATTCCCTCAATGATGTTTGGAGCCATGGGGTTCCTCTCAGGGATTTTAGTTCTAACCCAACCTGAGACTCTCGGCACTAGGATGCCCGACACGCTCGCCGAAGCTGAAGCACTCGGGAAGCCTGAATCCAAAATTCAAAATGCTAGTTGATCTCCAGACCTTCATCTTCGGTCACCTTAATCTCCAGTTATATTAAATAGCTATTAAATTTTACTTATACCTTGTAGGAGAATGTCAGTTATATAATATGTATTTTTATTATATTAATAAAATACGCATACTGAGTGAGCGATATATCACAAGAATGGAAATAATACACAACAAGTTATATAACAATAAATACTTCTTTTTTTACTTTTACATGCTTAAAATGTTCATAGAGAATCGTAGTTTTTATTTTTATTTTGAATGAAGGCAATGATGATTTATGTTTTGTTATTTATCCTTATGTAAGGCACTTTATTATTTGCTTTTATTTGTAACGAGTTAAACTAGCAAATATAATAATACTTTGAATAATAAAACTCACACATTCTAGTTGGTACACAAGATCCAGATAAATTATCTTCTCACAAGTTTTCAACCACAGATAAACACTATACATTGAAATATGAACCACAAAGGAAAAAAAAACATGTAGGTATTAAGTCATCATTGTGGCTTGACAACAAGGTCTAATTAAGGTTATAATAATTAATCAACGATTAGTGTCTGATTAGACCTCCGTAGGTTACAAAATTTCCTTGACAGAGGATACTTTGCGCAGCGCAGTTCGGGTTCAGCCAATATATGTCGTATAATTTTTCATCATTTGGTGATGCAGAAGGTTTGATATTATTTTACCGATATTCATTTTCACTTTTGCGCACTCATACATACGCATACTATGTATACACCAAACTAACAGAATATAGAGTAAAATAAATAAATACATTTAATAAAAATAATAACATTACAAGAACAATTAAGTTTTTGTCTAACTACTTCTATATAACTGAGATTGTAGCAGGTCAGTGTGGGAACAGGCTTCATACAAACCTAAAATCAAAGTAGTAGTAGGTCAAGCACCAGCTTTCACAAGATTTTTAGTAACTTTGGTTGCACTGTCGAAGAACGAACGAAGACGAAGAGAAAATGATTGTAAAAAAGACCACCAAGGCCTCGCAAAACAACCTTCGTTAATAATGAACTTCTTTTACGGAAGTATTTGTCCTAACAGACTTACTAATTACCATTAAAAAAAATCGAATCTTCGAATCGAAATCGAAAAATCAAATCTTATTGCTTGATGTTTAGAATTTCTAAATTGTATCCCCACAACTACGACTTGAACTATCTACGTACAAACAAATAATAGTAACAGCATACGGGAAACCAGTAAACCACTGTAATGATTGTTTATCAATCATTTTTATCTTTTCATTGTATATATTTATTTCGCATTATTTGTTTTCTCATTACTTCATTTATTATGATTTCGGTAGCTTTCCGAAGGCATCTTTAGTTCTTTAGGTAATTTATTATTTAAATTTTGTATGTGAAACTCCTTTTACGTTCATATTTATATAAAGTATACAATGATTGTATTTATTGGCTGGACGAATCTTTTAAATTTAAAATAAAGAACAACAACGATATTGAAAATAATGGTAATGACAGGGATATTCTTTCTGACTTACAGAGGGAGATGGAAAGAAAACGTACAATCTTTAGTAATTAGATTTGTTTATTTATAAATCCTATTCTATTTATTGTTTGGACTCACACTTACCTATCTGGAGACTGTACAAAAGTTATTTTGTTACTACAAGAGACCTCTCGAATTGTAACCGGTATTCGAAGGAATTGAAACTTTTAATTCATAATTGACAAGAGCCAAGATTGTTTATAAATTAATGGAAGTCCCTGCGGACACTTTAATTCATGCTGGCTTGGCGATGCAGCTATAGAAACGGGAGCGGATCGAATATCTAACGCTTGTTACCAAATTCATATATACACAAGCATCTCAAGACTGATTTTATTAATAGTTCTGGTTCGGATAGAAGCATAAACGTGGACTAACTATAATAGTGAAGGTTGATTAATATTAATAGACTATAAATAAGGTACTCTGGTTTTTTTATATCTCTCTTATTGTCAAATGCCTTCAGAATACATAAAGAATGTAATCGTTAAGTGTGTACAGGCGATTATTCCGTAACTATTACAGATATAAAAAAACTTTAAACTGATATCGAAAGTACTATACCTAAGGAGTAAAATGACAATAATATCTTTTAAAAAATAAAACGAGAAATATCCAAAATTTTTACATTAAACACTCCAATACATTTATTATGAGATAGTAGAAAGGTTTTAGTTTCCTTATTTTAAGTGGAATAGTACCTACTCATTTTACCCTTATCATTTTATAATTATGTATGATATGATATTGATGAATTTCAAGTAGATACACGTGTAGATTAATTATCTTACTATTTCAAATTAATAATAAACCTTGTTTCAATATCGTATTGATTTGAACTGGCTGAAAAGCAACATACTCTCTCAATCTCTTTGTCGATCCCTATGACGACATCGAGAAAGCTAACAATTTCTACGCGTCCGCTCCCGTAATACATGCGTGCTCGCGCCCACGCCCGCGAAACCACCGTTCCGTCCGCAGGGGACGTACGCACACCCGCCACGACCGCCCTCCTCTGCGGCAACTCAAGCCTAGGTCCGATCCATCGGCATGGAGCCCTTGAGCCAAGCAGCCGCTCGCGCGATACAGTGACTCTACATTCACTAGCTTTCACAGCCATACATGAAACAGCATTATACACACATGCACAACACACAGGTACATAGATTCTGTAAGGGACCTTTTTTTTCTTTTTATGCCTAGTTAGATTAGACAAAAAAAATCATACCACTAAATACACATACACATGTTCCTTCCCTCCTCCCAGGGGGCAGAAACATGTATATATGTATAGTTAGTTTAGATCGAATGATAGGGATTTAGAGTTAGATCGCGACTTAATTGCATACGCGCAACAGTCCAAGCCGAGGTTCGGCCACTTTGACTCCCTCGGATGTTGTTGCTTAGCTTTCGTGGCTGAGTGCCTTAAGCGCTCGCCCCCAAGCCCGGTAAAGCTGTAAAAGCCGTAAAGACTCCAGGGCCCCTAAGGCTAACAGTATAGTCAGTTCAAAAAAATAAAATAATAATAATAATTAAATCAAAATACATTCAAAAAGTACAATTATTAATTGATGATTTTAAACGATATAGTACTAATAATGAATATTATCTACAACAGCGTTTTCATCCTCTCACCAATAGATGGCGCTGTGTAGCGTTTCAAAAAGTAATGATATCTCAACAAAAACAAATGTGAAAAAGAGGTAGTTCGGTAGAAGCAACGTTCGGGGTAGTGGTCACCGATAATAGATTTGAGATTTAACCGGTGGTTGGATCTAAATTGGCCCTTTTTTCACGTTTCAATATTTTTTTATTTATCTTAACTATTTAAGTTACATAAAAACAGTCGTTATTTACTTATATGTTAATTTTAAAGCTTACATATTTAACATTAAACCACTAAGTGGAACATCAAAATAATTATATTATTATCTAACGGAAATGAATGATAGTGATGTATTGAAATGATTGAATGCTATAATATTTTAATCCAATACCATTATCATAAACACATCTACATACAATCGTCACAAAACATTACAACAAACTTAATGTACGCACAGAGTAGTAAATAAAAACAAAACCACGCACCAAGTAGCGTCTTTTTTAGTTTCTTTTTAATAACAGTCCTCTGGATACGTGACAGAATGAGACGGGCAACTATAGTCTTGTAATTGTAATTTAAAAAGAAGTAATCGTGTTAAATTATTCCAATTAAAAATATTAACTCATTGAACTAATAACTGTTGTTGGTAGTTAATATTATATAATTCAAATTTAAACTCACTACTTGGTTGCATAATTAGTTAAAGTGTTGACCCGGAACCTCAATTTAATGAAACTGATTGTTAAATCTAATGTTTGCACTAAATTTAAATATGTATACTCTAATACTATGGAATATACAATGTGAATGGTACATTGATATCGTGGATCATAAGCATATAATAGCAACTCGGGCATGCTCTCGATGTTCAGTCTCTCATTAAGTCAACTCAAGATCATAAAGTACAGATCATTATTATACGAGTATATAAATATAGGACTTAACAAACAATAAATTAATCAATAACAAAATAAACAATACATCTATAAATAAGAACATTACTATTTTTTATATAAAAAGGAGACAAAGCACAACAGCCAGCCTCGCTTGGTACACAATGGTTGTTAGTGTAAAAGGTTTATTTTGTTAAGTGTACCTCGTCATATTTGTTTTACAACTTATTGTATTTACAAATTCATAACTGACATCAAAACTCATAAACAGCAAGTATAGGAATGATAATGGCGAGGGGTAACTTACTTATAGAACACGTGCTACGTTACACTGATAAGAACCGCGTCGTCTTCAAGACGTCTTCAAACGGCCAACAAGATACCACTAATGAATCGCTTAATTTTCCCAAATCTTAAAATAGTATCCTTATGCTAATGGATCCAAATTAAATAGAAATAGTAATAATCGTAGCAGTAGTAAGATGCACCAGAATCAACACGGTGCGGATGCTTGACTGGTTTAATGTATATGAAGGAAACAAAGAGTTTTGTTATGATAGAGAAAAGTGGTGCTCCATCCATTCTACACACCTCTGTAGAGAAATGGTGTAATGTATAATATAAATGTAGTAGACCTAGTGACATTCAAAATACGATTCATTCGATTTTCTAATCGAATATTTTAACTACAGACACAACAGACAATACAATTACGGACTCCACATAATATTATCTAAGGTTCTAAGTACAAATTTTCTAAATTTCATTTGTTTCCTGACAATGCTAAAATTCTATATTATTTCTCATTAAACTTCTTTCTTTGGTTATATTTATCACTGTACATTCTTCATAGATACCTAAAAATATTTTATTTTAAATTTTTCCACATATCACTTCCACTATAATCTATCTTTTTGTTGATAACTGATAACACTACTTTGAGTGTGTTGATCTTCAACGATCACGCCTTCTTCTGCATTGTCGAGTTTTTCTGCATCAGCCACGTGGTCAGGAAGAGCTGTTCGTCCGGTTTCTGGCAGGAACATTGCCAGTATCGCAGGACCTAGGGACACTAGGCCGAAGACTATGACGCGAAGACCGGTCATATATCGATCCTGCAAAACAATTACGTTTTGGTTAGTTGTGGTGAACATTTTGATTTATAATACAAGATGAAAGAAGGGTCAGGCGCTCGTTATAAATTTGTTTAATTCCTTAAATTAGACATATAGATTAGTCTTAAACTGATGGGGAGCCACGTTTGTTAAGTCCCTATGTTATCAAACTCAATTACCTCGACATCTGTCTAGCCTGTAGGTACCTGCAGTTTATAAAGAAAATACGCTCTGTGTAAACTAAACATACATTTAGAATACATACCAGCAAAGGTACTTGTGGAGCGATCACTGAGCCGATCCTGCCGACAGTCTGCGCGATGTTGGTCAACGAATTCCTGGTAGTGGTGGGGAACACTTCCATAGCTAATACGAACATGCTGAACATTCCATAACTGCTGCACATGTTCCCCAACAGGTACAGTACATTGGACGCCCACGATACCGCTGCCATTAGAAATCAAATAGTTAAAACATGTCCTTTTTAAAATATTTTTATATTTTCTTAAAACAACAATTTACTCTCTGACTTCATGTATAAATATATTTTTGACATGCAAATAAGCATCAAGTTGTGAGCAAACACCTCTATAATAAATAATTATCCCAAATTTTCTTTACTACTTCCTCCTGCAATAGATGAATAGTAGATTCAGCTACATACAACATAAAATGTTTGAATTTAAATATATTGGTAATTAAATAAATGTGTAAATGAATGTCTTAAATAAATTAAGATAATAATAATGAAGGTGATATATAATATGTTTAATATTTTCAATGATTCTACAGCCAATTCGGATGGCACTGTCCTTTAGAGAAGAATTGGTAAGAAACTCTAAGATTGCTGTTCTTAAACCTATCTCTTTACAATAATGATCTACCTTAACGAACATAAAAATATATTAGTAGCAGTTCACACGAGTCAGAAGTGAAGACATCAGAAAAAAAATGTACTGTAAAAAATCTTTTAAAATATCCTAATCAGCGGGATTCTAACTATCGACCACTCGTGCGTGCTGCGTATTAAGTCTGGTCTACTCACACCACTAGGCCAATCTGACGATGTTCACGATCATGAAAATCAGGACTTGCATTAACCGTGCATAATGTAAATGTATTCCATCTTATTCTCTCGTAGGCTAAATCCTATAGATGTCTATGGTTGTCTCTTTTTACTGTCGATTTTTAAAATAACTAATGAATAATGTTAAAAAAATAAATTAATGTAAAAGAATTATGTTGCAGATGAGATCGATCCTCACATCGATGTTGACTCCTTCGAAGCTAGCTAAATTAATTAATTAGCTAGGTTAAGTGTATTGGAACAATTAGAAATACAAAAACACAAGAATATATCATACACACTGCTGAATGAACATATAAGCGTAAATATAATTGAAAATATTGAATAATAGGTCTTTACCTATGAAATTGCCGTTCTGCAGTACTGGCCATTTCAAATCAAAATAATGTTTGTTTGGCTAAGAATTCTAATTTCAAATTAATTTTATTTTAAAAACATGGAATTCTTTTTCCAAAAGTTGTCATTTGTTTATTGATTAGTTTATTGATTTATTGATTGTTGATTGATTTTCATCGCATTTCAATCTTTTTTGTCATCATGGATACGTTAAAAATTCGAGTAATTGTGGAATATGAGTACCTTCGTGGCAGTAACGCGGCACAAGCGGCACGCAACATCAACGACGTTTACGGAGCTAACACTACAAACCAACGCACCACCTGTTATTGGTTTGATCGCTTCCGTTCTGGGAATTTCGACCTGAAAAATGAACCTCGAGGTCGTACGAAGACTTTGGTCGACAATGACGAATTAAAGGCGATTGTGGAAGCTGATGATACACAATCTACGGCTGAATTAGCAGCAGCTTTCGACGTTAGCGTCAAAACAATATTGGTCCATTTGCGTCAAATTGGCAAGGTAAAAAAGCTTGACAAATGGGTGCCCCACGAACTCAATGATCGCCAGCGCCAAGTACGCGTCGAGACGTGCCATGCACTGCTCAACAGACACACAAATGAAGGAATTTTGAACCGCATTGTTACCTGCGATGAAAAATGGATTCTGTTTGATAACTGCAAGCTTTCAGCAAATTGTTGGATCCTGGTTCAGCACCTAAACAATGCCCTAAACGAAAACTTACCCCTAGAAAAGTGATGGTCACTGTTTGGTGGTCTAGCGCCGGTGTGATTCAGCACAGCTTCTTAACAAACGGGGTGAGCATTACTGCAGATGTGTACTGTGAAGAACTGAACACAATGATGGAGAAGCTGGCACATCTCCAACCAGCATTAGTCAATCGCTCGTCTCCGCTGCTCCTGCACGACAACGCGCGACCTCATACTGCACAACAGACGGTCTCGAAGTTGCAAGAACTGGGGTTGGAAGTTGTCCGTCATCCGCCCTACTCACCAGATCTTGCGCCTACAGACTACTAATTTTCCAGAATTTGGATAACTCCTGGGCGGAAAAAAAATTAAATACAAGAGAGGCAGTACAAAATGCCTTTGAAGAATTTGTTGCCTCCCGTCCAGCTGATTTCTTTAAGAAAGGCATCAATAAACTGCCACTGCGCTGGCAAAGATGCATTGATTGCATGGGTGATTACTTCGATTAATACAAATAAAAAATACATGAAAAAACATCGTTTAAATTTTAGGTAAAAACCTAATATAAACATATTATCATCTTCTTTTTCTGATTTATTTACTCGTAAGACATTCATTTACACATTTATTTGTTTACAAATTTATTTAAATTTAAACTTTTTTTGTTGTAGGTAGCTGAAACTACTATTAATCTATTCAGGCGGAAGAAGCAAAGAAAATCTGGGACAATTATTTATTTACGATGAATTTTCACAAAGTAACGCCTTTGTCAATCAAACACCTGATTTTCAAATAGATTTTTCAAAGTCTAATTAGACTAGGTCAAGTACACATTGAAGTTTTATTATATAATAAAATACATTGAGGCGCAGTGATCCAGTATTTGGATCCAAATAAGAAATGTATTTAACTGTACTACAAGGTGCACTTCGGTTAGTTTTTACTATACGTAGGCATATCCTGATTGTCGCCTAAATTTACTTGTATATTTGCTTTTCATCGTATAAATTTTCATAAGGATTGATACTTGAAAATTACATTTAAATAATGAATGTTACTAAATATTAAATACCAATAACACCACAACATAGTACTTACATGCTGGTACAAATGCAGAAGCAATAAAGAAGACGGAACATAGAGTATACGCAACGCAGATGGGAATTTTTCTCCCGAACCTCGTCAACGTAAAGGCAGTGATTATCCTGCTTGGTATGAACAGCAGGAACATTGCGGAGAAGTTGAGGTACTTATTCCCGGACACGCTGGCTGCGTTGATAATTGTCCCTGTGTAGACGAACGTGCAGCAGATGAAACAGGCTGCGATGAGCGCCATACGGAGAAGCATCTTCTTTGAGCGTAATACGGAGAGAAGGTGCAACTTTTGTTGGGTTGCTGGTGTTTCATTTTGACCCGTCTGAAAATGATGGAGTAAATCAAATAATTGTAGTAAAAAAACTAAAAATTTGCCAAGTACGTGTAGCGCCAACGCGCATTGTAGGGTTCCATAGTTACCGGTCACTATATGCAGGCATTTAAGAACTCTTTAGTTACATCGGCCCAGCCCTGCCCCGGTGTAGCTTGAATTACTTCATACAAAAGTATACTATAGATGTTTGAACATGTCCCGGCCTGCGCCCGGCTTGGTGTAATATGAATCATCCTTTAATGAGGGGTCTTTAAGTTCTTTTGGATTGGTATACTCTAGCAGCCTTTTTTTAAATGTACTTTTTAAATTAAGACAATGTACAAATAATAATATTAAAAAATATGTCTGGTGTCCAATCGACATAATAAATATAATTATATACATATATGTATAAAGCTACGAGTTGACAGCTTATACAAACTTGAAATATCGGAAACTCTCAATAGTATACATATTTTTTACTTTAGATAATATTTCTTTGTTTTTTTGGAAATCTATTACGTAAACGTATAATACGGGAAACGTATAATAACAAAAGTTATATCATACTATGTTTTATCAGTTGCCGCGCACGAATTAGACATGTGTATCGTGAATTATGAAAGTTGCTCTAAACTGCATATCTAGAAAAAAAAATATTCGATAATCTTGATAAATTAATACAGGGAATTCGGTTCGAATCAGAAATCTAATTTCAATCGATTTTAGTAATCTACATTTTGTTAGCGAACTCACAGCGTTGCTTGAAACAAGAACACCAGGTCACAGACATTACGAACCTACTCGTAGAATGATTCACGAGATCTGCAAAGTTTTTTAAACTTACGCTTAACTATCAATCCTAGAGCATTTAGGTATCATAAGTGTGATCAAGTTTATGTACTTCTCATACTACTGACCTGATCAATTTTGTCTCTTTCTTCTGATATCTTAACCATCATCTGCTTTGCTTTATCCGAAAGTGTGATGTTATTAACTTTAGCCACTTTGTTCAACACACGAACAGCTTCATCCTTCTTATTGTGGGCAAGTAGCCATCTAACACCTTCATCTACCAGGAATATGTAAAAGACCACGACGAGAAGCGGAGCATAAATAGCCCTCATCATGTAGCGCCAATACGGAATCTTCCAGGCGATAAGGCCGAAGAAAGCACTACCGAAGTTAGCAAGTATATCTGAGATGCAGGAGAATATTACGCGACGGTTTTGACTCACCATTTCTAACGCTGTAAGAATATCATAAATTTTATAAATACGTTTCTAATCTACTTATTTTTCCGTATCAAAGACTAGAGCAGTTAAATTGACTTTTAAGAGTCTAACTTTACTTGAATAAAAACATTGTCAGAGTCAAGGTTTTATAACACGAAAAATCGTATGAACTTGAAAAATTATATAAATGTTTCTTACATAAGACCATAGAAGCATTTCCATAACCGAGTGCTGTCTCCAAAAATTCAAACACAAGGAGCATCCAATAGTTGATTGAGAAGGATTTGATAAGTCCCATCACACCCACCACCAGTGGTGTCACAACAATAACCACCTTCCTACCGTACCTGTTCAAAATAATACAGCTATTGAATATTTCTGTTGGTGAAAACATATATTTAACCACCGCGTTCAGTCTTGCATTGTAGATTAACAATCTAAATGCAATGATTGATTGATTTCTGGTCATTTACAACATCGATGTACACCTGTCGAACAATAACCTTGGAAAATAAACATAGAAGGATTAAAACAATGATAGCTCAGTGGCAGCTTGTGCGGACATCGCGTCGATCGACATGAGTCCAAATCTCTGCAATTAGTCTGAGCTTTCGGCGAAGGAAAACTTCGTGATGAAACTGTAGTGGTAGTGGTAAGGTATTTTCTAATGCCGGCCTGGCTAGCTATCACCCTTAAGTTGTAAATCTGTTACCAAGCACCATTAGGTGTATTCCAACAGTTGCACTTGAGAGCCAGCCCCCCGAGGAGGCTTATCGTGTTTCCCATTTTTTTGACATACATCTTTCATCATTTTATAAATTGTACTATTTATTTGATTCCATTCGTTGTTATACCGGATAAGCGCGTTCCACTTGGCGCTGACTTGAAAACGGTTCATCGTACATACGCTTAATTTGTAGAGAATTTCATGCTTTATATTTTTTCTAATAATAAATCCCAATGTCAATAAAAATAAAAACGTACGAGTTTATAGATTTATGTTATAAATTATATATGTAATTAATGATAATTCCGAGTTTTTTTTTCATTTTTTAACTTTAAATGATGTAATGATAATTTTACGCGTATATTTATTCATTCAAAAATGAAATGCAAGGAGTCTTCTTCTTAAGTTCTTTTTTCGAATGTTGATCATCACGAGTTTTAATTTTGTTTAGTACAAAACTTATAATTGGTAATTCTATATTACAAATTCTTCATAAGCAATCGTTTTAAAATGACAGAGAAACAAATTTAAAGTGAAAGGTAGATTACCTGTCTGAAGCAACGCCTGATATTATAAAGGAAAATATGAGTCCGAGGTTGTGGATTGTTCCGATAAGATGTCTTTTCCACGGCTGGCAGCCCAGGTGGAACTGTAAGGGTAGCACGTACATTAGATATACACTGACACCTGGATAAGCAGGATCTTTTAGGATAAGTAAATTCTTCACAATTAAACATGTATTGTTTGTTAGTTTCATTGAAACTTATCTAGGTCGCACTTAATCAGGATTCACAATATGTGTGACATAATATTGTTTTCACGTTTCATTTGTCGTGAACGCTGAACGTGTGAGTCAACGCTTGTCTCGATTTATGAATTATACAACATGTAAGATTCATATAACTAAAGAATATAATTATAGTAAATATTAAAATAAGTGAATATAAGTACATATATAAAGTGATTATACATATATACGCAGTCACGTAGTTTAAGTTCATGATGATTATAAGTGACGCCGCGACATCATGAAGCCGTGCGCAAAATACCATAATTTAGCAGTGCGTTGAAGAATTCTTCGTGTAATGTAAGACACGTGACAAGTGAACTCTAGAACCATGACAATGACCGTAATTTGTACGCTTCGTTTGCTAACATTAACAATGGATTCACCTCGGCAAACATAATATTACCATCGTCTGTATAATTGTCTGTTGATTTTTACGGTAATTTGAAGTTTATTATTTGTTTCTTAAAAAACATGATCAATAGAATAAAATTATAGGCATAGAACGACTTGTCACTGATTGATTGAGATTTAAATTATATATAGTAAATATTCGTGTAACTAAATTCAGCAGAAATATTATATAATTAGGTGACATCATTTTGTTGTGTGTGTGTTTTGTAATTCAGGCCGCCACTCACTATAGTCACTACAAAAGAAGACTGACATGCGCAGAAGCGGCCATTAAGAAGAGCTTCTTTTTCTTCCTAACTTGGCAACCGGTCCTCTTTATTGAGAACCATTACTGCCATTATCAAGTGAATATAGTTTCCAGTCTTATGACGATTTCAGGATCCTAATAAAATGGCGGTTCCCTTGTTAAAACTTTCTAGGGAGTTTTTGTGGCATCTCAGAATACATGTTCCATGTTATTATTTCCAATACACTTCACTTGTGCACGATAACCAAGCTTTATTATGCAAAATACCACCTGTATTACATAATATAGGGTCAAATAACACAATACATATAATAAAATTAAAGTGTCTGTTTGTAATATCAAAATAACAGGTTTTTACTAATGCATATGAAAGTATACACGATACCTAAAACAAAAAACCCATCTTTTTATTTTTGTTTGGATGGTTCCGTGTAATCTCCGAAACGGTTACCGATTTTGACGGGACTTTCACTGGAAGACAGCTGCTGTTATAGGGCATAACTTAGGCTACTTTGATTTTAGAAAAATAAATAGGGTTACGCACAAAAACTAAAAAACCTTAGTAGTCCTGCGAGCGGAGCGGCGGGCACACCTAGTTTACGAATAAAAAACAAAACCCACTACATTACAGTTTGAAATACCGACAAAAACTCCTAAGAAAAGCTTTGTATTTGAAAGAGCGTTGCCATGTAGGAACTTGAAGACGTTATTTTGTGAATTACATTTTATTAACTTTAATTAATTTCTTATTATCTATACATATTATAAAATAAAGTCGCCCGCCGCGTCCGTCTGTCTGAACTAGATAAACTCAAAAACTACCGAAAGGATTTTCATGCGGTTTTCATCAATGGATGGAGTGATTCAAGACGAAGGTTTAGGTGTATAATTCATTACGGTTTTGTGTATGAAATATGACTATGATTGTTGAAAATATCGGAAAAAATTATACCGACTGGGAGCTTTACTGACGTGCGCCGCGTAAACCAATAGAGTTATATGTATTACTCAGCTATCCGTGCGAAGCCGGGGCGGGAAGCTAGTATATTATCAGGGGGTATTATTAAGGGGTTACTGTATTCTGGCCGGCAGTATATCTACCAACTTAGTCTGAGGTCGATGACATTATTCATACAAGGACATTATTGAGTATTCCCTGGACTGCAACGAGGACTAGCGAGCTTCAAGAACTCTTGTTAGTCTCTCTTATCTCATCTCTCTTAGTTAAATCCTGAGTTTGTGTGCTTCATAAGGTAAACCATTGACAGATGGAAGCAAAATGAAGAAAGTATTCAGTCACTAACCTCGGCTATAATACTGTTGTAGTTTTCATAAACTATTCTCTCGCACGGCACTGTTTTCACTACATCGAAATTATCAGCGGTACACGAGGCGTTTGACCACACATCGCTGAGAGGTGATCCTTTTCCCTGGGTAGATGTCAGATTTGAAGGCATCACGTCATAAGGCGCCGGACGGAAGCACGTGTCGGTCTCGTTCCGGAGAGCAAACGACGTCCATGAAGCGTTGAAGTGCTCCGAAGTGATCTCACATTCAGGCACCACACATCTGGAATTGTCAATCTATGTATGTTATACTTGAAGCGGAATCAGCAAAGACATCATATAGGTCGATTCATTGGGAGCTACTGTAAGCACTGGCCGGTCTAAATCGTTCACTGCTAATTTGGGGTAATTCAAAGTCGGAAATATTTGGCAGATTTATTCCTTAACTTGAATTTAGAATAGCTTACAAAAGCGTATGGTCACGGACCTATCAAAAGAGATATCATATTGTGGTAGCTCTCGTAATAAATATATTGTTTTAACTTGTCGAAGTTGAATATATAAAACTGATTAATGAAATGAGTTGAATAATTATTGAAGTTGTCATTATAAAACCTGTATAAAAAGGTAAATAAAACAGTAAAGTAAATTGTTAATAATGAAGCGATAAACATAAACAGCTCATGTGCATCTCAACTCGTGTATGAAAACACGTGAACAACTCCACATTCATTATTACATAAAAACAAATCAATTTTATGTTCGAGATTACACGCTTGCAACACCGAGCTGCGACTCCCGCGCACCTCACGACAATAAATAACCTATGAATTACCGTCCCACTTCATTTCTTTAAGTTAGTTTTTTGGTAAAATTTAAATTTAGGTTTTAGGAGATTGAAATAGCCATGAAAACTAAACTGAACGTTTTTAGATTTGATTAAATTTTATACTTTTCAAATATTTAATTCAATTTCAATAGATGATAGTTCACAGGGGCAGCGTGATCAGCGTGACAGATTCGGACATCGCATCGATCAACCTCGCGTCAGGTCGAATCATTACCACCGAAAGCATCTATAGGTGAGTTCCGACCGCTGTAACTGAGAACCAGCCCACATCATCATTTAATATCAAATGAGTTTGTGTTTAAAAGTTAACCCTATAAAGTATAAAGTTATCTTGACAAGTTCTGTTAGCAATGCCCGCAACGATAACGCGGCATAAAATTGGTAATAGAGAAAAGGAAATATTTTGTTTTGTAAACGATAAAAAAATATAGTTAAATATAGCTAATGCTAATATGACAAAGTAGTTTAAAAAATAATATCAGTTCACAAGAGTTTTCTTATTTTTAACAGAATGCATTTATACTAAGGCCGCGGATTATTTTTTTACGATTTACATGTGAAATGGATTTATTAGAAGCTATCGTCGATCACCTGTTGAAACACAAGGTCGTTCACTCCGCCCATACAGTTGAAGATTTATTCTATAGATGTAGGTTATAACGATATATTTCCAACTTGAATGCGGAAACACGTTTCTTTTAAAGGAAAAGTAATATCAAACAAACGTGTCTTCCGCTCAGCTTTGAATTTGTCGACTTTGTTTATAGTTATAGTTATATATAACTGCTAATTAGACAATCCTTATGCACTCATGGGTAGATTGTTACCCCTGAAGGCCAAGTTTGATCGGTTCGTATGTTATTGTATGTAATTAACCACATCCTTCAGAGCGGTACATATTATCGCGATGTTTTGCGGTAGAAATAGGTATGGCAGTGGTTCTTCCGCAGCCGAACTTTGCACAGGTTCAGCCACTCGTTTAAAATGTTTGTATATATCTCAACAAAAACATAAAGGTAAAAAGGGACCAAGTTCGGTAGAAGCGACGTTCGAGGTAGTCGTTATCACCGATAAAAGAACAGAGATCTAACGGGTGACTAGTTCCATAGCTGTTCCTTTAATTATAGATCTAGGAATGTATACGTTATTCAATTCATTTAAAAAACAATTTGTTACAATCATCTAGAAATGGTCTAGGTTTTTAATGAGTGAGTGAGCGATAAAAATGAGACGTTTCAAATCCTAAAGAACTATAATAAGTTTATTCTTGAAATTTGGGATACTAAGTGTTCAAGGGAGGTTCACCCTGCAAAAGATCGCAAGTAAATAACCTTGTGTTGTCTTTTGCGGTGAACAGGGTTTTTCCAGATATCGTTGAGGAAGGGGGATTCAAGTTCGGCAACGCGCTATTGATGGTATTACAATTTTCCATAGGCTACGGTAACCGTTTACCATCAGGTGGTCCGTATGCTTGTTTGTCAATTTAGTTGTATTTTATACAACTGAGCGTGAGCTATTCTTGTATACATATACTAGCGACCCGCCCCGGCTTCGCACGGGTGCAATGCTGATACTAAACATACGTACCTACTACAGATTGTCCTTAAACAACGTATACAGCTTTTTTGTCATTAGACAATACAAACATGTTTTGTTTAGAGGTCACTCTTGAAAGAGCGACATATTATAATTGACCATGGTATAGGGCTGGTACCGCCGCACCGCTATGTCCCTGCATTTTAATTCTGTAATATCTTCGGGAATATTCATTTAAATTACATGCTGTAAAGGGCTATATAGATCTATATTAAATGGACAATGTATTTAATTAATGTATGTATTTACTTAATTGGATAAGGATTTCTGTGTTGCTTAAAATTACTTCGTAAATAAGCCATTTTTTCCCGTAAAATGTAAAGGATAAAAAATGGTTTATCCTTAAGAGATAGACATATACTATCGCGGACTTTTTTGTTGACCTTTTTAAGGTATACAATACTGTAGTACATTATTTTGATTTATCTAGTGGGGTTCAGCCAGCGTTTGCAATGTAAGCGCAAAAAATGTGTTTATTTACGACATCACATTAGAAACCTCTAAATTTATCAGTGTTTCTCTACAATATTATGCATGTATTATACATATAAACCTTCTTCTTGAATCACTCTATCTATTAAAGAAAACCGCTTCAAAATCCGTTGCGTAGTTTTAAAGATTTAAGAATACATAGGGACGGACAGAGCGACGCGACTTTGTTTTATACTATGTAATGATTTGTTATTGGTTTCTCGGAACTGCTTTAACGATTTAGACATTCCAAGATTAACTTTTATATTTGCAAGATACCGAGTAATGCTCGATCGTCCAGATATAACGTTAATACAAACTTTTGCAACTTGTATATTCAATAAAAAGTCTGTAATTTATAGAAAATCGTATGCAATTCTCTACGACATATAGCAATGTACATTTCATATTAAACAATTTGCGTACTTATTCTCTTGTTCGTATTCCCTCAGTAGCCGCTGATAAGACATAAGCGAAAGGCAGGCAAAAATAAATAACACACATACGCTATGACAACCAACAATATTCAAGTTCAACGCTCAGGATTCGTATCCACTGCTCAGATCCGTTTAACGCGGTGTTCCAAAGCGCTATCACTGACATTGATAAGAAAATCTCAAATAAATTTTACCTGTAGTCGACATCGAGCGCCGTGAAGACATAGTTGAAATTGCACATGTTGAGGAAGGAATCCCGGAACGCGAGCAGGAACAGCAGTAGTAGCTGGTACTTGCCGAAGCTGCCGAGCTCGCTCAGGATACCTTCGAGGTTAAACTGTCCCTCGGACCCTGACTCCTCCATCTGCAAATATAAAGAGATGCTGACGCAACATTCAGGTATAGTCTACAAACTAACCATAACAGTTATTTCAAGCAAAAGCCCTAGTACCGAGGCAGAGACTCGCGAATTCTCATTAACAAATCTTTTGTTGTATTTTCCAGTTGTGGTCAATGGAACAAACATCAAAGACATCACGTACACAAATATTGAATGACGTAAAGTTTCATACTTACGCCATTTTTTGAAAAAAAAACACGATTGGTTTTTATGATTCTTTTTTTTACTGGAGTACCAACACACCTATACACTTACAATACTCAGCTATACTCACTACACACCGCCCACAGTACACTTATTACAGCATTTTTTTTTTTTAATATTGAGGTTCTAAATGTACAGACTAGAGGATATATGTTTTTGTTGTATATTTTTTTTTTCAGGAATTAACATCTTTGAATATCACGTTGTCATTTTTTCTATATCAAAATTTAGGCTAACATCTTTAATGAAGTCTGTTACTTTTTACTTTTATGTATGCAGAATATATACAGAGTGTAACATTGAGATGGGTCAGTGAGGAGAACTCTGAAACTATAAGAGATAGACAAATATGTTCTAAAAAACTATGACATCGATATTACAGATAGTAAAAACTGCATTTATAGATTTAAAAAAAAAAAAAAAAACTTACTAGTTGAGAATCGAGTCTAACCATTTAAAGAAAGAAACCTATGTTATTTTATTATGATAGTTAATAATGTAGGTTGTGAGAAATACATGTTGCTAGGAAACCCTGTGGCTTAAATTAAAAAAAATAATGAATTAATTTTTTTCTTTAGAATTTTTTTATTAAAATAATCAACCATCGACGTTCTTATCAATTGTTATTACATTTTATATTTTCAAGTGATAAATTCAACATTCAATAGAATAGCTTGTTTTATTAACTTCATTTTTAAGGCAACCCCACAAGTAATAATCAAGTGGGGTTAATCTGGCTCTTTTATACCAATCCATTTTTGTTGAAAGTTATGATTTCTATATAAATATGTTCTATACTAAGAGATATAGAGCACGGAGAAATTCCTATGGAGATTTCTCTGTAATTGGGGCAGCGCGACTGGTGGAATAGCTCCACCCTAAAGAAGATCGCAGCCAAATAACCTTGTGTTCCTGTGATGAGTAGGATTTTCAGAGCTCCTTAGGGCCTAGGGTTTAAGGTCGGTAACACGCTACGGTAGCCGCTTACCATCAGACGCACCGAAAGCATGTTTAACAACTTTGTAGAATTAAAAAAAGCTGAAGGGCTCTTTTATTGTTTGTTTATTTAAACATGATAATCTCTGGAACTACCAGGGGGAATCTAAAAAATATTTTTGTATACGATAGCCTGATTCATAAGGAATAGTATAGGTTATATAACTTCACGCTACGATCCTAAGGAGCGGAGCAGTAACTATGAACGTGAAGCAATCTGGCAAGCTATAAGCATGAATGGGAAGTGGAACAACAACGATAGAGATACACGGACGTGTTCGCGGCGGCGCCCTGGATCATTTGTTGAATAAATTATTTAACACCAGTGAAACCGTGGGGCACAGCTAGTATTTAAATATGTCCTATATTTCTTTTTTATCAATATAGTTTAGGCGTTGTGACCACTATCTCTGATCTTAAGTGACGATGTTGCCCAAGATGGTAACCTGCTAAGGCTAGTGGGAGGAGTAGCTCTCAAGTGCAGCTGCCGGAACACACATATAGGTGCTTGGAAACAGATTTTCAAATTCAGGGTGGTAGCTAGCCAGGTGGGAATTAGAAAAAACCCTACCACGATGTTGTGGCTTCAAAGCTTAGGCTCAGAACTCTCGTCAATGGACGCGATTTTTCTTACACTGAGCCATATTTTATTTAGATTTCTTCTAATAGTTCCAGAGTTCCCTCACCGACCCATCACAACGTTACACTCTGTATGTCTCTTTTATTTAGGTTACACTAAAAAAATACAGTAACAGTCTTACTTTCACTTTGATATCCTTTGACTTCGACCTCATGGCGGATATTCAGTTGACACTGCGCTCAGCAGCTAGCACACTATCTGGAAAAAAGAAGATGTTGTTGTTTATGATACATGCAATATTCTCAAGATATATTACATTTAAATATTTGCTACATGAAAAAACATATGCACTTTATGGTGCACTGAAATGACACCAACTGGTAACGTGACCGCTCACATGATGTCAGTATTTTTAACGTGATTCTATGATCGCTAACCATCAATACGGGTGTTCCGACACCAGCACAAGAGCCAGTCCTTCTAGGCTTATGTTAATATCACGAGAGATTGTGTTTTAATGCTAAACTAAATCAGAAAAAGAAGAAGTATCTTATAAACAAGCAATCGTCAGAAACTTGCTACTTGATTGACTACAATTCTTTTAAATATGCAGTTCATTACTTACTACGACACTATATAATGTATTAAAATAAACTAAATAAAACTTTACGAAGTTAACTTTTAATACAGTAAAAAGGACGTTAATGTCCCTAAACAATAAGTAAATTAACACATCCTTAGAAGTTATATTTATATGACTCAATAAAATTATAAGAGAAATATAATATTTTGAAAGTAAAATCATTTTGAATAGATACTCGTAAGCAAATAGCGATAATTGCAGAGCTGAGATTAGAGCCGAGCATTACTTCAGTCTCAGTGTAACAAGGTGGGGAAACGTTCAGATTCAATCATAAATGTTTACGCTTATTCTTATTATCCCAATCTTTTTAATATTTTACTATTGACGTACGAAACGTGATACGATATTTTAATGATGTTATCATCTTATCATTTACATCATTTGTTTGAAAACGAATATACCAAAATCGAACTTAATGAGCTAGATAGTCTACGTCAAATAAGTATTCAAATACATGACAATGTTTTACAAGTTTAAAAACAATAACCACTATGTTACGTCAATTATTGATGTAATCGATTTTTCTGTTAACAAAACGCTTTCATTTTTAAACTCTTCAAATGAATTTATTACTTATTAGTGATTACACAACGAACTTAAAACCACGTGTGTAACAATGCCATACTCGTGTTCTCTAATCATAAACATAACAATTACATTCTGTATTTATGGTAATTGAAAAATAATGTGATGACGCTTTGAATGGTTTAAATGGAGACAGTGGTAAGAACTATGCGCAGATTCAGTTTTTAATCTTCATGAATGATAAAACTACACACACACGCGCACACACACTCGCACACACACACGCAACACACACTCGCTAATCTATATGTTTTCCAGGCATTACAACGCAAGAAGCTCTTTTCATTTTGTTTATTTAAGCTTACGTTTAAATACATTCATAATATTATATGAAATGCTCGAAGATGCAAACACGCTAAACCTAGAAAAGACACGAGGTACTTCTTAAGTGCTATATTTGAGAAGTATTGAAACACATCGATACATGTATGGGTACAACAATTGGAACGTGCTAGCTGAATAGTCAGAGAATACTCCCCTACACACTATGCCTATGACTTATTCAGAAAAAGACACTCACACTAATGTCAGAAACGTTTCTCAAAACACGTCCAAGACTTTTATGAATTGCAAGTGTTAATTGTACTGCACGAAATTCTGAACAACACTGAACCGAATATACATAAACCTGTAAATATATACTAATACAATGGACTTTACAATAAATAATGTGTACAATCATACATTTGCGTGTGACGATCGAGAAAGGCCATCGAATGTTGACCGCAAGCCTTTCCTATACGTTAAAGAAGATACGGAAGGAAACGTTATGAAACTTAACAACAACAACTTAACACTCATAGACACGTGAGTGGAATTGCTTAGTAACTAGGACTTTTCAATTAGGATATCTCAGCACGTGTAAAATTCTCTATACCTAAATTACTTCTGAATCATTATGTTTCATAAATAAAACTATTATCCCCCTTCGTGGTATCGCAGTTACAACGTGCAACTCAAATCACGTCGGTTACGAATTTGAAAACCGCTGGATATTTCATAGATGATAGGCTCAGGTTTCAACACCAGTATAGTCAATGATGCACTCGAGGATGGTAACGAGCTAAATCTACAATGAAATGTATCTTTCAGCTGAGCTGGCGTAGGCCTTACCTACGTAAACAATAGGAAATGTCTTATCAACAAGCTTTGTTCGTGTAGAGGCTGCAACGAGTTACTAAGACTAAGGTTTTTCCAAAGTCACGTCATAGTCAGCACGCCGCCTCAGGGCACGAAGCAACGCCGATTACAAATAATGATACATCTACATGATACATCTACAAATTTTTGTTCTCCCACTAAACGGAGGTACCACGTGAACATTTCTCAAATGTTCAAGTTTCCTCACGATCATTTCCTTGGCCGATAATCGAAATTGTTGCCCACTAAATATATTTGGATTTATTAATGTGCATTTCTCCTTTTAAGGACAAGCATTACTCCACGCAGTGTTCGCAAATTCGAAAAAATATTACGTGCCGAACTCGAACCCGTGAACCGAGTAAATATCCCACGATTTGTGTGTGCATATCTTGTGTCAATATTATCTGGTGTCATGATATTTCTTATTATTCTTGGATCGTGTTACTCTCACTTATAGTACACGTGCGGGTTAATTATTTTAGGAGGCCAGGATGTATGTACTAGTTGGTGTAAATACGCTGAATGCAGAAAGGCGATCAGTTTTAGATACAGCTGCGGAACCCTCCTACAGGTGCTTTAGTCCAGTCACCAAGTTAAAAACAGGTTAACTCTTGTTCTTGGTCCTAATAATATGTGCGACAGCTCTTTCGACTCGGAACGACGTCTAGAAAAAGATATCTCGAGCATTTATTGGCACATAAAAAAATGCAATTGTTATTAACACAGTAAGTTGAAAAAAAAAGATATTCCGTTTTTCGTTAATAACTCAAAAACTAATGATATTTAAGATCTTTAAAAAAAGGAAATTTCCAATAAAAAAGTTATGACTCCATCTCCAATATTTATAAAATTTATTTACCGCCGAAAATGGTTCTACGCACTGCATGCTCTGAAAACAATTTAACACGTGAATTTTTTTATAGTATTAAATAACAACTGAAAAATTGGAAAAAATTATGCTATTATTTGAACACCTGAGAGAATAAAACCGCGTCGGGTTTTTTTACATCCATTTTTGAAAAAGTCTGACAATTATTAACTAACTAATAATTTCCAATTTACGATTTTACAAATGATGACATAAAAGATAAAATAATGTCCACAATTTTTTGTTAACTTAAAAAAATTATGAATAATAGAGATAAGAGTTCCGGGAGTCAAGACTTTTTTATCAGAAATGTCCTCCTCTTTAAGGATCTTTTTCAAAAATTCTTAAATATTAAGAGTTTTTGAGTTATTAACGAATAACTGAATATATTTTTTCATCTTATTTGATCTTATCTGATGGTAAGCGCCTACCGTAGCCTATGGCTTGTAATACCACAGGTACCCTAGGCACCCTAAAGAGCTCTGAAAACTTACCGCAGGAACACAACACTAGGTCACTTGGCTGCGGTCTTCTGTATGGTGGAGATGTTCCACCAGTCGGGCTGCCACAAATAAAGAGAAATCTCCAAAATAAATTCTCTGTACTCTACCTTCTCTACAAAATCTACTAAAAACAAATTACCCACAACTTCACTCCCATTGTATTCGAAATGAAACGGCTCGCGCGCCATTAATTTTAAACTGTTTTTATTCTTGTTGTAACAGTAAAATGATGGAGCTATGCTTGATGGAAAACACAGTACAATACAAAACAAGTGATGACCATCTAAAGATCGACATCCATCGACAGTCGTCGTTGTCATTCCGGCATACAAGACTCTCGGCTGCTGGATATACACTGGCTGATCCTGTAGCGCGACAAACCAAAAGAGAATAACTATTAAGTTTTTATCTCCATGTGTACATGTGGTGGTCGCGACCCAGCCGGGTACAGATTCCTACCACCCCGCTTGATTATTGATTATTGCTGTATTGTTGTAGGTTGTACTGATGTTGAAACCAACCTCCACCGGTGTGCGTACAACAAATCACCGAAGTTCCATCGCATTCCAATGAACAATATAGGAACACATAAGGGACAAACATTACATTAGACATTCATAATTCGATATGTACTTAAAGTTATTTAGGCTTGTAGGAAGCACTATGAATGTTAAAACACTAGTACCGGTTCAGAAAAAAACCCAGCCATCGAGAAGATCCGGCCGCGACATGAAACTCGTTCACGTACAATATTACAATACAATGTTTATTTATACACCCTTATAATAATTTTTACACAATAATAAAAATAAATTTACATAATTTTATTATTAATGGCTAACTTTATCATATTATATTTATGAGGTAGAAATGAAGGCGCTAAGAAGTATGATAGGAGTGAAATTGAGTGTCAGGATAAGAAATACTGTAATAAGAGAACGTTGTGATGAGAAAGAAGATATAGTGACACGGATTAAGAAAGGGATGCTTAGATAGTTTGGGCATTAGGAGAGAATGAATGAAAGAAGATTGACTTGACTAGACAGATTTATAAGATGAGTCCAACGTTCCTAACGTTGGAAGAGGAAGGCCTAGACGAACGTTCCACGATCAAATCGGGGACGTTTTGAAGAAAAGTCAGGTCAAGAGTACTTTAATAGCAACCGACGGGCATGCATGAAAAGATTGATGAATGTTGAGGAAGCGAAAGTTGTATGTCAGGATCGTAGCAAGTGGAAGGACGTGGTCTCTGCCTACCCCTTTGGGAAAGAGGCTTGATTTATGTACATATGTATATGTATGTTGAATTTTTATATTTTTAGTTATTTTTGTTTTGCAAAATAAGTATTCTTTTACATATACGAGTAGTATAGTTTTTGTCTATGCTAGTAACATTTACAGTTTACAGATAATAATCATTTTATTTTTAGTGGATTTACAGAGAAGAAGTCACTTCTAGATATCACTCTTTCGCGTAATGATCAACTCTATAATAACGTTTTGACAGTAAAACGCGCTTTACTCATGATCCTTGAACTGATTGCCCGGCAAATCAGTAATGTATTTTGGAATCTATTACCTAAAAACTTTTATTGGTCTTACTGAGTCTAAAACGTGGGATGAGTAATTTGTGTTTATATATAGTACTAAAATTATGCCGGTCCTTTACAAGATCTTACTTATGATAGTTTTTGCGAACATACATTATATTTTCTATGATGTATTCAGAGGACTAAGTTAGAATACTAAATTCCTGAAACCTGTTATTTCGTTTATTTCTAGTGATAGGTATTCATTTTTACATAAATAAATAAGAATAGGTATTGCGTTTAACTACAAAGTCACCAGCTAGGCAAGCAAGCATTACAAAATGTTCTAGCACTATGGTATGATTTCATCTTTGTTATCCTTGACCAAGATCAAGCTCATTGTAGAATTTAACCGACGTCACCGCCGATGGATTTTGATCTCTCGGTGGTCGCCGTTGTATTTGGATTGCACTGTGCTTACCATCAGGGGCAGTACAGTCAATGTGCCAAGCTGTTATAAAAAAATAATAGAGAGTAGAGAAAGTCACAGTACAGAGTTATCATCGCTTCGCAATCTTCATTGAGAGATAATAATCTATTTGCTTCATAGAGCTTATGCGATCATATCAAGCAATGCAGAATCAAAACAAAGCTGCAAAGTTCAATGTATATCCTGCAATGAACTAGAACTTGCTGTAAACGAGAACATTGTGTTACGATCACAGAACGGCGATTCGATGTTGTTTATTATTCTCCTCGCTCTGCTAGAGACACAGTCCCTCATCATCGCTTAATATTTTAATTATTATCTCAGCCGAAAGACGTCTGCTGCTGGACACAGGCCTCCCCTAATAATCCCCAAATTACCGATCCTAAGGTTAAAAGCTATGAAATTCCACGAAACGTTACACTTTTTTTATGTATCTACTAAGTGCTCGTGGATAACGTGGAGGGATAAATTTAACAACACGCAGAAAACGAAACATTTAAACGTATTCGAAAACTAGGTTCCTGTCTGTTGCTTGGTGAATGGGATTGCATTACACAATTAATATATTCAATAAATCTGGGTAAAACGCGTCACAATATAATTGGCAAAGTGTCGTTTACAGGAAATAAAAAAAATAAAAACAAAAGAATAAAACTTCGTTAAATATGGACAATAAACATAATTATTGTATTTATAAGTAAATAAGTGTGTGTATAAGAATAATACCAACTTTAATATTCTATGTAATAAAACTTCCCATAAGTAGACAGATTACCCCAGTAAAGGAGTTATATAAATCGGTCGCATAGTTTCTGAGTGTCGCGGACGTAGAAATATAGTGGGAAAACATAAAAACTTCCTTTTTTAAGACATACTTTTGCAGTAGGTTTGAACAACTTCGACGATCCTAAACTAACGGATGATTTAAAATTAATTACAAAGTACGTATTAGTACGTTTCATGTTCGTCGAGTTAGTGTGGAACTGCGTCGCTGTGTTTACTAAATACGTCTATTGTGAATCGTCCATTATCAACGGTAAGAGAGACTCATGAATCAAAACACTAGTTAGACATGTATCTTAATAATATACTATACCTATATCTAGACTGCAGTCCTTCTTCATATTCGTCTATTACTAGATTTGATATATCTTTTGTATGAGAAATACTAATTTAAAAACTCTAATTCCAATAACAATTATAAATGTTAGAGACGTCACTAAGAATTTAGAACCGCTTCTGTTATGAAGAGACATTGCATCCCATCATCTACGGAGCCACAGCTGCACGGTAGTGGAGAAGGAAATATTTATATTTTTTTTCCACAGCTATAAGCCAGATAATGCATTTCAGAGATAAGTAGTTCAAGGCCAACTGCACGTTGGAACAGTCTAGGAAAAACCCTAGCTAACAACAAAATTGGGAATACTGATAGCGAAATAGTACATTTCCTGCTGGACTGACTCGCGCCAATGAATTAGATTCATTACTAGACACGTGGTGCTCTACTGAAGAAGTGAAACCAAGGAAGCCTCAACTTCATCCAGCCACCTAATATGTTCCCGAAAAGACGAAGGTTTATTTATTTATTTAAAGAAATCTACAGCTCTTGAATTCATATACCATACACATTACACACTAAATTAACATATTAGTTTAGCCAAGATAATTTCAGTTGTTTTACTTAAAAAAAATCTTATACACTAACGAAACTATTAATTATTATTTGCATCGAAAAGAACTTAGCAATAGTATTTTGTGCGAGTGTGTGCGTATGCGCGTGCGTGTTTTTATGTATGTACTAGTCACTACGAGGTCTGATACCCTGATATGACAATGTTATGGCTCATCGTCGCAACCAAGGAAATACTGCTCAATTCATTACATCTGATTTATGAAAATAATTAATAAAAATGTATCGTTTTGTATTATTGAAGTGATACTTTACTTGAAACAAATTAAAATATTATTTATTACATACATTATACAATATTAAATTATTATTTACAGAATTAAAAAAAAATAAGTCAGTAGAATGAATTTACTATTCTCTGACTTCATCATGGTGTTAGTACGCGGAATAAAATGTTTGTAGTTATTTATGTTTTGTTACTACAAACGAGTACCTATAACTTATTACGTACGTCATAAGTACTCAAAAATTTTTGAACTTATAATTTTTGGCGCGTTTAGTAGAGTGCGTGCGTACCAAGTGACGGGAATGCGACATTATAGAGTTAAATGTGACGGACGTTTATATATAAGTACGCACTGTTTTTTTAAATCAATTTACGAAGGACATATTCTTCTCGTGTGACATATTCACATTTCTTCACCGAAAGCTCAGGCTCATTGCAGGAATTCGAACTCACGTCAATCGACGCGAAGTCGTACACGCTACCACTGAGCCATCATTACTTCAAATCATGCCCATTCATCCTATGACGAGTGTGCATGATAAAACAAGAGACAGCTAGTCATGTGCTCTTGGAGTGCAAAGAGTTGATCGATATCGGGTTGTATACCTTTGTACACCGAGGACCCTCCCGGAAGTCTTTAACAACATCAGGCGACTGGTGGACTTCTGGAGGAACTGGGCTGGCAGGACTAAGTCGGCCACCACTACGCAAAATAGTTGTATATAGACGTCGAATTGCGGAAACTTAGCCCGTGTAAACCTGATACCTGATACATACAATGTTTGTTGGCAAAATTTTAACATTCTATGGCGACAATGTACTCTATGCGACCATTTTTCCATACACTTTTATGTATTTGATATTGGCAGTATGAACGTAAACGGTGGATGTTTTGTTTTATATTATTTAATATACTTTTAAAAAATATTATATATAAATTTATATAAATATTTCTGTTGTAAATCTCACACTCCTCCGTGTCATCAATGTGCTTAAAAAGGAGTTCGAAGTTTTCTTTTCACGTATTTTATGGAACATACGACTCACAGTCGTGAGCCGACTACCAGGAACAGCCACGCACAGCGCAGAGCCTATTAAAACGTTGGGTGTCCGTCTGTGTGGTAACGTGGTTCGAAGTTATTTCAATTTTATTAATAGTATATGATTTCTAAAAAAATGTAGTAAAAATAAATTAATAAGTTTAAGCTTCCATTTATCGGCGCATAGTTAAGAATGCCTCAGCAATACCATGGACGAGCTTCTTCCCATTCTGTGTCGTGTCGTCCCGATTCCGGATACGAGCTTATGGCTTATAGTGATAAACCGTGGGAAGCCACCTTCAAACATACACATTTGACAATAATTATGAATCACCCGTGCACATTACTCAGTACCTCATGATTGTATCATACAGACTTGCCCTAAGCCACTGAGTCAGTCGAACGTCCAGACATCGGCGCGGCGTGGCGGTGACGTGGGTCCACCGCTATGAGTCAAACTGACACTCTGATTCCGTGACGCTTCTGCGGTCGTGATGGGTTTATACTCAGCCCTAACTGCAGTGGGTAACCAAATCATATTACACGCCTTAAGTAAATCAACAATCTCAACAAAAACATAAATGTGAAAAAAGACCAATTCTGTAGAAACGACGTTCGGGGTAATCGTTATCATTGATAAAAGAGCTGAGATCTAACGGGTGACAAGTTTCATAGCAGTTCCTTAAATTATAGCTGTAGGAATGTAATTTTTTCAATTCATTTACAAAACAAATTGTTACAATCTTTGATATGGGATTTCTAACTTGTCTTAGTCTTATATAATTATTAGTCTTAATAATTGTCAATTAGTTTTAATTGAAAATTAGTCTTAATTGTCAATAAATTTAAGTTAATCTATAATTAAAGGAGTCAATTTTTTTTGTCCTAATATATTGTCAATTGTAATTTGCAAGATGCCAATTTGTGTCACCGACGGTCCCCGGTGTATGTAGACTCACTGTACCGTACTTACCATCAGGTGCTCTACATTCATTTTGCCGAGCTAGTACATAAACAAAAGGGTTATATATACAATAATAATAATAGTAAGCCACGTGCACCGCAAACGAAAGGCCGGTCTGAAGAGCTCTTATGACCAGAAAAACCACACCCTTGGAGCGTAATAATCAGAATCCTCAGTATAATTGAAACCACAAATATATTCAGAGTGATCATTGCAACGGTTAAACTGATAGTACGTTTCCGTTGCTATGACTTGACACGTCGAATGCTGTAAATGACATTTATTATCAATTATTGTGCTTCATATAATCAGCTATATTTACATATATTGTTAAAAGAAAATAATTTCCACAGTTTTATATGCACTTAACTAACAAACTATACATACGGAATCTTAATTTAGCAAGGGATCTGATTAAATAAAGGTGATATAAACATGTAGTAAAAAATGTTTTTAATGTTCAATGCACTAATAGAAGTGTTCTAAGTCGGCATCCATTTTTATTGAACTTATTTTACTTACTTATAAATGATCTAATATTTTGTGAGTTATTCAAGTTTGATGCTAATAAAACTGCTTTCATCTTATTTCCCGGTCAGATAATGCAGTAGGTACACCTTTTTATGCTCGGTTGCAATACTCCCTTCAGTTACCTCAATTGAACCGCAAAAGGTTTTGGTATACAATGTTATAAACTATATCAATTCCAGACTATAGATAAAAGTTGGTGTAATAATCAATAATTTAATATGTTTTTGTATATTGTAACAGTGTAATAATAAGTTCAAGCTTTTTACATTGATTTCGCAATAGGTATAATAAATGACACTTAACGTTCAAACAAATTTCACGAACAGTTGATTCCAGAGAAGAGAAAACCATCGATAATGAATGATCACAGTTACCTTAAATGTAATAGAGTCAGGATTTTTTTAAATACAAGCGCTTTTCCCGCGACTTCGCTCGCGTCATTAACGAGCTATAACCCATCTTTTTTACTTTCTAACTGAATTGCTAAATACCAATTTTTATACATCTATGTATCTATCTATCTTCAAAATATTCGCATTTTCATACAAAACTTCATCCATTTTTTCACCACCTTCACTTAAACCTTCACCATAAATCCTTCACTTACAGTGTAAATGGAACCCGCATGAAAATTTTCGAGGTCCTAGCCCCAGTAATTTGGGCTGCGCGTTGATCGATCAGTCAGTCAGTCAGTTTCTCACTTTATATAAATTATATACTTGCAACTGCCCGCGACTCTTACCTATTAATCTATATCTATTGAAATGGATATATGTTCCCTATGGACTCCAAAACGGCTGAAGCGATTTTAATAAAATTTTCAGTCAATTTTCATATTAACCTAGCGAGTGATCCTGTAAAGTTTGGTAGCTATCTGATAATAGGATAATTGTTAATCTAATAATAATTGTTACTAACTTTACCTCTATATAATAATAGTGTGGATTAAAGACAGAGAGGTTCCTTACAGCGGCAAAATGAATGATAATTAAATCGATAATGTACAGTAACAATGATTCAAAGTCTTCAAAAAATCTTAATCACTATCGGCTTGCCTAATGCATTGCCGTCTATCCATAGAGCAATTAAACATTCGAAATCTATTAGTACATAACGTCACGTTCTTCTTGGGATACGAATAACAACTGATCTCAATCAGCTAAAAGCGCTCAATTGAGCTAAAAGCTAGAACAGCTCTTAAGAAATTGGGGATCCTCTTCAAGGTTAGGCGATTTTTCACACCGGACCTGCTTCTTAGCTTATATCAAGCATAAGTATGATCATGTGTGGAATACTGCTGTCACCTTTGGGATGGTTCAGCCAAATGTTAGTTGGCTGCTTTGGACTCCATTGAGCGCCGAGCTCACCGACTTGTTGGCGATGAAGCATTCATGGCGGCAAGAACGCTCAGACTTAAAAATCGACGTAAGGTAGCTTGCTTTTCTGTGTTTTATAGGTTACACTTTGTAAAGTGTGCAGAGGAATTGCACGAATTAATTACGCCCAACCCGTTTCACCACAGGACAGTTAGACGCTGCGAGGTTTTCTGACCCGTATGTGGTGGTCATTCCTCACAGGCATTTGATAGCTAAGCATCGTTGGCCTCATCTTTATTCACCATCAGGTAAACCAAGCGCATACCGATACTCCATCACAAACAAAACGTTACATGATCATTTTTAAAAAATTTAGTTATTTATAGGTAAATCCATAGAACTTGACTGTGATATGAGATATTAGATGTGCCGTGTAGGTAACAATTCATTCACAGTTAATATTACAAAGCACGATAGAAATGCATAACCAATAGTTTTTAATGTATATAATATATTTTATATAAATAGTAAACAATTAGTTTATTTATGTTTTATTTTACTCGTGTTTTGTGTCATAGATAAGGCAGTGATTCGCTAAAACTCATAAAACAACTGAAACTGACACAAAGTCTGACAGCGTTGGTGTTTGATACAACATTCGGTCAGTACCTATTCAATATATTTCCGTTTTATTTGTTAAATATACATAATATGGTAACTAATAAGTTTATTAACTAATTAATTAATCTATTTAACCTTTAACCTGGAAAATCTTTGGAATCATAAAATGAAAATCAAAAAATCTTATATTTTTCTAAAAGCCGATACAAATTTTTTTGCCCATTTTATGTCCCTTTCAAATTTCAATATATTTGAAATGATGGCCGCTATGAACATTCGTGTAATTTATCAAATATGAGTTTCAATCCAGAAGTAAAACGTTTCAAACTGCATGAACTATGAATGATATTTAGTCATAGGAATTTTCTCTCGGCAATGAGCCTCGTGGTCAATGATGACGTAATGAAGGCGATAGTGGAATGAGAACCGTCTCATGTTACTATGTGTTATGTGTGAGCTAACAATGGTTTTTCATGTTACAGGCGTGAGAAATGAGTTGTATCAAGCGCATTACATTTGTGTTATTAATATTATTATTAAATAAATTCTCTCCAGCCATCAACGTATTTGTAATTTCAAATAGCACGAAATCTGTTATAGTCCTTTGTTAAATATAAAAAAGCGGAAGAGTTTTTTGTTTAATTGTTTGTTTAGACACGCTAATCTCTGAAACTACCAGTCGGAAACTAAAACTTATTTTTGTATATGATAGCCAGATTCACGAGAAATAGTATAGGTTATATAGCATTACGCTACACCACTCAGCTAACCTTAAATATTGAGTTGTGTTAAAGTAAGTTGAAAGAAATAGCGCACCCTAACTGCTTTATCATCGTGCGCTGGCGTAATGGTTAAGAATATTAAATACAATGTTCTACAAAATGGTGAAACCGCGTGTCACAGCTAGTACCTATTACGATAAAACTACACTTTATGAGTGTCCCGGTTTCCTCACTATGTACACGCACGCATGAACGCACGCATACACGCAGGCATGCATACACGCATGCACGAACACACGCACGAAATTTATATGAATTGCATTTAAATCCAACCATAACGTAGTACGAAAAATATTGTTATTCCTCAGTGATCTTGTATATTGAGAAATACTTTATACCAACTGGTTTCTGACAACACACGGGTACTTAAACAATGTCCTAATATGCTATACACACTACAACATAAAATGTCAGTCACCATATGACCCGCTCGCGCCCTATTAATTACTATAATATACTTATTTGCTTACGATAACCGTCTGATTACAGTAACAATGGATATAATAAATTATTTTATATTGTTGTGACGAGATTCTAGAGCAAGGTATAGTTCAAGGAAACTATTCAACTCGATAATTATTATTATAATACTTTACCTTTGTCCTTTGCGAAATGGGATAATTTTAGCCAATATTACAAACATTTCCTGAAATAATGCTAAAACTGAACTCTATTAAGCCAAGTTGTGAACACAATTTGAACATGTCGTATGACAATGGTGACCATTCCATTAGCATTACCCTGAATACTAGACACTTGATGTGACTCTAGCAATCTTGTTTTGAAGGATTCCAAGGCCTTGGAGTAAAAGAACCCCGGACAAATATAACATTCGAAAGCAACGGTAACTTTTACTGATATAAGTTTTGTTCCAGATGATATCGTAAAGCTAACGCGATGTACTTGGAATCTAACTACCGTCCTTCAACTGGGTAGGACCACAATAATAATGAAGCTATGATGGCTCAGTGGTAGACACAGATATGACTTCGATCGACGTGAGTTCGAATTTCTACAATGAGCTTCAGCTTTCAGTGAAGGTGTGCATCATGTTGAAACGTTTGCATGTTGTTAGGCTATTTTCTAACACTCTCCTTGGGGGCTACCATCATCAAGTTAAAAATGTGACTCCGAGCACAGGTATAGCCGTATAGATATAGATATAGATAGATAATCAATAGGTATAGATTCTAGAGCTGCGTTTGTTAGCCAATTCTCCCACTAGGCTTAATCTACCTGGCCACATCGTCACTTAATATTAGTTGAGATTGTGGCCGAACGCTTAAGCTTATAAAGAATATTAAAAATAATGATCTATACTCTATAGTAATATAATAAAGCGGAAGAGTTTGTTTGTTTACACACACTCATCTCAGAAACTACCACTCGGATTCAAAAATTTTTTTTTGTATATAATAGCCAAATTCACGAGGAATAGTATAGGCTATCTAGCATTAGGGTACACCTCTCAGCTAGCCTTAAATATAGATTTTTGTTAAGTAAGTTGGAATAAATGGCGCACCCTAACTGCTTTATCTTCGTGCGCTGGCGTAATAGTTAGTGATACGTTATTACTATGTTCTACAAAATTATTGCTCCTTAGTACATTTAAAAAAAAAGTCCGCGATAACATATACATATAAGCCACAATAAGGCATATTGTGACAAAGTTTTATTGAAAATTGTTTTATGAGATTATTATTAGGCATCCTTACGAAAGAAAAATACTTCACGCGACTTCGGCGCGAACGAGCCGTGTGAGTTGTGACGCACAACCCTGGCCTCTCGATAAAAATATTGTCTAAACTGAAGTATTATAAATCTTTAATCAGCGATTTCTTTTAAATTATATTCGTGTGAAATTTTGGGGTACAGCTAGGCGGTTTCAGCACCATGACCCATTAAATTCTGCAACACATAAAGTTAATATATTTGTTTATGTTGCAGGTACCTGAAAATATTTCCTCTCTGTTGCATACGTTCCAATGGCACCGACTATAAGGTCATTGCGAAACGAGTCCAATATATAAAAAAATCAATAGATACTTAAATATAAAAACAATATAAATCTAAATCAATCTTTAAGCTTGAAATCCTGACGTACAAGCAGTTAAGCTTGCTCCATTTCCATTGCACACTCCTCCTTCTCTTCCTCTCTAACTTCTTTACATTTCTTTTTTGTTCTCATTTGTTTAGGTTAGGTTCATGCTTTCCTTTACCATCAAACGTAAATGTCGAGTAAAATATACGCAAAAACACTTGCGGTAACAACAATGATATTCCAACAATATGACTTGTGTATGGTTGTCATATGTTATGAAACCATAAAAACCGAATACAAAGCTCATGCCATTACGTATATGTGAAACGTAATAGGAAAATACCAAATGTGACGTTTTTCTCCGTAAGCTAACGGCTAGCCTCTTAACATGATGCGATGCGGTCGCTTGTAAAAGTATTGTCATGGTCATCGTGCTTTATCTGTATTTCCACCGGTCTTAAACATTCGAATATTACAGTTTGGATGTATCGTTTGATGAACAACTAAATGGTGCCACATTACAATATCTCTTTACGTTATGTTTGAAGGACTATGTTTTGTTATAGGAAGGAGGAAATAAATAAATATGAAATATTAAGTCGAGGATATTTCCCCTAATGAAATGATTCAAGGCGAGTAGCGCCTGTCGCCTGTCGCCTGTCGCATAGCGCCCAGTGTAGATAGAATAAACAAGGAAGTTCGCGGTACATTTGTTTATTAGCACAAGTGAGATAATGTAGTCGTCCATAGACCTAAAATATCAGGCCACCGCGGCACGTGGCACCGGGTTAACATCAATTTGATCACACTAAATTCTAATCCGGCTTCGCCTGTCATATTCATATTTACTTTTATTCCAGTTATATTAACTAAATCCTATCATCGCGACTTTCAATTTTATATCAGCTAGAGTTAGTATTTTAAAAAGATAATGGTGCACCCCGAGTTATCCCGGCCAACTCTTAGCTGACGTGTAATAACCTTGCCGGAGCCGCTCCGCCATGTGTCTCTCTGATTTAGAAAAGCGCATTGGAGTGGAAGTAAGACTGGGCTTGGCATGTATTCACCCTGCCACTACACCCGCTAGGCAGTGTGGAACTTGTTACTCTTTATAACGAGTATCTCGTAATTTCTGTACTAGACATGGGTAACCCAGCAAAATTCAAATAACTCAAGCGCAGCTTAATGCGCCGACGCATTGAGCTAACTCAAATATGCGCAAATAACTTAACGCAGGCAGCGCCTTTGACTCAGTGTTAGCTCAGCCGAGTGAGAGAAATGAATAAGTCGGTTGAGCGGTGGGGCGCGGCGCTGGTTCCGGCCGGCGCGCCGCGCTGCGCTCAGCTGCGCTGAAGTGCGCTATGAGCCAACACATTTGGAATAAGTGTGATGACTTATCAGGCGCAGTAAATTGAGTTGGCGTAACGCAGTGTTACCCATGTCTACTCAGTGCAGAGGTGTGATTAATTGCTCTTGCTTGGACTGAGGCCAGGAGGAGGACAGACAGCCAGGACAGCAAAGAAGAAAACCTCTTTAAAATTACAGACGAATAAAATCTTTTTTCAAAAGGATGAGTAAGAAAATCTCTTAAAAAAAATACACAGGAAAACTGAGAATGTCATTGGATAGCGTCCAACGAGGGGCAGCACTTGACTGGAATTGCGGAAGACGGTGAAAGCAATACCGCATAAGGATGATAGAATTATCACCAGAGGGTTATAAGTGCACGGTACGCGTTCATGGGGTTTTAGTGGGTCTAATACCAGATAATCGATCTGCAACCCCGTCGGCGGCGTTGGACGGGTCTTTCGTATGTAAAAAATAATAATAAATAAAATCCCTTACAATCATATCATAATATCGTAATAGATATTATTTGTGGTATAGACTTATTGTTTTGCAGTGTAGCATTTTATAACTGTCACATTGACAGTCTGATGTAGTATCTGGTTCTAGCGACTAGGGAGGGACACGGGAGTGAGGGTGTAAGGTCATGAACTGAATCTCCGATAACGTCACCAGACGCACATGCCAGCTTATCATTCTATAAATATATAAACAATATCCATTATAAGAGTCGTTACCTGGCAAACTCCTCTAGGTGGCTGTAGGAGGTCATAAAGTTGCTAGGTTTTTATGGCTTGTTTACACGATATTATTTGGAATGTTGATTATTATTCGTTTATGAGATTACCCGATACAGACAGACTAAACAAAAGTTTTTTTGTTATAGGTAACTACTGTATAAACTTTCATATGCATTTAGTAAAAACCTGTTATTTTGACATTACAAACAGACACTTCAATTTTTATTTATTTGTATAGATGGGAAATCATGTTTTGAACTAGGACCGACCTATCAAAAAATGCTAATTATATATTTACTAATTAAAAAAAAAACAAACAACACAGTACTCTCTCAATTCTTACCTATGATAATAATATTTTTTTACGCCTTTGTTGAACCATCTTTGCGTCGGAATTTCTGTTAAAGTAAGTATTAAGTAAAGTAAGAGTATTAAGTTCAGAGTTATTTTTTTATAATAAATGCAAATAACCCAGTATTCTGACCCTTAACGAATGGAAGTTTGGAATAGTTATTTTTCCTCAAAAATCAAAGAGAACACAGCACAAAACATGTATGTATGACCATTAAAATAATAATCCGACTGATGGAATACCTCCACCCTACAGAAGATCGCAGCCAAATAACCTTGTGTTGTGTTCCTGTGGTGAGTAGAGTTACCAGAGCTCATTGGGAAAGGGAGATCGGTAACGCGGTAGTGATAGCTCTAGTGTTACGGTAACCGCTTACTATCAGGCGGGCCGTACGCTTGTTTGCCACCTTAGTGGTATGAAAATAAATAATTAAAAAATAGCTCCTTTAGAACATATATAAAATATTAAACATAAAAGCTTTACACATAAAAACACCATATATACATAAGTTTGAGAAATATTAAATATTTTTAACAAAAATTACCTCTAATATCTTTTGGATTATACATTTTCCTTAATTTCATAAAAACTTATATCGTATAAACTGCATTTTTTTTCACGGCTCTGAAGGTAAATTTTTGTACGCGCACACACACACGGACACAAATACATTTAGAACACAAACACAATATCACTACATGAATACACTACATTAACAGTTGAAATATGTGTTGTTGAGTTTTAAGTTATCAAAGTTAAATTAAGTCGCTGAGTGTGTCGACCGATCGCGATCTCGCGGTGAGACGCGCGCGCCGAGCCGACTACTTTATCTGCACCAAACGTTTGCGTCCACGCGTTATACTCACGCCATAGTATAGTATATTCTACTTATAGTGATTAATCAGTATACATTAATTAAAAGATATATTACATACATTGTATAGTCTTTGATTATTATTTATTATTCCTTTAATACATAAATAAACTACTTACTTATAAAAATCAATAAAGTATTTTCCTCTTTATCTAATCCATGGTCTTCGAAGAAAACATAGTTAAAGTTATCTTTAACGTTCTTAATCTTATAACGTTTATAAGTAACGCCATAATTAAAATATCGTAAATTATATTTTGTGTAACAATGGACCTAAAATCTACACCAACTGCAATTATAATGTGAGAGATAAAAAACTAAACACCCGAAATCCACATCAAATCTTACTAATTTTTATACTAATTGAAAAATAAGCGATTTTCTTTATGTCATCTTCAACACGAAGGTGGTCTGTATATTGCAAAAACTGACTAACTACTGTAAAAGCGTATTCACTACCTACGCAGGTATGTACAAATTACATCATAACAAAATTTTTAACCACATTTTTTTTTACGATTAATAATAATTGACACAACCCGGTCCCGATTGTATCCAAGTGTAAAGTTTTTCCTTTAAAATTGGAAATAAAATTAAATTTGTGTGAAGAGAGCTAAGTTTTTAATCATTTATGAAAATAATAATACGCCAAAAAAACAATCAATGAGTTATATCACTAAAAAGTGACTACACTATAACGATTAATATCGCAAATTCTTATAGCAAGGTGTCGCATACAATAGAGTGATTTTATGTAATCATAGCGTTCGTGTATTAAAGTTCTCTTAATTACTCAGTCTTCCAGTTCCACTATTTTTTCCGCTTTGAAGTGACTAGGAAAAACGAATAAGGTTCTGTTCCCACGAGAACCATTTACTGAAATCGCTTAAAGAACTTCTAAAATAAGAAAGAGTGTAACATTTCCAGTGCATCCGCCATTTGTATTCTCATTTGACCGAACAACACACTAATTGATTGACAACTACACAAACAACGTTCCCACGATGCGTGTATGTGAACACGTCCGAAACAACACCCACTGTGGGGCAATCACTAAAAATATTTAAATATCATCACAATAAATAATCAAATATCTTCACGATTTGTTCATTGTGGAGTGCGCTGATATTGATTTAGTTAGTAATCAAATTACACTGGTATTTATTCCACAAAAGAACGATGTGGTACAACCAACAAATCCAGACAACTCTATCACACCAACGATTCAGAATTTTTCATAAAAAAAAAATGTTATTGCTACATGTTCCATGATCTATGATTGGATCGATTCCGTTTTGTAGCTTGCGAATTTGTAGCTTGGTATGAAAAATTTAAAAACTTGGGAAATTAGTGTTTTTCACAGCCGGGAAAAATGGTTTAACGGACAAAATTGTTTAAATCTCCCTAAACCGGGATCAACCGTCTTGGTCAAGGAAGTGCTCCTATGGACTGCGAGTGTTGAAATAATAAATGAACATAATAATGTGATTCACTGAGTTCGTGCTCTGTTAGAGACAGGCAAACAATCATCATTTGTAACTGAACATTTACTACAAAAATTAAATTTATCAGCTGAGAAAATTAGTGTATCAGGAATTAATAATGCTTAATTTAATATCAAAGAAAGTTGTAATCTTAACATTAAATCTTGTACTTCCTCATCTATATATATATGACAAAATTGAAGTGTCTGTTTGTAATGTCAAAATAACAGCTTTTTACTAAATGCATATGAAAGTATACACAGTAACTATAACAAAAAAAATACATTTTTAAAATGTTTGTCTGTCTGTTTGTTTGTTCCGTCTAATCTCCGAAACGTTTGGACCGATACGAAACGGTTGGATTAGTAGATTTTGACGGGATTTTGAGATAGCTTATATTATAAAACATAACTTAGGCTACTTTTATTTTAGAAAAATATTTAGTTTTGCGCACAAAAAAACATAAAACCATTTGTAGTACTAGACACGAGCGGAGCCGCGGGCACAGCTAGTTTAATATAAACATGGAATGCCTTGTTATTTCTAATATTACTTTCATATTACCTTCTATAAATGTTAATAATATAAATAATCTTAATCCCCCAACAGATATTGAGCTCGCAGAGCCTCAGTCAAATTGTTTCTCCAATATGGATATTCTTCTGGGTCTGATTTAATGTGGAATATTGTGAGTGGATTAAGTTAGGTCGAAAGAAACCAATTTTCAAAAGTCCACAGTTTGGATGGCTTGTTTCTGGGCCTCTAGGTTATTTACAACAAGAGCAAATACAATGTAATTTTAGTTGGGAGATGCGTGACACGGATATCTCATTTTATTCTGGGAAATAGAAAAAATATGCTTAGAAAAAGCAGCACCGCACCTACTATTGAAGAAAATTTCACTTACTATTCCATTCAAGGGGGAGCCAGAAAGAGCACTCAGTGTATTGTTTAGTCAGGCTAAAATGCGATTCTTTAATTTGGAAAATAGATTATCTAAGTTACCTTTGGTAATGCACCAATGTGGATTTTATCAAGGAATACTATAACAAATTACTAATATAAAGCATTTATGTGAACTAAATAATCCAGATTTCGGATATTACTTATCACATCACGCTGTCATTCGAGATAAACGTAAAACTACCAAATTAAAGGTTGTTAACGATGTGTCAACAAAAACAATCTCTGGTAAATCTCTGAATCTTATTATATGATGTTTCTGAATTCGCGTACATTTACTAATTCACATTGTAGACACTATCGGCTGACGGTGAAAGAAAACATCGTGAGGAAACCTGAACGCCTGAGAAATGTTCTTGTAGTACCACTGTATGTGGGAACAATATAGAACTGCTGATTTCTCGGTGTTTGAAATCGCCAATACGTAGTGGGCTGGCGTGGTGATTACGCCCGTAACTCTCTCTTCCCTTGGGAAAGGCTTTTTCTCAGCAGTGAGACACTTAAAGGCTGATATTATTATAATATATTGAACTAGCTATGCTCCGCGGTTTCACCAGCGTACAATTTAAAATAAATCGTTGATTGATAATTTATAATAATTCAGTATAGACTATATTTTTATCGGGCGGCCAGGGTTATGAGTCACAACCAGTGACCTTGCCAGACCCCCTGATTTACCAGGACATTTCCTGATTTTTCTACGACTCTCCTGATCTACTGACATTTAGGTTTTGCAATAAATACCTACAATGTATGAATTATGCGTAAAAAGGAACGTTTTCAGACTGAACCAATAATTTCTAACAGTATTTAGTTTTCAAAATGAAATATCCTAACCCTAACTCATTGAAAAAGTGTTTTGCAACAAGCTTTTATTGATTGCAGTTCCTGTTCATGGTGTTGTTGTGCACGAGTACGGGAAAGAACCTTTCACTCGCTAATACTACGCAACTAAATTTAATAGGTTTGTTTTACGGTACTACTCGAGATTTTTAGGTAACGTACACTTAAAGCAGCATTGTAATTAAGTTGAAGCAATGATGGCTCAGCTTCGCGTTGATCGACGTGAGTTCAAATCCCTGCAAAGAGCCTGAGCTTTCGGTGAAGGAAAACATCGCGAGGAAACCATAGCTTGGTGGTAGGGCTTTTTCTAATGCCCACCTGGCTAGCTACCACCCTCAAGTTGCAAATCTGTCGCCAAGCACCAATAAGTCTGTTCCCGCAGCTGCACTTGTCAGCCAGTATTCCGCTAGGTTTAGCGTGTTATCATCTTGGGCCACATCGTCACTTAACATCAGGTGAGATTGTGGCCACTACGCCAAAACTATTATAATAATAAAAAAAATTGCATGTAACAATTATTTGTTTAATTTGAGTGGAGTAAGTGGAGAATCGAGAAAAAAAACTTTAACTGTATAAAAATAATATAATATTGCGTTAATTTGAATTTAGTAATTTATATTGTTTGATTCAGAAGTAAGTATGGAAAAGACTTCGCCAAAGAAAAAAAAAGTAAGTATTCATCACCTAAAATAAATACTGGGAGAAAGAAGACATATTCAAAGGTTGGCTTAAATAAGTTCCAAAGCTAAGTAAACAACGTGTAGGTAAACAACAAAATTTATATATTTTTAATAGCATTTGATTAAACTAGATACTTCCTTTTGAAAGAGTGATGTTATTACCACTGAAACTAAGTAAGTGGTGCATTTACCTGGCTAGATAGCTTAACACAAGATTTGGCACTAAGTGCTACGTCATTGGGGGTATAGCCAATCACAAGACAGTATGTCGATACATGATTTCTTTTAGAAGACAAAAATTGAGTATCATAGTTATTGCCGGAGTTTTGAGAACTAAATTAGTATTAGAAATAACAATTGTTTTGATTTTCAGGCTAGCGGAATGATGACAGCAAAAATGTACAGTCAAATGTATCGACAAGATAAACAATAATTTAAGTAGCATTTTATTTACCTCCTGATTTTTTAGACCAGCCTCCTGATTATTTTGGTCACGCGATAATTCACGCGAGCGTAGTCGCGGGCAGAAGCTAGTATTTTACTTTATTAATTATACCTGTGGTACAAGATGACCTTTTATCAATTCTAATCGTTGTTATAAATATGTCTTAACCACTTAGACTTAAAAACATTACAGACAAATAGAGATAAATCCTTCTCAGCACCACCGATGGCTATGGCCTACGGCCAATGTGTTTCTTCCTTCTTACGTCTGCGGTTCCTTCAAGCGTAACGTGAAGAGATATTTATCAGGCCGACATAACAGCGGCGACCGCGGATGGATTTCGATCTCTCGGTGGTCGCCGTTGTATTTGGATTGTACTGTGCTTACCATCAGGGATAGTACTGTCAATGTTCAGAGCTAAAATAAAAGAAGAAATAATTAATTTAATTCATACTAATACAAAAGAGCATTTGCTTGCTTTTGAGTTTTATCAATAACATAAATAAAATTATCCATAAACGTCAGGTCCTTTAAAGAACTTGATAAAGGTCAATTAAATTTGATTAAATTATGTCAAAAGAAGCTATTTTCTATTACAAACCTCAAATTGTAGCAACCTACGGTACGGTCGAGAGGACTAATATTAATTTCCCCTTTTATTCGTGTCGTACTGACTTTGGCGGCCAAACATGATTTCCCTAAAAAAAAGAGACGTGGCAGACGCATTACAAAATTTTGCCTTTGTTGTTTTGTTTACTGTTTCTTAATTCGTTTTATTAATATTAATTAGTTTTATAATTCCATCACGCAGAGATCTTGTGTCTTCTAAAATAGTCTATACAGACCCCATCCTTCTGCAAGGATTTCCCCGATCACCCCATCTATAATATTTACAAACTTAAGTTCTAAAAAGCTTCCTCTCTCTTTTTTGACTACACCAATACTTTAAGTCTAAATAAAGCTAAATAGTAATATAGTCTAAATAAGTTCTCTTTTGATGTTTATATTACACTACAAAAACTTCCTTCCTCTTTCTATAAAAGATTCTTTTTTTAGTTCTTATTCTAAAATGCTCCCTTTTTTCAGTTTACTTAAACTAAAATAATAACAAAAGCGTGTTATATAATAAAATCATTCAAAAACGTTTGTTAAAGTATGAAACACATCTCCGATTAGTTTCGAAAATCACGTGAGAGTTTTTGGCGGAACTTCAAAATGTCATATGATTGAGACAAACACACATCTATAGAATTTATCCTGCGAGATAATGATATAGAATATTCATTGTTAATGCAAGTCCTGAGTTTCACGACTATATTCATCGTCGAAGTGACCTAGCGGTGTGACGATCCGACTTGAACGAACTGTTGTATTGAGGTATGCATGTAATTTATAACATTTCATACGAATTTTATTGAGACCGTGTCACCCACCGACCGCTCCCGCGGCTGGCTTACTAGTATTTGTTCGCAAGTCCAAGTTAACCTAACCGAGCATCGTCGGTATTTTGTAACGTATATGATTTTCATGACTACACTCGTAGTCAAATTGGCAATTTTTTGAGGCATTCTATAAAAATTACATTACAAAACATCGACCATTCTCGGTTAGGTTACGTTGGACGATATTTATCCTAATCCAATTCACAAAAAAATTATATCGTTTAATCTCCGTATCGAATCGACATGCAGGACATCGAGTGCATGCTTTATTCAGATAGTAAAATATAATAAAGATAGCAACAGCCCGCGACTTCGTTTGCGTTAATTACAATATGATACTAAATAAAAAGTAATAGTTTCTTATTAGTTAAAGATTTGTCTGAATTGGGTCAATTGTACCAGAGATTATCTCCTATCTCTTATCTCCTACAAACATACATACAAAGTTCACCTTTTTATAGTAGTAATACAGATAGATAAAGGAATGATAAAGCGGGTGTATTTATCACATATGGTTTATATTATATATATAAAAACAAAGAAATGTTGAAGATAAGATACAATATTTTGACTAAAGTAAAACAAAAATACACAAAGACTTGCATTTATTTAGACTTCATATATTATAGTAGTCGAGAAGATCTGACGAAAAACTAGAACGAAATTCCCATTATAATATTTTATATACTTACAAAAATACTGTAAAATCTAAAATTAAATAAATTGCGAAATTATTTCATTAGCTATACTAGTTTGAATAAATGATCGATATTATTATAAAATAAAATTAAAAATAAAATTACGTGACGTGATTAATTATTGCATAATAAATGACCGCCGACACAGTTACGAATAGTTGTAAGTTTGTAACGATCTACTATAACCATATAATAATTATATTATATTAACAAGCGTTACCATGGAACGCCTTGGAACAGTCTCTACGTACTCCATAAATTGTATCATGTTCAGAGCAATATTAGTACTATCCGAAAATAATAGCCAACGTCGAGTCGGACGTCTTAAATTTTATCTAGACTAATGTATGAGACGATTTCTCTAAAATCAGCTGGTTTGCTTGTTAAGGCCGATGTCGGAAGCTTGCTCCATAGTGTCAGGCAACTTGGTCCCGAGTGTCTCCGGCGTCGCAAATAACATAACACCTGACATCAGAGAGAGACACGCAAACATCACAAACGGCAGATCATCAAATGTGGCAGCTCCCTGTGGAAACAAAATACTGCCTATAAGATTTCTTTCTTTCTTACTGCGTTGTCATACAGTAGATTCATTTGATGACTTAATTTAAAAACTTATTCATGATATAGCGTACGGATATTATTTTACTCTATATCATATTATACTCTTTCAGATGTTCAGGGAATTGTTTACGGGGACATGTTTTACTCATACAATATCATAATTGTCATTATGTTCTAGGTCACTTCAATATTTTTAAGTATTACTGTCTACATTCTTTCCACCCAGATTTAGTCTCACCACAATGAAAAACTGCAATTCATAATGAAAATGTATGCCCAATAAGTTACCTCACGACTATTGAGTGATGCGTTGATTCGTTAACATCTTTACTTTCCTATTAACGACTTTACTTTGAAAGAAGCCCTTATGTTAATTATTCACAGGAAATAGTAATTATTTTAGAGAAATTTGTTACTTATGTGAAAAAGGATCACGGCGCTGTCGCTTCTATAATATAAGGAATTCTAAATAGTTTACAATAACAGTAAACCTATGAATACGTTGATAATGTGGTTGATAAGCCTGCATTGCTCTCATATATTAAAGGGAAGTAGATGGACTAAGTTCGAAAAACTTACAATGGCCGGAGTAAGTGGAGCCGTGATAGACCCAACTCTGCCCATCATGGAGGAGAATGCGAACAGGTTGTGCCTGTACTTTGTGGGGAACAACTCGGTGGTATAAATATACAGTGACGTCACTACCACCGATATACTGATCTTGCCTATTATGTATACAGTCAGAGACAGTCCGTAGAAATCTGTAAGAACAAAAACGTACATATGCGTTTATCAATGAGAGATTTTTGATTGTTTAATAAGTCGTGGTGTAAAATTTCTATGGCTTGGAATTATAGTTAATCACTGACCTCGTTGACTTGGCCAAAGTGGCTCTAGTAATAAAATTAAAGCTTATTTATTTATTAGTTACTCCAACAACATTACACATGAACCATTAAATTGTATTTTTTTTTAGTACTATGAAATACTACTTCATCATTTCATACAGATATTGAATCAGATCCTCTAAGATCCACAGACTTTCAACAAAGCAAGTTCGGCATCGATAAGTAAGAACTCTGTGCATGCTAAATTATAATATATTTAAAATTATACTTACCATTAGGCATAAAAATATAAGCGATCTGACAAACAGCACACACCCAGAATGCTCCAATCAGTACAGGCCGCCTGCCAATCTTTCCTAACAAAACTACCGCAGTCCAAAATCCTGGTATCTCCGCTGCGGCAACTGCTATGTAATTTACGTAAGAATTCCCGGACATGTTTACAGCATTTATCGACAATCCATAATAAATGAGAGTCATAGTGATCCAACAAATGGGACAAACTATGCATCTAATTAGAATTCTTTTTTGTCGGAACACCAACACTATTAACATTGGTTCATTTTCCATTTCCTTCTTCTCTATTTCTTTCATATTTTTCTCATTTTCTGCTGTCCATCTCAACGCTTTTAAGGACTTGTCCGATAAGTTCCTCTTATTAATCCTGGCCACTTCTTTCAGCAAAGCTTCAGAGTCTCCGTAGCGACCTTTACTCATGTACCAACGTACAGATTCAGGTAAAAACCAGAAGTAGCAAATGGTGATTAGCTGAGGTATGTATAAGGCAAGGGTTAGAGGTCTCCATTCGGGAACAGCCCACGCTATCAAGCCTAACAATACTTGTCCGACTGCAAAGAACGAGCTTAGGATTGCTCCGGCGATAACACGATACTTTGGGCCCACCAGCTCGAGTACTGAAAACAAACTCTTTTTGTCTATTCTGATATAATTTATTTTTCATCTAAGGTTCAACTACTTTTATTACATCACCTAAATTTTCGATTTACCTAAAAACGCCTTTATTAATAGTAGATAAAATAAAAATCACCGATCTTTAAAAGAATGAGTTCGGTTGCAGTTTAATACTTTTTACAGAAACTAAAAACATACCTATTTCTTGGAAACAAAACATATAAAATGACATTATCAACACCTGTATAAATAAATCCATATCATTAGCATAAGTTTTATAGCTTTAAATTCAAAATACATACGACGCGTATTAATTGTTATGTATAATATTTACCACAGTAAACTTGGTAAAAACCTTGAAAGATAATATATTACAGAATATCCGTCAAATATTTTAATACTAAACATGAAATGCTGACGTTTTACTTTATTCTACTTCATGTTTCAGTCTGGTTCTACGGACTAAAATTATAAATACTTAGGCGTATTAAATCAGATATATACTTGAATACAGTAAAAGAGAATGCATAAATCGAATACTTATGTTTCAATGTACATGTACGTATATATAGAAATCTTTATATAACGTTTAGTACCATGCAATATCTCTTTTAGAGTCAAGCAGCGATTCAGTCTGAAGTTTGATCTGAACTCACTGATTTATATTGTTATTTTTATAATATCTTTCAATATTTCAATTGACAGCACCAGGTTAATTATATTTCCAGTATAGTATGACAAAATAAATAATAAAAAAGAATTTATAACTACATCATTTGTATTTGAGGCAGGCAGACTAAGCCTCATCAGATTCATAACTAATATATTCTAGATTCCTAACTCCAGTAATTTACTTTCCCAAATTTCCTGGCAATTCAAATATTATGCATAGCCATTTTGAACTCGCAATAAAAGAGTGGTTGTACAAATTTCATAAGTTATTCACCTAAAATGAAAGTAGTAGAGAAGACACCGGCACCGAAGGCCGCCTCGATGAATTCCGAAATCATAAAGCCAAGGTAAGTATTGGCCCAGTACCGGGTAACGCCAATCCAAGCAGTGTTGAATGCGTTGATGGCGAGCGCTACCCTGCGGCCCCACCGGTCCGAGATGTAGCCGGTGATGGGAAGGGCGACCAGTGTGCCGAAAGTCCGTACGAAACCAATCAGCGTGCGTCGCCATTCGTCACACGCTAGGTCGTACTGAAAACAATATTCACTTGACGTTTTTAAAAGTCAATAAGTAGTATACTAGTACTAACGTAACTACTTACATCGTAAACCACAGTTTCTTTATGTTCATAAACATATTCCTCACAATTCAGTAGTATATTGTTGTTAAAAAGATTTGCAGGACATGTCCCCGCGGTTACATTGATATCAGGTGTTAAAGATGTGTTAGCATATCGCTGACAATTATCAAAAGAAGTGGGGCTTGTACCGGGAACCGCGTTTAGAATCCATTCTGGTGAATATTCCGCTGTCGATGCTTGTTCACACTCTGGTATTAGACATCTGAAAACATTTATTTGTTTTCTTTCAAACAAAGGAAAATATCATTACAACTGAGATCAAAGTGTTTTATAGAACATTTTGTAGATAGAGCTTGTAATTCTTCTACACTTCACCATACATTTGTATGATAATGTTATGAAGATTAGATAAAACTTCTTTTTATGAGACACGCGACCTCATAAGAAAACACCGCCTTCATGATCTAATGGTCGAAGTGGTCAAAGTAACTGATTAACGAAATTCCGTAATCCATTCAATTTTCGCAATAAAATGCATCGGCATATAAAAACAAGATATATGTATGTATGGTCGGCATAATGGTTAGCTTTTTCTCATGATATTTCTAATGCATCAGAATGCTAAAAGAACTTTGAAAAATAATGTACTTACCTAACAAAAGTACTCTATTATATATAGTTTAAAAAACAAAGACGAACTTAAAAATATTATAATCTGATTAAAATTCGGGTTTATGAAACCTACATTTTTACGCCACACTTTCGAACAATATGTATACATTAAATAAGAGAAATATATTATTACAGTCCTACTAGACAACACAGTTTATAGTAAAATGCGATAATTTTAATTAAAAAATCATATATAATAATCGTTTATACCTGGAATCGATCCTAGCTGTAGTAAACACGAATTCACCATGGAAACCTGAGAAGACAACAGCTATCAGGGTCAGCGCAAGGGTCCTGAGTTGGAACAAGCCGAACTGACCGATCTCTTCAACGAGTATCGTATCCAGATCCACTCTGGATTTTCTGCCGTCGCTTTCATGTTTAAATTCTCCGTGTGTTGACATGTCGTGTGTCGGCGTCCGGCGACCGACTGCTGCGACTGTCTCGGGCCTCGAGTTATCAATGCATCTATCATTTATCTTAAATGTTTTTATTTAGGTCGAAACTTAAAGAAACTAAAGTAACTGATATATTTGCTTTACTCAGAGATTTAGATCTATTATGTCGTATTTAAGTAAAGTAACGTAATTAAGTAGTGAGAAAGTCGTGATCAAGAATCACATGATTGTCTTAACTTCATATAGTCTCTCATAGGGAGGCGAAAAAAACTATTCTATGTAAAGCCAATAGAAACGCCGCAATCCAGACAATAATACTCCTATTTGTTTAATTTGATACAATTATCCAAATAACAAAAATACGTTTTGATCACGTCTTAAAGTTTTATACTAAGCAACTAATTTATTTCGTATTTTCTTTCAAAATAATATGGAGACATCTTAGTATACAATATATATCTCGCTAACTATGTTAGTGAGAGTACGAGTGGCCTCATCAATTACTTTACAATATGACATTCTCGTCCCCGCACACTCTGCGACACGAACTGTGGGCGAGACCAGCGAATTTGTGGCATGTTTTAGATCCTACGTACAAGTTAAGTAGAATACATGTAAGTGAAACCAAATTTACCAGAATGAACCATTGTATAGCTTTGCCCGCGGCGCCGCTCGCGTGGACTACAGAATACCGTCGGTGGAGCGCACGCGCGAATCATGCTGCCTCCGCTACCAAATACGGCGATCTCCCGCTTGTTATTTTAAAGACACATTTTTTATTGTGGGTGATCCTTAGATGATAGACATATGCTGTCGCTGACTTAATTGGTCTTTTTAAGATCTAAAATTATGTATTACGTTAATTTGATATATTTCTTATGGTTTACTCAGCGTAAGCCATTTAATCACCCCAAAAACGGTATTTTTTCGAATTGATTAACCATTATCATCACTTCTTATTTCTTATGTTACTTTATGTAACAAACATACCCTATAACCTGGCTAGATAACATATCTATGAATAAAAGTAAAAACCATACAAGTAAATCAAATTAGTGGTTTTCGCGTAGAAAGAACATAAACGGACAGACAGACAAAGAGCCGTTGAGTTTTATATTATGTATAATTTTCATTTTCATTTAATTTCAAAATTTACTTATGGCAGAAGTAACGAATTCCTTGTCTATACTACAATATATTTATAAAGAAGTAAAGTTTGATTCTGAGTAATCTCTAAAACTACTGATCCAATTCTAAAAATTCTTTCACTAGTAGAAAGCTACGTTAACCCTGATGGTTGGTTGGATGGATGGTTGGGTAACCCGGATGTTTTAGTTTGATTAAGTTTTATTGTAATGAATATTAGGGTCCATTTGTAAACCAAGTCGGAATAAATGTCCCGTTTCGCTGCTATATCGGTGTGCGCTGACCAAACTGTTTGAAATATATAAAAATAATGTACAACAGTATTTATTGTATGCTAAAAGTTCCAAAAAAAGTCTTCAAGAGTATATGTGTAAGTTGTACAGATAACAAAGAAAGAAGATGTTCGTTTCTTTTTTTTGAAAATTAACCTGATTATTAGTACGGGCCACCTTCCTAGGTCCATTACAATGTATATATATATATATATATATATATATATATATATATATATATGGAACGAATGAAAGAGTAATTGGATTCACCAGTCTACAGCTTATATGAAGTTTGGAGGCCACCTCTTGGTTCACATGTATTTCAGCAGGCACTATGCAATTTTCACTAATTAATATTAGCATTAAACGTTTATTTTTCGGTTTAGAAAACCGTTCACCGTTCCTATTCAAACTAGGACTGAGGCGTATTTATCGGAACAGGTTAAAAGAACTGGTATTTTCAAGTAATAATTTGAAACTGTCATCTGTAAACTAATAAAGCTGTTACTAAATACTACGTACCTGTTCCACATACTGGTCTAATTGGTACTTGTATTCAATCTATAGTTACAAGTGTTACTACATATACCCATATTAGTGTCTAACAGGCTATTATTTTGGATCAAGAACAGGAGGAAGAGGTTTCTTATTTTACATATTATAGCTCACCCCTGATTCAAACTCTTATTTGCGCCGGTGAAAGGGGTAGCGGAGAAAGTAATAGACGTACAAGGAATATAGAATACACAAGGAGAAAGGATGCATGATGTATCATTATGCATTGGCCTACGATCGTTTATAACTTAAACATACTCGTAAATCGATAGCTACCTTTTTTAATTATGTACCGTTAGCAACAAAATTAACTGTCTTAATTGGATGTTAATGAGGGTCTGTTTACATGTTAATTTAATATTATTCAGATTCATTTATCTGTATTTCACAAAAAATAGGTTTAGGTAGTCTTTTAATTCATATTTTTTCTAAATAGCGATAACCATCATATGTGATAAATGATTAATGAAAACCTGACTTCATGAGTGTAAGAATATAATATGCCGAAACATAATGTACTATAACATGATGACTCCCTCATCAAACTTGAGGATGGTGGATGGAGTGAGATGGAGAAAATTGACGATAATAAAGCCACGTAAAAAGTAGTAGTAATAACGTCAGAGTCTCTGACGTAAAGTTACCAAATACTTGATATGGAACGTGTTTATATATAGTTATTAGACATAATATTTCATGTTTAAAAAGGAAAATCATTTTGAAGTTGCGCCAGAGACCATGAGTTTAAACATATTATAAGTAATTGCAGAGCTTTATAATATAGTTTGCCGTCACGTTATGATTTAGGTGCGGTTTGCAAATTACGAAACAAAACGTGACTTTAATGATAAAGTTAAAATGTATCTGCAACTCATAAATTTTACCAACAAAATCTTATCTTTACAATGAAAGGTAATCAGCTGTCCGTATGTTATATTAATACTTAGTGCAGTTATCTTACATATATATTTCTTAGCATTTCAATGATATTAAATTATCGGCTTACAAAATTATCAAATAATATTTATTGACCTTTATTTATAACTCCAGTGGCTACCTACATAAAATGTATTTAAAAATACACATCAAATACATGCCGTGACCGTAAGTACAACGGTGGAGTACCACAGTATTTATGAATCTATGGTTACACACCCTGGAATACTTAGTTAGTAGAAAACCTTAGTTTTCGGTAAAGGAACTAAACGGGATGACACCAAGGAATGGTGAATGATAATTTTACTCAATGCACCAACCTACTGCAGCCCACTGGCACTGTGTTTCGGCAGCTGTTATGTTCACAAGTAAAAATGTTTCAACAACACTATGACTACTCTCATGAGACGATTGACGAATAACGAATGATTGAAGATTTACACGTCCTATAAATTGTATATAAATAAACAAGTAATTGCAATTTTAATTGCGCAGGCGTTTCGTCTAAAAAAACTATTAATCAATCATGATTGCTTATTGTTTGTTTGCAACTAAACATACTAGTTGAGCTGATCCTTTATCCTTTTTAACTTTTAAGAAATCTAGTAGATCAAGCTGGATAGTCTACAGGCTACGGATTTAAAAAGTGTTACCAAATCGTGTACGTGAATCACTAAATTTTTTGTTGCGTGTTCCGGTGTACTACGATTTAGCCTGTGGTAATTTTTACGCAATTAGTTTTTACCATCACCTGTTTTCATTAATTAGACGTCAGATGGTTATGCGCTCTAGGAAACGATGACTATGAATGTAAATTCGATCCTTTGATCTATGCAATTCAAACAAATAAATATTGTCATTTTCTTCGTATATAAATTATACCACACCACGTAAGGATGATTCAGTCATTCATCAGTCAAAAAAGTACCCATACTTTTACATCGGAGAACTCACACTTGGTGTCTGATATGTCTGAGGGAAAGCAGACAGAAAGTGAGGTACCAATGAAATAGCCTAAAATTTTGCAAAAATTCACAGCAGATATTGACTCTCAAACCAAACTAAAATCTTTAATTTTAAATTCTGACCCTTCCCCGGCTGCTGTCCATAACATGTTGTTACAATCTCTACATCTGGTAAAAGTATTGAAATGAATTTGCTACACCCCAGACGCATGCTGATGACAGACAGCATAAACTTAACTATTGAGTACTCCGTGCAATATACCATAGTTTGGGCTTCTTCACAGTGGCAACAGTCTGCCAGCTAGCCCACAAGAAGCTGGCGTCCTATTACTTCGACAGTCTTACACATACTGACTGCGACAAATATATTAAGAGCAACCTGATTGGAAAAATTTAGCACAATAAGAATGGCGAAGAAAATTAAGTAATACTATAATGGATGATGCCTTAGAAGAAAAGATACCAATAAATGCAAAATCCGTGTCCCAATCTTAAGAGTATCTCTTCGTTAGCAATTACAATATCTAAATACAATGATTATAATATATATAATAATTACTAACAATAAAGAGGAACTATTAAATACTGATGTTGAATATGAAAAATGGAAAGAAAACTAAAAGAAGTTACCTTAATATTGCTTCATTTCTATCAATTCAATTTTTATTTATATATTTAAGAAAATATTTTAGCTCTGCACATTGACTGTACTGCCCCTGATGATATAAAGCACAGTATAATCCAAATATACCGGCGACCACCGAAAACAAAACTACAGCAAAGGACTGACAAGCAAAGGGCTAAATATTGTTAGCCAATAACAAATCATACAAGTTAATTCTACGATTGGCACTTTTTGGTGAAAACATAGATATTTAATAGATCTTTTTGTGTATTCAAGCAATGATGGCTCAGTGGTAGCGTGTACGACTTCGCGTCGATTCACGTGAGTTCGAATCCCTGTAATGAGCCTGAGCTTTCGGTGAAGGAAAACATCGTGAGGAAACCATAGCATGGTGGTAGGGCTTTTTCTAATGTCCGCCTGGCTAGCTACCACTCTCAAGTTGTAAATCTGTCGCCAAACAACAATAGGTGTGCTCCGGCAGCTGCACTTGAGAGCCAGTATTCCACTAGGTTTAACGTGTTATCATCTTGGGCCACATCGTCATAGATAGCATGGATTCCATATTTCAGACGCGTATTCCAGTGGCTGCGTAGAAAAGTACAACAAAGTATAAATAAAAGTACAATATATTTTTTAAAAACCAATTTGTTACATATTTCTTTTACATATTTATTTAAACTAGTGGTCGCCCAGTGCTCGAAATTCGACCATAATTAATTAAAATTATAAGTTTGTACATTGTTAAGGTTCTATTGTCAAAGACCATATACTTTTTTAATCACAGATTTCGTCAAGGCTACACTGTTAATTTGCCTATTTTTTTCAAACAAATTACATGAAATATAAAAAATTAAAAAAAATGTTTAAATTAAAGGATACCTTTGTTTTTTTTTTTTATTGAAACAAAAAAACTATTCGATAAAGAAAATGCTGCCCATTGAACTTGACATACATATTTCGATAATTTAATTAATGATACAAAACTTCTATGTAAACGATGTTTTTTGTAAAAACTCTTTCATCGTTTGCTAAATGTCCTTGACCGTTATATTCGGAAAAATAAAATTTTAAACCGTCGAATGATCGAACTCTACTTCCTCCGACATACAATTGCTCATGTGTAAAAACTGGCCGATTCAATATAATTCCATTTATTTCGAATGTTTGTCCTTGAGACTTATTTATTCTCATCGCATATGCAAGTATTATAGGAAATTGAGTTCTTTGAAGGATAAATAAGCTGTGGCGGCTAACCGCAGCAAATAGTTTATCTTTATATGTAATGTAATAGACTGGCTGGTTATTTGTCTTTGGTAAAAGATACATCAGCTGTCAACAATTAGAATGTATAAAATAAAAGAACGTGGAGTTACAATATAGAGAGCAATACATATATGAACCAAGTCGTATTTTATTTATAATAATAGAATTCCTACAAGCTAAATATCCTGTAAGGTTGTGGCGATAACGCTACAACACCTACCACGACCCATAATGGTGACCCCGAACTCCGTTGGATTGGAGCCTTTTTCTACCTAAACGGCTGCTAGTCATCTCCTGAAATTGTCTACGGGGACCATCAAGCGCAAGATCCTGGCGCAATTGATCTGTTCCCGATGGTTTCTACAGAAAAAAAGACCCGCATCGTGGTGAAGTCGGATGGACCTGGCATCTGCTTAAAAAGCCGACCTACTCCGATATTTCGTCAACATCGCAGTGTTTAAGTTTAAAATACGGTTCGTGGTATACGGGACAAAGGGCTCGACGACGCTAGTGCTACGGGCGGCTCTCCGAAGAAACTTCTGACAGCGGGTTATCTGTCAGCGCTGTCACTTTGGCTGCCACTTGTGTTGTGTTGCGCCAAAATTTTGTATGTATTTGTTTACGTTGGGCAATCGTAAGTTTTTACACCATTTATAACAAACTCTAGTGTTCTCAAAAGTTAAAATCGGTGGACGCACATTCTTAAAACTCTATTATAGTGATAGATAACCTTAAGTTCAAGTCCGATTTTTTAATACCCGTTGTTTTTATAATAATTTAATGTTCTCATTTATTGCACGATTATATTAGTGCTCATGTAGTACATCTCATCACTAATTCTGACATTTTGGATAAGGACATTTGATTATTAATAATGTAATTTTATATTTTAAGTATTGTAATTTTATTTTTATATTCTGTTTGTATATTGATATTCAACAATATAGGTTATTTAGAGGACTAAAATCTTTCAACAAGTGAACTTGTTGTGTGTACCCTGTGTTTTTTTTTGTTTGCCTTTTGTTTTGTTTTATATGGGTGCAGGATTTGTGCCTACTTGCTGTAACTATAACTATAGATTTGGCATACATTTTGTTTTGGTGTTTTGTCAGCCAGTTTGAGTGTGCCTTGGATGTATATTATTACATACATAGTTTTTTTTTTTTTTGTATTTCTTGGGGATTAACTATTTCATACATAGCTTTAGTGGTTATAGGGATTTATTCTTTCCTTTCTTCTCACAACCATGGCTGCCAATGCTGAAATGCTGGAGCAACTTGAACAGCTTCAGGAACGAGTGTCAGCTCTCTGTGGTGAGGCAGCGCCCCAAATTAATGAAGTTAAAGTAAAATTGCCAAACTTTTGGACAGAAAAACCAAAACTGTGGTTTGCCCAGGCTGAGGCCCAGTTTGAAATCTCAGGCATAAAAACAGATAATACAAAGTATGGTTATGTGTTATCAATGTTAGACACAAAAACAGCTACACTAGTGGAGGGTATAATTTCCAACCCTCCTGCTAATAACAGATATGAAAACCTTAAAGGCGAATTAATCAAAAAGTTGTCTATCTCTAGGGAGCAGCAAGTAAGACAGTTGCTGAGTGGAGAGGAGCTTGGAGACCGGAAAGCTTCTTTATTTCTCCAACACCTCCGCTCATTGGCTGGAACAGCCATGACAGATGAGAGCATCCTGCGTGAGTTATGGATGCATCGTCAACCGAAAGAAGTGCAACGAATTCTTCTGGCTCAAAAGGATCTGGAACTGGACAAAGTGGCTGAGATAGCTGATGCTATCATGGAGGCTACTCCTTCACCACCTCCTAACGTCTTCGCAGCCAGCACTACCTCGTCATCTCCGTCTGAATTGACCAGCCTTATGAAGTGCATTGAGACCCTAACCAAGAAGGCTGAGGCACTCAGCACTGGTAATCCGCATAATTCAAGACCTACTTCACGGGCCCAGCCCAAATCAAGGGCAGCTTCTAAATCTAGGACCCGATTATGTTGGTACCACAAGCGGTATGGCATCAAAGCCTCAAAATGTACCTCCCCTTGCTCTTGGGTATCTAAGCAGGAGGGAAACTATTCCAGCAATCAGTAGAGGCGGCATCTGATTGCTTAAACCCCGGCCGCCGTTTATTTGTGCGGGATTCCAAGTCAGGTCATCGATTTCTAGTCGATACTGGCTCGGACCTTAGCTGTTTTCCTCGCAGTTTGCTTAAAGGAACCTACAGCCCCACAACCTTTGACGTTCGCGCTGCAAATGGGAGTTCAATTAAAACCTATGGCACTCTCCTCTTGCATTTGAACTTAGGGCTTCACCGGGATATAAAATGGAATTTTATTATTGCAGAGGTTAGCGCACCCATCATCGGTTCGGATTTATTGGCGGAATATCACCTGATGCCAGACTGCCGCAACCAGCGTCTGCTAGATAGCAGCACCAAGCTTTTCGCACCGGCAACTATAGCCCAGATCGACCAGGCGAGTGTCAAGACCATTGTTGCTGAGTCTCCATTTGCCAAGATCTTGCTAGAGTTTCCAGAGATTCTGCGACCACCAGGGCTGCCACGGAAAGTCAAGCATTCTACCGTGCACCACATCATAACAACTGATGGTCCACCGATTTCGTGTCGCCCACGAAGACTTGCACCGCAGAAACTACAGGCTGCAAAGAAAGAATTTGAGGAAATGGTAAGTTGTGGAACCGCACGTCCCTCTAGCAGCCCCTGGGCTTCGCCTCTGCACATGGCGTGAAAAGGAGAACACGGGTGGCGTCCATGTGGGGACTACCGAGCGTTGAACGCTAGGACTGTTCCTGACCGCTACCCGGTGCGTCACATAGGTGACATTGCACATAATCTAGCTGGCTCTACGGTGTTCAGTACAATTAACCTTGCCAAAGCATACCAGCAGATTCCTGTTCATGAAGCTGACATTAGTAAAACAGCCATTACTACTCCCTTTGGCTTATTTGAGTTTCCTTTCATGACTTTTGGCCTCCGTAACGCTGGTCAAACCTTCCAGCGCTTTATGGATGAAGTCGTGAGGGGGCTCGACTACTGCTATCCATATATTGACGATATCCTGGTATTTTCCAGCACCCCGGAGGAGCATGCTAAACACTTGCGTGCACTATTCCAGAGATTGTTGGAGTATGGAGTCGTCGTGAATACATCTAAGTGCGTGCTTGCTGCCGACGAGGTAACATTCTTGGGCTATAAAATCAACAAGAATGGATCATGTCCACCTCCAGAGAGAATTGAAGCCTTGCGAAGTTTTCCTTTGCCTAAAACGGTTGAAGGCCTTCGCAGGTTTTTAGGCATGGTAAACTTTTACCGCCGATTCCTCCCGAATGCAGCCAAACTTCAAGCGCCGCTCATTGATGTGTTGGCATCGACTCAACTAACAGGACCAAAACCTGTGCCTTGGACGCCTGAGCTAGAGCTCGCGTTCAACAAATGCAAAGAGCACCTAGCCACTGCTACACTCCTGGCTCATCCCATCGCTGATGCCCCATTGGGACTCTTCACTGACGCGTCTGCGACCCATGTAGGAGCCTGCTTACAGCAAGAAGTCAACGGCCAGTGGCAGCCGATGGCATTTTTTAGTAAGAAGTTGTCGCCGCGACACTCCACTTGGCCAGCTTATTACCGTGAGCTCTTGGCAGTTTATGAGGCCGTGCAGCATTTCCGGCATGTTTTGGAAGCACAGCACGCCACCATATACACGGACCATAAGCCTTTGACGTACGCATTAATCCAACGCCGTGAAAAATTGCCCCCTGTACAGCTCAATCATTTGTCTTTTATTTCTCAGTTTTCCACGGATATTGTCCACATCAAGGGAAAAGATAATGTCGTTGCAGACACCATGTCCCGAGTTGAGGCGATTCGGCTGGAGGATGACTACGCGGCATTGGCTGAGTCACAAACTACAGACATGGAACTTCGTAGGATACAAACCTCAGATACTTCTTTGAAACTTGAAAAAGTTCTTTTACCGGGAACTAAAGTTTCAATATTTTGTGACGTGTCTACTGGGAAACCACGACCGTACCTAACGGGGTTTCCGGAAGAGGCATTTTGAGAAGGTACACGGTCTCAGTCATCCAGGCGGGCGAGCTTCCGTACGCTTGATGACTGACCGCTTTGTCTGGCCTAACATAAAAAGAGATTGCCGAAAATGGGCACGCAACTGCCTCGCCTGCCAGCGAAGCAAAGTTAGCAGACATGTGACTGCACCATTGGGAAAATTTGCAGGTACATCTCGTCGTTTCCGCGATGTACATCTGGACATAATAGGTCCTATGCCTCACAGCAAATGATTCCAGTACTGTCTGACAGCAGTCGACAGATTTACTAGGTGGCCTGAGGCATGGCCTATGTCTGGCATCACAGCGGAAGAAGTTGCAGAGACGTTCACTAGGGAGTGGATATCTCGCTATGGGGTACCCTCTTTAGTGACTACTGACCAAGGACGTCAGTTTGAGTCTACACTATTCCATCGACTCAAGGACGTTTGCGGCTCAAAGCGCGTCCGAACCACTGGGTACCATCCCCAAGCGAACGGAATGGTTGAACGCATGCACCGCCAGTTAAAGGCGGCTCTCATGTGCCATGGAGATTCATGGTCCACGGCACTGCCTCTAGTTTTACTAGGTATGAGAACTGCATTAAAAGAGGACCTTAAGACTTCAGCAGCTGAGCTCCTTTACGGCGAGCCCCTTCGTCTGCCCGGCGAGCTTGTCGTCGCTCCTGAGGAACCTGCTAATGTTGAGGTGACAAACGATTTTGTCACACAACTGAGACGTCATATAAAGGGCTTGAGAGCTGTTCCTGCATCACAGCATTCTCAACCCACCTCATTTGTATTCAAGGACCTGGCTGTAGCTACGCACGTGTTCCTGCGAGACGACACAGTGCGCCGAGCGCTTCAACCGCCATACACCGGTCCATACCTAATCAAAGCAAGACAAGGTAAAAATCTTACCTTAGACATTAAGGGTAGAAACGTCGTTGTCAGTGTTGACAGGGTGAAACCGGCCCATTTGGACGTGACGGCCCCTCGCCGAGCTCCTGAGCCACCTACACCTCCTGCAACATCTGCAACACTTACCCCGGCTCCGGACCCTCCTACACCGTTTCCCCTTCCTTCTCCGACCCCTATTACCACTAGAGCTGGTAGGAGAGTACGATTTAGATATAGGTTAGATTTGTAAGTTTGTATATTATAAATATTATTTTTTCCTTGATCGCTTTACCTTTCTCCTTGGGGGGGTGATGTGGCGGCTAACCGCAGCAAATAGTTTATCTTTATATGTAATGTAATAGACTGGCTGGTTATTTGTCTTTGGTAAAAGATACATCAGCTGTCAACAATTAGAATGTATAAAATAAAAGAACGTGGAGTTACAATATAGAGAGCAATACATATATGAACCAAGTCGTATTTTATTTATAATAATAGAATTCCTACAAGCTAAATATCCTGTAAGGTTGTGGCGATAACGCTACAACACCTACCACGACCCATAAAGCAAACCTGTTTCTAGCGCGCGGCATCTCTACTTTCTTCCTATTTATTTTATATACGCCGTATTTCAAATTCCTGTCATGATCTGTTAAATCTTTGCTAAGAGACATGATCAAATAGCGACATAGACACTATTTTCTGACATATATATTATGGTTATTTTTGACATTCAGTAAGACTATAGACAAATAATATCAATCTATTCTCAAAACTGTATATGTGTATGTGTATCAAATACATGGTAGTGTGTGTAATGTTTTCTTTATTGATTTTATGTATGTTTTATTAATAATTTAAACAAAATATTAGTCACTCCTTCTCTATATAAACTATAAGTGTGGGAAATTTCATTCTCCTCCGTTCACGCAATTTTCGTAAAAAGGGGTACAAAGTTTTTGCTTCACGTATTAATATATAGATTGGCTGTTTTCAACCTTCGCACATCAAATTTAAGAAAAATGTTATAATTATTTATTTAAATTGGCTGTTTTCAACCTTCGCACATCAACTCCTCTAAATAGCACACAAACACAGTCGAAGCTAGTGTACATGTTTGTCTGCTGCTGATTGCTGACACTGTTGGCATTTGAATCATTTTTCTTTACTCTAGAAAGAAGGCGATACAGATCATTTTGTATTAAATTACATTTATCTTGGAACCTGACTTCAAAAAAGGAGACGGTTACGACGCAGTTTCAATGTTTTTGTTCGAAATGTTTCGATGTTTTTTTTTTGCATCTCCGCCAATTATGAATTGATTTTGATGATTATTTTTTGTTAGGTAGGTTATACTTCAGAAGCGGTCCCATATAAATTTAAAAGAAATTAAATTACCGCTTTTTGAAAAAAAAAACGACTTCAATACTAAACCTACATGTATAGTGCAAACTCAGAATAAGTTTAAAAAACTAAGACACGCTTTAATTACGCACTAAAAATTATAAAACTGTTTAGTCTTATAATCTACTTACTTGTCAAAACGAATGCGAAGAAGAAGATATGTTGCGCCAACCCCAAATAAATCGGGATAAGGGCAGGAGAATGGTGATGAATGATGATGACTTGTCAAAACGAATCATATGAGCCTAAACCCGAAGGGTTTCGTAGTAATCACTGAAGGGTTCCACTATCCACCTCCTGACTCCATCACCACACCCTCGTTACCAAACCCAATCTATTAAACTTGTCGAAACAAATCATGTGAGCCCAAAACTAGAGGGGTTTACTAGTAGCAAATTAAGTGTTTCACTATCCACCTTCTGACTCCATCATCAGATCAGTTCCAAGATACTAAATTATTTTTTCATTTCGATACGATAATTAGAAGTAGGTTAAAATTTACTTCTAAGATTTTATTAAATTGTTTGTTAGTCAGTAATTAGTAACAAATGAACCTAATATAAGCGTGTTAATAAAAAGTAGAAACTAATATTTTAAGTACCTCAAAGCTAAGAGCATTAAAGAAAGGACAGTCGACGAAATTATTAGAACTTATATACGTATTTACAATTTATAATCAGTTCTTTTTGGAGTCGGTGCCATTCAAGGAAATTCTGTTTTAACTTACTAACTTTTAATATGTAACCACCACGAAAGGGTTTCATACAAATACGAGCACAAGGACGGAGAGGGCTCTAAAATCATAAAAATCGTATGTCGTAATTTATGGATGGCTCCTAATATGAAGCATGCATTGGCTCCCGGACGTCACAAAAATATAAGTAAAATTGAGCCGGTATTAATTTTAATATATTTAATATTAATGTAATTAAAATTAATATCCGATAGCCAAGTTATTAAAGAATAATTGTGTACAATTAGTTAAACAAAACAGTAATTTTAATTAAAAATACTTATAATTATAAATAGGAACAGGTGATTTGAACAGTTAACTATACAGAGACTTAAATAAACTTATTATAAATACGATGTGAGGGTCATGTAGCATCATTCTTTTTTCCAATATCGGACGCTTCCTGCATTGTGTCAGGCAATTTAGTTCCAAGGGTTTCTGGTGTTATGAAAATCAGTAGTCCGGACAATAGAGCGAAGCTTGCAAACAACACAAAAGGTAAATTGTCAAATGTTGCCGCCCCCTAAAACAACAGGTATAGTTATATTATGATACCAGTGATATTCGTTATACCATCACTCTTAATCCTGCACAGCTTTGGAAAAAACCCGCGAGTTAAACGGTATTTTAACAATAGTTTATATTAAAAAAAAAAAAACTTACAAAAGCTGGAGTCAGCGGTGCTATGATAGAACCAATCCTGCCCATCATGGAGGAGAAGGCGAACAGACTGTGTCGATACTTGGTGGGATACAGCTCAGCTGTGTACACGTACACTGAGGTCATCACAATCGCTATACTGTATTTACCTATCAAGTATACAGTTAAGGATACTGCGAACAAATCTGAAAACAGTAATGTATGTACACATATTTGTATTCTTAATGTAGAACAAATTTAAAATATAAATTAAATATTACCTCATCATTAAAAAAAAATTAGATAGTCGACGTGACAAATAACTTATACTATTATCGTAAATAATAATTGATGTAGTCATAAAATTATGTTGGCATTTGTAAAATTTCTAGTCTATGCAGTATATTTTTATCGAAAATCTAGAAAATAAATATGTAAAATTCAAAAGTAGATCATGTATTGAATCAGTTAATTGTAGTCAGTAACGTTCCAGCTTACCTTCAGGCATAAAAATGTAGGCTATTTGACAAGCAGCGCAAATCCAAAATGCTCCGATTAAGACAGGCTTTCTCCCTATTTTCCCCATCAAGAAAACAGCAGTCCAATATCCAGGAATCTCTGCTGCTGACACTGCTACGTAATTTAAATATCGATTTCCTGACATATTTACAGCATTTATGGACATTCCGTAGTAGATAAAGGTGTTCGTTATCCACCAAACTGGGGAAACGAGACATCTGATTAAAATTTGCTTATGTCTGAAAACTTGGATAATTAACCACGGCTCTTGCACTCTCTCCGCTTCTTCAATAGCTTTCCTTTTCTTTTCCTCTTCAGCTGTTTCTCTTAATGCTGCCAATGATTTATCTGATAATTCTTTATTGTTCACTTGGGCAATTTTTTTCAGTAGGGCTTCGGATTCATCGTAACGCCCTTTGGACATATACCAGCGGATTGACTCAGTTATTATCCAGATGTAAGAGATTGTCAAGAACATGGGTATATAAAGAGTAAGAGTGAGCATCCTCCAGTTTGGAACTCCCCAGGCGATCAGACCCATAAGGATTTGTCCAACAGAAAAGAATGTGTTCATGGTAGCTCCGGCTGCGACACGATATTTTGGCCCGACAATTTCCATCACTATGAAAAAAAAATATTTTTTACAAATTTCTTAAGCTAAATGTAACATTTATCACTCGCTCATTCTCCTTCTTAGAATAATACGAAGCACAATCCATCATGCATACCCATAGTCATTTAATTTGGTTCAATAAATACTTTTATATATATATATATATATGATATTCTATGTATCAATGGAATTCAAACATTATTTTCAATAACCAGAATCGATTAGCTCCAGATTCTGATGCTTAGTCGTTATTTAATAATCCAATAAGCACTAAGTAAGCCATCTTATTGTTAGTTTGTTTGAAAATTTTACATTTTTCTATAATTATATTCTTGTTCTATATAAATATATGTATATGTTTTTTTTTTCAGTGAATGTTAAAAGAAATTGATTATTTCCCAGTCCTGCATATTCACAGCCCATTACATAAGTAACAAGTTAATCACACATTATTTTAAAACTTGTAGAATTAAACCTGACATAAAACATTTCATACAACTGAATCCTGTAAAAATGTACCACTTAATGCCATAGAGACACGAATATAAATATTATAACTAATTATATAAATTATAATTTTACAAATGACAGTATTGATTTTATGTCCTATCAGTTCTTGCAGTATTTTACAAGAAATAATTTGTCAACTTTTCTTTTAACTAGCTGTGCCCACGGGTCTGTTTGCGTGGACTACAGAATGCTGTCGGTTTAGCGCACGCACGAATTTTGCTGCCCCAAAACTGCTTATTGTGGGTGATCCTTAGTATATAGACATATGCTAACGTCGACTTTTTTGTAGATCTTTTTAAGATGTACAATTATATGATACCCTAATTTAATATATTTCTTATAGTTTACTCAGCGTAAGCCAATTAATAACCTAAAAGTGTTTTTTTTCGGAATTGATTCATCATTATCGTCACTTCTTATTTCGTATGTTAAATTATGTAACAAAATATATGCTATAACCTGGCCAGATACTATAGCTATGATTAAAGGAAAAAAATATGTAAATCGAATGTGTTTATCGCGTGAAAATTCGTAAACGGACAGACACACAGAAAAACGTTGAGTTTTATAATGTGTATAGATAATAGGAAGTAAGCACAAGAAACAAAAGGCCCTAACAAAGGACCCGCGATCGCGAAGTGGAGGTATACAGACGTACCTTACTTGTAAATAAAATTATTTAAATCTCTCGACACATGCTTATCACAGTTAATCTGTTTACTAAACATTAGTAACGAAATAGGAAACACGATCACGACCATATTATTAGCTTCTAATTCTTATTAACTAAATAGCCACCTATTGGTCTACATAAATATTAGCTTTACAACTCACAGATTGATTAAGAAATATCTGCATATATAGAGAGATAACTTTTAATCTTAGACATGCTGATCATGATCTATACAGTAAAATAGCTTAGCAAATTTATAAACTAAATAAAAAACCTTTTCCAAAATGTGTCATCAGTTTGTTTTAGATAATGGGCAGATGCCTACTCTGATTTCATAATTTTCCTATACATCTTAAAATACAGATTACGATAAGGAACTGTTTACCCCATTTTTAAATTTCGAAATAAAACCATGATATCCTTCCATTCTCGCTTGGGATTCCATTAATACTAATATCCCAAAAACTAGTTGAAATCACAGAATCCAACTAAACATTTAAATTATATATATCAATACAAGGTTTAGGTAATTAATACTCACATAAGATGTAAGCGCTAGAGAATCCAGCAGAACCAAAAGTAGCCTCAACGACCTCGGAGATCATAAACCCAATGTAGGTGTTAGCCCAGTAGCGAATGACACCAAGCCAAGCGGTGTTCAGTGCGTTGAGAACAAGAGCGGTCTTCCTTCCCCATCGATCAGATATATAGCCGGTGATGGGAAGAGCGGTGAGAGTGCCCGCTGTGCGAACGGACCCGATGAGAGATCGCCGCCACTCGTCACAAGCCAAATTGTACTGTAAAGATATCATTCATGGTCTTTCACTCGTAAATTTAAAATCTTGAAACAAAAGTTCAACTGAAATTCAATACCTTTACACGATATTCCTCCAGCTCCATCAAACAAGGTATTTTCCTGAATATTGCCTTGTAATTTTTTTTTATAGAAAACTTCTCCTCATTCAGGTTTTTTGCTTATTTAAGTTACACATCTTTTGTTTCGTTTAGTAGAGTGTAACCGGAATCCTTTTGTCACATCACCAGAATCAAAACATTCTGAATCCTGAAGAGGGTGCGACTGTTTTTCACGCCCGGTCAACTGTACCTTCTTTATAAGGCACAAGTTCGGCCGTGTATGGAATTCTGTTTGCATCTTTGGGATGGATCCGCAAAATATCTCCTCGATGCTTTGAACAGGTTGCAGAGACGGACTGTCTGCATTGTTAATGATGCAGACGTTACCAAATACATCGAGCCGCTTCAGCTGCCTCGCTAAGCGTGTTCTATCGTCTGTATCATGATGAGTGTTCACTGAAGCGTTGTTCAATCTCGGCACGAACCAAAAAGTATTCTATATCTTATCTTTGTCCTACTGTGAAACTGTAGAACCATCTCCCGGCCAACGTGTTCCTTCCTTCTTATGACATCGAGTCCTTCAAGCGTAACGTAAACAAATATCTATGCAGGCCGGCATAACAGCGGCAACCGCCGATGGATTTTGATCTCTCGGTGGTCTCTTGCCGAGTTTCAATAAAAAAAAAAATTGTGAACTGCGCGCGCATCATTTGACGGAAGTGCAAGATAATGAGGTCAGCCATCTATGATATTAATGTGAATTCATTTTATGACGACTTTTTTTATTGTGTAAACCTAATTCAATTTCATCATGTTGTTGGCACGCAACATAATTATTGTATAGTTATTTATTTTTTGTTACGTCGACGTCCAAAGAAGTATAACTTACTTTAACTTACGCAAATGAATACACACAATTTTTATTATTATCAAAATAGCATGTACGTAGGTATGTAGGTACGTTATGTAAATAAAATATAGCGTTTACTCACGTCATAAACTACAGTGTTTGTGTTTTCATAAACATATTCGTCGCAGCCGACAAGCGCATTGGCGTTGAAAAGCTCAGCGGGACAGGTCCCCTCGATGATGGCGCTAGATTGTGAAGTGTTGGCGAAACGTTGACAGTTATCAAACGAGCTAGAACTGGTCCCGGGAACTGCATTCAGAATCCATTCAGGAGCAAACTCTGCGTTTTCTGCCAGCTCACATTCCGGAATTAGACACCTGATGCGATGATAATACAAAATCACATTGTTTTTATTGTATGAAGTAGCAAAGTGGCACACGATCCATTAGATATTTAGTGGTCACTGGAGCCTATACCTAGTTATAACAGACCTTAGGAGTGAGTTGGAACACCGTATGTGCCAGTTTGTGTAGCCAAAAACATTCTTTAGGTCGGAATATAGCAGCGCAATAATTACTGCTTTGTGTCAGAAGTAGGTGGGGTGATAGTGATTTTGTATAAACTTGCAGAGGTTCTATAAATTTAGATCATACAACGTTGAAATTGTAACAAAAAAAATACAGACAAAACATTATTCAATATATGTAAGTATTGTATAAGTACAAAGATAGCCTCGGTTCCTGACGATTGACTGAGCACGTATTTCTGTATTTATTGGCTTGATAAATGCTTATTATTAATTCAGTGCAATGCTTCAAAAACTAGTAAAACTTAACGAATATTATTAAACTCTCAAACCTTTTCCCAGAAAGATAATCTTTAAAAAGTTAGAAGTGAACAGGCACAATGGTTACTACGTACTATAATGATGATAAAAAAGGTCAAATTGTACATTTGTGTTACCTGGTACTAATTCTGGCCGTAGTAAACACAAATTCACTGGCTCCCCAAGCGGCAAAAATTACCAGTACGACAGCCAAGATCAACGTCCTGAACTGGAACCAGCCAAACTGACCGATCTCTTCGACAAGGATCGTATCAAGATCTACTTTGTTCTTCGGTGTCTCTGCGGACACTTCAACGTGTATCGTAGGGTTTTTCGTCGGCTCCATGGTGTGTGGCAGACTGTACCGTCATCGGGTTGTCGAGTTTTTATAAATAATTATCAGTATATATGATAAGGGAGTGTGATTATCACAACGGTTACCATTCGTCGCTTTCAAGATCACTCATCAGATTCTCGTCATCTACTGACGTTCTTGGAGCAGACAAGCTGAGAAAATGTTAACTGGCTCTTATTTGAGTGTAACATTTTTCAATTACATTGCTGATTTATTTATTACCAGATCAGAAATATTTTTTCTAAAACCATACAAATATTGACCACTGTTAGTAAATCTCATAAGAAGTCTCTACCAAGTATTCTATTTTGGTAACTGCAAATACTGTACCATGTTTATAAATTGCAATATGAAATCTTAAGTTTATAGCTTATCAATTGAGGAATAACATAAGCTTTCCGTGTAAAAAAAAACATAAAAATCGTGGTAGACTTCAGACATACAACCAGACATAGAAAATATTTAATGTCATATACGTTATCCGTGTCTTTTATAATAGAAGCTTGACTGGAAATTAGGAATCAAATCACATGTACAGGCGGGACTACAGAAAAGGGATATAGGTATTTACAACATTAGGCCGATAAGTTAGTGATGCGAAGCGACGTGACGCGACGCGGTAAATGTCTGGATAAATAATATCATAGTATATGAATTTATGAATGCTTTTACAACACCGTATATAGATTAGATGATAATACTATATTATAGAAAGTCATTCTTACTTTATTAGTAACTAGCTGTTCCCCACGGTATCACCCGCGTACAATTTAAAAGAAATCGCTGATTGATTATATTTTTATTTTATTCTAATATTTTAGGACAGCTTACAGCTAAGTACAGAATTAAATTACATGTATAAATAGGATGAAGGCCATTTTCAACTTTCCACATGTCAATCATTCAAAGTCAAATCATTAAAAAGATAGAGTAGATGGAACAACACAAAATCTTATTTAAAGAAACAGAAATTTAAAATAAGTTTTAATCGAATAAATCAATATTTTTAGATCACTTACCCATTTATTTGTACTATTGCCAACTCGAATTAAGTAGGAATTTTGTTTGTACGTAGCTTTAACAACTGGATTATAAAGTACATTAAGTTTTCTACAAGCTACAGCTGGTACACATGCAGGTTAATTTTACTCAGATCTCCGAACAGTTAATTAATCTATTGAGTGTGATCAAAAGATATGACATATCAGCTATTTATCTCTGTTTAAACATTGGGAGCAAGTGAAATTTTCCCTGTCCAGTCTGTTGAACCACGGGCAGGGTGGTCAACGCTTTCGGCTCCTTTGGGAGAAGGGTGACGTTTACCGGCCCCTGACGGGGTCTGTTGGTCCGCTATTGGGAGTAAGGCACAAACCAATTCAGCGTGGCTCCGTGGTTTATTGAGGGACAATCGAGCGGCGAGCACGGTAATAGGAAGTTCTACTGGCGCTGCTGTCAGGAAGAGCACGGTCAGACATTGTTGTGACCGGCAGAGGCGCACAACCTCCTCCCAAGATCATCTACCTGGACAGGCTCTGACATGTACTGAGTTATGTAATCACTGGATAGGACAAGATTCTATGTGGTACACATTCCTTTTACAAAGCATAGATTTATGTTCACTGTTGCTACGCATGAGTACTCTTGAGAGTTAGTTAATCTGGTCTTTGGAGATTTTGATTCCAACGTGATCACCGAATTTGGAGATGATCGAAAATAAGTTATCTGAATTAGTTATAAGAGAACCTTTAACTATATTATTTAGTCGAGATCTTTATAATACTTCAGTATAGACAATATTTGTATCGGGCGGCAAGGCAAAGCGTCACACGGCTCGTTCACGCCACTTCATCTATAGTCATAGACCCGAGCAGTGTTGAATTATTTTTATTTTACATTATCTCCCAAGCTATTAGTCCAAATGACATGCTATAAAAAGCAAGATTTATCTTCATAAAATTGTATTGATGATGAATCTTCGTTGAAACTTTCGTTCGTAAGGATTTATGCCTAATAATAATGCTCATAAATCGCTTTTCAATATTCAATAATACTTTATCACAAAATATCTTATTGTGGCTTATGTAGATAGGCATATGATATCACTGACTTTTTTAGATGTACAAGGATCCGACTTACATAACAAAAATCAATATTTAAGGCTAGCTGAAAGGTGTAGCCTAATGCTAGATAGCCTATAATATATTCCTCGTGAATCTGGCTATCATTTACAAAAACAAATTTTCCGAATCCCATTGGTAGTCTAGCATATTTAAACAAACAAACAAAAAATCTCTTCCGCTTTATTATATTAGTATAGATTGGAAAAAATAACGAGCTGTTGACGTTTATTGACGGTGGATTAAAATCCAAGGCAATTTGCACCGAAGTCGTTAGTTTTGTTGGACGTAAAGCCTCTAATTATTTATTATCCTTATCCTTACATATTATAAAAGACAATGCCTCAGTCCGTTAGTGTGTTTATAACCGGAGAAGCATTTAACTCATAGTTGTATTCTCTGACCAGGTTTTAATATAAAATATGCACGTTACATAAGGTAAAATATAGAACAAGTATGTTTTCTTGCAATATTGTACCAACACCGTTTAATATTACTAATAAATATATTTCAGTAGACTACATAGTCTACTGTATATAGTTCATCAGTCATAGTCATAGTTTAGAATAAAAATAACCAAAAAACAAATTTGCAGTAACGTAAATCTAACTTTAATATTTACATCCGATTGACCTGTTTTCCTTGACAAAGAAAATTAAAAATATTTCACACAACATGCATATTTTGTTTTATCCTTATCCTTATCTACATATTATAAAAGGCTAATATGTTTGTCTGTCCGTTAGTGTGCTTATAATTAGAGAACCACTGAACCGAATTACATAACGTCTGTTTTTGTTTAGTATATAAGTATTTTATACAAAGGGGTCCTACAATTATTATAATAATATAATATATAAATAAAGGTTTTTTTAAGTAGTATCAAGGCAAAGTGAGGGCATTGTTGTCGCCGATGTCATACCGGCCTTTTAGCCTCTTAGCAGCTGGGTATATACTAGCTGACCCGAAACGCTACAAATCAAAAGAGACTCAGTGTGACGGTTATATGATCATGTGTATGGTGGTCCTCCCGACTGAGTCGAGAGCCGGTTACTATCACACCGTTTGATTACTCTATATGTATACACCGGCTGATCACGGAATGCGATGAGTCTAAGCGTGCTACTGTGCTAGGCAGGTGTTACACCTGGACTATGGTGGTCGAGGTCCACTCAGACGTAATAGATTATTTGACTGTTTTCGAGTAATTATCTAAAAATATTAACAATGTAAAAACAATGCCAACAATAAATGTTTTTCTTCAATATTATGTGTATTTTTGTTTAAAATCGGCAAATAAATTTAAATTACTATAAAACCGCGTAAACGCTCCCATTTGAAGACAACGCACCGTGACGTCATATGCCTGAATATATAATGTATACATTGTATAGCATATATACATAACCGTTGTTTTTTATCGTTATAGGTTTAGCATTGTGGCCATAATCTCACCTGATCTTAAGTGACGATGTGGCCCAACATGATAACAAGCTGAACCTAGTAGGAGGATTGGCTCTTAAGTGCAGCTGGCGGGACACACCTATATATGCTTGGCGACAGATTTTCAACTTGAGGGTGGGAGCTTGCCAGGCGGGCATTAGAAAAAGCCCTACCTTTTATTCTATTATTGTAGAGTAAACAAATATATTGATATTGATATATGTTTAATGTAACTAGATGGCGTCATTATGTTTATTAGATGTATGTATTTATGACCTTCTACAGAGATAATAATATTATTCAGCGTATTAATATAGAATGGGATTCCTATTTCTAAAGCGGTACATTAAGATTGAATTGTCGTAACTCTGCTAAATAATTATAAATATTGTATGAAGGATCAATTCTGGTACTTTTGTAATTATTCCGGTCAATATCATTACAGTATGTTCACAAGGGTCGGTAATGAGTCCATACGCTCCGGTAACTGCTTACCATCAGTTGGATCCCAAACTTGATTGCCATAATTATACTAATGGTATAAAAAAAAATGCAAAAAAAATACTATCATAACAATATTCAGAAGTTTGAGCTACATTTATAAACAAAATATTATGATTTTTATGATGATTATATTATGATAATTCTTTATTTATAAAGAAAAATATTAGAAAAATATTTTGTGAAAATCAAAACGTTGTTATGTTTGTAGATAACGTTGTTTCTAAATGTTACATAAAACATAGACATTTAATTGTTATTTGAGGCTTCACTAAGCTGATCTATAATAAATTATGAATAAAATAAAGGCTCTATTGTTTGCTATATAAATGACACTTAAAATAAATAAATATTTGACTGCGTTGACTACAGTACACTTATACTTAAGCTGAAAACACTATGGTGTGTGTGAAACTTTTCTCGACCACCTAATATCATTTTTGAAAGACAGCTCTCAGAAAATAAGTATAAATGAGGCAACTGGTTCTGAGATTGGTCAGAATCGGCGTACCTCAGGACTTGATTCTGGAACTGTTTTTGTTTCTCGTGTATACAGGGATGGAAAAAACGAATGGGATATAGAGGAAAAGTACATTAAATAAAAATATCAAATTATACTTAAAGGAAACATTCTTTTTTTTTTTAAATAAGAATAATTGCATTCATAGATTTTTAAAAAACCTTACTTGTACCGGGAATCGAACCTACTTAAAATGGCAAAAAACCGACATTCTCTATATTATTGTGCCAATTGATAAGATCTATGATAAAAATAAAATCTCTGGAATAAACATTCTATCTCACAATTCAATAAGACCGTGAAATTTAACAATTCATGTATATCGAAATAACTTGAAGAATAAGATACTAAGTTATTTCTGAAAGAAGATATTCATTAAAATTTTTATTTTAAATAAATTTAATAAATTAACTGATGTTTGTCGAAATGGGATCCGTTTTCTTGTATAGTATACAGATTTAGTATTTGCAGATATGTGGAACCTTCTGTAATGTGTTCAAAAAAAGTCCAGTGGCGTAAGATCTGGGAATCTTGTTGGTCTTTTCATTGTTACGTTTATACATATCCAGACATTGAAATTGTAAAAAATAAACAAGAGCTTATCGAGATGTGTGAAAATTAAACGTTCTACATATTTTTAAATTTTGTCATAATATTTCGCCTAAAAAAGAAAATTGTAAAGGAATAACAATGTAAATTATCTTTTTTTTATATTATTAAAGATAATTTACATTAGTTAATTATTATACAAACTTAGTTGATTATTATACTTCATAAAAGTTAACTTTTCTTTTACTTAGGTGCTCTCATCGTTTAGTTCTAAGAAAATTGAATAGTCTTTTAATTTTTTTAAGTAAATAGTTCGGTAATGTTAGTTAAATTTCATAGTTTTCTTGATTTGTGAAATACAATGTTTATTCGAGAGATTTTATCATTATCACAGACTTTATCGATTGGCATAATAACATATTAAAAGTCGATTTTTTACATTTTCAGTTGGTTCGATTAGCGGAACAGGTAAGATTTTTTAAGAAAGTGTGATTTCGGTTAGTCTTATTTTTAAAAAGCAAATAATGTTTTCTTTAAGTGAAATTTGCTATCTTCAATATTTAATGTACTTTTCTTTCATAACCCATTTGTTCTTTCCATCGTGAATAAATGATCTACCTCTAGTGGTTGAGAACAGTACTGATATGGTTATTTTTGCAGATGACACTTTACTTATACTTAAAGTTGATATTAATAATAATAAATTAACAATATAACTGATCCTCGGTTTACAAAAGTTGATTATGGTACTTACCAGGACCTCGATAACAATTCTCGTTGATCTCCACACTAGGCTGAACGACCTGTCTTGTGGATATTAGTATCAGAGAGGTTTGACTAGACGATTAAAAGTGTCATCCAATATTCAGAGAGAATAAGTATTTTCGCGTATATTTGTCTATGTTTAAAGTAGTGCGTGCGTGCGTGTCATAAGAGTATGGTGCTGTGTAAGAGAGAATGTGTGTATGCATGCATGTACGGGTATTTGTGCGTGTGTGTATATGGGTGTGCGTGAGTAAAAATGTACGTATGCACGTATTTATGTGGTATGTGGTTTTGCTTATGCGTGCCTGGGTATTTTATGTAATTACTTGTTATCGTTCCTCTGTATTATGGTACTATAAAGTTTGAAGCCAAGATTGGACCTTGTGTTTGTCATCCCAATCTGTTACTTTCCTTAATATTACAGTATTTGTATATTCTGTTGTATAAGAAAGGATGGAGAAAATGACAAAATCTTTTTACAAAAAAAAAAAAAAAATATTTGGGTACTATAAACTTTAAAAATTCTGGATTTAATAACTGTTTTAACCATAGCCGATGGGCGAATTTAATATTTTGTTGTGAAATTGTATTACCACTTTAGCTATGACCAATTAACGAACGCTCAAAATTTGGCTTTCTTGATAAAGTAGCTCTGTTGGATGTCCATAGTGTTTATTGAACATAACTTTGATAATCGGTCTTTGGACTCTTTCCAATCTAATTATTTTAGTAATTGCCGAACCTCCCCAGACTGATATACAGTAGATGAGAACTGATTCACCAAGGGCAGAATAGATTGTCGTGAGAAGATTCTTGTCTGCTATGTTTCTCAGTTGTTTCATAATGGGGATTAATTTTAAATTTTAAGGTGTGTTGTGATGTACTTTTTATATGGTTCTAAAAAGAAAATCTTTCGTCTAAGATCAATCCTAGGTACTTTATTGAGCTGATACTCACGTACTTGTAATAACTCATGGTTACATTTATGGACTTTAATTTCAGGTATGATTATTGGTCTCGATGCAGCTATTTTATGAAAACAAAGAAATTTCGTTTATGAGTATTTAGCGTTAGTAATTCTGGACCTTAACCATTCCGCGCTCTTAAAAACCTCTGTCCAGATGTTTCCATGAAATATAATTGCAGTAGCATTCGCATAATAAATTGTATTAGAATTTTTTATATATAGTTGAGAAACGTCTTTAATACAAAGTATAAATAAGGTAGGACCCAAAGTACAACCTTGAGGAATACCGTAGTATATGTATTCCAGGTCGCTTGTGCTTGCATCCAATTTAACGTTTTGAGTTCTCTCTGTTAAGTAGATTTGGAACTACTTAAAAGCTGTTCCTCTGGTCCCAATTCCTTCCAGTTTCTTCAAAAGTATCCGAGTTGACATAGTTCAAAAGCTTTGGCTAAAAACCGAACTGAATATCTGATAGAATTTTGTGCTTTTCTAGGTAGTTCATTAGTCGTTTATTTATAAGTTTTTCTAACACTTTTAAAACACATTCAAAGTGTAATAGTTCTGTAAGTACTTGGAGTTGATTTGTCTCCACCTTTATGAATTGCAACTACTGTAGCATTTTTCCTCTGAGTGGGAAAAAAGCCCTCCGACATACTAAGATTGTAAATATGCGTTGGTGGAGCAACAACGTAGAATTTACAAATTATGATCAAGCGCTTGCTTATACCGTCAGGTCCGGGAGCTCCATCGATCTTTAGCCCATTGATGATATCAATGATTTCTAGTTCATCAGTTGATCCTAAAATCAATGTGTGGATAGGTGAGTAAGTTGGTGGGGTGACTTTAGATGCTAGTGAATCCTCTGTTTCGTTTAGTGTTTTATCTGAAAGCTTATGGTTAATTTGGCAGCAAAATTTATTACAGTTATTTAGAGACATTTTGATGTTTGTTTTTTGTTGTACAAAGTTATCTTTACTTAATTTTAACTAGTATGAGTATTAGTTATGTCTCTAATTGTGCACCATAGCTGCTTTGTATTCTTGCGGTATTCTTCGAGTTTTCGTTTACTGTATTAATTTTTTAGTCTATATAAAAGTTCATAGTAAAAATTTTGGTAGCGTTTTTACTCCAGTTTTGTTGTTTGGAGATTTCTTACCTGAACGCGGAGTTTGTCACGATGCTTGGATCATCTCAAAAGGCCTTATGTCATTCATGTCATTAGAGTTAATTTGGAGATTGTAGTTAAGTATAAATTCAGAGGTTAAGCAATTAAATAATACTTTAGTTAAAATTTCTGAATGTTTTGCTCTAAATAATTTACTAGTTAATGCAAACAAAACCAAATGTATGAGATTTGCCTTGCCCAATGTTCGGCGTGTTGATAATCATATCAAGATAGAAGGAAATTTAGTAGGCTTACTGAATAATATTGTATTCTTGGGTATTTACGCTTGCTTCAAAATTACAGTGGGGTTCGCATATTAAAACTTTGGCGGGAATATTACGTTCTGCTGCATCGCAGTACGTAAGATTCGCCAGTTAAAAGATTTTGCCACTGCTTATTTAGTTTACTTCGCTTACTTCAATAGCTTAATGTCTTACGGTATTTTGCTGTGGCGTTCAGCAGCTGAGGTAGACAACATATTCATATTACAAAAGCGGGCAATACATTATTGATAATATAAAATATATTCGTAAAAACTTTGGCAAGATATATTTTGTCAGAGACCAGCACAGTTTTAATACTAAAAATATACATAAATTATTCGTACCCTGTTGTAGACTTAGTAAGACTAATAAACGTTTTAGGGTTCCGAAGTCAAAAGGAACACTTATAGTTTCGCTATGTCCGTATGTCTGTCCACGGCTTAGCTTCTTAGAACTAGAAAGTTGTAATTTGGTATGGGTATAAATATTAATTCCGCGACAAAGCGGTAAAATCAAAACAAAAAATATTTCGTTTAGGGTACCTTCCCTACACGTAAAGTATGATTTTTTTTCTTGTGTATCCCGTCGTGTGTGGTGTACATAGATATGATCAAAAATATTGTGGATTTGTGAAAACCATTTTTCGATTCAGGAGTCTGTTTGAGAAATATAAAGCTTTAAAATGCTAATTTTTGTTAGAGTCAAGTGTCCCTCCCCCCTCTGTCAGCTAAATAGTTGTTTTTGTAAATAATCATGGTATTAGTATATATAATGAAGTTAAAAGGAAAACTATCAGAGGTACATAGGCTTTACAAGTTAACGAGTAAAAGTCAATAAAATTCTAAAATGTATTTGGAGAAGTCATTTCGTACAAATCTCATAGAAAATTACTTACCCCTCTCTAAAGGATGATTCATGTTACACTGGAAAGGGGCCGGTGCAGCATGAATTACTTCACACAAAAGTATACTATAAATGTTTGACAGTGTCTCGGCTGGGGGCGGCACCCGGCCTTATTTTAACTTGAAAAAACCCTTCATGGGTACACACCCGCTCGGGGGAGCGAGTGGTTATGTGTGCTTCTACATACTAAAATTCCACGGTATACCATCCACCACCCTAATGGGGCCAGCCTTGACCCAGCCCATGTTACATGAATGATCTGCAAATTGTCTGCATATTGTGACGGGCAACTACGGAACCCTACACAGCGCGTGGCCCGACACACACTTGGAAAAATTTAGGTAATAGTGTAGGTTTATAATAAAATCCCGACGCACATTACTGATTTACCAGATGTTAAGTTCAAGGACAATGTCAAGCAGATTTTAACTGTCAAATGGTTATTATAGGGTGGATCGCTATGTGAATAACAGTGATGTGTGGAAGTGATTCCCTCTCCGTGCATCCATTAAATTATTAATATGATCATTAATTGTAAATAGTGTTTGTACAGTTCTAATTAAAAACAAAGATTAGATCGATCAAGTTTTTTGTCAGTTCTACTCGATGACTGGAATGTTTTCCGAACCGGTAGTAATATTTGACGTTTATTAAATATTTTATGATTTTGAAAATATTCGATTTTATTTTGTTTAGATTCTTTTTGATGCTTTTTATATTAAAAAAGTGACATACAAGCATAAAGTTGATGGTAAGCGGATACCGTAGCCTATGGAAAGTTTTAATACCATAGATATCACTGGAACGTTACTGACCTTGAAACTCTTTACCTTCTACATCTATTTATTTTCTATAGAGAGGTTTTATTCCGTTTCAATTATGAGCTGCAGTTTTTACATAATGCTTTTTTTTTCAAATTTTGTATTTATAAATAGCTCTGCTTTCACAGCTTTCACAAAATATCGCATAAACTAATTCATTCCTCTATTTAGAACGAACTCTAAGTCTATGGACATAAGTTGATTAAATTTTTGATTGATTTTGACTTGATTTGTTTTTTTTTATAAATTTCCTGAAAAATTTGTAAATAGAAATATATAAATAATTTAGGAAGTGCTGTTTTAGCCATCAAAAATTCTGTTAATCGTGTGGCATAATTTATAGATGGCCCCTAATATATAAAATCATTATATAATCGTTAAAATATTTATCATTATAAATAGGACCAGATAATTTTAGAGAGATTTAATTAAACTTATTATAAATATGACGTGAGGCTTATGCAGTATCTTTCTTTTTTCCAATATCGGACGCTTGTTGCATTGTATCAGGCAATTTAGTTCCAAGGGTTTCTGGTGTTATGAAAATCAGTAGTCCGGACAAAAGAGCGAAGCTTGCAAACAGAACGAAAGGTAATTTGTCAAATGTTGCCGCCCCCTAAAACAACAGATATAGTTATATTATGATACCAGTGATATTCGTTATACCATCACTCATGATTATGAGGCTCCTAAAAGCACAGGTTTGAGATAAATCCGTGATTTAAACGGTTTTTTAATTATAGTTTATATTAAAAAATACTTACAAAAGCTGGAGTCAGCGGTGCTACGATAGAACCAATCCTGCCCATCATGGAGGAGAAGGCGAATAGACTGTGTCGATGCTTGGTGGGATACAGCTCAGCGGTGTACACGTACACTGAGGTCATTACATTCGCTATACTGTAGTTACCTATTAAGTATACAGTTAAGGATACCGCGAACAAATCTGAAAACAGCATACACATACACATGTACACATACTTACATTATACGAGCCAACAGTACATGTTTCTGCTGCGTTGGCTCGTTACATCGCTTTATTAGTACACTAGCTGTGCCCGCGGCTCCGCCCGCGTGAACTACAAACATTTTTGTTACCGGGATATAAAGTTAAGCTGTTTTTCCGTGATTAAGTAACAAACAAACATACTTTCGCCTTTATAATATTATAATAATCAGCATCAACATCATTCAGACCGAGCGGCGGCGAACGCACTCGTTACCATTATTGATATAAACATTTTAAGCAATATATCCGTTTTAAAGTATTCCGGTGTATTAAATCAAAATCATAGCAATCAAAAAGGTGTCCCGTACATAAATGTTAATGTAGAAGAAATATAAAATACAAATAAAATTTTAATATTACATCAACATTAAAAAAAAAATAGATAGTCGACGTAACAAGTAACTTACACTATTATCCATAAATAAATGAGGTAGTCATAAAATTATGTTGGCATTTGTAAAATTTCTAGTCTATGTAGTACTTTTATCGAGAATCTAGAAAATAAACGTGTAACATTCAAAACTAGATCATGTATTGATTCAGTAAATTGTAGTCAGTAACGTTTCAGCTTACCTTCAGGCATAAAAATGTAGGCTATTTGACAAGCAGCGCAAATCCAAAATGCTCCGATTAAGACAGGCTTTCTCCCTATTTTGCCCATCAAGAAAACAGCAGTCCAATATCCAGGAATCTCTGCTGCTGACACTGCTACGTAATTTAAATATCGATTTCCTGACATATTTACAGCATTTATGGACATTCCGTAGTAGATAAAAGTGGTTGTTATCCACCAAACTGGAGAAACGAGACATCTGATTAAAATTCGCTTATGTCTGAAAACTTGGATAATTAACCACGGCTCGTTCTGTCTCTCCACTTTTTCGATTGCTTTCCTTTTCTTTTCCTCTTCAGCTGTTTCTCTTAATGCTGCCAATGACTTCTCTGATAATTCTTTATTGTTCACTTGGGCAATTTTTTTCAGTAGTGCTTCGGATTCCTCGTAGCGCCCTTTTGACATATACCAGCGGATTGACTCTGTCATTATCCAGATGTAAGAGATTGTCAAGAACATGGGTATATAAAGAGTAAGAGTGAGCATCCTCCAGTGTGGAACTCCCCAGGCGATCAGACCCATAAGGATTTGTCCAATAGAAAAGAATGTGTTCATGGTAGCTCCGGCTGCGACACGATATTTTGGTCCGACAATTTCCATCACTATGAAATAAAACAAGATTATTCTATAAATTCCAAGTCAGTAGTCAAGTAAGTTAAATTATTTGTCGTTCAAGTGAATAAAAAAGTAATAATATTATCATACCATATTTGAAAAATAGTTCTTCATTTAAACGCTACGCCATATGCAATCACAGACCTAAACATCTACAACCAAACCGCTTGTAGGTAAAAATATCTGACTGAACACAGACTTCACGTGGTGTTTTTAGAAAGTGCTTTATTTTTTTAAATTGTTTTATAACCAATTCATATTTTTGAATATTTATTTTATGTTCTTTCTATTTAGTATATTATATAAAATAATATTGGACAAAGTTCTAAAAATATGACGACTGGCTTATCTGAGCTTAAATTAACGTATAGCAATTTATTTTCATAATTTTTTTATTTATATAACTAATAATAAATTATGATATAGAGTATGAATTCTATTGAAAAATTGTAGGTGTGTTTGTAAGCTGTGCATTTTTGTCTTTTTTAAAATGTATAGGAACGACCACCATGTTTTTGTCAGTATTTTTTTACTTTTTCGATCTGTTTGTACTGTTAGCATCAGGGGCCCTGAAGCCTTACGACTTTTACAGCTTCACAGGGCTTATCAGCATTTGAACATATTGTTTCTATGTACGTTTTGGTCTATCGGTAGAATATATGTCAATGTCACAGTTAGTGTTTGTTTAAAATATGGACCATTATCTTATAATATTCTTGTTCTATATACATATTTTTTTCCCAGCTCATTACATAAGTATTAAGTAATGACGTAATGACATAAAACATTGCAAACGACTGAATCCTGTAAAAAATTTACTAATTAATGCCATACAGACACGAATATGTTATGATTTATGAGTAATTACATAAATAATAATTTTATAAATGACAGTATTGATTTTATCTCCTATCAGTTCATGAAGTAATTTTATAAGAAATAATTTATCGCATTCGTTTTTAATAATGAGAAGTAATCACAGAAAAACAAAAAGCCCTGATTAGAGGATTATTTAAATCCCTTGACGCATGCTAATCACAGCTAATCTGTTTACTAAACAATAATAACGGAATAGGAAACACGATCACGGTCATATTATTAGCTTCTAATCCTTATTAACTAAATAGCCACCTAATTGTTTACATAAATATAATTATAAATTTTAGCTTTACAACTACGTTAAAGATACGTTATGAATTATCTGCATAGAGAGAATGACAAGTTATTAACGTAGAGATGCTGATCATCATTCGTACTGTCAAAATGTGTCGTAAGTTTGTATTAGTTCGTTAACAGGTGCCTGTATAGAGTTCACAGTTTTCCTATACAGCTTAACAGATTACGAGAAAGAACTGTTTAGTCATTTTTTTAAATTTCGAATTAAAAGCATGATATACTGCCATTCTCGCTTTGAATTCCATTAATACTAGTATCCCTAAAACGAATCCAATAGAAGCTGAAATCATTGTATAGAATACAATCAACTAAACATTTAAATTGTATATATCAATACAAGGTTTAGGTAATTAATACTCACATAAGATGTAAGCGCTAGAGAATCCAGCAGAACCGAAAGTAGCCTCAACGACCTCGGAGATCATAAACCCAATGTAGGTGTTAGCCCAGTAGCGAATGACACCAAGCCAAGCGGTGTTCAGTGCGTTCAGAATGAGTGCGGTCTTCCTTCCCCATCGATCAGATATGTAGCCGGTGATGGGAAGAGCGGTGAGAGTGCCCGCTGTGCGAACGGACCCGATGAGAGATCGCCGCCACTCGTCACAAGCCAAATCAAACTGTAAAGATATCATTCATGGTCTTTCACTCGTAAATTTAAAATCTTGAAACAAAAGTTCAACTGAAATTCATTGAGCACCTTTACACGATGTGCCTAACAAGGTATTTTCTTAATTTTTTTAGAGAAAACTTCTCTTCATTCAGTCTTTTTGCTTATTTATATTATACATATTTTGTCGCATTTAGTAGCACGGTACAATTGTGAGCTACACGCGCATCATGTGAAAACAATGTTAATTCATATTACTAAGTTATTATATATGATTAAAATTATTTTCATTGATGGCTAACTTCGTTATAATGTTGGCACACGGGAAAACATTTTTGGAGTTATTTTATTTTATTACGTCAACAAAGAATTATAACTTACTTACGCACACTAATAATACAATTTTTGTTATTATTAAAATAGCATGTACGTAGGTATGTTTTGTAAACAAAATATAGCATTTACTCACGTCATAAACTACAGTGTTTGTGTTTTCATAAACATATTCGTCGCAGCCGACAAGCGCATTGGTGTTGAAAAGCTCAGCGGGACAGGTCCCCTCGATGATGGTGTTAGATTGTGAAGTGTTGGCGAAACGTTGACAGTTATCAAACGAGCTAGAACTGGTCCCGGGAACTGCATTCAGAATCCATTCAGGAGCAAACTCTGCGTTTTCTGCCAGCTCACATTCCGGAATTAGACACCTGATGCGATGGTAATACAGATTACATTGTTTTTTATTGTATGAAGAAACAAATTGGCATACTATCCCTCAGATATTTAGTGGTCACTGGAGCCTATACCTAGTTATAACAGACCTCAAACTGTGTCCCTTAGGAATAAATTGGAACACCGTATGTGGCAGTTTGTGTTGCCAAACACATTCTTTAGACAGGAATAAAGCAGTGCAACAATTACTACTTTGTGTCAGAAGTAGGTGGGGTAATAGTGCTTTCGTAGTTAAAACTTGCACAGGTTCTATAAACTTAGGTCATACAACGTTGAAATTGTAACAAAAAAAATACAGACAAAACATTATTTAAAATTCGTAAGTATTAAATTTCTGACAATGATTGCCTCGGGTCCTGTCGATTGTCTGAGCACGCGTTTCTGTATTTATTGACTTGATAAATGCTTACTATTAATTCAGAACAATACTTAAAAAACTAGTAAAACATGACTAATATTATTAGATGTAGTATTAAACCCTCAAACCTTTTCCCAGAAAGATAATCTTTAAAAAGTTAAAAGTTAACAGGCACAATGGTTACTATGTACTATAATGATGTTAAAAAAGGTATATTTGTACATTCGTGTTACCTGGTCCTAATTCTGGCCGTAGTAAACACAAATTCACTGGCTCCCCAAGCGGCAAAAATTACCAATACGACAGCCAAGATCAACGTCCTGAACTGGAACCAGCCAAACTGACCGATCTCTTCGACAAGGATCGTATCAAGATCTACTTTGTTCTTCGGTGTCTCTGCGGACACTTCAACGTGTATCGTAGGGTTTTTCGTCGGCTCCATGGTGTGTGGCAGACTGTACCGTCATCGGGTTGTCGACTTTATATAAATAATTATCAGTATATATGATAAGGGAGCGCGATTATCACAGCGGTTACCATTCGTCGCATTCAAGATCATTCATCAAGTTCTCGTCATCTACTGACGTTCTTTGAACAGCCCACTGGGAAGATTTTAACTGCCTCCCATTTAAGTCTAAGAAACTTCAATTACATTGCTGATTTGTTTATTATCAGATCGGAAATATTTTTTCTAAAACCATATAAATGTTGATCATTGTCAGTAAATCTCTTAAGGCGACGCATTGATGAACAATTTTTTCAAAAATCGAGTACCACACTCTCCTTCCCCCTGCTCTACCAAGTATTCTATTTTGGTAACTGCGACTACAGCAGTTGTTTAAAAAATGGCAGTTTGAAATGTAAATTACCTATCATGGACTAGCGCCGCCCTGTGGCTCTGCATGCGTTTTCTTTGCTCCTTATAGGCTTAGCGTTTGGCCACAACCTCACCTGATGTTAAATGAGGGTGTGACCTAAGATGAAGAGTCGCCGTGGGCATGCTAGAATGAGTCAATTCTGACCCAACATTCATGAAACGCATTGTTACTGGTAAGTCGATCAAAAGTCAAAGAAATGTTGGCTGTTTTCTTTGACTATCGCGATGTTGTGCACTTGGAATTCTTACCGGATGGTCAAACGGTAAATAAAGTATATTATTTGAGGGTTATGCGGCGTTTAAGAGAACAAACATCGCACAAAAGGCGTGATTACGCACGATAATGCGCCTTCGCACAAGGTCGAATTTTTGACCAAAAACTCAACAAATGCCATCGAGCAACCACCTCATTCACCAGATATGACTCCAGCCGACTTCTTTCTTTAACGTAAATTCATATTGCCACCTCGTGGCACCTGTTTTCATTCGGTAGAAGAGATAAAGAAGTATTCGCGACGAGATCTAAACTTAATTCCGCAAACAGCGTTTAAAAAAATGTTTTGATGATTGGATTATTCGTTGGCGTAAGTGTATCATTTCTGAAGGAGCATACTTTGAAGGCGATAAAATTAGTGGATAAATAACTAGCATTATGTGTGTTATTGATCTTTTCCCGGTACTTTTTTGACAGAGTAGTAAATCTGGATGGTCGCCGTTGTTTTTGGGTTGTACTCTACATACCAACAGGAACAGGGCCGTCACTTTGTCGTACTACTATCAGATGTGAAACGTCGAAACTATTTTATATAGTATGTGTATGGTGGTCGCGATGCACCTTGATTAATGGATTTAGTAGAATTCTGATGCTAACAGTCGATTTGAGTAGCCGCATTAGATGATTCACATCAAAAAGAAATTATGTTCTTATTTTCCAGTTGTATTTAGCCGAATTATTTGGTAGTCACACCATAAGGTGATCTGGCCGACTATACTTCACCGATGATACCCAATCTGAATTCTAAGAATACAAGATTTTACGAATCAGACTATAAACTAATAAATAACGATAAAACTTAAATACAACCATAAAACTACACAGTAACTTCGCTTTTGTGGCCAAACTGAACGCGTACTTTGACGTCATGGATCGATTTGACCAATAGAGTTACGTTTTGCGATTTTAAATTTCCCTCATATTTTTAATACTTTACTTTACTTTACTTTAGTAATGAATATCTTATAAACAAAAAGAGAATAAATAAATAAAAATGTTATAGGTGTAATTCTACAGTAAGAAAGATTCAAAATAAAAATGTTTTACCTATATTTAAACTACATAAAAATTCCCAATTTTTTTATCGCTGGGAAATCCTGCATGGATCCGGCCTCTCACTCGGGGGAGCAAGAGGGGTATGCCAGACTCTTACCGACTAAAACCCAGCGGTGTACCATCGGCCGCCAAAGTGGGGTGATACGGGGTCGCGTGAGCATTCATCGCGTCACCCCGGCGGCCAGCCCCAATCGGATCTCCGGCGCATAAGAGAGACAGTCTGGTACGACCCCGACTGTCTTCCAGACGGCTGAACCAGTGCAATGGAAAGCCAGGCCACCCTACCTATCTTCCCTTGATTCAGCAAAGGTACAGGAAAGAGGCGAGGAAGCACCCTCTCCTACTAGCCATCGTCTAGCGCCTTGTGGCCTGGCTCTCTGCAACGGAAGCACAGCCCTCCCCTGTCGACCGTCGATGGGCACACTGGCCGCGTATGACCCAAGCCTAAGCACCTAAAGCACCTCATAGGCTTTTGCTCTAGGAGATGGACTCGGGATGCACTCCACCCACAAGAAGACGTCCTCCTTCCACAAGTAACTTTGCCGAGGTGACAGGGAGGGGCATATGCACCCTGCCCTCCCCATGGTACTTATCTCTCCAACCCCAATTTGGGCTAGGTCGCTCTTCCCCTTAGACGCGACAACAGCGACCACCTCCTCTTGCGACACGGAGTTATCCAGGCCGACGATGCGGACGTTCGCCCGTTTTATAGGCCGACGTCCACTAATGCCGTCTAGGGGCGCTGTGCCAGCTTGTCGGCCTGCTCTTGGCATTGGGGGCCAGGGATCTCGATAACCCTGGCTATATTCCCTATTACCTTAACTTTAAGCAACTACCGTCGGCATTCGCAAAATTGTTTTCCATTCTTATTTAAATTGAAAATAATGGTTCCTACGTCTAATTAACAAGAAATAAAATATAGCGTTCAATCAAATTCGCTCCTTACGCAATTACATATTATCTACATAATCTATGCTATCTACTTGCATGTGAAATAATCAGAGATTCAATCAATCATAGAGTGACATAGAGCGTTAATGATCACATGAGCGAACTTAAATAAACATGTATTTTAATAAATAATATATATATATATATATATATAATAGTTATTATTTAAAACACAATATTTTATGCTTACTTCCAATTATAATAGCTTTTTATTTAGGTCCACCTTTTATTCATAATCATAACTCACGCTGCGAACTCCCGCGTCCACGCATTTTCAAATTGTTACGAAAAGAACTCTTGATGTATCTAATAAAACCATTATGAGAATTATTAAAATCATCATAAAATAATGCGTCTGGTTCCGTCGCGTCTGAATCAAATCTCAAATATAATATAAATAACTAAATATACCTACTTAAAGAAAATATTCGTTTCAATTAATTACTTATCTACACATCCGAAATAATGTTATCAACATGTGTTTTGTAAACATTGTCTGTAATGACAACATGATTAGTACTCGCACTAATCTTTGTTTCTTTATCTAAATAATTTTACAAATTCCTTTGATATCTAGTATAAAGCTAACACAAGGAATTCAAATTTAACCAATGTATGGTGTGTAGTTAGGATACGAGAGTTATATCCGACGGCATCACTAGCACGACCACCGTACACCAGGTGTAAGAGCCGCTATAGCGGCACGCTTAGTTGTGTCGCGTTCCGGGCTCAGCCAGTGTACACCTAGCTGGCTAGAGGCGTGCAGGTTGCAGGCCGGCTTGACAGCGACGACTGTCGATGGATTACCGATCTTTCAATGGTTCTACTCTGCTTACCATCTAGCACAGTGTCGCCATTTTACTGCGCTGCTCAACAAAAAAATCGTTCCTATGTTCGTTCGAGCTATATTACATCACTGTTATTTTAAATATTAAAGGTGTCGAAAGTGAATTGGAACAAGTGAACAGTGTGCAGTCTCACTGCGAAAGTACGATTGTAAAATATATCAGTAGGTATACATACTTATTACATTAGTTGTTTATAATGTAAGGGCGACGTTTGTAACACGTACCTACTGCCTACTAATGCATAATATTGTCTAAAGTAGGTAATCCTCAGAAGTAAAATCACCAATTTTAAATTTATGGTTTCCACTGGAAGTGTAGTTCCGTACATATTAAGTGATCATCGAGTACTTAACCTCAAGTAGTCACAGAAACGCGGCACCATCGAGACAATAAACATTCGCTATGTTATGACAATGTTGAAATTGTAATACAGAAATACCTATCATTTCATTCAATACGACATAAATAGGATAGGATTATATAGGATTCTAACATGTTCTTGCCCCGCTTGCAGCTCTTGTGCTCAATTATTGGAATCCGTTAGTTTTGTTTTTCATTTTCTGACTTGAAGGTAATAAATAGGTGATAGGTGATAGACAACCTAATGCCCGATATAATCTAAACTCCACTACATCTCGGATACTAGGAATCCTGAACAGGGTGCGACGGTTTTTCACGCCCGGTCAACTGTACCTTCTTTATAAGGCACAAGTTCGGCCGTGTATGGGATACTGTTCGTACCTCTGGGATGGATCTGCAAAGTACCTCCTCGACGCCCTGGACAGGTTGCAGAGACTGCAACTGCAACTGTTCGCATTGTTAATGATGCAGACGTTACCCAATGCATCGAGCCACTTCAGCTTCAGCAACATCGCCTCGCTAAGTGTGTTCTACCGTCTGTATCATGGTGAGTGTTCTGAAGAGCTGTTCAAACTAATTCCCTCCTCTCCTTTCCACAACAGAACCACACGCGCTTGATTTCAGAATCACAGTTTTACGGTAACTTTCATCTCGGCACGAACTAAAAAGTTCTCTATGTCTTATCTTTGTCATACCGTGAAACTGTGGAACCATCGCCATTGTGTTCCCTCCTTCTTACGACATCGGTTCCTTCAAGCATAACGTGAAGAGATATTTATGCAGGCCGGCATGACAGCGGCGACCGCCGATGGATTTCGATATCTCGGTGTTCGCCGTTTTATTTGGATTGTGCTGTGCTTACCATCAGGGAAGGAACAGTCAATGGGTCGCGCTATATTATAAAAAAAAAATTAGGAATCTACAAAATGTACATATAGCGAATTACTAACAAAAAAGGTGTGTGTGCGATTCACACACGATAGAAGTGAAACTTAATTTTAAAAGATATTTTATTTAAACAGTGTGCAATATACATACACACCGACATTTGCTCTCTCGCTCTGGCTCACACAAAGAGGAGAGACCGATAATATATTACTCTCTCGCTCTGGCTCACACAAAGAGGAGAGACCGATAATGTGCGTTAAACGTTTAACGCGTTGGAAGTCGCATAAGAAGTTTCACTTCAAAAAAAACTAAACATAAAAAAGAAACGTGATTTTGTATATCTTATTCAGCCGTCACGTTAGGAGGGTTCAATATTTTTGAAGTGAAACTTCTTATGCGACTTCCAAGCGTTAAACGTTAAACGTTTAACGCACATTATCGGTCTCTGCTCTTTGTGTGAGCTAGAGCGAGAGAATAAATGTCGGTGTGTATATATATTGCAGACTGTTTAAATAAAATATAAAATACCTTTTAAAATGAAGTTTCACTTCTATCGTGTGTGAATCGCACACACACCTTTTTTTCGATGAAATCCTTCGCTAAACACCTTTATGTGTGTTTGGGTAGCTTCATTTAAAAAGTAGGTCCCTTTTAGATTTAGCATGTAGCATTTAGCACGACCAGCTTCGACCACATTGTCACTTATCGTCATGTAGCATTATAATCAAACGTGTATATATAAAACGCATAAACCATAATGTATATAAAAAAAATGTGAGCAGGTGTGCATTTTTAGATTATTGATTTAGTTCTACATTAGGAAATAATAAGGCATTGTAAAAATCAATTCTTTATTGACGGTTCTATTGAGATCATTTGTTTTGTTTTGACTTGCCGAGCTGTTCCGCGTCCTCGAAGGTGTCCGGCAGTTTGGTGCCGAGGGTTTCTGGGGTTGTGAACACCAATAAGCCTGATAGTAAGGCAAAGCTGCCGAACAGTACTGATGGTAAACTCTCCCATACTGTCAATGCCTATAATAAAATAAACATAATCAAAAATTGTATTGATTGAAATTGTTTATATGGTTAAAATCATAAGAATTTTCCATTAAACTCTGAAGCGATTAGTAAGTAAAATTTTGTGTTCAGATTAGTTGCTGCCATTCCATAAATTAGATTACTCGTTTATTCGTAATTATTCCGACGTTGCACACTCTTTATTGTCCGTCAAGTTTGCACTGTTTCGGGAATCAGAGAGCTTGAAAGTATATAAGGATACCAATTAACATCGTACTAAATATATATCTACAAGCAATTATTGCTTTATCATTTTCAAAACTCCCATATAAGTCGAACGCAAACATTCTATTAAAAAAAGCAATAAATAAAGTAAGCTTAATGAACTGATTCTAATGCATAAAGTTCCAGGAAAAATTGAAAATAAAAATGTTATTGTAATTTTAAGTTTAAAACGGCAAGGATATCTTACCAAGGCAGGAGTGAGAGGTGCAGTGATAGATCCTAGCCTTCCAACCATCGACGAGAACGCGAACAGATTATGCCTGTACTTAGTGGGGTACAGTTCAGCGGTGTACACATACACTGATGTCATCACTATCGCTATGAAGTATTTTCCGAAGAGATACAGCGTTAGGGCGATAGCTTCATTACCTGGAATTTACAGTTATAGTTATCATTAATTTAAATTAAGAAAAGGTTTGCCTATAGTTATTTTCTAAACAATAATTAAGCTAACTAGTAACTAATATGGCAGTAGTCGGAAATGCAATGGATATGTGCAGCCCATTACAGTACATTGCATTATGTATTAAAAATATATATTTTTGAAGCAGAAATACTTTCATCAAATCATGGTAACTCTAAAAAGGAACGAGAATGCAAGACGTGGACAAGATAACGGACAATCAATAATTACCTTCAGGCATAAAAGCAAATCCAAACTGGCAAGCCGCGCACAGCCAATACGCGCAAATGAGAACCGGTTTTCGGCCAATCCTGTCCAGGAGTAATATCGCAGTCCAGTATCCTGGAATTTCAATCGCAGCTACAGCCACGTAGTTCAAATATCTATTTCCTGACATGTTGACAGAGTTTATCGACATCCCGTAGTAAATAAAGGTGTTTGTCACCCACCAAACTGGAGACACGACGCAACGAGACAAGATCACTCGCGATCTTAATACGAGTATTGGCAGCCAGGGTTCCTTTGGTTTCTCAACCAGTTTTTCAGCCTCGGCCGTCGCTCTCAACGCTTGCATTGATTTTTCAGATAGTTCTTTCTTATTGGTCTTCGCAACTTTTTGAAGGATCGCTTCGGATTCCTCGTAGCGACCTTTGCTCATCAGCCAGCGGACGGATTCGGACAATATCCAGAAGTAGCATACGACGAGTAGTTGAGGTGCGTAGAGCACTTGCGTTAAGGGGCGCCACGACGGGACTCCCCAGGCTATAAGACCGAGGAACACCTGTCCCAACGCAAACATTGTTGATATGGTTGCTCCGGCAACAACTCTGTATTTGGGGCCGACAAGTTCCGTCACTGAAAATAAATATAAAGACATTATATAATACACTACACTAATACACAATACACTATACTAATAGACTACAGAATGTCGTCGGTCGAGCGCACGCATGAATTGTGTTGCCACCGCAAGACAGAAGACAAAAATGTTAGTTGATCGTAGAGGGGTGAAAATTTAGCGTTGTATGTATTTTTGTATGCTGTATCATAAAAAAATAAAACAAAAATGTTTGTCTAAAAAATAAAATAAAAATTAGGGCTGGACCCCACCCTTAACATTTAGAAAAATAGATGTTGTCCGATTCTCCACCCTGGCCGATATGCACGCTAAGATTCACGAAAATCGGTCGAGCCGTTTCGGAAAAGTTCAATCACGCACACCGTGACACGAGAATTTTATATATTAGATATTAATAACACTTCGATTTTAAATATTTAGTCACTTAAACCGTATTCCGTTTAATATACTTGCGATAGAGCTGGCGATTGATCATCTTTTTATACATTCATCGGCTGAAGTCGAAAACAAACATAGTAAGGAAATCTATGAAACCCAGAGAAACTTTAAGTGATTATAAAGATATCTAGTCATACTGACCATCACCAAGTAATAATAGACGTATAAATTTCTGGGTGCCTAAATCTCCAATTAATTGAGAGTTGGCACAGAAACCCTTACCTTCCTTCGAGAGATCCTTTGCCTATTAGTAGGGGCTGGTATTATAGCGTTATTACTTATGTGAAAAACTTCATATCCATTGCATATATTAGTACATATATATCGATGGTCATACCCAAAATGTAGCAAGAAGAATACGCTCCGGCACCAACAGTGGACTCGAGTACCTCCAAAGTGAGGAACCACTCGTAGGAGTTGACGAAGGAACGCACGAGACCAATCCAGCCGGTGTTGAACGCGTTGATGGTGAGAGCCACCCTGCGGCCCCACCGGTCCGAGATGTAGCCGGTGATCGGCAACACGAGTAGAGTCCCTATCGTGCGTATAGATCCGATTTGTGACCGGCGCCATTCGTCACACCCCAAGTTAAACTGTCAATAAAACATATTTTGTGAGCATCTACAAAATGATCTCATATATATATTTGTACATAAGTACATGTAATAATAGGTATCCGCACTGAGTAGAGAAACTGATAAAAAGTAATGTTTAAAAACACAACCTTCGGACTTGCTAGGTACGAAGCAAAACGTTCTAAAATATAGACCGCTTGCAAACACCGTTTATAATTTATATGAATGATATCCTGATGATATAGACAACACACATCGTGAACAAAAACATTCACTTTTATTATATACACAAACATAGGATAAATAACTAACTTGACCATATTAGAATAAAATAATAGTTTCTAATTACAATGTGAATGCTAGAATAAATCGCGGTAACCGAAAACGGAGAAGATGATTATTATTATTACCTCCTTGTTAATTACAGAAAGAGAAACGTTTACAAATTTGAGTGTACCTACTCATAAATTGGACAAAGTTCTTACAGTAGGAAGAATCACTCCCAAATTCTAAAATATGCGGCTCCTCTATACTATATTAATACAATGTTGTGAACGTGTGTTGTGCTGAAATGTGAAAATCTTTATAAACTCATTACAAATGCGAAATATCCCGAGTATTGTAAAAATTGAATTTATATTTTATAGTAAAAACATAAAGTAGGTACGTATCTATGCATATTTGTATACTGTAGATATGCAATCCTAGTCAATGGTTTAGTATTTATTCCAATCTTCTACATTGTTTAGGTATAACATGTTATATACATATAGGTAGTACATGAATTGTTACATATTATACTTATGATAATTTATTGAAGCCACATTGATAATAACATTGCTTATCAAGGACATGATTTAATTACACCTACCTAATAAAGTAAATCATAGTTCACAAAACAATGTTTAAATATTTCAAGTTTACTCCGAGACTGGCGGCGCCCCGCAGCTCCGCACTTGTTTTTACGCACTAATTACTTATATCCGTAATTTTATATTTACTCATATTACTGAAAATTCATGTAGCCTATGAACTGAGATATCACATATTATACCTTCCGTGTACAAAATTTCATCAAAATCTTTCACTACTATTTTTTACGATGCCTAAATGTATTGTAAATTCTAATAGCCTATCAATTATGGAATGACGTATGCGTCCCTTCTACAAAATTTGATAAGAATCGTTTTTGAGTAAAATCCGGACATAAAATAGACAGACAGACAGACAAACAAATAAGGGCATATTCGTCATCATTGTCCTTTATATAGGATATCCATCGGGAAATTTATAAAAATATTACATGTATGTATATGTACTACAGAATTATAAATATAGATTACTTTCGTTATGTCAATTTCTTAATTCTCATAATCCCAAACCAGAAGATATTTCAATCAAATTGTAAAAGTTAATGTACTACAGATTGATATTATATTAATAAATATTGTCTTTAAAAGCACAGGAGTACCTAATCAAAGCAAATTATTTCAAACTTACCCCTATAATGTGCAAAGTAAAAAACGCCACTCCATTATAATTTTGTGATAGTTTTAATTTTAATTTTATTTACGGACGTCTATGTCTATTTACGTACTTACGGTTAGAAGCGATAATATTTTGTTTGCTTTTTACATTAAATGATATCGTAATTTTCAGTTTTAATTTATTTATAAAAGCAGCACCTGTGACTATTACACCGCAAAATTAATGTTTCAAGGAATGCTATTTTATATTGCAGGCGCTTGAAAATATTCTAAATCGGTGCCAGGAAACCAATTACTTGAAACCAATTATTTTATTTCGTTTTGACACATCTCTCTCACTAATTTTGTATTTTTTTCATAATAATATCCTTGATCACTTAGTATGGTGTAAGTGGCAAAAAATCACCGACACTATATATTTGTTTAACTCGCTAGCATACATTACTTACATCGTAAACTACGCTAAGTGTATTTTCATAGACGTAATCAATGCATTCCACCGTCCTGGAAGAGTCGAAGAGAGTGGCCGGGCATGTGCCAGGCGTAACTGGGTTCTGGATGGTGCTGTTCGAGAACTTCTCGCACGCCTCGAACGAGGTCTCGCTCGTTCCAGGAATAGCGTTGAGGACCCAAGATGGAGCGAACTCTGGGTTTTCACCATCACATTGTGGTATCCAACATCTAAAAATAATGCATATATTAATCAATTTTAAATGAAAATTTAGTTATTTTAAATGTTGTTTACATATTTCTTTAACCAATTGTATAATGTATATTCTAAAAGTATACAGTTTTATCCGTTTTAGGATTTGGGCAGGAAGAGTTGAAATAAGACGAGTAATTTGTGCTAGCGGAGTGACAGAGCAAACGACTCGGAGATGGTGACGACATACGGTAAGAAACAACTAGGTGTGTAGCACGACCGCGGCAGCATGCTGCCTTATACGATAAACCAGTATAAATATAACTGGTAACTTTTTTTGCCCAAGTCATTGTCCCTACAGCTAAAATTCACCTTATTGGTTAACAAAAAAAATCAAAAAACAAGTAGCGGGGAAACATGAGGAAAACAAAGATTTTCACTATCTATACACGTGTCACGTGCTTTAAGCGGCTCCGAGGCACAAGCCTTATCAAATATAGATAAATTTTATTCATTTATTTTATGTCAGTAATCAATTACTTAATATTATCTGAATAATAACAGTGTAAGTAGATGTAATATAATTATTATCTTTTAGAATAAATTATAGGAAACGTAGGTAATGTCCGGTTCGAGACGAGGTCGCCACGCACCGCACCTCGCACGCGCGTCGTATGTGAATCTCATGGATTAAGATAATTTAGTTTAGCAAATAGGTATATAGAAAATGTATGTATGAGCTGTGACCGTAATCCAATGAGTCTCGAACTCAATTTTCGTTAGGAACCATAAGGGCTTGTGTAAACGGCGCGCGCTGCGGGCGAGCATTAACATGTTGAGTTTAACTAAAAAAATAACTTTGTGTTTGCATACTATATGTACAGATATTGGCAAAATCAAAATAAGTCAAACAGACGCTTATGGGTTTATCCTATTTTGATGCAAAGAGAACAACATGATGAATTCCACACACTTTATGAAGGATCTACGAAAAGATGAGTGTAGGTAATTTTTGCGATTATTTTCGGATGAATATCAAGACATTCGACAAACAATCTATACATAGTATAAAATAAAGTCACTATCCTCATCTGTCTGTTTGTCCGCTTACTTCTTCTAAACCACGTAACAAATTTTTATACTGTTTTCACTGTCATGTAGAGATTTTTTTACGGAAGTTTTGTATGTACAATACATTCCAATTAAATTTTTGTATAGTAAAAAATCAAGTCGTCAAAAATCTATTTTCGGGCGCTTATATGGCTTACGCTGGCTAAACCTTAGAAGATATAACAAAATAATGTACTAAAGAATTGTAGTTATTTAAAAAGCCTGGAGAAAAGTCCGGGATCGCAATAATGTCTAACTCCTAAGGTTGACTCAAAGTAACAATTTTAAAATACATATTAGGTTATTTGCGTTTTCTTTTTGCATCAAAATAGGAGGAATCCACAAACGTCTATTTGACTTCTTACTTTAATTTTGCTAATTTCTCCACCTATGGTATGCAAACACTAACTTCTTCTTTTTTAAGTTAAATTCAACTTGTGTTTTATTCCTACATGTATAATCTTCGTGGCGAATACTTCGTGATATGGCAAATAAAGCCGCGGTGGTGGTGCGGTGCTGTCTACACAAAACCTTATAATTACGCATGTCTAACAGTTTTATGAAAAGCGAACGTACAAGCGCTGTCATGGAAGTTGGAACTCGAACTTACTGTAAAACAATTACTTGAAAATTATTTTAAAACATACTTAAAGCACTAAAGTTTAGTGCGAATACCTACTTCACGAACGCGGCGTGTTGTGAGTTTGTGCGACTAAACGAGATAGGTTAGCTCAGCAAATGAATTTAAAAAAAAACATGAATATTAAAGCTTCATGCCTTAAACGTAGACTTGGTAAGTTATTAGAGTACCAAAGTCAAGAGCAGCTTACTCAATATGTTACGACAATACTACTTGAGATACTTATTGCAAAGTGCGGGTACTAAAATACCTGCAAATATATTCCGCTATGTTAAGAATCGAACATCGGATAGCTGCGGATTTTTTTTAACTTACTTGCTTATAACTTTTCCTTAGCTAATAACAGAGAATTACTACAAGTGCAAGTGAAGTATATGTAAATGTTGATATTAGGTAGGTAATTCAGTATTTCATGATAATTATTAGTTACGTAGGTATGTACTGTATATATACGTAAGAGCACAAGTAGAGCAGGCGCGCACGTGGTTATTGAAAAATAAACTCAGGTAAATGATAAATAAGTATTGTTTTTATTGGATTGAATATTATAAAAACTACGTAAATAATATTAATCAGCTAATTTGTCTATAATGAATGTGTTATCAGCTTTGTCGGCTTCATTATAAGCACCAAACTGTATATTGTCCTTGCCGATTTAAGGCTATAAGTATGAAAATTTTTAGTTCTAATGTTGGGTAATGTTCCTAACTTTAGCGGTAAACTTGCCAGCACAACGCGTGCACCCAGTGCACGGTGCATGCCGGGCTTACGTAGTTGTAGAATATAGTCGCTCGTTGCAGCCCGTTCGAATCCGGTTTCAAGAGGAACCCCTATCCCCCCAGCTATTATTATGAAGTCTAAATCTGCCAAGTTCCAAATTGTTTAACCAGTTACTTTAGTCGGAAAATAAACAATGATTCAATGCTGAAACCCCCATGTAGTTCAGGGAGGAAAAGTAGATTACAAAAATTGTAGTAGCATGAAAATTCTTTTTTTTTAATAAAATTCACCTGTGTGTGTTGTACCTATGTTAAAAAATAACATTAATAATAATTTAACAATCCTAAGAATTCCAGTTGTTGTGATGACGTTTTTGTATAAAACGGTATCTTAACACTAATTTAACTGGGTGGTAGGACACGACGACTGGATCGTGACCACGCTTAGGTTTGTCGTGTTCCTAAATCAGCCGATCTATATCTAGCACCTAATCAAGCTGAATGGTAGGGATTTATACCCGTTTAGTCGCGATCAATACTATATATCACTATACCTAAACCCGTCACAGTGACTCTCTTTTAGTTCGACGCGTTTCGAGACCAGCCGAAACGATGGCTTGTTGATGTCTCGATGGTCGCCTTTGCTATTAGATTGCACCGTGTTTACCATCCAGTCCTAGCAGTGCGGACACGAGATTTGTAAGAGTACACTTCTATTGAAACTTTCAATAATCGTTCTGAAGATCAAGTGATCTTCTTGGGTACCTACATCAGAATTAAATAATCAAAACTACAAAAACTAATATATCTTTGATTGTTGTTTAAAAAGGCCGCTTTTTAATTGTTTAATAAATTTTTAAAATGATTAGCTGTTTAAAGCGAAAGTTGCAGCTAATGCTAACATTCATTTCCGTTTTAGAATTTTGAAAAAATTACATATTTATTTAGTGATTATTTGAATATTACCTTGTATTTATCCTGGCGGTTGTAAAGATGTACTCCCCGGCTGCGAAAGCGGAAAATATAACGGGAAGTGCGGCGAGGGCCAGCGTTATCAGCTGGTATCTGCCGAACTGGCCGACCTCCTCCTCCAGGATCTGATCGAGATCCACTCCATCCTTCTTGCTACCCTTCTCCTCGTTAGACATGTTAGGCGCGCGCCTCTCAGTCACGCGTCCGCATAAATAATAACCACGTAATGTTTCAATACTCAGGTAATCAGCCAAATTACAAGTACTGTTTTGTTTTTCAAGTGATGAACTGATTTGTTCGTTTTATCGACGTTTCGATACAACGGGGAGTTATAAACGTACTGCTATAAAATTTGTAGCATTTTTTAAATACAAATGCTACGCTTGCATTTTTTTTTATCGTAGCATGGCATAGTGTCTTGTGGACCTGATGGTGAGCACAGTGCAATCCAATAACACCGGCGACCACCGCGGGAATTATAATCCATCGATAGTCGTCGCTCTCATGTCGGCCTGCTTAAATATCTCTTCAAGTCTTCTTAAACTAAAGAAATACTTGTTGCTATATAATACGAGTATTAGACAGTGAACAAAACAGTTTAAACTCCGATCCATTGCTGTTAGTGAATGATTAGCTTTTTATCTTAAATTCACTGTCGATTCTAATGAAAACTCCTCCACTATACCGTATAGTATATGTATACGAGTAAGTACATAACTATAGCTAATAGTAAGTATAGCAGAGGTCATGCTCCATAGCTCATTCCTACATAACAATGTGGTTCAAATGCTAATCTTAAAAACAACGACTTATTACATAACTATTTAAACTTTTACAAAATATTAGGTACTTTTTTACTGAATATATTTATTTTATTGATACTTAAGATTATTAATATAAAATTATTTCAAATTTGCTATTAGTTCAACGTAATGGCTGTGGAGTACGGTAACGGTCTAACGGTCACCATTTCACCACCGAGCGACGGTAGTCGAGCGCCTCTCGAGAGTCAATACTCGCTCTCGATAACAAACACCACAACGTAAACTTACAGATAAATAATGAAAGATAGTTCAAATGATACGTTTTAACTTTGTGTATGGGGGTAGCGTCCTTACGGTACACTCGGACTCCTCTAAACACTCCACTATCGCTTTTTCATTATCGTATAATAGAATTTATTGTTTATTTATAGGTGAAGATGGTGTATATTTATGTTATTAGGGTTACTAAATCCGTTTATAATGAATTTGTAATATTACACTAAATATTCGATAAAACCAAACATTAATTAAGTAAATAATTATAATAGTATCTCTCTTTATCATACTTTCAATCGCAATTTTATAGAAGCAGATAAAAAGTTACTTATAATCTGGTTGCTATATTATAAAGTTTGTGTAAACAACTGGAACGAAGCGACGCGCGACGCGACATGACGCGACGTTGCCCTAACGCAGTTAAGGACCAAGAACCATTTTTTCCAATTTATCTACGATCTACATGACTACTAATTATTTTATTCTTTAACATACTGGCATGTAGTATAGATTAAATATAATTAGATCAGCAATGGGTAGACTTGGACGAGCCCAAAAACAAAGTAGGTACATTAGTGTGCGTGTAATAGTGCTGCGTTGACTGACTCGGCCTTATGTCGATATCGATACATTTCGGTGTCTTCATGTCGCTCAACAAATACGCAATAACGCATCCGCGTGGAATTTCGTGTATGAAAAAGAGGGAAATAAAAAAAGGTATGTGTGCGATTCACACACGATAGAAGTGAAACTTCATTTTAAAAGACATTTTCTATTTTATTTAAACAGTGTGCAATATACACACACCGACATTTACTCTCTCGCTCTGGCTCACACAAAGAGGAGAGACCGATAATGTGCGTTAAACGTTTAACGAATGGAAGTCGCATAAGAAGTTTACTTCAATAAATGTAGGTGTACTGAAATTTAACATCGGCGGTTTAACGGTGTTTCGTGCTTTGTAAATGTTTGGAATTCCTGAGACGCAGCGTGGTACTTCCGGTTAGCAGTTATTCTTGCCTCACAATATCTACTTTCGCTCGATCGATAGTCTGCCTTAAGTAGACGTTGTGAATTTAACCTATTACGTCATTCCCTACATGTTTCTGGGGTGCGAAAACTTATTTTTAGTAAGTATCTCGTTCAGCAGAAAGTATCACTTGACGGTATTGCTCAGTTTCCTGTGAAAGAACGGATTTTGCTCTTGACACAAAATTGGCTTTAATGCCATCTATAGGAGTCAAGAGGCTAAAAAGAATTACACCCTTCGATACTCAATCACTGATAGATTAAGCTGTTACCTCTGAGAACTGACTCAGACCATTCTGTGTGTCTACCACGTAAAACCGGAAAAAAAATGATTCAATCATTGTACTCTCGCAATCAAACTGTAAAATATCTACCTAGTTACCTTAGTACAATAGCACTAAGTCCCTACATTATAAATTTTGCCGTTTAAATGAACACAAAATAACATTGTGAATAGACATCATTTGTCAGAATATGTTGTTTAGTTGTGCGCTAGTAAGCAGTAGGTACCTACTTCGTACTCCTCAGCTTACCCAATTCTCTCTAAATTATGATTTAACATATTGAACAAAATAATATCTAGCGATCACAAACAGTATTATTTTCATTCAAAGCTTCTAAAATTATTTCGCTTCATGGAAACCTTTTGGAAACTATACTTAATGAGGTTATCAACATGCGGTATTTTTAATTGTTATAATCTATTTATTAGTTATAAATTATTTAATAACAAAAAGAGGTAAAAAATTAAAGAAAATGATTGAATATTTTTTTAAATCTAGTTTGGTTGTTATTACTATTTTAAGTAAGTTACTAAAATACTATAAAATACCATACCAATTTGTTAATTATTTTGAAAACAAATGGATGCTACGGTTTGAAAAAAAAACCATATCGTTTACCTAATGTAAAATATTATGAACTAATAATATAAATAAATCTTTTTTTTTTGTTTAAAGACTTTTATTTTTATTTTTTTATACCGTTTAAGCAATATAATTATTTTTTTTAATTCAGTTATATATTTTTAACTTGAATAGAGTATATCCAAAAATTAAGCTACGCTGCACTAATAACTAAGAATTGTTTTTGTATATAATTTCCATAGGGAATACTTTTGTTTGAACCTACAAATGAATATTTATAAGAATAATTATCATTTCGATGAAATTCAATATCAACATGATAACGGCAAATACAATGTAGGAATAGTTTATACATTTTATTACACTTCTAGGTAATAAAAAGACGAGAAAAGAAAAAAATGTTATAAAAATATTTCTTTATTTGTTATATACAATTAGATAATTATAGGTACATAAATATCTGAAAAAAGATTTGTATCGTTTATATATGAAAATAAACATAAATGTGCAACACCTTTCCAATTTCCAAAAAAAAAATATTTTTATTATATGGGTAAATACGTAACATTTATTTGCTTTTCCGATAATGTAGTCATAATCGCTCTGTGATTTATAACAAATGCTGAACAGCATTAATGCCTCTTTTGAGGGTCAGTCTCGGAATAAAATTGGACAAGACCAAGATCATGTTCAGTAGTCATGTTGTTCCGGAACCGATATCCATAGATAGTACGATTCTCGATATTGTTGATCAATACAGCTATCACAGCCAGATTTTTTTATCGTAATAGGTTTGGCGTAGTGGCCACTATCTACCTGATGTTAAGTGACGATGTGGCCCAAGATGGTGACACGCTAAACCTAGTGGAAGACTGGCTTTCAAGTGCAGCTGCCGGAACACACCTATTGGTATTTGGCGACAGATTTTCAACTTGAGGGTGGTAGCTAGCCAGGCGGGCATTAGAAAAAGCCCTACCACCATGCTATGGTATCCACTGGTGAACTCAAGTCACTCGACTCGAAGTCGTACACGCTACCACTGAGCCATCATCGCTTCTAAAATTATTAGATTTTACAACTACGCAAAAACATCCTCGAAAAATAAATCAATAGGCGGATACAGCTTGGTTGTACGGCGTATGGAAAAGTGCTACAAGTCATGTCCTTACCAATACCTCAATCCCAGTGTATCCTACCTGTTATGACCTACGGTGGGGCTAGTCCACAAGTTAAAAGTTATGCAGCGAGCTATGGAAAGAGTTATGTAAGGAGTTTCTCTGAGGGAGAAAATTCGTAATGAAAGTATACGGCAGAGAACTACAGTAACCGACATAGCTCAAAAGGTAAGCAAGATAAAGTGGCAGTGGACCGGTCACATCTGTCCTACAGAACCGCTAACCAATGGGATGGAAGAATTCTTGAGTGGAGACCACGTCTCGGCAAAAGTAGTGTAAGGTAACCAGATGGAGCAACGATTTGCGGAAAGATGCTGGAAGTGGCTAGACTGGGAAAGCCGGAGATCGGATCAGATGGCGAACCTTGGAAGAGACCTATGTTCAGCAGTGGAATTATAAATGCTGATGACGATGATAATAATAATTGATTAATTTTAAGTGTAATGCTCAATTATTTTATTCATTTATTTTTGTATTTAGTTATTGACATAATCACAAATCAGCAGAACGGGGACAAATATTGTATACGCTTGTTTAACACTTGTGTAACACTCCATAACCAATTAATTTATTTCACGAACACCCTGTGCATTATGTGAAATATTAATAGGTTTACAGTACAAAGCTTTCAAATAATTTGAAGTAAATAAGGTACATACTCGTATATATGTAAGTCATATTGGTAGGGTTCATTAAACTTCGATTGTATAAAAATCCGATAAAATCAATTGAATTTAAAAATAACTATATATAAATCGATTAGTCGTCGATTGTTTCTTAATATCGTATTTAATATTTTGTCGACAAATAAAGATCATTTGCGTGATCTCTTGGGATTTGTCACAATGAGTCAAATGGAGCCTCATATTATGTACCTCCCTTGTAAAATATAACTACATACTATCAATAGTTTAACCCGAACTATCTATAGTTCTATAGTGCAAATAATTATCGATGTTTAAGAACACTATGTGTTCGAAAATCTGTCTTGACAGACTTGACACCATTTATCTGTGCGGCCGCAGTGCGGTGACACATGCCAACTATATTTTCCTATTAAATTACTATTCACTGTCACTTTCTTCATTCGACATTCTCTCTCGCTTCAAGGTTACAGTCTTCCCTCTCTCTCTCATTTTCAAACCGTTCAACAATTTCATCACTTGTATCCTGAACTCGAATTTTGAGTGATCTGAGAGTTTCTTAACTGCCGGCGTTATCGATTTAAAAAATGCGCGATCTTCGTCTTCTTCCTTCTGCAGTATACTCGCCAGGACTTGAACCACTGTGTCGTTTATCTCCGTAGTACCCTTTGGTTCTGGGTTGTACTCCAGCTTCAGTCTCTTCAACGGCTGTTCAGATGTGTCTAAATTATCCGTGTCGTTGAAGACGTCAGTTATCCAGTTGACCGGCTCTTCTGCGTCATTTTCTTCTTCTTCAAGATCGTCGTAGATTTTTTGAGCTTTCTTCGAGGATCTGGTTTCATTCAGGCCAGTAGAATCGAGGAATTTCATGACTTCAGCGTACAAGTAGGGTCGGTTGCGGGGTCGGAGGGTTTTCCGTGACTTCACGTATGAATCCCTCAGGTTGTACCACTTTCTCGTTATATAACCACCTGGGAGAGTAAAAGAATTTTGAGGTTTATTTATTACTGATTAGGTAACGTGAATGGAGCTTCACCTAATATAGGGATGAGCGATGCTGACACCGATGTCAAATTCGCTAAATCGACATCGGTGTTCGATAAATATTGAAACAAAAACGTCGAAGATGTTCTTCTTAACATCGATGTATCGATCGAATCGATGAATATCGACCATTCACCAACTCTAACGTAGTGATGCATTATCAATATGTACGAGAAACGAACTTAGTAATTCCATGACGACTGCATCACCGGTAAGAGACGATCAGACAGACAGTCAACACCGTCACGTCTACTAACCACCACAGCGACATTCATTGACAAGTTGAATATACTAAAGGATGACGCGCCCCGATGCGATACACTGTGACTCAATGTAATGATGTGTCGCAATGCACTTTTGTGCATTTTCTTTACAACCTCGTCAACTATATTCACTAGAATAAATCTTAGGTTCAAAACGATGCTCTACCTATTTGATTCCTCTGTTCCTCTTTCATTAGGTCGAAGTTGGGTTCAATCTCCTTGTATATCTCAGTCCAAGCGGACTCCTTGACTCCTCGGTCCCGGTACTCCGGGCAGCTGCGGTCCCACAGGCAGCGGCGCTCGCGAACCATCTCTATCAGTTCCTTCGTCTGTATCACTTTCTTTCTCAGTTGGATGTTACTAAAAAATAGAATAGGTATACCTATGAAAATGAACCAACAATTTAAATAATTACATATTTATAATCTCGAGTAAAATTATGACAGAGGAATGCCTAGTTTCTACAAAATACATTTACTTTCCTTTTTTAGCAATAATTTTAATCAGGTAGGTACCACTCGTTGCGACGTCAACTCGTCAGCAATCATACTAACCATATAGAAAATATAAGTTGTAATTTTATAAATAAACTAGCTGTGGCCCGCGTATAATTTAAAAAGATATTGCTGATTGATGATTTACAATATTTCAGTATAGACAATATTTTATTATGCGTCACAACCTCACAACTCACACGACTCGTTCGCGCCACTACACCTAGTTATAGATTCGAGACGAGAGATGAATTATTTTAATTTTACATTATCTCCCAAACTATTCGTCCAAATAAGATGAAAAATTTATCTACATAAAATTTTCACTTAATTTTCATTCGTAAGGATTCATATGACATGCCAAATAATAATGATAATAAATTACATTTCAATTTTCAATAAAACCTTGTCACAAAATACCTTATTGTGGCTTATGTAAAAGAGATAGGCATATGATATCGAGACTTTTTTTAATGTACTAAGGAGCAATATTTTTTTAGAACATTGTATTAACATATCACTAACCATTATGCCAGCGCACGCGGATAAAGCAGCTAGGGTTCGCGATTTATTCCGACAACTATTTATTTAATATAAATCATTATTTAAGACTAGCCGAAAGCGTGTAGCCTAATGCTAGATAGCCTATACTATTTCGCGTGAGTCTGGTTATCATATACAAAAATAATTTTTCGAATTCGACTGGTAGTTTCAGAGACTAGCGTGTTTAAACAAACAAACAGAAAAACTCTCCTGCTTTATTATTTTAGTATAGATTCTATATTTCATATTATTATTAAAATGTACTTTATATTTAAAAAAAAAAACAGACATATTGCTTTCCACTACCCTAACCTGGCGTACACATTCATAATTAGAAAAAGTATAGACTACCTACAATACACCGTAGAAGTCCCCCACTCGTATTGTATAATGTATATGAATGAAGAGCATAACTTCTAATTAGTAAAGAACCATTTCACTAAACCTTAACCAGACCAGAAAACTTGTATTCTTCATTTGACTCTGACAAGAATCAAATCTAGGACACTAATTAACCTCTAGCAAAAAATAATAATCTACCTATAGCAACAAAATAAAAACGGGAACTCGCAAATCTCGAGACCGATAAAATCTCTAGACAGTTATCTAGTAGGTATCTATCTACTTATCTAAAAAAAGATGGTTTCATGCAAGAAATGTGGTGGGGTGAGAATTTTAAACGGATGTAAAGTACGAAATCTCTCAATCGCACTGGCTACAAACAAGCAGATATCGTGTCCTCCTAACGTTCAAACTTCAAATGACTAAAAAATTATTTTAAACTAGCTGTGCTCGCGGCTTCGCGCGCGTGCCCTATAGAATGCCGTCGATAGGCCACCACGAATTGTGCTCGGTTTTCCGAATTGTCTTTATTAGCACGGAACCCCAATTCATTTCTAAAATAAATGTAACTTCTAAGTTACTCCTTATAACATCATCTATCTGCCAATGAAAGTCCCTTCAAAATAGGTCCAACCTTTTCGGAGATTAGCCGGAACAGAAAGACAGACAAAAAATATATATTATAAGTTCCTTACCTACCTATATAGGTACTTTCATATGCATTTAGTAAAAAGCTATTATTTTGAAATTATAAACAGACACTTAAATTTTATTTATTTGTATATATATTGCCTCCTCACAATATTGCAAAACATAACAAACAAAATAACTCGTATGACGTAATAATATCTGTTGTAGCATCTTAGAAGCAAAAGAGCGTAAGTTAGAACTAGTTTTACTGCTTTACATTCTTATACTTCTAAACTGACACTGATCTTTATAAGAAACACATTTTTTGTCTATCTCAATTGCTACTGAAAGAAAGGGATATAAAAACATCAGTATTTATTGATAATTTATAAAAAAAAAACATTGTAACACTTACGTATCCGAATCTGACATTCTTCTAATCCGGTTACAAAATGGCAGCCAACGAACTACGGATCGCAATATTCACTTTGTGATTGTAAGATATGAGTACGCGTATATCTTTATTTTGATGTTTTAGAACTTGAAAAAACAATATTACGTATAAACGGAATGCCGTTTTACGAAGTACTGTGTCGGTGCGGCGCGGTGCGGTGGGAGAAGCACCGGACGGCTGCTATCCGGCCAACGGAACGGCAACGTCGCACGGCGCACAATGGGAACCGGCCGCGACAGACCGGCAACGTCGCATGTTCTGGCGCGGCGGCGCGGCTCGGAGCCGTGGGGCGCGGCGCGGTGTTCTCATTATGAACGAATGACCTATAGGTATAGAACTAAGCGAACGTGTAAAAATGGCTTCATTTCAATTTCATATCTGTAAACTGTGAGTCCGTCATACGTTTATCTTCTTAGCTTTGATTGAAATAGGAAAGTAAATAAATTACTGCACCTACTTAAACTGGCGATTAAAATATGTTTCAAATTCTTATAAACTTACTTAATTAGAATCGATAAATACAATACCTAATCAGCTACCTAAGTATCAAGGTACTTTTAGAGTTTTAACTCGCATTGAGAACTTTGGAATAATTTGATAACTATAAGTACGTACTTACATACCAATTGATAAAATATATCATATGATTTTACCTAATGCTTATTACATAATTTTAAAACTTATGATTACTATTAATCAGTTCAAATCAATTACAAATAAAATACTTGATATATTAAAAACACAAATCGGTGGTAAGCAAAAGATATTCTATTGGACAGTTTATATAAAAGTTGAATCGCGTAAACGAAAGTTTAAAATTTGGAAAGCATATATGATTACTAAAGTTAAAACGTGTATGTAATAGGTACTAGACTATAGGATATCGCAGGTATAGAAGTCGCGACCCAATTTCTAATTATACATATCACGCCTAATAAATTACATAATGTACCTAACATAAATAAAACACAATTCCGGTACATACATGTTGACGAATATTTATTACATTAAAAAACTCGTAAAAACTTAACTTATATACATTTATAACAATAGACAGAGTAGACAAATATTGGGTAAATTGGCCACACCACATCTGATGGAAGTATAGCTCCCGGGGGGGAACAGACTCCACAAACAATGCGCATGAACAATCGCTCTGGTTGTACTACATACATTCTTACCAAGAAGCTGGAAGAAGATACTATTATATGAATCTTTCAAAAAATATACTTTAATATAACAAATACAATATATCGACGCAAAGGCTTTATCTACGATCAAAAAATAACACAACGTCCGCCAAATGACTTTATTGTAGTCAAAAAACATGTTTGTATAACGCGTGTTTGGCTTCGTTCACATACACTCGACTACTATCGGAGAAATCCACATGAAAACGACCGCGACATCTGTGACAGTGGACATTCTCACTTGAGATTCGGGTTAGGATCTCGGAGGCCACGGAGGTAACCCCTTAAAAGACATTCTCTCTCGTATATTCCTCACGGTCGATCCAGTATGAGATAGTAAAGATGGAGCTAATAGGCGGTATAATGAATTACAATACGTCCTGCTTGATTTCCTGATTTGACAATTATAATATGAAAGACAATGCACGTATAGATAAGAAGCTAGCAACATCGAGGCGCTGGAGAACGACTAAGTATTGGCTGAGATGTAGTTAGATACGTCTGCTTTGCTAATAGTCTGTATCAGAATCGACAGGTTGATCTCTGGGCTTTATGATGCCCAGCTTAGTGGCAAGGGACGCGACATTAGCACGCACTTCCTCCTGGACCAAGTTGAAGGACATCGCTAGCAGCGCGATCCCGAACAGAAGGTACAAGGAGCACAGCGCTATGGAGTGCACGGCGGCTGCAGCGTCATCGACCCTTTGACCCTGAGAAACAATTAATAAAATTATTGTTTTCATAAAACATTTTACTTTTGGAGTTAATATGGTCAAATCCTAAACCTAAAAATAGATTTTTTTAAATCTGTAATGCCTGCAAAAAAGCACTTTGGTAATATTTTATATTGTAATCAACGCATACGAAGTATCGAGCGGTCGATAATTCTCAATAAATTAAAACTGATTTTAGGCAAATATGGAACCTGTGCAGGAACAAAGTCTCCAAATCCAATGGTGGTGAGAGTGATGAAACAGAAGTACGCGGCGTCCAAGTAAGCCCAGCCTTCCCATCTCTTGAAGAGGAACGTCCCAGCCACTATGTACGATGCTACCAGGAATACGCACAACCAGATCGGCACTGGCTTTATCTACACAACATAATAATATTACACTCATCTAAATCACTTGTATAAACGTAACTTATTACAACCTTCATTGCATACAATCTATAATGATGATGCATTTGTGTACACTACTCGTACATACCTCTTCTTTAGTAGCTATTTCTGATGCCGGTATATTATATAGTTCCGATTGCCTGGAACCCCAAGCTGCAAGTAAACTTTGATATTAGCTTTCTCCGCATTATTTGCAAAATAATAAATATTACACATGCTCAAAATAATATTGTCATTATTCATATACATTTCATTTAGCTGACGTTTTTCGTTAAAGATATATTATTCCAGTTCTTCATTACAAAAAAAATGTCATACCGTGAGCTGGTTTCCTTCGAGGCACAACCACGTCACTCCAATCGTCTCTGTCTGGTGAAGGCGTCTACAGAATGAAGCGCTCGTTATGGTGGTTGCATTAATAAATTTTATATAATGAATAAAAAATAATAAGTAAAGCGAGGTAGAACACAGATATTTTTTTGTAGATTTCTCTTTTTTTTTGGGGCAGTCTAAATGGTGGAATACCTCCATCCTGCAGAAGATCGCAGCCAAATAACTTTGTGTTGTGTTGTTACGGTGAGTAGGGTTTCTCCCTACAACTCGGGCAACACCCTAGTGATACCTATGGTTTACAAGCGTCAATAGACAACGATAGCCGCTTACCATCAGGCGGGCATCGCACCCCTGCTAAAACTCCAGGGCTATCCCTGTCGTAGTTTTCTACAACATCCTGACTCAAACTATAACCATGACTATCACTCTCACCGCTGACGCTTCATCAAGTGTTAAATGAACGAGGTGGCGGACGGCAGGCGCGTATTCAATAAATTAAGCGATTGATCCATTTTAACAACGAGCATAATTTAAATAAATATCGATACGCCATACGCTTACAACGTGCAGCTACAATTGTGACATTAATCAAACACACGGACAGGATGAGACAGTAGTCAAAAACAATTAAAAAAAAAATCGTAAATGAAAAAATAAAGTTCTCAAACCAAATAATAAATTAGGTAACCAAATTATCATCACTCTATGTAACTGATTCATTCATGAAGCTACATCTAATAGCATTTTTTCTTTACGTTTTCATTTCATTGATGCATTGCTAGAATCCATGACTTCGGCGGATGACCTGTGCGCTACAATTTATGCATGGGTCGCTTCAAAAGGATAATTTAGAAAATTGTTGACAATTTAATAAATAAAACTAAGATATCTCTAAAATCTGAAATAGCGTAACCGTGTATGTGTGTTCATTTATTGTCGCCATTATAGGGCCTTGTTTTATATATCTATACTGATACAATAAAGCGAAGTCTTAAACTACCAGTCGAATTCGAACAATTCTTTTTGTATATTATAGCCAGATTCACGAGGAATAGTATAGGCTATCGAGCATTAGGCTACATCCTCTCGGCTAGTCATAAATATTGATTTTTGTTAAATAAATATTTGTCGGAATAAATAGCACACCCTAACTGCTTTTTCCGCGTGCGCTGGCGTAATGATTAGTGATACGTAAGCATAATATTCTACAAAAATATTGTTCCTTACTACATCTAAAATATGTCTGCGATACCATATGCTTATCTCTTATACATAAGCTATCCTATATATAGTGATTTATGAGCATTATTATTAGGTATGGCATATTAATCCTTACGAAACAAAGTTACTTCATCATCAAGACAATATTATGTAGATAAACTTTGCCCTTTATAGCATGTTATTTGGACGAACAGTTTGGGAGATAATATAAAATTCAAATAATTCAACACTCTGCTCGGCTCTATGACTATAGGTGTAGTGGTGTGAACGCGCCGTGTGAGTTGTGACGCATAACCCTGACCGCCCGATAAAAATATTGTCTATATTGAAGTATTATAAATCATCAATCATCGATTTCTTTTAAATTATACGCGGATGAAACCGCGTGGCACAGCTAGTATTTTCATAAGTTCAAAGGGGAAAAGGAATCATTATTCGTAACTGAACTTACATATCTTGCCGTATCTTCCACAGTGTATAACCTTCTCAACCTCCTGCCCTTCCCTGCCTCCAAGTCTCGCCGGTCTTCCCTCTCATCCTCCCACCGATGCTCATAGTCATAGACTGCGCTACGAGCTCGTCTGTGCTGACGCTTGTCCCGTTCTTCACGATCGAAATCTCGTTCATAGTACTCCGAACGACCCCGTTCTGCCCTATAGAACCATACTTCATATATATACAGCTCAACGACTTCGATGTCCACATAATCATTACGCTAAACTTTAAAATAACTAAAACAAAGTACTTCTATTATATGTATCACAAAATAGAAAATAGACGGAATATCCTACATATAAACCTACATATGTTTGCCATCATTTATGACTGCAGTGGAACATTAGAAATACCTAATCCATTTCTAAACTTCGTTTATTTTAATCCGGAATCCCGTTTAGGTATTTGGCCACTAATAGCCAATTCATTTCTACTACTGGTAACACATTTATATAAAATAATTATCTAAATGTTCACCTTAAATCATATCTTGGTCTTCTTCTTGGACTATCGAAATCGAAGTCTTCATCTTCGGGGTCATACCCTCGATCCCTATAGCCGAACTCATCAATTTCTCTTTTTCTTTCCCGCTCCAATGCCTTCCTCTCTTTGTAGTTCTCGTAATCCACATCATGCAGATCGTGCATCTCAAACATATCCTTATTATCTTCTATGTCAAAGTCCCTAGTGTCAAAATCCCTCCGAGGTCCATACTCTGGTTTAGATTTAGTTGGACGTGGAAGCGACTTGCTCCTAGGTTCCGGTATTGTAACTGTTTTCTTTTGGTGGTCTTCAAGATCCTTTAACGCCGCTTCTAGGTCTTGAAGCGGAAGAGATATTTTCGGGAAATCTTCTGAAATATAATTTTTATTACTTATCAATCAATTAATTATTTATATTTTAAACAACGATACGTCATTATATCGTTCACATAATTTATAGCACTTACCGTCATCCTCTTCATAATTGTCTCTGTTACGACTATACCTCTCAAAACGGACTGGAGATATATCATCAGGATCGTATTCTCTTGCACCTGTTGTAATAATCAAACATTTAACAAACACACATACACGTTTTTTAAACTTTCTAATTGGAGATGAAAAGTTTTTCAAAATTCATAAAAAAAAAACAGGAATTGTTAAGGAGACAATTCGCTTATAGAATTTTTGGAAAAAACTTTAGGGTAATATTATCTTTTACGAGGTGCAACTATAAATATTTTACACAACCCTTAAGTATAATTGAACATTTCAATACAGATGGAAATAGAACAGAAAATCATTCTCGGAAACCTTGACCTCTAGAGAGCGTGGGCGGTTGCGACCTGGTCCGAGCGCTGGGAGGCGCATGCGATGTCACCGACGTAGCTGGTCGTCCTCGACGTATTCTGCCGCTGCTGTATCCACTGTCTCGGTACCTAAACGAATTATTTATTTGTTGTTTATTTTGTCTTGTCAATACCTACAACCTACCTACAACCATGCCATATTTCATGATGAAATTTTACTTCATACTTTGAAATTTGATAGCCTTAACATAGCCGAAATGTAAAAAATCGCATTGCTCACCTACAGTCGGTATCGGAATGTGCTCTCTCTATAGGAGGTCTTCTTCTCCTAGTTGACCCCCTCCCGCTCCCGGCACGGACTGATCTCCTAATAATGAAAAATATGTCTCATAGTATGGAGAAAAAAAAACTTATTATCGTATTTATGAATACTAAAAGATTGAGTTTAAAATACTTAAATTAATGTATAAATTAAAAATATCCAGGACTGTTCTTTTAATGTCTTCGCCCTACAGAAGATCACAGCCAAATGACCTAGTGCTGTGTTTCTGCGGTGAGTAGGGTTTCCAGAGCTCCTTGGCGTATGGGGGTTTAAGGTTGGCAACACGCTTGTGATACCTATGGTATTGCAGGTGTTCATAGGCTACGGTAGTCGATTACCATCAGGTAATTATCAGTATTAAAAAAAATGTTTATATAATTATGCTTAGTATGAATATTAACCTTACGGACAGATGATGCGATCGATGACGTCGCTTGGGTGGTCGTGTACAAACATAGCAACAAACACGCCAGTACAAGAACCTACAACATTACAAATAATATTACAATTAATGTAAGGCATCTCATAGTAAGTACCGCCAGAACTAGCAATACTAGGTGGTCCTTAAGTAGAACATTTATTTCCGATAACTACAATAAATTACAGCCCGTCCTTCCAGGGTTAACATCATTTATTACCTAGTTAAATTTTAAAGACGGTTACAAGTAGCGATGGATACGTCAAACTAAGTGGAATTGAGAATTAATAAAGAAATAAGTGACTTAAATGTTAGATGTAGTCAAGTAACGAATGATATGAAATAAAGAAATTCAGAATGTAATTGTAATATAAATTGATTGAAATATAATTAGCCATAAAAATTACAATACATAGATTACAATGTATTAGAATAAGAAACTGTCTTGAAATAAAGTGAAAGCTTAGATTTAGGGGGAACATTAAAAAGACGGAGGAAAAATATGTATGTGTGAATAGGAAATAAAGTTACGACTACAAAAATCGGAAGCTATTATAAATAAACGGACTACCTATACAATCATACAACACAAATTTCATCCCTTAATTTAATTTAGGTAAAGAATTTAAAAAAGCTGGATTTTTCAATTGGAGAGTATATGTGGTTCATGTGTAGTTAACAATTGCTATGAAATCTGTAAATAAAAAACACGTTACAAAGTTTCAACCCATATTTTACACCCTTACATGATATTTTTTTGATAAATGCTGATACATGTGTTTCATTATATTTATTAATAGGCCTAAGTACACAATTTAAAGTCAAAAGACAATGTTTGCACGCATACAAACTTTCAACCTCCTTTTTTCACCGAATTTTCCGCAATCCGTTCTTAGTGAGCGTCTACATCGCGAAAGAAGTAACTATGCTTTTTCAATTAAATCGGGCCTATAGTTTCGGTGATCTCGTGATGAGTGGTATTTCGCTTTTATATATATATATATACATATATATAGATTATGTCAAACAGTAACAAACTTAAATATATAAACATTTATCTATTTGTCATTGATAAACAGTATTTTAAAAAACCTGAAAGTACTTAATAGCAATAATATATTATATAATGCATTGCTCTATAAATATGGCAAGGAAACTATTTCCAACAAAAACAAAAAATATTTAATGTAATAAGTTTATTTCATTATGTAAAACTTATTTTATTTGGTTTAAAAAAAAATTGAGTTCGAGATAAAAATTTCATTGTAGTTTATGGCTTTCAACCTAACATTAATATGAAACTTAAATCAATGTAGAAACCACTAATTATAAAAAGTGGCCATGGTTATTTTTCTATTTCAAATGTAAATACAAAATGGTTTTAAAATTAGGTATTGAAAAACATCTATGTTTCACATAGAATGAAAAAATCGAGGTATTTTAAAAGTGGCCATCTTTTGCGCTTATGAAAGGAATTAATATGGTTAAGGTATCCGTGGATCATATCTTCAACTGCTTCAAACTGTCTTGTTTCCTATACCATTTTTTTCCAGTAATATTCTTCGTCTTACTAATGTCAATACATTACCTACATATGGGTATACCATTTTTATTGAAATATTTATTGTATTTATTTATCGTAATATTTTGTAAGTAATATTTCCTTTGTTAATGTCTATATAGCTACACTATTTATATTAAGCTATATTAAGCATATAATTTTATAATATCTATCCCATAACACAATATTATTTACAAAGTAACTGTTTTGTGTTGTATCATTATGTGATTTATTTGTAGGTTATGCTAAAGTGCATTTAACATTTGGCAATTAAACTCTAAAACGTGTATTTTTCAAACTTAACATAGGCAGAATAGATTTCATGAGAAGTAGATTTTAAGTGCTTCAAACAAAAACAGAAAACTTTTTTTGAAAAAAGTAGGTATTTAAATGCGAAATAAAAATACGTCTTTTGTATTTGTATTTCAAATAATTCAGATCTCTAATTATAAAACGGATTTCTGAAAGAAATTGATGTTTGGGTTAACCTGAAGGATGAAGCCATGACATCGCCAATATTGGAAAGACACAAGAGCATCAAAGGGATCCCGAGGATAGCGTAGAATATGGTGACGACCTTCCCAGTCTGCGTCTTAGGTGCTATGTGACCGTATCCTGCAATCATAAAAAATAATATTTAAAACGTTCAATTTGAGGTTAGTGTACGAAAAATAGCCTTGATATATTATCAGTGGCCCGTCCAGTAGGCAATTATAAAGTTTCACAACGCCCCTTCACCTACCCTTTAGAGTTTAAGCTTTAGACTTTTAGACCCATCATTTTACTAATCGTTCACACAAACTTCCGCTAATAACGATTCGTTATAAATAGCAATGGACGTACGATACGAATGGACCGTATATTCGTGATTTTTGACGATTCGCGAGCGTGTGAATACTGTCATAGGTGTTGTTATGTGCCACTGAAAAAATAAAAACAAATCATATCAAACCACGATCCAGAATATATCCATCCATTCATTGATGTGTGAATAAGCCCTTTGATCATTATAGTTATGATTAATGAATGAATAAAATAATCTAATGGAAATTATACTCACTTATTATGATTATTAAAAAAACTTTATAAAGGAATATTAAAACTATAAGTAGATAATGGAAATATAAATTTAACCCGCTCCTTTTACTGCACCGCACCAACTGACTTTTTTTTAACTAGTTGTACCCCGCGTTTTCACCCGCGTATAATTTAAAAGAAATCGCTGATAACTGATTTATAATATTAGCTCCTTACACATGAAATTGGCGTTTTATTGAACTGGGCCACCTTGATCTCAAAAATCTAGTATTTGGTTAGGAATTCCGAATTCAAATTTAGGCTTGTGTATTTGTGTTTCGAATTCAGTGATTCATTTGTTATCGCACCATTTGTTTTTTCTTTGACATCGTTCTTTTCACACAAAATATCGAGTTATTTAAGAATATGAATAATAACGGTACATACTTCGATTGATTAAATTTATATATGATTATTTTTTTCGTTTTACTTTTTCCATATTAAACGCTAATTTCATATGTAAAGGACCTATTACTTCAGTATAGACAGAGACTAGTATCGACAATATTTTTATCGGGCGGCTAGGGTTATGCATCACAACTCACACGGTTCGTTCGCGCCACTACACGTATAATCATAGACCCGAGCCGAGTGTTGAATTATTTTAATTTTACATTATGTCCCAAACTATTCGTCCAAATAACATGCTATAAAGTTTATGTACATAAGATTATCTTGATGATGAAGTAACTTTGCTTCGTAAGGATTAATATGCCATGTCTAATAATAATGATCATAAAACACTTTTCAATTTTCAATAAATTTTTGTCATCTAGTACCTTATTGTGGCTTATGTATAAGAGATAAGCATATGGTATCGATGGTATTAGATGTACTAAGTAGCAGTATTTTTGTAGAACATTGTATTTACGCATCACTAACCATAACGTCAGCGCACGCGGATAAAGCAGTTCGGGAACAATGTGGCTTCCGAATTACTAGAGGTCTATCTTGTGAATCTGGTTATCATTTACAGAAATATTTTTTTGAATCCGACGGGTAGTTCCAGAGATTAGCGTGCTTAAACAAACAAACAAAAAACTCTTCCGCTTTATTGTATTAGTATAGACAGTATAGACTAGCTGTGCCCGCGGCTACGCTCACGTTGACTACAGAATGCTGTCGGTAAGGCGCACGCGCGAGTTGTGCTGTCTCAAAAATGCTTATTGTGGGTGATTCTTAGAGGATAGATATATGCTATCGCTGCCTTTTCTATATGTCTTTTTAAGATCTACAGTTATGTAGAACATTAATTTAATATATCTCGTATGCTTTGCTCGACGTAAGTCATGTAATCGCACTAAAAGCGCCTTTTTTCGAATTGATTAACCATTATCGTCACTGCTTATTTCGCATGATACTTTATGTGACAAAATACATATATCCTATAACCTGGCTAGATAACATATCTATGAATAAAAAGAAAAACCATGTAAATCGGATTAGTGGTTTATGCGTGAAAAGAACATAAACAGACAGACAGACAGAGAGACGTTGAGTTTTATGATATATATAGAAGATAAGATATAGGAGATAAGTATAGATTACTATATAATTTCAAAAATCATATTGGAGTATAATCTAATTACCTACTGTGGGAACTTGTGATGAGAATGCATGCAGTGTTGTAAACTAACAAGTGACTCAACAACTTACGATTTTAAATTAATGAAAGAAAAAGTCGTTTGTAATGTTGTTTGTTACGTTTATAATAAGGTCACGGTTGTGTACAAATTCATATTGTGACGAAATGTTTAATTTACTTTTATACATAATAACTATTTCAACGTTAGTTATTATAGCATCGGTGGTTCAGTGGTAGAATGCTCGCCTGCCACGCGGGCGGCCCGGGTTCGATTCCCGGCCGATGCATATTCCTTTTTAGGCTCTTAATTTTATTTTTCTTCTTTAAATATCAATAATTGATATTCGCAACCGATTGCTACTTCATACTAAAAAAGAAGTGTCAAAGGTCAAGTGCATTCGGAATATGGTTTTGTTTCGGTTATGGATATATTGGTGTCATAAACAATATGAACGTATAGCCTCGAATGAAGTTGTAAATACATTAATCTGTCCTAATAGGTAATTAAATAAGAGATTTCTTACAGTAATAATGCTTGCTCTATATAATGAAGTCTACAACTTAAGTTACGTAACAAAGGTCCGACAAGTTAGTAGGTAGTAGGCGATACTGGCGCCTAGTAGTCTACCGGATGGAGTGAAAATATCTGAAGTTGAGTGGAGGGGCCACTCCCCTGAATTGTTCCGCTTTCCAGGCGACTATGGACATTTTCGAAATATCTCTATCACTTGTACATATGGCGTATGTATACTTTTATAGGGCGCTTGCATAAGAAATGTTGTCAATGAAAATCTATTCTACACAATATCACAAAGCTCAAGAGAGCTGCTCTCTGGAACTAACAATCGGGATGAAAAAATATTTTTGACTGTTATATTATAGTTATTGAGGAAGTGATGTGTGTCGAAGTGATGATGGCGCAGTGATAGCGTGTACGACTTCGCGTCGATTGACGTGAGTTCGAATCCCTACAATGAGCCTGAGCTTTCGGTGAAGGAAAACATCGTGAGGAAACCATAGCATGGTGGTAGGGTATTTTCTAATGCCCGCCTGGCTAGCTACCACCCTCAAGTTGAAAATCTGCCGCCAAGCACCAATAGGTGTGTTCCGGCAGCTGCACTTGAGAGCCAGTCTTCCACTAGGTTTAGCGTGTTACCATCTTGGGCCGCATCGTCACTTAAGATCAGGTGAGATTGTGGCCAATATGCAAAACCTACAATGATAAAAAAAGAAGAATATATATCTTCACGCTATGAACCTAAGGAGTGGAGCAGTAACCACAAACGTCAAGGAAAATTTATTTCCTGGCGCGGCCGCGGTGCGGTACACGCGGTTAAATAAATTTAACATGGGTGAAACCGTGGGGAACTGCTAGTATTACTATAGTGTTATATTAATATGTATAAAAAACCCAAGGACAAATTAATTGTGACGAAATATATTAGCTATTATTAACCTGTGATTTATGAAATCAAAACTCTGATATTAACATCCGGAGCGGATGCTCGCGACACCGCGCCGACACCGCGCCGCGAGGTCGACTTCTCCAGCCAAAATATCCCAAATTAAAATTATAATATCGCAGTACTGTATTCAGAACGTATAGGTAATTTCTTGAAAATATTAAAATGATAATAATGTTTGGTAATTACAATCTTATACAATAACTTTACTTTCTTACATCCAGCGGTAACGCAAAATAAATCACTATACGACCTGTAGCGCACTATATGTATCAATTAAAAATGTATGTCTGAATTCGGGACGCTTGTTCGTATTTCAAATGAATAAAAACTCATATTGCGTCTACATGTTTGTACTTTTCTATATCATATTAAGAGGTTACAAAAATAATTCTATAATATATAAATTGAGTAATTCAACTTAAGTACAACGAGAGATATTCCGCTGGAATCGAAGCCGATCATACAAATTACTAAGTAAATAACAGAATATCAAATGTTTTATATATATATCTACGCAAGAACCAATTCGTATCCATAACTAATAGTAGAGAGCTGCTCCCTCATTGGAACTGCGAAATCCCTACAACTAGGATGCGCATAAACGTACATCCAAAGTCTGACGGCTGAAAGAAAAAAATAAAGATTTATATGTAACATTTGACAAACATGGACAAACTAAACATATTTTTACCACTACTTATTAAATACCAAAAGTCAACTGTCAGTTGTTACCAAACGGCCCCAGCTCAGCATAATGCTGGTTATAAACAACGACCGCTGGTCTTCTGTAGATGGTAGGTATGCGAGCTTATTTTAAAAACTATAATTTATAACTTTATAACTTTAATAACTTTAGCGCTCAGGACTTGACAATTAGCCTCTCTTACTCGCAGGCCGGCTCTCTCTCCTTCTTCCTCTCTAGGTTCGCCATGCAATAATGATATCTTTCCAATTTATCTAGGTGCATTTACTAATTTAATTATGCTGATGTATGAAAACTTAAACATTAGATAAATGTTCACGTATTATTACCATGCAGTGGAAGATGAAGGATCTATCGATTTCTCTCAGTTTGAAATCGCAAATACATCGTTGATTAGTACAGATCGTATCTCCCTTGAGATATAACTTTTACCCAGAAGTGGGGCATTAACTTAGTCTTAGTATTACTGTTTAATATTATAATTATAGTATATTCCAGAGATAGGAAAGATATTAAAATACTTTTAACTCCAACATTTAGATATTGAGCCTACTTTGTTTTCAATATTTCGTGTTTTTCTTCATCCGTGGTATTTTTGTTATGCGTATGAAATAAGCTATCTGTTTTAACTTTTCTGTGTTATTTAATTATAAATTCACTTATAATGACAGGATCTACGAAACAGCCTTCGATATCGTAATTAGGGAGATCCAAACACGAAACAATCGCGTGGGAATCCTCGGACTCGACCTCCGTACTTTCCCGAATGTAGGCGAATGCTGTCGGCCGTAAGCACGCGACCACGCACGCCCTTCAACTCTTCGCGTACCTACCGTCCACATGATACAGACGTATCAACACGCTGTAATGGTAATGGTAAACTGATTAGTCTGTTACATGATATCGATGGTGGAAAGACGAAGTGACTAACGTGTATAGTTTGTCAAATGCATGTTAGTCAATTAGCCTTTTCATCATCGATATGATTTGTCACGTAGTTGGAGCACACCAATTAGGGAATAAATGTCAATTGGAGATGTTTAAGGAGTTATTCTACTGCAAAACCTTTAAAGCCATCTTCAGACGATTTCTCAATGGAATGAAGGATAATACGTTTACTCCATAACCACCATTGCTCTATCGGAAGCAGGTAGCATGCAGCATAGCGACTATTCGATGTTACCACTTCATACATCGAATAATACAAGAAGTTTTTTAAAGAAAATAAAATCTTCAATGTATCGATGTATTTTCATCCGACATACCGAATTAACAGATCGAACTAATTTGTATTCACAATCGTAAACCGTATGTTGGTACGGAACTTTCCAAATATTCAACTCTGAATATAGTAAAAAATAATTTCCCTAGCTATACATATAAAAAAAGATGTGTGTGCGATTCATACACGATAGAAGTGAAACTTCATTTTAAAATATATTTTATATTTATTTAATTTTAAATTTTATTTAACATATATTACATAAGACTTCTTACTAAAAAGCTGTAATACGCAGCCGCATACAGTGTATAGTAGTAATAGCTCACGTACTTTTCACATATTGACACACGTTAAATGCTCAAATACAAGCAAGTATTAAACAGTGTGCAATATACATACACACCAACATTTGCTCTCTCGCTCTGGCTCACACAAAGAGGAGAGACCGATAATATAACAATATACATACACACCGACATTTGTTATTAATTGTTAATATGATCATTAAAATATTAAACCTGAAACAATCGTGGAAAAGAAGAAATACAAAAAGTGAAATGTTAGAAACTGAAACGATGAATTGATGCGGTCGAGCCCATACACCCGATTGTTATTAACTTATAAGAAATAAATGATAAAAATATTAAAGAAATAATAATAATAATTAAAAAAATATGAATTAAAACAATATCTATAACTCTTTTATCGATTCAGTTTCTAACAATGCACTCTTTTTTTTTTCTTTTTCTCGATTAAGCTGGCTGTCCGAAACGAAGACGAAACAGCTATTAATCTGTTCAGACGAAAGTAGCTAAGAAATTTCGGATAAATTATTTACGATGAGTTATGCAAAGTAACGCCTTCGTTAATCCAAGACCGGTAAAGCTGTAAAAGCCGTAAAGGCTACAGGGCCCCTAAGGCTAACAGTGTAGTCAGTTCGAAAAAAAAAAGCCTTCGTTAAACAAATACACCCATATTAATAACATCTCGCTCTGAAATAATATTAGCTTTAAATATCTGCCGTTGAAAAAAAAGTTTGTTTATTATGTATCGAATAAAACCAATGTATATATCAATTTCTATTTACATTTTATAATATATTTTAGATGTATTTTTTTATACCACGACTATAGCAAGCAAGCGTGCGGTCCGCTTGATGGTAAACAGTCACCGCAGCCTTTGGACGCGTACAACATTAGAAAGACCAAGCCTGGAAAAGCTGTTAAAGTCTTCTGAGTCTTCTTTTAAGGGTATCAGTTTAGTCAGATGGAAAAAAAACACCAGAAAGAATCATTACATGAGCGTTGCCGACCCTTTAAAAACCTGTTAATTTACCTTTTGAAAATCCCTATACTGTAGTCTTCTGTGAAAATCTCTGCATGAGCAGGGAGCTCATTCCACATCCAGAGCGTTCGGTCCTTCGCGTTGTATTATTTTCAATATAGACACCCCTAGTAGGTGGCAGTGATTACTGGACCAGATAAAATATTTATGGTTCAAATCTGCACTTTCTGCCTACACCCAAGTAGCGAAATCTTAGTAGTATTTTGAAGCTAACATTCACAAATATGAGTATGAATTTATCCGCTATGAAATTCCATAGTTATCGAATATGATCAAACCTTTCGTTTTCACTATAATATTCTCTTTCTTGTATGTGCGAACAGCGTTCCTACAGCGCTCCTAGTGGACACTTGGTGAAACAGTGACTGCCAAAACCCTGTCTTCTCCTAAATCATAATGTGATTTTTATATTGAATAATAAAATATATTAATTTAAAAATAATTTCAAATGTTACGATGACTACCCTACCATGAAACAAGCCGTTTTAGCGGCCATGCGCACGCGCAACATCATCCAATCATCCACTACAACACTTGCAAAGATCAAAGACTCAGTTACATAAAAGAGGGCGCGGCGAGCGGTCGCCTACCTACTACCTAGCTAACTACTTCCAGTATTATTGAAAACCTCATACTGTAATCAATAATTAATATTTAAAAAATTGTGAAGTGATTACGCGTGTAACATGTTCACCGGTTAGTTTTTATTTCATAATAATTATTATTTTGTCTTTAATTTAGAAGCATATATAATTTTATTCATTTTTTCTATTTTTTAATCGCTGGATTTAAATAACAGTTATAGTTATAGTTAATTTTTCTAAATGCGAGCATATTTGCAAATGTTATTTGATTGTTAATTATTAGTAATAATAGTTATGTGAAATTTGTAATTTAACAGCGTATACTTTTTTAAATTAATTATTTAAATATTTGATATTTTAACTTTCTTTTAGTGTATCGTTAATAAATAACTCTGTCTGCCGCCACGTTGTGAAGATGCGGCATAATAATATGATATAGATACATTATATTTTATTAAAAAATGAAGACTATAACGAGTACAGTTTAACTGTTTTAGTGCTCTTGATTCTTATAATATTTATAAATTATTATTTACGCTCGCATAAAAAAAATATATTTTTATGGACGCTTGTTTCAAAACCGTTTTTATTCGTGCCCTGCTTATTAGTTATTTATTAAAAAAAAAGTATATTTGCAAGGACAGTGAAATTAAATTTCTCTCGTATTCTAAAAAACAATGTGTCACTTCAGCATCAGCTGTTTATTATATTCAGCAAATATATTAAGCGGTTACTTGAAAGGTTACCGTTCATTAATTCTCTGTTCATAATATTCGCCATTCTTCTGAGATCACAGTGCACGCACCATCAGTGATTTATTTATTAAAAAATTTAATGTTAATGTTGTTCATAAGCAGCAACAAAGAGCTTTTTATTTGCCACAATCTCATCTGATGTTAAGTGACGATGTAGCTCATGATGGTAACACGCTAAGCCTAGAGGGAGACCTGACTTCCTAGTGCAGCTGCCGGAACAAACGTACACTACTACCAGGGTATATATTCATAACAATGTTCTTCTTCACGGCTCATAGTAGCATTCGGACCTACTTGAGCGGTGGGTGTCCGAGCACGCTATCAATAAGCTTATTTCATATAAACTGTAGTAATTTAATTAATATGCAATAGTATAATAGTAGTACAAGTGAATTGAAAGAAATTCCTTGTAAATGAGTAAACGAAAAGGTATCGTTGCGCTGTGCGAAACCTTGCTAGCATTGTTTACGCAACACCCCGAGCCGACTCGAGCGCCCATTGCCCAAGTGTCCAGTGCCCACATTCACGCTCACGACCTTATATTAATAAGCACTAGCAAATTAATATGATAATAATTGTTCAATGTAGTTTGCTTGCGAACACAGGCAATTATAGTTACCACTTCTAATTGTAACGAGCGACGAACGTGTTCTTCTGCTTTTCTTAAGTATTACCATATAAATACCAACGCACTAGCTTTTGCTGTATTTCAGAGGAACACATAGGTACATGTATTTTTCCCAAATTTCCCGACAGACAAACATTATAAAGAAAAATAGAAAACAAAAAATACAATTTTCATAATTTCTCAACAGATTTTGATGAAATTTTGTAGACGAAATGTACAATACGTATGTCTAGGCTATAAGAATCCTCAATAATAATTTTAGAAATCGAAAAAAAAATTTTAAAATTAATAATTTAATCATTTTCAACCGATTGTGTTCAAAATTTTATATTTTATTATTATTTACCAATTTACTCGGTAAGAATCGATTTCTATGTATAATCAAGCCCGCGTTACTTGAATTATATGGGAAACAAAATCGAGTGTAAGGTATCAAGTATTATAGGGTGGTTCATTAGGTGAATGCCTACTAATGTCAGTTTTTTTTATTTTTATTCACATTTTTCATATTGTGCCCGTGCCGTATATATTCCAAGACAATTGTTCTTAAAGAATAAAATTAAGTCGCGCGTCGGACCTGACACGTACGAAAATTATTTTTTTACTTTCCACAGTTGGCTGTGACTTATGAGTATTCTTTTCATAGTAGGGAATGTATATGTATATATAATGTAAATATTAAAATCTAGAAAAATGAATCCGCTGTGAATATTGATTAGTCGTTTCAATAAATTGTACCGAATAGAAAATTATACACTTTATAGACATGAAAATTATTAAAAAAAATCCTTATTTAATATTTCTTCCATTGAAAATCTCAACTTTAAAGAATATATGTGTAGCTGTATATGACTAGCTGTGTTCGCGGTTTCGCTCACGCGCGAATCATGCCGTCCCAGCTCAAAAGACAGAAGACAAAAATGATTATTGTTTGTGATTTTTTAGAAGATAGATATATGCTATTCTATGCTATCATTCTTGTAGGTCTTTTTAAGATCTATGTAAAACACTAATTTGATATATTTCTTATGGTTTATTCAGCGTAAGCCATTTAACCGCCCGAAATGCGTCTTTTTCCGAATTGATTCGCCATTATCGTCATTGCTTATTTCGTATGATACTCTATCTTACAAAATATAATTATCCTATAACCTGGCCAGATAACATAGCTATGAATTAATATAAAAACCATGTAAATCGGATAAGTGGTTATCGCGTAAAAAGGATATAAACAAACAGATAGACAGAGAGACGTCAAGTTTTATAATACGTTTTGTACGTACTGTAATTCTAGACATTTTGTATTATTCGATGGAAGAAAAGCTTTTCATTTAATATTTCGTATGTTTAGTAAAAATATTTATAAATTATATACCCTTGTTATTTCTATATTAGACTTCGGTCTTCTGGACGACAGGGACGCGTGGGCGTGGCGCGCCGCGTGCTACGTACTACGTAAATTTCAATGTGTTTAAGTATTTGTAAACAATCTTTACGAGAAGACCCGTGTGTTATGGAAACAGGGCGAGCGCGTCACCGTTGTTTAACAATTAATTATGATAATGTTGTTGAATTTAGAGCTTAGAAAATCCTTTTTCAGTTCTCTCTCGCGCCTGTTCAATCTATGGGAAGCGAATTAATGAATTTAACAAAATGAAACGATGTTCATTCCATTGTAGTGTATTCAGAAACATGTCTATTCACGTGTGTTCTTATCGATTGAATTGTTATGTAGTACGTAGCACATAGTAATTCAATATTCCAATCCTGCTCATTGTAAATCTTAAGTCAGAGCACAAGCCTGAAGGAAAATGTCGTGGTGAAACCTTGGCATAACAGGCTTGAAGGCCAAATCCCTGTCTATTATCAGCATGTTATATTATCGTCACTTAACATCTACTGATACTGGGCCAAACCCTAAGTAAAAACAAAAAAAAATGGTGAGTGTTCTGAAGATCTGTTCAATCTAATTCCCTCCTCTCCTTTCCACAACAGAAACACACGCGATGGGCTTCGGAGTCACAGTTCTATAGTAACGTCCATCTCGGCACGAACTAAAAAGTTATTTACGTCTTATCTTTGTTGTACCGTGAAACTGTGGAACCATCAGATCTCTCCGATCATCAGATCATCGGTTCCCTCGTTCTTAAGACGTCGTAACGTGAAGAGACATTTATACAGGCCGAGTGATAGATTTCGATCTTATGTGGTCGCCGTTGTATTTGAACTGAACTGTGCTTACCATCAGGGACAGTAAAGTCGATTTGCCTACTTACTATATTAATATGAAATCGTAATGTGCTGAACATTCATCATGAAAGACTTCTTATCATGAACGTGAGATCCTGCCGGCTACTACTGCACCTTGTTTCTTTTATTTCTACCCCCAATACAATCAATGATTTTTTTTATCGTAATAGGTTTGTTGTAGTGGCCACAATGAAACCTGATGTTAAGTGACGATGTGGTCCAACATGGTAACACGCTAAACCTAGTGGAAGACTGGCTCTCAAGTGCAGCTGCCGGAACACACCTATTGGTGCTCGGCGACAGATTTTCTACTTGAGGGTGTTAGCTAGCCAGGCGGGCATTAGAAAAAGCCCTACCACCATGCTATGGTTTCCTCACGATGTTTTCCTTCACCGAAAGCTAAGGCTCATTGCAGGGATTCGAACTCACGTCACTCGACGCGAAGTCGTACACGCTACCACTAAGCCATCATCGCTTCAATTCGTGCGCATGATGTCGTTATGAAGCAAAAAGTATTTAATTAGAAACACTTTACGGAACATTTAATTTTATTGATTCAGGACAAGGCGTTACGCGTTTCCCTCCAGCCTCCAGCCAACAAGCAGTCTGTCAGGAGTACAGTGCAATTGGCAATAAAACATATTAAAGGAAAAATAAATTGAATAGTAGGTTGTTACTACAATATTTAGTTAATTCTATTACGAAGCTTGTTCTGTAATAATATTCAATATGAAACGATGATTCATTATGAAATAATATAATATTATTAATAAAATTATCCCAAGCCATTGTTTCACGCGGTATTACCTCATCATAACTAGACGTCGTTTAATTACTGCAATTGCAAGACAATAGCGACGCGTTACGGTCTCTCCACACGGTCCGACATCCGACCTTCGATGCGGTCTGTACCTACTTTATCTTCTGTATCAGAAGTACCTTACATGGGCCTCAGACCTTATAAATCTCTTTACAATCTAAATCCGTGGTTTAGACGTCAAGGTATTTATATGTGCCAAAAACCGACAATTACTTAAGAAGGTCAAGTAAATGCTTCATTAGTTTGGTCAGACCTTCATAAATATGTCTCCTAAATATTATACCCCGTATTTAGTCAGAGAGGAGATTATAATTAACATTGAGTTAATATATTCGAGTACTAAAAAGGTCTAGAGAGGTATAGGTCTTAAATAATTTATGGTCCATAAACCACGACTGAAAATCAAAAGAATGGTCGCATCTAGGTGACTGTATGATCTGAAATATTAAAGACCAGATCCAGATCAGATACCAGATCGGCTCTGGCGCGTGACTTTATTTACTAAATCTTGTTTGAAATAATTGTACTAGTTAGTAGTGTGTGTGTGTGTAAACGATAACAAATGAAGAGATGATAACATATTCGCTAATTCAAAGCAAGTGAATTTGAATACTGACATGAGCTTGAAATTTCAATTGAGGGAACTGTTCGGCCGGCTGGCTGCTTACGTACAAGTGGAAACCTGCCATCAAGGCTCTATCAGTGTACGCCGGCAGTTGAATTTTACCACCTTATTCCTATTTAGTGTTAGCAGGTTGTTATTTTCGCCTGCATTGGCACTGATGAGAATGTAGTTAACCAATTTAAACACTATGGTCTTAATGTTAACGCTGTCTAAAAGTATGTGTGAATGGTGCAACCACTTCGGAATCATTGGCTAGAATCGGTGTCCCTTAGGGCTCGATTTTAGTACCGTTCTTATTTCTGGTACATATAAATGATCTATCCTTAATTTAACAACAGTGCTGACATTTTTCTTTTTGCTAACAATACTTCACTCATATTTCAAGTGAAAAGAAAACATTCAGAGGTTAGGCACTACTTTATTTTAAATATTTGAATAGTTTGCTTAAAAAATCGATTGTAAAATCCAAACCAAACAAAATGTTTCAGATTTGCCTTGTCCAATATCCAATGTAATTTAGTAAGTTAGTTGATAATACAATATTTTTGGGAATCACACTTGATGCCAAATTACAAAGGGGTTTTCATAATAAAATGCCTTCTTTGGGCCTAAATTGAATAAATAATAATTTTAATTATGAATATCCTAACAAAGTACACCGGTAAAATAAATCGTTGATTGTCCTTTAATGTTCTTTGTGTTTTTAGTTTGTCTGTACATGTAGTATAGTATTGAATTTATTGTTTCATTTTTCTAAAAATTAAATTTACACCGCGTTTGACAAAAAGTAGTGTCAAGAGGAAAGATCGCTTAAAGAAAAGTAGGAAGAAAAGGAAGAAGTCTATAGACATTCTCAGATGAGGGCAAACACGAACTTATTAAGGCCTAATGAAAGACCAGCAAGTTATGCGCAATGACTTAGTTTGATTCACGAACGTTTATCAAATGAAACCGAAAAGCAATGTTCTTAAAGAACTATTGATCATAATATTGTAAAACTTTCTATTTATATCTTCTGTTAGTGTAATTATTTAATGATGTTGTTCAATTATAGACTTCATTGCTTAATTATGTCGATATCGAGAATATATTCAACGTCCATAGTATATATTTTAAAAGCGCCATAAAGCGCTAATACAATTTCGATAAAATTTATATGGGACCACCACCGAAGTATGACCGACCAAACAAAAAACAATCATTAAAGTCAATTCATACTTGGTAGAGTCCTCCTTATTTTTTGAAGTAGGTCGATAAGGTATTCGCCTGTTAGTTCTTGAGGTGAACCATCTACCTTCTGCCCCGGTATAATAATAACAATAACAGTCTCGTACCACTTGATTTTAAGGGACAGGCACAGCTTGGTGTCTGCTGGCGACGGCGCTGGTGTGCTCCGCAGACAACTGGAGGTTCCCGGGGGAGAGCGCCGCGCCCTCAGTGCGCATCGATACTAAAGTCAGGTTCATAGAAAGAGACGACCAGCACAATAACCGGTGAGTTACCGTCACAGTGAACAAAATGGTGCGTATCAGATTTTACACACGTCTTGAGTTTACTCTTTAAGAACGATTCTCTTGGAATATAATATACAATAGGTATATTAATAATAATAAAATAATCAGACATCACTATTATTCACGTAGTGATCCACACTATAATAATCTATCATTCGATTTTGCTTCCCATCTAATGAACGTACCGCGGGCTACATATGAAAATCGATTCTTAGGGAGTAAATTTCATAATATAGCTGTTTTTACTAAAAGGAACCATCTAATCCCACTGCGTGTGTGAAAAGTATTTTGGTGTCCAGCTGTGGGGTATTAGTTAATCTTCGCTCTTGACGTTCATGATGACGGATGATGCAGAAGATTAAATTTTCAGTGACTTAATTTTCCTGTCGCAACAAAATAATTTTGGTTTCACTAAAAACATTTTTTTTTTAATATTACTGCGTGTAAATGTTATTATGACTTGTCCGTGCACGTGCGGCTCCGGCTCCGGACTTCCCAAGCTATCACCTTGACCTGCTCGATGTCTCACATTCGATGTTATCTCAAATGTTTTGATTTCGCAAAGTTACGGACAAGGTGGTCCGGTCGGATAACATATAATTCGTTGAAGGTTTTTCTATAATGAGTGTTTTATATTTCACTGCCATCATTTGTTTCGGTTCGTAGCTCCGCTTGCGTCTAAGACACTGACATTGTTTACTACTTAAAAAAAACATAGAACAGAATTTGCGCATATACAAGTAATTGTGATTCATATAATTATCTTAATACGTCATAATATCGTAGTGGGACATAATTTACAAAGTATTTTATTAATTTTAAATATATTTATTTCTGTCTCTTGTCGTTAGGTCCTTTGCTCCTAATTATGAGCACAGAGATCTACTGAATGCTGTATACCTAATCAGTACGATCGTGAATTTCACAACAAATTGGTATGAAATACTGAATATACACTGTCACGTGAACAATTAAAAAGATATAATTCCCGAAATAAATATATTAAAAGGTAATGGAAATGAAATGCAAAATAGATTAATAAGTGTATTCCGAAGGCATTAACATTAAGTGAGATACAAAACCAGAGTACCTTTTTATAGTCTATTAATAATAGTAAAACCTTCACTAGTAAAGAAATAGTCCACGTTTTGAATATAGTCTCTCTCGTAAATCAGCATGAATCCGTCATGTTTCAATCATTTTACCGTCTTGTTCGATATTTTAATTTTGAAAAGTTCTTCCAGCCAAAAATACAATATTAGTATACGACCTACTTATTATATATATATATATATATATACGAACGTAAAAGAAGTTTGTATTACAATATTAAAATAATAAATTACCTAAAGAACTAAAGATGCCTTCGGAAACACGATAAATAAAGTAATGAGGGATGAACAAAGTTAAAATAAATATATATAATTACAGATAAAAAATGATTGATACACAGTCATTACAACACTTGACATATACTTTGCTTACCATAATGTATTTATTATAACTTGTATCATTATATATTATTAAAACTCCACTGTTCCACTCGCCGTTCCGTTCCGTTCGTGACTTTTCAGTTTTTCTCAGTAAGATCCCAATTCTTAAACGTACGTTAAGAAACAAGTTAAAAATTTAAAAAAAAAAACAAGTATTCATTACACTATATCACATGAAAAGCGGAATTTTCTTTTAATTAGTTGTCATTATATCTCTCATAAATGTAGTGTTTTCCAATAAGAACCATTTTATAACGATATTACATATTTACAAATATGTTATATAATCTTTTATCCAAAGATTAATCTTTGGCATTTTTTATGGAATACTACATCATTCAAATGACCACCTCGGGTGCAATACCGCGATACCGGTCACCGGTCACTTTACCCTATTTCTGGTTACACATTAGTGGGTTTGCGTGAACACTATTGCATATTACGTTGTTTCGCAGTAGAGTTTCAGTCGGTCCGTTCTAACTAGATTTCTGTAGTACTAACAGCCCTGCTGGCACGGCACAGTTCACAGTCATAATGAATAGCTGACTCACGCATTGTTCTTGGTGCAACTTGGCACACCCATTCGGCTTTACTATATTGGGAATATAGCTCCGCTGATGAACAAATAAAAGACAATTCAAACTAGTAATTTACGATTAAATTTTATAAAGAAAACAGCTGTTCTTCGCTCGCGTAGACTACTAAAAAACCTTTTTTATTTTTTGTGCGGAAACTTTATTTTGTTTCTAAATTAAAAGTAGCCTGTTTATTCCTTATAACATCAGCTAACTGCCAGTGGAAGTCCCGTCAAAATCGGTCAAACCGTTTCGGAGATTACTCAGAACAAACAGACAGACAATAATAAAAAAAAACCTTTTTTTTTTGTTACATGTATACTTTCATTATGCGTTTAATGTAATGCTGTTATTGTTACATAGCAAACAGACACTTCAATTTATATACATATAATAATATGTATAGATAAAATAAAATATTAACGTACTATTTGTAACGTCTTATAGAGAAGCATTTCATTCTCGTGTGAATTTTAAAAATAAAAGTTAATTAAAATAATTAATTAATGTTTACAATTCTTAATATTAAAAACATTAAAAAGAATCTAGTTTTCTGAATTAAAACATTGTAGCTAATTGAATGAACTTGATTGAAGTTGAATGCGAAGTAAATGCATGCGTTTGCTAGGATAGAGAATTACTCGTAGCACTTTACTCATTCTATCTAGAAGGCGTGAAGATATACCATAGAGTAATGGAAAGTTAAGTGCTTTTTAAAATTATATTTAAGTAAAAATGTAATGCATTTAAAAATGTTCGGGTGTGAAGCTTCACCTTCTACATAGCGACTAACGACTATCGGTGTTGTAAGCTAGTCGCTCAGAATTCAGGCTACAAGGTGTGGAGCAATCTTGTTCTGATGGATTGATTTTGTTAGTATTGTAAAACTTTATTTTTACTCTGTCCCGTACCGAGTCTCGTAAGTGCTTTGCGAAACTACCATTGCTGCATAGCCCACCGCAACGCTCAATACACTTACCTTTCATTAGTTTTCGTAATATATGGCACTGATCTAATTTCCCTCATTAATTTTTGTTACATTCACGTAAGTGTAGCAACAGCACAACTATCAATATTTAATACCAAATAATCGCTGTTACATGAGGCCCTATATATTTTCTAATATATATTTGTCACGCTAGATACAGCAGCTACACCTGGAACTTCGTCTAGAAGCATTGTGTTACCATTATCGAGTAAATCATCATCTATCACGAATCTTTCACAAGTTTTGGTAGTTTATCACGAATTATAATTTTCGTATTGTATTACATATCTATTAGCAATTACCTCCTCACCGAAACACGAAATTACTATAATTTTACAAAAACGACACAGTCGTTTTTATTTGAAAACTAAAAGACACATAAATAGATCACTTGATGAACATTTAGTCAAACATCAGCCAGCAATATGAAATATTTCCTTCAATCAATTTATGCTTCTCAACTATTGTCAACCGAAGGGACACACTTTTATCAATAGAATGTATTTTTTATAATTTATCAGATATTCTGGGGCACAATCAGATGAAATCCCGTTCAAACAGCCAACAGAGACAGAAGGATTCTACAACCGTCCGCCTGGAGTCGGTAAATACCCCGTGAGAATTGAAGATCACCACCGTCACGGGTCCTACCAAGTCAGCGAGAGGCCTGACTTTCCTGAGTAAGTTATTATTAACAATCTGAGTCTCAGTCACTTTGACTAATATGCTAAGTCTATAACGGCCATGATCTTTCAATTGCAGCGACAGCAAGCCACAACACACGTGTAGGTACTTGGTAGCTAGGCACTAGAGTGCCAGAAAGTCTCCTGTCATCATGTAGACATGTACCAACATTTTATATTTGAATTTTATATTTTTATATTTATAGATAAACGTTTGAACGAAATCTCTTATTCTCTCTATTATCTCGTCTATAGCACCGGAGTCCACTTCAAAAGCGATTACATTTGTTTCAGTTAATAGTATTTCACCTGATTTGCTGTCCGTAACATTAAACGTCATATTCCTCTTGTTCACTGGTTAATGCAATAGCGGCGTTAGGGTAGAGCTCGGTTGGGAGACCGCCAAGAGTCCCTTTATATCCCCCGAGGCCTACTTATTCGTGAATTCCCAAAATTTAGCGAAAAAATCGTTATGTTTGCAACATAGCAGTATTCAATCCGTTCGATCGGAGCACTGCATGCAGTTAATTTTACCGGCAATCCCTGCCCATAAAAAACACATAATATATCTCTTTTTAACATTTTAGTTTCATGATAAAACTGATTCCGTATAAACCCGACCTTGTCAAACTCTGTAGTGATCAACAATTGAAATTAACTGTAGATTCTAAATTAGATATAGATTGGTTGTATTTTGTGTGATGAACTCTTAAGTCTCAATGTTTATCTTGTGTTTTTTGTCTTAATGTTTGCCTGATAAGAATGTGGTTACGCCTGTTCTTGTTTTAAAGTTTATCAAAGATCGCAACTTACAAGAACTGTATCCAAACGTAAAGCTGGTAAAAAACTATCTATGCGCGACAATTTCTCAATCTAGATTGACAAACTTGGCTACTTTATCAATCTAGATTTGTTTAGTTTTGTTTGCTTTTTTTAATAAACGGTTATTTCTTTTAATAAATGGTTATTTCATTATATCCTTGGACCTTTGCCTTTCTTCGTATGGGTTTTGAATTGCAATTAGGGGGTGCCGTAAAAAACTCGCCCAGGGCGCTGGTAGTAGTAAAACCGGCACTGGGTCATTGCTTTTCTATTATTGTAACTATTTTATTGATTGTATCAACGTCTTTGACCTCTGACTTGATTATTGTAGCCCCTTGTCTGATCTGTGTTGTACATTCGTCCTTTATAAAAAAATATTTTTATGACAATATGACGTCTCGTATCCTTGCTTACCACAGTTAAAGCAGGTAATAAACGCTTGTATCTCAGAAGTGTCACTGTCATTTTTTTTTCTTGATATATTTATCTCAGCATCTACTAATCTTGCTTTCACAAATACTGAGCTTACATTTTTGTCGGTAAGTATTGTTTCGATGGATGTTACAACTTGCTCATATGTAGAGGGAACTGATGATAATAAATAGCCAATTTTGACAACATTTTTCATTTTTATTACAGTGGATTCTATTTCACTTATGATGGTATCGAATTTAATTAAATAATCTTGTATTTTCTTGCCATGTTGACATTTCAAAGCAGATATTATTGATGTACAATTGGTTACATAACGTTTTAAATATTAAACGTATAAAAATTTCTTCGAGTAGTTGAAACATTTCTTTTGCAGCCTTGGTCTTGTTTATAATCGATCACTGATACATTGAACAACTATAGATCTTGCTTTTGCGACATTAGAAATAAAGTCTTTGCTCTTTTTACTACTTCAGGTGTTTGTAGTTGTAGTTAATTGTGGAAATTAATATGAAACAAACGCTGACGAACTCGCTACCATTTTGATAAAAAATATAAATATTAGTGATGAGTCTTCTTTACTCTTCGCTTGCAACTGGGCCTCTGACTTTCTGTTAGGGATAAACTTATTTGCTTGACCATATTTATAATAAAATAGACTTCATAACTATACTTATTTATAAAACTAAACATCACATTTCCTGATTTTCAACATAGTAAAAGTTGCCAGTATAAAAATAATAAATTCACAATGAATAATTAGTGTAGTATTTTCAATAATTTGTTGTCATAGGACAATGTGGCAATGTTAATACGCTAAGTCTAGAGTTACAGACTATTAAATACAGCTGTCTGACCACACCTATAAGTGTGTGATGTTTCAACTTTATAGTGGTGGCTAGGCAGGTAGGCATTAGGAAATGTCCTAAAGCTCAGGCTCACTTTAGAATGCAAACCCACGTTGATTGTTAATGAATGTTCTGGAAAATTCCAGTCGCAGAGTCTACGAATCTGACGGGACTCTAGACTCGCTGCAGTACTGCAAGTGTCTTTCCACTCCAGAGTGCAGTCCACGCTCAGACTCCGAGGTAAATTTTATGCATATTGCTTGTGTACAAAAATGCGCAAATGATATTTCTCCTAAGAGCCCACTTGCATTTTTGACTACAATTACGTAAACCTATCTTTAAATGCTACTTTGCACATGACTAAAGCTTATATTCTGCGTTTGTATCATGATCAGCCTATCTAATTCAACAGCTAGACACTGCTTCCACTAGACCCGAGCCTTGTTCGACTGAGCCCGATCTTCTGTTCTTCACACACAGTACATATCAAACACCTCGTGCGATACTTCTATTTTATTTTTGCTTATACTACGACGATGACAAACAAGCGAGCGTTCTACATGATGGTAAGCGGTTACCGCAACCGCTGGAGGCTTGCAGCACCAGAAGTATCACATGCAAAATCTGCAGGAAATCTGATCATGTTCTACATGGGAACGTCGCAATTCATGTTTACTTAAACGTGGTCTCTACTCAAAAATCATCTTACCCTCGGATATTTGTTCTCCTAAATACAAGAAAGATAGCCAATATTCTAGTAATAAAATTATTTTGTGTTTCTTGGTTTTATTTATAGTATCTTTATGTATTTAATTACAGAAGGCATGCGGGTCTGAAAAGTTCCTGTGTTGTTACAAAAGACAAAACCAAGTGAATCAGCAGAATTCAGGTATTACTTTAGCTAGCTTCTAGTTATAAATTCACTAATGATTTCCACCATGATTCGCAAGGGAAATAATAAATGTTGAAGTTACTGTAAACTATTGACGTATGTAACATGACATGTTGCCAAGCATTTCACAATGAACAAAAACAAAACTAAGTATCTATTAAGCAAACTGTTAATCTTTTATAGATTTGTTTCTTTCTCATATTAATTGAGAAATTATATTTACAGAATTCTTCAACGAAGTAGAAGACGAGCGGCCAGTGCTACTTCCAAGTCGAGAGAACATTGCCAGACCCTTTCCTCCACCTCCAGGGTCAGAGATCAATGCTGGTTTTGGCCCAGGCCATGCTCATGATGTTGGCATACTGGGAGTCCTAGATAGAACTGAGGCATTGGGTGGACAAAACGGGCTTATTAGAAATGATGGAAATCGTAGAGTATTAGTTGGACCAGACGGGCCTACCGGTATAATAGGTCCAGCGCAACAAAACTTAGGCGTCCTTATTGGGCCAAGCGGTCCCACCGGCATCATAGGACCAACGAATAACCGTAGAGATGTAGGACCTCATGGTCAAAACATTATTTATCCTAGTAAATCAGCACAACGAGGTATCTTGGTTGGACCAGGAGGTCCAACAGGACAAATAGGTCCAGCGTTTGGTCGTCGACCTGTTCTCGTTGGTCCGGTAGGCCCTACTGGTATCATAGGCCCTAATAGGCATGGAAATCGAGGCATTTTGGTGGGTCCCGGAGGCCCTACAGGAATGATCGGCCCAGGACTGAACCGACAGCCAAGGCCGGGATACTTGGTGAGGCCTGAACCAAATCGACAAGTACTCGTCGGTCCAGGAGGCCCTACGGGTCAGATAGGGCCGCAGTACTACGGTAATTAGCTACAGTATTCTAATTAATGTAATCTAGTTAATAGTCTGAATTATTTTGTCTGTCACATCCGAAACAAGTACTTGGTTTTTCTCATGTTTTGGCTATACCGAACCGAAGACGAAGGTTCAACAATATCTTTATTATTAGTTTTTTTTTATATAAATTCTAATTGTAATGTATTTATTAAAAAATATTTATCAACAATGTCTTATCAAATAACAAGCAATTAAAAAAATATGAAAATGTTTAGTATTAATAATATGTAATAAATAATGTAAAATATTCAGATAGAGTCAACGTTTCCGTCCTAGTTTTTGCCGAAGCATTATATGATAATGGGCAAAGCTAAAGGTTAGTTAGGACACAAATATTTCATCAACATGACTAATGTTTAAGTTATGGCCACTTAGCGGAGCGCCTGCTGCGTCGCGCTGGACTCGTCTCGTGGTTATTTATGTAAATTGTATGTTTTGTTTGGTAACAAATGTACGCAGTGCTGTGAAACATTTACTCGCCACATGGCTACACAGCTAAGTTGACTAACTTCAATCAGGAGGAGCAGTTTGTCCACTCCACAGTTAATTCGCTTCTGTAATAATGCAATTGCACAGCAGCGTCCCGGTATTGGTATTGGTAGCGAAAACAAATAAGAATTTAAGAGAACTGTGTCCGTTTGTTAGACAATATATTAAATTATTTTTTAAGTTGTAATTTTAATATAAATGTTACAATAACTCATTTTGTATTATTTTAGTCACTTATTTTATAATTACACGTAATGTGCTCACCGCCCGGTGTTCTTACAAGGTAGCTTCTTATCATAATATTAAAAGAAGTTTAGGAACACGCTAAACATAAACTCCCTAAGTAAAGCTTGCGACGTCTTAACCAACTTGATGATTGTGGTTAGAAGAGTGAGCTAGAAGACCAGACAGCGTCTTATCACAATGCTATAATTGTATCACGGTATTATCCTTCATCGAAATTACTATGCTCTTTGTAAATTTTGCAACAATATCTTACATGATTTCGACGCGGTGTCCCTGCGCGCTGGCTCAGAGACATCGACGAGACGTTTCAACCCTCACATATTATAATAGCTTTTTCACATCTATATATTAATACGTGAAGCAAAAATTTGTACCCCTTTTTACGAAAATTGCGCGGACGGAGTGGAATGAAATTTCCCACACTTATAGTTTATATATAGAAGGAGTGCAGAATGCTAATATTTTGTTGAAATTATTCATAAAAATACATAAAATCAATAAAAAAACATTACACACCCTATCATGTATTTGACACACACACACACACGCATATACACTTTTGTTTATTGTTAAAGTCTATGGTCAAATTGAGAATAGATTAACATTATTTGTCTATTGTCTTACTGAATGTCAAACTTACTCATAATATATATATCAGAAAATCGTGTCTATGTCAATATTTAAAAAGAAATCATTATTCATAGCAACGAGATAACAGATCATGACAGGAATTCAAAATACGGCGTATATAAAATAAATGGAAAAAAGTAGAGATGCCGCGCGCTAGAAACAGGTGCGCAGAAATAAGCAGCCAACGACGGCCTTGAAGGATGGTTCTAGCTCGAGCCCTCGCATTGTGAAGATCTCCGTTAATATGGATCCTAAGATTCTTCTAGGCTACTTACTAAGTCGGAACTCGAAGAGAAGATCATTTTAGCTGGAGCTTATCGGATCGTGAGGACTTTCAAGATCAATTACTAGGTCGCCTACGGGCAGCGATAACATCAGACATGCGAGGCATGGGGTGGCTATATAGAGGAGGTTGGAAGCTACTAGGGGCGACCCCAAATAAACCGACATCATGCTCACTTGGATTGTCAGACCCTGTACCCTGTCTCTAGAATACCTGCACCTAACTCAGATTACGCCCACAAGATCTATGATTCCATAATTAAGATATCAAGGTGGAAATCCTGGTGTCTTCGACAGTCAATTCTGATCTCTCTCTGTGGCATATGTATATATATATAAATTACTTTAAAATTATTAAAAAAGGTATTCTTTAATGTAATCATTTTTTTTTTATATTTCATGTATTTTGTTCGAAAAAACTAGGCAAATTAACAGTGTAGCCTTGGCGAAATCTGTGATTATAAAAGTATATAGTCTTTGACAATAGAATCTTAATAATGTTCAAACTTATAATTTTAATGAATTATGGTCGACCACTAGTAATATTAATTTTATAATCAAATATGCTACAATAATCATTTTCAATAAAATGTATACTGTCGCAAAGCGATAAGCGCTTATTATATATATATATTATTATAGTATAAAACAAAGTCGTGTCGCTCTGTCCGTCCCTATGTATGCTTAAATCTTTAAAACTACGCAACCGATTTTGAAGCGGTTTTTTTAATAGATAAAGTGATTCAAGAGGAAGGTTTATATGTATAATACATGCAAAATATTGTAGAGAAACAATGATAAATTTAGAGGTTTCTAATGTGATGTCGTAAATAAACATATTTTTGCGCTTACATTGCAAACACTGGCTGAACCCCACGAGATAAATCAAAATAATGTACTACAGTACTGTACACCTTAAAAAGATCAACAAAAAAGTGCGGGATGGTATATGTCTATCTCTTAAGGATAACCCACAATAACCATTTTTTATCCTTTACATTTTACGGGAAATATGGCTTATATACGAAGTGATTTTAAGCAATACAGCATTAATCCTTATCCAATTAAGTACCTTAAATACATTGTCCATTTAATATAGACCAATATAGCCCTTTACAGCATGTAATTTAAATGAATATTCCCGAAGATATTACAGATTTAAAATGTAGGGGCATAGCCGTGCGGCGGTACCGGCCCTATATACCATGGTCAATTATATGTCGCTCTTACAAGAGTAACCTCTAAACTAAACATGTTTGTATTGTCTAATGACAAAAAAGCTGTAAACGTTGTTTAAGGACATTCTGTAGTAGGTAGGTATGTTTAGTATCAGCATTGCACCCGTGCGAAGCCGGGGCGGGTCGCTAGTTATTTATATTTAATAAGATCAAGAAATATTTTTTCATAATTTATGTTTTATAAATGGTAGCTCCTAGATACGAATTCCCGCGGCGTCTCCGTTGAATTTATTATAAAAATAAAGTTGATGGTGCGCGCGCGCGGTAAAATGGGAATAAAAATTTGACTGATGGATTTGTTCTGGCGGACGTCCAGACGCGTGCTCCCTTGCCCTGGCTTGCTGCTCCTCAACAATTTCACCAACTTATTATTTACTTCTGAATAATTGGACGGCGATGATGGAATATATTTTTTCACTTTTCATGTGTAACGTAAGTAGTTAAGTAATGTGGAGTAAATATAATTATTTGATTTGATTATCGTCGGGAAAATGTTTCCTGCCATTCTTTATTCTGGCAATTTTAATCTACGATCAACTTTAGCCCATCAAAAACGCACAATAACACCGTCTTTATTATTTAGAGGACCAAGCGGTGGTAATTTTAGTCCACATGTGATCAGAACATTCTGCAGCTTCACAACATTTCTTCTTGATAGTATATTTCTGTCTGGTAACTGAATTTAGTTTGGGCTCAGCAAGGTTGCAGGTCTTGTTAAAAGTCACGTTGGTTGATTGCTTAGACCAGAGTAATATTATTAACTAGATGTGTCAGTGTAATCCGTGTGGAATTTCGTGTATGTAAAACAGCGATAAAAAAGATATGTAGGTGTTCTGAAATTCAACATCGGGGTTTTAACCATATATAATGCTTTGTGAATGTCTCGGTTTCCTGAGAAGTAGCGTGGTACTCACAGTTAGCAGTCACTCTTGCCTTACATTCACTACTTTCGATGAAACGACATCCGCAATACGTCTACGCTGTGAATTTAACCTAATACGTCTACGTCCCTACAGGTATCTGGGGAGCGGTAAACTTTCTCTTTGTATCTCGTTCAACAGAAAGTCGCAATTGACAGAATACCCCAGCTTCCAGTGAACGAACAGATCTCATTTTTTTTAAAGTGATGGAATACTGAGAAAATCCCGTACACAATCTACCAGGCATTTTAATTTAATTTTAATATAAAAATTGTAACGCAATGAATCAATAGCCATTCGAGAATATACAAGTAAAATCATTTTAAATATTAACCCATATTACCCAGAAGACATAAGACATAAAAATGTAGGTTTTGCATGCATTTTAAGATGTTGTAACGTGTTCTCGGTGCGGGGCGAGAGGTGTCGATGATGCCGTACACTGCTACGTCTATAAATCTTATAGTGTTGGTAACACATCGATTGTATGCAACTCCGAATACTATGATTTACCGAATATTTATATGAATAAATAAATGTTCATAATATTATTACAATATGTACATTATAGGATCTTCATCGCTTGTGACGGGCTTTATAAATGTTCATACGTGTACAAATGCATCCTAAATGTCCCTACAGACACAAATAACAATCATGCACATCAAATTCGGTCTGGTAGTTTCTGCGTGATTGGCATACAAATTAACGGACAGACAGTGAAACAAAAAATATGTAAAAGCTGTCGAAATGTTTTGCATCCATGATTTGAAGACCCCTAAACTATTTTTTCTCAAATATTTTTAATGTACATATGTCGATTCCTTACTATCTTCTATACATATTATAAAATAAAGTCCCCCGCCGCGACTGTATCTGTTTGTCTGTCTAAACGCGATAAACTCAAAAACTATCGTACGGAATTTCATACGGTTTCATCAATGGACGGAGTAATTCATGAGGAAGGTTCACGTGTATAATTCATTACGGTTTTGTGTAAACTGGCTGAAATATGACTATGATTGTTGTAAATGTCGGATAAAATCATGCAGACTGGGAGCTTTACTGACGTGCGCCGCGTAAACCAATAGAGTTAAATGTATTACTCTGCTATCCGTGCGAAGCCGAGGCAGTTTGCTAGTCTATATATTAAATTTAAAAGCGGAATACCACTTAACACGAGATCTCCATAACCATAGGTCTGATTGAGTTGAAATTTAGCTGAGTTTAGTTGAGTTACCTACTCGTTTCGCGATGTAAAATTCAACCACTATTTTATACCTTTTTAATAAAAATAATGGAATACGTGTATAAACATTTATGAAAATTCATGAGTAAAGTAAATAAATAGGGGTTGAGAGTTTGTTAGTTAAAAATTTATGTATAACTATTTTCATACAATTATGCACACATAATAGGTCTATTGGCCTGAAATATATCACGCATTGGTAGGTAGCCTATGAACCTTGTTTTTTTTTTAAATCTTCATGTAAGATTATTTTATTATCTATATGGTAAATGTTGTTATAGTAACTTTTGCTATGGTAAGCGTTGCCATGGTAACCGTTGCCATTTTAATAATAATCATTATATCGAATTAATTTCGTGTAATTGTTATGTCCGAATTTTGGTCAAAAACGGCGTGACCGATTCTTATGAAATTTTGTACACCGGAAGTTTATATCATTTGTCAATTGATAGTCTTTAAGAATTAATAATAATATTTTTAGAAATTGTAAATAAAAATATATCATTAATTAATACTTAAATGATTTTGATGAAAGTTTTTACACGGGAAGTACCTGCCATTCCTCGACTGATAGGCTATTATGAATTGTGAATAATATGACTAAAAGTAAAATAACAGGATAAAAATTACGACTGCGTAACAAACGCGTGCGGAGCCGCGGGCGTAACGCTAGTCTTATTATGAGTATAGAGTACTTAATATATTAATATTATTAATAGGGGCATTTTGACATACAGTCATTCGTGTCCGAACTAGGTATAGCTTTATATGCTATTATGATCAAACGGTCGATATACATACATTAGGTATATAGATATGTTATATATAATAGAGGAATGAGGATACAATGTTCTGTTTCAGTGAGGTTCAATTTCTAACAGTATATTCAAAATTAGAATACATTAAAAGGAAACATCGTAAAGAAACATGGACACCGAGGGCATATTGTCACGGTACCGTCGCTCGGGAATCAACGACTACGTTCTATACAATTCAAATCACCAATCGTTAAACGTTAGCGGATGAAATATAAAAACAATACAATTAAACGCAACTATTATCACATATGTATCCGTGTACAGAATAGACTGGTATACACGCTATTATTAATGATAATTTAATTTTTTTATTTGATTTGATTATTGATTTTTAATGAGTCTGTTGAGTAGGTAAATGTGATTGGTTAGTTAGTGCTTCACTCACCTATAGTGGTGATGACGATTATGGAGTAGAAGAGCGCGCCCGTGAAGGTCCATTGGATGTGATCGGTGCTCTCGTTTCCGTCCCACCCGCGCACCTTCATCTCCAGCAGGATGGCGTTCTCAAAGTCCTGCTCACAGAGAAACAAATTATACATTACTGCGTTACTATATTGTCGTTATATTAGCTTCTTTACTCAAATGTGTTCCTATACTATATAGAGTAATAACATTTATTTTTCTTTAAATAATCACGTAGATCTCTATAAGTAGACACTGTATGAAAGTGCTACCGCGCGCCCTCTGTACTATGGCTTTTATTTAAATTAATATACTATTCTAGTACGTTAGTAGAACTAGTTGATGGTTGAATACCAAACAGCTTTCTGATCCGACAAGAAACAGATATCTATGGACTTTACTTTGTGAGTTTGCTTCCAAATTTTGTTGGTTCCCTTATCTATATTTATTATTTAGCTATAGTTTCAGAGGACTCGATCATAACTCAACTTACGAACAGGCTAGAAGAAAATATAATAATTTATAAAAAAACTTTTAATATTGTCATAGTGTCGATTCGACGTGCTAAGTCCGAGACTCGGCATGTACCAACCAATTTTTTGTAACACTTACAACTGAAGTTGAAGAAATACATCATAAGGGATCCTGGACGCTTGAGAGTTAATTTTATATCATCTTATGAGAAAATTAAGAGTTGTAATTTTTCTCACAGTTGTAGACTGGGGTGGTAGTTAACCTTGTGCCTTCCCTCGGGAACAGGCGTTTTTTACCCAGCATTGCGATATTTACAAGTTCATGTTATTATTATATGCATAATTTTGTATTCATTGCTTATAACTTCGTTTAATAAATTACCGAACCTTAAGCATGTCGACGGTGGCCGAGGTCCAGTTGGTCTGGTTAAGGAGCGGCACGTTCCGCGTCATGCTCCATATGCTCTGAGTCGTGTTGCTTCGGATCTGCGATATGTTCATCTTCACCTGGACACAAACACTTTAGTAAAGCGTTCATATTCTATTTATAAGGTTACCCGCCGATTCTTTAGTGTTTCAAGGGACACTGCTGTGTTCTTCAGATGATACTGTATGTTGCTCTCAATTTCAGACTGTGATGTTTTTTTTTTCTCAAATCCGAAATATAAACTCATTGTGTATATTCAAACAAATCGTAAAACATCTATATGAACTTGTACATTAAACTGTAAAATAATATGCCAGTGTACATTAAACAACTCTTCTCGATAGATTGATAGAGAGCTCAACACCCGACAGCTGGCGGCCGGCGCCCGGCATCTCATCTCCGACACAATCTGTCATCGAACAGCCTGAGCCAACAGCCGATAGCCGACAGCCGACACGCGCAATAATACGCAATGTTCTTTACGTGATCGCGTGGGACGCGCACTTTTACACCGCTACGCCGCATCTCATTTTCCTATGTAGTTTATGCTTTTATGAGAACAAACAAATCATTACAATCAGGCGTCTGTCATCAATCAAATCTTCTGGTGCTTTGCCAGTCAGATTCATTTGATCTTTTAGTAAAACCTTATCTGTATCTTCAACATTTACGAGGTGTTTTATCTGACCACATTATAGAATAGATGCTTACTTATATTTTGTAAGTTTACCAAAAACTTACTTAAACATATACCGGATAAGTATTCCAGCTAAAGTCAAAACTGTGTAATTACGAGCCGAATAGCTCGCGGTCAACTTGCTCACAAAAACCTCCTTTGTTCTTATAATATTGTACTAGCAGTTTTGAACAAACTACTCCCGAATTTAAATAATGTTTATTTTTGCAAACATCTAACCATCAAGTCAAAAACTAATACTTTTTGGAAGTAAGTTGCTTAACTTGGCTTACCGCCGCGACAGGGTTTAACTTATAAAAATTATCACGTAAGAAAAAAGCGTTATTGCCCCTCCTTGTGACTTTTCTCTGTCTATTTCTATTACATATGAATGTGTGTGTGTATGCAACTGTGTGAGTGTGTGCATCTTTCCTCAGGTGGCTGCCAAATTGCAAAACATTGCACTTCGATCATAGCCCTCGGGATGGTCTTGTAAAATAGGCGCACGTTCATTAATTCACCTATGGTAAAACTGTAAAAAATCTACATGCAAGAACAACAAAATAAACTTAGTTTTCAGTATCACATGACATCTACTTTGCTCACTCCTACGTGTTCAACCTCAAGCGCTTCCTCAGGACTTTATTGCCTACCTTAAGACTCTCATTCCACATTATCCAATCAATCAATGCACAAAATTAGATTTACGTTTTGAGAAAACAGTCCTGACTATTAAAACACACTACCACCAATTCGGAGAACATACATCTCTACTACAGAGAAACGCCGACAAAAAAACTCAATCACGTTTATTCTACTTAATTTTTTCTAGCATTTTATTGATTAAAATGAAGGTAGCTACCTCTTTCTCGTGGTTGGATTCGAGACGCTCGAATGTGACAGCCCCGAGAATGCAGTACGCCACAACCAGGCTGATCATCACGAAGTGAGAGAACACCACTGAGCACAGCTTCCAAGTGTAGTACAGGAACTGGTAAAACATAAACCTTAAGTGCACGACGTTATTACACGACGAATAATTGAATTTTGTTACGGTAATCTATTAGTTATTACGCTGGCGGATATTTTGCAATCGTTGCCTGGTTAATAAAAAATTGAGAACCTATAAATATGTTCCTACAGCTGCACTAAACAGCTAGGCCCCTTTCTACGAAGAAAATCATCACTTAACTCTTTGAATTTGATCTAATAATATCCTTATAACATGTAACAAATTGTAACGCCTAAAGTACCACAGTTAGCAATTTTATTTAACAAGTATTATAACTTATGATTTTTCGAAGTTTACTAGTGCGTATAATTTCATGTTATGTTATATTCCCTGTTGTATTCTGATGATTTAATATATTTAACGTGTGGACACTCATCACATTTCGAAAAGTTTAAACGGTAAGCCCCGCACGTCACTTACATTTTTATGGTTTTCTGTTAAAAAAGCAACAATACTACAGGATATAAACATTCATATAAAGGATTATAACATAACTAGCTCCTAGCTCGAATTTGAATTTTTCCTGAACAAATCAAATTGAAATTATAAAAGGCAATCAGATGGAGCAAGAACTGATAAGTATGATGGGTGACTGAGAGATTTCAATCATAACTCCTGTCGTTTTTCCGTTGTGCGAGCGTTGTCGTGAAGACCGAATTAACTAGAACAGTAACAAGTAGTAATTGTTTGACAGCGAGCTTGTACATCATCATTTGCAATTCTTCACAATACACGTCTTCAGTAATTATTGTTGTGCCAGGACTCAAGATGTTGAAATCAACAATGCTGGCACAGGTTCACCATATACTCACAAACAGCTTCCTTTTTACTCAATTTGCGTTTAGGACATGGTTTAGCTCCTATGTCCAAGCAGTGCGACGGACATTTTCGATTATCATACATCATCCAACTTTCATAAAAAGTGACAATCTGATTCAGAATCTCCTCATTTATATATTGCAATAACAAGTTAAAGCAAGTTACAACGCGAATATCAAAGAAAAATCGAAAGACGAAAAACAAAAGAACAACTAATTTTTAAAAAGAAATGTCATTAGCTTTATTATATAATTGATATGACTTTGAAATTTTAAGTAGAATGAAAATGTCGATATTTACACTAGTCACTATTATAATCAGCAACTTCATACTTTAACCCCTAATAAAATACTAACATAAATCGCAACTATTTTCTTAAGTTTAAAAAAAATCGTAGTTATCTTTACCGGTTTCTTTGAAGTTACATGCGATATAATTATGCATGAAACTCAAAAATTTTAAACATACACATCGTTTTTTTTTGCATAAGGTAATTTCATTATAAAAACACATCATTCAGCATCCATCATAGTTTCTGTATCAGTATTAAGTTTAGCAATACTTGTTACACCGCGCCTGTTACCCCAGTAACACTTTACGTTATGATTCAGTCAATATAGTTTGTGTTGCATCCTGTTGAAAGCTTATTTTAATTTTTATCAAAATCATGTCGGGGTCATCTCTTAGCGCGTCCAATAATTGATAGTATTCACTGTTCATATATCTCGATGGTCAGACAGACAAACTGCGGCGCTGCTGCGCCGTATTATTGCTAGCGGATTAACGCTAGCAATAATATAAGTCTCACGCCGGTCGTATGAACGGATTGATTAAATACAAGTATTCGACGCCAGTTCACAATCATTTTAGCTTCTATGGACGTATTCTGTATTACAGGATAGCGTTTCACTACCGAAGATATCAATAAACAACTATAGTATCTTTGTTTACTACAAACTCACTTGCGAGGTGTAAAATGATTAGGAGTTTGATCACTGTAGCATGCAAAGCCTTGAAAAGATTTTGGGCCTCAAACGCCGCAGCTAGAAAACATTGATAACTGCTTTATTTTAAATTATGAACGGGCTACTTGGTGGCACAATCTTATAATTATATTATTTATCAAAGGTGTTTTTCCTGACAACGCTATATCTCCGTTAGTTCTTCGTCAAAATTAATAATTCAAAGATCATTTTAAAGCTTATGTTTCCTACTATTGACGATACACATTGTTTAGAATTTATATTTTCGTTAGAAAAAGATTAAAAGACTTCCTTAGGAATGCCATCTACCAATGCCAACATTCAGCTGTTAGTTAAATTGTATACATTTTATAATATGTGAAATATTCGCACGGGTCAGCTAGTTGTTTTTATAAAACTCAACTTATACACCTGAAATCATAAGTGGCCTTTAATTACTTAAAACATATCGATTCGACTAATAAAGCTACAGAATTCTGAAAACAGTTTCTTTACCAACGTAAGTTAGGTTATGTTTAGTACTAGATTTATCTATAAATAGCAAAGCTAGTTAATCACTTACTTTAGCACATTTGCTGGGAGGTGGCATAGGGTACTCAGCGCGCTCGGCGCGACCCTCTCTTCTCGACATCTTGAAATCTCGATCGATTAGGTACCGTCACACTACCTTCACTGTTATTGCTTGTTTGTGACACTGCGCACTTCACTATTATAAATAGTCTCGAAAATTTAAGAGATCTACAACCACATCGTAATTAAAATTAAATGCGCTTTTGTATTTAATATTACCACTAAACAATACGGGTTTAAATCTTATAAATCAAATGCATTTAAATGTACATGTTACTTGTAGAAGTAGATTTCAAAAGATTTAAGCGGCATCTTTGAATATATATTTACTGTTTAATATTTCCTTTACATTTTCTTGTATGTTTCTCGTTCATAACATTACGCACTTTATTACTCTCATCTTTAGTTATTTGTTCTCCAATTTTCTGTTTATATTTATATATATACATTGTGAAATAATTTGAATAATTCCTACTATAGATGAATCATAAACATCCGATACGTTAGACGCGGCTTTCACATAAATCACATTGTTTACACACAGTAACACCAAAACATAAGTAATCCAGCCTCAATAAAACATTTATCCTCTTTATAAATTTCTTTCTGCTGATAATCTCCTGTAGACAGTGTTATGATTTATTATATGCAAATATTTATGTTTCGCGCGTACATACAGTGAGCGCGTCAGAGAGAAGGCCACACCGCGCGCTTTGGTGGTCGAAGCGAGCACGCTCGCTTCTCTCCCGGTTATATCTGGACTCTGGAGGCGCCGGATTTGCGACCGCTGGATTTTACGATCAAAAACGACAACACCGGCTGGTATTCGGGACGTTATGTGTAAGCCATTCACAAACTGTGCACCTTTAAATAGATTTAACCTAGATTGTAATGTTTTGCAAACGATTTTTAGTGATTGTCATCAACCAGAAGTAATGTGTCTAGGTTTATATTCAAGAGCGCTTTGAAAGTAAAAAGTAAACTCAAATTATTCCACTCATCTAATGGACAACTACCTTTTGCCTGTTATAGCTTTGCTCTGCGTTTTAATGATGTATTTTCATAATAATACTTATTTAAATGTTGTGATTCATAACTGTTTTCAATACCGGTGATGGTCCCCGAGTCATTTTTATCAACTATTTTGTCAATGCTCCACAGGAGAAGAAGCTAGAGTACTAGCTCCGAGCTCTTTCCTAAAGCTTCAATAATATTTACGTAATTTCAGACACTATGCTACCTTCACTTATATCTGTATTCCATGTATGTATGTATCTGTTGGCTCCAACAAGTTTCTATGCTTACCTATGTGATGACCTCTACACTTTATATATCTTCCATATATTATAAAACTCTACGTCTCTCTGTCTGTCTATCCATTTATGTTCTATTCACGCGAAAACCACTTATTCATTCTACATAGTTTTTATTTTAATTCATAGATATGTTATCTGGCCAGGTTATAGGATATATTTTGTTACATTAAGTAACATTACACAGTAACATAAATCGAAAAAACTACACCTCTGGGTGATTTAATAGCTTACGCTGAGTAAACCATACGAGATATATCAAATTAATGTTCTACATAATTGTAGATATTAAGAAGATCTTAAGTTTTGTCTTCCGTCTTATGAGCGGGGGCAGCACGATTCGCGCGTGCGCTCGATCGACGGCATTCTGTAGCCCACGCGAGCGAAGCCACGGGCATAGCTAGTTATATATATGTACAAGTTTAGTAATATATTTTTTTTATCGTTATAGGTTTGGTGTAATGATCTCACCTGATGTTAAGTGACGATGTGGCCCAAGATGACAACACGCTAAACGTTTTGGAAGACTGACTCTCAAGTGCAGCAACAGATTTTCCACTTGAGGGTGGTAGTTAGCAAGGCGAGCATTAGAAAAAGCCCTACCACCATGCTATGATTTCCTCACGTTTTCCTTCACCGAAAGCTCAGGCTCATTGCAGAGATTCGAACTCATGTCAATAGACGCGAAGTCCTACACGCTACCACTGAGCCATCATTGCTTCGATCTCACCATATCTTCATATCTGACTAGATTAAATTCTCTATGAACTCGGCATAGTCAAAAAGGCTGGTATAACTAATGGGTTACATTTAAGTCCTAGACGAGACCACCCATCAACTCGTACTGATGTCTATCAGCTGTTTGACCAATCTTAGATTTAAATTGTTCGTAACTTCAGTGAGCGTGATAAAACCTAGACTTAGGTAACCCTCCGACTTTTTTTTCCGATTTCTTGCTATTCTGTTATTGGGAGGATTTGGACAATTTCGTGAACAATTAGGAACTTTAATTACCTTTTCGTGATTAGAGTAGCCTCTGAGCCGTATATTTCGTGTAAGACATGTTGCTAATAAAATAATAAGCTGATTAATAGCGATGAAATTATAATCTATAGGTAGTATGAAATAAAACACATTATTAACACCAAAACATCTTATTTGTATTGCGAATTAATTTAATAATGTATTGTCTAAAAATAGTTATAAGTTCAATGTATCAAAGTGAATGATATTATTGTAACTAGCAGGAACATCGATTAAAATTCAGCTGTAAACACTAACAAGGTATATGTATTATATAAGGCACATACTTACTATAATGATAATACCTATTTAAATATATATACAATATAAATTACACGATGTGTTGTACATTATTGGTATCTTTATATTATAAATAATATTACGTTACAATGAAAATCACGTTTTTTAATCTTTACCAAACGAATTAAATGCACATGAGTACTCTTAAAAAATAGCAGACGGTTTACATCAATTAATTATTTGTCAATTTTTTTACGCAGTACCCAGAGTTTACGTTAATTCGAGCTTAATGTGCTATTTAAAGACATATTCGTGTCTACAGATAATTAATTATTGTGAGAAATACGTCAGTGCGCTTGACTCCGCTGACTCGACTCGCTCGCCTTATGTAATGATTTCACCGAAGGAAATGACGCGGCCTTACATCTCCGCTCGAAATATTTCTGATTCGTATGTTGTGATCGTTTATTGTTACTTTATAACGACATTTAGTAATTGTTGTTCACGTGTTTAAACAGATTCTGAAAGTTCTTAGCAAAATTTGTAACGAATGTGAGCGCCACGCCCGATTACATCACTCATCTTCGATGTGCCGACGACATCGTAGTCATGGCTGAAACCATGGAGGACCTCATTGTAAGCTCGATGACCGCAGTAGAGCCTTTGAAAAATTTGGTCTTAAAATGAATTTGGAGAAGATGAAGGTCATGGCAAACGGCCATGTAGCACCAACTCTCGTAAAGATCGGAGACTCTACGCTTGAAGTTGTTAGTGACTATTTTTACTTGGGGCAAACTGTCCAGTTAGGTAACTCCAACTTCGACAAAGAGGTCAATCATCGAATCCAACTCGGTTGGGCAGCGTTCAGCGTTTATATTCTTAAAAAATATCTTAAAAATAGAATTAAAATATTCATCGTTTTTATTATAAACAAAATAAATATCATTAGCACATAATTGTCCGGTTCAATTTTCACGAGCAGGATTCTGTAAAGAGTGAGGTCAGAGGTGAACAAGGGCACTTGGAGTTGTTATACGATGATGCTGTATCATGCAATAAAATTAGTTGGAATTACTTCAAAATAATTGAACAACGTTCATTGTGGAGTTTTGTGCCACGTTAGGTGTCACGGTAGGGGCTGTTGTGAGACACTCTTCTCCCAGTATTCACCGTTATAGAATAAGATGTGCTGTTCACTGCGTGTGCTTACTGTTGAGCTCGTGTATACCGGGGCGTGTGACAAGTATGAGAAGATGAAAGACAATTGTAACCTGTTCCTCACCAACCAGTAATGGCGTCTAGGGCAAACATCATATTTGAGCCCTTCGTAAATTTTCTAAGTATCTCTGAAATTAAGCAGTTTGAAATCAAAATAGTTTAAGCGACGTGGGATCGATCCAGTGATCAATCGCCATTACACTAATGCGATGAGCTGCTCCTAGCACAAACTTATGATCTTATTTGAAATGGTTAACAGGAAAACTTCGGGATTCATTTAAAAATTTTTTTTATGTTTAAGAATTTGTTAATTTTGCGCTTCCTTTGAATGGCGCCCTGGGCACGTGCCCTACCTGCCCCACCCTAGATTACCAGTGGTAAGGTTGTTATGAGGTCTTGTTCATTTGTATATCCTGGTGCTTGGTGTGGTGATGTCGTGCTATGAGCTCCGCCTCGCGGATGGTGTCGGGCAGCCGCGTGTGCAGTGTCTCGGGCGTCGTCAGCATCAGCGCGCCAGCCACTAGCGCACACGACCCGAACAGCACTGACGGTAACCAATCCACGTAGACGGCCTGCAATATTACGCAAACATGTGACCATCTAAGCAGTAGACAGTAAACTGTGGACAGTAGTCCAAACAGCACAGCAATCATATCACTGATTACATACAGACAAGTTTCTACTCGTACATACTGAGTTGGAACAAACGTGTGTCAGTGAAATAGTTCAGCAGCTAGAATACGGCTGCTTCTCTCAGTTGTACTTCCGTAGTCAAATTAAGCACAGATTCTACCATGTACTAAGGATGGTAATGTACTTAATTTAACAGCTATTGCAAGTGCTATTCCAGAATGCTAGCTTTTGAATCAACAATGTTTCAACTATAGTACTTTTTTGTATTGACTTAGTTCAAATTTTCTGTTGGTAAGTGTGTGTGTGTGTGTGTGTGTATCAAAAGGACAGAAATACGCAATCACTTGCGTTACAGTAAAACTTAATTACAAACAACTACACGCTTACTTAGATATTACAGTGATAATTCTAATGTCCCGTGTGGGAAATTCTTCACAGTTTTTCAATTGTTGGTCTACTTTTTCTAGTGTATGCAATATACTCAAATATAATACTATCACTGTACTTGCCTGATACACTACGAATTTATTTAGAGGTCGAATTTATCAAAACTGTAGCCAATACTTGGCGGTTAAAAAATCTTGTCAGATATTTCTTAAGAATAATCATCGACAGTCTCAATTTTAATAGTATCACGAATATGTTGTTTTTATAATTTTTAACGTTATTCAGGGGCCACATAACACACCCAAACCGCCTGACCATTTATGAAGAGACCTGGATCTATGGCAGGGTCTTTGTTAGTTTGCAAATGACGTTTGATTCGTTTGTCAAGTGGTCCTCGCACTTCTAACCCCTACAGTCGTTAAATCTTACCAAAAGAGGCATCTGAGGAGCGACGATAGAACCGACCCGGCCCACCATGGAGCAGAAGCCGAGTAGTGAGTGTCGCGCGTGCGTCGGGAACAGCTCCGACGTGTACATGTAAATACCACTGAAGGATTGCGTGATGGCCACCTTCCCCGTTAAGTACAGTAGCGTTGTCAGCCACGAGATGGCTGGAAATACAACATATTTGTGATCTTAAAGCATCACCAAAGCAAACGCCATACTATCCGTATTTGTTCTCATTATTTTATGTTTGTCAGAGAAATAAATTGCTGTAGAATGGCAAGACCTAAAGACCTAAATACTTTTCCCGTGAAATATAATAAAACAGAGTTTTAATACAATAACAAATTTAACGAATGAAAGTATAATAATAATAAAGTAAAAGAACTTACAATGAGGTACAAAAGCAATCGCAACACAAGCGAGACCGCAAACTGTAAACGCGACCAGCAGAGTCCGCTTCCTCCCGACGCGGTCGAGGACAAGCGCGTTCGTCACCACAGCTATCACCTCGACGCTCACCACTAACATGTAGTTCGTGTACTTATCACCGGCCAGAGACACCGAGTTAATGGCTAGACCGTAAAATACGAAAGTACAGGTAATCCACCACCACGAACAAATCGCTAATCGTGTCATTATTATCGGAGATTTGAACACTTGCAACCACAGTCCCTGTTCTTCTTTCGTTTCTTTCTTGTGTTCCGTTGGTTTTGTTTTCTCTTCTGTCAACTGTTGCATCGTTTCCTCTGACAGCGTTACGTTATTCATCTTGGCTGCTTTCATTATGATCTCGACAGCTTCTTCTTTCCGACCCTTGGAGAGTAACCACCTGATGCTCTCAGGAAGAAAATATATGTACAGAAGGAAGAGCAAAGAAGGTGGGTATACTACTAAAATAAAGGTGCGCCAGTACTGGAAGGTTTTGGCGAGAAGCGCAAAGCTAAGACCGCCCAGAACTAACATAATTCCAAGGAAAGCGGTGGTGAGGACTCGTTTATCTTGTCCTAACAACTCTATCGCTGTAAACAAAAAAGGAAATTATTTGTATTTAGTTTTTAACACGCTTTTATTAGCTTCACTTGTTACTAACTATTCTAATAAAATCTTATATGCAGTTCGGATGACAAAACTATAATTTGGTATCTTGGAGCTGATCTGATGATGAACCCAGGAGGTGGATAGTAGAACTCTTCAGTGGCTACTAGTAAACCCATCGAGTTTGAGCTCATATGATTTGTTTTAACGAGTCCAATCGATTGGGATTGAAAACGAGATGTTATTATAAGTCAAAAAGTAAAAAATAAATATATGTAGTTTAAAAACACGCTTTTATCGCGCACTAAAATTGTAAAATACTTAAATTGACTTTTATTAGTTACTATATAAGTACCTATGCGTTTTACTCTTGCCAATATTTTAACTTCATTTTAGAGAAAACGCAAAAATACTTCTTTTTTTAAATAATATATGGTAGATGATAGATTCCTTCGTTAGTTATTAGTCGGTTCTTTTATATCCAATGATTAATTTTAAAAAATATTTTTCTTATTTTCTAATGCCCTGGCTAGCTATCACCCTCAAGTTGAAAATCTGTCGCCAAACACCAATAGGTGTGTTCCGGCAGCTGCCCTTGAAAGTCAGTTTCCCCACTAGGATTAGCGTATTACCATCTTGGGCTACATCGTCCCTTAACATCAGGTGAGATTGTGGCTAAATGCTAAATACCTATAAAGAATAATAAATAAAATACAAAGATAGAAAACAAGATTAATGTGCCTTGTTTAGACGTTGCTAATATTTGTTAAGTTTGCCTTCCACATACTACTTACACTACAGACACACATATATACATTACGGGAAATTTGTGGACTTACAGGGTTCATATTTCTAGAGTTTTGAGTAGAACCTGTGGAAGGTCTGACCACGGGAGCACCACTTGCTCATTCTATTCTGTCGCACAGCAGCAATGTTCGCGCTGCTATGTGACACACGAATTAGTTTACACGGTGTTCCAAATCATTTCTCAGTCCTAGACCTATTACCATTAGCCTCAGGGCTAGGCTTTTTTGAGGCTAGTTGTTCTTCTATGAGCTGTAGTGACTACTTAACATCATGCTACATGCCTATTAGCTGTTCTTAATATAAGAAAGTTCTTACTGAGAATGTAAGCGGCGGGGAATGCGCTGGCTCCTGCGACAGTTTCGAGGAATTCTATAATAACGTACATCTCGTAATTGATAGAGAAAGCCTTGAGTGAGCCGACGGCGCCCAACAACGTGCAGCTCAGGATCAAAGCTAGCTTACGTCCCCATCTGCAACCAATACTTACATAGTTACAATCATGTCTAATTACTGCAGTTAGTACTAATACAACATTATATTAAACAAATAATGTTAACAACTCTGTATCTACGTTATTTTTGTGTTTTGCAAGCTCGTAGCCATCCTACGTATGTTCTCGGCGAATTACTCTCACTTCCGCTCTAAATAAAATATTTATGTTGAAAAACTCCTACACATCAATAATCTAATGGCTTCGACTCATGGTTATTTTAACATTCGAAACATTTTAAAAATGTGATATTATTTAACTATAATATATTTTGTAATGTACATTTGTTCTATTGTTATAATATATTTAAATTAATTTAATTGAAAATTGCTAAAAGTGGCAAACAAGCTTACAGCTTGCTTGATGGTAAGCTGCTACCGTAGCCTATGGACGCCTGTAATACCATAGAGATCCCTGGCGCGTTGCCGATCTTGAACCCCCCCCTAACCCAAGGAGATCTGGCAATGCTTATAACCACAGGAATAATACAACACAAGGTTATTTGGCTGCAAACTTTTGTATGGTGAAGGTATTCCACCAGTTGGGCTGCCCTAAGTAAAGACGAATCTCTAAAGAAATTTCTTGTGCCCTACCTCTCTTTGTTCGCCTCTTCCTCAGGAACTCTGGAAGCCCTACTCACCACAGGAACACAATACTAGGTAATTTAGTTACAATCTCCTGTGGAGTGAAGGTATTCCACCCATGAGGCTGCCCTAAATAGAGAAAAATTTCCAAGGAAATTTCTTTGTGTTCTACCTCTAAATAATCGAATATAACTAAAGCTACATACACTCACCGGTCTGATATGTAACCGAATATAGGAAGGGACACCAGCATTCCGATATTGTGAATAGTGCCAACCAAAGTTCTTTTCCACTCCTGACATGCCAAGTTGAACTGCAGGCCAAATGTAAAAATTATCAAATTATACCTTCATTCAAGTACCTACGCGTAACGAAGTCAAACATACGAGTAAATTGAAGTAGAAATAAATGTTAACGTTGTCAAAACTTATGATATTGTTATACCAATCAAAACGATATTAATATTATAAAGAGGTCATAATAAAAGTAGGATGAACAATATTTAAGGAGTGAATAAACATAGTTATTGGGCCTTATTAATATATTGACAGGCTGCGTTAAATATTTACGTATAATTGTGATTCTTGTTCTGCATCGCATGCGCCACGTACCGTTATGATGCACCGCGGGAGTTAGGAGTGAACGTCTTTTGTGATTATTCGATCTTTAAATAAACTTTTTTTTTTACTATTATACGTGCCATAAGTTTTCTCAATCCGTGTCACTATATCTTCTTTCACACCACAACGTTCTCTTATTACACTATTTGTTATTCTGACGATCAATTTCTTATACTGTTTCGGCTATACCTACTGTTATTGTTGTTTTCCAACAACAACTAACATTTCAACAATGTACAAAGTATCGACATTGAAGTCAACATCATGTACATGTGTTTTAACGGGTTTTAAAACTTAAAAAGTTTCTCTGAAAATTTGTTTTTAACCTATTAGATAACAATGTAGAGCAATACTGCAATCACTAGGTTTAGGAAATAACGGTTACGCTTTCATTCCGAACTCGGCCCCGATCGCAGCGGTACTAATAGCGCAGTCTATCGCGTGATGGTAAGCGTTCCAACCGGCAGCCGCTGCGCACCGCCCTGCCTATATACATACTGGATATGAAGCTGCTGATCCCGAAACGCGACGTACATCGGCAAATCAATACGAAATGCATCCAGGGTGGGTGAGGTTGGCTTGCGTGCCTCAAGTCTTAAGATGTTATTAAACCCTTGTAGGTTATGCGAACTGTTAAGTTCATCAGATTTCTTTGATTATATATCTCCACCTGGCGATCTAGATCTGTGTTGACTGATTACTAAATAGATATATGTATGTTTCTTCCCTCCTCCCAGCGGAAAGAAACATGTATATAAGTATAGTTAGTTTAGATTGAATTACGGATAGGGAAATAGCCAGTTCGCGAGTTATTTGCAACTACGGCAACAGTACAAGCCGAGACCCGGCCACTTTGCCAACCTTGGAGCTTGTTGCCTCGCTTTCGTAACTTAAGCGCTGGCCTCCAAACCCGGGTGAAGCTGTAAAGGCCGTCTGAGGCTTCAGGATCCTTATGGCTAACAGTATAGTCAGATCAGAAAACTTTTTACTGTAATTAACTTCCCATAACATAATTCAACTATGCAGACGATCCAGTATTAGTGTTTGACTTTGAATTCACGATAATTTCTTAAAACGATTATTTTTTTAATGAATGAAGATATCGTGATATTTTTTTTATAAGGATCAAGTATCTAAAGAGTAAAACGAAACAAAGTGATCAAAATCTATCGAGTGTTTAGAGCGTGATGCGCAACACAACACGACGGCAAACCTCCATCATTTTATTTACATATTTTATTGAATTTTAACAAATATATTTCAGAATGTAAAGTGGTTTGAACCTATGCACTCATATCTGTTGGTACTCAGTACCCGCCATTCAAGTACACAACTACACAACCACCGACCAGTCTGTTTGTAGTTCTATCATATAAATATATCGGGATCAGAGCCGCGGTCGGCCTAATTCCTTCCCTTTATCTACGAGTATCTCCTACACTACATATTATGACCTAGTACGTTTTATCACTTTTATTAGACATTCTCTTTGTGCTCTCCTCAATCTTGATTCCGTGGGACTAGTTCACTACTCTACAGTCTACACACAATCAAATCAAACATGTTGTGATTAGTTTAAAATAAGTTGGAACAAAATACAACTGGAACACGATACATTACTTTATTATGTAATAGTTTTCCCTCGCCGTTCATTTTATGTTATTTTTTATTGAGAAATAATTAATTTTGATTTCAAGATAAATTGTACGTTTTATATATATGTACATTCTGAACAGATCTGATATTAATCAAGCATTAAACTAACGACAGCCGTCGAGTGTGTCTAACTACTATCGGCATACTGTCCTTGAGAGTCGAGACATCCTCCTAGAACACGTCCGTGTGCTCGATGACCGCTCTTCGTCAAATATTTACTGTTTACCAATTCATTACCATAGTCAAGTACACTCTAACAACTATGCTGAGAGTTACGGTACCACAGCTCTGCTTCTCCCAGTATTATTGTCAGATTACAAACAATTACATGTATTGCAGGGCTTTCCAAACTCTTACAGTTCATGGCGCATGTTTAGTATCTTGCCATATGGTGCGGCACGGCGCTGCACGGCACTGCACGGCGATACACAATGCGGCACCCTACTCGAAATGTATGTACAAGCTCACTAACCCGGCGCAGAAATAAAAACAACTTTTTAGATAACCCCCACAATACGAGGGTCACTTAGTGAAACAATGATGCCTCAGTTGTAGCGTGTACGGAAACCACGTCGATTGACGCGAGTTCGAATCCCTACAATGAGCCTGAGCTTTCAGTGAAGGAAACGATCGTGATGAACCAATAGCTCAGTGATAGAGTATTTTCTAATTCTGGCCTGGCTAGCTACCACTCTCAAGTTGAACATGTCTCACATCATTGTGACAACGCTTTTTCGTATTATAGGCGGTTGCGAAGTCGATCGTCGAACCTGGAGTTAACCGCGTCCATATTAGCCATTAAAGTAGCTTTCTTGCATGTGTTGTGGGCGAGTACCTCAGCCGGGTACCGATAGTTGATTAAAATATGTTTATATTAATTTCGCCATAACCCAACAGTTACTTCACTAGTTTCTGGCCAAAAAGGACGACGCGCTGAGCATCTGTTATAATTTAAGAAGCCCTCTTACAGGACTTGATGGTACTGTTGAAAGTTGCTTTAAGGGAGCTTTTGTTGGAATCTTTATTTGCATGACACTTGATCTCCCTTGACCTTTGATCCACGATACGCAGCCTGCTTCTGATTGATAGCGTCAGCGCATTCGTAATTGAACCAAGAGTGTCCATAGTGATTACTGACAATAACGAACGAAGGCATGTAATATTTCAGTTCAAGAAATATCTAAATTAACTGCAACACCCGCAGGTTGAACAGTAGCGAGCGAGTGTAAAACGCGCGAAGCGAAATCATTGATAAAATTATTTGAACTTTTCTTAAAATTATTTACTCTTTGTTTCGGGTAGACTTCAACTCCGGCCGAGCGCTTACCGACACCTTGCTAGGGTGTAGGGGCAACGAAATATTTTTTGAATGATTTGAATGCAACGTCCTTAACATTGTTTACTCTTCGTTTCGGGTGCACTCCGACTCCGACAGAGCAACTGCATGCTGGTGGGGGGGCCTCCCCCTGCCATACCTGGTGAAACCAATGCTTTGTTGGGTATGCGCACAGCGCAAAGTATACGCGGCCACTATCGTGACCTCTATGAGCTGTTGTTTTAATTATCGTCATATGCTATAATATAATGCTTAAAATATTTACTTAATTCATTGTATCACATTTAATATTTTATACACATTTGTGAATGTTAATTTTAAATGGCATAGACTATTGCTCATCATAATAACTCCTAAAGCAAGGTTACGATGCCCTTGCCCGCGCCCGCGCCCGCACCCGCGCCCGCGCCCGCGCCCTCTCCCCCGGTTTAAACATATCACGTTGCCGAGAACGATGTTCTATCCACAGAGAATAGACGCTTGCACAAACATTTGACAATGAATAAGTTTAACAATAAAATGACTGCGTACAAACATTACCTTCCAAATATTGTGATAGCTGTAATTTCTTATTTACATTTTTAAACGTTTAATTACACATTTATATTATTTAAATGTTTTCGTAGCTATTATTGCGGTTTGTTTAAGACTAGATAAGGTAATCATAAAACAAATCCGTTCTAGTGTTCACATACTGACCAGATTTAAAAGACAAATAAACTGCCACTTGACGCCTACAGAACAATACCTACACGTAGCTATTAGAACGTTAATACAAATTTATACTCACAAGTCTCTGAAATTATTTGTGAAAAAATATCGGTTTTTATATGTTGTTCCATGAACATCATCAGTTCTATTCTCCTTGTCAATCGAATTGTCAATCGAAGCGATGATGGCTCAGTGGTAGCGTGTACGACTTCGCGTCGAGTGACGTGAATTCGAATCCTTGCAATGAGCCTGAGCTTTCGGAGAAGGAAAACATCGTTAGGAAACCGTAGCATGGTGGTAGGGCTTTTTCTAAAGCCCGCCTGGCTAGCTACCACCCTCAAGTTGATAATCTTTCGCCAAACACCAATAGGTGTGTTCCTGCAGCTGCACTTGAGAGCCCGTCTTCCACTAGGTTTAGCGTGTTACCACCATCTTGGGCCACATCGTCACTTAACATCAGGTGCGATTGTGGCCACTAAGCCAAAACCTATACCGATAAAAAGAAAAAAAAATACGAGGTTAAACACGAAATGCATTTGTGCATGCAAAATGTAAAATGTAAAAAAAAAACTATTGAACATCGTGATTTGTGCGTCTACATGTCTTTTATAATAATAAAAGTGAGATATTTAAGCTCCAAGTAACACCTGTCAAATTCGTCGTTATGACAGTTTTTTAAAATAACTTATCGCATCCCCCTATGTACATGCCATGAAACTTATTCTTGTAATATAATTCTGCGGGTCATGTCAATAACTACTTAACATTGCATATTTCCGAGCGGAAACATAATTAAAAATCAGATTAACCTGAGATTTTGTGGTGTACTATCCGCTCCGCTACTGATCTCTATACCGCGGTATAATATGTGACGTCATACTACCACCACCGCGGCTCACGGCAACGAGCGTTGCGACGTGCGCCTACGTTCAGAGCGAGACATCCACCTCTAGCGCACAGTTGTTGACTCGCCGCCATTACATAACTGTTAATCATTGTATATTAATCGCAATATATTAGTTGTACATATTGCCTAGTATTTATTTATCACTTCAACTGACATATTAATGTGGAGGTGTAACCAACGCCCCCACATATTGGTGACCCCGACGTGATCGGATATTGAAAAACCAACGAAGGATTTGTATCATAAGTGATTACCGGCCCAACGTACGTAAGTACATCTTCACTAATCATCTACGGAACGTTCGAGCAAAAGGCGTTGGTCCAAGAGAAATTCGGTGAGCGTTTTGATTTTTTATAACACATGGCTACCAAAAGTGATATCTTGGCTGATGCGTCCGAAGTACTTAGAGTAGGAGTTAGAATACCACCATTTTGGCCAGAAGAACCAGCGTTATGGTTCGCGCAAGTTGAAAGCCAGTTCGTCCTGTCTAAGATCACATCCGACGAGACGAAATTTTATTACTTGGTATCACAGCTCGACCATCGATACGCCGCTGAAGTTAAGGATGTAATAACAAAACCACCAGTAACTGATAAGTACACTAAATTAAAAAGTGAATTAATTAAACGTTTGTCTGCTTCCCAAGAAAAGCGTGTCAAGCAGCTGTTGATGCACGAGGAGCTTGGTGATAGGAAGCCTTCGCAATTTTTGCGCCATCTCCAGAGCCTCGCCGGTCCATCTGTTCCTGAGGAGTTTCTTTCAACAATCTGGTCAAGCCGTCTGCCAACCAACATCCAAACAGTAATTGCATCACAGGTAGATCTAAACCTAGACAAGCTAGCTGATTTAGCGGACAAGGTACATGAGATTGTCCCTTCTACTCCACAAGTAGCCAGCACTTCTAAATCTCATAACTCATCATCGTCACATGAGTATGACGACTTGGTTAGACAGGTTAGCGAGTTGACGAGGCAAGTTTCCAAATTAACAGAACAGGTAGCCAGAGGAGCACGTTCAAATTCACACCACAGGAGAAGACGTAATAACCATTCTCGGTCGCGATCCCGTCCCAGACAGCCTCCTTCAAATCACCCTCATTGCTACTATCATTTTACCTTTGGAGCTAAAGCGCAGAAATGCAAACAGCCGTGTAGTTTTTCCTCGGAAAACTTACAGGGCAGTCGCAAGTAGCGGCGAACGACTGCCCATCTTCAACAGGCCGTCTATTTTTGACAGACCGCACTTCGAAAATGCAATTCCTTATCGACACTGGTTCCGATTTGTGCGTTTTTCCGCGTACAGCTGTTAAGACGTCCTGTACAAAGTCCAAGTTTGACCTCACAGCTGCAAACAACTCAGTCATTCATACATATGGCCTTATACAGCTACAACTCGATTTTGGACTTCGACGTAATTTTAGGTGGCAATTCACAATTGCTGACGTCTCAAAACCCATCATCGGCATAGATTTTTTAGTTTACTACAATTTGCTTGTAGACTGCAAACAACAACGTTTGGTTGATGGAGTTACGTCACTCATTGTAAAAGCGATTAACACCGGTTCTTCTGAATACAGCGAATCTATTAAAACTGTCACAGGAGAATCAGTTTTCCACGAGATTTTACGCGAGTTCCCGGAAATTACAAGGCCAGCAGGTATACAAACTACACATCCTCATAATACACTACACTACATTAGGACATCTCCAGGCCCACCAGTTTTCTGCAAACCTCGACGCCTAGACCCTACTCGCTTGCAAGCAGCAAAGAAGGAATTTGAAGAATTACTCGAAAATGGAGTAGCTCGTCGTTCCGAAAGTCCTTGGTCCTCTGCGTTACACATGGTGCGAAAGAAGGATGACAGTTGGAGACCATGTGGCGATTACCGGGCGCTCAACGCCAGAACTATTCCGGATCGCTACCCAGTTCGTCATCTACATGATTTTTCTTATCAGTTATCTGGATGCTCCATCTTCTCCACCATCGATCTTGTGAAAGCTTACAACCAAATAGCGGTGAATCCGGAGGACATATGTAAAACTGCAATCACGACGCCGTTTGGTTTATATGAGTTTCCATTTATGACCTTCGGACTTAGGAATGCGGCTCAAACCTTTCAAAGATTCTTGGATGAAGTTTTGATAGGACTTGACTCCGCGTATGGATATATTGATGACATCCTGGTTTTTTCGTCTTCGCCAGAACAACATAAGTCCCACTTACGTGAACTTTTCCAGCGTCTCAAAGACTATGGTATTCTAATTAACACCTCGAAATGTTCTCTAGGCCAGTCAGCAGTGACATTCTTAGGATACAAAGTATCGGCTGCAGGTACGAAGCCTTTGGAAACGAAAGTTCAGGCAATACAAGAATATCCCATTCCTAAGACGATCAAAGAACTTCGACGATTCTTAGGGATGCTGAACTTTTATCGTCGTTTCATTCCGAAAGCAGCTCAAATACAAGCTCCTCTTAATAACATCTTTGCGGGATCCAATGTCAAAGGTTCCCATCCAATTATTATGACTACCGAGATGCTTCAAGCTTTCGAGGACTGTAAACATTCTCTATCACGTGCTACACTTCTTGCTCATCCTTGCCCTTCAGCTGCCTTATCAATTTTCACTGATGCATCTGACTCAGCCATTGGAGCCGTACTACAACAGCAAGTAAATGATAGTTGGCAACCACTAGCATTTTACTCGCATAAATTAAATGCAGCCCAGAAAAAGTATAGTCCTTATGATCGCGAGCTCTTGGCAATCTACGAAGCCATCAAATATTTCCGTCACATGGTAGAAGCTCGCTACTTCACAGTATTTACCGATCATAAACCACTGACGTATGCTTTCTCAATGAGTCGCGACAACTGTTCCCCGAGACAGTATCGCTACCTAGATTATATAGCACAGTTCACCACAGATCTAAAGTACATACGTGGACCGGACAATGTTGTAGCTGACGCGCTGTCTCGGGTGGAAGAGATCACTCCTACCATCGATTACGAAGATCTTGCAATATCTCAGATGAATGATCTCGAACTAAAAAAACTTCTCCTAAATGGCTCAGCTCTTAAATTAGAGAAGATTCTAACGGCACATTGCAAAACACCTGTATACTGTGATACTACCGTGCTACCACCTCGCCCGTATCTAACTGCTCCATTTAGAAGACAAGCTTTTGATGTCTTACACAATCTGCATCATCCTGGACGTTCAGCTACAGTACGGCTGGTCAAAGAACGTTTTGTGTGGCCAGGGATTCGTAGAGATTGTAGAGAGTGGTCTAGGCAATGCTTGAAATGCCAACAATCAAAAGTTACCCGACATACCAAATCACCCATTTCCTCTTTCCTTACTCCTTCCTCGAGATTTTCTCACATACATCTCGATATAATAGGTCCATTACCTTTGTCTTCTGATTACAGGTATTGTCTCACCGTCATTGATAGATTCACGCGATGGCCTGAGGCAATTCCACTTAGTGACATCACTGCAGAAACCTGTGCCGCAGCCCTTGTATCTGGCTGGATTTCCAGATTTGGATGTCCTGCCCGGCTCACCACTGATCGCGGACGCCAGTTTACAAGCCAGCTGTTTCAATCCCTTGCTGCTCTGGTTGGTGCGCGTCACTTCTGCACTACTGCTTACCATCCAGCAGCGAATGGTATCATTGAGCGTCTGCATAGACAGCTTAAAGCAGCCATTATGTGCCATACTACTTCACAATGGACTGAAGCTCTTCCATTGGTACTACTCGGCATCCGCAGTGCATGGAAAGAAGATATACAGACCTCATCTGCCGAACTAGTATATGGAGAACCACTTCGCTTGCCGGGTCAGTTTTTATCTGCACGAGATGACTTCACCTCTGATGACATCACCCAGTATGCATCCCGTCTCCGAAGTCATATCCGGAAGCTGACACCCAAACCTACGTCATGGCATTCTTCTTCTCCATTTTATTTTCCACGTGACCTGCAGAGTTCTTCACATGTATTTTTGCGGCAGGATCATGTGCGTGGCTCTTTAGAACCACCTTATGCCGGCCCTTACATGGTTGTTGACAGACAGCCTAAATACTATACTATCGACATTAAAGGCAAGAAAGTAACAGTGACTGTCGATAGGCTCAAACCGGCATACATTGCGAAAGAAGTGTGCAATGAACCAACCTCTCCCTCCAAAAAACAAGCATGTCCTAAATCATCGGCAGTGCCAGAATCAGAATCTCAGGAGAGGAGGACAAGAAGTGGCAGAAGAGTTAGATTCCCTGATTTTTATCGCCCGTAGTCACGGTCTGAGCGGGGGAATGATGTGGTGTACTATCCGCTCCGCTACTGAACTCTATACCGCGGTATAATACGTGACGTCATACTACCACCACCGCGGCTCACGGCAACGAGCGTTGCGACGTGCGCCTACGTTCAGAGCGAGACATCCACCTCTAGCGCACAGTTGTTGACTCGCCGCCATTACATAACTGTTAATCATTGTATATTAATCGCAATATATTAGTTGTACATATTGCCTAGTATTTATTTATCACTTCAACTGACATATTAATGTGGAGGTGTAACCAACGCCCCCACAATTTCATCAACTCAGCCCGGCATTGTTAGGTTAGTCTACTAGTATCGCTTGCTTCCATAGCATTATGTATTACGGTATTTTGCTTTGGGGTTCAGAAGCTAAGATAGACAATATATTCATATTACAAAAGGGGGCAGTTCGAGCAATAAACAACATGAGACCTCGTAAATCACTCACAAACAGGTTCCAGGAGTCTAATATCTTGGCTTTAACCGCTCAATATATTCTTAATAGTTTCATGTATGTTCGTTAACACTTTGACAAGCTAGATTTTTTTAAAGATTAGCACCACAGTTTTAATACTAGAACTAGAGATTAATTACGCGTACCGTGTTTTAGACTTAGTAAGACTAATATTTTAAGTAATATTGTTAGGTTCTATAATAAGCACATAATAAGTACATTTGTATATAGGAGAAATAATAAGATCCTGAAGCACATTACTGATTTGCCAGATGATAAGTTCAAGGACCATGTCAAGCAGGTTTTATTGTGAAAAGGTTATTATAGGGTGGATCATTATGTGAATGATAGTGATGTCGGGAAGTGAAGATGGAAAAAAATAATTAAAACAAAGATAAATCCGATCGAGTTTCTTGCCGGTTCTTCTTGATGATTGGAATGTTTGTCAGAACCGGTAGTAGTATATAGTGTGTAGTGGTAGTAGTATATATATAGTATATTGAATAAAGTATTTTTTGATTTTGATTGAAGAGATAACTTGTAGGGTAAGCAGGGGGAATGGCGCTCATCGGGTAATGCCGCGCACCTCTATAAGTCTATGAAAATGGTGTATATCAACATGCCACCATACGTAAAACGGGGGAGGGGAAAGGCCTCTAACACGTAGGGACGCGCAGGGGCAGTCAGCTCGTGGCAAGCAACGGTAAAGTGTGTTTGTTTGTATTCGGCTGCGCTGAACTAATTTAGTCGTGATCTTTTTTCGGTAAGTTCAGAATGTTGATATTTATGAAATTGTTAATATAGCTTTCCTAAGTACTTAATCATTCTATTTTATGATGAATTATTCAATTTTCAATAATTTATTTTCAATGTTTGTTTAATTTAAAGTTCAATTCAAAACGACCGTTTGGGGTTAATCCGCTCACATGAGCGCCATTACCCCTTAGTGACTTCTTTTTTATTTGTTGTAGAGATTCCCACAAATCGCCAAAGAACAACCGCCAAAGCGTCTTGGAACGAAGAAAACCTTAAATCCACTAAACTGCGATTGAAAATGAGATGTCCAAGAGACAAGACGCAAAACAATATAACATCCCAACCACAGCAGTCACATCTCCATTCAAGCTTTTAATTTTTGCAAAGAAAACCACATCGCAATGATCTCGATTCCTTCTCATAGCTCACATGGAACACAGGCACTAGATGTATCTTTTTATGGACCCCTGAAAGTTGCTTATAGGCAGGAATGAAACAGGCATATGAAGACACATTTGATGTCTAAAATAACTCCATATGATGTAGCGTGTCTTTTCAATCAGGCGTATGCACAAGTTGCAAATATAAGCAAAAGAGAAGCTGGATTTCGAGCCATAGGGATAAACCCTTTAAACCCGAATACTTTTGCTGATCGAGACTTTCTAGCAGCATCTTTCAGGGTACAAGAAGTGGAACAAAACGACCAAAATGTTCAGAACCTTGGAGCTACGCAGACGTGTAATATAGCCTTGTTTTCAGAACATTCTTCCTTTGGCAGGTCCATCAAATGTAAATCTATGTTCCGAAGCTGGTTTGGCAGTCCCTGGTCCTTCTAACCAGGATTTCGTTGATAAACAAAGAGAAAGCTATACCTTTTGCTGTACGACATGTGGGCTGTGGTCTCATGCTACATGTTCTGGTTGGGATTCGGTAGAAGAATACATCTATGATTTATGTGTTCAACGATAAAATCTTATCATTTCTATTTTGTCTTTGTTTACCTATAAAAAGTTTATCGTTGCATACGTTGCAATATTTATTTATTGTATAAGGCTGATCTCAGGTACAAATATTTGATGCCATTTTATGATTATAGAGTGTACTTTAATTTAATACTTTGATCTCATGCTTATTTACTAATAATAATGGATCTTACTTATTATATTACAAAGAAACAACAGGTTTGGACGTCATTACCCCTTCGCCTGAGCGGCATTACCCAATGACAGGGGCAATGACGCTCAAACCTTCTTTTTTTTTAAATGTTTACTACTGCTAATAATTGTAAGATAAATACGATTCCTATTAAAAAATGATTATTTAATAGTTAAGGTTTATGTTAATGTTGTAAATAAAACAAATAATTTAAAAAATATAGTGTGTTTTCCTTAAGTGAACGCCATTCCCCCTGCTTAACCTATGGTTCACACGACCGAGTAGAGCTCTTGTCCGCGTAAATTATTCATCTTTCAGCTTACCTCAGTGACAATAGTGTTATTAGCAGCGTATATCCAATGGTTGCAGTACTGCAGCTCCTCGCTGAAGGAGGTGTCTTCCTGGCAGGGTGGCTGATCGAGGGGGACCCGCCGGGAGCACCTGGCCTCGCGGCCCTCCGGCGGCAAGGCATGAGTCAGCCAACTGGGGCTGTACTCGGTGCTGTTGAGAGCCTCACACTCCGGTACTGCACATCTGAAATTCAAATATAAACATTAATTGTCATTTGAAATGCGTTCAGATAGGTTAATACATTAGAGATATATCCAGATGTTCCTTATAATATAGCTACTCAGCTACTTGGCACGAACTAGAGTCTTCCCGTTTAAATAATTTATTTTCTGTATCATAAAAAAATGTGAATAAATAATATAGCATAATAATAAGCATATTTATAAAGGTGACCATAAAAAACGACATAATTTTACATTTCCGTCTGTTATTTTAAAATTGTTGAATTATTTCATGAATTTTTAAGGTATTTAAAGTCTAATAATTATCGTGGCTTAACTCGTCGTAATGAGGACACTTCAGACATTGACATACAAAAAAAGAATACCAACTTCGATAAGTATATTCAATATGCGTCTTTTCTATCCTAAAATATTTCAAATATAATTGTCACATAATATGGCGAACAGTTTACTAACTGCCTTACTACCTCGACAAACAAACCGTATACACTTTACACGACTCACATCGTCGAGTAGTGAAATTATTAGAATGTATCGATAATACAAACCTCACCACTATACGTTTTGCTATTGAACAAAACATGTTGTACGCGATGTACGCGGTCGCGGTAACTGTTCAGCACTTACGAAACTACAATAGGTACATGATAAAAACAGTGCGCAAGCGCAGTTACTCTCGTGTTAATGACTAGTCTTAGGAGAGCGCACGCACTTGACGTTATATAGGAACCTAAAGTAAACTGTAGATACACCCGGTGACAATTAGTTTACTGGTGATTTTTCCCGCCTAAGGCTTGTCATAAATCATGCGGTAACTGTTAATTGATTAACGACGTCGACTTTCCAGCAGGAAATTAAATATTAACCAATTTTTTTCTCTCTAAGGAATATTGTGTAAATACGTTTACAACTTTGTTTACGTTTACAATGGCAATACCTGTTAACAGGCGAATCGTACGTACTGCTAAGGATAACAGGCATACGGCCCGCTTGATGGTAAGCGGCTACCGCAGCCCATGAACGCCTGCAATACCACAAGGTATCACAAGCGCGTTGCCGACCTTGAACCCCCTACTCCAAGGAGCTCTGGAAACCCTAATCACCACAGAAACAAAACACTAGGTCATTTGACTGCGATCTTCTGTAGGGTGGAGGTATTCCACCAGGCGGGCTGCCCCAAGTAGAGGGAAAACTCCAAAGAAATTTCTCCGTGCCTACCTCTCTTACCTAGACCTAATTTAAATATATGGGTCGGTAACAACGAATATCAATTTCTAGGATACTGAGGCTGTCACGCATTGCGAGTGAGACATTCTAAAGAATAGGGAGAGGAGGAACGGAGTTTTTTTACAAAGAGAACACGCAAACCTTGGTTTTCTTGGAATTGAACTCAATCAAGTTGCTTGTATTCCACCCCACAAAGATACGAGGTCCAAGAACTGCTTAAGGTCAGTAACAAAGTCTACCCGAATTCTCTCTTTTTCGACCCGACTACAAGTGGGCCTACTGCGGGAACATCTTTGAACCGTGCCGTCATCTGAATAGCAATGAATGCAACCAGAGGAATGGGAGCAATGGCAAGGTTTTTTTTTATTATTATAAGTACCTACACATTTACTTAATAAGAACAGGATACTCTGTATCTCTACTGTAATTCGAGCACTCTGATATCTCACATACGCCTGAATGTTCATTGTTAGTTTGCTGTGTATTCCAGCACTAGGTCAAGGTCAAATTCAAAATATATGCATTACAATGATACGTTCTCTAAGCACTATCGCACGTGTGCGCAGCCTATCTAGATAACTTATATTTTGTCATATGTCTTGCAGTTGATTTATTCTAGACTTAGTTTTTCCGATGGCTTCACCTACATAGATATTTGAACGACTCCAATTGCTTATACTTATATAATTTGAACAAGATGTAATCTAATTGTGCAAAAGACAACTTCCGCAATTTAGCAAATTACCTCCTAAAGCGATTGTCCGGTCTGCTTGCCTAAAGTAGTGTACAGTACGGTCATCTTAATGTATTACATTGAAACATAAAACGTAGTAAATTAACAAAGATATTAATTAGTGTGAACTATTGAAATATAATTGTGGTAATTTACAAGTAAATTTAGTACAATTAACGCATGAGCTGACTTACAAATTTCCTTATTGCGAGATATGGCACATTCTCCAAAATTGTGGCGAATTTTGAAATAGTTGAAAAAAAAACATTTCTTTAACAATTATATATTTAAGCTTATTTACCGAATGGTGGACTACCCTACTCTTCGGAATGAAGAAGGCACTGCTGATGGCCTTCTTTTCATGAAGATATTTCTTATTCGGTAATGTAAACCGTCATGGTCATGTGAAATGGTGATATGGTAATGTGATTTTACACATGGTTATTTCTTTATTTATATAGAAATGTGAATGTAGAATATTTTAACTAGATAAATTAGTTTAAATCTGACAGAAAAACTGAATGAGATCTGAAAGATGAAACAGATAAATTTTGTCTGAAACAAAAAATTGATAAAAATTACTAGGTATAAATAAAATCTTAATAATGGAGTCACGGAGAAGGAAGATATTATGATGAACTCCTTCTTTAGAAAGCGAGAACACAGAAAATGGGACAGATTTCATCATATCGACGAAAAGGCAAATATTCAATGATGTTTTGGTGATTAACCTATCAAAACCGGAAACGATCCAAGATACATTGAATTTTAATATTAAAATGAAAATATTTTGACTACAACCGTCACAGTTGTAGTTAAGTCTACCGTAAGTAAAGACCACCGTTCAAACAAGAAAAATAACTCTCTGACTCTACTCTTAAGCTCATGTAGGAGAAGCGTGAATAATTCTGTAATCAACAGGTTATGCGTGTGCGTATAGAGAGCTCAATAAACGGATCTCCGAGTCATTGACAGGCGACGTACGCCAATTTAATATCAATCATATTAAAGGCAGGCTGGATCGTGTCCTAAAAAACAGGAACTTTTGACAGAGAGCTATGTACGTCAATGCAGAAGCCCGTTACTAATCTAGCTAAAGATCCAAAATCTAGGTTAACCAGTATAGGACCCAGCACTAAACCGATGGCATACCGGAGCCTGTGTGAAATTAGTATGACTCTCAAACATTTCAACAAAACTTTAGGAATGACACCTACATATGATATAAAAAACAAGAATAAAAAAACTGGACTAATATTGCCAAGTAAACGTTTGGAGTTTTTGGCGGGATCTTGAACTGTCATGTTTTGGTTTTTATTTTAACTTAGATTCTTTGACCCTATATAATTTGGTTACTGTGCATTCGTGAAGTGGCTTATAAATATAAACTGATAACATGAATTTTAAGGTGTCACAAAAACTCCCTAGATAGTTCTAATAAGGGAGCCACCATATTGTTAGCCACCAAAATAATACGAAGACTTAGACACATTGACACTGGCAAGTGCTTTTTGCGGCGCCAAATAAAGAAGAAGAAGTAGAAGTAGTAAACTTTCTGGCCCTTATTGAAGTTTAATTTTATTTAACACACCAAACTTACAAAAACCTAGGCACTGAACTTATTAGGTACTTAAAGACGATAATTTAAAATACTTTATTTTAGGAAACAAATATTTATCGGATACTTCGTATAGCGATGCTGTTCCGTCACGAGTCCGTTCGAAAAGGTCATCGTTGAACGTCCACAACGGTCAAGTCTGTAGCCTTTTCTTTTTTTATTTTCAAACTGACCAGTGAGGTTTGCTTTGCTTTTAGAAAAACTTTTTTGTTTTACCAATCATAAATTAGTTATGACTGGTTTGACATCTCGGACATTGACAATGTCGTATGCCGGCTCCACACTAACATAGTACATTTGTATGTCCATACTCACGCCGTGAAAATCCGTGAAGGGGTGTGAAGGCGAGTGTGGATGGATTTCATGCCTGTTCGCGCTTCGGTTTCCGTACCGAGTCGGTTTTTATGCCCGCGTCAAAGGGTTTGTGGCCGCGTAACGCGAACAGCGCAAACACTGATCCACATTCATGGGGTCATAGTTCGATTCGTTATAAACTAGGTATGTAACCGTATTGTAATAATGCCATTAAATGTTTAAATTATTCAACATTTATGACATTACCAGATTTGATGTACTTTTGATAATATAACTTTCGATTAAGATAACTTTGGATAATACTTTAACTATTTCTATATTTTGTTTTAGTGTTTAATACAGTATAAAATAATTGTATTTGTATCTTTATTATTTGCTTCAATGATTACTTCGTTACAGAACCTACGAGTAGTAATTATTACATAAAAATCACTAAAGATTTGAGAAAAATGCAGATTGAGCCTTACGAACAACTAAAGTGGGACATGCATTTAACTGTGTGTCCTTGGCAACCAGATAACAACACGTACGACCGTGTGAATAGTGTTGCCAGGTTAACTTTTACTATTTTATTTCCACTTCAGAAGTGCGCCAGTACCAGTACTTACTAGATAACGCTAAGGCGGAAATCTTAGTCTTTACGTGGTTACATGTTTTGTATACGCGAGTTTACATAAGACATCGCAAACAATGGCGTGCTCGGCCATAATTATTGGTCTCGATGTCGCTGTAACTCTATGCTATTAACATAAACACTGGCTATTATAAGGGGGCTCTTTTTGAATTATTGGTTAAATAGACTTTAATAAGGGTCTACATTACTATAGGAAATAAATATCCTGTATGCAATAGTGACTTATATGTTTCTCTAGAGCTTTCTCTAACACAACAAACAGACTCGTCCTCAACACTCGACTTCATATCAATACAATCAAATGTATCTTTATAACTTGTATATAATAAATTAACTTCACGTAAAATAAATATTTCTTATGCACGTGGCATAGCAGATGAATTTACATATTAAAAAAATTGCGAAGTGCGTGTCGGGCCAAGCGCAGTGTAGGGTTACACTTGACTCTAACAAAACATAGTACTTTAAAGCTAAATATTTAGCAAACGGATCATAGAATCGAAAAATGGTTTTCACTGACCTACAATATATTTGAACGCTCTGTATAACGAAACACCACACGATGATATAGACGAGAAAAAAAATTTCTATTTATTATTTTTTACTTTGTCGGCGTGATTAATATCATGTAATTTGGTATAGCTTTCTAGTATTATGAATATCTGAGCTAAGCCGCGGACGGACAGACGGACATACCGAAACTATGACGATTTCTTTTTGATTTCGAAACCCTAAAAAATATCCATATAAATGAAATATACCGACAGATACTGCAATATAAATAAACAAGTATAGAAGTGACTCGACACAAAAATTGATTACACAGTCTTTGCTCTAATTTTCCGAGTCGAGTTTCTGTCTGAAAGCGTCCTCTAACAATGCGGTTATAGTACACTCTCGAATATTCCGAATGATAATTAATACAAATATAGCGTTTAGGTTCTACGAAATAAAATTAATCGATCGATGTGGATGTCGATGCAGATTAACACATACAGTGGACGAACAATACAGTGACCTACGAGTACCTACATGAGCTACATGGAAAAAACATTGATGTTCTTATGTAAAGACTTTTCCCAATTTAAAACATTTACAAATTTGCTATTTATTAGTAATATTATCGCTCGATAGGGAAGGAAACTTAGACAATTCTTAATATTTTCGTAATCCTATCAACACAGACAATTGACTGAGTGACCTTTGTTAGACATGAACCTCTATCTAGTATTCGAATATGTAGAAGCCGTGGACTTTTATTATTATTTATCATGCTCGTTGATATCTTCAGTTATGACAAAATGTAAATTAACCAATGATTAACATCAAACCTAGTATAAGTAGTATAAGTATAGTATTCAAACCTAGTTCAATTATAGTGGCTGTTAGCTGTGCCCGCGGCTCCACTCGCGTAGACTACAGAATGCCGTCGGCGTGGCGCGGCGCAACGCTTATTTCAAACAAATATGCTTATTGTGAGCAATCCTTAGAATATATCGCTATCGCTGCATTTTGTTGTAGATCTTTTAAGATCTACATTTATATGGTACAATATTGTTGTATATCTTTTATAGTTTGCTATTAATATATTATAAAATATATGCTATAACCTGGCCAGATAACATAACGATAAATTTAAAAAAGAACTATGTTAATCGGATAACTAGGAGACCATGCAAAAATAATAAAGTCCAAAGGAGACCAACAAAAATGGTTATTTCTGTTAAAAATAAACCGTATGAAAAGCGTCTTAATTAATTACTTTGGAAGAACTAAGAAAATGAGGTGACCTCATCGAAACTACAAAATATTAAACGGTTATCTACCTACAACGTACCACATATTCAAAACTTGTACACTATGAGTCAAAGTACACATTTAAGTGGACTCTCCATGAAATTATACAAGACTTTATGCAATAGTAACCCCCGAATACACTTCTTATCTAATAAAGTAGGCATGTCCATGTCCATGTGGAGCACTCTTCTAGAGATTGTTATTAGTGCACCATCAGTGGGCTGTTTTAAAAACAGACTCGACAGACATTTACATACTTTGAAAACACAAGTGTAGTGATATACACGTATCAGCTCGCAGAGGTACTAGTGGATAAATTATTATTATTATTATTACGTCATTACGTAAAACTCTACCAGTAATTCCCAAAAAAGGTAGTGATTGTCGTTATAAACAAAATAACCCACAGCAATGACCGTAACCGCATCACTACTTCAATGTTTTTCTAAGTTACACAAACATTTAGCAAGGCCAGCTGATCTGCCAAGCGGAACATCTTCGCGCGCACTCGCTGTCAAGTAAGTATTCAACAAGATTAAGATAACATTATTATAATTATTAGGTGTAATTGAGAGATTTATCTCCAAGGTGAAAATTTAAGTTTAAATTTTAGTGAATTTTAATAATATTATTCCCAACAAAAACATAAATGTGAAAAAGGGTCCAAGTTCTATAGAAACAAAGATAGTCGTTTTACCGATATAAGATATGTCTTAGTATATATATTAGTTGAGATCTGACGGGTGTCAAGTTACATTGCAGTTCCGTTAATTATAGCTGTGGTGACGTACGTTCCTCAACTATTTTACAGAACAATTTATAACTTTCTTTAATATGAGATTAGTAAATTTGCATGTCTAAATGGTCAATAAATTATGATAAAATAATTGACTCCTTTAATTACAAATTAACGTAAATATTGATTAACATTTAAAACTTGTCAAGTTACAAATCTCACATCAAAGAAAGTAACAACTAGCAGCTACTCTATTATTCTTACTATTTCCTTCCGTAGAAATCTTACGTAAATTCTCAATTCATATTCCATGCTGCTTATAAACGAAACAAACTGTATCGAAAAAAATGACTAATATTAGAAAACTAGATGTAAATTAAAATTTATGAACGAACTAGCGCTTTTCCAGCGGCTTCGCTCGCGTCATTACCGAGCTATACCCCATCTTTTTTACTTTCTAACTGAATTGCAAAATATCAATTTTCTTTAAAAATGACGGATTTTATAAAAACAGTAAGATAGGATATATTAGGGAGAGCGAACAAAATATAGGCCGAGTCAGCGACACAACTGTTTTTATTGGTTTCCCCACATCAGCTATATTATTTACCGATACCACAAAAACATTCATCGTTCCTTCCTTAGTGCTCACCTACATTGTAAATGGAACCCGCATGTAAATTTTCACGGTCCTAGCTCAGTAGTTTGAAATGCGCGTTGATCGATCAGTCAGTCATTTCTTACTTTACATATGTTATAGGCAATGAATGAAATGCCGGCATTCTATGGAATGCCTAAGAGTACCCGACAATGTATAGAATGCAAAATACCAACGATGCTCGGTTAGGTTATGTTGGACTTGCGAACAAATATTAGCGAGCCGGCCGCGGCGGCTACGGTCTGAATAGAATGCGTATAGGAAATGTTATAAATGGCGTACAATACATCAGTTCTTACAAGTCTGGTTGTCACACCGCTAGGCCAATTCGACGACGAATATAAATCAGGACTTGCAGTAACCGTGTATATTCTATGTCAAACAATCGCAGGCTAAAACGTGTAGATGTATGCGTGTATTTCATGTCTCAATCACATGAAAGTTTGAGATCACGCCAAAAACTCCCACGTCGAAACGAATATTCGATGATGGATATGTATTTCATATTTTGCCGGTTTCTCATTTTTAGATTTCTATAGAATGCCTAGGCAATGTATGAATCATTTCATACACTACATACACTAGTCAGGCATTCTATAGAATGCCGGGAGTCTATACATTTCCTATAACATATTATATAGAAATGGACTACAATGACTTGAAGTATCAAGTCAATGCCAAAAACTTATCTTTACGACAACGATTTAATGCTGAAGTTACTATGTATGAGGTCACTTCAAAGAAGCTATAGCTATATGAACACAGAAAACGCATGACCTTACAGCAACTGTATAATTTGAAAAGTACAAATAAATTATAAATGATAAAAAGTATAATTATTTGCTATTGTATAAAGACATATTATAATATGAATTTCACTGAAATTCTGTTATTCAGAATTTTCCATTTATTGTTTTACTTACTAAATTCTAAATTTTATGTAGTTCTATTTTAAACTAGCTGTGCCTGCGGCTCCGCTCGCGTGGACTAGCAAAAAAGGTTTTTTATATTTTTTATGTTTCTAAAATAAAAGCAGCCTAACTTATGCCTTATAGCATCACCTATCTGCCAGTGAAAGTCCTGTCAAAATCGATCCAACCGTTACGGAGATTACCCGAAACAAATAGACAAACACACAAAATAAAAATAAAAATGTTATAGGTATCGTGTATAATTTCTTATGCTTTTAGTAAAAACATGTTATTTTTACATTACAAACAGACACTTCAATTTTATTATATGTAGGTATATAGATTATTGTAAATAAATAATAACTTAAAGGACAATGCTAGTTGTAAGTAAATGTCTATGACATAATTTACAGGAAATAGAAGTGAAGTTGTGTTCGTTATTTTCCTCGCATAGTAGTTACTAGTGTGCACTGTGCTCTGTGTGCTGTGCATCCGACGTGCGACGCCGACGACGTGCCAGTGGACGCGGATAAACTAACGAATGACAATTATGTCGTAATGAGGAAGTATCAGTCATTTCGGCTTCACTAGAGCAGCTCGACGCGAAGAGACGTGGCGCGCCGCCCGCAGAGCTTAATGTATTATCTCCGGGAAGCAAGAGACAAGCAAGGATAAGGCGTACGGCGTTCCTTAGAAGCAGGCTTACTCGTAGAGGTCAAGCGGAAGATAAACTACGAACGTAGGTATGCGAACTGAATTTATGTTTTCATTACCAAGTCTCTCAAGTTTCATATCCCTTTACCAAAATACCAAATACTTATATAATTATTTGGTTGTATAAGTGAATCGACGCAACGCGACGTGAAAACGCTTGTTACGAAATCTTGGGATTCTCTATATCCGTTCCTCCTTACATGTGTCTTTGAAATGTTAAGCCATGAAATATGGATAATTGATTTATTATTAAAATATATATATTTGTCTTCATAATATAAAGAAGTGGAACTGTTAATTAAAGTGCCAAGATAATATTTGCTCGGATGTATCATGTACGAATACCTATGTACCTGTATGATGAAAACCTATTAACTTGCCTAAGTTACAGGCAATTTATAGAATGTCGTCATTCTATAGAATGCCTGAAGCTAGCCGGCAATGTATGAAATGATTCATATTTCCACGTGATATTCGAAACGAATCGGAGATGTATTTCATACTTTGCCTAAATAGCATTTGACATTTGCAACTCCAGTGCAGTCCGATCGAGACCGCACTCATTCGCTGTTGTGTCCCACTTCTACACAGTGTACGATGTCGATCAGCCACGCCCACTCTCAACGTTCGTTCGCATTCGTTCACAGTTCACACTGTTTGTGAGTGGCCTAATATTTTGCTATACAATGTCCTATATCCCACTACTGAACTACGTAATTGTTCTTCTCGCTCTCTACTAGACTGTGGACGGAACTAGCCGCGCGGACCACACGCACTACAGAGATAGAGACTTAGATACGTAGAACAGCTAATTTGATATATTAAATGGCAGTCATACTGTTGTTTGTAGATCTAAATTTAGAGCGAAGAAAATTGCTACATTCAGTTGGTAAAACATTTTCGTAAATATTTACTAATTCGATTCGCCCTACATTATTATAAAAATATACTTATTTTGACACGTGCAATATTAATGTTTAGCAAACAACAACAGGGTCGCATGTCCGTGTCACATACAATATGTTTCATGTGTACTTAAACCAATGAAAACTATGAAAACATGTAACTGATCAGGTCACGTGAGAGAAGTCACCTTAATCTAAATCGTCATTTAACCATTTCAAAGGTTTGTGAAATTCATATGATATTACGATTTCCGGATGACCTTGCTCAGGGCCCAATGCTTATATCAATGAAAATTTTGTCAACTACCTGCCAAAATAACATAAGTAGGTACATTTGAAATACATTACTTAAAATTCGTCAGTTATTTATTTTCTGATTAATAACAATTATATTAATAATTTCACACTTACTCAATATATCTCTAATCTAGATGATATTACTGTAGGTAAACTCAAACATACAAAATTCTACTTATTACAATTTGGCAATAAACTAATGATTTTTTTCGTATGCATTACCGTTACTTTAAGCCACCTGCCATATGAGACTGGATTTGCGGTTTAAACAACAGCAGTCTTTGTCCCTGGGTGAAGAACACTCTGTTCAGTACACCGAGCTTTTGGACGCCAGCTTGAACTTGTCTTCTAATTGACTACGGTGTAGAGAATGCAATCGAATGCAAATTTGCAGTATTTACATTCGCGCTAACTGGCGCTACCCGCGACATCTCGGGGAAACGACGGTTGTCTCTACCCCAAGTATTAAGTAAGCACCGATAACCCAAGAGTAACTGAAGTACTTACAAGACGTCGATGGAGAAGTCGACACCCAAAATCCCAATACTCTTCGAGATGGTAAGAGGTGTGTCATGGAATTTTATTGTGGGACCATAGTAAATAGAATTTTCTTAGCAGTGAACGCGCCTACCCACTGTTCACATTATTACTATGATTTGTTGTCTGTAATATTATATTATGTAGGATACACTGAGATGTCTGTTCACTGTGGTACGACCATGTGTGGGCGTGTACCCGTAACTAAAGCACCACTGAAACCAAGTTTGTACGTCGAGAGATATAGTATTGTAGTACATAGATACATACCAAACAGAAATAAAACGAATGTACGAGTAAGTTTTGAATGCTATTGACCCAGTTGGTGATCCCATTGAAGCCTTGAACGTTTAAAGAATATTCAACAAGTGTTCGAGGAGATAACGCAACACGTGTCAAATTATTGATTGCCTATTTAAATGTTAAGGTGAGATTGGTAAATATGAGTATCAAGTAAATTGTATGATTATCTTGCATTTGCAATCTTCATTTTAAATTCACGTTAGTACGTACTTTCTCTAGCGACTTCGGGCGTTATTTTTTAATCTTTATTTAACCCTCTTTAAGATCTCAAATAAGTCTTTGTGCTCTAAATTCTCCGGGCTATTTAAAATTGGTATCGATACAATTGAAGTCTAGGTTCTCACAAGCATTTTAATGAAATTTCAGACTTATTATAGATTGTTTGGAAGCTTGCATTCTTATTGGTGATGCTGAAGTTATGGAAATTTACAACGCATCGGGTAGGCTCGAGTCTGCCTACAGGGAAAATATGCGTTGATGATATTATCGTTATTTAGGGTTATAATACATTAATTTTAAGAATAAAAAATAGCCCTCCACAGCACTTTCGTGCAGTTTCCTAGAAGACACCGCGTCGCGTCGCGTAATTCCTCGTCTATAATAGTTTCCCGAACGTATTCTTAATACCGAATATCTAAGTCTATGACTCCTACAGTGGCTAGGTAATTTATCGCTGTAAGACAATCTATAAATATCAATAAAAATGGATGTTTGTACGTATGTTCCCTATGGACTCTAAAACGGGTGGAGCGATTTTGATGTTTTAAGAAAATCTTTATATTCGCTCAGCGGCTGATCCTGTAAAGTTTCGCCGATAGATTTCGATCTCTCGGTGGTCGCCATTGTGTTTGGATTGTACTATGGCCGGGGTTTGCTAATGTTTTATATTTTTAATGATAATCAGATGAAATATGTATTATGTAAATAGGTACAAGACGACTGAGCCGCACGCGATCCTCCGTTATTGATGTCATCCTAAATGAAGACATTGGATATAACGTTGGAAATGTGCACTGCGTTAGCCGAGATCTGTTGCCTGCGACAGAGACTCAGCGTCGAGAGTTAGTTATTGTCTTATCCCTGAGCCACGACACGACACGACACGACACGTCACGACACAATCCGCGATGCGTGTTTCTTGTGTTATTATTCGTAGAGCGAAGGTTTTGATTAGACCGAGAGACAAGTAAAATGTTGTAGTTACTCTAAGAAGCACAATGGAACATGTTTACAATATTGATACAATTAAACGTAACATGTTTTATAACAACAAAAATTAAAACATTACAAAGAAGATTCAGATTAAACTGTTCTCACACAACGTAGCTTATTAGCCAACATTATTGATGAAGTTATGGTGACCGTGCAAGTTCATTATGTTTTACTAACCAAAATTGTATCAATATTGTAAACATGTTCCATTGTGCTTCTTAGAGTAACTACAACATTTTACTTGTCTCTCGGTCAAATAAGTTCGTAAACGCATTTTTTTAATATGTAACTACAAATTTACGGTATCCGGATTTTTAATTTTATTTGTGCTAAAGATATTGCTTCTTGCTAAATTTCATTACACTAGGTCCAAGGAAAGTATAGGTATTGATTCCCTTGCTAGTGTCAAATTATGCGGCATAAACGGTCGTGTCTTTTTATTGCATTGACTTAGAAGTTTCACAGCTCCAAGGTATTTCAGAACTGAGTTTTTGATATTAATTTCAACTTGATATTTCCACGCGTTCCTAAGCAAACAGGTTTTGACAGACAGACGGACAATGGAGTGATCATTTAAAGGTTCCTTTTTCCTTTTGAGGTACGGAACTCTCAAATATGTATTTACTTATTCCGGCGCATATTAAAAATAGTTTCGTGAAAAACTTAACTTTACACAAAGTATCATTAACTAACATTAATTGTTGTTGAAGAACATTAAACGTTGAAGTTGTTTAAAAATTAAAAATATAAAGATTAATAACCTGTAAGGAACATCGGCTGCGAGGAACACATAGTTGGTGCCGTAGAGAGCGGCCACACATACCGGCAGTGCGAGGAGCGCGTAGTTCATCAGGTGAAATCGGCGGAACTGTCCCAACTGACCCATCAGTCCCTCGCAGTCCACTCCCACTCCGGTCACCCCGGCAGCGGCACTACCCTCCAGGTTTGCTTTATCATTTATATTCTCTTTTGACGACATTTTACTTTGGCCTTTTAAAATTGTATTATTTTAATTCGCACTTAAGTTTTTATTTTAATAGGCAGATTTAAAGAGAAAATGAAAAAAAATGATTATTTAAAAAAGAGTACAACGATTTAAATTTAAATTGTTTTTTTTTTTTAATTCAAATGGCTGAATTAATTATATGATTTATAAATATACGATTATGGTGTTTTTTTTAGTATAGACTTGTTCGGTAACGCAGTAACACAATAAACAAGATGTGAACAGTCGTACAGTCAGTACAATGCAGCAGTAAGGTGAGAGAGATTGCGTGTGATGCGCCCCGCGCGACTCGCGACCGACTGTGCTGCTACTGATTGTCCGCGCTCCGTGTTGATACCTGACAGCCGATTGCTCGTGCTGCCCGTGCAGCTCGTCCTGCACGTGGACGTACCGGCGCGACAGTGGCAGGTCGGTCACGCGACGAAGGGTAATGTAACGTCTCGTATCATCCGCCGCAAGGCGCCGGCTGCAAGCCACTGTGACCATTGTTAATCATTTCGATATCGGAACGACAAATAGTAACTTGAATCCGTCCACATCCGAAACATTCTACTTCTTTCCCACACAAACACGTAAATAACTTTTATAGTTTATAAAGACCAATCACTGTAATTAGGGTTTCCAACCCCACTATATAATATAGTATCCTTCTATATTAGGCGTCTGACTACTATATTTCTAGAAAAATATGTAGAAGGCAAAACTAATAGGATAAAAAAATAAGCAATATTATTTATTCCAAAATATTTAAGCGTAAAACGGAACGTAGACCGAAGTCTTTATTTGTTTCTGATTTGAATATTTGTCATTATCATAACTGTCTATCAAGCAGTAAAAATATTCCTTAAAATGAAATACATAATGAAATATATATTCGATATAACTATCAACTACTCAACTAAATATTTTAAAACTTTAATGAAATTAGGGCGATTTAAACGCCTCCGTTTGCAGACAGCACTGAATCGGTCGTTGTGGCGATATTTGGAGGAGTCCAGCAGTGGACGTCTTTCGGCTGAAATGATAATGATGAAACACCTACGTTTTGGCGCGCTGTCACCGAGTTTCATAACGTCAGCTAGTCCTCTCACACAACTAGGCCAATCCGACTACGATCACAATCATGAAAATCAGGACTTGCATTAACCGCGCATAATGTAAATATATTCTATCTCGTTCTCTCGTAATCTAAATCCTATAGATGTATATGGTTCTCTTTTTATTGTTTTTTTTATTTAAACTAAATGCATATTCCATATTGTTCGGAAACTCAAGCCTAGATCCGATCAATCGGTAATGGAGCCCTCCTCCCAAGGGGAAGAAACAAGTATGTAGTATAGTTAGTTTAGATCGAATGACAGGGAATTAGCCAGATCGCGACTTCATTGCATACGCAGCAACAGTCCGAGCCGAAGTCCGGCCACTTTGGCACACTCGGAACTAGTTGCCTCGCTTCCGCGGCTGAGTAACTTAAGCGCTCGCCCCCAAGCCCGGTGAAGCTGTAAAAGCCGCAAAGGCTCCAGGGCTTTTTTTTCGACCTGACTATACTGTTAGGTCCCTGGAGCCTTTGCGGCTTTTACAGCTTCACCGGGCTTGGGGCTCCAGGGCCCCTAAAGCTAACAGTATAGTCAATTCGAAAAAAATAAACATATTGTTAAACCGCGTTAAATTGTTTTTTTGGTTTGAGTAATTACGTCTCGTTATATCGTCTTATTATAACATGTTGAATCAACGTCCTGCTCAGTAATTATTTATGTTCACAAAGTTATAGTTTTATTCGCATTTATACCGTAATTCCCTCCTTCCACAGCCCTTTAATGTGCTACTTATGAGAACATTCATTTTTATAGGAAATATTTAGACAATCTTGCACTACGCGGACACTATATTTTCAGTTTATTTTGTCTGACAAACAAATCAAACTAGTTAAGCTGAATAGCAAGTGGGACAGAGCGTAACGATAGATAAAATTTTATATCCTACTGGAACGCTCTGAGCAGTCTCCAGCGACCAGCTCCTCGAGTTCGTTTGTTACAAGTAAGAGTAAAGTTAAACTTGGCAAGGGTTCACGCTCACACACACATATTTGTATTTATTATCTCATTGAGTATATGTATCTAGTACGTATATTATGAATTAACACGTTCACTACATTGTAGTATAGATTCCCCCATAAATGCTAGGAATAATAAGCAGACTAAAGAGCCGCGTACATGTCGTAATGATAGTGCGTTGCAGGGTCTTTAAGACCTTTTGGGACAAAAAGTACTTTCTAGCCGATTTTCCTTAGTTATTATTCGACCAGACTATCTCGAAAGAAATTTTCGGAACTCCAAATCTAGTACATCACTTAGTACATACTACTCTGTCAAAAAAGTGCCGGGAATAGATCAATAATACAAAAATGTTACTTATTCATCCAAATTTGGAACGATACAATTACGCCAACGTATAATCCAATCATCAAAACATTTGTATACGCTTTTTCCGGAATTGAGTTTAGTTCTCGACGCGAATGCTCCTGTATGTTAAGTAATTTGGTTTAGAAAAAAGAAAGAAGTCGGCTGGAGCCATATCTGGTGAATAAGGTGTTTGCTCGAAGATATTAACCAGTAAATCGTTTCGTGAATGTTAGATCGGAATGGAGCCGTTCTAGCATGGCCTCAGCGACTCGTATGCGATTGAGTTTTTGGAGAAAATTCAGGTCTTTTGGGACTAACTGAGCGGCAACATGTTTCATGCCAAAGTGATTATTTGAAATGATACGGTCAACTCGTGAGACACAGAAAGTTCAGCTACTATCTCTCTCATACTTGAATTAGGATTTTCAGCCAATGTTTTCTTCATTTTTGCGTTGTTTATTTTAGATGAAGACGTTGATGGCCTTTAAGGGCGAGCCAATAAATCTTCCAGCATATCTTGATTGCTTTGAACCGTTTTCTACCACTCATAAGAACGTGCTTTTGATAAAGTCGATTCACTGTAAACCTTCTGTAACATTTTCAGTGTCTCCAAATACGAAATTCCATTGAAAATTTAAGACAAAGTCTTTGTGCGATGTTTTTGTCCATTATGAAATTCGCAATAAACACTACATATGATGTAACAAAAACTAGCACTGTATTTAATCAAAATGGCAGATGCAACTCAAAATCGGCGCCAAAATAAACAAGATTTGTGCCAATCTAAACTAATCATCCATTCCCGATACTTTTTGACTGAATGTACGAGTATATCAGATAAAATGCCGTCAACATTACATATTGGAGGGCCAAATAACATAAGTTTATGAGTCTAAAACAAAAATATTACATGACACTTTAAGATCCCGCGAAAAACTTCTACGTGATATTCTAAGCGAATCGGAGATGTATTATTTCACACTTTGCCTAAATATCATTTGACATTTGCAACTCCAGTGCAGTCCGATCGACACCGCACTCATTTGCTGTTGTGTCCCACTCCTATACAGTGTACGGTGTCGATCAGCCACGCCCACTCTGAGCATTCCTTCGTATTCGTTCACAGTTCACACTGTTTGTGAGTGGCCTAATATTGTGCTATACAAAATGTGCTATGTCCCACTACATAATTGTTCTTCTCGCTCTCTGCTAGACTGTGGACGCAACTAACCGCGCGGACCACACGCACTACAAAGATAAAAGAAATGTAGAACAGCTAATTTGTTATATTAAATGGCAGTTTTTTTTTTCGAACTGACTATACTGTTAGCCTTGGGGGCTCTGGAGGCTTTGCGGCTTTTACAGCTTCACCGGGCTTGGGGGCGAACGCGGAAGGCACTCAGCTGCGAAAGCTACACAACAAGCTCCAAGGGTGCCAAAGTGGCCGAACCTCGGCTTGGACTGTTGCCGATCATGCGAAAAAGTCGCGATCTGACTAAATCCCTATCCATAGAAATTCGAGCTAACTAACTGTACAAATATACATGTTCCTGCCTTCTGGGAGGAAGGAAGGAACATGTGTATATGTATTTAGTGATTTGGTAATTTTTGTCTAAAGTAACTAGCCAAAAAAAGAAAAAAAGGTCCCTTACAGAACCTATGTACCTGAGTGGTGTACATGTGTGAAGTGCAGTGTTATGTGTGTGTGTCGATAGCTAGTGAATGCAGTGTCACTGTATCGCGCGAGCGGCTGCTGGCTCAAGGGCTCCATGCCGGAGGAACGGACCTAGGCTTGAGTTGCCGCTGGAGAGGGTGGTCGTGGCGGGTGTGCAGGAGCGAAGTTAACCGTCCGTCCCCTACGGAGGGAACGGTGGTTTCGCGGCCGTGGGCGCAAACACGCTTGACTTGAAGAGACGGAGGGGTATGACGCGTTAGCTACCATGATTTCGTCATCGGGGTCGGTAAATATGTTCCGCGGCCTACGTTTTGCCTTCGGGGCGTCTGGTACTGGGGTATATGTTGCGGCGCATGCTACTAACGTGTTCGGATGGTTTGAAGCTCTGTCGAAATAGCTCTTCGCGAGAGTTTTGATGTAAGATTTGATCGAAGGAAGTTCCATATCTTTATGGAGGTCTTCGTTTCGAACAAACCATGCGGAATTAACTATTTTGCGTAAAAACCGATTTTGCAACGTTTGTAAGGGGCTGAAGTTTGATTTCGCCATATGGGCGAATACTACGCAACTGTCTGTTAAGATCGGTCGGATTAAATGGCAGTCATACTGTTGTTTGTACATCTAAATTTAGAGCGAAGAAAATTGCTACATTCAGTTGGTAAAACATTTTCGTAAATATTTACTAATTCGATTCGCCCTACATTATTATAAAAATGTACTTATTATGACACGTGCAATATTAATGTTTAGCAAACAACAACAGGGTCGCATGTCCGTGTCACATACAATATGTTTCATGTGTACTTAAACCAATGAAAACTATGAAAGCATGTAAGTCACCTTAATCTAAAACGTCATTTAACCATTTCAAAGGTTTGTGGAATGTGGAGGAAACGCACGATATTAATAAATTATATTTTTAATATCATAAAGATATATATAATTAAATAATTTTAATCTAAAATAAGTGATATCATTGTAATTTTTAATAAGAAAAATATAAATTCTACATTTAAAACATTAAACAGGTTTTTGTTTCGTTGATTTGTGCATTTTTATGTTTCGCTCGGATTTCCGATGTGTATACATGCTAAAGTATTGTTATACAGATGTAAACTTTGTAATAGGACCGATTCTAACAATTATTTCACTAATTGGAGGCTGCATAAGTTCGAGCTAATGATTGTAGGCTGTTTTATTGTTATTAACGTGTACGAAATCGCGAGTGGTCACTAAATCATATATAATTCTTCCTTTAATGAGTTATGTTCCTTGCGCCGAGTGAAACTCTAGTATTTTTACCAGCACACAGCGTAACAGGCACACGCTGGTCGTTGTTTCGGTCTTTTTTACTTATTGTATATTATTAAAATGTACAAGAATAACGGCCGTCCGCGTCGCTGAGAGAGACCAGTTTCTCTAGACAACCGTCGCTGTCATATCTCAAGGAGACCTCTAACCGACGACAAAGGCAAATTAATCACGTTCAACGAAATATTGATTGTATTTCATGACATAAATTAGTATTTGTAATTGGATTTTCAAGTACAGTTATTAACATGTGACCTATAAAATGTTTAACAATGAATGAAATACTGTAAACAATGTTTGTGGCGCCACAGCAGCGCCAAGCGCCAGTACGTCTTGCGAGCGCTGGCACACGTACTCGTACCTGAACAACTCAACGCTATCGCTTTCTAGTAAACCAATAACTGTTCAAACGCAATTAATTTTTAATATAAAATCTAAACTTTACGCATTCATATTCCATAGAAAGTTGTCGTTACCTATTTCATATTATTCATGCTAAGATTAGCTAGAAAAAATACATCATGTCGTAATCCTGGCCTTGTAAAAAAACGAATGCGGAGAATTTTATGTCAAATAGTTATTTAGTTCGAATGATAGGGAATTAGCCAGATCGCGATTTCTTTGCATACGCGCAACAGTCCGAGCCGAGGTCCGGCCACTTTGGCACCCACGGAATTGTTGCAACGCTTTCGCGGCTGAGTGCCTTAAGCGCTCGCCCCCAAGCTCGGTGAAGCTGTAAAAGCAGCAAAGGCTCCAGGGTCCCTAAGACTAACAATATAGTCAGTTCGAAAAAAAAGTAGGTTCAATAAATGATATTATTTGAAAGCACAAACTGTCATTACTGTAAATGAATGAATGAACCCACGTAGTTCGCATGAGGCGAAACGAAGCGATACCGTGCGACAAGCAATCATTAAACCATTAAAAGTTTTTTTTTTAATTTCACTTGCGTAATCTCACAATATTGCTATCTAATAAATATGATATAACATTAACCTTAGAAAAATATTAATTTATAATTACAAATATTAACATTTGAAATACTGGTGTGGCGGTATCACGGCCAGCCCGATCTACACTTAACACATTTAAGGTGGTATTAAGGGTTTCATTTGATTAAACTGACACCCCTCATCGCGCATTTAAGCAGAAACTAGCCACTGTTTCAGAAGGGTAAGGCAGCCAGGCAGGCGAGCCCTTTATAATGGATGAGGCGAGTGTAATATGTCTTTAAAAGTACAAAAACTGACCTGTGAGGTACATCAGCAGCTAGGAAGATATAGGTGGTATGAAGCAAGCCAACTTGGAAAGCTGCTATGGCGACCAGTAAATAGTTCTGCAGGTGGAATCGGCCGCCCTCCCCTAGCTGCTTCAGCACGCCCTCCGCGTCCACTCCACATGACAACTCACACTTATCTTTCTTCGCGTGACCCATTCTCCAGGCAGCTCCGTTATATCACTGTACAGTATTTTCACGAGTTAAATCCATGGTAATGTAGACACGCCATATTTAAAAGGGTGCCAAAATGTAAAAACAAGTGACAGATATATGAAATAAACTTTAAGGTCAAAGAGTTCCCTTTTCAAATATCGTAATTAGTTTTTAAATATTCATAATCTAAGTGGACAGTTCTGGAAATTTCATTACGCCCCATGTATAATAATTAAATGAAGAAACAAGAAACTAAATTATTTAAAAAAAAAATTAACAAATATGTACATTTCTCTGGGAAATACTTTCAGAAGAGTTTTCTCACGATGCAGCTGACGACCTCTTTAGTTTATACCGAGTAAATCCTCAAATTATAAAAACAAATAGCAAAAATTAATCATTTTTATAAAATCTGGTACCAAAGGTACTACAATACCTTTTATAAAAGATTTTTTTAAATTTATTTTTTTATTAAATTTATTAAATTTATTTATTAAATTTTAGATATTTATAAAAGATAATACAAGTCATTATTTTAAATATACAGAATCTTACACATAGAAACTGTGTGTGTGTGTACTGTCTGTATTCACGTGACAAGTGTTATAATTTATAACGTAACAAAAAAAATAACTACAAAAATGTTATCCCGCGTGACAACAACATGATGAAGTTAGCCATCAACGATAATAATGTTAAATCATTTACTGACCTTTTCTATTATGTAAAAGTAAATTTAACTATGTATAAATAAACAATATTTCAATGTAATTATTCTTATATACAATAAAAGTCACGCTTCCGTGACATGATGCGCGCGCAGTTCTAAATTTTACCTGACAACTAAACAATTCTAAAATAATTATAATAATTACTTCAGTCCATTCATTGATGACTGGCGCTTAGCGCAACAGTTACCTCAGCGAAGGACCTAAAGCGGCACAACTCTACATAGTAGTGTCGTTTGGATACGAAACTCTTGGAATATGGGGTCCAAGTGCACTCGAGTGCACGTATCTTTTTTAAGAAAGTCACAAAATGTTTGATCTATTCGTCTCAGGAGCAGAGGGCTGGCCAATACGCCTGTTAACGAACAAGAGGCGCGGGCGAGGTACGCGGGTGATCCGATCTAGCCATATTATTAGCCATAAGGACCCGAAGCCTGTGACGGTTTTTACAGCTTCACCGGGCTTGGGGGCGAGCGCTTAAGCCGCAAAATCGTGGCAACAAACTCAAGGGTGCAACAGTGGCTTAGCCTCGGCTTTGACTGTTGCTAGATATGCAACATTACGATCTATCTAATTCGCTGTCCATAATTCGCATGCGTATATATTTAGTAATCTGTCAATTTTAGACTAACTATCAAAAAAAAAAAGAAAAAAAGGTGCCTTGCAGAATCTACGAGTGTACCTGAATGTTGTGTGAAGTGCAATGTCATGTTTATATGTTGGTAGCCAGTGAATGCAGTGTTAGGGTATCGCGCGAGCGGCTGCTTGGCTCAAGGGCTCCATGCTGGAGGAACGGACCTAGGCTTGAATTCCCGCAGGAGAGGGTGGTCGTAGCGGATGTACGGGAGCAATGTTAACCGCGCGCCTCCTGCGGAGGGAACGGTGGTTTCACAGACGTGGGTACGAGCACGCTTAGTTAATAGGGACGGACGTGTAATACGTGTTGGCTTCCTCGATTTCATTCCGCTAAAATGTTCCGTGGTCGGAGTTTTGCCTTCGGGGTGTTTGGGAGGATACCACTAACGTGTCCGGGTGATTCGACGCTCCATAGAAATAGGATTTCGCGAGGAATTTAACGAATGATTTGATCGCAAGAAGTACCATGTCTCAGGAAGAAGGAAGAACCAACCAAGAGCAAATTTTTTACGTGTGGTAAAAGTACGATTTAGACATATGAGCGATTGCGGCGCAACTATACGTTAGGATCGTACGGACACATGTCTTATATAGTGTAAGCTTATGTTTCAGGGAAATTTTGCTAACCGAGCATAGCAAGGGATGCAAGCGGCCCAGGACCATGGCGGCCTTATTCCGGACTATAAGGAGATGTGCATTGACGTTAAACCTATTGTCGAGTGTCACACCCAGATATTTAGTCTGAGAGGCCCAGGGGATTGGGATACTGAAAATTTCTCAGCGTACGCGAGCGAGGTGTACCTCTACCTGGCTCTGGTGGTTATTAAAGTAATACTATATAATTATTGTTATTTAATATATTTTATATCATCAAGTAATCGATCATATTTTATAGTTGTTTTAAAAAAATCCCGTCTTCTATAATAACAAAATTATAATTATATAAATTAAAAAAAAACATAACCATTTTAATATCGGATAATAACTTCGGTTATCTAGAATAAATTTCACAGGGTTGTCCGAAATTTGGAATTAATTTATGATGAACATTAACACCATTCAGTATAATTAATTGCAATTATTTAAAAAAAATATTTTAATAGTTGTTATTTACCGTTATGTAGAGGTAGGTCCGTGTAGCTCTGCGCCGGCCGCGGTCACCGGCTGCTATGCAAATGCAGACCGTCGCGTCGCGTCGCGCCAGGTCCCGCACTTGCCGAGCGCGTGAAGCACGGGGGTGCTACGCTCTACACCGCGCTCAGCGAGGTAGCATGGTGCATGGCGCGCCGCTGGCGAGCATTCGAAAGCTATTGGGTCAGGGTTGTCACACTTGCCGCCTGACGGCTGTCCGGCCTCGTGCCGCACCGCTCCCCACTCGGACTCAGACAATTCAACCGTATTATTATTGAACTTGTTTATCAATTTGTTTTTTCTTCTCGTGTACAAATTGCAATCGTGAAATAAGGTTACACAATCGATTTAGTAAGTAAATAGCGTAGGAACATAATACACGTTGGTAATCGTTAATGTTTGCAAATGTTAATGAGCGTGAACGTGTGGAGATCGAGGTAGAGAATGTCGTGACACACTTTGTTCAGTGTTTAATCCCTACTCCTGTTTATGTTGGGTTTGCGACTGACCGCTTACATCCGCCACTGAACTGACGGGACTGTCAGTTATACCGGAGAGTTGCGGTCCAGCATATCCCTACTGGTAAAACCGGCCAAACGGCCAAACGGCTGTTTTTCAATTATTACTTCTATTTATTTTTTTTCAAATTGACTACCCTGTTAACCTTAAGGGCCCTGGAGCCATTAGAGACTTTGACAGCAAATCATTACGCTCGCGAGGGTTCATCCGCTAACACCAAAAATAGAAGTCTTTATGCGGTCCGCGCTAACTAACCTCTGAAGTACTTGGGACTATTCCTAATCGTGGCACAATCTTCACGCAGACCACCAACGGGAAGCTGGACGTTCCAAGAGAACGATAAGTGGATTTTTCAGAGCTTTTGCTAGCTTGGCATACACTAAACACTGAAAGGGTGTGTGTAATCAAAAAATATCGGTCCTTCGGAAAATCCCGAGCCCAAAGTTGATCGCATCATCAACACTCGTCGATCCTTGCTTTCGCCGCGGCTGTACGCGACTCTACGCGCTTTATGTTACTAGCAACATCAAGTTAGCTAGAGATTTCGGGATCGAATCATTTGGATATATAAGTGAGCCGTGTCGCGAGTCGCGGCATTTCTAAATTCGAAAGCGAAGTGGAAACAATAAGCGAAATAAAAGAAGAACTAAAAGAGGAACATACGGACTTATTCTGTGAGTACATACAAGTTGATTCTGCAAGTACGTTCGGTGAGCGATTTGTGAATTTGTTTTCTTTTATTTTAAATGGTATTTTTTTTGAGTACGAATAAATTGTTTTCGTGAAACACTTTTACTACCCATGGGCGTAACAATATTATAATATTAGGTCCTTACATATGAAAATGGCGTTGTTGAACTGGCCACTTTGGTCTCAAATATCTGGCGTTTGGATAGGAATTCCAAATTCAAATTTATTTCAAATATAAGCTTGTGTTTTTCTGTTTCGAATTTAGTGATTCGTTTGTTTTCACACCGTTTGATTTTAATTTGACATCGTTCTTTTCACAAAATGAAAAACTTAAAATATCACGGTATTTACAAATATGAGTTCCACCGTGGCATCAGCACTACAGAAACAGCTCGAAGGATTAATTATGTGTATGGGAAAGCTACTGAAAAAAAAAGCACGGTACGTTTTTGTTTCTGGAGATTTTGACCTATGAAACAAACCTCGTGCGGCCGCGGTATCTGGGTTGATAATAAAGGTGAATGATAATAAAGAATTAAAGGTGATCGTGGAAGCAGATCCATCGCAAACCACGACAGAGTTGGCGGGAGTGATAAAACAAATTTTAATTCATTTGAAACAAATTGGAAAAGTGAAAAGCTCGAGAAATGAGTAACTCTGAATTAACTGAAGCACACCAACGATCACACATTGAGTGCTGCGTTACATTACTCAACCGTCACTATAACGAGGGAATTTTGAATCGTATTGTTACTTGTTAATTATGCTGATTAATTAATTAATAAGATATTTCTGTACTTTATCCATATGTACTAAATAATAATAATAATGTATAAATTCATTATAATGCGTGAAATAAAAGGCTTTTTATTTATTTATTATTGTTACTTTTAAAGAAAAATGGATCATTTACGACAATCGGAAACGCTCATCACAGTGCTTGTACACGGGAGAATCGGCAAAATCCTGTCCCAAGACGTTTACTTAGAAAAAGGAACTGGTGAGTGTTTGGTGGACCAGTGCTGGTTTCATACACTACAGCTGCCTAAGATCTGGCCAGACGATAACGGCAGATCTGTATTGTCAACAATTGCAAACCATGATGGAAAACCTAGTCCTTAAACAACCGAGACTGGGCAATCTCTCTAGCCCACTGCTGCTTCAGGACAACGCTAGACCTACCTTCCTGCTTAGAACGCTAGACTTCACGACAGACGGTCGCTAAATTAGAGGAACTGCGATTGGAATGTCTCCGACACCCACCATACTCCCCGGACCTTGTTTCAACAGATTACCACTTTTTTCGGAATATGGACAATTTCTTGCACTGAAAAAAATTCAATTCTGATGAGCCTATCCAAACCGCCTTAAAAAATTTATTGATTTTGATTGGATTAAGTGTATTTATGTAAACACTAACTTTGCCCCGCGGTTTCTCCCGCGTATAATTTAAAAGAAATCGCTGATTGAAGATTTATAATACTTCAGTATAGACAATATTTTTATCGGGCGGCCAGGGTTATGCGTCACAACTCACGCGGCTCGTTCGCGCCACTACAGCTATAGTCATAGACCCGAGCCGAGTGTTGAAATATTTCAATTTTACATTATCTGTAAAACAATTCGTCCAAATAACATGCTATATAGAGCAAAGTTTATTTAAATAAAATTATCTTGATCAAGAAGTAATTTTCGTTCATAAGGATTAATATTTCATGCTCAATAATAACAACTCACTTTTCAATTTTCAATAAAACTTTGTCACAAAATACCTTATTGTGGCTTATTTATAAGAGATAGGCATATAGTATCGCGGACTATTTTTAGATGTAGGTACTAAGGAGCAATATTTTTATCAGGAGACGCAACATGTATATGGTGGTTATGCTAGAAGTACTGTAGTGTACCGGCGCGATCGCGTGACTCGGCTGATCGGCGCGGCACGCGGGTTGTCCTTATGTGTTCATATCATTTAAATTTAAAACTTCTGTTTCATACCCACATTAATTCTTATCTCTTCATTCTTCTTTCCTTCATTATTATCCAACTATTATTAGTGACTTTATAAAGTTACATTCCTTGATTATATATTTTAATGAATTAACTTATTCACATAAACAATTGTTACTATACAAAACATTCAAGATACCTGCGCAGGCGGCTGCGGCCAGGCGCTTGTTAAGCCGTCGCGTCGCGAGTCTGAAACTCTCTCCGTGGTTACTACCATAATAAGATTTATTCTTTAAGAAAGCCGCTGTAATATAATCGCGCCTGCGCCTGCTACTTGCCATGCCCGTTGCACGTACTTATATTAAAATAGCACTACATGTTATTTGTTTCTTTGCTAATATTAAATGGAAGGCGTTTTGTTGCAGTTTTTGTAACTCGACATATGAGAAGGCCTCTGAACTGACTCTCCTTAACGATGATACCACTATAGTCAGGGAAAAAGTAAGACCTAAATTTGATGTGGGCAATGTACAGCTCGCGAGACCCTCTGGTGGCGCTAGAAGACTGATTTTATAAAGTAAAAAACAGTTGAAAAAGCCAATTTTTATTGATTTAAAATACAAACCATATTCTATGACTACCTTAAAGAAATTTCCTGCTTTTAGCCTTACTGAACTTCTTAACAAATCTATCGTAATTCAGCTTCAATGATAATATCTGCTTCATTCGATAAAACTGCCAAAGCAGACCCATTGCATTTCTTAAATAATTTTTTATCAATATTAATTTTAAAAAGCTCTTCTTGGCTGAGGATATGTATTGCTATTGTCAACAGAATTCGAACGACAATGTTAAATATTTCGGTTTTTTCTTTCAGTTATTTGCTTGTATGTAGTTATTGGAGAAGCCGAGTTGGATTTGACGACTGACCTCTTTCTCGGAATCGGATCTACCTAACTAGACAGTTTGTCATAGGTAAACATAATCATCAATAATTCGAAGCGTTTAATCTATGATCTTTACGGGACTTACATGGACGTTCGACATAATCATTGTCCTTCTTCATTCTAAGACCAACTCGTACAGAGGTTTCACTGAGGTCATTGAGCATTACACGGAGGTCTTCCATGGTCTCAGCCAATACTACTGTCGTCGGCAAACCGAAATTGTGTGATGTATTCGCCGTTTATATTGATGCCTAGTCCTTCTCAGTCCAGAACTTTGAAAATATCTTCCAGTGCAGCAGTGAACAGTTTAGGAGAGATCACATCTGCTTGTCTGATTTCACGATACAACAGTATAGGTTTTGAGTTCTGATCCTGTGGTCATACTAACAGTGACGTTTTCATACAAACACTTCAACACTTCGATGTATCTATAATCAATTTGGCACAGCTGGAGAGAGAATGTTTGCTCTTTGGAATATTTTTAACTTGTTTAAATCACAGAGAAAAGCAAAATTCTCAAAACGTTGACATAAAAAAATATATCTCCAATTCATATTGGTTATAATAGAATACAGTTTCTGGATGAGAATTTTCGAAACGGGAATTCCCGGGAAATCTGACCATACTCGAGACGAGATAAAAGTATCGAGAAGTCGAGATCTCGTTCGAGAAATCTTTTCTTGACTGTGGTTTCATAAAAAGAAAAAACAAGAAATTTAATAGAAAAGGAATTTGAGCATTTTAACTAAAATTTATATAAAGCTTTAATGATAAAAAAGCCAGCCTCGCATACAATGTTTGGACAGTTTTTAGTTATTTAGAAACTGGTCTCTAGTATAAGAAACCGATTAACAGTGATGATGATTTTAAAGCCCTTGCATTTTCAAAGACATATTTCATTAAAACTGTTGTATATGTTAACGATTTTCCATTTAGATCTTGGTTTAAAAATCTCATGTTTAATCTCTATGTTTTTGAGGCTAATAAGCTAATCTACTTTGAAGATGGTCATAGTTTTTATGAATATCTAATTAAAAGACAGATATTGAAAACTGGTAGATTCTTTAGTTGATTATAGTAGATATTATATTATCTTTAGTTATTTTAATTTTTTATTTAATTAAAAGACGGTGGTTATTATTTTTTAGGGTGGAAGCTAATATTTAAATTACTTAAATTTCTAATAAAAATTAGAAATAAAAGTTTAATAGCAAGATACTCAAAGTTTAAAGTAGTTAAAAAATATCTGTAAAATATGTATATATATTTTTAAGAATGATTAATAGATATTATTAGTTATTGAATAATGGTGCCCTGCGACTCCACCCGCGTTCATTACGCAGGAATAACAATAACTTCCTGTGTAAAAAAAGTCATTAAAATTAAATTGTTCTTGGAAATTTATTATGAACAATTGAGCAATCACATGAGCTTCGTATATACATTTCTTAAAAACCGGTCCATCCGTTTTTGTGTTTATTAAATGGTCCGCATTTATTACAACACATTACAAACCGAGACAGACAGACAAAAAAAAATTCGTGATAGTGGTCTTACAATAGGATGCCAATCGGGAAATTTAGAATAAAAAATAGATGTACATACACAAAGAACAATAGATTTATTAATACCGAAGTAAAATTTTATTTTACATTTACTTAATGATGAATTTTATGAAAAATTAAAAAATTCGAAAGCTCGTGAAATTCTCGAGTCTCGAGAAAAAATATAAGCAGGGAAATCAAAAACCCTATTATGGAGTCAATCGTGGTGTTAAAATATCTGTTTCATACCGGCTTTTTGGAGACTATATAGGTTGATCCCTGCCTTCATAATCGGACATCTTTTTCTTTTTGGCTACCCTCTTACTTTTAAATTCTTTTGGTAAGTAGTAACTGCTTTATGATAAATTCCAAACAGAGTATTTTGTTTAGGCACAATCAGAATCGTTGAGTATTGATTGTTCCGTTTTATTTTTTAAGCTTTCGAGGTATTCAACATGGTCATAGTGCAATAATACGGAATTCAATGCATCGATTCTGCTTTATAAAGGCTTAATAGTAAGCTTTAATTTGCCTTTGATTAAAACCCAGAATTTGCGTCTGAATAAAACTAAAAAATGATTTTGCTACCATAATTTAATATGGTACCCACTTTCCGAGCTTTCTTATCTTCCTAATTTGACGTAAATGAATATTGTTTTATCACTGACCTTGAAAGCTGCTCCAAATTCCGACGTGGTTTTAGAAGAATCTGCTGCGACTACGGCTTTCAATTCATCACTATCGACTTTCGTCTCCAGTTGGCTACAGGACCTATTGTCCAGACCAAAATTTCTAAAACGGAAGCGATTAAACCAAAAATGTATGGTTCGTTCACTTGCCGTATCTGGATCGCACACGTCGTTGATATTAATTGCCGTCTGTGCTGCGTTGGTGCCAAGATGGAACTCGTATTCGAAAATAATGCGAGTTTTGATTTTTCGCTGGTCACAGAAACAATAAAAATCGAAAATCGAAAGGCGGAATAACAAATGAACAACTGAGTTTTAAAAAGAGATGTCATAGCTATATTACGAGTATATACTTAATATGAGCTTGGATTTTAAGTAGAATGAAAGATATCGTCTTCACACTAGTCAGTATTAAAAATCGCCAATTTCATAGGTAGAGAGGAGAGGAGACCTATTATCAGTAGGTATGAGTGAGAAATTTATTTTTTATACACTATAAAACGGGAATTAATATTAAACAGTACTGTCTATCAGTCTTGCGAGCTTAACCATGTATGTAAGCAAGGCTTGTGGCCCCACTGTTGAGCCGAGAGGTCACAGGTTCTATCGCCGCCGCGTTCAGGAAGAACTGTTGTGTGATTAACTTGATTAGTAAAACGTCTGTATGTTAACGTCCTCGTCTGTATCTCGTGATACGTGATACCGAGTATGTTATGTTATAACAGCTATTCAGTAAACTCGAGTTTAACTCATTAAAACTACTGCATTTTATATTGTTTTATTTTGATCATAACTTTATACTTACATATTGTAACTATACACTATATCCTAACATAATATTCAAACACGTTGTATATAGAAACTGCTTGAACAGCAGACACTTATCAGTATCCTGAAAGAGCCCGTTATATCTCTCCATCCTCCACTCGCCTCGTATGCATAACATTAGCAAATTATAAACGTAGCAAATACTGTTTCAAATTTAGATATATAGAGACGATATAATAATAACAACCGTAAAACCTAACTTTACAACTACAATACTTTTACAGAATTAACAAAATCAATATTTACATCTTATAAAAGTTTTACTCAATAATGTTATAAATATACATGTTATAATGTTATATATAAACTCATTATAATGTCCAATGTAAACCGAGAACCTATCTGTATTATTTATTACAACTGGACTGGACAGGCGCGAGGCGACTGACGAATTATATTTGTACCTGTTTTATTTTCACTATTTTGCCGTTGTAGTACTTGTAGTTCATAGCGAGTGTCCATAGAAATGAGTTTACAAAACAAAATATTTACAAATAACATATTTCCTTACTCTCCCTCTTTCCTTAAACATTTTAGCACTTACCACTTTATTATCCTACATTATTAGCCTAGAACAAATTAAATATCAAAATTAGATCCTCTGGATACAGTCGATGGCGCTCCGAATAGGCACAACACATAGATGTCATTCGTATGTTACGACGCGGCGCGCCGGAGGCCGATCAACTGATATAATACATTGTAGCCGTGTAAGTTAGTGGTATGTGGTGAAACCGAAGTCGTTGTAGAGGTGTATCAGGCAGTGTCCGAGTCTATGACGTGTGCACCCGCAGGCAGACTGAAGCTGGGCTCGAGGTCCGCGAACGAGTCCGGCAGCCGACGGTGCAGCGTGTCGGGCACCAGCCGCGTCAGAGCCGCACTCACCAGAGGCAGGGACCCAAACAATGCAGTCGGGATCCAAGGCTTATACGCCGCCTGACAGAATAACTATACATAATACGAATATTACAGAACGTAAAACTATTTGCTGTTTTCAATTTAACCTTACAATAGGCTATTTGACAGTGTGATAAATAATATCATATTTATAGATATTAGCATTGATTATGGGATTTAAAAGTGTTTTATATTAATATAACTAGTAAATAATAGACTATTTAACCAAAAAAATCTGAAGAAAAATGTTATTTATTGAGCTTGAGACACGTGATCGAAAACAGACTGAATTGACTGAATCTATAATGACGTCATTCATCCCTTTGTATTGATTGCCGTTCCATTTCGTTCCCTTGTGTTTTGCAATTTTGATATCTCTATTATTATAATATCGAGTAATATTATTGTGATATGTCACGATCATTATTTAGATATTGATCAGTACATAATACATTATACACATTTAATACAAACAATTATTTACGCAATAAAATCCACTTTTGACGCATTTTATTGGACACATACAAATAGTTTTTCCGTTGTTTTGAGGTTGTATTGTATTGAGGTTTTGTGTACGCTGACACTACACACCATTTATGACTCATTTTCTTTGGTAATAATATCAGAAACAGAAGTATACTGCTTGTTATACTTTATTTGTAATAAAAATTTAATAATTATTTACCATAGATCCACCACCACCGAGAGATCTAAATCCATCGTAACATATATTTAACGAAAAAAGACGGTAGTCGCTTACTTAAATAGAACGGTTTGAGGTAGCGAGCACGTGCCCGACGCGGCGCGGCGCGGCTCCACTAACCACGCCGCGTCGCGTCCTACTGAGCCACGCGTGATGGTGTATATATATATAAAAACTACAAAGTCATGCGACCGCTAAATGTTTAAGATTAACTTTTTCTTTACTTTTTTACAATGATTCATGGTCAAGTGGACGCCATTAATTTCAACAGGCAATTGTAAAAAGCTAGGAAATTAAAGCAAAACCGACCGATTGTGAAAATAAAAAGACCAATGTGGCATTGTTGTGCACTAAATGAAATAGTACCAACTTATTATGTAACTTTTTTCATGTTTACACAAAATACGTATAATTTGCGTTGAAATACAATTTTCTAGCCACTTAGACTTTTCATTAAGGAAAAGCTATTTATTGTAGGGAGAATTGATTTTATTTTTATCTTCAGACAAAAACCAACTTTAATTATTTTGAGGAGTTCCCTGGTATATCTTAGAACTCGAAGGTCCGATGCTGATGAAGTTAAAATGGGATCACCCTTGAGGTACTCCCTTTCCAACTAAAAAAGAGTCACCTAAAAGGTTCATAAACAAAGAACTTATGACTCAACATTAATAAAAAAACTCGAATTTAGAGAATCTCTTTTTTTTATCGTTATGGGTTTGGCGTAGTGGCCCCAATCTCACCTGATGTTAAGTGACGATGTGGCCCAACACGCTAAACCTAGTGGAAGACTGGCTCTCAAGTGCAGCTATCGGAATACACCTATTGGTACTTGGCAACAGATTTTCAACTTAAGGGTGGTAGCTAGCCAGGCGGGCATTAGAAAATGCCCGACCACGATGCTACGGTTTCCTCAGGATGTTTTCCTTCACCGAAAGCTCAGGCTCATTGCAGGGATTCGAACTCACGTCAATCGACGCGAAGTCGTACACGCTACCACTAAGCCACCATTGCTTATTTTAGTCGGGTAAAAAATATTTAAAAAATATAATATTGACATTTTGAAATTTAAAAAAAAGAGGGTGTAGTTGAACTAAGCAATAATTAGTAATTTAATGCTTAGTTAGGGAAAAGAATAAATACAAAATTAATCATTTAAATGTCTTTTAGTATGTTGTGCAAAAAGCACGATATTTTTTCTTTAACTACCTGTGCCCGCGGCTTCTTTCGCGTGGGCTAAACACATGGCCGTCTACCGGGTTCAATTGTGAATGTAAACCAACCAGAGACCCACGCAATATATACAAAAAAAATCATCAAAATTGGTTTAGCCGTTCAGGAAGAGTTCACACTTACAGAAGAATTATTATACTCGTATTTATAAAGACAGACACCGTATTTTGTTCGCAAACAAAGTAATTTTGAGCCCAAAACATTAATTTCTATATATGTTAAGGAAATGAAAGGACTTCATTATTATTATTATTAAATAAGAGCTAAGCGTTAGTTAATATACTTAATATGTTACATTTATACTTATTAATTTTACCTCAACAAAAAGTAAAGATGGTAACACGCTAAACCTAGTGGAAGACTGGCTCTCAAGTGCAGCTGTCGGAATACAACTATTGATGCCTGGCGACAAATTTTTAACTTAAGGGTGGTAGCTAGCAGGCGGACATTAGAAAATGCCCTACCACCATGCTATGGTTTCCTCACGATGTTTTCCTTCACCGAAAGCTCAGGCTCGTTGCAGGGATTCGAACTCACGTCAGTCGACGCGAAGTCGTACACGCTACGACGAAGCCATCATTGTTTTTTAATCCGGGTATTTAAAATAAAAAAAAATGTCATTTTGAAATTTTAAAAAAAGAGGGTTTAGTTGGACTAAGCGATAATTAGTAATTTAATGCTTAGTAAGAGAAAAGAATAAATACATAATTAATCATTTAAATGTCTTTTAGCATGTTCTGAAAAAAGCACGTTTTTTTTTTTTTCTTTAACTACCTGTGCACGCGGCATCTTTCGCGTGGACTAAACACACCGACGTCTACCGGTCCAATTGTGAATGTAAACCAACCAGAGACACGCGCAATATATACAAAAATGTCATCAAAATTGCTTTACACGTTTAGGAGGAGTTCACACTTACAGAAGAATTATTATACTTGTATTTATAAAGACAGGCACCGTATTTTGTTCACAAACAAAGTAATTTTGAGCCAAGAACATTAATTTCTATGTATGTTAAGGAAATAAAAGGATTTCATTATTATTATTATTAAACAAGAGCTAAGAGTTAGTTAATATACATAATATATTACATTAAATTTATCCTAATTAACTTTACCTGAACAAAAAGTAATATTTATTAGTACATTTCGGGTAACTGCTATATTTACTTTATGATTAAAATACGAAATTATTATAAACCCCAGATATTTGAGATGAAGGTGGCCAGTTCAACAAAACACCAATTTCATATAAAAGAACCTAATAGTAATTGCTTATTTCAACAAAAAGACTAACAACACAACTACATTTCTAATAAACATTGTTATTACAGGTACTCTAAAACAACAAGCACAGTTTAAAATAACAAAGAATTGATAAAGTTTATAAACACCAGTAAGTTCAAATGAAAGTGTTAGGAATCGTAACGCTCTTCTATCGACCTCAATCATTATCTATATCGTAGCTCAGAAATTGGTTCCCCACTAATGAACAGTACATTTTTATGCACATTCGGCACCTTGCCACAAAGCCAGAAGGGTTACTGCATTCCTGTCTGGCAAAAAATTATGTTTTGCCCTCGAGTGAAACGAGTGAAACCGCGGAGCAGAGCTTGTATTTATATAAAAACTTGATGTGCTTGAAGGTAAAACAGATCAACTTGCAGAGGAGCGTTTATCACGAAAATACTAATAAAGATATAGACATAACACATAAAACAATAGAAGACATATTAACCTATGCGGAGTCGGAGCCGCGAGGAACACGTAGTTAGTGCAGTACGCGCCCGTCAGCAGCACCGGCAACGCCAGCAGCAGCGCCAACCGGGCCTGCCACCGGCCCCATCCCGAGCAGCACTCCTCGCCGGCACCGGCGGACATCCTCTACCCTCGCCCTCTGTCACACCGACGCCGTTTCACAGGACACAAACCCAACTAGCTCTAGATATACTCGACACAATTATGATTTGTTTTGTTTTAAATTTGAAGTATAAAAAAAAAATGCGATACACTGGAGCGACGGCTCTCTCCAGATATAAATATATTATATTGCAATCAGATGTATGAATATTTAAGTTTAATTAGTATGATTGTTTTATAGGAGGGTCATCTAAAGCTGTTCCAAACGTTATATTATAAAACTTGATCTGTATAATCTGTATAAACAATATCTGTTAAATATTTTAGATAAATATTGTTAATAGTGTGAGGGCTGGAGACAAGCGAGTAGCGACAGGGTGACAACGCGATCGCGACCCTCCGTCTCACAGCACGGGAAACACTGGCACAACAGGGGAACAGCGGGGAGCAGCGCAGCGCGGCGGCGTCGGCGCACTGACAGCGAGCACAGGCGGCACAGGTCTGCGTCCGCGCCACTACACTACAGGAACAGATCTACTGTTTCAGTGAAAACACATCGAGATAGGTCGGCTGCCACTGCTGACTGACAGTGGTGACCCCATACCTAAATACATTTTACACTATTCTAAGCTTTATTGTATTACAATAAGGTTTGTATTGACATGTCGCGAGTCGCGTGTCGCCGCGAGTGCTAAGCACGGAAGCTCTACTTCAAGGTGATTGTAGCGCCGAGCGCGGCCGCGCCCGATAAGCACCAAAATAAACATTGGGGTTACACATGTGTCCTGCCGACAACCGACTACCGACTTTTCAATCTCGAACTGATTCTTTTACAAGTTACAACGGCAATTAGTAATCAATTACACCCGAGATATTTAGGCTCACGAGCGATCGAACGAAAGCGACGCAGCGCGGTACTGCATTCTAGCTTTACTAATTAGAAGAAATAAAAAGCTCTTAAAAAGACCTGCTTATACAACAACTACATATGAGAAGAACATCGATAGTTGACCACGTACACGTATATAGACGATGAACTATATGAATATATATGAATAAATGAGTTTGTGACATATCTTATAAATTGATTCCATATTAATTAATTAGTACTGTCGTGTAGCTATCTATTTATGTTGACTGCGGATCCACCACTTTTTAATACAATACAACAGCCTTGTCAGTTGTTTACAGAGTAACGCGCCGAAAACTGGTTGTTTGCTTTTCCGTACCAATTTTCTTAAGGATGAAAAATAAATTTGAAATTGATTAATAGCGACTTATAAACCTTGGACGTCATTGCGTGGTGTTCCACTACTGACTCTTTATCTTGATTTTTTAGAAATTGACCGGGAAATCAACTTTTCATCAAACTATTTAGATTTTTTACTAAAACCTAATATTTTTATCTATATGTCTGGAAATAAGGTATTAATCTAAGGCTGATCCCGACCATTACCTTTTGGTGATGGTATCTTATGTTGTGCTTTAAAAAAAAACTAGCGGATCCGAGAGACGTTGTCCCTCCAGAACGTTGCCTTACCAAAAAAAAAAACGTAGTACTCCTCGACCACAGCGCCATCTACCAGGTCCAACTGTAAATCTAAACCATCCAGAGACTTACGCAAACACAAAAAAAAACAAAATCGGTCCAACCGTTTAGGAGGAGTTCAGTCACGTACACACTTACAGAAGAATTTTATATATAAGAAGAAAAACATTTTTAACTTTTTCTACTTTCGGTCAATAGCGGGGAATAATAATTATCTTCTGTATCTATGTACCTATTCATATAAATATACATATAAACCACTTATCCGATTTACATGTTTTTTTATGTATAGCTATGTTATCTGGACAGGTTATACGATATATTTTTTGAGATAAAGTGTCATACGAAATAAGCAGTGCGATAATGGTGAATCAATTCGGAAAAAAGACGGGGCGATTAAATGGCTTACGTTGAGTAAGCCATCAGATATATAAAATGAATGTACTACATAATTGTACGATTTTAAAAAAATTAATAGATCGCCAAATAAGTATATTAAGTTGGATTAAAATACAAATATGCTAATATGTCATTATACGTGGACCCTGAAATCCTTACATTTATTTTTCAAAACAATATTATTATTTCTACGTTTTATTTTATCTTGGTTCGGTAGTATTACTATTACATTAAATATACTAGCTGTGCCTGTGACTTCGTCCGCGTGGAATTTTGTGATTGAAAAACAACGATAAATAAAATTATATTTAGGTGTAGGGTGTGAAAAGCAATTTTAATTTTTCAATTGCTTTACAATTTCGTATCTTACTGACGAGCTCTGAAAACTATATTTATTTATGTGAGGAGATTCATAAATTTCATAATAAATATAACTTTCCCGAAACAAAAGCTAGAATAAACTTTAGTTTTATAATAATTAAGTTAAAATTGTATAACGCCAAAAATTCCTAAAGTTGGCAGATTTAGCCCTTTTCCCTGTTTGCTTTTTTTATGTTTCCCCTTTACTTTAACACAAATCAGAGATTTTTTGTTTCCATTGTTTCTCTTTAGCCTCTCTCATAAAAGGGCTAAATTTTGTTTCGTAATCTTACTTATTACATTTAATAATAATGTTTTTATGATGGTATGTAGTTGCCGCATTTGCCGAACTTAAACCCCCCTACCTCAAGGAGCTCTGATAACCCTGCTCATCGCAGGAACAGAAGGTATTTCAACAGTCGTGCAACCCCAAGTAGAGTGCAATCTCCAAAGAGAAATTACTGTGCCCTACCGCTGTTCTTGAACCCACCTTCCCCAAGGAACTTTGGAAACTATGCATGGCAGAAACACAACACAAAGTTATTTGGCTGCAATCATCTACAGTGTGGAGATATTTCACCTGTAGCGACAATATTGTTTACGGAACAATACTTGGAAATGTTCGCCGATGCGCCACATACGGCCACAGGCAGTGCTAGTCTGGCAACTCGGGGACGCACTCGGCACTCGCGCCGTCTATCTAGTTATGAGTTTTTCAATATTATAACAAAGATTGTAATCGTGTGTAAACCATGCTATATGTAAATAATTACTATCCACTATAGACTTCATATTTATCACCTATAATTAACAGCCAAGGTTTAAGTATAAAGTGTTAAATTGGTGAACATCCGACGTGATTTCAACAGTATTAAAATTAAAATTTACTAACTTGAAGACTATCAGTGATAAAAAAATATTTGAACAAAATATATAGTGCAAACTGTAACAATGAAATATGAAAAATACTAACGAAATGTAAACAAAAGTCGAAGCTACCAAGGCCTCAGCGCGTTATCCACCATAGCGGACAAAGTGATGGAGAGCGTGGCACCCGGCGGCAAGGGCTGACCCGATCGTCGACGAGATAGCCAACATCAGCCTACGGCGCGCGCTACTTGAGCCGTAGCAGTTCCGCCCACGAAAATCGACACGGGCTGCAGCACCAGGTTACAACTGTCAATGACCTTCTTCCCGGGGACCAGGGAGGCAGGCACCCAGGAACAAACCAGCATCGAAAGAATGGTTTTGTTTTTATCATTATAAATTAAAGGAACGCGCTCAAAAATGTATCTGAAGGCGCCGGTTCTAAGTGGAAAAGGAAAAGAAGTACCTTGCCAATCCACGTCTCCCGTTATGTTAGGTCGCAGGTTCGTTTGGTTTCTCTATATCCACTGGCACTTGAGTTTGAATATAAACTTCGAGTCTTACACACAATAAGCACTTCTCTTTGTAATAAAAAGCGGGTGCGATATAATTTCTACAACACTTTATAGCGGAGCGTTTTCACTATGAGTTTGATGCGAGTACTGTTCGTGTCTTTTCGCGAATGCAACACGACCAGTCGGCGAGGCGTTGACAAAGCGACTTTTTTAGGAACTAGGAAGGGATGCGAGAATGAGTAGGAATGAGTGTTTGTGTGTGTCATATATATAAATATAAATAGTATACGGCGTATACAACTCTCCCGGCCTAGAGGTTTCCTCTATCCAGAAGAGAAATTGAGTGAATGAGAGTAATAGCGATAATTAAGAGTAATATGCGTAGAGAGAGAGAGAGAGAGAGATAATTTAACTTAAGTTTAATTAGAAGATTGCGTAGTTTTACTGAAACGGGAGAGGACAAATTCGAACAACTGGTCGTATATAAGAGCCAGAAGAGGTTTTCACCTTTACCGTTCTGATTATCTTGTCCTTTCCTGGGTAAATTTCCTCGATTATTCCCAAAGGCCAAGACATTGGATGAGCGTTATTGTCTTTAATAAGAACAATAGATCCTAGTTCTACGGGTTTAGTTGGGGAATTCCATTTCTGGCGCTGCTGTAGACTAGAGAGATATTCCTGACTCCAGCGACGCCAGAAACAGTGAGTTATTTTATTCAATAATTGATAGCGGGATAAGCGGTGATCAGGCTGATCTGTGAAATCTTCTGAAGGAAGATATTTTAGCGGTGTGACATTAAGAAAATGATTTGGAGTTAACGCGGATATGTCCGAAGGATCGGAGCTGAGTACACAAAGAGGGCGGCTATTAAGTAAACCTTCTATCTGTACTAAAACTGTAGAAAATTCTTCATATGTGAGAATCTGTTTGCCTATGACTTTATAAATATGAGTTTTGACACAACGAATGTTAATTTCAGCTAAGCCATTAAAATGTGGTCCATAAGGTGGACTGTGTTTGAATTGAACGCGTTGCTCAGATAGCTTATAAGTTATATAAGTTAAATGAGAAGTGGACTGTATTAATGAGTAAATTTCTTCGAGTTTGTGTTTAGCGCCCACAAAATTGGTGCCTCCGTCGCTATACATAATAGCCACGGGACCTCTTCTGCAGATAAAGCGTTTAAAAGCGGCGAGAAATAATTCAGAACTTAGGTCCGAAACTAACTCTAAATGCAGAGCTTTGGTTGTGCAACAGACAAATAAGCAGATATACGCTTTGTGGCTTTTAACACCACGGCGGCGAATGTGAGTTATGAAAAAAGGTCCAGCGTAATCTACCGCGGTGTGAACGAAAGATTTTACTTGAGAGACTCTGATAGCGGGCAGATCACCCATTTGCGGGTTTGTAAAGCGTGGTTTGAGTTTAAAACAAATGTTACAGTTGTGTACTATTTTTCGAACTAAATTGCGAGCGGAGAGTATCCAAAATTTCTGTCTGAGAAGAGCTAAGAGTAAAGCTGGTCCTGTATGAAGATTTGCTTTGTGATAATGTTCAATGAGAAGCAGAGTAATGCGATCATTAGGCAGTAAAATTGGGTGTTTTTTAACAAAATTTAATTGTGAGTGAGTGAGTCTACCTCCTACACGTAACAAGCCGTGGCTTATAAATGGATTAAGTTTTAATATATTTTTATTTCTACAAACTTTGGAATTTTGAATATCATTGGTATCCTGCGTAAAGTATTTAGACTGTACGTAACGTATTACATAATATTCAGCTCGTTCTAAATCATCGACTGTAATGAGACCGCGTGATTTTAATATTTTAGAAAAGCGTAAAATATACACTAGAGTGCGTAAAATTTTAGACCACGACGAAATACGTCCTGCAAGTTCTTCAATCAGGTGAGTACCATCTTGTGTAGATTTAGTTTGTACAGAAAGTGTTGTAGTTTTAGATTCTTGATATTCTTCGTTGTGATTAATAATGAATTCTTTTACAGGCCAGTCGGCGACTGGAGCGGATAACCACTTCGGACCACGAAACCAAAAACTATTATCAACTAATCCTTTGGGTGTTACAGGGCGCGAGACTATGTCAGCGGGATTTTCTACGCCACGGACGTGAAACCAATAAGTAGCGGGTAAGTATTCATTTATTTGAGCGATGCGATTAGCTACGAATGTGTGAAACTTATAAAATGGAGAGTGAATCCAGGTAAGCGTTACTGTAGAGTCAGAGAAGGCATGAATATTGCGTATATTGCAGCGCTTACTGAATATTGAACGAACTGAAGCGAGTAATTTTGCGAGCAATAAAGCTGCGCAGAGTTCTAAACGAGCGAGAGTTTTATTTGGAGATGAGACTTTAGACTTAGAAGTGAGAAGTTTTACTGACATAGCGTGAGAGTTTTCGTCACTGGCAACACGTACATAAATGCACGCGCCATAGCACTTCTCACTTGCATCTGAAAAGCCTATTAGCGTTATGTGTAGAGTATTAGTAATACCTAAATGACGTGGGATTTTTATATTTTGTAAATACGCGAGTTCATTGTAAAATTGACTCCATTTTATATGAATGAAATTAGGAACCTTATCATCCCAGTCAAGTTGTAGCTTCCAGCATTCTTGCACTAACAACTTCATAAAAGCGACGACTGGACTAATGAGGCCTAACGGATCGAACAAACGTGCAGTTGCAGAGAGAATTGTGCGTTTAGTACATTTTTCTGGCGTGTCAATATTAACTTGGAAGTGAAAATTATCATCGGTAGGTTGCCAGAGCATACCTACAATTTTTGTAGCTGCGTCTGAATCTGAATCGAAATTTAAAGAGTTTGGATTTTTATGAGAAGAAGGAATGCGTGACATAAATTCTTTATTATTTGAGATCCATTTAACTAAATTAAAGCCTCCTGATTTAAACATCTCGACCATTTCTTTATAGGTGTTTTCTGCGTTAGCTAAACCATCTATGGATCCTACATAATCGTCCATATACATATGGTTCTCTGCCTCATAAGCAGCGAGTGGATAAACATCTCGACTGTCAGCGGCGAGTTGGCGAACGACACGCATAGCGAGATACGGTGAGCTAGATACTCCAAAACACACTCTATTGAACTGATACACGTCAATAGAGGAGTTTAGATTAAATCTGAAAAGAATGCGCTGATATTGTTGATGTTTGGATGAAAGCTTGACTTGAAAATACATTTTTTCAATGTCTGCAGATAACGCTATTGAAAACATGCGTAAATTTAAAAGTAAGTCATAGATATTACTTTGTAAATTGGGACCGACATAAAGCAAGTCGTTGAGTGACTTACTTGATGTTGTTTTGCATCCTGCATCGAGAACAACCCGAGTTTTAGAAGTTTCTTTCTCAGGGCGATAGACAGCCCTATGCGGCATGTAATAAGAGTGAACATCGAGTGAAGCATTATCAACTTTAGATAAATAACCCTGGTCTGTATAAGATTGAATAGTAGAGTTATAATCAGTGCGTAAATTTGAAGAATCGAGTTTCTTTTCTAATTTCAGAAAGCGACGTTTGGCGATACTATATGAGTTACCTAATTCGGATGAGTCTAGTCTAAATGGGAGCTCTACTGTATATCTACCGCAGTCATCACGTACGTATGTTGATGTAAACAAATGTTCACAAGCTTCGTCATCCGGACTTACGTGAATTCTGTTTGGGACTTTTTCTATTTCCCAAAATCTTTTAGTTAATTCTTCAAGTGAGAGCGAATCATTACAGAGAAATACTTTGTCTGAGTTGAGATCATGAAATGAGTTTTCAAAATCCGAGCGTGAGTTTTCGTTTGGTGCGAATGCGAGAGGGGAGTTTGAAGTACACTGGGCTTTACCCATGGCGACATATCCTAGTGTGGTTTGTATACCAACAACCGAGGAATTGGGAGCGGTTACTCGGCCTGATCCGAGTAGAAGCGGGAATAATTCGTTGCCTATCAGACAATCGATTTGAGCGGGTGCGTGAAAACGGTCATCTGCCATTGGGACATTTAATAAATGAGATAATACCGTGAGATTAATTTCAGTGTTGGGTAAAAAGTCGGTTATTGTATCAATAACACGAGCAATAACATTATAAGAACAGCGTGAGTCGAAGCGAGAATATATTTTAAATTGTGTTTGTCCGAAAGATTTGCTTTCTACTTGACCGATACCTTTAACTGTTGAAGTTACAGGCGTAATTTTTAAATTCAATAATTCGCAACAGGATTTTGTAATAAAATTACTCATAGAACCCGTATCTAAAAATAAACGAACGCTAGTTGGTTCATTATTGCTATTATAAACGTGCACTGAAGCTGTTGGTAACAATACTGTAGTGTTCTCTGAAATACGCGTGAAAGAAATCGCGGAAAGTGCAGAATTGTTGTTTTCAACATGTGAATCTTCGCGCGTATTTAACTTATGATCGATATGTGACGCAAGCGGCGAGCGCTGCCTCTGATTGACAAGTTGAGGTGAATGCAAGTGAGACGGAGCGGGCTCGGCCGCGCGACGCGGTGCGGGTGCGCGGCGTGGTACGTATGCCGGCAGTGGCACACGACTTCGTTCGACGCGCTCGGGCACGATATTATCACGCTGTGATATATTGCTCGAGGGGTGGACAGAAGCGTTGCGTAAAGTAGAAATTACATTCATGTTATTATGATTTGAATTGATATGGAGTAAGCTGTGATGATTTCCGCGGCAAATATTACATCTATTTAGTGATTTACACATGTACATATTATGAAATCCTAAACAATTTTTACAGAATGAATTTTCGTTTACTATATTATTGCGTGTATATGGGTCTTTATTTAAAAAATATTCACACTTATATAAGGGATGAATGTAACTAGCATTACATATTTTACATATCTGATGGTGTGATTGTGGATATGTGTCAGGCCTTTTATATTGAGTGCTGTTATTTTTGTTTAATTGAGTGACGAATGATTGCGTTGATTTACCTTTAGGTGTGAATTTATGTGTTTGATTTTGAAAATTATGTTGGTGTACAGGAGCTCGCAGTGTCTGTATTTTATTTTGATCCTTTAAAAAACTTTTAAGTTCTTTAAAAGTGGGTATATCTGTTTGCTTGTGTGCTTGTTCAAACAAGCTGAGCGTGTTTTTATCTAATTTGCTCAACGCTATATGAGTTAATATAAAATCAGACAAATCTATAATTTGTAACTGACGGAGTGCTGCCTCAGCAGAGCAAAAGTTATTAATGAATGTTTCAATTGATTGATTTGGTTTATGTTGAAGCATTTGTTCAAGATATATTGAAGCTTGTACTCTTGTATCTTGATACTTATCTAAAAGAGCGTTCCAAATAATTTCATAATTTTCTGAAGTTGCCGACACTCCAGCACAGACATTTAGAGCTTTACCAGATAGAGAACCTACCAAATACTGTACTTTCTCAGCATTTGAAAGTTGAGGGTTTAAATGTATAAGACTGCGGAAATTTTCAAAGAACACAGGCCACGAACTTGGTGTGCCATCAAAACTAGCTAACTGTAGCGGTGGAAGCTTAAGCTTGTGACTGTAGCTGTCTTTTTTTTCGACATTAAGTTTCAGATCACTCTCTGTTTGTTTTATGATGGAGTATAATTCGTAAAAAGAGCGTAATACTGAGTAATTGGGTACTGCGCCCTCGTCTTGTTCGAGATAAGCGGTGTTTAATTTATCGACAGTATCTAAGAACTCAGTTCTAGTTTGTTCTAATGTATTTAAGCGGGATATAAACTGCGTTTTAGAGCTTGGATCGGAAACCTTTAGGCCAAGATTATAAATTTCCTGAACAATTTCAAATAATTGGTTTTTCTTTGATTCCAATAAATTTATGCGTATGCGTATACTTTTAGCGTCGTCTTTACCCATTTTTAAACAATAAATATAACGTTAAATGTAGGTGGGTTGATAAACCAACGAGTTACGAGCGGCCAATATGCTCAGTTATAATTACGATACAAAACACTATTGTTTGTGCGGGGTAGTTCTAAAATAATATGAAATTGATTTAAGAGTAATTTAACTGATATTTTATACTAATATATGCGTGTAAGCATGTGTAATGTGTTGTATGCGTTAATGATTGAATATTTGTGATGAAATAAATAGATATTATTGAGATGAAATGCGATTGTAAGTGGACGGTTAGCGTATTAAAATATTTAATTTAAGCGAAATAATTGATAAATACTTATCGTATGCGTGTATGAGATGAACAGTGTATATAGAGAGGATCGGGTGAGAGGGACCAGACCCCTGAAGGCGCCGGTTCTAAGTGGAAAAGGAAAAGAAGTACCTTGCCAATCCACGTCTCCCGTTATGTTAGGTCGCAGGTTCGTTTGGTTTCTCTATATCCACTGGCACTTGAGTTTGAATATAAACTTCGAGTCTTACACACAATAAGCACTTCTCTTTGTAATAAAAAGCGGGTGCGATATAATTTCTACAACACTTTATAGCGGAGCGTTTTCACTATGAGTTTGATGCGAGTACTGTTCGTGTCTTTTCGCGAATGCAACACGACCAGTCGGCGAGGCGTTGACAAAGCGACTTTTTTAGGAACTAGGAAGGGATGCGAGAATGAGTAGGAATGAGTGTTTGTGTGTGTCATATATATAAATATAAATAGTATACGGCGTATACAGTATCCAACCGTATGCATGAAAAAAGCAGGAAAACTAAAAGCTGTATAACTTTCCGAAGCGAAAATATCGTCTCATGATTACAGACAGAAATTCAGGTCTGTATTTTTTAGTTGATACCGGCGCTAACGTATCAATCATACCATACTATAAATTAAAATGTAATAAACATAATTTTCACAACTACAATTATGTATTGTGTGCAGCTAATGGAACAGTAATTAAATCTTATGCTATTAAAAAATAAGTTTTAGATTTAGGGTTACGTAGGGCATTACGATGGACGTTCGTTATCGCAGACGTGCGTCAGCCGATATTAAGTGCTGATTTCCGAACACATTTTAACTTAACGGTAAACTTAAACTCGCGTAAGTTAATTGATCAAGTTACGAATATAAATGTTTCAGCCAGTAGTCGGTAGTAAAGTAGAAACTATTAAAATAATCGATGAAAATGAACTCCCTTTTCTGATTTTATAGTGAAATATCCTGATATCACGAGATCTGTCTTCTTCAAAGAACCGAATAAGCATTCTGTAGTCCATCACATGGAGACGACCGGACAACAAGTGCATGCCAGAGCATCACATGGCACAGCATGGCAGATCACTGCCACCTCACCGCTACGCTTTTTTTGCAGTGCGTACATAATCTAAATAAGAGATACAACTCAAACTCCGCGCCAAAATGAAAAATAGTTGTGCCAATCTAACAACAACAAAAAAATGAATTTGGAACCATAAACAAATCATCCATTCCTTATAATTTTTTGACTGAATGTATATTTAAAACTAATATTTTTTAGATAGAAGAAACGTCAAACAATACTTATCGAATAGATAGACAACCCATTTTGGTCAGCTAATATAAACCAAATTTATCTGACGTTCATCGTACGACGGTGTGTTCGGAAACGCAATTTACGAGTTATTGTAAAGTTAAAAGTACCTCAGAAGCCGGGAATATTGGTTTAGTTATGTATATGGTGGGAGATAAAAATTAATTATTCAAATTAGAAATTGATGAAGAACTTGTGAAAAACAAACTCAACATCGATTTTCAACTTTGCGCGTTGTAATAATGAGAATGAATCTATGTGGTCAATGCAATGGACCGTGGCGCGTCGGCTCAGTCCACACAATGCTCATACTGAGTAGTGAGTACGATGTGGATCAGGTTCCATACTTTCCACTAACAGTTCTGTTAGGTACTGTTAGCTGATACATTTCCTTAGCCTACATCACGATCGTGTATATTATTATTGCATTGAGGGATTGCGTTAGTGCGGGAAGTTTAATAATATAAATAATGTGGATATCAACATAATTCTGATATAAATATTTAATTAGTTTCAAAATATTAAAATGGTACGAGATTAAATTAGATGTTCAGCGAATATTGTTAAGCTGGTAGATTGGCATATCTAATTATACTCGTAGTATGTAATGTACTGTGTTGAAAAGTGCCTCTTTGCTCTCAACTCGACACTTTAGTAGATCCAGTCAGCACGCACCAGGCCATAGGCTGCAGGCTGCACTACTGCACGCTTGACGCTCAGCAGGCCGCCGCGACATTTGCAAAGACGAGCGCCGAGCGCGCACGAGCGGCTACTATTATTTATTACGCAAGAGCTAAGTTAAAGCAGAAATCACTAAATATCGCTTTCAAAGTACCAAACTATTAAAATTATATTTAATATATTATGTCTGGTGCGTAATACGAACTTGCGAAGCTTTGTTTATCTCCCGGCTTATATTTGCCACCCTTAGTTTGATGTACTTCAATACAGTAATATTTAACAAAGAGAAATTAAGTATTTTTAATTATTATCGTTATGTTATCTAATAAGGCTAAACAGTTTTTAACACAATATTATTATTAACCTGGCGACAGACTATCACTCCCGCATTTTCTCCGCGCCTGTGAGAATAAAATGGCAAGCACATTTGAATATGCATTGAAACGCAACCGTTAGGCTGCGCAGCCTTAGGCACAGCTTTTTCCTGTGCCTACCTTACTTACATCATGTTGTATGAAAAATTGTAAATGTCAACTAATTGATTAAATCAGTTCTTTGTAAAACAAACTAATAAACGGACGTGTGTCGGTATTCCATATTTCATTTTAGATATTAAAATATCATCATACATAACTTTTCTTTATAACAAAATACGTACATAGTTACTGAACTTTATCTAACAAGACAAGTAATCTTAGATCCCCCTAGCTTTTCGTAAAAATAACATGATACATAAAATAATGACGTCACACCCTAAAACCCTTAAAACAATATAAGTTGAGAGATCTAAGCGACGCAAAATATATCATACAAACAAAACAAGACACCCTAATCAAATGTAATAGATTAGTTTTGTCGAAATACGTAATAACACAAGATATAACCAGTGTTACAAAGAACAGAAGAAACAAAGAACAAATAAATATCATACTATGAAGGTGGTCAGTTTATCAACAGACAGGTGAGCGAGAGTGACGTCACTAACAAGCCTGGCGCCGTTAGGTGTCATGAAGATGCGTCATGCAGATGTGTGTGCGAGCGAGAGAACGAATTTCCCCGGTACGCTGAGTTGCCAAGTTATGCTACACAGGTGGGTTGCAACCAAGGTGCGCGAAGTGATCGTTACAAAAAATAATAAAGAAACAAATACATGTTTTTCTTTTATACCACGATGTTGACAAATAAACATAAGGCCCTCCTGATGGTAAGCAGTCATCGCAGCCTATGGACCGCGAACATTTCGGTTCTAAGGTGTGAGGATGAACTCCCTGCCGATTTCAAGCGGTGCGATGATAAACGGTAGCCTTTGGTATTACGTAGAAAAATTCCTCTGAACATAACCCATTATACAAGCGGTAGAATACGCACACGGAGGCAAAGTCTCTTCTTACACATAAAGGTTCGATACCGCTAGTGATTTTGGGATCGTCAATAATTCTCGCAGCTTCTTTTTGAGCCGAAGCAAATGGGACAAGTTGGTATCCAGTTGCTCCCGCTCAGAGATGACATCAGTACTCCATACGGGGTAGAACTTGCGATTTGTATAACAGCAGTCTTTGCCCGGGGGTGAAGTACCGCTTTGCTCTATTCAACACACCGAGTTTTTTGGACGCCAGGTTGACCTTGCCTTTGATTACTACGGACTGAACGTTGCTGGAGATGTCGTCACCCAGTATTCCAATACTCTTTGAGATGTTTAGAGCTGTGTCCTTGAACTTGAATGGGATTTTCTTAGCGGTGAACGCGCAAACTTGTGTCTTGCAGGGGTTGACTCTGACTATTTACCTTTTATTACACACTAAAAAGAAAATACATAAATAATTAAAGCATAATCCAAAGTTTCTCTCTTAAAAACAATTTTTTTATCTATGTAAAATCAAAGCAGTAACATCTATCAACCATAAATTATCTGTGATTTTCTGAATGTCACAGATGTCAAACCAAACGTAATCACCGTACAATTGGTAAAACGGTCCATTTTTTTTTACAAAAGCAGCCTCACTGGCTTTACAAAACAGTAAGACGTTAAGCACGGTCAACGATGACCGTTCTTTTTTTGAACAGACTCGTTACGGAACAACATCGCCGTGCGAGGTCTTTGAAGAAAATATATATGTTAAAAAATATCAAACATCTTTAACGCCCTAATAAGTTCAGTACCTACTAGTTTCTGTAACTATTTAGCATTATCGAAATTATTTATTTTGTAAAATTTTGTAATTGTGTCGAGATCTGTTATCTTCTAACAAGCCGGTTGGGAACGCCTGTCGAGCCATGTCGAACGCCATTCAAAATTCATCAAGACCGTTCCACTGGAAGCAGAGATAGACACCGCTACACACACCCCCTCGTCTGGGAATTCCATGGTGCGAGTTTCGTAAACGAAATGGTCCAGCTTCTCAGTGTGACCTTCAACTAGGAATATTTCCACCGCTGCTACTTTCCATTGACTTCCCAAGCCAGGAAGATCAGCCACCCACAGTGATCGTTGCATGACCTCCACTATCGAAGCCAAGTGGGAAATACAAGTCTTACATTTGTTCGGAGAAATATTATCACCGAGCGAAGATCGTCCAAATCACCCGTACTTCTTGAAGCAGGACACGGACCTTTTTCCCTTTAGATTCTCTTTTTCTTTTTGTTTTGTTCAAATTTAAAATGAAATTTACCTACAGTTTACATTTTGGTTTACTTTTCTTTTCTCATATTTATTATCTTGCAAAATAACCATCTCACTTTCCCTCTGAATGTATCCAAGAACCCTTAATACCAAACAAATAGTTAATAGAAAAATAATACACAACATACATACTAAGAAAATAAATAAGACAAAGAGCAAGTAGAAACTGTGTTAGAGAGTAAGGAAACTATTTTCACACTTTTAAGGTCCCGCTGGTCCTAATCCTGTAACAAAAGCTTTTTAAAGTTGATCAGAATGTTTGGACTGTTTACATAAAATTAAAAAGTGCACATAATATTTAGTCTAATTTTCAATATTACTATCAAACTCGAATAATGTTAGTTTTGGAAGTGAAGGCCTAGGTAATTCGCTGCTCCTATCTTCCATTCCGCAGCGTGACGTAATTCGCCTTGCTTATTGCTTAGTCTGGAATATCTGAGCGGCTAAGTTACAGTTATTATAAAACTATAGCCAAATGCATCTAATTCAGAAGTAGATAATTTTATATTCAGTTTTAGTTGCACATTGATCTCATATAATTCCATTATTGTATTTAGTACGGACACTAGTTCGGAAAACTGTGCTATAAAACTTTGCATTTCATTCAAATCATCCATAACTGTCCTGAAAAAGTCATAGAGTTTCTGGCCTTTACTAAAAAGATATATACACGTTTGAAATGTAACGTTTTATGTTTGAATTTTACGAGTATTATTGAAGTGAAACTTCTTTAGGCGCGACTAGGAGGTAACTGGACTACAATGCAACGGAAGTGACCGTCGGGATCGTGGTGTCCGTCAGGGTGGTGATGACCGTCGGGGTGGTGGTGACCGTCGTGATGGCGGTTACCGTCGGGTAGGTGGTGACCGTCGCGATGGTGGTGACCATTTAAGTTTTACTTCAATCGTGTGTGACGGTTACACGGCTTTAATTTTTTTTATTTTCGTTTTTTCAACCATCTTTATTTAACAATACTGACAAATAATATTAATTCGTCAAGATGTTGTAATTACTACATTACTATATTTTCAAATTAAATAATTAAATAAACGTAATTAAGATTTTTAAAGGATTAACTATGAATAACTAATATAATTTATTATATCTAAGCAAATCCAACTCGAAAGCCATAAATGTTGATAATGATATCACCCTTGGTTTTTTCGGCGTTAATCACGCGCGCAGTAAAGACTTCTCTTATTTGCTGTTAACGGTCTAACACTCGCAACCATAATTATTTGAGAAACGGCTGTTTGACCAGTTTTACCACTTGAGGTGCGCCGGACCGCGACTCTCCGGTAAACTTACAGGTCCATCATACGTCAGTTCAGTGAAAGTATACGCGGTCAGTCATAAACACTGAACAAAATGTATGTACTATATAATTGTAGATTTTAAAAAGACCTACAAAAAAGTTAGCGATATCATAATGTCTATCTTCCAAGGATCACCCGCAATAAGCATTTTTAGGGCAGCGCAATTCGCACAATCTCATTAGTTCATTAAAGCCGTTTTCTAGAAAAAATAAAGCTTACACAATACATATATATTAATTGTTATTAATAGTCTAATAAATTATATTTTAAGTAACAAAAAAAACAAACGATGAGTATACTACAATATATTTTATATTAGCTAGTGCCACAGACTTTAATAAACGTGTCTTAAATGGGGGTATTTAACCGACTTTACGGGAAATCTCCCGATTTGGCAACAGTGACACCACGTGGTGCACACGTCGACAAGATGGTTTCATCGAGACAATTCATAAAATGAGAAAGCTTATATAAAATATGATATATTTTAACTTGTGTCTGAAATACCACAAGCTATATTCTTCTTTACAAAAAAATTTATAAGTCTATATCTTATCTTCCAAAAAGTCTATTGTGCATTCGTAGATTTAGAAAAGGCCTATGACAAAGTGGTAAGGAATGAGTTGTGGTCAGCATTATCTTTGCATGGGGTGAGCAGTAGTCTGATACAGGCATTGAAATCCCTCTATATGGATTCCAGTGCTTGTGTCAGAATAAACGGAGCATACACCGAATGGATTAATATCCAAAAGGGTGTTAGACAGGGATGTGTAGCGTCTCCATGGCTGTTCAACCTATTCATGGATAATTGTCTGACAGATTTGAAAGAGAGTGACTGTGGACTGAGAGTGAATGAGTTACTTTTCAAATGTCTTTTTTACGCCGATGATCAAGTATTACTTGCATCGTCGGCTAAAGATTTACAAGCGATGGTGACTATTATGAATGATGCTTTGGAAAGAAAGGGAATAAAAGTGAACGCAAAGAAGATTAAAGTTATGGTGTTTGAAAAGGAAGAGAGCATGATAGAAGTATGTATCCGGATTGGTGGCGACAAACTAGAACAAGTGAATGAATTTGTTTATTCGGGATCAATGTTTACTAATGGTGGAAAGTGTGTAAGTGATATTGAAAGGAGAGTTAATGCTGGTAATAACATGAATGGGGGGGAAATGGGAATTTATGAACAGCCACAAAATTTCTAGAAAAGCTCGTCTGGCTTCGACCACTTTCCACTTTTCAACTTTTCACTTTTCGACTTTCCTACACTCATGTACGGAACTGAAAGCTGGATGTGGCAGAAAAAACATGAAAATAGAATAAATGCAGTAGAAATGAGAGCGCTAAGAAGTATGATAGGAGTGAAATTAAGTGACAGGATAAGAAATAGTGTAATAAGAGAACGTTGTGGTGTGAAAGAAGATATAGTGACACGGATTGAGAAAGGGATGCATAAATGGTTTGGGCATGTAGAGAGGATGAATGAAAGAAGATTCACTAGACAGATTTATAAGATGAGTGTAATTGGGAACGTTGGAAGAGAAAGGCCTTGACGAACGTTCCACGATCAAATCGAGAACGTTTTGAAGAAAGGTCAGGTTAAGAGTACTCTAAACCCACGAGCATGCATAAAAAGATTGATTTATGTTGTGGAAGCGAAAGTTGTATGTCAGGATCGTAGCTAGTGGAAGGACGTGGTCTCTGCCTACCCCGTTGGGAAAGAGGCGTCATTTATGTATGTATGTATGTATAATTGTATATCCACCACTTTTTACCATTTACCGACCAATTTTACCATTCTATTCAGACACCCGCTCTCTCCGCGTCGTCACCGTTGAATGAGGCCATAGAACAACGATTAAACTGTCGATTAATCTATTATTGAACCACAACTATCGATTGTTGATATTCAATACATTGCATTGCATGATGGCATTACTGTGATTTCTTGTGATTACAAGGCAGATTTGCGTGAAACTGATCAACTCGTGAGACAACTCAGATTAGCTCGTGGTGCTCCTAGAGCAGCTGCCGTTCCTCGATATTGGCTATCGCTAGAAAATCGATTAATCCGAAAAGCCCATGTTTTACCAAAACTACGATTGGCGAATGAGCATTGCCGTCGCGTCCACACTGCTCTCGTTCGTTCGAGCTCGCTTCGTTTGATGTTCTCGGAGTTCCGGAGCACAGTGGAACGCCCACAAGGCCTCATTCGCGTATGTTTGCCTTCGGGAAAATGTTCACACCTAATCATTCGCGTTCATTTATTAGCTTTCCTGCGGGTTTATCCACCCTTTCTGTACGCGCCATAGGATATCTTCTATCATATACTATCAGAACATGACAGTGCTTACGCTATTTTAAGTAAAACCAGTATCTTAATAAAGGGTCGATATAACCGTAAGAGCTCCTAAGTACTATGAAGGCGGCTTTTTGCCACGCGGGTATGCCGTCGTCGTAGCGGCTCGTATTTTGCGGCAAGCCCGTCGGGTTAGACAACCACCGGTATAGTTTGGAAAACGATCAAAAATGTAAAACAATACAAATAATTATTGCATATTCGTCATTGATACATATGCACCACGTACTAGATTTCGGGAACTTCGGAACTTTCGGAACTTGTCATTGAACTTAACCAATACTTGCACCGCGTATCTACATGGGGAGCAAGTAACTTGGTAGAGTTCAATGCAAAGAAAACTCAGGGTTGCGTGTTTTCCTCAAAAAAGTCTCCGCTTTCCCCCTCTTCACTCTTTAGAACGTAGTAGTAAAGTGTGATAGCCTCAATATCCTATATGGGTATACGCAGCGACCCCAACTCCAGGGATTACATTGCGAGTGTCATCTCTACTAAGTCTAAAAGAATCGGAATCCTGAACAGGGTGCGACGATTTTTCACGCCCGGTCAACTATATATATCTTCTCTACAAGGCACAAGTTCAGTTCGTGTATGGATTACTGTTCGCACCTTTGGGATGGATCTGCAAAGTACCTCCTCGATGCTCTGGACAGATTGCAAAGAACCAGAACAGAACAGCCTGTTCGCATTGTTAATGATACAGACGTTACCCAATGCATCGAGCTGCTTTACCTTCGCAGGAACATCGCCTCGCTGAGCTTGTTCTACCGTCTGTATCATGGTGAGTGTTCTGAAGAATTGTTCATTCTAATTCCCTCCTCTCCTTTACACAACAGAACTACACGCGCTGTGCATCGGAATCACAGTTTTACGGTAAAGTCCATCTCAGCACGAACTAAAAAAAGCTCTATGTCTTATCTTGGTCATACCGTGAAACTGCAATGTGGAACCATCTCCCGGCTAATGTGTTCCCTCCTTCTTATGACATCGGGTCCTTCAAGCGTAACGTAAAGAAATATTTATGAAGCATTGTTAGTACAAAAGCTGTGTCTCGTCTGCGATTAAAAATCTATACGCACGACCGCCATGTTGTTTATTAATATTTGAACATATTGTTTTCATGAACGTTCTTGTATATATTAGTAGAATATATGTCAATGATATTCGTTATGTATGGCGTAGCGGGCATGGATTAGCTACCATACGTTCTCTAGTTATATATCTATAAGCAAGAACATGTCGATGTATGTTCGCCGCTAGTTCCTCAGTCTTCACAACTAGACTGTTCACAACAGCGCTTGATAAAAATAAGATATTCCATGTTGCAACATTATCGCCAAAATTCTGAAATCTTATCTTATATTATGTGAAGCAACAGCTACTCGTGTGTAAACTCCTGACTGGTGTTACGTGAGCTCACCGCTCACAGCTCAGTGAGACGCTAGCTATGGCGGCAGACGCTGCGCCAGCGACCGTGACGAGCGCACCCCGCCCGCGCCCGCGCCCCGCCGCTACCACGCCGAGTGCCTTGAAACGTGTGCATAATGCAAGTGAAGCGCTCGAAGCAGCCCTGGAACAGCTGGGTCCCTTCGGGTTCTACCAGCGCTACGTGCTCGTGTTACTGTGCATACCCAACTTGTTCGCAGCGATGTATTCGCTGAACTACGTGTTCATCGCTGATCAGGTCCCGTTTCGGTGCGAACTATATCAAAGTATTTTCAATTCCTCGGACAAGATTATACCATTGACGTTGTTAATTGTGAAATCCATCACAAACAAATCTTGTCTAAGTTATCTTTTAACAAAGCTCTATTTTAATGCCGCGGGCAAACTAACTCGTCTTTATTATTTACTACATGTTCCTTTTTCTTCATCAAATTACAGGCAAAACTCTTATATAGTGCGAGCAAATAACGTTTTAATGAGTTGTGTAATCAGCATAATCTCGATCCTTTCATTTAAGTGTGGTTTCAGCTTGAAGGTACTTAAGTCTTGTTTTTTTTTCATAATTAAGTGCTGTGTAATATTTATTGATTGTTATTATTAGTAGTAATGACAGTTGTGTAAGTATAGTTGTGCACATTTTTTTAACCTGTACAGGTTTTTGTACGTGATGATATTATTATATCACAATTCAGCTGATGTTATGTGACGTGTTCAAAACTATATAGGTACGCGAAGCAGCTGTGTAGTCCGAACGCACAGATAGCACGCCTAGCGACAGGTCTATGACTCTCAGGCGGTGGTCTGGTGGTCACTGGTCAGTCGAGCTGTGCAAAATGCTCTATCAATATGCATTTACCCATAACAGTAGTATAACAGTGTAGACAACACCACATTAAACTAGATGTAGTGTGAGCAGTGAGCCGTATCAGCGCTCCCTCTCAGTGACGCGAGACACGCGAGTGACGTGACGCAGCGAGCAGCCACGAGTCGCAACACTATTACTGTTTATATGAAAACACAGTTTAATCGTTATCCATAGTATGCAACCATTAACTTCTATCCATTAACTTGTATGCAAAAAATATTATGTTGATAATTCCGCGAAGAAGGCAACAACTAGCAGCTATGAATTGCGGCTTATTACTTTGCGCAAAGCCGCGGCCGACTCGACACAGTCAGACCCCGGGAACACGACCTCCCACGGACAGCTGTCTATGACGATTGACCAGTGAACACGGAGACTCACTGTATGCTGACGGTAGACGGACTGACGACTGACTGAGGAATACCTACAACACCAACAGGACTAGGCATGGAAAATATAATACATTACTGCTATTTTTCATAGGAAAACAAAAATAATTTGTCACCTGCTATATTGAATCTAAAATATCTGCTTTGACGTGACTTCGAATCTCTGCAATGAGCCTGAACTTTCGGTGAAGGCAAACATCGTGAGGAAACCATAGCATGGTGGTAGGGTTTTTTCTAATGCTCGCCTGGCTACCTACCCCACTCAAGTTGAAAATCTGTCGCCAAGCACTTATAACGATAAATTACCAATATGGCCAAATATATATACAATAAAACTTCCACAATAGATCTGCCTGACAGCAATATAATAAAAAACAAATAAAAGTTTCAAACACAACAATTATTTAAAACATAAGCCAATATTTGGCGCGGCAAAAATCTTTCTTGAGAAACTAGAAACTGGTTTATAAACTTATTTTCCGAATACGGAAATCGAAGATAATATGCTCCTAGAAGTATGTACGTTTATGGATCCCCGATTCAAAATACACGCATTTTTGGACCACACCGTGGGAGAAGACACACCTTCTAAAGAAATATGTCAGCGCACAAGACGTACTTATTTAATAAAAGAACACGATTTAGAACTCTTTAAAATTAAAATACGAGAAAAACATTAAGTAATGAGATACGCTGTTGGAGTTATTCTAAACCTTGTACAAAATTGTTAAGAATATAGCAGCAATTACTCTTTCCTTTGACTACGTCTCCACCAAGCGAAAAACGAACTGGAGATATCAGACAAATAATACTGTAAATAATTAATATACATATACTTATAGTTAGTATATAAATAAGAAATGAGGAAAATGGTGTTACAATGCTGGTTAATAAAAAAAATATCTTATTGTTTGGGTTAATTTCATTTGAATTACCCCTATGTATGATAAGTAAAAGTAAGCACTCTTTGAACCATACCCTTGATGAGTGGCAGGCCAAAAAAAGGTCATAATTTCTTGCAGATAAGATTTTAATTTATCACAGGTGAAATAGCAGTGATAAAAAATATAATTTCAAAGCTATGACAATTATTTTTAAATAAAAATCATTTCCACGCCTACGGGACATATTTACATAGTTACAGTACAAACGATCGACTAGATACCATCGATATTTCATTAATTATATTCAAAATAACTGATACGTTCATTTTTGAAGAGAACTGTTTGTAATACAGTTTTATTTATCACTAGCTAGTAGCCGCGACTTGGTTCACACGGCGACAATGTTTTTCATGTTCAATGGAAACTACATGATGAAGTAGGCTAACTTTAATTTGTTATAATTATGATTTCAGAATTACAGCTCAGCCCGGATGCGGATTTATTTATTTTAAATGATACAATTTTACTATTCAAAATGATGCTTCATGTAAATAATACAATGAATATATAAATCTGATATAATAACATTAATCTGATACCAAAGCATGAACATAGGCTTCTGTCTGTATCTGTATGTATGTGCGCGTGAGCACGTGTGCGTGTCATGTTATGTACCTACTATGTAATCAGAATATTCGATTGTAATATATATCTACGTAGGTACTCACTATAGATTACTATATAAATATATACGACAAACTGAGCTTGCTTTGGTCTGTGTCGCGATGTCGGCCGGCTCGAGCCTCGATACATTATCATTGTGCAATATACTCGTTGCAGTTCCAGCACTCCGCTCAGAGTGTTCAATATATCACCCCCCTCAATAGGCTCCTACAATTATTAACAAAATACATCAAATATAATGTTAAATAGTGGAGAACAACTTGTTGGTAACGGTTGGTAAACGAACTCTTCAAGTTATATTCCTTAGGCGTTCCTCAGGGCTCGATATTAGGACTAGGTCCGATGCATCGGTATGGAGCCCTTGAGCCAAGCAGCCACTCGCGCGATACAAGTGACTCTACAATCACTAGCTTTCACAGCCACACATGACACTGCATTATACACACATGCACAACACACAGGTACATAGGTTCTGTAAGGGACCTTTTTTTTTCTTTTTTTGCCTAGTTAGATTAGACAAAAATTTTCAGACCACTAAATACACATACACATGGTCCTTCCCTCCTCCCAGTGGGCAGAAACATGTATATATGTATAGTTAGTTTAGATCGAATTACGGATAGGGAATTAGTCAGATCGCGACTTAATTGCATACGCGCAACAGTCCGAGCCGAGGTTCGGCCACTTTGGCACCCTCGGATGTTGTTGCTTAGCAAAAGATATTAGTACTATTTTTATTTATCGTATATATAAATGATCTGCCGCTAGAGATTGAAAACAGTGCTGACATTGTTTTTTATGATGACACTTCATTATATTCAATGTAAAAAGAATAAATTCAGAGATTAGACAATATTTTATCTATATAAATAAAATGATTGAGGTTTGCTGATGTGCGCGCGACACGCAAAAACTACTGGATACATTTGGATCTTTTTATTTTGTTTGACGTCTTAGATACTTGGTCCTTATCAAAAAAATATATCACGATATCTTCATTCAGCTTTTTACTAAATGCTTATGAAAGTATATGTATATACGACACTGATAACAAAAAACTAGTTTTAAATTTTGTGTGTTTCTGTTGTCTGTGTGTTCCGAGTAATCTCCGTAACGGTTGGACCAATTTTGACGAGACTTTCACTGGCAGATAGCTGATGTTATAAAGAGTAACTTAGGCAACATTTATTTTAGAAAAAAAAATGGGTTCCGCGCAAATAAAAATAATTCGGAAAAACGAGCAAGATTTGCGCGTGTGCCCGATCGACGACGGCACAGTGCACTCTGCGTGGGCGCAGCCGCTGGCACAGCTAGTTATTAATATATGATTATAAACTGTAAATATGTATGTAACAGTTGAAAACAGAAGGTATTTAGTTTGTTGCCGGCTCTTCTCGATGACTGTAATGTTTTCCGAACCGGTCGTAGTGATTTCACTTTCATAGAGCCTAAATTGAATAAAGTATTTTTTATTTTGATTTTGTATGTAAACTTATCAAGTTTAGTGTTGGTGTGTAGTGATGACTCTACATTCAAATTGCCTGCCCACTCCTTTAAAGTCTTTAAAGTAAACAACGATAGAGCATAAGGGAAATATATTATATTAATCGTTTTTTTCTTTCGAACTGTATACTGTATACTGTTAGCCTCAGGGGCCCTGGAGCCTATGCGGCTTTTACAGCTTTACCGAGCTTGGGGGCGAGCGCGGAAGGCACTCAGCCGCGAAAGCTAGGCAACAAGCTCCAAGGATGCCAAAGTGGCCGAACCTCAGCTTGGGCTGTTGCCGATCATGCGAAAAAGTCGCGATCTGACGTTATTAATCGATCGATCGTATAAGGCACGGGCTCGGCGCAACTTATGAAGTAAAATCACCTGTAATCACTATAATTTTTATCATGAAATTAAAGAGACGATCAATCAGATGGCATGTGGGATCGAGTCACACGCAGCGTCGCGTCGCGTCGCGTCGCGGCGGCCGCGTGTCGGTTAACAACTCTATTATATTATTATCTTATCAATAATCGAGATAATTGTACATAAGAATAAGCGCACATACCGTTACTTATTATCTCATTTTTTATATATTGCCAAAAACTGTAAACAAAATATGTGATTTCTGTTAAAACACAAACTAAGTACTGCGTGTAAATTATTGTAAACTGCGTAATTATTGTAAAAAATAATGTTGTAAAGAAAATACAAATGACGTTAAAGTAATGACAATAAAGTATTATGTTCAGAAAAATAAAGAAGTACGTACCGATTTAGTGGAATAAATTTGAAAACCTAGTGCAACACCACGCGAACCAAACTAAACATTACTTTATTAATTTTTCGAGTCATCGAGAAAAACCGACAAGAAACTATATAGCGTGTATTAATATTATTTTACTGTGTAAATAAAGTTTACAGTTAGCTATATAAATAAAATGATTGGGGTTCACGGTTGAGCGCGCATCACACAAAAACGACTGGACAAATTTTGATAGAAATTTTTGAGCCGCGGACACAGGTATTTTAGTAATATTATTATAATGGACGTACAAATAGGAAGTTACTTTTACGCCAATTTTTTTTCTTTAGGTGTTAAGAATAAAATCTTTACGATTCCTTCAATACTAGGGTGGACAATGAGGTTTGTAGGTTGGGTGTTAATGCCCCTTCCCTGCCCCGCCCTTAACTACGCCCATGTTAATAATCCGTCTTATAATATAACGTCCTTTGACAGTAAATCTTACTTGACCCGTTCCTTGAGTTCTGATAGAAAAATATAGTGATGTATGGACAGATGCGTGGTGACGGAGTGCGAGAGCGCGCGGCCCGACTTCCACAACGAGACGGCGCAGGCGCTGCTGCCGGCGGACAGCGCGTGTCGCCGATACTCGCCGCTGCACGGCGACACCGTCACCTGCGACCGACTACACTTCCACCAGAACCAAACTCAGCCTTGTGATACGTTTATTTACGAAAATATCAATACTATATATGCAGAGGTATGTGTCGGGTTACCCGAGACCTGTAGCTCCGTCTTGGAGTATAATATACATGTACTAAGTTGTAACTATTGACATACGGACGCGGACGGTTTCAGTTCGACCTGGCTTGCCGCGAATGGTTACGCACCCTGGTGGGTACAGTGAGGAACTCGGCGCTGCCCTTTGCACTCATCCTCACTGGATACATATCTGATTCGTGAGTTCTTTAACATACATAACATAAGTGGTAAAATGCTTTATTTTCCCTATATATATATATCATAATAAAAACACCTAGATTAATGGAAAAAAATAACTGAGATTGGTACAATCTGAGAGTAGACAAATTTTGAAAATTCGTTTTAAAAATTTGACATTTTGTAAGTAATACCGTGTTTTAATAATTATTCATTATCAAACTTTTAAAAGTAATATACAATTCTTTTTAAACTACATAAAAAATATGTTACAAAAACGCGGCATTATATTCATGTGACCACGAGTGACGTCATCATTCAATAAATAAAACTATGATTACAGTTGAAACTAATGAAATTTTTTCAGCACCTATATTATTAAGCCGCTTGTCACAAGATAATCTAAAAAGAATACACAGTTGTGTATATGTTATAGGCAATTTATACAATGTATAAAATAAAGAGAATTATTACATACTTCGCCAAGGCATTCTACGGGATGCCAAATGCTATTTAGTCAAAGTATGAAATACATTTCCGATTCGTTTCGAATTTCACGTGGGAGTTTTTGGCGGGATCTCAAAGTGCCATGTGATTGGGACAAACATATACATCTATAGGATTTAGATTCTCTAGATAGATATATTCGACAACGAATATAGTCATTAAAATCATTGTTACAAAATATCGACGATGCTCGTTTAGGTTAGTTTGGACTTGCGAAAAAGTACTATTGAGCCACGGTATCAATAGGTTGCGTAGGAAATGTTATAAATGACGTACATACCTCAATACAACAGTTCGTACAATTCTAGTCGTCACACCGTTAGGCCAATTCGATGACGAATATAGTCGTGAAAATCAGGACATCATGTTTTCTGTTTGGCGTTTCCAATGAAGGGAAAATCAAGTAAATGATTTTTATATTTTGATTTGTATTATATTAGGCTTTTTATTTATAGGCAATTTGATTAAATAAATAACTTTAATTCTTAAAAATATTGTCAACTCGCAGAATAATATAAATTAGAACGGAAAGCATTAAAAAAATTGCGTGGTATCTACTTACTCGGCCCGAAAAATAATAAAATTTCGAATGAATTTGTATATTAATTGATGTTGGAACACTTGACGTTGTCAGATGGGGTCGCCGGACCGCTTTCTGCATCTTCTCCGCTTGTGCGGGTTTGCTTGGCATCATCAAGTCCTTCTCCGCCAACTACTACATGTACTTGACGCTGGAGTTCCTCGAGGCAGCGCTCGGCTACGGGTTCAACAGCGCCGGATACGTTATGAGTTAGTTTACACTATCTGCACGAGTTTCTTATACTTAAGTCTGGCCACGAGTTCTGTTACTAATGAAAATATATTTACTTTTTATGAAGTAATGTAATCTTAATAAAATTTATATGTACATATTTATTGAAGACTCTGCAATGATTAAAAAATGATTCTTTTGGAATGGCCATCTTTGGTTTTGATCAGTCTGGCCATTAATCTATAGATTTACGCAGTGTTTCCATGGGAAATTTAGCAACTGGTTGCTCTAGAAAGTTTTTAAGAGACCCAATGTTAGCATGCCGTTTAGAGCAAGGCATGTCCTCTAAAACTGACCGTATTTGTAGTCCAAGGGGTTCAAATCTGGGCTAGACAAGGGTCAGTCTTTAGCTCTTATAAAGTTCGGAACTTTGGCTTCGAACTAGGCTGGAGCGGTTCTTGCATTGTGACCAGGTGCACAGTCTTGTTAGAAATTCCACGATTCATTTTTAGCAACTGAGAGGTTTCACAACACTATCTAAGACAGTCTTATGATACACCTTGTCTTCACTCCTTTTTCACTAAAATGAAGCTTTCTGAGTCAGATAGACACCTGATAAGACACCCCCACCAAAATTATGTCTTGCACATTTCCGACCATTTGCGAAGGTTTTTTAGAGCTTTGACATTTTACTTATTGTAGTTCTCTTGAATCGTGAAATTTTTTTCATCAGTATAGAGGTTATTGCTGTGTGTATCGAGACAGCAAGCGTTGTGATCGATCCACTCTCTTTAACTGTAGGGATTGATTCGCGGCATGTTCTGAATATCGACGATAAGCATCGAGTCTCCGGTCTTGTATGATGGTAGGCGACAGAATCCTAGCAGGGATCGTCATTTCTGGTGATAAAATTTGTTGTTTCTTTATGAAGTTTCGCGTGAATTCTGGCTTTAACAGCATAAAAAGTCTTTGTAGTTCTAACAGTATGCGGCCGCCCCGATCTTTTATAATTTTCGACAGAGGAAGTGTTGGTATATCTGTCGGTAGTACGATATGTGCACATAAAACGGATACCAAGCTTTTAAAGTGTCTTGAAAATTACCGTCGGCTCTTGAAGCGATGATGGCGCAGTGGTCGCGTGTACAACTTCGCGTCGATTGACGTGAGTTCGAATCCCTACAATGAGCCTGAGCTTTTTCGGTGAAGGAAAACCTCGTTTGGAAACCATAGTGATAGGGCATTTTCTAATGCCCGTCTGGCTAGCTACCACCCTTAAGTTGAAAATCTGCCGCCAAGCACCAATAGGTGTGTTCCGGCAGCTGCACTTGAGAGCCAGTCGACCCACTGGGTTTAGCGTGTTACCATCTTGGGCCACATCGTCACTTAACATCAGGTGATATTGTGGCCACTACGCCAAACCTATAACGACAAAAAACCTACTTTGTTTAAGGCAATCACTACATCTTTAACACTTCATTCCATATTTTAATTTAACATTTACCTCTTAAATAATAATTGGGAATTGGCGGGAAATCTATCAAAAACAATATCAGAAGTTTTTAGGTTATAATATTTATGGCCAAATATGCATACGAAACAGTCGGATAGTTTCAGGTGGTGTCAATGTACTTGGAAACGAGAATACGCTAAGCCTGGAACGAGGACTGAACTTCTAGTATTTATTGTTAATAACGAAACACAGGGCTTGGCGACTGATTTTCAACTTGAGGATAATAGAGCTAGCCAAACGAGCATTGGAAAAACTCTTGTAAGCTTGTCTAAAAATTTGATATACCATATTTGTTCAGTTCTATCAAGTTTTAAAAGTAAAAAATATCTGACATCCTCAGTGATAGAGCTGGCGCGACCCTCACTGCGCGCGGCGTTTGCGTGCGCGACTGGTGTCACGTATGGTCTCGGGGGAGTGCTGTTCGCGTTTCTTGCCTGGAGAGTGCAGTACTGGCGACATCTGCTGCTGCTCATTCACTCGTTCGCGCTGCTGCTGCCGTTCTACTGGAAGCTGCTAGACGAGAGCCCGCGGTGGCTGTACGTGCGTGCTCGTACTGAACAGACGGACGCTGTAATACGCAAGGCCGCCAAGTGGAATAAGGTACAAGGATATCATATAAAAAATGACGTCATTAAAGGGACAAAATATTCAATCATAACTTAAACTATCGGGAAATAAGTTCACGTTCAATGAACTAATTAATAAGATTTGTCCCTACAATAATAGGTGTGTCGCCAGATTCGAATCACCAAACAATATCAAACCGCTCTCCTAGAACTTCAATATTATTAGTACCTATCTGATGCTCGTCCCGCGTCTCCCACTGTTTCTTATCACAAGTCAAACCTAACCCAGCTACATCTTCTGTGAATTGATCATCTAGCTTAGGCATTTAACAAAATCTCTGTTCTTATCATCAACCTTTGGAGATCGTTTTCATAAATATTATGAAAAAAATATTTCTTGGGAATAGATATTATAATTAGAGGATACATACATATAAACTTTGATGACAGAAAATATTATTGCCTTAAATAAATCATAAATGTATTCGATTTTTCATTATTATTTGGAAAATTGATTACAATTTTTATGGGTTTTTAGGTGCAGATAGATGAGGATCTCATGCAAAACCTAAAGAGTGCAAACTTAGAGAAAGAGGAAAAACCTGCATCGAACCCGTGGTTTCAGCTGCTGAAGTCACGGGTGCTGATGGGTAGGTTCGCGGTGTGCTCGTGGTGCTGGGTAGCGGTCTCGTTCGTCTACTACGGGCTGACCATCAACTCGGTCTCGCTCTCTGGAGACAAGTACGCAAACTTCGCGCTTAACATGTCCATGGAGATCGTCGCATCGCTGCTCATCATGATGGCACTCGAGCGGTTCGGCCGGAAGTGGAGCATATTCATGGCATTCATGCTGTGCGGAGTTGCTTGCGTCACGCCTTACTTTATATGTAAGTTCCCCACACAGACAAACACATTTTCATTGCTCTCATATCTTACCAACGATTACAATGAACTATCATGTTCTGACAGTGAGATTGTGATGCCGGTTCTGTAGTGGTGTGATCAGAGTTGAACACCACCACAAGGGACATCCGACTCTCGTGATGAGCCCGAGCTCACGGTACTCAATGGGGCTAGCTTGACCTGCTTGACGAGCTTGCAGTAGCCTGGAAATTAATCGTAAAGCATTTAATTATTTGTCCCTACATATACGCCAGAGAGCCAGTTTCCAACTTAGGTGCTAAATTATTACACTCTTAAAGTATATCTTGACAGAACATCGAAATAAGCTCGCAGTAAACATTGCCTCATCTCGTAATGAATTGAAAATTATTTAACCAGTTGAATATTACTGTACATGATGTTTGACATACATATAATGAAGTGTTCTATCGAGACATTGGCCGTTGCTTACCTTACATATTGTAAGGAAGCCGTGGCAGATGTTCCTAACGTGCTGTCATTTTATTCCTTATCGGTTTAGCATTCGATCACAATCTCACCTAATGTTATATGACCAAAGTTAATAACACGCTAAACCTAGGCAGCTACCAGAACACACCTATAGGTGTTAGGCGTTAGATTAGAAACTAATAGAGCCGGGAGAGAGCATTAGAAAATGTCCTAACACCATGTTCCAGCTCACACCGGCACCGGACTGGGACTGTTCTTCGTGGGCAAGCTTGCGATCACATTCGCTTTCAACTCGATGTACGTGTTCACCGCGGAACTGTTCCCGACTTGCACGCGCAGCTCGGCGCTCGCCGCCTGCTCACTCGTCGGCAGGCTCGGCTCCATTCTCGCTCCACAGACTCCACTCCTGGTACATCATTTTACACTCTTCACTCTTGCAGAGTTTATTTACATGCTTATTAACATGTTCCGGATGGAGAAGAGTGCAAGCTAACCCGCCAGCCTCTCAGCCGAACTTCATGAACAAACTAATTAATATCGACATTGAAGTTGCAGGACATACATATGTGCTTGGCTGAATTGCGACCCACGCCGTAAAACCAGTCACAATGTCTCGCACCTGTGAACGCTTACTAGCTATCATAGTAATTATATTTATATGTCTGCACGGGAACGGCGACCACCAACTGACCTTGTATCTCCCAACGGTTGACATAGAGATTAAATTCTATTTTACTTAGTATGATTAGATGTCCGAATGTCCATTACAAATACTTCTCGATGGATTATTGAGATCTTAACAAAACCCTTAGAAGTCCTGACGACATGAAGTATTTGTCGTGAGATACGAGGACACTATAATAACTAAGTAGTATTCTGTTCGTTTGCTTAGAAAGAAAGAAAGAAAGAAAATACATTTATTGTAGATAACATACGGCCACACAGTTTTGAAGACAAAATTAACATAACATAAAATTAAAAACTAAATAAGAAAAAATAAAAAAGACAATGTTATCATATAAACCCATGTGCCGTAGTACCACTACAAAGGGCGCACAACTCGGCATAAGCTGGATGCCACCGTTCTGAGTGACACCAGCGCTGATTTTCAGTTGCAGCCAAGTGGGTTTACAAGAAGTAAGATATGTATTTAAAGTATTGTGTACATAATTAAATAACAATAGAATATTAGTTGTATATATTGGTAAGTACATATATTTTAATATATAATAAATACGTATAAGATAGATAAACAGGATAAATTAAAACAAAAGAAAAAGGAGTCAAATAGCGGAAATGTCTAGATTACAGTTTTCGAAACACGCCTGAGATTCCAGTAAATAATTTCTTAATTTGTTTTTAAAAGATGACAAACTAGACGCTGACCTTATTGGTGGTGGTATATTGTTCCAGCATTTACTGGCGTTGTACCGAAAACTGCCTCTAAAAGCTGCCGTACAGTGACGAGGAGTTACTAACTGTATAGACTTAAATCTACGCTCAGATGTTCTATTACTACCTACCCATTTAATTTTATTATAGAGGTACGGTGGTGTACCAAATTGCATTACCCCAAACAGAAGACATGCGAGATGTAATTTTCGTCTTGCTTTCATTTTTTAAAGTAGGTGCTTATTGATGGTAGGCGTGACACGGCTTCTTGGTGCTATAGTGAAGCAAAAACGTGAACACGCATTTTGGACTCTTTGTATGAGACGAGATGTTCTAGCAAATAGTCGAGGACCGTAAACTATATCTGCATAATTCAATTTTGATAGAACCAATGATTCTACAAGTTGCAACCGTAGCTCTTCACTCAAAAATGGTCTCATTTTATATAGGACTTTCAGCCGATAAAAACAGTTGCGGACACATGCAGCAATATGTGTCTCAAATCTCAGCTCTGTATCCATAACTAACCCTAAGTTTCGTGCTTCCGAAACACGTTCTATTGGTTCGTCCATTACCATTACTTGTTTATTAATGGAAGGGAGATGACTTAGCTGATGTTTAGTACCAAATAACATATATTTTGTTTTATTAGGGTTAAGTATAAGTGAATTGCGCCTTGACCAGTTTACTATTCTTACTAATTCTTCATTCATTATATTAATGGCGTTATCGTAGTTTTGAGGCTTAAAAGATATATATAGTTGTAAATCATCTGCATAGATGTGATATTGACAATGTAATAAGGACTTAGTTATGTCACAACTATAGAGTGTAAATAAAATTGGTCCCAATACAGAGTCTTGTGGGACGCCTCTGTTAACATTGCGAGGTGTAGAGTGTACAGTTGACCCATTAGGTAGATTTAACTCAACCATTTGAGTTCGATTAGTTAAATAACTGTTGAACCAATTAACTGTAGCTCGGTCAAACCCATAAAATGTTAACTTTGAAAGAAGTAATGAGGTGTCTATGCTGTCAAATGCACGAGAAAAATCTAATAGCACTAGAAGAGTGCACATTCCTGTGTCTTGAGCTGCGAGAATATTATCAGTAACATCTAATAAGGCAGTAACAGTGCTCCTATTCTTTAGAGCCTGTACGTCCAAGCGCTACTGTACGGCGCGTGCTCCGGGTCCGCCGCGCTCGTCGTGCTGCTCGTGCCGGAGACCCGGCGCGCGCTCCTCCCCTCCCGGGTGCACGACGCGGAGCGCATGCGCGGACAAGTCGCCACCCCGCCGCCTCCGGAACTCGCCCCGCCGACGCCAGCGTCCCCGTCCGTACTCTCCGCCGACACCTAAATCAGGAACAGTAGAACGAACATTCCAGACGGTATACCGTCTTTCATGCACATTATAAAGCACGCGTTGTGTTGCGTGGCGGCTCCTAGAGCTGTGTCTTATTTGTTCCACGTAGTTCCGCCTAGAGCATGGAGTTTGGACTTGCAGCATACTGAATTTGATATAATGCGTAGGTAGTCTTTGTGGTACTTAAGTAATACGTAGTGGTGTGAGTGCACGCATGGGTGTGAGGGTGTCAGATTCTGGCAATCCCAGGATCGATTTAAAAACGTAATCGTCAATCGAATTAAATAATTATATAACTTAATTTTAACTTGATAAATGTAGTATAAGATTTATAAATTTCACAGTTATGTCTTTTTTTATATAATTTGTATAATCAAATAGTTTGGTACTGTTTCTAAAAACACGTTAGTGAAAACATTAGATAGTTACGGTGTGTTTTTATCGTAGTACTTCAAAGTGAGCACATTGTACCTGTCGGTGATCAGTTGATCACAATGCCAATAGCATCGGCGGCCAACGTACGAGCTACCATCAATCGTCAGAGACCGCTGTAATGCCGGCCTGCTCAATTATTGTCTCTTAAATGTTTAAAACTAATTTACTGTTAGTTAGTTAAGTTTGTTAAGCATTGACGTCAGTCGCAATAAAATCTATCACGGAACAGTCGTGTTTCATTGTATAGCAAACGTTAGCGCGTCCTTTTACTTAAAACAAATCAAATATTACCTACACAAACATTTACTTATGTTTATATTAAGTATTCCAAAACTGTGCTCCTCAAAGTATGTATACATTTACAATGTTATTCAATAACAATATTAACATGCATTTATTATATGAGCATCGATGTTGTAATCTTTTTTTTTAATCATTATAGGTTTGGCGTAGTGGCCACAATCTCACCTGATGTCAAGTGACGATCTGACCAAAGATGATAATACGCTAAACCTAGTGGAAGACTGACTCTCAAGTGCAGCTGCCGGAACACACCTATTGATAGATCAACTTGAGGGTGGTAGCTAGCCAGGCGGGCATTAGGAAAAGCCCTACCACCGTTCAATGTGGTATGGGATGTCGGTGGACAGGTCGTTCGAAAATATTTTGGGTCTGTAAAACTATTTTTCAATTCAGTGGTCCGCTTACGAAATATTAAGCTTTAAAGTGCTAATTTTTTAATTTTTGTTAGTGATAAGTGTCCCCCCCTACCGCCCCTCCCAGCTAAATGGTTGTTTTTGGGTATGTGAAAAAATTCATGACAGTAGGTATATGTTATAGGCAATGTATAGGATCCCGGTATTCTATAGAATGTCTGAAGCTAGCAGGCAGTGTATAAAATGATTCATATTGCATACATAAGTATTATATAGAATGCCAAATGAGAAGTCGGCAAAGTATGAAATACAACTACGATTCTATTCGAATTCACGTGGCAGTTTTTGGCGGGATCTCAAATTGTCATGTGATTGAGATAAACACATACGTCTATAGGATTTAGCCTGAGATAGAATATACATGGTTAATGCGTCCTGATTATCACGACTATATTCGACTATTTTCTCCTAACAAACTTTCAACCCCTATATATACCCTATACTCTGATGAATTTTGATAAATGCTGATACACGTGGTTCAATAATTTTATTAAAGAGTCTAAGTACAAAATTTAAAGTTAAAGAAAAATCATTTTTTTTATTTACTCACTTAATTCATACTTACAACCCCTATTTTACACCCTTAGAAGTTGAATTTCCCAAAATCCATTCTTAGTGAGCGTCTACATCGCGAAAGGAGTAACTAGACTAAATTTCAAGTGAATTGGACCTATAGTTTCGGTTACCTTTATATATATAAAGTACTGTCTGGAACAGAAAGGAGAGGAGGGAATTAGATTGAACAGCTCTTCAGAACACTCACCATGATACAGACGGTAGAACACACTTAGCGAGGCGATGTTCCGGCACAGTTGAAGCAGCTTTTTAAATCGTGTTGATTGTAGGAGACGTAGTGTTGCAGTGACAGAGTGCACGTCACGCACTACACGCACTACGTAAAGCGGCATGGTACGGATAGGCGCTGCCGTAATGGTCACTGATACGTAAATACGAGTACAATGTAAATGTAAACACAAAAGTCCACGATAACTCATACGACACAATATGGTATTTTGTGGCAAATGATTTGTGAGTTTATTATTGGGCATGTCATATTAACCCTTACGAAATAAAGTTACTTCATCATCAAGATAATTATTATGTAGATGAACTTTTCCCTTAATAGCATTTTATTTTGAGTAATAGTTTGGGAGATAATGTAATATTAAAGTAAATCAACACTCGGCTCGGGTCTATGATTATAGGTGTAGTGACGCAAACGAGTCGTGTGAATTGTTACATATAACCCTGGCCACCCGATAAAAATATTGTTTATAAAATCTTCAATCAGCGATTTCTTTTAAATTATACGCGGGTGAAACCGCGGGAAACGGCTAGTAACAATATATAACGAAAGATAATACAAGTATATTCTAAACAACAATCTACAAAAAAAAAAGAAATAATTGTTTTTTTAATAAATCTTTACCTCTGGACTAATTAATGAAAGAAGGGTTTCTTTTATACATTCCTCTGTACGCCGACTGAAATATGTATAAGTTTACTATGGTAAAATCCTTTGCTGTGCGAGAGTTGACCGACAGCGGAGTAATGTTGTCTCTCTCTCAGTAGGTCTCCCAGAGTTCAAAAACTTTTGTGTTTTTTTTTTCCATGGCTATACTCTAAGATCTCCCACACACGTGTCCGCCATTGCTCTGCTTCACTTTTGTCTTAGCGGAATTCCTTCCGCCTTTATTTATACGTTCATGACTCTATCAAAATAATATTACAAGAAAAAACAATATCCTTCCTTTCTTATTTTTTAAAAGTCTAACAGAGATTGACATATAAAACGGCAGTGGCTCGGCTGAGAATTTTGACTTATGCTTCGGTTCGATACCAATTGTGTGACGTGTTGTTTCACCATTAGTGAGTTTAGCTGTTATTAGATTCCGCTGGTCTCATGTCATCAGGTTCCTTTTCCCCGGAGATGAAGGTCTGCACCTCGATCGCGTGCGTGTGCAATGTCGGGGGTGAGGGCGGGAGTAGCGGGGGCGGATGCAGGCGGGAGTACACGAGCCGCAGTGCTATGAGCGAGGTGAATGTGAGCGCGGCTGTGGTGCCGAAGGTCGCGTCGGGACCGCGCCGCGCGTACACTGTGGACACGAAGACAGGGCCGAGCGCTCGCGACACGCACCCCGCGCTCGTCAGCACGCCCATCCACACGCCCTGCGCACATAACCACCTCTATTCTAACTTAACCACTCGACCACCTATCCATTTGCGTCTTTCATACGATACAATGTAAAGGCTGACCTGTGGACGCGGACCTAACACCTTGGAGAATATCGTCTGGATGAGCGTGACTCCGAGCGAGTAGCCCACGGAGATACACGCGTACCCGATCAGGAACTGCGACACGGCCATCCCACGCGACTCGGCGCACCACGGCTGTGACTCCTGCGGGCATCCACCGCCCGCCTCCCCTGCCCCTGCCGCTACGGGGACCGCAAGCGGCGGGGGTCCTGGGCCCCAAGGGATGCACAGCACTGACGCCAGTCCCGTCAGCAGGAAACCACCCCACAGTAGCAGCGCTCTGACGATATGAATCAACTTTATTTAAAAAATGGACACAAAATATGATGTCAGTTTCTTCGGCAATGTGCACATCGATTTCCAAATTCAACTATAAACGAAACTGTAATGAGTGATGCCGCTGTAAATAAACTTCAATCATATCTGCATATGATTGAAGTTTATTTACAAAACGCAATTGAACGAGTCAGTATTGCTTGAACAGAAAAACCACGGTACTGCCGATAGTGCGATAGTGCCGGTAGTGTTGAAGAGACGGCTCACCGTTCCTCGAAGATTTTGGACAACGGTCCTATAAGCGCGAAGGTGAGGCAAGCGATGACCGCCCCCGCACTCATCAGCGCGCCCATGTACTCGAGCGCGCGGCTCTTGCTCCATGCGAACTGGTCCATCGTGAGAGATGTCGCCAGCGTCTCCAGCAACACGAAGTTGAAGACGAGAACGAAGAATGCGCCCACCAGCGTCCAGCTGCTGATCAGGTCTGGCTTCAATGCGTCTAAAGCTTCTTTTTCTACAAATTGCAAAAACACTAATAAAATATTTTTTACTACAGTTCTTGTCTATTTACCTATAAATGTCAGCGCTCTCATCGCTCAAGGAGTTCGCTTCCAGCTTCGTGAGCATTTCAAGGGCCTTCGTTTTCGCTAAACTAAGTCTTAACTTAGTAGGGCAACCATAGTGTGAAGAGCATCTCTACTTCCCTACCCTAGTGCTCGCTTAAATACTGAAGTAAGCTATAACTCTTGAGTTTAATATCTCTTAACGAGAGACTGTAAACGCGGCGCGGCGCCGTACTAGTACTCTCACTGACGTCACAGCTTAGTTTTAAATTCATAAAGAATAACAGAGTGAATAATGTATGTTCAGTCAAAACACAGAAAAGAGCGCAGTGTTACATGAGTCCACAAGAAATATGCGCACGTGGAATATTGCACACATGGATTTAATCGCACACTGGAAAACCTCACATGTATAAATGAACACATAGAAAAAAAACCCAATTTTATATTTTAAATTTATTTTGAACTAAATCAAATGCAAACACATCTAACCAACCTTATATTTATTTCAGAACCTTTAAAACACATGAGCTATATAACTTTAATGAGTGACGAAATTAGGAGTAGGCATTCGCCGGACGCTGTTGAGTCACGCTCGCCGCGCTCGCTCGGCGCATGCTCGTCGCTCCTCACTACCGATTACCTCATATATTTAATATATGATATTTCCTAAATAAGACATATAAAAAAACCTGTGGTGTCGTGGGACAACAAATAGGAACGAAGTTCCTTATTATAAAATACTAGCGACCCGTCCCGGCTTCGCACGGGTGCAACGCTGATACTAAATGCACCTACCTACGTCAGAATGTCCTTATAAACAACATTTACAGCTTTTTTGTCATTAGACAATACAAACATGTTTAGTTTAGAGGTTACTCTTGAAAGAGCGACATATAATTGACCATGGTATATAGGGCCGGTACCGCCGCGTCGCACTGCTATGTCTCTGCATTTTAAATCTGTAATATCTTCGGAAATATTTATTTGGATGTATTTAATTGGATAAGGATTAATGCTGTATTGCTTAAAATCACTTCGTAAATAAGCCATTTTTTCCCGTAAAATGTAAAGGATAAAAAATGGTTATTATGGGTTATCCTTAAGAGATAGACATATACCATCGCGGACTTTTTTGTTGATCTTTTTAAGGTGTACAATACTGTAGTACATTATTTTGATTTATCTCGTGGGGTTCAGCCAGCGTTTGCAATGTAAGCGCAAAAAATGTGTTTATTTACGACATCACTTAGTAACCTCTAAATTTACCAGTGTTTCTCTACAATATTATGTATGTATTATACATATAAACCTTCCTCTTGAATCACTCTATCTACTACAAAAAACCGCTTCAAAAAGCCGTTACGTAGTTTTAAAGATTTAAGCATACATAGGGACGGACAGATTATAGCGACTTTGTTTTATACTATGTAATGATGATTAATTTCAAGTTCTATTCGAGGTATAAAGAAAATAATTATTCGGGTATACATTTTTATTATGATTTTTTTATCGATAAAAAACAAAAAAACTACTTCATGTAATTATCTTAACAACCTTATTTTATTTACAATGATTTATAAAATGATACAATAATAATAGCAAACTGCAATAATAAAAATTAAAAGCGTGTAACCGTCACACGCGATTGAAGTAAAACTTAAATGGTCACCACCATCCCGACGGTCACCAGCATCACGACGGTCGGAAAGAAGTTTTATTTCAAAAACAAATTGTTTAGAGTTGCTCTCGCTACCTAAATAACAGTCATCACGTAGACTATACATTAGACACTGTTTAGCCATCATAGATAAACTATACATAAAAATCTTACGCTTTTTTTTAACGTTACGGACGTTTTTTGCCGGCTAGGACTCCTCCGAAACGCCCCATAAGGAACTTCGTTCCAAAAACGTACCAATTGCCTTCCAGTAATTTAGTAGGTATAGAAAAGAAAATTAATTACTATACCTAAAAAAATTAAGCAAGAACCTCAAGGTTCATAAAAAACATTGCGTTTTGCGTGTTTTTTTTGCGGTTATTTTATGTGCGCTTTTTTCCGGACACGAAATTTTGATGTAGGTACCAACCACTGATCAGAATTACAATCACATAATCGAAATCAGATATTGCTACTGCTAGGTTAGTCTACTTCGCTTACTTCCTTAATGCTTACTAACTTAATGTCCTACGGTATTTTACTTTGGGGTTCAGCATCTGACGTAGATATCGGTTTTGTACCACAAAAACGTGTAGTTCGAGCAATTTATGACATGTGACCTCGGGATTCACTGAAGAACAAATTTTAAGAATTTACTATCCTTAAGTTTGCCCTCCCAATGCATCTTGAGTAATTTAATGTATGTTTTGCCGGATTTGTTCGTTTCAAGAATCATTTTCAGCAAGTTTTATTATCCAATGGATATTATGTGGGTGGATCATTATGTGAATGACGGTGATGTCTGGAAGTGATTCTCTCTCTGTACATCCATTAAAAATGTTAATAAATATGAACAATAAAAATACTCAAAAAACAACTAAAAGGTAATGTTGATAAGCCCGTTTCTTACTAGCTCATCTCGATGACTTGGATGTTTTCAGAACCGGTTGTAGTGTATTGACATTCATAAGTGCCTTCTTAGGGCTTAAATTAAATTAAATATTTTTGATTAAGTAATAAATAAAAATACTTATGTTGTTATAACTTATCTTATAACATAATCATAAATAACGTAAGTGCACATATTACCGCCAGTTTAAGCTAAGTTCAGATTGATGTGCAAGAATTAAGTACATGTTCTGTTACTAGCGGCTACTATTTTATTTTATTCTAGTTCTTGAGATAATCTTCTTTTGATTCGATTATATAATAATCAGCAAGTAACAAATATCAATAAAAAAAATGAACAATAGAAAATTGACTATACTCCTTTCACCGACCCACCGGATAGGTTTGTTCCTATTACCGTTTTTACGGCACCAATTACCGACCACTAAATTTTGTTCTGTGCTTACCATGAAGGACAGTACCGTCAATTTGCCGTGCTTCTATAGAAAAAAATTAATAATAATAAGACAATTCTAGATAAATAAAATTGACTTTTTGAGTTTGATTATTTATTTATAGAGAATTCCTAAAGAGGACATATAGAGAAAAATTTTAAAAATTGTTTGTTACATACATTCATATAAATTTAATAAAAATTTGTTATTTTGATATTACAAACAGACACTTCAATTTAATTATATGTATAGATGTTTCTTAGCAGATATTTTGGCTTATTCGTAAGAAAAGCGATGGTACAGAAACAAGATTTACATTTGCACCAACTTCAAAGGATAATGTATCCAAGCCAAACATCGCCAATATCGTTGACTCACAATGATCGGTACTCCTAAGTATATGGCGTTAATGGCTCAAATTAAAGTTTTTATACTAATCAATTAAATTTGTTTAATAGGCTACTGAATACATCAAAGTATTACAGTAAAATAAATGAAATTTAAAGTATCCGTGTAGCACCTAACACCGTCATGGGTTGGTAATAGGAACAAAAATGCGAATACTGTGCCTATTACCGGCACAATTAAATATTTAATTTTAACTAAATTTAAGATAAAACTGAAAAGAAAATAAGTTGCTAGTTGAATTTATAAAAATAGTAAGAATGCAATTTAACCATTAAAATATCCAATACTATGCTTTACATATTTAATTTTTCCTAAGAAAAAAGCGAGTGTTCTTAAGACATTGGGAGCGGGACACTATGAAACGTGCACTTTTTGCCGAATCTTCCGATTAACTGTTCAATTAATCTTTATGTTGTTGATTTACGCACACAAGCATGTGATAGTAATATAAATATATCTGCTATTTTTTTAAAGTAACCACTTTTCTAAATCCACCACAACACTTTAAAAATATAATTAAAAAAGTGGCGGTAATAGGTGCAGATTTTGAGGGGCCGTTAATAGGTGCTTTACGTTACGTTAAGAGCGAGTCGGAGACGCCGAGCGGCGACTTGCATTGTGTAATGCGTTCGACTCGCGATTCGCGTCGTAGCGTTCAGCGCGGACACGTTCCGTGTAAAGATTACTCGTTTGTTTTATTATACTATGGAATATCAAAATAATAACAAAGCATTCCCCAACTGCAATGACAAGTAAGGATTGTTTGATAAGCGGGTTGGCTATAACGAAATCACGTTCGTCACCCGGACCGACCGCTTGGATCGGGGTCACCATATGGACACTGCTTCTGATATATTGGTTATAAGTAAAACATTAGTGATGCTTATAGAAATAATGACAAACCTGACTGCTTCCCGTGCGAGATCATCGCCTCCCGGGCGGCCACCTTCCTCTCAGTGAAGATGCACGGCAGGAACAGGAGGAAGTTGAGTGTACCCAGTAGCGCGTTTACCCAACCCGCCGCCGTGTACATGTCGAGCCGCAGCAGCGAGACGGGCTCTCCTGCGGGGGGGTACGGAGCACCGGGGCCCAAGGGGGTCACGGCCGCCTGGAGCGCGGGGCCCACCACGAAACCAAGCACCTGCGCTAGCGACACGACAGCGACAGCGCGCGTACGTTCCTCCACAAGTGTGGCCGCCGACAAGTACGACCGGGCCACCGCTATATTTGCTGAAATCATAACATGCCTCTTCTTTATACCTAGAGCAATTTACATTGTGGCCATTGCGGCACATAGGGCTTAGGGACACAATCATACGTTCATATGACATCTCATGTCGAAGGGTGGACTTGTTCGTCAATTCGTAAACAGGGTGAACATATTCACAATAATAACAACAACCCCCAGTACCCATATACATAGTATGAAATTGACAATGCACTGTGTTGGATATGCTGTGGTACTGCGGTCACAAACGAATGAATCTATACTGTAATTAAACTATTTCCAACCTACAGCATGGCGCGGCGCGGTGCGGAGCGGGGGCCACCAGACCTACTTTGCTAAAACCGCCTCGTTTCTGTTTCTTCGTAAACTTTAGGGAGCGTCCAAACACTTTGACCTATTTATATTAACGTAGGTCCGTTATCTTATCGAAGGAACTAGTGCATACCATATTTACGTTTATACATTTTATCGTTCATTGACTGATTGGGATTTTTTTAACCGCTATTGGCCAATTCAACGAGTTTATATATAACTCTTCTAGATGGAAATAAGATTATAATTACAAGATAATTTTGCGATTGTTAGTAAAGGAGCAGCGTCTGCGCTTGCGCAAACTAAACGCGGTTGCAGCGGCGGACCTTTGGTAGAGCGAGACGTGCGGTCACTTTAGGCGGTTTAGGCGCGAGGGGCGCCAAATGCGAAAAACAATTTGTTGTAAATAATCGTAAGTAACTGGCCACGTATAACAGAATGAAGTTGTTTAACACTTGTATTCTCCTTCTATATTATGGTGTGAATGCGTCAATCAAAAGGGCGCCTAAAGACTATCTCGCTTTACCTTGATTTAGCGCTAGGGACAGTGCTGTTCGGGTACACAGTACCTTTCATACAGTGTGGATGGTCTACAGTTAATTATAAGCTAATATCAAATATAGACGTTAATCATAATATTAACTTTAGATATAATGTGCAAAGTGTGTGTGAGCCAAGAAATAATCATTTCGCGCGACAAACAGCGCGTGAGCCGATACTACGAGTACACAACACACCTCAGACGGTCTCTTTCCGGTATTTGGATAACTTCTTGTGCAGAACAAAATTCAATAGTCAAGGGGTACCACGAAATGCCTTTAAAGAGTTGTTACCACTTGCATCTGCAGCCGTCCCGCCGACTTCTATAAGAGGGGCATCAATATATACGTCACTGCGATGGAAATTATGAATCGAAAATATATATGTGCGAGTTTAACTAATAGAAATAATCAAATTAGAAAAGCTTAATATTAAGATCAACGGACGTCGCTACTTTTAAGTGGTCTCTTTAGATTTGTTATTTGATTTTTAGACGCCTTCGATGGATAAGTTTGTGTAGATAACACTTAAATATATAATATTTTAATAGATACATAGAACATTCCTTCTGATATGTTTTATATGTTCAACTAAAACTTGAAAGCATTTCTTTGATAACTTGTTGAGAACTTAACCACGTCACAGTATATGAGATTCACCTGAGCTTACTCCGACGAGGAACCTGGCGAATACCATCCAATACTTCGCATGAGGCCGGGTCAGGTGCAGGTGCGAGTAGAGCACGCTGGCGAGGACGAACAGCGCGAGGGTTGCGAGCAGGGGCGCGCGGGACGAACCGCTCCGGTTCGCCCACAAGCCCACTAGTGGGGAGAACAGCAGCTGGCCCAAAGGGTTGGCTCCCACGGCCAGACCTAATACTTCTTTCTTTGCACCGGGTTCTAACTGCAAAACGTTATTACTGTTAATATGCAGTTATGGTAACAATTACACAATAATACAAAGATTTGTACCGCACCCCCGCACCCCCGCACCCCCGCTTCACCAACCGGCCCAACGACGGACGTCGCGGAATCCGTACACATTATTGTGTAACACTATCGCATTATCACTAGAAACCGTTTGTAGTGATGACATCACGTGCGATCAAACTATTAACAGGCTATTAAAGAAGTTGTGGCTGAACATCCATCATACAAATAATGTGATTTTTTCTATTAATGTTTTTAGTTAGTGAAATTATTCGATGATGCCGTTAAATTATTCACTTCATTACTTAATTATCCTGATACCAAGAATACACTGAACTTTATCTTTCTTTTTTATTTGTTTCAAAAAGCGCTGAATAAATTTCGATAAAATTTATATGTGACCACCTCTGAATTATGACAGAACAGAACAAAAAAATAATCATCAAAAACAATTCATAATTGGCAGAGTAATCGCGTAAGAAACATATAAAAAAACATACAGTCGAATTGATAAGACCTCCTTTTTTGAAGTCGGTTAAACATAACGCGTTAGTGTTGAAATAAAATCACAGCAATAGAAAATAATGTATAAAGTTGACAGTCGAGACTCGACTATCGACACACTATTCACAGATTTGCCTACTGTATTGGGGAGGTATATGTTTACACCCGCAACTTTAATTGATATAGTATTTGTTTCCTTTCATTTACTTATTTACGAGTATGTGTTGCGAATTGCATCTAAAGTGCACTATATTAATGTTTACGGCAGGCAGCAGGTACAGCGCGGGCGTAGGCGCTGGCGGGGGCGCTGGCGGGGGAGCTGGCGGAGGCGCTGGCGGGGACGAGACACGTTGATTGTTAGGTATTTTATATTTAAATTACAACAATACGTTAATAATATGTAAACGTCCTATATAATGAAGTGAGAGTGGCTCGAATACTATACTTTAGTATTTAGAACATTGAATGTTGCTGTTTCTAGTGGCATTGGCACTATTACTGGTTAAATTGTTAACTAATCCTACTTAGCTGTGATACTTTTCCTTTTAACTTCAATATACACCTGTGTCCCAAAAGTATCCGACCTGTACCTGTAACTTCGCACTGGCATTATTTTTCGTCATCCGGCCCATGGCATCCGTCGAAGTAGTCCCCCTTCGACTGAACAAGACGCTCCCATCGGTGCTTCCACATCCTGATGCAGTTCTGGTAATTGGTTTTTGGATGACCATGAATGCACGCGTCGCATTCGTTTCCACCGTCTCTCTGTCGTCAAACCGATTTCCTTTGGCGGCATTTTTAATTTGAGGAACAGCCAAAAGTCGCAGGGTTCTTGTCGGGACTGTACGGAAGCTGACGGAGTTGTTCAATATTGTGTTTCGCTAAAAACTATTGCACGAGGTTCGATGAATGCGCTGGCTCGTTATCATGGTGGAAAAGCCAGTCGCCGCTCGCCCAAAAACGCGGCCATTTCCTTCTCACCGCGTCACACAATCTTTTCAGAACTTCGCGGTAAAATTCTTTGTTGATTTTCTGACCTCTCGGTGCATATTCGTGATGCACGACACCTTCGAAATCGAAGAAAACAATTATCATGGACTTGACGCTCCGACTTTGGCATACTTTCTTCGGTCGTAGCTCAGATGGAAGCTTCCATTGTGAGGATTGTTGTTTCGTTTGGTCATAACCGAACACCCAGGATTCGCCTCCGGTGATAATCTTCCAGAGCACGTCTTCATCATGAATAACCATTTCCAAGTTGGCCCGAGCGATTCAGGCATACTGTTAGCAATTTTGGAATGAATTTTTCACATATGCGAGTCATTCCTAAATTCTCGAAACACAAGTTTTCGGAATCCCGAGATCATCTTCTATCTCGCGCACAGTCAAACAACGATTTCGCGAATTGCAAATGCTCGATATTTTTCGGTTTTATCGCGCTCGAAGGTTTATCGAGAACGCGGATCGCTATCAACACTCATTCGACCGTTTTTAAATCGCTTGTACCACTCTTTTATTAATCTTTTGCCAATACAAGCATCTCCTTAAAGACCTCTTACATCATTTAGAGACACACAACTACACAACTATTTCCGAGTTTGGAGCAAAACTTTATACAAATTCATTGTTCCGATCTCTCCGTCATTTTCAACCATAGCAAAATCTGACGAACGCGAATTCGACAATGTACGTAAAGACACGTTGCGCTCAAAATAAATCTCGTCGGTTGCCATGGCAGCCTATGACTTCGTGAAGAGTCACTTGTTACGCTCGTACTTCATAAAGGTCATTCGGACGTTATGGCGCGAAGTTATGGGTACTATGGGTTATGGGTTAAGTTATGGGTCGGATACTTTTGTTTTATTTGATTACTATGTTACTCATACAAAATTACAGCTTTCTAGTACAAAGAATCTCTGACGGATAGACAGAAGGACATGGCGAAACTATAAGGATTCCCTGTTGACTTCGGAACCCTAAAAATTGAGCGTGCAGCACCGCACACGTACCATTAGATACCGACGGTTTCAGTTTTTTCTATTTTAAGAATATTGTGAACACATTTAAAATACTCAATTAATAATAAGAAATCTGTACTGTATATGTAAGTGACGATTTAAAAAAATAGGTTTTAGGTTAATAAATAACCATGTGAAGTGCCACCTTAAGACTTGGCGACCACCTGGAGGTCGCGACTCACATGTTGAAAAACACTAATACAAATACATGCCGTAAAATATATCAGATGCAAAATTACACTCAGCCAAAAATATCACTTGCAAGCGAAACAATTGTTGTTCTCGTGTAGCAAAATGTGACTGAACGTGAAGCGTCCTTGAAATTTCACTCTCAATTCTCGTCCAATTATCAAATCGCCGTCTAAGAAGTTTCCTTATTATTATTATTATTACTACCTGTGCCCGCGGTTTCACACGCGTTTAATTTAAAAGAAATCGCTGATTGATGATTTATAATACTTCAGTATAGACAGTATTTTTATCGGGCAGCCAGGGTTATGCATCACAACTCACACAGCTCGTTCGCGTCACTGCTGCTATAGTCATAGACCCGAGCCGAGTGTTGAATTATTTTAATTTTACCTTATCTTCCAAACTATTCTTTTAAATAACATGCTATAAAAGGCAAAGGTGCACAAACTTGACCTGATAATGAAGTAACTTTCGGTCGTAAGGATTAATATGCCATTCCTAATAATAATGCTCATTAATCACATTTAAATTTTCATTAAAACCTTGTCACAAAATACCTTATTGTGACTTATGTATAAGAGATGGCATATGGTATCCTGGAGTTTTTTTAGATTTATTAAGGAGCAATATTTTTGTAGAACATTGTATTTACGTATCACTAACCATTAGGCCAGCGTACGCGGATAAAGCAGTTAGGGTGCGCTATTAATTCCGACCTACTTAACAAAAATCAATATTTAAGACTAGCTGAGAGGTGTAGTCTAATTCTAGATAGCCTATACTATTCCACGTGAATCTGAATCATATACAACAAGAATCTTTCGAATCCGACAGGTAGTTCTAGAGATTAATGTGTATAAACAAACAAACAAAAAATCTCTTCTGTTTTATTATATTATATTAGTCAAGATATATATTTATTTGTTTACTATAAATAGGCTTAAGTTTGACCACTACCTCGCCTGATCGTAAGTGATGATGAGGTCTACGATACAGTATGCTTGCCTTGAAAATACCTATTCACTCGTGACTTGAAAATACCCAGGTTGTAATTATCGGGAAATACAAACTTTCACAAAGAGTTCCACTCTTTAGCGGTGCACATAATAAATGTGTAAGCAGAACGCTTCGTGCGCGCTGCTGGAATATCAACCATAATTACATCGGTGACGCTTCGTCGTGTTTCTTGTCGTCCGATGGCGGAAGGGACGTGGGGGAGTTAAATTGAACAATTCCAACGCACACTCCGGTAAAAAACCGATAAACAGGCAACTTTACGTCGATTTTCAAGGCTCTGCAGTCTCTTCAGTCGTAAAATCAGTCGAAAGTCACTCTTCAAATCGCTGTACTCTCAGATACTTCTTCAACTTCGTAAATAGCAATCACTGAGGGCAAGATTTTGTCAATATGGACGATGCTCAAGAATTACTACCTCTTGACTATCCCAGAAAAGAGAGCCAATGATCTTACCGGCGGAAAAATGTATATTGTATGAAGTGGAGTTCGACTCAAGCGCTAGCCTGAACTTCTTAGGAGTTGGAAACGATGGTCTATCATAGACATTATCATAGACAGCAATTTCGTTCCGGATCGTAACGGGTACCCACGTTTCATCCATTTTTATACACCAAGCCAAAAAACGATCAGCATCTTTTTTCATTAAATCTTTTAGCAGTTCTAAGCATCGTCGGAAAATATTCAGTCTTATTTGTGTTTGCGCGTCGCGTCTGTAAGCATTCTAAGCATTGATATATATTCTACCGAGAGACAAGAACATTTATGAAAACCCCTTGATTTATATAATTATAACGGTATATAACCAAAGTGAAAACCATTAAAGTTCAAATACTAATCAGAATTAGAACTAAAGTTCGCTGCAGCGCTAAAACATTAATGTCGTCTAACTAAACTATTATAATATGCAGCGCTAGGTCGCTTATAGAGTACAGTAGTACCGTGTTGCCAGATGACAAAATAGAAAATAAAGAGTTTTGGGTCCAAAAAAAAACGATGTTAATGACCAAAATACGGTGTTTTTACAAAAAAATATCATTTGCATTTTACAGTGCATACTAAAAGACATTTCAATAATTAATTGTGTATTTGTTCTTTTCCCTTACTAAGCACTAAATTACTTATTATCGCTTAGTTTTCTTACACACTCGTTAGCTATTAAAAATTGCTAAATCACAAAATTTTACTATAATGTTTGTTAACACAAAATTCACGCATTAATAACATGAGAATTATATTATCGTGTGCACACCACTATTTATACTATGTTCGTGGAATCTTCTACTTCGAAAGTTTAAAAGCGCTTTATGTTCTAACATTTAAAATTAAGGTTCATTTTTGTCTCAACAGACGTATATTCGGCTAGATAATAACACACTGTGTACAGTATACTACTGAAAATATAATAATGATATAAAATTACAGTAGATCTACCGTAATAACAGTGCATCTGGTTAAACTAAAGTATAGTAACAACATGTCGTCCCTATATATTGTACACTGCAGAAGAGACACAGCTTTTATATCTACAATACCTACTTCATTAGAATTTAACTCATTTCAAATTTAATAATTGTTAAAACAAAATAAAAAATTAAAGTAGAAACTAAAATGAATTGTTGTGCGTTTGTTTATCATCGACGTCATATTTTCTGAACTATGAAAAATTTAATATTAGTTGATATTATATATTAAAAAGAAAGAACAAAATATAAAATTATCAAAATGGTTATAAAACAATTAACCACATTAAAACACTTTCACAGCAAGTCTGTATTTCATAAGTAAGTACATATTTTTACCTATAACCAGTTTTGCAATGGAACATCTGCATATTTTAATCTATGATTGATGATGGCGTGTCATTTAAATGAAGAATTATTTTTTCTATTCTGGTATTACGATATGGTATACCTAGTCAAGTTTGCGGGAGCGATGTATTAATAAAAAAATACTAATACAAAACTTTTTTATTAAACTAATTTCAAATATAAATGATTAAGATTATTTAATAACTAATTTATGAGTGTACGGACAGATCAGGATGTGCAGTACGACTGACTGTACTTTGCGAACCTGTCTCTAAAGCTCCGTTTGTTGTTCCCATGAGTTACACGATTATCAGAAGTTAACGTGCTTACACCGCGTTTTCGTGTGAGCGAGTTGTTATAGTACGTCCTGGTGACCGCATAAGTAACTACCTATTTATTCATTTGAACAACAAATAATATTACTTGACTACTGAATTTATATTTGCGTCCAATTCAAATTATCTTATTTTTAGAGGCCCACACGCGCCCACACTACGTAAATTGTTTTGTTCTTGGTTTTATGGTCTTTAATCCTTTGGCTTACGTCAGCCAGGTCAGCCTAGTTGAATCAACGCATTTTAATTGAACAAACAAACAAAGAAGTTGTATACCGAAAGGGTACTGCCAGGTTTGGACAATATAGCATGGAAGGCACTCTGATCTCACATATTGTGACCAAGGAGCCGTACCTAACTTTCTCTAGCTTTTTTGTTCCCGACACATTCCATCAAAACTTGATGCATATCTTGAACTTTATCGTATTATTCACAATTAGGCGAAGACAGTTTTTATATCAGATAAAATTGTGCCCGGAACACAACCTATGAGCGATACGAAGTTGGTTTCTAGACATTTTCACTAAATTTTTTTTTTTTTTCGAACTGACTATACTGTTAGCCTTAGGGGCCCTGGAGCCTTTGCGGCTTTTACAGCTTCATCGGGCTTGGGGGCGAGCGCGGAAGGCACTCAGCCGCGAAAGCTAGGCAACAAGCTCCAAGGGTGCCAAAGTGGCCGAACCTCGGCTTGGGCTGTTGCCGATCATGCGAAAAAGTCGCGATCTGACTGAATCCCTATCCATAGAAATTCGAGCTAAGTAACTGTACAAATATACATGTTCCTGCCTTCTGGGACCTTACTGACTGACTTACCTGAGTGGTGTACATCTGTGAAGTGCAGTGCTATGTGTGTGTGTCTATAGCTAGTGAATGCAGTGTAACTGTATCGCGCGAGCGGCTGCTGGCTCAAGGGCTCCATGCCGGAGGAACTGACCTAGGCTTGAGTTGCCGCTGGAGAGGGTGGTCGAACGGGTGTGCAGGAGCGAAGTTAACCGCCCGTCCCCTACTGAGGGAACGGTGGTTTCGCGGGCGTGGGCGCAAACACGCTTGACTTGAAGAGACGGATGGATATGACGTGTTAGCTACCGTGATTTCGTCATCGGGGTCGGTAAATATGTTCCGCGGCCTACGTTTTGCCTTCGGGGCGTCTGGGATTGGGGTATATGTTGCGGCACATGCTACTAACGGGTTCGGATGGTTTGAAGCTCTTCGAAATAGCTCTTCGCGAGAGTTTTGATGTAAGATTTGATCGAAGGAAGTTTGATATCTTTATGGAGGTCTTCGTTTCGAACAAACCATGGGGAATTAACTATTTTGCGTAAACACCGATTTTGCAACGTTTGTAAGGGGGCTGAAGTTTGATTTCTCCATATGGGCGAATACTACGCAACTGTATGTTACAGTCGGTCGGATACAAGTCTTGTAGAGTGTAAGCTTATGTCTAAGAGACAATTTACTTACCGAGCATAGCTGAGGATGCAAGCGAGCCAAGACCATAGCAGCCTTCTTACGGACTCTACGGACATGTGACCTGAAGCTAAGCGTATTATTGAGGGTGACACCCAGGTATTTAGTCTGGGTAACCCAGGGGATCGGGACACCGAAAAGGTGGAGGGGTTCAAGTGTCTTTCGTAGTTGTCCGGGATTAAAGAGAATCGCTGTACTCTTATCGAGGTTGAGAGCTATGCGCCATTTACGGAAACACCTGCCGAGTTGGGTTACGGCGCGTTGGACGCGCGATCTGAGGTGAGTTCTGTACCTGAGTGAACTGTAAATGACCGTGTCATCAGCGTATAAGCCTACCTCGACCCCGGGGAGACGTGGGAGGTCGCTGATGTACAGATTAAATAGACAAGGCACCAGAATGGAGCCTTGAGGGACACCTGAGCGTATTGACTGAGGTGGAGAAAGTTCACCTTTCACTCGGTAGCGGAAGGTGCGGTCAGTGAGATAATTGCTAATGATATGTACTAATCTGTCTGGGATTTCTAATTGGTGTAGTTTGTGGACTAGTCCGGCATGCCAAACCTTGTCAAAGGCCTTGGCAACGTCGAAGAAGAACATTTTCACTATAGTGGACCACGGCATATACGAGGAGGCGCACTTTGCAGCGTTCCTTTTTCCTTCAATCTAAGGTCGAAGTTCTCTTTCCAGTTATTAAAAGATAAATGTTTGTATTTTGCTGCAACTTCGGTATAATGAGGAACAGTTCTATAGTTCCATTTGTGGATGCTAAGTTAGCTAAACGATAAGCCTCCTCATTATCGTTTATACAACCGTGTGAAGGGATCCATTGCAACTTCAATTCCAAACCTACATGCTCTATGTCATGGACTTTATGTAATATAGCATAAGTTGTCAGGCTGCCTCAATGTCCAGAAGAAATGAGAGCTATTTATGCTATAAAGCACTTTTACTGTCAGTAAAAATAACTACCTATATGTTGAAATGTTAATTTAAAAGCATATGATAATGGAAGCTACGCTAAAGTAATGTGTACGGATTGCAGTACAGTTCAGTCGAACAGAGTGATTGTTCGGATCGAGAAATCTAGGAAGTTGTACATATATATCGATGATTCTAGGTAAGTAGGTAGTAGGTATGAGTGCATACACAACACGCGTATATTTTTTATGCAATAATTTTTATATATACGACCTGTTGAAATTTCCATCTTCAGAAATAAAACGGTACCATGTAACAACAATTTTTTCGACTTTTTTTAACATTTCTTTTGTAACAGCTGTCGCAGGGGTTCCTGAACGAATGTCATCGTTAGTGAGTGTCCTGCTACGCTTAAATTCTTCTTTAAATGTTTTTACGCGTAACGCCGACGCGATCCATCACGTCCAACTGTGTTTGTGCATACAACGAAGGAATTCCCTCTAATGTATCCCGTAAATCTTTATTGACGTTTTAGTTTATAGGTGGTGGTGAATTATGATTATCATACAATAAATTAATATCATTATCAAATTTTAAATTTACAGTTAGTTCAAAGATATGTTTTTGACCTAATAATGGTGTGGATATGGCGAGATGCTGCAGACTCGCAGATGACTAGTCCGGCTGCACGGACAGTGGGACAGCGGGACTGCACTACGATATAATGCAGCGTCAGCGCCACAACGCGCGTAGTTCAATAATGTTTTCCATTGTCGGTAACATGGCACAACAAACAGCAATCAAATGATTCCTATTTGTTAACCAATAGTTCTTACTACCTATCTAACAAATAATACAGCTAAGCAATCCAGTATTTATTTTTTAAGTTCCAGAGTTCATATCGCATTACCACTTTTTATTTTAAATAAATTAACCTGCCTCGTATGAACCTTTGAATACAATGATGAAAATTAATGTTAATGCGATGCATTTCCTCCAGACAGTACAGCGTGTGCGGTGTGGTGGTCTCCTCGAGGCACGCACGTGCTACGACGTGTCTCACAGACGCTTTGCGAATGTACCGAGTGGTGAGCCTGAGCAGTGAGCACTCACCTTGTCGAGGTAGGGCCAGACGCCGGTCAGCACGATGCTGAACCCTAGAGACATTTGGAACATCGTAAAGTAGATAACGTAGATGCTGCGCCACCGCTCCCGGCGCTCCTTCACGCTCTCCAATACTTCCCTCTCGATGACTGGTTCTTGCACATCTCTGTTCTCCGTGAACTCTGGATCGCGGTCACGGTCGCGGTGTGTGCGCCCTACTTTTCTCGCTCGCCCTAACCCTTTTACCCACTCCATTGCTAAACAAATTACTACATTTATGTCATATTCATCTCAACATGTAAACATACTTTGTTATCAAACAAAGACAATTCCACACATATACTCGTATACGTTAATTAAATGCGCACACGCAACAGGCACCCGCAAGCAGCGCCTCCTGCGCACACAGTACACACTACTCACAGCCACACTACTACACTAGTGACAATACACAGTAGTGACTAGTGACTAGTGACCTCAGTGGTAGTACAACTATATTAACTACTGACTAGGGATGCAAACGATACTTCGATGTTTTAAATACATTAAAAAAAACATCAATGTTTACAACAACAAAACATCGATGTATCGATGCTTTTCTACGATGTTTTGTTTGATTTGAAGAATTGAAGTAATGCCCTTGGTTTTATGTTTCGCAATGGAAGCTAATATTTGGGTGGGATTACAATGAATGGCAATACTATTCAGTTAGGTTGATCGTAGATAATATCATTAATCATTATAAACATTATAGCAGAGAGATTGCAGACAGAGAGAATTAAGAGTAATTCCAGAGAATAAATGAATAATAAAATAATTTCCATTTAAAACAGTGTGTCCATATGTGTCGTTTAGGCACGATTGCTCTTCTAATTTGAACTCAAGTAGATTCCGTTGATGTTTTTTTTAATGTTTATTTGTTGGTATTTAGCAGGATTGTGCAAATGTATTCATTTATGCATAAAATCAGGGTAAAATTCGACATTTAAAACTCTGAAGAACAAAAAAACTTTATAAGGAACATGGGATTTCTCGTTGTTCCTAGTACATTATTTATATCCACAGTTTATATCGTATTCAATTATGGACCTCAATTCGCTATGATTAAAATATCACACACATGTTCTTAATTGTAAAGTTTTCATTTTTACTTTTCCCTGAAAAAAAGACCTATTGCAAAGTCCTGTCCGTCCTACATTTAAAGAAATCTTTTGATCACTAATAGGTTGCCAGTTTAAACCTTCACAAAATAAGTGTTTAATAAACTTTTAACCTTAATACAGAGTTATACCTTATTCATCATACGAAGACTTGCATGTCATATTCATAGAACGTAAATTATGACATAATCTAAAAACATGCATTTGTATTACCAATTATCATTAAAAATTATTGATACTGCTAAACGTTATAAAAAAAACACTATAAAATCCTAAATAACTTCCTCTATACTCTATACAGATTTTTTTTTTTATGAATTTTCGTATTTTTTTAATTTCTGTGTACATCGTTCTTTTTCTTCTTTTTCCTAACTTGGCAACCGGTCTTCTTTATTGAAGACCATTACTGCCATTATCGAATGTATATCCTTTCCAGTCTTATGACGATTTAAGGGTCCTAACAAGATGGTGGCTCCCTTGTTAGAACTTTCTAAGGAGGTTTGTGGCATCTCAGAATTTATGATCCACTTACTATTTCCAATCCACTTCACTTATGTACAAAAACCAAGCTTTTTTATGCAAAACGCCACTTGTATTACGTACGTCGTTACTTTCTATGTTACTTAAAACTAGAGTGGACCAAAATAATAAAAACAAGTAATCGAAAATTCATAATATTCATCGTACGACTCCAAAATTAATCGATTTGTTCAAACGCCGTTGTACATTTAATGTATTCGTTTAATTTTTTTAATTTCGAATAAAAATGTTTATTTACGTAATTCATACATTTTTACTGCAGCGACAAGCAACGAAGAATATTGACTGGAAGAATTAATCTTGTTGTTTGGAGTCAGGCATTCAATAATTCAAGTGTTCCTGATTGCGATTTCAATTGTTGTTATACTTTATTTTTGTTATTTCATTTACACAGCTTACACACCCTTCATCTCATTTAAAGTATAATCGTATTAGCGATTATATTTAGCTCTAAAAAAGAATCGATAATCATAAAATCAACTTAAAATTTAAATTATTCTACATCTCTTAAATAATCATTTTACCTGTGTCATGCAAGTCTTCTTACGATGAATTAATAATAGTGTGTTAACCTTAATCTTTACAACATTGATTAAGAACTTATTTAAAAATTATACACATTTTGTATTTTATAATAATTTATTCTAATACTTTTTATCTAATTAAATTTGTAATAAAAGAATCTTCAAGTCTTGCAACCTTAACATAGTTTAATATCTTCATTCTTCATCAAGTGTTATTATATACAGTCATAAGACTAAACTATTATATATTTCTGATACCTGTTTTGGATCCGTCTTCTAATAAACACAACTTTGATTACTAAAAAAATCATCGAAACTATGAACCTAATTTGTATTAACAGTTCTTTACGCAAACACATCCTTGTTTCGATACATGGATGTTATCTTGGCGATGTTTTTTTTCAGAACATCGATTGATCGATATTTTTCGTAACGATGTTTCATCCCTACTACTAACTATACACACGAAAACGAAATGTTTACAATTTTATTTATCTCTGCTGTTTACTGATACGATTATATCCTCTGTGTCGAGTGACATAAAAGCTTATTACACCGCCCGATCTTCCGCAAACGGGTTTACTGGGGAATGTTCACCGTAGGATCATATGTCATTTAAAGGCTTATCACAAAACCAGATTCGGCGCAACCGGTTTGCCGAGCCGCCTCGTGAGTGGCCGCAAGTTAGTACGTCGCTTATTATACTACGCTGCCTTTCCAGCCATAACTCAGTTTAAAAGCAAACGTCGAGAGATTCGCAAGAAAGTATATTATCATGACCCTCATACTACTGAAACTACAAAAAGTATTTTTTGTAGTATCAGCAGTAGTCGTAACAATTTTTTTCTATAGGTCATATTTTGCTTTACTTGAATACATTATGATCGCATAAAGATGTAATATAATAGGAATTTGAAGTAATGATGGCTCAGTGGTAGTCGATCGACATGACTTCGAACCCCTGCAATGACCCTGAGCTTTGGGTGAAATAAAACATCGTGATATGTTTTGTTTTGACAACTATGTATATAATAGATGTTTTTCTTTGAACTGTTATACTGTATATTTGTGTGTTTGATAGCAATGTAGGCTGTAACTGTCAAAGTATTAGGGTAATGAATAAATTACTCGCCTTCATACCGTAGTTTCATTTTCTCTTCTTTTTCTAAACCTAATAATTAACGAACTAACACACGCATAAATAAGTGTTTTATTTTAGATAATTTGGTAGCAATAATAAATTTAATGATCAACCTACACATCATATAGGTATGTATACAACATATGCATTTGCTATTCGTTGTTTATGTATTGTGATTTATGTCTTTTCAAATTCATAACATTAATTTAATTATGGTATTTGTTAGAGACCAGAGGAGACCTATCATGAATCCTACAATCGAACTGAGAATCTTTTTCTTTTTTGTGTCGGTTAGAAATGGTGATTATGGCTCAATCTGAGAAGGCTTTTTAATAATAAAAAATATATAACTTTTTTAGGCAAAATGTACCTTTTCAGGAAATTAAACAACTTTCAATTCGACTGCAGGGTCCTGGCAACACTGATTATGATAATTCCTGAACTCTTTCAAAATTGAATTATCAATTAGGGATGACAATTCATTCCAAAAAAGATAGATTTATAAATCGATTCGACACGAAGATTTATAAATTAGTTCACAACAAAAACGATTTCTAAAACATTGGTTACTGTTAAATGGTCTTGTTTTCCCTATCCCTAAATCCCTATATTGGTAAACAAAACGCTTACTTCTTCATACGTTCCGATAATTGTGAGTGCCAACAATAATAACGAACACGGGTAATCGATAACAGAACAATTAATTATGTCTTCAATAATCAGTTATTTGCTTAGTAGGAATAATGCATAATATTATTCGTTATTGTAATAACGACCATCCCTAATTAAAAACGTAATTTTTAAAATTATTTCCTTTGTTTTTATGGAGAGGCGTAGGAAGCCGAGCACACAGTCAATACAGCTTTTCGCGAGGTTTTGAGTAATTAGGTGAAAAATGACATTTCTTTACTTGTATATTGGTACATTTAACTAATTGTAAATAATTTTACAGTTCTTATAAAAACAGAAAAATCGATTCGCGATTTTCTAGTAAGAAATATTTATTCACTGAATCGATTCAGTACTATGTATTGATAAAATAATCTTTTTTTTTTATCGATTCTTTGATTCATCGAATTCAGATCGCCATCCCTACTGTGACGTTACCTAAAAGCTAAGGTTGAATAAAAGTTTCAGTAAAATCAATAATTCTTTAGCAAATCTCTGTCCATATTTTAATTCAGATATGTTTGTATCACGCCAAATTGTGTCGAGATTACTGCAACACCAGGGTAAGAATAATTCAAGGTTTTATCAACTATTCATTAGTAGCTACTGCCCAGATCTAGTTTCAAGTTTTTCTTATGTAAAAGTAAATTTGTTTATCACCATTCAAAAACCTTTAAAAATTAGGACAGGAAGCATTCAATTGAAGAAAGAATATAAAGTCATTGTTGATATATAATCTTGATTTACATGTTACATAATACGTAGATAGATAACCTCGTTGAGTAGTATAAAGAACTTAACTTCCTTCGCACATTGCTTGTTTAAGATATGCATAAATCACTTTCATGTTTTTCGGTTGCTAGTGTAAATAACCGGACAATCACTGTCAGGGTTGTTTATATTATATTCTATATAAATAAATTGATTGAGGTTTGCCGTTGTGTGCGCATCACGCAAAACACTCGATAGATTTTGATCATTTATTTGTTTTACTTCTTAGATATTGGGCCTTTATTAAAAGAAAAATGTCACTATATCTTCATAAACAATAACTCTGTAGTCCATGCAAGCGGAGCCGTGGGCACGCCTACTAAAAATAGTAAGATCAAAAAGATATATGTAGTCTCTCAATAGTGTTTGTTAAGAGGCTTGTAAAGAGATGGAAGGAAGGGCAAAAATAGGAAATATGATATTTCGGTAAATCTAAACATCAAAAGAGTACATATTATCTCAAACAATTCAGAGGTAGCAACTGTTTTCAGGATTACTTCACATATTATTTTGCATTTTCACACATTGGTTGCTAAGAGCATGTGTCTGGCTGTTTCTTTCTTTTCCATGTATGCTTCACACAGAGGGCTTTCTGTCACATATTAATTAAAGAGATGTTTGTGTCCTCTTAAGTCTCCAATGACTATCCGTGCTTGACACATGGTCAAGCATAATATTAGTTAAAATGTTCTCATTTGAAAATATTTGTTTAATGTAGTACGTCGCTACCATGATGGACACTTCAAGGCGCCCACCATGGACGAGCTACCAGTCCCCCGTGGCTCCTGGCAGGCTCAGTACGATGCTAACCAGCGCCGCTATAACACTGCCCTGCTGCTCGGTATCGCATTCGCAACTGGCACTCTCATTGTGGTAAGATAATATTATGTTTCTTTTTGTTAATAATAAATATCTATTGGTACTTGATATTATTAATTTACATGTTTACTAACAAATATTTCAAATTTACTGTGCTATTATTTTTATAATTTACTTACTAGCTGTGGTATTGCAGTAGGCACCAGCACCATGATGGCCATGACACATGACACACCTCACTAACATAACATTACTAAACTCTCGATCAGTCCGTAACAGTCATCACGCACTGATTGTATAAACATTCACTGATCTAGGAATACGATGCCTTTAGAGTTTAGAAGCAATTACACATTAGACCAACCCGCCACGACCGCCCTCTCCAGCGGCAACGCAAGCCTAGGTCCGTTCCTCCGGCATGGAGCCCTTGAGCCAGCAGCCGCTCGCGCGATCCAGTGATCAAGCCCGGTAAAGCTGTAAAAGCTGCAAAGGCTCCAGGGCCCCTAAGGCTAACAGTATAGTCAGTTCGGAAAAAAGAAAAAAAAAAGCGATACAGTGACACTGCATTCACTAGCTATCGACACACACACATAACACTGCACTTCACTCATGTAGACCACTCAGGTACATAGGTTCTGTAAGGGACCTTTTTTTCTTTTTTTTGGCTAGTTAGTTTAGACAAAAATTACCTAATCACTAAATACATATACACATGTTCCTTCCTTCCTCCCAGAAGGCAGGAACATGTATATTTGTACAGTTAGTTAGCTCGAATTTCTATGGATAGGGATTTAGTCAGATCGCGACTTTTTCGCGTGATCGGCAACAGCCCAAGCCGAGGTTCGGCCACTTTGGCACCCTTGGAGCTTGTTCCCTAGCCTTCACGGCTGAGTTCCTTTCGCGCTCGCCCCCAAGCCCGATGAAGCTGTAAAAGCCGCAAAGGCTCCAGGGCCCCTAAGGCTAACAGTATAGTCAGATCGAAAAAAAAAAAAACATTAGACCAGAAATGATTTCCAATAATTGTTGATGTATTCAAAATTTAAAAACCCATAATATACGTAAGTTTTGTACATCCCCCGTACATCATCACATATTTCACATAACATTTACCTTCACCATCAGCAAAGAATTTTACTATCAGATAAATTTGGTGAATATAATGAAGAATTTGTTAGTACATTTCAACACAGAACTGTATCAAAATTTTACTGATTTACTGAACTTTTAATTTTATTATGTATATTATACATGAATGTTTTAATGTTCCAGGCGAAAGCTTCAGGGTTGATCTACCTTAACTACTCGCCACCAAAGTCATTGGATTAAGTTGCTACAGGCTACCAGCTACAAGCTACAGGCTACAGGCCAACACACAACGAACTTGTATTTTGTAAAACTTACAAGAGAATAACCATTGATAATTTTAAGTATTACAAAATGTGAGGTTTCCAATTATTGTTATATTAGTATTAAATGAAATAAATAGGTTTTTTTTTCTGAAACTCTTTACATATTTTACCTAAATTCCATTTACCTACTCAACATACATCTGTTTTTCCATTTGCATTTTTTTATAAGACTAATAAAATTTGGCTTAGTAATTAACGGCTACTTTACAAGTATTTGTCACCGTCAGATGTGTCTTCCTGACGTATCGGCTCGGGTCCGACTCGTGCCGCACCTACTGTACTGTGCTATGGGACGGAGCGGGGCGGGGGGAGCGCGGCTAGGGGGGGAGGGGGGGGAGAGCACGCGCCGAGTTCTGTTCTCGCAATAAACTTATCAGCGTTTGTTAAATACTGATAGTATTTCAGTGCCGCATTTGAAAAGATAAAATTGAAATACCCATAATATTATTAAATATTTTGATGTATTGTATTGTGCCTCGAGAAAAAAAGGTTATTTACGTATCTCTTGGCATTCGCTGCAGTTTAGGATAAATGCAGGTCCATCCTGTGTACATTACTACATACATTGCTATCGATAGGATATCAATGTTTATTTGACCCGATTCTTAATTCGAAAGCTAGATGAGTGAGGTTTATTAGGAGGTTACTCTTTAATTAGCGCAGTCCGACTGGTGTTGTGCTCCTGCGGTCGGTAGGGTTTCCAGAACTCCTAGGGGTGGGGCAGTTCAAACTCGACAACATGGCATTACACACGTCCATAGGCTACGGTAACCGCTTACCATCAGGTGGGCCGTATGTTTGTTCCTCACCTAAGATACATATATATAAAAAAGGTGAGCTATATAGCCAATGCCGGGTGCCCCTGCGCATGGTAGACCATTCGGGTTCCGGCCCCCCCGCGCCGAGCGGCTGACATGTTTCATATGTTTTTTTTATTGGCTCAGTAGTTATCATGCAAAGCTTAAAACTGTCACATAATTATGTAACAAGGACATCAATATTATTATGTAGAGTTAGAGTGCAAAGATAATATAATTTGTTTATTTAATAGTTAATTCGTTTCGCGCAGAGCGCCGCTCAGTGACGTTAGAGTTGTCAGTGACGTGAGTGTTGCCAGTGACGTTAGTGTTGCCAGTGACGTCAGTGTTCCCTTGCGATGTCCGAGAACGCGTCGAGGATGTCCTGCGTAGTGAGAGGCAGCGCGAGCCCGGCCGCCCCGTAGCAGGACGCGATGCGAGCCTGCACGCGCACACAAACAGACACACATTCAACTACACTCGTACTTCATTGTCTTTTCTTATCTATATATATGCGTATGCTTACAGTCTACAATCATTCATCAAAATCGGCTGAGAATTAATTAAAATTCAATATTATTGCTCATTCTTGTTAATTAAGGAATTACATTACTTTTCATTACTACATTAATTTTCATATAAATCAGTCGTGTTTGAGGTAAATTAGCATACATAAACGGACAGACAGACAGACAAACACTATTTTATGTCTCATTCTTGAGTAGTGTTCTTTACATGAGCTCTGGGGTCCAAGTCTGCTACTTCACATTTACACTTCGACACTCTACTGATATTATATCGAAATTGTAAGAAATTTGGTATTCTGCAAAAATGTCTTTACTGTCTCGATAGAATCTCTATAGTGTTTTGTTAGTGTGAGTGGGATGGCAATATCTATACGATAACGTTGGTGTTGCCCATCAAAATGTATCATGGATTCAGTGTTGCTAATCGGTACTACCATTAGTTGACAATACTTGTTAATGCTATTTTTTGAAGTGAAACTTCTTATTCGACTTCCAACACGTTAAACGTTTAACGCACATTATCGGTCTCTCGTCTATGTGTGAGCCAGAGCGAGAGAGCAAATGTCGGTGTGTATGTATATTGCACGTTGTTTAAATAAAATATAAAATATCTTTTAAAATGAAGTTTCACTTCTATCGTGTGTGAGTCGCACACACACCTTTTTTTTTGTTAAATCTGTCACCAAATCGACTGTCGTCGTCTCGACCGTCGCCATCTTGACTATCGCCGTTTTGACAATAGTCGTCTTTATAGATTCGATGACGTTGATGACGAAATTTTATACATTATGATATTATTTCTATAGAACGAGTAAGCAATCGTACTACAAAAGCTGTTGTTGGTCAATAGCGACTCAATAGTCGAAACAACATAGAAGTATGATTGATAAAGCTGTCAAATATTTAACAGAATACCATTTACTTAGTATCGAGATATCATTGAGACACGATTGTAGAGCAGAATACAAAATGAGTCAGTGGTTTACCGATAGAATGATAAACAAATAGGAGAATAGTAAATGGCGACCAAATGTCTGTGGAGATAGTATCTATCAGAGTCGAGGTGCGGGTGCGGGTGCGGGTGCGGGTGCGGGTGCGGGTGCGGGTGCGGGTGCGGGTGCGGGTGCGGGTGGAGGTGCGGGTGCGGGTGCGGGTGCGGGTGGAGGTGCGGGTGCGGGTGGAGGTGCGGGTGGAGGTGAAGGTGCGGGTGCGTGTGCGGGTGGAGGTGCGGGTGCGGGTGGAGGTGCGGGTGCGGGTGCGGGCGCGGGTGCGGATGGACGTGCGGGTGCGGGTGCGGGTACCTGCAGCGCGACGTGCTGCGCGATGAACTCCTCCTGCATGGCGCGCCACACGACCTGCAGCAGCCCGCCCTCCTCGCTCAGGTGCTTCTCCACCGTGCGGTACAGCCGGTGCAGCGACTTGCGCACTGCACGCACACACACACACACACACATCCTACTATACCTTCACATCAATCATTTATGCAAGTTATTGCAACTAGAACAGATATCTTATGATCAATAATACATATAATATTGATGTCTTAATTAAAATGCTAATCAAAAAAGTGCATTGAAAGAAAATGGTGCCTGTGACCATAACACGCAGTTGAAGTGAAACTTTTATGAATTCAATATTAGCTCCTTACAGATGAAATTGGCGTTTTGTTGAACTGATTCATCGATACATCTCCAATACCCGGCGTTTGGTTTAGAACACCGAATTCAAATGTAAGCTGTTTCGGATGCAGTGATTCGTTTGTTTTCGCAACAGTTGTTTTTTCTCTGACATCGTTCTTTTCACGTTATTTACGAATATGATGAATTTGTTCCCCCCGAGGCATCAGCGCTGCTGAAACAGCTCGAAGGATTAACTATGTCTATGGGTAAGCTACTGTAAAAGAGCACGGTACGTTTTTCTTTTTTTCCAGCAATGGAATCAATGTTCAATCATTCATCAAAATTAAAATGGCGAAAATGCAAACATAATAATGGTACATACTTCGATTGATTAGATGCATAATATATTTTTCTATTTACTTTTTTCATATAAACCGCTAATTTCATATGTAAGGACTATTAGTATATACTGATAATGTAATTGAATAAAAACACGTCAAAGCATTACTTTTGATTGATTATATAGTTTTATAAAGCGTAGCGTCCGTAATTCGATCTGTGTAATATAATCTCATGTGTAGCAGTCGCATAATGCACATAACGTGTTTTTTTTCTTTTTTCCAACTGACTACACTGTCAGCCTGAGGGGCCCTGGAGCTTTTGCGGCTTTTACAGCTTTACCGGGCTTGGGGGCGAGCGCTTAGGGCACTCAGCCACGAAAGCTAAGCATCAATATCCGAGGGTGCCAAAGTGGCCGGACCTCGGCTCGGACTGTTGCGCGTATGCAATTAAGTCGCGATCTGACTAATTCCCTATCCGTAATTCGATCTAAACTAACTATACATATATACATGTTTCTTCCCCCTGGGAGGAGGGAAGGAACATGTGTATGTGTATTTAGTAGTCTGAAATTTTTGTCTACTCTAACTAGGCAAAAAAAGAAAAAAAAAAAGGTCCCTTACAGAACCTATGTACCTGTGTGTGTGGTGCATGTGTGTATAATGCAGTGTCATGTATGGCTGTGAAAGCTAGTGATTGTAGAGTCACTGTATCGCGCGAGCGGCTGCTTGACTCAAGGGCTCCATGCCGATGGATCGGACCTAGACTTGAGTTGCCGCAGAGGAGGGCGGTCGTGGCGGGTGTGCGGGAGCGAAGTTAACCGTACGTCCCCTGCGGAGGGAACGGTGGTTTCGCGGGCGTGGGCGCGAGCACGCATATGTTGCGGGAGCGGACGCGTAGTAATTATTAGCTTTCTCGATGTCGTCGTCGGGATCGGCAAAGAGATTTCGCGGACGGCGTTTATAACGTTTGGCAACGGGGATCGAGTTGCCTGGGACGTAGTTCACGGTGGATTTTACGAACCGGTTGGGATGACTCGAAGCGCTATCGAAGTATCGCCTAGTGAGATTTTTTACATAGGCTTCTATCGAGGGAAGCCTCATGTCCCTGTGGAGGTCCATGTTCCTAACGAAGGCTGGAGGGTCAAACAGGCGACGGAGAAACCGACTTTGGACTCGGATTTTGCATGCGGACAAAGTTATGTTTGGACATATGTGCGAACGCTGCGCAGCTATATGTCAAGATCGGACGGACGTACATCTTGTATAGTGTAAGCTTATGTCTTAAGGACATTTTGCTTACCGAACTGAGCAGGGGCCGCAAGCGGGAAAGGATCCAGACGGCCCTATTCTGGACTATAGTAACGTGTGCGTTGAAGTTAAGCTTCGAGTCGAGGGTGGCACCCAGATATTTAGTCTTGGTATGACGCCCCCGCACGTCACACGCGTACCGGACCCGGCGCCCGGCGCCCGGCAACAGACCAGCTGATTGGCATAACTAAATATTGAAGATAGCTAATTTTACTTAAAAGAGACATTTTTTTAATAATAACTGCATTCATCGGTTTTTTTGTTTACCTGTGCAGAGAATCGAACTATTTAAAGATGCAAAAAAACTGACATTTACTGTGTTATTGTGCTCATCTATACCCTATACGATATGGATAAAATCTCTCAAATAGACATTGTATTTCACAATTGAAAAAGACTATGAAATTTAACTTTGTCGGACATTACCTATAGGACTCTATAGGTTTATACAATAACATAGTGAATGTCGGTTTTTTGCATTTTTATAGGTTTGATCCCCGGACAAGGTAGGCTTTTTAAAAATCTGCGAATGAAATATTTTTTTAGGAACAGTAATCTTTCGTTTTAAGGAATAATTGCTATCTTCAATGTTTAATGTACTTTCCGCCCAAGTCCCATTCGATTTTCCACCCTGTTTATAGCGGACAACTTACTGAGGAAGGAAAGAATAACAACGGCCACCTCTCTAGAGACGCGAACCTACTCGTATCAATATGAACAGTATTCAGTACGGTTTCACGATTAGTTCGGATGGTGAATAAATTAGCAGCACGTGCAATATCATTTTAATCCCCGGGAATAAAAACGCACTGTGCTCATGTTACCTCGGGTAGGAGTAGGGTAAGAGTAGAGTAGGAGCAGGGTAGGAGCAGTAGTTACCTTCGTGCGCGGGGTAGTGCGCGAGCACGCGGCGCAGCTCGTGCTTGCTGAAGGCGGCGCGGTAGCAGACCTCGTCCTCGCGCACGCCGCCCGCCACCGCCTCCGCGACGCCCTCGAAGAACAGCGCGAGCTTCTCGAGCGGCCGCGGGAAGTACTGCGTCACGTACGCGCGCAGCGCCTCGTGGTACCGCGCGCGGCACTCGCGGCGCGCGCCCTCCAGCGCAGCCGCGCGCACGCTGCACAGCGCGCCGTGCAGCCGGTGGTAGTTCTCCATGTGCAGCACGGCGCGCGGCGTGCGCGGGTGCTCCGCCTGCTGGATCGCCTGCATCATGCCGGTCGCGAGCGACAGGTACCAGCGGTCGAGGTCGGCGCGCCGCCCGCTCGCCGAGAAGATCGCCTCGCAGGCGGCGCTCAGCTCCTCCAGTTCCGTGACGAAGGAGAAGAGGCCGCACTTGGGCTTGCGCGCCGCCTGCTTGACGGCGTCCGGCAGCGCCGCCAGCCGGTCCGCGAGCGCGCGGTCCGCGCCGCGCTTGGCCGCGACCGCCGCGCCCGCGAGCGCCGCGCGCGCCCACCGCGCCTCCGCGTCCGCGCCGCCGCCGAGCACGCGCCGCCCCGCGCACGCGAGCGCGCGCATCGCGCCGCTGCATACCAATTCATTTTATCAAGTATACTCCTTCAGGGACGCTACACTTACGCCTACATACAATCTAATCATCAAAACATTTTTGAAATGAAACTTTTTATGCGACTTCCAAGCGTTAAACGTTAAACGTATCGATCTCTCCTCTTTGTGCGAGCCAAAGCGACAGAGTCCACCTTACGCTAACAGGCAGCTTCTTTTAACTCAATTTATGATGATTATGATTTGGCTGCCTCCCCTGTGTCCAAACAGTGCGACGAACGTTTTGGTTTATCATGCAGGATCCAATTTTCATAGAAAGTATTAATCCAATTCGGGCTCCTCTCATCTGTATCACGTAGCGTGACGTTTTGTCACTTAAATTGAAGGCTGCTGCTAATTTCGACGTGGTTTGAGATGGATCTGCTGAAGCTATGGCATTCAATTCATCTCTATCGACTTTTCGTTTAAGGTTGGGCACGGGTTGGGTTTGTTGAGATCAAAATTTACAAAGAGGAAGACATTAAACTAAAAAATTCTCGTACCTTCATTGTGGTATCTAGCCCATGCACGTCGTTAGTATTACGTGCCGTCTGTGCTGCGCGGGTACCACGACGGAACTCTTATTGGAATATACTGCGAATTTTGATTTTCCCATGGTAATAGAAGCAATTGTTTACTAACTAGGGATCTTGCCGCTCGAGGTGTCCGACGAGCGTCACGAGCTCCGCCTCCAGCCCCGGGAACAGCTCGTTCATGAACCGACGCGACTCGGCGGTCGCGCGCCGTCCGCCCTCGCCGCCCTCCGCCTTCTCGCTGCTCTCTCCGCCTCCGCCTTCGCCTTCGCCTTCACCGCTCGCGCTCTCGCCCTGCCACCAGCTAACCCGCTATAGGACACGCGGACCCCGCGCCCCCCCCCCCCGCCGCCCCACCTCGCCCCGGAACTATCAAAACAACTACCTTCACGTCGACGTCGAGGAAGAAGAACTGCGTACAGAAGTCCTGCTCGGCGTTGCAGAGGGACTCGACGAGACTCAGCACCTACATCGATTAGTGCATTACTACCTATATTTATGTACGAAGAATGGTTCAAACAGATCCATTTTATGTACATACAATTTAAAATAATAATAAAAATTTTAAAATTAAAAAAAAAAACGGAAAAAAATAGGTAAAATGATAATTCTCTAAATCGGAAAGAGAGTACATATTTCAAACAATTCAGAAGTGGCAACTGTTTTCCAGGATAATTTCACACATATACCCTTAGAAGTTAACGAAAAGTATGATATCATCCCCACATAGTACCGCATCACTTTTGAGAATCTAATTAAACCTATAAATTCTAAATTTTATTTTAGATCCGACAGTGCCGGTGACACATAATGGTGCAAGTTTTACATAAAAATAAAACTTGTATTATTGAGCATTGACGATGCACAGCATCTGTGAGAGGGCGTTGTATACTTCCGCTTGTTTTCCACCAATCACAGCGCTTTAAACTGATGACCTTGTGCTCTGCAGCGCCATCTACTGAGTTTAAGTCACAGGAGGCCGGTGGGGGCATTTAATCAGTCATAGCAGTCTCTCATCAGGAGCTTTGAAATGGATGCTGTGCATCGTCAATGCTCAATAATACAAGTTTTATTTTTATGTAAAACTTGCACCATTATCGGCATGTGACGATGCACAGCATCTGTGAGAGACGTGTTTATAACTCCTGGTGACGCGATAACGACGCTATGTGAAGTGGATGAAATTAGTATTATTAAGCTGTAATCACACAAAGAATTAAAACTAGTCACACGATGACACTAGTAAAATAATTCTATTATAGTAAATATTATTGGTAATAAATCCAATACTTAAATCTATCATCGTAATAATAAGTTATACGAGATAAAAATAACCAAGTACTTTTTAAATTATTGATTTCTTAAGAGTTGTATTTTTGTTACACCAGCAACTATGGCTAAGAATATGAAATCCCGATACCATTTTAAAAAAGACAACCGATTCCAAAGTACTGAGTTAACTCAATCTCAACCCAGTTTTTATCCAGATACCAACAAGAGTTCACTAAGCAGCTTGTGTCTTAGCTTTCATAGTAATAAAAGACTAACTATTACACTCGGCCAAGTTTGTGTGGCCATGATACCAATTTCCACTGGCAGGATTCCGGAGAATATGAATATTATTTATTCTAAGATATTGAAACTCCGTAGCCTCCGTCTAAGCCTGCGTCAGCTTTACATAGAGATGGGAATCAAAATGACAAGCATCGTTGTAGAGGTTTTAGAACTCCTCCAATAAAACTAGGCAGTGTAGTCGTCTGCCTGACGCCAAGAGCAGCATGCAAGCCTACATGACGCCTTATGTCCTTCGCGGTGGATTATCCTATAACAACCTCGGACAACCATGGCACTTGGACACCAAATTGACAATTTCTCTGCTCTAAATTACGAAAGGAAATTGCTTTTACACTTGTTTAACTAAGAAAAATTTGAATTAAAGCTTTTGTTATTACGACTCTCCCGCGAGTACATAATGTTTTAAGCAATAAAATAGATTGGTAAGATAATGTATCTTCTAGGAATTATAATGTTAAGAATCTAAAATTCGATTCCACAGCTTGACCTAACCCATCAATCCCATGAGGCTTTGTATGTTTTTACTATTCTATAACTTAAGTTTAAACGTTATTTGCGGGTTTGATCGGTTTGTAATGCCTTCACTCCGAGTAATAAGCCGACATCCTGGATGAGCTGTGTGACGTCGACTATCCTTCTAACGTAATTTCTTCATAACTATTTGTATAACGTAATTTCTTCATAACTATTTGTATGGAAGCGAACGAATGTTTTCCGAGAATCCAAATAAAGAAATTTTGTCCTCAGCGCTGGCTACTCAGCTGCTTGCCTCCCTCGTGAGGGGATTAGTGACAATGTCCGCCTTCTTTGCGAATATATAATACAGATTATTCCATTGACTGCCTAGAAAATCTGTCTCTGTCAACGGAAGACTTTTCAGGCCCAATTATCTGCTGACCTGGATTCAATACCGACTTCACGTGAATGACAGTACATCTCAATATATACATTCACTCACTCCTTTACTTTGCATCTGGGCTTGAAATAACGAACATCACCAGTTAGATGAAAGTCGTCCTGAACTCATGTACTCCACACCTGGGCTTGAAGTAACGAGTGTGACCAGATAGACGAAAATCGTCCAGAACAGTAGCACTACCTCAAAGTTCTTTGGAGTACAAAGCCAACGACGGGCCAGTCACCTTAGTAACAAAAGGTGCGTTGAAAGTATGTATGAAATAAATTGAGCTAAACGATCCACTCTGCCCTCCGAGGGAATTGAGGGATCTGAAAGTGCCCGATTAGTGTTGTATATCTTTGACCTGGTTCAGCAGGGTCTTAAAGAGCCAATGTTTTAGTCAAAAACATGTCATAAAGAAACTGTGCTTCTATGAAATAAATTGAGCTAAACGATCCACTCTGTCCTCCGAGGGAATTGAGGGATCTGAAAGTGCCCGATTAGTGTTGTATATCTTTGACCTGGTTCAGCAGGGTCTTAAAGAGCCAATGTTTTAGTCAAAAACATGTCATAAAGAAACTGTGCTTTGAGTTTCTGTCAGTCAGTAACCTCAAGAACATCATGTACTTAGAGTGTTCAGCAGGGTCGTAAAGAGCCAATCAGTCAGTAACCTCAAGAACATCATGTACTTAGAGTGTTCAGCAGGGTCGTAAAGAGCCAATGCTCTTGACAAAAATATGCTCGTAAAATGACTGGGCTCCGAGTTGCTGCCAGTCGTCAACATCAGACTGGGCTCAGAGTTGCTGCCCGTCGTCGACATCATCGTTCACACCATCGTTTTTGGATTCTTATCTTTTGTGACATATCAGAGTCTGAGCAGTCTGCCGCTTTCCCCAATACGCTTTCGGAATGACTGTCGTAAAATTTGAAGCTATTGACGATTATTAATTGGATGATGTTTCATTAAGCTGACACTAGGTTGAACTTGGAGGGTGAATGGCAGACGCATTCCCAAGATAATCTTGAGAAGGGCCTACGGAGCCTACAGCGTCTGCCACTGTCCAGGATACGCTCGGGGACAGCCCTCGTAAGTTTTGTACTGACGCCACTGCTTAATTCAATTGTCTCTGATACTTAAGGTTGAGTATAGAGGGTAAATAAACGCATTCTCGTAATAATCTCGAGAAAGGCCTATGGAGCCTACAGCGTCTGCCACTGTCCAGGATACGCTCGGGGACAGCCCTCGTGAAAATTTGAAACCGCTGATGGTAATTTATTAGACTGTTTCACAAGGCCAAACTTGAGGGCGAAGGAATGTGTCCGACATTCCCGTGAAAATTAGAAGGGCTTATGACGCCTGCAGCTCTGCCACTGTTCCCGATACTGCTCGCCCTCCCTTCTCTTCGCCAAGAAGAAAATACTGACTAATAAGCTTTGTTTGAGAATACATTTTTCAGTTTCAAACCACTGGATCCAACTCTCTACTCCACCAGTATCAAGAGTAGTAAGCTTCATACAAAAGAGTGTAAGCTTCATACAATTTTCCCTTCGAACAAACATTTTATTTCATTGTGGCCCGATCCCGGTGGCACTGCCATGCCGGGACGACCCGTGACATAAAGTGCAGTAAGCCCCGAACATCTAGTCAGTTTACAAAAATGTTAGTATAATATTCTGGTGCCGCGACACAAGAAATTCAGATCAGAATCTAGAGCAGTAAAGCAATACTGTAAAGTAAAAGTAAAGCAATAGCGGCTCTTTGTCGAAGATAAAATTAAAACTTGGGCGGATTTTACGCAAATCCTCACACAAATCAATCAGGATACGCTCCTTGCGGGTTTAAAGGTGTTGTGACCGTATGTTACATATCGTGAGCATAATTCTGTACATAAAATAAATATGGGGTTTTTCTTCATATGCACACGCGAACATTTCATTCCAGTTAAGCATAACTTGTACAACGTTTAAAAACTAATATACACATATGCACATATGGGTGGAAGATTTCAGTACTAAATAAAATAAATATGGGTTAAATCCCCATATTTACACGACCACTTAATTCCAACTAAACAGCGCTTGTACTATGGTTACTTGTATGGTAAGTATGGTTGCTTTTACTGTGGTTAGTACTATGGTAATAACGGCCGATTTACACATTTGAGTGCATGATTTCATTACTAAATACAGTGTATGGGCGTGTTCCCCCACATTTATAAACGACCATTTTAATTCTAAACTAAGTAAAGCTTTGGATGTACACATATATTATATGTGGTATTTAACACCCAGACAACTAATAATTATGTTTAAATGTAAAGGTCATATGCGGGGATCGAACCCGCGACCTCTCGGCTCAATAGTAAAGCTTACTAACACTGCGCCATGAGAGGTCTGTGACTACTACGTGAAATTTCGAATAAGCTGAGAAATCCCAAATATACTCTTACCATAATAATACTGTTTTGGCGATAACATCGTACCAGAAGAAACATTACAGGTTAAAAGTTATTAAAAAAATTTACTCCAGGTCTACGAAACCGAGTATTATTTTCAGTATCGGACACTGAATGTATATCCAAGATGGACCCGATATGCAATCATTCCAAACGCTTTGAGCGTTCAGGATCAAACAGAGGTACTCTAATGGCTTTTAATGTACTCATGAATTAAAAGACGCGATTGTAAAGGAAAGGTCTCAATAGTAACTGCAGTAAGCCGCTTTTAACCCGGTGCCATATGGCACGCGTATTGGAGACCCTCCGATTTTAAAGCGCATAAATTATTACACATTGTTTTTGTAATAAAATATCCTCGCCCCGTAATGAGGGTAAGTAAACTAGTAAATGAAACTAGACTCACCGCGTCTTCTCCATGTGCACGTAAACTAGTGATTGAAACTAGACTCACCGCATCTTCTCCATGTTACCTCGCTATCCGAAAAATTTAGGAACAACGATGACGAGAGTTAAGATATACTTGACGAGCCCCGGCCGTCGCCTGTCGGGCGCGACAGTGCTAAACCGGTGTTAAAACGCTGCGTGCTCACTTACATTCATATCACTTGTATTAAACACTCGTCACTTGCACTATTTTTTCTATTTTATTTAACTTTTTTAAACGAACAACAAAAAAGAAATATAACTCAAATTCACACAAAACCCTAGGAGGTTTTTAAACTTCAGCGAATATAGGAACCACGTAGGTCTGTAGACGTGTTGCTCGTTCGGGAAGTAACGACGCTATGACTGATTAAATGCCCCCACCGGCCTCCTGTGACTTAAACTCAGTAGATGGCGCTGCAGAGCACAAGGTCATCAGTTTAAAGCGCTGTGATTGGTGGAAAACAAGCGGAAGTATACAACGCCCTCTCACAGATGCTGTGCATCGTCACATGCCGATAATAAAGGTTTTAAACAATTAAATTTAAAGCACACTGAAGACGTTTGGGAAGTTTCAGTAATAGTAGTCCAGTCGTTAATTGTCAATTTTTCACCATATCTGATAAAAGAGCTTAGTTAAAGTGGTCAATACAAAGAAACAGAAACGTTCCCTAATCTATTAAAAATAAGTAAAGTAGTTCCTCTGTTTATATCAGCTTATAGAAGTAGTCTTGGAAATTATAAACGAATTTCTTACTTCCGTCGATTAGTAAGATATTCGAGAAAATTATACCTCAGCAGCTACTAGGGTATTTCAAAGCGCAGGAGATTTTGTATAGTCGGCAGTACGGTTTCACGAATTCAAAGGCAACTAGTGACGCCGGTGCGACGCTGCTGGAGCATATATTTAGGGCCTGGGAGGAGTCGCAGGATGCAATCGGTTTATTCTGTGATCTCTCATTTCGCTTATATTCAAAGTGAAAAGAATAGATTCAGAGGTTAGGCATTAAATAATACTTTAGTTAACATTTCTGAATGGTTTACTTCAAATAATATACTACTAAATACAAACAAAACCAAATGTATGAGATTTGCCTCGCCCAGTGTTTGGCGTGTTGATAAGTATATCAAGATAGAAGGGAATTTAGGGGGTTTTAGCTGGGCGTGGGGCGCGGGGGCGCGGGGTGCTAGGGCGCGGGGGCGCGAGGGCGTGCGGCGCGGGGGCGCGGGGTGCTAGGGCGCGGGGGCACTACTTACGTTATCTAGCGGATCATCTGAAGAGCGCGCGCGAGCGGCGGAGTGCGCGTGCGCGGCGCCGAGCGCGGCGCGTGCGGCCTCGCAGGCGGACCGCACCTCCCGCTCGTAGACGCGCGACCAGGTGCCCGAGTACACCTGCGCGCGCGCACCACCACAATCTCTATTTACATCATCTACAATATTGTTATGACACGCGGCTACTACAGAAACAATGTCTTACATTGCAACATACAATACATTGCATTAAATCCAAATGGATAGACCGGTAGGCACAGTCGCCGCGCCGTACAGTACTGTACCTGCGGCGCGTCACGCGTCATGCGTCATGTTTACCTTGACGAGCGCATCGAAGGCTTTCTCATCCATGTCCTTGAGCCAGCGCATGAAAGGTGCGTAGGGCAGCAGTTCTGCGTGGTGCCGATGCAGCCGCGGTTCCTGCGCCGGGGCCGCGGCCGCCTCGTTGCCCAGGTGGATCAACACGTTGTTGAGGTGTCGCGCCAGCGCCGCCGCCAGCTGCGTGCAACACACACCACACACCACACTAGGACTCACCTCGGTGCGAGCGAGAGAGACAGACCATACGAACAGACAAGATGAGGCACCTGGTCGCGAACGCGTGCTAACCTATGCAGGCGGTCTCGCACGGCAGCGAGCCGGAGGCGCGCAGGCGGCGCGGTGCGTTCGCCGCGGAGAGCTGTGCGCAGGGCTGCGGCGGCAGCTAGAGCGCGCTCGCGACCTTCCGGCGTCGCCAGCGCGAGCTCCTGCAGCGCGTCCAAGTCTTGCAACGGCGGGGGCTCGAGCCAGTCCCGGAGCGCCTCTAACTCAGCGAGGAGTGCGCGCGCGTTCGCATCGGCCCGGGCCGCGCCCGAGCGCGCATGCGCGGCGTCGGGGGCGGAGCGCGCCGGCTGCTCGCAGCGACGCAGGCGCCCAGTGAGAGCGGCTCCTGCGGTAAGGCCCGCCTCGAGACGTGCGGCGAGTGCGGCGCCTTCGCCCTCGGTAGCTGCAGCGAGCATCCCGCCGACATTGAGAGCATCGAGCCGCGCCACGAGCCCCCCCAGCTGCCGCACGCGCCTCTCGGCGTCGCGTTCGCCGCCCTCGCCGCCCTCGCCACCCTCGCCGTCCTCCAGCAACGCACCCAGCGCTGCATCAGACGCGCTCGTCTCCTAGGTCACATAGTTTTCCTTCAAATGAATACATTGAATTACAATAATAGAGCCACAAGGGCAGGCGGCGCGGCGGTGACACAATACGCCATATTCATTCAGCTCTAACCAGTGGTCCACTAGACCATAGTCTCACTATACTCAGCCTCAAACTGATTTACTTTAAACTTCACGTTATTACTATTCTATAAACATTTACAAAAGGATATCACTTCTGACCTTTATAATGTAGATTTCAGTTGTAATAACGTATTTTAATGTATATAAAACCTTATGGAATCACTTTGTTGTCAGTCTGTCCGTGTGTCAAGGTCCTATTTGTCGAAAATGGAAGTAGAGATTAATTTCAAATACTAAGGTCTATGATCTCTTAAAGAAATCTAGTTTTTAGTTAACATAAAAAGAGTTATGACTCTTCATAACAAAATTGTTGCTCACTGATCGTACGCATGTTCATAACGTTTAGGATACCGCTTCCTGGACTCGTACAGTAGAATCATAACAACAGGTGCAGCGTAAGTTAAACACTAATAATACCGACAGTTCGGATTACAAAGGACGGTCGACGTAAAGGAAACAACACAACTTTTCCAGAGAAGCCCTACAATTTACAATATTGTTATAAGGCACGGCAAATATAAAAAAAACTCATTTTTCAAATTTTTGTCTATTTGTTCCGGGTAATCGCCGAAACGGTTGGACTGATTTTGACAGGACTTTCAATGGCAAATAGCTAATGTTATAAGGAATAGCGAGTTTTTTTTTTTTTAATAATAAGATTTTCGCACAAAAAAATAAAATAGATTTTTAGTAGCGTAATTGAGACTAAATAATTGTTTTTTTTTTTCAATTCAATATAATTCTTGTCTGTTCAAGTCTCTAAGCAAAGACTTTGTTCAAACATATTAATGTCATGTAATTAAATCAGTTTATAATAAAGAGGAGCAGAAGGCTATCTTACTATGACTTTTTATTGTAGGAACATTTAGGGGCATCTTGAAACTCACATTAAATCCATACCGACCTACTCACACAACTATCAAACTGCCTCATGTGAAATGTGAAATTAATGGATTCAAAATTTTACTTCACAGTCAATTTCTTTCTGTACAGTTTCATATCCGATATACACCTACACATAATACAATGTCGGTGCTACAATATTTAATAAAAAATTATAATACCAGCTTGTTATTGTCCCACTGCTGGGCAAAGAGGAAGAAGGAAGAGCCAAGGGAAGGTATGGGCTTAATCAGCACGCCAGCCCATGACTTATCGGCGATTTTAAACACCGAGAAATCAACAGTTCTATATTTTCCCATATACAGTGGTGCTTACTAGACGAACATTTCTCGAGCGTTCAGGTTACCTCACGATGTTTTCATTCACCGTCAGCCGATAGTGTTACCAATTAGTGAATTAGTAAATGTACGCGAATTCCGAAATATTCGTTAGTACATGCCGGGGTCAGAACACACGGACATCGAATTAATATTCCGCTTATCTAAGCGACTAGACCACCACAACTATATCCATAGATATTTAGTACTTACATATTTTGGCCAAAAATATTATAATCCTAGTTTAGAAAAAATACATTTACATTTATTGACATTATAATTAAAGTACATAGTTATCACTACCTGATGGTACATAGTGGAGTGATAATAATAGGCAATATTATAGACATAGTGACTCGTGGCTCACCACATGAGAGGATTCCTTCGCGTTCTCCCATTCCTTTCGCATTACAGTCTCTTCGAACTTCATTGTATTCCTATCAAAATAAAATACATTCATTATAGTATATTGGTTGTAGTTTAGATTAAATGCCGCTGATTTTGATGATATTAGGGGACGGGAGAGGGGAAGTTTGAAAGGTAACCAACCCCTCCGTAAGGGGAAAAGACGCGGAAACAATTAGTTTTTGAGAAATTTTGATCTCAATAATGAGTCACGTGGCCAACCGGAAACGAAAGTCGATAGAGATGAATTGAATGCTGTAGTGGCAGAGATTCATCTCAAACCACGTCGGAATTAGCAGCAGCCTTCAACTTAAGTGATAAAACGATACTGATTCGTTTACGTCATATTAGAAAGATAAAGCTAGGATAAAGGATATCGTATGAACTCACTGAACAACAACAAAACCGCACCGCAGTTTGGTCTAACTTGTTGAATAAACACATAAATGAGAGGATTCTGAACCTAATCGCAAATTGAGTCAAAAGAAGCTGCTCGTGAGTGTAAGTTGGACCCGTGTCGGCGTCGTTGACCTGGCACAACTATTACTGAACAGGTATACTGTGAAGAATTGCAAATGATGATGTACAACCTCGCTGTTAAACAACCAATACTTGTTAATTGTTCTAGTCCAATCGTTCTTCACGACAACGCTCACACAACGAACCATTTCAAAACTACAGGAGTTATGACTGGAAGCTCTCCGTCACCCACCGTACTCACCAGTCCCTGTTCCAACTGATTTACCTGATTGATTTTTATCAGAATTTCGATTGTTTGTTACAGGGGGATCATTTCAAATCGGATGAAGCGGTTAAAAGCGCCTTTAAAGATTTCACTGATTACCGTCTCCAGGATCTCCGAACATCGAGCGATGTCAATTCTCTAAGAACGACACATTGCCTGAATCGTAACTCGGACATTGTGACACCGCAACTGGGAATTATAGGCTTATGTGCATTGCGATCATCGAGCCGGGAATTAACCGGAGATTAGTTAGTAATGTCGCTTTCCTTTGCGGCTCGTGAGCCAGTAATCCATCAGAGTACCTCAGTGGGGGCGATGCTGGACGACAGAAATTAGCTTAGAAATTAGAAATGTGGCGTTGAACTAAATAATCGCACTTATAAATATTTGTTAAATGTGTTTTAAGAGTTTAATTGGGAATGCAAAAATAAAAATAAACTATTCAATAGTGATTTTTAAATCTTTCATAATAATTTAATTTGGTGTAAATTTAAAATAATAACTATTAGGTGATAAGTAGGTATATATTACCTACTGGGATAGTAGGTAGGTATATGATAGTGTAGGTTGTGAATAATTATGTTTATTCAAGTGTAAGGCATGGCGGTTACATCTTGACGGTCACCATCTCGACGGTCATTTATATTAGACTGACTATGGTCAACAGCACTATTCTCAAAAAAGGATACAAATCCGAAACAAAAATAACTTCAAAAAATAATAATATAGTGCTTAAAACGTATAAAATTTTACAGAATCACGGCAGCAACAATAACCTCGTGTTTTGTATATATGTATGTGTGTATGTAACGCGGGGCTTGGGTGCCCCAATACTGAACCTATAAAAGCCGTTCGAGGCTCCTGAGCCCTTATGGCTAACAATATAAGGTAAAACCACCAGTAATTGACACTGCACCAATAGTTGACACTTAACTTTAACCTTAAAGCGGTTCCATAGGACGAGATAGTTTGTGTCAAGTTTATGGTTGCCATGGTTACGCGCCAGAACACGAGGGCATGAACCCAAACGCGTCTTCAAACAATCTGGTTGAGATGCCGTCTCTATGCATAATAAATATCTCAATGTTAGATACGGATTAATGAATGGTTTCCGCCGCGCTACAAGATACCGTCGGCGTACTAAGAGAAATCGACGTAAGCCATAATCGACGTATTCGAGACAGTGTCACGTTGATAAGCAGCGTATTTTATTAAGTAATCCAAAGATAATGCCAGTATGCCAGTGAAACTATGTAAAAACAATATATACTAATATAATAAAGCTATGTTTGTTTGTTTAAACACGCTAATGTCCGGAACGACCAGTCAGATTCCAAAAATTATTTTTGTATACGATTGCCAGATTCACCTGAAATAGTATATTTAAGCTATCTAGCATTAAGCTACACCGCTCAGCTAGCCTTAAATATTGGTTTTTGTCGAGTAAGTCGGCAGACACAGTGCACCCGAACTGCTTTATCCGCGTTCGCTGGCGTAATGGTTAGTGATATATAAATACAATGTTCTACAAAAATATTGCTCTTTAGTAAATATATCAAAAAGTCCGCGATGCCATATGCCTATCTCTTATACATAAACCACAATAAGGTATTTTGTGATTTTTTAAATAAAAAATTGAAGTGATTTATGAGCATTACTATTAGGTATTACATATTAATTCTTACGAACGAAAGTTACTTCATCATCAAGATAATTTTATGTACCTACATAAATTTTGCTTTTTATAGCATGTCTTTTTTTTCCAACTGACAATACTGTTAGCCTTAGGGGCCCTGGAGCCTTTACGGCTTTTACAGCTTTACCGGGCTTGGGGGCGAGCGCTTAAGGCATTCAGCCGCGAAAGCTTTGCAACAACATCCGAGGGTGCCAAAATGGCCGAACCTCGGCTCGGACTGTTGCGCGTATGCAAATAAGTCGCGATCTGACTAATTCCCTATCCTTTGATCTAAACTAACTATACATATATACATGTTTCTTCCCCCTGGGAGGAGGGAAGGAACATGTGTATGTGTATTTAGTGTTCTGAAATGTTTTGTCTCAAAAAACTAGGCAAAAAAAAGAAAAAAAAAGGTCCCTTACAGAACCTATGTACCTGTGTGTACAATTCAGTGTCATGTATGGCTGTGAAAGCTAGTGCTTGTAGAGTGACTGTATCGCGCGAGCGGCTGCTTGGCTCAAGGGCTCCATACCGATGGATCGGACCTAGGCTTGAGTTGCCGCAGAGGAGGTCGTGGCGGGTGTTATAGCATGTCATTTGGACGAATAGTTTGGAAGATAAAGTAAAATTAAACGATAAAAATATTGTCTATACTGAAGTATTATAAGTCATCAATCAGCGATTTCTTTTCAATTATACGCGGTTGAAACCGCGGGGCACAACTAGTAAATAATAAAGATGCTAGGATCACATACCATCATGGCCTAAGTAAGTATTACATGTATAATTATATTTATGTCATAGTTTCAACATAAAATAACATGAAGCAAAAAATATTAAATGATGGCATTCAGTGTTACCGCGTATATAAAAACCAGTTTGCCCAAAGTTAAGATTTTTATTATTCAATCATGAATTATATTTTATACTAGTTGTGCCCGCTGCTCCGCTCACGTGGACTACAGAATGCCGTCGGTATTGTCGTAACCGTCGCCCGCATAAAAAAGCTAAATTTGATTTATATGGAACGGTAATTATTATTCAATCATGAATTATATTTTATACTAGTTGTGCCCGCTACTCCGCTCACGTGGACTACAGAATGCCGTCGGTATTGTCGTAACCGTCGCCCGCATAAAAAAGCTAAATTTGATTTATATGGAACGGTAATTATTTTTCTAAAATAAAAGTAGCCTAAGTTACTCCTTATAACATCAGCTATCTGCCAGTAAAAGTCCCGTTAAAATAGGTAGAACCGTTTCAGAGATTTGGAAACTTTTAAAAATTGTTTTTCTTTTTTTTTATCATATGTACCATATATACTTTCATATGTATTTAATAATAAAAATTTGCCAAGTGCGCGTCGGGCCACGCGCAGTGTAGGGTTCCGTAGTTGCTTGTCATAGTATGCAGACTTACGGATGCTTATGTTACACCGGTCCAGGGCAACCGCCCGGCCCCGGCCCAGTGTTGCATGAATTACTTCACACAAAATACCCGCCACGACCGCCCTCCTCTGCGGCAACTCAAGCCTAGGTCCGATCCATCGGCATGGAGCCCTTGAGACAAGCAGCCGCTCGCGCGATACAAGTGACTCTACAATCACTAGCTTTCACAGCCATACATGACACTGCATTATACATACATGCACAACACACATAGGTACATAGGTTCTGTAAGGGACCTTTTTTTTTTCTTTTTTGCCTAGTTAGAGTAGACAAAAATTTCAGACCACTAAATACACATACACATGTTCCTTCCCTCCTCCCAGGGGGCAGAAACATGTATATATGTATAGTTAGTTTAGTTCGAATTACGGATAGGGAATTAGTCAGATCGCGACCTAATTGCATACGCGCAACAGTCCGAGCCGAGGTCCGGCCACTTTGGCACCCTCGGATGTTGTTGCTTAGCTTTCGTGGCTGAGTGCCCTAAGCGCTCGCCCCCAAGCCCGGTAAAGCTGTAAAAGCCGTAAAGGCTCCAGGGCCCCTCAGGCTAACAGTGTAGTCAGTTCGAAAAAAAAAAAAAAAAAAAAAAAATTCACACAAAAAGTATATTACAGGTGTTTGACCGTGTCCCAGCCGGGGCCCGGCTCAGTGTAGCGTGAATTACTTTATCCAAAAGTATACTTTAGATGTTTGAAAAGCGGGCGCCGCGCCCGGCTTGATGTAACATGAATCATCTTTTGGAGAGGGGTCTTTAAGTAATTTTTAATGGAATTTGTACAAAATTACTTCTGCAAATAAATTTTATAAGTTGATTGATTATTACTCGTTAACTTGTCCATCCTACTTGCCTCTGATAGTTTTCCTTTTAACTATATTATATACATATGTTTTGTTTCAAAACAAACATTTAGCTGTCAAGGGGTCGGGACACTATGTCTGGAACCTCCTCGCGGTATGCCCCCGGGCAACGTCAGGCTTTATGACTAGCGGCTAATACGACTGACAGCGTCCCTCCCTTGTACCCCTGTGCTTATCAGCCTCGCCTCAGCATGCCCACAAAAAAATTGAGAGGATATAACCTCTATAAAATATCGCTATCGGCGGTGGAGAAAACCACCAAAAAAAACACGGAAGGTAGGTGGAAAACAATCACCTAAAAAATCACCGAGGAAAGCAACCTCTTTAAAAAATTACCAGACGGACAGTGGGAGAAAACCACCTAAAAAAATTACCGAAGAAAACTACCTCGTTAAAAAATTACTAGAAGGTCGAGGATGAGCACCTCGTTAAAAAATCAATGCCGGATTTACAGAAGGACAGGCGAGATCGATGACGGCAGAGGAGGAAACCTCTATAAAAAACCAACGACGGACGGTTGGGAGAGAGGGTGCATTAATTCGCCTCCTTCCCCTACTATTTCACCGACGGCAGAGGAGAAAACCCCGTTAAAAAGCAGCCGGCCTAGTGAGGGAGGGTGTGCGTTCATTCGCCTCCTTCCCTCGCCATGTGCCAAAGCACCTATGGCAGAGGCAGAGAAAACCTCTTTAAAAACCCAACGCTGGACGGGTTGGGGAGGGGGTGTATTCATTCGCCTCCTTCCTCTGCCAAGCTGAACCAACGGGAGATAGGTCGAGAGGCCCATCTTTCCGTTGCAACGGACTGTCTCCTTCATAGGGCGGCCCTTCCGCGGCCGGGGTGCCGCGGTGTATGCTCGCGCGATATCGTGATACCCTATTAGCGCGGCAGACGATGCACCGTGGCTCACTCCCCCGAGCGAGTGTGTAACCATGACAATTTACACCACGTAAAAAAAAGGTGGTGGGGACACTTGACTCTCACAAAAAGTAGTAATTTAAAGCTTAATTTTATAAGTAGATTGATTATTAATCGTTGTAAAGTCTTCTTACCTATGATAGTTTTCCATTTAACTTCATTATATATACTACTACCATGAATTTTTTCACATATCCAGAAACAACCATTTAGCTGGCAGGAGGGGGCACACTTAACTCTTAACTAAAATTAGCACTTTAAAGCTTGATATTTCACAAATGGATCCTTGAATCGAAAAATGGTTTTCACAGACCCACAATATTGTTGAACTACCTATTCAATGACTACTATATAAATAAAATGATTGAGGTTGGCCCTTGTGTATGCATGATGCAAATACTACTAGACAGATTCAGATCCTTTTTTTTGTTTTACTCCTTAGATACTTGGTTAATTGGTTAATTCAAAATTATCACAATTTCTTCATTGAATAAAAAGTTATTTAAGTTTTTTAAACGCACTACACGGTAAGTGATGTGTTTTCTTACTGTGGTGTTAAAATAATAAACACAGCAAAGTCACAGGTATCAGCTATAACATATAAATATTATTAATATGAGTGTTTGTCATTGTATATTTTGGGAACTAAAGAAACGGTAAACGACAGACTTCCACTACTGGACATAGGCCTCCCCCAAAGTCCCCCATCCATTATACAACCTATATGGGCAGCCAACTGCCACTATTCTTAGTGCAATGTTATAGTGACTTTGGTTCTCCTGCGGATATTGATTCGTACTGATCGGACCTTTTTCCATTCATTAGATATAATTTTTAACATTTATTTAAAGTTTATTATTATATTATACTATTCAACGGTTTTGACTTTGTTTACAAGTAAATTGGATGGGCTGTTTTTTCAAAAATATTTTTATTTTATTAATTTTCGGTAGGCATATTAGTTTTAAATAAACCTTACATTATTTTTAAAGCTTCTAGCTACCACTATACAAATTTTAAAAAATGCAGTTTGTAAAATATATACTTTTGCATTTATAGTAATTAAAGTTACTATTAGTAAACATTATAGTCATTATAATCCTGATACTTTGACCATTCGACTGATATAGTACTAAAATGCTGCAGAATTATATAGTGCATACACAGCTCAGGAAAGTTTAATATTAATATTGAAAGAAATTTTATTAAATGATATTAAATTTGTATAATCATAAAATATATATTCAATATTAAAATATATAGCAGACTTTTTCTATAACTATTGTACTGTATATTTTTGTATTGCATTGCAGAGTATTTTGTTATTATTGAAGTAATATTTTATTGTTATATTTTATTTTATTGCTAACAAAACTATTACAATTAATAAACAAGATTTTTATATTTAATAATCAACATATTGATACATTTGTGGTTAATTTATTGTTCATCATTTATGTATTTTTAAACTACATTCACTTGCAACACAGACTCGTCTTGAGACACTGCGATATCTTGAACGAGAAGATGTTACGTAGCTTCCCAAACGCTGCCCAGCCAAGTTGGATTCATATGGTGCTGAGACGTAGTCACTAACTGTGGGCCTTATAAGAAAGCTCAAGGTTACTCAAAGGGCAATGGAGAGGAGTATGCGTGGAGTTTCTTTGCATAATCGAATCAGAAATGTGGAGGTCTGCAGGAGAACCAAAGTCACCGACATAACCTGCAAAATAGCTAGATTTAAGTGGCAGTGGGTGGGCCACGTAGCTCGTACAATGTATGGCCATTGGTGCCGAAGAGGTTTCGAGTGGTGGCCACGTACCGGAAGACGCGGAGTGGACAGACCTGCCAGAAGGTGGTCCAATAACCTGGTAAAGGTTGCGGGAAGCTGCTGGATGCGGGCAGCAAAGGAACGATCGTTGTAGCGATCTCTGGGAAGGCCTATGTCCAGCAGTGGATGTCTTTCGGCTGAAATGATGATGATGAAGCTACATTCATTATAACTATTGGTTTGTATGAAATATTATTTCCCTTTAATAGGGTAAAGTCATTAGTCAAAGTCACTCACACAAGCATCATTACAAATTGTTAGTAGTACGACATTAAGTTGCCGTATTTTAGTAGCAACCTATTATTTGAAGGTAACACGGTACCTAGTTGAAGCGCAGCGAAGACCAATAATTAATCTATATATATATAGCCTAATTAAAAAGTAATTAACTGTAAAAAATGTGAAGTCTCAATTCGACGATATGTAATGACGGTAAGTTGAGCCCTTCGTTTTCTAGGTATATAGTACTCGATCTCTGTGATTTATTTTCTGTTGCTTTATTATGAGATATATACAATTATATAGAACTTCGTTCTTTACATAGAAGGCACTACCTACCTATATACTTCTTTGCAATAATCACATCACAGATCACGATCACAATGACACCTAGAACCATAGAGCTGTTACACCCTAGCACAGAGTAATTTTTAAGAAAATGGTTCGCATAATAAGCTAGACAACAAACAATAGCTACGCATATTATTCTTTTTGGTATTAGGGAAGTCAAAGATTTGAGAAATTCCTTCAACTATAAATTCACGACAGAGCCAACGAATAAACGTAGTGATTACAATCTCTTTAGCAACTGGCAACGAAGAACTTCTCTTATATACAAATGTACCTACTCTGTGCGAAGAACATACATTACATTATTACACTAAACGTAGTGATTACAATCTCTTTGGATTACACTTACACAATTAAATTTTACAGACCTGCAGACTACAAAACCAGGGATGTATATAATTATCCAATAATCCTTGTACAAATGTCGCAAAAAAAAGGTAATTGAAAAAAATATTGTGTAGTCTTATGAAACCACGATGCAAGTGAAACTTTAAACATAAATGAAGACATGTGACTGATGTGACAGACATTCTTTAATAACACATATTAACATATATAATGTTCCAAATTTACGATTATAATCCTTGACTGCACGGCATAATATTCAATTTTATTTGCGACAATGTAATGTAATTCGTCATGCGATAGATGAACGAAAAAATTCTGGGGCGATAGAATAAAAGTTTCACTTTCAAAAGCAGGTACCCCGAGCATATAACGAATACAAGATCTTAGTTCCGTCTTCAGCTCCCTAGAGGACCTTTTTTAACTCTTTGGATCACAATATTAGGAAACGCCAGGGACCTTATGCCGGCATCTTCCGTCTGTACGACTTTTTCTTCGCTCCTCGGTGAACAAAATACTTGGCCCTTAATCGATATTGACAGTTGGTATTATTGCGTACTAGCATTATGTGTACTTGGAACATGTTACAAGACCCTACATCATAGTACATCACATTTTTTTTTCAACTGAATATACTGTTAGCCTTAGGGGCCCTTTACGACTTTTACAGCTTTACCGGGCTTAGGGGCGAGCGCTTAAGGCACTCAGCCACGAAAGCTTAGCAACAATATCCAAGTGCCAAAGTGGCCGAACCTCGGCTCGGACTGAGCGCGTATGCAATTATTTAGTGGTCCGAAAAGTACATCACATCCCTACAGAACTACGACTAGGCATGCCGAACTGTGATGTCAAATTTAAAATTGATTAATCAATGGTTAATTTAATGGCAAAATAATCGATTTTCAAATTGGATAAATCCAAAAAATCGATATTTCTACCTAGAAAATCTATAATCAATTTTTACTGTTTTGATAACAAACATAAAACACAATTAGTTAAAAAGGTACTCATATACATGAAAAAAGACAGTTTTTATTTAATTTCTCAAAAACTTGCGAGAGGGCTGTATAGCTGTAATGGGAACTATAAACTATATAATGACCCTACATTTCAATGTAAATAATTTATGAAATTTCTTGGCTACTTCCGCCTGCAATAGATTACCAGGTAGTTTCACGCTCCGTTTATTTGTTCATTCAGCAGTAAATATGACACATTGTTATTGTGTTTTTCTATTTCTAATTGTTCCAATACACTTATTTCCTATGTATAATTGTCCGATAGTGTATGTCCCGAATCTATGCGGGGTTTAGTGAAATGGGACCTATCTGGGTGTTCACTTCATAAAGCTGATGTATATTCTTTGTATCGAGTTTTGAAATTTCGTCCCGTTTGGCCTATGTACACGGCGTTACACTCGTCACATTTACATTACTCCTGATCTTATTTTATTTTTTTGATGGGTCGGTTTTCTCTTTTTTCATTACGTAAGCTCTGTCGACAATCATAGGTTTTAATAACGTTATATTATTTTAGATATATCGATCATATAATATTTTTTTGGAAAGACAAATACACTTCTACGACATGAAACTTAAAAAAATAAACCCAATTATTTAATTTCAACTAGAATTAGAGTCCGAAAAATACTTTAACTATCTAGATCTTACTATAAAGAGGGTCGGACAAAAACATGAATTTCAAATTTGTCGGAAACCTACTTACACCGATAAGACTATATTAGATATGTCATATCATCCTTGAACACATAAACAAGTGTTATTGTAAGATTAGTTAATAGTACGAGAACAATATCAAGCAAGAGGCCAAAGGCTAATTAGTTTCAGTATTTTGAATTTATTAAAAAGTCTAGTAGTGTCAAATGTAAATGTTATCTAAAAGTTTTAAGACCTAGAAGCAATACCACATAGTTAAAACAGCGCATAGAAAAAACAATTTTGCTATTAGCAATACCTACTGCATATAATGAGGTAAGTAGGTACTTGTATTTATTTACATAATGTTGATTACTATTATTACTGACTGAGGATTATTATTATGATAACTGTCGATTACTTGATTAATAAAACGTCATAGGCGATTTCAGGCATTTAATTTGATCTCTCAAGACAATAATAACAATTTATTATTAAAACAAATTCTTTTACGTTTACTTTTAATAGATTTTAATACAAAGCAAAATAATATACCATTTTTATATTGTACTACCAGTGCCCGTGGCTCTGCTCGCTTGGACTACAGAAATATTGTTTATGAAGATATCATGTTTTTTTTAATAAAAACTATATACTTATCTAAAGATTAAAACAAAAAAAAAATGCATCAGAGAAACCTTCAGAAAAAAATATTTTCTTTAAAAATTATTTTTAAATATCTTAATTCAGCGGGATTCGAACTATCGAGCACTGTTGCGCTTATGAAGTCTGGTCGTCGCACAACACGAGGCCAATCCGACGATGATCACAACCATGAAAATCCAGACTTTCATTAACCGTGCATAATGTAAATGTATTCTATCTCATTCTCTCGTAGGCTAAATCCTATAGATGTATATGGTTGTCTCTTTTTACTGTAGCTTTTTCGTTTTATCGATTTAAAATGGTAAAGAAGTTTTCACTTGAAAAAGATCAAAATCTAGTCAGTAGTTTTTGCGTGTAGTTTTTGGCGTTATCTTAAACTGCCATGTTGTGGTTTGTATTTTAACTCATTACAGTATGGTTTTGACCCTATATTATGTAATACTGGTGGCATTTTGCGTTATGTATGCATATGCGTATGGTTTGGTTATTGTGCATACGTGAAGATATGGCAAGACAACCTGGGCCTAGTATTTCCGGACGTCGTGAAATACGTCTCCCGCCTCGTTACTGCGAATACGCGATGTATATAGTTATTATATGAGGTGGTATACGAGTGTGTTGGTTTGGTTGGTTGGTTCTTGATTTTGACAGAGACAATAGGAAGAGCTCTAGCTGTCGCGTCGCTTGTACTATTTTATAAAATGTCTGTCGTTGTTTTACATTATTTCACAACTAATCGTAACTTTGGAATGTGTAACCCAGTGTTCTGTTTCAATAAACCTTTTTTTTTTTGTATAGATGTTTAATCAAATGAATATTTATTAATCGATATTCATGTTGTTAGTGTCACACCCCTAGTTTGTTTACATGATACGTAGTTTCTTCTTATTAGTCTGTGTTTACATGCAACTGTGGACGCAACGTAAGTGTGTTAGTTACTGTTTTAGTTTATACGGTAGTTGGTAGTGTCGTCTGAAGTGATAAGATGAGAATTCGAGCGAATAATTTGTTCTTTTTGTCCCGATCGATGGATTGTGGGGTTATCACTGTGGGGATATCGCCAGGTCGGCCTCCTGGTATACCCAAGATACATATACATACCGGGGTATGTTCAACTTTAGAAAATGAAGTTCCGAGTGCTGGACAGAGGGTAAGTGGGTCATGGATGCGACCAAAACGTATACAGTCGCGTACCTTCACGAACAGTTAAGTAAGTTCGATACTTCGCAGAGGCGGGAGGAGGGGGCAGCTGTGCCTACGGAGACGTCGCCAGCGCCGCTCGCTGACCTGCACGGTCGGCGACACAACTACCTGCGCATCTCACTCACTGAACGCTGCAACCTGCGATGTGAGTCTCATACACTCTTCACACATGCTCCACTAACAGAAATACAACGTCTATTCAATATTTACTTAAATATGTACTATCAAGTATATAGTCATTCAGATATTCTTTTCTTTTACTTTTTAATTTGCTTTATTAAAATGAAATCAGAAATTTGGCAATCAAGAATGAATACCATCTTTCAGTATCTGGATTACTGCTGTGTTTTATTTTGTACTAGTACTGTTCCAAAGTTTCACATGTTCATCTCATTTAAAACAAGAATAATACACAAGATCTCCATTGAGCTTGTTTGTTACTTACAGGAAGTCAACATGTTTAACTGCCAACTATTTGCTTTCTTACTTTACAATTAGTTTCCATGACAATTAATATGTACACACAAGTGCTTGCTCTACAATACATTATGTTTGCACATAAATATGAAACTTTTCACACAAAACCTTGAATTTATTGTCGGCTTTTCAGTTTTCTCATAAGCCACTATTGTAATTGTTTTGACATACATTATCTATTCATTGAAACTCTACAACAAGTAAATTCACTGTGATGTACATACATAGTAATTGAACATAGTAACTGTACTCAGGGCTCATGAGTCATACCACTAAAATATTTCTAAGTTATGTAATGTATTAGTGACCCAGTTGAAAAGCAGGTTTACAGTTAGTTGTTGCAGTGCCTCTCCAACTAGCTGTAGCTACTGCACCGACTGAACACTCTGCTCCATTTATTATTTCTTGTTCATGATACATTTTAATTTAGGTTAATATTTGTGGACATTCTGCATTACTTGCCACTGTTAGGTATTCTAGAAACTGTTTTACTCCAAAGTATGCATGAGTGATATCAGAAACACATAGTAAGTTGTTATCATCAGTGTTAATACTGAAAAGTAAACATTGAAAAACATTGATGTTTTTGTTCTACCCAACTGTGTGCTGCATGTATTGCTGATAACCTTCCTTTTTTAGATAAAATTCATGTTTGTATTTATATTTCGCTTATGGACCTGCAAACTCTATTTACTCAGGTAAATGAAAACACATATTTTCGCGACGCCATATCATACATTGCCACACTATACGATAGTATGAAACATTTTATATGGTGTGGTGACACATCTCCATGTCATAATTTTTGATTATGCCATATTTATTTAAGCGGAACATCTAATGCGGTGGATCAGATCGGCTGTTAGCATGACTAGCACAGTGGATCAGGATTTGAAAAATTGGGACATAGGCATCAAAAGTCGGAATTTTGATCTTATTTTTAATTTATTGGGTAAAAGATCATAATTCAAGTATAACCAGTTGTTGAGCGGAATGGTGGGAATCGCGACCATCATACACATAGTAATAAAATAAACCCCTTTAAAGTGATATTCTTTTGATTTGTCGCATTTCGGGATCAGCTCACTCAAAGCTGAATCCGCGTGTGCCTCTAAAGCTTCTAGACTGAGACTACTCGGCTGTTTGACTACATGAACAGGGCGACAAATGACGCACAGGAGCTGTTTCCTACTACGGAATTGGTAGCTTTGGTAGACTTTCACGCATACCACGAATCGTGGTTGGTTCCTTCAAGACAGATTAACTCATGACCTGACTCAATTGGTAATCTAGCCCACCCGGATTTCTGATGTTTCTGGTCATGTGCCCTCGTTGCTGGACCTTTTGCTAACGATCCATCCAACTGGGTATTTTGTGTCAAATGATGCGCCTTGAGCTCATCGGACCACTACCTGGTTGTGACATCTATGCCGCGCGCTCCGCCGCCACGCTGCGTAAGGATTTAGTATAAAGTTTGGCACTACTCGTCAACAGATTGGAACGGAATGCGGGATTATTTTCCTTTGGCAGAACACGGCATTGTTCTTTACAGCTTCTTTAGACCTGCCTCAGTAATTACTGCAGAGGTGTACTGTGAAGAATTGCACAATAAATGATGATGTATAAGCTTACTGTCAAACTGTTGAAGCAATGATAGCTTGTTAGCAATGATGACTCAGCGATATCGAGTAAGGACATCGGGTCGATCAACGTGAGTTCAAATCCCTGCAATGAGCCTAAGCTTTTGGTGAAGGAAAATATCTTGATAAAATCATAGCATGGTGGTAAAGTTTTTTAATGCCTCCCTGGCAGGTAGCTAGCCATTAAGTTGAAAATTTGTCGCCAAGCACCAATAGGTGTGTTCCGGTAGCCGCACTTGAGAGCCAGTCTTCTACTATGCTACTAAGCAAAGCGTGTTACCATCTTGGGCTATATCGTTACTTAAGATCAGATGAGATTGTGGCCACAACGCCAAAGCTATAAAGATAAAAAAACAAGCGAGACTTGTCAAGTGTTCTAGTCCACTCCATCTTTACGATAACGCTCGTCCACGAACCGCGCAACGGTCCGAAAGTTCAGGAGTAAAAACTGGTAACTCTCCGTCATCCACCGTTCTCAGCAGATCTTGCTCCAACTGAGTTCCGTTTTTTTCGCATTTTGGATAACTTTTTACAGGGGAAACGTCTATAAGGAAACGTCAGGGGAAACGTCAGGTGAATGACGTCTATAAGGAGTTCGTTGATTCTCGTCCTCAGGGAATCACAAAAATGCATCGACAATAATAATCAGTATCAAAATTGTAAAAAAAAAAGTTGGTTTCTATATAAAATGGAAATTTCATAAGGACCTAATATTTTTTGCAGTTTATTATGATTAAAGAAGACTTTTCACATTTATTTGTTGTTTTTCTTTGTTAAAAAATTTAAAGAAGCAGGGTAAATGAGTTTTTCTAATAGGTCATAGGGGTAACAAGACTAAAAAGGTTGGCAACCGCTGGTCTAATGTCTACCTTTACGAGGTAACTGCCAACAATGCCAACCTGTTACATGTTTGTAAACTGAACAAGCAACCGCATCATCACATCTAATTTACTTTCGTAACGTTGAACCCCTGACCGCAGTGACCGCGTTATCAGACAAATGTATATTGCTTATATACGCGTCAACAGTAAACTTGTAAGTTATTAACATAACTTACCAAAATGAACTTGTTTATTGTTGATTTTTTAAATTAAATACCGATGCTGATAGAACGCAATACAAATCACAGGTACCTAGATTAATCTGCTTTCGCGCTCCGGACTCCGTGAATCGCGATATTGAAAATCTATCATTCGTGACGCAAAATTTAGACCAGAGCCGAAGCCTTTGAAAATGGTAAAAAGTGAAAAAAATATAGTAGGATGGAACCCATTGGAAAGTGAACTAAAAAATGTACGGGCGATATGAGGTCAGGAAGTGGGGGGTGGGGTAAAAGAATACACACCCGCGTACAATTTAAAAGAAATCGCTGATTGATGATTTAAAATACGTCAGTATAGACAATTTTTTTATCGGGCAGTCAGGGTTATGCGTCATTTTTCACAAGGCTTGTTAGCGCCACTATACCTATAGTCATAGACCCGAGCCGAGTGGTGAATTATTTTAATTATTCATTAACTCCCAAACTAATCGTCCAAATAACGTGCTACAAAGGACAAAGTTTTGTTCGTAAGGATTAATATGCCATGCTTGATTTATTTAGACTTCATAATAATGCTCATAAATCACTTTTAAATTTTCATTAAAACTTTGTCACAAAATACCTTATTGTCGCTTATGTATAAGAGATAGGCATATGGTATCCTGGACTTTTTTTTAGATTTATTAAGGAGCAATATTTTTGTAGAACATTGTATTTACGTATCACTAACCATTACGCCAGCGCACGCGGATAAAGCAGTTAGGGTGCGCTATTTATTCCGACTTACTTAACAAAAATAAATATTTAAGCTAGCTGAGAGGTGTACCCTAATGCTAGAATAGCCTATACTATTCCTCATGGATCTGACTATCATATACAAAAATATTTTATCGAATCCGAGTAGTACTTTCAGAGATAAGCGTTTTTAAACAAACAAAAAACTCATCCGTTTTACGTTATACATTCAGTCAAAAAACTATCGGGAATAAATGATCTGTTAATGGATCCAAATTTTTTTTTTGTTATTAGATTGGCACAACTGTTTTTCTATTTTGGCGCGGGGCTTGAGTTGCATCTATCATTTAGATTAAATACAGTGCTGTCTATAGTTGTATTAATCTAGTGTTTATTGCAAATTGCAATAATGGTCAAAAACATCGAACAAAGAGTTTGTCTTAAATTTTGCATCGCCATGGAATTTCATTTTCGGAGACACTGGAAATGTTACAGAAAGCTTACGGTGAATCAACTGTATCAAAATCACGTGCTTGTGAGTGGTACAAAGCGTTCAAAAGCGGTCGAGATATGCTGGAAGATTTTCATCGCCCTGGTAGGCCATCAACGTCTCAACTGAAGTTAACATCGCAAAAAATGAGATAAGGCGAAAGCTAGATTTCTTCATAATAATGAAGAATGGCTAAAATACATTTGAAATAACGAGAGCGCAGCCTAAAGGTTGGGGTCGGCCTTCAAACCATTTACTGAGCAGAGCGAAAGAAGTAAGAGAAGGAAAACTGAAACCTGCGGATATTGATGTGTTGATACACGCTGCACAAACAAAATTACAAACATCTGGAAAAAAAGATGCTTCAAGTAAACTTAATCAAATGATGAATTCTCCAACGAGAGCTACAAAGTTGAAAAGAGCATACAAAACAGAACATGACGAGACGGCGACGTGGAATTAAACTGGCAATGTTTTCACGAAGGAAGCCACTGTTTTAATGATACCTGCTGTATCTAACTCTGAAAACGACTCGGGTTCCGATTCGGAGGACGTTCCTGGAGACACAGTAAGTGATCAGGGCGATGGAGAGCCATGGCATTCATCATCTTCTTAGTGATATAAATAACATAACATTTTGTTTAAGAAAATATTGAAAATCAAAGTCATAAATTATTAAAATATAATTTTATTATATATTTTCTAAATATTTGATTTCATTATTAATTGAAAACACCTTTGATGTCTTTAAGTTAACCAGAGAATTGTTAAAAGTGAAAAAACTAAATAAATAATTTTGACCGGCTAGATCTGCAAATTACCCGTATGTGTGACGGTGCGATAGTGGTCTACATAAACCCTTACTTGTCGCTTGCAGTTAATTTTTATTATTGAACAAGACGGCATGATATAGTTTATCGTGTGTACGATGTGCCAACACACACACACACACACACACAAACTCTTGAACAGGAAAGCTTTTTCTTTCGTATACAGAGCTACGTACAAGAATTGTGTCAGAAAACAAATATATGGGTTTTTTCGCCGTAAGTAGTTTACATTATTTTTTCATATAAACTATAAATCATTTTTCTTTCCTTCCTTTTCAAAACCATTATCGTGCAAAGAAAGTTGTGTGTGCGACTGTATTTTGGGAGCGAACGAAACGTGATCTCAACGCGGGAAGCATGGGTCAACTGACGATCTTATAGCGTGCGCAGTGTTGCCGCTTAAGAAAAAATAAACTCACCAAACTGTTACTAAAATGTCACTAGGTTTTGAGAAAAAATAAATTCAAAAAGTCACTAGAAGTTACTAAATAAATTCACGAATTAAAAGCAAATAACTTAACTATAATCAAACTTGAAAACTAAACGATAAACTACGTTTATCGCAAAGAATATGGAGCGAACGAATAAACTAATGAAACTATCATACATTGTACATTATATTTGATGTATTACTCTAAACATTGTAAGATGAGATCGCAATATTATTATTACTCCTGACAGTTTGAGATGCGTAATCATGCGTATTGTTGGAGTTAGTTCAGTTTGTTAATCAGTGAAATCAGTCGCAATAAAATCTATCACGGAACAGTCGTGTTTCATTGTATAACAGCAGCTAGCGTCCTTTAAATAAAAGCAAATCAAATAATTACCTACACACAAACATTTTGGTCCAAACGAGCCCGATAATAAAGAAACAAAGAATGAGTTGTCGTCGAGAAGTTTGTTTATAAAAATATAAACAATTACAACAGAGGGTCGAGCGCTGTTATACAATACATAGTTGTGTGGTGCATTCAAGTGTTATAACTAAGCGAGCGTATTACAATCAAGTTCTACGAAGATTAAATAACTAATTATAAATATGACGTCTACGGAACAAATATTAGAAGTGTTAGAAGACTTATCGGACATTATTTTGAAAACAAAGACAAACTATAAAAAGTCACCGAAAACAAGAGTAACAAAAGGTTATATAGAAACAAGATTACAGAGTTTAGATGAGTATTGGCAGTCATATAGAAATGAATATAAAAAATTAGTAGCAACTACAAAAAAAGAACAACGAAAAAATATGACATATTTTAAAGAAGAAAAGTATAGTCAGTGTGAAGAAACTTATTTTGATTTAAAAGCAGACATGACCGATAGGCTTCACTTATTAAAATGCGAAAAGAGTGAAAAGTTAATACAGAATGCATCACAGCAAATACAAAGTTCCAGTACAACCGAGGTCAAACTACCAAGGATTAATCCACCTACATTTACTGGTGCATACGCAGAATGGCAATCGTTCGAAGATACATTTACAGCTTTAATACACAAAAATAAAATGTTAAGTTATGTGCAAAAACTTCACTATCTGCAATTGTGTTTAGCAGAAGAAGCAAGAAACACTATTAGGCACATACAAGTGACTGAAAGGAATTATGAACATGCTTGGAGTACATTAAAAAGTAGATATAGCCACAAGCGGCTTATAGTGAACGCGATTCTCAAGAGATTAATTTCGTTTAAAAAAGTTAATTGACAATCACCTTCAAAACAACCAAAATTAAAAGAAGAATACGTTAGAGTCATGGAAGAATATATACAGCTTAATCATATGGAAAAGGTACCTAAAGAAGAAGTCAACAAACATGCTATATATTTACCACATCACGCAGTAGTTCGAGAAAGTGAAACAACAAAAGTCCGAATTGTTTTTGATACATCATGCAAGAGTTTAAACAACGTCTCACTCAATGAATTGTTGTTAGTCGGACCTCAAATTCAAGAAGATTTAAGGAACTTAATAATAAGATGTCGTATGAAGAAAATCTGTTTTATGGCAGACATTGAGAAAATGTACCGCATGATACTTGTTACAAAAGAAGATACAGATTACGAACGGGTATTATGGAGAAAAGATTCAAAACATGAAGTTGAAGACTATCGCATGTTACGAGTTACATTTGGTACAGTATCTGCACCCTATTTAGCAATCAAAACTCTTAAACAACTATCAAAGGATGAAGGAGATAAGTATCCTATAGGTGCAAAAATATTGTCTGAAGACTTCTATGTAGATGATTGCATAAGTGGGTACAATACAGTAGAAGTAGCAATAGATGCAAGCGAACAGCTAAGAAAGATATTACAATCTGGAGGATTTATACTACAAAAATGCTCATCAAATAATAAAGAATTTTTAGATCAAATACCACAATCGTTAAGAAGTAGAAGTGTCGAGAAAGGAATTACAGATGAAAGTATCATTAAAGCTTTAAGATTGTCATGGAATATCATTAATGATACATTTCATTATCAGATAAAATTACCACCTAATCGACAGTTCAATACAAAGAGAACTATTCTATCGGATATGCAACGTTTATTTGATCCACTAGGATGGATATCGCCTGCAATAATTCCTGCAAAAATCTTAATACGTAACATATGGAAAGAAAAATTAGATTGGGATGAGAGTATAGGAACATCACATAAAAAAGAATGGATAGAAATACGAGATGGTTTTACAAATTTACATAAAGTACACATAAAAAGATGGATATATACTAATAAAGAGAGCAACAAAACACAACTACATGGGTTTTGTGATGCTTCAAATAAAGGATATTGTGCAACAGTATACTATAGAGAACAAACAAAAAAGGAGAAATTAGAACAGGAATCATAGCTTCGAAAACCAAAGTAGCAAATTTCTGGAAACGTTGGCAAAACGAATATTTGACACGCCTTCAATCAAGACAAAAATGAACTAACACACAGGGAGAGTTTAAGATTGGGGTCATAGTACTTCTAAGAGAAGACCAATTACCGCCTGGGAAATGTGCTCTTGGTCGGATAATAGACAAGCATCCGGGACACGACAGTATAACTAGAGTTTATTATAGTGTTAAGTGTCGCAATGGAATTGTAAAGAGATCAATTTCTAGAATTTGTGCTATGCCTATCGATAAAAATTGATATTCTTTTATATGATTTGATTATTTTTATCTTTAGTTTTTTGCTTATATTATAGTTTTAGACATAAAATTAACCAAAACTTCATTTTTATTTTGTAATTTTTTCTAGCTCTTGAAAGTTGCTTTGTATGCAATTAGTATCACACTTATTATTAGTATTTTTGTACAAAAGCCCACACTTAAGTTTGTATCCTTAGTAAAGGACTATGTCCTTTGGTGGGTGGGATGTTGGAGTTAGTTCAGTTTGTTAATCAGTGAAATCAGTCGCAATAAAATCTATCACGGAACAGTCGTGTTTCATTGTATAGCAGCAGCTAGCGTCCTTTAAATAAAAGAAAATCAAATAATTACCTACACACAAACACGTATAATTGGACGAAATACTGTAACGTGGCACGTTAATTGTAGGGAAATCCCCGGGTCCGTAATCCGATAGTCATATGAACATTTCATGTTGCCAGTATACGTTACTCAAAAACTGGCTAGTTAGAAGTAGATATTATTAACAAGTTAAATATGACATAACTCCTATGTTGATCACGAAGAAGCTGTCGGTAGAGAATACCTGTATTCTTTGTTAAGAAGTCACTAAAAGTCACCAGATATTTTTTTGCCTCTAAATCATAAAAAAATGTCACCATAGACATTGAAAACTCACTAGGTCTAGTGACAAAGTCACTAAAACGGCAACACCGAGCGTGCGCGCACTGAAATACCAGCGGGCCTTACCCCGAAGCGAACGTGAAGTGATGATGGCGCAGTGGTAGCGTGTACGACTTCGCGTCGATTGACGTGTACATTGTAGAATGAGCCTGAGCTTTCGGTGAAGGAAAACATCGTGAGGAAACCATAGCATGGTGGTAGGGCATTTTCTAATGCCCGCCTGGCTAGCTACCACCCTCAAGTTTAAAATCTGCCGCCAAGCACCAATAGGTGTGTTCCGGCAGCTGCACTTGAGAGCCAGTCTTCCACTAGGTTTAGCGTGTTACCATCTTGGGCCACATCGTCACTTAATATCAGGTGAAATTGTGGCCAATACGGCAAACCTACGACGAAAAAAAAAAACTCGTCCCGCCCCCTTCATATCACCAATTTGATCGATAAATCGCTCAGTGCGCAGAGCCGCCAGCGCTCTTTTTACGCGACTATACTCGAAAATTACACGATTATTTTCTCTCCCCTATGATTGCAAATGTCCCGATGATAAAAGAAAACCAAAACGTGAAAACACGGAAGAGTATATTTTCGAAAAAGAATAATGTAACTTTAAAATAAAATGTGTATGAATCTGAAATGGCGCCGTGACACCAAAACGTTCATAACATAAGTATTGACTTAATTGAAATTAATTGTAGAACGACATTATTGTAGGCTAGTTACCGCGCTCTGATGACTGTTCAACTAGCCTACTAGTGTAAGACGTTCTGTGATGCGTGTACGCAGGTCAGTACTGCATGCCAGCGGAGGGCGTGCCGCTGACGGCGCGCGCTAACCTGTTGTCGCGCGACGAGTTGGCCCGACTAGTGCGAGTGTTTGCCGGCGCAGGCGTCGACAAACTGCGACTGACTGGCGGCGAGCCAACACTGCGCTCCGACCTCGCCGACATTATCCGTGAGAGTTACTTGTCACTGTCACTGATACCAGTATCAGATAGAGAAGCGCTATGAACCTGGGCATGTATCGACAGAGAGCCTCAAAGCCGTGGCCGGCATCCGCACCGTGTCGATGACGACCAACGGGTTGGTGCTGACGCGTCGGCTGCCCGCTCTGCAGCGTGCCGGTCTCGACGCACTCAACGTGTCGCTGGACACGCTGCGCACGCTCCGCTACGAGCACATGGCGCGCCGCCCGGTACCACTTCACTTGGTCACTGTGTTAGACCCGCCACCGCACACACTAACTCTATGTCTTGTCCGTTCCTCGGCAGGGACTGAGCCGCGTGTTGGCCGGCGTGGACCTCGCGCTGCAGCTCGGATATGCTCCAGTTAAAATCAACACTGTGCTCATGAGAGGTCGGTGTTTCTTTCAGTTAAACCGTATACAAAGATAAACGCCCCTTAAATTACAGAGTGAATGCACATTTACAGGGTTCAACGAAGACGAAATCTGCGAGTTCGTGGAGTACACGCGGGACCGGCTCGTCGAGGTCAGGTCAGCTCCGCTCCACTGCACTGCACTAAACAATCTTGTTTGTCTGTAACACGCAGGAACTATACTCGCGGCTTAATGCATAGTTCATAGGGAATTCTTTAGCTTCGTTTGTTTTGTTTACATTTCTCCCTCAAATACATTTAAATGATGTTCTATTCACTTAATTTGATTTTTGTAAATTTTGTTCATCTTTATTTAAGACATGCGGCTGATCAAATATTTAAATATGCCAAAATCATATCGTAAAAAGACCTAGTGGTATCTAAGACTAGTTTCCCTGTATCTGTTACGGACACTTTCTTTTTTTCTTCAGTCAGTTGAAAAAACAATAAAGTAGATGATGCAAATAATTGAGACATGCCGAATACCCCTAGAGACCGTCTCGTTGTGAAAGCTTTGAGTTTCGTGCTGAGTTCGACATAGGCGTAGGCGTCGTTCATCTTAATGATTTCTTCCTTGCTAATCGGTGTTTTTTTTTAGGTTCATAGAGTTCATGCCATTCTCAGGCAACAAGTGGGACGATTCCATGATGGTGCCGTATCGTGAAGCGCTCAGGACCGTCACGCGCACGTACCCCACCCTGGAGCCTCTCCGGCCCAGGGCTAACGACACCGCCAGGGTGAGCCTGCACCTCGACTACCCGCCACAGCCCGCCATTAGCGCTAACCCTGACCCTTATCTATCTAACCACTTCGTAATCTGTACAGTTGTGGCGGGTGCCCGGATACACAGGCAGCGTCGGCTTCATCTCCTCCATGACGCAACACTTCTGCTCCTCTTGCAACCGTCTGCGACTCACGGCGGACGGGAATCTCAAGGCGAGTGTTCGGGGTCAGCCTGTGGGGAAACCGGACTCTCTAAACGAGAGATTCACTTGACGTGTTCGTGTGCGCAGGTCTGCCTGTTCGGAGCCAGCGAGGTGTCCTTGCGGGACGCGATGCGCGCCGGCGCGTCTGACGCCGTGCTGGACAAGCTGGTGCGCTCCGCGTTGCGCAACAAGAAGCCCCAGCATGCAGGTGAGAGAGGGAGAGGGAGAGAGAGCCCGTGGCCCGGTAGGCGTGCCGATCCGGTTCTCACGGTGCTCGTGCTCGTGGCTTGTAGGCATGCAGAATCTCGCCCGCATGGAGAACCGACCCATGATTCTCATAGGCGGATAGGGCGGAGGCCGCTTCGCTTGAAACCTCAGGTGTGCCCCTCCACAGCGTGGGGCGCGGCTCGGGGGGCGGTACGGGCGTACAGCACGGCGGCGGGCGGGGGCGGGGGCGGGGCCGAGTCCGACGGCGAGGACGCGGGCGCGCTCACGCACCTCGACGGTGCGGGGCGCGCGCGCATGGTGGACGTGAGCGAGAAGCCGACGACGCGGCGCGTGGCCGAGGCGGAGTGCTCGCTGCAGGTGAGCGGGCGCGTGCTGCGGCTGCTCCGGGACGCGCGGCTGCCGAAGGGCGACGCGCTGAGCGTGGCGCGCGTGGCGGGCGCGCTCGGTGCGAAGCGTACGGCCGACCTGATCCCGCTGTGCCACACGCTCGCGCTGGACGCGGTGCGCGTGCGCGTCTCGCTGCCGGCGGGCGAGTGCGCGGCGGGCGGCGCGCTGCTCGTGCGGTGCGAGGCGCGCGTCACGGCGCGCACCGGGGTCGAGATGGAGGCGCTGGTGGGCGCCGCCGTGGCCGCGCTCACACTCTACGACATGTGCAAGGCGGTGGACAAGCGCATGCGCATCACGGACCTGCGTCTCATACGTAAGTCAGGTGGCTCTGCAGACTGGGCTGAGCGCGAGCGCGAGGAGCCGCCGCCCCTGCGCGAACACGACCGATCGCCGCTGCGTCCGGATGAGACCTTCGTGCCGACCAACTTTATGCACTTCTAAGGGCGCGCCCCCCGCCCCCGCGCCGCCGCCGCCGCCCCCTCGCCGCTCCGCCTGACGGTTTCTTTGCACTTCTTTTTTATAATTGTACAAGTTAGGCAATGATATGTTCACAATATTTCTCTGTCAGTAATTGTTTGTTGTCCGTACGTCAAATTCAATGTGATTACAAAATGTTATATAGAATTTTGATGACATAATTGTGAGTGAATATGGTATATACACAAATATAAATTACAAATTAACTAATTCCAGTTAAATATTTATACATATTTTGTTCATTTGTTTTAAGAACTATAATAATTGTGTGGGGGATGCATTCTGGGAATGGGTTATATTTATTCAAGTGCTGTGATGAAGATCATAATTAATATAGGTGGAGTATTCGTCCAACTCTACTGAAACTGAATAATACCACTGAACTACAGTTCAATAAAAATAACAAACATTTTTTGTTTTTACCCAATTTAAAGCAAAAACAAGTTCAGAGATCAAACATTAACAATTCATCAATTATTTATTACAAGCAGCTGTCCATTCACATTGTGTCACTTGGCCAAGGGATATCTATATAAAAGGAAGAATACACTTTAAATATGAAAATGAAATACATAGAATAATATCACCTATAACTATTAGCTCTTTCATGCAGGTGTTACATTTTGAATACAGCACGACACAGAACTAGACATCTAGCATCAGTAGGGACATCAGAGATATATATTATTCACAATTACACACATCACAAGCCCCAATTAGGATAAATGCTCTTTGCTTTTAATTAACTAATTTATTTTTTAATATGTTTAAAACTGTTTATTCTTTGAATAAAATTGTGACATGTCCATCAAACATATTATAATAATGTGAATACAGTTTTTTTTATTAATTTATTTACATACTCCATAAGTGTATCCAGTTGTAATATTCAGTTCAGTTTCCAATACATTAAAAGCCAATTTTTCTATCAAGAGATTACTTTATTAATTATTTATATAATTATTCCTCAAATAAAGTTATCTGATGATTGAAAAATCTGCCCTCATTGTATAACATAAGTAACAATAAGTACTAAGTTATGTAGAAAAAGTTATATTGATTTCGATTTTTTTATAAATATACATATTTTTCTCTATGATATATACATAATTGAGTTTTTGAATTATTATTTTTTGTGATAATTAGAAAGATCATATATAAATTTTGTAACTAACTATTTTTATTTTATTTTTTCGCAATGTTTCAAAAGTTATTTCTAAATAAAAACTAATTTTTGAATTCAGTACCGAAAAAAGCGACCTTCGTTCCCGAATAAATCTGAGCATATGTGACATCACAATATTAATTTCTACTCATTGTAACACACAACTGATACAGTGCTTTGACTCTTAATCAATGAAATTCTTTTAACATTATGACTTCACAAATCTGACGATCGATCGTGTAACTCGGTAATAAATATAGAAGAATTAAAGGTTAGCATTTGATTTTAGACCAGGATGTTCTATATTCCATATATTATGATATAAAACTACACTTAAGGATCATTAGTTAAAAGTAAGCAGCACCCTGAGCAAGCACATGTATATACTATTTATTTAGGTATATGCTATAACAACAATGGTTAGCTCTCACATTCATATTAAACAAACAGTTTCACATCATACACAATAATGTGATTACCTCAAGTGGAGGAGGCAATTATACATTATCGAAAGTGCAGTTTTACAAAAAAATTAAAATAACATATCATTGACTGCTATATATTTGAGTTTCTTTATATATCAACCACTAGCAACCAGAACATTGGACTTAGTGGGCTGTTCTGATGCGTCATCGGCCGGCGCACGGTCTGCTCGCTGAATGCGGATGTCATGACTCTCGATGTACTTGTTGATCTCCTCGCCTTTCTTGGCGAGCTGCTCCTCGAGCGCCTGCACGGCTTTAGGCAACTGCGTGCAATTGTTCTGTAGCTCGGGTAGCACGTCAGCTACGGTACGTTCCACTAGTACGCCACCCACCATACGGAAACACTTTCGGGACCCCTCCACACCGCGCAACGTCTCGATGACAATCCTGTATAACATTACGTAGAGTTAACCATATACACATATGGAATCTGCTGAGGCTGTGACTCATTACTAAACACTCACTTGTGCTCGTTCAGATCCATTTGTAACTCTGATATTTTACTCCCGATCTGCCGCTGTTCTGTCCGAAGAGCTTGGAAACCCGCGAATATCTCCTCGTTGGACATTTTTCCAGATTTTGACATTTCGTTCAATTTTGACCGCAGACTTTCCAAATAAATGTTTGAGTGGCTATGTTACTACTACCTACTCACTGTTATATTTATGCTCGGAACAATAAATATTATGAATTGAATTAAAAATATACCAAGAGGTTATATTACCCACAGTTTGTCACTACTATAGACTACTAGAGGTGTCCACTTAAAAAAAAATGATATTTATATTCAATTTAATATATCGGATCCTAGCATCGATATTTTTTCACTATCGAATACTTTCCACTAAAGTTTAATATTACCTTTTTCCAGTGAAGCAAAATTGGTCTTTGATTTTGTATGTGTGAATGTAGAATCAGAGACCAGAATAACCAGCTAAATTAGTAGTGTAATAATATTGATTTTCTATGAGTGTTACATGAATCGAATTGTACTACTAAGATAGTGGTGAGATGACTGAGATTTGTTTGTATTGTCACATCACTATTGAGTTAATTTGTTTACAAGTTCAAACACTAAATGAAAAATATACTAAATAAATGATTTGATGCAATGCACCTAAGTAGTGCTACATAACATATCGAATAACTACTTACTTCATTATAATGACATAGCATTTAATAAAACAGGAAATATAGTTATCATTATGAAATGTATGATAATATAAAATATCATTATGTTATATATTCAATATAAAACACTGTCACAAACGAGTAGAGGTTAGGTTCATGAACATAATAGAAATATAATATTTATACCTTTTCAACTTTGAACTAGCTATCAGATGATGCCTTAACTAAGTTATTTTAGAGTAATTAATTGTAGTAGCAAAAGTCCTACATAAACTTGTCTTAGATACGCAAACAAAACAATGCGTTTAATTAAAAACAAATTTAATTGCGTTATAGCCAACCAAACAGCAGAAGGCGACGCAAGAAGAGTGAGAGTGAGTGAAAATAATAATGAAGAGTGAATGGTCGATCGATCTGTCAGAATAGATAAGGTACTTAAAGGTACACATTAAATATGCACTAAATGAATAGCGCCTTGTTTATTCTTGTTCTTGTGTTACAATGTTCGTAGTAACAATGTTCTTAATAACGTTTTTTTGTAGTTTTTTGCTTGTGGATTCGTTGCTTGCTGCTTGTTGTTGTGGTGTTTCTCGAACTGATCTTATTACTGCCTTTTTTTTCGATCTGACTATACTGTTAGCCATAAGGGCTCAGGAGCCTCACCACTTTTCTATGATAAAACGATGTATTACATTTCTCTATATTCATAAATTAGTCTATGGTTCATAATATTAGTATATTATCTATGTCACCACCAGAGACAAATAAATAATAAATGTCATTATTGTCACAACCGCTACTCGGTGCTGCCAACCTCAGTTTTAAATCAAAAAACAAAACTTGGTAGTATAATGAAATTTCCTTAAAGCAGCTCCTTCCTTAACACACTCTCAAATTTGGTGCGGCAGAACAAATCCGTTCTCGCTACAGACGAACCGATCAGACAGTTGCTTCACTTACGCCTTCACCGTTGTCATCATGTCGTTGGACACAAAAATTATGGTGGTATCAACACTAGCAGGAACGTTACAGCCACCACGTAAAAAGCAGAAAAAATAAGAGAATTTGTAAAATTGTATGTAAGAGAACGATACAAATTTATTCACATGAAATTGATAAAAAAATTAGATGAAGATGATTTTAAAATATATCTGCGATTGAACCGCGAAACCATTGATAAATTATTAAATTTCATTATAACAAAAAATATTTCGTTATGAGTATTGAAGCAATGATAGTTCAGTGGTAGCGTGTACGACTTCGTGTCGATTGACGTGAGTTTTACAACTCAGTGAAAAAATACATAAACAATTACTATTCCTCTTTTATCGGTGAACTTGAACCACGTGTCTAACTATGTATCCGCTCTATTGTATAAAAACTGTCGTAAACACTGTATACTTAAACCCAAAACACTGTATTTTCATGGTTAGTCAGATCGCGACTTAATTGCATACGCGCAACAGTCCGAGCCGAGATCCGGCCACTTTGGCACCCTCGGATGTTGTTGCTTAGCTTTCGTGCCTGAGTGCCCTAAGCGCTCGCCCCCAAGCCCGGTAAAGCTGTAAAAGCCGTAAAGGCTCCAGGGCCCCTCAGGCTAACAGTGTAGTCAGTACGAAAAAAAAAAAAAAAATTTTCATGGTTCGTCATCTGGCATCACTGTCTAGCTGTCAATTTCCTAAGTGGATATAGGTGATAGATTTGTTTATAAAAAATATATTTAACTTTATTATCTTCATAAGTTTACGTAGGTACGTAAACGTAACTTATTTGTGAAGAATCTAGTACATACTTATTTATGTCTATTTTAGAATAATAAATGGCGCTGTTTCCTGCTTACGGTTGCGGCGATGTGGACCTAAACTTTCCTGCAGAAGGTGAGTAGCACTCGTTGGGTTGGATTTAGAATTGCTACCGTCGATTTCAGACTCCAAATTTTTATTACAGTTAGAGAACTCTATAATTACGCAAAATATACATATTTTTTTTTAATTTGCATTTTTGTAAATTTGACAATACAAATATCAGTTCTATGCTGTTCTCATAAATATCATTTTAGCGTGAATCGAAAGATTTTCGAGAGTCTATGATTGGGATCTGTCAGTGTCACACGTATTTAAGTTTTATCTCAATTTATTTTCCAATTATTATTCACTTCCAAGTTGATTTGTGTGTGTTGTAGTTGGTATTAATTGTTTGTTTGGTGGCGGGGGTAAGTTGTTTATTTTTAACACTTGATTGTCTTTCTTAACAAAACTTTTCGTTTTCGTTATGGAGACGGAACCTCCCGACCCTGCTGTCCCTCCTGACATTCTACTAATGTAACTGTACTGACTAACTCAGAAGTCAATTTTAAATATCTAGTCGCATCATTGTTTAACTTATCTGGATTAATATCGATATTAATATTGCCTAATAAAATGATGTTATGGAAAAGTTTGAGATTATTAACAGTAATTTCTAATGAATTTAAAAAGTTATCTATGTTGTAATATGATGGAGACCTGTATATACCGACAATAGCAATACTATTTTTCAATGTAGCAACAAGGCAATTACCGGCATCATAATTAGGTTCAAAAACACTGTTGTTCGATACTGTCTCAAACGTAAACAACAACCCCGTCGTTTTGATTATAACAATTCATTGTATAATATAGAGAAAATTTGTCCATGTCCGGAGGATTTTTGTCTTTATGCAGCCAACATTCAGTTAAGATAATTACGTCGCAAGAAAAATTTAATCTATATAAAAAAGCTTCAAATGTAACTAAGTTTTTGAATATACTTCTTATATTGAGTGACATGATTTTTAAACTGTGTAAAGGATCTCGCAATGTTTTTTATACAGTCTTCAGGATCACATAGAGCTGAATTGGCAATTTTTAGACTATCAAGATCAAAATTAATTATATCAGTAGCCATTATATTTGTTAAAAATATGAGTGAGTAGTAATCGACCCAATGAGAATTGAATGTACAATTTTAATACTTGTTTAGTGGAAGGTACTTGTGAAAAAGTGGAAGCATTAAGTTTTACTTTAACAAATGTAAACAATAATCGGCAGGTTAAAAAGTGTATATAATACATTAGAAAGTATGATATATATTGTAGGTATATAGAGGTTTTTTTATTGATATAATTATGTAAAAATTGATGATGAGTGAATCTTGATAGAGTGCAATGAAATTATGTGAGGGATAATAATATAAGGCTTACAGACTATGTTACGAGTACAAAATTGTTTTTTACGAACATAAGTAATTGATGTATGAAATTTTTTTGTATAGAAATATCTTAAAAAGTATATGACGAAAAAATAAACGTAATATAGTCACGTTAAGGATATGAGATTATCGAGCTGTTCTTCATTCTTGATATGTACTGGTTGAGATCCTTCACTCTTGCGGACGAGAACTTTTCCTAAATTAGTCCAGCAGAAAGACAGCTTATTTTGTTTAACAAGCTGTCGTCCTAGATAATACAGTCTACCTTCAGTCAGCCTTGCTGTTGAGATGATCCGCGATGAACATTGGTGAGGATTGGCCACCTATTCCCAAGTGGGAAGCGTTCAATTTTTCATGGGGTTACTAAGGTTATAAATTTTCACTGCTTTCAGAATGTTAAATTTAGTGGTTTGATCAGCTAGTTCCACAGGATAGACTGTTTTCCCTCTTTTTTTGATGACCATCGATTAATGTTTAGTATTTCCAACGGACGGACATTTATTACTGAGGATAAATTTTGTATATAACTCTGTAACTTTTCTTTCGATTCATCATCGCATATGGGTACATTCCTTATTTCTAAATTACGACAAGTTGAAATACGTGAAATTTCTTCGATTTTATTTTCCAAGGAAATTATGTAGGCTTCTTGGTCCTTAATTTTATTATCAATTTTGTTGATATTTTGCGTTATTTCCTCGTATTTTTGAGAAGTCGTTCGAATTTCTGATAAAATTTCTCTATGGAGCAAAATCTAGTGTTGATATAATTCCTAATAGCATTTAACATTTCAAGGACATCATCCTTAAAAACTCTAAACTCCCTTTGGACATCATTATCATCTGTCAATTCAGTTAATTGAAGACGTCTTTGCCTTTGTGTTTTCTTTGGAGAAGGTTTTGTTTTTTGTCTAGTTTTCTCGGTGTCTGAATTATTTTTCTCCGGAGTACGCATCATTGTATAGTCGAATAAGGGGTGATGTAGGCCTAAATGCGGTCGACGGAGATTGTTTTAGTTAGAGGGCGTGGCTAATCCTACACTAATAGAGAATGTAATGACCAATGTGTGCGCGCAGAGAAGAAATATATCGGCTGTCAGTAGGGTGGTGTTTTTTAAAGTTGTTATCTCTCTTACTCGATAATGATCTTTCCGGTAATTGAGTTAATGTTCTCCTGGTACTTTCACAATACGATATGCAGTTGTTATAAAGTAGGACAGTAAAAATGTTTGATATCTCACTTACATGAGAAGTCCCGCTCGCTCAGACCCCGTGCTGTATAGCTGGTACTATTATGTGTTTTTGATATTAATATATGATTTTATAAAATGAATTAAACAGTAAATAAACACACGTCCGAACTCCAAGAGAGACCAAGAGGAAGAGGAGAAGGATGGGTCTTGTTTGTAATGTGCCAGTTGATTTTTCAATGGACGAGTTTGTTGATAGCCTTGTTTTGTCCAGTCACTGTGGCATAGTTCTTAAAGCCAGGCGATTAAGTAGAAAGACAATAACTGATGGTAAGATTGATTGGGTACCGACGCAAACAGTAGTCCTGACTTTTAGAGGACGAATTTTCACAGAAAGAATATTTTCATTCGATACTTCCCTTCCAGTACATGTGCACCAGTTTCCCACAATTATATGTATGGCCTGCTGCCGATATGGACATGTCAAAGCTCAATGTCGATCAAAGCCTCGATGCTTTAAGTGTTCTCAACCCCATGAGGGTAATTCATGTGAGGTTACAGTAGATAGAGCCACCTGCCTATACTGTTCTGGTCAACATTTTGCTACCAGTGAGCGCTGCCCAGAGCATGATAGGCAAATTAACATAAAAAAAGTAATGGTCTTAAACGGTGTATCCTATGAGGAAGCAGCACAACAGTTACCTTCAGTATACAGACCTTTTTCTGATGTCATTCAATCTTCCTCTACCCTAGCTCCTCAATATCAGTCTACTCTCTCAAATAATGACCCCGGTTCAACTCCTACTTCCCATTCCTATGTTATAACTACTTTCACAAATCGGCGCCCCAGGCCTCCTCTAGGCAAGTTATATGACAAAATAGGTCATCAAGCCATTGTTGCTGATATGCCTTCATCTCAGCCTAATGGATGTGCTTTGCCAAATTAAACTCCTACTTCTCCTATGTCAGAACAATCTGACATCCTTGTCAAGCTTCTTCTCCAGATAATAATCGATTTAATATCTCAGAACAATAATTCTTTACCATCCAACGTTGCCAGTTCACTTGCCTCCTTATCGTCTCTTCTTACCCAATATGGACCCACTCGCAATTCTTCAGTGGAATAGTCAAAGTTTACGCCCCAAAAAACATGAATTAATATACTTGATTAACAGATTCAACCCTGCAGTTTTTTCTATCTCCGAGACCTGGTTGGTACCTGGTTCTCGATTTGTAGTTCCAGGTTTATCCTGTATCCGTGACGACAGAACCGATGGGTATGCTGGTTGTGCTCTGCTTATAAACCGCTCCCTTTCCTTTTCCCAAATCACTCTTCCTCCAAATTCTCCTAGCATTAATATAGTGGCAGTCCGAGTCTTTGACATATCCTTTGTATCTATTTACGTTCCTCACCCCAGTAGCTCCCTAATTCCAAACATTCTTCTCCTTGTTTCCTCCATTCCACCCCCCATTGTTTTAATGGGTGATTTTAATGCCCACCATTCCTCCTGGGGTGGGAGTCATAACGATACTTTTTCCTGGTCTCTTATAGACATATTTGATGAGACTAATCTTTGTGTTATAAATGATGGCTCTCCCACTCGCAGGGTATTACCTAACCAAAACCCTTATAGTGCAGTAGACCTCACAATTTGTTCTCCATCTATCTCATCCTTCATTTCTTGGTCTATCTTGAGCTCCTCTCATGGCAGTGATCACTTTCCTATAGTCCTTTCTATTCCTAATAAAGTCTCCCCTTCTTTAAACTATTCTCCCCTTTTAAAACATAGAAGGTCCAGAGCTGACTGTTTCTCTTACTCTTACCTCCTGGACAATTTAATAGGCTCGCTTCCCAATCCAGATATTGACAATGTCCTTCCAATTTATTCAAAATACATAGTTGTTATTATTAGTTGTGCGAATGAATATATCCCTCTCAAAAAGCAATCTATAACTAAAATTTCATCCCCTTGGTGGGATTCTGATTGCTCGCTGGCTATTGCTGAGAGAAAAAAAGCAGGGCGTAGATATATCTCGGCAATGACCACTGAAAATTTTGTTAATTTTAAACGTATTTCTGCCAAAACAAGGAAATTATTGTTATCAAAAAAGAAACTCGGATGGCATAAATTCTGTGAAAAAGTATCTCCGAGGACTCACTCTACTTTAGTGTGGAAACAAATCAGAAGATTCCGAGGTGCCTTTAGTATGGATAATATCTTACATAATGACCACTCTACATGGCTTGATGATTTTGCCAATAAGTTAGCTCCTCCCACAGTTCCCCACCTTGATTTATTTCCCATTAGTTCTGTTCTATTTTCTAATCCGTCTCCAATGGACGAATCCTTTTCCCTTACTGAGTTAGAAATGGCTCTCGATGGTCTTAACATTGAAACCTAACGTTATTTACAACTCGTCAACTCATCCCTGATTCTTGGAAAGTCCATGTAATTATCCCCATCCTCAAATCTGGTCAAAACCCTTCAGACCCTAATGGTTACAGACCTATTGCTCTTTCATCCGTATTGATTAAAATTGTTGAGCACATGGTTAAGCTGCGTCTTGAATGGTTTGCTGAGAACAAAAAATTGCTACCAAAATCACAATTCGCATTTAGGAAGGACATGAGCACCCTAGACAACCTTGGGATATTCACGACCGACGTCCATATCTCATTTAGGAAAAAAGAATACTTAATCGGTGCTTTCCTTGACGACGCGTCAGCATATGATAACGTTATGCTTCCTGTCCTCAGGAATAAGCTTGTTCAGCTGAGGATTCCGGTAAAGCTAGCTTACTACATCTGCAACATCCTGATGGAAAAAAAGGTCACTATCAAATATCGAGGGTCATTTTCAACTCCGAGAACTGTGTGGAAGGGCTTACCCCAAGGTTCTGTTCTTAGCCCTCTGCTGTATAGCCTTTATACTTATGATCTTGACCAGGTCATTAATCCTTACTGTTCTATCCTACAATACGCTGATGACCTGGCTCTATACAGTTCAGGACCAGATCCCATTGATGCATGTTTTCGATTGAACTTTGCTCTTCATTCCCTTAGCGTCTGGCTTGTCGACCATGGTCTTTCATATTTGATTATATATTAGTGTTTGAAAATAATTCTAAGTTATAAGTTTTCACTTCTATCGGCAGTCCGTATGACAGCCAATTTTTTTATTAATGTTTGAGTTTCTTTTCATTATTCGACTGTTAGACTTTTAACCATAAATCCTTTATACAGCAATTAACTTATTTAATACTGGTAATCTGAGTCACACAAAATAACTATTTAATCACTAACCAAGGCTACCAATTCCTGAACGAAAGGACTTTTTATAATGAACAGACTGTGGGTGTCTTATTGTATTATCATGTTTTACTTGGATTTAAATAATTTGCGTATTTTGTAAGTGTTGCCAGAAAATACTATACAGATACAGATTTCCTTCGATATAGAATGTTTAATGTAAACCTTACCTTTAATATTATTAGTATTATAGTCACACAATTGCACAAATAAATTGATATTGACAATTATTTTTGTCGTACCATTATGGGTTAATATCTTCCTAAATCTAAACATGCAAGTATGTTCTTCTCTCACAAGCTTTTAGAAGAAGGGTTTAACGAAACAAAACAAAATGAACGCGTAGTAAGAGCGTACTACAAAAAACATTGTGATAACCTACTAAACTAAAAATACAAAATAATTACACATTTCAAAGGTATTTAAATTATTATATTTAAAATTTATTGTATTTAAGGTATGAAGCGATGATGGCTCAGTGGTAGCGTGTACGACTTCGCGTCGAGTGACGTTAGTTCGAATCCCTGCAATGAGCCTGAGCTTTCGGTGAAGGAGAAGCGATGATGGCTCAGTGGTAGCGTGTACGACTTCGCGTCGTGTGACGTGAGTTCGAATTCCTACAATGAGCCTGAGCTTTGGGTGAAGGAAAACATCGTGAGGAAACCATAGCATGGTGGTAGGGCTTTCTCTAATGCACGTCTGGCTAGCTACCACCCTCAAGTTGAAAATTTGTCGCCAAGCACCAATTGGTGTGTTCCGGCAGCTGCACTTGAGAGCCAGACTTCCACTAGGTTTAGCGTGTTTACATATTGGGCCACATCGTCACTTAACATCAGGTAAGATTGTGGCCACTACGCCAAAACCTATAACGATAAAAAAAATACTTTGAGCATTGGCGTCCTGTAGAACATGAACTTGCTTAATACTGTTCCTTAATACTATGATGATCCAGGGCTTCTGCGGAGGGGTTCTTTGACTAGAATGGCTTCTTACTCGTAGCTTTGCGATTGACATTCTATACACACCTCATATACATACATATTTGTGTCCGGCTCTAAGATTATAACGATATTACATAGTAAGAGCTATGTTTAGCGTCATACAAAGTCATATCTTCGTTTCTATTAAAAATAACACAAAACACACATTTAATTACATTATGCAGCACATCTTACTGAAGTATATGCCAAATTATGATTTTATTCGTTGATAATATTGTTACGATCTGAGTAATAACCGTTTCAAACGAATCACCGTTCTCGTAATCTCAAGAATCATCCGAAATGTACACGAAATATCGTGTATTTATCATAATGTAGTCGTGTAGTCGTAGGTTCGACGACACACACATATAAAGCCTTATTGCTACAACTGTCAACAAACAATGGGCTATAAATCAACGCTCCCCTCGTTTTAAAAGCGATGACGTAAGTTGTTAACAACATGTTAATAGTTCAGGGACCTTCTAGAGATTTCGGGATCGCATAATTTGGATATATAAACGAGTCGTGTCGTGAGTCTCGGTATTATAAATTCAAAAGCGAAGTGGCAACAATAAGCAAAATAGTCCAGTCATTATAGTAAGTTCACCTCAGAATTCGAGATACCCAGCTGCAAGTCTGTAAATACTTGTATATTGACACTCTAAAAGTTGTCTCAAAACCTACATATGGTAGGGTGTAAGCAACTATTAAATTTCAAGGTCAAAGGTCACAAAAATCGGTTTTTTGCGCTTTCTTTGGAAATATCTCATTTCCTATGGGTTTTTTGCTATTTATATTTATTATCAATATTGTAGAATACAAAATTCTCTACAAATTTTGTTTAAAAAAATCTTTATACGGTGAACCGTTTTCGAGATAGAGGGCGGAGAGCGCGCGGTCACAGCATCACTTCAGGTCAACCGGTGCCTCCGGTCGAAAACGCGCCATATATAGTTGATGAACTATCGATAAATCAATGATTATAAATATTTGCCAATTTTATTAACTATTATATTATATTTTATCATTTTTTTCCTAACCTATCCACTTTTTATTCAGTATTAATTTATTTAACAACACTTACCTGCCCATGTAATTGCAGAATTGTTAATGAAAATATAGGAACTATATTTGAATTTTAACCTTATTAATATTAATAACTTCTTACATGACGAAAAAAAAAACAAATAAATTATGAATTAATCTTTTTATTAAAAAATATCATTCAATACATTTATTTTTATTGAAAGTAAAAAAAATGGAATAAAGGGTACAAAAACTACAATTTATAATTTTAACCATCTTCTTCCTCTTCATCGTCTTCCTCTGGCTGCTGGTAAATTTCAAACTGGTCTTCATTATCGTCTTCAACGACATTTGTCTCAAGTTCTTCCATAATTTCGGGGTCAAAGGTTCCATCTTCGTTAATGTCGCTCTGATATGGTAGAGCATTGAGACAAGCTTGCCCATTACATTGGCCACAAGCTAAAGAGCATTGCAAGCCCGCTTTCCTGCATCCGCATCGCGAACCACAACCACTCATGTAGTTGCAGAAAATTGTATTTAGCAAATCTTCTGGAGCAGGTGGTAAAATTGTCATGATAGGCTCCAGAAAATCGTTTCGCATTGCCCAACCCCATACTTGGGGTTCCAAATCATGTCCTAACCAAGTTTGAACTTGATAATATACACAGTTGAAAAATTTTTAAACAAAATTTGTAGATAATTTCGTTTTCTACAATATTGATAATAAATATAAATAGCAAAAAACCCATAGGAAATGAGATATTTCCAAAGAAAGCGCAAAAAACCGATTTTTGTGACCTTTGACCTTGAAATTTAATAGTTGCTTACACCCTACCATATGTAGGTTTTGAGTATTAGTATAGTATTTACAGACTTACAGCTGGGTATCTCGAATTCCGAGATTCTTACCTAATTTAAGCTTAAATGACTGGACTAAAATAAAAGAAGAACTCCAAGAGGAACATACAGGCTTATTCTGTGAGTAAATACAGGTTTGTACATTCAGTAAGCGATTTATGAGTTTTTTTATTTTTTATTTTGTATTTCTTTGAGTACGATCTGCTACGGCATTTTACTACCCACGGGCGTAACCATATATTTAATAACTCACTACTATCAAACCGCTACCTATTTACTATAGAAAAACGTTAACACTAAACCTAACAACTACCTAACCGTAAACCTAAGGCTATGCGTCGCTAACAGTAAGGGTTCCTTACGGAAACCTAAAAATAATTTAAATCGAAGTTGTAGTTCTTTCCTGAAAAGGACATAAACGTACAGGCAGACAGAGAGACGATGAGTTTCATAATATGCAGGTATAGATTTTAAATTTTCAACGTTTGAAGTGCTTTTAGAGTTCAGCATTTCATTAACTACTAGATCTTTGTACAGATAGAAAATAGGTAAAAGACCTTGTATTTAGTTACTTACTTTCAATTGTAACATTAGGATTAGCATCTACAATATTTGATGAAAAAATCGATTTGGGTATTTCAATAAAAAAAAAACATTTATTACATGTTATTTCTAACCTAGCTTTTGATAGGTATGTCATCATTGTTAGGAGCTGTCATGTTATAAATTATTAATCAGGAAGGTATATATTACTATTATTGAATTATTTAATCACATAGATACTGATTCTTATATATGGTAAACTCTATCTGATCGCGCCACTCATTAATGGGACGCGACGGAGTTTTTTAAGTTTGCGTGTCGGGCAACACTCAGCTGTCAGACGTCACAATATAAAATACGTTACGTGCGCCGGCGCCTTAAAGTGAATATAAATATTACTAAACTACAGTGCCCAAGTGACTATTAGCATAAAGTGTAGCCACTACAAGTGATCAGCTCGTTTTGCAACTCATCAGCAGCGCACCAGGTACCTACCCTTGTACTTCAGCCCAGCGAGTTGTGGTGTTTAATACACCACTATCTATTAATAATAGCCGTTAAAATAACATCATAACGTAAATAAAGTTGGTACTTTCAACATTTAAGAAATAATTTAAATTCTTACCATTTTACACTGATAAGCAACTTAAAAAATGACAATTCATTTCAATTTAATCTAATATAATAAAGCGTAAATTATTTTTTGTTTGTGTGTTTAAACTCTGGTAATCTTTGGAATTACAAGCCGGACTCGAAGATTCCTTTTTTTTTATATGATTGCCAGATCCATGTGCAATAGCTTTAGGCTACACCTCTCTGTTAGCCTAAATACTGATATTTATTAAATAATTCTGAAGAAACAGCGCATTCGAACTGCTTTATCCGCGTGCGCTTGCGTAATGGTTAATGATACTCAAATACAATGTTCTACAAAAATATTTCTCCTTAGTACATCTAAAAAAGTCCGCCCTACCATATGCCTATCTCTTATACATAAGACACAGTAAGGTATTTTGAGATTTTATTAAATTGAAAATTGTAATGTGATTTTTGAGCATTATTATTATTTTTATAATAGCTCGGCACATTGACTGTACTGCCCCTGATGGTAAGCACAGTACTATCCAAATACAACGGCAACTACCGAGTGATCGAAATCCATCGGCAGTCGCCGCTGTTATGGCGGCCTGCATAATTATATTAATATTAGGCATGGTATATTAATCCTTACGAACGATTGTTTTTCGTCATCAAGATATTTTTATGCAGATAAATTTTCTCTTTATGGCATGTTATTTGGACATATCGTGTGGGAGATAATGGAAAATTAAAATAATTCAACATTCTCTGCTCGGGTCTATGACTATAGATGTAGTGGCGTGAACGAGCCGTGTGAGTTGTGATGCATAACCCTAGCCGCCCTATAAAAATATTGTCTATACAGAAGGATTATACATTTAATCATCAATCAGCGTTTTCTTTTAAATTATATGCGGATGAAATCGCGGAGCACAGCTAGTGTAGTATATATACTACAAAGTACGACCAATTTAATTTTTATAGTAACTATAACAGTCATTTACATACATTGAATTGTCAAAGATATACTGGGAGCGCAAAGTTAAGATATTTATTTAGTGAAACTTGTTCATTAGTAATTCCTGAGGTCTCATGTTGTATATCGCTGGAACTGCTCGCTTTTGGAATATGAATACTACCAACCTCAGCTGCTATATTCCATAGTTAAATACCGTAATCTGCTCTCAAGCCCGATGAAGCTGTGAAAGCCGAGGCCATTTACGTTAACATTGTAGTCAGATCAAAAAAAACACTGCTGCTAACAGATATATTTTTAGTACAAAAAACGTAGAAAGTGATAATGAAATATAAAATAAGAAACTATAAAACCGAGGAGCATCAACATAGGAAGAAGTGGCTTAGTTGTGGGAAGAAGTGGGGTAGATATAGATAATAGGTATAGATCTCAAGTGTACTTAGTCTCAGAGTTCTACATCGAAGTATTATTTCTTGAGGGTCTGTGCACGAGTAACAATACAGCAAGTGGACGAAAGGCCTGACCTCTGGTAAGATCTCATCACTACTGACAAAACGGGCACAAACACGAAATTTTTATGTCTATTCATGTAGGAGTAGTATAACAGCTTTCTAATTCCATCATCAGGTCATTCAAAATGTAAAAAAAGAATTAAGTGTGTACTGATAACGTTATGAAAACATTTAATTTTAGCTCGACATTTTAAACTGTTTACAAAAGTTCTCAAAAACAAATGTACCAACTATCTCGTACTCGTATACTTATATATATATATATATATATAGTATATATTAGGTCTTTACCAATGAAATTGCCGTTTTGTATGAAAAAATTTAAACGATGTTTTTTCATGTATTTTTTATTTGTATTAATCGATGTAATCACCCATGCAATCAATGCATCTTTGCCAGCGCAGTGGCAGTTTATTGATGCCCTTCTTAAAGAAATCAGCTGGACGGGAGGCAACAAACTCTTCAAAGGCATTTTGTGCTGCCTCTCGGGTATTGAATTTTTTTCCCGCCAAGGAGTTATCCGAATTCTGGAAAAAGTAGTAGTCTGTAGGCGCAAGGTCTGGTGAGTAGGGCGGATGACGGAGAACTTCCAACCCCAGTTCTTGCAACTTGGAGACCGTCTGTTGTGCAGTATGAGGTCGCGCCTTGTCGTGCAGGAGCAGCGGAGACGAGCGATTGACCAATGCTGGTTGGAGATGTGCCAGCTTCTCCATCATTGTGTTCAGTTCTTCACAGTACACATCTGCAGTAATGCTCACCCTGTTTGTTAAGAAGCTGTGATGAATCACACCGGCGCTAGACCACCAAACAGTGACCATCACTTTTCTAGGGGTAAGTTTTCGTTTAGGGCATTGTTTAGGTGCTGAACCAGGATCCAACCAACTTGCTGAGCGCTTGCGGTTATCAAACAGAATCAATTTTTCATTGCAGGTAACAATGCGGTTCAAAATTCCTTCATTTGTGTGTCTGTTGGGCAGTGCAAGGCACGTCTCGACGCGTACTTCGCACTGGCGATCATTGAGTTCGTGGAGCACGCTTTTTTACCTTGCCAATTTGACGCAAATGGACCAATATTGTTTTGACGCTAACGTCGAAAGCTGCTGCTAATTCAGCCGTAGATTGTGTATCATCAGCTTCCACAATCGCCTTTAATTCGTCATTGTCGACCAAAGTGTTCGGACGACCGCGAGGTTCATTTTTCAGGTCGAAATTCCAAGAACGGAAGCGAGCAAACCAATAACAGGTGGTGCGTTGGTTTGTAGTGTTAGCTCCGTAAACGTCGTTGATGTTGCGTGGCGCTTGTGCCGCGTTACTGCCACGACGGTACTCATATTCCATAATTACTCGAATTTTTAACGTATCCATGATGACAAAAAAGATTTAAATGCGATGAAAATGTAACACTAATCAATAAACAAATGACTACTTTTGGAAGAAGAATTTCATGTTTATAAAATAAAATTAATTTGAAATTAGAATTCTTAGCCAAACAAAAATTATTTTGATTTGAAATGGCCAGTACTGCAGAACGGCAATTTCATAGGTAAAGACCTATTACAATAAAGCGGAAGACCTTTTTTGTTTGTTTAAAAACGTTAAACTCTGGAACTACCAGTCGGATTCGAAGAATTTTTGATTATGATAGCCACATTTACGTGGAATAGTATAGACTATCTAGCATTAAAATACACCTCTCGGCTAGCCTTAAATATTGATTTTTTCAAGTAAGTCGGAAGTTACACTGCACTCGAACTGCTTTATCCGCGTGTGCTGGTGTAATGGTTAGTGACACGTAAATACGATGTTTAACAAAAATATTGCTCTTAGTAAATCTAAAAAAAACGTCCACGTACTAACGAGCTGTGCGATTTGTGACGCGTAACACTGGACACCCGATAAAATATTATCTATATTGAAGTATTATCAATCATCAATCAGCGATTTCATTTAAAATATACGCGGGTGAAACCGCGGGGCACAGTTTGTATTATATAAATTTATTATTTACCTGCTCGATATGATCAGAAAGAGTCGCTTGGACGAGGTGCTCGGGCGTAGCGCTCGGTGAGTGATGCCAAGGCGAGAGGTACCTTTCCACGCACTGATAACTCGATTAACGACAAACCGTTGAAGTTACAGATGAATAAGGAAAAAATCGATGCTGCTGCAACTTTAGCGCGCTTACTAATTAAAATTGTGTAATTGTACACGAGCTTGTGGGAGGGGCGCTCACACTTACCACTTTGATCTTTTCCAAAAATACCGACAAAAAAGCGAGCGGCGACGAGCCCAATACCGGTGAAGTTTTCAAAGCCTCTAATGGCTCCAGGGCCCTTAAGACTAACATTATAGTCAGTTGGGAAAGAACCAACTCGAGCGAGCCCTTTTCACACTCGTGCTCGCCGCCACTTGCTGAGCGTAAAGTGCCTAGCTAGGCATTATGTATTTGTCTTCATACAACGATGTATTTATGGGTCAAAGAATTGTGCAAAGCGATGTGAACGTCTTGTCTTAAAAACGCTTCTTTTTAGCTTTACTAAAAAGTCGCCTGGTTTTTCTCAGCTTCATGAGCCTAGAGTTCCACCAAGGGACTCGCCTTGTTGATGTCTTTTGTCTTACTGGAAAGCTTTGATCAAAGGCATCCTCGATCGCCATCGTGAGAGCATCAGTTGCCAACCCCAGACTCTTAACAGTCTTAATGCTTCTAGGGATTACTTCTAGATTAAACCTTAAGGTCTTTCTGTAGGTTCCCACGAGGTGTTTCTGGGATCCGTGTACACAATAAATTGACTTTGTTTTGAAACAGAGAGTTCGAAGTCTTGTATGTCTGTGGTCAGACAAGAGTTTTCGTCACTTACAGACCAGTTGGTAATATTCCTAGCTAAGTTGTTAGTGGCGAGAGAAGTATCTAAAACTTCCTGCCTAGCGCATGCGACGAAGGTAGGTTTGCTTCCTTTGTTCAATATTACTGTACTATGAATGGTGATAAAAATAAAGGTAACTTACCTCTATCGTTGATGTTGGTGCTCCCCCAGGCTGTGTGATGGGCATTGGCGTCGCATCCCACTAGTAGCTCTGCATTGTGCTTCTTGGCATATTCAACAATTCACAAGTTCGTGTTCAATTCACAAAATTCAAATGCACAAGTTCCTCCGATGGGTTGCTTTTCGCGCCTGGAAGGTAGGCTGAGCACACCAATAGTTTTGAGCCTTGCCTCCCGTCAAGATTTATGTACGCTGCCACCAGGTCATTAGAACAGAGCTCTGGAACAGTTAAAAAGTTAGTTTTCTTGCTAAAAACTATACTGGCTTTGGGCCTGGTCCCGCAGTTGTGCGCCAAGACGCTCCCTGCGGTATTCAGACCCCTGACTTTATTGCTACTTAGCCACGGTTCTTGTATAAGGGCAAATCCGAAATACCCTCAGAGAGGTATCTCTCCAGTACCGCCGTCGCTGCAGCAGCATGGTGGAGGTTAATCTGGAGGAACCTCGCTCGACCCATACTTAGAGCTATATTTTTGTGTAGAGGTGGTCAACCAGCGGTCGCCCTACCCGTTTGGGGGCGTGTACATCCACCTCTGGGTTTGGTTCCGGCAGCCTTTCCAGTTCTGCTTTCCCTATGGCCTCCCCTACCAATGGATTTTGGAGAAAGGTTTCGTTGCGTCAGTAATGATGTCGACCCTTCTCACAATCACATCTCAATGCGTTTGAAGATTACGAAGATCATCTTCTAATTCCCATTTGTCAGTCAGCTCTTCTACCTTAATGTTGTTTATAATTCGACGTAAGACCCTAAAATTAGTCCGCTGTACTGATAAAAATTCTTCGAACTGACCACTAGTATCAGTTGCCTTGTCTGATTTTGAAGAAATTAGACTAACAGTCACCTTCAAAGTTTGGCGCTGTTTTTCTTGTTCTTTGGAATTGCTGATGTGCTACTGCTGCAAAGATTTCACGCCTCCCATAATGATAGTCCAATCACTATTACACCATATAATAGTTCGTTTATGATATGAAGGTACTCGAGAACCTGAACGAACTCGCGAAATTCTTGCAATTTGATATGATAAAGTAACTGCCCAAAATTATGTGATATTAAATAAAAATTATAAGTTTGTACATTATTAAGGTTCTATTGTCAATGACTATACTTCTATAATCACAGATTTCGCCAAGGCTACACTGTTAATTTGCCTATTTTTTTTCAAACAAATTATATGAAATTTAAATAATTCAAAATATGATAAAATTAAAGAATACCCATTTTTCATTTATTTTTTTTAACAAAAAAACCATGCGTTAAAGAAAATGCTGTCCATTGAACTTGTCATACATATTTCGATAATTTAATTAATGACGCAAAACTTCTCTGTAAACGATATATATATGTATGTTCATTTATTATTTATGAATATGAATTTATTATTGCTATGTTTGACATTCAGTAAGACTATAGACAAATTATATTAAAGACAAACAATATTACCTAATCTATTTTCAATTTGACCACAGACTTTAACAAAAGAGTAAAAATATGCGTGTGCGTGTGTGTGTCAAATACATGGTAGTGTGTGTTTTTTTTATTGATTTTATGTATTTTTATGCATAATTATAAAAAAAATATTAGCATTCTGCACTCCTTCTCTATATAAACTATAAGTGTGGGAAATTTCATACTCCTCCGTCCGCGCAGTATTCGTAAAAACGGGTAAAAAGTTTTTGCTTCACGTACTAATATATAGATATAATTACGATAAATTTTGATTATGAAGCTAAAATGACGTTACAAAATAAATGTGCGGTTACCAGTACAACATATGCATACAAAGTTTCATTTCGATATGACAATTAAAAGTAGGTTAAAATTGACTTCTAAAATTTTATTACATAGTTAGTTACAAGTGAAGCTAATATAAGTGTATTAAAAAACAAATTACATAGTTTCAAAAATTGCTTTATGATAAGTTTCTTTACTATTTTGTGAAGTTCTGCTGAGACACCTAGGTACTACTATCGTACACACGCAGTTCATTCTAAAGGTGTCGTGTTTCGTTCCAGGGCTTTTATTTTCCCAAGACTAGACAATACACCATACATATAAAATATACTGTTTGGTAGTGATTCGACAAAAATAAATTGAATTGTTATTTGTTGAAATTTGTAGTGTGAACTTATTTTTCAAATAGAATTAGTGAGCGCGGGCGCGGGTGAAGGGAGTTCGGGGAGTGAGGGGGGCGAGGCCCTACTACTGGCCAGCGACTCGGATGGAGAGCGTACACCACGAGCGGTGCGTGCGCCTTCCCCCCAGAGGCCCTACTACGAGGACGTGCGCCCGGAGCGTGGTAACCTTGCAGTCTCCACGCTTTACTGCCCGGGCAGGCCTCAGTGAGTACCCTGGTCGAATGAGTCAGTGAGCGTGGAGTCCGCCCGTCAGGGTCAGTAGGGTCAGTCGCGCGTGCGTGTCATAGGTACTGGCGGGCGGAGCGGCGGAGGCTAGCACGGGACAAGCGCGCGCGGCGTTACTACGAGGCGGTGACGCCCGGGGACAGTCGCGCCGAGGAGGTGGCGGCGCGGGCGGGGGCCTCCCTGCGGGCGCTCGCCGACAGTCCGTGCGACGAGCCGCTCTGGCTGCAGTACATTGAATTCGAGGTTCCGCCTTTGCATTAAATTTCCCCTTCGAGCTAATTAGTGCTTTTTTGAAAAACTTACAGCCTATCTGTCCAAATAAATATTATGTTCAGGTTAAGATAACGCAAGCAAATAGTTCTCATATCAACTGTAAAGCGAATTTAATATACTGACTGCATCGGCGCTCGATAGATGGCGTTGTACCTAATTAACTCGCGATATGGTTTCACGCACTCCAATTGTACTGGGGTCGCGGATAAGTTTAATAAATGTTTTTTTTTCCTCCAATAACAGTGTGAAGTTTTATTTAGTGGTGAAATCTGTTTAGTGCTGACACTATCTATTTTTAAATCATTTTCATATTTCAAGCTAATAGCGTTTCAAGTCAATGCGAAATGATTAATGAGACATCGCTTTAGACAAGGGACCTACTGGCTACTGTGTAGGAGGAGTGCCGCGAGGGCGACGGCGAGGCTGCGCTGCGGGCGGCCGAGCGAGCTCTCGCCGCACTGCCCGAGTCGCGTGCGGTACGAGCCGCCCTGCACCGCGTCCGCGTGCGTCTGCTGCCTCCGAGCCGGCTGCTGGCCGCGCTGCGGGACGCCGTCGCCGCACCGCCCACGCCCGGGGACGACCTAACGCAATTAGAGTCGTGGCTGCGCCTGCTCGCCGCGGTCGCAGCTACCGGTGCTCCCGAGGAAGTCGCGGCTGCGGCGAGCGGCGCGCTCGTGCGGCTACGAAGGATGCCGGCAGCTTACCCGCACGTGCTGTATGCCTACGGTGAGTATACGCGCGTCGGTCGTCAGACTCTGGGGGCCGTCGACCGGCAGATGTGACCTGGCGCCCACCGGCTGTCGCAGGTGCATTCTTACGCGACGCGGGGCTGTGGGAACGGTTGGTGTTGCTCGTGGAACTGGTGGCCGCGATGAACTTCCCCGCGGGAGTGTTCCCGCCGGGCGCACCTGATACCGCGCTCGTCGAAAGACACGATCGCGACCTGGCCACCTTCGAGGACAAGGTCAGTGACGTGTCGCAGTGACGTGACACGGCTAGGCGTGGAGGAAACGTAATGTCTCGGCCGCAGGTGATCGGCAGCGGGCTCCCGCTGAGCACCGTGTGGGTGCGCGTGGAGCGAGCGCGCGCGGCGGCGCACTGGCGGCCCGCGCCCCCCTGCGACACGGACCCCGACCCCCAGCGGCGGGCGCTACCGGCCGACGTGGCCGACCTCCTGCAGCCCGTCGCCGACCCGGACGCCGCCTTCCTGCTCACCGTGCAACTGCTGCGCCTCGCCAAGGTGCCGCTGTTCCCGCCGGCGGAGTACGTGCGGCGCGCGGCGACCGGCGCCGGCCTCGCGGAGGAGGACATCGGCGCATCGTGGGAGGCGAGCGGCGCGGAGGCCCTGCTGCCGCTAGTCCGCGCGGCGCGCCGCCTGCCCGCCGCGCACCCCGCCCGCCCCGCCCGCTCCGCCCTCGCGCGGGACCTGCTGCGACAGTTCCTAGACCCGCCACACTACTTTACGGATCGCGCTGGTACGTGCCGCCCCGCCCCCCCGGCCTTGCCATTGTAACCCCTGCAGTTTGTATGTGAACTCGGTGACAGGGTACCTGAGCTGGGTGAACGCACTGTGGGAGGCGAGCTGCGAGTGGGCGAGGGGCGAGCAGCGGCTGGCGCTGGTGTGCTGGCGGCTGCGCTGGCTGCACGCACTGGTGATGCTGCTCGAGGGCGAGGCGGAGGGCGAGGGCGAGGGCGCGGAGGTGCGGCGCATCGTGTCCGAGGCTCGCGGCGCGCTGAAGCGACACGCGGGCGGGTCGCCGGTCGCGTACGCGCAGTTCGCCCGCATCCAGCTGGTGGCGGCGGGCGCGGGCGGGGAGCGCGCGCGGCAGACGGCTCTGCACGCGCTGCGCGCTGCGCTCGGCGACCCCGCGTGCCCGCTCGTGCACCGGCTGTACGTGGCGCGCGTCGCCGGGGAGCTCGCCGGGGACCAGCTCGGCGCGTGGCCGGTGCTGTGCGCCGCGCTCGGGGTCGCGCTGCCGGCGCACTTCGCGGACCCGCCCCCCCCGGACCTGCTGGAGCGCGCTGTATTACTGGTGAGCTCGAGACGCGATGCCGGGTTCGGCTCTCGAGTCTGTGCGCTCACTGCCTCACGTGTCTCCGTGTGTGCGCAGTGCGAGGAGCGGTGCGTGGCGGTGGAGGCGCGGTGCGCGGGGGCGCGGGGCGCTGCGGGTGCGGCTGTGTGCGCGGCGATGCTGCCGGGCGCGGCGGAGTGGGCGGGCGCGCGGCTCGCGCTGGCGCCCCCGGGGCGGGTGCGCCGCGTGCTGCGCGACGTGCTGCGCCGCCTGGCGGAGGGACCGGTAAGTGTTAGTGGAGCGTTGTAGTGGCATTTCTTTGACGCTCTCGCTGTTTGTATAATAACACATCATCATAATAATCATCTGATGAAATATCATCAGATTTTGTTATGATATCTACTGCTTGTCTATCGGCATACTTATCGTACAATAATATAACAATACAAGATCGATGGAATTCAGTAATATGTGGTCGTAGCGTACGAGAATATAAAATAAGGAAAAAAATTAGTTTCCATTAAAAACAAAAAAAAAAACATATCTTAGAAAATACTTAGGATATGTTTTATTTTGATTTTTTTTCTGAACAGCCATAAGTTCTGCTATAAGCCTTTTAAAGATTATCGATTCATTACTGGACATCTGTATATAAGAAGAATCGTCATTAATCAATTAATCGCTGAATCATCTTTAGATTCCCGAAACTTTAGGTCCGATTGATTTGAAAAGCACGACTTTTGCGACGTAGACGCTCACTAAGAACAGTATTTACGCAAAACCCATAAAAAAATATTAAAACGGGTGAAGCAGTGAGGCATAAGTTGCGGGATAGCTCCGAAAAACGGCTGCATCGATATTTATGAAATTTTACAGCCGAGTAGTATACATTATTTCATGATTTCAGACTTTACGTAAGTATTGCCTAACTCTTATCGAAAACGAAACGCAACAATAAAACAAACACATATATTCTTAACCGATTCTGTTTAAAATTGTACATCCACTCCTCTATCGATCGGTTGTATGTATTGTCCATAATACGAGTCAATATAAAACTATGGATGAAAATAATGAGTGGGTACAAAATGCGTGCGCAGCCGCGGGGCCTGCTAGTACAATATAATATAAAACTGGCGAGTGAGTAATGAAGGCACGTTGTAGGTGTCGGGCGCAGGCGCAGAGGAGCTGCGGTACCTGGAGCAGAGCGCGTGCGGGCTCGCGTGCGCCGGCGCGCGCCACCACCGCCTCGTGCAGCGCGCGCGCACGCTCGCCCCGCACTTCCCGCACAACGGCCTGCTCGCGCTCGGTGACCGCCCCACTCCACATCTCACTCTCTCACTCTCACTCTCGCTTGTTCTCCTGCTCACTGGCTCCGTGTGTGTGCGCGCGCAGCTAGCAGCGGCGCAGCGCTGTGCGCGTGGGAGACGCGCGGCGAGGGCACGGCGCCTGCGCAGCGGCTGCGCGCCCTCACTGCGCCCGCGCGCACGCATACCGCGGCGCTCGCGCACGTGTTGCCGGCGCTGTGGCGCGCCCTCTCCGCCGCCCCCTCCGCCCCCGCCGCCCCCGCCGCCTGGCAGCCCCAAGGTTCGTAGAGCGGGCAGGCAGGGTGCACTGGTCACTGGAAACGCATTACATTGACTCGGTTAAGTTTGTCGGCTACTCGATGCCCGGCTCTCACGCGGGAAACGTTTATTTTATAGCCCATTGTTTGCTGACAGTTTTAGCGAAGACTTTCTATGTGTGTGTCGTTGAACCTAAGACTACACGACACACGACTGCACTATGATAAATACATCATCTTTCCGAACACTCCTTGAAATTTCAAGAAAGGCGATTTTTTCTATTTTATTTTTGTTCAAACCGTAACATTACATTTTTACCGAGGTAAGCAACAGTTGAGTTCGATGAAAGAACATTTCGCGGGTCTGCGCCGCTCTTCACAAAGAGTCACTAATAAATTTAAAATACCAAACTCAGTATTCTAAAATGGCATATTTGCTGCGACTTTAATCGTAGGAATTACATTGGGAGTGTTTTTGTATGTTGTACGTGATGTGTATGTATGTACAGAGGCGGAGCGCGTGCGGCGCGCGTGCGGGCGGGGGGCGCGCCTCGGCTGCGGCGGGGCGCTGCTGCAGGCGGTGGCGCTCGAGGCGGAGGCGCAGCGCGCGGCGCCGCGGACGCACCAGGTGCTGCTGCAAGCGCTGGACCGGCTGCCGAACCACAAGTGGGTGTACGTGCGCGGCGCAGCGCGGTGCGCGCGGGAGGCGGCCGCGCTGCCCGACGTGCTGCTGGAGCGGCAGCTGCGCCTGCACGCGCTGCGCGACGAGCTCGCGCCGCCCGCCTCCTCAACCGCAGCGCATCTCGAATGAAGGGGTCATTCGAGTAGTCCCTAGTAACTCGTCCTCCGTTTGAGAAATTGTCTCTTTTAATTTTAGAATTGAATTTTAATGATTAAATCGTGAACAGCTCGTACACGTATCGCAGCTGCCGAGGTGACTGCAGGGTGATGTAGTCGCGAGGCGGCGAGCTCCGAACGACACGTACGAACGTGCTTGTAAGGCGCACCCCGGGGCGCGGGGGCGTGGAGCGCGGGGCTCGGGGGCGCGGGGCGCGGGGGCGCCGGGCGAAGGGTGTGCATGGGTATACACGGTATTAGCTTAGCTACAATATCTTCAGATAATTTTACGTATGTTTTACGCAAGTGTGAATAAATAAAATACTTTATTATAAATTATATTATTCTCTTGTTTAAATGCCAAGCAAAATACTAGTACATCAACCTTAGTATTGCGTTTTCTCTTTTTCAATTGCATTGTTAATATTATTACACCCGTGGGTAATAAAATGCCGTAGTGTTTCAAGTAAACAATTTATTTATGTTTTGTTTTTTTTTTTTAATCTCGTTTATTTAATAAGCCATACATCTTATGATTAAGTCGGCTTAAAATTAGTAACAATATTATTTAAACTTTAGGTGTAATTTTGAACGTTGTGACTAAAACTTAGGAAGTATTTTTATAGTATTCAAATCTTAGGTTCAGCGATTGTATAATGAAACTTATAATTATCGGCATGTGACGATGCACAGCATCTGTGAGAGGGCGTTGTATACTTCCGCTTGTTTTCCACCAATCACAGCGCTTTAAACTGATGACCTTGTGCTCTGCAGCGCCATCTACTGAGTTTAAGTCACAGGAGGCCGGTGGGGGCATTTAATCAGTCATAGCGTCGTTACTTCCCGAACGAGCAACACGTCTACAGACCTACGTGGTTCTGTATTCGCCAAGGTTTAAAAACCCCTTGGGTTTTTTGTGCAAATTTGAGTTATATTTTTTGTTGTTCGTTTAAAGAAGTCAAATAAAATAGAAAAATAGTGCAAGTGACGAGTGTTTAGTACAAGTGATATGAACGTTAGTGCGCACGCAGCGTTTTAACACCGGTGTAGCACTGTCGCGCCCGACAGGCGACGGCCGGGGCTCGTCAAAAACATCTCAACTCGTAGTCGTTGTTCCTAAATTTTTCGGATAGCGAGGTAACGTGGAGAAGACGCGGTGAGTCTAGTTTCAATCACTAGTTTTCTTACACATGAAGACGCGGTGAGTCTAGTTTCAATCACTAGTTTTCTTACACATGAAGACGCGGTGAGTCTAGTTTCAATCACTAGTTTTCTTACACATGAAGACGCGGTGAGTCTAGTTTCAATCACTAGTTTTCTTACACATGAAGACGCGGTGAGTCTAGTTTCAATCACTAGTTTTCTTACACATGAAGACGCGGTGAGTCTAGTTTCAATCACTAGTTTTCTTACACATGAAGACGCGGTGAGTCTAGTTTCAATCACTAGTTTTCTTACACATGAAGACGCGGTGAGTCTAGTTTCATTTACTAGTTTACTTACCCTCACTACGGGGCGAGGATATTTTATTACAAAAACAATGTGTAATAGTTAATGCGTTTTAAAATCGGAAGGTCTCCAATACGCGTGCCATATGGCACCGGGTTAAAAGCGGCTTACTGCAGTTACTATTGAGACCTTTCCTTTACAATCGCGTCTTTTAATTCGTGAGTACATACTTTAAAAGTCATTAGAGTACCTCGGTTTTTGATCCTGAACGCTCAAAGCGTTTGGAATGATTGCATATCTCGTCTATCTTGGATATACGTTCAAGTATCCGATACTGAAAATAATACTCGGTCTCGTAGACCTGGAGTAAATTTTTTAATAACTTTTAACCTGTAATATTTCTTCTGGTACGATGTTTTCGCCAAAACAGTATTATTATGGTAAAAGTATATTTGAGATTTCTCACCTTATTCGAAATTTCACGTAGTAGTCACAGACCTCATGGCCCAGTGTTAGTAAGCATTACTATTGAGCCGAGAGGTCGCGGGTTCGATCCCCGCATATGACTTACATTTGAACATATAATTATTAGTTGTCTGGGTGTTAAATACCCTATAATATATATGTGTACATACAAAGCTTACAAAGTGTACATAAAATGTATATCGGCCGTTATTACCATATTACCATAGTACTAACCACAGTACAGGCAACCATACTTACATACAAGTAACCATAGTTAGTATAAGCGCTGTTTAGTTTGGAATTAAATGGTGGTGTAAATATGGGGATTTAACCCATATTTATTTTATTTAGTACTGAAATCTTTCACCCATATGTGTATATTAGTTTTTAAACATCGTACAAGTTATGCTTAACTGGCAATGAAATGGTTGCGTGTGCATATGAAGAAAAACTCCATATTTATTTCATGTACGGATTTATACACACGATATGTCACACGGTGTCACATATGGTCACAACACCTTTAAAACGGCAAGGAGCGTATCCTGATCGATTTGTGTGAGGATTTGCGTAAAATCCGCGCAAGTTTAAAATTTTGTTTCTTCGACAAAGAGCCAGCTATCGCTTTGCTGCTCTAGATTCCGATCTGAGTTCTCGCGTCGCGGCACCAGAATATTATACTAACATTTTTGTAAACTGACTAGATGCTTGGGAGCTCACTCCACTTCATGTCACGAGTCGTCATGGCATGGCCACCATGATCGGGTCACAATGAAATAAAATGCTTGTTCGAAAGGAAAATTTTATGAAGCTTACTCTTGATACTGGTGGAGTAGATAGTTGGATCCAGTGGTTTGAAACTGAAAAATGTATTCTCAAACAAAGCTTATTAGCCAGTATTTTCTTCTTGGCGAAGAGAAGGGAGGGCGAGCAATGGGGTGAGACTTTCTAAAGTACCCCTTCAATCAAAGTGGGGGAAAGTTTAAATAAGACTGTCTATTTATTAAGCTTCCTTTGAACCTTGTTAGAGCTGTCGTTAAGCGTATTGGTGACAGTGGCAGACCCTACAGGCCTTCTCGTATCACGCGAATGCGCCTGCCATTCACCCCCTAAGCCCAAGCTTCTCGACTCATTCTAAAATACAGTCGAATTAAAATGGGTCTGTATAAGCGGCTTCAGCCCGAATTTTACGAGGGCTGTACCCGAGCGTATCGGGAACAGTGGCAGAGCTGCAGGCCTCATAAGCCCTTCTAATTTTCACGGGAATGTCAGACGCATTCCTTCACCCTCAAGTTTGGCCTTGTGAAACAGTCTAATAAATTGCCATCAGCGGCTTCAATTCAAATTTTCATGAGGGCTGTCCCCGAGCGTATCCTGGACAGTGGCAGACGCTGTAGGCTCCGTAGGCCTTTCTCGAGATTATTACGAGAATGCGTTTGTTATTTACCCTCTATACTCAACCTTAAGTAACAGACAATTAAATCAAGCAGTGGCTTCTAAGCAGTGGCTTCAGCACAAAACTTACGAGGGCTGTCCCAGAGCGTATCCTGGACAGTGGCAGACTCTGTACGTAGGCCCTTCTCAAAATTATCATGGGAATACGTCTGCCATTCACCCTCCAAGTTCGACCTAGTGTCAGCGTAATGAAACATCATCCAATTAATAATCGTCAATAGCTTCAAATTTTACGACAGCCATTTCGAAAGCGTATTGGGGAAAGCGGCAGACTGCTCAGACTCTGATATGTCACAAATGATAAGAATCCAAGAACGATGGTGTGAACGATGATGTTGACGACTGGCAGCAATTCGGAGCCCATTCATTTTACGAGCATATTTTTGTCAAGAGCATTGGCTCTTTAAGTCCGTGCTGAACCCTCTAAGTACATGATGTTCTTGAGGTTACTGACTGACAGAAACTCGAAGCTCAGTTTCTTTGACATGTTTTTGACTAAAACATTGGCTCTTTAAGACCCTGCTGAACCAAGGATATACAACATTAAATCGGAAACTTCAAGCCCAGGTGTGGAGTACATGAGTTCAGGACGACTTTCATCTAACTGGTGATGTTAGTTATTTCAAGCCAAGAAAGCCCAGATGCAAAGTAAAGGAGTGAGTGAATGTATATTTGGGATGTATCTGTCATTCACGTAAAGTCACTATTGGATTCAGGTCAGCAGATAATTGGCCCTGAAAAGTCTGCCGTTGACAGAGACAGATTTTCTAGAACTCTCGGCATAGGTCACAGTTAAATACGTAACCTAATTGTTCAGACAGTCAATGGAATAATCCGTTTTATATATTCGCAAAGAAAGCGGACATGGTCACTAATCCCACGCAACTTTACATTGATTTGATATCTACTATCTCATCGCGGATAGATTCTCACGAGGGAGACAAGCAGCTGAGTAGCCAGCGCCGGGGACAAAATTCCTTTATTTGGATTCTCAGAAAACATTCATTCGCTTCCATACAAATAGTGTTATGAAAAAATTACGTTAAAGGATAGTCGACGTCACACAGCACATCCAGGATGTCGCCTTATTACTCGGAGAGAAGGCATTACAGACCGATCATACCCGCAAATAACGTTGAAACTTAATTTATAGAATATTGAAAACATACAAAGCCTCATGGGATTGATGTGTTCAGGTCAAGCTGTGGAATCGAATTTTAGATTCTTAACATTATAATTATCTCTATTACCTATCGATTATTATTAAATAATCAATCTATATTGTTGCTTAAAACATTATGTACTCGCGGGAGAGTTGTAATAGAAAAAGCTTCAATTCAAATTTTTCTTAGTTAAACAGGTGTAAAAGCAATTTTCCTTCGTAAGTTTAGAGCAGAGAAATCGACAATTTGGTGTCCAAGTGCCATGGTGTCTGAGGTTGTTTTAGGATAATCCACCGCGAAGGACTTAAGGCGTCATGTAGGCTTGCATTCTGCTCTTGGCGTCAGGCCGACGACTACACTGCCTAGTTTTATTGCAGGCGTTCTAAAACCTCTACAACGATGCTTGTCATTTTGATTCCCATCTCTGTGTAAAGCTGACGCAGGCTTAGACAGAGGCTATGGAGTTTCAATATCTTAGAATAAATAATATTAATATTCTCTGGAATCCTGCCAGTGGAAATTGGTATCATGGCCACACAAACTTGGCCGAGTGTAATAGTTAGTCTTTTATTACTATGAAAGCTAAGACACAAGCTGCTTCGTGAACTGTTGTTGGTATCTAGATAAAAACTGGGTTAAGATTGAGTTAACTGAGTTCTTTGGAATCGGTTGTCTTTCTAAAAATGGTATCGGGATTTCATATTCTTAGCCATAGTCGCTGGTGTAACAAAAATACAACTCTTAAGAAAAAATCAATAATTTAAAAAGTACTTAGTTATTTTTATCTCGTATAACTTATTATTACGATGATAAATATAAATATTGTATTTATTACCAATATTTACTATAATAAAAAAAAATATATAGTTACTGTACTAAAACGATGAATACTGGATGAATCATGGAAATAAGTTTAGAATTATTTTACTAGTGTCATCGTGTGACTAGTTTAAATTTAAATTATTTCTGTGTGATTACAGCTTAATAATACTAATTACATCCACTTCACATAGCGTCGTTATCGCGTCACCAGGAGTTATAAACACGTCTCTCACAGATGCTGTGCATCGTCACATGCCGATAATAGTGCAAGTTTTACATAAAAATAAAACTTGTATTATTGAGCATTGACGATGCACAGCATCCATTTCAAAGCTCCTGATGAGAGACTGCTATGACTGATTAAATGCCCCCACCGGCCTCCTGTGACTTAAACTCAGTAGATGGCGCTGCAGAGCACAAGGTCATCAGTTTAAAGCGCTGTGATTGGTGGAAAACAAGCGGAAGTATACAACGCCCTCTCACAGATGCTGTGCATCGTCAATGCTCAATAATACAAGTTTTATTTTTATGTAAAACTTGCACTATTGTACCAGTGTATTCCGTAGTGAACCCTGAGCTTAAGATTTGATGGAAGAAGAAGAGGAGATGCCCCGCGGAGCACCCAGTTTCTTTTAAGAGATCCAACCTAGCTTGTTCGTTGATTTTACACTCTAGAACTAACTGGAGGAGGTCCTCTTCTCTCTCACATTGTGTACAATTTGGATCGTCTCTTTTTTTCATGATGTAGTTAAATTTATTGAGTGGGATGTGATAAGTTCGGGTTCGGAAGCAAATAACTAGTTCTTTTCTGTTGAGGTTTCGCGAGCAAACCAAGGCACGTGTGGCGGTTCGTCTACAATGGTTGTAGAAAAAGGTGGTGGTTTGTTTTGTAAAAGGGTTTATTATATTAATGGTTATAATAATCAGCCGCTAATGGTAACGAGCTGTGGTATTGAGTCGCTTGTGGTTGATCGCGAACTGAATATTACAAATATATAACTTTAACAATAAAATGTTAAAGTGCACGCAGTGCACAAATTATACCTAAAGAGCCGTTCGGTTGTGTAACTCCGAACATACTCCCAGGCGTAAGATGAAAGAGAGATGAAGTAGTCATCTAAGAAGAACTTAATAATCTTAATAAGCAATACTAAAAGCATTATGATTATAAACTGGTACAATAAAATTGATCAAATTAAATGGTGCAATAAAATTATATAAAAAGATTAATGTTAAGCTATAATTCGTAAAATAAAAATGGTAATAACATTTATAGTAAAAAATAACAAATTGTAAATGGTAAACTAAAATGGTTTAAAAAATATTGCTTAAAAAGTTTAAATGATATAAACTAAACTAAAGAATCTTCTAAAATAAAAGTAGGATTGTCCACATTATTATCTATAGCACCAGGCGTAGATAGTAGCTTGGTTACCGTGGCAATTGTTTCGCCCGCGCCTTACACTGGGCCAGCGTTTGGCCAGAACTTGGTTACGCACATTCAGTGCACTAGCACTCGTCTGACTCGGGTCAGCCGCACTCTGCTGTCGCGATGGCACACTACACATCGGTATATCACTGGTAGAGCTCGCCGGTGGTGCTGGGTGCACCGACTCTTGTCGGGAGTTGCCTCCGCAACGAACAGCAGTCCGAGAACAAAAACGGCATCGTCCTTTCTTCCACAGGTATGCAACCAGTAGGCTCAAGGAGACTGCGAGTAAGATGTAGCTGACGGCGTAATGATGTATATCGTGAGGTGATATATCCTCAATTTCATCGTTCATAGATTTCAGTGTTTCGATTCGACGGCTTAGTTTGGTACAAGATGAATTCAAATCATGATTATATAATAGTGGTGTGTCATTAACAGGCAATTTTAAATTTATTATATGATTTATTTGATCAATTATTGGTATATAAAGCTCGTTTGTAGAATTTATCTGATTGAAATGACGTTGTAGTGAGTGAAGGACAAAGTATTTTCCTTTTATTATGCAGTTCTGAGCTATGATAATAATTACTCAATTGATGTTTAGTAACCTGATCATCACATATGATTTTTATCGAATAAACATCACAACAGTAACATAAATACTGTGATGTCATATGCAGTTCAACCCATCTGTTCGTACACATTGAACTATACAGTTTGCATTCATGGTTTTGTGTGTTTGTATTGCAGAAACTTTTATCATCTTTAAGGTCGTGGATTGGTTTGAGAAACTGACACGTGTTAGATGATCCGTGATATAAACATGTACTTAGTTCATTTATTGTCACAGCAAAGTACGATTCTTTCTTAAAATTTACTGCTACATAATCAGAAACTGGTACTATGGTGATTATACTCTCATTGTTCTGCTGTGGAATAGGCAATATTTGATAAAGCTGAAAACTTTCTCTGTAGACAAGAGGTAAAGTTATTTCAAATATAATGTAATTTTCAGATACTCTTGCCTTTACTCTCAGTAATTTATAAATATACTGCAGATCTGTGTTGATGTCATTAACAGGTAACATGAGATCACGCAACATGTGCCCTCGTATGGTTAGAAGCTCTGCTTTAAGCTGAGTTGGTGTTAATAAATGAATGCTAATTTGACCGTTGTATATGTCTGTTATCATATCTAGAAGTGTATCTTGAAGCATTTTTAAACTTAGTAACAAACTGTTTCCTGCCATCGCACATAATGTGAAGTCTTGGTTGTACGACATGTTTTGGATATTTTCTTTAAATTCGTTGGTTCTTCTTTCCCAATAATTTAATTGACTATTTATAAATTTGTGTTGTTTGTCAATGGTTACCTCCATCCTTTTCATTAAATTAAACTCAGATGCGATCACAGAAGTTTGGTTTTTTAAAAGATAAGATAAATGATTTTGATTTTGTTTAAGGGCTTCTATGTCTTTCATATATTTGTCTGCGAAACGGGAGTCCAATACTCCGAATAGCTCATTAGCCACGTAACCGACACCGTTGATAAGACCACGGCGCCGCCGACGTCTGGTGTGAACGTTAAAGTGCTGTGTTAGCAAAAGTTCATTGTAGTATTTAAATTCCTGATAGTCATGACGTTGTTGAGTGAGAATTATGTTACAATGAGATTGTTGTCCAATCATGTTACAAACTTTTTCTGCATAATTGGTTATCTTGTTATATGCGTCTATTCCTGTCCAATATGGCTCCATATTATAGTACATTATTAGAGTCCATTTATCTCTAATCAGTTGAATATTAGATATAGGATCAAAATATAGTGTCTGATTGCTCGGAAGTTGATGTATGTTATGTAATCCATTTGATGGTATAAGCAGAGTCATAAAAAATAACAATGCTGCAACTATGGTCGTGAATGTTGGTTCCTTTGGTCTCTTTATCTTCTTTCCTGGAATATTTTCCAATTGGTTGCTTTCTTCCTGTATGGAATTTTGGTTAGATTGGTTAAGTGGTAAAACTGACAGTTTAATAATAGGTGCTTTTAATAGGCCATTTTTCGTTTTTAACGTAACAATTCTAATTAAACCATCATCGCCAGGGTGCGTGTCTATCAATGTAAATGATGGTAAATTATCATCGTGAATGACTACTAAGTCATCAACTTTAATATTTTTCTACAAATTCATCCACTTTTTACGTGCAGATAATTGTGTTAAATATTCAGTTATCCATCGTTTCCATAGATCATGAAATAATTTGGTTATTAGATGCCATCTGGTCCGAGCATCATGTTCTGTATCAATAATGGTCAATCCTGGTCTTCCTGTTAAAAAATGAGCTGGTGTAAGAAAATCGAGGTTTTCTGGATCTTCCGATAATGCACACAGAGGTCGAGAGTTCAGGCAGACTTCCAATTTGGTTAAAAGAGTAGAATACTCTTCGTACGTCAATTTTTGATGGCCTATAACTCTTTTCAAATGGTATTTCAGACTACGCACAGCCCTCTCCCAAAGTCCTCCTGCACTTGGCCAAGCGGGGCATTAAAATGCCACATAATTCCCATTTCCGTTACTTCTGTTAAAAAACTTGTGTTGAATATTTGTTGAAGATGGTTATACTCTTCTTGTAACATTCTGTTAGCTCTCACAAAATTTGTTCCATTATCACTATAAATGTGACGTGGGGCTATTCGTCTCGCTGCCATTCTGGTTAGCGCCGCCAAAAATCCTGAACTGCTTAGGTCGGAGACTAGTTCTAAATGGACAGCTTTAGTTACTATACATATGAAAACCGCTATATATCCCTTTGTGGTTTTAATTCCACGTCCCTTACTTGCTTTTACTTCTACGAATCCCGTGAAATCAACTCCACAGTGGTAGAAGGCACATTCCGGATTGACTCGTGAAGCTGGTAAATCACCCATCAGTTGGTATTGTTTGATGGGATCATGTTTTCTACATATAATACACTGTCTGATAAACTTCTTGTACTATATGATTTGATAATCCAGTATCTTTGCCTTACGTTCGCTAATGTAATGTTTGACCCTCCATGAAAAGTTAGTTTATGTGCTTCTTGAATTAATAAAGTCGTTAATCTATGGTTATGCGGTATTTTGATCGCATAATTTTGCGCGTCGCAGCTCGTATAACGTTAGGTATGCCGGATGATTTTTCTTAGAATTGTGTAAACGTAGTATCCATGCTAAAATACGAGTTATTTTGTTGATTGAACTGAATTTATTTAATAATGCATATATGATATCCACCTGTTTGTTTTCAATGGTAACGGTGAGGATTTTAATACTGATGATTTGAGTTCTAATTTTGTTTCGTAAATTTCATTTTTATTTTCTGTCTTCGAATGTGACGAGAGCCATGATGGACCTGCCACCATAATTCATTGTTTTTTAATTGCTTGATTGATGCTCCACGACTAGCACAGTCCGCGGGATTCTCATTGGTTTTTATGTAACCCCACTTATACGACGGTATTATTTGGGTAATAAATTTGACTCTGTTTGCTACAAATGGTTTCCATCTTGCTGGATCTCCCTTTATCCAACCCAACACGGCTGTAGAGTCACTCCAACAAAACTTTTCTGCATTGTAGTCTGATAGACAATTGGTTATTTTTAGCATCAGTTTTGTTAAAAGCTGCGCACCCATCAATTCTAATCTGGGGATCGATACGTTTTTATTTAAGGGGGCTAATCGGGCTTTAGCCGCTACAAGTGTTATGGTTGTTTGTTTATCTTTTATAATTTTACAATAGATAACACCAGCGTAAGCTTTTGTCGAAGCATCACAAAATCCGTGAAACTCGACTTTTTCGTTGTGTTCGCTCATTCCAAGCCATCGTTTTATTTCAATAGTATTTATTTCATTCAAATCTTGTCTCAAAGTCGTCCACTGCTGGGTAATATGATCGGGAAGTACGTCATCCCAATCTAATGTGGATAACCAAACATTTTGAAAAAGAATTTTCATGGTGGTACTCAAAGGGGTTAACCACCCTAACGGATCAAATAATTTTGATATATCTGATAAGAGCGATCTCTTGGTTGGTTGTGGTTGTGGTTGTTGTTGTGGTTCTAATTTTGGTTTAAATATAAATAAATCCTTTTGTGGATTCCAGCCAAGGTCCAAGGTTTTGGTTGAATCTAATCGTTTAAATTCGTATACGTGTTGATTACACTGGTCAATATCTAAATCGTCTATTAATGTTGGTTCATTAGTAGTCCATTTTCTAAGATTAAATCCACCTTTCCTCAATATTTCAATTAAATCTGCTTTTAACTTGTTTGCTTCAGAAATGGAATGATGTCCACCACAAAAATCATCCATATAGAAATTTTCGTTTAGTGCTTTTGCTGCATTAGGAAAATTATTAACTTTTGCTAACTGTTTTAAACACATCATAGCTAAGAATGGTGCTGATTTTGTACCGTAGGTAACAGTGGTCAACTGGTATGCTTTAATCGGTTGGTTAGGGTTGTCCCTCCATAATATTTTCTGATAAATTTGGTCTTCTTCGTGTATTTTAATCTGCCTATAAATTTTTTCTATATCTGCAGTGTAAACAAATTGGTATTGTCTCCATTTTAAAATTAATTCTAGAAGATCCTGTTGTAAATTGGGACCTTTGTACATAGTATCGTTCAAGCTTAATCCGGAAGCTGATTTTGCAGAAGCATTGAATACTACACGTACCTTAGTGGTTGTTGATTCAGCTCGGGTTACCGCGTGGTGAGGTAAAAAGCAACCGAGTGTCGTTTTTGTATAATATCATGGTATCATATGATTTAAATTATAATATTCATTAATAAATTTATGGTATTCTGTTTTGAGATTTATGTTTTTCTCTAATTTCTTCTCTAAACTACAAAATTGAACTAGCGCTAGTGATCTGGTCGTACCTAGCTTTTCCTATAGTTCTGGTTTAAATGGTAGTCGGACTTCATATCTTCCATCTTGTAAGCGTTTTGTGGTCATCAAAAAATTCTGTAAACATTCCTGTTCATCAGATGTCATTTCACTCTGCTGGTTGATGTCTTCACACTCCCAAAATCTTCTCAGATCTTCTGTATTATGTAAAACTACATTACAATTATACACATTGCTTACCGCTCCACAGAGCAACCATCCTAACTGCGTTTGTTGGGCTATAGGTTGGTCATCATTCTCTCCTTTCAAAATACCTCCTAAGATTATTTTGCTATAAACATCTGCTCCTAATAGTAGGTCTACGCATCGGCTATAATAAAATTCTGGATCTGCTAAATTTATGTTCTGAATATGTAGCCATGATGGTTTGGTAAATGTAGTGTTTGGCAAATTCTTAATTAAATGGTTCATAATGAGTACATTGCACTTAACGAGAACTCATTGTGCATTGATTGTATTTCTATGTTCATTACACCTTTACAATTATTTTCTTTTTCTCCTACCCCGAAAATCTTTCCTTTACACTGACTTCTCCTTAACCCTAGCATTTGTGCGGCATTTTCAGTAATTAATGAAATTTGAGAGCCTTGATCAATTAATGCTCTCATTGTGTGAAGCGTTCCATCTTTACCCATAACTTTCACTAATGCTGTAGAGAGTAGTATCTCCGATACTCCATTCGAAGATACATGAGTAGTGGTCGGCGTTTTCACTCTGGTTGGGGTGCGAAGCGTAGTATTATTATTCGATTTAGATGACGTAGATGGTTTTGGTTTAAAAGCTTCGTGTAATAATGTATTATGATTTCCAAGACAATTGCGACATTGTTTTGTTGAAAAGCAAGGTTTATTAAAATGGTTGATTAAGCAGTTTACACAATATTTCATATTGTTAACCGTTTTCAATTTCTGTTCTGGCGTCATGTTATGGAATTTGCTGCATTGCCATAATCCGTAGTTATAATTACACAATGCGCAGGTCGATGATTTAGGTATATATACGGATTTCGTAATGTTTTCAACATTAGTTGGTTTTTTATAATTACTGTATTTTTGAAATTGGTTGGAATGACCTTGTAAATGATTTGGAGACGAGTTAAAATTTTGATGCGATGCCATTGGTTTTGTGTTATATTTTGGATAGGTAGCTTCTTGCTTACGGTTAGAAGCTTCTAATGTGGTAAATTTACTTTCCAAAAAGTCCAGGAATTCCTGGAGAACTGGTAACTCTCTCGGTTTACTTAATGATTTAATATATTCTGAAAATGTTTCGTAATCTAGTTTTTGCGATAATAAATGCACTAAAAGTGGATCCCAGGTGGTTATATCCACTCCTATATTTTTTATACCATGAAGAGTTTCTTTGGTGATATCATGAAGTTTCTTAATCATACTCATCGACTGTTGTTGCATGTTGGGAATACTGATTAACATGTTAACATGAGACGAGAACATAAGCCTCATGTTACCGAAGCGATGGTTTAATAATTCCCAACATACTTCATAATTGTCAGAACTTAATTGAAGATGTTGAATAAGTCGCTCGGCTTCGCCCGCGACTTTACTTTTTAAGAACTGCATTTTCTGTGCACCTGAGAGAGATGGATTTTTATGAATGGTTTCCGTGAATAAATCTTTAAACGATGTCCATTGGTGATAATTGCCATTGAAGTTTGGAATGTTCATTTGAGGCGTGGTTTTGTCCCGATGCGCCATTGTCCACATTTTGGTATTCAAGGTTTTCTTCAACTCTTTAAACATTTTTTCATATTTATTAAATTGTGCCTGATAATGCACGTCTTCTTCGCCACTCTCATTTTCTATTTCCCAGTGGAGCCTATCGATTGTGGACCAACGACCTTGTAAATCCCTCAAGGCATCTTCAAATTCCCACTTGCTTTGCATGTCTTCAATCTCTATGCCAGCCACCGTTCGCATAAAGGCTCTAAAGTTTATTGTTTGTATGTTTATCATTTCATCCAGTTTGGTTTTTTCACTGGATAAGTGATGTCCTTGGTTTTGGTTTTTAAAATAATCTTCCATGTTGAAAGACAAATAATTTTATAATATCTTATAATAAATAAATAAAATGGAAAGATCCCACCTGGTAATTGATGGTACTTGATTTTGAAACACCGTTATCTGACTGCACGCTCACTTTTGTCACTGGTTTCAAGGTCCCCGATTTTACGAATAACTTTATGGTACAGTCACTCGCGAACCGAAGTCCTTTGCTGCTCGAAGGACCATGTAGAAAAAGATGGTTATGGTTTATGGTAAAATGGTTTATTATATAAATGGTTAATAATTAATAATCAGCCGCTATTGGTAACGAGCTGTGGTATTGAGTCGCTTGTGGTTGATCGCGAACTGAATATTACAAATATATAACTTTAACAATAAAATGCTAAAGTGCACGCAGTGCACAAATTATACCTAAAGAGCGGTTCGGTTGTGTAACTCCGAACAGTATTTTTATAGTATTCAAATCTTAGGTTCAGCGACTGTATAATGAAACTTATAATTGTACCAGTGTATTCCGCAGTGAACCCTGAGCTTAAGATTTGATGGAAGAAGAAGAGGAGATCCCCGCGGAGCACCCAGTTTCTTTTAAGAGATCTAACCTAGCTTGTTCGTTGATTTTACATTCTAGAACTAAGTGGAGGAGGTCCTCTTCTCTCTCACATTGTGTACAATTTGGATCGTCTCTTTTTTTCATGATGTACTTAAATTTTTTGAGTGGGATGTGATAAGTTCGGGTTCGGAAGCAAATAACTAGTTCTTTTCTGTTGAGGTTTCGCGAGCAAACCAGGGCACGCGTGGTGGTTCGTAAACAATGGTTGTAGAAAAAGGTGGTGGTTGGTTTTGTAAAAGGGTTTATTATATTAATGGTTATAATAATCAGCCGCTAATGGTAACGAGCTGTGGTATTGAGTCGCTTGTGGTTGATCGCGAACTGAATAACACAAATATATAACTATTACAATAAAATGTTAAAGTGCACGCAGTGCACAAATTATACCTAAAGAGCCGTTCGGTTGTGTAACTCCGAACAATGGTCTTGTACCAGATGCCCTTGTTTTGAGAGCATTCATTGAAATAGGATTTAAATTTAATGTAATTGTCGGCTTTCACTTTTGGAAGATAGTCGGTATAGTGCGGTACCGTGTCGAGAGGTATGCCGATGCCGTTCTGTAGAGCCTCGGAGGCGAGTGAGTCTGCTACCTCGTTACCCGTTACCCCTGACGCCCACGTGTGAAGGGATCCATTGTAGATGAACTTCAACCCCCGTTACGTATCAATCTATGGATACATTTAATAATGAGGTAAGCTTCGTATCTACCGACACTAGCGCCCTTAGCACTTCCCAATAAATGTTGTAGACTGATCTGCGAGTCTGTAAAGATTACAATTTTGTGGTAGGGTGTTTATTCTAAATAATGTGCTGCTTCATTAATTGCAGTCAATTCGACTCCCATTATGGGTATACATGAATTTTCAATGAGAAATTTGGCCCCAAAATCCGCATCTTCATCGTAAAACGCGCAACTAGAACCGTGTTTTGTTTTGGACCCGTCAGTGTAAATGTGGATGTGATCTAAGAACTGCACTTCTATCATATCTTCGCAACGTTGTTTTAGATAGTGAGAGTGTAGTTGACCTTTAGGTTTATTAATAGTGTTTACTTTATGTATTATGATTTTATCCCAAGGGAGTGTTTTAGTGTCACAGGACAGCGAAAATTGGGACAAAATCTCACATTGTGACATAGGTAGATTGGAATACTTGATTGGATTGGAAACTCTCAAGCAAAAGTGGTAGTTGATTTTTGCGCCAATATCTTGCGCCCGAATTTAATGTGTTGTCTAATGCTTCTAATTGTTTTCTCAAATAATCGGACGTTCTAGAAGAAAGTTTCAGGAAGTATTCGTGGCTTAAATTCGCTTAAAATTCGCTTAAAAAATTCGCTTTAAAATCGCTTAAAAGGGTAGAATACAAAGCTCGCTTTCCATTGTAAAGATTGGGGTGTCGCGAATAAAGCTTCCACAAGGCACTGGTTTTAAATTACGTCCAACCTTTGGAGAAGAGTTGGCGTTACCAAAAATGATACATCCATAATCAAGTCGAGATCGCACCAATGCCATATAAAGTCTTCTCAAGTGAATTGGATGAACGCCCCACTTTGAACTACTTACAGAACTAAGGATATTAACGTATGAAATACATTTTTGGGCAGTTTCTAAAACATGTCGAGTCCAGTTCAGGCGGCTGTCCACCCAAACACCCAGATACTTTATACAATTTATAACCTCGATTTCAGTGTTTTTTATTCGTATACTAATAGAAGGCACTTTATATTTTCTAGTGAGGATGCAGAGTTTAGTCTTTGAGATAGAGATTTCTAATCCAATTTCCCCTAACATTGATATAAAGATGTTAAGACTTGATTGAATGGTACTAGCAAAAGAATCAATACTTTGGTTAATAAAGTACAAAGCGAAGTTGTCGGCATATTGTGAGACCTTAACTGTCTTAACGAGTGTGTTGCATAACTTAATTGAAACTATGTATATTAAACAAAGTAGGTGACATTGGGTCCCCTTGAGCTAAACCCTGTCTGCATATTCTTGTTATTTCCTTACCATTCCGTAGCCTATATATCAAAAATCTTTCTTTTAAACATTCTCTAATATATCTACATAGAAGCGGATCCACATCAAATTCAACTAAAGTGTTTATAACAGTTTCGATTGCCACATTGTTATAAGCGTTACTTATATCTCCGTAAGCACATAAAACATATTCTTTGTTAATAAACGCAGTTTCTGTGTCTACAATAAATCTACTAAGATTGTCCTGACATGAAAATCCACGACGGAAGCCCAAAGTACTATCATTAAATAATTTTTTTGCTTTCGCAGTGATATACAAGGCGACGAGTTATCATTAAATTAAAAAATTTACAAAGGCAGTTAATAAGTGAGATAGGACGATATTTTAGAGTGTCAGTGTTTCTTTTTGGTATGGCAATAAGTTTGATTCTACGCCATTGCTCTGGTATCTCACCTTTTTTGTAAATTATGTTGAATATGTGCAGGAGGAATTCTTTCGCATTATCCGGTAAATGGTTATATAATCATGGAATAAGTAATAGTTTCTAAACCTGCCGAAGTATCTACTCTTTTAAGAATCAGCTTTAGTTCTGAAAGTGTAAAACAAATTGAATTGGAACCATTAGTATTAAAATGTAGGGGTTCTAAGGAAACACTATCAGGTGTGAGTTCTGTTACAAAGGACACTGCAATACTTTCTGGTAAATAGTATTTAGGACTGCGGTAACCTTTAAGCCATCTAAGTTTCCTCCAAACCTCACTGCTAGGCATATTGTAGTCTATACTGTCACAAAACTGATGCCAGGAATTCCTTTTTGTAAGTTTTATTAATTTTCGAGCAATAACTACTTTTTCTCTGTAAATTAAATAATTCTCAATCGTGCGCAATTTTCTAAAGTGCTTAAGAGCTAGTCTTCGTTCCGCCACTGCCTTCGATAGATCAGGGTTCCACCAAGGTTTTGGCTTGAATTTGTTAGGGTTAAATGTTTTAATATAAGGAATGTTTTTTTAGCACTTTCCTCAACTATCTCTATGAGTTTATCGTAGTTACTTTGTATATTGTCTCCGAAATCTAATCCCTCACACGCAGATTTTATGTGTTATGTATATTCTGCCCAGTCGGCTTTTTTGTTTCTTTTCAGTTCAGGGCTAATTTGAGTACTGTTTAACGTTTTAATAGAAATAATAAGGTGATCACTGCCAAAAGATTCGTTAGTGACGTTCCAATCAAAGTCGAGTGAGAGATCAGCACTACAAAAAGAAATATCAGGTGATGTGCACACCACACTATCACTTAGCTTAGCGCAACGGGTAAAGTCTCCATTGTTAAGAAAAACGTAGTTATGTTTTAAACTAGTGTCAGATAAAAGTCTACCCCGTGTGTCAGTTGTGTATGACCACGCCGTGTGATGAGCATTAAAATCGCCGATTATTAGAGTTTTTTCAGAATAGTGACTAAAAGCTCTTGATAGTCCCTAACGCTTACTGTGAAATTTGGGGGAGAATAGACACCTATGATATGTTGAAGTTTATTGCTGTTAAGAAATTAAAGGTACAAAAAATCAATATTATCGTTATTTTTTGGAAGAGTTTCGAGAGTACAATTTATAGATTGGTGGACCAGGATCGCTAAACCTCCATATCCATCTGCTCGATCCTTTCTAAAGACAGAGTACTTAACCTGCTGAATTAATTTGGTTTTCGCGTTTCAGCCAAGTTTCGGAGAGAAAGCATATGTGTATTTTTATACGCTTTTTATTAGCTTCAGACGTATGTATGTTATTTTATTATGTTAGTATGTAACGGAATCTTTGAACATGATTTTGACCCCCTTCAAAACGTCGGATTAACTCGAAATTTGGCATACTTATTAAGAACCGATGACAATTCAATATTTTAATCAGTTTGGCCCGTTATCCTTACTAGGATAATCAGGATTAGCGATTTTTTGATTTCCTGAGACCTGAAGTGTCTGCGTCAAGACCAATAAGGCAAACTACCAGGCGCGCCGATCACTTATTTCTCGGATAAGATACCGACTGTGCTTAAGATAAAATTTTCGGAGAGGGAACCTGAGAACCGCCTATCTCATCCAAGGAAGGCACCAGGCACTCTATTTACTCATTTGTCGGATAAGTTACCGACTGTGCTTAAGATAAAATTTCGGGAGAGGGAACCTGAGAACCGCCTATCTCATCCAAGGAAGGCACCATGCACTCTATTTACTCATTTATCGGATAAGTTACCGACTGTGCTTAAGATAAAATTTTCGGAGCGGGAACCTGAGAACCGCCTATCTCATCCAAGGAAGGTACCAGGCACTCTATTTACTCATTTCTCCGATAAGTTACAGACTTAATCGATTTTCATTGTAGGATATGGAAATATTGTTACTTTAGTTCTTCAACATGTTTTATCAAAAATATATTCTAAAAGCAGTCAATATCTACTTAAACTCGATTGAATAATAAATTTATGTAATGAAAAAAAAATCGACCCACATCTAGAGATATACATGACTTATTTATTGAGACAAGCATATGACAACTCATATGCCAGAAAAGTCAGGTAGTTTTCGTACGTTTCACGAATTCTAGGATAAAACAATATTTATAGATTTCATTATAAATGCAGCCATTATCTATTTAGAATTTACTTTAATAGTAAATTTATCAAATTAAAAGAATAACCTGAGCTACATTACATTACCTGAGACATACATAATCTATCCATTGAGACAAGCATATGACTACTCGCAAGTGACGGCACGTACTGACAACGGTTACTTCATGTCATGCGCGCGCAGCATTACATACTTGCGCCGTGTACAATTGTGGGCAGTAGCGCGCAGCTCTTCTAAGTCCATGGATACAAATGGAGTTCTTAACGGCAGCGAACAATCCGCCCTCGCTTAAGCTATTGTATTCTATTAAATCGACGTATCCACACAATGAAAAATGAAACGAAAACACAGAGAAGAAGGAGATTGGAGAATAAAAGACGGAAGTTGAGAGAGAAACATTTTAATTCTCTAGCGAAGAAATAGAAGAGGCAAAAAAGAACAGGAGAGAGTATATGAGAAATTATAGAGCCTCACAATCTGGAGAAAAGAGAGCAGCTCGCTTACATCAGATGCGTCAGCATAATGCCGAACACCGAGCTTTACAATCTGAAGAAGAAAGAGCTGTTCGCTTACAACAAACACGCGAGCTTATGGCCGAATACGAGCCTACAGCGAATAGTAGTGCTTACATGAGTATCAACGATTCTTTAAAAATCGTCCGTGCTTCATGGCATCAGGTGACATATTTACATCAGGATTCGCCGGTACTCAATGCTGTGCGATGGTGTTGGCAAACATTTTAAGGGCTCGTATTCTTTCACCTCAACATTGGTCAACAAACATCCTAAATTTAATTATGATAATGGGCGATAAAATTTACAGTAATATTAGGTTTCAAACAGAGAGAAATCTTGCAGCTTATCCTATTCAAGATGATGGATATTTGCTAGTACGAAATTTTAAGGTTGTCAAAGATGATCTACTTATATTCGGGCAAAAGTTTCAGATCATCTTTGAAGAAGAACCAACAATATACGGAAACTTAAACGATCGAATAAATAATTCAACCTTTGGACATACGCTTCGAGAAGGTTTTGAAATTCTTTTCACTGACCATAATGCAGGTATACTAATATCAGAAGGTCGGTCCTTTGGAATAATGCATTATGATAATAAGTATTACTTTACTGACTCAAATTTGTGTGGCCCAAAAGGTGCTAAAGCAAAAGACAACGGAAGAGCTTGTATCATTGAATGTGATGATTTAGACGAGTTCATAAGGATTTGTAAGCGTACAACAGGAAGCAAAAATGTTCAGTTTACACTTGATTACATTGACGTTGAAGTCTGCAATGTACCTTATTTGATAGAACCAGTAGCCTATACACGCGAGAATATCGAAAGAACAACCACCCAAATAATGACTTCACTACCTGAACCGATACATCAAACAAATCCGCTGCAGACATCAGTGATGGCACCAATTGATGTTATGCAACCTAATGTAGAGGACGAATTATAGGTTTCACGGAACCTCAACGAAATTACCCGTAAAACAACCGATAACATTGTGAATGTGGGTCATGAATTGAAAGCAGAAGAATTTTCTTGGTACTTTTTATTTCCTTATGGGAAAAACGGACTTCAGGAACAAAGGCCCGTAAAGATAACACCTTTGGATTATTTTCAATATCGAATTTTAGGAAGCGACACGAGATTTCAACCTAACGATTATCTTTTTTATGCTTTATCATTCTTCGAGTATTATCGAATACAAAGTACGATATCAGCATGTGGAAAAAAAATTTGTAATCAAGATGGAGCAATTGAAGACGTCCATCTATATATAAAGAATTTAAGAGGTTCTGCAACCTATTGGAGATCAGCTTTAAATGAACTATTAGCTCAAATTTGGTGTCGTGGACCTCCAACTTACTTTGTCACTTTCAGCTCCAATGATCTGAACTGGTTAGATCAACGGAAGGCTTTATTAATGGCTGATGGTAGACCTGATGTAGATCCCAATATGCTTGATGTTTATGCGACTCAACAACTTATCGAAAAATATGCCGTAATTTTAAGTCGTCACTTTATGGTAAGAGTAAAGGCTTTAATGAAATATATAAAAAATAATAATGAAGTTTTTAGCGGAAAACTGAAAGATTATTGGTGGCGTATTGAATTTCAGAATCGTGGTAGTCCTCATCTTCATATGGTAGTTTGGATCGAAAATCATCCAGACTTTGATACAGAGGAAAGGAAACTTCTTCTTGATCATAACTGTCGATGTGAAATGCCTATAGAAGAAGAAGATCCAGAACTCCATCAACTTGTAAAGAAATGTCAGGTTCATCGTCACACACAAATTATACCTCCATAAGATGTCGATTCAATTTTCCGAGGCAAGAGTGTCATGAGACACGTATAGTATCTCATTCTTCAGATGATTTCATCCGTAATAGAAGGAGAATTTGTTTACTCAAGCGACGAAAGGAAGATGCTTGGATAAATAATTACCACCCGGAGTTATTGAGGCTATGGACAGGTAACATGGACATTCAGCCTTGCGGATCAAATGAAGCAATAGCGTATTATATTGCTAAGTACCTATCAAAATCAGAAGGAGTATATTCTGGAATAGCTCAGGCAATACAACAAATACAACGCGAAGAGTCTGATATCTCACGTAAGCTGTTCAAGATTTGTATGAAGATTCTTCATGAACGTCAAGTTTCAGCTGCTGAATGTGCATATCGACTATGTCATATTCCATTACGGGATAGCTCGCGAAGTTGTATTTTCCTTAATACTCGAAAACCAGAACAGCGTTATAGAGTATTGCAATTCGACAAAAGTGGTCACGCTACCGGTTGTTATAGTAATATCTTTGAAAGATATGAAAAACGTCCGGTGTATCATCCTGACTACGATTTCACTAATATGAGTCTTACAGCGTTTGCAATGTTGTTCGAACCTTTCTATCCGAAAAAGGCAAGCGAAACAGAAGAAAGCATTGATGACGATGCTTATGAAGAACGATTAAATGTACGTCGTACACTCATTACGCTGTCTGATAATAGCAAAATGGTTGTGAGAAATATCTCTGCAGTTGTCAGAGTTCCGTACTTCATAGCATCATCGGATTCAGAAAACTTCTTCTACAGCTTATTAGTTCAATATATGCCTTATCGTTCGGAAACTGAATTACTCGAAGGCTTCAATGATGCAAAAGATTCCTTCTTAGCTCGAGAAAATCGAATGAAGGAAATTAGTACATATATCGAGAGCGGGATCAACAGCTTGAAAATGCATTTAACCAAATCCATGCCTTTGAAATTTTGAAGCAGCCTGAGATTATAAATCTAAATATTTGTTGAAAAATCAAGTTAATCGGTGTTATGGAAAATTAGTAGTGAAAGTCGGTGCTCTCACTGGAGTTGCAGCGCGATTGGTTGGTGGGTCTACATTACACCATCTGCTCAAATTACCAGTACAAAAAGATGGAGTCATTACCAATATGCCACTTCTGACTGGTAACTATCTAAGAGTAATGCGTCAGTTATGGCAAAACGTTGAATTTCTTTTTATTGACGAAATCTCTATGGTACCGTATGAGATGCTTTGCTTGATCGAATCTCGTTTGCGGCAACTGAAAAATTCAAACGATTTCTTTGGAGGAATAAACGTTTTACTATTTGGTGATTTCATGCAGCTGCCTCCTGTCAGAGGACATCAAGTTTTCGAACAACCAGAACGTATGAAACCTGCTACAAATTTGTGGCGTCAATTCCGGCTTATCGAACTTAAGCAAAATATGCGCCAACAAGGAGATACGACATTCATAGATGTTCTTAACGCGCTAAGAGTTGGACAATTAACATCTAAACATCTTGAAACACTGCTTGGGAAAATTTTAGTCGATGATATCGATGAATTTTCAATTGAAGGGGTTTTAAGAATCTATCCAACTGTTACGTATCCAACGTAACAGATTGTGACAACATTAGACATAATTTTTTTGTTTTATTTTCTTGGAACATCGAGTAATATGTTGCCGCGCTGTGATTGGTTCCCGCGCTCGCGAGGACGCCACGTTTCGATAGACGTTAAGAAAGGACATTACAGCGCGTTGGCTTGCGACTTCACGAGCTCCGAGTAGCCGAGTGATCAAAAACAATCAACTAAGCGTGCGTTGTGAATACAGTCCACACAAGTCTGTATAGTAAGATAAGTAAGATTTTATAACTAATATGTCATTTTGTACGCCTCTCCCCTAGATGTATGAATGATAATACCACAGTGAGAAAAATAAAACGTTTTTGTCAATGCGTAAGTACATTAATTTTTTACTGTTAAACAAAAATGTTATTTTATTTAATTTTACTCAATTATCACTGCGAAATGCATGAGTGAGATGCGTAATAAATATTTTGTGTGGAAGTGAAAGAGATAATATTGTTACGACTAGAATAAAAGAAAATAGAAACAACATCTTTCTCCAAATTTCTAGAAGCGTCCGTAAAAATCGTGAATTTATCATAGTGCAGTCGTGTGACGTATAATCTTAGGTTCAACGACACACACATAGAAAGTCTTATCGCTAAAACTGTCAGCAAACAATGGGCTATAAATTAAACGTTCCCCTCATTTTAAAAAGCGATGACGTAAGAAGTTTACAAGATGTTAAGAGTTCCGGGACCTTCCAGAGATTTCGGGATCCAGTCATTTAGATATATAAGGGAGCTGAGTTGCGAGACGCGGCAGTTATAAATTCGAAAGCAAAGCGACAACAAGAAGCGAAATAAGAGAGAAACAAACAGTGTTATTCTGCAAGTGCCTACAGGGTTATTCTGTCAGAATATTCGGTGAACGATTTATGTGTTTTGTTTTGTTATTGTTTTTTTATTTTTATTTGTATTAGCTGAGTACGAATAAATTTATTTTGAGTGTCACTACGGCATCTTATTACCCACGGACGTAACAATATTAACGCGGACCGTACTTGCGAGTACTTTGCGACCTTCGGATCGTCCACATCGCATCACATCACATATTCCGTAAACAGGCGTAACTGTAAGATAATATACATGACTTTGATATGTGCTTGCATTTAACCCTGACTAGATCTACGGCCCAGTAAACGTGTCTTATTTCAGTTAATAGTTTAATCATAGATTAGTAACAGCAATATAAGTCTTGAAATGGTAGATGCGGCTAATGGGATCATTTTCAAACCAAAAAGACACTTAAGGACTGATTAGAAAACTATTTATATAAAATACAAAAGTTATGTCAGACAATTAGACATGTTACTTCTTCAAAAGATTTTCACCGAATATAAAATTATGACACAATTCAATCTGAACAAATAAAACTGACATTCCAAAATTAAAGTAATTCAAACATAATACATAAACCAAAGTGTTAGAATTTTTGGTTGAAATTGTAAAAGACCTACAATCCTGTAGCCTTTTTTAGTTGTAAGGTTTGGTAGGGTGATTAGGCCGGTATACGGCCACTTAGCGACTTGTGATCCTTCAACGTATTATTGTTCTTAATAGTGATTGTATTTGTTTGAAATATGAATTGAATCCGGTATAAAAAACATTAACGTATTCTTACAAACTTTTTGGTTTTCTTTTATTGTATGATAAAAAAATAGTAAGATTTATCAAAATGTGCGTTTTCGTCAGTTCTCGGACACTTCGAGTTAGTTAACGACCGACCATTTCGCCAGTTCTCGACCATTAAAATACACTGGAAAAAGGACTTTAGCTTTATGAAGGTTTTGGTCGAAAATGAAATCAATAATATATTATTAAAATTTGAGTATATTAAACATGAGAACTACAACACGTTTATTAAAATTCAAGTATATTAGACAATCTAATCATAACTCCGATGCAACTTGTCCATTTTGAACCCAGGCATGTTTAACATAACCCGGTACAAAATCGACAGGTATAATCACATTGTGCTGCTTCCATGTAAGGTCTTCCATTCAAAATGGTACACTTTAAGTGATACCAGCGAATACACTGATCACAACCAATGTTCTTTTCTGATTCATCTTCAACGTCGCTAATTAAGTCTTCGGTACATTCGCTACATTTTAAAATTTTCTTTGAGGTGGTCTTGGGTATTAATTTGATTTTATTTCTTTTATTAGATTTTCTTTCCTTCATTTGTACTTTTAATTCCTGTTTGTGTCTTTTTTCTTTTAGTTTATTTTCTTTTTCTTCACCCTTCTTGTTATAGTACTCTCTCCAAGAACTTGATACAATAGCGCTTGGCAATTTAGCACCTTTACTTTTGTTATTTGGGGCTGGTGGATCTGGAAAATGTATGTGCCTCTCAAAGGCGTCATTAAAGGACGAAGTCTGATGATTCTGAACATCCTTTACATCAGAATTATGAACATTAGCACCGACATGGTCTTCAGAATGACTATCCACATGAACATTGTCATAGTTATTGACTTGGATATTGGCAAGGACATCAGAAGCATTGATATCAGAAGCTGTAATAGAAATATTTTGTGATGTCTCAATTACTTCTAATGGCATTACCGGAATACTGCTAAGAGACATAAATGAACCCTCTGGAAAACTAATATTGTCAAAGCTTTTTTCGGTACATATATTAACGTCAGTTGTTACTTCAGCGTTCATGATAAAGTTTTGGTTGAAAGGAGAAACAGAGGTTTGTGGCACAGCAAATTCATGGTCAAAGAGCCTAAATTTAACTGGAGTGACTGCAGTATTGGCTTCAACTAGAATTTCTTCTGAAAGTATACTAATGCTTTGATTAGAAGCTGCAGAATTTCTAGGCGTTTTAGATTTGGAACGCCGATTTGCGAGGAATTTCGCCTTAGCTTTAAGTATTTCTTCCATTACAATTTGTTGGTCGTAAACTGACGTCTTAGTTACTATGTTCTAATAAAAGGGAAATAGTAAAAAGTTTTTCTCACTATACCATGAAAATAGGTAAAAAATTACAAAAAAATATTAGAGTAAATTAGCTAGTTCCCGACCAAGTTGTCGTAAGCTGACGGAAGCGTCATTTTAGCCTGTTAGTAGACCGACCACCAATTATTTTACCAAAGCACACATTATTTTTTTCTTAAAATAGTTTAGAGTGAAAGACAAACATATATTCATAACCCAAATATAAAATTTGTATAGTAACATGACTGTAAACATGTTTTACTCACGATTGAAAAACTTTACGCTCACTAATTTTTGCAGTCGTTTTTGGAATGGATATGAGACGTGCGCTGGGCTTCCTGTTCTTCAGTACACTGAGTGGCTTTGAGCTGTCACTGGTTGGCAAACGCCCATGCGGGGGTAGGGGATAGTCTGAGCTTGTGTTTGCAAACGAAAAGATTGTGTGGCGCGCTCCAGATACACCATTATTACTAGTTTTACGTAAATTGGTCGAGAGCTAGCGGTGGTCGGCAAACTAGCCGAATCACCCTACATAATATTATACATTCTCAATCTTTCTAAAGTTACCACTTGTAAGTTTAATTTGGACAGTTCCTTGTCCTGCAGTAAGAAGTGTTTGACCATTGGCCACGTTCACTGGAAGTGCCTCTTCATTCATAAATTCCTGGAATAAATCTTTATTCCTAGTCATATGACTTGTTGCACCACTATCAATATACCATATATTATTATTTATGTTCACTGACAATGCTGTGAGCAGAGTTTCAGAGGTATCTATCTTGTTCATCTTCTTCTTATACCTTGGACAATCTTTTATTAAGTGACCTAGTTTTTTACAACCAAAACATCTTGGTTTTCTATAGGCTGTTAATGCTGGTACATTATTATCAATATCAACACGCCGTAAGTTTTCTTGTAGTAACTTGCACTTCAAAAGTTCACTTGATAATTTAATGTTAGAGTTTTCATTGGTCTTTATTAGCGGGTATTAGCAAGTGCTTTCTGGTCCTTCTTTTCGTCTTCGATACGCGAGTCCTCAAGTTTCACATAATCTCATAGATCTTCATGAATTAGCATCATTTTAATCATAAATTTCCACGAATGATAATTTTCAATGCCCTTCAGCTTTTCCATGGTGATCTGAGATCCAGAAGCCATATTCAGCTATTATGGTGTAGCGTGCTCACGTACAGGTTAAGTTCTAGTGCAGTATAAAGTATAAAAATATAATATTAATTTCTATTGCTGAGGTGTCTGGGCCCATAACCTGTTAGAATTTTTGGTTGAAATTGTAAAAGACAATAATGATTGCAATAGATTTATATATTTTCGTAATCAGAGCACAAGTGTTCACACAATACGTCAATTCGAGAGAGAGCTGTCAAAAAAGGAATGTCAAGCATAACATTTTCTAAGCAGTTTACAAAGCTACCTATCATGTGATCTTACATTATAATAATGTATCATTGCGTTTACAAAGAAACACCAACAAACAGATCAGAGTTGACATCAAAAGAGTATGTATAATATGAGATTACCAGTCAACACAACCCCTTAATCCAAGATATACATAATAACACCAGACAAGTACAGAAAACTAAAAAAATACAAGAAAAACACAATACATTATAAAGGAAGAAACATATTTGACTTTATACAGTCAGAGGACAAGTCCAAAACTAAGCAAGAGAAAACTGCAGAGTAATAAAAATCTCCTCCCCTAACAAAAATAATTGATTAACACAAAACATTAAATTCTTTCCTCCTTACAACAATGTCACACATACGCTTCCACTGCGCGAATCTCTTTTATTAACACCCCCTTACTACTACACTACTAGTACTACTAGTACTGCACTACCTACACTAAAAAGTTTATAATTAAAATACCTAAAAGTCTTAATAACGTCTATCACAAGACAATAACACAACAATCACTTTAAAAACCTAGTCACTTAAGTCATTTCCTACCTAACTACACCATCACATCACTAAAACTTGATTACGAAGCCGCAAATATTTAACGTTGGTTAGATTCTTCGTTAGTATATCAGCCAACTGTTTATCTCTTGGACAGTATTCAACTTTAAATAACCGTTCATCAAGCTTTTCTTTCAGAAAGTGGTAACGAACATCAATATGTTTACTTCTCCTATTTAAAACTCCGTTCTTCATTAAAGCAATTGCAGACTGATTATCGAAAGTTGTTTGAGGTACAACGTGTAACAAAACCTTCAAGAGATTTTGTATATATAATAATTCTTTACAGCAATCAGTAGCAGCAATATTCTTAGCCTCAGTACTATAGAGCGCAACGATAGGTTGTTTTCTAGATGCCCATGCAATCGGACGTCCTCCAAAACAAATCAAGTACCCAGTGGTACTTCTCCGAGTATCTAAGTCTCCTGCAAAGTCCGCATCACAGACTTACTATCAACTTACACAAGATTACTATCTTCCCTAACATACTCAATACCCAAACCAGATGTACCTTTTATGTATTTTAGAATAGATTTAATATTAGACTTGTCATTTTCATTGGGATTATTTTGGTGTCTACTATGTACAATAGCCCACATGAAAAGTCAGGACGAAATTTATTAGCTACATACAGTAAAGAACCCACTGCCTCCCTATACTCCTCAATTAAAGAGTCATTATTTATAACAGGATGTTCACCAGTAAATATAGAGGGCGTAATCGTTGTCTTTACATCTTGCAAATTTAATTAATTAATTAATTACTGTTAACTGTTAACCTGTGAAATACTGTATAAACTGTGAAATACTGTTCACCACAGGACTATAGATTTCCTCATAGTCCACTTTATATTTCTGTTGAAAACCTCTGACTACTAATCTAGCTTTATATCTTCCATCCGACTTCTTAGCAAAGACCCACTCGCTTGTTAAAAGTTTTCTCCCTTCAGCTTCTTTTTCATCTACCAACTCCCATGTGCCATTCTTCTCTAAATAAAATTTCTCTTCTTCTATAGCTTTCAACCATTTCTCCTTTTCACTGGAGTTAACTGCTTTCTCAAACGTTAAAAGTGCACACTCAGCCAAAAAATTAATCACATTATCTTTATACTTCTTCATTTAGATTATCAACAAAATTCACATTCCTCACTTCTTCAGTAGTTTTTTCACAATCTACTTCATTTGTTTCTGTACTCTCTTCATTTTCAACACCGTCAATTGTTACTTCTTCTTCAACTGTTTCTTTTTCAATTGTTTCCTTTTGAATTGTTCTTTTTTCTTTGTTTCTTCTTTGTCACTAGAAAATTCTTGTAAAAAATCTCCTTCTTCAATATTTAAACCACTAAACAAATCCGCCCAAAAATAATTATTAGTCACACCACCAAAATTTTTACAAATCTCCGCATAATCGTTCAGTTTTTCGTCAAAAGCGACATCCCTTGAATGTAACGTTTTCCTGACGTGTGGATCCCAAACTACATAGGAATTAGCACCATAACCTACCAGCAAACCCATCTCACAACGTATATCCAATTTACCTATACGTCAATTTATTTTATAATATGCTTTAGAACCATAAACCTTTATATTAGATAAGTTCGGCTTCCTATCATGCCATAGCTCAAAAGGCGTTTTATTTTTCGTAGACGTACATACTCTATTAAGAAGGTACACAGCTGTAAATAAAGCTTCACCCCAAAGAAATTTAGGCATCTTAGAATCAAACATAACAGCTCGTGTTTTCTCCATTAGAGTTCTATCTAGTCTTTCAGCTTTATCATTTAATTGAGAGTATATGGCACAGTATAATCCAGCATTATACCCCTATCCTGACACCACTTAACTAGCTGGCTATTGCAGTATTCACCTCCATTATCACAGCGTAGTTATTCATTTTTTTGATTAAAATGTCTTTCAGCCCAACGAATAAAGTGTAATATGCAACCTATTGTATCTGATTTATTTCGTAAAAGATAGACCCTTGCATAGTGAGTAAAATCATCGAGAAACGTAACGAAATATCTCCTACCATCCCATGTCTGACAGTCAATTGGACCACAAATATCAGTATGAATAATTTCTAGTGGTCTATTAGCTAAATGCCGTACAGTTTTGAAAGGAAGCCTACATAATTTAGCTTGATGACAAACTTCGCAGGACTTTGATACGAAGTTGGAACTAGACAGGTTTAAACCTACAACGTTCTTTGCTGTTTCTCTAACATTGCTCAAATGAGCTAACCGTCTCTGCCAAATACTTTCACTTTCAACCAGCAACGCCGAGACAGTTGGAAAAATTGCATTTAGTTTCGTAATATAGGGGCCGTTATTGTTCCTATGCGCTACTGGTACTTTTTCCTCTTCTTTCTTTACTACTGCAACATTTTTATAGAAAATTATTTTAAAATCTCTGTCTGTGAAGCTGCTAACCGAAATAATATTTTTAGCAATGTTAGGTACATGTAACACTCCTTCTACAGGTACAGGTGTCGGAAATCCAACTACCAATTGCTTCTGCATTAATCATCATATTATCAGCGCAAGCTATAGGTGTATTTAAAGATTTCAAATTGTATAATAGTGAACTATCTTTGAACATATGTGATGTAGCACCAGAATCTAAAACAGCGTTTATACTCACATTATTTGGTTTATGATTATTACTACTTCTATTGTTTCTTTTAAAACATCTATCCGCAGTATGGCCAGGTCTCTTACAGAAAGAGCAGAAAAAATTTGAAGTTTTATTCTTATTCCAATTACAATTGCAGTTATATTGCCGAGCGAAATTATTTTTAGGACAGAACTTGGCAATGTGCTCCTTAGACTTACATATGAAGCACTCCCTCTCATTTGCTTTAAACACAGTAGTAGCTGTATTTGCTTTTTCTAACTTCTCTTCTTTGTAAAGCCTAGAGACAAGGTTCTCCACAGTTCTATTATCAGATGGATTTGCGTCCCACGCTAATCTAAAAGCTTTGTATTCAGCTGGTAATATTGAAATAATTTTCGTTGCTATTTCTACATTCGATAATTTGTGATCTAATGAAATCAGTTTATTTACTAGAAGCTCAGCCGTCAGCTTACCCTCCGAATTAAACGTAAAAGTGTAAAACTCATTTAGAAGTTCACTGATTTGCGGGTCTCTGTTTGCTAGAAAAATCTCATCCAGTTTCTTCAACATAGAAAATGTCTTATCTATTGTAATCACGTAATTCTCTAGGTCTGCATCTATTGAGCTTAAAATTAATGACTTATCCCATGCCTACATTTTATTTATGGATAATAATTCCTCACTTGTCGTCTTGGTCGCAGTCTGCTGATTATTTTTTTAAATATTTTCTTATCTGCAACAGTTATTTTCAAAGTAATCTTTTGTTTCCAGCTATGGTAGTAAGAATCTTTTGCTAACAATGGTTTGATGAGCTTGTCCATCTTTGAAAATTTCTACGCAGTTGTCACTTTTGATCAAAAACTGGAAAAATATAAATATTTATAAGCCCATAATCTCTTGAAATGGTAGATGTGGCTAATGGGATCACTTTCAAACCAAAAAGACATTTAAGGACTGATTAGAAAACTATTTATTTAAACTAAAACATTTTGAATTTATTTTTGATGAAACGTAATCATTATAAAATTTATATAAAATACAAAAGTTATGTCAGATAACTAGTTACTTCTTCAAAAGATTTTCACGGAATCATAAAATATGTTACAATTCAATCTGAACAAATAAAACTGACATTCTAAAATTAAAGTAATTCAAACATAATACATAAACCAAACAGATCAGAGTTGACACCAAAAGAGTATGTATAATCTGAGATTACCAATCAACAATAGGTACCTATTTAGAGCAAAGAGTGCAACTACCCTATACACTATGTAGGTGCTATAATTCTGTACCTGCATACATACACGATTACGCTGTCACATTGATTATGAACTGACAGTACATTAAGTTAGTCCGCGGTTCGGTACGTTACGCGTAAGCAAGAAGAGTTATAGTGTGAAGGCTGCTGGCTCGCACATGGAGCGACCGCGAGCATTATTACTGATACTGGTGCCGGGCGCGCTGCTGCTGGCGCAAGGTCTGTCCTGCTCGCCCTGGAAACGTCACATATATGCTACTTATGAAAGCGTTAAACAGGCGCTGGCTTCACTCCTCGTCAAATCGTAGACACAACGGGGAGGGAACATGTTTCTGCAAAGGGGTTCACTTTTCCCGGATATTTCGTCCTGTGTTTGTCCGTAGGCATATTCGCCAGCTGTAGGCTAAAGACTTAATTATCTTTATGTAGGCATTCGCAGTGAGATCGCGCGGAACATTCGGGCGGTCGAGGCCGGTGCAGAGCCGGAGTCCGACGAAGAGGAAGACTCTGCGGCGTTTATGGTACGTACTACAAGTACGGGAAACGATTGCGCTCGTTGCGCTGCGAGTCTATTGGCGGGTATCATTATAAATTAATCAATTAATATTATTTCTGGTATTGTTTGCATTGATGCGTGACGTCGTATCCCCGCGGCCGCGGCCGCCATCCTCACATGCGATGTTAAGGATAAACTATATTGTACTAATAAGAATCACTGTGACGGTGGCGGTGAGCCGCAGAATGTGCTTGGTACGCTACAGTGGCGTTAGAACCTGGATGCAGGTGGTGGTGGAGCACACGGAAGGAGGCCGGTGCGTCGGGTCGCTGGTGTCGGCTCGCACAGCGCTTACGTCAGCGCTATGCGCTCTGCTGGAGCACGGTGGGCACGGGCGGAGCCCGCTATGGGTGCGCGCGCAGCCCGGCTCTGCGGCTCGTGCGCACTCCGGCCTTGCGCGCCGCGTCGTTCGGCTGGCGGCGTCAGCAGGCTCAACTGTGGACCTGGCGTTACTCGAACTGGAGAGGGTGCTGGGCTCACCGGCGCGCCCCATTGTCGTGGCGACTGTAACTGCGGAATGTGCGGCGCCGGCCGCATGCTTCGTGGTGCGTGCAGTCTCTCGGCGCTTGCACATCGTGGGTGAGGAGCTGATGCCGGTCGACGTCTGTGCTTCTCTCGTACCGCGCTCACTTGATGACGTACTGTGCTTGCGCGGAGAGCCGCTCTGTCCGGTCAGTGGGTCCAGCTAGCAACGCGCGACGTCATGGGCTCGGTTCTCTGCGCCGGAAGCTAATCGACGTATTGGTACAGAGTGATAGCGGCGCAGGCGTGGTGTGCGAAGGCAAGCTCTGCGGCATCGTCGGGTTCTCTGCGGCTACCTCGGGTGAGCCGGATGAGCCTGGCGCTAGCTGTGGGAGCCCGCAGGTGGCGGCCGCGGTGACGCGCTACCGCCGGTTTCTGCAGTGCGCGCACCGAGCGGGCGCATGCGCGAGGTATTGTTTTAATTATGTAACTGTTACTTTGCACTGAATGGAATCGATTTCGTCAGTAACGATACGAGCGCACACACAGGGGCGGCGAGTGTGAACACCTCTGCACTGAGACGCTGCTGCTGGACGATGAGTCCACTGTCGTCGCGGAAACGTCCTCCTTCACTTCCGAGGCAGTGTCTGTGTCGGTTACCGCGACGGCCGCCCGCGCCGAGCAGCTGTCTCGCCGCGTCGCCGGCGCCGGTCCCCCGCACCGCACTGTCCCCGCAACTGGCGGCGCTCCTTGGGGTGATAACAAACATTAATATGTAGTTATGTCTAAGTATAAATTGTAGCACACGGGTTTGTATTTATTCACTTAGTACCAAACTACCACACAAGGTATGATATAGGTACGATACGATCGAAAACTGCATGGTCAAGAATTTGAAGGATGGGTCACATTAGGAACCCTGATTTTAATTAGGAGTATTGTAGATTAGTTTAAAACAAGTAAGAATAAGTTAGTTCCACGGCAAATATGGCCATATATATAATGCCATATAATGGGCACGTGGTGATAATTGAACTCATGGACATATGGCGCTGATGACTGGTTTCAACTCACGGTGCACAGTAGAAGTACAACTAATCTTTGGCTGTCATTAATTTGGATGGGAGTGAAATAACGTACGGGATCACCGGAACTCGCAGGGTACTCGTAGCCGCGCAGGCTGACGCCTGCGGGGGCTGTTACCGCGGTGAATCTCCAGTATAGTACTACATTTTTCTTGTGTAGTCTACCAAAATTGAATTTTCTAAATTATATATAAATGTCACGAATAGTTTTCCTTATTGATGGAATATTTAATGTTAGTAATTAACCAGTACCTCCATGTATGGATAAATGTATGTTACAACGTCCACAAAAAGTAGTCTTAGTTTAATTAAATAAACCAGTATCCATATTTGTTCTTTTGTTATAAAACTCCACAGTAACTAATATTTACAATAATATTAAGAATATAAATTTGATCAAGGGCAGTAGTATTCTTTGGTCTGGAGCCCACTGGATTACTCTTCAGTGTTGCACTCCGTCGAGCCGATCCCATCATTTTTCACATCTTAATACCTTTGTCTGCCGATTGGGTGAAGGCGGTGGGTAAACTTGACTGCTACTAAAGTTGAGCTTACAAAATGACGTTATATTATCCCACCATGTATATTGTAACCACTATCAATCAATCAATGACTACGTCTTGTTATTGATAATTTTAGATATTTATATTGACAGTTCTTTCAACGTTCCGCGTAACTTATTTTCGTACAAGATACCCCAGTGTCTCAAGATAAAAAAGGCTCAGTTATCAGTTTGTGTTGCCAGTGATAACATATAGTACTGTGATAAATGGTCACTAACAATGGGCCTAATAAGAAAGCTTTAGGTCACTCAAAGGGTAAAGGTTATGCTCGGAATGTCTCTGCGTGATCGAATCAGAAATGAGGAGATCCGAGTATTATAAAAGAGATATACTCACATTGCAGAAATCATCCTCACATCACCGTATGCACAAATTAGTCATGGTAATTACGGTAATGTGCACCATGCTTATGTGTTTTTTAATTATAACTAAACTAGCTGTGCCCCGCGGTTTCACTGCGTATAATTTAGAAGAAATCACTGAATGATGATTTATAATACTTCAGTTTCAGACAATATTTTTATCAGGCGGCCAGGGTTATGCGTCACGTCTCACACGTCTCGTTCGCGCCACTACACCTATAGTCATAGACCCGAGCCAAGTGTTGAATTATTTAAATTTTACATTATCCCTCAAACTATTCGTCCAAATAACATGCTATAAAGGGCAAAGTTTATCCTCATAAAATTGTCTTCATGATGAAATAACTTTCGTTTGTAAGGGTCAATATGCCATGCCTAATCTCATAAATAACTTTTAAATTTTCAATAAAATATTGTGGCTTATGTATAATATAGCAATATTTGAATAGATATATTTTATAGATAGTATTTACGTAAGTATCTATAACCATTACGCCAGCGCACGCGGATAAAGCTTTTCGGGTGCGTTGATTCTTCCGACTTACTTAACAAAAATCAATATTTAAGACTAGCTGAGAGGTGTAGTCTAATTCTAGATAGCCTATACTATTCCACGCGAATCTAAATCATATACAAAAAGAATTTTTCGAATCCGACTGGTAGTTCTAGTCTGCTATGCATCCACACCAAGTGTCGAGTGAGGGTGCCCGCACACGTACCAGATTTTCTGTAGAGCCAATTATGGAGCCGATTCAAATTCTGTATATTGTACGAGCGACTTTTTGTAGAACTTGAATTTTTAAATTCTGTATTTTATTTTCGCCAGCGAAATAATCGGTTACCGATTGTCTGACGTGGATTGTCTTAGTTGGGAAAGACGTAATGTTTCATGTTTTTGTGACAACAAGTAAATTAAATAAACATACCACGTCCTCATAAGTTTCACTCAAAAAATTACGCTCAGGTGGAGTTGGCGGTTTGGATACACGAGGTCCCTTTTAGCGCGGGCAATTGCTACTATCACTAAATGATTACTTAGAATTTAAAAAAAGTAATTATGCCGTTCTGCGTTGTCAATCAATTTAAAAATACTTGAACGAATCTTAAAAAGTATACGACCGTCATTTCATACGTAAGTATTATAATATATTTCTTATTATTTTGTAAATATTTTATTCCCCACAATGGAGTCGTACGGTGTTGCCACAGTCAACTTTCCAGGAAAAAGTTAAGTTATTTTTAACACAAAAGGGAAAATAAATGATAATAAATAAATTTAATGCAAAATTTAAGACAAACTCTTTGTTTGATGTTTTTGTCCATTTTATCTACGCTGTCAAAAAAGTACTGGGAAAAGATCAATAATACACAAAATGTTAGTTATTCCTCCAAATTTATTTTATCACCTTTAAAGTATGCTCCTTCAGAAACGCTACACTTACGCCAATGTACAATCCAATCATAAAACATTTTTCAAACGCTTTTTCTGGAATTGAGTTTAGTTCTCGTCGCGAATTCTCCTTTATGTCTTCTACCGAATGAAAACGGGTGCCACGAAGTGGTAATTTGAGTTTAGGAAAAAGAAAGAAGTCGGCTACAGCCATATCTGAAAAATACCGTAGTTGCTAGATGGTATTTGTTCATGATGAAATTAATTAAAAAGATGCATTTAATTCATATTCTTTTAAACTAAAATTAACCTAAACGTTTGACTTGTTTCAGATTGCCAAAATAACAGATTTTATGGGCAAATGGGTCCAAATACATTACGTAATAATGGAGAAGATATAGATGACGGTCATTAATATTAAAACCATTATCATAATTACTTCTAAAACGGCGTATTTGACACATCGAAATTCGAAATTAAAAGCCCTGTTCGAAGTGCAGAAGCAAACGGAAGTTTTATGTTATATTAAATTTTTTGTAAAATAAATAAATAAATAATTTTAACGTTTGTATATACAGTAGAACCTCGATAACTCAAACCTCTATAACTTCAAAAAATAATATGTTCCCTTCCCATCAGAACCCTAAACCTCTATTACTTAAAATACGCAACCTCTATAACTTTAATAAGTAATATCTGTATTGGCCCTCAGTAACTTAAAGAAATGTTTCCACAACCTCTATAACATAAAATTGTTTGTCGATGAGTTATTTTGTAAGAGTGTGCAAAACAAAAGGTTTCGGTATTTATTGCTTGCACGTGTTCACTAGTTAAATTGTTTACGTAAACAATACATATGTCACCTACTGTTTGCTTCTTGGAAATTCTTTAAAGCTTTGCGGCAGTTAGCCTTAAGGCAACGGCTTACTTGGATCATAAGTTTTTGATCATTGTTCTGGAAACATCGCTTTATCTACTGTGTGATAAAACTGGCTTAAAATGAGTTCAAAAAGAAAACTAACAACACTCACATACGCTGAAAAATTAAAAGCTATAGAAGCAGTGAAAAATGGATTGAAAAGGAAAGAAGTTGCGGCTCAGTTTGGGATACATGAGAGTACATTATCAATCATCATTAAAAAAGAAGCTGAAATACATCTGCTCCGATAAATACGTCTCACTCCAGCGTTTAATTCGGTATTGAACGAGGGTGACAATTGACACACTGTATTTGCCATATAAAGGCATGACGCCAATTTCTTTCCGAACTTCATGTAAGAAAGTTAAACTTCTATTGAATTGCAGTTTATCTGTGGGTGGACAGTCCTGTTACCTCGCCCCGACGTGCGATAAAACTAGCAACGCGTACGGCACCAGACCGTATGCCTTCGCGCTCGCTCGGCGCTGCACGTGGTCCCGCGGTGAACTTCACGACGGTGGCGCAAGCGGAAGGGTCGGTGCGCCCCGAGATCGAATTTGAACCGAATAGGCCAGACTTCAAGGTCTCCATTGTTTATAATTATAGAGAGGCGAGCTGTTACTTCACAATCCCACCGATTATCACATACGCTTGCCCTGTTTTCGCGTTTATGCCGAAACCAAACTTTAAACCATTGCAAGCTTGGCAAAACAAACTGCTACGTAGATTAGTTAGTGCCGAAGGATTCGTTCGTAACAGAGATATGTATAGAGATCTAGATATCCCCTCGATAGAGTCCTATATGAAATATCTCGCGACGAGATATTTCGATAACGCCGCGAATTATCCCAACACGTTAGTGGTAAACCGCTTAATACTCACCGACCCCGATTGATTTTCCAAACCAAGCGTGCTCGCACCCACGCCCGCGGATCCACCGCTCCCTCCGCAAGGGACAGGCGGTGAACTTCGCTCCCGCACATCCGCACCCCTCTCCTGCGGCAACTCAAGCCTAGATCCGATCTATCGGCATAGAACCCTTGAGCCAAGCAGCCGCGCGCGCGATGCAATGATACTGCATTCACTAGCTACCACCATACAGTCTCTGCATCCCTACACACACATGCACACCACTCAGGTACCACAGGTTATGGTTTTTTTTCTTTTTTTTTGGCTAGTTAGTTTAGACAAAATTGCCAAGCCACCATACCACCATCTGTATATACAGATGTTCCTTCCTTCCTACCAGAAAGCAAGAACATGTATATATGTATAGTTAGTTAGCTCGAAATTCAATTGATGGGGATTTAGTCAGATCGAGACTTTTTCGCATGGTCGGCAATAGACCAAGTTCGGCCACTTTGGCACCCTTGGAGCTTATTGCCTAGCTTTCGTCCCTTCCGCGCTCGCTTCCAAGCCCGGTGAAACTGTAAAATCCGTCTGAGGCTCAGGGCTCTTATAGCAAACAGTGTATGTAGTAAGTTGGAAGAAAAATTATATCACGAACAGTCGGTCTCGTAAAACACGCGCACATTCCCCACAGCCCGGCGAATACGGCGACAACGTGGCTGAGTATGGGGGCGATGACCTTGGTCTGCCAGCGCGCACCGCCCCTGCGCCCTCCGCTCTAACACGCGCCCGCACGCTCGCATCGCCGCCCCGCGCCCCTGTTGAGATAGCGGCGCGAGTATCCCCCGCAGTGCAAGCGGCGGCGGTTGTGCCGTGCGGCTCCGTGCGTGTACTGTTGGCGCCAGTGGTGTTGCTGCCTGTCCTGCGACCTTAGTAACTATGTATATCAAATATACAGTTGAACATTCGTGATCGTTTTAATATTCTAATGTAGTGTTGTCGTATCTCTGTCTGTCTGTTAAAGTTAGGATTGGATTTCGGTTTCGGTCATGGTTTAGGTTAGGTTTCCCTTTTTTTTTTGTTTTTTTTTTTACCGAAAACTTCCTTAGCACCCTTGTGATTTGAAACTCGATGAAACGACTTTCAACTTCATCTTTATTTTTCCTATCTGCCATCTCTCCTCCGACATTCTTCTATGTATGTCCCTAAATATTGAGTTTTGTTAAGTAAGTCGAACGAAAACGCGCACCCGAACTGCTATGCCCATGCGCTGGCGTACTGGTCAGTGATATGTAAAACTAATTTTCTAAAAAATCAATGCGACTTAGTACATCTAAATAAAAAAAAAGTCGGCGTTACTATATGCCTATCTCTTATACATAAGCCACAATACGTTTTTATTCTTATTATAATTGATATTGAGCATTATTATTAGGCAAGGCATTATTAATCTTTACAAACGAAAGTTACTGCAGCATCAAGATAATTTTATGTAGATAAGCTCTACTACAGTATGTTATTTGAACGAATAGTTTGGGAGATAATATAAAATTAAAATAAGTCAGCACTAGGCTCGGGTCTATGTGTATATGTGGGACGAGGCAAAGATCTCCAAGACTAGCATGGCTAAGAGAGGAACGGCACGTGGTATGTGCCGTTCTAGAAGCTCAGGACGCCCTGTTGATGGAGGAAAAGGACCGTCGGAGCCCTTTTTGAAGGAACTGGGTGTTGGCGTTGTCCTTGACAACGATGAAGAGGTGGTTTTCTGGTGCCAAACAGGTGGCAGGAGGGCGTGTCGTGGTAGAGAACCTGGACGCAGACGCCCTGAGGGCCCTCACCAGTGGTGGGGTGTCGAACATTGTGGTGTGCCGCACCTCAGGGAATTTGATTATTGTATTGTAACCTTAATGTATTATCATGATCCTGAGCTGTAGACCCCATTATCAAGATATCGTCAGCCCACACCATTACATTTGGTATAGTGGCAAAGTGTGTCTCAAGGACATCTTGAAAAAGTTCAGGTGCATTCATTAGACCATAAGGTAATACACAGTATCTATATACACCAAAAGGTGTTGCAAAACAGCAATTCCAAGACGCCTCATCAGTCAGACTTAGATTATGAAATCCTTCAGATAAATCTAAAACTGAAAAATATTTCTTTCCTTTTAACCTACAAGCAAGCTCATCTAAAGTTGGTAAAATTTTGGGTTTTTTTACAATATATTTATTAAGGTCAGAGGGATCTAAACACAGTCTAATTTTGTTTACACAAGCCTGCGCAATAATATTGTCAACTTGCAAAATTGCATTACGTTTTACAAGTCGGTCAAGTTCACATTTCAAGGACTCAAATAGAGCATTAGGAAGCCTGGGTGATGGATGACAAGTCTGCTCAGGAATATCTCTAGTAGGTATATCAAACAAACCAGGCATTTTACCTGTACCCTGAAACACTGCAATATTTTCATTTACAAATTTTTGTTTTTCACCATCACTGACATTTTCCTCAGGCTTCATCATATAAACTCTTTTCACCAAGTTTAACGCTACACAATCTGGAAGACCAAGTAACATTGAGTTAGAATTTACAATTACAAAATTTTCATAACATGAGTTATCTTTAAATTTACACAATAAATTTATCATTCCTAACGGTTTTGTTTTGTTACCATCAAAGGATTGTAATTTAACATTGGTGTCTAACACTTTTAAATTTAAATTATTATTAATTTGTTGAAATATTGATAATGGCATAACACTTATGTCTGCACCAGTGTCTAATTTATACTTTATCAACTTATTTTCAATATTTATATTTTCATACCAATCATTGCAGTTTATATTATCAAATTTAGCCATCCCGCAGAACAACTCTTCACCACTGCTGCTATCACCAGGTTGCTCATCAAATTTTACTTCTTTTAATTTCTTGTCATGTTGAGTTTGCCTTCTACAACTGACTGCGAAGTGATTAAGTATTCCACACTTAGAACAACGCTTCCCGAACGCTGGACATTGTCTCGGACCATGTTGTTTCTGACATCTCTTACATAAAAATGTATTAACTTTCTTTTTCAACATGTCTACTTCTATTGTGGTGTTGGTATTCATTTCCTGTACTTGTTTTCTACTCTGCTCCGATGTCCTGCAGTAATGAACAGCTATCTCTAAAGTTAAATTCTCAATTCGTAACAGACTTTCTTGAATACTCTTGTCGTACACTCCATGAACAATTTTATCACGAAGAATCTGATTTTCTAAGGACTCCGAAGTCGGAGTGGTATTATACTCACATGTTTTAATAAGTTCTCTGCAATCAGTGAGAAAAATTTCAAATGGCTCACCCTGTCGCTGTTTCCGCTCATTGAATTTAAATCGCTCAAAGCTGTTATTAATATGAGGTGATACGAATAATTTTAACGCGTCAATCACTTTTCCATACTTTTCTTCGTCAGTAACTTTCATCGGCAAGGTCTGTAAAATACGTGCTGCCTCTGGTCCCATCATATTGCGCAACAACGAAAGTTTGATTTTGTCTTCTGCCCCATCCTTTTCCACCGCAATCAAATAATCTTCGAATTGCTGTAGCCAAAACTTAAACTCACTAGCTACGTTTTCACTTTCCAAATTTAGATTAGGAGGCAGTTTTACTGACGCCATTATGAAAACATGAAATGTCGTCGCTACTCGCTGGCCTCGAACACCGTACTATAATCCAACACTTACTTGTGGATTCCAAACAGTAATACGAAGAATTATTGTTTCTTATTACTGTTCAGCTCAAAATCATGAACGACTGCGCCATGTTTTAAAATTAATCATGAAATAAAAATATTTTATTCAACTCAATTCACTCTTATATTTCAACCACAGTACATCATCAATCACAATAGATAAAACTACAATACCATAGACTATATAAAGTAATAACACAACAGGGGCCACGTGCCCCTCTACTGTCGACTGCAGCGGTCTCTGTCACCGTCAGGTCTGTCAGACCTGCACTGCGCCGTATAAGCAGGGGCGGGTAAGTCAGCGGGGCACCGAGTGGGCAGTAAGGCCTGCACGGCGCCTCCGTCCAAAAAGGGGGGAAAAGTAGGGAAGGGCAAGAGGGGTAAAACCCCCTCGAAATCCTCTGCCGCGTCGACTGCCGCTAAGGCGTCGACTTCGGTCTCTGAGGTGAGCATGGACCCTGCCATTTATAATGGCTCTCCGTGTTCTCCAGGGGAATTGAAACCACTGTGCCAGAGCTCAGGACTTGATGTCCCAGAGCATGGCGCAGTGGTCGATAGGGGTCGCTGTGATGGCGGAGCCATACTTTGTCCCACCTAGCAATTGCTGGGTCGGTGACAGGTATGGTTGCGTAGCCATCATATCTCGGCCAGCTGAAAGAAAGAAAGAAAGAAACATTTATTCATAATGACAAGACACATCAATACACAATACATACAGATATTGTAAAGAAAAACAGAAAACGGTACATAAAAGAAAAACTAAATTCTACATACATATAAAAAGCAAAACAAACAAATACATTAACAACAATATTGACTGCAACAATACTATATATAGTCTAGCAGCGTGCCCAGTCATTACGAAAAGGCGTCCAGCTCAGCATAAATGCTGAAGTGCCACAAGGCACTCAGCGCTGATTTTCAGCTGGAACCCCAGAGCAAGTCACGGTGCGCCCAAAATTAGATTAAATAAAATATCCTAAATTAAACAAATAAATAACAATAATAATTCAATACTACTTAAGGCTCAATATGTATTAGATATTAAATATAAAATAAAATAAAGTAAAGAGGGCATGGCATATATAAACAAAGAAATGTAATATACCTGTGTGCATAATAATATACAAATCAATATATGATTTACACTGTATATAAAGACGGCTATTTATAATAGAAAAAAGCACAAAAAATAAATAATTCTTAACTGAAAATATTCTATAAACACTGTGCCGTTAACAACATGTTTTTAAAATGAATTCTAAACATATTTATAGTTTTAAATTCGCGCATTGGAGGGGGCAGGTCATTCCAGCATCGGGTAGCAGCGAACCTAAAACTACCTCGGAAGGAAGTGGTAGCATGCCGATGAGTGCATAACATGTGCTTAGAAGCTCTGGTGCCATAACGGTTCTGATCCCGCGACCAAACAAGTTTTTCATAGAGATCAGCGTATATATGGAATTTACAGTGCTTGATATTTTTAATGATGTCAGAGCTGTATAAAATGAACAACAAAGGCCCTAAAATTGATCCCTGTGGTACACCTCTCTCTACCGGCATAAGAAAAGATGAAAGCTTATCCCTACTTCCACCCCCTATTTCCACATACTGGAACCTATCAGTGAGGAAACTATGAAACCACTGAATAGTAGCCATATCAAAACCAAAATATTTTAATTTAGATAATAGCAGGGTTATATTAATATCGTATCAAAAGCACGCGAGAAATCTAACAAGGTCAACAAGGTACCCATACCTTGATCTTGAGCTGATAGTATATTATCTACCACATCTAGTAGAGCTGTAGTTGTACTTCTTTTTTTCCGAAACCCTGATTGAAATTTAGGAAGAATGTTACACTTTTCCACATAAGCTATTAATTGAAGTGATACTGCTTTTTCCAATATTTTCGAAATACACGGAAGTATACTAATCGGCCTAAGGTCTTGAACGCCAGTAGAGTTGCTTTTTTTCGGAATAGGCTTTATAACTGCTATTTTCCTCAGGTTAGGAACAATAGATGAAGCTATTGATGCATTTATTATAGTAGTGATGGCTTTAATAGTAAAAGGAAGAGTTGCTGTAATCATTTTTAAATCAATGCGGTCAGAGCCTACTGCATTTGACTTTAATGCACGGATTGTATGCGTAACTGTATTTTCGCTTATAGGATGTAAGGAAAACGTATCAGTACCATGCCTGCTAGACTCAAAGTAATCACGATACGAAGTTTCCACAGTAGTACTACCTGGTACAGTCAAGAAAAATGTATTAATACTGTTAGGATCACTGCAACAGTCAATAATATCCGTGTTATTGGAACGAGGCTGGATGGCAACTTTTAATTTTTTCCAAAGAAGTTTAGGGTTTTTTTTATTTATATTTATGTAGTTCTCAAAAAAGGCATTTTTTCAGAGCGGATAGCGTTAATGACAACTGATTTCATCTCCTTGTAAAAAAAATTATGTGATTCACTTTTACTAATTTTGTATCTATTGTAACTATTATTGCGTAATTTAATCATTAATTTAACAGTTTCTGTAAGCCAGGGATAGGAACCTTCTTTAATAAGGATATTTCTCTCTGGTGCGTGCGTATCAAAAATTCTCAACACGTGGGAATTAAAAGTGGTCACCATAACATTGACATTCGTTAATGCTTTAGACCAATTTGTACGTTCGAGATCACTATCAAATTCATTCCAGTTTATCGCATTGAATGATGTCAATTTTATAAAAAAGGGAACCATCTTTTCCTTTTTGATATTTATTTCAAAGCTGATTAAAGCATGGCTTCAAAGATCAGGTATATGCGTCACTTGAATATTACGTGCGTGCGTGTCCGTGCACACTAAATCGATAAGAGTTTGGCTATTCTAGAGTACATGCGTGGGATTCGTTACAAGTTGTGTCAAATTAGTGTAACGTAAAAAATCATTAAATAATTTTACTTTAGTGTCCACAGAATTTAATAGATTAATATTAAAATCACCTAATAGTACTATAAAATCATACTGAGAGAATGCTGAAATAGACTCTGTAAGTGCATCCAGAAAATTGTCTACATTTAACCAAGGCGGTCTGTATGCTGTGCCCACAATCAGTTTTTTAGAATTAATGTTAACTGTTAACCACATCTGTTCAACCGAAGGAGAGAGAGGATGTTCACGAGGCTTAGCAGTCACATCGCGCCTAATGTAAAAACCCAACTCCGCCCCCCCGGCCGCCACAAACTGTATTAGGTCGCGGAAGGTGTCTCAAACGATACCCAGGCACCACTGGGGCACGACCTTCTTCACCATTACGGAGCCACGTCTCATTTATAGCCATGATATCAACCGATAAGTCACTCATTGCTAATATAAACTCTTCATGCCGCGTACCCAAAGAGCCTGCATTAAAAATACCAAATTTAATATACTTAGAAATCATTAATATTGCTTAAAAAAATGCATTGCATTATACGACAGAAAATGCAGTAATATATAATCAATACTATAATATATAATAAATATATATAATAAGATAAATACATTATTAAACATTAAACCCCCACATACAACGTTCCACAATTTTAAAAATAGCAGTTCAACGTACAAAGTTGGATACAAAACATTAATCAATAATGATGTAATGTAGAGTATTAAACATAATAATAATATTAAATCACAATAATGTATACATATAAAATAATAAAGGTGTTTGCTATCAGACATCAAGTATGTAAGCGTAAAGAGCGCATAAAAACAATTAAGATACATAAAACAACATATACTAATGCAATATTTAACAAAGATACACTGTAAACTAATACATAGTCTCAAACGGAACTGGTCCCAAAAACCCGTCTCAAGTCATCTTCGGAACGGAAGTGGTAGGCCGCTTTACCGTCCGACTGACGTGCATAGATTCTGCCACGCCTCGTCCAAGAGAACCGCCAATGGAGCCGGCGGCATTCCTCACGAACACGGAGGAATAGCTGGCGATTAGCGCGTGTAAGTCTTTCATTAAGAAAGATACGCGAAGGTCCAGCACCAGTAGAGACGCACCCGGCGTCGTCCGCAGTCACCGTGCGGCGCACGCGCGCGGCCTGCAACAGATCATCTCGCAAGCGACGACGCGTCAAGCGCACCACTACACGCCGTGCCCGCTGAGTTTCACCTCCGCTCCCCGCACCCGTCGCGATGCCCACGCGTTCCGCGAAGACGACGTCGTTCTCCTCCAATCGTACGCCAAGCTTGCAGGCGAGCACAGTTACTGCATGAACAACGCTATCCCCCTTCTCCTCAGGAAGATGACCAATTTCAAGGTCAGATGAAAGGGCCTCCTGATCCCGTGAAACGCTCACGTTTAAAAAAAAAAGAAAAGGTTAGGTTGGGGTGGGGGTCCCCCCCGATGGGTTCCCGCCTTGTCGTGGCGGGGGGGCTTAGTAATCGTGGCGTGACGAACCACGGTGAAGCGAAGAGGAACCTACAGGAGAGGCTGCTCGTCTAGGCTGAGTTGGCCAGCCGATGACGAGCGGCCGCAACGGCGAGCTGCTTCGGCGGCAGTAGGTTGCGGCGGTGTATGGGCGCCACCGCAACTGAGGCGAGCCGCGGTGTCGTATGGGAGGCACCGCGGCTGAAGGCGGGAGGCCGCGGTGGGAGAGGTGTGTCGGTGTCACGTTGCCGCTCACCCTACCATCCGCGGCCTCAACGGGGCCGCCACCGTTAGATGGCGAAAGCGGTGGGGTCGCAGGGGAAGAGGAGTGTCGGTGTTTCGTTGCCGCTTTCCCTATCCCCTGCGACCGAAACGAGGAATAAAACCTCGTCCTGCCACTGCTGGATCAGCGATGCGGGACATACCACCAGCGTACCACCCCGGGCCATTTTGTGCCCTTGCACTGTAATGCCATAACCACGTAATCTTTTCTCCCTGTCTGCCCATTGGATAGTACCCCCACCCCAACCTTTTTCTTTTTTTTAGTTGGGGAAAACCCATCATGGGTACCCGCCCGCCGCGGAGGACAGCAGACGGGTTATGTATGACTGCACACACTAAAAACCCCAACGTCGCCTCCGGAGCGCTTGGCGTCGGGGGCACAGGAAGACCCTAGGGCATAACTTCTGTGCACCCTGACAAGCGCTGCCCCCCCGCAGAGAGACCCTCCCCACTGGGCGCCCATCACCCAACCTCGCCCGGTGACTTTTTAGAGAGGTTGTCTTCCTCTCAATTTTTTAAGGAGGTTTTGTTCCTCCTCAATTTTTTAGCGAGGTTTTATTCCTCGTTTCGGTCGCAGGGGATAGGGAAAGCGGCAACGAAACACCGACACTCCTCTTCCCCTGCGACCCCACCGCTTTCGCCATCTAACGGTGGCGGCCCCGTTGAGGCCGCGGATGGTAGGGTGAGCGGCAACGTGACACCGACACACCTCTCCCGCCGCGGCCTCCCGCCTTCAGCCGCCGTGCCTCCCATACGACACCGCGACTCGCCTCAGTTGCGGTGGCGCCCATACACCACCGCAACCTACTGCCGCTGAAGCAGCTCGCCGTTGCGGCCGCTCGTCACCGGCTGGCCAACTCAGCCTAGACGAGCAGCCTCTCCTGTAGGTTCCTCTTCGCGTCACCGTGGTTCGTCATGCCACGGTTACTAAGCCCCTCCGCTACGACCAGGCGGGAACCCATCGGGGGGGACCCCCACCCCAACCTAACCTTTCAGGAACCTCCTCGTGGTGCACCCCGGGCAACGTCGACCAGTCTGGTCGGCGGCCGATACCTGACACGCTCCTCCTGATACCCCTCTGCTTCTCAGAGGGGACTGTGGATGAGCGCCGGCTGGAGAGCCTTTGAAACTCCTGGGTGTGGCATGTGCTCGGCGCACCCAGTACCGGGCTGGGGCCGATGAGGGCTCAGTTTGAGCCCCAAGGGCCCAGTTCCGGACAGTGGCTGGCGGGATCGGTTGTTTCATACCGGTCCCGGCAGGCGTACCGCAAACTGGAGGGAAGGAAGAAAAGACAATGGATAAGGCAAAGTTGAATAAGAAAATACCCCAGGAGGGTACCAGCTCTGCTGGAGAATCCCTCCCCGAGCCTAGCTCGGGCTGCCCCACGTTTTCTGGAGGGGGCACAATTTTGCGTGATTCTGTTAAAAATACGACGAAAATGGCTAGCGAACGGACTTTAGACACCGAGAAAAACACGATGACTTTGGCTTCTCATACACGGTCAACGACCATGCCTGAGGTGAGGATCACGAGGGACCGCTTATCAATAAGACACTGGTCTGAAGGACTCAGTAGCACAGTGCCGGCTCCTGTTGCTGGTAAGCGGGCCCGGATAAGGGCCAGGATAAGGCGGGGGCGGACGAAGCTGATGCATTCCATATAATTGTGAAGGATGATATACCAATAGCACAAAGACCACGACGACTAGCCTTAAAAGAGCAGGATGAAGTAAAAAAAAAATTCAACAATGGTTGAAGACGATATTGTTCGCGTTAGTTGTTCGGAGTATGCCAGTCCGTTAGTATTGGTTAGGAAGAAAGATGCAAGCTTAAGGGTATGTATTGACTATCGTTTGCTTAATAGGAAAATAGTTAAAGATGAGTATCCATTACCACTTATAGAAGACCACATTGATAAGTTGTCAGAACCAAAACTATTTAGTGCTCTTGATTTAAAAAATAGTTATTTTCATTTAAAAGTTGCAGAAGACAGTATTAAATACACATCATTTGTAACTCCGACTGGGCAATATGAATTTCACAGAGCACCTTTTGGGTTAGCACGTGTCCTAAAGTTTTTACTCGTTTCATATTAATTATATTTAGAGATCTTATCGCTAAAGGTTATATTGTTATATTTATTGATGATTTATTAATTCCGGCAGTAGACGAAGAATAAGCCTTTGAAAGACTCAAGCAAGTGTTAGACTTAGCATCTCAGCATGGTTTAGAAATTAATTGGAATAAGACGCAGTTGTTAGTTGAGAAGGTTGAATATCTAGGATATGTGATTGAAAACGGGACGTTGAAACCATCACCGGGTAAGACTGATTCGGTGGCCAAGTTCCCAATGCCAAGAAATGTTAAACACCAACGACTGGAGTACCACGAGGAAATGGGCAAGTGGAAAGAGTACACCGAACTCTTATTTCTGAACTCACCAAGCTGTGTATAGAGATGCCATCACTATGGTATCGACATGTGAGCAGATTACAGAGAGCATTAAATATTACTTATCATAGAAGCATTAATACCACACCATATCAATTGCTTATAGGTACTAAGATGAGACTAAAAGAAGATAATGATATTTATCAGTTGCTATTAGAGGAGGATATGGGTTTTTTTATGCTAGAAAGAGAACAGGCTAGGGTTGAGGCGAAACAGGCTATACTTAAACTTAAAGAAGAAAATAAGAAGAGTTTCAATAAAAATAGAAAGAAAAGTAGAATTTATAATGAAGGTGATATTTTTGCTATCAAAAGGACGCAGTATGGAATAGGCTTAAAGATAAAACCAAAATACTTTGGACCATACAAAGTACTGAAGTCTAATGGTGTGGACAGATAAGAAGTAGAGAAATTGGACCTTTCTGCTGAAGGACCTAGACATACTTCCACGTCTACTGATTTCATGAAGCCATGGCCTTGTGAAAATATTAATTAAGCTATGATTGCTTTTATATTTTACTAAAAGTTCTTAGTAAAGATTAAAATAAAAATAACATAGAGTTCAAGAAGTTTATTTCCATAATAAGTTAGTAATGAAGAAAGATTGTTTGGTGTTTGTTACATTGTAGGTAGGTTAGTTCGCTATGTAGTTATTCAGTAGATAGTAATTATCAGTAGATTAGTTTAGAAGTCGCGGTAGCTACTTTAACTTATGTCGCTCTAAACATTTTCTGGAACAACAACAACCTGAACCTTTTGTAATTTACTGTTTATTTGATTTTTTAATTATTATTTTATTTTGAAGGCTGTGTTTAATTTATACAGGTTGTTTATTCAGTGTGTTTAATCTTTTTATGTTGTATTTTTCTTAGGTTTTGTTTATTTTTAGAGTCAGGATGTCTGAGGGCAGACTGATAGCAGGACGGCCGAGTGTAGGATGGATGATAGAAATGACCTTTGCATGTAAAAGTTAGGATATCTATGGTGTGTTTTATAGTTTATTGTAGAGTAAATGACAGTGTGAAAGAGATGACGATATGAACGAGCCAAGAGTATGAGTGAGTAAGATGAGATTATGAGGTAGGAAAGAGGAAGAGGGACGACGGGGGGTGTGTGACGACGATAGAAGTGCGCAGACGTGTTTTTTGGTGAAGATTTTTATATATGGAAATAATTGCTTTTAAAGAAGTAAATCGTTATAATACCCTAAATAATATTTTAATACACACACAATCCCACATATATTTTAATTTTATTTATTAATTTTATGTTGTTCGATATTTTAATTGTATCTAGTTGCTTAGGAGTTTGTGATTCTAAATCTGTTTGAATTATCCATCTATCTATTATATTTAATGAGTTATTGTATTTTTAATGAAATGTACCTTATCGATGAGGAGTAATGGGAGGGCGGGCGGTCTAAAAAATTGATAAAATTGGCCAAATGACCGACTTGCAACTGGAGTATCCCGGGAAGTGGGGTATCCCAGTAACCGGGGCGACGAGACGCGTCTTTTGGTACAGGAGAGGATGTGAGTATATAGATTTTTTTTCGGAAACAAAAAAAATGTCAACATTCCTTAAATAATTAGTATGTTTTATGTTCCAGGTGATCCACGACTGCGGCACCGGCGTCGGCGATGAGCACGTAGGAGAACACCCTATGAGTTACGGAATTTAAAGAAAGAAAATTTGGAAAATGACCATAGAAAATCTCAATAAAAATTTTCTAAGTACTAAAAACGTGTTTTTTTTTTTTGCTTAAATTATAATAAATTATTATTACAGGTATGTATTATTATTACATATGTTTAAGGAGGAGCGGGAGATGAACAATCTGATTTATCACACGATCGTGTTGTCAAGAATTTCGAGTCGTCAGATTGTCGCTTAGGTTAGGTTAGGTTTTTTTTTATTTTTTGTAGTCCCTTAACGACCACCCCTGACATAATCAGGGAACTTGTGTGTCTTCTAAATAATAATTATACACACCCACCCTACAGCGAGGGGTCACCCCAATAACCCCAGGCTATATTGTTTACAATTTTAAGATCTAATCTTAAAAACTAGTAAAGCTAACCTTCTCTTTTCTATTTTTTATTCTTACTCTAGTTACATTATTTGGTTCTTAGGTCTACGAAAGCTATCATTCTCTTTTCTATTTTTTATTCTTACTCTAGTTACTTTATTTGGTTCTTAGGTCTACGAAAGCTATCATTCTCTTTTCTATTTTTTATTCTTACTCTAGTTACATTATTTGGTTCTTAGGTCTACGAAAGCTATCATTCTCTTTTCTATTTTTATTCTTACTCTAGTTACATTATTTGGTTCTTAGGTCTACGAAAGCTATCCTACTCTTTTTCGGCTTACTCTAAACTTGTTCTTAATTTAGCATGTCACAAAAGTGCGTTCAATGTATATATAATCTAACACATTTACATGTTACAACTCTGAGCTATGGTCACACGACAGGTCGGAATTTAAAATGTCAAATTTGATAAAATAATTTAAAATCTAATAAAAGTGTTGTCAAAATTTAAATACATTCATAATAAAACTAGTTACAGTCTAATAAAACATGTGTATAAATTTTTCCGTTACAAGCTAATTTTTTGGAAACTTATTAGCCACTAAACTATTGAATCTACATGTCTAATAAAATTGAGATCAGTTGAAATTTAGGTTTGTTGTAACAGTAGTTAGAGTTGTTTTATTTTTTGTGCTATGTCTTGTGTCTATTTGTTCCGTTGCCCAGCTCTTTTTGCAACGTCTTCTATAAAATCTAAGAAGGCTGCCACGAGCTGGGGCTTTAGCGCTGGCCACCACGCGTTGTTGAACGCTCTCTCTATGTCCAGTGACACCAGGACGACGATCTCCTTAGCAACCATCCTCGTCCTGATGTGAGTCACCAGATCATAGAGAGAGTCCTCGGCACCACGCTGTGGCATAAACCCATATTGCCGCACGCTGAGATTATGCAGTAGATGCCAGTGCAAGCGTCGGGCCAGGAGCTTTTCCAGAACCTTCCCCAGCACAAACAACGATCGGGCGGTAAGACTTTGGTTTTGTATAGTCCTCCCTGCCCGGCTTCCGGAGTATACATCCGCGGTCTTCCACGGGAAGTGTTGCAATTACAGGCATTTGTTAGCAATTGCCTGGAATAACTCCACACCCCCCCCTTTGATCGCGTGTGCACATATTCAGCGGTGAATCCATCACCTCCGGGGGCTTTCCGCGGGTTGAACTTTGAGCAAACCCGCGTTACTTCCTCTCCGGAGAATGGTGGATCCGCCTCTGATAGACTCCAGATCTCGTCAGGGTGGATCCCCTCCGTCTCCGCCCTCACTATATGCTGAACCTCTGTTTCGCCGTCCACAGAGTCCGGGGGGAAGAGCGTCGATGCGAGGAGGTCCGCGGACCCCTGCGGGTCTAAGGTACTCCCACTAGGGTCCGTTAACAGAACCTCCTCCCTCCTACGCTCAGTTCTCCTGAGGACTCTGTAGATGCCGTCCCAGAGGCTCTCCCGCTCCTGTACCGAGCAAAATTCCTTCCAACTTCTGGTCTGGGCATCCGCTACCTTCCTCTTAAAGTCCTCGAGGGCATCAAGGTAATCGGAAACGACATAAGGCCTGCGAGTCGGGGCGGCGCAACGGATTCCTCCTCTTCCTCCGCGCAACCTCCCGTTTGAGGCAGTCTAAATCCTGTGACCACCAGGGAGGGCGAGCCACCCCTTTTGGCCCACCTGCCTTGGGGAAAACCTCCTTAATGCAGGTGAGGTATTCAGACACGACTGTCTCCAAACCCTCAATGTCGGATATATCCTCCACCATGCAGACAGTCAAGCTCCTGTCGGACAGTTTCTCCTGGAAGACTGATGTGAACTCCGACCACACAACCTTCCTTGTGTTATAGATACGAGTGGTAACCGGCCTTTGATTTAGCAGAGGCGGGTCCACCTGTATCGAGAAGGTTATTGCGTTGTGGTCAGAAGATGTTAAGGTTCTCATCAACCTTCCAGTCATCGATCCTGCCGATTAGGGAGGAGCTGCAGACGGTGACGTCTACAAGGCTTGTACACAAGCTGCCCCCCCTGACTACCTGAAAAGTGGGCTTTTCTCCGACATTGAGAATATGCAGACCCGCCGCGTCCAGAAAGGAGCAGTAGGCCTCCCCTCGGTGGTCACAAGTGCGACTACCCCACCACAAACTCTTGGCGTTTATGTCGCCACCGATCACCAGGTTATGCACTGCTAGCTTGTTGCAGATTTCCTCGAATCTTATGATCTATGGCTCTATTGTATTACCTTCAAATTCGGTACTTGCCGCAGCAGCCCTGTCGTTCCGGTATACGGTTCTTGGACAAGAGCTACTGCAGCACCCCCACGGGATCCCCAGCACTGCAGCTCCGCCGTAGCCAGCTTAGACCGCTGCAGATTGGCTTGCACCATCGCTATCCGGGGTCGCTCTGTTACCCGCTCAGCGGCTTCTGCGATGTTATGCGTTGAGGTGCCCTTAACAATAGGCCACCCATGATCTAGCTATTGAATTCCAATTTTGGCGTTCTGGACAACTGTCATCGAAAGCCGTATGGTAGGTTTCTGCCTTTGGTCGTTTCACCCTGCAGCAATTTATGCAGATCGTGTGCACTCCCTCCGCCCTTCTCGGACACTCACCTCTGCGATGTACTTTAGTGCAGTGCATGCACGAATCCTCGGAGTCCGGGCATGACTTCCTACTATGCCCGTACCCCAGGCAACGTGCACTGCACCGGAGGTGTTTGGTCTGTTATAGGGCGGTACAGGAGTCCTACGTGCACCTTTCCTGCATCGATAAAACGTTGCCACAGTTTCGGTGCGAATTGTAGGTTTTAGGTTAGGTTAGGTTATGTTAGGTTGGTTTTTTTTTTTTTTTTTTTTGGGGTGCGATGTCAGGAACCTCCTCGTGGTGCACCCCGGGCAACGTCGACCACTCTGGTCGGCGGCCGATACCTGACACGCTCCTCCTGGTACCCCTCTGCTTCTCAGAGGGGACTGTGGAGGAGCGGCGGCTGGAGAGCCTTAAAACTCCTGGGTGTGGCATGTGCGCGGCGCACCCAGTACCGGGCTGGGGCCGATGAGGGCTCATCTTGAACCCCAAGGGCCCAGTTCCGGACAGCGGCTGGCGGGATCGGTTGTTTCATACCGGTCCCGGCAGGCGTACCGCAAACCGATGGTTTACAGAAGTACAACATGGAGAAGGCAAAACTAAATAGTAGACTACCCCAGGAGGGTACCCTTACGGGAGAATCCCTCCCCGAGCATAGCTCGGGCTGCCCCACGTTTTCTGGGGGGGGCAAAGTTTTGCAAGATTCAGATATTAAAACGACGACCTTGGCGAGTAACCTTGGCGACTGATGATAGAAATGTAAAAACGACGACCCTGGCTTCCGAAACACTGAAGATGGCATTGCCGTCTGTAATGTTAGAGAGGAACAGCTTGTTGGACCGCTTTGCAATTAAGCATTGGCCTGACGGCTCTGGTAGCTCAGAGTCGGTGGCTGCGAGTGAAAGGAAGCGGTCACATGGTGTAGATGTAGCTGGTGCAAACGTGGGAGATGCCACTCCGAGCAAAGTAACCACTGCCCGGAGGGGCAAAGCCCGGGACCCTGGAACCGCTGGTGGGTTGTCGCGTGCCGCAGTTGTTGGGGAGGCAGGCGGGCCCAAGGCCTGCCCTGTTGCTGAACCGACCATCAGTGATGAGATGCCTGCTGTTGCGGACCCAGGGGTTCTAGACGGTATAGAGTTCCTTGACCCAGCGAGGTTGAGGGCTCTCGCCAAAGAGAAAGTGGATGTGATCCTCGAGGTTGCCAAAACATCTGGCAACCTCAAAGGCACATACATCAAAGCGTTGAAGGAGGCGGCCTGGACGCTCCAAGAGGTTTCCAACACCGCCCTCACGCGCACGGTGGCGCAGGAGACCCTCGTCCTCCGGCGCGAGACGGGGAGGCTACGCCGAGAGGTCGAAGACCTCAAGGCGGAGCTCGCCTCACTTCGTAGTCGGGTCGAGGTTCCACCTGCGCAATCGTTGCCGCTGGAGCGGCCAGAGTGCCTTAATCTGGGGCAGGATTCTCTGCCACAGGCGTTGACGGATGCCTTGGGCGTATATATGGCGAACATGGAGCGGTCTCTGAGGGTTTCTCTGGGGGAGGTTATAACCGCCCGCATTGAGGCCCTAGACGACCGCCTCCTCCCTGCCAAGGTGGTTCGCCCCCCTTTGGCATCAGACAAGAGGACTGTACGGGATCAAACAGCGCCTAAGCCCACAAGGCCCAAGACTGTGCGACCTAAATCTGCCGCACCCATTTCTGCGCCTGTTAAGATCGCAGAAACATCTGAGCGACCCCTGGGGATGGAGTGGGTTCCACTTCCGGGACCATCTTCTACCCCTGCTCCGGATTCTGATGTGCCTGGCACAGAAGGGTGGTCCACCGTGACCCGTCGCCGCAAGAAACGCACAAAGGCGCCAGCGGCCACTGCTGTACCGGCTCCTGCTTCTCTTGGAAGAGCGCCTCGGGCCAAACCCAAGAGGAAGCTTCCCTCGACGCCCCGATCGGCTGCGGTGATTATTACACTGCGGCCTGAGGCGGTGGAGAGGGGAGTGACCTATAAGGCGGCCCTGATGGGGGTGAACCGGGACGCGCTCGCGGAGCTGGGCATCGACAACCTGTCGCTTCGTCCCGCGGCCACGGGATCTAGGATCATTGAGATCCCTGGCACCCGTGGTCCGGAGCAGGCTGGCGGGTTAGCTCAAAAGCTCAGCGAGGCACTGGTGGACGTGGCCACTGTGGTCATCCCGGTTAAGAGGGCTAACATCAGAGTTGTCGGACTGGACGAAACTGTGTCTGAGGCCGAAGTCATTGCTGCGGCGGCGGCAAAAGGCGGCTGTGAGCCATCCCTTATTAGGGCGGGCGACATACGCCCCTACGGGAGGGGCAGTGGAGCGATCCACTTATCACTCCCGGTCGTCGCCGCCAGGGCGTTGGTAAAAGCAGGGCGTCTCCTTGTAGGTTGGAGTTCGGCACGCGTCCGCCTACTGAACAAAGGACCAATGAGGTGCTTCAGGTGCCTGGACGTGGGCCATACTCGGCCTGTCTGCCAGTCGGCAGTAGACAGGGGAGCTCTCTGCTTCAGGTGCGGGCTGCCTGGCCACAAGGCACTACAGTGCGCAGCTGTAAAGCTGCACTGTGCTTTGTGTGCCGATGCCGAAAGACCGGCAGACCACCACATGGGGGGCGCCAAATGTAGGCCGCCCCTCAAGAAAGTGAGGGCATCAACAGCGCCTAGATCGTAGGAGTGTTGCGTAGACGTTGGGTGATGGGAGGGGGCGCTTTCTGCCTCATCTTTCCGCCCTAGCTGAATCAAGGGGAGATGGGTCGGGGGGCCCGTCTTCCCATTGCACTGGTTCAGCCGTCTGGGAGACAGTTGGGGTTGTACCAGACTGTCTCTCTTTAGCGCCGGGGCCCGTTGGGGCCGGCCGCCGGGCGACGCGGTGAATGCAACCGCTACCCCGTTTCGCCCACTTTGGCGGCCGATGGTACACCGCTGGGTTTTAGTCAGTAAGAGTCTGACATACCCCTCTTGCTCCCCCGAGCGAGGGGCTGGATCCATGCAGGATTTCCCAGCGTTAAAAAAAAAAAAAAAAAAAAAAGGTTGGTTTTTTTTTAATATACAAGCAAATGGTATACGAGATACTTTAGACTTTTATTTATCTTTATGATGTGTCTAATATATAAGATGGTTATTGTTAGAAGTCAATTGTATTGTCGCTAAATGTTTTTAAAATGCGGGTTTGATCATACTAGTGGTCGCCCAGAGGTCGAAATTCGACCATAATTCATTAAAATTATAAGTTTGAACATTATTAAGATTCTATTGTCAAAGACTATACATTTATAATCACAGATTTCGCCAAGGCTACACTGTTAATTTGCCTATTTTTTTCGAACAAATTACATGAAATATAAAAAAATGATTAAATTAAAGAATACCTTTTTTAATAATTTTTAAGTAATTTATATATGTATATATATATATACATATGCCAAAGAGAGAGATCAGAATAGACTGTCGAAGACACCAGGATTTTCCTAGATATCTTAATTATGGAATCATAGATCTTGTGGGCGTAATCTGAGTTAGGTGCAGGTATTGTAGAGATGTACAGGGTCTGACAATCCAAGTGAGCATGATGTCGGTTTATTTGGGGTCGCCCCTAGTAGCTTCCAATCTCCTCTATATAGCCACCCCATGCCTCGCATGTCTGATGTTATCGCTGCCCGTAGGCGACCTAGTAATTGATCTTGAACATCCTCACGATCCGATAAGCTCCAGCTACAATGATCTTCTCTTCGAGTTCCGACTTAGTAGGTAGCCTAGAACAATCTTAGGATCCATATTAACGGAGACCTTCACAATGCGAGGGCTCGAGCTAGAACCATCCTTCAAGCCCGTCGTTGGCTGCTTATATGGGTACACAGAGCACACCTGTTTCTAGCGCGCGGCATCTCTACTTTTTTCCATTTATTTTATATACGCCGTATTTTGAATTCCTGTCATGATCTGTTATCTCGTTGCTATGAATACTGATTTCTTTTTAAATAGTGACATAGACACGATTTTCTGACTTTATTATGAGTAAGTTTGACATTCAGTAAGACAATAGACAAATAATGTTAATCTATTCTCAATTTGACCATAGACTTTAACAATAAAAAAAAGTGTATATACGTGTGTGTGTGTCAAATACATGGTAGTGTGTGTAATGTTTTTTTTATTGATTTTATGTATTTTTTATGAATAATTTCAACAAAATTTTAGCATTCTGCACTCCTATATATAAACTATAAGTGTGGGAAATTTCATTCCACTCCGTCCGCGCAATTTTCGTAAAAAGGGGTACAAAGTTTTTACTTCACGTATTAATATATAGATTAAGTGTTGTGGTATGATTTTATTATCATTTACAATTATACAAATGAGAGACGTTCGTAGCAGTGTCGTTCAGGAGCGCTTTTGTACACGTCCAGCTCGCACGTAGGCTCGCGGTCTCTGGTGCCACCGTCGTGCGGCGCCGGCGCTGGCGAGCGTCCGAGGCACCGTTAGCTCACCGCACCTCCCCGCGTCCTTCCACACCGGTGACATCATAGCGACGCGGCGGCAGACGTCTAATATTATAAATAATAATGCGCCGCCACAGTGTGAATGAATTCTTTTAAGGTTTTGATAATTTTTTCAATTAATTTAATGTAGGACTCAAGACAACGAATGTTCGAAATTAGAGATTTGATTTCATATTCTGTTATATTGTGGAAGTTGCAAGTCAATTGGTGCTCCATACGCTCTCTTTCGTATCTTGGGCAGTCTTTGATGAGATGTTGTAAGGTTTGAATTGTTCTGTCGTCACATGGGCATTTGTCAGTGTTGGAAATGTTAAATCTGTGGAGGTACCTGGGTACCTGTGGGTGTTAGTACCTGGGTGAGTGCAAATGTGGGCTTTGTGACTTGCCAGAGTATTGTGATGTCATTCACACTGGGCAGCATCTTCCTCGTATGGTGTCCCTGTGCAGCGTTCTGGTAGTAGTCGTAGCTGAGAGCTTCTGTGTCCATATTAACCAGTCTTTTGACGTGGCTAATAGGAAAGTTTCTGTAGTCTGCGCTCTTATGGAGACACGCAGCGTGTTTAGCGGCTTCGTCTGCAGCTTCATTCCCTTGCAGACCTGCGTGCGCTTTTACCCACGCAAATTTGACTTCACCAAAGGGTTAGTGGAGTTGGGGTTAGATAATTCTTTTAATGCGGACATGCTGTCCGAGAATACTGTTGACTGATGGATGTGATTGTTTTTAATCCAGTGGCAAGCTCCTTCGATAGCCAACAGCTCAGCTTGGAATACAGAGCACGAGCGCTGGAGCTTGTATTTTTTGGTGACTATATTCGCGCCGTTCAGAGGGTAAGCGACGAAAGCTGCTCCGACTTAACCATCTTCGAGCTTGCTGCCGTCTGTGTAGATTTAAACTCTTGGGGGGATGCACATTTGGTCTATCTCTTGTTGGGTTCTAACTTCGGTGAATTCTATTTTGGTTCTGTCTGCTGGATGGAGTAAGGATGATGGTGGTGACGGTTTTACAAGGGTTAAGTCGTTTGGTAGATAGTCTGTCGATCCTGTGAGTCTAGTTTTTTCTATATTGTGTCTTGAATTTACTTTGAGATGTAGGGGTGTGAATCCTGCTAGCGAGACTGCAGCTACGGTGGGTATCGTTTTGAAGCCGCGGATAGCTTTGATAGCCAATCCTCTTTGTAGTGACAAAAGCGCTTTGACTACGTTTTTTGTATTTGTTAGCGGATCGCCAGATGGACGCCGCGTATGTGACTATAGGTTATATGACATGTTTATATATGGTTGTGATATTGTCACTATGGATTCCCCAGGTTCGTCTGACTATTATACTTAGTTTTTTATATATTTGCTGTGCCTTTGCTATTATGTAGTTGGAGTGTTTAATGAACCGGAGATTTTCGTCTATTATTACGCCTAGAATTTTAGTTTCTTTCACAAACTTGAGTGTTTCATCGTTCATTTGTATGTTAGCCTTCTTGGTTTTTGGTGTAAGTGCCAAGATCTGAGTCTTTGCCGGTCCGAAGAGCAGTTTTACTCCTAAGCCCCAATCTGTAATTTGTTGTAGAGCTTGGTTTATGGTCGTTTCGAGGTGTGAGAGATTATTTTCTTTCACTATTAACAGGACATCATCTGCGAATGCCTGTATATGGCAGTTTTTAGGTAGCTGTAGGTTTAATAACTCGTCTAGGATCAAATTCCAGAAAGTTGGCCCGCAAGCCGAGCATTGTATGCATCCTTTAGTCATAATTTTTGTGGCAGTGGCATCAGCGTAGTTGAGTGTTACAGTTCTGTTTGTATTGTAGTTTTGGATAATTTGGTACAGGTTCTTTGGGCACTGGATATTCTGTAGTCTTTTGTATAATGCAGGCCACCAAGCATTGTCGAAAGCGGCTTGTATGTCCAAGGATACCGCCACGACGTGCAGTCCTTCTAGTTTTGCTTGTTTTATGTGGTTGATTGCGGTATTTAGAGCGTCTACTGTAGATGTTTGTTCTTTGAATCCAAATTGGTGTTTATTATGGGAGTTGTTGGTCTGAATGTGGTAGTTTAATCTTTTTACTATCAGTTTTTCGAGAAGTTTGCCGAATACATTGATGAGCCCTATTGGACGATATGACGAGACGTCTGTGTAATCTGCCTTGTTGTGTTAGGGAAGTACTTTGACAAATGCAGTTTTCCAACAGGTTGGGAAGCAAGAGAGTTCGGAGCAATGATTAATTATCCGGGTAATTAGTGATGGGTAGCTTAGTGCGAAGTTTAGACAGATATCAGAGGTGAGGTGGTCGGGCCCGGGAGCTTTATTGGGGTTCATATCTGTTTGGGCCGATATTACCGTTGGATCCTTTATCGCCAATCACGGGGATAAGAGGTCTCACCGCCAATCATTGCGCGCAAGCAACTTTGAATGCGCTGCAGCCAACGCTTAAAAAACAATTATTGTGCCGCAACCAATTGCCTCGCGACATATCTACCGCTATGCGGTATGTTGGCAGTACGAACGAGTACATTGCTACATTCTTGTGAAAACTGACGTTCTAATTAATGGAACCTTATTAAAAATTATAAAAAAACAATTAAGTACATCGGTGTTCCCCGCGCGACTTATGTTTTATAAACTATATATGTGGTGTTAGTGACGTGCTGCACAAACTTTAAACGGCCGATACATTTATATGTGTATTGTGGAAGGCGCTGCGACGGATATCATTGCTCGAGCTTCATGGTCTGGAACCTTAGACCACCACCAGGTGAGTGAGACAGTTTCTATCCTTGGTATTGGTGAGAGAGGATCCAACGGTGTAAGCCCCAGGGCTACCGGTAGTTTGCTGCCTACCCCGCGTACCATTTGTGTCGCCGTAAGGTAGCGGCCGAATTCTTTAGAATTCCTTGAGCGCTGCTACAATATCTTTGATGCTGTTGATAATTTCTTCTTCTGTGAAGGGTCTGTCATTGTTGGTTTCGGGGATAAAGAGTGAGTCTATGCGAGTTTGTTTATGTAGATCGGAAGTATCTGGAGTGTCGTCAGGGTAATTTTTTTGTAATAGGGCTTCTGCTGTTTCGAGGCTGGTTTTTGTGTACTTTTAGTCGATTTTTAGGGTTGTCGGGGGCTTGGGTGGTGGGTTCATTTTGAGCAAGCGGTTGGTGAGTGACCACACATCCTCTTTTCCTTGCTTGTTGCAAAACTCCCTGAAGTTTGCAGTTGAAGTTTGGTTTATGGTTTCTGCATATTCTTGTTTCGATTTGTTTCGTTCTTCTATCATTTCAGGAGGCAGTGGGAGGCCCCTTCGGTGTATGGATTGTATTTGATGATGCATGCGTATGACTTTTCTTTTTTGGTCTTCGAGTGCTGTGCTCCACCAGGGATTATATGATTTATGTTTGCTATTGGATGGAGGGAATGTTTCTATGCACGTTTGGTTTATTATTTGGGTGATATTGTTTATGTACTGTTCTAATTCAGTTTGGTTCAGTAGTTCTATGTTTACAGAGTCGAGATGGGATTTTTCCATATTAGATTTTAGGGTCTCGGAAAAAAGGTCCCATTCTGCTGATTCGGTATTGTATTTATAAGTTGATAGTTTAGGGTTACGTGTGTGCTTGATGATATTATTGGAAATTTGGTATTCTATTGCATTATGTTCTGAGGAGGGGCTGACGTCCATATTGATTTTCCAGTTTGTCACTTTCTGAGTTAGATTGCTATTGTTAGATCGATGATGGATGTTCTTCCTACATTATGGGTGATGGTTTCGAATGTAGGAGTGGAACCTACATTACATATTGTTAAGTCGTGAGAGATGACCAAGTTCATGACTTCGAGGCCTCTCTTATTGGTGCTAACTGAATTCCAGGCTGTGTGCCAGCCATTGAAGTCTCCCCCGATGATGAACTAGGCACCTCTGTTGGTGTGTAGGATGTAGTCTAAGCGGTTGAGTGTTCCTGAGTTGTCTTGTTTAGGTTCTATGTAAACGCAACAAATGTATGTTTTTTGTCTGGCTTTGGTGAGTTGATTGATGCCGAGGTTAGGGGTGGAATATTGTGTAATTCCTATACACGTCCCGGCTCCTGGTTTTGTGACTATGCACGCTTTGGTTCTGTCGCCTAAGGGGAATTGAAAGGTTTGATAACCTGGTGAATTTTTGATTGTGTTTTGGGCTCCGACGTATGGTTCCATTATGAGTGCTATAGTATGGTCATGATTGGCGAAATGGTGGAAGAATTCATGTTGACTTTGACGTCCGCGTCCGATGTTATATTGTAGGATTCCTAGTCCCGGATTAATTTTTGAGGTTTTAGTATACATATTCGGTGATATTTTTTACGTTTTCCAGTGCCTGTGTCAATCTCGGACACACATTCGACACGACTGAGTGTTTTCTGTTGGAAGTGAGACTATATTTTTGATTGTGGGATGAGCAGTTGTGCCACTCGATCGCGGACTTGTCCTCTTTGAGTGGGCAGGTTTGGTAGGTGTGGTTAGTTGAGGCGCAGTGAGAGCAGGCTTTGGTGTTAGCCTTGCACCTGTTTTTGGTATGACCAAATGCGAGGCAGGTGTAACATTGAAGAAGTGGACAGAAGTTTTCAACATGTACTTTTTGGTGATCTATGTTGACACGTTTAATTTCTATAAGTTTTCTTCAGATGGCAGGGTTGGTTATAAAAACGGCGCTGTAGAGATGATCTTTTTTATTTGAGCGTTTGAAGCGGAATATTAGGTCATCAGGGTGTGAGCAGATCGAACGGATTTGATCGTTTTGACCAATAATGATTTCAGTAAGTTCTTCACATGGGGTGTCTATGCAGATGCCCTTTAAGATGGCCATGGGCTTTAGTTTGTGGGCCGGTTCAGCTGTGATACCTGGGGTGTTATTGATTTTATTAAGGGTCTCATCTCTGTGGCTGGTGTTTTCAAATTCTACTTGGAGCTTGTTGTTGGCTATTGGTTTAACTCTAACAGGAGCGAAATTGGTGTCCCGGAAAGTAATGTTGTTGCGCCAAGACTGCAGAATTGGTATTTCCGGTCTGATTTTGTCTGGGGAAGTGGACGACGCCACAATGATTGCTGGTTTAGATGTTGGCACTTCTTTTGGTATGGATGCTGCTTGTGGTGTTTTGTGACGTGCCGCTACTGCAAGAGAGTGGTTGAGAGCGTCTGCATAACTACGTTGAAGCTGGGAGGGTTATTTGACCTGAAGCTCTTTAATGGTTGTGATGTCACTACAAAAGGGACTACACAGGGACACTACAAAAGATATCGGTGGCGGACTGGGGTTGAGATATAGGGGCAGCTTGTTAATGGCCTTTTCTATCTCTTCGGGCGCTTGAACGATGAAGCGTTTATTGGCCACGGTGACGCTCTTTGAGTCCTTGACTGTCTTCGAGATGGAGTAAGACAATGCCGTGACTACGGTGATCAGAGTAGAAGTACCATCTACTGTTTGAGATGTTGTTGGGAGTGGTGGCGCTTCTTGATTTTTTGTGAGCCTTGTAATGTTGGGGGTTAAGGTATTAAATTAATGTAGTCGACCGTATTCTATGATAGATGTTTATTCACTGATTCACAATACTTAGCTAGACTTAATATTATAAAGGCTCACACATTATATCTAAAGGAGTATACACATACACTTCACCTCCGGGGGCAAAGGAAAAAAATGTATTGAATATATATATTTTTTTTACAAACTAAAAATATTATTGTTACTACTAAAAATATTTTTCTTGTTCTATAACATTACAAGTTACACATAATTATTGATAATAAGGCCTAGTTCTATTCTTTTGTACTAAATCTATTTTATTATTCTTATCTATTTTAATGTTAGAACCTAAATCTTCTATAACTCTATACGGACCTTCAAAAAGTACATCGAGTTTACGAGTTTTAACTAAAATACCAAAACGGTAACCAGTAACTCCATGTGTCTGAGAAGTTTTCACATTGTGTCCTCAAAAATGCACCCAAAGTTTTGTGCGCATTTTCAAGAGCTCCAATGGACTGGTGATGATAGGCTGTAGAGGTTAATTTTTCAATTTTAAGAATTTTACATACCTCTTCCATAGTAGCAAAGATAAACTCTGTCCCTCGTACTGTTGCTATTTCTTCAGGAATACCAAACCTTAAAATAAACTGTTTCACAAATGCATCTGCAATGGACTCGGTTTCTTTGTTTTTAAGAGGAATAGCTTGTACAAATTTAGTTAGTTCACACTGTAAGGTCAATATATAGCAATTTCCATCGATATCCCTATCTAAAGGTCCTTACTACATCTAAATATATTTTATCAAATGCCGAAGATGCCGTGCTAGTAATCTCCATAGGCTGTTTAATGTAACGAAAATGTTTAGACTTCTGACATTTCCTACATTTTTTCACAAAATTTAATACGTCTTTCTCGATACCTGGCCAGTAGTATCTTTTTTTAATGGTATTTACCATTCTTCGTACTCCTACGTGCCCACTAGATGGCAGTAAATGGAAGTCATTCATAATAATAGTTTTTTCGTCATTTTCGTCGCGGCCGAGTTGGCACCAGTAATAGTCGTGCATAATTTACTCGCGATAAATAAATAAAAAATTGAAACTACCGTCATTAGTTTTGGTTGAAAAATATAGTGGAAAGTGATAATAGTGATGATAGCGAATCAATTAATGATAATGCCGATAATATGTCGGAAGTAATAAACGAAGATAGTGAAATAGACCTACAAAAGATGAATGATTGGAGCAGTTGCAGTGTTGACCTACAAAACAATATTAAAAGACGTGAGAAGAGGAAAAATACAGAAAGTATTGATATTAATAGCGAGGAAGGATTTATCACAGTTGGTAAAAGACGACCAAAAATAATTATAAGGAAATAATTTTAATTTAGACCGGCATAGTGCCCTTACTAAAGAACCTAACTATGAAGTTTGCGTAACGTCCCTACAAATTATGCCTAAACAAATGTCTATGGCAAAACTTTTACGAGAAGAAAACCATCAAAATATTGTGAGAATTAAATATAAAACACCCTACAAAATGGTTATAAATTTTGAAAAAAAAAAAAGATGCCGATAAATTAATTAAATGTAAAAAGTTTGAAGAAATGGGCTATAAATGCCAGCTTACATATGAAAATAATATGTCCTACGGTATCATTAAAGGGGCAGATTTAGATATCAGTAATTAAGAAATATTAAAAAACATTAAATGCGCTGAAAAAGTTTTAGATATAAAAAGATTGTGAAGATTAAACCATGATGGTAAATGGATTGACAGTGAAACTATTCGTGTACGCTTTGAAAGTAAATTGTTACCCAAATTTATTTATGCTTATGGAGTTCGATTTGGAGTGGAGCCTTATAATTTTCCTGTAAATCAGTGTTCTAGATGCTGGAAGTTTGGCCACTTTATAAAATATTGTCCTAATAAAGATATCATATGCCCAAAATGCGGGGGAAAACACGATAACTGTGAAATAGAAGAATTTACATGTGTTAACTGTAGGGGACCCCATATGGCTATGAATAAAAAGTGCCCTCATTTTATAAAAGAAAAGAGTATACGTAATTCTACGCGTCCGCTCCCGCAACATATGCGTGCTCGCGCCCACGCCCGCGAAACCATCGTTTCCTCCGCAGGGGACGTACGGTTAACTTCGCTCCCGCACACCCGCCACCACCCTCCGTTCCTCTGCGGCAACTCAAGCCTAGGTCCGATCCATCGGCATGGAGCCCTTGAGTCAAGCAGCCGTTCGCGCGATACAGTGACTCCGACATCTCTCTCATCGACTCTACATTCACTAGCTTTCACAGCCATAAATGACACTGCATCATACACACATGCACAACACACAGGTACATAGGTTCTGTAAGGGACCTTTTTTTTTTCTTTTTTTGCCTAGTTAGATTAGACAAAAAATTTCAGACCAGTAAATACACATACACATGTTCCTTCCCTCCTCCCAGGGGGCAGAAACATGTATATATGTATAGTTAGTTTAGATCGAATGATAGGGATTTAGTCAGATCGCGACCTAATTGCATACGCGCAACAGTCCGAGCCGAGGTTCGGCCACTTTGGCACCCTCGGATGTTGTTGCTTAGCCCCAAGCCTGATAAAACTGTAAAAGCCGTAAAGGCTCCAGGGCCCCTAAGGCTAACAGTATAGTCAGTTCGAAAAAAAAAAGTATACGTAATATTATGACAGAAGATAATATTACTTACCGAGAAGCCACTCAGGCTTATTTGACGAAGATAGCTGATGAACAGAAGAATGATGATGAAATACAGAGAAATACTCTAAATATGTCTACGCTTCTACCGAATCCGGAGAGCAATATAAAAACATATAGTAGTGTGGTTTCAACCTCTGCTGCTCATAAAAGGCAAGAAGAAAAAGCTTCAGATTATATGTCTGTGATAAATGTTACTTATAAAACTCAGGCTACGAAAACTATTCAAAATGAAAATAAAGGAAAAAAAGAGAAGAGATGTAATGTTATACCTCAGGGAAATAATTTTCAGACATTAGAAGCAGAAGCTAATAATTATAATCACTCAAATGAAAGCATGTCTGAAAATAACAATTTACAAAGAAAATTTGATTTTAAGTAATTATTATTGAAGATTAAAAATATAATAACATCAAATAACAAATTTGAAGATATATTATTTTTAGGACTAAAAACAATTTTTGATGAATGTAAAGTGTTTATAATAGACAAAATCAAAGAAGGTGGCATTTTAGAAAATCTCTTTAAAATTTTTTATGGATGAGAGAAATCTTAAAAAATGCGCTGTTAATATTCTACAATGGAACTCTCAAAGCTTAAGGCCCAAACTTATAAATTTTGAAGATTTATTAAATTAGGAAAATATACATATTGCGCTTGTGAGTGAAACTTGGCTTAACCCTGGATCTACGTTAAATATTAAAGAATATAGTGTGTTTAGGAACGACAGAAACGATAGTTATGGAGGAGTTGCTATAGTTGTTCACAAATCAATTCAAGCTCAAGCATGTCCTCTAAACTTAAGAAATGTAGGTATAGAAGCTATTGGAATTAACGTCTTTAATTGTGGTAAGCTTAAAATATAATATCAATTTATTGTCCTTCTTCTGTATATACTTCTTCAAACGACTGGGATCAATTATTTACAGGCTTTTCTAAAAATTCTCTAGTTGTAGGTGATTTTAATGCACATTATTCCAACTGGTCGAACAAAAGTAACTCCAGAGGTATACAAATATTTGACTCTACTATAGAAAATGGGTTATATTCTCTTAACAATGGCGAACCTACAAGAGGTAAATTAGTAAATGGTATTTAACAACAAACATCACCTGATATATCCTTTGCTTCCTCCGATATTGTTATAAATTTTAACCATGTGACCATTTAGTTATTAAAATATCATTTAACTATAATGACATACCCTGTATAACCAGAAAACGTAATTTTAAAAAAGCAAATTGGTTAATGTACCGAAATGAGCTTCACAATATATTTTCTAAACCACAAAATTGCAACAGTGTTCAAGAATGTTATAATTTTCTATTAAAAAAAATTAACGAGGTTGCTGATAACAGTATCCCGTGCACTAAATTATGTAGCCACCCTGAAAGTACTTTTAAGCCAAAACCGTATTGGAATTCAAACTTGTCTAAAGCTGTGGAACTTCGCAGACTTGCGTTAAGCAATTTCCGACGTAACCCTACACCTCAAAACCTTACATTATTAGAGGAGAGAATAGGTGCAACTAAAAATTAATAAAAAATGCCAAAACAGAGAGTTGGCAAAAGTTCTGCAATAACATTGACAAATCGGTATCTGTATCTGATATGTGGAATCGTATGAGATGGATGAAGGGTTATTTTAATTCTAAATCCATGGTATCAGAGGATAATGTTCAAAACCTATTAAACTCTCTTGCGCCAAACTCGGTTATGGGTCGGATGCAGACTTTTGTTTCTAATAATGTTCTGCTTGAATCTAGCTTCACAATGACAGAACTCAATAATTGTTTAAAGAAAAAAGATACTTCACCTGGGGAGGATGAAGTTACCTATTCAGTGATTTATAATTTGCCGGATATTGGTAAAAAATATTTACTAAACATATATAACAAAATTTTTTTGCTTAGTTATGTTCCTATTCAATGGCGAAATATCAAGATTATAGCAATCCCCAAAGCTGGTAATACAAATTTAAATCTCAAGCCAATATCATTGCTATCCTGTCTATGTAAAATCTTTCACGTTTTATTATGTAAACGACTAGTGTCTTTGACTAGTGTTGTGAATAATGTCTTAACGGAAAAAGTTGTTAGTATTCTCGATGAAATAGGAGTTGGGAGTAAAATGTGTAAATATATTTGGTCTTTCCTGAGTGAGAGACATTTAAAAATTACCGTTGACTGTGGAAACAAAAGTTTAACTCGATGGCGCAGGGAGATCCTCTTCCTCCTCTTCTTTTTAACTTAGTTACTCATAAAATTTGTCATACTATACAAAGTACGTGTGTGGTACAGTACGCAGATGATTTTGTTTTATATGTAAAGGACAAAAATTTAAAAGACTGTGAACTTAACATGCAAATTGCAATAAATAAAATAGTGCAAGTTTTGGAGGAATTAGGTTTACATATTTCTAGTAGTAAATCTAAATATATGATTTTTAGCAAAGGATGGAAAAAACAAGAAATTAACTTAAATATAGATGGTAGTATATTACAGAAGACGGATGATATTAAATACCTTGATAAGTCATTACTATGGAATAGACATATAAATGAACTTACCAAAAAATGTTCAAAATTTTTAAATTTACTGAGAGTGTTGGTAGGGCCTGCTTGGGGAATGAATCAAAATTATATACGTCGATTATATATAGCGTTAATACGAAGCAGACTTGATTATGGTAGCTTTCTATACGGAAATTGTGCAAAGATACATATTTATAAACTTGTAAAGATTCAAAATATGGCTCTAGGAATTATAGGAGGTTTCATTAAAACCACTCCCATTCACGTTATGGAAAGTGAGATAGCTATTTTACCATTAATGTTAAGAAGACAATTTTTAGCTAACAAATATTGTTTAAAGGCTCTTTCGTGGTCGAATAATTTAAGTATAGATTTAATTAAAGAACTTGAATCTCTTAACCAATTACGATATTGGCAAAGGAAGAAGAAGCCCCTTCTTTGTTTAGCATATAGGGAAGCAAAAGTACACGATATTAAGTCTTCGAATCTTTTAGAAATGTTTAATTTGGACGTGTGGATGTCATATATAAATGTTAAAAGTATGATTAAAATAAATCTAGAATGTATTAAATCCTTCAAAAATCAGTTAGATTTAGTTTCTGTTAAATATGATATTGAAAAAGAAATAAGTATTAAATATAAAGGTTGGTATAAACTGTATACTGATGGCTGAAAAAACCCTGAAGGCTTATTAATGGCGTATTGTGACTCTTATAGAAATATAACAGCTTATTTTAGAGTTACGCAAGATATGTCGATTATGTCACTGGAGCTCAATGCAATATCAGAGGCTATAACATATATAATTAAAAATAATATTAGAAAAGTTGTTATTTTAATAGATAGCAAAAGTGCACTTCAGCATCTAGTTCGATGCACCTCTGGTTACAGAGGGGCGTCTGTAGCCTATAATATACTAGACCACATTTATAGACAACAGTTTGACAATCAGTCTTTAATATTGCAATGGATTCCTTCTCATGTTGGTATCAAAGGGAATGAAGAGGCTGACCGTAGTGCAAAATTAGGATCAACTCAGGGTATAATAAAGAATTTTAAAGTAGATTATTGGGAAATTAAATCAAAATTGAAAAAAATGTGTTATGAAAACTGGAATGAATATTTTGATGAAAGAAGCAAAGAAAAAGGCATTTGGTATAAAACAATACAGTGTCAGCCTCTTCATAAACCTTGGTTTAGTGAATGTTATTTAAACCGACAATATATAAAGATAGCATTAAGACTTCGTTCAGGGCACTATCCATCGGGAAAATTTGCATATCTCATGAGGAAAGCAGAGTCACCCAATTGTAATATAAGTGGAAAGATTGATGATATGCATTACCTACTGATGGAGTGTGCCAAGAACAAGATCGAAAGGGAGTTGCTGGTGAATAGCATGAATTTAAACTGTCAAGATATTAGGTGTTTTTCACAGCATTTTGGCAGAACCTTATTCAGATGGTGCCAAGATGTTGTATGACCTTGTAGTGCTAACTCATCAGCGACTCTCTTGATGTGATGATATAAATTATGGGGTACAATGGGACTGATATATTCGGTAGAATAAAAGTCCCAAAAACAAAAAAACAAAAAATTCTTCATTTTCGTCATGTTTTACTCCTTGTAAAACACATATTCGAGGTCCGGACCAATCGTCTATTGACGTTATCTCATTGCAAATACTTTTTATAAAGTCTTCATTTTCTTTATTTTTAATTATACAAACTTCATTGATACGTATCTTATTACAAAAATAACTCAATTTCTGCACAAATTCGACTCGCGTAAAATGCGCCTTGAAATCAAGATTTATAAATAAAATATTTTTACTTGACATAAAAGCAAAACATTCAAATTCTGCATTAATCATATTATTCTTTCGTAACCCTTTCAGTTTACTACTTTCAATAAAATCTATCTCTACTGAGTCAAACGGTTTTCTTAATATATCTACAACTCGTGGTTGATCAGGCCACTTGTTAGTAGATTTACTAAGATCCGTCTTCTCCTCATCCTTTTTTGTGTTATTCATCTCATTCATCCTTCTCTTTTGAGCTCTAGTCACTACAATCATACATTGTTCATGCATACATTTAAGATCGTCTGATGTTATACAAACCCTTGATAAAGCATCTGCCACAACGTTTTGTTTACCCTTCACAAAAACTATTTTAAAGTTATACTCTTCTAGTAACAAACGAAGCGTTTAACTTCGTCTGAACTTTTCGGTACAGGATAATTTAGCAAAATATTTGTTTTTTCTGGATCAGGTAAAACTCCTTTTTCTGAGACTACATGAACTAAATAGAGAATTTCTTTCTTTAAAAATTCGCATTTTTGAGGATTTAACTTTAAATTTACTTTTCGTAATCTTTCCATCACACTGATTAAATTTTGATTATGCATAATAAGATTTCTTCCAAACACAATCAAATCGTCTTGATATACTAGACACTTATCGAAGGTTAATCCAGACATCGCTACAGACATCATACGACTGAAAGCACTAGGACTTATCTTTAGTCCCATTGGTAGGCGCTTCATTTGATATTGGCCTGTACTGCTTGTAAAAGCTGTTAATTTGTGACAGCTAGGTTCTAAAGCACTTGAAAATATCCTTGATAAAGATCTAGGTAAGTAAAATAAACAGCACCTGACAAAAGGTTAGGTTAGGTTAGGTTTTTTTTTTTTTAGTAAAATACAACTTCTGCAGACTCTTGGTCCGCACCTTTTTTTTAGTGTCGTTTTTATTAAAAAGGAGTTAAGAATTGCTATAAAAATAGCTGCATACAACTTGGCAGCTCAGTACTACTTACTAAGTGAGGTCGTTGGGATTTTATTAATGCACGTGAACGATGCCGTCGCTGTCTTGGCACGCACTATGAAAATGAGTGTAAGAGTAATGGCCAGTGCAAGGAGTGTGGTGCTGAGAATCACCATACCTCTCTGCATCGGCCAGGGGCTACTTCTCCAACACATACCTCAGCACATCTTCTACCCATTCCACTACAAGCACAACAACACCAACGACCACACCACCGTCCACAACCCAGCTCATTACACGCCAGACAAACTTCCCCTTTACAACAATCTTCTACTGGAGACAGACAACATTCACCCACACCCAGCCCTTCCACACAAGCTACTAGACAACTGCGCAGGCAACTGTGACTGTCAACGAAACACTACTCACAAAAACATAAACACACTCAGCCCACACATACACACTCATCACGCATGTCTAAGTTTATCAACCCCACAATATTAAATAATAATTACCCTGACAAATCAGCACATATAGATAAAATATATTTTTACAAAAATAAGTTATTTTTAACAAATGACACATGCATTTCTGATCATTCTCAGCTCAACACTACCCATGAGGCACCAGTTTTATTACCGACAGTGTCACTAGAGCTAGCTGACAGTGATGGAAAGTTCCATAGAGCAAGGACATTGCTAGAGATACAGGTTCAATGTTGACTTTACTAACTAAGGATATGCCTAAAAAATTGCATATCCCTCTTCAGCACACAGAATTAACAATAGCAGGTATAGGTAACCAGCACTCGCAAAATTCCTGCTCATCTGCTGTGATAACATTCCGTCCCATTCACACAGAGCACCCAATAATCACAGTAAACGCATACATTTTAAAAAAGTTAACAGGCTTTCTGCCTTTGACTAAGGTACAAAAATTCACCCCCTCTGTTAACAACCCTCGGCTCCCATTAGCGGATCTTTCTTATAATTTACCAGCTCCAGTTGACCTTATATTGGGTTCTGATTTGCTTGGTCAAATTTTAGACGGCTCCAAAATTTTCTTAGGCCCCGGTAGACCTATAGCCTTTGGCACGATTTTTAATTTTGCACTTTTAGGTCCCATTAATGATCAATATACCAAACCAGAGCCTCAAGTAAACTCAGCACAAATAAAAACTGACATTTTTCAACCTCAACATACAACTGAGGAGATGCATTCTGCTCTTGAAAGATTCTGGGAAGTCAAGGAAGTCCAAGGTCATCTCAAGGTCAACTCAGCTCCTGACGAATGTGAAGAGATTTTCCGTTCCACCACAACCCGTGACTCATCAGGTCGATACATAGTATCACTACCCTTTCTCCAAGATGCGCCCAAGTTCGGCACGACACATGGTATCGCTTTACGACGGTTCCTCAACTTGGGACGCAAACTTCAAAGAGATCATACACTTCGCAAGAAATATATTGAATTCATGCAGGAATACATTTGCTTAGGCCATGTGACCTCTGTCACCCAAGTTCATTCATTGATAAGCCCCACTTCTACATACCACACCATGGTATTTTCAAGGCAAATTCTGAGAAGCTCCGCACAGTATTTGATGGCAGCTGTAAGAGTTCGAACGGAATTAGTCTTAATGACTGTCTGCACACTGGCCAACCTCTTCAGCGAGACATCACTGATATTATACTCAACTTTCGTACACACCAGGTGGTATTCAGCAGAGACATCAAGATGATGTTTAGGAACATACTTGTTCACCCAGCTAATTTCCAAAAATTTAAAATTTAGAATTTTAAAAAATTCCAGCTAATTTTATGGCGTTCTGCTCCCGATCAGCCTCTACTCACTTATGCCTTATCTACAGTTACCTACGGCCTTCGGCCCAGCCCTTTTCTTGCAAACCGCTCCATCCTGCAACTGGTCTCTGATGAGGGACATCGTTTCTCCCAGGCAGCAGAGGTTCTCACCCGTTCCATTTTTGTTGATGACATCTTAACAGGCCACAACTCAGTCGCAAATGCTCAGGCTCTGCAGACCGAATTCATCGAGTTATTGGCCCTAGGTGGATTCAATTTGCGAAAATGGACCTCTAACTCCCGAGAACTTCTAGACCGTTTCCCAGACGATCAGTGTGACATGCCTAAAGATTTCGATCTCTGCCCAGACACGAATGCCATTAAGGTACTTGGTATGCAATGGATACCACAGATCGACATGTTCACCTATAGCATTTCAATCCCGGTCTTGGAGAAATTTACAAATAGATCCATTCTCAGCACTATTGCACGCTTATTTGATCCGAATGGTTGGATAAGCCCTGTCATATTCCGCGCAAAATTATTAATACAGCATCTCTGGACTTTGAAACTGGATTGGGATGAACCGACTCCTAACGTGCTCATTCTTCAGTGTCAGCATATTTTCGATGACTTACCTAAGCTTTCTGCTCTCCAGCTGCCCAGAAAGGTCTGCTCAAACAAAAACTCCACCTATACTCTGCACGGCTTTGCAGACGCATCCGAATCTGGATACGCTGCGGTAGTATATCTCCATGAAACAGAACCCGCTGGCAAAGTAGCTCCTATAAAGAATCGCCAGACTATCCCAAAATTGGAGCTATCAGCCGCCCATATCTTGTCTCAACTCATTTCCCGAGTGTCTGCTCAGCTTTCTACGCAAATTCAAATTCAAAGCCATTTCTGTTGGTCAGACAGTACCATAGCTCTCGCCTGGTTAAATACCCCTCTTCAATCTCTACAAGTTTTTGAGGCCAACCGGGTCTCTGCCATAAAAGCCACTACATGTAAACCCATCTGGAGACATGTAACGTCGCCTCTAAACCCCGCTGACAGCGCTAGCAGAGGAATGTCCGCTCAAGATCTTCTAAAACACGATCTATGGTGGTCACCTGACGGGCTTAAGGCCCCGCCAGATACCTGGCCTACTATGCCTCCATGTCTAGGTCATCATCTGCTCCCAGGACTTAAACCCAGAAAAATGGTAGCTCACATTGCTGTACCCGACCTGGATACAGAGCTACTCATGCGATTTAGCTCATTTGACACTCTGATAGGAGTAACCGCCTGCATTAAGCGTTTTGCTCACAATTGTCGCACCAAACACGATGCTCGTATCATGGGTCCTATCACTGTCGACGAACGCAAGAAAGCCCTCTTACACTGGGTGCGTTCAGTTCAGCACAACATGTTTGCCGAGGATATCCATCGTCTCCGAAACAACAAACAATGCACGGTGCGAATACAACGTCTCTCACCATTCTTAAAGGACGATCTGCTCAGAGTAGGTGGTCGCTTAGCTAACACAACCCTTAGATACGAAGCTCAGCACCCTCTCATTTTACCCAGTTCTAGCCCACTTGTCGATCTCATAATCGACCACTACCACAAAATACACTGCCACACAGGCTTTGACACATTACATGCCATATTACGCCAGCAATTCTGGATTCTCTCAGCTCGTCGCATTATTAGACATCGTGTATACAAGTGTGTACGTTGCTTCAAATGTCGCCCACAGCTTAAAGCTCCATTTATGGCAGATCTACCTGCAGACAGAGTCAGCTCACAGCCAGTCTTTGCACAAGTGTCAACCGACTTTGCTGGCCCATTTTTTATTAAATCCAGCACATTACGTAATGCAAAGCTCCTTAAAGGCTATTTTTGTATTTTTGTGTGTCTTGCCACAAAGGCAGTACACCTCGAAGCAGTTTCTGAACTCTCCACGGATGCGTTTCTGGCGGCATTGCAACGTTTTGTATCTCGACGTGGTGTCCCCACTCTTATCCGCTCAGATTGTGGCACTAATTATGTAGGTGCTAGAAATCAGCTCATAGACATTCAAAATTTCCTTGCATCTAATAATGATAAAATCGCACACAAACTCGCTAACCAGCACATAAAATGGTGGCTTAACCCACCTTCGGCGCCCTCGTTTGGAGGTTTACACGAAACCGCGGTAAAATCTACCAAACAACTTTTATATCGAATCATTGGTGAGCAACGACTCACATTTGAAGAATTTTCCACCCTCTTAACAAGGATTGAGGCTGTCCTCAACTCCAGACCCCTCTGCTCTCTTTCCTCTGATCCTTCCGCCCTCGAACCTCTAACAGCCGGTCACTTTCTTATTGGTCGCCCTCTTACTGCCTTTTCTGAACCATCCATTGATAATAGATCAATGTCGGCTCTTAAGCGATTTCAACTCATTCAAGCTCTCTCTCAACACTTCTGGTCCCAATGGACTCGCACTTATCTTCACACCCTTCAGACACGTTCCAAGTGGCTATCAAAATCAGGTCCTCCCAAGTAGGCGAATTAGTTCTTATAAAGGAAGACAACCTGCCCGCGCTGCAATGGAAGATGGGAAGAATTATCCGCACTCTGCCCGGGAAAGATGGAGTTACCCGTGAAGTGGAATTACACACGGCCAATGGAACGATGCAGCGCCCAGTATTGAAGCTTGCAAGACTTCCGATTGATCAGCCCAGGGATGATGGTCCTGCTCTGCCACCCAGAAGAGTACAGAGGAGAGGTAATGCTCAGCTCAACTCCCTCTCCTCAGGATGTTCACGTCAGAATGACGTGACGTGAGTTGGCTCAAAGGGCAGGTTTCCGCGCGCCCTCGATATAGACAAGTTATCTGTGGTTCGTGTCTGCCTGTTACTACTTACGCGGTCTTACATCAAAAGTGCGTAAATGACAGAAAGTTTAGCAAAGTTTTAAGAACAATATAAAACTTATAATAAAGGGTTAACCGGCGCCGGCTCAGTTCAAGTACTTTACAACGTCAAGTGAAAAGTGAACGCAAAATTATCCGCACATATACAAAACCTACAAGGCGCAACATTCAGCTCATCGCAAGGTACCTTTCCCTTAATATCTTAGTTTCCTTCACAATAATTATTCAGCCCCAATCACATAACGACGAAGTGGTTTAACATCACCAGCTAGCGTGCGGAAGATCTGAAGACCTCTTTTTTTGTTTTCTTTTTGATACTGGGAAATCCTGCATGGATCCAGCCCCTAGCTCGGGGGAGCAAGAGGGCTATGTCAGACTCTTACTGACTAAAACCCAGCGGTGTACCATCGGCCGCCAAAGTGGGCGAAACGGGGTAGCGGTTGCAGTCACCGCGTAGCCCGGCGGCCGGCCCCAACGGGCCTCCGACGCTAAAGAGAGACAGTCTGGTACAACCCCAACTGTCTCCCAGACGGCTGAACCAGTGCAATGGGAAGATGGGCCCCCCGACCCATCTCCCCTTGGTTCAGCAAGGGCGGAGAAAGGAAGCAGAAAGTGCTCCCTTCTACCTCCCAACGTCTACGCATGGCACCTACGAAGGTGTAGGCGCTGGTGGTGCTCTTCTCTTTGCAGGTGGCGGCTTACAGCTGGCGCCTCCCATGAAATGTCCCGCTGGCCTACCGGCATTAGCACACAGGGCGCAGTGGAGCTTCTCAGCTGCACACTCACGCGCCTTGTGGCCAGGCTGTCCGCACCGGAAGCATAAGGTTCCATGGTCGACCATAGACAAACAGAGCGGGCGTTCGTGGCCCACATCCATGCATTTAAAGCACCGCATGGGTCTGCCCTCCAGGAGACGCACATGCGCCGCACTCCATCCGACCATGAGGCGTTTCGCCTCCTCCAGCACCTTGGCAGCGGTGACAGGGAGCGAAAGGTGGACTGCTCCACTGCCCCAGCCATAGGGACGTATATCTTGATAAGGGAAGGCTCGCACCCACCCCTCACAGCTGCAGCCGCCACGACCTCCTCCACCGTCACAGATTCATCGAGGCCTATCACCCGCACATTGACCTTTTTTACAGGCCTGGCCACGGTGGCCACGTCTCCCATTACCTCTTGAAGCTGTTGGGCTAGCTTGTCAGCCTGCTCCGAACCACGCGCACCAGGGATTTCAATAATCCGTGATCCTGCAGCAGTGGGTCGAAGCGAGATACACTCTATGCCCAGTTCATCCACCTTGATTCAGCCCCGCGCTTTTGTGAGAGCCTCCAAGTAAGTTAGCCCCCCCGCTTGCGCCTCAGGCTGCAATGTGATTACAATTGCAGCTGAGCGCGGCGTCCGAGGGAGCTTACGCTTGGGCTTCCTCGCTATTGCTCGTCCAGTTGAAGCGGGAGCCAGTACCGCGGCAGCCGCTGGCGCTTTTGTGCGCTTCTTACGTCGATGTCGACGGGTCACCGTAGTCCACCCCTCTTCATTGGGCGCCGTAGATATTAGAGGAGGAGCAGAAGCCGAAGCCGAAAGCTCAGCCCACTCCATCCCCAAGGGGCGGTCAGCCAAGGTCTTGCCCTTCGCAATAGGCGCAGGGCCAGACACTGCAGGTTTAGGAACCGCGGTTTTAGACCTTGAAGGCTTGGACTTTGCGGGTCCTGGAGGATCCTGTCTATCCGAAGCCAAAGGAGGGCGAATCACCTTGGCGGGCAGGGGACGGTCCTCCAAGGCCTCTATGCGGGCGGTAATGACCTCTCCCATAGACAGACGGAGGGACCGCTCCATGCTCACCATGTGATCCGCCAACACGTCGGTCAGAGCTTTCGGCAGGGATTCAGGTTCCCGGCACGGAGCTTCCGACTGCAGCTGCGGCAATGGTGGTGGTGCCGCCGCCGAACTACGCAGACTGGCTATCTCCGCCTTGAGTTCCCCAACCTCTTGACGGAGCTTCCGCGTCTCTCTACGCAAGATGAGTGTCTCACTCGCCACAGTGCGAGTAAGAGCAGTAGATGTTACTTCCTACAAAGTCCAGGCAACCTCCTTCAGAGACTTGAGTAACGTACCCTTGAGGTTGCCAGATTTCTTGGCAACCTCAAGAATCGCGTTCACCTTCTCCTTGGCAAGCGCCCTGATCCTCGCAGGGTCGAGGAATTCGATATCCTCGAGCACCGCTGGATCTGCAACCATTAACTCCTCTTCGGTACAGGTCGGTGTGGCAGTAGGCAAATCTTTCGACCCGCCTGCCTCCCCGACAACCGCCGCAGCTGAGCCCGGGTCATGGGTTTTACCCCTCCGGGCCGTCGGGACTTTGCTGGGGAATGAGGTTTCCACCTCATCCACATCGGCTTCATCAACAACATTCGTCCGCTTTCTGGAGTCCTCATCCCAGTGCTTAACCGAGAAGCGGTCCAGCACTGGATTCCTTTCAATGACCACAATTGGTCCATCGGTTGTCCTATTCAAAGCCATAGTCGTCGTTGTTTTATCAATGTCTCGCAAAACTTTGCCCCCCCCCCCCAGAAAACGTGGGGCAGCCCGAGCCATGCTCGGGGAGGGATTCTCCAGCAGAGCTGGTACCCTCCTGGGGTAGTCCTTTTTTAGGTCTTGCGTCCATGTTAACTCCTGTAACACCTCCAGTTTGCGGTACGCCTGCCGGGACCGGTATGAAACAACCGATCCCGCCAGCCGCTGTCCGGAACTGGGCCCTTGGGGCTCAAACTGAGCCCTCATCGGCCCCAGCCCGGTACTGGGTGCGCCGCGCACATACCACACCCAAGAGTTTTTACGGCTCTCCAGCCGGCGCTCCATCCACTGTCCCCTCTACTAACGCAGAAGGATACTAGGAGGAGCCCGAGCCGGGCAGCTCTAGGGAGGGGTATGTCAGACTCTTACCGACTAAAACCCCACCGATTTCCGATACCGATTGCCCCACCCCTTCGCCCCCTTGGTCGACCACCTCACGACCCTGGTAGAAACTCGGTGAATATCCACCTGAAGTAGCCGAGATTGGGGTCAGGTGAATCGCCTTTTTACAAGGAAGATTCTGGCCCAAAAAAAAAATTTTCCGAACACTTACAATCGGAAAAAAATTCTGCCAGGAAACAACGCGTCCACCCGTATCGAGAAGGTTATTGCGTTGTGGTTAGAAGATGTTAAGTTCTCATCAACTTTCCAATCATCGATCCTGCCGATTAGGGAGGGGCTACAGACGGTAACGTCTACAATGCTTGTACACAAGCTGCCCCCCCTGACGACTTGAAAAGTGGGTTTTTCTCCAACATTGAGAATATGCTGACCCGCCGCATCTAGAAAGGAGCCGTAGGCCTCCCCTCGATGGTCACAGGTGCGACTTCCCCACCACAAGCTCTTTGCATTTATGTCGCCACCAACCACCAGGTTCTGCACCCCTAAGTTGTTGCAGATTCCCTCAAGTTTTATAATGTACGGCTCGATGGGTTCGTTAGGCTCAAAGTATACTGAGATTACCCCTAGAGATAGGTTACCTGATTGCAGGATCACGGCGGCGATATTTTTATCGATAATCTGAGGATCAACTGTCGCTCTGACTAGATCCCCATAGATTATTATCGCCGCCTTTACTGGCTCCGTAGCACTTGCAGTGCTTTGGATCACTCTCATGTTCGGTACCTGCCGCAGCAGCCCTGTCGTTCCGGTGTACGGTTCTTGGACAAGGGCTACTGCAGCGCCCCCACGAGAGGCCCAGCACTGCAGCTCCGCCGTTGCCAGTTTAGACCGCTGCAGGTTGGCTTGCACCATCTCTATCCGGGGTGATTTCATTCCCAGCTCAGCAGCTACCGCGATGTTATGCGTTGGGGTGCCCTTAACAATAGGCCACCCGTGATCTGGCTATAGCGTCCCATTTTCGGCGTTCTGGACAGTTTTCATCGAACGCCTTGTGATGAGTTTCCGCTTTCGGTCGTTTTGCCTTGCAGCAATTGACGCAGATTGGGTGCTTATTATCTGCCCGTCTAGGACACTCACCCCTGCGGTATAATGCAGTGCAGTGCATACAAGACTCCTCTGGGACCGGGCACGACTTCCTGCTGTGCCCATACCCCAGGCAACGTGTGCACTACACTAGGGGTGTTTGGTCTCTAACTGGACGGTACAAGATGCCTATATGCACCTTTTCCGCGTCTACAAATCGTTGCCACAAGGCTGGTGCGACTTCCAGTACCGGGTGGCATTCCAAACTGTTTCGCGCCCTTTTCCGGTATCGTACTAGCATGGTCTGATCCTTTGCTTCTAGGTCACGGAACAGGTCTTTATTTTGTTCCCTCAAATTGGCAAGAACGTCCTTGTCTGTGTAGGACATTAGGACGTTCCTAATCTCAATGAGAGGGTTCCTGTTCTTTGGGGTCTCTACCGTTAGTCCAGCGGAGGCCGTCCTTAACTGGCTGGCCATCTTCCTCGCATCCTCTTCGGCGCGGCAGCGTAGGACGACCCTCAGGTTTTTAGCTTTCCTAACGGTATCGAACCTGGCGCCCGTGACATGCGTGTTCGCCACCCTTTGTATGGTCTTTAAAACCCCATCGCTTGTGTCGCGGGGGTTTACCGACGACACAATAAGTGTCGCCGAGGGTGGTGCACGTTTAGGCAGTGCCGAGACCTGTGCGTATGTACTCGGTCCACGTACCGGGGGTCGCGTTTGTGAGGGAGCAGTCCTCACCTCGGTGTTTTGTGGCTGCCTGTCGGGAGGGGACAACTCAGACGCCAGGGTTTGATGCGCTGTTATATTAGTGAGCGCGGGGCATCCCATCTCTCTGACCTCATGGAGCACTGTGTCAATCTTCGACGTCACAGGCCCCAGGAGGTCTCTTAGGGCTTCAGTCCCCGCGCACACATTCTGCAGCTCTGGTTTGTCTGCTACGATATCAATCTTTTCCCTCACTTGCCCGATACTGGTTCTTATGGCCTCAATAGGAGGACAATAGTCAGGGCAAGGTTTGGGGGGAGAGGCTTGGGCACATCAATGTGCTCGCTAACGCGCTGAGGTAGCTGGTCCAAGTCCACCTCAAGAAGCGTTAAGGTGTCTTGTAGCCTGGCTGCACCACCTACTATCTGTTGCAAGTCTTGGGGATTTAAGCGGCATGAGTCGACCTTTTCGGGAATAGGCCTCTTCCTCAGGTCTTCTATTCCCTCACGTATTCCCCGGAGTGATTTTAAAGGCTCAGCGACCTCATAGTCGAGCCTTGCCCGGAGCACTTCGAGCTCACTGACCAAAGCCTCCACATGCTTGGTCAGCGTCCCTATCGTCCGTTCATGACTCTCCATGAGTCCCGTCAGCTGTTTTGCGTGAGCGCGCTCCGCCCATGCGAGATCTCTCGCCCCTTCGGCTCTTGCGCGCTCAGTGTTAGCTTTATGCCTACCCCGGGAGCTGACTGGCTCGAGGGTCGTGGTGTACATGCCCTCTAGGGATTCGGCAATTTCTGCCTTTAACTCCCTCTTCAAGTTTCCACTTGCTTCTAATGCCTCTTTCCCCTTTTGTAGAAAGTAGGTGGCTCGTTTCTTAGCCATATCCACTGATATGCACGCTCTATCTTTATATGATGGGAGCATACTGACTCTACCATATGTTGTGGGAGCCGAGTCTCCACCTGAAGAAACATCCCCCCAGTCCCCTTCTGATAAATCCGGACACGCGCTAAATGGAGTCAGGGGCTCCTTTGCTATAACCGAACTAGGACTTACAGCAATAGGTTGGGCCCCATGGGGACTTGTTGATGGTGGCGTAATTTGACCTGTACGGCCCGTTTGACTCGTTTCCGGCCTCGGTGTGGTATCGACGGCTAACTTTATCGGAAGGCGCACCTTGGTAGTTACAGTTTTACTGAGGACTCCCCTACGAAGGGCGTCCTCAGTATCACTGGAACGTCTTACGGTCGCGCCTTCTTGTCGTTTCAACCGCCGAGGCTGAGTCTGTGTATCACTTTTCGCCGCATTTGCAGCTACGAGCCTTTTTGTGGGTACAGGTCTGCTAGTGTTTACACTTCGATCTGGTTCCCGGGACAACTATTAGGACTAAATAAAACGCGGTGACTGATATTTGTGCAACTATGCCAAATTCATTTAATTCTTAATAAATTTAACTTATATACACATGCGTTTAACTAAACCATATCGCGATGCAGACATAACAAACTGCAACTTAAAAACTTAAATTTTTAGAGCAGCGCCATCTAGTTACTCAATATGTAATTTACAAACATATTTTATAATACGATTAAACAGCTAGACATAGTGGAACTACTGTGTAATACTATTACAATTGTATAAACTAATCTAATAACACGTACAGACTATAGGCACAGTACTATTTTATTTGTTATTTTATTATAATATAAAAATTAAATTTAGTAAGTTTATTTTTAGTTTATTAATTTAGAATAGTTAGAGTCGAAAATTTGAGGAAATAGAAGTATAGTTGTTAATTTTATTTAGCTATAAAAATTCGTAATTATAAACTAGTTTAAGTCAATTTAATGAATAAGTTAGGCTCTATAGTCCATAATAATTTATTTAATAATAACCTGGAATTGTAGCTCACGTTTATGGCGACAAGACTCCACAGCTTATTTTAATTTTTTATTTCTCTTTTATGGCATCACAGGCGTTGCAAGCTGGTTAAGATGGTGGGGAGAGAAGAGTAGATGGGAGCTACAACGAATCAGTCCTGGTCGAAACGACTCTGATTCGGAGCTCCTTAAATTTCGTGCTATTCTCCTCAAAAAACTCCAAAACCTCAGCACTGTGACACAGAAACTAAACACTACGCGAACTGGTCCTCACACGATAATAATTTTTTGTTTCCTGGCAGAAATCTTTTCCGATTGTAAGTGTTCGGAAAATTTTTTTTTTTGGACCAGAATCTTCCTTGTAAAAAGGCGATTCACCTGACCCCAATCTCGGCTACTTCAGGTGGATATTCACCGAGTTTCTACCAGGGTCGTGAGGGGGTCGACCAAGGGGGTGAAGGGGGGCGGGGAATCGGTATCGGAAATCGGTGGGGTTTTAGTCGGTAAGAGTCTGACATACCCCTCCCTAGAGCTGCCCGGCTCGGGCTCCTCCTAGTATCCTTCTGCGTTAGTAGAGGGGACAGTGGATGGAGCGCCGGCTGGAGAGCCGTAAAAACTCTTGGGTGTGGTATGTGCGCGGCGCACCCAGTACCGGGCTGGGGCCGATGAGGGCTCAGTTTGAGCCCCTAGGGCCCAGTTCCGGACAGCGGCTGGCGGGACTGGTAGTTTATACTGGTCCCGGCAGGCGTACCGCAAACTGGACGTGGAGAGACGAAAGAAATGGAGGCAAAATTTAAAGATAATTTACCCCAGGAGGGTACCAGTTCCACGAGAGCTGGAGAATCCCTCCCCGAGTCTAGCTCGGGCTTCCCCGCGTTTTCTGGGGGGCAGAATTTTGCGAAGTGCTTATAAACAGACGATTTTGGCTCCTGTACAACGGACGACTGATGTGCCTATCGTTGTGGTTGATAGAGACCCGTCGCTGAACTTTTCGGTCAAACATTGGGCCGACGGCTCCGGTGCGAAAGTGGATACTCGCGCCAAAGTGTCGACGTCTCGAAGAGGCAAAAGCTGCGACCCAGCCAACCTGTCGGGTTCTAGGCGTGCAGTGATAAGTGAGACGGACGTAGCGTCTGACGGCGCAGTGGCTGCACAACAGCCCAGCAGCGCTAATGTCATTCTCGGAGTTGACAGTGAGGGCTTCCCTGAAGACATCGAGACCCTCGATCCGGCGAGGCTTAGGGAACTAGCGGCTGCTAAAGTGAATACGATCCTTGAGGTATGCAAGAAGAGCGGCAACCTCAAGGGTACGTCTATTAAAGAGTTGAAGGATACGGCCAGAACTTTACAAGAAGTGACATCGACGGCGCTCACCCGCACAGTAGAGAAGGAGACCCTGATCCTGCGGCGTGAGACGCGTAAGATCCGCAACGAAGTGGCAGAGCTTAAGGCGGAGCTTGCCGTTCTGCGTGAACGAGGCGAGGCACCGCGTCCGCCACCAGACCCACAGCCGTCAAAGGTTCCTTCCAGCCTGGGACCTGAGACTTTGCCGGAATCCCTGCAAAAGGTGATGGCGGACTACATGGAGGGGATGGAGCGGTCACTCCGGATCTCTTTGGGGGAGGTAGTAACCGCTCGCATAGAGGCCTTGGAGGACCGTCTCCTCCCCGCCCGGGTGGTCCGCCCGCCCTTAGCTGCGGAAAAAAACCCTGTTAAGGGTCCTGCAACGTCAAAACGTGCAGGGCCTAGGACTGAGGTACCTAAGACTTTGGAACCCACATTTGCGCCAGGTTAGGTTAGATTAGGTTTTTTTTTTTAGTCCCTAAAGACACCCCTAACGCAAATCAGGGATCTTGTGTCGCTCAATAAATTTAAATTTTTGACCCTTCCTGCTTTGAGGAGTTACCCTAATAACCCCAAGGTTTAATAATTCACAAATCTAAGATCTAGCTTAAATCTATCCAAAGTCAACCTTCTCTTTTACTTTCTTACTCTAACATATTTGTACAACTTAAGTCTATCCAAAGCCAACCTTCTCTTTTACCTTATTACTCTAACATATTTGTATACTTATTCTAGCATGCCATAAGTTCGTTCATATTATATATCTTATTCTAACAGTTACTTGTTACAACTCTGGGAATGTCACAAACGACAGGTCGGTTATTTAGCAATAATTTAAACTCTAATTTGTAACAATAAACCATTGTGTAAAATTTCTATTGGTCAAGATTTAAAATGAATTTATTTGTAATTACAATCTAATAAATCATTTGTAAATTTTTTAATTTATGTCATTAGCTAATTTTTAAAAAAATTATTAGCCACTAAACTTGCTTAATTAAATTTAGAATTTAATGTTAACTAATCTAATAAAATTGTTCAAAATAAAACTGTAAATTAAAGTTTGTTATAAGTTGTAACAGTAGTTAGAATTTATTTATTTATTATCTGGTCTGTGTCTTTACCTATTTATTCCGTTGCCCAGCTCTTTTTGCAACGTCTTCTATAAAATCTAAGAAGGCGTTGCGATGCTCTACATCTAGCATCAGAGTGGGCAAGGTATCAAGTCCAATTTTAACCCCAGTTCTACACTCGAGGTCGTACCTGGAAGAGTAGAATCTAGGACAGTCTATGATAAGGTATGGTAAGCTATGGTAGACTGTCTCGGCGATATCCGTGTCGCAAGTACACGCGGGGCTATCTTTAATTTTGAAACGGTGCAGGTACGCCGCGAAGCCCCCGTGTCCAGTTAGGACTTGCACATGGCGAGATGACAAGCGAGTCTTTCTTATAATAGCGTGGGCCTCATCGACCCGCGGAAAGAAAGCTCGTGTCACCTCCCCAGTGACGGAAGCTTCGTAGCGCGCCTGCCAAAGCCTAATAGTGTCCCCGCGTATTACCTTCTTTGCGTATGATAACGGATAACTATCGTAGTCGGCGGCTGTCTTTTTGTGAGCGGCACGTTTCGCCAACTCGTCGGCACGCTCGTTTCCGATTGTGCCGACGTAAGCTCGCACCCAGTGCAAGCGCACGGACCTTCCCTCTGCACGGATCTCCCTGATGGTCATTTGCGCCTCAAGGGCCAGGCGGTGAGGGTGTGTTGGATTTGCCAGCATCTCCAGTGACGATTTAGAGTCACTGTAGATGCCGACATTCCCATCCTTCCCTTTTTTGACCGCCTGTATCGCCTTATGAAGCGCAAATAACTCAGCCTGGAAAACCGTACAGAAGGATTCCAGGCGGAACGTTGAGAACCTGGCCTCCTGTCCCTCCTTCCACCAGGTCATCGCATCTCCCACTCCACCGCCGATCTTACTGCCGTCGGTGAAGATAACGGAGTCGCTAGACTCTGGAGGGACTTCGAAGCTCTCGTACGTCTCGCCTACGCATTGCACGGGATGCGGAAACTCAGCAAATCTTACAGGCCGCTCGAGTTCGCGGCCGACCACGATCTCGTCCAGGTGCTCACCCCTTTTTATACGGTACAGCTTGTGCACCTCTTGGGCTCGGAGGTCTAGCGGGAGCAAGTCTGCCAGAACGATCGCTGCAGTCAAAGATACCGTGCGGTATGCCCTGCAAATCTTTTGGGCAAAGCCCCTCTGCAGCGAATTAAGCTTATTTCTAAGCGAAATTTTCGCTGCAGACGGGCCCCATACATTTGCGGCATACAGCACGATAGGCTCAATGACTGCGACGTATATTGTTCTGATAATATCCAAGTTCAAGCCCCAACTCACCCTAGCGGCACATGCCAACTGCTTGTAGATGTCAGCTGCCCTTTTACAGGCTGCAGTGACTTGTGGCTCAAAGGTGAGTTTGCTATCGATGATCAGACCCAGCAGACGAAACTCTGTTTTCAGAGGCAACCGGACTCCGCCCATGATGTTGACTGGATTGTCAAACTTTAGCTTCCTTGTAAGCACCATCGCCTTGGTTTTGCTAGGTGCAAAGGTCAGCTTACTCTTGACGCCCAGTCCATCACGATCTGCAAAGTCCTGTTAGCAGTTTCCTGCTTCCTGTTCCTCCTTCTCGGAGAATACCAGAACGACATCGTCAGCGAAGGCCTGACAGTACACTCCCGCAGACTCGAGCTTCACCAACAAGGAGTCGAGTATAAGGTTCCAAAAGGTTGGTCCTAAAATGGAACCTTGAAAACAACCCTTTGAAGACTCTCGACTCACTTGAATACCGGCATAATTAAGCTCGACTCTCCGGTCCGTAAGGTACGACAAGACCATACCGTATAGGTTTCTAGGGCACCCTTTAGCCACGAGCTGGGACTTCAGCGCAGGCCACCATGCGTTGTCGAATGCTCCCTCTATGTCCAGTGACACCAGGACGACGATCTCCTTCGCTACCATCCTCGTCCTGATGTAAGTCACCAGATCATAGAGAGAGTCCTCGGCACCACGCTGTGGCATAATTCCATATTGCCGTATGCTGAGATTTGGTAGTAGATGCCAGCGCAAGCGTCGGGCCAGGAGCTTTTCCAGAACTTTCCCCAGCACAGACAACAGGCCGATCGGGCGGTAAGTCGGTTTTGTATAGTCCTCCCTGTCCAGTTTCCGGAGTATACATACACACGCGGTCTTCCACGGACTAGGGAAGTGTTGCAATTCCAGACATTTGTTAGCAATTGCCTGGAATAATCCCACTCCCCCCCCTTTTGATCGCGTGTGCACATATGTCAGCGGTGAATCCATCACCTCCGGGGGCTTTGCCCGGGTTAAATTCTGTACAAACCCGCGTTACTTCCTCTCCGGAGAATGGTGGATCCAACTCTGATAGACTCCAGATCTCGTCAGGGTGGAGCCTCTCTGTCTCCGCCCTCACTATCTGTTGAACCTCTGTTTCGCCATCCACAGAGTCCAGGGGGAAGAGCGTCGATGCGAGGAGGTCCGCGGACCTCTGCGGGTCTAAGGTAATCCCACTAGGGTCCGTTAACAGAACCTCCTCTCTCCTACGCTCAGTTCTCCTGAGGACTCTGTAGATGCCATCCCAGAGGCTCTCCCGCTCCTGTGTCGAGCAAAATTCCTTCCAACTTCTGGTCTGGGCATCCGATACCTTCCTCTTAAAGTCCTCGAGGGCATCAAGGTAATCGGAGACGACATAAGGCCTGCGAGTCGGGGCGGCGCAACGGATCCTCCTCTTCCTCCGCGCAACCTCCTGTTTGAGGCTGTCCAAATCCTGTGACCACCAGTGAGGGCGAGCCACCCCTTTTGGCCCACCTGCCTTGGGGATCACCTGTTCACAGGTGTCCTTAATGCAGGTGAGGTATTCAGACACGACTGTCTCCAAACCCTCAATGTCGGATATATCCTCCACCCTGCAGACAGTCAAGCTCCTGTCGGTCAGTTTCTCCTGGAAGACTGATGTGAACTCCGACCACACAACCTTCCTTGTGTTATAGATACGAGTGGTGACCGGCCTTTGACTTAGCAGAGGCGCGTCCACCTGTATCGAGAAGGTTATTGCGTTTTGGTCAGAAGATGTTAAGTTCTCATCAACTTTCCAGTCATTGATCCTGCCGATTAGGGAGGAGCTGCAGACGGTGACGTCTACAATGCTTCTTGCTACTGCGGCACCCCCATGGGATCCCCAGCACTGCAGCTCCGCCGTAGCCAGCTTAGATCGTTGCAGATTGGCTTGCACCATCGCTATCCGGGGTCGCTCTGTTACCCGCTCAGCAGCTTCTGCGATGTTATGCGTAGAGGTGCCCTTAACAATAGGCCACCCGTGATCTGGCTATTGCATCCCACTTTTGGCGTTCCGGACAACTGTCGTCGAACGCCGTATGGGGGGTCTCATCTTTAGGCCGCTTTACCCTGCAGCAATTTACGCAGATCGGGTGTACTCCATCCGCCTGTCTCGGACACTCACCCCTACCATGTATTTTTGTGCAGTGCATACACGATTCCTCGGGGTCCGGGCACGACTTTCTACTGTTCCCGTAACCTAGGAAACGTGTGCACTGCACCAGGGGCGTCTGGTCTCGCACAGGGCGGCACAGGATACCTACATGCACCTTCCCTGCGTCTATAAAACGTTGCCACAGTTTCGGTGCGACCTCCAGCACCGGGTGGCATTCAAGAGGGTTTCGCGCCCTCTTACGGTAACGCACCTGTATCTCTTGGTCCTTTGCGTCTAAGTCCCTGAACACGTCTTTGTTCTGCCCCTTGAGATTTGCTAGGATGTCTTTGTCCGTATAAGGCTGAAGGACATCCCTAATCTCAATAAGGGGGTTCTTATTTTTTGGAGTTTTCACCGTGAGTCCAGCTGAGGCCATCCGCAACTGTGTAGCCTTCTTCTTAGCGTCATCTTCGGTCCTACAGCGCAAGACTACCTTTTGGTTCTTAGCCTTTCTCACGTTGTCAACCATAGCGCCCGTTTCTTGAGTGTTGGCCACCCTCTGGATGGTCTTTAGAACCCCTTCACTTGTGTCGCGGGGGTTCTTTGACGACACTATAAGTGTCGCTGAGGGTGGCGAGCGCTTGGGAAGCGCAAGGACACGAGCATACGTGCTCTTACCTTTTTCTATAGGACGCGGCCCTTGGGGAGCAATCGAATCCTCGGTGTTTTTTGTCTTGTGCGTGGTCGGTTTGGCCAACTCGGACTCCAAGGTTTTTTCCCCGCTTTGTTGCACTAGCGCTGGACACCTCATTTCGTGAACCTCATGCAGCACAGTGTCAATCAAGGAGGTCCCAGTCCTGGCGCAGGTGCTGTTCAACCCTGGTTTGTCCACGATTGTATTGAGTTGGTCCCGCACTTGCCCGACGGAGTTCTTAATTTCCTCTAAAGAGGAACCGTAATCCGGGCAAGGCGGATTTGGGGGGGGAGGAGCAGGCACAACGATCGTTTTACTGACGCGCTGAGGTAGTTGATCTTAGTCCACCTCTAACCGCGTCAGTGTCTCCTGGAGCCTGGCGGCCCCGCTTACTATGTTATTTAGTTCCGCCGGGTCCAGGTGGCACGAGTCTCTTTGTACGGGGATAGGACGCCTTTTTAATTCCTCTATCCCCTCTTTTATCCCCCGAAGCGACTTTAGCGGTTCAGCCACCTCGTAGTCCAAACCCGATCGGAGAGACTTGATCTCGCCGACCAAATGTTCAATGTGCTTGGTCAGCGAGCTCACCGTCCGCTCGTGGTTGTCCACGATGGTGGCTAACTGTTTAGAGTGCGCGCGCTTGGCCCATGCTAGGTCTTTAGCACCTTCGTCTCGCGCGCGTGCAGCATCTAATTTGTGTCGGCCTCGGGAGTCGACAAGCTCAAGGATCGTTACATATAGACCCTGGAGGGATTTCCCTATCTGGAACTTCAAATCCCTCCTGAGGTTGCCGGAGCTCTCCAATGCCTCCTGGGCATCTCCCAGGGAACTGCGTAGCTCGTATCTTCGCCATGTCCATAGAGCAGCCTGCCCTATCCTTGTAAGATGGGAGCATACTAACCCTCCCTGGTTTTAAGGAGGGTGACTCTCCTCCGGATGAAATGTCCCTCCAATCCCCTACCGAAAGATGTGGACACGCACTCAGTGGAGTAGGAGGCGCCATGTCTGTTATATCTGTGGCTTCACTAACTAGTGGTTCCACAGGTGGCGCCTCCTTCGGACTCGTCGTCGCAGGTACTTCCAAGCCTGTTTGGCTTGCTGGGCTCGTTGTATTTGCACCCGGGTTCCCCTTGGTGGCTAGCTTTGTCGGAGGGCACGCTTTGACTGGAGCTTTTCTGCGGAGAACTCCCTTCAACAGGTTGTCCTCGGCATCACTGCTTCGTCTTGTTGTCGCGCCCTCTTGCCCATCAGCGCCCGGGGCTGAGCCTCTGTATCGCTCTTGGCTGCTTTTGCAGCTGCAAGCCTTTTTACTGGTTCAGGCTTGGTAGACATAATGTGGTTCTACTGTTACACTTATTAATTAACAATTAAAACTAGTAACGAACAGACTATTACGCCTATTAGTATTTAATTAAAATGTAGTCTTAAATTTAGTAAATTGTTATTTTATGTTAGTTCAAATAGTGTAGAATACTTAGTTAAGAATTATAGATTAGATTATAGATTTGTAAATGTTATTAATATTAATGTTTGAAATTATTAATATTGTTATTATTCCTTAGTCACTGTATAATTATTGTTTATGTTAATTATTTAATTTTTTGATTGTTATTATATAGTCCGTCGTTAAATGATGATTTAAAATTTTAATAACTTAAAATACTAAATGAAATAATAATAAATTGTAAAATAAAATAATTTAACCAGAGTTGTAACTCACAGAAAATGAAAGATGAAAAGTGAAGTGACGAATATCGCAGGTTAATAAATGTCAAACTGGCGGCGCTTTTCGAGGTGCGGTGACGAATCCTAGGGGATCTACAACGAACCAGTCCTTGCCTTAGAGTAGACTCTGGTTCGGAGCTCACCAATGGCGTGTCAATTTACCTCACTAAGTTCAGCGCCGACGCCACAGATTTCGCAAACAGGTCCTTACTCGATGTTGTTTCGACGAACTGGTATAATTTTTTTCTGACCGTAAGAAAACCGGAAGAAAAAATATTGTGGCTAGAATGTGCCTTGTAAAAAGGCAATTCACATGACCCCAATCTCGGCTACTCTAGGTGATTTTTCGCCGAGTTCTACCAGGGGGTAAGGGTGTCGACCGAGGGGGTGAAGGGGGGGATATCTGGACTCAATTTTGAGGGGGTAGTCATTTTTTAAGGTGTGCTTTCATGATTTGTTTTGTATCGGTTGTCCGAGAACAAGCCAAGGTCGACGATAGAACCGGTTCGACAATAACCGAATCGCATGCAGAATCAGTAACCATATGGGTAGCCAAAGTCGTCGTAGTGGGATCTCGCAAAACTTTGCCCCCCCCAGAGAACGTGGGGCAGCCCGAGCTAAGCTCGGGGAGGGATTCTCCTGCTCCGGTGGAGCAGGTACCCTCCTGGGGTAGTGTATATTGAAATTTTGCACTATCCATCGTGAGCTCTATACATCGTCAAGTTCGCAGTACGCCTGCCGAAACTGGTATAAACCCAGTCCCGCCAGCCGCTATCCGGAATCAGGCCCTTGGGACTCAACCTGAGTTCTCCTCGGCCCCAACCCGGTACTGAGTGCGCTGCTCACACGCCACACCCAGGAGTGTTTATCGGCTCTCCAGCCTATATCCGTAGTGTTCAGCGAGACAGGGTCACCTCGAGAAGGATGTGCTTCTTCACCACGCACTACGGTCTTGAGGTGGCAGGCTAAGGCTCTCTCCAAATGGAGAGTGCTGTATTGCGCCTGTGGGTCCACCCCCTGCAGATCAGAGATACAAGTACCTCGTCACGCCTGCGCGACCCCATGGAAAGCCTTTTTTTTTACGAGGGTAAAAATGCATTTACGCATCCGCAGACGGCCCGGGGGCAGGCCGAAAGGGTATGTGGGACTCCATGGTAACATAAAAATACCACAACTACCCACTAAAAAATCCCCACGGTTCTCAAGGCGCGTATGTGGAAAGGTCTCGGGGAGGCGCAAGCATTCTCCGCTACCCTATCCACGCGCTCGGGTCTCCCACAGACGGTCAAAACGGGACCCTCTTCTCATGGAGAGACACATCTCTCCCTCCAGCTTCCTCTATAAGCAGCGGCAGAGGATACCCCCATATCCATTGCCAGGAGGATTCTACTTAGGGAGGTCTCTGGTGATGAAGTCCTCCACCTCTTCTTCTACCACGCCTAGTTATTCTGCGACGAATTATGGGCGCATCGGGTGCTCGCTTCCTTTCTCTCTCTGCATCTTCTTTCTGCAATAGAACACTCTCGCAGAAGTCGACGAAAGCATTCCAAGTCTCCTCTCCTGTGATCATCGAGCGGACTATGGCCGGCAGGGAAAGATCGTCTCCCACTATCCTTTTCAGCTCGATACGCTGCGCGACCCATGCTGTACATTCTTCTAATGTGTGTTCTGGAGAATCCAGTATACACCCAACACAATGGTGACAAATAGGTGATGGCTCCCGTCGTGCTATCTGGTGCAGATACTTACCGAAACAGCCATGACCTGTAAGCATCTGCACCAGCCGAAAGGTGAGTGGCCCATGTGATCTGTCTAACCACTCTTTAAACACTGGTCTGATTGCCTCCACAGTCCTGTGTCCTGCGCTGGGTACGTCCAGAGCCTCCCGCCATTTTTGCAGAGCGGCTTGCTGCAAGTCGACCCTCCGCGCTTCCTTTTCTCTTGGAGTGAAGCGCTGTCCCCGAAAAATTCTCTCAGATCTCCAGGAAAATAGCTCAGCATGAGAGTGAGCTACCAATTCCCATGGTAGGGAGCCCGCAAGGAGGCACGCCGCCTCATACGATACCGTACGATATCCGCGTATTACCCTGACTGCCATAATTTTATGTAATTTCCGCAAGACTGCAGCGTTGTTGGCTGTCAGGGCTTCATGCCATACTGGTGCTTTGTACAATGTCATGGATCGCACCACACCCATGTATAATGAGCGTACTCCAGTGCCAGCACCACGAAGATTCGGTAGAATGCTTAAAAGCGCTGATGCGCATCGCATAGCCCGGGGAACCAGCTGCTGAAAATGGTTCTCTATTTTCCAGCGACTATCCAGAAGCAGGCCTAAGTATTTCATCGTGGTGCCCACATTAATGCTGACTCCGCCTACAGTGATCTGCGTGCCAGAAGGAGGAGCTCTGCGAGGTCCATGAAAGCAGATCGCCTCTGTCTTATTCAGGGCTACTTCAAGTCCGACCATCCGCATCCTCCGAACAACCTGGGCCACGCTCGCAGTAACTAATAGGACAGCCTCCCGAACGGATATGCCACGAGCTGTTACCAAAGTGTCATCAGCGTAGCAGGTAACAGCAGCACCCGGAAATAGAGCCCCCCTCAGCACCCAGTCGTATCCTATATTCCACAGGAGCGGTCCAAGAACCGACCCCTGCGGAACACCACACTAAGTCTCCCTCTGGTGAGTGCACGCATCTAGCCCGATGCATGTAACCTTCCTGCACTCCAGGTAGGACCCAATCAAACGCCGCAAGTATAATGGCACCTCATGGTATTTAAGACCCTCTTTTATGCATTCCCAGGGGATGCTGTTGAAAGCGTTAGCTATGTCTAAAGACACGGCCAACAGCACCCCGCCCTGGGATACCGCTTCATCCGAGAGGGCCCTGACGCGCAAGATCGCATCAATGGTGGAACGACCCTCTCGGAAGCCATACTGCACCGCAGAAAGATCGGGCCCTATTGTGGTAAGGTGTAATTCCAGGCGTCGCACGATGATCCTCTCAAAAAGTTTTCCCACCTCATCTAGCAGGACGATAGGGCGGTAAGCAGATGGAGACTCAACAGGACGGCCCTGTTTCCGCAACAAGACGAGACGCGCCACCTTCCATTGAGAGGGAACCCCATAGAAAACCTTTTTTTTTTTATCGTGGGGAAATCCTGCATTGGATTCCCTCCCGAGCCGGGCAGCTCTAGGGACGGACTCTTACCGACTAAAACCCCACGGTGTTCTTCACACACCTTTGTGGCCGGGGAGTAGGAATTGCGTACGCATTACCTCTACTCGACCCGGCAGGTGTTGGCCCCTCACAAGGGGCCTCGTCTTGCGGTCTGAGGGGTCGAAGTGATGGACACCCTCTGACGAACCGTCGAGGGGCGCATCGAACACTGATGCGCCTCGCCTCGGGCCTGTGCATTAACTGCAAGGGCGAAGGACGTGCCCGCGTCCGACGCCCGCAGGCCTAACCTACGGCGGCCGTAGGTCGCTGCCGTCCGGTTCGTCGACCGCGGGAGGGGAGCTGAGAGGTTAGCTCCCTCTCCCTCTCCGCCGCCTCCTTTGCGAGAATAATGTCCTCGCATTATGAAGCGACGGAGTTCCACCCGGTCTCGCTCTCGACCATAGCGTTGATGACGGCCGAAAGCGAGAGATCCGGGCCAATCGCCGCGACGAGCTCGCGGCGTGGCGTTTCCCAGGCGGGACACTCTTCGAGTGTGTGCTGTGCGGTGTCCCTCGCACAGCCACAATGGTGGCACCCTGCTGTAGGCTCCCGGCCTATGCGACACAGGTAACTCCCGAAACAGCCATGTCCCGAGAGCACTTGTGTCAGCCGGAATGTCAGGGTGCCGTGCCGCCTGGTCAGCCATTCAGCCAATACGGGCCGAATGGCGTCGACTGTTGCCACGCCCGAGCTCGGTCGCTCGAGTCGTCGGCACCACTCATCTACCACCAGGACCTGGTGGTATTGTAGTGTCAATGTGATTTGGGGGAAATCGTTGGTGTGTGAGTGTATCTAGGTTGTGTTGTGTTTGTTTGAATGTGTTTTTTTGTGTATAGTCGCCATGTTTGTTGTATATGTTGGATTTATTTGCGTGGAATAATATTATCTTATTGGATAATATTATCTGTGTTGTGTGTGTATGTGTGTCATGGTTTGATGTATTATTATGTTATTAACATGTATGTTAATATCTATGTAATAATAATCTATGTTTGATATGAGTTTTTATTCAGAATAGTGTTTGGTGGTGTAGGTAGGGACCAGAGTTGTCGCATTTCGTGGTTTCTTAATGTTGACTAGGTAATATAGCCCTTTTTTTTTTCTTTTTGGCTTTGTTTCTTAGATACTTATTATTAGTGTTACAACTATTATATGCTATTTTACGCAGATGTACGAATCAATTACCTTATGTAGTTGATGTTCATTGATTTTTTACCAATTTCATACTTTATACCTATTATTATCTATTAAACTTAGCTATTTTTTTTTTTTTTTTTTTTATTGTAGACTATATCCCCGCAGTATTCTCAGATCTGCTTAGTTTTGCATTTTCTTTTTTTCCTTGTATTTTTGTTATTATTTTTACTTTTATTTCCTAATCCTACTCTTATTTCTATTTTTATGTCTTTATTTTATTTTGTATACCTATTGTTGTTTTCTTGTGTTGGAGAATTTGTATTTTTTCCCCCTAGTCACTCGCTGGTGTAAGCGACACTCGAGCGGGCAATTGAGTCCCACTTCTTTCTCAACGGACATGTATCGACGAACGCGTTGTGATCCATTTGTTCACTTTTTGTTTGGATGCAATTTCGACACGTAGGCGTCTCTCCATCTTTCCACCGCTGGCACTCCGTCTTATGATGTTTATCGCCGCAATGGCTGCACGTGTCCTCTGTGTCTTGGCACGATTTCTTTCCGTGTCCGTATCCAAGGCAGCGCGTGCACTGTACCAGCGGGGATTGATCTTGTACTGTCACCCTTTGCATGTCGTTGCAAACCTTTGGCGAAACCTGCAGAACTATATGGTTCGCCTGATCGTTACGGGCCTTTCTCCTGTACTTAATTTGGACCCTATATTCTTCTACCGAGATGTCGTTAAGTAGTTCCTTGTTTTGATTTTTTATGGCTACTAATATGTCCTCATCGCTGTTAAACGAGAACACGTCTTTAATAATAATTAGGGGGTCTTTATTTTTAGCCTCTTCGATGTTTAGGTTTGGAGCAGTTTCTTTAATGCGTTGGGTTACGTGTTTAAGTTCTTGTTTTGTGCTGCATCCAAGGATCACTTTTTGATCACGGGCCTTTCTGAGGCGATCCACCTTTAGGCCAGATTTACTGGCATTTAACGCTGTTCGCAGCTGGCTCAACACCTCACTACTTGAGTCTTCTTCTGATTTCGACGTGACTATGATGGAGTGTATAGTGGTATTAGCGGTGGAGATTTTCGTTCCAGCAGGGGCCTGTTTAGCCACTTCTGCGTATTCCTCAGTTATTTTAGTGTTAGTTTTCCCTATCCTCTCTATCGTCTGTTCTATTCCGTTGATCTTCTCTTTTAGCTCCATTACTACTTCGTTTGTCTCCTTCACCGTCACTTGTAGTTTACTATCTTGATCTTTCTTATTAATGTCAATAACAAATTTGTTCAGATCTGCTTTAGTGATGTTTTCTTTGCTGATTCCTTCAAGGGCTGTGGCCACCTTTTGAGCGTGCTCTCTTTCCATTTTGTGGAGTTCGTCCTTATATTGACACTGGACTCTTAGCGCTTTGGACTCTAGGTCTTTTGTCCTTTCATTTAGGCTCAGGATTATTTAGTACATTTCTCCCATGTTATTTATGAGTAACATTTTGTAACTTCCTGTTTGTCCTTTGTCAAAGGGAGCTTCTTACGCTCCTCAGGGCGAGTCGTATGTCCACTTGTAGAGCTCATTTTTCTAAGCGTTGCAATTATGTATGTTAGATAATGTCAATATGATCGATGCTCAAAAAAGCTTGTTAGTATAAGAATAAAATCTTATTGTCAAGTTTTAAAATGTAAATATATATCTACTGTTGTCAGTAACAATAATTATTGACTAATAATATAACAGGACCTGTCTCCGCTCAGCTTCTTTTATTAATATGTAAATTATACTTTTATTAATGAATTTTTATTTTATTTAATATTTTAATTGTATCTAGTTACGTTCGAATTTGTGATTCCAAATCCGTTTGAATTATCCTTCTATCTACTGTATCTAATGAGCTATTGTAATTTTAGTTTTGAAGTAATACAAAATCCACCTTATCGATGAAGAAAAATGGGAGGGCGGGCGTTCTAAAAAATTGATAAAATCGGCTAAATGACCGACTTGCAGCTGGAGTATCCCGGAAAGTGGGGTATCCCAGTAACCGGGGCGACGAGACGCGTATTTTGGAGTAATAAAAACAAGGTGAGTATTTAACAAAATTTTCGAAAAACTAAGAAACTGTCAAATTTCCTTAAATATTTAGTATGTTTTATGTTCCAGGTGGTCCACGCCTGCGGCACCGACGTCGGCAACGAGCACGTAGGAGAACACCCTATGAATTACGTATTTTGAAAAATGAAGATTTGGAAAATGACCATAGAAAACCTCAATAAAAGTCCTAAAAACGTGTTTTTTTTGCTTAAAATTTAATAAATTACTATTACAGGTATGTATTTTTATTGCATATGTTTAAGGAGGAGCGTGAGACGAACAATCTGGTGTGTCACACGATCGTGTTGTCAAGAATTTCGAGTCGTCAGATTGTAAGTGGTGTTTCGACCGTCACCGCTTCGGTTAGGTTAGGTTTTTTTTTTTTTTTTTGTAGTTCCTACGAACACCCCTGACATAATCAGAGAACTTGTGTTGCCAAATAAACTTAAAATTATACCCTTCGTTCTGCGAGGAGTTTCCCCAATAAACCCCAAGCTATAATATTGTTACGTTCGTGGGTAATAATATGCCGTAGTGTCACTCAAAAGTAATTTATTCGTACTCAGCTAGTAGAAATGAAAATAAAAAAAAATAAAAATAACAAAACAAAACACATAAATCGTTCACCGAATATTCTCTCAGAATCACCCTGTGTAGATACTTGCAGAATAACACTGTTTGTTTCTCTCTTATTTCGCTTCTTGTTGTCGCTTCGCTTTCGAATTATTAACTGACTCTTCTCGCAACTCAGCTCCCTTATATACCTAAATGACTCGATCCCGAAATCTCTGGAAGGTCCAGGAACTCCCAACATCTTGTAAACAATTTACGTCATCGCTTTTTAAAACGAGGGGAACGTTTAATTTATGGCCTATTGTTTGCTGACAGTTTTAGCGATAAGACTTTCTATGTGTGTGTCGTTGAACTTAAGATTTTACGCCACACGACAGCACTCAGATAAATTCACGATGTTTACGGACGGTCCTAGAAATTTCGAGAAAGATGATTCTATTTTCTTTTTGTTCTAGTCGTAACATTACCCCCCTCTTAGTTATGCTCGTCCCGAGCATTATCTCCGTGGTATCGTGCCAATCTATCTATATGAACTACCTTCGGTTTTCCTCTTAATCCTTTCTATATGCGATAGGTCACATCGTTAATCTTAGTGACGACAGTATAGGGCCCCTCCCACCGGGCTTGAAGTTTAGGAGACTTCCCTTTTCTGCGAAGAGGGTTATGGAGCCATACGAGGGATCCTTCTTCAAAACCACTGGCATTTGCATTGCGGTCGTATCTAGTCTTCATCTTTATGCTAGTATTAAGACTATTCTCCCGCACCCTCTGGTGTACTTCCTCCAACTGGTTTTGAAGATCGCACACGAAATCCGTAATGGGTTGTGGTTTATCAGGTGGCACGCCGGTTATCACATCAATTGGCAGTCTCATTTCTCTTCCGAAATTTGCTTTTGCAGGCGTGAATCTTGTACTATCGTGTACAGCAGATCTATAAGACATTAGGAATAGAGGTATGTAGCGGTCCCAGTCTCTCTGATGGTCTTCCACGACTTTTGCCAAGTGATTTTCCAAGGTCTGATTAAATCTGTCAACCATACCATCCGACTGTGGATGAGCGGGAGTCGTACGTGTTTTATGAATGCCAAGGAGATTGCATATTTCTTGGAAGAGAGAAGATTCAAAGTTCCTCCCTTGATCTGAATGAATCTCCATTGGTACACCGTAGCGGCAGACTACTTCATTAACCAGTTTCTTTGCCACTGTAGTCGCTTCTTGATTTGGCGTCGCGAATACTTCAGGCCACTTGGTGAAGTAATCCTGTACTACTACAATGTATTTGTTGCCCTCCTCAGTCATTGGAAACGGTCCTGCGACGTCAATGGCAATGCGTTCCCAGGGTGCTCCTACGTTGTATAACTTCAGCTTACCCTTGCTTCGTGTCTGTGGGCCTTTTACTGACGTACAAGCAGTACACTTACGGCACCAGTTCTCCACATCTTCTCTACAACCCAACCAGTAGAACCGCTGTCTAACCTTCAGCAGGGTTTTCTTTACTCCTAGATGACCACCGGAAACACCATCGTGAATTTGCCTCAATATGCGGGTCACCTGACTTCGTAGTACTACCACTTGCATGGTTACCACTTTACCATCGTTGGATTCCCATCTTCTACATAGGACGCTATTTTCCAAGGACAGACTGTCCCACTGGGCCCAATAACCTTTGGTGACTGGTCCGTAAGATGAGACGTCACTCCACTGAGGTCGGATTCCATTGTGCTTCCAGTCCAGTATCGGTCGTAAGTCGTCATCTTCTTCTTGGGCTTTCTTCATACTGTCATCGATTCTTACAAGCCTTACATCCTCGCGTTCTTCATTTCGTAAGCAGTGCTTACAATCGTTCGCACAAGGCCGTCGCGACAAAGCATCTGCATTACTATGCCCCTTCCCACTGCGATGCTCAATTATAAAATCAAACTCCTGCAGTTGCTCGAGCCATCTTGCGACTTGCCCCTCTGGGTTTTTAAACTGAAGCAGCCATTTTAAGGCAGCGTGATCCGTCCTTAAGGTGAATTGCCTTCCTATGAGGTATTTGTGAAAATGTTGCAAGGTTTTCACAACAGCAAGTAGTTCCCGACGAGTGACACAGTAATTTCTTTCAGGCTTAGAAAGCGCCTTACTGAAATATGCTATTACGACTTGTCGATCCCCTTGTATTTGTGATAACACTCCTCCAATTCCCATGTTACTGGCGTCAGTGTCCACGATGAACCTTCCTTCTCTGCTTGGGTAACCTAGAATAGGTGCTTCACACATTCGCTGCTTAAGTTCGCAAAAAGCAGATTGACAGTTCGAATTCCAGACGAAGTCCCTCTTTTCTTCTGTTAACTGATGTAACGGCTTGGCAATCTCCGAAAAGTTCTTAACAAAACGTCTATAATATGCGCATAGACCCAGAAATGAGCGCACTTCTGTTTTGTTTCTGGGGACAGGCCACTCCTGGACGGCCTTTATCTTCTCTGGGTCAGTTCTTACTCCTTCAGCCGAGATTATGTGTCCCAAGTAACTGACTTCCCTCTTAAATAGAGCACACTTTTTAGGGTTTAGTTTTAAGTTTGCTCCGCGTATCCGGGTAAATACTTTTTCAAGATTCCTCAAGTTCTCAGAGAAATTTCGGCCTAGTATGATCACATCATCCAAATATACTAAGCATACGTCACCAAGAAGACCAACCATAACTCTTTCCATGAGGCGTTCGAAAGTCGCTGGCGCGTTGCACAAACCAAATGGCATAACATTAAACTGCCATAGTCCGTTTCCAATCCCTGTGCTGAATGCTGTCTTTTCCTTATCTTGTGGGCTGATCTCTACCTGCCAATATCCACTCTTCAGATCAATAGTAGAGAACCACTCCTTCCCACTCAGCAAGTCCAGTGTATCGTCAATCCGGGGTAAGGGGTAACTGTCCTTCTTTGTCACATTATTCAGCATGCGGTAATCCACACAGAACCTTGTACTGCCATCTTTCTTCCTCACCAGCACCACCGGTGATGACCATGGACTAGTAGAAGGTTCAATAATTCCAGCATTAGCCATGTCCTTTATCATTTCTGCTACTTCGGGTTCTTTGGCCCAAGGTATTCGTCGAGGCCTTTGCTTAATAGGTCTTGCATCACCAGTGTCTATTTGATGCTTCACAAGTCCCGTTCTTCCACATTCGTTACCAGTTGCAAAAATATCCCGAAACTGCAGCAAAAGTTCCTTGGCTCGCTGTAGCTCTGATGCTGATAAATTCTCCTTGAATGTTTCTATAAGCTGACCAAAGTGATCATCTTTAAGTCCTTCACCACCCTGCTTCATCTCAGTACTATCCAGGCGTTTGAGGTAGCCCACTTCCTCACATCTACCAATCACACTGTTCCTCTTTAGGTGAACTTCTTCTTTGCCCAGGTTGATAATTCTCACTTTAGTTTTCCCTTGTGTCATGACCAGTGTCCTCGCAGTGATGGTATTCGGGTGGTGGCCCAGGTCTTCAATTATTGCACACCTTTTGTACTTAATGTTCTTAGGGAACTTCACCTCCACCAGGTTCTCTGATCTTGGAGCCAGTATGGTGTCTTTCAGACAATAAACATTACATGCGCTGGATCCTTTTAAGCAGACTTCCTGGTCAGGAAACTTCAGCACACCTCTTGAGACGTCCAAAACACATTTCTGACTCTTCAAGAAATCAAGTCCTAGGATGCAATCATCTGTTATATTTGCAATTAACACTGAGTGGACGTAAACTTGATCACCAATTCTTAGCTTTACATCTGTCTCACCGAGGACGGAAACTGGCTCGCCGGTTGCAGTCTGTAGATGACACAGTTGAGATTGCCTCTGCCACAGAATGGTGCGCTTTAGTAATTCTGGCTTAACAACTGTCCGTGAAGCTCCTGTATCCACAATAAAACTGCAAGTTTGGTTGTTCAAACTACCCTCGATGATCAGACTATTCCCGTCATATACTTGAGTTATTATGACCTTTGGGGCTTTACGTTGACCAGCCAGCACCCGCCCCGCGGTCCTGGCGACGTCTAGTTTAACGCAAGGTCTCCTTCTATTTGGGTCTCAGATGAGACCATTCTTCTCTTTCTCTTGGGGCAATCGACTCGCAAGTGCCCTTTCTCTCCACAACCATAGCACGTTGGCGTAAACCGTTTGGTTGCAGGTGGGGTCACAATTTCCCGAACTCTATAGGGTTTTGTGTCCTGACGAACAGCTTCCACTTCCAAAGCATGTGCAAGCGCACTCTTGAGGGTCTGATGATGACCAAGCCGTACGGCAGCTCTAATCTCACCATCTTTTATACCGTCGACAAATGCCTGGAGTATATTTACTTCAATCGTACCTGAAGGAGCTGATGAATAAGCTCGACGGACCAAACGTTCAACCTCAAGAGCCCACTGCTGCAGACTTTCGCTAGATTTCTGGGTTCTATCCCGAAGCTGAGCGCGATAGACATGTTCCATGTGCTTGTCACCATAACGCGTATCCAATGCTTCCATCAGTGACTCTAGGGTCCTTTCATTCGCTTGTAAGTTCTCGAGAATCATGACGGCGTCTCCTCGTAGTGCCAGAGTAAGAGCCACAAATGACTGCTCATTGTTCCAGCCATTACCTCTTACCAGTGTTTCAAACTGGTACTTGAAGGCTGCCCAAGATGTTGTCCCGTCAAAACGTGGCACTTCAAATTTCGCAGACGACGGTGAAGCTACTACCGCTACTGGCTCACGTGTCTCGAGCTTACTAATTCTGTTGGTTATTTTCTGCAGGTCGTTATCATGCCCGTCGACTCGACTCTCAATATTATCCGTCCTGTGTATTACCTCCTTAACCTCAATCATGAGGTTCTTAACTTTTTCTCCCAGGACCGTGATGCCACTGTCGATCTTTGCCAATACGGTTTCTTGACTTGTCTGCAAAGCTTCTTGGAACTCGTGGCGGGTGGCCTCCTGACTTGCCTGGCTAGTCTGCATAGCTTCCTGAAACTCGCGGCGGGTGGCCTGGATAGCAGCCAACAATGTCGCCAAACTCACCGATCCTTCAGATGGTACCGTAGCAGCATGTTCTTCCTCTTCGTTACGCTGACGTTGACGTGCGGCGTCCATCTCGGCTTGTCTCCTCGTTCGTGGAGTACGAATCTCTTCGTCACGCGTCACTAACGGCATACCGCTTATGACACCAAATGTTACGTTCGTGGGTAATAATATGCCGTAGTGTCACTCAAAAGTAATTTATTCGTACTCAGCTAGTAGAAATGAAAATAAAAAAAAATAAAAATAACAAAACAAAACACATAAATCGTTCACCGAATATTCTCTCAGAATCACCCTGTGTAGATACTTGCAGAATAACACTGTTTGTTTCTCTCTTATTTCGCTTCTTGTTGTCGCTTCGCTTTCGAATTATTAACTGACTCTTCTCGCAACTCAGCTCCCTTATATACCTAAATGACTCGATCCCGAAATCTCTGGAAGGTCCAGGAACTCCCAACATCTTGTAAACAATTTACGTCATCGCTTTTTAAAACGAGGGGAACGTTTAATTTATGGCCTATTGTTTGCTGACAGTTTTAGCGATAAGACTTTCTATGTGTGTGTCGTTGAACTTAAGATTTTACGCCACACGACTGCACTCAGATAAATTCACGATGTTTACGGACGGTCCTAGAAATTTCGAGAAAGATGATTCTATTTTCTTTTTGTTCTAGTCGTAACAATATTTACAAAATTAAGATCTATGTTTTAATCTACCAAAGCTGACCTTCTCTTTTTCTATTTATCTTACGCTAATACATAATTAATTCTTAAGTGTACGAAAGCATACCTTCTCTTTTATTTCCTGTCTTACTCTAAATTTATAGTCTAACATGCCACAATAGTGAGAGTTTATTAATATCTTATTCTAGCACTATGTTACAACTCTGGATTCCGGTTGTTAAGTTAACAATACCCTAAAAACTAATATAAACATTTGTAAAATTTTAACAATAATAATGATTTAGATTTCAATAAAAAACATTTGATGTCAATAGCTAATTTTTTCTAAAACTATTAGCCACTAAAATATGGAGATCTGATTTTATTTCTAATAATTTAATTCTAATCTTTGGACATAATTTGAGATTTAAGGTTTCCGTTTAAGGTTTCCGTGTGTTGTAACAGTAGTCAGAATTTATTTTTATTATTTATGTGCTATGTCTTGTGCCTATTTGTTCCGTTGCCCAGCTCTTTTTGCAACGTCTTCTATAAAATCTAAGAAGGCGCTGCGATGCTCCACATCTAGCATCAGAGTGGGCAAAGTATCAAGTCCAATTTTCACCCCAGTACAGCACTCGAGGTCGTACCTGGAAGAGTCGAATCTAGGACAGTCTATGATAAGATGGTAGACTGTCTCGGCGATATCCGTGTCGCAAGCACACGCGGGGCTATCCTTAATTTTGAAACGGTGCAGGTACGCTGCGAAACCTCCGTGTCCAGTTAGGACTTGCACGTGGCGAGGTGACAAGCGAGTCTTTCTTATAATAGCGTGGGCCTCTTCGACCCGCGGAAAGAAAGCTCGTGTCACCTCCCCAGTGACGGAAGCTTCGTAGCGCGCCTGCCAAAGCCTAATAGTGTCCCCGCGTATGACCTTCTTTGCGTATGATAACGGATACCGATCGTAGTCGGCGGCTGTCTTTTTATGAGCGGCACGTTTCGCCAACTCGTCGGCACGCTCGTTCCCGATTGTGCCGACGTGAGCTCGCACCGAGTGCAAGCGCACGGACCTTCCCTCCGCAGGGATCTCCCTGATGGTCATTTGCGCCTCAGGGGCCAGGCGGTGGGGGGGTGTTGGATTTGCCAGCATCTCCAGTGACGATTTAGAGTCACTGTAGATGCCGACATTCCCATCCTTCCCTTTTTTGACCGCCTGTATCGCCTTATGGATCGCAAATAACTCAGCCTGGAACACCGTACAGAAGGATTCCAGGCGGCACGTTGAGAACCTGGCCTCTTGTCCCTCCTTCCACCAGGTCATCGCGGCTCCCACTCCACCATCGATCTTACTGCCGTCGGTGATGATAAGGGAGCCGCTAGACTCTGGAGGGACTTCCAAGCTCTCGTACGTCTCGCCTACGCATTGCACGGGATGCGGGTACTCGGCGAACTTTACAAGCCGCTCAAGTTCGCGGCCGACCACGATCTCGTCCAGGTGCTCACTCCTTTTTATACGGTACAGCTTGTGCACCTCTTGGGCTCGGAGGTCTAGCGGGAGCAAGTCTGCCAGAATGATCGCTGCAGTCAAAGATACCGTGCGGTATGCCCTGCAAATCTTCTGGGCAAAGCCCCTCTGCAGCGAATTAAGCTTATTTCTAAGCGAAATTTTCGCTGCAGACGGGCCCCATACATTTGCGGCATACAGCACGATAGGCTCTATGACTGCGACGTATATTGTTTTGATAATGTCCGAGTTCAAGCCCCAACTCACCCTCGCGGCACATGCCAACTGCTTATAGATGTCAGCTGCCCTTTTACAGGCTGCAGTGACTTGTGGCTCAAAGGTGAGTTTGCTATCGATGATCAGACCCAGCAGACGAAACTCTGTTTTCAGAGGCAACCGGACTCCGCCCATGATGTTGACTGGATTGTCAAACTTTAGCTTCCTTGTAAGCACCATCGCCTTGGTTTTGCTAGGTGCAAAGGTCAGCTTCCTCTTGACGCCCCAGTCCATCACGGTCTGCAAAGTCCTGTTAGCAGTTTCCTGCTTCCTGTTCCTCCTTCCCGGAGAATACCAGAACGACATCGTCAGCGAAGGCCTGACAGTACACTCCCGCAGACTCGAGCTTCACCAACAAGGAGTCGAGTATAAGGTTCGAAAAGGTTGGTCCTAAAATGGAACCTTGAACACAACCCTTTGAAGACTCTCGACTCACTTGAATACCGGCATAATTAAGCTCGACTCTCCGGTCCGTAAGGTACGACAAGACCATACCGTATAGGTTTCTAGGGCACCCTTTAGCCACGAGCTGGGACTTCAGCGCAGGCCACCATGCGTTGTCGAACGCTCCCTCTATGTCCAGTGACACCAGGACGACGATCTCCTTCGCTACCATCCTCGTCCTGATGTGAGTCACCAGATCATAGAGAGAGTCCTCGGCACCACGCTGTGGCATAAACCCATATTGCCGTACGCTGAGATTTGGTAGTAGATGGCAGCGCAAGCGTCGGGCCAGGAGCTTTTCCAGAACCTTCCCCAGCACAGACAACAGGCCGATCGGGCGGTAGGACTTCGGTTTTGTGTAGTCCTCCCTGCCCGGTTTCCGGAGTATACATACACTCGCGGTCTTACACGGACTAGGGAAGTGTTGCAATTCCAGACCTTTGTTAGCAATTGCCTGGAATAACTCCACTCCCCCCCCCCTTTGATCGCGTGTGCACATATTCAGCGGTGAATCCATCACTTCCGGGGCTTTCCGCGGGTTAAATTCTGAACAAACCCGCGTTACTTCCTCTCCGGAGAATGGTGGATCCGCCTCTGATAGACTCCAGATCTCGTCAGGGTGGATCCCCTCCGTCTCCGCCCTCACTACCTGCTGAACCTCTGTTTCGCCGTCCACAGAGTCCGGGGGGAAGAGCGTCGATGCGAGGAGGTCCGCGGACCCCTGCGGGTCTAAGGTACTCCCACTAGGGTCCGTTAACAGAACCTCCTCTCTCCTACGCTCAGTTCTCCTGAGGACTCTGTAGATGCCGTCCCAGAGGCTCTCCCGCTCCTGTGCCGAGCAAAATGCCTTCCAACTTCTGGTCTGGGCATCCGCTACCTTCCTCTTACAGTCCTCGAGGGCATCAAGGTAATCGGAAACGACATAAGGCCTGCGAGTCGGAGCGGCGCAACGGATCCTCCTCTTCCTCCGCGCAACCTCCCGTTTGAGGCAGTCCAAATCCTGTGACCACCAGGGAGGGCGAGCCACCCCTTTTGGCCCACCTGCCTTGGGGATCACCTGTTCACAGGTGTCCTTAATGCAGGTGAGGTATTCAGACACGACTGTCTCCAAACCCTCAATGTCGGATATATCCTCCACCCTGCAGACAGTCAAGCTCCTGTCGGTCAGTTTCTCCTGGAAGACTGATGTGAACTCCGACCACACAACCTTCCTTGTGTTATAGATACGAGTGGTGACCGGCCTTTGACTTAGCAGAGGCGCGTCCACCTGTATCGAGAAGGTTATTGCGTTGTGGTCAGAAGATGTTAAGTTCTCATCAACTTTCCAGTCATTGATCCTGCCGATTAGGGAGGAGCTGCAGACGGTGACGTCTACAATGCTTGTACACAAGCTGCCCCCCCTGACTACCTGAAAAGTGGGCTTTTCTCCGACATTGAGAATATGCAGACCCGCTGCGTCCAGAAAGGAGCAGTAGGCCTCCCCTCGGTGGTCACAAGTGCGACTACCCCACCACAGACTCTTGGCGTTTATATCGCCACCTATTACCAGGTTCTGCACTCCTAGCTTGTTGCAGATTTCCTCGAGTCTTATGATGTATGGCTCTATGGCAGCGCTGCGCTAAGCCTCGTACGCAATACGGTATGAACGACCACGACGGACGCGGGGAGCTCGCGCGGAGTGCGGGGTGCGGAGGTAACGCAGCAGCCACGGAGCGGCATTGCAATCGCGCCTCCAGCAGAGCGGCTCAGGGCACCCGAGCGACCGCGCGTGCCATACTCGATCATCATCGCATCGCCTATATTGTATTTGTACCGCACGAGTTAATAAACGATCGACTAAAATCAATCACCCGTTTTAATACTTGGTTATATTGTTCAGAGCCTGTCTACAGCTCTATAGGTTCATTTGGCTCGAAGTAGACGGAGACTACCCCTAGCGATAGGTTACCTGCTTGCAGGATCGCGGCGGCGATGTTTTTGTCGATAATCTGGGGATCCACGATCGCACTGACCAGATCCCCGTAGATTATTATCGTCGCCTTTACTGGCTCCACAGCACTTGCAGCGCTTTGGATCACCTTCATGTTCGGTACTTGCCGCAGCAGCCCTGTCGTTCCGGTATACGGTTCTTGGACAAGGGCTACTGCAGCACCCCCACGTGATCCCCAGCACTGCAGCTCCGCCGTCGCCAGTTTAGATCGCTGCAGATTGGCTTGCACCATCGCTATCCGGGGTCGCTCCGTTACCTGCTCAGCGGCTTCTGCGATGTTATGCGTTGAGGTGCCCTTAACAATAGGCCACCCGTGATCTGGCTATTGAGTCCCACTTCTGGCGTTCTGGACAATTGTCGTCGAACGCCGTGTGGTGGGTCTCTGCTTTCGGTCGCTTAGCCCTACAGCAGTTTATGCAGATAGGGTGCGCACCCTCCGACCGTCGCGAACACTCACCTCTGCGGTGTACCTTTGTACAGTGCATGCATGACTCCTCGGTGTTCGGACACGACTTTTTACTGTGTCCGTAGCCGAGACAGCGAGTGCACTGTATCAAAGGTGTTTGGTCCTGAACTGGTCGGTATAGGACCGTAAACGCTGCCATAACTTCGGCGCGACCTCAAGCACCGGATGGCACTCTAGGGGGTTCCGCGCTCTCTTCCTGTAACGCACTTGCATGCTCTTGTCCTTTTCATCTAGGTCACGGAACAGGTCTTGATTTTGTTTCCTTAGGTTGGCCAGGATGTCCTTGTCGTCATATGAATGTAGGACATTCCTGATCTCAACCAAAGGATTCCTGTTTGTGGGAGTCTCTACTGTCAGTCCGGTAGAGACCATCCGCAGCTGCCCGGCCATTTTCCTCGCGTCCTCTTCGCCTCTGCAACGCAAAACGACCTTTTGGTTTTTTACTTTCCTGACAGTGTCCACTCTAGCGCCCGTGACCTGAGTGTTCGCCACCCTTTGGATAGTTTTAAGAACCCCATCGCTAGTGTCGCGGGGGTTCACTGACGACACTATAAGTGTCGCCGAGGGTGGCGTGCGTTTTGGTAACCCCGATATTTGAGCATACGTGCCCTTTCCTTTCTGGGGCGCGTTCCCGGGGGAGCAACCGCTTCCTCAGTGCTCTTTACTGTTAGCGTGTTCGGAGGGATAATTTCGGACTCCAGGGACTGCTGTATTGTTTGTTGCACCACTGTTGGGCACCCCATTTCATGGACCTCATGGAGAACGGTGTCGATCTTCGTCTTTACAGGTCCCAGGAGGTCCACGAGGGTTTCAGCCCCGGCGCAAGTGCTATGCAGCCCTGGTTTCTCCGATATTATATTTTCCCGCACTTGTCCGACTGTGATCTTTATGTCCTCTAAGGAGGAACTATAGTCCGGACATGGCGGGTTTGGGGGGGAGGAGCAGGCACAACGATCTTTTTGCCGACGCGCTGAGGTAGTTGGTCTAATTCCACCTCTAGCCGCGTCAGTGTCTCCTGGAATCTGGCGGCCCCGCCTACTATATTACCAAGTTCCGCCGGGTCCAGGTGGCATGACTCTCTTTGCACGGGGTTAGGACGCCTTCTTAGTTCCTCTATCCCCTCTTTTATCCCCCGAAGCGACTTTAGCGGTTCAGCCACCTCGTAGTCCAACCCCGATCAGAGAGACTTGATCTCGCCGACCAAATGTTCAATGTGCTTGGTCAGCGAGCTCACCGTCCGCTCGTGGTTGTCCACGATGGTGGCTAACTGTTTAGAGTGCGCGCGCTCGGCCCATGCTAGGTCTTTAGCACCTTTGGCTCGAGCGCGTGCAGCATCTAATTTGTGTCGGCCTCGGGAGTCGACAAGCTCAAGGATCGTTACATATAGACCCTGGAGGGATTTCCCTATCTGGAACTTCAAATCCCTCCTGAGGTTGCCGGAGCTCTCCAATACCTCCTGGCCTTCTTGCAGGAATTGCGTGGCCCGTATCTTTGCCATATCCATAGAGCAGCCGGCCCGGTCCTTAATGGCCGGGAGCATACTAACCCTCCCTGGTTTTAAGGAGGGTGACTCTCCTCCAGATGAAATGTCCCCCCAATCCCCTTCCAAAAGTTGTGGACACACACTAAGTGGGGTAGGAGGCGCCATGTCTGTTATATCTGTGGCTTGACTAACTAGTTGTTCCACGGGTGGCGCCTCCTTCGGACTCGTCGTCGCAGGTACTTCCAAGCCTGTTTGGCTTGCTGGGCTCGTTGTATTTGCACCCGGGTTCACCTTGGTGGCTATCTTTATCGGAGGGCACGCTTTGACTGGAGCTCTTCTACGGAGGACTCCCTTCAACAGGTTGTCCTCAGTATCACTGCTCCGTCTTGTTGTTGCGCCCTCCTGCCTCCTCAGCGCCCGGGGCTGAGCCTCCGTGTCGCTTTTTGTCGCCTTAGCGGCTGCAAGCCTCTTTACTGGATCAGGCTTGGTAGACATACTGTGGTACTACTGCTACACCTATCAATAAACTAATTACTAACAAACGGACTATACACAAAACTGTCAAGTATTATTAAAGTTTAGTATTTAATTTAGATTATTTCTATGTTAATTTAGATGTAGAGAAAAGACAGATAGAATTTTTAGAATGATAATTTTAAAACTTCTATTAATTTGTTAATTATTATTATAAGTCAAAAGTTTAAGTTTTTGTTATTTATGATTAATTTTTAATTTATTTATTATTGCTGTATAGTCCGGCCTAATACAATCGTAATTTTTTATATAATTAAAATAAAGTAAAATAAAATAATTCAGATAAATATTAAAACTATTAAAATGTCCAGAGCTGTAACTTACACGAACAAGAAGTGACGAGTATCTCAGCTTAAATAATAACTTCTAATACTGGCGGCGCAATGGAGATGCAGTGACGACTGTGGGAGCTCCAACGAACCGGTCTTGTCTTAATGTCTTGAAAGGAATTTTTTGACGGGTAATGTGACGTCACACACCAGACCCTCAGTGTTACCAACGGCCTAACGTCAGAATCAGGTAGCTCACTCGTGTTATGATGTCACTGCGTAACACCTACGCAGTGACAACACCTGCGGAGCTACATGTTCTTATTTTTTCGAAAGGCCGATGGTGGAAAGTACTGGAACTTTCTGGTGGTGACGTACGCCTTCTATGCAACAGGTTTTGTGTACTCGCACGAAGTGGAACGCAATACTCACCGAAAATTTCCACTGCCGTGCGAGCACGTTGCAGGCGTTTACCAGGAAAAACTGGTTTAAACTGGATATCCCCGGTAACTTCACAGTTTACGTAATTTCAAACTGTTTTGTGTCGTCACTTACACTTATCCGTGCTCACTTTTTGAGGTATCAAATGTCTTGGCACGTTAGAAAAATCACTTTTAGCTCCTCCACTGAATTTTGGGGTAGACAGGGAAGAGCCAATTTACACTTTAAAACTATTTTTACAAAAGTACATTAAATTTTTTTTTTAAATATATAAGGTCACCAGCTGGGACTTCAGAGCCGGCCACCACGCGTTATCGAAAGCGCCCTCTATGTCCAAAGACACCAGGACCACGACGTGTTTCGCCGTGAGACGGGTCCTGATCTCAGTCATCAGATCATAGAGGGCATCTTCCGTCCCGCGCAGCGGCACGAACCCATATTGCCGCACGCTGAGTTTGGGCAGCAGATGCCAGCGAAGCCGTCGGACCAGGAGCTTTTCCAGGACTTTTCCCAGCACCGGGAGTAGGCCGATCGGGCGATATGACTTCGGGATGGTGTAGTCCTCTCTGCCCGGCTTCCGAAGTATGCACACATGGGCATGCTTCCAGGGTCTAGGGAAGTGGCCCAGTTCCAGACACTTATTCGCGATGGCCTGGAACACTTCCACTCCTCCCCCTAGTAACCGCATGTGCGCAGATGTCGGCGGTCATTCCGACCCCCCGGGGGCTTTCTTCGGGCTGAATTCCTTCAGGACACGAAGTACTTCCTCCCGGGTGAAGGGCGGATCGCACGCCGACAGCTTCTGAAACAAGGCAGGGGACAAACCCCCTTCGGTCATCGCCCGGGTGGCTCTCTGGTCATCTGTTTCGGCACCCACATCATCCGCAGGGAACAGGGTGGAGGCGAGGAGCTCGGCTGACTCCTGCGGGCCTAGTGTCCGCCCGGTGGAGTACACGAGCAGGGTGTCCTCTCGCCTCCTCTCCGTCCTCCGTAGGACTCTGTAGATACCGTCCCAGAGACTCTCCCGATCCTGTGCCGAACAAAACTCCTTCCAGCTCCGACCAGGAGCCGCTGCCTTACTCTTGTACTCTTCGAGAGCTTCCAGGTAGTCAGCAACAACGTAGGGCCTGCGACGTGGGGCAGCGCACCGAAGCCTCCGCTTCCTACGCGCCGCCTCCCGTTTGAGTTGGTCGAGCTCCGTCGTCCACCATGGGGGGCGCTTCATAAACTTTCCCCCGCCCGCTTTGGGGACAACCTGCGAGCAGGTATCCCCAATACATGCTAGGTACTCGGACACGACGTCCACAATACCCCCCACATCTCTGACATCCCCAATCCTACAGGCTGTTATACTCCTCTCGGTCATTTTCTCCTGTAGAGTTGACTCGAACTCCGACCACACTATCTTCTTAGTGTTATAGATACGGGTGGTTGATGATCTCTGAGGAACCAGAGGTTGTGAGTTGAGCGTTGTGGTCAGATGATGTTATATTCTCATCAACTTTCCAGTCATCGATCCTGCCGAGGAGAGCGGGGCTGCAGGCAGTGACCTCCACACTGCTAGTACATATGCAGCCCCTTCTAACAACCTGGAAGGTGGGTCTGTCTCCGACGTTGAGAATCTCAAGGCCGGCCGCGTCTAAGAAGGAAGCATATGCCTCCCCACGGTGATCAACAGTTCGACCTCCCCACCACAGACTCTTCCCGTTGACGTCGCCGCCGACTACCAACATCTGCGCACCGAGACCGTCGCAGACGCTCTCGAGTCGCACGATGTACGGCTCTATGGGTTGATCCGGCTCGAAGTAGAAGGAGACCACTCCCATACGGCGGCGATGTTGCCGTCCACGAGCTGGGAATCCGTCGTGACCCCCACCAGCCCGCTGTAGATGACTATCGCCGCCTTAACTGGCCCGGTTCCAGCTGCTGTGTTCTGGACCATTCGGGTGTTAGGAGCCTGCGCCATGGCCCCGGTCTTCCCTGTGTAGGGTTCCTGGACCAGGGCTACCGCGGCTCCACCTCGAGCGGCCCAGCACTGCAGCTCCGCCAGGGCCAGTTTTGAACGCTGCAAGTTGGCCTGCACCATCGCCAAACGGGGGATCTCCTTGACCCGTTGTGTGGCCGACACGATGGTTTGCTTAGGGGTGCCCTTAACAATATGCCACCCGGGATCGCGCTATAGAGTCCCACTTTTGCGTCTCCGGACATTCCCTGTCCAGCGCCGAGTGGTGGGACTCCTCGCGAGGCCGCTTTGCTCTGTGGCAGTTGATGCATTGTGGCTCGGCACCCTCCGCCCGGCGAGGACACTCACCTCTGCGGTGAATCCTGATACAGTGCGCGCACGCCTCCTCAGACTCCGGGCACAGCTTCCTGGGGTGCCCGAAGCCAAGGCAGATCGAGCACTGCACCAGGGGCGACTGGTCCCTCACCAGGCGATGCCGGATGCCGATATAGACTCGGCCGGCCTGCACCAACCGCTGCCAGAGCTTAGGAGCGACCTCTATCACCGGGTGGCATTCCAAGTTATTGCGCGCCCTTTTCCGGTACTTGACGCACATACCCGAATCTTTGTTCTTCAGGTCCCGGAACAATTCCTTGTTCTGTATCCGCAGGCTATCCAGGATGTCCTGGTTGGTATAAACGGTCAGGACGTCCCGGATTTCGACGAGCGGTGATTTGCTCGTCGGGGTCGACACCGTTAGGCCGGCAGGAGCCTCCCGCAGCTGCCTCGCCATCTTCTTAGCATCTTCTTCGGCTCGGCAGCGCAGGACAACCTTTTGGTCCCTGACCTTCCTCACTGCGTCGACCCTTGCTCCGGTGACCTGGGTGTTGGCCACCCTCTGTATCGCCTTGATGACCCCCTCACTGGTCTCGCGGGGGTCAATCGATGCAACGACGAGCGTCGCAGAGGGCGGCGTACGCTTCGGTAGCGCAGCGACTCGGGCATATGCATCCGAGCCGATTCCGTGGGCGCGCTTTGCGGGGGGAGCTTTTTGACATCAGAGGTCTGCGCGGACGAATGGGACAACTCCGCAGCCAGGGATGGAAACGAGCTCGGCGCAAGCGTGGGCACGGGGGCCGCGATGTCGCGGACCTCGTGAAGCACGGTGTCAAGCTTGGCCGTCACCGGCCCCAGGAGGTCACGCAAAGCCCCAGCTCCAGCGCACTCAGTAGGCGCTCCCTGGCGCGAGGCGACCTCTTTGATCGTCGATTGTAGGTCGCTAATTGTCCCCTCGATCCTATCCAGCCTAGGGGCGAGTTCCGGGCAAGGTATTAAAGTTGGTGAAGATGACCGCGTGGGGGGCAATGGAGCAGGCACCTGCTCCCCGACGCGCCGAGGGAGCTCCTGAAGCTCGACCTCGAGACGCGTCACGGAGCTTTGAAGTCGATTCGCACCACCGACAATCTTTTCCAGGTCCTGGGGGTCCAGGCGGCACCGGTCTACAATCACGGGTGCCGAAGAGGGAACAGGACGGCGGCGCAGCTCCTTGAGGTCCTCGCGGATCTCCCGCATGGCCTTAAGTGGTTCGCTTACCTCGTAGTCGATGCACGAGCGCATCGACCCCACGTCGGCGACGAGCTTCTCGATTTGGGCCGTCAGCGTCTGGACGATGCGCTCGTGGTTCGCCACGAGGCTCGCGAGCTGGCGAGAGTGGGCGCGCTCGGCGTGGGCCAGGTCTCTGGCGCCCTGCGCACGCGCCTTCTCCTCCGCGGTCTTATGGCGGTGGCGGGAGTCCACGAGTTCTAACGCGGTCTTATATAGACCCTCAAGGGCCAAAGATACGTCCGCCTTTATTTCCCTCTTTAGATTCCCGGATTGCTCCAGCGCCGTCTTCCCGGCCTGGAAGATGTCGGTGGCCCTCAGCTTCGCCATGTCCATGTTAATCCCCGCACGGTTTCGGAAGGGAGGGAGCATGCTCACTCTCCCTTCGCTGCCCGACTCTGCCCCCGACGAGATATCCCCGAGGTTGTCGTCAGACACCTCGAGGCGCGCAAGAACTGGGGAGGGAGCATAAGGAGGACTGTTATTTAATTGATGCCCAGCCGTATTTGTCTCCTGAGTCATTGACGGCACCACCGCTTCCGCCTTTTGGGCAGATGTTACCGGAATCAGTGGCGTATCAATTGTAATTTATTAGCAGTAGTCTATTGTCTGTATTTAATTTATAGTAATTCTATTGTATAATTATTATTTAAATGTCTATTATTTATATTTAATATCTAATTTGTGTATGATGTCAGTTATCTATAATTATTAATGTAAAAAATATAATAAAAAGAAATTATTATTTGCAATGTCAAAATAAATTATTAATGCTACTATTATGATGGTCAAACAGATCCAGATCCAATAAATCGGTCTTTCTAAAATATTAAGATTTCGGTGCTGAAGATCTAAGTCAATCACTTGTACATATTACATACATATATATTAGTACTGTTATTTAATGTCATTTATGTTTGTTATTAGAATAGAGATATTATTAAAATTAATTTAGAATTAGAGAACTTCAAGGAAAGATGCAGTAAAGAATTTAATAATTATTAATTGTAATAAATCTTCAGCTTCTTAAATGTTATCAGTTCCTATCCTATTTTCTATTTACTATATATACTAAAAACTTTATCTTTTAATATGGTGAAATCCTCGACGGCACTGGTGGCTGTGGCTGCTCGGGATGCGTGCCTCGGTGTCCTCTGTGTTGAGGAGCAGCTGGTAATTTGCGGGCGGAATACCTCCGCCCCGCAGACTCAGCTCGCACAGCACCTCGTTGCTCGTCGTCCTGTGGTTCCGCGGCGGGGGCACTCCGCCAGCACACTTCACGTTGGTACTAGTGTCACTACCCGAGTCGCCAGATCGACCAATGCTATAGTACTTATGGTGGCGGCAACTATGGAATAGTTTAAGTTTACTGTTTATATTATATTTGTATTCACAATTGTGTAATAAAATTGAATAAAAAATTTTATTTTTTCAAAAAGTCCTAGAGCACCAATTCGATATACCAAACTGTACATAATGGGCGGGCGGGCTTGTTTTTTTTCAGTTTTCTTGTTTTTAGGCCGACTTGTTCAAATTTTTAATTTATTTCACTTAATGTTTGCAATTTTTCACTATAATTGTTCTTTGAGTAGTTCCAAAATGTTTCAACTATTAAATGTTTATTAATGCTTAAAATATCACTGAGGCTATGTATACGGTGACTGTTTAAACTCTCCGCCACGACGCACGATGGAACACTCCGAGGTTAGCTTTGGGTTAGGTTAGCTTTGGGTTAGGTTAGCTTTGGGTTAGGTCAGCTTTGGGGTTTTTTTTTTTTATAATATACTCGCAAATGGTATACGAGATACTTTAGACTTTTATTTGTCTTTATGATGTGTCTAAGGTAATATATAAGATGGTTATTGTTGGAAGTCATTTGTGTTGTCGTTGAATATTTTTAAAATGTGGATTTGATCATATTAAGTTTGATTGAATTCTTTTAAGGTTTTTATAATTATCTCAATGAATTTAATGTAGGACTCAAGGCAAGGAATGTTCGAAATTAGAGGTTCGATTTCATATTCTTTTATATTGTGGAAGTTGCAAGTCAATTGGTGCTCCATACGCTCTCTTTCGTATCTTGGGCAGTCTTTGATGAGATGTTGTAAGGTTTGAATTGTTCATTCAGGGCTTCATTCCCTTGCAGACCTGCGTGCGCTTTTACCCACGCAAATTTGACTTCACCGCGGGATTGGTGAAGTAGGGTGTGAATGCTGACTACCAAAGGGTTAGTGGAGTTGGGGTTAGATAGTTCTTTTAGTGCGGACATGCTGACTGGTGGATATGATTGTTTTTTTTTTTTTTTTTTATTTAATCCAGTGACAAGCTCCCTCGATAGCCAACAGCTCAGCTTGGAATATAGAGCACGAGCGGTGGAGCTTGTATTTTTTTGGTGACTGTATTCGTGCCGTTCAGAGGGTAAGCGACGAATGCTGCTCCGACTTGACCATCTTCTTCATCTTCTTATCATCTTCATCTTTTTATTTCAGCGTTTGAAGCGGAACTTTAGGTCATCAGGGTGTGAGCAGATCGATCGGATTTCATCGTTCTGGCCAATAATAATTTCAGTAAGTTCTTCACATGGGGTGTCTATGGAGATGCCCTTTAAGATGGCCATGGGCTTTAGTTTGTGGGCCGGTTCAGCTGTGATATTTTATTAAGGGTCTCATCTCTGTGGCTGGTGTTTTTCAAGTTCTACTCGGAGCTTATTGTTGGCTATTGGTTTAAAATCCAAAAATGTGTAAAATTGACCCACTTCCCGTGGGAATTTTGTGGATATCAGGATATGCACGTGTGCGGAAAATTATACAGAATCTAATTATGGAATAAAAGAGTGGTTGTCTGGTAGAGAAATCTGATGGTAAGTGTGAAAAACTGAAAATTTATACTAATTTTGTTTATTTCTTTTGCAGGTGGTCCGCGGCTGCACAACCGACGTCGGCGACGTGTGCACTCCACTCTACAAGATTCCGAAGAAATAAACCAAAACTGTAGGATACAAATTGGTAGGAAATATTTAATGTTATAAATTCGAATTTCGATAAAATATCGAAAATCTCTTACTGAAGCTATGTCATATTATTATACAAAACGAAAGAACTCTTCGAGACGAACAATTTGGTATATGACACTTGTATGTAGTTAAGATATTTAGTTAGATTTATAGGAGAAAATTTTCAAGACACGAATTTTGGTCAGCTTTGGGTTAGGTCAGCTTTGGGTTAGGTCAGCTTTGGGTTAGGTCAGCTTTGGGTTAGGTCAGCTTTGGGTTAGGTCAGCTTTGGGTTAGGTCAGCTTTGGGTTAGGTCAGCTTTGGGTTAGGTCAGCTTTGGGTTAGGTCAGCTTTGGGTTAGGTCAGCTTTGGGTTAGGTCAGCTTTGGGTTAGGTCAGCTTTGGGTTAGGTCAGCTTTGGGTTAGGTTAGGTCAGCTTTGGGTTAGGTTAGGTTAGGTTAGGTTAGGTTAGGTTAGGTTAGGTTAGGTTAGGTTAGGTTAGGTTAGGTTAGGTTAGGTTAGGTTAGGTTAGGTTAGGTTAGGTTAGGTTAGGTTAGGTTAGGTTAGGTTAGGTTAGGTTAGGTTAGGTTAGGTTAGGTTAGGTTAGGTTAGGTTAGGTTAGGTTAGGTTAGGTTAGGTTAGGTTAGGTTAGGTTAGGTTAGGTTAGGTTAGGTTAGGTTAGGTTAGGTTAGGTTAGGTTAGGTTAGGTTAGGTTAGGTTAGGTTAGGTTAGGTTAGGTTAGGTTAGGTTAGGTTAGGTTAGGTTAGGTTAGGTTAGGTTAGGTTAGGTTAGGTTAGGTTAGGTTAGGTTAGGTTAGGTTAGGTTAGGTTAGGTTAGGTTAGGTTAGGTTAGGTTAGGTTAGGTTAGGTTAGGTTAGGTTAGGTTAGGTTAGGTTAGGTTAGGTTAGGTTAGGTTAGGTTAGGTTAGGTTAGGTTAGGTTAGGTTAGGTTAGGTTAGGTTAGGTTAGGTTAGGTTAGGTTAGGTTAGGTTAGGTTAGGTTAGGTTAGGTTAGGTTAGGTTAGGTTAGGTTAGGTTAGGTTAGGTTAGGTTAGGTTAGGTTAGGTTAGGTTAGGTTAGGTTAGGTTAGGTTAGGTTAGGTTAGGTTAGGTTAGGTTAGGTTAGGTTAGGTTAGGTTAGGTTAGGTTAGGTTAGGTTAGGTTAGGTTAGGTTAGGTTAGGTTAGGTTAGGTTAGGTTAGGTTAGGTTAGGTTAGGTTAGGTTAGGTTAGGTTAGGTTAGGTTAGGTTAGGTTAGGTTAGGTTAGGTTAGGTTAGGTTAGGTTAGGTTAGGTTAGGTTAGGTTAGGTTAGGTTAGGTTAGGTTAGGTTAGGTTAGGTTAGGTTAGGTTAGGTTAGGTTAGGTTAGGTTAGGTTAGGTTAGGTTAGGTTAGGTTAGGTTAGGTTAGGTTAGGTTAGGTTAGGTTAGGTTAGGTTAGGTTAGGTTAGGTTAGGTTAGGTTAGGTTAGGTTAGGTTAGGTTAGGTTAGGTTAGGTTAGGTTAGGTTAGGTTAGGTTAGGTTAGGTTAGGTTAGGTTAGGTTAGGTTAGGTTAGGTTAGGTTAGGTTAGGTTAGGTTAGGTTAGGTTAGGTTAGGTTAGGTTAGGTTAGGTTAGGTTAGGTTAGGTTAGGTTAGGTTAGGTTAGGTTAGGTTAGGTTAGGTTAGGTTAGGTTAGGTTAGGTTAGGTTAGGTTAGGTTAGGTTAGGTTAGGTTAGGTTAGGTTAGGTTAGGTTAGGTTAGGTTAGGTTAGGTTAGGTTAGGTTAGGTTAGGTTAGGTTAGGTTAGGTTAGGTTAGGTTAGGTTAGGTTAGGTTAGGTTAGGTTAGGTTAGGTTAGGTTAGGTTAGGTTAGGTTAGGTTAGGTTAGGTTAGGTTAGGTTAGGTTAGGTTAGGTTAGGTTAGGTTAGGTTAGGTTAGGTTAGGTTAGGTTAGGTTAGGTTAGGTTAGGTTAGGTTAGGTTAGGTTAGGTTAGGTTAGGTTAACTAATTGAGGGTGGTAATTAGCTATGGGATTTTTGAAGATTGATATGTGCTTCACTGTACATGTCGTCATTTTATGAAAACTGAAATGCTTTTAAGTGACTCGCGATAATTGTCGCGTTTCGGGATTAGTTATATTTCTGGAAGGGATACCATACTATGTATGACGAATTGCCCTTGTTTAAAAAATATTTGACTGTACATGTCGTCATTTGATGCTTTCGCTGCGGTTGTTATTTGTTGGATTGTTGTTGTTTTTGAAGTGTGGAGTTGTTATAGTTATTGTTACGTTGTTATTTGACTATATTGTTCTCCTGGGTTTTGTTGTTGTTTTTTAGTTTTTAGCCTTTCGTTACTTATTTATTAGTTTTTTAAGTCTCGTTAGGTTTGGTTTAGTTATTTAAGTTTCTCTTTCGGTGGTGGGGAGGAGCCTTGCTCCCCCCAGGTCACTACAGGCCAATACTGGCCGATTCATCGCCCAGAGATGGGCGGAGGGCAGGAAACACGTCGTGCTTAGACGACGTTGTTGCAAATCCTGAGATTCCTACCATGGAGTCGGGCGCTCGTTCTGCTCGGACTGGAGCGGATGCTAAAAGAACGTACGGGTCGCGATTTGACGTATTGGAAGTAGATTGGGACTCCGCGAAGGTTCCCAAGCATAACACGGCGAAGAGAGGAGCGCCTCGCGGTATGGGGCGCTCTAGAAGTTCGGGGCGACTGACTGAGGGCAGTGGAAGCTCGGTTCAGTCGTTCCGAAAGGATGTGAACGCAGCTGTGGTCCTCGATGATGACATTGAGGTGATCACCCATTGTCAGGATGGCAGTAAAGGTCGTACTGAGGTCGAGCGCCTGGACGCGGAGGCGCTGAGGGTCCTTACTAACAGTGGTGTCAACGAGATTTTGGAGGTATGCCGCGCCTCAGGGAATTTGAAGGGTACCTGTATCAAGGCCCTCAAGGCCGCGGCAAATTCCCTGAGGGAGGTGGTCGAGACGCTCCTGGAGCGCACAGCGAACGAGGAAACCGCTCGCCTCGGCCGGGAAACGAGAGTCCTCCGCCAGCAGGTGGAGGACCTCAAGAAGGAGGTCCTCGCATGGCGGCGAGAGGCCAATGCGAGGCAGGTTATGCCTCCTCCTCCTCCTCCGCCGCCAGTACAGGTGGAGATCCCACCGGCGGTGCAAGCGGAGGCTCCATCCCGGGTCTGGGAACAGATGTTGGCGGAGGGCTTCGGCCGATTGGAGCGCTCCATTAAGGTACTGGACGCGAGGTTCGACAGCTTGGAGGTCGACGGCCGCCTCCTCCCAGCTAAGGTCCTCCGCCCACCGCTGGCGGCGGATAAAAGGCAGGTGACAGAAAAGCCCACTGCCGCTGCCAACGCCAGGCCCACCAGTGCCGCTGGCGCAGTTGCGAGGCCCCGCTCGGTTTCCCGGGCGAGACCAGCCAAGGGGAGTGGGCCCACTCCTACACAGCAGCCGCTCAATATGGAGTGGGCTGCACTCCCGGCCACGGCTCCCGCCCGTGTCCGGACTGAGGCTGATGAGGGAGAGATGTGGACGACGGTTGTCCGTCGTCCAAAAAAGGTGAAGGCGGCTCCAGCCGCGACGACGACTCCTGCGCCGAAAAAGAAGGCACAGCCTAAGGTGCCCTCAGCGCCGCGCTCGGCTGCAGTGTTGATCACGCTGCAGCCTGAGGCTGTGGCAAGGGGTGTTTCATACACGGCGGCGGTCATGAAGGCGCGGGAGTCGGTCGGACTCGCAGACCTGGGCATCACGGACATCAAGCTCCGCACGACTGCCACGGGAGCCAGGATTATTGAGCTTCCTGGCTCCCAGGGTGAGCAGAAGGCGGCCGGCCTGGCGGAGCATCTCAAGACTGCTCTAGCCGATGTGGCGGTAGTGACCAGGCCGGTCAAACGTGCGGACCTTCGCATTGTAGGGCTTGATGAGACGGTGTCGCAGGCCGAGCTCAGGTCTGCGATTGGTCTGAAGACCGGATGCGGGCCTGACATGATCAGGGTAGGCTCCATCCGGCAGGATTGGGAAGGGGGAGTGGCGTTTGTGTCGCTCCCCGTGGCGGAGGCGAAGAAGCTGGCGGAGGCAGGGCGTCTCCTGGTCGGCTGGAGTGTGGCCCGGGTGCGTCCCTTGGACGAGAAGCCCTTGCGCTGTTTTAAGTGCATGGGCTTGGGCCACACTCGCCAGTTATGCGAGTCTTCGGCCGACCGGAGCGCCCTGTGCTACAGGTGCGGGGGTCCCGGCCATACGGCGGCGAACTGTGCAGCTGTGAAGCTGCACTGCGCCGTATGCGCCGACGCGGGGATCCCCGCGGAGCACTACATGGGAGGGGCCAGCTGCAGGCCCCCCTCCGTAAAGAGGAGGCCCTTCGCGGGAAGAAATGTGAGGCCTAGGCCGGAGGCAGGTGGTATGGATCAGTAATGCAGCACATCCGTACCAACTGCCTCCAGGCGAACTTGAACCACTCCGTCACTGCACAAGACCTATTTGTGCAATCAGTGGCGGAGTGGGACATAGGCGTTGCGGTCGCTGCGGAACCCTACTATGTCCCTGCCCAACCTTACTGGGCGGGGGACTTGAGTGGTTCCGTGGCGATCCATTGTACGGGCCCCCCTCTCTCCATCAAGGAGAGAGGAGCGGGATTCGTGGCGGCCGCCTGGGGAGGGTACGCCATTGTTGGCGTATACTTCTCCCCAAACCGGGCCCTGGCGGAGTTCGAGGCTTTTCTCGACTCCCTGGGGCAGGCGGTCAGGCGGCTGTCGCCGCTCCCCATTGTCCTGCTTGGCGACCTTAACGCCAAGTCTCGGGCATGGGGGGCGGCGGTCACGGACCCGCGGGGGGCCGTGGTTGAGGAGTGGACAGTCGAGGTTGGGCTGTCCCTCCTCAACAGAGGATCTGTGCACACGTGCGTGCGACAGAACGGAGGGTCCGTGGTGGACGTCTCGTTCGCCACGCCGTCTGTCGCACTCCGTGTGCACAACTGGAGAGTGCTGGAGGAAGTGGAGACCTTCTCGGATCACCGATATATTCGGTTTGAGGTCTCCACTTCCCCAGAGGAGCTGGCGCGCCGCCCCCGTCGGGGGGCTGCGTTCCCCCGATGGGTGATAAGCCGCCTCGACCGGGAGTTAGCGGAAGAGGCGGCTGTTGTCCAGAGCTGGCGTGCGCCAGCTCCAGAGGCAGAGGACATCGACGCGTCTGCGGCCCGTTTCCGTGGGGCCCTCACGGCGGTCTGCGACGCGTCGATGCCGCGGAGCAACAACCGCCCGTATAGAAAGCGGGCGGTTCACTGGTGGTCCCCGGAGATTGCTGGTCTCCGGGCGGCCTGCTCCGCGGCGCGGCGGCAGCTACAGCGCTGCCGCCGGCGGCGAAACCAGCAACCTGGTGAAGAGGCCCGGCTGCATGGCACGTACAGGGACTGCAAAAAGTCCCTGCAAGTTGCCATCAGCCGGGCTAAGGATGAGGGGTGGGAGGAGCTCGTAGGGTCTCTGGATAGGGATCCGTGGGGGCGCCCATACCGGATGGTCAGGAAGAAGTTCCGGGGGTTGGCGCCCCCTTTAACGGAATCCCTTCATCCAGAGGTCCTGGCGAGGGTCGTGGACACTTTGCTCCCCGACCCTCCGGAGCTCCTCCCACCTCCCATGTTATATGGGGGCCCTGTTGCGGAGGAGCTGTTTCCGCCCCATCCCGTTACAGATGACGAGATGGGGTGGGTGATGAGGCGCCTCCGCAACAGGCGGAAGGCACCGGGCCCGGACGGTGTTCCGGGCCAGATACTTGGAGTGGCGCTGGGCCACCTTGGGGGAGAGCTTCGGGAGCTGTTCGACCGTTGTTTGTCGGTTGGACGGTTCCCGAGGCTCTGGAAGATGGGGCGGCTCTGCCTTCTTGCGAAGGAGGGCCGCCCTCCGGACTGCCCGTCCTCGTACCGGCCCCTGGTGTTGTTGGATGACACGGGAAAGATGCTAGAGAGAATAGTGGTTTCCCGTGTCACCCGACACTTGGAGGAAGTGGGGCCGGAGATGTCGACGTGGCAGTTCGGCTTCCGGAGAGGGCGTTCAACAATGGACGCCCTCTCCACCCTGAAGGCTTGGTCTGCGGAGGCGACCGAGGAGGGAGGTAGGTTGTTGGCGGTGTCGCTCGACATCGCCAACGCCTTCAACAGCCTGCCGCACAGTGTGATACGAGAGGCGCTCCAGTACTTTGGAGTGCCCTCGTACCTGCGGCGGCTGTTGGAGGACTACCTCCAGGACAGGGAGGTCGCCTTCGTGGACGGCCGGGGGGCCATGGTCCGGCGCCACGTTGGGTGTGGTGTTCCACAGGGGTCGGTGTTGGGACCACTCCTGTGGAACATGGGCTACGACTGGGTGCTCCGCGCAGCGCTCCCCGAGGGGGTGCGTGTCATCTGTTACGCGGATGACACCCTAGTCGTAGCCCGGGGGGGAAATTTTGAAGAGGTTAGGCGCCTGGCCACTGAGGGTACAACCCTAGTGGTCAGGCGCATTGAGTCGTTGGGCCTCAAGGTGGCGGTCGAAAAAACCGAGGCCCTGTTATTTCACGGGCCTCGGTGCGGACCGCCCCCTGGGGCCCATATAATGGTGCAGGGGCACAGGGTCCAGGTTGGGGTCCAGATGAAATATCTGGGCCTCATCCTGGACGGAAGGTGGCGGTTCGAGTCCCACTTCAAGGGACTCGGACCGCGCATCGTGGGAGCGGCGGCGGCTCTCGGTCGGCTCCTCCCGAATACGGGGGGGCCGGGCGCGAGCTGCCGCAAATTATATGCGGGGGTTGTGCGCAGCATGGCCGTCTACGGGGCACCGATCTGGGTGGACGCTCTCAGCGCCAGCAATGTACGCACGCTGCGCGCAGCGCAGCGTGTCGTGGCGCTGAGGGTGATCCGCGGATACCGGTCGGTGTCCGCGGGGGCGGCCTTTGTGCTCGCCGGCTCCCCGCCGTGGGAGCTGGAGGCGGAGGTTCTCGCCGCCGTGTATAGGTTCACGGCGGCGAGGAAAGAGTTGGGGGAGCCGCCTCCGGCTCCAAGAGAGGTTGAGGGCCTGCGGAGGCAGGCCCGGGACAGGGTCCTGCTTAGGTGGGAGGAGGACCTGGCGGACGCGCGCTATGGGCGCTATACTATAGACGCCGTCCGCCCGGTCCTCCGGGAGTGGTGCAAAAGGGAGCAGGGCTCCCTAACATTCAGGCTTGTGCAGGTGCTGTCCGGACATGGTTGCTTCGGATGGTACCTGCACAAAATAGCCAGGAGGGAGCCCACCACCGCGTGCCATGAGTGCGGCGCTGCGGAGGATACAGCGCAGCACACTCTCTCTGAGTGTGCTGCGTGGGTGGAGCAGCGCCGCGCTCTGGCCGCGGTGATCGGAGGGGACCTCTCGCTGCCGAGTGTGGTAAATCACATGCTCGACAGCGAGGGGTCTTGGTTGGCGATGGTCTCCTTCTGCGAGGAGGTCATCTCGCAGAAGGAGACGGCGGAGAGAGCTCGCGAGGTAGATCCTCTGAGCGGCTCTCTCCGCCAAAGAAGAACGGGCGGCCGGAGGAGGCGATTTGCGCGCCTCCTGCTGCCGCCACCATAGCCGGACCAGGGGAGACGGGTCGGGGGGCCCGTCTTCCCATTGCACAGGTCCGGCGGATGGGGGGAGACAGCTAGGGTGTACCGAGCTGTCTCCCATTAATGCCGGGGGCTCAGCAAGTTGCTGGGCCTGCCGCTGGGGCGACGCGGCAAACAGAATGCCAAGTGCGAAGCCCGCGTCGCCCCGTTAAGGCGGCGGATGGTACACCGTGGAGGTTTAGTGAGTAGGAGTCTCACATAACCACTCGTCCCCCCGGGCGGGTGTGTACCCATGAAGGGTTCCTCCACGTTAAAAAAAAAAAAAAAAAAAAAAAAAAAAAAAAAAAAAAAAAAAAAAAAACAAAAAAAAAAAAAAAAAAAAAAAAAAAAAAAAAAAAAAAAAAAAAAAAAAAAAAAAAGGTTAGGTTAGGTTAGGTTAGGTTAGGTTAGGTTAGGTTAGGTTAGGGTTTCGCGGGGTTGGGGTCGCGCAGGCGTGACGAGGTACTTGTATCTCTGATCTGCAGGGGGTGGACCCACAGGCGCAATACAGCACTCTCCCTTTGGAGAGAGCCTTAGCCTGCCACCTCAAGACCGTAGTGCGTGGTGAAGAGCCACATCCTTCTCGAGGTGACCCTGTCTCGCAGAACACTACGGATCTAGGCTGGAGAGCCGATAAACACTCCTGGGTGTGGCGTGTGAGCAGCGCACTCAGTACCGGGTTGGGGCCGAGGAGGACTCAGGTTGAGTCCCAAGGGCCTGATTCCGGATAGCGGCTGGCGGGACTGGGTTTATTCCAGTTTCGGCAGGCGTACTGCGAACTTGACGATGTATAGAGCTCACGATGGATAGTGCAAAATTTAAAGATACACTACCCCAGGAGGGTACCCGAAAGGGAGAATCCCTCCCCGAGCTTAGCTCGGGCTGCCCCACGTTCTCTGGGGGGGGCAAAATTTTGCGTGATACCAATTTGACGACCCTGGCTTCTAATATGGCTTCTGATTTTGCTTGCGATTCGGATTTTGTCGAACCGATTCCCACGACGACCTTAGCTTGTTCACGGACAACCGATGATTTAACCATGAAAGCACACCTTAAAAAATTACTACCCCAGGAGGGTACCTGCTCCACCGGAGCAGGAGAATCCCTCCCCGGGCTTGTCCCGGGCTGCCCCGCGTTCTCTGGGGGGGGCAAAGCTGTGCCGATCGTGGTTCTGGAGAGGACTGTGTCGCTGGACCGTTTATCGGTTTCCAGTGACACTAGCGTCGCGACGTTGGTGTCGGTAGATTCTGCGGAGGGAAGGGAGTCTCCTTCCCTCGGTAGGTTCTACCGAATGAGTGAAGAGGAGTCGGACTCTGCCCCCGAGGGCGAGTCCGTAGAACATCTCGGGCGTCCTGGCCCTAGTGCCTCCAAGCGAGGCAGAGGCCGCCCACCTACGACGGGCCAATACGTTGGCTTGGCCAAGGCCAAATCAGAGTTCCTCCGAGTCAGGAAGGAGGAACTCCACCTACGAGCCGAGGAGGAGGTAGCCGAGCTGGCTTCAGAAGTGAAGCGGAAGCGGGCTACCAGGGAATCCAAGGCTCCGAGTTCAGACACACAACTTGTGTCTGAACTCTGTTCGAAGGTCTCGGACGACGTCGGGGTTATACTCCGCGTCGCCAAGAACTCGAACAATCTTAAGGGCACGTTCGTGCATGCCCTTAAGGATGCGGCCGCGTCCATTCAGGACGCGGTCAAGACGATGGCGGCCCGTACGGTCTCCGAGGAGATAACCAAGCTCCAGGAGATTTGTACGGAGTTGAAGGCGAAGGAGGTGCGGCAAGCGGCTGAGATGGCTGCGCTCCGCAAGGAGATTGCGGAGTTGCGGGCGGATCAGCTCGCAGCCAAGCGTCCGACGCCTGTGGCGCAGGCCACACCGGTACCCGTAGTGGTACCCTCTCAGGGGTCTGGGCCGGCCCCGGCCCCTAAGAGGAGGGCAATGGCTCGGGAGGAGTTTCCTCCTCTTCCGCAGCCACGCCAGTCCAAGCCTCAGAGTGAGCGCGCTGCGAAGCCGCAGCGCAATCCCTCTGAGGTAGTGACGGAGGAGCGCCTGGTGGAGGTGGTAGGTGGGATGGCTGACCGCGTGTTGGGCATCCTCACCGCACGTCTCGACGGCCTCCAAGATAGGCTCCTTCCGGAGAAGCGGCTGCGGCCGCCGCTAGCTGCAGACCGTAAGGCTGCAGCGAAAGTGGCGGCTAAGGCTGCTACTCCGGAGTCCCGGCCGAAGCCACACCCTATTCCTCAGCAGAACGCTGGAAAAGGGCAGAGCAAGGCCAAGAAGACGGCAGCTTCAACCCCGCTCACTTATAGTGAGAAACTAGCAGCCCCCAGACCCTCCGAGGGTGAATGGGTGCTGGTAGGTAAGGGGGGAAAGCCCGTAAAGGCTTCGAAGCCTAAGAAGGCTTCTAAGCCCAAGAAGGCGGCTCAGCCTAAGAAGGCGGCCAAGTCAAAGGTTGCGCCATCCAAGAAGGTAAGGGCCCCCAAACTTCGCGCCAACAATTCGACTGCAGTGGTTCTGACCCTGCAGCCGGATGCGGCGAAGAGGGGCCTCACCTACAAGGATGTGCTCGCCAAGACTTTTGCAGGTATCGACTTTGCAAGTCTTGGTATCCCTTCTGTAGGTTTTAGGAAGACGGCGACGGGTGCTGCTCTACTGGAGGTGCCGGGTGCGGATTCGGCGTCCAAGACGGACGTCCTAGCTGCACACATTAGGGCTTCTTTTACAGCGGAGGATGTTCGTGTCGCCAGGCCGGTGAGGTGCGCAGATCTGCGGATTTCGGGTCTTGATGACACAGTGAGTGCGGAAGTGCTCACTGCTGTCGTCGCACGGGTCGGAGGTTGTCCTGCGGAGCAGGTGAAATCCGGCGAACCGCGTCTCGGCGTTGACGGGACCGGTACGGCCGTGGTTTCCTGCCCCGTGGAGGTTGCCAAGAGGCTCGGCGAGAGCCGACGTCTCTTGGTCGGGTGGGTGTCGGCGCGGGTTAAACTCCTGCAGCCGCGCCCACAGCGTTGTTTCCGGTGTCGGCAGACCGGTCATTTAGGGGCCGCGTGCCCCTCTACCGTCGACTGCAGTGGTCTCTGTCACCGCTGTAGTCAGCCCGGCCATAAGGCTGGGGTTTGCACCGCAGACCTGCACTGCGCCGTATGCGCAGCGGCAGGTAAGTCAGCGGGGCACCGAGTGGGCAGTAAGGCCTGCTCGGCGCCTCCGCCCAAAAAGGGGGGTAAAGTAGGGAAGGGCAAGAGGGGTCAGACCCCCTCGAAACCCTCGGCCGCGTCGACTGCCGCTAAGGCGTCGACTTCGGCCTCTGAGGTTTGCATGGACCCTGCCATTTTATAATGGCTCTCCGTGTACTCCAAGGGAATTTAAACCACTGTGCCAGAGCTCAGGACTTGATGTCCCAGAGCATGGCGCAGTGGTCGATAGGGGTCGCTGTGATGGCGGAGCCATACTTTGTCCCACCTAGCGATTGCTGGGTCGGTGACAGGTATGGTTGCGTAGCCATCATATCTAGGCCGGCTGCCGGTGTCCCACCCTTTGTAGATATTACGAAGGGTCAGGGGTACGTGGCGGTGCGGCTCGGTGACGTCGTCGTTGTAGGAGTCTACGCTCCACCTCGGTGGAGTCTCGCGGAATTCGAGTCCTTCTTGGTAGGAGTAGGCAACGTAGTGTTAGGCAGCCACCCTCGCCCCGTCCTGGTACTGGGTGACTTCAACGCCAAATCAACGGCTTGGGGTTGCTCATGCTCAGATCGACGTGGTGAGGTGTTGGAAGAGTGGGCGCTGACATCTGGCCTGCTCGTCCTCAACAGGGGCTCCGTGAACACGTGCGTGCGACCGCAGGGCGAATCCATAGTGGACGTTTCGTTCGCTAGCCCTGCGATCGCACGTCGTGTTCGGGACTGGAGAGTCCTCGGGGAGGTGGAGACGTTGTCCGACCATTTATATGTTCGGTTCGACGTCTCCGTCCAAACCGAGGACCTACCGGTACCGGGAGTTCCTGTGGGGGACGGTCCGCGTTGGGTGTTAGGGCGACTCGATAGGGAAGTCTTCCAGGAGGCCGCCATCGTGCAGGACTGGGTGTTGCGTGCGACACCCGAGAGGCCTGCCGATGTCGATGATGGGGCGGAGCGACTGAGGGATGCGGTATCACACATGTGTGATGCCGCTATGCCTCGGGCGAGGCGTGTCCGAGCCAAACGCCAGGTGTATTGGTGGAACGCCGACATCGCACAGCTGCGTGCAGCGTGCGTGTCGGCGCGTCGCCGGTATACCCGGATCAGGCGAAGACGACGTCGAACTCAGGTCGCAGCCCCGGAGGAGGTGGAGCTGCACGAGGGATACCGGGCTGCGAAGCTCGCCCTCAAGCAGGCCATCGAGCAGTCTAAGGCGCAGGCCAGGGAGGAACTGTTGGAGATCCTCAGTCGGGACCCGTGGGGACGCCCGTACCGTATGGTACGTGGCAAGCTCCGCCAGTGGGCACCCCCGGTAACGCAGAGTCTCCAGCCGCAGTTCCTCGACGAAGTCGTTAGCGCACTGTTCCCTTCGAGGGGGGAGTTTACTCCTCCACCGATGGCTTCGCCTTTTATGGCGGAGCCGGACGTGGGCAGTGTCGACGTGACCCGGGAAGAATTGGGAGCGGCGGTGGAACGGCTTAAGGCCAAGAACACCGCCCCGGGACCCGATGGTCTGCCTGGCAGAGCATGGGTCCTGGCCCTAGAGGTTCTCGAGCCTCGCCTATTGGGGCTCTTCAGTGCGTGTCTGGAGCAGGGCCGGTTTCCAATCCGATGGAAAACCGGTCGGTTAGTCCTGCTTCAGAAGGAGGGGCGCCCGGCGGACAATCCGTCGGCGTACCGGCCGATCGTGTTGCTTGACGATGTGGGCAAGCTCTTTGAAAGAGTCATTGCAAACCGCATCGTCAGCCACTTAACGCGTGAGGGGCCGGACCTGGCGGCGAACCAGTACGGGTTTCGCAGGGGTCGCTCCACTATCGACGCGATCACGCAGGTTAGGAGTTTGGCGGAAGAGGCCATTGCACGGGGCGAGGTGGTGTTAGCGGTGTCCTTGGACATCGCCAACGCATTCAACACCTTACCCTGGGCCTGTATTAGGGAGGCGCTTCGTTATCACGGAGTGCCGACCTATATCCGTCGAATCGTCGCGTCGTACCTCTCCGAGAGGTACGTGACCTTCCCGGGTCAGAGTCGTACGTGTAGGCGCGAGGTAGTATGCGGTGTTCCACAGGGGTCGGTCCTTGGCCCTCTCCTGTGGAACATCGGATATGATTGGGTGTTGCGGGGTGCGCTCCTCCGTGGGCTGAGTGTCGTCTGTTATGCAGACGACACTCTGGTCACGGCGAGAGGTAAGACACACCGCGATGCCCAGATACTCATCACAGCCGGCGTAGCTCAGGTAGTTGCTAGGATTCGAAGGTTAGGGCTCGAGGTGGCATTGCACAAGTCTGAGGCTCTGTGTTTTCACGGGCCTCGGAATGCGCCACCGAGAGGATCGCGAATCACCGTAGGCGGAGTTTCCATAGGCATCCAGTCCGAGATGAAATATCTTGGACTGGTGTTAGATAGTAGGTGGGACTTTGTCGCGCACTTCAGGCAGCTGACCCCTCGACTGTTGGGCGCTGCAGCCGCGCTCGCGCGGTTGTTGCCTAACTTAGGGGGGCCCGATTCCGCTTGCCGAAAGCTCTATTTAGGGGTTGTTCGGTCCATGGCCCTTTACGGGGCCCCGGTGTGGGCTGCAGACCTGTCGGCCCAGAACATCCGCGCTCTGCGGGCTCCGCAGAGGGCGATGGCCGTCAGGGCAGCTCGCGGGTACCGCACAGTCTCTTTTGAGGCGGCGTCCCTGCTGGTAGGTTCCGCGCCATGGGATCTCGAAGCGAGAGCCCTCGCGTCACTCTACGAGTGGCGCGGGGAGGCGCTGAATGGAGGACTTCGACTTGCACCTCGAGAAATCGAGGCGCAGAGGTCGGAGCTCCACGAGATCCACGTCATGGCCGAGTGGAGACGTAGACTCGATCTTCCTATTTCAGGTGCAGCGACGGTGGAGGCCATCCGGCCTCATCTGGCAGCTTGGTTGGGTAGGGCACATGGCACCTTGACCTTCCGCCTGACACAGGTGCTCACGGGACACGGATGTTTCGGGAGTTACCTGTGTCGCATAGGCCGGGAGATTGCACCAGGGTGTCATCACTGTGGCTGCGCGTTCGACGACGCGCAGCACACGCTCGAGGTTTGTCCCGCTTGGGACTCTGAACGCTGCGTTCTGACCGCAGCTGTAGGGACCGACCTCTCGCTCGGAGCTGTCGTCAAGGCGATGGTCGAGAGTGAGAGAGGTTGGGATTCTGTCGTCTCTTTTTGCGAGCATGTTATGTTCGTGAAGGAGACGGCGGAGAGAGAGAGGGAACTCACTAGTGAGATTCCCTCTCGCGGTCGGCGTTCTGGTCGACGGCGGCGTCAGGTGGGCGATGACCTCCGGCCGCCGTAGGCAGGGCCTGTAGGCGAGGGACACGGGCATGTCCGTCGCCATAGCACACAGGCCCATGGCGAGGCGCACGCAGTGTTCCAAACTTTTACGCGTGCGCTCTGTAGTTGTCTGTCTGACACTTAGGTCAGACCGTAGTTGAAGCTCCACCGTTGGAGCTACACCCGTCGAGTTGAGCAGAAGTAATGCGTATGCGTTCCTGGTCCTCGACATCAAGGGTGCTGTTAGGGGAACACACGTGGGGATTTTTTAGTGGGTAGTTGTGGTATTTTTATGTTACCATGGAGTCCCACATACCCTTTCGGCCTGCCCGGGCCGTCTGCGGATGCGTAAATGCATTTTTACCCACGTTAAAAAAAAAAAAAAAAAAAAAAAAAAAAAAAAAAAAAAAAAAAAAAAAAAAAAAAAAAAAAAAAAGGGTTTCGCGGGGTCGCGCAGGCGTGACGAGGTACTTGTATCTCTGATCTGCAGGGGGTGGACCCACAGGCGCAATACAGCACTCTCCCTTTGGAGAGAGCCTTAGCCTGCCACCTCAAGACCGTAGTGCGTGGTGAAGAACCACATCCTTCTCGAGGTGACCCTGTCTCGCAGAACACTACGGATCTAGGCTGGAGAGCCGATAAACACTCCTGGGTGTGGCGTGTGAGCAGCGCACTCAGTACCGGGTTGGGGCCGAGGAGGACTCAGGTTGAGTCCCAAGGGCCTGATTCCGGATAGCGGCTGGCGGGACTGGGTTTATTCCAGTTTCGGCAGGCGTACTGCGAACTTGACGATGTTTTTGAGTTAGCAATGGATAGTGCAAAATTTAAAAATAAACTACCCCAGGAGGGTACCCGAAAGGGAGAATCCCTCCCCGAGCTTAGCTCGGGCTGCCCCACGTTCTCTGGGGGGGGCAAAATTTTGCGTGATACCAATTTGACGACCCTGGCTTCTAATATGGCTTCTGATTTTGCTTGCGATTCGGATTTTGTCGAACCGATTCCCACGACGACCTTGGCTTGTTCACGGACAACCGATGATTTAATCATGAAAGCACAACTTAAAAAATTACTACCCCAGGAGGGTACCTGCTCCACCGGAGCAGGAGAATCCCTCCCCGGGCCTAGCCCGGGCTGCCCCGCGTTCTCTGGGGGGGGCAAAGCTGTGCCTATTGTGGTTCTAGAGAGGGCTGTGTCGCTGGACCGTTTATCGGTTTCCAGTGACACTAGCGTCGCGACGTTGGTGTCGGTAGATTCTGCGGAGGGAAGGGACTCTCCTTCCCTCGGTAGGTTCTACCGAATGAGTGGAGAGGAGGAGTCGGACTCTGCCCCCGAGGGCGAGTCCGTCGAACATCTCGGGCGTCCTGGCCCTAGTGCCTCCAAGCGAGGCAGAGGCCGCCCGCCGACGACGGGCCAATACGTTGGCTTGGCTAAGGCCAAAACGGAGTTCCTTCGAGTCAGGAAGGAGGAACTCCACCTACGAGCCGAGGAGGAGGTAGCCGAGCTGGCTTCAGAGTTGAAGCGGAAGCGGGCTACCAGGGAATCCAAGGCTCCGAGTTCAGACACACAACTTGTGTCTGAACTCTGTTCGAAGGTCTCGGACGACGTCGGGGTTATACTCCGCGTCGCCAAGAATTCGAACAACCTTAAGGGCACGTTCGTGCATGCCCTTAAGGACGCGGCCGCGTCCATCGAGGACGCGGTGAAGAAGATGGCAGGCCGGACGATTACCGAGGAGATATCCAAGCTCCAGGGGATTGTCTCGGACCTGAAGGCGAAGGAGGTGCGGCAAGCGGCTGAGATGGCTGCGCTCCGCAAGGAGATTGCGGAGTTGCGGGCGGACCAGCTAGCTGCCAAGCGTCCGGAGCCTGTGGCACCGATACCCGTAGTGGTACCCTCTCAGGGGTCTGGGCCGGCCCCGGCCCCTAAGAGGAGGGCAATGGCTCGGGAGGAGTTTCCTCCTCTTCCGCAGCCACGCCACTCCAAGCCTCAGAGTGAGCGCGCTGCGAAGCCGCAGCGCAATCCCTCTGAGGTAGTGACGGAGGAGCGCCTGGTGGAGGTGGTAGGTGGGATGGCTGACCGCGTGTTGGGCATCCTCACCGCACGTCTCGACGGCCTCCAAGATAGGCTCCTTCCGGAGAAGCGGCTGCGGCCGCCGCTAGCTGCAGACCGTAAGGCTGCAGCGAAAGTGGCGGCTAAGGCTGCTACTCCGGAGTCCCGGCCGAAGCCACACCCTATTCCTCAGCAGAACGCTGGAAAAGGGCAGAGCAAGGCCAAGAAGACGGCAGCTTCAACCCCGCTCACTTATAGTGAGAAACTAGCAGCCCCCAGACCCTCCGAGGGTGAATGGGTGCTGGTAGGTAAGGGGGGAAAGCCCGTAAAGGCTTCGAAGCCTAAGAAGGCTTCTAAGCCTAAGAAGGCGGCTCAGCCTAAGAAGGCGGCCAAGTCAAAGGTTGCGCCATCCAAGAAGGTAAGGGCCCCCAAACTTCGCGCCAACAATTCGACTGCAGTGGTTCTGACCCTGCAGCCGGATGCGGCGAAGAGGGGCCTCACCTACAAGGATGTGCTCGCCAAGACTTTTGCAGGTATCGACTTTGCAAGTCTTGGTATCCCTTCTGTAGGTTTTAGGAAGACGGCGACGGGTGCTGCTCTACTGGAGGTGCCGGGTGCGGATTCGGCGTCCAAGACGGACGTCCTAGCTGCACACATTAGGGCTTCTTTTACAGCGGAGGATGTTCGTGTCGCCAGGCCGGTGAGGCGCGCAGATCTGCGGATTTCGGGTCTTGATGACACAGTGAGTGCGGAAGTGCTCACTGCTGTCGTCGCACGGGTCGGAGGTTGTCCTGCGGAGCAGGTGAAATCCGGCGAACCGCGTCTCGGCGTTGACGGGACCGGTACGGCCGTGGTTTCCTGCCCCGTGGAGGTTGCCAAGAGGCTCGGCGAGAGCCGACGTCTCTTGGTCGGGTGGGTGTCGGCGCGGGTTAAACTCCTGCAGCCGCGCCCACAGCGTTGTTTCCGGTGTCGGCAGACCGGTCATTTAGGGGCCGCGTGCCCCTCTACCGTCGACTGCAGTGGTCTCTGTCACCGCTGTAGTCAGCCCGGCCATAAGGCTGGGGTTTGCACCGCAGACCTGCACTGCGCCGTATGCGCAGCGGAAGGTAAGTCAGCGGGGCACCGAGTGGGCAGTAAGGCCTGCTCGGCGCCTCCGCCCAAAAAGGGGGGTAAAGTAGGGAAGGGCAAGAGGGGTCAGACCCCCTCGAAACCCTCGGCCGCGTCGACTGCCGCTAAGGCGTCGACTTCGGCCTCTGAGGTTTGCATGGACCCTGCCATTTTATAATGGCTCTCCGTGTACTCCAAGGGAATTTAAACCACTGTGCCAGAGCTCAGGACTTGATGTCCCAGAGCATGGCGCAGTGGTCGATAGGGGTCGCTGTGATGGCGGAGCCATACTTTGTCCCACCTAGCGATTGCTGGGTCGGTGACAGGTATGGTTGCGTAGCCATCATATCTAGGCCGGCTGCCGGTGTCCCACCCTTCGTAGATATTACGAAGGGCCAGGGGTACGTGGCGGCGCGGCTAGGTGACGTCGTTGTCGTCGGGGTCTACGCTCCACCTCGGTGGAGTCTCGCGGAGTTCGAGTCCTTCCTAGTAGGGTTAGGTAGCGTCGTGTTAGGCTGCCACCCTCGCCCCGTTCTGGTACTGGGTGACTTCAACGCCAAATCAACGGCTTGGGGTTGCCCATGCTCGGACAGAAGGGGTGAGGTGTTGGAAGAGTGGGCGCTGACATCTGGCCTGCTCGTCCTAAACAGAGGCTCCGTGAACACGTGCGTGCGACCGCAGGGCGAATCCATAGTGGACGTTTCGTTCGCTAGCCCTGCGATCGCACGTCGTGTTCGGGACTGGAGAGTCCTCGGGGAGGTGGAGACGTTGTCCGACCATTTATATGTTCGGTTCGACGTCTCCGTCCAAACCGAGGACCTACCGGTACCGGGAGTTCCTGTGGAGGACGGTCCACGTTGGGTGTTAGGGCGACTCGATAGGGAAGTCTTCCAGGAGGCCGCCATCGTGCAGGACTGGGTGTTGCGTGCGACACCCGAGAGGCCTGCCGATGTCGATGATGGGGCGGAGCGACTGAGGGATGCGGTATCACACATGTGTGATGCTGCTATGCCTCGGGCGAGACGTGTCCGAACCAAACGCCAGGTGTATTGGTGGAACGCCGACATTGCACAGCTGCGTGCAGCGTGCGTGTCGGCGCGTCGCCGGTATACCCGGATCAGGCGAAGACGACGTCGAACTCAGGTCGCAGCCCCGGAGGAGGTGGAGCTGCATGAGGGATACCGGGCTGCGAAGCTCGCCCTCAAGCAGGCCATCGAGCGGTCTAAGGCGCAGGCCAGGGAGGAACTGTTGGAGATCCTCAGTCGGGACCCGTGGGGACGCCCGTACCGTATGGTACGTGGCAAGCTCCGCCAGTGGGCACCCCCGGTAACGCAGAGTCTCCAGCCGCAGTTCCTCGACGAAGTCTTTAGCGCACTGTTCCCTTCGAGGGGGGAGTTTACTCCTCCACCGATGGCTTCGCCTTTAATGGCGGAGCCGGACGTGGGCAGTGTCGACGTGACCCGGGAAGAATTGGGAGCGGCGGTGGAACGGCTTAAGGCCAAGAACACCGCCCCGGGACCCGATGGTCTGCCTGGCAGAGCATGGGTCCTGGCCCTAGAGGTTCTCGAGCCTCGGCTATTGGGGCTCTTCAGTGCGTGTCTGGAGCAGGGCCGGTTTCCAATCCGATGGAAAACCGGTCGGTTAGTCCTGCTTCAGAAGGAGGGGCGCCCGGCGGACAATCCGTCGGCGTACCGGCCGATCGTGTTGCTTGACGATGTGGGCAAGCTCTTTGAAAGAGTCATTGCAAACCGCATCGTCAGCCACTTAACGCGTGAAGGGCCGGACCTGGCGGCGAACCAGTACGGGTTTCGCAGGGGTCGCTCCACTATCGACGCGATCACGCAGGTTAGGAGTTTGGCGGAAGAGGCCATTGCACGGGGCGAGGTGGTGTTGGCGGTGTCCTTGGACATCGCTAACGCATTCAACACCTTACCCTGGGCCTGTATTAGGGAGGCGCTTCGTTATCACGGAGTGCCGACCTATATCCGTCGAATCGTCGCGTCGTACCTCTCCGAGAGGTACGTGACCTTCCCGGGTCAGAGTCGTACGTGTAGGCGCGAGGTAGTATGCGGTGTTCCACAGGGGTCGGTCCTAGGCCCTCTCCTGTGGAACATCGGATATGATTGGGTGTTGCGGGGTGCGCTCCTCCGTGGGCTGAGTGTCGTCTGTTATGCAGACGACACTCTGGTCACGGCGAGAGGTAAGACACACCGCGATGCCCAGATACTCATCACAGCCGGCGTAGCTCAAGTAGTTGCTAGGATTCGAAGGTTAGGGCTCGAGGTGGCATTGCACAAGTCCGAGGCTCTGTGTTTTCACGGGCCTCGGAACGCGCCACCGAGAGGATCGCGAATCACCGTAGGCGGCGTTTCCATAGGCATCCAGTCTGAGATGAAATATCTCGGACTGGTGTTAGATAGTAGGTGGGATTTCGTCGCGCACTTCAGGCAGCTGACCCCTCGACTGTTGGGCGCTGCAGCCGCGCTCGCGCGGTTGCTGCCCAACTTAGGGGGGCCCGATTCCGCTTGCCGGAAGCTCTATTTAGGGGTTGTTCGGTCCATGGCCCTTTACGGGGCCCCGGTGTGGGCTGCAGACCTGTCGGCCCAGAACATCCGCGCTCTGCGGGCTCCGCAGAGGGCGATGGCCGTCAGGGCAGCACGCGGGTACCGCACAGTCTCTTTTGAGGCGGCGTCCCTCTTGGTAGGTTCCGCGCCATGGGATCTCGAAGCGAGAGCCCTCGCGTCACTCTACGAGTGGCGCGGGGAGGCGCTGAATGGAGGACTTCGGCTTGCACCTCGAGAAATCGAGGCGCAGAGGTCGGAGCTCCACGAGATCCACGTCATGGCCGAGTGGAGACGTAGGCTCGATTCTCCTGTTTCAGGTGCGGCGACGGTGGAGGCCATCCGGCCTCGTCTGGCTTCATGGTTGAGTAGGGCACATGGCACCTTGACCTTCCGCCTGACACAGGTGCTCACGGGACACGGTTGTTTCGGGAGTTACCTGTGTCGCATAGGCCGGGAGATTGCACCAGGGTGTCATCACTGTGGCTGCGCGTTCGACGACGCGCAGCACACGCTCGAGGTTTGTCCCGCTTGGGACTCTGAACGCTGCGTTTTGTCCGCAGCCGTAGGGACCGACCTCTCGCTCGCAGCCGTCGTCAAGGCGATGGTCGAGAGTGAGAGAGGTTGGGATTCTGTCGTCTCTTTTTGCGAACATGTCATGGTCGTGAAAGAGACGGCGGAGCGGGAGAGGGAGCTCACTAGTGAGATTCCCTCTCGCGGTCGGCGTTCTGATCGACGGCGGCGTCAGGTGGGTGATGACCTCCGGCCGCCGTAGGCAGGGCCTGTAGGCGAGGGACACGGGCATGTCCGTCGCCATAGCACACAGGCCCATGGCGAGGCGCACGCAGTGTTCCAAACTTTTACGCGTGCGTCACCCGGTTCATCCGGGAAGTTTTTGTCTGTATTCTTCAGACCGTAGTCGAAGCTCCACCGGTGGAGCTACACCCGTCGAGTTGAGCAGAAGTAATGCGCATGCGTTCCTGGTCCTCGACATCAAGGGTGCTGTTAGGGGAACACACGTGGGGATTTTTTAGTGGGTATTTGTGGTATTTTTATGTTACCATGGAGTCCCACATACCCTTTCGGCCTGCCCGGGCCGTCTGCGGATGCGTAAATGCATTTTTACCCACGTTAAAAAAAAAAAAAAAAAAAAAAAAAAAAAAAAAAAAAAAAAAAAAAAAAAAAGGTTAGGGTTTCGCGACAGTCGTCCGAGCTAACACTTAATTATATTAAGCTCCGACTTTGTCAAAACGCGTAAATTAATAGATAGCAGTGACTTATTAAAGTGCATCATCAACATCAGAATTCCCACACTGTAACTACGTGCACATAATTTACAGATCCATAGTTAAAATTTACATAAACGAGAGACTAATAAAATACATAGTGTATAACAGTGCAGTGCTAAATTTTTTGTTGAAACACCGTCTGAACGACCCGAAGGGCATCCCGAGGTGCGTATTCAAACATAATTAGCTCCATCCAGGATACCTAGAAACCAGGGATTTTCTTGAGAATTTTCGGAAATTTTTTAAAAATTATCTTAGTACTGAACGGACCCAAACAGAGTATAACACCTTGTGCGTGTTGAGAATACCAACAAAACGACACCTCTCGCACAGCTCTGCGACTCAGGGTTCCAGAGATATTTTAGAGAAACCGAAAAAACATAGGCTCGCCTATATATTCATGAACTCAGGAAAACTTAGTCAGTGTTTCGCGACAGTCGTCCGAGCTAACACTTAATTATATTAAGCTCCGACTTTGTCAAAACGCGTAAATTAATAGATAGCAGTGACTTATTAAAGTGCATCATCAACATCAGAATTCCCACACTGTAACTACGGTATAACAAAGCTATTTAGAAACTTTAGAAATTTATTAGTAACTTATTAAACAATTAAAATTAAAACAAGGATAGCCATTACAAATCAGACAAAAAACGGATACGTTTCCCGTCGCGAGAGAATTCGTAGAAACTGAGAACCGGACCTCATACTCTTAGAAAGATAGACAACAGATTGCAAATGCCATATATCACTTCAATCGGGCCGTTAAGACTCTACATGATTTCAAATTTAAGTATATAGCAAATCTATTTACATATTTAAACACGTTTTTATAACAATAGTAGACCTCTGCAGTGGTACATAACCGTATAACAGTGCACATAATTTACAGATCCATAGTTAAAATTTACATAAACGAGAGACTAATAAAATACATAGTGTATAACAGTGCAGTGCTAAATTTTTTGTTGAAACACCGTCTGAACGACCCGAAGGGCATCCCGAGGTGCGTATTCAAACATAATTAGCTCCATCCAGGATACCTAGAAACCAGGGATTTTCTTGAGAATTTTCGGAAATTTTTTAAAAATTATCTTAGTACTGAACGGACCCAAACAGAGTATAACACCTTGTGCGTGTTGAGAATACCAACAAAACGACACCTCTCGCACAGCTCTGCGACTCAGGGTTCCAGAGATATTTTAGAGAAACCGAAAAAACATAGGCTCGCCTATATATTCATGAACTCAGGAAAACTTAGTCAGTGTTTCGCGACAGTCGTCCGAGCTAACACTTAATTATATTAAGCTCCGACTTTGTCAAAACGCGTAAATTAATAGATAGCAGTGACTTATTAAAGTGCATCATCAACATCAGAATTCCCACACTGTAACTACGGTATAACAAAGCTATTTAGAAACTTTAGAAATTTATTAGTAACTTATTAAACAATTAAAATTAAAACAAGGATAGCCATTACAAATCAGACAAAAAACGGATACGTTTCCCGTCGCGAGAGAATTCGTAGAAACTGAGAACCGGACCTCATACTCTTAGAAAGATAGACAACAGATTGCAAATGCCATATATCACTTCAATCGGGCCGTTAAGACTCTACATGATTTCAAATTTAAGTATATAGCAAATCTATTTACATATTTAAACACGTTTTTATAACAATAGTAGACCTCTGCAGTGGTACATAACCGTATAACAGTGCACATAATTTACAGATCCATAGTTAAAATTTACATAAACGAGAGACTAATAAAATACATAGTGTATAACAGTGCAGTGCTAAATTTTTTGTTGAAACACCGTCTGAACGACCCGAAGGGCATCCCGAGGTGCGTATTCAAACATAATTAGCTCCATCCAGGATACCTAGAAACCAGGGATTTTCTTGAGAATTTTCGGAAATTTTTTAAAAATTATCTTAGTACTGAACGGACCCAAACAGAGTATAACACCTTGTGCGTGTTGAGAATACCAACAAAACGACACCTCTCGCACAGCTCTGCGACTCAGGGTTCCAGAGATATTTTAGAGAAACCGAAAAAACATAGGCTCGCCTATATATTCATGAACTCAGGAAAACTTAGTCAGTGTTTCGCGACAGTCGTCCGAGCTAACACTTAATTATATTAAGCTCCGACTTTGTCAAAACGCGTAAATTAATAGATAGCAGTGACTTATTAAAGTGCATCATCAACATCAGAATTCCCACACTGTAACTACGGTATAACAAAGCTATTTAGAAACTTTAGAAATTTATTAGTAACTTATTAAACAATTAAAATTAAAACAAGGATAGCCATTACAAATCAGACAAAAAACGGATACGTTTCCCGTCGCGAGAGAATTCGTAGAAACTGAGAACCGGACCTCATACTCTTAGAAAGATAGACAACAGATTGCAAATGCCATATATCACTTCAATCGGGCCGTTAAGACTCTACATGATTTCAAATTTAAGTATATAGCAAATCTATTTACATATTTAAACACGTTTTTATAACAATAGTAGACCTCTGCAGTGGTACATAACCGTATAACAGTGCACATAATTTACAGATCCATAGTTAAAATTTACATAAACGAGAGACTAATAAAATACATAGTGTATAACAGTGCAGTGCTAAATTTTTTGTTGAAACACCGTCTGAACGACCCGAAGGGCATCCCGAGGTGCGTATTCAAACATAATTAGCTCCATCCAGGATACCTAGAAACCAGGGATTTTCTTGAGAATTTTCGGAAATTTTTTAAAAATTATCTTAGTACTGAACGGACCCAAACAGAGTATAACACCTTGTGCGTGTTGAGAATACCAACAAAACGACACCTCTCGCACAGCTCTGCGACTCAGGGTTCCAGAGATATTTTAGAGAAACCGAAAAAACATAGGCTCGCCTATATATTCATGAACTCAGGAAAACTTAGTCAGTGTTTCGCGACAGTCGTCCGAGCTAACACTTAATTATATTAAGCTCCGACTTTGTCAAAACGCGTAAATTAATAGATAGCAGTGACTTATTAAAGTGCATCATCAACATCAGAATTCCCACACTGTAACTACGGTATAACAAAGCTATTTAGAAACTTTAGAAATTTATTAGTAACTTATTAAACAATTAAAATTAAAACAAGGATAGCCATTACAAATCAGACAAAAAACGGATACGTTTCCCGTCGCGAGAGAATTCGTAGAAACTGAGAACCGGACCTCATACTCTTAGAAAGATAGACAACAGATTGCAAATGCCATATATCACTTCAATCGGGCCGTTAAGACTCTACATGATTTCAAATTTAAGTATATAGCAAATCTATTTACATATTTAAACACGTTTTTATAACAATAGTAGACCTCTGCAGTGGTACATAACCGTATAACAGTGCACATAATTTACAGATCCATAGTTAAAATTTACATAAACGAGAGACTAATAAAATACATAGTGTATAACAGTGCAGTGCTAAATTTTTTGTTGAAACACCGTCTGAACGACCCGAAGGGCATCCCGAGGTGCGTATTCAAACATAATTAGCTCCATCCAGGATACCTAGAAACCAGGGATTTTCTTGAGAATTTTCGGAAATTTTTTAAAAATTATCTTAGTACTGAACGGACCCAAACAGAGTATAACACCTTGTGCGTGTTGAGAATACCAACAAAACGACACCTCTCGCACAGCTCTGCGACTCAGGGTTCCAGAGATATTTTAGAGAAACCGAAAAAACATAGGCTCGCCTATATATTCATGAACTCAGGAAAACTTAGTCAGTGTTTCGCGACAGTCGTCCGAGCTAACACTTAATTATATTAAGCTCCGACTTTGTCAAAACGCGTAAATTAATAGATAGCAGTGACTTATTAAAGTGCATCATCAACATCAGAATTCCCACACTGTAACTACGGTATAACAAAGCTATTTAGAAACTTTAGAAATTTATTAGTAACTTATTAAACAATTAAAATTAAAACAAGGATAGCCATTACAAATCAGACAAAAAACGGATACGTTTCCCGTCGCGAGAGAATTCGTAGAAACTGAGAACCGGACCTCATACTCTTAGAAAGATAGACAACAGATTGCAAATGCCATATATCACTTCAATCGGGCCGTTAAGACTCTACATGATTTCAAATTTAAGTATATAGCAAATCTATTTACATATTTAAACACGTTTTTATAACAATAGTAGACCTCTGCAGTGGTACATAACCGTATAACAGTGCACATAATTTACAGATCCATAGTTAAAATTTACATAAACGAGAGACTAATAAAATACATAGTGTATAACAGTGCAGTGCTAAATTTTTTGTTGAAACACCGTCTGAACGACCCGAAGGGCATCCCGAGGTGCGTATTCAAACATAATTAGCTCCATCCAGGATACCTAGAAACCAGGGATTTTCTTGAGAATTTTCGGAAATTTTTTAAAAATTATCTTAGTACTGAACGGACCCAAACAGAGTATAACACCTTGTGCGTGTTGAGAATACCAACAAAACGACACCTCTCGCACAGCTCTGCGACTCAGGGTTCCAGAGATATTTTAGAGAAACCGAAAAAACATAGGCTCGCCTATATATTCATGAACTCAGGAAAACTTAGTCAGTGTTTCGCGACAGTCGTCCGAGCTAACACTTAATTATATTAAGCTCCGACTTTGTCAAAACGCGTAAATTAATAGATAGCAGTGACTTATTAAAGTGCATCATCAACATCAGAATTCCCACACTGTAACTACGGTATAACAAAGCTATTTAGAAACTTTAGAAATTTATTAGTAACTTATTAAACAATTAAAATTAAAACAAGGATAGCCATTACAAATCAGACAAAAAACGGATACGTTTCCCGTCGCGAGAGAATTCGTAGAAACTGAGAACCGGACCTCATACTCTTAGAAAGATAGACAACAGATTGCAAATGCCATATATCACTTCAATCGGGCCGTTAAGACTCTACATGATTTCAAATTTAAGTATATAGCAAATCTATTTACATATTTAAACACGTTTTTATAACAATAGTAGACCTCTGCAGTGGTACATAACCGTATAACAGTGCACATAATTTACAGATCCATAGTTAAAATTTACATAAACGAGAGACTAATAAAATACATAGTGTATAACAGTGCAGTGCTAAATTTTTTGTTGAAACACCGTCTGAACGACCCGAAGGGCATCCCGAGGTGCGTATTCAAACATAATTAGCTCCATCCAGGATACCTAGAAACCAGGGATTTTCTTGAGAATTTTCGGAAATTTTTTAAAAATTATCTTAGTACTGAACGGACCCAAACAGAGTATAACACCTTGTGCGTGTTGAGAATACCAACAAAACGACACCTCTCGCACAGCTCTGCGACTCAGGGTTCCAGAGATATTTTAGAGAAACCGAAAAAACATAGGCTCGCCTATATATTCATGAACTCAGGAAAACTTAGTCAGTGTTTCGCGACAGTCGTCCGAGCTAACACTTAATTATATTAAGCTCCGACTTTGTCAAAACGCGTAAATTAATAGATAGCAGTGACTTATTAAAGTGCATCATCAACATCAGAATTCCCACACTGTAACTACGGTATAACAAAGCTATTTAGAAACTTTAGAAATTTATTAGTAACTTATTAAACAATTAAAATTAAAACAAGGATAGCCATTACAAATCAGACAAAAAACGGATACGTTTCCCGTCGCGAGAGAATTCGTAGAAACTGAGAACCGGACCTCATACTCTTAGAAAGATAGACAACAGATTGCAAATGCCATATATCACTTCAATCGGGCCGTTAAGACTCTACATGATTTCAAATTTAAGTATATAGCAAATCTATTTACATATTTAAACACGTTTTTATAACAATAGTAGACCTCTGCAGTGGTACATAACCGTATAACAGTGCACATAATTTACAGATCCATAGTTAAAATTTACATAAACGAGAGACTAATAAAATACATAGTGTATAACAGTGCAGTGCTAAATTTTTTGTTGAAACACCGTCTGAACGACCCGAAGGGCATCCCGAGGTGCGTATTCAAACATAATTAGCTCCATCCAGGATACCTAGAAACCAGGGATTTTCTTGAGAATTTTCGGAAATTTTTTAAAAATTATCTTAGTACTGAACGGACCCAAACAGAGTATAACACCTTGTGCGTGTTGAGAATACCAACAAAACGACACCTCTCGCACAGCTCTGCGACTCAGGGTTCCAGAGATATTTTAGAGAAACCGAAAAAACATAGGCTCGCCTATATATTCATGAACTCAGGAAAACTTAGTCAGTGTTTCGCGACAGTCGTCCGAGCTAACACTTAATTATATTAAGCTCCGACTTTGTCAAAACGCGTAAATTAATAGATAGCAGTGACTTATTAAAGTGCATCATCAACATCAGAATTCCCACACTGTAACTACGGTATAACAAAGCTATTTAGAAACTTTAGAAATTTATTAGTAACTTATTAAACAATTAAAATTAAAACAAGGATAGCCATTACAAATCAGACAAAAAACGGATACGTTTCCCGTCGCGAGAGAATTCGTAGAAACTGAGAACCGGACCTCATACTCTTAGAAAGATAGACAACAGATTGCAAATGCCATATATCACTTCAATCGGGCCGTTAAGACTCTACATGATTTCAAATTTAAGTATATAGCAAATCTATTTACATATTTAAACACGTTTTTATAACAATAGTAGACCTCTGCAGTGGTACATAACCGTATAACAGTGCACATAATTTACAGATCCATAGTTAAAATTTACATAAACGAGAGACTAATAAAATACATAGTGTATAACAGTGCAGTGCTAAATTTTTTGTTGAAACACCGTCTGAACGACCCGAAGGGCATCCCGAGGTGCGTATTCAAACATAATTAGCTCCATCCAGGATACCTAGAAACCAGGGATTTTCTTGAGAATTTTCGGAAATTTTTTAAAAATTATCTTAGTACTGAACGGACCCAAACAGAGTATAACACCTTGTGCGTGTTGAGAATACCAACAAAACGACACCTCTCGCACAGCTCTGCGACTCAGGGTTCCAGAGATATTTTAGAGAAACCGAAAAAACATAGGCTCGCCTATATATTCATGAACTCAGGAAAACTTAGTCAGTGTTTCGCGACAGTCGTCCGAGCTAACACTTAATTATATTAAGCTCCGACTTTGTCAAAACGCGTAAATTAATAGATAGCAGTGACTTATTAAAGTGCATCATCAACATCAGAATTCCCACACTGTAACTACGGTATAACAAAGCTATTTAGAAACTTTAGAAATTTATTAGTAACTTATTAAACAATTAAAATTAAAACAAGGATAGCCATTACAAATCAGACAAAAAACGGATACGTTTCCCGTCGCGAGAGAATTCGTAGAAACTGAGAACCGGACCTCATACTCTTAGAAAGATAGACAACAGATTGCAAATGCCATATATCACTTCAATCGGGCCGTTAAGACTCTACATGATTTCAAATTTAAGTATATAGCAAATCTATTTACATATTTAAACACGTTTTTATAACAATAGTAGACCTCTGCAGTGGTACATAACCGTATAACAGTGCACATAATTTACAGATCCATAGTTAAAATTTACATAAACGAGAGACTAATAAAATACATAGTGTATAACAGTGCAGTGCTAAATTTTTTGTTGAAACACCGTCTGAACGACCCGAAGGGCATCCCGAGGTGCGTATTCAAACATAATTAGCTCCATCCAGGATACCTAGAAACCAGGGATTTTCTTGAGAATTTTCGGAAATTTTTTAAAAATTATCTTAGTACTGAACGGACCCAAACAGAGTATAACACCTTGTGCGTGTTGAGAATACCAACAAAACGACACCTCTCGCACAGCTCTGCGACTCAGGGTTCCAGAGATATTTTAGAGAAACCGAAAAAACATAGGCTCGCCTATATATTCATGAACTCAGGAAAACTTAGTCAGTGTTTCGCGACAGTCGTCCGAGCTAACACTTAATTATATTAAGCTCCGACTTTGTCAAAACGCGTAAATTAATAGATAGCAGTGACTTATTAAAGTGCATCATCAACATCAGAATTCCCACACTGTAACTACGGTATAACAAAGCTATTTAGAAACTTTAGAAATTTATTAGTAACTTATTAAACAATTAAAATTAAAACAAGGATAGCCATTACAAATCAGACAAAAAACGGATACGTTTCCCGTCGCGAGAGAATTCGTAGAAACTGAGAACCGGACCTCATACTCTTAGAAAGATAGACAACAGATTGCAAATGCCATATATCACTTCAATCGGGCCGTTAAGACTCTACATGATTTCAAATTTAAGTATATAGCAAATCTATTTACATATTTAAACACGTTTTTATAACAATAGTAGACCTCTGCAGTGGTACATAACCGTATAACAGTGCACATAATTTACAGATCCATAGTTAAAATTTACATAAACGAGAGACTAATAAAATACATAGTGTATAACAGTGCAGTGCTAAATTTTTTGTTGAAACACCGTCTGAACGACCCGAAGGGCATCCCGAGGTGCGTATTCAAACATAATTAGCTCCATCCAGGATACCTAGAAACCAGGGATTTTCTTGAGAATTTTCGGAAATTTTTTAAAAATTATCTTAGTACTGAACGGACCCAAACAGAGTATAACACCTTGTGCGTGTTGAGAATACCAACAAAACGACACCTCTCGCACAGCTCTGCGACTCAGGGTTCCAGAGATATTTTAGAGAAACCGAAAAAACATAGGCTCGCCTATATATTCATGAACTCAGGAAAACTTAGTCAGTGTTTCGCGACAGTCGTCCGAGCTAACACTTAATTATATTAAGCTCCGACTTTGTCAAAACGCGTAAATTAATAGATAGCAGTGACTTATTAAAGTGCATCATCAACATCAGAATTCCCACACTGTAACTACGGTATAACAAAGCTATTTAGAAACTTTAGAAATTTATTAGTAACTTATTAAACAATTAAAATTAAAACAAGGATAGCCATTACAAATCAGACAAAAAACGGATACGTTTCCCGTCGCGAGAGAATTCGTAGAAACTGAGAACCGGACCTCATACTCTTAGAAAGATAGACAACAGATTGCAAATGCCATATATCACTTCAATCGGGCCGTTAAGACTCTACATGATTTCAAATTTAAGTATATAGCAAATCTATTTACATATTTAAACACGTTTTTATAACAATAGTAGACCTCTGCAGTGGTACATAACCGTATAACAGTGCACATAATTTACAGATCCATAGTTAAAATTTACATAAACGAGAGACTAATAAAATACATAGTGTATAACAGTGCAGTGCTAAATTTTTTGTTGAAACACCGTCTGAACGACCCGAAGGGCATCCCGAGGTGCGTATTCAAACATAATTAGCTCCATCCAGGATACCTAGAAACCAGGGATTTTCTTGAGAATTTTCGGAAATTTTTTAAAAATTATCTTAGTACTGAACGGACCCAAACAGAGTATAACACCTTGTGCGTGTTGAGAATACCAACAAAACGACACCTCTCGCACAGCTCTGCGACTCAGGGTTCCAGAGATATTTTAGAGAAACCGAAAAAACATAGGCTCGCCTATATATTCATGAACTCAGGAAAACTTAGTCAGTGTTTCGCGACAGTCGTCCGAGCTAACACTTAATTATATTAAGCTCCGACTTTGTCAAAACGCGTAAATTAATAGATAGCAGTGACTTATTAAAGTGCATCATCAACATCAGAATTCCCACACTGTAACTACGGTATAACAAAGCTATTTAGAAACTTTAGAAATTTATTAGTAACTTATTAAACAATTAAAATTAAAACAAGGATAGCCATTACAAATCAGACAAAAAACGGATACGTTTCCCGTCGCGAGAGAATTCGTAGAAACTGAGAACCGGACCTCATACTCTTAGAAAGATAGACAACAGATTGCAAATGCCATATATCACTTCAATCGGGCCGTTAAGACTCTACATGATTTCAAATTTAAGTATATAGCAAATCTATTTACATATTTAAACACGTTTTTATAACAATAGTAGACCTCTGCAGTGGTACATAACCGTATAACAGTGCACATAATTTACAGATCCATAGTTAAAATTTACATAAACGAGAGACTAATAAAATACATAGTGTATAACAGTGCAGTGCTAAATTTTTTGTTGAAACACCGTCTGAACGACCCGAAGGGCATCCCGAGGTGCGTATTCAAACATAATTAGCTCCATCCAGGATACCTAGAAACCAGGGATTTTCTTGAGAATTTTCGGAAATTTTTTAAAAATTATCTTAGTACTGAACGGACCCAAACAGAGTATAACACCTTGTGCGTGTTGAGAATACCAACAAAACGACACCTCTCGCACAGCTCTGCGACTCAGGGTTCCAGAGATATTTTAGAGAAACCGAAAAAACATAGGCTCGCCTATATATTCATGAACTCAGGAAAACTTAGTCAGTGTTTCGCGACAGTCGTCCGAGCTAACACTTAATTATATTAAGCTCCGACTTTGTCAAAACGCGTAAATTAATAGATAGCAGTGACTTATTAAAGTGCATCATCAACATCAGAATTCCCACACTGTAACTACGGTATAACAAAGCTATTTAGAAACTTTAGAAATTTATTAGTAACTTATTAAACAATTAAAATTAAAACAAGGATAGCCATTACAAATCAGACAAAAAACGGATACGTTTCCCGTCGCGAGAGAATTCGTAGAAACTGAGAACCGGACCTCATACTCTTAGAAAGATAGACAACAGATTGCAAATGCCATATATCACTTCAATCGGGCCGTTAAGACTCTACATGATTTCAAATTTAAGTATATAGCAAATCTATTTACATATTTAAACACGTTTTTATAACAATAGTAGACCTCTGCAGTGGTACATAACCGTATAACAGTGCACATAATTTACAGATCCATAGTTAAAATTTACATAAACGAGAGACTAATAAAATACATAGTGTATAACAGTGCAGTGCTAAATTTTTTGTTGAAACACCGTCTGAACGACCCGAAGGGCATCCCGAGGTGCGTATTCAAACATAATTAGCTCCATCCAGGATACCTAGAAACCAGGGATTTTCTTGAGAATTTTCGGAAATTTTTTAAAAATTATCTTAGTACTGAACGGACCCAAACAGAGTATAACACCTTGTGCGTGTTGAGAATACCAACAAAACGACACCTCTCGCACAGCTCTGCGACTCAGGGTTCCAGAGATATTTTAGAGAAACCGAAAAAACATAGGCTCGCCTATATATTCATGAACTCAGGAAAACTTAGTCAGTGTTTCGCGACAGTCGTCCGAGCTAACACTTAATTATATTAAGCTCCGACTTTGTCAAAACGCGTAAATTAATAGATAGCAGTGACTTATTAAAGTGCATCATCAACATCAGAATTCCCACACTGTAACTACGGTATAACAAAGCTATTTAGAAACTTTAGAAATTTATTAGTAACTTATTAAACAATTAAAATTAAAACAAGGATAGCCATTACAAATCAGACAAAAAACGGATACGTTTCCCGTCGCGAGAGAATTCGTAGAAACTGAGAACCGGACCTCATACTCTTAGAAAGATAGACAACAGATTGCAAATGCCATATATCACTTCAATCGGGCCGTTAAGACTCTACATGATTTCAAATTTAAGTATATAGCAAATCTATTTACATATTTAAACACGTTTTTATAACAATAGTAGACCTCTGCAGTGGTACATAACCGTATAACAGTGCACATAATTTACAGATCCATAGTTAAAATTTACATAAACGAGAGACTAATAAAATACATAGTGTATAACAGTGCAGTGCTAAATTTTTTGTTGAAACACCGTCTGAACGACCCGAAGGGCATCCCGAGGTGCGTATTCAAACATAATTAGCTCCATCCAGGATACCTAGAAACCAGGGATTTTCTTGAGAATTTTCGGAAATTTTTTAAAAATTATCTTAGTACTGAACGGACCCAAACAGAGTATAACACCTTGTGCGTGTTGAGAATACCAACAAAACGACACCTCTCGCACAGCTCTGCGACTCAGGGTTCCAGAGATATTTTAGAGAAACCGAAAAAACATAGGCTCGCCTATATATTCATGAACTCAGGAAAACTTAGTCAGTGTTTCGCGACAGTCGTCCGAGCTAACACTTAATTATATTAAGCTCCGACTTTGTCAAAACGCGTAAATTAATAGATAGCAGTGACTTATTAAAGTGCATCATCAACATCAGAATTCCCACACTGTAACTACGGTATAACAAAGCTATTTAGAAACTTTAGAAATTTATTAGTAACTTATTAAACAATTAAAATTAAAACAAGGATAGCCATTACAAATCAGACAAAAAACGGATACGTTTCCCGTCGCGAGAGAATTCGTAGAAACTGAGAACCGGACCTCATACTCTTAGAAAGATAGACAACAGATTGCAAATGCCATATATCACTTCAATCGGGCCGTTAAGACTCTACATGATTTCAAATTTAAGTATATAGCAAATCTATTTACATATTTAAACACGTTTTTATAACAATAGTAGACCTCTGCAGTGGTACATAACCGTATAACAGTGCACATAATTTACAGATCCATAGTTAAAATTTACATAAACGAGAGACTAATAAAATACATAGTGTATAACAGTGCAGTGCTAAATTTTTTGTTGAAACACCGTCTGAACGACCCGAAGGGCATCCCGAGGTGCGTATTCAAACATAATTAGCTCCATCCAGGATACCTAGAAACCAGGGATTTTCTTGAGAATTTTCGGAAATTTTTTAAAAATTATCTTAGTACTGAACGGACCCAAACAGAGTATAACACCTTGTGCGTGTTGAGAATACCAACAAAACGACACCTCTCGCACAGCTCTGCGACTCAGGGTTCCAGAGATATTTTAGAGAAACCGAAAAAACATAGGCTCGCCTATATATTCATGAACTCAGGAAAACTTAGTCAGTGTTTCGCGACAGTCGTCCGAGCTAACACTTAATTATATTAAGCTCCGACTTTGTCAAAACGCGTAAATTAATAGATAGCAGTGACTTATTAAAGTGCATCATCAACATCAGAATTCCCACACTGTAACTACGGTATAACAAAGCTATTTAGAAACTTTAGAAATTTATTAGTAACTTATTAAACAATTAAAATTAAAACAAGGATAGCCATTACAAATCAGACAAAAAACGGATACGTTTCCCGTCGCGAGAGAATTCGTAGAAACTGAGAACCGGACCTCATACTCTTAGAAAGATAGACAACAGATTGCAAATGCCATATATCACTTCAATCGGGCCGTTAAGACTCTACATGATTTCAAATTTAAGTATATAGCAAATCTATTTACATATTTAAACACGTTTTTATAACAATAGTAGACCTCTGCAGTGGTACATAACCGTATAACAGTGCACATAATTTACAGATCCATAGTTAAAATTTACATAAACGAGAGACTAATAAAATACATAGTGTATAACAGTGCAGTGCTAAATTTTTTGTTGAAACACCGTCTGAACGACCCGAAGGGCATCCCGAGGTGCGTATTCAAACATAATTAGCTCCATCCAGGATACCTAGAAACCAGGGATTTTCTTGAGAATTTTCGGAAATTTTTTAAAAATTATCTTAGTACTGAACGGACCCAAACAGAGTATAACACCTTGTGCGTGTTGAGAATACCAACAAAACGACACCTCTCGCACAGCTCTGCGACTCAGGGTTCCAGAGATATTTTAGAGAAACCGAAAAAACATAGGCTCGCCTATATATTCATGAACTCAGGAAAACTTAGTCAGTGTTTCGCGACAGTCGTCCGAGCTAACACTTAATTATATTAAGCTCCGACTTTGTCAAAACGCGTAAATTAATAGATAGCAGTGACTTATTAAAGTGCATCATCAACATCAGAATTCCCACACTGTAACTACGGTATAACAAAGCTATTTAGAAACTTTAGAAATTTATTAGTAACTTATTAAACAATTAAAATTAAAACAAGGATAGCCATTACAAATCAGACAAAAAACGGATACGTTTCCCGTCGCGAGAGAATTCGTAGAAACTGAGAACCGGACCTCATACTCTTAGAAAGATAGACAACAGATTGCAAATGCCATATATCACTTCAATCGGGCCGTTAAGACTCTACATGATTTCAAATTTAAGTATATAGCAAATCTATTTACATATTTAAACACGTTTTTATAACAATAGTAGACCTCTGCAGTGGTACATAACCGTATAACAGTGCACATAATTTACAGATCCATAGTTAAAATTTACATAAACGAGAGACTAATAAAATACATAGTGTATAACAGTGCAGTGCTAAATTTTTTGTTGAAACACCGTCTGAACGACCCGAAGGGCATCCCGAGGTGCGTATTCAAACATAATTAGCTCCATCCAGGATACCTAGAAACCAGGGATTTTCTTGAGAATTTTCGGAAATTTTTTAAAAATTATCTTAGTACTGAACGGACCCAAACAGAGTATAACACCTTGTGCGTGTTGAGAATACCAACAAAACGACACCTCTCGCACAGCTCTGCGACTCAGGGTTCCAGAGATATTTTAGAGAAACCGAAAAAACATAGGCTCGCCTATATATTCATGAACTCAGGAAAACTTAGTCAGTGTTTCGCGACAGTCGTCCGAGCTAACACTTAATTATATTAAGCTCCGACTTTGTCAAAACGCGTAAATTAATAGATAGCAGTGACTTATTAAAGTGCATCATCAACATCAGAATTCCCACACTGTAACTACGGTATAACAAAGCTATTTAGAAACTTTAGAAATTTATTAGTAACTTATTAAACAATTAAAATTAAAACAAGGATAGCCATTACAAATCAGACAAAAAACGGATACGTTTCCCGTCGCGAGAGAATTCGTAGAAACTGAGAACCGGACCTCATACTCTTAGAAAGATAGACAACAGATTGCAAATGCCATATATCACTTCAATCGGGCCGTTAAGACTCTACATGATTTCAAATTTAAGTATATAGCAAATCTATTTACATATTTAAACACGTTTTTATAACAATAGTAGACCTCTGCAGTGGTACATAACCGTATAACAGTGCACATAATTTACAGATCCATAGTTAAAATTTACATAAACGAGAGACTAATAAAATACATAGTGTATAACAGTGCAGTGCTAAATTTTTTGTTGAAACACCGTCTGAACGACCCGAAGGGCATCCCGAGGTGCGTATTCAAACATAATTAGCTCCATCCAGGATACCTAGAAACCAGGGATTTTCTTGAGAATTTTCGGAAATTTTTTAAAAATTATCTTAGTACTGAACGGACCCAAACAGAGTATAACACCTTGTGCGTGTTGAGAATACCAACAAAACGACACCTCTCGCACAGCTCTGCGACTCAGGGTTCCAGAGATATTTTAGAGAAACCGAAAAAACATAGGCTCGCCTATATATTCATGAACTCAGGAAAACTTAGTCAGTGTTTCGCGACAGTCGTCCGAGCTAACACTTAATTATATTAAGCTCCGACTTTGTCAAAACGCGTAAATTAATAGATAGCAGTGACTTATTAAAGTGCATCATCAACATCAGAATTCCCACACTGTAACTACGGTATAACAAAGCTATTTAGAAACTTTAGAAATTTATTAGTAACTTATTAAACAATTAAAATTAAAACAAGGATAGCCATTACAAATCAGACAAAAAACGGATACGTTTCCCGTCGCGAGAGAATTCGTAGAAACTGAGAACCGGACCTCATACTCTTAGAAAGATAGACAACAGATTGCAAATGCCATATATCACTTCAATCGGGCCGTTAAGACTCTACATGATTTCAAATTTAAGTATATAGCAAATCTATTTACATATTTAAACACGTTTTTATAACAATAGTAGACCTCTGCAGTGGTACATAACCGTATAACAGTGCACATAATTTACAGATCCATAGTTAAAATTTACATAAACGAGAGACTAATAAAATACATAGTGTATAACAGTGCAGTGCTAAATTTTTTGTTGAAACACCGTCTGAACGACCCGAAGGGCATCCCGAGGTGCGTATTCAAACATAATTAGCTCCATCCAGGATACCTAGAAACCAGGGATTTTCTTGAGAATTTTCGGAAATTTTTTAAAAATTATCTTAGTACTGAACGGACCCAAACAGAGTATAACACCTTGTGCGTGTTGAGAATACCAACAAAACGACACCTCTCGCACAGCTCTGCGACTCAGGGTTCCAGAGATATTTTAGAGAAACCGAAAAAACATAGGCTCGCCTATATATTCATGAACTCAGGAAAACTTAGTCAGTGTTTCGCGACAGTCGTCCGAGCTAACACTTAATTATATTAAGCTCCGACTTTGTCAAAACGCGTAAATTAATAGATAGCAGTGACTTATTAAAGTGCATCATCAACATCAGAATTCCCACACTGTAACTACGGTATAACAAAGCTATTTAGAAACTTTAGAAATTTATTAGTAACTTATTAAACAATTAAAATTAAAACAAGGATAGCCATTACAAATCAGACAAAAAACGGATACGTTTCCCGTCGCGATGAGAATTCGTAGAAACTGAGAACCGGACCTCATACTCTTAGAAAGATAGACAACAGATTGCAAATGCCATATATCACTTCAATCGGGCCGTTAAGACTCTACATGATTTCAAATTTAAGTATATAGCAAATCTATTTACATATTTAAACACGTTTTTATAACAATAGTAGACCTCTGCAGTGGTACATAACCGTATAACAGTGCACATAATTTACAGATCCATAGTTAAAATTTACATAAACGAGAGACTAATAAAATACATAGTGTATAACAGTGCAGTGCTAAATTTTTTGTTGAAACACCGTCTGAACGACCCGAAGGGCATCCCGAGGTGCGTATTCAAACATAATTAGCTCCATCCAGGATACCTAGAAACCAGGGATTTTCTTGAGAATTTTCGGAAATTTTTTAAAAATTATCTTAGTACTGAACGGACCCAAACAGAGTATAACACCTTGTGCGTGTTGAGAATACCAACAAAACGACACCTCTCGCACAGCTCTGCGACTCAGGGTTCCAGAGATATTTTAGAGAAACCGAAAAAACATAGGCTCGCCTATATATTCATGAACTCAGGAAAACTTAGTCAGTGTTTCGCGACAGTCGTCCGAGCTAACACTTAATTATATTAAGCTCCGACTTTGTCAAAACGCGTAAATTAATAGATAGCAGTGACTTATTAAAGTGCATCATCAACATCAGAATTCCCACACTGTAACTACGGTATAACAAAGCTATTTAGAAACTTTAGAAATTTATTAGTAACTTATTAAACAATTAAAATTAAAACAAGGATAGCCATTACAAATCAGACAAAAAACGGATACGTTTCCCGTCGCGAGAGAATTCGTAGAAACTGAGAACCGGACCTCATACTCTTAGAAAGATAGACAACAGATTGCAAATGCCATATATCACTTCAATCGGGCCGTTAAGACTCTACATGATTTCAAATTTAAGTATATAGCAAATCTATTTACATATTTAAACACGTTTTTATAACAATAGTAGACCTCTGCAGTGGTACATAACCGTATAACAGTGCACATAATTTACAGATCCATAGTTAAAATTTACATAAACGAGAGACTAATAAAATACATAGTGTATAACAGTGCAGTGCTAAATTTTTTGTTGAAACACCGTCTGAACGACCCGAAGGGCATCCCGAGGTGCGTATTCAAACATAATTAGCTCCATCCAGGATACCTAGAAACCAGGGATTTTCTTGAGAATTTTCGGAAATTTTTTAAAAATTATCTTAGTACTGAACGGACCCAAACAGAGTATAACACCTTGTGCGTGTTGAGAATACCAACAAAACGACACCTCTCGCACAGCTCTGCGACTCAGGGTTCCAGAGATATTTTAGAGAAACCGAAAAAACATAGGCTCGCCTATATATTCATGAACTCAGGAAAACTTAGTCAGTGTTTCGCGACAGTCGTCCGAGCTAACACTTAATTATATTAAGCTCCGACTTTGTCAAAACGCGTAAATTAATAGATAGCAGTGACTTATTAAAGTGCATCATCAACATCAGAATTCCCACACTGTAACTACGGTATAACAAAGCTATTTAGAAACTTTAGAAATTTATTAGTAACTTATTAAACAATTAAAATTAAAACAAGGATAGCCATTACAAATCAGACAAAAAACGGATACGTTTCCCGTCGCGAGAGAATTCGTAGAAACTGAGAACCGGACCTCATACTCTTAGAAAGATAGACAACAGATTGCAAATGCCATATATCACTTCAATCGGGCCGTTAAGACTCTACATGATTTCAAATTTAAGTATATAGCAAATCTATTTACATATTTAAACACGTTTTTATAACAATAGTAGACCTCTGCAGTGGTACATAACCGTATAACAGTGCACATAATTTACAGATCCATAGTTAAAATTTACATAAACGAGAGACTAATAAAATACATAGTGTATAACAGTGCAGTGCTAAATTTTTTGTTGAAACACCGTCTGAACGACCCGAAGGGCATCCCGAGGTGCGTATTCAAACATAATTAGCTCCATCCAGGATACCTAGAAACCAGGGATTTTCTTGAGAATTTTCGGAAATTTTTTAAAAATTATCTTAGTACTGAACGGACCCAAACAGAGTATAACACCTTGTGCGTGTTGAGAATACCAACAAAACGACACCTCTCGCACAGCTCTGCGACTCAGGGTTCCAGAGATATTTTAGAGAAACCGAAAAAACATAGGCTCGCCTATATATTCATGAACTCAGGAAAACTTAGTCAGTGTTTCGCGACAGTCGTCCGAGCTAACACTTAATTATATTAAGCTCCGACTTTGTCAAAACGCGTAAATTAATAGATAGCAGTGACTTATTAAAGTGCATCATCAACATCAGAATTCCCACACTGTAACTACGGTATAACAAAGCTATTTAGAAACTTTAGAAATTTATTAGTAACTTATTAAACAATTAAAATTAAAACAAGGATAGCCATTACAAATCAGACAAAAAACGGATACGTTTCCCGTCGCGAGAGAATTCGTAGAAACTGAGAACCGGACCTCATACTCTTAGAAAGATAGACAACAGATTGCAAATGCCATATATCACTTCAATCGGGCCGTTAAGACTCTACATGATTTCAAATTTAAGTATATAGCAAATCTATTTACATATTTAAACACGTTTTTATAACAATAGTAGACCTCTGCAGTGGTACATAACCGTATAACAGTGCACATAATTTACAGATCCATAGTTAAAATTTACATAAACGAGAGACTAATAAAATACATAGTGTATAACAGTGCAGTGCTAAATTTTTTGTTGAAACACCGTCTGAACGACCCGAAGGGCATCCCGAGGTGCGTATTCAAACATAATTAGCTCCATCCAGGATACCTAGAAACCAGGGATTTTCTTGAGAATTTTCGGAAATTTTTTAAAAATTATCTTAGTACTGAACGGACCCAAACAGAGTATAACACCTTGTGCGTGTTGAGAATACCAACAAAACGACACCTCTCGCACAGCTCTGCGACTCAGGGTTCCAGAGATATTTTAGAGAAACCGAAAAAACATAGGCTCGCCTATATATTCATGAACTCAGGAAAACTTAGTCAGTGTTTCGCGACAGTCGTCCGAGCTAACACTTAATTATATTAAGCTCCGACTTTGTCAAAACGCGTAAATTAATAGATAGCAGTGACTTATTAAAGTGCATCATCAACATCAGAATTCCCACACTGTAACTACGGTATAACAAAGCTATTTAGAAACTTTAGAAATTTATTAGTAACTTATTAAACAATTAAAATTAAAACAAGGATAGCCATTACAAATCAGACAAAAAACGGATACGTTTCCCGTCGCGAGAGAATTCGTAGAAACTGAGAACCGGACCTCATACTCTTAGAAAGATAGACAACAGATTGCAAATGCCATATATCACTTCAATCGGGCCGTTAAGACTCTACATGATTTCAAATTTAAGTATATAGCAAATCTATTTACATATTTAAACACGTTTTTATAACAATAGTAGACCTCTGCAGTGGTACATAACCGTATAACAGTGCACATAATTTACAGATCCATAGTTAAAATTTACATAAACGAGAGACTAATAAAATACATAGTGTATAACAGTGCAGTGCTAAATTTTTTGTTGAAACACCGTCTGAACGACCCGAAGGGCATCCCGAGGTGCGTATTCAAACATAATTAGCTCCATCCAGGATACCTAGAAACCAGGGATTTTCTTGAGAATTTTCGGAAATTTTTTAAAAATTATCTTAGTACTGAACGGACCCAAACAGAGTATAACACCTTGTGCGTGTTGAGAATACCAACAAAACGACACCTCTCGCACAGCTCTGCGACTCAGGGTTCCAGAGATATTTTAGAGAAACCGAAAAAACATAGGCTCGCCTATATATTCATGAACTCAGGAAAACTTAGTCAGTGTTTCGCGACAGTCGTCCGAGCTAACACTTAATTATATTAAGCTCCGACTTTGTCAAAACGCGTAAATTAATAGATAGCAGTGACTTATTAAAGTGCATCATCAACATCAGAATTCCCACACTGTAACTACGGTATAACAAAGCTATTTAGAAACTTTAGAAATTTATTAGTAACTTATTAAACAATTAAAATTAAAACAAGGATAGCCATTACAAATCAGACAAAAAACGGATACGTTTCCCGTCGCGAGAGAATTCGTAGAAACTGAGAACCGGACCTCATACTCTTAGAAAGATAGACAACAGATTGCAAATGCCATATATCACTTCAATCGGGCCGTTAAGACTCTACATGATTTCAAATTTAAGTATATAGCAAATCTATTTACATATTTAAACACGTTTTTATAACAATAGTAGACCTCTGCAGTGGTACATAACCGTATAACAGTGCACATAATTTACAGATCCATAGTTAAAATTTACATAAACGAGAGACTAATAAAATACATAGTGTATAACAGTGCAGTGCTAAATTTTTTGTTGAAACACCGTCTGAACGACCCGAAGGGCATCCCGAGGTGCGTATTCAAACATAATTAGCTCCATCCAGGATACCTAGAAACCAGGGATTTTCTTGAGAATTTTCGGAAATTTTTTAAAAATTATCTTAGTACTGAACGGACCCAAACAGAGTATAACACCTTGTGCGTGTTGAGAATACCAACAAAACGACACCTCTCGCACAGCTCTGCGACTCAGGGTTCCAGAGATATTTTAGAGAAACCGAAAAAACATAGGCTCGCCTATATATACATGAACTCAGGAAAACTTAGTCAGTGTTTCGCGACAGTCGTCCGAGCTAACACTTAATTATATTAAGCTCCGACTTTGTCAAAACGCGTAAATTAATAGATAGCAGTGACTTATTAAAGTGCATCATCAACATCAGAATTCCCACACTGTAACTACGGTATAACAAAGCTATTTAGAAACTTTAGAAATTTATTAGTAACTTATTAAACAATTAAAATTAAAACAAGGATAGCCATTACAAATCAGACAAAAAACGGATACGTTTCCCGTCGCGAGAGAATTCGTAGAAACTGAGAACCGGACCTCATACTCTTAGAAAGATAGACAACAGATTGCAAATGCCATATATCACTTCAATCGGGCCGTTAAGACTCTACATGATTTCAAATTTAAGTATATAGCAAATCTATTTACATATTTAAACACGTTTTTATAACAATAGTAGACCTCTGCAGTGGTACATAACCGTATAACAGTGCACATAATTTACAGATCCATAGTTAAAATTTACATAAACGAGAGACTAATAAAATACATAGTGTATAACAGTGCAGTGCTAAATTTTTTGTTGAAACACCGTCTGAACGACCCGAAGGGCATCCCGAGGTGCGTATTCAAACATAATTAGCTCCATCCAGGATACCTAGAAACCAGGGATTTTCTTGAGAATTTTCGGAAATTTTTTAAAAATTATCTTAGTACTGAACGGACCCAAACAGAGTATAACACCTTGTGCGTGTTGAGAATACCAACAAAACGACACCTCTCGCACAGCTCTGCGACTCAGGGTTCCAGAGATATTTTAGAGAAACCGAAAAAACATAGGCTCGCCTATATATTCATGAACTCAGGAAAACTTAGTCAGTGTTTCGCGACAGTCGTCCGAGCTAACACTTAATTATATTAAGCTCCGACTTTGTCAAAACGCGTAAATTAATAGATAGCAGTGACTTATTAAAGTGCATCATCAACATCAGAATTCCCACACTGTAACTACGGTATAACAAAGCTATTTAGAAACTTTAGAAATTTATTAGTAACTTATTAAACAATTAAAATTAAAACAAGGATAGCCATTACAAATCAGACAAAAAACGGATACGTTTCCCGTCGCGAGAGAATTCGTAGAAACTGAGAACCGGACCTCATACTCTTAGAAAGATAGACAACAGATTGCAAATGCCATATATCACTTCAATCGGGCCGTTAAGACTCTACATGATTTCAAATTTAAGTATATAGCAAATCTATTTACATATTTAAACACGTTTTTATAACAATAGTAGACCTCTGCAGTGGTACATAACCGTATAACAGTGCACATAATTTACAGATCCATAGTTAAAATTTACATAAACGAGAGACTAATAAAATACATAGTGTATAACAGTGCAGTGCTAAATTTTTTGTTGAAACACCGTCTGAACGACCCGAAGGGCATCCCGAGGTGCGTATTCAAACATAATTAGCTCCATCCAGGATACCTAGAAACCAGGGATTTTCTTGAGAATTTTCGGAAATTTTTTAAAAATTATCTTAGTACTGAACGGACCCAAACAGAGTATAACACCTTGTGCGTGTTGAGAATACCAACAAAACGACACCTCTCGCACAGCTCTGCGACTCAGGGTTCCAGAGATATTTTAGAGAAACCGAAAAAACATAGGCTCGCCTATATATTCATGAACTCAGGAAAACTTAGTCAGTGTTTCGCGACAGTCGTCCGAGCTAACACTTAATTATATTAAGCTCCGACTTTGTCAAAACGCGTAAATTAATAGATAGCAGTGACTTATTAAAGTGCATCATCAACATCAGAATTCCCACACTGTAACTACGGTATAACAAAGCTATTTAGAAACTTTAGAAATTTATTAGTAACTTATTAAACAATTAAAATTAAAACAAGGATAGCCATTACAAATCAGACAAAAAACGGATACGTTTCCCGTCGCGAGAGAATTCGTAGAAACTGAGAACCGGACCTCATACTCTTAGAAAGATAGACAACAGATTGCAAATGCCATATATCACTTCAATCGGGCCGTTAAGACTCTACATGATTTCAAATTTAAGTATATAGCAAATCTATTTACATATTTAAACACGTTTTTATAACAATAGTAGACCTCTGCAGTGGTACATAACCGTATAACAGTGCACATAATTTACAGATCCATAGTTAAAATTTACATAAACGAGAGACTAATAAAATACATAGTGTATAACAGTGCAGTGCTAAATTTTTTGTTGAAACACCGTCTGAACGACCCGAAGGGCATCCCGAGGTGCGTATTCAAACATAATTAGCTCCATCCAGGATACCTAGAAACCAGGGATTTTCTTGAGAATTTTCGGAAATTTTTTAAAAATTATCTTAGTACTGAACGGACCCAAACAGAGTATAACACCTTGTGCGTGTTGAGAATACCAACAAAACGACACCTCTCGCACAGCTCTGCGACTCAGGGTTCCAGAGATATTTTAGAGAAACCGAAAAAACATAGGCTCGCCTATATATTCATGAACTCAGGAAAACTTAGTCAGTGTTTCGCGACAGTCGTCCGAGCTAACACTTAATTATATTAAGCTCCGACTTTGTCAAAACGCGTAAATTAATAGATAGCAGTGACTTATTAAAGTGCATCATCAACATCAGAATTCCCACACTGTAACTACGGTATAACAAAGCTATTTAGAAACTTTAGAAATTTATTAGTAACTTATTAAACAATTAAAATTAAAACAAGGATAGCCATTACAAATCAGACAAAAAACGGATACGTTTCCCGTCGCGAGAGAATTCGTAGAAACTGAGAACCGGACCTCATACTCTTAGAAAGATAGACAACAGATTGCAAATGCCATATATCACTTCAATCGGGCCGTTAAGACTCTACATGATTTCAAATTTAAGTATATAGCAAATCTATTTACATATTTAAACACGTTTTTATAACAATAGTAGACCTCTGCAGTGGTACATAACCGTATAACAGTGCACATAATTTACAGATCCATAGTTAAAATTTACATAAACGAGAGACTAATAAAATACATAGTGTATAACAGTGCAGTGCTAAATTTTTTGTTGAAACACCGTCTGAACGACCCGAAGGGCATCCCGAGGTGCGTATTCAAACATAATTAGCTCCATCCAGGATACCTAGAAACCAGGGATTTTCTTGAGAATTTTCGGAAATTTTTAAAAATTATCTTAGTACTGAACGGACCCAAACAGAGTATAACACCTTGTGCGTGTTGAGAATACCAACAAAACGACACCTCTCGCACAGCTCTGCGACTCAGGGTTCCAGAGATATTTTAGAGAAACCGAAAAAACATAGGCTCGCCTATATATTCATGAACTCAGGAAAACTTAGTCAGTGTTTCGCGACAGTCGTCCGAGCTAACACTTAATTATATTAAGCTCCGACTTTGTCAAAACGCGTAAATTAATAGATAGCAGTGACTTATTAAAGTGCATCATCAACATCAGAATTCCCACACTGTAACTACGGTATAACAAAGCTATTAGAAACTTTAGAAATTTATTAGTAACTTATTAAACAATTAAAATTAAAACAAGGATAGCCATTACAAATCAGACAAAAAACGGATACGTTTCCCGTCGCGAGAGAATTCGTAGAAACTGAGAACCGGACCTCATACTCTTAGAAAGATAGACAACAGATTGCAAATGCCATATATCACTTCAATCGGGCCGTTAAGACTCTACATGATTTCAAATTTAAGTATATAGCAAATCTATTTACATATTTAAACACGTTTTTATAACAATAGTAGACCTCTGCAGTGGTACATAACCGTATAACAGTGCACATAATTTACAGATCCATAGTTAAAATTTACATAAACGAGAGACTAATAAAATACATAGTGTATAACAGTGCAGTGCTAAATTTTTTGTTGAAACACCGTCTGAACGACCCGAAGGGCATCCCGAGGTGCGTATTCAAACATAATTAGCTCCATCCAGGATACCTAGAAACCAGGGATTTTCTTGAGAATTTTCGGAAATTTTTTAAAAATTATCTTAGTACTGAACGGACCCAAACAGAGTATAACACCTTGTGCGTGTTGAGAATACCAACAAAACGACACCTCTCGCACAGCTCTGCGACTCAGGGTTCCAGAGATATTTTAGAGAAACCGAAAAAACATAGGCTCGCCTATATATTCATGAACTCAGGAAAACTTAGTCAGTGTTTCGCGACAGTCGTCCGAGCTAACACTTAATTATATTAAGCTCCGACTTTGTCAAAACGCGTAAATTAATAGATAGCAGTGACTTATTAAAGTGCATCATCAACATCAGAATTCCCACACTGTAACTACGGTATAACAAAGCTATTTAGAAACTTTAGAAATTTATTAGTAACTTATTAAACAATTAAAATTAAAACAAGGATAGCCATTACAAATCAGACAAAAAACGGATACGTTTCCCGTCGCGAGAGAATTCGTAGAAACTGAGAACCGGACCTCATACTCTTAGAAAGATAGACAACAGATTGCAAATGCCATATATCACTTCAATCGGGCCGTTAAGACTCTACATGATTTCAAATTTAAGTATATAGCAAATCTATTTACATATTTAAACACGTTTTTATAACAATAGTAGACCTCTGCAGTGGTACATAACCGTATAACAGTGCACATAATTTACAGATCCATAGTTAAAATTTACATAAACGAGAGACTAATAAAATACATAGTGTATAACAGTGCAGTGCTAAATTTTTTGTTGAAACACCGTCTGAACGACCCGAAGGGCATCCCGAGGTGCGTATTCAAACATAATTAGCTCCATCCAGGATACCTAGAAACCAGGGATTTTCTTGAGAATTTTCGGAAATTTTTAAAAATTATCTTAGTACTGAACGGACCCAAAACAGAGTATAACACCTTGTGCGTGTTGAGAATACCAACAAAACGACACCTCTCGCACAGCTCTGCGACTCAGGGTTCCAGAGATATTTTAGAGAAACCGAA